>CM036905.1:93328950-95828950 GCA_020800305.1 Porphyrio hochstetteri | reverse complement strand
GGAGCCACTTAAAGGTCATCTACAATTTTTATTTAAGAGTTTCTGTGGTGGCTACCATTAATGCAATCATACCTACGACAGCAAAAACCACACGAAATTTTCAGCATCTACTGGTTTCTAAGGTACTCTTTTACTTAGGTACTGTTTTCATCACCAGCTGCAGTGAACTATGTACAGACTGCTGCTAGAACAGGAGGACCAGCACAGTGCCCATAGCCATACATTCCCATTGCTCCCCTTGGGCTAGTACCATTTTAGATCAACTTGAGTTCATCAACTCAATCAGCTGTGGTTTCACAGGGGTTTGTGTCAATCTAAAAGCAAAGCTGTACTACTAAGCTAGCCAGACTGCTTGCTGCTGCTGCTTTTGAAAAGAGGAAGCTTCATTTCTCTTCCTTCTCTCCCCTTCCTCCACTTTCACTCACATGGTTCTACCCTCTCTCTTGCACTTGAAAGCCTTTGTTGAGCCAATATCAATTCACAAACCAAAGACCTAAATCAATCTGGGGCTAGTTTTCCACCAGGTTAGCAAGGTAAGCTAGAGCATCCTGGAAGCCAGTAAGCGCTAGGATGGGTGCCAAGTAAATGGTATGATCACATAGCTGAGAGCATCACACACACACACAATTTATGCCAACAAGAAAGCCATCGGAGAATGAAATTATGAGATGACTTGGGTCAACACACGTGCTTCTTGTTCCCTTCCTTGATTGGTACTGTTATTTGTCTAATCTCATTGTAAGCCAGTTCAGAGAGCTAAACCAACAAAAAAAAACCTATTCATTTTTTTTGGCAAGGCTTGTTTTCTGCCAATTTAATTCCCTGAACTAGCTCAGCAAAGGAATCAGGCAAGCATCTGCACCAGAGTGCAGAGAAGGGGGCAGGAACACACAGGGAGATGAGGACAGGCTCGGGCTGATTTAAACTGTCATTGAACTGCATACCCTACAGCAGATCTACATCATGTTGTAGTTAGAACTGACAGTAATCTGTGCCTTTACAACAGGAGGCCTTCATCGTTGATGAGAGTACATGAACAGTACACCAGCACTGGAACATCCTAAGCCAAGTTTAACCTGGGCACAAGCTTGTGTGATTACATGTAAAAAAGCAGACAAATCACAAAATTTGTAGTATTCAAATTTTTGTAGTATTCAAAAATTACAAAACATTAGCTAATTATCCCCCCTGTGAAAATGTTCTCTGTAATTCCCATTACACAGATTTAGCCCAGAACAGCAAAGCCAGCAGAACTGGTTACAAACTCAGGATTGGAACCCGCTAAATTCTCTGTATCAAACCAACAGCTCATTGCTCAACTGTGCTGTTAACCCTAAGCTAATTCAGTTAGCCAGAAGCAGTCTATAAAACACCCCTTTTGCAAAGGCTTTGAAATGCGCTATAAAGCTCATTATTTATAATACAGTTATGTTAACAAATGTGGTAGTTCCAAAATAAGAAACTAGGGAAAGGAATAATACTGAGATATTAAGTAATTATTTCCTTTTCTACAGAGAAAACTAAGTGCACATCAAGCAACACAAGGGGCTGTTCACACAACTTGAGAAATTTAATGCAAAGAACCAGAGAAAGGAAAATACATCTATGTACATGCTTTTTTCTCTGATTACCAATTATCAAACAGTTTCAAGTGAAGTACAAGCAATTACATATTACACACGAACCAAGACAGGTACAGGTCCTTAAATTTACCTCCCACGCTCAGTCCAACAAATCCCATGCCTAACTTGCCCTTGGTAACAATGTAGCACAATAGGAAAAGGGGTGGGAAGCATTGTCAACACAGAAGCAAATCTCTGCAGTAGTAAACAGCAGGCACTGTAAGTCTATCCAGCAATATGAGATGGTCTCTCATTCACATACTAGCCTAAGCACCCAAACCAAGCCCATCACATTTGGGACACTCAAGTCATAGTTAATTTTGTTCAACACCTCCTTTTGACAGCAGCTTTGTCACAGAGACAGAAAATACGTATGTCATAGACAACAGTCATTTGCCAGGAGTGTCACTGCTTCTCTCAAGATAAAAGTAATAAAGCTGTAAGTACAAGTAGCAGCAACTGCCTAATTGCCAGCTGTATAAAATATCAGTATCAAGATTATTTTCCTATGGGCAACAACAGTTTGAGAATAGAAAATAATAGGGGGGGGAGAGGGAGGTACAAAAATTAACTGACAAGATTTGCACATTAAAAATGCTGTAATCTGTTTTGAAGTCTTGAACTCCACAGGAGCCAAAACTTGAGGAAAGCAAATGAAAGCTGATTGCATGCTACAAACAACTACTGCAAATTTGCCAGAGAATCTGGAGAGAAAGCAAACATGCCTATGGAAGATGGGAATAAAAAAGCTGGATGACAGATGAAGCAGAAAAATTCTGGACATCATGGACAAAACATTTACCCCAAAATTCTTTGCATCCTCACACATCTGAGCATACAGAAAGCAGCACAAATGTGCTATTCTAAGCATGGGAATTACCACTTGAAATTTGATTAAGATAATTCAAGTGACAGTGGTGAAAATCTCATTTTTCTAGGCAATACATTATTAGGATGGACCAGAAGTAGGAACAACACTTCTTCACACCGCTCAAGAGACTCCTAACACAGAGTTATGTTGGTCCTTCCCAGGTTTAGCAGACAGACCAAGTTGAAGGCTACCTCACTGATTCCGTCAAGTGAGGCAACTCGAGACATCATCACCATTACTCGCTAAGACAAGCGTTCAGAAGCTTTCCACGTTCAGCATCAGGAAGTCAGTATTAACACTTACTTGCTTGAATTATTACTGCAGGCTAATCTTTGAGAAATTGTGCGTGACAGCAAACCTGAGATTTCTTCCTCTTAAAATGACAGGGTGGGAAGCTCAGATTCTTCCCCCTTCCTTCTAGGAATTGAGGAGCAAGCTCTATCTAGCTGCTCTAGTTGAGAAATCACCATGCTAACACACACCTCAACTCTACTCCACATGCAGCAGCATGGCTACTGACACAGCTCAGCCTATTTTACAACCAGCTGTTAGACTGGTAAATTTTGGTCAGTTTTCACAAAGGAAAAAAAAAAAAAAAAAAAAGAGGAAAATGGCAGAGTCACCTTGATAACTGAGCAGAGGCAACCAGGCAGTGGAACTATTTCATAGCGAGGACAAGCCTTCTTCCTTCTGTCCCTAATAAAATAAATGCTAAAAGGACAGCCACCATAGGAGAACATATTCCCCTGGTAAGAATTAGAAAGCACAACTCTCCACCCTCACCACAATCAGATAGTCTGTAGGAAGGAAAAAAAGTTTATTTTACTCTCCCACCCATCACTGATAGAGAAGATCTAAGAAGCTGCTTAAAATCTGACACCCACCGGCGAGATAAACTAACACAAAAGTCCTCACTCAAGACTGAGGAGTAATACCCACACATTAGTCTCAGCACCTTCCGAAAAGCGAGAATGATGCCAGGCTTTGGGAAAAGGGGCTTCCCACCAACATGTTGCCTCCGGGCTTCACTGGTGAACAAATATTTCTATACGTATCATGTTCCAGTAAAATTTTAAGCTACAACACAGGAACACAAATGCATGTTTGCAATAAATACATATGCATTTTGACATGTAAATACCTGAATTCAGTTATAAACCCCAGCTCGGCAATAAGACTGCACAAGGCCACTGTCCACTGTCCAGTATTCCATTCTATAAAAAATACTAAAATGTCAGTGACAAAGAAATTTTGTTTGCAAGATGCAATGTACATTTTTATCATGCTGGATAAAATATCTACAGTCTCAGCAGTGGTTAAATTGCTGCTATAAAGGAAATTGTCCTCAGATAAATGGTTTCCCTATGAGAAGGTTTCAGTGCTACACCTCACCCCAGGTCAATAAATCAAATTAACTGCACCTTGTCCTCTGGCCAATGACATCATCGGCTTGACCACATCTTGTGAAGCGAGTGCAAAAACATATGCTATTTAAGGCATGAAATCATATTACTGCTTTTTGTCCAGCCAGCCTTGTGCTGTTGGTCTGTGAAACAGTCAGTCACCTGAACAGTCTCATTACTGCTTCTACAGATTTTTTTTTCTTCTAGTATTCAAGACCTGTCTTCACCAGGGGTGAAGAAAAAGGATAAATAATCTGAGTCATTATTTTTGAAATCAAAATGCTTTTCATTAGCTGCAGCGTAGTATTTTGTGACAAATTAAATTTAGAACCAAACTACAAAATACGCCACCTGCATTTGTATGTGAATGCTCTTTCTGGTCATGTTTCAGAGATGCTTACATGCTAATCTGGCACAGCTACTTTGAAGTACCCTGCCGTTAGGTCCTTTTTCTCAACAGTGTGAAAACAATGGTCACTAATGAAAACCTACAGTTTTATACTAAACCCATCCCTGCATAAATAGTTGGGGTTTTTTTTAATTACTGCCTCCTCCTAATAAAGTACCCCATTTGTTTTCTTTCTCAGTAGACTAATACCTGGTTTTAAACTTAATTATTCTAGACAATTTAAGAGGATTAATTTCAATTTTCACTCTGTATTCTAACGACACATTCACAGAAAACTTATCTTCCTTTCTAAACCCTGTACTGCCTAGTATCTTCTGTCTTGAAAGCCAAATATAAATGAAAGAAGGAAAAAAAAAACCCCACACCAAAAAACCCAAACAACCCAGAACAGTCAAAGATACAAGCAGTGACAAAAGCAACTGACACACTGTGCTGTTAAACTGCATCCACACTAAGCAAAAAGAAGGTGAATAAGATTATCTTCAATGTATTCAATTCTGTTTGTGTTCAGAGGGAGGAGGAAAGCTGTTCAGATTTTGAGTGTGTCTTCTATAGCTCTCTCAGTGCCAGGAAACGTAAATTAGAGGCAACTCTCCTTTAAGGAAAAGAATCAAGGACAAAGGGACCAAAAATGCCCAAGCCTCTGAAAAGCAGATATGAAAGGCACAGCTTTACAGTCCTGAGTTGCTATAAATTAAAAATAAGCTCCTTATTTAAAAGACATGAGTGTTTGAGAATCTATGAGCAGATCTGATGCTGCTCAAGCCCCAGGAGGGTTTTGTTTTTGCTGGCAGGGGTGGAGTGGAGATGGGGGGGTCATTTTGGTTATTAGTAAATAAATCAAGCAGCAGAGTGAGGCCTAGGCGCCTGCCAGAGGAGTCAGGGCCTAGCTCTCCCCCCTCCTCTCCTCACACAGCCTGGGTTTGATCTCGGGGCCCTGTGGGTTGCCAAGAAAATTTAAAAAAAGCGAGAGAGCGAGAAAGAAGAATCATATTGAACCACAAAAGCACATGGGGCGAATGTAAAATATAAACACGGCGTTGGGCTCTGAGTGGCTGTTATTAAAGGTCTGAATTACTAAACATGAGAGGCGGGGAAAGGCAGGCGGCCATTTCAATAATATAAACCTCCCCGAATTAGACATTATTCAAATGAGAAGGAGAGGGAGAGAGCGAGCGCGAGAGGGAGAGGGACGGGACCCGCATCCCCAGTGCCAGCCCACCGGGGCTGCCGGCACCACCATCCGCCCCTGCCCTGGCGCCCAGGGCGAGGGGTTGCGGGGCCGGTGCCAGGCACCCAGGGGGCCTGCCCCGAGGCCGCAGCACCCTGCTCCCCACGAGCCCTCGGGGCTGCGGAAGCAGGAGGGCAAAGGGGGAGGAGGGCAAACGCCGCCGGGGCAAATACGGTCTTCGGGGGGCGCAAACACGCGGCCTCTCCCGCCAGAGAGGGGCACAGAGAAACTCTGCCCGCACACCCCCCAAGTCACCCCACAGTGAACCTGCCCTTTACGGGGCTGGGGGCGGGAGGAAGCTTTAAATAAAAAGCCAAACCACGCTCTCATCCTACCCTTCTCCGAGGCCATCCGCACCCATCCACCCCATGCCTGCAGGCCCCAGACTCTGGGGAAATAACCCTGGCTGAGGGGAGGGCGGGGGGGTAATGAGGGGAGAGATGAGGAAACCAAGTCTTTCTCCCTCACCCGGCCCCACTGAGGGGCCAGCACCCCCGTCCCCCTCCGTCCTGCTGCCGTCGCCGCGCCAACGGGAGGACTCTGCCCCACTCGGGGGGCCACTCGCTTCCCCCCAACTGGGCGGGCCGTACCCCCTCCCGCGGCCCCCGCCGGGACCGCTCCAGCAGCATCCATCCTTCCCCCCCCCCCTCCCGCCCCCCCCGCCATGAATATGTAAAGCGGCTTTTATTGTGGGCGTGCGGGCCGAGCGGGGGAGCCCGGCCGGGTGGCGGCTAGCTACCTCCGACCGCTTTTGGTTGCGGGGTTGCTTCCCCCCCTCCCCGCTTTCCCCACCATCTCCCCCCGCCCCCCCGCCGACTCCCCACCCCGACCCCACCGCCTCGCCGTTGCGCCGCCGCCGCCGCCCGCGCCGCCGCCCCCCATCGCCCCGCTGCCTGCCCCAGCGCCGGTGCCCCGGCGTGCAGGCGGGTGCGAGTGCGGCTCCGTGTGAGGAAGCGGGCGGACGAGGGAGGGAGCGTGTGTGTGTGTGTATGTGTGTCTCCCCGCACGGGGAGGCTGCTTTCCTTCTCTTCCCCCCCCACCCCCCCCGCTCCCTCCTGTGCCGTTAATTATAATAATCCTGAGTACTAATAAATTATGCTAAGCGGGGCGGGCGGGCGGCGGGGGGGCCGCGTGTGCGAGTATGAATATGAATATGTAAAATGCAGTAATGATTACCTGCCGCTGCCGCCACCGCCGCCGCCGAACTCTCATCTTGACTCGCTGCTCCTCCGTCCGCCATTTTGAATATTTTAACCAAAATCGGCCGCCCGATAAACCCTCCCTCGCTCCCGGCCCCCCCCCTTCCCTCCTCCCCTCCTCCTCCTCCCCTCCCCCCGCCGCGCGCCCCCTCCCCCCCCCCACCGCCCTACCGCGCAGCCGCCAACCGACTGCTCCGCGGCCTCACTCTGCGCCTGCGCAAGCTCCCCGCTCTCCTCTCTCCCCCGCCCTCTCCGGCCGCCTTCCCGTCGAGTGTGAGACGCGCTGCTGCGCATGCGCCGAGCGGGAGCGCTCGCTCGCTCCTCACCCCCTGGCAGGTTTCGCGCGGCACTGCGCAGGCGCGCAGCTGCTCTCCTTTCACCTCTGGCCGAGGGCTCGTTAACGTATAAACCGTCGTGCCGCGCACCAGCGTTTCAATTGCCGTCTCCCCCCCCCTACCCCTACCCCCTTCCCGCTGCGGGTCTGCGCGCTTCTGTGCGGGAAGGGGGCGGCGGGCGCTTGCGCACTGGGTCTCCCACGGAGAGCTTGGGGGCACGGGGCTGCGCCCCCCGGGCTGTGGCCGGTGGTAGCAAATGGCGCAGATAGAGGGGCCAGGGCGCCCTGGTCCCTCCCCCCCTGCGGTGCTTGGTTGCCCGCCGCTGGCTGAGCAGGGTCGGGGAGGGGAGGCACTGGGGGCTTCATGCCGGAGCGAAGGCCGCAACGGGTTAACGGCTGCGGGGCAGGCACAAGCGGCAAGGGAGGAGCCGCTCCGGGCGAAGGAGGTATTTCTAGTCTTGCCTCGTACAGCCTTCGTTAACCGTTCGGCCGCCGGGCAGTAGTGCGAATGGTTAATGGTGGTAGTAAAAGGCAGCCGGCTGACCACATCCCCAGATGCGGCCGTTAGGCTGAGAGGGCGTCGCGGAAAGAGCCGTGTCTGCCAGCGCGCGTGTGGAAACGCATCTCGTAACTGCGCCCGCACGACAGGTACTCCCCGAGCCCCGAGCAAAATTAATCCCCTGTGAATAAAAGGGAATTGCATACAGAGAAAACGAAATTACAGCACCCGCGGTCCTCTGCGGAGGAGGAGGAGGGCGCGAGAGCGGTGGTCTGCCTGTCCCTCAGAAAAGAGCAATTACGAGGAAGTGATTTTCCTCTTAAGGAACCCGCTGCAACGTGCCCCTCGTTCTGGGCAGTGCGGTGGCTCCCGGGGTGGTTTTCTCAAATCCAAGTTATTTTCCCACTTTCCACATCAGATTTGACTAACCTGAAAGGGAGTCGGGCTTCGTGCAGCCCTCGTTAAAAGGAATAGTAGAGTGAACAGCAAGAGACATGGGGAAGCGGCAAATAAACCAGCTTGAAATTCAAAACTTCCAAATGAGGACAAGTAATCGCGCCTAAACAGGCAGCGTGGCAAAACTTTGCTGATTCTCCACAGATTTGGCAGAGTAAAAATAAAACTGCTTATATTCTTAATGTTGCATAAATAGATAGTATCCCTGAGCTTTGTAATGCACATCCGTATGAAAACAAGAAGCAGAAGGTGGTATAGAACGGCACTCATTAAGAACCGGGCTCAGTCTTAACGTTTTCCGTAAGTCATTAACCTCAGTGGGTCAGAGTCCAAGCCGGATTTTCTTCTGGGGCTCGAAACCTTGTGGAATAACAGAAACTGGCAAAGATCCGTTCTTGCATGCTGTTGCTGAAGAAATTACCAGTCGTATCAGCGGCAGTCACTAGATTATATTTTTTTTCATTTAGGGAAGAGCCAAAAAGGAAAGGCTGAGGGAGGGAGGGAGACAGCGCGGTTTCTCTCCAAGGGCTGAATCAGAAAGGTAATTCCGACATTTTTATTTAAAAGTAAGTTCCTCTGGTAATGGGATTTTTTTTTTCCCTCCCATACTATAAAATAACCTCTTGATACGGCAGAGAACAGTAGCAATGGACTGTACTGTGAAAGAGCAAAACCCTTCCCCTAACACGAATTCTACTCTTGCACATTCATTTGATGGTATTCTGTACCAGTAATTAAGCACTTTTGTCTCCTGAAGATCTGTGTTTAACTCTCAGAAGTGAACGTGTAAACAAAGGCATATTGTCATGCTCCTCTTCTGTTCAGCCATGATCCTCACGGGCCAGTTAATCCAGTTTTATGGCCAGGTTATACCAGCACTGCAGAACACAGTGGCTGCACCATGACAGATAAAGGTGTAGAGAAAGGGCTGCCTCGATTAAGACTCTGCTCAGCTCTAATCCTGCCTACGCTGAATATTCTCTCCTGTATCTTCCCATCTCACCCGTAGACTCTTCTCAGTCCTTCACGCTACTCCCTAGTAACCTCCTCCCTGATAGTAGCATCGTCTCGTCGGGGAGAATTTGCTCCCATTACCACACCTGATTTAGCCTTTGCTCTTGCTCAGCTTCGCGCCGTTTGCTGGAACTCACAGCTGCCAAACAAAAGCTGTCTGAAAACAAATAGTTACTAGGGTGGGGTGGGTTTTTTTTGGGTTTTGGTTTGGGGTTTTTTTTGGGGGGGGGAATGTTTTGTGGGGTTTTGTGGTAATTGCTAACCTGCTCTGTGTTTTATAATTGACTGGCTAGAAAGAGAACTTTATTCTGTATTTGGCCACAAAGCTGCTCTTCCTCCACCTTTAAAGATTGGACCTATGTCTGCATCCCCTTCTCTAGTTTAGTTTGAATGCATCTCTATCTGATGCCTTCCCCAAGGTGTCATACATCCCTGTGGCTATATATCCAGGAAAGCTGGCCAAATCATTAGTGATGAATAATTTATCAAATAAATTTTACCTCTATTTCAGTTGAGAGGTGTCTGCAAACAGCTTGTGATTTCTGCAAACTTACTACTTGATGATCCTTGCCAGATACTGCCTGACTGGCGTCAGGACACAAAGGCTGTGTGAAGCTTAGTCCTGGGAGAAGCTGAGCACTCTAGATTCCTTCCACAAAAAGACTTAAGTGGGAAACCGAGTTGTTCGGCTGCAGTCGGTGAGGCTGGGCTCACACTGGTGGTTAACAACGCGCTTACATCCTCTGCTGAAACAGAGCCCAAAGCAGCGAGTGCCTTGCGGGACTCCGTGTTTCTGTTCTCTGACTGGACTTGTCAGCCTTGTAGAATCACCTCTTGCAGGGATTTTGCTTTAAAAATATTTTCTGGCAGTGGAAAACAATATAGTGTTCAAAACCAGCACACCTGTAAAGGGAAGAAAGGGTATTTCAGGATCGTTTAAAGCACTGCAGTATATCTGCATCTGATGTTTTGATTTTGATCCAGGCACCTCCTAATTTTGAGACCTCCTTGGCATGCTCTGCTTGTGCCTATGGCACATATCTTCTATGATGGCTATATTACCTTCTGAATTTTCTATTTCCTGCTAGAATTAATTCAGTCGTGTTTCAGAGATGATTTTTTTTCTTAAGGTGGGGAGGCAGGGGACAAAAAAAAAAAGCACAAATCGCAGCATCTAAGCAAAAAAGCAGATTGGGGAAGAAAATTCTCCTTTTCCCTACACGGCTCTAGTAAATGAAGAAATTAAGAGCAAACTTAGCTGCTCCGCTCCAATTCCACTGTGCCGCTCAGATGTGAATCCCAGATGCTGCTTTTCTCACACCATGCCCCTTCTCGCTGTCATTTTTTCTTCACATCAGATTTCTCTCCTCAAAAAGGCGCTGTTTCCTGAGTCAGGTTTGCTTCAGCCTTCTCTTTTGTCCTCCAGGTACTGCAGTGGAGGCTTCTGCCTCAGAACAGCGGTCTGTGCCCCCTTCCTGCATACCTTCCCAAAACTTCTCCATTCCCTTCACTGTCAGACTGCTCCGATTGTCTCACCTTTAATTAATCTTACCTTTGTGGCTCTGTCTGCTCACCATTTTTCATGTATAATGCACGCACAGAGAGACCAGCAGTCTCCCTGTTACAGTCTCTGTAATAGTTAAAGGTTAAGGTCCAATTTTTTTTAACGTGCTACAGATACGGACAGCAAAAGACCATCCATGTCTCAAAACAGCTTGCAACCGAGAGAGATGTCAGGCAAAGAAGGAGGGAAAAACAGGATTACTAATCCTTGATTGAGGAGGAGAAGCGAAGTAATATAAAGACTGTGCCACAGTGGTCTCGATATCCGTAAAGTAGAGTTTTCACAGAGACAAAAATGTGCTTGGGTTAGTGCTTAGACACTGTTTAGTTTAGGGTTAAAAATGCTAACTTGCTTTGCTAATAACTCTGCTTTTGAAGAAGGGTGGGAGGCCTGATAAGAAGCATGTCTTGCTAAAAAGTATCCTTGGAGAAGAGCTGAAAGGCTGATAAAGAGGAAACATCCTGCCTCAGCAGGTGCCAGAGCTGGGGCATTGACAGAGGGGCCTGAAGTCAACAGAAACTGGGAGAAAGGTAAAGGTGGCAGGGGGAGATCGCGACCACCCACCCAATTATAGGACAGTGCAAATGACACACAGACACACACACACCCACCCATCTTCAAGGAGTATGCCTGCTATTTTGGATATGCTAGATGATGCAGTAATTACTAACCAATTAGTGTAAAATTAGGCATGTTTTTCTAATCCTGTAACCAGATCAATAGGTTGTAAATTCTGTGTGTAGGGGGCTAGTTTGTGGAATTACCACTGAGCACCCATCTCTGCACAGACATGGAATAAATCAAACACCTCTGCGTGTGTATTGGTGTATTGCACACCGGGTAACGACCCCACTTTTTGGCCAACAGTTTGGTGCCACAGCAGGCATTAGCAGGACTCAGACCTGGCCCTAGGTGCTCTGAGGCTGTGCAGGTCTGTACTTGAACCAGAAAGCTGGTTTTCTTTTCTCTACCATGTCGCTCCCTGCCCTCCTCTGGTTTGCCAGCATGGTGTAGGCTGTCCAGCTTGCCCCCGAGGCTTGGGACCCACCAGTACCTTCTCTTTCTAGTATTGTGCTCTGCCCCCTCTTCAGAGCTCTTTCCTACGTGCCTTGTGAGTGCTCAGCACGAACAGCAGAAGAGGAATGGAGACTGTCCGCCGCATATATAGGCTATTATTTTCCCTTAACACTCCTCTGGCTGCCTTTGACCGGATTGCTTTCTAGCTCTGTTTCTGTCCCTCTTTTGTTGTCTCTGGATTGGAGAAAGGATGACCCCGAATCTCTTATTTCTGAGAGTCGTCACCGATCCACTGAATCTCCCAGCTAATGAAACTGTGGCAGGAAAGTTGTACCACCTTGTAATAATCTGCCCCTCCCAGGTGCAGCTAACTGCTTTTTTGGAGATAAGAAATGGAGCAGAGATGAAAAGAAACATGGTTTTCATTTTCATATTTTAAAAACCCCTGTAATTCAGGACCTTCGCATATCCTCAGGAAAGGGAGAGGTAATCACTAAGGGGCACTTATCTTTTCAGGTGGGTTTTTCTTCTGTTTCTCACTCTGCTCCTTTGGCTGCACTTTTGCCAGCTCAGATGCTTGTATGTGTTTCAGTGGTTGTCATCAACACAGCGTCTGAGCGCCTTCCAATTTTAATCGATTATGCCATACAAATTACCAGCTTAGAAGATTCATGAAATTATCACAATGCTTTTTTAGCAATAGTAAACTGAAGCAGGGGAATTAAGGCACTTGTCTGCAGTTGCATCTGTAACTGGGCAGCCTACGGAGAGGAGACCCCGATTCTCTCTATTGTGCCTTAATTGAAAGACCCTGTTCAGCCTGTTGTCGTTGCTCTCACAGAGGTCCATGAGGCTGGCTCCATCTTTACCTGTCTCTCTACTCAGAGGGACAACAATGGGGTCCTACAGCTCCGTTCAGATTTCTTGGAGGATGGATTGGCAATAGCCTGATTCACCTTGCCACTCAAAACTGCCACAGATCTGTTTTCAGTGGTTTTCTCTGCCTTCCCTTACTACAAGGGAACCCTTAAAAATATGTAATACTTTTTGTTCTGAAGATTATTAGCTAAGACTTGGGAAAAGCTCAGATACCACAGTGAGAGTGCCTGCAGTCTGGCAGACCCTGTACAGGAAGGCCAAACTCTGCCTCACACCCTTATGAAAGAGAGGGCTGAACTCCTTTTTTCCACCAGACGTACAGCACACTGCTGTAGACCTTGGGAATGCTTCGGTGCTGCTTACACGAGGAACCAAATTGGTTTTGACCTCAGTGAAGAGGGGGCCAGGAGGGACACATCTGACACCTTTTAGCAACCGCAAGGTTTTCTGTAGAATAGACATAGCCTATGAAACAAACACACAGCTGGAGTTAGGGTGCTTTTGAAAACATTGTCTTTATTCTCTACCCCCCTTTCTTCCAGGACAGGCTCTTTGCTTATTCCCTCTTCAGAAGGGGACTTTTCTGGCACACAGCCTAGCCTGGCTGGAGATTAGGGATTCTCTCTGCCCCTTCATCCTTGAATATTTCCTTTTAATTTCACCGTTTAAATTCCAATTGTGTAATTACATTCTGCCTACCCCAAATTCCTCTGTAATTTCAATTGGACACGGTGTCCTTCACTCTCCAGGCTGAACTCTTGCAGTGCTGTGGGGCACTGTTAAAAGGCTGCCACGCTCCACTCTAGTCCCATTTCATGTAAATGGGGAAAGAGAATGGACGTAGATCCCTTTGAACTAAAACTGCTGCTCCATATAGGCGAGGCAGGGGTTGCTGTAGAGTGACAAGGCAGTCTTACCCCATGGCAATGCACTGGGCGTTTTTTACAATGCCTCAGTCTGAACAGATTTTTGGAGTAAAAGTCTAAATCTGCCTGGAGGTATTTCTCCCCCACAACACCGTACCCTTTGATCGCAAATATAGCTGTACAGGGACCCCCAAACCACTACTTTGCTGAATTTATGTGGCCTGAGAGTACCTGCTCACACCGTTTAACATGGCAGAAATGCCACAGTGATTTAATTTAGGTTCAGGCAGTTGTGTAGCAATGAGAGGGTACGCAGCACAGATGCCTAGTTCAGTAAAATGCTTTACAAAAACTGGCAGGTCCCATGCATTTTCTGACCCAACCCCAATACTTCTTCCAGATTTTGCTGTGCCAGCATTTTCCCTCAATCCCTGCCCCGGTGGCAATCACCTGAGCCCCCCATCCCAATTCGCTTTATCACAATGTGCCTTTTTAAAGTGTTGGTGTCTACTTCATAGCAATGTGAATAGATTGCTGCTGCTCCTGCCTTCTCTTGCTTTCCACTTCCTTCCTTATGGAGGCACAGCTGCCTGCTTGGTCAGTGTGCCGGCGTGTGGCCCTTCAGGTATCAGTGACATTCACCTTATATATATCCACCATTCTGCTGCAGTCTTCTGTGGAAACTTGGGTTGGAGAAGGGGAGGGAGCATGTTTTCAGGGGAAGAATGCTCCTCCTTTGCCTGGTCTTTTAGAACAAACTCTGTCTCTTTGTGCAAGTTGTGCAGCAGGCTCACAGGAAGGAATTGCTCAGCTGGTTTGAAGCGATGTTCTGCGTGGCTCAGCAAAAAGGAATTGGTTTACTATAGAAACTGGAATTATTTGATGTTTGATCGTCTTCAACCACAAGCCACATTCTTTTCACCATGTGTACACTGTTGTCAGAGGAACATGGGGCTGACACCATAATTAGTAACAGAGTGCTTCACCCAAGTTAATTTCCCTTCACTGCAAAAGTACCCAAGGTAGCCCTCCTACCACACAATGATAAAACTTCACCTGAAATAAACAGCCAGCTCCTTGCTGCCAGTGCTGTATCAACCACTTTGAATTTTCATGGGGCTTCTGCTTTATATATTCTGCAGATTTGGTCCTGTTCCTGAGGGACATCTTTATGCCTACTCCCACGGCAGCAGACCTGAGGCTGCTGTTTGCCTCTCTGGCAAACAGCAGATAGATCAGGTGAGATCAAGTAGACCATATTTCCATGTTTCCTTGGTTAGCTTATACTGTTAAAAGCGAGTTGTTGTTAGGAGGAAACAGAGCATGTAATAACTAGAGTTGGGGTTTGTTTGGCTTTGAGTCATAAATCTTAAAGGAAAGGAAAGAGCCATCATGTTCATCCCCAAGTTTGTCATACAATCAGCAAGGGGCAAGGCAGTAGTATGGGCAAGAAAATGAAACATGTGAAGGTACAAGTGCCAGCGGGGGGAAGTCACTGTTGCTTATTGTCAGTTTTGGTGTGACACAGAAAGTTCAGCTAATCCTCTTAGTTACAGAGACACACGGGTGGGGGGAGATTGTTATCTCAAGCAATTTGCTGGCTCTACTCCTTTTTTTCCTTCGAGTTTCTTTTCGCCTAATTGAGCAGCGTTTCTTCCTGGGACTGGTTTGCAATAATCCTGGGGCCTCATCTGGGAAAACACTGAAAAATATAGAAAGGAGAAGCAGCCTGAGTGAGGCAGCTATCACCCAGGGTTTCTCTCCTCAGAAAAGTGTCAGGTTTGGCTCCAAGTGCTGAGGATTAAAAATAAGATAAGGATTCAAAGTGAGGCAGAACAGTCAGAGCCGGTGATCACTCAGGAAGGTGTATCTCAGCCAGGAGCTGGAAGGACCGGTAATTAACAACCATTCAGAAAACTACAAGTCTGAGGTGGAGCGGGAGGTGAGAATTCCACTGGAAGGCACCAGAAATGCCTTGATTCCGCTTCCATTGCCAAAGGGATGTATCTGCAGTAAATCTAATCAAGAGTCAAAAGGTGAACAAGAACAATAATAACTGGGGAGGTTTGTTTTTATTTATCCAGGAGATAAGGATTCAGCCACAGGAATAGAATGAGAAAAAGGCGCCTCTTTCTGAGCAGACAATTATTCCACCCACGCTCACTCATCATCAAGGTTTTAATATTCTGTTACTAAGGCTATCTAACAATTTCCCAGCCTCAAAGCTGGTAATGTGTGTGCAGTTACTCTGCCAGTTGCCACAGGTGTCTTTTTACAAAAGACTTGTATAATTAACATGAGGTAGTCCTGAAGATGACAGTAGCCAGGAGCCATTCTTCAGTAGACACCCAGCTTTTTTCCTGGTGCTGGAGCAGGGTTGTTACCACTAGGAGTACACATTTGAAAACCCTATTTCCATATGCAGACAGAGCCTTTTAGACCCTGAAGGCATAAGACTGTTTCAGCACTTCCCAGGGAAGTAAGGGCTCTTGTTCCCAAGCTCCCGTGATTCACCCTGGAAAAGTTTGAGATATTACCGTTCTCAGCTGCCTGCTTTACTAAGGTACTGAAGGTAGTTAACCCAAAGAAGAGGTGACATAATGAATGGTGTCTCCATTGCTAACTCACTCGGCTGGTAGCCTGATGCACTAATATAAATCTGATTTCAACTGATGCCAATTTACTCTGATATCTTGGACTGAGAACTGCAGAAATAAGTGATTTAATTCCTGATCATATCAATGTATTTTGCTGCAGTGGCCAAAGAATTCATTACCTCTAGCTGTGGAGATGGGTTACCTTTGCAGTCACAGCAGCTAGATCCAACAGAGACTGTGAGTCAGAGCCATCATGTGAAAGAGGACCAGAGCAGACATCAGTCACAGAGCTGTGGTTAAATAAGTACTATAGTCCTTTTAAGAGAAAAGAGGTTCAGCTGATGTCCTTCTAGCACAGGACAAAGAAGTGACAAGCTTCATATGTATGTCATGCCATCAGAGGAACCTTGACAGGCTTGAGGTGGGATTGTGTGAACTGCATGAAGTTCACCAAGGCCAAGTGCAAGGTCCTGCACATAGGTCACAGCAATCCCAAGCACAACTACAAGCTGGGCAGAGAGTGGATTGAAAGCAGCCCTAAGGAGGAGGACTTGGGGCTAGTGGTGGATGAAAAGCTCAACATAGGCCAGCAATGAACACTTGCAGCCAGAAAGCCAACCATATCCTGGGCTGCATCAAAACCATTTTGACCAGCAGGTTGAGGGAAGTGGTTCTGCCCCTCTGTTCTGCTGAGACCCCACCTGGAGTACTGCGTCCGCCCAGGGATATGGAGCTGTTGGAGCAAGCCCAGAGGGGGGCCATGAAGATGATCTGAGGGCTGGAGCACCTCTCCTGTGAAAACAGGCTGAGAGAGCTGGACTTCTTCAGCCTGGAGAAGAGAAGGCTCCAGGGAGACCTTACTGCAGCCTTCCAGCACCTAAAGAGGCCTACAGAAAAGCTGGGGAGAGATTCTTTATCAGGGAGCATAGTGACAGGACAGGGGGTAATGGCTTTACACTAAAAGAGGGCAGACTTACATCAGCTATTAGGAAGAAATTCCCTGGGAGGGTGGTAAGGCCCTAGCACAGGCTGTCTCTAGCATTGTTTAATCTGGGGCCTTGGAACATGTCTGAGCTCACAAGTCCAGAGGGGTGCCCCCAGTTTGGTCATGCCTGGATCTGGCCTGTGACACATGTACGGTGCCTGTGTCCGGTTGCCAAACAAAGGACACCCCAAGGGTGGATCAAACAAGACCATGGTTTTGATTCACTATGAGCACAAGGGTCCTGCCATGTGCTATGTCTTGTACCTTCAGGTCACTTCAGTGTATCTCTACTGCATGTCTGCATCATAGATAATCACTTTGTTTCCTTATTTCACATCCATATTGTGAGAATAAATGCATTACAAAGTGTAATTACCAGGCTACAGAGGTGAGGGCATCTTCAGGGGATTTCTTTTAGTTCTTTTTTTTCTGTTAAATATAATGGCAAAATTTGAGCAAAGCCAGAATTTGCTTTTCTAAACTATACTAATTTATGGCTAGATTGGGGGGGAGGGGGTGGGCAGGGGCAAGAAGAAGGGGACTTGTACCTGTGCTACCATGTGACCAGCACAAAGCAGCCCTTGGACCATGCTATACACAGGGAATGCTCTGCAGTGGCTTGTCTGGGAGTCTCCAGCGCTTCACACAGCACATGGAGTAAGGAAAGGGAAGGGATTCATGGATCTGTCTCCCCCTCACGCGGGTCTGCACAGCGAGCTAGTTGCATGCAGGACTATACCATGCTCTTTAACCCTCTCGGTGAACACTGCGCTTTGTAACACTGAAAATATATAGAAAAATCATGTGGGTTTTAGCCACAGATGTGCTTCCTGCAGCCTACACTGTAGTGTTGGGCTGCAGCTCTGACAGTGAGAGCAATCACGGTTGCAGAGGCTGAGAAGAAATTAGAGATGTATAAAATGCATACATAATGACTTTTAAAAATATGTTGAATAAATATTCTTGCAGTTGCATTTCAGATAGATGGGGGTTAGATTTCTGTTAATCAGAAAATGAATGTCTAAAACCACTGGAAGAAAGACAAAATTGCAGCTGAATATCATGAATGAAAAAACATTCACCACTGTGAATAGGACCATCAGATTTCCCAATAGCAGCTCCCTGTCTTCCCCTAATTCCCCCCCTCCTCCCTTTCCCCTCCCTCTTCAAACACATACGCATACACTGTGGGAGGAATGACAGCTGTTCTTCATGGAATGACAGCCCAGGGATATTGCATCCTCCCTTAAAAAAAACCAGGCAAGGTACAGAATAAGGTCAGTGAAGGGAGACAAAGGGGTCTCCCAGAGATGGCAAAGGGTAATTTATTGACAGATGAGATAGACGTTACTACAGACAAATATTAAATGGATTCTTTTCCCCTGTCTTTGGAAAGGAGGAAAAAAAAAAAGTGGAAAGGGTTCGGAAGGACAGATGCCAGAAATAGAGACAAATTTCCCAGGAGAGGAAGAAGAAATCCTGAAGGAAATTAGGATCATGACACAGCCAAAAAAAAAAAAAAGAAAAAAAGAAAAAAAAAAATCAGAGCATCCCAAAAGCTACGATATTCTGTCCTAGAATCCTGTGTGGAAACAACAGAAAAGGGCAGCGGAGAGGGAACTCTACCACCGTGGGCAGCCTTGCTTCAAAGGCACGCTGTGAGGGAAGGAAGTGCTGGTAAACCAGAGCTCCTGATTAAAAGCCAGTGTTGGAAAAGGGCTGTCGGGAAATTACAGAGCTGCGCACACGCCTGACGTCAGTGGCGAGGAAGACTCTGAGAGCGCTAATCAAAGTGAGGCTGAGGGACCATATGGAGCATGGAGATTTTATTAAGGACAGGGCTGAGCCAGGGTTCATATAATGGGAGCAGCCGAGCTCGGGCGATGGGAGGAAAGAAAAGGCCAGGTCGGCCGGTGAAATAAACTGGCATAGTGCTGTCAGCTTTGACAGTGTGTCAGTTCCTGCTGCAAGGAAAGAGCCTGAGCCGGGGCTTCAGTAGGGAATGGTATGAATATAGTTTCTCTGGCCTAGATTCAGAGCTTTCCCCAAAATAATTGTGCGGGAGAGGGTACAGGAAAAACCAATGCACTCTAGTTGGGGTTCTGTAGTTCCTCATTGTCCCCGGCCAAGACAAGAAGGTACCGAGGACAGGACATGTTCCTAGAGCTTCTGACATGAGAAGAGTTTATGATTTTCACCTGTCAGGGCCAAAGTGATGACAGAGGAGTCACCAAGGAACATTTCCACAAAGATAAAAGCAGCAGAACAAAAGAAATATGAAGGAGAACAGATTTAATTTACATTTGCAAGCAAGAATGGATTTAAGTCAAACCATATTTTATTCTGCTCCTTCATGCAAGGACCATGGGTTTTGTAGTGTGTAGTAGTAGAATAAAGGAATAGGAAGACTCCTTGTGCGTCCCCTGTTATGTGCCACATGCAGTGTGTCTCCAGGCTGCATAAATCTTGGCAAGATATTTCCCTCAGAGTAGGTTCTTCTGCCAGTCGTCTGCTCTGACCTAAAATGTCCCTCCCATTCCACCCTGATCTTACAAGACGCTCTCTTATGAAGTGGAAGTCTGGCAGAGGTATAGGGCATTGCATTGCCATGTGTTGTCTGCCCCACTTTAGCTTTCCAAACTAAGTCACGTTAAAAAATGATGGCATTCATAACAAAAACAAGTGTTAAATGATGTAGATGGGAAGCGCTCATCCCATCTCCGCGACTGCCATGCTCACAGCTGACGGGAGTAACAGCCAGGCTACACTGGACTTGAAGCATTGATGCTCCAGAGGCGTTTGCAATCTTTTGAGCCTGGGGAGAGCAAGTATGACAAAGAAAAAATAAAAGCTGGTGCTTTGCTGAATTGAGATGTTAAATGCTAAATAAGGCTTGTACTTCCAGTGGGTGACTTAGCCTAGCTTTCACCTAGAAAGCTGCCGCATACCCGCACGTCATCTGCCACACAGATTGTATGTGAATCATCTCTCAAACAGAACACCACAGGTAAAGCTGCTGGTGGTGCCAGGAATGTATGCCCCATCCATCCATGTGATGACCTGCATTTATAGTTGAAACCACCTGCACCATCACAGTGTGACCCAGTGTCCTTGTTTTGGCTGGAAAAGAGTTAACTTTCTTTCTAGCAGCAGGTATAGTGCTGTGGTTTGGATTTAGGATGAGAATAACCTTGATAACTCAACAATGCTTTGGTTGTTGCTAGGCCAGGTTTACACCAAGTTAAGGACTTCAGCTTCTCACACTGCCCTGCCAGCTAGGAGGTTGGGGTGCACAAAAACCTGGGAGGGGACATGGCAGTGACAGCTGACCCCAACTGGCCAAAGCGATATTCCTTATCATATGATGTCATGCTCAGTATATAACTTGGGGAAAGCTGGGGGTGGTGCAACCATGTCTTGGGAACTAGCTGGGTGTTGGTGATTAGTGTGTGGTGAGCAATTGCACTGTGCATCACTTGTTTGCTATATTCTATTATCATCATCATCATCATTACCATTATTTTCCTTTTCTGTCGTATTAAATTGTCTTTATCCCAACCCACAAGTTTCCCTTTTTCCCCTCTTTTTAATTCTCTCCCCCATCTGACTGTGTGTACGTGGGGTGGGCGAATGGCTGTGTGGCTGTTTTAGCTGCCGGCAGGGTTAAACCACAACACCCAGATCCACAAGATGACCTCCATACTGTAAAGTTCAGTGCAGCATATCTAGTGTTCAGGGACTCGCCTGCCTACTGATCCTCCAGTTCTCTGTTAGATACCCAGCTTCCTTATCCAGGGCAGTCCCTGCGCTAACACCACCACAGTGAATGGGGAATCTCCTCAGAAAAGAAGAAATGTCGAAGTCTGGCTCTGCTCCAGTCATAAGGCAGCCTTTCACCCCGGTGTGTTTGAGGATTCCTGCTTGAGGTAGAGCTTTGCTCATCTTGGAGATGACAATTTGAGTGGCCACAAGGCAGTCATTTACACCGTGCTCCCACCTCTAAACCAGGTATATTTTCTGTCATACCAACAAACTGATCTGACAAACCCCATACCCCCATCATTGCTAGACCTGACTTAAGATACCTAATGTCAACGTGCTTCCTGGAGATTAAGAAAGGCAAACTGAGGCAGAATGGGACCTCCATTTCTGGCAGCAGTCTGCAATTATATTGGATTATAATGGATAGACATGCAACTGCCCTGAAGTTACCTTTGGTTCTTACACTAACCTTATCTGCGGACAAGACACAGCCCATAAGCAGCAGGTGACAAAAAGCTGAGTGGCCTTTTTCAACTCAACAGCTCAGTGTTCAGGCCGACTGAGAAGACAGTGTTTTAACTCGAGAGAGCCTGCACCCATGTCACACACGGGATCACAGAACGTTAGGAGTTGGAAGGGACCTCAAAAGATCATCTAGTCCAAACCCCTGCCAGAGCAGGATCACCTAGATGAAGTCTGAGGAAGCATCCCTGTGCTGATGGTTATTCTGGAATGAGAGAGACCACACCGTTTCCCTTTTCATTGATAAGTATTCTTTGGGCCAGGAAGACAGAACAGAACTTGACAGGCTAGCCATCAGGAGCTATGACATGGGAGGGGAAAAGCCTGCACTGATGAACGCTTAACTCTTCCTGGTCTCTGGGAAAAGGTCTCTGAAACACGCGTCTGTCTGCCCCTCTCAGGCGAACGCCTTAATCACCAGTTTAGAGTCGTTCTTGTGCTCTCTGGAGGCCAGTGAGTATTTAATTATGCCACACAGAGCTGAGTGATTGCTCAGGGAGACAGACTTTGTTAGCAAGCTGGAATTTAACCTGATCTTTTGAAATTTTCCGCAGACTTCCTCTGCTGCGGTATTTGTGTATGTACAATCCTGGGCTCAGTTTCTGGGTCTCAAGTACACTGACAGATGCAATCTTTTCCTCCCAGCCTGGGACTGTATATTGTTCATTTAATTTGCAAATCTTTTAGGGTGAGAATATCTTGCATTGTACTGCATGTATTATGTTACCACAGTGGGGACCTGGTGCTAGTTAAGGCCTCTGGATACTAACGGAGTAACAGTAAATAACTATTTCCTTAGCTATCAGTAAGCCCAGAAGGATGCCAAGAAGTAAAAGGTCATAAAGGGGAAATATCTGGAAGTGTTGAGCAAGGGTATCAGATGGAAAAGACTCTCCACCAAGAGCAGGAAAAGCACAGCATCTCCCTGCATCAAGGTTGGGAGCAGTTCTCCAGCACAGCTCCTCTGGAGCATTGTGACAGGGAGAGGTGGCCATGCTATTTGTGAAGAAGGTTTGTGCTCTTACAGATAAGCTAAAACACCAGTTTAAAACTCTGGATCTCTCTGTGGCGGGGAAAGTGTAACAGTTCTTGGGGAAAAGGGAGAAAATGAGCCGAAGGCAAACCAACCTCTCTCCCTGTTTCCCCATGTATAAATGGGAGGTTATGTTCCTTATTCAGCAACCAACGCTGAAAAACTTCTTTGGCATCTTCAGATAGAAAATGCCTATTTCTAAAATTCAACCTTTGTACCTTTTCCTTAATTGGCCTATTTTTTTTAAAACATGGGACTGACCAGAAATATTTTTGATGGTCTCTTTTTCTAGTGCTTTGACAGTGACTAGCTATGGGGTTTTTTTCCTTGCAAAATAAGAGACTATTTCACTGAAAATTTCTAAGAGAAAAATCATTTCTACTTAGCAGTAGCATTAAAGCCCTCGAATTGGGCCACATTCTGCTGCCAGTGCAGTTTTGGAGACACTTGGAAAATGTTTTGAACAGCAGGGAGGAACAGCGATTACTACTACACAGTCTCTCAGTGGTGTGAATATTGAGGGTTATTTTCCCCTTGACTGTTTATGGCCTATTTACAGTATAACCACACCAAATCAGGTTATAACATGGCTCGGGTTTTGCCTTTTTTTTAATATAGTGAAAACAGACTCTAGCTTTTTTGTTTATTATTTATTTCCTGTAGGTCCCCTTAAGAGCTAAGGAATTTTAAAGCACCAAGCAAAGATGAACTTTCCTCCAAGGCATTTGTAACTGAAAGACAAGGAGAAAGGTGGCTAGGAAAAATAATAGGCAAGTTATAATTTTGATACACTTGCAATAGCTCTACTGTTGTAAATGGGGCAAAAAATTGAATTATGAAGGGGACTTAATTGCAGACAGCAGAGAGATTTGCTAATGAGGTGAGGGATTGTTTTACCGTGTGTAACTGTCATCAGACCAAGCTGTGGACACATATATGAGCTTAGTTCAGTGCAATAATACTTATCACCCCATCCACACCAGGCAGTGGCATTGCCTTACAGGATTAGAAGAAAACAGTTGCAGATGATTTTCACAGAATCACAGAATCATAGAGGTTGGAAAAGACCTCCAGAGACCATCGGGTCCAACCCCCCTGCCAAAGCAGGTTCCCTGGGACAGGTTGCACAGGTCGGCGTCCAGATGGGTCTTGAATATCTCCAGAGAAGGAGACTCCACACCCCCCTGGGCAGCCTGTCCCAGGGCTCTGTCACCCTCACTGTGAAAAAGTTCTTCCACACATTGGTGTGGAACTTCCTGTGCTCTAATTTGCTGCCATTGCCCCTTGTCCTGTCCCCACAGACCACTGAGAAGAGGCTGGCCATTTCCCCCTCTGTCCCACACTTGAGATATTTATAAACATTGATCAGATCCCCTCTCAGTCTTCTTTCCTCAAGGCCGAACAGCCCCAGGTCTTTCAGCCTTTCCTCACAGGGGATATGCTCCAGGCCCTTAATCATCTCCGTAGCCCTTCTCTGGACTCTCTCCAGGAGATCCCTGTCTTTTTTATACCAAGGAGCCCAGAACTGGACACAATACTCCAGGTGGGGCCTGACCAGGCAAATGGCACATTTAAAGCAGAGCAGCTGTGCCGTGTTACAGATCACCCGTTAGACTGTTCGAGCAACAGTCTCACCCAAGTGTCTGCTCACCAGAGAAAAACCTGTCATCAGAACTAGGCAGCACTACACACCCCTGGCTTTCTAGCAGCTCTTGTAGCCAGTGAGGGGAAAGATCTGCTAGCCCACACTGAGAAGGCCCGGACATCAGTCACCTAAGGAAGCAAAAGACACAAAGTTCTGCCAGAGATCCACAGCTGGAAAACAACATCCCAGCTGCCTCTCCAGGGAGCATATGAGAAATCAGTATTGCTCCCCAACGTTCAGAAGGATGCACACAGATGAAAAGGACAGTGTATAAGCTGATCCATGGGAGTTAGCAAAGGAGACGCTTTCAAAGAGTCGGCTGTCTTGTCCATTCTTTACAGTATGATACTGACAACAGGAATTCCTTTGTGTTGTGAAGGAGAATGAGATTAAATGAGAAATTATATATTGGTTTACTTTATCTTTATATAATCCCAGAATACTTTGGGTTGGAAGAGACCTCAAAGATCATTTGGTTCCAATCCCCTGACATGGGCAGGGACACCCTCCACCAGATCAAGCTGCCCAAAGCCCTATCCAGCCTGGCCTTGAACACTGCCAGGGAGGGGGCAGCCATGGCTGCTCTGGGAACCTGTGCCAGGGCCTCACTACCCTCATAGTAAACAACTTCTTCCTAATGTCTAATCTAAACCTGCTCTCCTTCAGTTTAAAGCCATTACCCCTTGTCCTATCACCATACTCACTGATAAATAATATATGTATCTTTTTTTCCCTGTGACAGTTCACTCAGCTCCTGCTTAGAGTTTGGCTGACCCAGCTCACACTAAAAGCCCGGATGTCTGTTGGGAGAAGTGCCATTAGGTCCAAGTGGAGCCCCAGGTAGGCAGTGCAGGTGGCCATAAAGAGCCAAAGGGCAATTATGCAGCCAGGATCACCTGCAAATTGCTGCAGCCATGTCTTTTGTGTCTTTTGTCTGGCAGTTTCCTCTAAATCTGAGAGATCCATTCAGACCATGGCATTTTATTGGTGTTGGAAGTGGGATCTCTCTTGGACAGGCTCTGTTGAAGCCCTCGGTTCAGTGTGAGTGTAAAAAGATTGTCTGTGCCTCTGTGTGTCTGCCTGTGCCATGAAAAATGAGACGCTGAATGGCAACAACTGGGAGAACTTGAAAATGATGGACGATGAAATCCCAAGCGTGATTTGTCCTGGGTTGAGAGCCACTGCATGGATGCTGGTCATATGTGGCAGGAGTTTGCCAGATGGGGAGGCTTCCCATAAGTTAAATAGGGGAAAGGGAAAAGATGCTGTGTGCTGGCTACGAGGCAGCTGTGGTAGGGCAGCCACAGATCCGACTGATGAGTTGAAAGGATGAAAGGTACAGTTGAAAAAGGAAAATGAGAAAAGGAGAACAGGGAAATTGGGAAACACCTGCAGATACTGCTGAGTGTAAGAGATGATGGGAAATGTGTTTAGAGAAGGGACTCTCTCCGAGGGGCTGCCAGCTCCCCTTCTGCGGCAGCTGGACGGGTTTCTCTCAGCCACTTCCCAGGATAGCTCTCTGGGACCTGTGTCAGGAAATGGGGTGACACCATGCAGTGTAAAAGGATAACAACTAAGAAACCAGAGACAGCAAAGGATGTGAGCTCAGGGATGTACCCAAATTTATCAGCACTAAACTTAGACTGTGAATATGCAGGAAACTAGTGTGGGGTTTTGGCTTGGGGGCAGTGCTGGTGGCCGCTACTCCCACTGCTGAGGATCCCAGTCCCAAGGTGATGGTGGCAGTTAATGCTCACCACCTTACAACATTCCCAGTTGACATAGGAGCTGAAATATCGATGGTAGGTAAGGACCCAAAGGCCAGCCTCTGCTTAGCAAGCAGTTACTTCCTATTGTAAGCGTTAATGGGAAAATCACTAACCATCCGCTGGTCAGGGCTAAACTAATTGTGTCTAATGGACAGCCAATCTGCCTGACCTAACCTTTAGGTAATATATTGGGTATGGATGTATTGAAGGGCCAGTTGTGGATGGACTCGTGGGGAAAACAGGAAATAGGGATGCCACCCTCTTTGCCCCTCTGTTTACCTCCTACAAATGCATCCCTGACTGTTAATCTGTTGCCAACAGCTGCTCCTTTACCCCACAGCAAGCTTGTTAATGTTCCACAATACAAATTACCTTCTGATGCTATTCACCCCCTTACTGAATTGATAAAGCAGCTGGAAGAACAGGGGATCATTGTTACATCTCATTTCCCCTACAGTTCTCTGCTTTGGCCAGTGAAGAAATGAAATGGCAAGTGGTGACTAGCAGGAGATCACAGAGCCACTGAACTGCTCACTGCAGCTGTTTCCAGTACAAATTATATGGCCAGTTTTCTTAATACACACCAGCAGGGTGCTTTGGACACCTCGGCGTGGCACCCAGGAGATCGGGTGAGATTTCAACGCCAGTCACTTGGAAAATGTGAGGTCACTTTGCAGCGTGTTTGAGGGAAAGGAATATGGGAAACTCTGGGTACTGCAGGAGAAGTTCTTCACTGCTGAGGCTTGGGTGTGACCCTTCTTTCTCTCTCCCTCACTAGGAACTGCTGAACTCCTAGACAAACAAGTGAAAGCTGTCGTTCAACCTGCATATAACAGAAAGTATCCATCTAGAAAGCACACTAAGTAAGCATTCCCTGGAACTCTGTTATTAGTCCCTGTGGCAAAGTGCTGTCACTGGAGATAATGGGGACAACATCGAAGAAATCAAGAGACTTCACATGTCAGACAATTCTAACCCTCACTTTGGGGCATCTGGCATTCTGTCACATAGATGTTGATGCACTCTGCAAGAACCAAACCAGCCCACAGAAGCTGGTGACCTCTGCGACACTTCCAGGTACTCTGTGCTCTACTCAGGAGTATGAGCAGCCATCTCTGTTTCTAAAAGAGGGATGAGGACCTAGACTGGAATGTCTGACTTCAGGTTCCTAAATCCTTTTCAGGCAGTAGAAAACCAGTCCGATTTTCATCTGTGTTCCGTATCTAGTAGCCCCATATTACTGCAATGCCTTTTCAGAAATGAGCAGCAAACTTCAATGGAAGAAAAAGCTCCCTCAGAATACAACAGAATAGTTTCCTCCGGACTACTCTCATGCTTCTACGGCTTAAAAAAGAATAGTAATGATAAAAAAATTGTATCTAAAAGGGGAAGTATTGATGAAGAGTAGTTTCAACCAAGAGCTGACTTTTCTAGCGCGCTCCAGGCTGAAATCTCTGAAAAGCAAAAATTCTCACTTGCAAGCTATCTCCACAGCCCAGGTCAGCAGGCAGCAATTAGTTTCTCAGCCATTCAGTTTTCTTTCCATCTTCCTGATGGATATTTCATCTGAGATTATGCTCTCCTCCCTTGCCTTCTCTTCACCTCTCAGCTTCTCTTTCCAGTAAGGCTATGATCTGTCACAGACTCTCAATGGACAAGACCTATACATCCCATCACAACGCTGTCATAGGCAGTTACATTAGACAGGCCAGGATGAAAAGCAGTTTGGAAGGGAGAGAAGCCGTCATGCTTCAGGGCATAGCCGTGAACTCCAACCAAGGAAGAGAGATGAAGGAGGGCTTTGGGCCAGGTGGGGATAAAATTTTACTCAGGGCAGGTTATTCCATAATTACCCACTTAAACTTTCTTTATACCTCTCTGAGATGCATCTGGTTCTGGCCAACATCAGAGACAGAAGGGGTGGATTGCTGGTCTGATCCAGGAGGGGAATGAGTTTCCTCATCCTTTCTGCCTGTGCACAGAGTTTATAACATTTTCTGAAGCCACAATGAAATCCCCTTCCAAGCATGACCCTTGGTCTGCCAGCGATAGCCAAAACTCCTTCCCCTAGCCCCGTCCTTCACACTTCCACAAGCAACACAGAGAGAAGCCAGTACAAAGCCAGGTCAAGATGATAAGAACAAAGCCTTGAAGACTGCTCTTAGATACCAGCTTTACTTCAACAGAGGAGGAAATTTTCAAAGAGGTGAACTCTTTCTGTCTCTCTCTCTCTCAGGCAGGAGTCTCCTGGGAGGAGAAGAAAACAGCTTTCATTTTAGCGAGTCATGATATTTATGGCCCTTTTATGGGTTTTGTTTGAAAATATAAAAGTAGATGGACTTAAATCTCTTTCAGAAGGGAGGAGATGGGAAGGGGAGAGACAGAGCATATGAAGGGCACGTGGGTCTGAATCATCTGCCCATGTTCAAAAGAAAATCAAACACCTTCTTTGTTTTAATATGGACCCTTTCCAACAGTCATGAGGATAATGTCTGACCTTTCCTTGCATAGACCCTTTTATCCCTAATGACTTACAAATTTTCTGTGTCCACTGCCACCAAGAACACTCACCTTGGGATGAACATGACAACTATTACATTATGCAACTGCAGCACCATGCAGCAGTTCAGATGTGACTGCTGCCAGGAAGCCGACTTTCAGATCACGTCTCCTGCAGAAGCGAAGGCTTTATACTGTATTCCTGAGGGGCAACTGTCAGCTTCTGCTTGCTCACATACCAGAGTCTCATGTGGGCTTTTATCCATCCTATTTGTGGTGTCTGTTCAGCAACTGAGGTTGCACCCTTTTGAGGGCCTCCTGCTTTTCATATGTGGAATCTCCTCTGACCCTTTGCCTCTAGGCAATACTTTTGATCCAGTTCAGACTAAGAAGCCCATGCCTCGCAAAATTATTGAGGGAGGGAAGAGTTTAAGTTGAAGAACTGGGGTTTGCATCTGGTTTTGAATGCAGTTAGGCCTGTGGTCATTTCACCTGCTCTGGGAATGAACCTCCCTGGGTTATGGCAGCTACTGGGAAATTTCTATGAGCAGAATGTACAAAGTGCCCCATTAATTGGTAGTTTCATAAAAGCTACTGTGGCTTCATAAAGCTTTTCTTCTCAAGCAAGGGGGGAAGAGATGTTCTGCCAGACTAACAGATGGCTTTTGACCGGATCCAACTTCAGCACAGAGTTGTTGCAAAGATCAAATTGCTGGGATGGTCCATGAAGATGGACCAGTCACACAAGTTTTAATACCAGCTGGCATGTGCTGCCTCTTTCACAGAATCACAGAATCGTAGGGGTTGGAAGGGACCTTCAGAGATCAGGCCCAACCCCCCTGCCAAAGCAGGTTCCCTAGATGGGTCTTGAATATCTCCAGAGAAGGAGACTCCACAACCCCCCTGGGCAAATATGGTATAGCACACTGATATGACGCCCTGCAGTAATCAAATGGAGACATCACAAGTAGGCGCATCCCTAAAATTAGGCATGTTCCTGGCAGGGTGTGACCTGAAGCATACAGCTCTCTGTCCAGCTGTAAACAGTTCTTGTCACCATGGCTATTTCCTACTATCGCCCAGAAATCCAAAAAGACTCTTAAGACATTGAGCTCTGGGTAGGTGCTGGTGGTAGTTGGGTGATGCTATAAAAATTATCAGTTCCTTTAAATGTTTCTGTCTCCTAACTGGCATGACCTATGCCTTCATGCAGTTTTATGCCCTCACACATGCCCTTCTGACTGGAGTCATCCTTCCCTTCATGGTTACTTGTGCGGAGTCCTTGGCAAGTTTGAATCAGGTTTCGAGATTTATTGATCTGGCCTTGTCCATTCAGTGGTGTGTTCTTTGATTTAATTTAATGACTGTAAAGCATTCAGGCATGTTGTCATGAAGGGTGCACCAGAAAAAGTAAGTGATTGACTGATTGATTGATTGATTGATTACGTACAGACATTCTTCTCTCCGTAGTTAACGATGAAGCTAGTTTGCCATTATACCCATTTGTGGCTTCCAGGGCACACGTACCTTAACTACAGGCAATCCAGTCTGCAGGCAGGTATGAATCCTATGTGGAAGCTGTTACTCTCCTGTGCAAGGATAAAATTTGTCTCTTTTTAAAGACACACGCAAACACAAACCTTTGAAATGCAATTCAGAGGGGACGTTTCAAAGCACGGACAGGATCTCCCTTCTGCTGCTCTCCAGGACAGTTTCCACATCACCACACCTGCACAGCTTGGCGGAGACATCCCCTGCATCCCCTCTCACCTGTTCATCCTAGTAAGAGCTGAATTCATGTTGTTGCCTGCTTCTGTAAGTCACAAGTAATGGGTTTCCTTCATGCCTGTGTGTGCACACCCTTGTGTGTATGCCTGTGCACACCCTTGTGTGTATGCCTGTGCACACCCTGTGGCAGGGGAACCGGTGCCCCAGGAAAACCCTTGGCTCAGAAGCTACGGAATGCTTGTGACAGAGGGATAGGTGGAAGCAACACAAAGCAGCTCAGCTCCCAAATACGTTAAGATGTACCAAAGGACAAGAGGCAGCCCGGGAAGAGAAAGAGAGAGGACTTTTCCACGTCCAAAAGATTTCTGTTCCTAGGGGCAGCCAGAATGACAGGGTGTTCATTTAAGAAGATTTTGCTGGCATTGCCGATACGCAACCCGACAATGCTACTTGGAACCTCTCTCCATTTTTTACATGAAGAAAAATGGAACAAATCTTACTGGCATTTAAATTGTTACTCCCGGGCAAATAAATTAGCACCTTGCCGATATGACTGGGGCAATTCACACATCATTTAGAGCTATGCTCCCACCTTCCCAGAGAACTGTTTATTTGTTACACAGAGTTCCAATTGTGGAAGTTTTCTTCACTATTATAACAGCCAGAGATTTAACCCACTTTCATTTTTCTAAATGACAAGTGAAATTCCAGAGAATAGGTAGGCAGCTCTCAAAGAGATTTTGCTGGAGTACACGAGCATGCAGCGCCTATTTTCAAGCCCCAGACTATATTAATCACATGCTTTCTGCATCTCTGTTGGATCATCTATAAATTTAGGAAGGTCACGGACACTGTGTTTTCATGTTCTAATGTCTGTATTGAATGTATTCCAGCTAAACCCTTTAAGGAAAGGCAGGCAAGGCAACATAGCCATCCCCAAGTAAAACTTTTGGTCTCATAATTCACCTAGCTCCCCGCTACAGCTAATGTGTAAGCATTTCTCAAGGAGCTGTAAAAGAAGGAAATGGTGCTAAACTGCTTTTAAAATTATCCAGTCTAAACCAGTGCTGTGTGTGATACATCAAATTGCCCTGAAAATCCTAGATGGGGGGAAATGGGCCATGGCCCCACACCTATCAGCTGTACGACGCAGAACGCAGCTGTTACTCCAGGAATGACTTATTTCTGGCACATTTCTCCTTCCTTCCAAACTTCCTTCTTCCACACCGAATTCAGAGTCTGGCACAGACGTCATTTTATCATCCATGTCCCACAGATGTCTCTCGCCCTTTCCATTTCTCACAGCCCCCTTCACATTTCTCACAAACCTGTGATTACCATAAATCCCACCATCTCCTTCCCTCCCACGGAGGTGGCCCCATCACCTTTCCCCAGAATTCTATACACCTATGCATATTAATATTCTGCATTACCCTCTTCGGCTTACATACATATCTTACTGCCTCCACCCAGTGTAGGTCCCCTTCTTAATTAGTCTATTGTCCCCAGAGGTCTTTTTGAACGCTTCCTATCTCCTAGCTGTCCAGCTTTCATCACTTTCCTACTCCTTACTGGGGTCAGACCAACATGGGATGGATTTCTCTCTCCTGTATCCCTCATTACCTTCTTTGCTTCCCACATACCCTGAGCTTCTGCATTGTTCAAAGGACATTAAGGAAACAGTCATAGAAATGAGTGAAAAAATGCAGAACTTAATGAGACTGAGCACTGAGGTGGCAGATGAAACTCAAGGGTACTAAATGTCAGGCATTGCAGGCATTGTAAGAAACTTAGTGAATAAAATGATGACCATTGCCACCCAGCAACCAGATTTTGTGGATGTAATAAACAGCTCTGTGAAAACATCACCTTGGTGCTCAGCAACAGCCAAAAAAGCATGCAGAGTGTTCGGAGGAAAGCAGGCAGAACAGGAAAAAGGAGGTCCTTACGCCACAGGGTGAATCCCTGCCACACCTGCACCCTGACTGTCGTGTGAGGATTCAGTCCTTCATCTCAAATGTGACAAAGTAGAACTGGGAAGGGTTTGGAGAAGAACTGCCAGGACAATCAGACATGGAGCAGCTCCCATAGGGGGAATGAGTAACCCGGGTTAAAACCAGAGCACTAAGGATGGGGCATGACTACAGAGAGGGGGTAAAATCTTGTGGGGCATGTAGAAACTAACTAGAGATTATTGTGACATTAAAGGAAGCTCCTGGCTAGGGGGTTCAGAACAGAATAAAAAGAGGTGGCTTAGCATTCAGTGCAGAGTAAGTTGTGGGACTTCTTGCCACAGGAGATGAGGGAGGCTAGCAGGTACAAGGCTGTAATGGCTATAACTCAAAAATGACTCGGCACCTCCATAGGAGGAAAATCTATCAAGGGCTATTAAGTACAAAAATATCACATCTGGCTCAGGAAGTCCTTGAGTTGCAAATGATTAGAAGCTGGACGATCTTGCTGGGGAAATATCACTTATATCACTGCTCTTATATTCTTCCCTAGGTATTCACTGTTGTTCTCTGTCAGAGACAGGATATTGAGCCAGACGGACCTTTGGTCTGACCCCATAGAGCCTTTCTGATGTCCCTGTGTTTATATTCTTAACTGACTGTATGGATGCTCCTTGCACTTTCACCTTCCACTATATGATACCAAAAAAGTCCCTCCTGCCTACAGCAGCAAACCGAGGCTGAGCGAAAATATCAGTCCCAGCACATCTCTGCTGAAAAATCATTCCTAGATAAATTTGGGTACTTACCTACTCTTTTAATCTCGTGTCAGAGCAGTGTCATTGCTGAAAAACCATTCACTCTGCAGCTCTGGTCACCTGAAACAATCTGTGCAGACCTCTCCCCTTTCACTGACTCCCTATCTCCTTCTAAATTCTCATCTTAAAACCTGACTTTCTAGCCTGCCTTCAACCTCCCCATTTCTGTCTCTCCTGGTTATTGGTCTTATGACTGAATGCTTTAATATTTTCACCATGCAAGGTCTTTATGTCACTGTTTCATGTAATTTATACCTGTGAGCTGGAGCCTTTCCCATCTCGCTTGCAAGCACAGGGCATATGCTGAATGGAGTCCAAAATGATCCCCACCCCCTTATTGCTTTGGGGGTTTGGCTTTATTAACAAGGATATAGGCAATAAGAAAATAAAGTTCAGCTATTTCTAAGGCTTCTCCCTCATGACTGCTCAGCCAGCGCCTTAGATGGCCTCTCCCCAGCAAACCATTTTTATCTCCCTTTTACACAAGTGAACTAATAAGCCACCTACCTCAGTGAGTCAGCAGAACCCACTTAACCCTTTCCCAGAAGGGTCAAAACTCGCTATCAGGGCGGTTTGGCTGGGGCTTGTTTTAGAACCGCATTCTGCCCCTCGGTCCTGAATAATTTATTTGCGCGGCAGCCCTAGATTACTGTTTAAATCACACCGCTACCCAAACAAAGGCTGTGCTGCCGCACGGCGCGGAATGAAACCAATTACCACCACATCACATACTGCTCATCTTTTATAGCGTGAGATGCCCCCTACAGCACTGCAGAGGACAGGCGTTTCCGTGGAGAACGAACGGCACCTGGCCACGGGAAGCCAGACAGAGATTTTTTTCAAAGGGCACCAGCCTTTGGTTTAAAAAAAAACCCCTAAATTCAATACCAGAAGGTACCGCGCGCTTCCGCTGCGACCCACCGAAATTTAAGGCCCTTTCTAGACCGCAACGAAAGCAGGTTCTGTATCTGCACTCGCAGGGCTGTTTTCCACAGAGCACCTTTGCCTGGGGTGAGGGAGAGAGGGAAGTGCCTACCTTCACACAAACTCGATGTGAAACCTCAGAACCTGGAAGCCGGCGAGATTCCCCTGCTGGGAAGACACACGGCTCAGGGCAGCGTGCAGACACAAGGGACGCTCGGCATTACGTGTTACACTGAGGCAGGTGTGCTATTGTAAGCCCAGGGCAGCTCTGCATGCCTGACACATTAACAAGGCCGCGTTCCTTATGTACTTCAAAAATCTAATCTGAGTTTACTCAAAAGAAAAAAAAAACCCCACCCCAAAAGCCCACCCAAGTGAAATATGTCCTTTTTCTTATTTTTTCTACCCCTGTTATTGCTCAATCACCTGATTCTGAGACTCTGTTCACCTGACAATAAGTAGCTATCATTTACCCTAGTCCTGGCTGTCAGGAAGAGTCGTCTTTATCTTCAGAGAAGCAGGGATAATGTCTAATCAGTGAGTAATAGTTGAGAGAAATGATTCTAAGTTTAGGAAAATTGGCAGCTGCATTTTGTTATCAGTAACCATTATTTAGGTAGCATGGCTGATGTGTGTGGCGTCATACAGGCAAGGACAAAGACCAGGCCCTTGCCCTGTGGAGCTTACTGTCTACGTTACACAATTAAAACAGGAAGAGATACTTGCCTAATAGCAATGGCAAGCTCTGAGCATCACAGGGGAGGGAGAAGAGACAACAAGAAAAACACAAAACTTCCTGTGAGAGAGAAATATTGCATCATCCCTCCATTGCTGTTTCATACTCCGCTCCGCAGAGGGTTCTGTTCTTTCAAAATACAGTCAGTACTGAAGAGGCAGTAGGTAATTCCTGAGTAGGAATCAGGAGGAGCCGGCCTAGCTGTTTATAAGAGAGAGGTGGAGGATGTGGTGACAAAAAGTTGGGTGCTCTGTTGTGTCAAAGACACGTTGTTGTCATATGAGTTACGCAAGTGATGCTGTGTCAGGCCTGGCGGGTCGTGTCATGGAAGAAGCTCATGAGGCGCCGCTGGGCCTGGAAAGACCGGCAGCTTTACCATGCTGTGCTCAGTTAACATGGAGACTGTTCTCCCTCCGCTCACTCTGAAAAGTGGGCTGACTCTCCAGCTCACCATACAAACAACACACTAACCACAACACATCACCTAAACCTACCAGCTCCTAAAAACGAGCTTCTAAGAACCACGTTCAACAGACATACCACTTGTGCCTTATACCGACACTTCAGTTATACATCATTTTATTATGAGGTCAGTTGGTGTATCACTCTCTTTTTTTCTTTTTTAAGGCAATCATGTTGAAAATTAATACATGACAATCTGGCTACAGACATAAAAGCACAGGCTTAGCCGAGCTGCATACATAAGCTGAAGTCAGTACTTCAGAAACCCAGCTTAAGCTAACACTAATCCTAACCCTAACCCTAACTCATCTCTTTAACTGCATCAGGACATAATTTTTAGACAGCTGTTAATATTACTGCATTTTTCCTTTGTTGACCCAAAGTTATTGGCAGGAACCAACCATACTGGAGCAGAGAGGACTCCATCTAATATAAAACAATGGTACAACAGGAATACATTCATTACTGCATCAGACTTCTAAAAAGAAGGAGGCATCTTCTTTTTTCTAGTCTTTCACTTTGCTTCTGCTACGTGGCCAAGTAAAACAGTACAAGTATTCCCCTGAACTGCCTTATTTCTGTAGACATTCGTAAGACTGGTGCAGAAAATGGAGCCCACCTGGTAACATCTTCTCAGCAGTACAAAGTCAAACTGATTAAGAGAGGAACATTCTTCAAGTTCCTAGAAAAGGCTGTTGGCTTCTTCCATTTATGATCAAAAAGGATCCTAGGAAAAATATGTCCAGTCTTTAACGAGAGTAGGAAATTGAAATAACCAAAACGGGATGTGATTGGTCTTTTGAATTGAGGTGCCACCATTACTTGCTTTTGCTGCTGAAACATCGCCTGGCTCCTAATGGCTTCTAACATTGTGTTCCTACCTACATTGATCATTTAATACTAGCATCTTCTTTCTGACAAACCACAAACACTTCCAAAACTTGACCTCTTCCCTTTATCGCTTTTGATTAAGAAGAGAACTATCTGCAGGAAATGCCCTACAAACCACAAAGGATTATCAGAAATATAATGATGAGTGATTCGGGGACTCGGTGGCTTTGCTTGTGTTCCTGTAATCTGATCTTGGTCACTCTTCCCTTCTCCGTTGGAGCTTTGCTGCAGTTTCTTCTAGTCGGCTTCTCCAAGCAGCAATAATGGCATCATCATCCATCTCTTCTTCCTCTTCTTTACGCGTGCTTCGCCTGTATTGAGAGAACTGTCTAGATGCAAATCTTTGTTCACTTTGTTCCACCTTTGCCTCCTTCTTGCCATCCTCTTCAGACTTTGAAAAGCTCTGGGTGAACTTTCTCTTAGCTCCAAATTCCGACATGTCTGACCTGGCCTCCTCTTCACATGCCTCCACATGATGAGATCTAACTCGACTCTGTGTAGACAGTTCAGGGGATTCGGGGTCAAAGGACGGTTCAGGTGTTCGGCTGAAAACATGCAGCTCTGGGCTCTCTTCTCTGGTACTCGTCTCACTGACCCTTGACCTTGTGAACTTATACATCTTTTTGTCCTCTTTTGCAGAAGCAGAGGAAAATCTTGATGCGGTTCTCAGGGAATCTCCTTTTGACTCGTAGGAAGAAGAGCTGTCTAGCTCTTCTCTTTGGGATCTGGAGAATCTGTAACTGGATGTTTCAGAATCCATCTCTCTAACTTTAGATGATCTGCTGTATCTCTCTCTAGCCTTCTCACTTTGACCATAATATGAGGGTGGTTCTCTTTCTGCCTTCAGGCCACTGAGCCACTTGGTGATGTCACTCTCTGTCTCTGACTTTGGTGCACCTGTGCTTGCAGGGTGACTGGACGGATCGAAGACTCCATCGGTTCTGTCAAGATCTGCTTGCAAGAGGCACCTGTGGCTGCTCGTTGTACTCTCTCTGTCATCTTCCATTTCATTTTCCTCTCCTTTGGTCACCTTTTTTTTAAATAAAGTGCTGCGCTTATTGTCCTTGATCACCTTTTCGATTTGATAATCTGACATTTTCTCTCTCATTTCCATTTGCATCTCCTTCTCCTTCCTTCTGAGTTTCTTCAGGTCAACATCATCAGCAAAGAGGCTGTACAGGGGCTTGCTCGTCCGTGTTGCCTTCGTGTCTGAACTCGTTCCTTCTGTCCTTGTGCTCACTGAGGTGTTGCAGGACAGGACAGACTGAGACTCAGCCCTGTGCATGTCCTGCTGGCGAAGCTGAGAGATACCAAGAGATGAGCCACTCTGAGCACTGAGAAGAGAAACTTTATCATCATCTACTCGCCTGCCAAGCTCTCCTGACATTACGCTGGAGGCCATTGCAGATGACGGACGGGAGAGCATCATGATCTCATTCTGCTTTTGAGCAATGGTTTCACTGACCACGTTAGCGATCCAGTTCTGAATGCTCGCCATGGATATTGTGTCACCTGGGCCGACTGGGAGATTGGGAAGGGGTATACTTGGCATTTGAGGCTGCATTGCCCCCGTGCTGCTCCTGGCCTGTGAAACAGACGAATGATTTGTCTGCATGCTCAGCGCGGAAGCTGTGTCCTCGGCACCGCTTGCGGAAGGTGCCGAGGGCCAGAAAGCTGACAGCGGGATACTCCCACTCATAGTGCTGCCTGTCTCCCAGCTGCACATGGACTGGCTTTCTTCTAAAATTTTCTTTGAACGTTCAAGGAGCTCCACACGCCTCTGCTTCTTTTTAGCTGAAGCAGAATCCTCGCTTTTGGCAAACTCCACAAATTCCTCCTTGCTTTCACTGCCCACCTTCTTCTGCCGCTTCATTTTCCAAGCCTGGTAAGCAGTCAGATCGACGTCTGACAAACTCTTCCCTTCTGTCTCCTCTCCACCTGCCTGGCTGCCATCTTCTGCTGGAGATGGTGCAGAAGATGATGACGGTTCTAAATCCTTCTTGTGAAAGCCAAACTGGATCCTCTTGACCTTCCACCTTTCTAGAGGAGTCAGCTTGTCTTTGTTCTTTTGGCAGAAATTGTAAAAGGAGCTAGTCTCTGAAAAAACACTCTCCTCATCCACATCCCTCTCCTTTCTTCCTGCTTCTGGAGATTGTCTCTCCCCACAAGTTTTGTTCTTAGAACGATACCTCTGGGCAGCTTCCTTCTCAATCTCCAGAAGCCTCTGGTTCCACATGTCCCAAGTGCTCTCTGAAGACATAGAGCCTGTCCGGCTCCTTCTCATCCTGCTAAAGCTACTGACTTCCAGCTGCTCTTTTAGGGTTCGGATCTCAAAACTGCTCACACTCTCAGCATCACTGAATTCACCTGATGGGTAAGGTCTTCCTGCCGTGCTGAAATCTCCATCCTCCTCCCTGCGTGCACCCTCCATTTGGTATTTCTCATTTCTGCACTGCCAGTCATGGATCCTCTGTTCCACATCCTCCTCATATTGTTCCCCTTCCTGATCCAGAAGGTTTGGAGATGTCCTTCTTCCATGGTTAACCCCTTGTTCCTTTGCAGACAGACCTTGTTTCTTCCTCCATTCCTCATACAACTGCTCCTCTTCCTCCTCACTGATAAGGGTAGAGTGTTTGGAAACACAGTTTGTTTTTCTCACTGATGAAGAGCTCGTATGATTACTCAGCAGGCTGCTGGTGTCCTCTTCCTCTACTGTGATGGAGTGGGCTTTGGCTCCCATGATGCTTTCTGAGTCCCCAACTCCAGACAGCTGGGAAGAAGTCCCTGCATGGACAACAGGACTTTGTCTAGGAGTGACTTCTTCATCTCCAGTATGCTCCAACTCTCGTTCCTCCAACAACTGCTCATTGAGCTCCCTTAGCTGTTTCAGAAAGCCGTCGTTGGGGTAAATAGCACGCTTCTTTCTCAGAGTCATCAGAGCCTCCAGAATAGTCATATGGTGGTAGATCATCAGGTAAGCCGTCACCAGCACAGCTGAGCGACTGATTCCCATTTCACTGCTGACAAGGATTTTGCCTGCAGATACAGAACACAATATTTGTTAGCTTTATCTTAATAAAAGTCTAGATGCATATGAATATAAAGCACATTAGTTTCAAAAGCTCTGGGCAGGCCCATTTTCAAACAACCTAAATAGTGTTTGTATTTTCACCTATACACTTCACTTCCCCAGATAATCAAAAGGCTGGTAGTAAGTATTAGAAAGAGAAGTGATACCACACTCCTGACTTGCTGGCTGACTTAGGGTAAGGCATGTAAGCGCGCCGGGTTCCCCACATGTAAGAAGGGAGATATTAGCATTAGCCTCCAGGAAGGTGTTGGGGGGATAAGCAAACAACTTATTTTTTTTATAAGGCACATTATAATGCTTCAGTACAATTTTATATTAATTTAACCTTTAAGCTTGAAGGAGGCTGAGGGGAGACCTTATCACCACCTACAACTACCTGAAATGAGGTTGTAGAGAGGGGGCGATGGTCTCTTCAGCCAGGTGACAGGTGATAGGACAAGGGGGAATGGCATGAAGCTGCGCCAGGGAAGGTTCAGGTTAGATGTTAGGAAAAAATGTTTACTGAAAGAGTTGTCCGGGCCTGGAACAGGCTGCCCAGGGAGGTGGTTGAGTCACCATCCCTGGATGTGTTCAAAAAAAGGGTAGATGAGGTACTTAGGGATATGGTTTAGCACAGGATGGGAACGGTTGGACTTGATGATCTTAAAGGTCTTTTCCAACCTTGTGATTCTGTGATTACATTTTTACCAGAACTCAGACCTGCTGTTTCACAAGGTACAAACAGCTACACGTAGGCTGGGCAGAGCCCGGAGCCACGGTGTGTCTCAGAACAGGAGAGCCAAGCAACTAGCAGGGGAGAGCTGACAAACTGACTTCAAAGCGGTGGGACCCGCTGTCGGCAAACAGTGACTGCACGGGCTAGAATCAGAGCTGAGGAGCTGCTTTGCTTCGTGGCATTCGCACAGGAACCACGGCTCGCAGAGGAACTAAGCTCTGGCACGGAGGAAGGCTTTTTTAAAGTTAATTTTATAGCAAAACACAGTTGCAGAAAAGCTCATAAATACGAAGAGAGCGGAAATGGGGCTTTGCCAGCTTGCAAATAACTGAAATTGCTGTTTCTAAGTGTGTGATAAACTCCAGTTCGATCAAACTGTTTGCACTGAAACTTAATGAAGGCAGTTTAAACACCACCTTTCTGACTGCCAACATTACTGCAAGTATTTACCTCCCATACCTATCCCTAATATCATAGAATCATAGAACATTCTGAGTTGGAAGGGTCCCATAAGGATCATCAAGTCGAACCCCTGGCTCCACACAGGGCCAGCCAAGTCAGAGCGTGGGACTGAGTGCATCGTCCAGGCGCTTCTTGAACTCAGACAAGCTGGGTGCTGTGACCCCTTCCCTGGGGAGCCTGTTCCACTGACCGATCACCCTCTCAGCAAAGAACCTCTTCCTAATATCCAGCCTAAACCTCCCCTGTCTCGGCTTCATGCTGTTCCCTCGGGTTCTATCGCTGGTCACCAAAGAGAGGAGATGAGCACACCCTTCTTAGCATCACACACCTCGGTTGCCTTCCGAGCGTGTTAGCAGCCAGTAAAGGCTATCTGACAGCTCACCAAAAGGGGGAGATCTCATTCCTCTGCTTGCTTTCACGGCTCCTCTGCCTCCAAGCTCCCTTTCCCGTGCCGGCTCCGGTGCTCACCGGGCCCCGTACCGGAGCCGGCTCAGCTCCCCAGCCCCATGGAAAACCACCTCGTCCGGGCTGGGCTGCCATCTTCCCTGGGTCGCTGGATGCCAGCAGCAGTAAGCACCTGCACCGTGCCAGGGGTAGCTGCGGAAGCTACGAGACAGCTCGCAGACGGGTAGAGTGTCCCTCCTTGTGGTGGCGGTGGGGTTGAGCTACGAACATCGGCTCAACTTTTCCGGTGCACTAGCAAAACGCCTCGCTTTTCTTGCTGCCACTGCTATAAGCACATCGCCTGTTGTCTCTCTACAAAACCGTAACGCATTGTATACATATATGCAGAATATCAGTGATACCACTGAGGGTGGTGGTCGTTTTCATGCTGAATTCCACAAAGATGTTTCTAACTGTCCACTGAAGCTGCAAAACTGAAACTCACAGTAAACAGGAATATATATATGGTATTATATAATATCAATATTTTTAAAAAATTATTGGAGCAGGGCTTCACTTCTTTGTAATAGCAGGGCACTGCCAAAGCTGCTGAGGGAGGTGGCTCACTGCCTCCTCTCATTAGTTTTTCCCCTCCTGTTTTGCATGAGGCATGGCAGAAACAGGCAAGAAGTCTTCACCCTGACAAGATGCACAGAACAAAGTATCTGCCTTACAAATGTGGCAATAGCTGTTTATCATAGTAACCCCTCACCCACTGATTCCCAACTATCCTCAAATCACTTGGATTTCCCCCCCCCTCTTACCCCTGTAAGTCAGCAGTGCTTCGTCAAGGAACTCTGCAGCTGGGCGGAAGTACTTGGAGATATCCATGTCTGGAAAATCATCCACCTCGATGCCCAGGTACTGGATATTCAGCCCGTTGTAGAAACCTGGCCCGGTGTACACCCCTGTGCCATGTGCTGCGTTCAGGACGTGTGTGATCCCCAGCCGCTTCAAGCGGCTTTTGTTCACTGCTACACTTCTGCAGGGGAGAACAGAAACATGTTAGATTATCAGTGCTTCTGTTTTGGGGAGGAAAGAAACTGTCTGCTACAGGGTCTACAGAGTTCTCAGTCTGTGTTACTCATCCAACACGTAGCTCCACTCAGACTTTAATGTCCTTTGACAGTTCTACAGGTATTTCTTTCCAACACTCACTGGGAAAAGAAAATGAGAAAACTGCGTCACCAGTAGAGCTGCATGCTCCATTTCCACTCCAGCTTGATTTTAAACTCATCCTGCCATCCTAGGTTCAGGCTGCTTACTTATGTCTCAATTTTTATCTCTGTAATTTACACTATATCCCCTTCTAATTCTGTCCTGGTCACCTGCACAGGTGTCTCAGGCAGCTGAGCTGCAGTACAGAAGACATAACCATTTCCACTTGGTATTTGCTATGGTGTATCTTTTTAAACTCTCTTTTACATAACAAAGACTTTAGTCCCAATGTCACAGCCAAATTCCAATCAGAACAGTGTAATTTGGGCTAATTTGCCTTTTCCTCTCCTAAATTGTTGAGGCATCAAAATAGTATAGGAGAGCTGCTGATTCTATTCCATATTCTATTCTATTCCTATATTCTATTCTATTCTCTGTTTCAGCAGACACAGAGCTTTGTGAGCATATTCCGAAAAACACTTTGGGGCTCTCTAGGGATGAAAGGCATTAGGTGTTCATGTAATACATGTTATGCCTTCAACGGTTCCATCTGACCCTTCACTGCACCCTCGTGCAACTTGATGGCAAAAGCTGACACTTACTTTTCTGCTATGAAGACATTAGGCCAGACTTCATCCACAGCATCCCTGGGGGTCTCCAGCCTGTCCTTCACAAGTGCCCTCTGCAAGTCCATCACACACGGTGTGTTAAACAAGCTGGTGTCATCAATCTTTTCCTTAACTCGGTTGTACAGGTCTTCCACCATCAGCTGCTCGGCAGACTCTAGCATCCTGGGACACACCGGATCTACCTTGGTGTCCTTTGTCTTCAGTTCTGGAATAAACTGACATTGTAACTGAAAGCATGCAAAAACAACACACGGTGTGACCTGCCAGTCTTGCTCCTGGGACAAGCCTTGTAGCTCGCTTTTTTCCCCAGTAACATCACACTGCCCTGTCTGCAATGCGTACCTGTGCATGCACATCCTTATCTAGTAGCCCTGAGGTAGCCAGTAAGGGGAAAAGCTTACTGCACTGTCCTCTCAGCCCAGAGACCCACACTGGCCACAGGGCTGGGAGTCAATGGCATGCTCCTTCTAGCCCCAAGATAATGCACTCACAGTCTGCATCTGCTTGAGGAAGGGGTGCAGAGAGGAATGTGCTGAGCTCTTCTCCCTGGGATCCAGTGACGGGACACATGGGAATAGTTGAAAGCTGCACCAGGGGAGGTTTAGACTGGACATTGGGAAGCATTTCTTTACTGAGAGGGTGGTGAAACACTCAAACAGGCTTCCTAGAGAGGTGGTCAATACCCCAGGCCTGTCAGCATTTGAGAGTCTTTTATTTTCTCTTTTTCCTTTCCTTCCCTTACCCTTACCTCCCCTCCTCTCCTTTCCCCTTTCCTTTTCTTTCCTTTCCCCTTTCCTTTCCCCTTTCCTTTTTCCTTTCCTTTCCCTTTCCCCTTTCCTTTCCTTTCCTTTCCTTTCCTTTCCTTTCCTTTCCTTTCCTTTCCTTTCCTTTCCTTTCCTTTCCCCTTCCCTTCCCCTCTCCTTATTTATTTTATTTTGTTCTGTTCTACTCTATTCAGCAACCAGCAAACTACACTCACCGCTGCAGCACACGATTCTGCCACACTTCTGTGCAGACCTTCAAATCCAGACACCAAACCTTTCTGTAAACTGTTATTTCTTTGTGGTTTTCACCTCTATCTCAGGTGGGGTTTCCCATAAAGATTTTTTTATCATTGTTGTGGTTTCACACGGTGGGTTCTGGTGGAGAAGAGGGCTGCAGGGGTGGCTTCTAGAAGAAGCAGCCAGAAGCTCTCTGCAGGCCCAACAGAGCAAACACCAGCTGGGCTCAAGCCTGGACCCGCCACTGACCAAGCCCAAGCCCATCAGTGATGGTCACAGTGCTTCTGGGAATCACATTTAGGAGAAAAATATGCAAGCAGCCACTTTTTGGCACCAGAGAAGGGAGTGAGAAGATGTAAGGAACTGTGCAGGCACCAAGGTCAGGGAAGGAGGTGGAGGACGCTCTCCAGGTGCCAGAGAGAAAGATGCCCCTGTAGCCTGTGGAGAAACCCATGGTGGAGCAGGTTGTTCCCCTGTAGCCCATGGGAGATGATGGGGAGGAGAGACCATCTGCAGCCCATGGAGAGGCTCCATGTTGGAGTGGGTGGAGACATACGGAAGATGCTGAGAGCCACATTGGAGCAAGCTCCTGGCAGGGTCTGCAGCCCATGGAGAGAGAGGCCCATGCTGGAGCATGGTTTTCTGGGGTAATTGTGACTCTGGGGAACAGGCTGGAGCAGTCTGGGCCTGAGGGACTGCACCCCATAGCAGTGACCCACGCTGGGGCAGCTGTGAAGAGCTGAAACCCTGTGGGAAAGGACTTGCATTGGGTAAGTTCATGGAGGACTGTCTCCTGTGGGTGGGACCCCACGCTGGAGCAGGGGAAGGGTGTGAGGAATGCCCCCTGCCCCTGTTAAGAAGGAAACCAACTTGTGAGGAACTGACCAAACCCCCTGTTACCCATCTACCCCTGTGATGCCTGGTCATGGGAGGGAGGTAGAAATCATGAATGAAGTTGAGTCTGTGAAGAAAGGAGTGGTGGGGGGAGGTGTTTTAAGATCTGGATTTACTTCTCATTATCAGGCTCTGTTTTCACTGGGTGTGTAGTGTAATACATTAGATGGGCTTTTCTCAGTCCATGTTGAGTCTGTTTTGCCTGTGGGAATTGAGAAATTGGGGAATGATCTCTCCCTGTCCTTATCTCGACCCTCTCAATAGATATTTTCTCCCCTGTCCAACTGAAAAGGGGACTGATAGAGCAGCTTTGGGTCAAACAACCACAATCACTTTATGATCTCTGGATGAGAAAGGCAAAATAAGTGCAACTCCAGTCTCTGTTACTTACATAGTTCTTTTACACTCCCTCCTCTTACCTTCATTAATGATTTGTTTTGCAGCCACAGCGGATGACAGATGGATTGGATCCATGAAGATGCTCTCTGTATCAGTGTCCGATACCACTGAAAACCTGCCAACCAACCACACTGCCTATTAGGCAAATGCCCTCCTCCATGGGGATCCCATCTCCAGGACTTCAGCCATTTTCACCCACCCCAGAAAAGAGTGGCAGGGAACTGGGGCAGCAAGGATCTGCTGACAGTGGAAGGGAAGCCTCAGCTCTTTTCCCACCCCTCTCTCCCACCCTGCTCTCCAGCGTGGCACTACAGGCTTCAAATATGCCTTCTATCCAGTGTTGTCAGGATGTAGACAAGTCCCACAGGGAGGAGCTGCAGTGGGCTGGGGGTGCAAGAGAAGGGACTGGTGGGGGAGTTTTTAGGTAGAGAAGATCAGTGTCTGGTTTGAGACTGGGAGGGAGGTGGTCACAAGGGAGGGTCTCACAGGTATCTCTCACTCAGACAGATAAACATTATCCTAAGTAAAATTTCTTGAACAATTCAAACCAGAGGATGCTAGGAAACTGTTGTGATTCCTTTCTGTTAGCTAATCGTCTACAAGTGTCCCTTGAGCCATCGCGAGCTGCAATGTAAGCGTTAAGACTGAGGCTGGTGAATCTCTTCCTTGGTACGCTGGTCACTTCACAGCATAAATCTGTGGTCAGTGCCCCCACTCACGTGCTGCTGTCCAACTGCAGGTCAGAAACAACTCTGAAACCTACACAGGCCTCTGAAGGGAGTTCTCTGACACGCAGCGCGATTTACTTAAGTTCTTGTTAAGCAAAAAAGGGGACACCATCTTGAAAGCAAATCCATTTCCATCAGAGCCCACCTGTACAGTGCCAGCATGTCTCCTCTTCCTACTTAGACCATCTTAACATGGTATTTTACGGAGCTTTCCCCTGATGCACACCCTCTACGTTGCCTCCCAAACAGACCGTATGGATCATGAGGACAAGTTCGCTGCCACCACAGCAGCTGCCTGCCAATGCAGGCTTGCAGTACTTGCAACATACTGTTTATTTTTGTTTCATTAAAGCAAGAGAGGGAGGGTGATGATTGTGCAGTCAGGGTGCAGCAAAGTGTCCGAAGGACTAAGCTGCCTTCCTCTTCCAGAAGCAAAATGGAGGCCACAGCCATCAGAAACCACTTAACGGGCTCCTCTAGGTCATTTAGTTGGGTTCCAGCAGTTGTCAAGCGTGACTGAAAAGTAATCCTTTTCTAGCTCTTCAAAGGAGTTTCTGGGATGAGCAAGGGGAGTCTCGGTCTCATTTACAGGAGCTGACACAAATTTGTGGCTATGCCCTGCCTTCAATTCCTGTTGCTGTAAAGGTCGCCTCCAAGCTCAATAAAAGATAACAGCCAGTGATAATCTGCCACCACAGCCTTAACACGCTTTACCTGTAGCTGCCCTGAGCACCCATGAAACACACAGGTGCAGAGCTGCCCAAGCCTGGATGTTTCAAGGGCCTCATTCTGGTTGTGAAGGACCTTGCCATCATCATCACTGCTTTTGGCATTGACAGCAAGGAAAAAAGGAGAAAGACAATAACATGGAAGGCAAGGGAATAAGCTGGAGAAGTGCTTCAGTTCATTTTGAGTGGCTGATGAGCAGTAGGAGAGTGATTTACCAAGTTCAACTCAGAATTTCACTTTGTGTGAGCTCAGTGAACGTCCTAAACAATGTTTAAATGCACGCAGTTAAGTGAAACAAGCACCCTGCCTTCATTCTTCTGCAATGCCTCACAGTCAATGCGAAAGGCTTCAGAACCTTCTACTTGTTGAAGGCCACCAGGGCAGGTTCTTTGCAAACTCAATCCCTACTCCCTGGCTTCAGATAAAACATCTCAACGTGTACAGAAAGCCCTGCAGAGCACTTTGCATTAGGAAAAGAGTACAAAGGGATGTACTTTTCCTTCTGCTAGGGGAAAACACATCTAATCATGCCTGTTTTGTTTGAGGTAATTCAATTTTTCACTTGCGCTGTGACAGCCTCCTGATCGATGCCTGAATCCTGTAGCTAAAGATGGCTGGGAACCAAGCCCAAATCCAAAGACCTCGGTCTTTCTGGGGCTGGGAAGGGCTAACATCAGCATTAAAAAAATCCACAGGTCCTTCTAATGGACGGAAAGGCAGGGCTGAATTTGGGAAGAGTTGAAATCCAGGTCGGAAGTCTCAGAAGCAGGGTGAACGTGAGAGGATGAGACAGGGAAGAGCAGCGGTACCACCCCGCAGTCACCATTTCTGCAGTCTATGCCCCTCCGTGCGTGTGGATACTCTCAGCGGGACAGGTTCATTAGTGCAAGAGTCCTGTCTCCGCAGTCTCTCTCCCTGCTGGGACGCTAAGCCCTGCCTCTGGGAGGGGAGGGAAGCCCTGGGGTCCACGCTTGATCCAAGTGCCCATGTGGAAGAGGAGGTGGAGAAGAGGAGGGAAGGCAAGCTGGTCTACCATGTGCTACCGGCAGGCCCCGGCAGTCCCTGCGGCAAACATACTCACCGGCTGGGTGAGGGGCTGCGGAGATAGTGGGCCTGCACGGCCTTCACGTCCGGTCCCTCATCCTCCTCATCGGGCACCACCTGCTCATTGTCCGAATCTCTGCCACTGGCCATGGCAGCTGCAAGAGGGTCCACTAGAAGGGGAGCATAGCAGGAGAGAGGGCTATTACAGAGGTGTGTGCAGGAGGACATCCCTGGCCGTGAGGCGGCAGCAGCAGTAGGGGTTATGCAGCAGAAGGGGCTGCCACTTCTTGCTCCCACAACCCCACCAGCAGCCCTTGCTGAGGCAGCCATGCTGGCTTCACTGCCAGGGCGCCTGCCATTCCAAGGCCTCATGCAGCCCCCTGGCTGCTGCCCAGTGAGCGCTGCTGCCCTTCCTGCCTGTGAGTAAGCATGCAGGAAGGCCAGGAAGGTAGGGGTGGCGGGGCAGAAACTCTATCCCCGCCATGCCAGCTCAGCTTGTGCATGGTGGCTGGAAGAAGCTGTACACAGCCAGAGCTCCACTGGAAGGAGCACTGGGGGAAAGAAACATGAGATCCTGCCTCCCCAAAATGAAATCCCCATAAAGCTCAAGGCCAAAAGTGCTTTAAGCCTTGGGACTTTGTCCTCATAATCCTTTGTGGGGAGCCTGCCATGGCAGAGTGAGGGGGCCATAGCTCAGCTAAGGGCACGAAAACACAGCAGCCTATGGTTTGGCAGGTCCAGCCAGAGCGACTCCGGCCTCACTGTGCCCTGACAGGCAGTGGCAGCTCTGGAGGGCTCCGGCAGTCGGCCTCAGGCAGGAGGGCCACAGCCTTGTGTCACCGACTGGGCTGAGGAGCGTCTGTTCCTCACCAGGCAGTGAGGAGAGCAGGGAGGCAGGGGGAAAAGGAAAAGGGTACTTACGCCCCGTGCTTGGATGACTCCGCCAAGGGGTCCCTGCCGGAGGCACAGCGAAGGAGTCCAGTGAAGAGGACAGGAAACGTGGCAGGGAATGGTACTGGGGGGAGAGAAATAAGCTGCCCCCTCTCGCTCTCGCTGTGGTTCTTCATCAAGAGGCAGGACAACTGTTGGCACTAAACCTTTATCAGCTTTCTAAATATAGTGTTGTCCTGACGCTGGCTGCTAGATTGCACGGGAAAGAATTCAGTGCCTCATAGACAGCAGCTGGTCAAGCACTTAACTCCTTCCTCACTGTGAGCTGGATCCTCTGACACTTCCCAGTGGCAGAAGGAGTCCAGGGAAAAGCCCAGACACAGTGAGGCTAGACCTCTGCCTGCAGGGAGCCTAAAGGATCCCACCAGGCACAACTTGAATGGCTGGTATGACCTCTGATGTCCTTGGGTAACAGTGTAGACTGAGACACTCCAAGCGTACTAGAAGTAGGCTACATGTCAAATACCTGGTCTTTGATAGGGCTGCCCACAACATTGTCCAGTTCCTTGACTCCCCAGCAAAGCCTATGAGCCAGGCTGGTCCAGGACAGAACCAGATGCAAGTCAAAGTGCTATTTACCTATGCTGGGGCACCAGTTCTGAGTCACGCCGTGACATTCCACTGCAAACAAATAAGCAAACAAGAAAAGAAGTGGGAAAGAGAACCGACTTATCTCATACCACAGATACCTTTGCTGCTGCATCATGCTGAGCAGGATCTGCATACCCTCCTTCCTTCTAACAGGAGTGACTGCTGCACCCCCCGACATGGGGATGGGGCCTCTTCTGCCACATCATGGTGGGGAAGAGCTAAGAAACAGGCACTCAAGTCTTTGCATGCTCACAGCCCAGACTTGTGTTAATACAGTCACTGTAGCAAGCAAGTAGGAACAAGAGGAGGTGGTGTATGGAATCTCAGGTGGAAATGGATTAACTGATTGCCGGTTTGAAAACATCCTAACAGTTTCATGTACCAAATGAGGATGAATTGTGTTGATCCTACAGCTGCCTCCTGTGGGCAATGCAATTTTTAGCCACTTTTGTGATGCAGTGCCACATATGTTCTTGTTAATTACTGCTAATTGAGGCAGGAAGTGATCTAAAGACATATGCCTATGAACTCTTTTATTACTGGAGAACAGAGTTTTCAAAGGACTTAAATGTTGTGGAAGCCACCAACATCCAGTAACAAACTGTGCTTTTAAGTCACTGAGCTGCTTCTGAAAATCCTTTTTGTGAATCTTTAGGGTACAACTGCAGCAGGGGATGATGGCTAGACCTGAAAGCCCTGCCCACTGCAACTGCTCACACCCAGAGATGAGGGTTGGATCGCTTATGTTGCAGACATGTTGCAGACTTGTAGAGAACACACGGACAGGAGGGAGCCTGGCAGCTCCTCCTCACTGCTTGTTACAAGTGGTTGCTTTATGGGATGAAGATGACCATGCAGAAGAGAGGAAGTATGCTAGTGAATATACACACATGCAGACACAGCACAAAGCAACAAGCTGTAAGGGGCTGGGCATCCGCCGGTGGCAATTCATATATCCACTCAGAGAGGAACCCAAACCGAACAAGGCCAGGTGCTGCCCTCTTAGATGGAAAAGATGGGATCTCAGTGGAAGGTTCCTCTTTCTCTGCCTTACCCAGAGTTACTATCATTTACAGTGTTAGCACTATGCTACCTATGGATTAATCCACATTGGCTTTTATAGGGGGACCTTATCAGAATATGTATTTTTGGCAAGATAATGAAGTCACCCTAATTTTCTCTTAAAGCTTTTCATGTCAATGGCAGTTTCATTTAAAAAAGCTAAAAATCCTATATATCAGCAAAAAAGATATGCAGAGATGCAGCCATCAGCGAAAATAAGGCTTTAAGGGTTGGCATTGCCCATGGGCGAGTGATGAAGAAGTCGATGTGTGTCATCCTACACCATGGCACAGGCCTGTGTAGGGCCACAGCCAAACTTTGGCAGTGCTGCCAGTACCTATGGCAGTTCCTTGAGCTGTGGTGCTGATGCCTGTGAGTTTTGGCAGCCCACACTCGACAGGGAAAGAAAGTCAACCCAGAAACGAAATTGAAATCGCCAGCTGTCCCAGTCTTTCTGTAGGTAAACTGTACATTTGCCTCTTGCATTTAGCAGCAGCTCCTGAGGGCCCCAACCAGGACTGTCAGGGAAAAGTGACAGGGTATAAGTGCCTAAGTTACCTTTCCCAATCTAGGCCTAAATAACGATAAAGTGCATCTAAACAAGCATCTTGTAAGATTTACATGAGTGTCAGGTATTCTCAACCTACGTTCTCATACCTAGAAAATCTGTCTTACTTAGCTAAGTCTCTGTTGCGGTTCAGCCCCACGCAGCAGCTTGCTCCTCGCTGCCCCCAGTGGGATGGGGAGGAGAATCAAAAGAAAAAGGTAAAACTCGTTGGGATGAGGACAGTTTACTGGGAGAGCAAAGGAAGAGGAAAATAACAACAACAGTACTTAGAGTATACAAAGCATGTGACAGACAATTGGATTTGTTCACCACCTGGAGCTGGGTGCCCAGCCTGTCCCAAGCAGCACTCCCTCCTCCCTGGCCAGCTCCCCGCTTACACGCCGAGCATGACTCTATCAGTTATCCCTGTGGCTTGTTCAGGTCAGCTATCCTGGCTTCCTCCTATCCCAGCTTCTGCTGAAAATTAACTCTACCCCAGCCAAAAAACAGGGCAGTCTCCAAAACAACAGAACATTATCATCTTGGCACCAACTTATTTACGTGTAGAGCAACTGTGTGGCTGAATAGAGGCAGGGTAAAACTCTTCCCACGGTGAATTGTTTCCACACCTGTATTTCCACACGGACACCAGATGAGGCAGCATGCCCAAGTTACAGACCGTGAGATGAGATCCAGTGCCTGTCCCTCCTGCCCAGCGCAGCCATCAGCTCTTGCTGCCTGTGACTGCTCGTTATACCGTACTTCCCTATTTGCTTGGCTGCACAAGAGATGAGACAGACCACGGTTAGGGGCATTGGTAGTGCAGCCACAGCTTCCTGGGATGGAAGACAATGATTAATGCCTAAGAGGTACCATTAATTTAGATTTATCCCTTATCCCACCTGATTGGGAAAGCTGATTTTTATGAGATTGAAAGGAACTTCCCATCTTTAAGATCACTGTCTGTCTGACAAATTTAGTTGAAATCTGCCAAGTGGGTTTTGACATCACTGGGGAGAAGAAAAGCTGTATAAATGACAGTGAAAGCCTTATTTCTGTGAAGATGATAATGGCAAGCTCACCAGGTTAGTAGTGTCTGTCAGGGATCGTAACCAAGTTCGTTTACTGAATACTCAGAGCTGCAATTTAGAGAACTGCAAATTAACGGAGGAAGTATGGACAGATGTTGTACAGGGACTGCATTTCTGTCATCTCCCTGTTCATCAAATTCAGTTACAATGTTAAATGGGAGTAAAATCAAAATCGTGGAAGCTAAAGATCCTACATAAAGATCCTCTCCCTGGAGGCTATGGGATAGTCACAAAGATCTTCAAGTCTTTAAAGGAGGTAAAAATCATCCTCATCCTTGTGAGGGACCTCACCCTTGTGGACACAAAAGAGGAGAAAGGAAACTACTGACCTTGCTCCAGTTTTGTTTACATCTTAAGTAATTTGTAGTTAGCAAATGTAGAGGATAGCAAGCTGTTTTTGGAAAAAAGCTCTCATTCCTTTGCAGGGTCTTGCTACCTCCTAATGCCTGCAGCCTATCAAAGATGAGATGCATACGGGGGGATGGATTTTTCTCCTGGCTGTCCCCATTTAGAAGATTGCCAAAGAACACAGTTTCAGGCTTGAATTTGCTTTGTGCCAACAGTTTTTCTGAAGAGAACTGAGGTGACGTATCAAGCACAGAAGTACAGACTGTCATTTCTATCAGAGGGATTGGATTTGCAGTCTCTCATAAGCTTCATTGTCTTGGAGGTGTTTCGAACAACTGCCATGTAGAAAAAAAGGCAATTTTTAGTGTGGTTTTTGGAGGGTTTACCATGCAAGTATGGGGCCAGCACAAGATCCACTTTGTAGACTACACTCCAGTGTGGACAATCACTTTTGAGGTAGCCTTCTTCAATAATCAAAACAAAGATCATCAGTATTATTGCTGCTTCGAGAGTATGATTAATTTCATGTGAAAATGATGTCTAAATACACAAAGTCCCCGTTTAGGATGCCTAAAATGATCACTCACACGCTGGAGTGACTTTGTCTCTCAAATGCTAGAAACAGAGCATAGATGACTATCCCAGATGGAGACATCCCCTGCTACTTGGATGAACAGTGGCTGGACTTTGAGCGTGCATGCCTCTGTGGATAGGTAGCCAGCATGCTACTGAGCCACTGATTGGTTTATCTAACAGCCTTCGTCAGCAGAAAGGACCTTTGGTTCTTACAGCTGTTCTGCAAGCCACACACTGGGAGCCGATTGGCCTAAGAGTGCAAGAACCTGGCTACGATGCATTGCACTTGTATTTAGATAATCCATTAGTCACCAAATTCTCATAAACTAGATATTCTCTCAGGTATTTAAAGTGTGATTCTGTGATTCTGTAAGTGACTTAGGCACCTCAGCTCCTGGATGTGAGCAGCTGCCCACGTTGTGAAACACTTCAATACCTTTTTAACTCTGGCCCAAGGCTCCTTTAATAAATATTTAAGATGAATGAGGCTTATCCTCCCTTAGTTACATATCATCGCATGGATGACTTCGATTGTCACTCCCAGTGACACTCCCAGCCACCACACCCTCGGGTTCGCCTCTTCTCTTGCTCTATGCGCCTGCACGCTAGGAGAACCCAGGAAAGGCAGTTTCACTGGTGAAGAAAGTTCACAGCCAGTCTCTGCCCCTCCGTGGAGAGCAGCAAGTGATGTGAAAGCCTACTGGTGATCTGGCTTGTCATTCTGCCTGAGAAGGGAGGGGCAGACTGGAGAGAAAAGCACTTTGAAAGGGACTGAGGAAGTGAACCTGCAATGTCGTGCTGAGGTAGCCCTCCAGCTAAAGCCAATTACTTACCCAGCCACCTAGAGATTACAAGGAAGAGCACTTTGAGGTGAAACAACGGAGAGCTGGAGAGGATGGCAAGGAAAAGTCTTTGGCTGCTCATTTTCAGTGCAAGTGAGTACTAATTTGGTTATATCCACAAGGGTTGGGTGGAAGGGAGCAGCACTCCAAGTCCAGGTATTCCACTGGGCTTTGCGTGCTTCATCTCCATTTACTAACTGCCCTTCATGTTCATGATCAGGCAGGTGTGTTTACCTGTCTCTGTGCTCAGTGTCCAGACTCATGGGCATCTCCTGCTCACAAGAGAGTGTTAAGTACAGGAAAATAATGCTGTTCTTCACAAGACCAGAAAATATTTTAAAGGCAGTTTTAATGGCTTCTGTTAAATACCGTGTTTTTCTCTGAAGGAGGAATGTCTCAGCTGGAAGGGGAAAAGTCCTTGGGTTTTATTCTTCTATACATAAATGTGCACTTATGTCTCTGGAAGTCTAAATCCTACTGTTTACCTGTACTCTGGTACAACTTGTGACCTCTCTATGGTATTCGCGTTAAGGGGATGCACAAGGGTCCCTACTACCACATACAAACCAGGCAGCTCACCCTTGGCTTTCACAGATCTGCCCTTTCTCACCCTGTCTCGCAGAGCCCGCTGTTAGTCCCACTCCTTTCTGACCTGTCTCGTCTTCTACCAATGCCCCTACACTTTCTTCCAGGCTTCAAAGCAAGCTATGCATGTAGAAATTGCTGGAGTTCGGTTTTTTAATCAAAAGTCCTGAAAACCTCACTCCAACAATAAGACCCACAAGAAGGAAATGCACAGAGTTTAACATAACTAGAAGTGGACGCGCTCCGTATGCGACAAATGTGACTTGGGTCACGAGCTGACCATGGCTGTGTTAACTGTGTAATGCCACTGGTGTTCATCCTCCGTTTCCATTTTTCTCCCCCTTCATGCTATCCAAAGTACGGACCACAAACTGTTCAGAGCAGAAATATGTATGTTGGGTGAAGCTCTTCTTGCAAGGCTCAAATGATAACAATTCAGTGTTAAAATAAGGAAGTATTTTTGGAGATGGTATAGTACATTTCTGCGCTGCCCTGGAGCAGGGAAACAGCACAGCACATGGCAGCCGGTGTTGAGGTGCCAGAGCTGCCCTGAACCAGCTGCATCGGGATCTCAGTACAGGCAGGCTTCTCCTGCTGTACAGCTTTTCACTGCAGTTCTGTGAATAACCTGCTGCTGTGAACTTCTTGCTGAATGAAGAGCCCCAAATGGTCATTCCGAATCAAACAAAGTATTTACTTCTACTGCGAATTTCACATTCCCACTTTGGAATGAAATTTCGGATAAATTCTAAGGTGAAGCACTGAGGAATCTGAAGTTGGAGCATTTCTCTGTAAAAGTGAAGTGAAACATTTCCACTGTTCCTACTTTTCTCACTAGCCAAATCTACCACGACAAATCAGCAATAACAATCTTGCCTGATCACAATCTCAGTTTTTTTCAGCAAACAAAATACTCCTCCAACATAACTCTGTTAGTTACCTTGCACTCTGTCCTGATTCCCTCTTACTTCAGTAATGAATGTGAAACCAGACATGTTGCTTTGATTTTCTTCTTCCTCTGTACAAGTGCAGATGTTAGAGCAGAGTGAGACAAAACTTTTCTCAATTTCCTAAAACATTATAAATGTGTTCGTTGATAAGGTGCAAAAACATAATTCTAATGCTTAAATCTAGGTGATGCTACCCCTGTAGTGCTATGCAGGCTATCTGTCCTCCTTCTCTGAAGTTCTTCCAGATTCTGTTTTCTCTCAGAAAATAACCAAACAAAAAAACGAACCAACCAAAACAAAACAAAATGAAAAAAACCCCAACAAAACAAAACCAAACCCCACACTGAAGAATAACCCCCAGTTTTTAGACATGCTGACTGTGACTAGTTGGCTCTTGGTGACTGTGGGGAAGTGGAATGTGGTGAGAAGACATTGGAGTAAGTGGCATCCCAGAATGAAACCATACAGCTTTCGTGAGAGCCAGAAGGAACCCTAAACAAGGGAGGAGTGGGAGCCAGAAAGAGATGTCATGGGTGAAAAAGAAGGAGAGCAACAGAAGAATTTGAGCATTAGGGTGACAGCAACGGATGAATAAGTAGCGTTGCTCGTTATGGGGTGTGTCTCTTGTACATGGTGTTTGGTTCAGCTGTTCTTCCCCCACTCTGTACTGAAGACACTTTTGGAAAAAAAATAAGAAAGATCTCATTTATTGCAAGGTTTGACTCATTCAGTTGAAAGCAGGAAAAGTACTTGTGAGAGGAAGGCTTAGGGTTGGGCTGTCTCCAACTCAGGGCTAAGTTCATAACCTGTCAGTGAACCCTGGCCCAGTGGAACCAGTTTGAGTGACAAAAGGAAGTGGGTTTTGGTTCATCTCCTAATACAGACTGTGGTGCTTTTCATCTCAGTGCAGAACTGTGTGGCTATCCATTCACAATGAGAAAGCTTTCACAGGTGCCCCTCTCATAGAGGGCATGATGTAAAAGCCCTGGAGCGAGGCAGACAGGCCCCTTGCACTGAGTGCTCCAGAGCAGGGAAAGCCTTGGGAGTGGCTGCAATAAAACTGTTATAAGCATTTTCCTTCTCATAGCTGTCAACAGCTTTAAATTAATTAAACCCTGAGAGAACAGAAACCACTACTACACAGTGTCACAGAGGAAGAAACTAAAATTCATACTTAGTTCTACCACCATGTCACAGAAGAGAGTAAAACGCACGCTTAACTAATTAACTGTGCAAAGTCACAGAACCACCCAGTAATGGTTCAGGGAATGCAGAAAGATCAGAACCCCAGCTAGAAGCTTCCTGCTCTGGTCACTCAGCCACCTTTTCTTAATGGAACACTAACAGCACAGGAGGCAGTCCTTGCACTGCTGCTGAAAATGTCTGAAGCTGCTTCTGAAGACAGCTGTAGAAGAGAGGGCATCCCTGCCCAAGCAGCAAGGAAGGAGAGGTGCAGGGGAGGGAAAGTTTTGGCCCCTGTGAAAATTCCCATCAAATTCCTCTCAGGAGAGGGAAGGAAGATGCAGTGGTTCTGGAAGTACAGGCCATTTCTAAGAGAAGACTTCAAGGACTGCTTGCTGTGGAGAATAGAGTAGAACCAGGAAGCTGTTACAGAAGCTTTTGCTTCTCACGAGGGGAGCAGATTCCCATGCCAACTGTCCCATCTTAGCCTGAGCTAGTGCCCAAATTGTGACCAGCAGGTGTGGTGACGACAAAGCCTCCTGGGTCCCTACGATGTTACTTTAGAAGGGACGCTATCCTCCACTGCTGCTATAGTCAAGGGTCTGGGTTGTGCTCACCTCGACAGTGGCTTACTCTGGCCTAATGCAGTTGTTTGTATGCTTTTCCTGTCTAACAAAGCACCTGGTCACAATCCGTTTACAACACAAGGTGGAATCAAGACGTCCTTTGCTCCCTCCATTTCACGTGACACTTCCTTATGGGTCTGATCTGCGCAGAGACACAGCAGAACGAGGACCCAGACCTTGCTAGAGAGCAACTTTTCAGTCAAATCCTCTCTGGGGAACACTGACTCAGCCTGGTTCTTCCAGAAGCAAACCTTCACCACCACACACAGAGTGCCCTGCTCAGGGTTAGCACACATCTCTGCCCTCCCCCACTCTTCTCCTTACCGGACCATGTTCCTCTTTGCCACAGGGGCGCCTCTGAGCAGTATTCCCTCTCCTGCCTCTCTGCACTCTCTCTAACCCGTTTCAGACTTAGACATTGTGCAGTTTGGGGCCATTAAAAAAGAAAAAAAAAAAAGAAAAAGCCCCACACAAGCTGTAAGAAGAAAGCAGGTGTTTTTAAACAGGTTCCCCTAGGCATGAAGGTCATCTATGGCAGGGCAGAGGTAAGCCTCCAGCCCGATTCTGGGAATAACTAAGACCTGCCGATAGCTAATACTCGGGTAAGATGAATTAAGTATCAAGTCAAATGGAATACAGTATACAAGAAACACTGACCTTGCACTCTGCATGCTTCCCCAGGGCACAGAGGAGTTTCTGTTTTATTCAACCTTCAGCTATTCCTGTGTTTCACAGGCTGAAGCTACAGTTCCTGGAGAAATGTGGCTACCACCCAACTCAATTTTTAAAATGTACAGCTGTGCTTCTCTTGTTTCTTTGAAGTTCTCTTTGCTTTTCTAGGTTTTTCCTCTTTTCAGGGCATTACATGAACAGGTCTTGATTCCCTTGCACAAAATTTCACCTCTGTATGGACTTGGGTTGATGCAAGCTATTTAACTGTTTTCCTGATCTCTGAAAATTCAACAATATCAATCTGTTAGTTTAGCCTGGATCCTTGAGACTGCCAATGCTGTTTATCTGTCTCCCTCTGTACACTTAGAACGTCAAAGGATGGCAGTCATACTGAAAGAGAGCTCAGAAATAAATACATCTTTATAATTGCTATGGTATACCCAGGTAAAGAAGAGGGAAAGCAAGGAAAGCAGAGTTTAGCTCTTAGCCACCCTATAAAGCAGCTTCCCAGAGCCAATCAGCCCCAGCATACAATCATCCCCTCTTGTCTCAGTGGGGAATGTCATGGACGACAGAGGGAATGTGGGGTTGTTGTGACATGTAAGAAAGCCAAAGAGACAGAACGTGGAATCCAGCTGTCGTTAATTTTGCTGACTGCAGGTATCTTTTTCTTTTGCTAGTTCTGGTGACTGCTCACACCCTCACTGTGGAAGCACCTGACAAGGAAATACAGGTGGCACGAGGGAGAGACGTAACCCTCCGCTGCCTCTTTAGAACGGGCGTTTCTGCCGACGTGGGAGACGTCGTCGTCTGGAAGAAAATCATTAGTCCGGTAAATCAAGCTGCAGAAGGAAACATATGACAGGGCACCCAAGAGGGGGTGGCAGGAGATACGGAAGCAGGACTGTGGGTGGGAATGTGTGTTGAAAGGAAAAGAGGTTCCCTCAAGACTTCCTTTGATCTCAGAACTATGTAAACAGAAACTCCAATTCTAGATGCAGCTTGTCCCTTCTCTGTTGTGTGATTCTAGGCCAGCCCCTCACCCTTCTCCTGCCTCGCTCTTGGTCTTGCAACTGTGTATTGAGAATACATCTCTCTATGTACTGTGGGTTTACATCTATTAAAAGATGTGAAATAGATACCTTAACAGAAAGATATGTATATATTTAAGTATACATGTTATATGCATATATACACATATATCCTTCATACTATATAAGAAGTTTTAAGTTGATGTTAACAGTACATTGAGAGACTCTTGAGGTCTCTCCTACATTCTTATGGAGTATTTGAAGGCAGAGAGACCTCTAGAAGTTCTCCTCACCTACGTGGGAATTAGCGTGAGGAGAAGCAGCCTTTGGAAATCTCCTTGCAGTAACTGCTATGGGTTTCTTCTCTGAAGATCCTTGCTGAAAGAAAGCAAGGGAGAGTTTGTGGAATCATAGGGGAATGTGATTGACACGTGGATCTCAGTCAAGTCTGACGGTGTTCTGTCATGGAAAGGAAAGGTGAATAAGCCCCAGCAAAACAGATCAGTCATCTTAGATTTCAGATAAGATGGGAGAGGGAATTCCAGATAGAAACCTACACCCTTTTGAATTTCTATGTTTTCCTTGGCTTTTAGGTGAACTGGGGCAGTTTAAAGTCCTCTTTTCCAAGCTGTTCTCTTAAGAGTGGGCTAATCCATTGAGTTAGGTTGTAGACTCATGCGGAAGAACCTAAGATTGATCCTAGATGATCTTTAAGGTCCCTTCCATCCCAAACCATTCTATGATTCTATAATAATTTTCCCTCCCTCTCTCTTAGGTTGACGCTGTCACTAGGTATTTTGATGGACTTGTGCAGTATGGCCAGGGCTATGAAAACCGTGTAAGGTTCACTGGTGATGTAAGCACGGGGGACATCAGTATCACCATCAGTGAGGTGACCATGGCAGACAACGGGACATACGCATGCAGCGTTCGTCTAAGGAATGACCCCCCCAGGCAGGCTGCAATGATGTCTCTTTTTGTCCTTGGTAAGTGTGATGGTGGCAACACCAGATCCATTAAACACTGTCCTTCCTCCTCTAATACCCACATTATTTTAGACAGTGTATTTTCTAATAGGAAAAGATAATTTTCCAGGAAGTTATCAACTGCAATTCCATCTTTGATCTTTTCCTACTGCTGTAGAAGCAGGTTGGAAGGCTTAGAGCACCCAACTCCACTAGATACCTGACTGTAGAAAACAGTCTTTAGAGTTGTATGTTTCACTTTCCTAATAACCCTTGCCCCATTACAGGGTATTACTCATTCCCCCTGTGGCTTGTCATACTCCAGTTAACAAAGAATGAATTAACCAATACTATTAGACACATCCCAAGAAGCATCTTACAATTCCTTCTTGGCTGACCAGTGCCAAGAAAGAAGAAACAAATTAGAGACAAGTTCATTCCAGTTCCTTTGAGAAGGCAGCGGGAGATGTAAGACCAGCCTCTGTTCAGCAAGAATAAAAGGTGCAGGAGATGGGTTAAAAAACCCCAAACTACTCTTGATTAATAAAATCCCTTCTTTTTTTCTTTCTTCAGTTGCACCATCCAAGCCAGAATGCAATATTCTGGGGACAGCAGAGTATGGACAGACAATCAATCTGACCTGTGTTTCTCATGAGGGCTCCCCAAAGCCCAAATACACCTGGCAGAGCTTCAACGTACAGAATGAGCCCCGTGCACTACAAACAACAGAAGGTATGGGTAATTCATAGACATCAAGACTTTGAGCTCTCTGTAGATCAGGCTTGGAAAGATTTTGAAATGCAAATACAAAAAAACCACACTGTAAGGCTTTTCCTAGAAAGTTCTCTGATAGGGATTTAGAAAAGTTGCCCTTTTGATTCAAAGCAGACTCACAAGTCACTTAGCAAGGGATAAAGGGCTGTTACCTGAAGTAACAACAGTCAGTAAGATTTTTCACTTCAGCTCTCACCTGGTGAGAGAGGTGCCTCACCCTGGAAGCATTCAGAAGAAAACACAGCTTCTCAACTGCTGGGCGTACCAGGGGGCACAACGTGAAGAAAAACATCCAGTTAGAAAACTGGTGCACCTTTATACACCAGCTTGCTCCACCATGTCCAGGTCACTTTCTGGGGTGAAAACAAACAAAAGTTGGCTCTGGATACTACTTCCCTTCCAGCAGTGACCCCTCAGGTAGAGGAAATTGGTATGAGAATGGTTACACCATCCCTGCTCTGAGCATAGAAGAGGATGCTGGTTCTTTAGGACTGTCACACAGACCTCTTTTATCTGCTTTCATTTTAAGTCAGAATCTGGAAGGAAAAAGGAACTGAATTTCCACAACAGAACCTTTGGTAGAACTATTCACACAGAAATGAGGTTTTAATACTCTCTGAATTGTAGTAGTGACAGAGAATTCAGATTTATTCCTTTGAACAACTTTGTTTCTTCCTGGTATGTTCAGCACCAGAAAGATCGAGTATCTGAACCTGCCCCTCCTGGTTTAGTTTAGTGTAGCGTCGCTAGGGGGGTAAACTAAATACCATCAGGCTCAACAGAATATTCAACACTCGCTAGCCGATTCTTGTCGATTATGCAAAAGGTGCAACACGCCCAGGGACACAAACCTTATTCATTTCACTGGCCACTAAGCGGTGCAATGGCATCGCGCACAGCCCTGCGCATAACGGGATTTGCCGTCCAACAGCAGCCCCTGCCTGTCTGCTTCTGCCATCACCCTGCCATGGGACAGGAGTCTCTTCTGGTCCACTCCCTCCTCGTTTCTGTTTTCACCAATGCCCACGTAGGGTGCCGACTGTCCCCTTCTGCCCCAAGCTGGCTGGGCACCCTACTGTCACTATAACTAATTTCCTTCCGTGCTAAGCAAGCCCCAGTGCAGCAGAGGGTGTGGAATTCCCTTAGGTACCAGACCAAAACTGACAGCATCTGACCCACGTTTCTCCCCGGCTTTGGCTCACGAATCAGTTACTTGTGATTTAATACAGGAGGATTTACAACTGGTTACAGACCGCAACTCGGGGAGCTACAAATGTCACACACCACAGGGGAAAAATAAAAAACCCCAACCCTAAACGTAAGCACGGACAGCATGCAGGCACTAAACCAACCCCAAATCAACGCACAGTCAGCTCTATCTTGGTTTGCGTGATGTTCTGCCATGGGGCGCTAGGCGCCAGCAGAGGCTGGCCAGAATCCCAGCCCCATGGACAGGCTGGAAAGAAGGGAGATCACGGAGAAAATGAAACAGGAAAGCCACTGAAAAGCTTTCAGAGCATTTTGCTTTTACAGCAGGAAACTCGACCTTTATCAGTAGATCACAAGCAAAAGCCGTGGACTACACGTACAAAAGTCAGCTCGAGATGTAAAACACAAACCTCTTGCTTGAGCTGACAGTGCAAAGCTTTAGCATAGAGTTTGGAGCTTTGCTGGCCAGAAAACATGAGCATCACAGCAATCTCATGTCACTGCCTTTCTTTTCCTACATTTATTTTCACACTATGTGTGACCTCTCCCAGACTAGAAAACTATTTCCCCACGCTGCTAAGTAATTCCAAGCTGAAGGACTGAAGAGCTTCTTGTTGTCTTACAAACTAACCCGTCAGATGGACGGTTCTCAAAGTCAGGGGCAGGTCTGGGCCACCTGGTATTTCTCAGCAACACCCAATGCAAAAAAAGCTTTCACCAAGCATGTGTACTTCTTTACCTTCCACCTACAATTTTCTTTCTGAAAGGAATGTTCAAATGCCACATGTTCCCTGCAATCAAAACAGCACACTTCCGTTTGTGGGAGGACAAATCACACTAAAACCTCAGGACTAACAGGGCATCTCCTGAGGAAGACAGAGCGATTCATCGGCTTTAATGACCTCTCATCACTCCCACAACCCTAAGCTGGAATTGCAGGGCTGCTATCCTCACTTCCTTCCCTGCTTTAATTCTTTTCTTTTTTGGGCTGCATTTGTTTGGGTTTTGTTTTTTTTTTTGCAACAGGGGAACAAATAACTCTGAAGAACATCTCAGCAGACACTTCTGGCTTTTACATCTGCACTTCAACAAATAGTGTGGGGAAGGAGTTCTGCAACATGACCGTCAGCGTTGTGCCACGTAAGAGATGGGGTTGCTTACTCCAAAGAGTAGTTCCAGAGAGAGTATCCCAGCTAAGCATGAAAGGATTAATGGAAGTGATGCAGACAGGAGTATAAAATTTCAGTTTCTCTCAAAAAAGCAGCACACTTTCTTCACCTTTCAGACAGATTTGTCTGCGTTGGTTTACATACTAATAGAACACTCACTAACTCATAGGGTTAGTTTACATGTGTTTTTGTAATCTGTTGAATGAGACAGACCTGAGTCCCTAAGTCTGAGAGTGAGCTGTATCGACAACACACAGGAGTTGTTCAGATCCCAGGGCTCCTCCCTATCACTATCTAACCACTTGCTCCTGCTGACTTACCAGTCACCTGTTATAGAGCTAATTCCAGCTGCTGTACTCACAGGTGGCTCAATCTGAATCTGGTAGCGAGATCTGACATGTGGGGGTGGAGCGTGAAGTCCAGCAAGTGTGCTGAATGCATGTGACACTACTGTTCTCACTGTAAAGGGTTAATTCTTCTCTTCCTGCACAGCATCCATGAACATAGCTCTTTACGTTGGCATCATTGGTGGAGCTGTTGCTGCAATTATAGTTATCAGCATTTTAGCCTATTGCTGCTGCTGCCGGGGAGACAAGGCTGCGGACTACGAGAACACGTAAGTCACTGTCTTTAAAAAAAAGCCAGAGGAACATGTTTGGGCTCCCTGGTATAAAAAAAGACAGGGATCCCCTGGAGACAGTCCAGTGGAGGGCTACGAAGATGATTAAAGGACCGAGGCATCTCCCCTGTGAGGAAAGGCTGAAAGACCTGGGGCTGTTCAGCCTTGGGAAAAGAAGGCTAAGAAGGGATCTGATCAATGTTTATAAATATCTCAAGTGTGGGACAGAGGGGGAAATGGCCAGCCTCTTCTCAGTGGTCTGTGGGGACAGGACAAGGGGCAATGGCTTCAAGTTGGGGCACAGGAAGTTTTGCACCAATATGTGGAAGAACTTTTACACAGTGAGGGTGACAGAGCCCTGGGACAGGCTGCCCAGGGGGGTGTGGAGTCTCCTTCTCTGGAGATATTCAAGACCCGTCTGGATGCCTATCTGTGCAATATGAGCTAGGGAGCCTGCTTTGGCAGGGGGGTTGGACCCAATGATCTCTGGAGGTCCTTTCCAACCCCTACGAATCTGTGATTCTGTATGAAGGGTTTGCATTCTCCCTCTAGCATCAACATACAGAGGGGAAAGCAGATGAGGAAAAAAAAGAGAAGCAAATAAAGTGTGCACTGCTTTCTTCTCTCAGTTTCTACCCCAGTGGGTCCCATCTCTTCTCAGAGAACATACCCAGTATTACCAGACAACTTTGTGATCTCTGGGGTAGAATCCAAACATCCAAACCTTGGAACTGAATTAGTAAGCCCAAGTCAGTCAAGCATGCACAGCTACTTGACAAGCAAAGCCCAGACCATTTCTCATTCCTAGAGTCCCTAGAGCTGTGGCTGTCCTTGCTAGCCTAAACCACCATCACACTCCATATAAAGAACTATCACTCCAGGACAGATACCTTTTGTTTATTCTCATAAATAATTCTCATAAATCTCACACACATCAGAAGAAAAGATACACCAGTCACTCTTTCTCTACATACATGGTATGGAGAAAAGAAAAAAAAATAAAGAAAAAAATTATGTCAGAGATCTCTTACACCACCAGCTAGACAAATTACATGGTTCAGTTTGCTACACTTTCAGGTCAGCTTAACGCAGTCTAAACCCATTCTAACACAAAACTGCTACAGTTTTGTACCTGGTTTTAATTAACATCTCTACTGCTAAACAATGTTTTAGGGAGCAAGAAGAGAGAAATGGACCCTCCACGGAGATGACTGTAAGGACCCAATTAAGAGAGGAGGATTATACTGAAGATGAATGAAGAAAGAAGCAGGAGGCCAATGGCATCTTCAGGATTTACTGAGGCACAGACACCACTGTAGAAAGGAAATCATTTGCTCGTTCTTACTGCAAGAAGTTTGTTTGGGTTTTAATGATGAAAGCTAATGACTCTGCCTTTGAGTCCTGGGAAAAAATATCCTTGACTCCCTTGGGAAAAAAAAAGTGCTTAATGTACAATGAGTTCTCATACACAACCTCACAGCAGAGAGATGCACGTGAAGCACCGTTCCAACCAGTCATTCCAAAATAACCAGTCTTCTAGACTTCCCACTTTCTGACAAAAGAAGCCAGCCAGGACTATCTGTATCCCCAGATCCACAGCATGTTTCAAGGTCACCATGTGCAAGTCACAAAGGAAGGGTGGCCTTGGTTATGATGTTAAACGAATGTCAGCTTCCAGCTTGGTCTGGTATATTAATTACTTTATGCAGACCAAAGCAAGCTGATTTTTAAGAACATTTTATTAAATGTTCTTTATATAATATACATGAGCATATAAATATAGAAAAAAGTCAGAGATGACCAGTGGATGTCTCCTGTTTAGAATATGCCGACTAATGGATTGGGTAAGGTAAGAAGTTAGATTTGTAACTGGCAGCCAGTAAGATCTAGAACCAGTCTAGCAGCCTATATACTGTCAGATTCCTGAACTTACAAGTTCCAGCTCAGAGAGTTCCTCAATACTGGTGGCTTTTGTTATTTTTTTTTTAAAAATATATTCAATAAATGACTTGCACTACAATGTTCACCCTTTCAAAGCTTTCTATTGCATCTTTGACTTCAGGATTTTTGGAAACTTACTGCAATGCCTCCCATATAGCCTTCACCCCCAGATAATGACATTTTAGATTTCTGAGAAAGATTTAAAAGTAACTTTAAAAAAGAACCAGCAATCCTCCTACACATGGCATGGGCAGCATTTTCTAGATTTTGAACTATACTGCAAATCAGGCTACCAGAATTATTATTCTGGCTTGCTTTCTGCCTACCTTTGTTTAGCATGGTACCTAATATATCATTTTCCATTTGGACTAGTAACGGCAAAGACTAACAGCCAGGGTTCTTTACAAAGTCCATGCAAGCCCAAACCTCTCTGGCAAAGAGCAACCTGAAGTGCATCTGAGCAAGACACTCTGAGGATCTGCTCCTGTGCAGAGTTTAGATGAGTGAGAAAACACTGCAAAAATGGATGCAGAATCCTGCACACAGCCGCTGAAGGCAGGTAAAAATGAAGGTGCGTGGCTCAAACGGAGCTGCTGTGTATTTTATTCTCTTCTGTAACAAGCAAGCATAATGTGCATTATTTAATCAGCATTGTTACCATGAAACAAAAGCTACTTCTTTTATAAATGCAACAGACATTAATTAGCACTCCCCATTCCCTCACACTCATAACCCCCGATACCCTGGGGATGAAGGAGGCTTCTGCTCAGGGATAACAGCACGGACTCTCAGAGATCTTAACCAGTAAGACCCCCAAAAGGAGTTGACAATTATCATAAATATTTATGGCCAGAAGCAGGCTCTGGCCTCTAAACCATTCTAACACTGACTAACCTAGACCACACTCTTCAATTTTTAGGGTATGTGAAACTTAATTGCTGCTTGTCAGCTGAAATCTTGAAGTAGCATCTGCACATTGGTCATTTTAAGCATAATGAAAATGATGAAAACACAGATTAGCAAATATGCATTAAGTTATATGAAGAAACCAACCACAGAATGTAGAAGAGGTTATATAATGACTCCCAAACGCATTAATTTAGTTCTCTGTAAATAGGTTCCATAAGAACTAGCAGGGAAAAAGCAGGAGTGTCAAACTTGACAACCATTAAAGCAGAACTACTTTATGTTCTGCAACACAAAGCTCAGTTCAACACTGGGAAATGAACTAAGTAGATGGCTGAGATATTTCAGTGCTGCTTATTAAGGAAAAAAGAAAAAAGAAAAACCTTTTAAAACTAAGGCTTTGGAAGTTGTGTATTTATCAGAATGCTACATACCTATTTCCTCAACCAATTTGTTAAACTCAGTCAGCCGGATACACACATATTCAAGTCCTAGCTTAGTCCAAGGTTTCCTGTGGCTGAATTAATTACTTGTGTGTCTTCTATGTCTTTTGAAGAAGGAATAACTCCAGGAGCCTGTAGCATACCCACAACATTAAACAAAACTAAACCAGCACTATGGTATTTGGGGGGAAGATGGGGAAAGTTAAGAATACTTAACTAATTCCAAAGAATTAAGGTACGCCTACTCAGCTTGAATACTCACTTCCCTCAACAGGCAGGAAGCAGGCATAAAATGAATGACCAGGCAGAAAAGTAAACTCCTACTTTACCCCTTACATGGACTACAGTAAATTACTGTTTACTTATGTTCAGCTTCCAGGTGTCAGAACATGCACACATATGCTCTGGTTCTGCCTGTTGGTGCACAGAAAAGCTCAAAGATTTAAGCTGTTACCCTAAGTGGAACAACCACCACAGTAAGGTTTTGCTACCTCATCAGTTAACAAGACTTGCTTTGGCAAGCATACCAAGAGGGTAAAAAATTAACACATCTTCCCTCCTGACCCTACCTCAGCAAGCTGCAACAGGCCATTCACTCTACAACAAAGCACATGGAGGTCCAGCAACCCCATGAAAAGCAGAGAGGACAAAAATCTTGCACACAATTAGAAAAACTGGCTCAACCTTGTACTGCTCAAAGCATTTCCCTTCCCCAGGACTATACCACATTTCTCTCTTGTGTTTTAAGGGAAAGAACATCACCCCAGCACACTGCTCCTTCACTTCCCAGCTTTAATTGTTTCCATTAGTACTTTTACTTGCTTATAACATTCAAAAGGCAATTTATTATACAGCTTGTGGGGAAAAAAGAATTGTTATTTGTCCCTAGCTCAGCTTTTAAGAGTTATTCCTATCTGGACACTTCTTATTCAAGGAACTCAGATAAGCAAATGACTTTTATTTATGAATGACAGAGGGATGAGACAAAAGTTTAATGACCTGACTGGATCACCGCAATGTGGGAGAAACATAAAGAGGAGCTGGGATTTCCAGTCCTCTGATACACGATGCAAGGGAAGTATTCTCATCACCACCATTCTTCCTGTTTCATCTTCCAAATTATTTTTTCATTCCCTTCTTAGTCTGGGGCTTTCTCCTCAGCAGAGCTGCCTTCTTGCCAGTCCTGGCCATACTGTTGCAAGGGGGCTTTTCCTTCCTAGGCGTGGGACTTTGTTGTGTGTCACAACGTTCCTATAAGCCCACCCCTCTCTGCCCCAGTCCTGCCCTTGGGCATATCAGCTGGTGTCTCCAGTTTGGTGTTTTCTGCAGGCAGGAGTGAACTCCATCATCTCTTCCAGGTCACTACTAAAGACACTAAATAGGCCACTGAACAGACTCCTTCAGTACCCCCACTTGTTAATGGCCTCCACGTAGAGTAAGATCAGAGTTCTACTGATCTGGCTGTCCATCCACCCAGACTGCAACTTCCCAACTTGGATAGAAGCATACGGTGAGAGACCACACTTGAAAGCCTTACTGAAGTCAAGGTAATTGACCACTACTGCTCTCCCTTTATTCACAAACCTATCATGGAAAGCATTCGGGCTGGTCAGGCATGATTTAGCACTGGCAAAACCATTCTGAATGTTCCCAGTTTCCCCCTCTTCTCCCTCACTTATCCAAAGACACTTCCCAAGAGGACTCACTCCACGTTTTTCTTCCAAGGAGCAATCCTTTGGCAGATGGGTGCAGTATTTGCTTTCCATTGTGGTGGACTTTCCATGCTCTCTGTGGCTTTTCAAAGGTAAGGGAACAGCCTCGCAGAGACATCAGGCAGCTTCCTCAGCATCCTCATCTGGAGCCCATCTGGCCCTACAGACTTGCATGAGTCAAGATCTCCCAACTAATCCCTGACTTGAGCTTCATCCACTGCTGACATTCTCCTTCCTGAGCAGAGGTCTGAGAGACCTTATAAGACAAGACTGAAAAAAAGAAGGTACCGAACACCTCAGTCTTATCTGTTATTCCAGCCATGTTACTTCATCGCTCAACACCATTCAGCAACAACAGGACCGCTCCTTCCTTGTTCAGTCTCTCACTGCTAACAAAGTCATAAAAGCTCTTCTAGCTGACTTTTATGCTTTTTTTTTTAAGCATCACCTCCAGGTAAGCTCTGACTTTCCAGAAACCATGCCTACATGCATGGCCAGTGTTTGTGTATTCTTCCTTTCTACCTCACACCTGCTTCTCCTTCCTGCACTAGGACTAGGGTGCAGCCATGAGTTCTCTCTAAGGTCCCCTGATCAATATACCTGCATTCCCAGGCTGTTCTGGCATTTGGAAAATGCCTGTTCTTAATGAACTGCCAACTTGAATGAACTCCCTTATTCTTCAAAACTGCTCCCCAGGACTCCATCCCTATCGATTTTCTGCATAACCCCAGGGTCTGCTCTCCCTGCCTTCCTCACTCTTCTCAGGATTTTGAGAAGTACTTCCAGTACTACATGGACATGAAAGCCACTTATTACATGATTCAATAGAGTTCAAAATTTAGAACTGATCAGGCACACAGGAGTTATCTCACAGTTCTTGTTGCTAGAGTAACAGCACCACTTTTCTATTCATTTGTATCATCTGTTCCAGGAAAGGCACCAAGTCAGTCTTCAATCTGAAGAACTTCACAGTACAATGACCAACCAGCAGGATTAACTCTGGATGCATCAGGTCTAGTAATAAATTTACTACAGCCCAGCATAAGGGAATTTGGAACTTCTCTCTCCTGCACTTCACTTGTTCACTAGGGAGCGAGGGACTTATTTGAAGATTGTAATTAGAGAAGCTTGTGGGAGCTTCCAAGACAGAACCAAGAAAAAGTGAGGGAACAGAGATAATACAGCATTAGACTGATGTAAGGGCTTGCCAGTTTCTTCATTTTACTGAATCATTGCAATAAAAATTAACTGGCAGCTCATTCTAGGGTGGAAGCGAGGGATGATAACCCTGCAGAAGACATCAAGGGAGCAGAAAACAGACAACCTTATCATTCCACTGCCCCACTACAGTACACTTACTCATTTGCCAAATGCAAAGATATTAAAGCCTCTGCAATGAGGTGCACATACATCTACCTATCAATGAGAAATTAAAAGCCCAGTTTCACACACATAATTGAATCACTTTTGTGGAAAGTCTGAAATTCTTGCTAGAGGAAAGGATTAGCACTAATTCAACTAACAAGTCCAAAAGCACAGTCCTGCTGTATTAATTATGCTGGTTTGTAAGAAGGTATCAGGAACAGAAGACAATAGCTATTTTGCAAGGAAATCCAGACAAGGCTTCCTTCAGTGCAGGTTTTCATTCACTCAGTACAGGTTTTTATTCAGAAGGATCTGACCTTCAGGAGAATGCTACCTGACTGTGACAGCTACAGACCCAGGGTCCCTGAAACGGAAGCAAGTTTTCTATCTGGGTACGACTCAGCAGGGACCTCACTCTAGGCAGCTGGCAAAGAATACACCCAGCGGAATGAGTATCAACTGTGCCTTTTCATCAAGGATCACAGCACTGCTTCCTCCAGTCTGACATGCAAAAATACCACATGGGCTATTTGATAGACCCTCCATGCAGTAAATCCCCACCAAACTGCTGTCATCTTTCTATCTTTAAAGACTTTGATGACTGACAATATTGCTGAAGATGTAATAAAGCTTAATTTAGACAGAACAAACACACTGATAGCTTAGCTAGTTACAATGCAGATCTGAGAGTGGCACAAACACTGAGCCTACAGGCCTCGGGAGTAAAGAGATTCCAAGGCTTCCCTTCCTTCACATCACTTACTGTCCAGCTTTTCTCACACCTGGTAGGCGAGAAGGGAGAGATGCTCTGTGAGAGAGCAGCTGGAATGCACAGAGCCTTGCTTGGGGATCAACAGTGCAGGAGCTCACAATTTAGACGTGGGGGGGGCTGACCAGTGTAGGGTGAGTTCTAGTGGGTGGCTGATGGAGACACCCTTATCAGGAAGGAGAACATGAGGCCTTCTTCAAACAGGAAGATGCCTTACAGTCCTGATTCAATGACTGATAAGCCAAGGAGGGGAGGTGCTCTCTGCTGGACCTCATATTTGCAAACAAAAAAAGCATTGTGTGGGGTTGTAAAGGACAGGGGTCAAAATTAGCTTCAGTAACCATGAGGTAAGAGGAGTTTGGGAGTTTACGATCCTAAGATGAAGGGGGGAAAAAAGGGGGGAAGAAAAAAAAAAAAAAGAGGATCACATTCCTGGACCTCAGGAGAGAAGTATTTGGCCTACAGAACAATCTGCTTGGAAGAATCCCATGGCACGATGTCCTGAAAATGAGAGGTCCAGGCAAGCCTGTTGATTTTTCAAGGATCACCTCCTCCAGGGTAAACAGGAAGACAAGCAGAAGTTGACCAAAGAGCTCCTGACAAAGCTCAAACATAAAAAAGGAAACTCACAGGAGGGAACAGCAGGGACAAGTGATCCGAGAGAAATACAGAGATGCTGTGCAAGTCTACAGGTATGGGATCTGGAAAGCCAAAGCCCACCCAAAGCTAAATCTGCTGAGGCACGTGAAGGGCAACAAAAAGGACTTCTGAGGGTGCATCTGAATAGGAGTGGGGACCTAGTCATACATGACAAGGTCAAAGGACCTTGAATGCCCTCTTCACCTTTATCTTTACTGCCAAGATCAGCTGTCCACAGCAAATTTCAAATTAAAGACATCAAAACCAGGCATACTACTGCATCTACAGTATGTATATATATTTAAGGTACTGATAAGAATATTATTAGCTGGAACAGAGAGAGTGGTCAAAAGGAATTTGTTCTGTGTATCTAGTTTCTACTGGAAGGAAAACGTGGGCAAAACAGCAATGCACAAGTGAAATTCACTGTTTCTACCACATAGAAGCATTAACTGCCACTTACTCTACGTGAACATGCTATATTTTTCAGTATTAGTTATCTATTCTGTAAATAGAATGTAAAAGAATGTGATTACAAGTTAATATGCTGATGTCATAGACTAGATTAGCAAAATTACCACTGCAGTCTGTTGTGTCTTTCTGCCCGTCAGACTACTGCTCTCTTAGCCGAAACCTAAAGAGCAGTAATGCACAATTCAACAACTCATCTGCTTACTCCTCTAACAAGAGCGAAAACACCAGCTCTGTGATGTGCAGGCAAACCCAGAGTGTCTTGTACCCATCGTTTATGCAGGACCAAGCAAGCCACCTCAGTAGGACAGAAGGTGGGTCCCATGGAACGTTCGATGTGTCCTTTGCAAGAACAGCTCTTTAGACAGTTCGATTCCTGTGGTACCTATACACCCTCACAGTTACTGTTACTTCTTACCATGTGCAAAGTACACATGTAGAATTTCCATGCTGCATCACTGAAACTCTGCTCAAGGGCCATTCTGCCTTCACTTGCTTTTATTTCCCCTTGAGAATTTTGTCATGGAAGCAGAAACAGTTCTGTTCTGATTTTGACCCACAGTTTGTGCCTAACCAGTACTATTTCCTTGCCCTCAAGAATTATGCTAAGGTTCTAAGTCACCATCTTTCCCTCATCTTTATTTTCCATTAAAGGAAAGAAGCATTACTGTATCATGCTGATTAAGCAGATTTTATTTTTCAAGAAATCCAACAGTTTCAAATTGCAAAAACTCCAAGTAAGCACAGAAAAGGCTTTCATTCTGGAACTACCATCCTTCAACAGCTGCTAGGGATTCCCCTCAGTATATGCAGAGCAACAGGGCTACATCAAGTTAGTGTACTCATTCTCACTATGCAGATCTTACAGATTTCATCACAAAACACACACGTCTGGTTGTTACAGCAAAACAGTTACTGCCCACTGACTACACCACATAATTAGGTCTTCTACAGCTTATGTACTATTTTAAGTTACAGGTGGTAAGGTATAGACATGTGATGGTACCCTAACTCTTTGTTTCTCTTCTTTGTAAGATCTGAAACATGAAACTCTTATTGCAACACCAACATCTGAAAACAACTCAAAGCTTACAATTCTGTATGTTTCAAAGTGTCAATGCAGCAATGGCTATCAGTTAAGCAACTCAAAACTCAAACAACTCTATTCCAGTGCAGAGAAGCCATTACTAAATAGGCACCCTCTTACAGTGACCCCAGATGTTTCATTGGTGAATCTGTCTTAAATGGGTTATTGTCCCCTTTTCTGGTGACATTTAGCAGATAGAACAGCTGCCTCAAAGGAAGATGATGTAGAGTATTTAAAGAAAATTCAGTACTGTAAGCAAACTGTTAGGTAAGAAGCATCTGAAAGGTTCAGTGATCCTGCAATACCAGAGGAAGGGCCTCAATTGGCTGTACAGCAACTGTAAGAGGTTTCCAATTAAACCAGCAACTGGCCTTTTCTGACATACTGATCAGCATGCTCAAGCTCATTCTTAAATGTGTTGAACCCTTATTTTTATTGACTTTTGGGGTTTGTTTTGGTTGGCTTCCCCCCCCCCCCGCCCCTTTATCCAAAAGAATGAACTACCTAATGTGGAGTTTCAGCTCCTACAAGGAATGAAGTTATGTTCTCACAGTTGGTTGCTATGGAAACAGCATTTCACAACTGGACCTCTGTTGGAACAAGAAGTAGAACCATCACCAAAAAAAAAAAGCTCTTGTTTCTGAGAATCAGTTGTTTAAAGACACATGGACTAAAGAGTAGGCTCAGATAATGAGATAATGGACACCTTCTGGGGGTCTAGTCAAAGGCTTAGACATTCCATTTTATGGAGGTACAGATCAGACTGACTCCCAGTTTTTACGTGCCCTCAAATAATTATGCATGGTATCTACCCAGCCTGATCAAACTCAGGAAATTTTATCTGCAGATTAATACATCAGTTTGAATTTTATATTCCTTTCAAAAAAAATCCCATAACACCTACACTTCTCTTCAGCCTGCAAGTTTGAGGGACGTGCATATTTTGAAGAGAAAACATATTTCTTTTTTCCCCCCCTTTGCATCAATGTTGTACTTGTTCCTGAGGTCTATAGCCTGTGAAAGAACACTAACAGGTGGATAAATTTGTCACCCATTTCTTCCATGACACTTCATAGAAAGTCCCCCTTTTTGCCTTGAATGACCACTCAAATTCTTCATGGCTAAACATGACAGATTACAGAAAACCTCTGAGATTGTTTTACCTTAGAACACCATACTGCAGCACTTCAATGCTCCCCTCCATCATTTTGGAGGGAGATACTGTTAGTTTTCAGAGACAGGAAAGGGGAAGTATGTTGTTAAAAGACTAAATAAAGCACTTTTCTAAAGTCACATTTGGCTACTAGAGAATTCTTCTAATCCACTGATACTGCCTAAACAATCAAAATTTGCACTCCATCCATTAAGAAAGAGAACTAGCATGGCACATGTTTTTAAAGAGAGGATGCAAGTGCCAGGTCACTTCAAAATAAATCTTCCTATAGATATAAGCAAAATTTTCTCCTTCTTTAAGTCCAGTCCATAGTTTTATCATTCTAACAAGAACTTGAACTATCAAAGGTTGCACATAAGATGAAAAACTGCAGTCTGAAGAAACTGCTGGTTGTCTTAGAGAAGGAAGGAAAGTCAGAATGCACAGCCATTCTGGACATACAAAAAAAAAAGAAGACTTTCAACTAGTGAAATATCTGGATAGATCAGATTCGCTTCTCAGCAACCGAGTCACTCCTCTTCCTCGCATGGTACGCACGGTACTTGTTCCATAAAGGGAAGTCTTCACACCACATGGAGAATAACCTATTAAATTAAATACAATTTGCAAATCAAATCAGCCCTTAAAGCTTTAAAGGAATTGTTCTTCATATGCTGTAGAGTTGAACCGACTCAATAGCTCTAACAGAGAAAGGCAGAAATGGGGGTTCTGTCCTCTATAAACACCTATACCACGCAAGATTTCACTCTATATAGTTGGACGAGTTTTGGAGTTTAATTCAGCACGTATTTTATATGCAACAGAATAAGCTACAAGCTCAATTCTTAGTTACTTGTCTTGCAAACTTGATTCTGTTCCTCTGAAGACTAGCCATGAACTGCCCATATGAACTGAGCTCATATACCTTCTACCCAAAAAGAAGAAAGTTGTCTCCAAAAAGAAGACATTAAACAGTCTTAAAAACTGAGTTAGAACAGAATCCTTGCAACAAGTACCAGCTGAGTCTGCACACACAGTGATATAAAAGGACAGTATTTTAGAGACAGCCCTGTCCCAAAGCACCTATGTATATGAGAACGACTTCATGTAGTAGATATATAAGCAGGTAAAAACCCAAAAGTTTAAAAAAATAAATAGTTCTTATAAATGTTGTGCTCTGATTAAATGCTGAGAGACCTTTCTGACCATGAGATTGCGTCCAATAAGAAAAGGACAACTTTTCATGTTCAAGTCTTCAGAAATTTAGTGAAATCCATACGCAGGAATACGCACCGCTTGTGCAGAGCTGTTTAAGCTTTATGTCACTGACCAGCAACATCTAAGCCCAGAAACTCAGAAAGGCATCAACTGCATTAAGTTTAGAAACCTCTTTCCCCTTGCAAATGTGGAAGTTTCAAACTTACAGTTAGAGAGGGACAACTCTTGATCCTGACTTGAAGAGGCGAGGGGTCTGTCGCATTGAGAAGCCTCAGCCTTTGTTTTCTGTATGAAGAAATAAACACTCAAAATAATACGTGCCTTCTAAAAATGCAACTATCCACAAAACCTATGAATTATGGTCAAAAAAATCACAAGAAATTACTCAGCTAGTGATTATTTTTCTTCCATCAGTCTGCTCAATACGTATCATAAAAGAGATTATCTGAAGAGAAAACACCTAACCTGAAATTGTCAAATTTGAACTTAACTAGAAATGAAACAGGATACAAGCTTAAACAATCAGACCTGAAAACGTCCAGCATCCACTATCACCATCTTGGTATTTGTGCTTTTCCCGTAATCAGAGTCTTGAAGAGGCAGGTGAGCTGCAGTCAGTGAGACTCCATACACACTACCCAAACATTTACTGATGCAGTAACTTGGTTGAGGATTGAAATAAAACAAGAGAAGTTTGGGTAAGAGGGCTGTAATGTTCACATACGGGAGCACAGCATTCCTACTTCCACTGCCAAACAAAAGCAACTGCAGGCTGAGATGCACAGAGCAGGTGACAAAAGGACAGGAGGACATTGTCACAGCAGCTGAATACTTCTAGGTACTTCTGAGAGAACCTCAGCCTGTTCTACAGCTATACATGAAATCAAAACTGCTTTTTCACACAATCAAACACAATCACTTTGAAGCGTGAAAAGCAGCTTGGGTTTTCTTGCAAGGCACAGCGCTACCTAACAAGAGGGTTTTTTGAATGAAAGACTGCGCATTATTGTATCTCTCAAAGTCCTAGTACTACTGACTGAAATCTTAAATGCATTTCCTTTTCACCCAACTTTTGGCTTTCCCCTCCCCACACCAAAAGCATCACAGAACCTTCTGTATCTACATTATACATAAGGCAGTATAGAAGTTTCCAAATGTATCATATACTTAATTATACTGAGAATTTCTCACTAAATACAGGTATACTAAACTCTGAAGAAAAACAGTGAGTTCTAATGTAATTAACATTTGCTCAACTCTCCAATAGTAAACAGAGGTAGTGAAGGGGTGACTACAGAGTGAGGGACATCGCTATCACAGAAATTATACTGCAACTAAGTGCTAAGACTTGCAGCATTCTGCTAAGCCACAATGAAGATTACAAACAGAAGAAAATCTTGGGGGTGAAGAGAATAAATACAACCCAAGATCCAGAACTACAGCGCTCCAGGCAGTCAGAAAAGCCAGAACCAAAAGCTTCCATCTCTAACACAACATAAAAGTCCTCAGTACTGGAGGTAACTCCTTAGCAATACTCACGCAATCTTCTTACAAGACGCCAAGGCACAGAAGGGGATCTCATTCTCCTCATGCCACTTGCACCTACACGAAATTAAGTAATTTGGGTTTACTTCAGAAGCATCTACATCGTTAACTGACATGAATAGTTGGTCTGGTCAGAAGGAACAGGAACTAATATTAAAGGTGCTAGCTTTCTGTCTTGGTGACCATATAGTACCTTTGGTATTTCACAGAAGACCAGTGTTCAATAACTAAGCTCTAAGAGTTAAAAAGCATGCTTAAGAGGCAACCTGCTTCATGCTGAGGTGGCGGGGGGGTGGGGGAAGAGAGAAAAGAGAATCTTAGGAGACAAACAGAATTTCAGAATAACAATTTGAAGTTTCCCATTAATGTGAAATAGCTCTTCTTAGTATAAGCATCTCCACTTTCCTCTCCAAATGTGCATTTTAAAGTAGATTTTTCCATTCTGATTACAGGCTCCCTCCAGTGTGAAGATACCAATGGAAATGGAAAAATGCCTAACTATAAAAAGACAGTGAGACTCATTACCCCAACAGATTTGAAAATCCATACTCTAAGCAGACTTACAAGAATTATTTTTTCTCTCAAATATCTGCTAAAATTTAAGATTAAATTATTGGTTCTTCCTTAAAATAGTAACAGAAGAAAAAAGTTGAAAATACATTTCTAAGTTAACCACATCCTCACTGAATAGTTCATTTTAAACACCACAAGCCACACAACATTTGTTTGTACAAATACAGAAAAATCTGAAAGCAGGAAAAGCTTTACCATCCAAGATAGATTAAAAAACCCTAAAATCCCCCCAAAAAACAAGTAGGATTCCAGATATGTAATAAGGAAGATTCACTCTGGGGAAAAAAAAAAAAAATTAAGAAAATGGATGTACCTTAATGCTTATGCTTGAGCACTTGATTTATACCACTGGAAAACATACCTTGTCCCTCATCACTGCCACAGCACAAGGCATCTGATGCACAGAAACAGCCAGGTTCCATCTAAATTACACTTCCAAGAGTCTGATTTTTCTCACTTCTATTTTATTCCCATTTTTCACTCCCCCCTTTATATTAGGCCTCAGACTCAGAATTAAAAAGCCATCTATCTTTACACTTCTGGGAAAGTGTTTTTCATTTCCAGTTCTACTCACAACGTGACAGGAAGCATTTCCAACTGGAAGGCTCGCAGAACATTCTAGCCTAGCAGCATACAAGCTGTATGCAGGGCACCAAGACACACCAAGCTAACATACATACACACAAAGAAAAGAACCCCACATACCTGGTATTGCTGCAGAAATCCCACATGAAGACATTCAGTTCTTTACACACCCAAGTCTTGGATAGCTCCTTTTGGTATTTTTTCTGGTAGAGTTCTATTACCAGGTCTTCTACAGCAAGAAGCTCTGGAAGGCTCTTAATACCTATAGTTCAGAGAAAAGCCAGGTGAGGAGAACAAGAAGAGTCAGCAACTATTCTCTCAGCTTATTTTCCAGTCAGTCCTTGTTCATTACCCAGCATCAAAGCTCTTGTAAACCTTAATAAATTATTTTAGCAGTGGCTTTAATAAAACTCAGCATCCTAACAAAGTGGGCCATCCTGTATTCCCCTAATTTTCTGCACCTCAGTAATTATGTATCCCACTTGCAGGCCACCTCTCCTCAGAAGCTGCTAGTTTCCAGGCATTACCACACGCCCACCTTCCCAGTAACCTCACTGCCTCTAGTGCTCCTTTAACTGCCTGAGCAAGAAACAGCACATTACTCCACAGAAGCGCTCATCAGCCACTGAGCCGATCATGCTGCTGTTTTACTGTCACAGATGGGGAGGAAAAGAAGAGGGAGAAGCGTACAAAATAGTTGTACCTATCAGTACCAGCTTTTATGAACTTTGAGACCCAGAGATTTTTCAGACAAATCTGGCTGCCCATGACCACATACCCTTTCTTTCTAGGGGCAGGGGTTAAGGGAGGAAGGCAAAATTAATCCATTTCCCACCTGTTACGCTCGCCATTCGACTGAGACACCAGCTAATCCGGAATCTGTCAGTGGACTAGAGGAAAGGAAATTCCAGTTACACTGAACCAGTACAGTATGTAATTCTGACATCTGCAAGGCTTCTGACTACATCTGAAAAGTCACCTCCAAAATAAAGTTCAATGTTTGTGGGACTGAAGATACACTGAATGTACAATGTTTCTGAAAGCTGAAGAGGAACCAAATGCCACAGAGACTTTCCAACCAAACGCCGGGATAAATTTTAATTAATGTCTGGGGACAGGTTACAGTCTGACCCGTACTACAGATGGTGACCCTTAAGCACTCCAAGGTTTTTTTTTTTTAAATTTATTCAGAGTCCTATATTTATGGATGAAGCTCAGAATCTTGACCTTCACCACCTTTTTAAGGACTAACAGTAGGCTCAAATGGAATCAAAATGTAGCATAGCTGTCATGAAGCTCAAATGCCTCTGAATTTTTTTTTTTTGCACACTAGCAAATGAAAAGGACAAAAATTAAGATGTACAGTATTCCCATGGGGCAAGAGTCAGAAAAAAAAAAATCTCTTAGAAAAGCAGGACTGTGTGACTATTATTGAGTACAATCAATTTAAGTCAATCTTAAAAGCACTTAACGTAAGTCTAAACAATGTCAAGAGACCAAGAGAATCATCAGTAGACCACAGCCAGGCTGAACCAAGCGCAGGCTGAAAGTGAGGGAGAAAAAGCAGATCTCTGCTTTATGAGAAGGTTAGCTTCCAAGGGCCATTTCTTCCTGCACGGAACCAGGAAACTTAGGCAAATTCCTGCTCACTCACACGCCAGTTAATTTAGTTTGAAACCTATCTCCTTACTCACCCATGAGAAGTGAAATTAGAGGTTTTGATTTAGACCACCTTACTTTGACCTTGTCCATACCCTGCAATAAAAGTGACGCCGAACACCACTGGTTGGCTGGACAAACTCAAGAAGTTCCTGTATGACAACTGCATAATGAGTACGTGGCAGATGAAATCCAGATACAGGGATCTTATGCGTAGCATCACCTAATCAGGGTGGGAGAAAGGAGAGCAGAAAAAACCCCACAAAACAAGTTAGGAGAAGTCCTGCTTCCTTAAATGCTACAGTTCCCCCCTCTTCTGTATCTTTTTACATGCATACAATCACACACACCTCCTCTTCTCTACAGGCAGCGTACTGTGATGAAGCTATCAAAACTTTGCATCCATAAGACGACCAGCCCATCTGGGCTGTGAGCAAACACCCATGCATATCTGTCTCTTTTAAAAAGGCATTATCTAAGTATTAGACATAGGGAAACATGGGCCAAGTTTGTTCCCTCTGTACACAAGTGGAGGAAGTGTCCTAATAGTAACAAACTGGAATCTATAAACATTCATACCTAAGAGTCACAAAGGAAACAAGCCTGGCCAAGCCAGACACAATAATGGTATAAATACTTCAACTTTGTTTACATATGTAAAGCTGTAAAACACAACTCTTAAAAACAAACTAGTTATCTTTGATTTACCCTATTAAGGATTAGCACTTCTTGCTGAAGATAAACACAAGAACTATTAAGGGAAGGACACTGTTTAGACGAGCTTGAAGGCATTTGAAGCCATACAAAGCTGTCCCATTTGAGAATAACTTCAGTTATTACTGAATTTAAAAAGGGAGAATACAAGTAACTGCCTTCCTAAAAAAAAAAAAAAAAAAAAGGTGAAGCGCTCTGCCATTTCTGGGTACTAGAAACATACACAAGGTGCCCACAACAAGCTGCTCTGTCGCTCCTCAAACTTCAAAACTTGACAGGTTCCCAGAGGGCAAGATCACAGACTTATGAAACACATGGATACAGATCAGACAAGCCGAGTCTGAACTGTACACACCTCAGAATACCACCATTTTTCCCTACTGACTGATACTCACTTGCAGTCTGGCACTGGTACTGAAAACCAAGCGGTGGTACCTCTGCAGAAGAGCAGGGAGACAGAAGAAATGGAACAATCATCATCCAACATCAAAAATGACAGATCCTTAACGCTCAACTATACACCACTTTCATGTACGGAAAGGAACAGCTTCAACTTCCCTCGTGGCCTTGTACGAGTGCCACAAATAATTTGGAGAAGTTATTTCCAGTTATATGCATTTCAATAAACAAAGTATATATAATGTGTGTGTGTTTGCATCCCATCAAGCCAAACATTGATTGGCATGGAATATAAAGAGCAAACATCTGAAGGTCCATCTGGATTTATTCAACCTTCTCCAAAGCTTCATGCAGCTCCGACACAAGTCCATCTCTTCAGAAACAATCAATGCTGCTTCGATATTTTAAGAAGTCCAACCACTTATAGTCAAAGAAATAAACCTGTCTTAATGCTAGAAATCAAAGCTAGGCAGCATTAAGTGACACTAGTAAGCCTCTCTCTCACCCCAAAGCAAGATGAACTACTACCTGTCTCCCTTCTTGGGACTCACCTGGACTTATGAAGTGATGGAAATCAGCCATGATGCCATGCTGCATGGAGTACTTGACACACCCTATCTCACAAGGAAGGAAGCGCTGTTCACATTTGGGTGGCAGCTCGCCATGGCTGTAGATGTCCAGGAAGTAGAAGATGTTTGCAATCACAGCTGAAAGAAGAAAAAAATAAAATCAGAAGAGCCACCCTGGTCTCACCTCATCCAGTAAAAGCTTTGGTACATTTATCATATCAGTGAGTAAAGCAGGGTAACAACAAAGTAAACCACACAGACCTTTCTCTGTAGCCAAGTTGACAAGGTAACCAATACTTATGCAAGAGTCAGGCATGTTGGTTAACCCAGTACACCTTCCATAGTTGAAGACACTGAGGTGGGGGGGATGACAGACACAATTGAAAAAACACAGTAATCTCAAAGAGCCTGGAAGCCATCAGGGACTACTACTCCTTTTTATGATAATTCTCTTCACCCTTCATGAAACTAAGGTTAGAAACAAAATCAAGTAACTGCAAAGCAGCCTCACAAGCTCAATTTACTAACTGACACAAGAAAATGAATGAGCCAGTAATAATCTTCTGGGGTAGGGGAAGATGAGAAGTCTGCTAATTAAAAGGATTGCTTCTCCTCTGCTAAACGAGCTCCCAAAAAAGGTGGGAAGAATACCCGAGGCAAATATTAAGAAATAAATTTATTGTTTACCAATTAAAAAAGTAACCAACTATGAAGAACAGTTCATGATGCACCTTAATCCTTCTCTTCACAGAGATCACATAGCATTCTCACTGAAGTTTAAGGTAGGCATTCAATCCTTGCTGTTAAATTTCTATCCCCTCATCAAAAAATCCTACTGGTTCTAATAAATAGTAGAGATGTAAAACTGTTTCTACACAGAAACAATGACATATGCCAGACTTCATGGTACTTAACACCAGTTGCCCTAAGCCTGAAGGCCAGTGCTCTTACACAGGTCTTAAAATCTTCCTCCCTTACCTCATCCTGAACCACTTTCCTAATGAGAAAACGTATACAGCTACAGAGAACCACACAGGACTTAAAGTGAGAAACACTAAGGAGCAGCATCACAAAATGCATCTCGGTTATCCCTTATCATTCAGTTTAAAGATCAGTTGTGTCAGCTCAGACCCCATGATCAACCTGACCAAATCTGCATCGCAACGACAGGGCAGCATGACCTCTGACAGGGAGGAGGCTAAAAAGTGTAATACCTGTTATGAAGCTACTCTTTCCTGCCCCTCCATAACCATGGCAACATGAAAATAGTTCAAGAGACTTGTTAGGTAAAAGGCTTGAGCTGAAACTTGACCACACAGCACATGCAGCTTATATTAACTGCCTGCTTCACTTATCTTGCAAGCACTACCATTTATCATTTTTCAGAATAATGCAGTATTCATTTGAAAATTTTACAGATGTGCTCATTATTCAATTCTAATCAAAACATTCATTTGAAGAGGGGGTACAGATAAGAAAGGTTTAGTTTTCAAGAGTTCTTTCAATAAGGAAGCAAGCCAAGATGTCTGAAAAGCATCGACAAATTACATATCCCCTCTTTTACTCTCCCAAAGAGGCCAGGTCATCATTTTACTTAACACCTCTACCACACACATTTTGAACTTTGGTATTTAACAAATCTTCACCCTTTATAATTGGTACAAGAATTATTTGATGCTGAATTTGGATTAGGCCTTGTAAATCATAAGCCTATGAGTTGAAGAATCACTTTAAAAAAAAAAAACAAATCCCCTGAAATAAAGAAAACATCCATGAAGTTAAAAAAAGCAGAGGATAGAATTGTTCGGGGTGGCGGTGAGGTTAGGGAGGGGATGGGGTGAGGAATATTTGTACTGGCTTCCCTTTATAGTACAAAAGGCCTTTTAAGGGCAGTAGGCCGTTAGCTTAAAACAAAGAAGCACAGATGGCTATTAGCAAAACGTAAACAACCTTTGTATAGGTACCACTGAAGAGTATCTACAAAGGCCAAGCTTTTATCTAGAAGGATCAACTGCTTTAAGATTACTATACCTTCATCATTCTTCCAAGACATAGCAGGGGCATCTGGAAAAGAATCAACACTGGGCATCTCTGTGCTCAGACAAGCAGGAACAGGATGAGCCAGATCACGAGTCTGGAAAAGACGAGAAAATTTGAAAAAAAAAATATATAAACTCAGAAGACTCTACTAACCCCTCAATAAAGTCCTTCACCTCCTTTTATTAGAGGAACATACGACATAGGCCAACAGTTACAGTTAAGCGGAGTAAGTCTGCAGTTGATGTACAAGTGCATACTTGCAGACTGGGAAAGCAAGAAGGTTTCTCTTCTAATAGATACATATCTTGGTCATCTCACTACAACTGAAGAGAGCTACAGCTAACTTTACAAAATGTAATTAATAAAAAATTAAAAATAGTATTTTGTTCAGTTTAACCCCTTGACACTGGCAAGGAACTTTTCAAAATGGAATTTCAAACCTTTCTTCCATGAAGTTTGGCACATGAGTTAGTTGCCTCTGACTAGGAATGGAAATGATGAAGAGCAGATAAAGCCTCGAGGAATTACGCTGCTCTTACACAGAGCAAGTAAGAGGGGCACGTGCACCCAATTAAGTGCTGCAAAGCTTTTAAGAGGACAGGAAGAGAAACATGTTTGGCTTACAGAATTCAATCATTCAAGACCCAAATTGGGAATAATACCCACATCTAGGTACACTAATTCCACATGATCACCTTAGCCAAAATTTGTTGATTATCAGGTTGAACTATTTAAAATAAAATGAAGAATTAGTCCCATCCAAGTAAGCCTAGGTTATCTCCACAAGACGACTAAGATCTTTCAATACACAAAATAACCATAGTTATCTGTGTACAGTGATGTGATTAATAATTGAGATCATACATAATCTCATACATACCCACTTCCCTATTTCCACTGACATGCAATAAGGAAGACTTTCTTTATTTGGGTAAAGCATTTATTCTTTTCCCTGATTACAGCTTTCTAAAATGCTAACGCTTGTGGAAAAAAAGTTACAGAAGCCTCCATTTATGGTTCAGTTGTTGTTTCATGTAGTTCTCTATTATATATTAAAATGGAGCTTCATTAAATACATACCCCTAGCCTGCTAAGATAACACAACGATGATCATGTTTTAAACTGCTTTTTTCCATATAGGCAGTCCCCCAAAATCAGAAAACATTGCCTAACCACTCCCTACTAGTCTCAATTGACTAAATTCACTAATCCAGGTGTGCTAGTTACTCCAAACTACAATCATCCTGTCATTCCCTCTAGCATCACGTAATTGTTTCAAAGTGCTAAAATTTACCCTCATCAGTAATCCACAGCTCATAACCAGTATGTGGTGACACGCGACAAAACAGCAAAGGCAGTATTACACATTTACTCAAGCAGGCTCTTTGCTCTGACAAGTGAGTTTTTGCACTCCCAGCCAATACTAGAATAAACTAAACTTTCTGACCCCTCATGTAATTCAAACTCGGAAGCAAACTATGCTTCAGGAAACTGCTGGGAAGAGAGAAGCAGAAGAAAAAGACACAAAACAAAAAATGCCAGATCATGTTACTGTGACGCCTAAATTAAGGACATACACGAAGCAAAAGCAAGACGAACCCGTCACCAGAAGTCATACCAGTTTACACCATTAGAAATAAAACACTGTACATTAGTCACTGCAAAATACTGTTAAACATAAAATTAAGCTGTTAAAGGACTACGTTTTACTTGGTAAAAGAGTTTAAAATGGCATAGTCTCACCTTTAATTCAAACCAGTATTCTGCTTAACCTTCATAATGGTATGGACTAGCACAGCAGTCATAACTGCCAAAGGCTGGTGGCTACGGAGAGCAGCTGACCAAACCTCAACATCACTTACTCTCCCTCTCATTTAGCTACATTGAAGAGTGCTCCTTTCTCAACATTTACCTCTTTCACTGTCTCCTGCGAGCGTTCCTTTTTCTTGCGAGCCTTTTCTCTATATGTCATCTTTTCTTCCTTAGTCAATGACTGGAAATGAATTGTAAAAAAAAAATTTAAAAAATAATAAATTACTATTTCCTTCTAGTAGCCCCAGAAACCAACAAACTCCATGTATGAAATTAGCTGTGCATTCACAAAGGACATTACCAATGCTCTGCAAGAACTGCCAACCCATAACATTGACTCAAACATTTCCAGTAGCTTTCTCCCCACAAAAGCTTTGATCCAAAACACCTAGCAAGCACCCTGAGGGAAAACTAGCACTGCCCTACCACAAACAACAGGCCTTCTGAAACTACTCTTGCCAGCCAGGGACACCACCACTATTGCATGGAATCCAGAGCTACACCCCCTGCACCTGAGCAGAGGGCAGCACAGCTTGTCCTTCTTAGCTAGAGCCAGCTGAAGGCAACACAAGATGCCCACTTGAATAACTATACAGTGGCTGAACCACCAGTTAATTTACCTACCCCTCCAGGAAAGGGCACGCTGACATTCTGTCCCCCACACAACCTGCACAGGGGCACCATGCAGACCCAACTGATGGGTGCTAATTCCCTACCAGCAAGAAGCAGGTGAGCTGCTGCATAAGCCACAGCTCCAGCACGCTGCAGCTGGAGCAGGACAGCACCGCGGGCCCTCCCCTCTCCTCTCCTCTGTTCCCCTAAGCTGCGTTAACCCGAGGATACTCCGTGTGTGTCCCCCCAACAGGCGGCTAGAGAAGGCCCCTTCCTCTCACCGCCCACGCCTGGGAGCAGTAGGGTAAGGCATCGACCACGCGGACCACGGGCAGTCCGCGCCGCCGCAGCTCGGGCAGCTGATCCTGCGCGTATAAGTAGAAGGCTGTCAGGGGGGCCCTGCGCTGCGCCATAGCGGCCGCCGATCTCCCAGCTTCGGGCCCGCCAGACACGCCGCCGCAACGCTGTTATCGCCCCGTTAAAGGAGAGCCTTCGGTGCTGACTGGCTCACTCCCTCTCCGCGACAGGGCTAAGAAGCGACCGGCGGGGCGGGGCACACTCGCCCCCGCCCTCCCTTGCTCGGCTTTTGGCGGCAAAAGGCAGGCAACCATTACGCTTAACGAACGGCTGCTCGCCTATCCGTCTTGCTGAGCCCTGACCTGCAGGCAGGGTGGTTTTTGTGCCCTCCGCGCCGCGGGTTTTAGCTGTCACCTCAAGGTGGGCCTTGAGGACAGTGCAGCAGGGCTGTTTGCCGTTTGTTTGTGGGGTTTTGTTGTTGGTTTTGGGGTGGGTTTTTTAATGTTCTGTGGGTGCTGAAGGATAAGAACTACCTAGTGGGGCCAACAGCTTGCACCAAGTTCTTGTAGATGTTCAAAAAGCAGGCTCGCTCCCCACCCACACAAAATGACTTTTTCAAAACAGAAATGTTCATTGAAACAACAAAAAAGAGGAAACAGACTCACAGCAGGGTAGGGGTTGGGAGGCCTCTGGAGATCATCTAGTCCAACCCCTCTGCTAAAGCAGGATCACCAAAGGCACATGGCCCAGGATTGTGTCCAGGTGGATCTTGAATGTCTCCAGAGAAGGAGACCTCTTTGGGCAGCCTGTTCTATGGCTCTGTTGCCCTTAGAGCAAAGTAGTTTTCCCTCATGTTGAGACAGAACTTCCTGTGTTCTGGTTTGTGCCTGTTGCCCCTTGCCCTGTCATAGGACCACTGAGAAGCATTTGGCCCCTTCCTCTAGACATCCACCCTTTGCATATTTATAAGCATTGATAAGATCCCCTCTCAGTCTTCTCCAGGTTAAAAAGTAAAGAAGACGATGAAGAGACTAACTGGACTTCTATATCCCAAATAAATCTACTGATACATGGGACTGCTGAAAATATTCAGAGATCATTGCTACTGCTTGCAGCTACCTTATCTAGGCCAAAACAGGTGTTGTACTGCATGTCACCATGGCTGGTCACGGGGGAAGGGGTGGGGGGCAAGGTGCCTGCCCTGCCACCTGCATGAGCACACCCCAGCTCCTGGCTTTCCTCTCCTGAAGCACAGTGGCTGCTCCCAAAGAGCTGGTACACCTTGAGACAAGACGATCATAGTCATATGCCTATTCTGACATTTCCACTAGTGCTCAAAGCACTACCAGGACCTGGGGTCCTGGGCGAGAATACAGGATGACAGATAATGGAGGCCCAGGGGATATGGGGAGGAGTAGGGGAAAGCCTCCTTCAGTTAGAAGGCCTGAGGTTTGGTTTTGAAATACCTGGTAGGAAAGTGGAAACAAAGTTTAATCAGTTTTCAGAAGGGACTGTGAAATCTGGTTGCCTGGAACAGAGGACCCTACATTTGACCCGAGACAGGGTTATTCAAGTGGCAGTGTTGCTGTAGGCCCCCATTAATTTTTGTCTGGGTTTCACTTATCTACGCACGTCACGTCTCCCCTATTCCTCACTGTTCCCCTTGTCTTTTGGGAGAGTCTCGTTCAGCACACAGTAGTAGTTCCTGCAGAGCCTGTGTAGTGCAACAGAACAAGAGCTCGCACACTGCTTCTTACTCAGCCATCTTCCATGGAGTTACCCAATCTCAATAAAAATGGTATAGCACTGACTTGGAAGATTCTTTCCAATCCTCTATCGCAGTCCTCTTGAATTTACTGTATATCTAGATATGAGGATAAAAACAGTGATAAATAAACCCCTCCAGGCATTTCCAAATCACTGGAAAACTCCCTCTTCTGCTCAGCTGATCTGCCTTTTTCATCTTATGGTTAGGTAATGTAAGTCTGCTTAGCTCCAAAGGAGGTAGCTCTTTGTTTCAGCTTAGATCTTTGGCTTAGCTGATTGTGTTTGTCAGTGCTGTAACTGCTGGCAGGTAAGGTCAGATCAGATTGCTCTTGCATCTCACTGGTGGCTTGGTTTCTCTGAGTTTTAAAAACTGCTGGTGCAGTTCAGTCTTCTGGAGGCCATTCTGTCTTGTTCAAATCCAGTGGCAAGTTTGTTTTATGACTGTGAACTACTACTGCTGTTAAACATATAAGAGCACTGTTAAAAATGTATAAAGTTATGTGATGCAAACCAGATTAGAACAGGTGAGCATTTTTAAAGTCACTTTCACTGTTGTGGAAAATAATTTATATTCTGGTCTAGTTCCTGATACAGTAATGCTAAATCTCTGAGGAGAGACTGCAGGAAATAACTTGTAAATATGAACTCCTTCACAGAGTATAGTCTTTCAGGCAGAAAGGCAAGTATTTACTGTTATATTACTGTAAGAGTTGTTGCTAGGAGTGTATCTGTGCACATTTGTTTTACTTTGCTTCATACCATGTTCTTTTCTCTTGTGTGCAGCTTTGGGACCCTCCCTTTAGCAGCCCTTCCTTTTTCAAGAAATTCAGATAATGTGCACATCAACTGCTTGAAAAAACACGAGGCTGCAGTAATAGCTCTCCTAGGGCTAGAGGTGTGGTTGGAAAATAAAATTCGTAAGCAGCAGGGAGAGAGAGATTTTCCTGCATAGGGTGGGGAGCTGAGAAAAAACAGAGAACAGATCATCTTCAGAACATCAGGTCACTAGTATTCTTCCCCAGGGCCCTTGGGGAGAGCCCAGTATAGCTGATGGAATTTGTTTTTTAACTCTTTGGTTGTCTGCTATTTAACTTAGCTGGCAAAGGAATTATCTGGACCATTTACACTGATTTGTAAATAACTTGCATAGCACTGGGGCCATTCCAGCAGATAAAAGCAAGTATTGTGCCAATATTTACATATTAGGGTTTTTTTTAAAAACACTTATTCCAATTAAATAACTTGCTATGCCAACACATAGATCTTAGGTACCTGGCCCAGGAAACCCAGCTCCAGAATTAGGGCCCTGTACTTTCCAATCAATGCATGGAGGTTGTTCGGTATGTCCAAATAGGGTCTAGGTATCCTAGTATTATGTAAAGAGAAAAAATACCTGGCACTTTTGTGCCACTAATTCATTTTTGCTCATTCAGGATTCAGGGCTATAATCTTCTTCCCAAGACATGTCTTACGGTTGTTCCTCAGGAAGAATGAGCAAAAGGTATTCCAAAAAAAACAAGGCAGTTACCACAGCTGCTACTACTGCCCAGCAGCTGGCCTGGGCCTACAGCAGTCTCCCACAGAGTGAAATATTTGGTGTTTATTTTAGGGGAATGGGGTCAGATCCATCAGCCCAAAATCAAGAGTCCTTCACCCAGAAAAAGAGCTATGAAGTAGTTTAACTACTGTGCTCACCAAGTGCAAGGCATGGCAGACACGCACATAAGGTGGTTCAGCCCCAGGCAGCAGCTGAGCACCACACATGGCTCACTCCTGGAGGAGAAACAGACAGAACCCCCTGGGTTGGGATAAGGACAGTTACTGACAAAAGCACCGTGAAAGTGGAACAGTAACAGCCCACAGAAAATTTCACTTACACCCAGGTGATAACACAGCGTAATTTACCAACTGGAGAATAACAGAGTACTGCACTATGCGAGGATTGATCCATCCTGGCCATACTCTGGACTGCTCTAGAAGCACCCAGGAGCACCCCTCTCCAACCAGCCCCTTTTATGGGGGAGTCATGTCAGGTGGTGTGGAAACAGCCCGGGCTAACTCAGCTCAGCTCTGCTTGGGGAGGTTAACTCTGGCCTGGCCAGAATCGGGACATTATCCACCCCCTTTTTCCACACCATCTACATCATGCCAAGATCTTACATTTTCAGTTTCTGAACGGGAGTCAGGGAGTCTCTGTTGGTGCAGTGTTGTCATCCGTGCACCGCCATGGTAGCAATATTGGTACCCACTGTTCTTTGACCTTTAACAGCCCCACAACAGAAGGGTCTTCTGAGAGTTTGAGCAGAAGAGACAGTTGTTCAGTTTCTTCTGTCTCTAAGGCAGCCATCCCGAAAGCCCACCAGTACCCTTTTGGGTCTTTGAAGTACCCTCTCTAGAGGAAGTCTACGCCCAGGATGCACGGAGCTTCTGGGCCAGTGGGGTGTTTTTCTCAGTCGTTCCTACTTCAGCTTCTAGTAGAGTCAACTTCTGGGATCCCCCTGTCACTCTGGAAATGTAGGTGGGCCCTGACCCTTCGTAGTTGATGGTATTAAGGTACACTGGGCACTGGTGTCTACTAATGCTTGGTACTTCTGTCAATCTCATGTGCCTAGCCATCAGATCCACACAGTCCAATAAATCTGATTGCCCCTTTCCTCCACCTGGCTGGAAGCAGAACCCCTCTAATCTTGCTCATCGTATTTGCTGTTTACTTCTTGCAAAAAAAGACTTCAAGAGAATCACAGGTACAGTGATAATCACACAGTCTTGGTGGGCTGTCTACTGGAAACTGGCACAGCATTCTTCCTGGAGGAATCTCTTTTTATAACTGTTTTTCCTTGCAGCTCATTCACTTGGGCTTGGAAGGCTGAGGTGGGTTTCCCATCCCACCTCCTCATGTCTTTGCCATGGTTGCACAGATAGAACCACAGGATGCCTCATGGGGTGTACTTTTTATAAGCTCTTTCTGGAAGAGGGGAATGCCTACTTCTGACAGCTGAAATTGTGGTCTGCACAGGTGGGCTGTAATGTCCTCTTTGAGTTGCCAGACCTCTTGAGAGAACTTCTCCACAGCTGAGACTAGGGAGGAAGATAGACTTTCTTCAAATAGATGGAGTCTGCCAGCTACCTCATCCACTGTGAGTGCATCTTCCTTTCCCCAGACTATTTTGGCAGTGAGTGGGTGTGTGACACTGGCACAGCCCGCACAAACTTACGCCACATGGGTTGGGAACACTGCACTTCATCAGGATCAGTGGGCAGCTGCAGATTGTCAGGATCATAGTAAATCATCTCCCACACAGCTAACTCCCTCAAGTACTGAGTACCCTACTCCATGGTTGTCCACTTGCCTGGCTGACACTCAGCATCTTCAGTGAAGGGGGCACCTTTCCCTTACGCTTGGCAGAAGTCACCTCCAGAGGCTGAGGGCTGGGGACTTCTTTCTAATCACATTGTCAATGCCTCCTCACTCAAGGACAAGGATCGGGTTATAACCTCCAGTACTGCCTCTTCTTCAGGTTCTTGCAATGGTCCCGGTTCATCATTGTCTTTCATGATGCAGACTGATTTCTTTGTGTATTTCTTCTGTATGGGGGCAACTGATATTGGTACTGGTTGGCTTTCTGGCTCAACTACAGAGCTGGCCTCTGACGTTTGAGTACCCATGGTGCTTGTTGTGGGGACTGGAGGAGCTGCACCCTCTGAGGTTGGGGTAGCTACAGTGCCTGTTGTAAGGGTTCTTTCTGGCTCAGCTACAGTGTTGGTTTTTGAGGTTTGGGTAGCCACAGTGTCCATGGATTTGTTTCTTTTGCCCAGCTATTTGCTTATACCCTGCCATACGCCATTCCACCCCTGACCCTTCAGCCCCAGGGAAGATCTCTTAGCAATATTCTCAAAAGGATTTTTGGTAATACATAAGACTTGAAAGATATTCAGGGGAGTAAGCAACAGGCATATGCTGGTCTGAACATTCCAAGGATAGTCAAATTTCTCAAAAGACACTGTAACAAGCCTGAAGGAAAAAGGGAGGAGAAAGCACTGCCCCCACCCCCCATCTTCCCCATAAATTCAGAGTGATTATTAAGTGATGCTAAGATATGTTGCTCAATAGGTGAAAATGACAGAAACGCCACATAGAAATACCTTCTGAGGCTGACAAACACAGATGATATCTTGTCATAAATCGATATCACACAGTACAACAAAATTAGAATCCTGACTCCCCTTGCCAAGGTTATAAACAACACAGCAGGGATTACATAAAGTAGGGACAGGTTCATACACCAGAGCCCAGTGATGAAACAAAACATTATAGTTGCCATCACCTCTTTGAACAACATGATAAGTGTTTATTTCAGCTTTTTAACACAATTGGGTCAGATCTTACTGTTATCCCAACCCTTTGGGCCCCCACATTGGGTGCCAAAAAGGACTGTGGTGGTTCAGCCTGAGGCAGCAGCTGAGCACCACAGACCATTCACTCACTCCCAGAGGGGAAACAGAGAGAGCCTCCTGGGGTGGGATAAGGAGACTTTACTGACAAAATCACTTGTGAAAGGGGAACAATAACAGCCTGCAGCAAATTTCACTTATACCCAGTGATAACAGAGTACCTTATCAACCCAACTATACCACAGAGTACTGCACCACCACAAGAACTACCCTGGCCACACTTAGGCTGCCCTAGCAACAGGGCCTGATCAGCCCCTTTTATGGGGAAGTGATGCCAGGTGGTGTGGAAACAGCTGGGGCTAACTCAGCTGACCTGGGCTGGCTGCTTGGGGAAGGTACCTTTTTCCCAGCTGGACCCAAGATATGCATCTTGATGAGTTTCATGCCTGCACCCTGGGGCTGAGGCTTTCATGGGACAGCCCTGGGAGGGACCTGACCAGGCTTCCCTGTCCTCTGAGCCCTTAATTTGGGTTTCCATCTGCCATTGTGTTCCACTGCTCCTCTGGACCTTGGTGAGCTGATGGCTCTTGTGATGGATGTGGGAAGAGCCAGGGTGGGGTATTATTTGTGTTGACCCCATGCCATTGTTTCTCTGCAATCCTTTGTGGGTGTGTAGACAAGCTTTTATCACATAATCTTGCAGTTGACATCTTTCTTAGCCTGGCTATGTAGGTTTTAAACCTACAGTTTCCCTGGAGAGTGATACAAAGGGGGAACTTTGCCTTTCCAGTACAGTAATTGTTATTGTTTCATATGTAATGCGTAAACATTTCAGGGATCAGAACCTGCAGGCTTCCCCTTCCCTAGGAGAAGGACTTAATCAGTAAGCTGTAGCCAGCAGCTTTCTCTTGGTCTCCCTCCTTTTGACCTAAAGAATCTTGTGTTTCTTTCTGAATAGTGCCACAACTGTGAAAGCGGGGGAGGATGCCTTTCATCTCAGCTGCGTGATTAAGGATGTAGCTTTGAACACCTAGGAGTCAAGAGGCCTCTTTATAAAATGTAAACCATGTCCTTCCACCTTGTACCCTTGTCTGCCTTTGCAGGGCTTTGCTGAACGTTTGCTGAGACCTATTGTGAATGCCCTGGATCAAGCCACACAGGTGACATCAGCACCTTTCTTCCAGCTTTCTGGGGGAACTCTCGTGAGAGCTGTTAGGCTTCTGCCTGCTCTTCAGAAATAGTAGTGTTTGGGCTGGGAGTTGCAGTGTAGCAGGTCATGGGGGTTATGGGATGCACATGACTTTCCAGGCAAGTGCTGTATCCCTGCTGCCCAGCACATCTCAGGACTACTAAACCTGTCACAAGGTATGTGGTAACCACCTGCCTGTGTGTGGTACAGCTGCATCTCCTCTATGCCATAAATTTGATGCTGTGGCTCCACTGAAACCACCACATAGTTCCTGTATTCTGCACAAATACTGGAAATCCATATTATTTGCTAAGACTGCGTTTTCAGGTGGAAAACAGGTAAATGGGGTAGATGAGGTACTTAGAGATATGGTTTAGTTTATGATGAGAATGGTTGGACTTGATGATCTTCAGAGGTCTTTTCCAACCTTGTGATTCTGTGACCTGGCTGCAACAGCTCAGGTGTATGTAAGCCTTGGCTTACATCGGTGTGCTCAGGACTATCTGGGCATGCAGAGAAGCAAAACCATAAGCTTATAGTCAACTTTGACAGTATGTGTGTGCTTTCAGTCTCAGGCTGCTGCTGAATAAGGGGTTTTCTGATTGTGGCTCTAAATATGAGAGATACCAAAAATTTTCCAAAGGCTTGTTTTGGATCTGTCCCTAAATAGGATGACCTGGGTAATTATAGAGCTGTCAGGCTGAATTTCCAGGCAAAAGAAATAAATCACTGATACAGGAGTTGCTCCAATAATGAATTAAAGAAAAGTAATGTAATTAATGCCAATCAGCATGGGTTTGCAGAAAATAGATTCTGTCACATTGGTTTGTAATTGCATCAAAAAGATATTAAGTGTGGTGACTAAAGGTAATGCATTCAGACACGTGAGGCATGTCACTTGACCACACAACACTGCATCAAGGAAATGCAATGATACAGAGACCACACAGTCCCCGTTAGCTGAGGCTGTCTCTAAATGTAATTTTAAATGAGGAATTGTGATCACACATTTTCAGGAAGATCTTTCTTAGGTTGTTTCTTGGCAGTGTGCTACTAAATATTTGTTGGTACCTTTGAAGGAAACATACAGTCACCACAGATACTTGCAAATGATAGAAACATTGAGGGAATAGTTAATAGCATAGGTGACAGAGTGGGATATCCACCAAAGAGGAGCTCCTCATGTGGTGCTGTGTCAAAAGGACTAACAGCATGATCCCTGGAAGGATAAACAAAGACATGTTCAGCAGGATTGATGATGAGGGAGCTGGGCTTGTTCAGCCTAGAGAAGAGGAGGCTGTGGTGGGACCTCATTGCAGCCTTCCAGTGCCTGAAGGGAGCAGAGAAACAGGAGGGGATTCAACTTTGTGAAAGGGTAGACAATGTCAGGACAAGGGGGAATGGATTAAAACTAAAGGAGGTAAGGTTTAGATTAGATATTAGGGGGAAGTTTTTTACAGAGAGAGTGGTGAGGTGCTGGAACAGGCTGCCCAGAGAGGTGGTGGATGCCCCGTCCCTGGAGGTGTTCAAGGCCAGGTTGGATGGGGCCCTGGGCAACCTTGTGTAGATCCAGGCCTGGAGGTTGGTGGCCCTGCCTGTGGCAGGGGGGTTGGAGCTCTATGATCCTTGGGGTTCCTTCCAACCCAGACCATTCTATGATTCTATGATGGTGCTGTAGTACTTCTGCTTTCATGCTTTTAGCAGCTGTGCCTGGGATGCTCTTTCCAGATCTGTAGTTAGTTCAGGGATATTGCAAAGCAACAGCCTGTTGGACTTCCAAAGAGAATGTTAAAGGGTGTTTTGATAACAGTTGGTTGTTTCCTCTGTTCAGAAATGCCCTTCCATCCAGCCTGACAGTACTAGAAGTTAAAACTCTGTGCAATTAGGGGCAGGGTGAGATTCCTTCCAACCCAAAGTATTTTGTGATCCTTTTTCAAACAGATAATGCCATTGTAATGTGGCAAACTGGTGTTGCCTGTTTTATTAAGAGAGAGACAATCACAAAAGTCCAGTGTGTGAACTCCAGCTCCCTAAAGGTATTTGTGTTGCTCACAGTTGCTCCACAGCCAGCAGTAGAGGGTTTTACAACTCATTACCTCCTTGGTTATCTGTAGATGTGCTGCAGAGTTTGGCTTTCTCCTGTTCTGTGTATTTTTGCATACAGTGACACACAAAAGACTGTGAGCTGGGGTGATTAATTTATGATCATGTACCTATATAATAACTTCATAAAACATTACTGCTGATATATACTTAGTGTTTTACTTACATGAAAATGTCAGGTTCCCTCTGAGAACGTAGCAAAGGCATGCTAACATTTTTTGTGTCTAAAAAGAATCAGGAGCAGCATGGGAAACTTATACAGAGGATTGAATACTATAGAAATATGCTGATCTCGGGTTTGTTTTGGGGTTTTTTGGGGTTTGTTTTGTTTCTTTTTTTTTTCCTGGTGCTGTATTTATATTACAGAACTCATTGAAATGATAAAATAAAATTTCTCAATTAAATATCCTGAACACTTGTTGGTACTAACATCCAACTAGTTAAGAACAAAACCAGTTTATGTATCTGCATCATATCACCCACTTGTGATGTTAATGGAAGGTAAAAGCTCTGTATTATTCTGCTATCAAATGTAGCCAGGCAGCTCAGAGAAAACGACTTACACACAGAGTACATGTATTCCAGCAACACCTTGCTGTGAAGCTATCAACTATTAATAAGAGATTCCAGTGTAACAAAGCAAACAAAGAGAAGTTTTAGTTAGTAGCTATTCTTAAGAGACTCGCTAAATGTTATGATTTGATGATGTGTCACCTAATAGCTTCTGTAACGTGCCGGTCTCAGTATTAAATCAAGAGAGCAGTGTTTAATGGCTGAATCGCGTATGACATCCCAGACAGCTGTTGAAATCACTGTTTCTATGGAAATTTCTACCAGGGAAATCCAGGGGGCTGAATGGATGTGCAAAAGTGTGCATGAAGTATTTTCATGTAGCATAGTGGGTTTTCAGGGATGTTGCTGAGTGAGGTGCTGGTGCACATCACTCCAGGTGCTGGTAACTTTCTAAAAAGCTGACTCTGCTTATCAACAGAGGACATGACCACAAAAGACTGGTTCTGGAAGATGAAAGGAGGGAGAGAGGAATGAAGTAGTTGAAAGGAAAAGGGCCAGCAGCTGCTACAGCATGAGTAAAAAGTGAGTTTGTTTGTTTGTTTCCCTATTGTTCAACTGAACTTGTTGATGATCCCATTGTTTAGAGGACGGCTCCAGTGTTGTGGTATGACTTGTATCAAGTAGTGTGGTAGCATGTATTCTTCTGATTCGCTCTGGGGCTAAATTATGCAGGACAGGCACGGTGAATTTGGTCGTCTGGTTTCAAGGTTGTCAAGTGAAGTGAGGGAGATGAAGCTTGAAGTCTACCAGTATGTTGTGTTTGAGGGGGACTGAGAATCCCTGCTGGGCTGCGGCTTGAAGCCATCTGGCTATTTGCATAGGAATCTACCCACTGTTTGAAGGTGAAATGGGGCTAACTGCAGCTTCCTGTCTCCAAGAGCTGGCAAAAATGAAAGAGAACATCCCAAATTAACTATTAAGCCAGCTCAGATGTTGCAACACTCAGATCAAAGGTCTACTGCAATGTGGAGCATCTATTCAGGGCTTAGGCATCCATCATATGTGTGTATACATACAAGTGACAACTCATATCATGTGAAAAAACTGTACAGTGAGTTTCAGTGTATGAAAATTTCAAAGCAGCCATAAATCCAACGTTACATGCAAAACAATGGTGCTTCCTTGTATTGAAAATCTTTCCTTCCTTTGTTGTGAGTCAAAAGTTTAGCAAAACTGACGTATGCCAAATTTATTTGCAAAAACTGGAGATTAAAAAAAACAAGGAATAAAAACTATGAGTAGCTAACAATAGTGACACATAAGGGACTGTACTGCTCCCAGCGTTAACACACATGAGATAAAATCAACATCAACATTGTCTCAGGAAACTCAGGATCAGGCTCCTGGCCAGCTAAGTTACAGAAAGGCAAGGCAGCAGGATTTCACTTGAAATTCTGAGGAAAAAATAGCTGTGTGTTCACCTATTAGGAGTCTTATTTCATCCCCTACAAGCCTTCATGGATTATATCCTATAGATATGTAACAACGGTGAGGCAGGCTCTCAGCTGATGCGAAGTATTACAGCCCCAGCTGAGTTTTCTGGAGCTACACGTATTTCTTGAGGCTGAAGTTTTGGCTATTGTGAGAGTTTCTGCTTTGCTTTCCACCTGTGAGTAAGCCCAAAGGCAGCGGGGTGTCAGAGCACCGGGTGCTGAAGAACAGCCCTGTGTGCTGTCATGTACGTAGGGTCTTAGTTTTCAATAGTGGCTTTTAGCTGCTGCTGCAGAACAGTTAAATTCATAATGTATCAGGTCAGAGGAACATCAGGACACTGATGGGGAGGGTGTGTGTCTTATTTTTTGAAGGCAATGTTGAACAAAAATAAACTTCTATGCGAAAAATATTTTTGCATAACATTGCATAGCTCCGAGTCAGAGACTTAAAAACAGACTGGCTGCCTAGGGATTGTCTACTTGCTTAGTTCCACTTTCTATTAACAGAGGGACTACTACAACCGTTCAAAACCAACCAGAATGTTTCAACACATCTTTTATCATTGCAAACATGCTGCTTTGCTTTTTCACTCAGAAATTATTGATCTATTTTTATTCATGCTTTTGGGAAAAAAAAATTTTAAAAAAAGCTTTGTAGAGAAGTTTAGTCTGAAAGGCAAAATTCTGGGAAATCTATGGGGAATTAGAAAATACCTGCTGGAATGCAAGTGGCTTGTGTGGTTTTACTGCAGGCATCCCTGTGCACCCTGCCTTGAGCAGCGGGACACCCGTAGCGCTGCTCCCCTCTGGGGCCCAACTCTGCACTAAAAGATCACCATTGTTTATGTTCTTTGGCAGGTTCCAGAGCAGAAGAAGCTGAAGACTACTCCCATCTCCCCCGTGGATCACTGATGTCTGCAGAAGGCAAACGTTAGCTACAAACACCAGCCAAACCCCTCAAAGGAAAACGCCCAAAGATGAACGACAGGCAAAGGGCAGCTGTGCTGGATGCAGCGAATGGCGAGTGCCATGTTGGAAGGTGCTTTGGAGCTGAGCCACCAAAGTCAAGCGTGCCACTGTTTAGCCCAGCTCCGGGCCTGGGAATGATTCTGTTCCCTCACATCGTGTTCTCAGAAAGTTTCTAAGTTTCAAGTACAGGTCGTATGTATGCACGCTGGCCCACTGTGGCCAGGGATGTTTCATTTCAGGGCAACATCCACCTTTTTAACAGTGATCTTCTTCAGCTCTGTGTTTCTAGTTAGCTGAAAGAACTGGGGCTGTTCAGCCTTGAGAAAAGAAGGCTAAGAGGGGATCTTAATGTTTATAAATATCTGAAGTGTGGGACAGAGGGGGAAATGGCCAGCCTGTTCTCAGTGGTCTGTGGGGACAGGACAAGGGGCAATGGCCTCAAGTTGGAGCACAGGAAGTTCCACACCAATGTATGGAAGAACTTTTTCACAGTGAGGGTGACAGAGCCCTGGGACAGGCTGCCCAGGGGGGTGTGGAGTCTCCTCTGGAGATATTCAAGGCCCATCTGGACACCTTGTGCAACCTGTCCTAGGGAACCTGCTTTGGCAGGGGGGTTGGACCCGATGATCTCTGGAGGTCCCTTCCAACCCCTACAATTCTGTGATTCTGATCCCTGCCTCCCAAAACCACTCCATCCCCTTCCAGTATCACGTTGGCACGAAAACTTAACACCTCACCACTCAGCTGTCCATCATTAAGAGTCGGAACGCCTCTTCCTTATCTGAAACTGTATCCCCTCCATCTCAAATCGCAGTAATTAGCCGCCGTTCCCATGCTGGAAGTGGAAATCCCAGGGAAGTTCGTAACTGGAGCAGCCCGCGTTCATTTCCCAAGGCATACAGCTGGTTAATTTGGGGATGAGAGGCGATAGGCGCGGACGTTTCCTACGCGCTCGCTAGAGAAGTTGTTAAAGCCGGACGGGGCCAGGGCAGAGGCCGCTGCGCGCCCCGCGGGGGAGCGGGGGCTGCGCTCCGCCCTGGGCCCCGCGGCCCTGAGGTACTGGCAGAGAAACGTGCCGGGACGCCCGCAGGCAGGGAACAGCTCCGGCAATCCCCCGGCGGCACCTGGCAACCGAAACGCGCCTTTGCCGGAGGGAGGGAGGGAGGGAAGCAGTTTCGGGAAGCCGCGTTTCCCCTCGCCGTCCTCCGCTTCCCTCCCGCCGGTGGCGCTCCCTCCCCCCCATCCTCCCGAACCCGCCGCGCTGTCCCCGCCTGCCGCCGCGCCCGGACAGCCGCGGGGGCGGCCTTGCGAGGCGGCCCCCCTCTCAGTCGCCGCGGGAGCCGACAGCCGGCAGCGGGGGAGGAGCGGAGCTACACAACGCGGCCGCTCGCCTCCAGCCCGGCCGGCTCTGCGGGGAGGCGGCTGGCGGAGCGGACTGCGGGCGCGCCGGGCGGGGCCGCCCCCGGGCCTCTCCCGCCGCCCCGCGGCATGGTCGCGCCCGCCCCGCGGCGCCCCCGCCCCGCGCCTGCCGCCCGCCCGCTCCGCCGGGGCCAGCGGGAAGATGGATGGGCACGTCCTGGGCTGGATCGTCCTCCTGTGGCTCGCAGGTAGGGCCGCGGGTTGCCGCGCACGGGCGTCCCGGCGGCCCCGACGTGCCTGTGCCGCGCTTGGCGGGCACTCCGTCCTCCTTTCGGGCGAAAACGAGAGGTTGGGGGAAATGCCCGTCGGGGTGCGGGAGGGCAGTCGCGGAGGGAGCTAGCGTGGGGTGTGTGTGTGTGGGGGGTCTTTTCGGAGGCGTCTCGTAGCGCAGTTTGCGGAGACTTCTCCGAGAGGACTGGTCTCGCTGGGGACGGGGGGAGGCAGCCGGAGCCCCTCTCTCGGGGGGCCCCGGGGGCAAGTCTAAGGGGCCCCCGCCGCACATGTCCGAGGGGAGCGCTTGGGCCGCTGTTTACCGGGGAGCGGAGGGGGGGAGAGGGGCACTTTTGGAGGGGAAGGTGGGAGCCGGCCCGGGGAGGCAGCAGGAACGCGGGGGGAGCCGGAATGTCCTTGGCTGCGGTGCAGGGAGGATGGCGACAACGCTTGGTTCAGCCTGCCCGCCCAAGCTGGGCTGAGAACAATTGGAGGAACTTCTCCTTTCCCCATGTCCTGGCTCTACAGGACTCCCGACAGATGTATGAGAGGAGGGGGCTGCTCTGCCCCGGCTTCCAGGGCAGCAGGATCCAGCCTTCCCGGTGATGGTGTAGCTGTGCCCAGGCCTTTGTGAGCGCAGGACGGGACTGCCTCCCCCAGCGCAGCTCGCTGGCCACCTTTTGCCCGGCCGGCTCTCACAAAGGTCGGGCAAACCCTCCCTAAGCGAGGGGGAGGGGAGGTGGAGGGGAGAGCGGAGAGGGCAGGGGGAGCAAGCTGAAAAGGGGCTGGGTCTGCGAGCGGGGCAGCGAGGAAGGGAAAGGGTAGGGGTTACAGCAGAATGGAAGCGGCGGGTCAGGCGGGAATTGGGGAGGAAGAGAGCGAGCCCTGTCAGGACAGAGGCAGGATCGGCTCCTCTGAGCCGGTGCAGCAGCCAGGCACAGGCAGGAGCAGGCCTAGCTTTGGGAATAGCTGCAGCAGGCTGACTTAGCCAGGCAGGCTGGTTACAGGCTGAAAGAAGAAACAGACATACTTGGATTAAGTGGCATATATTTCCCACCACCATCAATGTATCCCACAAAAAAGACCTCAGGCTCTTCCCTCTTCCTATTCAGATTTAGGATTCACAAGGAGTAAATTCAGCTTTTAGTCATAACACCTCTCTCCCACCAGCCACCCACCCCTTTCCTTGCTTTTTCACTCTGAGTCATCTTCAACACCAGTGCCTGCCTACTGCTCCCTTCCAGGGTTTCACGGCCTCATCTGGGGCTTTGGCAGCTTCCAGCTCATCCTCCCTCGTTGCCTCCCTCCCTACCATTTGTCTGCTTCGAAATGTATCCTGCTTCACTGAGTTGGTCCGGAGTGCCAGTGCACCCACAACTATCCCTCCTTTCCTACTAGCCGTGGTAGTATGCTGATAAATAGCACCCAGGGACTGGTAAAGGGAGTACCCGGTGTAGATAAACATGACATTACATCCCTCCCTCTTTAAAAAAGAGCTTTGTTATCTGGACATGTCTGGCTAGATCAGGACTTTTCTATCAAACTAAAAGGCTGAGTTATTGACACCTTCCTTTCCTCCTTCCCCCTGCCAAGGTAGCTTGTGATTACTGGCAGCCGCTGCCGTTTTGAGCATTCAAGGTCTATGCAGAATGAGAGGTACCACTGCAGCAGGAAGACCTTCCAGTCCCCTCTAGTCTTGGGCTTTTGAGACAGGACTGTCTGCCTCTGGTGCTAACTGCTGGCAGGCAGCGGCTTCCGGCAGGCAACAGGTTAGCGCTGGCCGTATGTGCTGAGAGATGGAGGCAGCCGCGCTCAGCCTGCTCCCTTCAGCTGCTGCTGCCCAGCCATGGAGCAGACGCTGCTGTCCTCTTTCGTGGCTGAGAGAAAGCAGGCAGAGGTGTGTGTGAGTGTGTACGTGTGTGCACGGAAGAGGGAGAGAGGCTAGCGAACGTGGATTCAACGTTTTCCTCTCCCCAGTGGCTGTGCAAAGGAATGAAAGGTCTGCGTCAAGGTAAGGAGCCCTAATCCAGTCAGAGTGGTACACTCCGCCCTGGGAAAGAGAAGTGGGGGTTGGGAGGTGGAGGGGCCAGGGTAAGAGAGTGGAAGATGGGGCGGAAGCAGGGAGACAAAAGGGAGCAAGAAAGAGAGAGGCTCTCGCCCCCTTTTCTCCCCTCCTCCCTCCTTGAGGTGGGCTGAGCAATTTCTAATCAGCACTCACAGTTCCTTTCTTCCCAGCAATAGTTCCTCTCTGTCCTTTGTTTGTCTTTAATTTTTGGCTCTTGCATTTATCTTTTTTGTTCAGCTTTGTGCATTGTGACTTTCTTACTGTGATTTCAAAAAACCCTGTTTGAAGTACACTGGATTTGGTTTGTCTTCCTTCTGCCTTTCTCTCTCCCATGTGCCTAAAGCTAGTGTTTTGATAACAACAGCAAAAGAATGAGGAGCAGGTCATCCTTTATTCCTTCCTGTGAAGTGGCACAGGTTAGGATATGTATGGGGCCGTGTTCTTCTCATTCTAGAAAAAGAATTTTTCAAGTATCCTTAAGCCCCTGTGTAAAGCTTGTTCTTTTAAACCCCCAAGTGCAGCTTGATTCTGGAATGAATCCTCTCCTTGTGTTTACCATTACTGTTATTAATGCTGTAATTTCTTATGCATTTAAAACTAGAGGGAAGTGTTGCACTGGAGACTGAACTCCAGGTTTACCTGCAGAACAAGCAGAGCAAATCTTTTTCTGCCTTGTGACTCAGGCTAAGCTTGGAAAGACTGCAGTTAGGAGACTGTCTCCCTTAAAATGCAATCTTCCCTCCCTGCTAAGTGATTTTTTGCCAATAACTGAGCACCAGGTACCTGTTCACTCTCCCTATGCAGAAAAGCCACTAAGTGCAATGGTATAGTGCAAATGCTGGTGTGTTTACTGCCTGTTTTCCCAGCCACAGTTGAGAGGGCAGGCAGAGGGGTCATGCTGGAGCTCAGCTGTGCTTTGCTGTTTCCTGGCTGACTGAACAGACTTGGGAAGCCAGGGAAAAGGATGGGCTGTTTTATCTGCTTTGATTTAAGGTATTCATCTGACTCCCCCTGACTGGCTTCACACAGCATAACCATAGTGTAACTGGGAAGAAATCTCACTTTTTTAACCTTTTATTCCTGTGAGATCACCTTGGGTGGGACTGGTGCCAGTGGCGATCCTGATACCATCCTGCGGACGGGTGTTAAGGCTTGGTGTTGCAAGACCTGGAGAGACTCTTCCTATTTGTTTTCCGTTGTTCTCAGGCTTCTGGTTGTGACCAGTTGCTGAGTGATAGGTCAGGCCATTAATTCTGGGATGCTGAACCAAGACTGTAAACCATATGCCATTGCCAGTTGTAACAACTTTCATACAGTAGTAAGGGTGGATTTGATTTGCTGACTGCAGCTGAGATAATTCCCCTGAAAACATCCAGGGTGAATGAATGTGTGTAAGGGGCAGGTTATGAGAGAGTGTAATGAGTGCAGGGAAGCAGGGGAAGAGAGACCTATAGCTGGAAAAGCCCATGAAATATCCTGAGCTCTTGTGAGAGCTCTTACGCAGCCCTTGCCATTTCAGGGCTGTGTACTTCCCTAGAGAAGACAGGAGCATGGGGTGACTGGGGGGACAGCAAGGAGGATCCTTATGGGTCTCTTCCAACTTGAGATGTTCTGTGATTCTATAATAATGCAGTATCTACTGCAGTTTGCAGAGTCTGTGGTTGTTTGACCCCCCCGGATGCCAGATACCCAACAAAGCTGCTCTATCACTCCCCTTTTCAGCTGGACAGGGGAGAAGATGTATATTGAAAAGCTTAGGAGTCAAGATAAGGACAGAGAGAGATCATTCCCCAGTCAGCATCACGGGCACAACAGACTCAATACACTGAAACCAGAGTCAGGTAATGAGAAGTAAAACCAGATCTTAGAACACTTTCTCCCACCCCTCCCTTCTTTGCAGACCCAACTTTATTAATTCCTCTCCTTCTTTCCCAGGTGTCACATGGAGAGGGAAGGGGAATGGGGGTTTCGGTCTGTTCCTCACAAGTTGTTTTCCTTGTTAGCAGGGCAAGGGGCATTCCTCACACCCTTCTTCTGTCTCCCACCCACAGAAGACAGTCCTCCAAAAGCTTCTCCAATATGAATGGGGATTCTCACAATTCTCCCATGGGGCTTCAGCTCTTCATCAGCTGCCCCAGCGTGGGGTCCCTTCTATGGAGTGCAGCACCTCAGTCCCAGACTGTGCCAGCCTGGTCCTCCACAGAGACACAGGTGCCCCCAGCAAACCTACTCCGGCCTGGGCCCCTCTCTCTATGGGCTGCAGGTCCTGCCAGGAGCTTGCTCCAGTGTGGGTCACAGCGTCTGCTATATGTCTCCATCTGTTCCAGCCTCTCCACAGGCTGCAGGTGGGATCTCTGCTCCCCGTCATCTTACACGGGCTGCAGGGGAATCTCTCTCTCTGGCATCTAGGGCACATCCTCCCATCCCTTCTTCCCTGGCCTTGGTGCCTGCACAGCTCCTTACATCTTCTCACGCCCTTCTCTGGTGGAAAAAAGTGTTAGCTTGGGGTGTTTTTTCCCTCTTAAATGTGATTCCCAGAGGCGCTGTGACTGTTGCTGATGGGCTCGGCCTTGGTCAGTGGTGGGTCCATCCTTGAGCCCAGCTGGTGTTTATTGTGTCAGACTTGGGGAAGCTTCTAGTGGCTTCTTGCAGAAGCCACCCCTGCAGCCCCCCCGCCCTTCTACCAGAACCTTGCCATACAACCTCTACATCTCTTATACAGAGTGAGGGTTTTTTTTTTTTTTAAGTTCCATGCTGTGAAGGCTGGGTGTGCAAGGGCATGCTTTTCTCCAGCTGCTTTGGTTTTGCCCCTTTCCAGGTTAAGGAACTGAAGTTCTCGGTTTTACTGTGGAGCTGTAAAAGGCAGTGCCATGCTTTTACCTCAGCTGCGGCTGACCTATTTAGGCATTGGTTTCTTGCTGACTAAAAAACTTGACAATTACTGGCCACAGAGCTAAGAATACAAGTCTGATAGAAACCAGACCAAGACATCCAATTCATTTCTCATAAGCCACTTAACACAATCTGATGGTGATGGCTTTTGCTGATAAACTGTGTGGATTGGATTTAATCCAGCACAAGTAGGCAAGAACCTGTACAAGACAATCTCATTGATCCCACAGGCTCTCCATTCACTTGTTTACACATCTGTTTATAATCTCTCTGACTTTTCAGTCTCAAAACCCAGATCTTGCGCTTCCTGGTTCAGGCTTGATCCACTTCTGAAAGTGTGGGTGGTGTGCCTGTATTCAGCAGGGGGGGAAAGAAGACTTTTCATTGATGCCCAGTAGCCAAGGTGCAAAAAAGAAAGAGGAAACATCCTTTTGCCCAAGAGTTTATTGTGTCAGTGGAAGCGATGCAAGCTACCCTAGAAGCACTGTCTCTTACCAATGAAGGTATGGTTTTCTGCCAAAACCCTTAAGTATAGTCTAGGAGTAGTTTTCCTGAGATGCCTGGTTCAGGGTCCAGGGTCTGTCCTGGATGCACGACTGCCACTTCTGTCAATAATAAGTGTGTAATTGGGGGATGTGACGTTGGTAGATTCACGGCATCAGCTCTCCGCCCTCAGGCAAGTGGTAGTGTGAGCCAGATAATTGCAAAGAAGGAGGTGTGATGCATACACGGATAGAGACCCCCATGCTGGCCTGAAGAATAATGTGTGCTGCCTTCTTTTGGACACAGATCTTATTTTATGTGCTAGAAGGATGCTGTCTGAGACAATATGCTGGACTACAGTATTTGGCTTTGCCATTATTTACAGGGATTAGTGCTTCAGATCAACTTTATTCTAACTAGGTGATCTCTAAGGTCCTTTACAACCCAAACTGTTCTCTGATGCTATTCATAAAGGTTAACTTAAGGCTGTGTAGTGAAAATAAATCTTCATAGGATTCCTCTAGCCTCAGGGAGGCATAGGGTGTTCTGGAGGGCAGCTGAGAAAAAAGAGCCTTCTCACTTGTACTTATGGAAAAAGGCATTTATGAAGATTGGGCTCAGAAGGCTCAAATGTGCCTTTACAAATATGCCCTTTGTAATAACTTCCTGGAATTTTCTTTAATCACCACTAAAATGTGTTAGCGATAGCTTGTGTGTAATGCTGATTTTGCATAGTTTGAATGCATAATCTGAGGGTAGTTTAAGAAGAGACTCAGAGGAAGGAGACGCACATTGCCCATCAGAAACAGACAAACCCCATACAATTATGTTTGTGAAGTGAGATTGTTTTTAAGCTCCTTGTCTGAGTGTGTATGTAGACATATGCACAGACACACAAAGCTGTGGGTTCTTTGTATTTTCTGAGAGTAAGGATATCTGTGTTTTTAAGATGCACGTGATTAATATTTGCAGACCTTTTTCTGGGGATTTAGGAGAACAAGAAAGAAGGAAATCAAAATTGTCGTGTAGCCATGAGACTCCCACAAGCTAGATTTTTCCTGTGAAAGTTCAGACACTCTGAAATTCACAATGAACTGGTTGCTTCTCTGGAGTGCAGGAATTACATTTCCATGATGACTTTGAAATAAAGGCTAATCTTGCTCTGTCTGCATTAGTCAAAACAGCAGAGCACAATTCAGTTTCTTTTAGTCCTACTTGTATTAAAATAGACAAAAGAGCTATCACTGTACTGTCACTAAGCTTGTCATCCTCATCATCAGTACATGCTGGGAGATGAAGTGATAGAGAGCAGTCCTGCAGAGAAGGACTTGGGGGTGATGGTGGATGAGAAGCCCAACATGAGCTGACAGGGCGTGCTCTCAGGCCAGAAGGCCAGTCATATCCTGGGCTGCATCAAAAGCAGTGTGGCCAGCAGGTCAAGGGAGGTGATTCTGCCCCTTTACTCTGGACTCGTGAGATCCCACCTGGAGTATTGTGTCCAGTTCTGGAGTCCCCAAAATCATGGAACTGTTGGAACGGGTCCAGAGGAGGCCACAAAGATGATCAGAGGGCTGGAGCACCTCTCCTATGAAGACAGGCTGAGAGAGTTGTACTTGTTCAGCCTGGAGAAGAGAAGGCTCAGAGGAGACCTTATAGCTGCCTTCTAGTACCTGAAGGGGCCTATGAGGAAGCAGAAGGGACTTTGTAGGAGGGCATGGAGTGATAGAATGAGGGGGAATAGTTTTAAATTGGCAAGGGGTAGATTTAGATTGGATATTAGGAAGAAATCCTTCACTACAAGGGTGGTGGGGCACTGGAAGAGGTTGCCCAGGGAAGTGGTGTCTGCCTCCTCCCTGGAGGTGTTCAAGGCCAGGCTAGAGGGGGCCTTGAGTAGCCTGGTCTAGTGAGAGGTGTCCCTGCCCATGGCAGAGGGGTGGAACTTGATGATCTTTAAGGTCCCTTCCGACCCAAACTGTTTTATGATTCTATGAACCTTTTTCACATCTTTCACTCTGCTGTATAAACAGCCCAGAGGTCTGTCCTGTGATACATCTGAGGCATTTCTCATCTTGGCAAATGTCTTAAAGATTTTTGAAGTCAGCAGGTTCTTCCTGAAGTTGAGGAAGTCCTAAGCAGACCTCTGTAATTCACATGTGTGGACATTACTGATAGATGTGAAGCCATCACTGTCTTCAGGCAGTCAAACACCTAGTTGGCCTTTTTGATGAACGCTGCTGCCGCAGTGACGTACGGCATGAATCCTGATATTTTTTTTTTGGCAGAGGAAATAACAGGTGTATAATTTCCCAGTTCAGCCATATATAATTATATATAATTTGTCTTAAATAGATACAGACTTTCCACTGCTCCAGTCTCTCAGTCTGAGGCACTGTGTTGCTCTTAAATGCTATTTCTGGAAAGGATCCAAAAACAATGCTTCAGAAGTTACTGATGCCAGATAATGTACTGCAGGTCTCTCAAATGAGCTTGGGTTTAAAAAGAATTCCTGTGTTTTCCCAAAAGCTGTTTTTCATGATACAGATGTTCACATAGGGGGTAGGGTGGGGAAAGTTGGTCAGATGAGAATTTGCTAAAGCTCAGCTAATGATTTATTAAAGCAGTCCCTGGCTTGCCAAACTTATTAATCCCATTAAGATGGAAGGAGGGCTGTGGTGCATGGTTAGCTGAAAGCACTGTGTTTATGAAGCAGTGTACTTCGTTCACAAGGGAGAGATTTAAATATTCACCGTGTCACTTTTTTAGCCCTGAAGTTGAGGTAACATGATGAGTCACTTGATCAGCTTGTGTCACATGCTGGCTTTGGCCACAGACTGCTTGGGGTCAGGCATAGAGTTGCCAGCTGTGGGTATGACCTGGAACCGTTTTATTTTCGAGGTGTTCTTCAGTTCTTGCATTCAGATGCAACCCAGGAAGTGTGGGTCTCTGGGTGGGAGAGAGTAAGACAACATCACCACGTCGTTCACCTGAGAAGCAAGTAGCGATGTTCTCCTAGTGCTGCATGGCCCCCACATTTGTACCCCTCTAGTCCCTCCCTGGGAAAAGGAGGCCTGGCAGAGATCTCCCAGCTGCTACTTCTTGAGTTAGCTCTCTGCCTACACCTCAGGAAAGTGGAAGAGCTGCCTCATTACCCTTTCCTTTCCCGTGGGCGCATCATGTTGGGACCTCAGCTGTGTTTTGTGGTACTCTGGAGAACACTTACGCTTCAGCCTTTGGATTTGGGTCCAGGCACTTCTGGCAAACGTAATGGCATCTCCTGTGCAGCTTCCACGTGGCACAAGTACGGTCTGTGGCACTCGTTATGTGCATAACACAGCATTCCCGTGCGAATGCCATCGCCCCCTTGTGCGCTGCAGGCCTTCACGTGGTAGTCCTCAGGGTCAAATCCTGCCTAGATCAGTAACTCTTTTGTTAGTATCAGGGACTGTCTTGACTCTCTGAAACATGCTTTCCCCTAGGTTCTGTCCATACTCTGTTTTTTATTGGCTTTGATGTGATTTATAGTTTGGGCATTGATAGCTTGTTGGAATGAATATTCAGTGTTGGTCCAGCCTCTTCACTTTCCTTTGGTTCTGATCATGAGATCTCTTGCTTGCTGTTACTTTTCAGGTCTGCAGCTGACTCCAACTTGACCTTGTCCCTTCATGCTTGCTGTTGTCATGCTGTTGATGCAGTTATTGCTCTCTGTCTGCTTTAAGCTCCAGTGCTTTAGTCTGTGCCCTCTTTTCTTTACCCATCCTAAAGATATCTCCCGTCATTTCACTTTCTTTTGCCAGCTTCCATCTCTTTTTCATCTTTCGTTTCTGGAGCAGGTGGTTTATTTTTGCTGACTCCATTTCCTCTCCTCTCTACATCATTTCTTAATCTCCTGCAACCTGGCTTCAGCCCTTGGAAATTATTTTGACCTAGGCTGAGATACCTTCTTCAGCTTCTCCCAGCTGAATGTAGGTTTTCTGCTTCCATGATTGTCATCCTGCTTATTCTTCTGCTTCCCGTACTTACCCTGATACTTTATCCTTACTCTTGTCTGTTGTCATCTTTTTTGGCATTTGCCCTTCTCTCATACTGCTTCTCGACATCAAGGGAGCCTTTTTTTTTTTTTTTTTTTTTTGTCTTTGGTCTTTCATTCCTTCCTGAGCATTCCCTAAGTCCATCAGTCCCTCCTGATGTTGTGTAAACACCCTCTTCTGCTTTATTCCCTTGACTGTGTCCTCTTTTTCAGTGTGCACTGCTCTGGGCAGTGGGATGTATGGTGACTGGTTGTAGGGACCTGCCATCATCAACATTTCCCATACTGGACCTGGTTTCCTTTGCTCATGCAAGCTGCCGCCCTCAGGCCCTGCTGCCCCTCAGCTGCAGAGTGTGCCCCTGGTTCCAAACATCCTTTCTTAGGTGCCTCCTCCTTGCCTCTGGGCTGTTTCTGTGTCCACAGGCCAGCACACCCCTGCTTGGGGGAAAGCATCAGCATGGATTTCCAGTGTTGTGTAAATGTTCCCTTGGTCGTTGCTGCCTGCAGTACAAGAAGGAAGCAAGCAATGGAGGGCATGTGTGGGAGGTTTTGGCCATTCCCCTGCAGGTAGATGGAGTACCTCACTCTCCCAAGGGCTCTCTGCTGGCATTGCCTTCTGACTCTTGGCTTCTCCCGAAGCTACACAAGGATGTGGCGGCAGGCCCATGCATCTTCTCTGAGGCCTTCATACATCAGCTCCAGGCTGCAGCTCTCCTGTCAGCTGGTAGATAAACATTATGTGTGGAGATCCATCTCCTCCCTGGGGATGTGAAAAACTTGAGTGTTTGGGCCATTTTTCTCCACACCTCCCACATGGAGCAATTTCTCTTAGTGCTACATGCCAGCCCTGGCAGGAGCTCTGTGATTTGGATCCACTTCTTCCTGTATCTCTAGAGTTTGGCAGAGCAAGCAGCACTAACTGGGCACCAGTGCACAACGGGCTGGGCCAGGCGCTGTGTGCTGCCTAACTTTGAAAGAGGAGGTGTGATGCCACCAAAATTGGGGGGAGGTGTGATTTACTCTTCATTCGGATTGTTAGGAACTCAGGATCTGTCCCCTGAGGCTGACCTACTGTGGAAGTAGAGTATGGCCATCCCTAAAATATATCTTCCTTATCTGTGACCCTGCCACAGAAGCTGTGAATCATCACACCCCTGTGTTAGGATCTCTGCAGAGTGCAAGGATGCTACATTTGAACCTCCAGCCCCGTTGTACTGTATTTTTCTTTGTGGCTGTAGGCTGTGAAAAAAGCGAACTTACTTCTGCTGCCACCATCCTTGCTTGCATACACTGAGGAGTTTTGCACCCTGGCACCTGAAACAGATGGCCATTTTAATTTTATGTGTGTGGGGAGAATGATGCTGTGATGAAATGCAGTAGCTCCCTTTTCAAGCAGTGCCAAGGCATATGACTCTCATGTTTTTGTCTTTTAGCTGAGGTGGAAGGGTTGCGGGTCTCTGTGCCGGAGAAGAAGAAGGTGGCCATGTTGTTTCAGCCTGCTCTGCTCCGCTGCCATTTCTCTACTTCTTCCACCCAACCAGCGGTGGTACAGTGGAGGTTTAAATCTTACTGCCAGGACCGGATGGGAGAAGCTCTGGGCATGGCGACTTCTGGTTTACAGACAATGAGCAAGAGGAACCTGGATTGGGATCCCTACCTGGACTGTGTGGACAGCAGGAGGACAGTCCGTGTCGTGGCCTCCAAACAAGGATCTGCTGTCACTATAGGGGACTTCTATAAGGAAAGAGATGTCAGCATTGTCCACGGTAACTCTGCTACCCCAGCGATGCTTGGGTGGGGGTTGGAATGGACTCACAGCAATTTGGGAGACTAGAGGCTGTCAGTAATAGTTCAGTTAGCTCCCTTAGAAAAGGCTTCTGCAAGGGAGCTGTCGTGTGTCAGACATTTAGGATTCAACCAACCAATCCTAAACCCAGAGGTCATTTCCTTTGGTGCTTCCCTTCATACGACTCCATGTAAGTCTCCAGCCCTGATACAGTATTCTTTTCCCTTTGATGAAGTGGAAGGCACTTATTCCTGGCTTCTGTGTATAGATTTTCCTTGACAAAGGAGCACCAGTGAGAGAGGTATGAATTCGGCCTCTGTGGAATAGCTTTTTATTCCTTGCACACTCCACCATTTGGGGGTTTTTTCCCCAGTACCAAAATACCAGTTTATCTTATGCTTCATGTTTGCTCAATTCTTCACTTCACCAGCTTACCTCGTCATGAAGCTAAACCCACACAATCTTGGGCATTGTGAAAGGAAGAGATTTCCATGGGGTGAGGTCAAATTGGGTGGAGATGGGGGAGAGGTCCCAAAACATTTGGGCTTGGAAGAATTTTTGAGAAACCCCATCTCTCAAAAGTGCATGGCTTCTGCTTGAGGCTGGAGACCAGAAATGGAGGCTCCTTGGTATAGTGAGCATGTGATCAGCCTCAGCGAGGGGGAGTGCTTTCCTTTATCTCCATGTAACCTCTTTGGTGGATGGCTAAAGTGCTGTAGAGGAGATGCTGTCTAAGCCCTTCTTGCATGGCACGAGTACTGGGGGATCTCATAGGAAGGACAGAGAGTGACATTAGTTACCAGTTCTGCTCTCAGCACTTGCAGAGTGAGCTGCCCCTGCAGCATTACCTGCCTTCCCACTTAACAGCCAGAGTTGAGAGCTGCCTGTTTTTTCCCAAGTACTTGGATACTCCAGATAACATTAACCCCCTCTTCTTAGTAAGGAAATGAGATGGATTTGGGACACAGAGATGGATGCAGTGCTTTCAACGCTTCACTCTCCCTATAGGTGTTGGAGGGAGAGCCTGACTCTTCTTCTTTGCCTTTCAGATGCAGACCTTCAGATCGGGAAGTTGATGTGGGGAGACAGCGGGCTCTATTACTGCCTGATCATCACGCCGGATGATGTGGAGGGCAACAATGAAGAATGGGTGGAGCTGCTCGTGCTTGGTAAGCCCTCTGGCCAGGTTGCTTTTTCGGCAGATCACTGATGTGTCTTTCCTTCTGCTCTCTCTACGTATCTGTGCACCATGTTACTATAGGTGTGAGATCTATGTAAAGCAGTCACCACAGTACCTTCACCAGTGCCTTGCACCTTGTGCAGTCATTCACACCTAGGCAAAGTGGGTGGCAAACACTACCAAACCAGAATAGTAGTGTTTACACCCACGCTGCTCACACATTACACAGGCGTAAATGACTACAGAAAGTGCAGGGCTGGGGAGAGTCAGAGCCCTTGCTTTTAAGGCATAAAACAATAAACTTGCAGCAAAGTGAACACTTGAGACAGTCTTTACAAAAAAAAAAAAAGTCACCCAGAAGCCATGAAATTGTATGCTTCTTGCAGTCTTTTCACATTGTCTTCATCCCACTCTTCTGACCTGTGAGGATATGAAGGAGCACTGTGTTTATCTGCTTGAGTTTGTCAATTTGGGAAAGTTTTCTGTCTGCCTAATTATACTTGTCCAGTTAGAGGTGCAGTTTCACAGTCACCTTAATCAGATCTAAGCTGTTGCTGCCACTAAAAGGACCTGCTCTCTCTCTGGTAGGCACACTTGGCTCTATGTTTCTGTTAGTTCCTTTGAGCAGTGTGGTGAACAGGATCAGTTTCTTTCCTATTTGCAAAGTTAGCTTCCAGTGGTGGCTTCCACAGTCCAGTTCACTGTAAAGGTCAAAAATGCACCCATCCCAGCTAGGGTAAAAGAGCAGAGCAAAATGGACCTTTCAAGGGTATTTGCTGACACTGCCTTGAGCCAGTGGTAGTACTTCATGCCTAGACTGCCCCAGGAGAGTAAGATGAGTTTTTTCCAACTTGCCTTCAGACCTGCTGGCACCAGTGTTTGTCTGATCAACATGCTTGCATGGCTCTTGGATGTACAGAATCTGTGAAGGAAATGTTAAAAAGCTTGGGTCTGTAGTGTGGAGGTGATATGTAGAGGCATATGATAGAACATGTCTGTCTAGTGCCCTTGCTCTCAGGGATAAGGTCAGAGTTTAATTGGCATTTAAATTTGGAGCTGTAGTTGTCATCACAAAGTAAACCAGACTGAATGTCTTGGGTGAGAGACTGTAACAGTGCCATCACCTCCCCTCACTCCTTCAGATGTCAGTTGAAGAATGGGTGCCTCCAGAAAGCACTGTTATCATACCCGTGCCTAAATGCCCGGTGTGACGGCATCACCGGCCCAAGGCTGACCCGCGTTAGTTCAGGTGAGGTTATCTCTGCCAGGTGGCAGATGGAGCAGTTACGTAGCCTCTCCAGAGGAGCTGGCTGGCTGCATGGTGATGGGCCGCTGGATTTTGTCCCTTCTTCACCTTCCTGTCCAGGATTTGGTGTCTTCTCTCCTCGGTGTCTACAACAAGCACTCAGATGCCAGTGATGAAACAGTGCCATGGTAACAGGAAAAATGTGTTTTTCAGTGTGTACAGAAGACTGTGGGGGGTGGAACAAAGAACTGCCTCTCTCTGAGGCTGGCTTAATGTCCCTGGCCCCAGTTCACTCTGGTTATGCTGGGAGGAAACCCATAGCTCAGGCTGTGTGACCTTGACCACATCTGGTTGTCTGTTCACCGCAGCCTGTAGGTCTGACCTTGTGCTTTCTGCAGTGCTCTGCTAAGTTTGGCAGTGGCAGGGAAGCATACTTGTCGTGGGCATACTTTGTTCTGCCTTATGCTGTTCCGTGCAGCTTGTGTGTATTGCTTTTCTTGGGTAGGGTGTGCAAAGGCAACGTTCCAGCTCTCGCAGCAATTCCAGGTTTATGTACCTGTTTTCCTTCTTTCCCTTCCTTCACACCTTACTCTCCTTCCTTCCCTTCCCACCTTTTTTTTTTACTTTCTGCCTTTGCTGGTGCTTCTTCCTTTCCCTTTACCTCTCCCTGTTGATAGCTAAAGGAGGAGGCAGACAGCGGTGAAAATACCATTTGTTGATGTTCCAGCATCTTCTGGGATGTATAATATTCCATCCCACTGCTCTGCTAGGTATTAGTGACTTTCAGGGAGACAGTGAGTACAGATGCAGGTCTGAGTGACTCCCCAGTCCTAGGGAACAGGTGGTAAAAGGGTTCTGTTTGCTGTTTGGCTGTTTACTGCTCTTTGGGTGGAATGCCAGTTCCCTGCTCGGAGCAGTTGGAGCAGCAGAGGGGTAGTATCTGAGAGAGACACTGTGATTCCCACAGCACATTGCTCCCTGCTGACAGTGGTCTTTCAAATATAATTTACATTGCTTATTTTGAGGCTGCTGCATGATTTAGGCATAGATTAGAATTTTAAATATAGCAGAATGGAAAAGGAAATAGGAAAATATCCCTTCTCATGGTTTCGTATTAATACCAAGATGAGAAGTGTGTTTACGTTAGAGAAGGATACTGCTGGGCAGGGCAGTTTGCTGTCATATAGAAACCTTGAAAGGTCTGAGAGGCAAAAATGGTAAGTACCTAATAAAATCAAGTGATTAATGGAGATTTGCTTAGTCAAAAGTGGAGTGCTTTTACACAGCAAATAGCACCATTAAAAATGGGTTGAAAGCTGCTTTATGACAACTTGGAGTAATATCTGAAACCTGAACAAATTACATATTCTCTTTTTTTCTTAGGGAAGCGATCACAGAGACTTCCAGTGAAGTCTTAAGTAGCCAGCCAGCCTGGGTCACGATGGGATTGCATGTTGGGTTTTGTCACCTGAATGTGACATGTTGTCACACAAAGAGGCTGAAGAACCCTAGGTAGCATCAGAGAACCCCATGTGCTGTCCTCGTTTCAGGCCTGTTTCAGAACAGCATATAAGCATTTCTTATATCCATTTGTGCTCAGCAAAGCTGATAGGATTTATAAAGCATACCTGATGTTAAGCATGTGCTTATGTGCCTTGCTGAAAAGACCATTCAGTAAGTTTTGCTTAGTCAGGGACTTGAACCCTCTCACAGAAGGAGATTGGCTGGTAGTGAACCTCCTGCAGAGCAAGGAGAGAATTTAAATTAAAAATTATTAATACACTTTTATTAAATATGTGTATTTTGTTGGTGGTTGGAATCTCCAAAGGAGGTGTAGCGTGCCAGAAACCGTATGAACTCTGCTTCTACCACAGCAGGACTAGACTAATACAGAGCTTAGCAGTTCTAGAACGGGAGTCAAGCGATGTTCTCTGCACTCCTTTGTTTCACTATAAATGTGGAACCCTTTGCTGATACTACAGCTGGGCTAGCAAATCCATTTGCAACTTCATACATTTTTATTTTTCAGAGCTAGTGTGATTGAATTAAAAAGGCTGAATCCTAAATTGAAGAAAGCCTGCACTTCTGCCTCAGTAGCTTGCAGCTGGGTGTCCCGCTTCTGGAAGCACAGAGCGTGCTACTAATGAAATGGCTGTGGGTGGTAGCCCCTGTGCAGCGCTGCGTGTCAGAAGGGCAGTGGGCTTCTGTGGAGTCCCCCGCTGCAGCCGCTGCTGAAGGGGTGCCTGGGGTAACGGGGCAGTGCCGGGGGATACCCCACGCTAGCTTCACGTGACCCAGCTCAGGTCAGGCAGCAGTCTCACTTACTTGCGTGGGATTGGGTATAACCCCGACAGCCTTGCGGAGAGACACAGTTCACTCATCGGGTGCAGGGCCCTGTGAGAGCGGCTGTGCCGCTGCTCCCTTCCCAAGATGGTACAGCTAGAGACCAGTGGCCACAGCTGTAGGTAGAGCTTGGTGCACAGTTGGCTGCCCCAAAATGCGTAGCTCTGTGCAAGCTCGGCATGTTAGAACGACGAGGTTTTACGTAGCTCAGACACGCTTCACCCAACACTGGCCTCATTCCCAAGGATTTGTCCTGTTCCTGGTAGAGGTGGGAAAGTGATCCACTAATCCCAGTTGTTGGTTTGATACTTCAGTTAGTTATCCGTGTGCTTTGCCAGACAGCTGTTGCCTGCTTTTCTTTCCCATCCAATCTGGCAGCTAATACTACATGCATCATATATTAGTGAAATGCTATTTAATAATTCATCTTCTAGAAGCTTCAGCTTCTACAGTTGTTATGCTTTAAATAACAACAACAATTAGCACTTGCTGTTTTTGTTAATTTCTGAAATCAGCTACCACTTAACATTGGAAAACTGACATCTTTAGTAGCTTGTATTACCAGCCAGTATTGGTACAGGCTAAACCCAAACTTTATCACGTCTAACACCCATAGGTCGGAAGGAATGTAGATACATATACATACAGCATATTGCATGGTAATTAATGTACTAATAGAGACATGCGTTGGCTTTCAGAGAGGATAAATCTCTACAGGGACGTGTGTGTATGGTGTGCAATGCTAATAAGACAGTTCTTACTCAGCAAAGTGACTCAACAGCTGGTATAAATATAGCCAGGTTTGGAGTCTCTTGCCTGCCTGGAGAGACTCTCTTATAAAAGTTGATGTCGTTTCAGAGACAAAAAAAAAAGTTCTCAGCAAAATTTTCCCTGACAAGATGATGGTTTTAGGATTTCGCTGTGTTTCACTGAAAAGCTGCCGGCAGCATCTGAGCCAGTACTTGGTCACAGCGGTTGGCAGAGATGTCAATGCTGTTGGCCATGTGTTGGGGATGAGAGAGCCAGATCACAGCCAGGGAGGTGTCTGTAAACAACCTCACAGCGAGGGCTCTTCGACCTTGAGCTGCGCCTTCCTGACCGAAGGTGGGTAGTGTCAGCAGGCAGAGGAAGTGATTGGCACTGGATTCCTCCGCTTAAAAATCTAGGAACGGCAGTGGTGCCAGGAAGGCGGCTGGTGTCCTCACACCCCCAAAATGCTGTATGTGTCCTCGCTAGGTGTGGGTGCCCTGCTCTGGACCACTGTGCTGCTGCCTTTGTAATCTGGGTCCAGTCCCCCTTGTGCTAGTCCAACCAACTCCTAGTTAGTTATTTCACACCATTTAGAAGTGCTACTTGTTGCCAAGGCTTTTTGCCCCTCTTTTCCTCCTTATTTGCCAGTGACAGCCACATGCTGCTCACAGAGGAGACTGCTGGGATTAAAAGACCTCTGTTACTAAGGTAGCCATGGCAACAGCTTCCTTGGAGGTCTTTGTTGCCTGCTAAAACTTTGATCTCCAAGAAGGGCTGCTGCTGTTTCTCCCTCCAACTGAAGAGAAGGATGGGAAGAAAGGATAAAGTTTACTCCAAGCAGAGGGGGGAGCACTAAGGAACTTTTCGGAGAGCCGTACTCTTCCAATAAATCTCACAGCAGCTTCCTTGGAAAAGTATCTGATTCACAAGGACCACGCTTGCTCCCCTATGCTTTCCAGCACAGGATAGCTGCCGCTGCCCCTCAGGGCAGTGTCCTGTGCCAGGGGCCTCTTGCAGTGACACAGCTTGGCAAACTTTTCCACCACTGAGGAAAATAGTTCCCTCTGTAGCTGTTTCCTCCTATGGTCCCACTGCTGCAGGTAGGGCTGCAGAGACAGCCCTCAACAGGGACTCAAATTCAACAGTTATTCCCATATTTACCCAATATTTATCACATTTACGCAATTGCCAGTATTTACCACGATCCCTGTTTACCCAATTGCCATTTGCCTGACTGCACCTGCACCTACTTTATTCATGTCATCATTCCTTTTCAGCTGCACCACTTACCCTAATTATTTTTGTGTCTCTTCTCTGCAGACTCTCTGCTAATTGTCGCCTTGACTCCAGATCCTCCCCGATCTGCTGCTATTTGCTCTCTCCGTCACCTGCCTGCCTCCTGTTTATTAACTCCTGTCCTCGCTTGCCTTTTCTGTATCTCTGTACCTTGTGGAGCCACTCTGCACCTTCTCAGCCTTTCCTCTCCCCCTCTTCCTCCTGCTGTCTACTGCTGCACTCTGCCAGTGCAGACTGGGGACTTGTGGGCTCCCTCACGCTTCAAGGCTGGCCGGGGCCTGGGGCGTGTGGGGTGCCTGGTGGTGAGAGGCCACTGTGGGCAGGTAAAGCCCAGCAGCAGCAGCATGGTGGGAATAGAGATGGGAGCATGTCCCAGATCTGTGCTGGAATGAGGACAAGCTCTTAACTCAAACAGAACCGCCCCCCTTTCCCCCGGGACCACTCTGGTAAAAACAGGGCCATTGCCTATTCCCGCTTTCCCCTGGGTGTGTCTGCTGGGCCTTGGTGGTGAGAGCTTGCACAGAGGACATGGAGCCATTCTGGGGGGAGACACAGAGCTGCGGCTTGGTGGCTGTGCCCAGCCATGTCTGTCAGTTCCTGCGGCCCTTCCTCAGGTGGGCAGGGCTGCCATGCAGAGGTGGTGTGGAGAGGTGGTCTCTTGGCAGCATGTTTTAAACTAAATAATTTTCTCCCCACCAGCTGCTGTGTAGCTGCAGCCCACCACGTTCACTTGTCCTTGAGAAAACAAAAACAAAATAGCAAGAGAAATGTGAGGTGAGCTTAATGCCCGTGGAAGGAGCAGCCTGGGCCCAGAGAGCTGGGAGGGTGCTGGCCATGGGTGCCGTGGCTGCCTTCTGGCTGGAGTTCAAGCAATGGGTCCAAAAGGAGACCTTGCTCACTGAAACCCTGCCCTCTTTGCTGCAGCTTTTGGGTGCTGTGTGACCCACCGTGATGCCATCCTGGGCTCCCTGTGCTGGCTGCTGCCTGGCTTTGGGGTGCACCCATGCCCAGGCCACGCTTGCTCAGAGTGGACAGGAGAGAGCTGTTGGTGGCCCTTTTTCCCACAGAGCTGCCGTGTCCCTGCACCCCCGGGCTGAGCGGTGGGCTGGGCACTTCTGCTCCACTTGTTGCTGGCAGCGGCGGGAAGAAAATCTCCTTCAATGAGGGGTAGTGGCAGGGAGCCTCCCGTTTCCACGGCAACCGCTGGGCAGCCATGACTGCGCAGCCCAGGCCTCTTAGCGCATTGCTTAGGAGAGGGTTATCAATGAATTAATTCGGCCCAAGACAAGGCCCCCAGGGCTGTGCAAGCCCCGCTGGTGGGGCAGGGGGAGCAAATCCTCCAGGCAGATGGGTACTCAGTAGAGCCGCATGAGGCCGCACAAGCAGGGAAATGCTTGGCTGCCCATAGGTAGCCCAGAGGAACTACTTCGGTTGTCTTTGTAAAAAGTTAGCAAGTCCTCAAGCGCTGTTATTTTTGAGAGATGCTTCTTTCTTGAACATGTGGCTCCTCCTGGGGATCAGGAGGCACCTGTCATGAGTTGACCCTGGCTGGATGCCTGGTGCTTACCAAAGCTGCTCTATCTCTCCCCTTCCTCAGCTGGACAGGGGAGAGAAAATATAACAGAAGGCTCGTGGGTCAAGATAAGGACAGGGAGATCACTCAGCAGTGACCGTTACAGGCAAAACAGACTCGACTTTGGGAAAAATGAATTTGATTTGTTACCAATGAAATCAGAGTAGGATAATGAGAAATAAAACCAAATCTTGAAACCACCTTCCTACTACCCCTCCCTTCTTCCTGGGCTTGACTTCTTTCCCGATTTCTCTACTTGCTCACCCTGAGCAGCGCAGGAGGATGGGGAATGGGGGTTGCAGTTACTTCATCTCACATCTCTGCCGCTCCATCCTCCTCAGAATGAGGACTCCTCACATTCTTCCCCTGCTCCAGCCTGGGGTCCCTCACACAGGGTGCAGTTCCACTTGAACTGCCCCAGCATGGGTCCCTTCTGTGGGGTGCAGACCTTCAGGAACAGACTGTGCCCCAGTATGGGTCCCCCACAGGGTCACAAGTCCTGCCAGCAAACCTGCTCCAGCTTGGGCTCCTGTCTCCATGGGGTCACAGGTCCTGCCAGGAGCCTGCTCCAGTGCAGGCTGAGCCTGCTCTGGTGCAAGGTCCTCCATGGGCTGCAGGTGGATGTCTGCTCCACTGTCAACCTCCTTGGGCTGCAGGAGGGCAACCTGCCTCACCATGGGCTGCAGGGGAATCTGTGCTCCGGAGCCTGGAGCGTCTCCTGCACCTCCTTCTTCACTGACCTTGCTGTCTGTAGACTTGTTCCTCTCCCATATCTTGCTCCTCTCTCCAGTTGCAAGTGCTGTTGCACCGCAGTTTTTTCCACCTTCTAAACTATGTTATCACAGAGGCACTACCACTGTCACTGATTGGCAGTGACATGGGGGCAGCTTCCTGCACAGAAACTGCCCCTGTAGCGTCCCTGTCCGCCCCCCCCAAGCCTTGCCATACAAACCTAATGCAACACCATAAGACCTAGCACTAAGATGGCCTTTTTGAGTAGGTTCAGAATAAAGCAGGCATCTATTTGGACTTGTAAGATAGAGCTTCAAGTTTATAAGTGTCACTTGCCTCTAGTAGCACAAATGCAGCCTTCCTTTAGCTACATACCTCCAGCTATGTGTGCTCTCAGGCTAGGGCTACACATGAGCTTGTGTGGAGATAACACATGGGAGGCAAGCTGCGTGCCTGTATCTGTCCATATGTTCTGTGTGCACGTGGTTCACGTATACATTGTTCACATGCACACACAGGGGCCTCTGCAAGAATTGTGTGTGTGTGTGTGTGCTAGGAAAATACTTAATACACACATGGAACATGATCTAAATCTTCCACGTTGTGACACACTTGCATGTGTTTGATGCTCACTTGCAGCACTCCCAAGATTTAAGTTCCATGTAAGCTGTATACATGCCTGTACCTTGTGAGCAAAAAGCATACATGAGCTCTTTTCTAAAATAAGGTAGCTGTGAGCAGTTTGGATCCTTCCAGAAGACGGACTGCAGAAAATGCGGTGAAAGTCTTTGTTTATGTAGCTGAAAATGTTGCAATAGACTGGTGGCAACAATCCTCCTTCAAAGTAGTAAATGAGGAACAGTTATCTGAAGGAGCAGCACTGTATCTGTCCCTACAGCTTCAGGAGCACCTCCTCATGATGGCGTTACAGTGAGTACTGGACAGCTTTGATGAGTTGCAACTGGTTGCAAAGCACTGCCTGCACTCGGAGTATGTTCACGATGGCTCCAGCAGGCATCCTTGTGGGTTTGTGATCTCTACAGAACCTCTGCTGAAGCACCAAGAAAAAAACAGACAGTGGGAATTTGATTATAACATGCTTCAAGGGCAGAGTAGAGATCAAGGAACTCGGCATCCAGGTCGTCATTGTGTCTGAATATTGCTTAATGCAGGACCTGAAGGCCACATGGGGAGGTTGAAGGTTGCTTTCCACCACTTCTGCACCTGGCTTACCCACAGCTGCTTCTGTTACACTATATCCACGGTGGATGTCTCTGTTCAGAGTGCAGCTCTCCTACCTTGTGTGTAAGGTAGGAGATATGAGGAGATAGTGAGGTATGACCCTGGTACTGTCAAAAAAGAAAAGAGTACAGAGCAGAGCTGCACGTGGGGCTGTTCTGCTGAGGCACAGGGATGTGCAGGTTCCAGCTGAACACCATGCAGGGGGTGTGCTGCCTATCAGAAGTATTCCAGACATTTGGTGCCAAAGCCAATAGGCACTAAGCTGCCTTTGGGCTTGGATTTGGTTTGTATCCTGTTACAAATTGGAGATTTACTTGCTGCTTTTTTTCTTTTTTCATTTTTTTTTTCCTTTTTCCTCCTGCAAAGCGATCATACAGATTTCTACCCAAATCCTTCCCTGATTGGCTCGCTTCACTTGAGAGCTGGCCTCATATCACAGAGTCTCACCGAGCTGCTCATACATCTTGAAATAAGTAGCACTTCAGGACTCTTTCCTGGGGCTGTCTCTGCCATTGCAGAGCCCCACATGGAGAGCACCGCCCACAAGTGTTGGATGCATGTGGCTGCCTTGTCAAGGGGCTTAAAGATGTTTCACACCCATCCAATCTACATCAGCACATTTTCAATGTAAAATAAATCCTTCTGTTTGAGGGCTGTTATGCATTTCCAGGAGCTTTTTGCATGTGTAGAGTGTAACTCCAGAAAGATGTTACTGTGTAACTGTGCTAAGGGGACCTCCCTCTTCTTGTCATTTTGTGCCTAGATCGGAGAAGCTCAGTTCCAGATTCTTTTCCCCCCCCCCCAACCCAGCTCTGCTGATAAAGATAAAATACAAGGACACAGAAATGGCAGAAGTGCAGAGGCAGTCACCAGGCATCAAGCAGGATGACATCTGTACTTCATAGGAATTCACTTAAGAGAGTGCAAGTGGGCTGATGAGGACGGGGACTGGAAGCTAAGACAGGGGCTGGGGACTGTGTTTTCTTTGCAGTAACCTCTCTTCTTGTTCTCCTCCTTCTGTCTTTTCTAGGCAGGACAGGGCTGCTTGCTGATCTCTTGCCCAGTTTTGCTGTGGAGATTATGCCAGGTATTCAGTCATTTCACCCTTCACTCACCCAGTCATCTGTCATCTTGTCTGTTTATCCTTCTACAGCATCTTTATGTGATGTGTGTTTCGCTCTTACGTGTGTTTTACCTGGGGATAAAAAGGGAAAAGCCTGTCGCTTCCTGGGAAAGTGTGTTGTGCTGAGAGCTGAGAGAGCCGATGCTGGGACTTGGGGGAGGAATGGCCACGCTGGAAGCCAGCTTGCAGAGATGGTTGATGTCATGCCAGGATCAGTGTGGGAGCAGAAATGCTAGGGCTGTTCAGGGGAGGTTTTATATCAGGCTCTCTGCTCTCCCTCTGTTAGCACAAAGGTAACGCTGCACCAGGCTGCCAGACCTCAGCACCTTGTGTGCCCGTAAGGCTTTGTACGTCAGCTGCTCGTGTGGAGTAGCAACTTCCGCTCCCAAGACCCTTACAGTCATCACCACAGATGGTGGCACAGGAGGTGCCAGGAACAGAGCCCTGGATAGTAACCCGTCAGTGGCACAGACTCTCTTGTGCTGCATGGCCAGGGCATTATCTAGGTAACACCAGGTGGTTGGACCAGACATGGGAGCTCTCTGCCCGCCATGAATCCTTCGCTAGCCAAAGTAATGAGAGCCACCAGTTCTGGCACTCCTTGCAGAGGAAACAGAGATGGTGCAACAGATTGTCCTTGAAAGGGAAAAGCTGTGAGAACATTTAGCCCTTGAGTCATCTGATCATCCCCTGACGGTGCCCATGGAGTGTTTCTTTCGCAGGTTTGTGCAAAAATGCAACTCCACATAAATGTGTGAAGCTATTTTCAAGTCTGTCCCAGCGACGCACATGGAGAGAAGGCAGACACTCCCCCGCCCCCCGTGTAAGCCAGAGCTCCCTGGACCTTCAGCATGGCAAGGGAGGGATTGGTCTTTTCAGCATAGACAGAAGTCAATTCTCTCTTGCTCCCATTTACAATTTTATTGAATTGTGTATTGGCCAGGTAGTTTCCTGGTACCCTTGGTACCTGTTTACTGGTATCCTTGTTTACTGCATGGCTGCAAACAAGAAGAATGTCTAAAAGGCAGCAGCAAGCCACATTTCAGCTGTTAACATTGCTTGTTACCTGAATAAACAAAAGCAGATGTTCCTGCAAGCAGGAAACAGTTGTTGCCAGACAGTAAGGACACGTAAGGTTTCATATTGGTAGTCATTTGAATCTCAGGGTTACACAGTTGTACCTGGAAGGGCTGTGATAGAAGGTAACAGATGTAGTGGGGGAAGGATTAGGGAATTGCAGGTAAAACTAGTTGAATTCACAGTTTTGTGCATAAAGGAGGAGACAACAGGCTCATTTGCCAGTTTCCTAATCTCACAATGGTCTAACTTTCTGTGAAGTAAAATCCTTCTTGATTCATAGGTCCCTGTGACTGGGACACTTGATTTCAAACATCCGCTCCTGGTGCTGAGTGAGTATCTTGCAACGTGCACCCTACATACTAACCTGACCTCCTTTTATACTCCTGGAACATGTTCAGAAAGACCACAGACAAACGTACAATGGGCTTGGTTATTTTTTCCCTCTACCAGGCCTTTATGCTTTATGAAAGTGGTTGTGAACTGTTCAGTAATAGCTCTGGAGATCTGACACCTGAGCTTCATTGCATAGCGGTGACTGGCCACTTCTGTCGCATGGTAACTGTTTCATTGCCTGCTCTCTACCCATGGTGGTCCTAGGGAGCAAGATGAGAACATGACAAAAGAAAAAGCCACGGAGCTGTTGCTCTGCTAGGATTGGCATATGTTGAAAAGTACAGGGCTGGAAAGGATACTCTGGCTCACTATCTTGCTTGCTATCCCAAGCACCACGTAACTTCATCCTTTCCATAAGCTTAGCAAGCTTAAGAGTAGTCTGGGCTTGGCCTTTCTCTCTCCCACCGGCTCACTTTCTTTGATGTGGTGCTTCTGGCTTCCACCTACATTACTCATAGCCTGTTTATGCCCACTTATGTAAGATCTTTAATAACTGGTTTTCCTCCTACCGTTCATTCTTCTGGCATATTCACTGGCAGCAGCTACGTCTGCTCTCAGCCGCCTTTTTAATACACTGACACAATGAACCTCAGCTCTCCTGGTGCAAGGCAGGCTATCAAGCCCCTTCATCCCCCTTGAACCCCTGCTTTGCATCAGCTCCAGCCTGAATTCTTCTCTTCTTATACGAAGATGACCAAAGCCGTACAACATCAGCAACTTCAGATGAAGTTACACGGAGGCCTCGCGTGATGGCATTAATATTTCCTTGATGCTACCGGAGATGCCTCCTGTACTGGGCATAGGATTGTATTTACTGTTTTTGCAGCTGTGTTGCATAACTGGGTACAGCTCTCTTATGACAGCATTGTAGACTTTCTTTTCTCAAACATTTTCAACCAATGAAGTCCTGTAGGAAGCAGAAATTGTTCTCAATCTTTGAACGTGCGACCTTGAAAGTATTGCCGCGTACCTTGAAATCCAGTGCGTTGCTGCATTTCGTGGCTCTTATTGTAGGCCCAAGGACAACTGGCCCTTTCAATAACATATCCCAGTCTTCATCTTTAGAGACAATGCTTCGCTACCTCTTCTTACCCTCAAGACACATCGACACATTCTTACTTTCTGTGTCAGGGTCGTTCATGAAAACATTAAGATGGCTCCCAGACCCCACACCTGAGTAACTGTATCACTAATCTCCCCTCGGCTCTTTCCCATTCATTAATCTTTCCCTCCAGCCATTTCCTTATTCATTAGCTGAAGTTTTCTCAGCATATAGTAAAAAAAATAATTCCACAGGGACCAAAATTGTCTGCAAATTTATATGGAGTTCATCTGTTTCATCCAAAAAAGTAATAAAATATTCAAAAATGTAAAACATTTCCCTCGATGCTGCTGAAAGGAAATGTTTTGATTTGTAAATGCCAGATCTTTCACCGACATTTTTAAAGGGAAAAACGTCACTTCTAGGTTAAAAAGAGCATTAAAAAGGGGGAATTGTTTGTAAAAGAGTTAAGGAAAACTCCAGCAAAACAAAGACTTTCACATTTTTTTTTAAATAGAACGCTGTGGGTTAATCAAAAATGACACTCTTTATTCTTGCATTTTATTAAGAACTTGAAAAAAAGTCTGTTGTGATTGTTCCAAGCAGAACATTTTTCCTTGGCTTTTCAGCTTAGCAGCACAGGTGAGAGGTGCACCATGTGGTTCTCTACTCACATTGATCATCCTTGTATCAGTACTTCATCTTAAATAATAATAATGTACCAGGAGGCCCCTTAGTGAATGCTGGATTTCTCTTCAGAAGCAGTGGTTTCCTGCTTTTTTTCTGCAGAGCAGCCCCACCATGTCTTTCTTTGCTTTCTCACCGTCTTTCCAAGGTGGTTGAATACACCTGAAGTGTTCCCCCATGTTTTCCCTCACCAGCGGTCTGACTTCTAGGTAGGCTGGTGCACCCCTCTGATGTAAAACAAACTCCAGGCCTCCTGGACATTCAAAGTCTTGACATTTCTTTGTCTGGATGTGTTCGCCAACCACTCTCTTAATCCAGGGAATTGCCACGTGGCGGTAGGCATGCAGTCCCCTGCAAAACGCAGGGTGGCCAGATGCAGAGCTGGGAGCTGCCCTGGCACAGGCTGGGCACCTGATCCCACCACAGCTGCTGCTGCTCCTGCAGATTCCCCAGCAGCGAAGTTTTGAGAAACCTTTTCTCGCCCCCCTTCCCTTCCCGTTCAAACCCCAGCCCTTCTTGTCACAGACCAGCTCTTCTGTGCTGTCCCTTGTAGGGTGTTTTTACACCCGTTCCCTTTTGGGGCCTGACAGGCATCATCTGAGGCTTTGGCAGGGGGGGCGGTGGTGGAGGTTGGGGTGGAAAAAGCGGTTGTTAGGTTTCCTGGCTGGCTGCAACGCCTGAATAGGATGTTCGTTCGGCACATTCAAAAGAATAATTGCATGCGTGGGCCTAGTTGCGAAGGGGCAGGCCTGGCTCATTTGCTGGGCTATTTATAGCAGGCTTTTCACCATCGTTTGTCCCATTAAAACTAGAATGTGGGTAGGGAACAAACACACAAGCAGGGCATGAGCATGGCCAGGAAGAATGAGTCTTTGATGAGATCCAAATGCTAATGGAGCATGTCCTGCAGTGTTCATACAGGTCTGCTGTGGGGCAAAGGGTTTCTGTGCTGGAGAACCAGAGCTTCTGCCTCTGTGCTTCTCTCAGCCAGACAGAGACATCGCAGGAAGGGACTGGATTCCTGTAGCTCCATTTCTCACTGTCGTGTGCCATTTCTGCTTTGACACAGAGGGGGACGTAGTCCTAGACCAGCAGAGAGTCTGCTTTGTTATTCATCTTTCTGTTTTGCCCCTGTCCTCTCCCCAGGAAAGATGTTGGTGATGTTCCCTTCCACAGCGATGTGCAGTCCTGTATCTCCCTTTATTCCCTTGTTTTCCAGAGTGGGTCTTTGTGGGCCTGGTGATCCTGGGGGCGTTCCTGTTCTTCCTCCTGGTGGGGATCTGCTGGTGCCAGTGCTGCCCCCACAGCTGCTGCTGCTACGTCCGCTGCCCCTGCTGTCCCGAGTCCTGCTGCTGTCCCCGGGCGTGTGAGTGACCCTATCCAAGCCTGACACAAAACTCGTCCTGCATTTGTTCTGCTCCCTGTCAGAACAGGAGGAGAATCTGTTAATAATGCTTCCTTTGCCCTGAGCACTTTGCCTGACTAAAGAGCAAGTTTTTTGGAAGTGAAGCATCTGACCTATTGCTCAATGGTTGAGCGCTCAAAGTTAATTACGACTGTAATTCCCCAAGCCCTCCCTGCTTTGGCAGCTGTGCTGCCTTCTCCAGAGTGTCCTGCTCTCCTTCCAAAGTTGTTGTTGTATCAAGTGAATGTTGAGGGTCAGAGCTAAAAGCATCCTGGGAGTTTTCTTCTTGGCAATGCAAAGCAGCTGCCCTCTACATCAGTGCAAAATCCCTGCAACCCAGCAAAGTTCCTGGTGAGGTTCAGTCGGATCTGTCAGGTTTTGTGAGCCTCATCCCTGCTGCTGGAGTCATCAGTTGTTTTTAAAGCTGAACCGGCACTACATCCCAGCAGCAGTAATGCTGGCTGTAACGCGCTGTCTTTCAGTTGGGCATCCTTGCAGTGCTCCTCTGACCTGCCATGTGCATTTTTAAAACTCCCTTCAGTTCCTTTTGAGCCTTAGAGAAATTCAGATCGATCCTTGTTACATTTGTCCAGTTGTTGTCTCCTGCTGAGCTGTCAAATGTTGGTGATGTGCTGGGTGGGTCTGCTGGAAGCTGGTGTGATACTGACTGCTGGTCTTCTTTTTCAGTGTATGTAGCAGGCAAGGCAGCGAAAGCTGGGTACCCTCCTGCAGTGTCTTCCATGCCGGGTCCATACTACATCCCCAGTGTTCCTGTAGCTGGTGTCCCGTCTCCTGCTGTGCTGATGGATAAGTCGCACCCCCCTCCCTTAGCCCCAAGTGACTCCAGCGGAGGAAGTCAAAATGGTAATTTGCAGGGCCAGGCACAGCATTTGGGTCTCTGACTGGGATCAGGGCTGGGAAGGGGAGGAATGATTGTCACTGTTAGGAGTGCTGTGAACAGAGGGAGCACAGAGAAACTGAATTTTAATCCTGGCTCTGACAATGACATTTGCATCCCTTAGAGCCACATGCTCCAACTTTTCTCGTGCCATCAGCAGTGTGTCAGTGTGTGGGTGCGTAATTAGGTCAGCAGGGAATGGGAGGCTAAGTTCATGCCCTGGGCCTCTCTCATTACTGCTGCAAAGCTTTACTTGCAGAGGAGAAAAGGAGAAAGATGATTTCAGGGGAGCAGAGGTAGTGGCCATTTTCCCCTTAGAGCTGATGCTGTGCAAGCTGCTTCTCCTGGTAAACTGTTCTTCCTGCCCTCTGGCAGCAGTTTTTGCTGCAGCATGTTTTACTGTCCCCATGGCATTTCAGGCAAGGGGACGTGCTCCCTTGGCATTCCTGCCTGAGAGCATTTAGGGCTGGATGCCCTCCCATACCTTATGGCAGTCAGTAGGTGACTTCTTTTGCTCAGCCTTTGGGTTTGTGAAATGTGAGAGATAAAAGGCCTCTAACTAGAAAGGAGTGGTGGATGAATGTCAGACACGGAGTATCGGTATGATCACTGTCTTGGTGAGGGTCACTTTTCCTGCTGCAAAGGAAGCTGCCATCAAGGGAAATGAGGGTAGCTGTTTAGCCACATGCTAGCATTTCAGGATCAGAATGGCTCTCTAAATTCAGACACGCTGCAGCAGAAGTGACTCTCGCCAATGCAGAGTCACCATAGTGACACAGTATGTTTGCCGTTGATCCAGCTACGTGTCTGATTCTAATTATCAATTGCTAAATTTGCTCATGACAATGTGTTGATAGGACACTTCTGAAAAGACAAGATCAAGTAGTATGATAAAGTAGTTAAGCTTTTGGAACAACCCTACATATCTTTCTACTGTCCCAGTCAGCTTATTAACCTTTCTGGAATCACAAAAGGTTTTTTCCTTCAACAGTGGCACTTTTTTGTTTTCCTTCTGAAATTGAAACAGTGCTCTGGAATGGAGCATTTTGAAATAGGAAATAAATCAATCGCTGATCCAAAGCAGAATGTATCCAATTCAGAAACCTTTGTCAGAAAGTGATGAATGACAGCCCAGTGCTTGAATTTTTTTCTCCCATGAAAAATGTCACTGCATGTAGAGCATGGTGCTGCTGGCCATGGGAGATCCAGGGATTTTTTTAAGAGTCAGATCACAGCCCCAGTCTTGTCTCGCTGTACGTTACAAGCAGAGAGCACAAGTGCAGAATGAAAAACTGTGGATGCATCCAGTCAGCAAATGCAACAGCTCTTAGCACTCCATGTTCATTACAGAGAGATGCATTTATTATATAATCCAAATCAGCTGGCTGGACTTAACCCCACAGCCCAGGGCTTGACAGGAAATACTATGTATTGTAAATAAAGCCATTATTAAGGAGTTGTAACTGTTGTGGCAAGACAACAGAGGTTCTTAAGCTTTCAAAAATTCTAATTAAAATATTTTTGCAGTAATACAGACAAACCCTTGGTGTGGATCATGCACCTGTTGTTCAGGGTGTTCCTTGAACTGTGGGGATAAGGAAATGCGATAACCCTGCACCCTGTTCCTTTTCTGTTAAGGACCTCCACAATGCCAGAGGATCCCCTAATTACAGGCTGTGAAAGAGAAAACATTATGTGGCCGTTCCAAGCTACTTAATTGCTGGTTGGCCAGACAGTAAGCTAAACAAAGCAGGTAATGGTTGAGTTTATATTAAAGGCCTTTTCTCAGAAGGAGCGCAAATTATGGTCTCTGCGTCCTCTGCACAGCCAGCGTAGGTCTGATCTGAAACTTGGTATCTTTGAGGCTTCAACGTTTCTGTCAAGTCTACTTTAAGAAATGGGATCAGGAGTGCTGGGGGACAGAGACTGGAGGATTCTGTAATCCTGGCTGCCAGGCTAAAAAGGACAGCCTTTGCCCTAGATAGTTTCTGTGCTTATAAATGACCCCTGTGAGGTGATCTAGTGAGCAAACTGAGGCATGAGGGTATTTAGGAAACTTGTCTAGGGTTACATAAAAGCCATGTGACAAAGCTCCAGCAAAGCCTAGAAACTGTCCTAAACTTAGGGCTGAACAGGGGAAAAAATCCCCAACTTCCAGCTCTTTAGAAGAGTGTTGGCAACACGTAAGTTAGGGTTTCTCCTCTATTTTAAATGCAGTGGTTACCTGGAGACTCGTGAATAGATTCCTTAAACAACCATGTACACAGGGAAGCTTTTGATCCAAGAGCTGGACTCCAGACCTTTAATGCAGAAAGTGTATAAGGATGAGACATCATTTACTTCCTAACCACACTTGTCTGGGAAAAAAATAGTAGCGCTGTCCTTTCTGGGGAGGGAAACAGCTCACAGTTTTGGCTGACTTGGTTCCACCCACAGCAGAATTAAAAAAAGTGTCCACAGTTAAACACAAATTAAAGATGAGAAATGTATGAACTCTTCGGGAGAAGAAAATGCAAGAACGTTCCGTTCCCTTTGACTTCAGCAATTGGTTCTGGACAAGTGGTTGATGTCTCTGCATCTTCATTCCCTGATGATAATTAAGATGGGCCTAAAATATATTCAGACCTTATTAAAGGGTTATGGCAATTTACAGATGAAGAAGGGTGCGAGGAGGAAGGAGTAATACCTTTGGTTCTCACATGAAGGAATAACAAAGATTTAATGAGCTGGACATTCAGTATCATTGTGAGAAGTATTTAATACGTAAATGTAGAGACAAAATATGCTTTATCTGTAATGGAGAATAGTTTTTATGAGCTCTTCCTGGCCATCTTTGCAGATTTAATTCCAAAGTTAATTCTAGGTGCTTACGGTATTAACCAAGAAATATGTTTTCCTTTTGATACCCAGCTGCAATGGCAAGTCGAGCATGAAGCTAGCATGAAGTCTAGCTAATTCTCCATCAGTTCCAGGGGCTAGACATGTTGCCCAAATAGATATTTGGCACCAGCCTCAGTGTGAGTATTGGCTGTGGGGAGGCAGAGACTGGAAGCCGCCTGTTCAGGTTCCCCAAAGGTTGTTAGTAGGTCAGAGTAATTTCCAGCTGAGGGCTGTTCACTGGCCTGTGTATAAATGAGGTGGCAGCTTAGCTGAGCTCCTAGTAGACACGTTAGAAGAAAGAATAGTGAGAGGCCTCTCTCCTGGCAAGGCACCAGGCTGCAAGGGGGAGGTGAAGTTGGGAACCTGCCTTGCTGTTGCTCACCCAGTGCAGTGGGAGTCATTCTTTTGAGGGCAGTGGGTCCAGCTCCCCTTCACAGCAGCAACCTCACTCCAGGAGATGGCATGGTCTCCCACTTTGGAAGGCAGAGGCAGGACTCAAGCCACCGTGTGCATGTGCTGTCATTGTGCACGCATTCGCGGGGCTAATGACACGCAGCAGAACTCCAGGCTGCTCGCTGTCAGCTGAGCTACCTGGAGACGTGTTGAAGGCAGGACCCTGATAGACCCATACCATGTTTTGCCATCTAATGCCTTTCCCAAGTACAGAAACGCCAGGTCGTATTTCGTGATGCAGCTACTTGCCTTGTGCACGGTCAGAATCCACAGTGAAGACCTTTCCTTCCAAAGCAACATGTGGGGCTGTTAGGGGAATCATTCCCCCAATTGTTAGGGCACCGCTGCTCCCAAAGCAGAGTGTGGTTATTTAATAGCACAGACACGGGCACAGCAGTTTGGGACAGAAGGTGCCTAAGAATACCTCTGCCAAGTCCTCGCTCAGCCCACACGGTGCATACTATGCAGCGTACTACCCAACCCATATGTTAGTAGCTTGCTGTATGGGGCTGTGGGATAAAACAGAAGGAACAGGTTGGCTCAGACCCGGCTGGCTCCGTGTTCAGATTGTGCCACAAGAGGAGTGTGCCTGCAGCACTGCAGTCTTCACACAAAGGAAGGTCCTAACCCCGTGCCAGGCAGAGAGGCCCTGCTCTGCAGCACTAGGCGAACTGTCCTCACAGCAGCTCTCTAAAGGAGGCTGCATTTGCAGGCTGAGGTCCTCTTTGTCCTCCTCTGTGCTTAGGGCTGTGTTCCTGTCATTCTTGCAAGAGGCCCAGGATGAGACTTTTCTTAAATAATTCACTATAAGAGCTTTATTTCCTTCAGAGTCCTGATAAGGGGGAGTTCTTTGCTTGCTGGCTGTAGACCTGCCCTGAGGTAGCCAGGCTGTTGATGGGGTTAGCAGGTAAAGTGTGCAGGGAGCCCGCCTGCCAGCGCTGGAGCCGCTGTGGCTCCTGGTGCGTTAGAGGTGGCTTTTCTACACACAGGATGTGGAAAAGCCAAAAAAGCTACCCAGACTTACCCTGCAAACGGAGTAGTTCTGGGAGTCAAGCACTTAATGTATGTGTGGGACCCACCTTTTCTGTAAAACACAACCTGTAAGGAATGCCAGAGCAGGCGGCTTCACAGTTACCCAGTGACCTGATTGGCCCCATCACTGGATTTGGGATAGGTCTCAAAGCAGTGTGATGTGCTTAGTGGGGCTTTTCTGTGTTTCCTTCTGTCTTCTCTGGAGCTTCTCCTACCACATGCTCTTCAACCTGTGTGAGCAGAATTCATAGGGATGGGAGGGTGGAGTAGTCCTGTGGAATGACAGCTCCCAAATGCTCAGCCACCTGCTTCCCATGCAGGCAGGGAGCTTACAGCCCCTGCTGCATAGAGGAAGCCTGATCTTCCGGGGCTGCTTCTCTCATACCATGACAAATCCTTTCTGTAGTGCTGAGGAAGGGGAAATGAGTGCCACTTTTCTCTCTGCCGTCCTCTGTGGGAGGTGGAATCACTCTGTAGCAATGACACCACTTGATGCATTTGGTTATAGAGACCGGGCATTTCCAGACCATTTTTGCTGTTACTGCAAACTTTATAAATGCTGCAGCTGCTCACAACTTCACATCCCACGTTACAGACAGATTTCTTCTGAAGCAAGGACTGACTCACTCTGTTTTGGAAGACGCAGCCTACCTGCTCATCTACAGAAGCAATATTGTCAGAAAATCTCCTTGGCTTTGAATGTGTTGTCCTCTAATGCTTTGCTTTTCTCTGTAGCAGTGCGCAAAGGGTACAGGATCCAGACCGACAAGGAAAGGGACTCCATGAAGGTGCTCTACTATGTTGAGAAAGAACTGGCTCAGTTTGACCCGGCTAGGAGGATGCGAGAACGATGTGAGGAACGAGCATGGTTTGGTTTGGTTTGGTTTGGTTTTCTCTGACCTGAAAAAGACGCTGCAAATCCATAGCTAAAAGTTACTGGCTTTGCCTTAGAGCCAGCCTCTTGAATACGGTGTGCAGGGTATGGCACTTGGGGCAGAAGAAGTCTGGACCTTAGGCATCTAGGTATGTTCTCATTTTAAAGATCTCCTGCTTACCTAATCTTCCTCAATCGGAGCAGTCAAGGTGTGGGAGACTCAAATGCTCATGAAAATTGTCCACTTGGATAATTAAACTTATCTGAAAAGCCAAGTCCATATTCATGCTTTCTGCAGCCTGTGGTGGGCTGATTGCTGGGATGTCCTCACAGCTTCTGTGTGTCTTACAGTGTGGTGCTGTACATTACCAGCATGGCAAAATAAGAGAGGGATGATTTTATTGAAAGCCTGTTTTATGAGCTGCGATGGCAACAGCGTGGTTTGAAGGATGCAGAAAGGTAGTTTGGAGGGGCTGTTGCCCCGCAGAAGCAGCTGGGACCACAAGAAAGATTTAAGAAGCCATGGGATTGTTGGTTTTTGTGACACTGGCCAGGGTAAGCTCAGAAGTGGTACATTTATCAGCACTGACATCTCAGCAGTCAGACAGCCGCAGGTGAAGGGGAGGATGGTGGTGAACAGGGACAGGCTGCAAACTCAGAATCGAGCTTCTGTGTGGAGCTCCTCACTGCTTCCCCGTAGCCTCTTGCAAGCTCTGTTCTCCCAAATAAAGGCCGAGGCTGCACTTAATGGGTGTCAGGGCACAAACCCAAAGGAATCCTCTTAATGCCTTAGGAGGCAAAGCTGCAGTGATGGGGCTGAGTGTGTGCATGAAGAGGTCTTGCAGTGCAGCTCTTTGTCCTCCACCTGTTCTGTGTGGAGGACAGCAGCAGTCTGGGGGCTCAGTTCCTCTGGGCAGCATCCAACTCGCAGAGCTGACCCCCGTTAGGGACTGGTGGAGGCTCATTTAAAACAGACACGTGAGATCCTGCAAATCAGTGAAGGTGAGGGCTTCAGAGAATGACACTGCATCAAAGCTCTGTACGGATTAGGCATAACTAGAAAATTATATGTACTTCTAAAACAGTCATTGCTGAGCACACTGTCTTCTCCACCCACCAGCTTTACTATAAAAAGACGTCTCCAGATTGGTATGTCAGGCCTCCAGATGTCAATGTGCTTGACAGGGTAGAGACTGACAGCGATTCAGACAGTCTCTTACTTTCCTCTTAATCTTTCTTTTAAGGGGGTTGGGTTTTGTTTTAGCTGGGCAAGTCAGGCCAAATCCAGAGCCTGCCTGTCTCACACCAGGAAAGGGGGAGGTGGCATGACTGCTATGATGCTATTGTACCAAGTGCAGTGCCCACCTTGCAAGGGTGGAGAGCTCACACATTACTGAAACAGAGCTGAGGGGGGATTTCTGCACAAAGGCTGAACTCAGTTGGATGCAGGCATCTGATGCCATTTGTAGTACCCTTAGAATATCTCACCTGGTTGCCAGCTACCAGTTCAGAAGACCTGTAGGTCTAACAGCAGCTCTGAGCTGCAGGAGTGTTGGGCAGGATCAGCCAAGGGTTTGGGGAAGGGTCTTGGATTCCATTTTGATTTTTTTCTAACGGAGGGGTCGCTCAGCTTCTTTCTGAAGAAGCTGCGGGTGGGCCTACCACAGCCTTCCTGTCCTCTCCTCCCCTCTCACACGTGCTATCAGGTGATGCCTGTCTCTCTTCTTCTCTGCACCCTCCTGCAGATAACAACACCATCTCTGAACTCAGCTCTTTGCACGAGGACGACCTGAACTTCCGTCAGCCCTACCGCCAGTCGCGAAGGAAACCTCTGCCTCCCGCCGGGGACCTGGACAGCGATGCTGAGTACTGGGCAGGAGTGATGGGTGGGGGCAGCACATCCAGAGCCCAGGCTGTCTCCGACTACAGAGATGAGCAGGACAGTTTCCGGCACAGGTGAGGGCTGCTGTGTTACAAAGCAGCTGTATCTGGCAAAGAAGGGAGAAGGGGCAGTTTGGGCTGGTAGTTCTCCATTTCCTGCTGCTTTGGTTCTGCTTAGCAGGTCAGAGGGCTCAGGGAGAAACATGGCATCTGAAGATGTCAGATGAGGTCAGAATTGCTGTGATTCCCACAAGCCTGCTGAGGCCTACCCAGCCAGGCAAGGCTAGGTACCAGCCCCGTTCCAGGAGGGGTGTAAAAGTGAGATTGACAGGAAATGAAGCCAGTGTTCACAAAGTTCTCTCTCGAGATTTGCACCTGATCTCTATAGGCACTTCCCAGTGCTGGTGTGCTTTATTAGGGATCATGCCCTGGCGCTTGGGTGGGTGCAGCAAGACCTGTACTCCAGGCCTAAGGGACTGGCACTGTGGTGCCTGGAAAGGTGGTATCACATCCTCCCCTCATATAGGGGTAGCCCAGTCTCTCAAAAGCAACGGCAAGGATTTTCTTCCCTCAGTACTGCACTGTTGTGCCAGCCCACTCCCTTTCAACCTGTTTCAGAATTGCCCTGCTGTGAGCTTCTGTAGCTGGGTTCTTGGGTTCTCCCAGCAGGAGGTACACCTACAAGCTTTGGGGCCAAGGAGAAGCAAACCCAACCCTGTGTATTAGAAGACAAGGGAGGTGCATTTTGGGGTTAATCTCAGGTAACGTCGGACATTTAGAGTCCGAGCTACCTGCACTAAGCTGCCTTTATAGTCACCAGGGAGAAGCAGGGGTATCTAGGATGTGATGCATCTTTTCCTACAGAACACAATGACAACAGGTCAGATGATTCACGCCCCAGGAGTCTGCTTCCCTCCATTGTGTGCGGAGGCAGCTGGAGGGGATGAGCGCAGCTGAACCCTGCCCTCTAACACTGCCTCTTCCCTCCTCCAGCCAGCAGAGATCCAAGTCCGAGATGCTGTCCCGGAAGAGCTTCTCTGTGGGAGTGCCGGCCGTCTCCATGGACGAGCTGGCAGCCTTCGCGGAGTCCTACAGCCAGCGGACCCGGCGGGCAGACAGCCAGGAGACTCGGCGCTTCGAGCGCTCGGAGTCGCACGGCGGCCGCGGCGGAGGACTGCCCCACCAGGACAGCTCCATGGAGGAGTACTACACCAAGCGTAGCAGGGGCAACCGAGAGCTGCTGACGGACTCAGACCGGGGCTGGTCATACAGCCCACCCCGGAGACGGGCCCATGAGGAGAAGCACCTGCCCAGGCTGGTGAGCCGGACGCCTGGAGGGAGCCAGAAATACGATCACTCCTACCTCAGCAGCGTCTTGGAGAGGAAATCACGGAGCTACGATGAGAGCGGTGACCTCAGCGAGACCCCCTCAAAGCTGAGCTCCCAGCCCAGCCAGAGAGGAGGCGGAACGTATTATGCCTGGTCACCACCCTCTACCTACAAAGCCGAGAAGTCGCAGCAACAGGCACAGCAGCCGCCACCGCCGCCTCAGCAGGAGGAAGGGGAGGACACTCTGCCCCCGTACAGCGAGAGGGAGCTGAGCCGAGGTCCTTCGTACAGGGCCAGGGAGCAGGCCTACCTCAACGCCTCTGACAAGAAGAGGAAAAAGGACCCCAAGAAAACAGTGAGGCCAAATAGCCTGAGTGGGGAGCCACCAGGCAGGGGTTAACTAGGCAGAGTTTAGGGGCAGGGAGGCTCTGCAGGAGAATAGAGCCTGGAGCCCAAGATAAGCAGTGTCACTGTGGGAAGAGGGCAGTCACTGTGGATGTAGGAGGCCAGAAAGGGAAATAGTTCCTACACAGGACTCCACAGTGGAGGGGAGAGACAGATGTGCCTGGGACTGGGGAGGTAAGGGATGTTCTTCACATCTGTGGCCTGGTGATATAAGGAAGTGGGAGTTTGTCTAGGATTTAGGAGGAGCACGGTGGGGAAGGGATCTTATCCAGGGCTTACTGAAATTACAGGGCATTGCTTTGGCCTTGATCCTTGTTAAGGAAGGGTTAAGAGGTTGTGTTTTTCTGGGCTGGGACAGGGCTAGCAGCAAGACATGGTGTAAGAGACCGCGGGTCTTTCTGAAGGGGGTGAGAAGACAAACTCCTGTGGGTGCATGCATGTGGGCATGTGTATGGGCCATGCAAGCCGAAGGCGTTCCTCACAGAGGCTACCAACAATGCAAAACTTCCTGCTATCATCTGGTGAGGACTGATGAGTGTATGGTTGTTGGGGAAGGGGAGCTGGCGGAAGTCTGTTTCACAGGGGAGACCTTGTAGGTAGAGTAGCTTGGCTGTCAGGCCTGAGCTTAAGTGGCACATGAGAGAGGAAACAGGTGTCAGCAGACAAGGCTGTTGCTGCTTGGTTGAGGCTCTGTCAAAGCTACATCTGTCTTTTTGTCCATTCCATGGGTGCTTTCCTGTTGACATTTCTCTTCTCTTTCCTCTCAGAATGATTTCCCAACAAGGATGTCCCTCGTGGTTTGAAGTTGTTGCGGACATGTCGTGTTGATGGGCTGGGTACCATGAGGTGACTACAATGAAGACGCAGAGCAACAAGACAGGCCTCCATGAACCTTGGCAGCCACCAGCCATGGACTCTGTTTCAGTCGTTTGTTTCATCAGGGGGCCGAGGCTTTCCTGAGAGACAGACTCCCACGAACAGCACTCTGTCTCAGAGGCTCTGGGAGTCTGCCAGGAAATCGAGGCCAGGGCTGTCTTTTGCTTTCCAGTGCCCTCCATTCTGTGCTGGAAGGTAGCCACGTCTCCCTGTGTCCCCGCAGGCCTCATCTGCAGGCGAGGCCGCCGTTGTGCCCCTTGCCCTGTCTGATGTGCGGAGAGAGGCCTGTGTGTGCACCTCTGGCACTCCCCGCCTCCTCAGTTCTCCATCTGTATCATCCCGGTGCTGGGAGGAGGCCTGTTTCTTACAGCTGCAGACTGCCTCCAGCTGATCGGGCCCTACATCTACATCCTTTCGGACACTATAGAAAAGGACTGATGAGGTGTTACTTTGGCACGGGTGGGGACAGAGGGAGAGGCGATTATAGGCTGGTTTGTTCAATATATTTAGTTCTGTTCATTGTGTGATGAGAGTTGCAGGTGAGATTGATGTATTGTTTTGAAAGTGGATCAAAGTAGCTTTTCTTGTGACGAGAGCATGACGTGGTTTTTTCCCCCATCCCCAGCTGTGATTTGCTTTGATACGGTTGCGTTTTCTTGCAGCTGAGCTGTGACCCTGTAGAACTTCAAGCTAGAACATCTACTCCACCATATCAGAAGCAGTGCCCTAGCCTTGCTGGCGCTCTGCTTCCAGCACCACCAGACATCTCTGCCTAGTGAATGGCCTTTTTGTTTTCGAGAAGCAAAAAGGGGAAAGTCTCAGTGAGAGGGCAGCTGCAGATCTTCATTCTGTGCTACTGGTATTAGTCCTTTCTGGTCACTGTTCCCAGACATTGAAGAGAGCAGTAATAGTAGTGGAAAAAAAGAATTGACACTGGATGAACTCAAGCTTTGAAAATCACCTTTTGCACTTACAACCATTCCATTCACTTGAGTTGTGACATGGTTTTAAGTGGCTGTTTTCTCAGGAACAGCTGAATTTTGGAGCAAGTACTCCATACCACCTGGAAGCCTGACACTCTGGTTTTCATAGGGTATAATGCAGTCATTTCTTTAATTTTTAGCTGCTGAAATCATGATGTGAAGGATGATGATGGGAATGTTTTAACATCCAGCACCTTGGTCCTGTTATACAGAGAAACAACTCGGTGCCCTGTTGCATTACGGTTGTTGTCAGCCTCTGAAACGCCACCTCTCTTGTTACTCTGGAAGTCTGGGGAGCTGTCTGGTCTCAGGTGTTTGCTCTGGCAATACGCTCCTGTGAACACGAGATCTATTAACATCACTGAGGTTCTTCATAAAAATGACAGATTAATTTCTGAATTACTCCTTTGCCACATTAGTTCACCGGGAGTGTTGAATGGAAAGGAAAGATAATCGCCATAGATTTGATGACAATACAGTTTTCATGTGAGAAGGTGAACTGATGCCTTTTTTCTCCTCCAAAGTTCCTCTAGCCATGAATTTAGTTCTGGAAATCCCAGTCCTAGGTCATTTTGCCCAGAGAAGGATTAGACTGCAGGGACATAGAGTCATGGAGTCACAGAATGGCTTGGGCAGGAAGGGACTTTTAACGGTCATCTAGTTCCAGTCCCCTGCTGTGGATTGGGACACCTACCACTAGATCAGGTTGCTCAACCAGCCTGAACTTGAACATTTTCAGTGATGTGACATTTGCACTTCTCTGGGCAACCTTTTCTGGTGCCTCACCACTCACAGTAAAGAGTTTCTGCCTTACATGTAATTAAATCTACCCATTTAGTTTAAAACCATTGCCCTGTAAAAAGTCTCTCCATCTTTCTTCTAAACCCCTTTCAGGAACTGGAAGGCTGCTATATGAGGTCTCCCTGGAACCTTCTTGGGGCTGAACAGCCCCAACTCTTGCAGCCTGTCTTCATAGGAATATTCTAATCCTCTGGCGATTTCCATGGCCTTCCCCTGAACCCCTTCAACAGGTCCGTGACTTTCTTGTACAGGGGATCCCAGAGCTGGATGCAGCACTCCAGGTGAGGTCTCATGAGAGCAGAGTAAAGGGGCAGAATCACCTCCCTCATGTGCTGATCACACTTCTCATGGCAGCTCAGGATATGGCTGGCCTTCTGGGCTGCAAGTGCATTCCTGGCTCATGTCCAATACTCATCTACCACTATCCCCAGCCCTCCTCAGGGCTGCTCTCAATCCATCTCCCCCCAGCCTGTACTGATAGTGGGGATTGCCCTGACTCGGGTGCAGGACCTTGCTCTTGCCACTGCTGAATTTCATGAGGTTCACACGGGGCCACTCCTCAAGCCTGTCAGGGTCTGTCTGGATGGCATCCCATCCCTCTACTGAATCGACTGTGCCACTCAGCCTGGTATCATCCACAAACATGCTGAGGGTGCACTCAGTCCCACTGTGTCATTAATAAAGACATTGAACAGTACTGGTGTCGATATGGGACGCTGGGGGACCCAGCTTGTTGCTGGTCTCCATTTGGACACTGAGCATTTGGCTGCAAGCGTTCGGATGCGGCCATCCAGCAACTTGCTCACTGAATAGTCCACCCACCCTACCCATATTTCTGCGATTCAGAGACAAGGGTGTTGTGGGGGACCCTGTCAAAGGCTTTACAGAAGTCAAGGTAGATGACATCACCCACCAATGCAGTCACACTGTCGCAGAAGGCCTCCAGATAGTCAGGTGCAATTTGCCCTTTGTGAAGCCATGCTGACAGTCTCTAATCACCACCCTGCTATATGCCTTGACATAGCTTCCAGGAGGAGCTGTTCCACGATCTCATTGGGTACAGAGGTGAGGCTGACTGGTATCTACTTCCCGTGGTCTTTTTTTACCTTTCTCAAAAATAGGGCTGATGTTTCCTTTTTGCCCTATCACTGGGGAATTGGCCTGCCTGCCATGATGTCTCAAACTGGGAGAGCAGCTTAGCAACTACATTTGCCAGCTACTTACAAGTGTTTCCATCTTTTCTCATCTTTAATGGGTGTTCCTAGGAAAAAATCACAGCAAGGTTAACAAGAAGTGGACAGGTGGTTGCCATCTGAGGTCTCTGTGACCTTGAAGTCTACAGATCTACCTTACACATTAATTTAAACCTTTCATCCCCCACTTACAAGATGGTAGCAGCAAGAAATGTGGATGGTTTTTTGGTCTGAACACCTCGGGAATCCACGTGCCACAAATTTTAAGTGAGTTTAGCCTGTGCTGTCTCTTTCCAGCAGGCATCCAGCAGGCCCAGGAAACATTCCATGCAGAGATCTGAAAGTGGACCTGCAACAAGGAAAGTGGCCCAGTGAGGAGTTCAGCAGTCTCTGAATACCCCTATCTTTCAAACTGTACTGAAGGCCAGGGTGTCACAGTCTCCTCATTTCAGCTGGGTCTGTCCCTCCCCTCCGTCACCGTCATTCATTTGATGGAGCCCTGGGTCATGAGCAGATTAAAAACACAAGCCTTCTTGCTTATTTACATCAATATAGATATATATTTTTTGCTCAGTGCTGGTACTTTAGGTCATTTGTACACCATGTGTAAGCAGTTGCCATTTATCTATCTAGCTTATGATTCAGTAGTTGCAAACTAATTCTCTTCACTGTTTTAACTGCAGAAACAACTGTTCATAAGAACTGTCCAACCTTTCTTTTGTATCCAAGTATCTGGAAAAGCACTGGAGATTTTATGACTAGTGATTCTCTGAGTTCTACCAGGTCATAAAAATTTAAGCCTCAAGATAAAAAAAGAGCAGGTCTTAATTCCCTGAAGTGAGGTCTGGGCAGCACCCGTCAGTCTGCTCTGCCTTTGATCTGTGGTTTAAGATTTCCTATCTCCCTGCACAAATCTGAGGGAATCTTCAGCTGCCAATGTGCCTGTCCTCAGGCTGCCTTTATTTTTCCCATTAGGAATGTGTTCGCAGCAGCACCAAATGGAGCAAATCAAAGAGCGAGAGGTGACGTAGAGCAGGGCTTCCATCCCTACAGCCACACAGCCCTAATGACCCGTGACTTCCTGCGGCAGAGGAGCGGGGGGGCCAGAGGCTGATAGAGGGGCTGGAGAGGAGAGAAGGAGCGGTTTGTGCCTGCACCATCTCTCAGAACGCTGGCACTGGCAAATAATGAGACTGATTATAAATTTTCCAGTGATCAATTTTTACTGCTGGCATAAAATTAAAATCCTTTTCATAAAGGATATGGATGTCTGGGTCATGTCGGATGGTTTTGTGGCCTTAAAATGAAGCATCACAGCAGTGACTTGCTAAGAACTGAGACGATGAGTGAATCCTGTAAAAAAACCCAACAAGCCCTTAGAGCAGCAGCAGGTAAACTTGGCTGTGCTGTCAAAAATGTGAGCTGGGCTAATGGAAAAAGTTTTGACATCATGGAATGGGGAAATAAATACTAATGGTAATGACTTGTCGATAATCCTCCTATTCCTTTAAAGTACACTGTAAAAATTCCAGGGGGTGGCTTCAGTGAATATCCTCAGAGCCCGCCATTTCCTCCGAAATGAGAAATTAACCAAACTAGTGCTTTGAGTGCTTGGGAGCTTTGAGGAACTCCAACGCCCATCACCTGAGGCGGGGTGCCAGAATTATTCAGGTCTTTGTGCTGGCATCTGGTGTGGGGGGCTGGGACTGCAAGCATCCTAGCCTTTGTGACTAGTTCAAAGATGGTCATCAGCAGTGTGCCCCAGGCTCCCCTCACCTTCCCTGCAGCCGGTGTTGGCAGCTCTGTGTGCCACATTTCCTGGAGAGGTCCCTGCGCCTGCTCTGATGAGCCTGGGTCCCTCTGCAGCTCCCCAAATTGTGGTTTTCATTCTGGTTTGTGACTCCAGGTACCCGCTGCCGGTGGATCAGCAGTTCCACTGCTTTCCTGGCCCCTTTCACCCACAACAGGAATAAGGCAATTGGTTTTGCAGTCACCAAAGACCCTTCTACATGCCAGTCCTCTGCAGAGTATTACCTAGAACTGGCCCAAAAAATGTGTGGGAGGGAGCAGCAAAGAAAGAACCAGGGGCTGTAAGATGGAGCTGGCCTTTGCAGGGAGGAGAGGAGCGGCATTCCCAGAGGATTTTTTTCAGAGAGTTTCAGGCGAGTTCACACACATGGATGCCACCACCGGGGAGTGACCAGCCTCCTCCAGTAACAGAGTTGATCTGACATACCTTTTGACCAGAGAGCCCTCCCAAAGCTGCTCTGAAGAGATGCAGGACAGCCCTTGGGCTGTGTGAATACAGATCCCTGAGAAGGAGCAATGGCAAAACATTTTTGCAAGTCAAACATAACCCCAGACTGTTCCATAAACACAACAACAGAGTGTTTAGCATGCCTGGGCTATTCTGAAAATAATGTCACAGAGATTGTTTCGCTGAGAAACTGCTTGCAATTCCCTTCCTTCTTCTCCAGGGAGCTTTCACACAAAGATATGGGTGAGGATGTGTTCTGTGTACAGGGTTTGGGACATGTGGAAACGGAAGCTAAAGGGGTGTTAGTTCATTCCTTGGCTGGGCCCAGGAGCAAAGAGACCTTTGGCATAAGCCAGGTGCCGGTTGCAGATCTGATGCTGTGACTCCTGAATTCTCTCTGGTACAGCATCTCCATCGGGCTACCCTGGCCACATGTGCTTTCCACAACAGCTGTGCCATTGAAACCATCCTCATCAATGTGCCATTGAAACCATCCTCATCTTCCCTTGGGGCTCCTAAAGCCCCTTTGCCATTGCCTGTGAGATCAGACAAGAGACCCGTTACGGAGGGTGAAGGCATGGCTGTCATGTTGGTATGATTTTAATAACATCAGCCAGATTACCAGCTTTAGGAACGGAAAAATCTTGAGAGCAACATTAGTTAACACTGAAGGAGTCAATCTGCCATGGGTCCCATATGAATTCTCTTGTGACCTCTGTAATTGCTTTTTGATATTCACCTCTGCCTGCACGGGAGCCTTTGCCTGGAGAGACCTTCACCTCCTCTCCCTTCCTGCCCGCTGCTTTTGTCACGCTTGTAATCCCTCTCTCACCCCTTGGCTTCCCTTGGATATTTCCAGTTAACCTTCAGCTTTTCCCCTCGGGGTTCTGGTCAGTTCCCATGCAGAGAGAGTGGTGTTTTGTAAAGAGACATTTCTATCCCCGAGAAAAGCAGAAATTACAGAACACACAAAACAAAATCCCAAGCCCTCCAGAAATTCTTTCAAGCCCAAGCAGGGATGTTACTGGAAGCATTTTAAAAATTAAAGCTGAACATAATTCTGAAATGAGTTAAGTATTGTTTTCAACCCCAGGGCAGCTGCAGTGAGAGCTCTGAAGTGCAACAGAAGCAAAATGCAGCCAGTTCTCATTGTCCTTGGTGAGAACAGTGGCAGAGAGAAGCAGCATCTCATGAGTCATAGGAAGCAAATGGGATTCCAAGATGCTATTAGTTACATTTGAGTTTAAAAGTATGAATTAGGAGTTGACAGGCTCATTTTAAAAACAAAACTCAGTTCAAGGAAATGTCAAGGCTTTAATTTTAATGCTTGCTGCAGGCTCGCTCTCCACCACACCTGCTCACTCGCTCTCTAAATGCTCTGAGAACACCGTGTCCTCTGTGCCCCCAAGCACCAAACCGAACTGAGAGGGGAAGGAGTCTCGTGTGCACCCCTGTCTCAGGCAGACAGTCCACAGAGCACCAACACTTCCCCCATCTTGCATCCCGAGAACCTCACCTGTGCTGGTCTTTGTACAGGCTGTGCAGCCCAGAGCCTGGGCTGGGAGCTAGGTGCCTGCTCGTGCTGACTTTTTGTATGCCCTGCCGCAAGCCCAAAGCCAGCCTAGTCCTCTTGCTGTTCCTAAATGAGCTGTTTGAGTTTTGAGGGTTTTTTTCTGCTGCTGTTGCTTGCCTACAGCAGCCACCCCCACCCCCCATTATGCAGTGAGTGAGTGGCTTGCTTTGCTGTACTCAACTTTCGTTATTTTACTTACATTGTCCTCTCCTGTAGTGAAATTATTTTCAAAATGGGGGGGGGAGGAGGGAGGAAGGGGTGGAGAAAGGCACAAGAATACTCTGTACAATGAAAATACAACACTTTTATAGCTTTTTGGGACACATCCCCATCCCCAATTACCAAGCATTATACATTTGCCATGCTTGCAGTTTCAAAGTCGTTGCTTTTGAGTTGTCACCATGGAGAATAAAAGCAGGAAAAGCTACTGCCAATCTGCCTTTTTATTATGCCACAGGCAAACAATTTGCCCATTTTTTTTTGCTAAGAAATACACAGTTTACATGAGCTTTTATGACTGATGGCTGGTAAACCAAACACTTCCCAGCAGAGCAGCAGGCCCCTTCATAAATTTCGCACCCAGCTCACTGGATTAGCGCCTATGAGCACACCCTGCCCAGCCTCCTTTCATACCAGAAACCCCTGCAAGTTCCCCACGGAGCCACACCGCTTCGCAGAAAGGATGAACTCCCCCTTGCACACATTAAACCTTTTCCCCTGCAGATTTTATTGGGAAGCTATCTTTTTTATTTTTCCTTCTACAGACACGTTCTTTCTTTTTGGCAGTTGGACCCCTTTGTCCTTAGGCCAGTGGTAGCCTGCACCGATGTTGGTTTCACCTCCTGTGGACAAGTAACTTCATGCCGGTTCTGTCTCCATGTTACCAGTCTGGGACACGGGCTCTCATGCCGTCTGCAGACATGATCTGAGCAGCATCTGAGTGTTCCGATCCGTACCCGCGAGGCCTCATCCGCACTCAGGTGCGGGAGAGGCACACCCACGTCCCAGCTCTGCTCTGCCATCCCCCGTGCGAAGCGCATCGCCTGCCGCCTGCTCTGTGGGAAGGGAAGCAGTGCAAGGCCGCCTGTTTCCTAGGGTCATGCTGGTCAGGCCCCAGCCAGCTCGGCCCCGCTCCACACGCCCCTCCCAAATGCCAGGCTGCAAGCGCCGCACCCCCGCTACAGCTGCCCGGCTCTGCGCCGAAGCAGCGCACCGGCTTCTACGCCCGTGGCAAACACGGGTCCCGTCGCAAGCTTTACAAGGCGGGCTCCATCCTCACAGACGCGGTCCCTGGGACACAAGGTAACCGCATAAAGACAGCTCCCTCCCCGGGACCCGCCAGGCCCCTCAGCTTGGAGCTCAGCCCTGAGGGGAAGCCCCCCAAGTAACCCAAAGCAATCCTCCCCTTCCCCTTTCTGTGCTGGGGAGAGGGGCGGGGGACTCGAGTCAGCTCCGGCTTCGACAGGACGAGCCCACTGGCCCGCCTGAGGGGCCCAGTGGCCCGCCCGGAGGAGCCCACTGACCCGCCGTGAGGGGCCCACTGACTCCCCCGTCCCTCCCCAGGTTGCCGTGCGACGGGGGGAGGTGGCGGGCAGCGGCCGTGGTGGGGCGCCCCCTGGCGGCCTGATGGGCCGCCGCGCGGCGAGGGGGGAGCGCGGGGGCTCGCTGCCGCTGGCAGCCCCAGAGAGGCCACGGGAGTACGAGCCGGCGGCCTGGTCAGAGGCTGAGGGGATGGGGCGGGTGGCGTTAAAGATCTCTGATAAGCTGGACACCGCCGGGCCTCTGTCTCCTCCCCCCCGCCAAAGGCACCCGTCCCCCGCATACGGAGGCATCTCCGGCAGAAGGGAAAGGTGCCCGCACCTTGAACAGACAAACGTGGGCGAGGACGAGGTGGCGGCAGGAGCGCTGAGCCGCCACTCAGCCCCGCGGGAAGTCATCTCAGGCCGGGGGCACGTTTGCCTGTCAGAAGGCAGCGGTGCCCCGGCAGCAGCTTCAGGTCACCCCTCACACCACGGGCAAGGCTCCTTTGTGACCAGAGGCCCTGAGCTCCTGGCTGCCGGTACAGCTGTGTGACTCAGGGGCACTTCGGAATTACAGGAACGAGCCTGGGGAAAAATAAACTGCCTCAAGTGACGCAGGCCCACGGGGAGGGGTAGTGGTTCCATCCCCCATTGATGTGGGGGGAAAATCCTTTTTGGTGATAGCTGAGGTTTGTTTCTGTCAGTCCCTCCGGAGCAGGTGTTGGTGCTTTTTGTGTCCCAGTTACCACATCTTCTCTTGGAGCAACACATCAGTCAGCACGCTTGTCTCTCAATAGGTACTCCAGGGTAGCGAGAGCCTGAGCTCCAATTAGATGTGTTTCACACTCAAGAGCTTGGCTAAATGATGAATTTCTTGGGACTCTTACAATTCCCTGCTTCCTGGCAAAGCCAGAATGTGTGTTTCCACAGGCCTCAGCCCCAGTCACCTTGGAAGCACAGGTTTTGGCAAGGGCTTTAACCTTCAGTAAGGTTGAGATGGGGTAAAACTTCCATCATAGAAAGCTTAAGGCCTATTTACCTCTTATAGATACGCTGCTGTGTCATACCTAAGGACCGCTGCATCTGTCATCACTAAATCCATGCACAGTCACAGAAAAGATGACTTGTGTTCCATACAAGTGGCATTCCTCCCTGACTGGATGTTGCTTCTGCCTGGAGCAAGTCAGCCAAAAGAGAACTGTCCAGGGACATCTGGCACTGTGGGATTGTGCCCTGCTGGGGATAAGACATAGCCCAGCCTGGCATGCTGCTTCCCTCGGGGAACCCCTCTCTCATCTTCAGGTCAGATTCCACAAGAAGGGCGAGGTTACTAAAAAGAAGACCACCTTAGCTATAGAAGGTCTTCCTGGATTTCTCTTTCAAGTTTTTGGCAATCTTACACTTGAAAGGGTAGGCCTGCACAGGCAGAGTTTGAGGAATACCTGCCTAAAATGCAGATCCCATGAATCTTTATGCATGGGCCCGGCTACTACTACTAAGTGCAGGCAGAAAGGATGTGCGGGCCTGGTGCCTGTATCATTACTCTTTAGAATCCAGAGCCCCAACATTTAGGCTGACGCCATCGGCACAGTTAAGTGCTCAGGATTTCTGAGAAAGTAAAGCTACTCAGATGAGCAAAACCAGAGTCTGCAAGCCTCCCAGCGCAGCCAGTTTGTAGTGACTGCACTGTGCACCCCCGGCAGCCAAAACTGATGCAGCTCAGAGCCCACATCTTTGCTGAACTGAGCTGTCAAGACCAAGAGGCGAGCGCTTGGTCCCGGGCACAAACAGGCCTTCACCTGGTGACCACGCTTGTGTGTGGGCAGCAGACTTGGAGCTTAAGGTATGCTTTAAGTAGCACCGAGGAAGTGAAATGTGGTTTGTTTGCTGGTTGGTTTTTTGCCTTTTGTTTTTAAACAGAAGTAAACATTTCTATATAGTAATTTTTATTTTCGCTTCTGAGAAGAGAGACCTGTGGCTGCCTTCTGTTCAGGCCAGTGTGGTACCTGAGCAGAAAATTTTGGTTTCAGTGAGGTGCAAGCTGGGCTGGTTCTTCTAAATACTTGTAAAGTTACTGCAGCAAAGCTCTGTAATCAGGAGGTCTCCCACGGACAGCCTGTCATCCTGATGAGAGGTGCTTCTTAATTGAGCAAACATGCCACATTGTGTCTGCAACAATTCTCAAGTGTCCCAACCTCCTTCATCATATCAGTGGGTCTGGTGTCACAGAGCTCCCAACAAGGGGTGTTAGAGGATTTCAAACAAATTAGAAGTCTAAAGGTTCAGTGCTCGAGCATGAGCAGCATGCAGAGAATGCATTGCAAAATGTGTTCAAAGAGCGTTAACACAGTTTTGAATTGCTGCAGAGATCTTTGAAGGGAAGAGTGCAGGTAGCATCCCAAATGTTGCTGGGCAGACCTGAGATTTATGCACTTGCATGAAAAGCTCAACTTTATTTGCAGGCAAATAATTAAGAGGCAGGCCTTGCAGCTAAGCTTAACTGAGTTCCTGTTTGAGCACCTCAGCGACACTGATTTCATGATTAAACTCGGTCTGCTTGATGGGAGAACCAGAAATAATCCATGGTCAAAATATTGGACAAACTGTTTAAGTGAATGAGGGAGGGCACTGGAGAGCCTGGAGGAGAAAAAGAAAAGGGCTGCCTTCAGAGGAGCACTGAATTCAAGCACAGGAGGAAAATGAAGGGGAACATGCTGGGGTGCTTCAACACATCAAGTGGCAACACAGAAACACTGCGTGAATATTATCTTCCTCAGCTGATGAGTACCCTCTGGTTATGTCTATATTGTTGTGTAATCACAGAATCACAGAACATTAGTGGTTGGAAGGGACCTCAAAAGACCATCTAGTCCAACCCCTGCCACAGCAGGATCACCTAGACTAACTCGCACAGGAGCACAGCCAGGTGGGTTTGAATGTCTCCAGAGAAGGAGACTCCACAGCCTCTCTGGGCAGCCTGTGCCAGTGCTCCATCACCCTCATAGTTAAAAGGTTCCTCCTTATATTCACATGGAACTTCCTGTGCTCCAGCTTGCACCCAGCGCCCCTTGTCCTGTCACTGGCCATCACTGAGAAGAGCCTGGCTCCATCCTCCTGCCTCTCACCCTTTATAGATTTATAAACATTAATAAGGTCACCCCTCAGTCTCCTCTTCTCCAAGCTAACCAGGCCCAGCTCCCTCAGCCTTTCCTCATAAGGAAGGTGTTCCACTCCCTTAATCATCTTGGTGACCCTGTGCTGGACTCTTTCAAGGAGGGGCCCAGAGTTGGACACAATATTCCAGGTGTGGTCTCAAATACAGCCCAGGGAGCCAACCTGGGTGTCCAGTCCCCGATCATCTGCTTCACATAACACATTAGTGTGCTACAGTCTGTGCTACATTCCAAAGTCATTTGCAGATGTCCACATCCGGTAGCTAATTGCTCTGGAGGACCACCATGTGAACAAAGGTCCACCGTAGCACCCCGCAGGAGCCACATGCCTAGGGCACAGGCCCACCAAAACCAACACGCTGTCTGTGCCATGTCTAGCTAGACAGCAACCTGGCATTTTTGGAAGGAGTTCACCTGGGCTACTACCACTTGGCTTCTGTGCCCCTGGCACCTTTTCCTGTGCAGACGTAACTGGTTCTGTTCATTGCTTTGCTTTGCTCCTTCCAGAGGCAAACACAACAGGCTGATAGTCCAGCTCCCAGGCAAGAGACACATTTCCAGCCAGTTTCTGGGGGAGAACTACCACGCAGAATAAATATTTTGGTGACAGTATGTGCGGTAAGGGTACCACAGAAATTGGGGGTTGGACCCGATGATCTCTTGAGGTCCCTTCCAACCCCTACGATTCTGTGATTCTCTGATTCTGTGAACTGTAGTTTCCTTCATACGGTGGCAGCGGGGGTATGTGCCTTCCTGATGGGGCTGGGGGAATGCAGAAGCAATAGAGGCAATGTGTCAGGCATTTCCAGGTCTAGCCCTCCCTAGAAACATTAAAAAAGAAGACGAAAAACAACGAACATCTTAAATGATGTGTTTCTTGGGAACTGACAGCAATACTGGCCATGTTATTTATTTCCTTTTTGGCCTGCCCCCCTCTGACACCAAGGCTCTCAGTCGTACATACCCTATTGCTTGTGAGGCTGGGGTCTAGACTGGACTAATGCAGTCCAGAGTGAACTCTCCGAAGTCTGTCACTTAAAAAACCTGGATCGATTTACAGGTCTGCCTTAGGGCACAGCCATGTGAACAGTAGATCGGCACAGCAGTATGAAGCCAGGCTCTAGGGGTGAAGGCCTGAGTAGAGAGCAACTAAAGGACTTAAACCAGATCTACTGCCATTTGCTCTCTGTGACAGCCAACGGGTGGCTAGGGGAGGTGTGGGTGTACCTGCATTACTCAGCCAGTGATTCCATTCACATCCACAGCTCGCTTGTTCCCTTGGGATCCTGTCCTCTTTGGGCTGGGCGTTCTCTTTGCCCCGCGTGCCATCTCCCATTCGGGAGGGAGCCCATCTCCCCGTGGAAGCTCATTGTTAGTGTTCGGCCTCCGTGCGGTGCCGAAAATAAAGCTCGTACAGCACACCAGATCTGATCCCGTCATTTTCTCGCCTGAAGCACACTGTGATTTCTTCCCCCTGTTCAGCTCCGTGGGAGGAACAGGCATTTCAGTGTACACTGCCACGCTCATTACAGGGAGTTCTTCCGCACCAGAGATATTAACATCTTTGTTATTACTGCCAGTTCTCTCCTCCCCCGTACCAAGCGGTCGCCTGAGCAAGAATTCCTTTTAAGGACAGACTCCCTGTAGTAGTATTCTCCTCCTCAAAGTGAAGAAGACCTCTTCAGAGGTCAGTTCCTTCTGCTTTCTCAGAATCCTGCCTCCCCCGAATTCCTTAGAAAGTCATTATTAAAGACACCAAAACCGCCCGCAGAAATATCACAGAAATTCTAGAAATCAGTGTCATAATTACCTCTTTGTAATCATTAACAACTCAGAATCGTAGCAGTTGAGTTAGAAAGTTTTATGCAAGAAAAAATGTTTTAACATTTAATATAAAACCCAAGTTTGACATAGCTTATTTTTCCAACATCATCCTCTTTCAGTTCATCAACTGACAATCAGAAGAGCACAATTAAAAAAGAAATAGGAATCCTAAATACTTTTTAAAAGTCTTATAAAAACATTCATAAAGTGCCACCCACAAAAGCACCTAAACAAGGATCTGAGAGAAATACCTATCAGGGTGTTAATTTACTTAATTGCTGCTGAGGACTAAGCTGTCAAACAGCAGCGTCTAATTCAGGGAGCAGCTGCACCATCCAGCAAAAACACCATTCCACAGAGGTGGCTCCAGCAGAGCATTGTCTGTGCCCATAGCACGTATGCAAAGGCACCCAGCACAGTGTTGTAGGGTTTTAAAACAAACAGATGCTAACACCACCTAGCCCTAAGAATACCGGCAAGTGGGAGCTGTGGACTCCAAGGTGAGTGACCACCCCGGGCTGTGTGGCCTTACTGGGAGGGCAAAACGCAAGCAGCTTGTGCAGAAAACAGGTACAGATTTCAGCTGGTCTTTACTGGGATAGAAAAACATCACTCCCGGCTAGAAATACCAGAAAAAGGCACTGATCCTTGGAACGCTTCTATGTTCTCCTCTCTGGCCTTGAACGTACCATGCTGTAATCACCTTTCTTTTCCCCATCCTCAAAAGAGGGGCTCAGACCCACCGTACCGCAGTGAACATCCACTAGTTTGTCTAGCAGCGGCCTCCCCCCACCCTTTGCTTGAGTGCCTGGGCAGTGCACAGGAACATATTTTCCCAGAAGCAAAGGGGACAGGCTCTGGGGGCTCCCTCACCCGAAATCCATGCCCTCTATGAGGCATCCAGGGAGCAGCCGCATGTCTTCCCAACACTGGGTCCACCTGGCCTTCTTCTCTCCACTGTCTACTCCGTATGGTGCTTCTGGTGGCGCACCAGCTGGGGCTGGAATCGAAAGCTCTCCCCACAGCGGGTGCAGTGGTAGGGCTGCTCCCCAGTGTGGATGCGGGTGTGTTTGATCAGGTTGGAGTTGCCGCTGAAGCCCCGGCCGCACTGGCTGCATTTGTAAGGCTTCTCGCCAGTGTGGGTACGAGCGTGATTAATGAGGTCAGAGCTCTGGCCAAAACGTTTGCCACACTGCCCACAGGCATAAGGCCGGATGCCGTCGTGGGCTCGCTGGTGCTGAAGGAGGTGGGAGTGTTGGCTGAAGCTCTTCCCACAGGCTGAGCACTTGTAGGGCCGCTCGCCCGTGTGCATCCGCTGATGTTTGATGCAGGTGGAGCTGTCGCTGAAGATCTTCCCGCACTCGCTGCAGACGTAGGGCTTAAGCCCCGTGTGGATGCGCTGGTGCTTGAGGAGGTTGGAACTCTGGCTGAAGCTCTTCCCACACTCGGTGCAGGTGTAGGGCTTTTGGCCCGTGTGGACCCGCCGGTGCTGGATGAGATGGGAGCTCTGGCTGAAGCCCTTGCCACACTCCCCGCAGAGGAATGGGCGCTCCCCGGTGTGCATTCGCTGGTGCTGGATGAGGTGGATGCTCCGACTGAAGCCCTTGCCACACTCGGAGCAGATGGTGGGCCGCTCTGCACGAGGGGCTTGCCGTGAGGCTGCCGCCATCCTTCTCTCCTGTCTTTGCACCAGGCTGGTATCAGAGCAAGGCAGCTGAGCCTCCTCTTCCTCCTCACAGTCACCCTGTTGTGCCCCTGGGGAAATGTGCTGACTTTCACAGCTGTCCATGAACTGTTCCTCTCCTCCTCTGGGCCCTGCTGCCAACATGTCCTCCTGATCCGTGTCTGCAAGGTGATGACCTGGAAGGGGACCTACCTCACTGCCTGGAAAAAAAAGTACAACTTTAACTGTGATTGATTCTTTCTGGGAAGTGGCACAGCAGAGAACGGGTAAGCTGTGCTGGAGAGCCTGGTCTGCACCGTGTAGGAGAAGCGGTAAAGGGACGACTGGGAGCAAATGGAAACCTAGCTGTAGGAGAGGCTGTGTGGCGTCATCATGTGGCAACACAGAGCAGACAAGCCACCAACAGCAGAGGCAAGGACAATGCTACAGGTGTTTTCTTGCCTCCCAGAAATCTTGTCATCTTAATATTCACTCTTACACATGCTCTTACCAGCAGGCTGACAAAGGCAGGCTCTCTGCCTCCCCCAGAGCAGGTGTCAATGCGAGCCACATGGCATAAAATGGTTTAAATGACACCGAGGCAGTTCAAAGAGCATTTTGTTTGCTCAGTGTTTATAAGCTTATCAATCTTATTCCTCACCCATGTGTGTCTCCTCCAAGGCCTCATGATCTTGTTCTTCTCCTTGATCCATCTGGGTAGTTAGGTCAGGTTCGGCAATCAGGAATCCTTCTTACAAATGCAAACAGAAGTAACCTTAGTTCAGTATTTAGCAAAAGCCTGTCATATATCTTAAAATCCACTGTCCCTGCTGAATATGGGGAACAAGGACAGTGGTTACATGAAAGAATGGAATCAACTGAGTCAGCATTTATGGAGATCCCGAGCTCTACTGAGGTGTCCAATTTCAGATACTTCCTTAAAGGACATTCAAGGTTGGCCCCCTTCTGCTACCTGGTGCACATTAGGACATGCACTGGACGTGCTGGACTCAGAACTGGTTGACAGCAATCATGGACACAGGTGTAAGCAAACAACAAAATCCAGCCATATTAACATTTCTTCAGCAATGACAGCCACGAGATTAATTACTCTCTATTATTTTAAATGGAAAATGACTCTTTGGTCACCAGAACCTGATTTACTTCCTTGCTGCTTTCTTTCTCCTCCAGGACTCTCAGCAGGCTGAGGCAGCAAAACCCAACAAAACAGGCAACCTAATGTCTTGTCTACTCCAGATGGATTCTGTTAGTTCCCTGCCTGGCATCCCTACCGAGCTCCAACAACCACCACGAACGCAGCTATTGGGCAGGGTGCTCTTACAAATGCCATCAGCACCAAAGACAGGAATTTTGCCTTCAGTATTTACTGTTCCAAGGCCAAAACCAGCCAAACAGCAAGCAACAGCAGTTATCATCAAGATGGCAGGTGTTAGTAGTTGCTGCAGAAAATAACACAGAGGAACAGAGAAAATACAACGGTAAGAAAAATCCCACCTTGTTTTAAAAAGTAAGAGTCAAAGATGGCAGGGAAAAGATGCCACGTGGATGAATCAAGGACAAGAGACTGACATGTGTCACAGCTAAAGCTGAGATCATTTACAGGAATATTTTTAATGCATTTAAGACATTACTTTCTAGCCCCCCCCCCCCCCCCCGCTTTTAATCTTTATAGTTTCTTAGTACTAGTTTGCATCACTTCAAAAACGTGCTCCCTGAACTCTGCTTCAAGCTACCAATCTCCCTGGACAATCAGTCAAGCTCCAGATGGAACTGATGAATGGAGAGATGGGCTCTGGTGCACACAAAACACTGCCAACTGATGGATGCCTGGTCCTGGACCACTTCATCCATCACCAACAGGTATTTAACAGCAGGTAATGGGTAATAAGTGTTTAGACAGTGTCAGGATCAAGGAGACAGCTCAGATGAAGGGACAGTTTTGGACCTTGGTTTCCAGCGATTATAAAACCACTTATCTCGACGTCTTGGATCCTAGGTGGCAAAGCTGGACAGAAAGAAAGGGAGCAAGCAAAAGATAGCAACCGTAATCTTGAACTGAAGAACCATGAAGACGAAGAAAAAAATCAGATAAGAAAAAAAGAAGCCTTAGCAAAAAAACCCAAACCAAACCAAGCCCACAACTCAACACAGCGGCCTTAGAAGCTACTAATTTGAGCCCCTGCTTTAAATATCTGCTGAACACTGAAGTGGACCACCCCTGTGGATGGATCATTTCTGGCAGTTCTAAGCTGATACACAAAGGGTGGCTGCTTTCTGCAGCCCTACAGCTCTCAGGACTTTGTCATTGTTGAGAATTCCTGCTGCAAGTTTGGCAGTACGAGCCAACCGAGCTATTTACGTACGTACCAGATGGCCCACCCCCGCTCTAGAGCAGGAGCCGTCACAACCCTGTCCGCACAGAGACCTTTCCCCCAGGCAGCTAGTCACAAACAGTGGGGCTTCTCTCTGAAAGCTGTCAACAAACAGGAACTTTGGAGGAGCAAATCCCTCAGCATCTCAGAGGTGGTACCACCATCTGACAAAGGTCAAGTAACAGCCACCCGGGGAAACATCTAAGTAAGCAGACAAGGTAGAATGAAGAGTTCCCTTCTGACCCTGCAAACATTTCCTAGCTTGAGTTGCCACTGACACACTGCTGCTACACTCAGATCGGCCACAGCAGCTCCACAGAAAGCCTTTATACAATTAATGGGCTGCCCTGGAGTAAGGAAAGATTTTCCTCCTTTCCCACCATCACAGTCATGTCTTCAAAAGGAGGGGACGAACCTCATCAGCAGAAGGGACATTCCTTCAGGGACTGCATCTGCTACTGGAAGAACAGGCCTTCAGGGATTGCATCTGCTAGTGGAAGAATGGGCATATTGGAGTTTTGCTTGAATGTGGGAAACGGAACAGGAAGAAGGCCTGTGCATGTGGGCGTGCAGGGTTACTGCACACATCATCCACAGCTTCAGTAAAACAAGGCATGAGGGGTATCTAACTTGGACCTCTGCAGAGGGCTTTGCAAACACACCACAATGTTCCTGGGGCCTTGGCTTTAGTGTTGTGATACCATATAGAGGTTTCCTAACTGGGTCCTACAGTTTATGTTTATTACCTTGGCTATTTGCAAATAACCACTTATTTTCTCTTCCAGCCGCTCCGTTCTGTATTCCTCCTGCATCTGCCCCAAGCTGTGAAGGTTACGGGACTCATCCTAGCGCAGAGTGCCATACTTTCAGCTTCTCGTGCTCCTTGGGATCCCACAGTCTGCTCCCAAAGTGCTGCCGGCCGCTCCGCACGGTCACGCCAGGCGCAACAGCACAAACCTGCAATTCAGAAGATGTTCACCTCTACCCCTCCCCAACTACTATCTGGGATAGATGATGATCGCAGTAAAAATCAAAAGGTGAAGGCACTTCTATCGCAGAAACCAGCTAATTATGCAGCTGCACACGTTTCCCTTGGGTGCGACGAGAGCCCCCTTTCCCTGTACCGTCAGGTTTGTTCATAAACCACAGCACCCGTCAGTGACTGCCCTCCTGCCCAGCCCGGGATGCTGCGAGGCAGGCACGGGAAGTGGAGCGGGAGGGCGGCTGCAGAGTGCGGTACTAGAGCACCCAAAGGCTGGAGGGGTGGGCGGGTGTGTCTGCAAAAGGGGGCAAGTGCTGAGCAGCTTTTGGGAACAAAGGTTTTCCACAGCTGCCCGCCCGCAGCAGCGAGCTGAGGCACTGCGTGGGAACTCGGAAAGATGCGCGTTTGCTCCGTGGCAGGCAGCAAGGGATGGGAAGGGGGAACACGCATTACAGCTAAGGGGTTCAACCAGACCAGGGTGGCAGCTACAGCAGAGCGGGGTCTATAAGAGGGACAAGCTGGCCCTCCTCCGAGCCGCGTTCTTCTCTTTTCCTCCGGGAAGCTCCTTCCTTCCCAGGGCCGACAGACAAAGGCTCAGGCACTGGTTTAAAGCCCGGCGCTCAGTGCCGCTGGCCTCTCCAAGGGCACCCCCGGCTCTGCCCCTCACTGCCGCCCCGTCTCCCAGCCGAGGGGGTGCGGGAGGTCCGGCCCCGCCGTGCCGTGCCGTGCCGTGCCGCGCCGTGCCGCGCCGTGCCGTGCCGCGCCGTGCCTACCTGCAGGGCGCCCGCTCCCGCCCGACGCCCGCCCCGCTGCGCGCCGGCAGCAGCTTCCTGCTCCGCGGGCAAAGGGCGCTTCCTGGGCGGAGCGGGAGGTGCCGGGCTTGGAGCCGCGCCGGGCAGGGAATCGGGGTGTCTCCGTGAGGAAAGCCCCGTGCCCGGGGGTATCCCCGCAGCGCCGCCCGGACCCCGCGCTCCTTGCGGGGGATCTACAGCGCCCTGGGCCTCACGGATCGATACCCTGCACCTGCCTGCCTGGGGGAAGCGCGCCGGGGGGGCTGCTCGGCGGGGGCTTGCGGGGGGAGGGACGGAATACTCGGCTTTACAGCTGCTCCCGAGTCTCGAATGCGGTACCTCTCAGAGCGCCGCTGCCTAGAGCCGGGTCCTGGTGCACCCCAGCGCGTTGAAACACGCTGTTGTTTCACGGGCCGTATGCAGAGGTGTGTGTTTGCTAAAGCGCCTTCCCTTAGCGCCGTCAGGTGCTTTGGCATCAAACTCTCAAGGGCAGAAGGGAAGCAGCTGAAGTTCGTGTCCGTGGTAGAAAATAGGAGGCCCAGCGGCATGCAGCAGCAGCCCCTTGTGAGGATACCGTGCCATGCGAGGTGGGAGAGGAGATAGGGGGTCACTTTGTTCTGCAGTTACCTCGTTTGGAGTCTCCCCAGGGGAAAGAAATGACCGCAGGGTTTTACAGCAGGGTGCCTTGGCTTCTTAATTTCTCCAGCTTACTGGAGGGAAGAAGGTAGATAGATGACTGTGTATGTTTTCATGAAACGTGGTAGGGAACGTGAGAGCTTGGGTGAGTACATGAGCACTTCCCTCATTTTTGAGAGGAAGGTTTCCCTACGCAGTAGGTGACAGAGGAAGGGGATAACTGAGGCCTTTGCAGTTCTGAACTTAAGCCCCTGCCTGGAGACCCCTGCTCAGGGCACTGGAATGCCACTGCTCCCCAACAGAGAGCTGTTACAGTTCCCAGCATGGCTCTGTGCGTAGGGCAGGCCTCACAACGTTACCACGCACCTGTATAAACCAGTCCGTTCCACTTCGATACACCCACTGTGGCACAGGCCTCCAGCACTACCCCAGCTGCCCACTTTCTTCTGCGACGTGGGGGCGTTCGTTCCCTCGGCCTCGCACGGTCAGAAGTCTGATTCTGGGGGGGGGCTTCACTTCAAGCTTGACAGGAACCAGCCTGTCAAGGCTGTGTGAGACCACGCAGCTTTTCTTCCCGTGGCCATCTGGATGTTCGGTGTTTTCTTGCCTTGGTGACATTTGGGTTGCCCTGCTGCCTTACCAGGGGACTGAGAGTTGGTTTGATCATGGAGGAAGCCACCCTGTGGCCACAGGCAGAGACAGCAGATGTGCTTCACTCCATAGGGTCATGAAAAACAAGCAGCTTTTCACCTCGGCCCCTGTATCCCACAGATAAGTACGCTGCCTTTTTTGGGTGGTGGCTCTTTCACACCACCGCTTGCTCAAGGTGATAATATAGAAAAATTCCCAGCCCTTCTAGGAGCTACAACGCCCAAACGTGCAGTACGTGCTTAGCAGTGGCACAAAGCAGGCTGGCTGTGAGGTGAGGACTCAGATGAGGGCACAGAAAGGAGTGGTTTTCCAGGAATATGGAAATCTTTCACTAACAAAGTGAAAAATACTCTCACAGCCACCTGGATCCTTTTCCTATTCAAGCTGTTGTTAGCAGGGCACTGCTGATTTGCACTAGTGAGAAACCTTAGTGAGTGTGTGCCCTAAACTCTGTGGGAGTCACAGTGAGAGAATGGGAGCTCAGCTGAGGTTTTTTGTTTGCTAGGGTTTAAGCACCAATTTGCATTAAAGCCTTTTTATGTTGGAGAAGCTATGACTGATACGGGCTCATTTGACCAGCAGCCTGTAATTTCACTTGCTGTGGACAGATGGAGAAATGGTCATCCACAAAATAAGATGGGAATACTGAAATAGAACGAAGGGGAAAACAGCCCCATCAATTTACAAACTGGTACAACTGACAGGCACATTGCTGTATCCTTGTTATGCTTGTAGCATATAGCACATTTGCTTAGAAATGGGGAGGGTTGCAGGTCAATATGTTCACCATCAAAGTACAAGTGTACAGAAAAGAATGAGAGATGAAAGTAATCCTGTTTGCTGGATCTCTCTCCTTGGAAGTTTGAAATGTGGCTAGACAAAGCCATGGCTGACCTGATCTGGTGCTGGCGACAGTTCTGCTTTGAGCAGGAGGTTGGATTCCAGAGGTCTCTTCCAATCAACATTTCTGTGATTTTGTAACCAAGATGTGGGCAGTTATGAGTAACCACACATGTAGCATCCTGCAGACAATTCAGTAATGGAAAGTAGTCCAACACCCTGCTGAAGCAGGGTCAGCCAGAGCAGGCTGTCCAGGATCAAGTCCAGCCAGGTTCTGAGTATCTCCACGTCTCCATTGTATTTCAAGGGAAAAAAAAGAAAGACAGGAATCAAACTACTACTAGACTGATTAAAAAATTGGGAAGCCATCAGTTGCAATATCAGTGCTAAAATGCATCTGTCACAATCTAGGCATGTGCTTGTGGGGAAAAAAGTGACATCACCATGTCATGTTCCATTTTTTAGTAGTTCAGGGCAACTTCACAGTGTTCCTGGAATACATGTTCCCCAGACTACAATACCTGCCAGTGCTCTGGGAGGATTCCAGCTTAAGGTACATGTATTGTGTCTTGGTAGTAACTGCTGCTTTGAGCTTCTTGCAGTGACTCAAATCTGCTAGTGGCCTTAAAAGTGGATGCAGAAAGAAGAGCTTTCAGCCAGGAGACTCAAGGACACCTATGACTGATTGGGACTAAAACAGCCATCCAAGCTATTGCATACACATGAACAAGGCAGCCTAGGAATAGCAACGTTTTGTTGTCACAAATCTCTTGCTGAGTTTGATTCAAGCATACCCAGGCTTGTTGAATTAAAAATTTTTCTAAATAGAAATAATAAAAAAAAAAAGGTGAACATCTATGGATCTGCTATTTTTAACATGTTACTTTGTTTAGAAATGATAATATTCATTCCCTTTTTGAAGAAATCAACCTCAGTATGTTTGGTCAATGACATATGAGATGCAGAATCAAAGTTATGTCTGTGGACCTGACTCACTGCTTACTTTGGTGAGTAACATATAGCTGAGGAGATTTGCTCTGTCTGATGTTTAGTCTCCCCAGTAGGACACAGTAATCGCTGAGGGTTTGCAGAGGTACACTCATGTAGACATGCAATCTGCAGCTGATGTGCATGGAGGTTAGTGTAAGGAACCTGTGATGGACCCTTCCTTCACCCGAAACGGAGACTGGCTGTCATTGTGTGAGTTTCAAGACTCCCTAAGTAAAAAGATAATGAAAAAAGCCCTTGTAGAGATAAAAGAGTGTAATTATAGCTTGGGGAGGAACATCATCCAGTGAGTAAGCAGGGGCATTCCCAGCATTAAGTAACTGGGAAGAAACCCCCAAAACCCAAACGAGAGGACTAGAAGAACAGACACACCTACATGAATTTCTGCATGAATTTATTGGAGACAAGCCCCAGGCTCCTCAGGCCCCCGAGACAGCTGGCCGGTGGACTGGCACAAGCTTGTTAAGAGAGGTTATGCTTTATGTACTTACATACATACCCAATAAAACTTGTCAGTTAAAGGAGAGACTGCCGTTATCTCAGTTGCTGATTGCTTAATTGCCCGTTACCTAGATTTACTGCTTTCCCTACGCTCTTACAAAGCCAAGAAAGGGCTAAGAACTGGAAAAACCCCAAAGACTGAAAAGCAGCTGGGAAACTGCACTGAGGAGTCTTTCAGCAGATGCTGAATTTTATCTCATTTTTAGAAGAGAGATACAATTGAAATAGTTTATTAGTTAGTCTGAATCTCTTTACTTCCTTGTGGAGGCTGTGTCTTCATACCATGGGAAAGGGGGATTGCCTTTCATGAGATGGTGGCAGGTAGATCTCTGTGCTAGCAGAATGCTGTCCAAGGACTCGTTCATCCATTTGAGTCACTGTTTCACAACTGTGGCCGCTGCTGTGCCCCTGTGGCCAGTCTTCCCTTAAAGTGTCTGTAACTGAAGGATCAGGAGTAATTGATGACCCCTCTGACCACCAATACCTGGAAATAAACAAGAATTTTTAAGGAGTTGTTATAAAGTGCTTCTCAAAAGCAGTTACCCAGGAGCACTAGCTGTCCATCTCCCCTGACAATGAATTGTACCCCTTTACTCTCAGGTAGCCCCTGTGGCACCCCCAGAGCCAGCCCCTGCATTTCAGACAGGATCACTTGGCTGCTTTTTAGAAGGAAGGGCCTGAGCAGTGGGGTCTGGACATGCAGTCTGGCAGCAACTGCAGGCCGCCTCATCTGCCAACCGCCAATGACCAACCCCCAGCTGGGCACGTGCCACCTGGTAACCGCCACAACTAGCTGGCCACCCTTCATCCTACCTGTGGCACCTGGCTGCTGCGTGCCTTGGGAAGTGGAGTCCTGCCACTGCCACAGGGTGCCTTGCTGTGTGTGCCCGGGGGGGAAACTGGCCCCATGGTGGTCCCCTCGCCTGAGGCGCAGTAGGGCAGGAGGTGGCAAGGGGCAGTTGTTGGGGGGCATTGAGGTTGTGGCCTGGCAGGAGCCAATGGGGAGGAGAAAGGAAAAGATCTGGAAGGAAAGATCTGAATGGTCACACTCAGAGAGTTGTGGTCAACAGCTCAATGTCCAAATGGAGACTGGTGACAAGTGGTCTTTCTCAGGGGTCGGTACTGGGACCACTACTGTTCAACATTGTTGTCAGCGACATGGACAGTGGGATTGAGTGCACCCTCAGCAAGTTTGCCAACGACACCAAGCCAGGTGGTGCAGCTGACACACTAGGGGGAAGGGATGCTATACAGAGAGACCTGGACAGGCTTGAGAGGTGGGCCCATGCCAACCTCATGAAGTTCAACAAAGCCAAGTACAAGGTCCTGCACCTGGGTCAGGGCAATCCCAAGCACAGGCTGGGTGGAGAATGGCTTGAGAGCAGCCCCGAGGAGAAGGATTTGGGGGGTGTCTGTTGATGAGAAACTCAACATGAGCTGGAAGTGTGCGCTTGCAGCCCAAAATGGCAACTGGATCCTGGGCTGCATCAAGAGAAGCACGGCCATCAGGTTGAGGGAGATGATTCTGACCCTCTACTCTGCTCTCATGAGACCCCACCTGGAGTACTGTGTCCAGTTGGGCTGTTGGAGTGGGTCGAGAGGAAGACTGCAAAGATTATCAGAGGGCTGGAGCACCTCCCCTGTGAGGACAGGCTGAGAGAGTTGGGTTGTTCAGCCTGGAGAAGAGAAGGTTCTGGAGGAGTCTTACAGAGGCCTTCTTGTGCTTGAAGGGGCCTACAGGAAAGCTGGTGAGGGACTTTTTACAAGGGCATGAAATGATAGGACAAGAGGTAATGGCTATAAACTGGAAGAGGGTAGATTTAGACTAGATAAAAGGAAGAAGTTTTTCACTGTGAGGATAGTGAGGCACAGGGAAGTTGTGGATGGCCCCCTCCCTTGAAATGTTCAAAGCCAGGTTAGATGTGGCCTTGAGCAGCCTTGTCTAGTGGGAGGTGTCCTTTGAGATTCAGTCAAGTTCCTTGTAAGTTGTTTTCCTTCTTAGCTGGGGGTGGGGCATTCTGCACACTCTTCTCCTGCTGCACCATGGGGTTCCACTCACAGGAGACAGTCCTCCACGAATGTCTCCATGAGTCCTTTCTGTCGGGGCTTCATCTCCTCACCAGTTGCCTCAGCGTAGCTCCCTTCCATGGTGTGCTGACCTTCAGGCCGACTGCTCCAGCCTGGTACCCCACAGAGTCACAAGTCCCCCCGGCAAACCTGCTGCAGTGTGGGTTGGTCTCTCCATGGGCTGTAGATGAGACCTCTGCTCTCTGTCATCATCCATGGGCTGCAGGGGAACAGCCTGCTTCACCACGGTCTTCTCCATGGGCTGCAGGGGAATCTCTCTCTCTGGCACCTGGAGTGCCTCATCCCCCCCCCACTCCCCTTCTTCACTGACCTTGGTGCCTCCACAGTTTCTTACATCTTCTCACTCCCTTCTCTGGTGGCAAAAAGTGGCTGCTTGCAGGTTTCTTTCTCCTAAATGTGATTCCCAGACGTGCTGTGACTGTCACTGATGGGCTCATCCTTGGTCAGTGGTGGGTCTGGCCTTGAATTGGCTGATGTTTAAGCATCTGGATGATGTGCTCAGTTACATGCTCTGACTTGTCTGGCCTGGTGTGGAGTCAGGAGTTGGGCTCTAGGATCCTTATGGGTCCCTTCCAACTCAGGATATTCTATGATTTTATGATTCTATGATGCTTACTCTCTGGGGCCTGCAGAGAGCACCTGGCTGCTTCTTGCAGAAGCCACCTCTGCAGCCCCCTGCCTCCACTAGGACCCAGCCACACAAAACTGCAACAACGTGAAGTGCTTAATGAGGTCACCTGTATTTGAACGCTTGTTTTTCACCAGAGGGAGCTTGCAGCTCGTTGTTTGTACAGCTTTAACTAACTCTGCTTTGTTAATTTTTTCCTATCAGATAAATGTCCCAAGGCGTGCTAAAAAACCCCAGCTGGGTTTTGTTCTCAGGTACCTGGGCAAGAAGGGGTGAGTGTGCTGAAGGGGGCAGCCTTTCCCCATTCCTTCCCTCAGGCAGCCCTGCGTTCAATTACTCCATTTCAGGCGGTAGTTGAATTGGGGGACTGAGCTGTATTAACGTGGTTATTTGTTTAAATATGTGTTTTGTCGGCCTCATCAGGGTAATTGTGTCATGCAAAGTAAAAGGTAGCAGCCTCGGGCCCCACTGCGGCTTGATGTCAGCTGGAACCGATGGGCTGACACGTACCTGAAATTGCATGCACGTGCCTTATCTGCCCGAAGGTAATGGCATATGCAGATTATTTGGGCTTCAGTGGTCTGTGGGTGCTGAGAAGAGATGATTAAAAAAAGGAGACCTTTTTAAACAGTTCAGGTAATTATGCAAATACCAGAGGCTAGTACTCCGTGAAGGTTTTGCACAACAAGCCTAGCAAAGGGAGGCTGGAGTCACTCAGATCATTTTCTTCTGAGCCTCCTCCTATTGCAGTGGCTGCCCAAGGGTCACACAAGCAAGAGAAAGCTTAAAACAAAAAGCTGAAATACAGCTGCACGTAAACATGTGCTTAGATACATGTACACCTGCACGCACACGCACACACGTCTTCATCACAGCATGAGAATTATCAAGGGCACACTGAGCTTAGCAAAACCAGTGTGACCAGTGGTGCAAGTCAAAAGCTTTCCACACTGAACCCAGGATAAAGCTGTAGCTAAGACACTGATTATGACTATTTAGCAAGTCTTGCTGCTGTGTAAAGAAGACTCAGCCACTTATCGACTACCTAATAAACATGCTCCCATGTTTCCAAGTCACAAGGAGCATCACCAGTTTCCTGTGGCAGGAAGGAAGAGGACTTGTGCCATCACTGGATTTCTGCAATAGATCAAATGGATGCCTTTGGGGACCTGCACTGCTTGGGGAGCTCATTTAATTAGTCCAGATGTAGACTGCCATGCAAGGATTGATACTGGGGAGGGCACATCTGAGGCAGCAAGCTGTCCGTCTTTGTTAGGGCAAATGATGTTACTCATTGGTGGACTTGCTCTCCTTCAGAGATTGTTTGAAGCCAAATGATGTTTGTGGCCAATGGCACTGACAGACATCTGACTATATATCTGGCTTCATTAAGCTGCCATATTCATTTAGATATCTGAGTTGCTGAAGGTCTGCCCATGGTTTAGATTTCTTGCATTTGCGGTCATTCTGTGCTTGTTTCTTGCTATTAATCTGAATGCTTTTGTGTTGGAAGACGCCAGTGTGCAGTTTTTCCTCCCTTGCCTTTTGAGTGTGTAATCATAAGTTGGTTGTTTTCAGAGTGCTGTGGTTTTCACAGTCTCCATCTTTGCTGATACAAGCAGTGAAGATGACCCACAAAGCTGTATTTCGTGAAGGTAGCAATGAAGGTTGTGGCAGCTCTCTGGTAAAGTTTGTGCAGGAGAGGTGCTTGACTTGTTCCTTGTATGGCAGCCTGTGTTTTTAGCCAGGCAGAGGTCTTTTGTTTCTATATGAGTGCAAACCACAGCAAGCAGTTATTTTGGATAGTCAGGGTGAGTCAGCTGACATTCGTTTCATTTTAAGGCTCTTGGATGCATGCTTTTCTGCGACCCTGCGCTCGCGGAGTTTGGGTCCAAGGTGTTGCTGGATGAGCAGAAAGACAGGCAACCTGCTCTGTTCTCCAGAGGTTCGGTCCATTTTGTTACTCATCCTGGGTGTCAGCTCAGCCCTACATGCAACTTTCCATGTTCCTTGTTGAAGCAGAGGCAGTGACTTGGGGAAAACTGTGAGACAGTGAAGATGGATCAATAATTTGCTGGTCAAGTTGCAGCCTTGGTGTGATGCACATACTGTGAAAGGAAGCTTCACCCTAATGTACTGTCAGGCTGGGAAATCAGCTTCTGTGAACTCCAGAAATAACTTTACTTTCTGAGGTGACCGCTCAGCTAGCAGAGATGTGTCGGAACCACTGACTTCTCTAGAGACCCGCAGGAGTTTGGTTTTTTTCACAGGTGCTCCCTTGGCACACCAAGAAGTGCTTTGTGCTGTCTCCGGTGGCTGCACTCGGTTAGCCGCGTACACGCGCGGGGAGACCGGCCAGGCGCCGAGCAGGACGCGCAGCGCTGCTTCGCGCGGCTGCATGGCGTCACGCCGCTGTGCAGAAGCGTCGTGTCCTCGGGGGAGGCTCTGAAACCGCGGGGAGCTGTGATGCTGTCCTTTGTTACAGACATCCTCACCCTTCTGATGACAAAGCTGTGCTCCTGACCAAACAGCTGGGAGCTTTTGCAGTGTCGGAGTGTTGTTGCAGTGGGCCAGAGGAGCAGTTGTGCAGCCATGCAAGTGCATCTCCAGCAACAAATCCCCCTTTCTTGACCTGCAGCTACACCTTTTACCTGGATTCTTGCTGTGACAAGCTGTCTTGTGGCGCTGACCTCCACTGTCACACTTGGGGCACGGTAAAAATGGAAGCGTACACACAGGTTCATAGCCAAAACTATTTTGGCAGTGGTTGAAACCACAGGATTATTATTGTTTTTTAAACAAGATAGCTATTGTAGCTGCCAATTCTCTGCTCAGGTTTGGTAAGGAAGTGATTAGCATGCAAGAAGACTTGAAATATTTCTCCTCATCTTCTTACCTTGAGCCACACCACTCATCAGAGGTCTAAGTGAGCAGGATTTAAAGGTTTTCTAGTGAATAAGCCAATTGAGAAGTGTATATGTAATAGCAAAGAAGAGGTCACTTCCAAAATGTTACCTATTTTCATTCTCCAGGCTGTGTTGTGTGCACTTGTTAATCTTGAAGGTAAGAAAATTTATTTAATTCTTAATTATTCTCTAGTAGAAGCATACTTTTATGCTGAACTGGGATGGAAAATCTGGTTTGGTGGGGATGTTAGAGGTTTATGTTAGAGGTTTATAAACCTTCTTAGAGGTTTATGCTGTTAGGTTTATTAGCTGCAGGATCAGGACAACACTCAAGTGCTGGGTTGGAACAAAATGATGTTCCTGAAGTGTTTTAGCTTGCTGCTGTGAGCTAACAGCTGCACTTGCTGTTGGAAGTATCTTCTGCTTGAAATCAATTCCACTGGGAAATAAAAGACCTCAGCTAATAGAATTACGTCAGTATATTTGGAATATGAAAAAGCCATGCAATTAAAAATAGAATATTAATTAAGCTTACAGCTTCCTCTTACAGATTTAATGTTCGAAGGAGTGTGGTAATAAACTCTGGCAGGATAACGCCAGTAAAACAAATCTAATTTGACAGAGTTGGCTTATTAGACATTATTAATTGAGTGTGAGTTGTGAGCTGTGCCTTCGCATTTACAAAGAATAAAAATGGCTGATTTGTGCATCAGCTTATGCTGTATGTGGCTTTATTTCATACAAAAAAACTCTTCCAGGAGTTTAAAGAAATTTCTTACTGAAGTTTTATGAAACAGCTAAGGAGGAAGACCGGTACGAAACCATCTGTGCGTAAGCTGTGGCCCTTGGACAAGCCGGGGTTCAGTGATTAGGCTGAGATCATACATTTCAGTAGCTGGATTTTGGAGTGAATCTCAATTTTCACTCTTAAATCCCATATCTCAGGTGATGTTCCCAAACCCTTGTCATCGCCAGAGCCTCAGCCTCGTGGCTGTAACTGGGATCTGTTTGCTAACAACTCTCCTTTCGGTGTGCGCTGTGCTTTCAGCTCACAGCGATGTGACAGCCACACACACAAGGAGAGTGTGTGACTATGTCATGTTTGACCTTGACTATCCCCACTTGGAGCCATGTTTTCAGATCAGCTGGCACAAGGGGAACACATCCTTGTGGCCCCGGAAGCACGGCAGCACCAGACACCACCAGCACATTGATGTCTTTCCTAATGGGACGCTGAGGCTCCGCTTGCTCGGGAAGGAGGATGCTGGGCTGTACACAGCCACGGTGTGCAACGGCTCTTGGCACTGTCTCTACCAAAGAAATTTTCAGCTGTATGTGCATGGTGAGTGTGAATTATCACTTTAAAGTCCTTATCTTTCCACATTGGGCTTCCTGGATCAGACACTTGTTTATGTTACGATGTATAGACTATGGATCCATGGTTGGCAGCTTCTGCCTTTGTTTTGGAGTTCGTGTGGTAATGTGGATGAGAACAGTTGCATGTTGTAGTTTTGATTAAATGTCAGTTGCACTTGCAATTAGCATCTAGCCTTGTGCTGCAAGTCTGAAAAACAAGATGTTACGGTTAGACTTTTAGACCCAACCGTTTAAGCTCCCAAATGTGCTGAGCTCTTACTGAGTTTCCTTGTTTAGCTACTGGGTGCTAATTTTAGACTGTTTCAAATCTTGTTTTTTCTGTCTCTTTATGCAGTGCTTGAATTTACCAGCTAAAAACATTAGACCGTTGTTTTGAAATGTGTTAACATAACTGTTGAGGTCAACCTGGTCCGGCAAGGTCCTCTAAAAGCTGCCTGAGCCTTCTTAAAGTCTGACTCACAGTGAAATAATGTGGCAGTTTATATATAAATGCTGATTAGGAGGACTCTCCTCCCTGTTCTGAGCATCCTGGCCCCTGAGATATTGCAGTTCTTCAGGGGTACCATGGCACAGAAGATTAGTCAGAATTACGCTGTGTTCTGCCTTCCAGCTTTCCTCACTCTCAACATCATCCTCTGCTTCTGGTTGCAGGGCTGCAGAGAGCCCACAAAAGTAAACACTTGCCTTCTCTTCCCAATAACTCCTATCTTCACTCTAGTTCCTGCCAGTCTCCTCCTCATGCTGCTCCCCTGATGCTGCTGGTACCAGCAAAGCACTCTGGCTGCCTTGCCCTGACCATGGCCCTGCATGTTGAAGGCAGTTTTGTCTTCTGTGCTTCAGTGACTTGAAGTGACGTCTCTGATTCAGGCCAGAGCAACACAGGAACATGAAATAGAAAACAGGTTCTGATGACACCACTCTTTGAGGGCACTTGGGTTTTAGTTAATGCCTTTCCTCTGTTTCCTGGAGGTAGGAATCAGAGAAATATTTGTCCTTCTTGTCCATAGGACGGGTAGACAGACAAAAAGGAGGTGTTTTAGGCTGTTTGAGATGCATCCTATTTTGAGATAACTAGGCAACCAAACTAGCAGATGGTTTCAGTGTAGGCAGAATCTGTGCTTGTCGGGGCAAAGCAGTCTTTGCCCAGAAGCAGTTAGCTTTCTAGAAGCAAGCAGGTATCATTTGAACCGGAGTTATTTTCATCCAGTCCTTGAGACTACAGCAATTTTCTAACTCAGACATGCCAAATCCAGCTTACGACAAAAGGCACGGGGTTTGTTTCCTCTTCCAATGCAGCAGCTGTTGCAAATGTCAGGATCCAGTTTTGTAGGGAAACTGTTAAAAGTTGTGATTTGGGTTTGGGACAGTGTTGAAGACATTATTTTAGATGTGCCCCTAGGCATTAATATATATGATGGGTGCTGATTCATAATGCATTCTTGATATGTCTTGTGACCTCCCGGTAGGATTTTCCATTCCTAGATCAAATCCAGGTAAAATGCCTCCTGAGCATGACAAGGAAACAGACCTTCTCATGGTTCCCAGGGACTTAACTTGTTATTTGCCTTCCTCTTAAAAGTGAGCTCTGGCAGCATGCAGGTTCCTGGCAGATCATACTTCCAAGGTAGTAAGAGATTTCAAAAAAGCAAATACATATGATGTCTTGTACATCCCTTAAGTAAATATACATATGTGCTCTCTTTCAGCAGGAAACCTTGTCAGAGGGCTTGTAGGTGACTGTGTTACTTTTGACTCAAACTGCCTGCAGTCAGCTGGGTACATCGATGTCATCTGGAAGAAAGACAACCATCGAGTGGCCAAGATAAAACCGTCAGGGAATGCCACAACCTACTGTGAAAGAGCCCATGTGTTCCCCAATGGCAGCTTGAGCCACTGCCCCACACAGTGGGGGGATGAGGGAGAGTATGTGGCATATGCATTTGATGAGAATGGTGCACATTTGCATCAGAAAACTTTTAATCTGAAACTGAAGAGTAAGTCTGAGCGTCCTAGACATGTGTGATGAGGTACTTTGTGTAGGTGCCCTTGCAGTGTTTGCATGCCTTGTTTTGTTTCTGGGGTCTTTTACCAAATGGTGTATTTTGTAGAGGAATAAATATCCAGAGAAACATTGCCACATTTCTTCCCTTCCCTATTGTAGGACGTAAGTCTAGAAACGTAGTTTGACCCTGGGTGGCAGAGTAAGGAGATGCACTCATCTGTATGGCAAATCCTGAAAACAACACTTAGATTATGAATGCTACTCTGGCAGGTTTCCTTTTCCAGGTCCTCTGTTCATAACATTTTTGGCTTCTGAATTCCAACAAGATGGTGAATCAAGAGTAGTCCATTTCCTCCTGGGCCAGGTCATGCTTATAGTCTACTTACCAGCATGGAGAAAAACAGAACTCAGGGTTGGGAGAGGGTCCAGACTCCTGTGGTTCATCTAATGTTTCAATTCAGTTCAAATTACCCTTTGTAACAAGAACTCAGGCTTCAATCCTTATCACTCCTGTGCCATGTAATGGTTTGCACAGATGGGAGAGGGTCTCTATATGTGCAGGTTAATGTCTGGACTGACTGCTTGGGGCAATCATGTGCCTGAGGGTGGTTCTTGTGTGGCTAAATCAACCTTTTCAAGTTATTTTTGGGGACTCCTGCTGCATTTATAGCCTTCTCCAAAGTGCAGTGGTCTGCAAGAAGACCTGTTTCTTGGGTATGTTGGAAAACCAAACCCTGAACAAAGAGGCATGAGAAGTTCTACGTCCAGTTTTTGGAAGGAGTGCTCTAGCTCCAGATCTGTTGTGTGTCTTTCCTCAAGTTGCCTTTGCTCTTCTGAGCATAATGTCTTTTCTGTCCTCATCTCTTGTTGGGAGGAGGATGGGAGCAGGGGTGGTTTGAGGGTGCATGTGGGGTGCAATTTCAAGGTAGCATAGTGCAATTTCCTTGCAGGTTCAGGGTTAGCTCCTGTGATACCTGTGACCCTTTACCCATGCCGACCCAGAGGTCTGACATATGAGCTAAGTGGTGCCCACCTACCCAAGGGGTTTTGCAGCCCATGCTGCAGCTGCAGCATTCTGGGGGTTGTGATTTTACCACTTTCTGAGACAGGTGTGTGAACTGCAGTAGGAGCAGAGACCATAATGTAGATACAACATGTGAAGGGGCTGCCCTCAGTTTACACCAGTGTTGTGCAGACAGCACTAATTCATGTTTTAGGCCTGGGTAGAGTCCCATTAACCTATAGCTTACCCAACCCCAGGCCCACCTCATTGTACTAAAGAAGATCTGTGTAGGCACATGGAATGGAAGAAACATTATTAAAATGGGAAAAAAGCTATCTCATAGCAAGTGAAGATATTAAAGCAGTCTTAGAGTGAGTCTCTGTATTGATTTCAGGGTGGTATTTCAAATAACTCTAGCAAGGGAAGAACACTTCCAAACAACAAGAAATAAAAGGAATGGGCTTGTTTGTGGTCACTCTGTGGAATGGAAAATACTCCAATAATGAGCAGTTATGTTCTTTTTTTCCCTCAGGAGTGGAAAGATTTAAAGAAATCACAGAACTTATTGGTGGATCCATATTCTTGAATCTAACAGAGACAATGCCAGAACACTTCTTCCAAGTATTCTGGAAAAAAGAAAACACAGAAATTGCTTGGACAAATGGTTCTTGGGTTTGGTAACATGAGGAATATGTTAACAGGTCTGAGATTGTGTCTAACTACAGTCTCAGACTAGACAGGATTCAGGAACGGGACCACGGCATTTATTCTATAGAAGTGAATGACAGAGAGGGGACAACCCTGTATGAATGCATTGCTAACGTGAAACTTGGTGAGTATCTCCTAAAAATGCTGCCTCTCAGTTAGGGAAAGCTTTCCCTGCCCCCTGCCCCTTGCATCCAGGTTGAATACACAAACCCAAATAAAGAAATCCTTCCCTGTGAGGGTGGTGAGGCCCTGGCACAGGCTGCCCAGAGCAGCTGTGGCTGCCCCCTCCCTGGCAGTGTTCAAGGCCAGGTTGGATGGGGCTTTGGGCAGCCTGGTCTGGTGGAGGGTGTCCGGTTAGAACCAGATGATTTTTGAGGTCCCTTTCAACCCAAACCCTTCTGTGGTTCTATGATGCTGTGAAATGGATTAGGTAAGAGACTGCCCCAAGCTGTGACTGGCTAATAAACAGATGGAAGAAACAGAGACTAGCTAGGTCAAGTCTTGTTGTGTGAAGCTGGGCCTTCTTTTGCCACTATGACTGCTCCAGCCTAAGAACTAGGCTTACTCCAATATATTATGAAAATACTATGAGCTGTGACCCAAAAATTGCCCTTTTTTTTTGGGCCAGGAAATACCATGTTCTTTGCTCAGATGATTGCTGGTTCAGATGTATCTGAAGAACTTTCTGGTGAATTTGAATTTATGAGCATCCCCCAGATTGGGAAAAGACCCTCTTTCACATCTCTCACATTGTCAGCGCTGAGGCACTGACAGGCTGACTCCTGTTCTTACCTCTGCCATCAGAGTGGTTCCAAATAATGTTTATTAATATGGTGATAGGTGGTTTATATATAAAAATATATGTAAAAATAAATATAAAAAATTAGAAACAATTCTAACTAAATGCTGCCTACAATTCTAGTTTTGTTCTAAATTCCACAGTGTAGGAGGTATAACCACTGTGGTTTTATTGATACAATTTTCTGGTTTGAAAGAGAAAAACATTGTAAAAATTTTTTTTCATGTTTCCTGCTTGCATCTCTTTCACTTCATGCCAACAGACTCGTGGGTTCCTGGGCCAGAGCAGCTCTGGGCAGTGACACCCTAGCTTCCCAGTGAAATGGCATGAGCCATGCCTCAGAAACACAAGGCTGACGTACTGTTTGGTTTCTTCTCTGGTGCAGAAACCCAACCAGAGAGATACAGAGAGACTTACAGGTATACCTGCCCACCAGGCAGTCATACTAAATGCCTAGTCTAGTGTGTACAGAGTACATCTCACTAGCTATTCTTGTTCCACCTTACAGATTTCTCTGGCCAGTGAGCTGAGGTTCTTTGGCCTGTTGGCTGAGGCCTGTCCCGATGTTATGGGTTAGAGGCTCCCATATATACTTTATGAAACGAGGCCCTTTGGCAGTAAAATACTCAGAGGAAATAAAGAAGGTAGCCTGTAATTTTAGAACTCAGCTTTCTGATGGTAATGTACTTACAGGATGTTACAAAAATAAAGATCAATGAAGCTAAAGTAGTACAGCAGGATGAAGGTACTGTAAGTGTTTTTCACGACTGAATTTTCCTTGTAGAGCAAAAAGACACGTTAAGAAGAAGTCCTGTTCCTGTACTGTTCTATACTGTCACAGCATCTCTAGGAGTTGTAATTGTAATTGTCTTGGTTGCGATGATACAGCATTCTCAGAAGCACACCAACAGGTCAGGTAAGATATCCTATCCTATGTAACACTTCCAGAACATGGGAACCCTAACTAAATAGCCATTCATGTGTAGACCTGGCTCCCTGTGTTTCAGGGAATATCTGACAGTGCAGTTTCTACTAGGAATTAGGTTAAGACTAGCAGGCTGCAGCTTTACCCTGCTGTCAGTGCTGGCTGTGGCAGCTGCAGGGACTGACTGCCTGGGGCTCTTCCACATCCATGGAAGGACTTTCACCTCTGCCTGCTGCCAAGGTCCAGTTCTGGGAGTGTCCAGGCTGGTCCTGTCTGTGTCTCTGCACGGTGGTGTCATGGCAAGGACTTAGGAGGTCCCAGCAGCTGATGTCTTCCTGCTGTTTGTGTGGCGTGCTGAGAGGTGGTTTTGTCATTTGGAGGTGGGGTGCTGGCTGGTAAAACAGGGCCCTAGTGGGGCTCCTCTGCATTCAGTCACTTTTGGGAGCGCAGGGTAGGTGAGTGCAGGCAGTGCAAGGGAACCCATGTTTACTCCTGAGCCAGTGAGCCTAGCCTGAAGGCGATGTGACGTCCCCAAGTCCAGACACCATGTCACCATGTCACCACTGAACCTCTGTGTGTAAGCACTTGTTTAGCTGGGCTCAACCATGGCAAGTGTTGCGTGGTGTGAGTGAAACTCTGCTGCTGCTCAGGAGTTCCACATTAGCTCCAAGGCCTGTGTGAGATTTTAATCCAAACCAAAGATCTGGTTTGCCAGTTTGAAATAGCTCACACCCAAATTGGTGGCAAGATGGGAATGAGAATCATGGGTTCGCTGCAGCAGATGTGTAAGGTGAGGTCTGTGAGTGGGTCTGTGTGCTCAGAGGATGGAAGATGGTGCCCTTCTCTGGCAAGAAGCTGGTACTGCCTGGAGGCGCTTTGCAGTTCAAATGCAAAGTTGGTCCAGTACCTAGCTGAGGGAGACAAAAAGTAGTTGGTCCCATGTGGTAGGAAGGAGTGAGGAGTGATTTGAAAGGCTGTAAGCTAAACAGAGGGGCGGATTGGGGGGCAGGAAGGGACAGAGACAAGAGAGTTGAGGGGAGGGTGCATTCTTGGGGGGGTTGTCTGCATGAAGAGACTAAAAAAGACAAGATCAGTGGGTAGAATGGTTCTCCCATGGTTCAGAGGGTTGAGACACAATTAAGACTGAGCCATTATCTTTAGTTATGTTCTCCTGAGCCTTACTTTTCTGTAGTAGGGGTTGAACTCTAAAGAACTGAGCAATAGCTGTGCGTGAATTCTTACACCTCTTCCTGCAAATGTTTCAAGTGTATTTGTCTGCTTTTTGCTTGACTTGGCTGAAGTTTGGGTCACAGTACCAAGCATTCAACATGGAAGTTTGATACTTAGAGATGCGAGAGGCAATCCCAAGGAACATGAAGAAAGGGGTGAAAGCAATCCTTATTCAAGTGAGTATCCATCACTGTGTGGCTTTCTGTTGGTCACAGGGGGGGAACAGGAGTGTGATTTGTCTGTGTGAGGTTTGGTGAGGCCTGATTGTTTTATTTAAACTGAATGTTGTAATCAAGGGGATCTTTTTCTCACATAGACATGCCTGAAATTTGAGAAAGATCCAAGGTACTCAGTGTGCTCAGAGCTGCTGATAGCATTAATACCAGGGTACTCACGTGTGCATCAGATTAGGACTGTCTAGCTAATTAATTTTGTGCAGTCTCAAATCCTTCCTACCCTAACCTAGTGGGCTGTGTCCTCTTCAGCTGTGTGCAGAGACTTACAGTTCCTGTTAGCTAGCTACTCACTGCCTGGGGATGGCTGGCACTTTCCCTCCTTCCTCCAGCAGCCCCACATATTTGTCAGGCATCACTCTTTCTGGGCAGAGGGGAGCGGGTCAGGCTGGACAGGGCAAATGGCAGTGATCCTTCTCTTCCATCTGTCTTTCCTTCTGTCCTCCCCCAATGGGGCTCTCCTCCCCCCTTCCCCCTTGTGATCCTTGCACAGTTCCACCCACTTAGTCGGAGGAGTTTCCACCCTAGCTCAGGGCCAGGCTATTGGGCAAGTGTTAGGTACCTGTAGCTCATCAGCCTGGAGAGCATTAACGCTGTCCCCTGGACACTGAGATGTGTGGGACCTACAGGGAGTAGACCTGCTGTCACCCCTAAGGTGGGTATGTGAGGAGTCTGATGGCTTCTCTGCGGACAGAAGTGATTCCTGCATCTGAGCAGCAAGCAGTGATGCTGGAGGCATCACATGGGAACTGGGTGGTTCAGGGAAGAGGTGTATCTCATATAAATTTGATTCTTTGCTTTGAGGAATTGTCCAGAAGCGAAGTCTCTCTGTGGATCATTAGTTTTCCAGAGCTGATGTCCTTCTCTTTCCTCTGCTGAAGGTCTTCCAGGAGAACCTGCGAAGAACCCCTTGGAAAGCAGCCGTGGTAACTGACCCCAAGAAGAGTTCAGCACCTGCTTCTCTTTGCTTCCACTAGGAGGTGTCACTGTGAAAAGAGAAGGACCTCAGGGATTTCTGGGGGGTGGATTGGGGCTTTGACCTCGGTCCCCTCTCCTCTTGGGTGGTCCGTACACCTGACTGCATGGACAAGGGAATAGGGCCAGCAACAAAACAGCTCAGTGGACATGGGTGGTTTGCTTAACCCTGCGTCCAACACACAGGATATTAATAAAACTCAGAAGATTTAAGCATGGTTTTACTTGCATTGCTGCTTAGAGGAAAGTGCTGCTTAGGTGGAAGTCACTTTGAACTATGTTATGAGATGGGAACTGTGCTGAAGAACATGCAGCAGCTTTTATTCAGGAAGTGTTGTTTTAGAAGGAAAAAAGAAAAGAAGACAGAACATTGCTAGCAAATGAGTATAGCCATATATATAATTGCCATTAATGAACAGCCTTAGTAATTAGCTGCTGTATTTTCTGCAGTGCCTGTGGTTGGTTGGGTTTTTTAACCTTACTTTTTAACCTTAATTTTACCTTAAATTGTGTGTAGTAAATTTAAGATGGCTTTATCTTAGCTAAAAGGTGCTGTTTTTATGTTTCACAAAGTGTCTTTTCTTACAGGATGTTGAATAAAAGTGGGGTTTCTTTGTGTGCCTGTGTTTTTTTGTTTTGTTTTGTTTTTTGGTTATTACTAAAAAGCTCTTCCTGAATGTCATTATGAACCAGGATTGCTTATGTAATCAGTTTGGCTGTTTGAGTCTGTCTTGATACACATTCTATCTGGAGATAAAAATCTATGGCTTTGCATTGTAACCCTGCTGTAGGCAAAGGCACATGATTGGTGTCTCTTTAGACTAAACAGGTGATTGTGGATGCAGTCCCACTCCCTGACTGCCCTTCTTTGGGGGAAAAACCCCAAACCCAACCCCTTTCTCATCTTGTTCTCACAGGGTCATTCTTGCTTTGCTGTGCAGTCCATTTTAAAGTTGTGCAGTTGAATTTTGAAGTAATCAGTACAGTAACTCCCTGTCTTCATAGCTCTTGCTCTTCCCAATGTGTTCAGGGAGGACATAGAACTTTTTTTTGAAGGGGATTGCCTGCTAGTTCACATTCAGGGTTATCACAGAAAATACCCTCTATGAAGCCAAAATTCAGGTTTACCTTCCAGTCTAACTCACCAGGTGTGAGCTTATGAGTCTTCATGATGTAAGAGCTCTTTAATTCCTCTTGGGTATTTATAGGAAAAAACCTTAAAAGCTGGTTCCACCATTGGTCTACAAGAATTCAGGGAGTGTAGATGTAGACTGAGAAACATCATAAGCTGATTACAAGTGACACTTCTGGAGATACCCAATTGTGTAGTGTGATGAAAAATTAAAAGCTGATGAGTATGAAGTGTCTGAAAACTGAGGAAGCTTTGGTGGATGTGAGAATGGCTACTAGAAGTTGCAAACTGGAGGATGTCACAGAAAAAGGAGTTTCCAAAATGGGCTGTGAGCTTAGAGTGTCTTCATGCTTACACAGGGCAAGCTAAGTAAACATTGCAAATTCCTTGGCTAGTTCTTCAGATCAGTTTCAGTTTGTAAAGTGTTTAACTGAGGGAACTTTGCATGTCCACTGCACTGACTAGGTGACTACATGGGAAAGGAAAGTTTACAGGTGCCTGTGGTTCAGTTAAGAGGGTACAAGAGGTATAAACATATCACATCTCTGAAGGAAAGAGTGACTTCAGGTTTTAATGGTCAAAATTCCTCAACTTTCCATGTGTATCATTACTTTTTAAAATGCTAGTCTTACATGTTTTTCAGTAAGATCTTCTATGCTCTGCTTTTGCCATTGACTTGATACTATTAAGACAAGAGTGATCTGCAATTACTTCATCAAGAAACGTGCAAGCTTCCTCAGGGCATCACACCTGTGCTTGCTCTCACCTCCAAACACCAGCCCATGCAAGACTTAGGCAGTGAGGGACAGAAGACCCACGTGTGGGTTTGGTAGGAGGTTACCCTGCAAAGCCTTATGCTGTGTATGACTGGGGCTCTGCAGCCCAGGTCTGGCTGCTGGGACATGCCATGGACCTGTGGTGTGCCACCAGCTGGCTGCTCTGGCCATTTCATTCCTCTAGGTGGTAGCTTCTCTGTGTGAGTTTTATCTTTATTTTATTGTACCCCATCACTTTGGTCTGGGAGCTTTCACTGATCTGATAACCCTCACTTAAAAGCTTCTCCACACAGTTCCAGGAGCTTCTAAGACCTCTTCCTGCTGCATCCAGATTGGCTGGCTGATGATTGCTAGCTATCTAGGGACTGGTTAGGTTGTAAAGGTAGGTGGGGCTTTCATACCTGTGAAAGAGCATTTTGGGGAAGGCTGGTGTGGTTTGGTGAGAATGAGAGGGGTTGGAAAGGCTTTGAGCCCCTGATTCTGTGCAGGGGTCATGAGTCAGCATGATGTAGCTGTGAACCACAGCAGGGACCAGACTGCAAGGAGCCAGGTGAGTACCCACATGCTCTCCTGTTCGGTAGTTAGAGATGGTGTTAGTGCTGATGGGAGTGACCTGTTGGTCTGTGGCTCTGCCTAGTCAGCCTGAGCAAGTGGCAGAGGGCTCTGTCTGGCTACTTGGAGCAAGTGAGGTATGATTCTGTCTGTCTGGTTGCTTTAAATGGTGTAAGGCTGGTTGGCTGCCCAGGGCACAGTGTGGGACTCTAGGGGAGCAGCTGCTATAGTGGTGAAGGGCTCTGGCTGTCTGGAAGGCTGCTTATAGTGGTGCAGGGCTCTGGATGGCTGGGCAGCTGGAGCCCTACACCATTACAAGCAGTTGACACCTAGCCAGAGCACTAAGCTGCTTTAGCCAGCCAGGCACAGCACAGCACCTCTTCCAGGGCTGACCACCCAGTGCCCTACACAACTTGCCCTGGTTGGCTAGCTTCAGCCCTAGGATGTTTGTCTCAGCCATCTAGCTGGAGTCCTTGAACATTTGCCCTGGCTGGCTAGCCAGAGCCCTACACCTTTAGAAGTGGCCTGACAGATAGACAGAGCTTTGTGTCTTTGGTGCTGTTTATGGTGTATTTGGGTGGGATGTTGGTGGTTTGTGTGTATTCTGTGTCTTTAGCAGCTGACCCTTTTCCTGAGGCTTGATCAGATTGGCATGTTGTGGGGTATGCTGTGGGGGTTGTTTTGGTACATCTTGGAGTGGTTGTTGGCGGTTTTGCTGAGTGTTAGAAGTTTGGGGTGGTTACTGTTGGTGGTGTGGGTGTGTTTTCAGTTTGGTTGGATTTCAGTGGTGTGGCTGTTTGATTTGTGGGGGGTAGGGTTGGTTTTGGTGGTGGGATGAGGCTTGCTGACTTTGTTGTGTTTAAGCTTATGCAAGGGCTGTCTTGTGAGGTAATGCAGGTGGTTAGTGGGGAGGAAAAAGGTAAAAGAATAGTTTATTGTACAATAGCAGCTTTGGGGGATGGAGATACATGTTTGAGTCCTTTTTTCTGAGTGATTTTGGTGAGTGTGTTGGGTTATTACTCTAAGAAGTGGTGTAGTCTTTATTGCTTGTTTTACAAGACCAATGTTTTTCATAAGCTAGTAGAATTCTTTTAGTACCTCAATATTTTGTTTTCTATAATTCTGATGATGAGGAAGAGGAATAGGATGATGGTGGGGAGGTAGATGAAGGAGGCTAATTTCCAATAATGATGAATGGGCGTTCTACTGGTTGGCTGCCAATTCACATGAGGATAAAGAAGTTGGCAACTAGGGTTTAGAATAGGAGTTGGGAGAAGGGTCAGAAAGTTACTGTGTGCTGTTTGGATTTGTGGAGGAGGGGTGTAATGAAGAGGACTAATGTGGAGGCAGTTAGAGCTCATACTCCTAGTTTGCTCAGGATTGAGTGTAGAATGGTGTATGTGAAGTATCATTCTGATTCGATGTGTGGGGATGTAATTGGTGGGGGGGTTGCTCTGGGGTGAATTTTTCAGGGTTGCTTAGTAGGCTTGGTGAAAATAAGGCTAAAGTTATTAGCAGGAGGGGTATGAGTGGGAATCCTAGAATGTCTTTCAAGGAGAAATAGGGGTGGAATGGAATCTTTTCACAACTTGATATGATGTCTAGGGGGTTGTTTGGGAGGGACTTGTGATGAAAGGTGAGGTGGATTAGGGTGAAGCCTACAATTATGAAGGGATGGAGGAAATGTAGGTCAAAGAATTGGGCCAGTGTTGTCTACTGCCTCTTCAGGCCCATTCCACAAGGGTTTGGCCAACGTAGGGGACAGATGAGATTCGGTTGGTGATGACTAGCCCCTGAGAGCAATATTTGTCCTTATGGTAAGGCATAGCCTATGAAGACAGTTGCTGTGAGGGTGAGTAGGAGGATAGTTCCTGTGTTTCAGGTTTCTTTGTCCAGGAAGGAACCTTATCCAATGTGCAGGTAGATGCAGATGAGGAATGAAGACCTGTTTGCATGTAGGTTGCAGAGTAATCAGCTGTACTGTACATTCTGGCATGTGTGAGAAACAAATCAGAAGGTTAGGGTTGGGCCTGTGGTGTGGTGTATGGCTAGTAGTAGGCCAGTTAGGATTTGTGTTATTGTGCAGCTGTGTAGAAGAGATCCAAAGTTCCATCAGGCAGAGGTGTTTGGTGGAATGGGTAAATTGATTAGAGTGTTGTTGATTTTTAGAAGAGGGTGGGAATTTTGGAGGTTGGGGGACATTAGGTTAGGTTTGAGTTTGTGTTGATAGGATAATGATGAGCATGGAGAGGGTGAAGGATCCTAGTTAGGTTTTGATTAGTCTGGTGTGGATGGTGGTTGGTTTTTGTTTTTTTTTTTAGTTGATATGAGCTGTAAGTTGGCAAGGCCTTCTGTGCCAGGACAGGCCAGTTAGGTGTGAGGCAGACTTTCGTCTGCTGTTCAGTAGTTTTGTGGAGCTGAGGCAGGGTATTGGGGGTTAAAGTATCCTAATGTGGAAGAGAAGTTTAGGAAGGTGTGTTGTTTTGTTTGGTTTAGGGTGTATTAGTTTGTGAGTTCTAGGGCTACAATAATGCCTAGGGTTGTGGTGACATGGGCATGGTTATTGGAGGGGGGTAATTTGTGGGAATCACATAGGATGTGATAAGTAGTCTGTCTGGCTAGAATGCTGCCTAAAGCAAGATGGGTGATCAGTCAGGTTGGTGATTGTTGATTACTTTCCATATTGAAGTGACTGGTGGTGCAGGTGAACCCTGTTTTAAACTAGCAGGGTTATATTTAGGCTGTAGGTGGCAGTGATGAGGAGGGTTGGGAGTAGTGCTTATGTGTTTAGATATGAGGTATTTTAGTTTTCAGTGATGAGATCTTTTGAGTAGAATCCTGCTAGGATTGGGGTCCCTATGAGGCCAAGGTTGCCGATGGTCAGGCAGGAGGTAGCTATGGGGAGTAGTTTTTGTAGGCCACGTATTTTTCAGGTGTCTTGTTCACTGTTGAGGTTGTGGATGATTGACCCTGAGCAGAGGAATAGTACGGCCTTGAAGGCGTGGGTTGAAATGTGGAAGACTGCTAGTTGTGGGAGGTTTAGTTTGATGGTAATTATTATCACTACTAGTTGGCTGGATATGGTGAAGGCAATGATTTTTTGGGTGTTGTTTTATGTGAGGGCAGCATGTGGCAACAAATAGTGTGCATAGGGCTCCTAGACATAAGCATAGGGTGAGGGCTGTTTGATGGCAAATAGGGGATGGGTGCAGATTGGAAGGAAAATTCTTGTCATTACTATGGTACTGGAGTGGGGGCTTCTATAGCAACAGGTAATCATGGGTGGAGGCCAAATTGGGCTGATTTTCCTGTGGCCTCTAGGATAAGGCCTAGTAGTGGGAGGGTTAGTGTCTGAGTTGGGGAGAGGACTTGTTGGATTTCTCAGGTGTTTGTGGCAGCAGCAAGTCATGCTATGCTTAGGATAAGGCAAATATCTCTGATCCAACTTGTAGTGCAGCTGTATTGGCTTCTGCTTGGCCTTGTCATCAGCCAGTTAGCAGGAATGATACGATGCCAGCTCCTTCTCAGCCACCGGACAGTAGAAAGGTTGTTGACGCTGGTTAAGTTAGAAAAGAACTTTGTGATGTGTGGTTCTTAGGCTATATATCACATTGCAAATTGGAGGATGCTATGTTATAAACAGGGCAATGAGGAAGAATATTATGGTTTGTTAAAGCTAAGTAGAATTTTAAAGTTTATGATAAATTTTCATTCTCAATGTGAGATGATACTTTCTATGCCTAGTTACATAAACAGCACTACTGGTATGAGGAGGCTCATTAGGAAAGCAGCTCTAACAGTGTGTGTAATGATGGTAGGGGAGCTTTGCAGGGTGTTTTTATAGAAGTGGGAGCAGTGGGACTACTGTTACTGTAATGAGTATGGAGGCATTGAGTAATGTTTGTTCTACAACTTTTACTCGTATTTGCACCAAAATGGGTGGTTTCTAAGACTAATGGATTGCTAGTCTCCTTTAAAACCTCAGTCCCCTTGCTTTTAGACTTGGATGTGAGAATTAGCAGTTCTTGTTGGTTTAACCTTCCCTCAGCAGGTAAGAAGGGTTTAACTTTTCTATTTTTAGAATCACCATCTAATGTTTGCTTTGAAACTATACTTGCATGGTAGGGTTCAGGAAACGAACTCTAGTTTCAGGATAAGAAATAGTATGGAAATGACGTGGAGGGCTATTAGTAGGTGTTCTTGGGTTTGAGTTTGGGATGGATATAATTTAGGTGAGTAACATTCTTTGTTGCGCTGTTGGTAACATAAAACATATGAGGCAGTTAGTAGGGTTGTGGTTCTGGTTAGTATGATTGTGAAGGAGGATCAGTTGAATAGGGCGATGACAATGGTTAGTTTTGCTGTAAGGTTGGCTGGTGGTGGTAGGGATATATGGTTAAGTTGGTTAGTAGTTATCAGGTAACTGTGAAGGGTAGGAGGGGTTGGAGGCCTTGTGTTAGGAGAAGGATTAGGCTGTTTGTGCATTTGTAGTTTGTGTTCACTATGCTGAATAGTATTGAGGAAGTTGGTCTGTGGGAGATTGTGAGGATTACTGCCTCTGAGAATGACTAGTGGGTTTGAGTTATGGTTGTGGCAATGACTAAGCCTGTGTGGCTTACAGAGGAGTAAAGGATGAGTGCTTTTAGGTTGGTTTGGCACAAGCAGATGGAGCTGATCACTAGTGCTCCTCATAGGACTAGGGTGAGGAATGGGTAGTACTGGTAGTTTGAAAGGGGGCCTGTTAAGAGGGTGATGTGGTACTAGCCATATCCACCTAGTTTTAGGAGGAGGGTGGCAAGTAGCACGGATCCAGCAACTGGGGCTTCTGTATGGGCTTTGGAGAAGTCCTAAATGAAGGTTGTACAGGGGCGCTTTTGCCATGAATGCTGTTAGTAGGGCTACGCTTGATAGGAGGCCTGTTTGTGAGTTGGTGTGTGTGGGGTCAGTTAGTTCTAGTATTAGGGGTCAGTTAGTTCTAGTATTAGGGGTCAGTTAGTTCTAGTATTAGGGGTCAGTTAGTTCTAGTATTAGGGGTCAGTTAGTTCTAGTATTAGGGGTCAGTTAGTTCTAGTATTAGGGGTAGGGTGCTGATTTATGTATGTAAGTGTAAAATAGTGATTAATAATGGTAGGGAGCTAATGAGGGTGTAGAACAGTAAGTAGATGCCACCATTTAGGTGTGCTGGCTGGTCCTTATTGTGTGATTAGGATTAAAGTCAGGATTAAGGTGACTTCAAATGAGATGTAGAATAGTGTTCTGTGGTTGAGAATGCTAAGATAATGAATGCCTAGGTTGCGATTAGGGTTGTAATGAAGGTTTGTTTTTGTGTTAGTGGCTTGTGTTGGAGGTGGTTTTGGCCGGCTATGATTATGAGCCGAAGTAGTCAGCAGGGCAGCACTAGTAAGAGGGATGAGGTTTGGTCACTGCTGCTTCACTGGGTCAGGTTTTTGTGTGGTTAGAACATTGGGAATAGTCATTATAGGCTGACGATAGTGATTAAGAGGTGGTATTGGCTCATAGGCATTTCTGAGGGGATAGGAGGGCTATGGGTAAAAGTATGGTGATTGGAAGGATGATTTTTAGCATTATAGGAGATGTAAGTTATGTAGGTGGTGTAAGATGTAGGTTAATGTGGAGGCAACTAGTATTACTAGCCTGGTGCCTGCTTTGCAGGCTGAGGATGTAAGTATGAGCACTGGTATTAGGGCTGATGATCATGGAATCATAACATGGTCTGGGTTGGAAGGGACCCCAAGGATCATAGAGTTCCAACCCCCCTGCCATAGGCAGGGCCACCAACCTCCAGGCCTGGATCTACACAAGGTTGACCAGGGCCCCATCCAACCCAGCCCTGAACACCTCCAGGGACGGGGCATCCACCACCTCTCTGGGCAGCCCATTCCAGCATCTTACCACTCTCTGTAAAAAAACTTCCCCCTAATATCTAATCTAAACCCTCCCTCCTTTAGCTTTATGATGCTTCTGGATTTTCAGTGGGTCAGACTAATAGGGCAACGTACATAGATAGTATCATGCTCTCCAAACATAGTAGGGAGATTAGGTGGGTTCAGTGGAATGCTAGTCCTAGGCTGTTTAGGGTGGCAGCTGAGAAGCCTTTATGTTCAGGCATGTTTCCTTAGATAAGGAGGTAGGCCTGCATATCAGATTGCTGTGTTTGTGTGTCAGAGACACAGTACTTAGGGGGAGGAAGTTTTTTCAGAGGAGGTCGTAGTGGTACCATAGGTAGGAGGCATGAAGCCATTGGAAGCCTAAGGAGATGTTTTGTGCCAGGGCTGTTGGGTATAGTTCTGGGGAGAGATTGGGTGAGCTTGGGTTCAGGAATAGGATGGTACTTAGTGTTTATCAGTATGACGTTTGCATACTCAGCTAGGAAAAACAGGGCAAATGGTCCTGTGGAATAATCTATCTTAGTCTGAGACTAGTTCAAATTCTCTTCTCTAAGGTCAAATGGGGTGTGGTTTTTGTCAAGTGAGGAGATATATCATATTATTGCAAGGGGTCTGGAGGAAAAGATGAAGTATAGTGGTTCTTGGGTGAAGGCCAAGGTGTTTAAGGTGTGGGCCACTTGATACGCCTCTCCATAATCATATTATGGCTAATGGTACTTCATAGGAGATGAGTTGTGCTACTGCTCATAGGGTGCAGATTAGTGCATATTTTGAGTTTGATGCTCACTGAGTATGCTTAATATAGCCAGGAGGAAAAGGAGGCCTAAGCTAAGGTCAGAAGGGGGAGGGACTCCGATTGTGATTGCTAGGAGTAGAGCTAGGATGGGGGTTATAGTGAAGAGAAATAGAGAAGTAGATGGGCAAACAGGTTCTTTAATAAATAGCCTTACTCTTTCTGTGATGGGTTGTAGCAATCTGAATGGGCCTACAGTATTTGGGCCCTTTTTGGCCTGTATTGTAGCCTCAGACTTTTAGTTTGACTAATGTTAAGGAAGCCACAGCAATTACAACTGTGGTTATGTAGGATAAGGATATAGTGAGATCGATTAAGATGAGGGGGTCAGGTCGTTAGGGAAAGGACAAATGGGCTAGAGAGAGAGAATTTGAACCTCTGGGGGAATGGCTTAAGCTTTTTTCATTACCAAGCTCTTCCACTCCAGCTGTACTTATTTAGGATGGGGGTTGAGTCCTTTTGGTAATTTAGTTGGGCTCATTACTTGGGAGGGGAGGTGTGCTTGTCATATTGGCCTCATTTTTCTGGTCCTGTTGTACTAGGCAAAGTTTGTCATAGATAGAAACCAACCTGGATTGCTCTGGCCTGAACTCAGATCATGTAAGACTGTTAATCGTTGAACGAACGAACCCTTAATAGCAGCTGCATCATTAGGATGTCCTGATACAACATCGAGGTCAGAAACCTTTCTGTCGATATACATGGGAAGATCAATTTCACTGATTCCCTGTAAGAGACAGTTCAGACCTCATTTAGCCTTTGTGCAGGGACAATTGATTGTGCTGCCTTTGCGCAGTTAGGATACTGCAGCCATTAAACTTGGTGTCACTGGGCAGGCATCACCTTCAATACTTGGCTGGCTGAAGGCTATGTTTTTGCTAAACAGTAGGACCTTAGGATTGCCTAGTTCCTTTTACAGGTTTTAATCTTTCTAATGGGTGCTCCTAGGTTGGGTTAACAGGGTGGGTTTAGTAGTTGGCCTTGTGGGATTTGTGGTCTGTTAATAATGTAATGATGTAAGCTTGCACTTGTGGGGGGAGGGTAATTACTTATTCTGTCATTGATTCTATTATAGTTTGGACTGTTGGCGGTATGGCAGTTGCTCTGTGTTTGGATTTTTTGAGTGTAGAGCTTCAACACGCTCTTTGGTGACTGCTTAAAGGCCTACGTGCTGGTGTCAGGTGTTTATCTTCTAGAGGACATTGTGTTCTTTTTTAAAGGAGCTGTATCTTATTTAAGTTACTCCTGATTTGCTATGGGGTGGGTAAGGTTAAGCATCTGTAGAGGTAAATGAAGAGGGAATTTAGATTCATTTCACAGGCAAACAGCTATCACCCAGATCAGTTGGCTTTTCACCTTTAATGACAAATCTTCAACTCCTTGGCAACAGAGATGGGTTTGCTCAGGGGTAGCTGCTTGTAAGTAGCTCGCTTGGGTTTTGGAGTGACAAGTTTTAATTTGTTTTGTTTTGTTGTTCTCACTAGATCATGATGCAAGAGATACAAGGGCTTTGCAGTTAGTTTAGTTTTTATTGCTAGTTCATCTTTCCCTTGTGGTTAGAAAGATTTCTATCACACCAATGTTTTTTCTATTGCCTATACTAACACAGGAAAATGCTGAAGATCGGTAAAGTGGGTTTTTAATTGTTTCTGGTTGGAGTATAGTTGGGCTAGAGTTAGGTTTAGGTGGGTGACATATCTTTCAGGTGTAAGCTGAATGCTTTTTTGTTCTAGTACGCTTACCTTGTTATGACATACCTCATCTTTGTCTGTTAGGTGTATTAGCTATGAGAATCTGTAGCTTGTGAGGAGCACAGACAGGCTGGATCAATGGGCCAAGGCCAATGGCATGAGGTTCAACAAAGCTGAGTGCCAGGTCTTGCATCTGGGTCGTAATAACCCCAAGCAGCGCTCCAGGCTTGGGGAAGAGTGGCTGGAAAGCTGCCTGGCAGAGAAGGCCCTGGGGGTGTCGGTTGACAGCCGGCTAAACATGAGCCAGCAGTGTGCCCAGGTGGGCAAGAAGGCCAAGGGCATCCTGCCCTATATTAAGGATAGTGTGGTGAGTAGGACTAGGGAAGTGATTGCCCCCCTAGACTCAGCACTGGTGAGGCCCCAGCTTGAGTACTGTGTTCTGTTTCGGGCCCCTCACAACAGAAAAGACACTGAGGTGCTGGAGTGTGTCCAGAGAAGGGCAATGGGGCTGGTGAGGAGACTGGAGAATAAATGTTATGAGGAGTGGCTAAGGCAACTGGGGTTGTTTAGCCTGGAGAAAAGGAGGTTGAGGGGAGATCTAATTGCTCTCTACAACTACCTGAAAGGAGGTTGTGGAGAGGTGGGGGCTGACCTTTTCTTCCTAGGGACAAGTGATGGGACAAGAGGAAATGGTGTCAAGTTATGCCAGGGGAGGGTTAGATTGGCTATTAGGAAAAAATTCAGAGAGGGTTGTTAGGCATTAGAATGGGCTGCACAGGGAAGGGTGGAGTCTCCATCCCTGGGGGTATTGAAAAGATAGTTGCCCTGTCCTTCCAGACAGAACCCCAGAACTCTTGGCCTGGTGAACCAGCTGGAGCCCTAAAACACTTACCCTGGGTACCCAGACAGATGCTTACACTGGTTTTTAGTGTCAGTCTGGCTAGCTAGATCCCTAGAACACTTGCCTGGTCTGGCTGGCCAGCTGGACCACTACACCATGTCCATGAGCTGGCCAGCTAGGGCCCTAAACTGTGTGCCCTAGCTGATCAGCCAGTCTCCTACATACTTGTTTAGAGGACAGCCAGCCAAAGCTCCCTGACATTATTTAGTGGTCAACCAGAAAGCTAGAGTCCTAAAACGCTTGCCCTGGCCAGACATGGTCTGGCTGGATGTAGCCCTACACTATAATAAGCAGTCTGCCAGGGTCCTCAAACACTTGCACCAGCCAGCAAGCCATAGCCCTGTATGACTTGTCTCAGCCAACTAGAGTCCTATAGTGCTTTACCCATTTGGCAAGCCCAAGACATACACCAAATGCCATAGACAGCCAAATAAAGTCTTACACTGTTATTTCATTGCCAGCTGGTCAGTGCCCTATAACAATGTAAAGCAGCTGGCTGGCCATCTGGGGCCCTAAAATGCTTGCCCTGGAGTGCCAGCCAGAGTCCTAAACCAATAGGCAAACCATCCATCCAAAGTCCTACATGGTTATTTATAGGCTGGCTGGCTAGCTGGAGCAAGCATTTTTGGGCTCTGGGTGGGCATCCAGGGCAAGCATGAATTAGTGGTGTAGGGCTCTGGCTGGCTGTTCACTAAATATGTGCTGGGTCTGCCTGGCCAGCCAGGGAAAGAATTTTAGGGCTCTGGCTGGTCAGCTGCTAAATCCAGTGTAGGATTCTGGCCGGACAGCCAGAACCCTAAAACCCTTGCCTCAGCTGCTCAGCCAGAGCACTACACCATTGTTTAGCAACTGGCCTGCGGGAGCCCTACACTGTTATGTAATGGCCTGCCAGCAAGCTGGAGGCCTACACTGGTCACCCCAGTGGCCAGGCTGCCAGAAGCCCTAAAAAGTTTGGTCAGGATGGCCAGACAAATGAACACACAGCATGTGTCCCAAATGTCCAACCATAGCTTTACACTGCTGTCTGGCGGCTGGCCAGACAGCCCTATACCACTGGCCCTGTCTAGCCATCTAGGCCCCATCACCATTATTGAGCATCCAGCCTACTAGATGCCTACACTGTTATTTAGCTGCCCACTAGCCAGTGCCCTATAGCCTTATATAGCAGAAGACTGGCAACCCAGAGCCCTGAAATGCTTGCTGTGGAGACCCAGCCAGAGCCCTGTACTGCTTGTCCTGACTGGCCATCCAGAATCCTACACCCCTTCTTAGCAGTCAGCCAGCCAGAGTCCTTGAATGTTTTTCCTGGCTGGCTTGCCAGAGCCCTACACCGCTTGCCCCAGATGGCCAGCCAGATCCCTGCACTGTTATTTAGTTTCACACTGGCCAGTGCCCTATATCATATAGATGCCTGCCCCAGAAGTGTAGGGCTCTGGCTAGGGCAGCAGTTTTAGGTCACTGGCTGGCCTCTTGTTTGCTTATAATGGTGTGGGGCTCTGGCTGTCTGGCTGAGGCAAGCAGTGTAGGGCTATGGCTGGCTTGCTGGGACAAGAGTTCTGGGGCTCTGGCTGGTGGGACAGGGCAAGGTGTTTTGGGCTTTGGCCAGCTGGTGCAAGAGGTGTAGGGTTCTGGCTTGGTTGCAGGGTATAGTTCTTGTTTGCTGACTGGAGTAAGGGTTAAGGCTCCAGCTTGCTGGCTTATGGGTTAACTTTGTTCCAGTTGGCTAGGCCAGGGATAAATACCAGTCTTGCTGGCTGGGGTAGAAACTATGGGTGTCCTGTTTTAGAAAGCACCTGGTTTTGGTGGCTAGAGATATCTCTGAAGGCCACTTGACGGTTGCAGGCTGGCAGCAGAGAGTTTGCCTCTTGTCTGAGAGTGGGATTTTTGCTTTTTGGCTGGCCAGGTTGGTATTGTATTGCTGGCTGGTTGTGTGGACCACAGCTCTTGCTTTCCCTCTTTGTCTGTGACTTGGCTCCCTGGCCTGGATAGAGATGGTCTGTCTGGCTGTCTGGAGGGAGATTCTTTCACTGGCTTTTGTGATGCACTGGAATAGTTGCTGAATTCAGTGTGACAGATAACAATTGTGAGAAGGAACAGCAGGGGTCTGGGACCTATGGAGAAGAGAAGTTATTCTTCGTTAGTGTTTAGCAGTTGAAGGGGAACATCTGGACCTCAGAAGAGGCACCACCAGGCCGCAGAGGCAGCACAGTACTGTATGCCGAAGAATACTTCATAGGCCCTCAAGATTATGGACAGCACAAAATATATCTATGTGTTATTGCATGATTATGCTCTGTTGTATGTAAACTCCTTGAAAATCCCTTTGGATATGTTTTCTCATGGAGGATGGGTCTCATGGTTGGGGGAAAAAAAAATGGTTTGTACTTCCACCCTTGTGTCTCAGTTTTCCTTGGCCAACAAACATTCCAAATCACTTTTGCAACAGAATTCAAGGCCTGGATAGGACCTCCCTATTATGTTCTGTGTTGAAAGATTTTCTTAAATGACCCTGGTAAACCTTCCTGTAACCACAGCAGATGAAAGGATACACTGTTAAGCGAATTCTGCAGGAACTTTTAACCTATGGAATCTCTCTGCCTTTGCCAATAGTATTTATATGATTAGTTTGAAGATGGCAACATTATTGACATTTCCCATCTTCCAAGTTGGGATGTTGCCAAATTGATTTGGGTTCCCCCCCCCCATCCCCCCTCACTAAAATGAGGTAAGGCAAAGCAAGGAGAAACAGGAAAAGATGAACAAGATGGGCTGGTACTTGAGGAATTGGTGGGTGGCTGTAGAAAAATCCTGGTTGGCAGGAGCTGAGAGTCTCTGCCAGAGACATTTTTGTCTGTCTCTGTCTCAATTTTGTCAGACTGAGTGAAGGACAGGGATTCGGGGCCACTGGTGGCAAAGTTATACAGTAGCAACCTCTGAGCAAGACCAAGGTGAAACTGAGATGAATTTCAGCTCCAAGTCATTCACTGGAGATGAAAGCAAAAAAGCACAGTTGACCTGCACCAACTTGTGGCAGGTTGGATCCTAACTTGACTTCTTGTCCACTCATGGAAAAAGATTTTTTTTTTTTTTTTTTTTTTTTTTCCCCTGACCATAGCGAAACTGGCCAAAACCTGTACATTGTAGGCACTGCTCTTGCTGTCCTTGATGTGGTCATTCAGTTGAGTTATGTTTATGTAGCAGTGTGATTGAACCCATACATCCCAATAGCTTGTAATAAGAAGTCATTTTGGGTTTTTTTTCCAAGCAAATGCAAAGCATTTCACCCCACTTGCAGTGGTGCTAAATAGAAACTGTGTAGTTTCTAGCAGTTATTCCATACATGGACTCTTCCCCCTGTCATTGTGGGCCAGACTAGGACAGCTGTGTCAGAGAACCTGTATGTGATTGGTGTGCTTCACCTGGATGGTTGAGATCCTGATCTTCTTGTTCATCTCACTTGGCAGCGAGGTGATAGGTAAGTGCCAAGATGAGATGGCAGCATGTCACATTACCTCTTCCACATCTCTGCTGTTTTTGTGGACCTGCCTGGGGGTCTCATAGCTGCTCAGCAGTAGTGGAGCTGGGGGTGAATTCATGACATTCACCCCTGAGCTGTTAGGTGGCAGGGGCAAAGAAGAGAGCACCCATAGCTATGACAAGAAGAAGAAGAGAAAGCGTAAGGGTGACAGCAGCTTCTTAATGAGCAAAAGTCTGAATAAACTTAATCCTGGTTGGTCTTGTTCAGCATCTGAGAGACCCAGGAGAGGGGAGCTTGTGTGTGACTTATGGGATCTGTGATGAGCACATGGATTTTAACTTGTTATGAGTAGGAGCTGAAGACCTCTTTCCAGCTTGTCATTTTACATTTTGTGAAGGCATGGGCCTGCTCTGCTGTGCATTACAGGGCAGCATAGAGATGGGCTCTCCCAAAGGATGAGACAGGTGTGCACCATGTGAATGAAATCAAGGTGCTACTGTTGAGTTTTTCTACTTGGGTTACTTTAAGCAGAGGGCTTCTGCAGATGAGATCCTCTGTTTGCTCCTGGGTACTGTGCAGAGTCTCCTCCTCTCTGCCCCTTGAGGATCCTCCCTGCCACTCACTGTTACTCAAACTGTGTATTTTAGTCAGAACAGCAGCATCTGGTTTGGTGGGTACCAGATAGCCTCAGCATCACAAAGCAGAAGCAAAGGCTGTGGCAGGAAGCGTGAGACAAGGAGCAGTGGTGTGTGTCTCACCACAGAGGTGTCTGAGGAGCAGGAGACTGGCCGCTGGGAGGTCTCCCAGCTTCCTCTTTGTGCATCAGAGTGGGTATCTGCATGGGTTTTACTTTTATCAATCAGACTGCTAAGGCTGCAACGCAGCAAGCTGCTCATCTGTGCTTGCAGGACCTTGGATGTCCCTTGCATCTCTTTCCTGGAGAAAGCTGAAAATATCTGTGGCTCTGAAGAAGAGGTAGCATTCCTGTGAACCCCTGTTACCAGAGATCTGACAGTTCCCATGAGGGCATTCTGTGAGCTCCATAAATCCTGGTCCTGGCCATAGCAAGTGTTGGATCCTTCCTTTCCTGGAGGTACTACAGGCTGGAGAAACCATGTGTGCCTTGTCTGTAATTAGGCCCAGAGCCTTTCTCTAGCAGTTCCTGATCTCAGCATGTTTCTGAAATGTGCTTTTTGTAATTTCTGGGTTACTTTGGGTGGCCCTGTCACAGAGATAGCATCTCTAGTTGAGTGTCTGACATCAGCATTGTTTGGAGACAGGCTAATTAATGGCTGAGGGCAACTTTTAATCTGAGTAAGAACAGTTTGGGGTTTTTTGTTAGGTTTTTTTTTATAGTGTCTTTGTACTGGAAGCTGGAAAAACAGTTGGGCACTGTGTCTCCTTCACTCTCTTTTCCCCCCCACAGTGGCTTCTGGTTAAACCTCATGTTCTGCAGCTGGTTTGTGGCTGTGGGGTGCCATGCAGGGCTGGGTGTTGTCTGAGGATAGAGGACCAGCCCCATGGAAGACAGATGGATTGAGCTGCAAGAGGGATTACCTGCAGGTTGTCTCAGGGGCAGAGATATGAGGGCTGAGAATGAAAGTACACTTCCCTGCTCTCCTCCTGGTTTCCCTTATTCAGCATTTAGGTGAGAGCTGGGCAGGAGAAATTCCCTGGGTGCAGCTCTCTGTGGAAACTGTGGCAGACGGAGTTGGGGAGAAAAGTCAGTGCCCTGTGTCTGGCTTGTCCTAAGCCTTGACATGAGGCCTGTCTGCTCTGGTCCCTGTGGTAGGGAGGAGCCTCTTGCCTGAGGGACATGCTGGCGGGCAGCATGGCGCTCATCCATTGAGGTGAGCGGCACGTGTGCTTAGGGTGTGGGTCAGCTCTGAGAATGGGCTGCCCTCTGGAAAATTCTGTCTGCCCACAGCTGCAGCACAGCCTCTTGGTTTCTCTGCCCCTCCAAGACCACATAAAGCATCTGCAGCTGGCTGGACATAGCAGATGAGGCTGGCAGGCTCTCTGGTATGTTGGGTCCAAAGCTGTGTCCAAAGCACCGCTGTGCTGCATCGCAAACATGGGGAGTATGAGCGCTGCAGGGCAGAGTGTTGGACAAGGGCTGGCGGAGCAGGGCTCATGCAGAGCATAGGGTAATTGGCAGCCCGTGCTTTGGGGTTGCCTGGGAGTTCCTGTGTGTATCCATGTTCCTAGTTGTCTGTAGCTGGGAATCTGGGACTGTGCAGCTTTATTTCCATCTTACAGCTCAGTGGAGTCCAGTCCCTGATACAAGAGGGCCTTCATCTATGACCAGAGGTCACGGTTGCTCTTCTTGTTATGCCAGTACAGCCTATTTTGTCCAAAAGTCACTTGTTCTCAACATGGGCTGCAGGAATACCTCGATTATGCACATCCAATTCCTAAATAAGTTGTAAACTGGCTGTAGTTTCACAACTGTGATGACAAAGAAAGAAAATGCACGGCAGTCTCTTCATCACCGTGCAAGCATACACCTTTCTTTATCTTAGCAATAGCAAGCAAAAAATAGCAATTTCTTTGATCAAGAGAGAGTTTGGAGTTCAAGCGTAGCTCTTTGCCTAGTTTTATTTAGCAAAGAAAGAATTCATATTCTTATGTGTATTGATCTCCATCAAGTACCTGAGGTCCTGTTGCCCCCACACAGAGCACAGCAGTGTGTCTCAGGCTCACCCCCCACCCCATTCCAGCCTTGTGGCTCTGCAGTTAAACCCTCCCAAGAGGCGCTCAAAGTGTGTTTAGGAACAACTTCTCGTGCATGAATAGCTGTAGGTATGATTGGGACAGGTAAGCTAACATGGCTGCAGGCCTCTCCCCCTCCCCAGTGCTTCACAGTCCAGGTTGTACCTGCCCTGGCAGCCTGTGCTGCAGCCATGCCCATACTGCTCCATTGCAGGGGAATGGATGGATGGACGGACGGATGCATCCAGTAGTGCTTTCTGTCCTGGGGCAGGGAGCCCTCAGCAGCAGCACAGAGAGCGGGTTGCATGCTTATTTTCTGTTTCCACGCCTTGAGTTCTGGGCATGGAGTTCTGTGGCGCCCGTACGAAGCTAGGCTTGTGCACTTCCCGGCTAACGCCGAGGCACCATCGCAACAGTAAAAAATAGGTGCACCGCTCAAGCTTGCTAGCCTATTTACAGGAAGATGTGCAGAGTTAGTATGTACAAATTTACCTCGTAATACCTCACAGCTTACTTCCCGCTTTACTTCCTCAGTCAGGTACGTCAGTAGAGCAGGTCTCCTCTGCTCCATCAATGCCTCGTGTCATGTGAAGGGTGAATCTCCATTCTCCTTTCATGATGCTGTCAATGGCTGAAAGGACAAACTGGCCCTGTGAGCTTGCAGCTCACCCCATATAAAAGATTTGAGTTCACCCTCCAACTACAGGTTCTTGGTTTGGGTTTTTTTTTCCTTCTTGTGGTTTCTGTTGAGCCTCACAAGGTGGTTTTTGTCTACAATTATAACACAAAACTTTATGTGCCTTTATATAAAAGGGGGAAGTGAATTCTCTGGCTAGTCAATGGTCTTGTGAGCATTCGTTAGCCAATTTGAGAAGTCAGTCTCTAGTCTCATGTAAAAGACTTATTAATATATGAAATTTGAGAGGGTTTCTCTTAAGAAGGAGCTGGTGATTGATGGCAACAGACTGTGCATGTGCTGTCATCTTTGTCCTGGATGTGATTTTTCTTTTTTTTCCCTTTTTCTTTTATTTTTTTTCCCCAGCTACTGAGGATGTGAGGGACAGAAGGAGCCTAATGGAACTTCATATACTGCGTGATGTATGGGGCACTTGCAGTTAGAAATATTGAACTCATAAATGTACTCATTTGCCCTGGAGTCACGGAGAGGGAGACTAAATACAGGACACCGCAATGTCACAGTCCTGCAGAGTCACTTCTGTAAGACCAGAGCTACAGTGGAAAGGCCGTATTTTTCTTTGATTTTACTGTGAATCTGTAAATGAGCTCTGTGAGGGTGCTATCACTGGCTGGAGGAGAAGGTCAGCTTTTGCTGGGCTCAGCTGTACGCTGATGCCTTTTGCACTTTTGTTGTTCTTCTGAGATTCTGAATATTTTGGGGCGCAACTTAAGCGACCCTGCATACGCTCCCTTTTCTCTCTTGCATCTCCAGCACAGCACTGCAACCTGAAGTTCTACCAGCTTGCCCTTCAAACATGAAGGTGAAATGAAGTTGAGCGTGCACATCCGAGGCAGATGGCTAGCCCCAGTCTTGCAGGAGTATTTGAGACTTTTTTCTTCATCTTGTTTCAGCAGCACAGGGGGAAATGAAAGCGCTTCTTACTGTAAATACTTTTCTGTCTCCCCCTTCCTCTGCACTGCTGTGAGAGTCTGAAGACTCACTTCACTGCTTTTCTCCGAGAAGGCTATTTCTGTCACATCTTAGATCAATTTAGGCCTGTCCTATGCACATGCGATAAGGACAGGATGGTGCTATGGTACCTTGAACAAACTTGTAAATTTCAGACACGGGGAGCAGGAGGTGAGATGTAATTGTCATTGCTAAGAAGCCAGAGAGGCCAAACCGCCGGCTCAAATGTCGAATTACCAACCAGAGCAGAATTGTTTGAAAAATAGTGCCAACTGCAGCCCAAGGGGTTGGTTTAACCGTGCAGAAATGCCTGCATATATGTTTATTTCCACCGGAGCTTCCTTAGCGGGATGTGTCTGTGTCTGGAGACAGAGCACCAAAGGGTAAGACGCACAGCCTCACCTTGACCCCTTGTCACAGTCATTCCCCAGGACATCTGCTAAGTGCATCTAAAATAATCCAGATGTTGGCTCTGATGTGATGGCAGGTTACTTCCTCCAGTGAGCGGGATGGCTTCTGCTGCATTGCATGTGCCTTGGCACAAAACACTGCTGCGCTTTGAGCCATCTCAGCGAGTACCAACGAAGTATCTGGCTCTGTCAGACAATGGGTTCACAGCAGTCCTTCGAGATGGACTTTTCAGTCTTGTCTCTGGTATCTCCATGCCAAGCTAGAGCTGGCGTAGTTTTCAGGTTGCATTGAGTCTAGTTTTGCAACACAACTTCTTAAGTTCCTGTAGCCTTTATTCTTTGCCTCGGGCAGCTGCAAAGAGCCCTTCCCTCCATGGTAGGTACCATTCCGTCACTGGAAGATCCCAGCGAAGTGCTGGCTGGCAACACTGCCTTTGGGAAGGTGGGGAGAGAGCCTTCTCCCGCCCCTCCTCCTGGTTGGACTCTCCATGAGTGATCGCCATTGGTATTTCAGGAAATCAGGTGGTCTGCATGCCCAGTGCTTTATCTAACTGGACTGACTTAATCTTTCTTGTCTGGGGATGCTGTACTTCAGTAAACTGGAAAAGAGTGAAAGAAATAGGTGTTTTGCCTGTGCCCAGTCTTGGCATTAGCATCTTGCTAACGGGGGTGAGCTGTCCGGGAGGTATTTTTGTGTCCTCGCCTCTCAGTCCTATTCTCACACTTGCATCTAGCTCCAAGGTGCAGAACTTTGCAAAGCACCCTGTGACGCGCCTTGGTTCAGCCCAAGTTCAGTCACCCAAAACCTTGCAGGTCTATTTTGAAACATTATTCAAGCTGTCCACTGTGGAGTTTCTTTTCTTTTTTTTTTTTTTTTTTTACCCTCACTCTTGCTTCTGACATCATTTCCTGAGCTCTATATTCGCTGAGCTCTGTAGCCAGATCGTCTTCGCAGCATATGATGCAAGGAGCTCTTTAAAATGGATTTCAGCTCTCCTTTTCCTCTGCGGTGCTTGCTGGTGATGGTAACTGTTCATCATGGTAAGTGGGGCTTTTCTTTATGAAGTTGGCACAGGTGTGCCTAGATGAGCAGGCACCTTAATTTTGCTCCAAGATCTTTTAAGGACTATCGGGTTTGGGGAGACATCAATAGTGTAACTGCTAATGCATGAAAGGCAGAGTCAGACCAAAGTAAGACAGATTATTGTGTTAAGTAAACGAATGATAGCTAACGATACAGTACTTTCTTGATCCACTACGTCTGTAAAAGCATTTTGTTGGGGAACACAAGGTCCTTGTATGCAGAGCACTGGCTGGAGAACAATGAGGTCCTGCTCCAGACACTCGGGGCGACCTTGGACCAGTCCCCGAACTGCTGTTGCCCTGCTCTTTACCCATCGCTGATTTGCGAACGGCAACTCAACGTGCAAGGACACCGGCTCAAGTTAAAACTGAGACCCTGCTCTTTGGGTCAGAGCAGCTGTGCAGGCAGCAACTGGTTTTGCTATGAAATCCATGGCACTGATGCACTGAGGATTTTTCTTTGCATGGTCTCACAGCTCTGAGGGGAGGGTGGGGATGGTAGGTGGTCACGTCAAATTTGGGAAGAGAAAAGACAAGCTGCTCAGCCTTTTGTCACCTTGTGTGCACCACTCCCATGCTATAGGAGGGAAAGCTGGTCTTTATAGAAGGCTTCCACTCCTATGATTTTCAATTACTGGTGGCCCCAGGTCTGTCACTAGGGGTTGGTCTGTCCCTCTTACGTCTCACCTGGGCATTTGCCTTTCTGGGAGGCAGCGGAGGGGAGATGGATGGACACGGCGAGCTCGCTGCCCGCGCTCTGTGCCTCTCCTTTCAGGCTCTGTCACCTGCACCGGTGTGCTCAGCGGCGGCTCGGCAGTCTTTTCTGTGGGAATGCAAAGCCTGCAGACCTTCTCCAGAATGAGCAAAAGGGACGCAAGCTGCTCGGCCACTGTCCTAAATGACACTCTGTTGGCCAAGTGCGACAACTCTGCCAGCAGATGCCTGAACCTGCAGAACGGCTCCCTAGTGCTGAAGAGCGTGGAGAAAGAGGATGAAGGAAAGTACGAGTTTGTTTTTCAAAACGCCACCAGAACTTTTACACTGAAAGTGTTTGGTAAGTGGCCTCCTTATCAGCAAACAGCTCTTGAGCTTGTGAGCCCGGCTGGAAGCTGGTGCCATGAAATTCTCCCTAAGAGACTGCTTGAGCTTGCAGGAGCTGCATGTGCCTCTGGAACAGCTTTGTAAGCCTCCAGCAGCACCTGAGGCATCAGTAACAGTGGATGTAAACTAAGGGATGCTTTTTGCATCTGTGTTGTCAGTCTCTCCTGTTTGTTGAGCCTTCCCTGTAGCAGCCACCTCTGGAAACTGAACCAGACTCGTTGTGGTGGTCTGGGTTGAGGAGTGCTGGGATTCCCCCCCTGCTTTGTGCACCTGAGGGAAGATGCTAAAGGAATCTAGGTATGACTTTCTGATTCTCGGCTGCCCACAAGCAGCTTGGAGGTCAACATCTTCTGGATCTGCTGGTCTCAGACCAGTGACAGGTATATTACCATGCCTGTCTCCCTGCTGTCCTCCCCGTGGCCTCTGGATTGCCACTCTCCTTCATGTGCCTGCTCATCCGTCTGTGGGGTGTAAAGACAGAGATAAAGTTGTGTCGGTATGGGACCCAGCTTGGTGCTTCGGTTAATATGGAGGAGGCTTCAATGGGATTTCCCCCCTGCTGAACAGCGCTCTGGATAGCCAGCAACCATTGCCACTGTTCCTTTCCCAGGGCTTTTACACAGAATTCTAAGGGTAGATAGTGGCAGGACAAGGGAGAATGGATTAAAGCTGAAGGAGGGAAGGTTTAGATTAGATATTAGGGGGAAGTTTTTTACAGAGAGTGGTGAGGTGCTGGAACAGGCTGCCCAGAGAGGTGGTGGATGCCCCATCCCTGGAAGTGTTCAAGGCCAGGTTGGATGGGGCCCTGGGCAACCTAGTGTAGATCCAGGCCTGGAGGTTGGTGTCCCTGCCTGTGGCCTGGGGGTTGGAACTCTGTGATCCTTGGGGTCCCTTCCAACCCAGACCATTCTATGAGATTCCATGATTCTAAGAGAAACTGAAGCATATGAAACTGTAATGAAAACATCTAAGCAAACTGGTCTCTCTGTGAAGACAAATGAATCCAAACACCAGTTGGGCGCAAACAGGTGGAACTGCAGCTAGGAGTAAGTCAAAGATGTGACTGCTTGGCATGAAGATCAGGGCCTTAGACTGGAAGCAGGCAAAGGCTGCAGAAGTATCCCAGTTTTAACCTCAATTTCAGTGGATTTACTTTGGGAACTTTTGTCTCCTTGTGTTCTGTTGCCACACATAATTTAGAGAAAAAAATCTGGCAGCAAAGGTACTCGCGGAGACAGTGAATTTTAGCAGATGAGGCCCTAGTTGAAGAAAGTGATTTCTGAGCTTATCTACATGGATGTTTGTGCAGGTGTTCTCAGTGTGACTCTTACCGTCATAAAATCATACCACTTCTCTCTTTAGCCTGTATTTGCAAAGAAGCAAGTAGGTCAGCTGCCTGTAGTTGACTGGAAGAGAAATTTGGGAATATGTAATAAGATTAGTGATTTGTTACTTCACTTTAAATTGTTCTAGCCTGGGTCATTCCGTTTAACTGCAGGTGTCTGGTGCTGGTACCGACGCTGCGCATGATTTGTACTAGTTCCTCTCTGAAACGGAAGAAGAGGCAGAGTGACAGGAAAAGTACAAACCTCTGGTCAAAGAGAGGGCTGAATCTCCTCTGAAGCCACAGTTACCTACTGATGACAGAGAAAGCTTCTGGCCAGCAGATGCTTGGGGTGTTTCCATGGCCCTCTTAGATTGGGGGCTTTTATTTTTACCTTTTTCAACCTCAATAAGGAAAAGGAAGAGATGTCAGATTTTTATTGCATCCCCAAAATAGGGACCAAGAGTTGCTAGCGGGGTTGGGTGGGCACTGCTGAGCATTTCAGGGGTGGGCGCAAGCACTGAAGGGTCTGATTACTTATTTCTGTGCTCCCTGGCTACCAGTCAGTGCAGTGGTAGTAAGACCTTTTGTGGAGAGGGAAGCTCCTGTCCAGCTCATGCTCACTGCTGAGTCCGCTCCTCACCTCTCTTCTCCCTCCCTGTTCCTGTTGCCATGTGCTGTGTGTGACCAGAGCCGGCCATTAGTATCCAGTGCTTCCCTAACGGCACCGGAGACTTGTCCTGCGACGCGACCAGCAACGAGAGCACCAGCTTCCGGTGGCTGCTGAACGGCACGGCGCTGAGCGCTCCTGAGGCCTGCGTTAAGGACGGTGGGAAGAAGGTTCGCCTGGACAAAACTGTGCCTGGGGAATTTGTATGTGAGGTTTACCATGGCAGCAGCGTCACGAGGACCAGGCCCATCGCGCTGTCTTGCAACTACGGTGAGTAGCAGCACCTGCAGAAAGTCTCCCTTCTGGCCTCTTGCAGCAGAAAACTAAGGAGTTGTTGCTGTCTGCATGGTATCAAACTCCTCTGTCTGCTGGCAGCTGCCTTCCAGACTTACAACATCCCCCCTTTAGGAAGTGTCCCCTTGACTTCCTTCTCCCTGCTGTGTCTCAGACTGACACAACCTACAGCCCATAGGCAGGACAAAAGTTTGTTCAGAAGGTCCTTTTACTCAGCTCTGTAGCAAGTTTTCCCTCTTCTCAGTGAAGGAGACCTCGCAGCCTCCTGTGCACCAGTCCTCTGTGCTGGTTGAGAAACACGAGCTGCTTCCTACTCCGACTGAAATTCATCCGTGACCCAGACAGCCTTCCAGTCCCTGCTACACCCCTGTAAAAACACCTCTGGAAGTGCAGTCCTGTTGCTGCTGGGCTCAGCTGAGGAGTTTTGCCTTGTCTCTCTTTTTTTCCTTATCTAAGTAGTTGTAAAAAGAGTTACCCACCTATACAAAAGCTTCTCCATCAGCCCCACACCATCAGAGGTGGGGTAAAGTCGCAAGCCATTTACCTAAGAAATGTAGAGGGTCATTTCTCCTCCATGTCCCTGCTCAGATATGTAGTTTGGTGAGAAGGCTGTGACTTTATCTGTTTGCCAGCTATCCATAAATGCCAAGCACTCTGCTTGAATGAGGCCGTAGTTTAACACAATGGAAAATCCAGATCCTGGGACTGATCAAAACTGCCAGAACCTCATGATGCAAAGCACTGGTCTCTGCTGAAAGCTCATGTTTATTTAAAAAAAAAAATTCAAAATAAATTGCATTAGGTAACTGGGTGTAACTTCACTTGCATCTCCAGTAGAGAAGGGTTTTTCTCTTCTCTGACAGCAAAGATGGTCATCAAAGCTACATTAGGGTGCCATAGTTTAACCATAAGTTTTTTACTAATTTAGATGTAATTTAATCACCTTGGCTACTAGATAAATCGTACTGTGCGATAGCACCTACCGTTTTAGAAATCAGGTCTGAGACACTCCAGCCCTACAGCAGAACCTGTGTTTTCTTCTATGGTTGGCATACAGTTGGTGTGAAAGCAGAATGACTGACATACACCCTGTATCATGTGCTGGCGTTCAACAGGGATGCCGCCGCGGTCTGTTCGTGCCTGATGGCGCTGGTGCTGCTGGCCAGTCTGTGCCAGTTCTGCATGTGGGATTGTGGAGCAGTGGTGAGCTTAATTTTGTCCAGTTAAATTGGTCAAAGGTTGTTCAGCACCATCAGGCCTGCGTTAGCTGAGGATGCAGACTGGGGAATGAGGGTGCAAACAGCCACGAGAGCTGTTCAATCAAGCCCTGTGATAAATCACGTGAGTGCTGACACTGTTGTTTATTCTGGGTGGCAGCCTGGTCCCTTGGGTGCGATATTGGTTCCCCATTTCCTCTTGAAAAGCCCACAGGGGAATTTAGAGGTAGCTCTGATGGGGTGGGCACATGCATGAATGTGTATTTGGAATGGTCTGAAAGGAAGAAAGTGGCAGTGATTCTACAAGTGCAACTGCATTGGTAAAAAGTGAAGTTATGGATAGTAGTAAAAAAGAAAAAATAGTTAAATTAATTATTAAATATCAATTAATTATTTCTGTGGGTTATTTGCTCCAGGCAAGTGGCTGGATATAGTTTTTCCACTGCAGGTATAAGATCTATGTCAGAGTACTTATTTGGGCAATCTGTTGGCTGATGAAATTAATTTTGAATAATTGTTGGCATAAAACAATCTGGCAGAAATGCTGTAAGCTTCCCAGGCACTAAAGGGCCCTGATCACAAATGTTCTCAAGCAGAGGATTCAGAAATTAACAAGCCAATATAGAAAAAAAATTTCATTAATTCATTTGTTGGTTTATTACTTGCTTATTACCAATTTTTAATACGATATTTCATCTCAAAAAGACCCTTTTAAAAAAATGGTGACCTTTTAGGAAAAAATATTCAGAAAGAAATATTTCCAAGGTATATTTATGCCTTTGGTAATATTCACTAAGCTTTCAGCAAAAAGGAAATAAAATTATTAGGGATATTATTTCTAATTTGCTGCAAGTCTAATTTTAGTATAGATTTTTATTTTTCTAACTTGGGAAATATTGCTAAAGAGTCTGGAACAAGCACTCCAAAAATACTTTGTGTGTGACTTCACTCGCGGGAGCACCCGTCTGCAGGTGTTGTTACTGTTCTGGTGAGTATGTGGATGTAGTATGTCCTGGAATGCTCGAAACCATTCCCAGGTGCTAGAGTAAAGCCTTGGAAAGGGCATACCCAGCAATTTGTGTGTGTGGGGTCTGGAAAGCATGCTCCCAACCAGCCTCTGGGATTTCCCCCCAGCGCAGTGCTGTGCAGGCATGTGCACTGGGGAAAGGAAGCCGAGCGGGATGGCTTGGGTTCACCTAGGGAGCATTAAGGAATGTGTGTTGTAGTGATAGTTGAGCTGTATGGATGGGTTTTTTTCTCATGTTGGGAAGAAGATTTTTCCTACTGACTGCCCCACTGGAGCAAATTGCCTGCCCTGGAGGGGGAGTGAGTCCAGAAGGATCTCTCTCCCTGTGAGTCTGTGATGCCCTCTACCAGCTTCCCTGCTCAGCAGTGGCGTATGTGCCCATCTGACCCATCAAAGCAATCCTGAGCAAGGCACTCTGAACTGGGTAATGACTACTGCCCGTTTGCACTTGGCCATCTGTAGCTGTTGCCTCTTGCCAGGAGTTTTGTGTGATCCCTGCTGGGAAGGGGAATGAAGAAAAGCCCTCCCCCAAGCAACAGTGAAGCTGGTTTCCTACAGCCCTGGCACCAGTAGCTGGAGGCTCCAGCGCCTGAGGAAGTGCAGGCTCTGCTCACGCTTGCTTTGAGGTTGGTGTAGTAATTGTGTGGCTGCCCTAGGTGTATCCTCTGGGGCCTGATGCATGCTCTGAGGGCAGATTCGGCAGCTCTTCTTGTAGCAGAGATCCTAACTTAGGTCTCCCTCCTTGGCTGCCTGTTCTCAGAAAGCTTGTTGAAATGTGTCTTTCAAGCCACCACCTTCCTTGTTAAATTTTAATCAAATTTAACAGTTAACTTAGGCATACTGCAGAGCAGGCAGAAAAAGTGTGCACACAGCATAGTTACACAAGCCTTTCTCCTACACAAAAAGTTCCATGCTGTAATTAAATGATGTGACAGAACTTAGGACGTGCCACAGTTCAGAACAGCAGCCTCTCTGACTCCCCAAAGCAGTAATCATGCCCACGTGCTCTGGCGTGTCTGCAGGGTTTCTTTTATTTGGAGAAGTAACTAACGGCACCCTGTCCTCCCCCTCGCAGGAGACCTGCTGCAGTACCCGTGGTTCATTTACATCCTGGCAGGATGCGCAGGGGGAGCGGTTATCCTGGTGGTGGTTGTGTCCTCAGTCGTGTACTGCTGCATGAAGAGAAAACACAGGTTCATCCCAGTGCCCTCAGGTGAGCGGGGAACGCTGTGGCTCCCGGGCATGAGTCTCACAGGGGGCTGTGTTTGCATGGGCTGGGGTTGAAATAGCCTCAGCATGACCTGCCCCGGGCTTGGTGCTTGCTCATCTTCCAGCCAGCTCTGCCCTGATGTGGTGCAACAGAAAACTGCTTGCTGCAGCTTGTTGCAGCCAGTGGGGTCTCAAATTATACCTTGCTTTTCTCTTTTTCACCTCATCCTTGCCTGAGGTGTACTCCTGGCCAGAAAGAAACACAGCAAAACCTTTTCTATGGCCAAGAAAACTGATCTTGAAAGGACCTGAAGGCTCCTGATGGCAGTGCTTTGTCAGCACGAGTTCCTGGGTGCAATCTGTCCATGTCCAGTGAGGCCACCTCAAGCTGTGACCCTGCCAGCATGGCCAAGCTGGCCTCTGACAGGTTGGCAGTGGCCCTCTGTACTCGGCATCTGTCTGCTCCAGGAATGGAGCCAGGGGCACCATGAGGAGGACATGCATGCATGTGTTGGAGGTCTGGCTTCACAATGAATGTGCTGAGGCTGCTGGGATGTGGGATCTTTCCTTCAAGTGTCTGGTTTTGATTTTACAGAGGAGAAGGATGATGGACTAACAATGTCCATAGTCTCCAGTGAAGATGTGAAGAGCCCTGCCAATGGAGACCATGTCGAGGCTCAAGCTGCCCAAATTGACTGCCCTCCAAAGCCTGGTGGGTCCAGTGAGTTGTTTTGAGTTGGACAGATGGCCTATTTAGAAGGATGAAGGACAAAATACATGTGTGGTGGGTTGGCCCTGGCCAAACACCAGGTGCCTACTAAAGCTTCTCTATCACTCCCCCTCCTCACCTTGGACAGGGGAGAGAAAATACAACAAAAGACTCATGGGTCGAGATACAGGGAGAGATCACTCTCCAATTACTATCATGGGCAAAACAGCTTAACTTGGGAAAAGTAATTTATTACTAATCAAATCAGAGTCAAGTAGAGAGAAATAAACCCAAATCTTAAAAACACTTTCCCCCAACTCCTCCCTTCTTCCTGGGCTTAACTTTACTCCCAGTTTCCTCTCCCTCCTACCACCCAGCAGCACAGGGGGATGGGGGTGGCCATCAGTTCATCACATGTTGTCTCTGCTGCTCCTTCCTCCTCAGGAGGACTCCTCCTCACACCCTTTCCCTGCTCAAGCCTGGGGTCCCTCACACAGGAGACAGTCCTCCATGAACTTCTCCATTATAAGCCCTTCCCATGGGCTGCAGCTCTTCACAAACTGCTCCAGCACGGGTCCCTCATGGGGTCCCAAGTACCCCCAGCAAATGTGCTCTGGTGGAGTGGGCTCTTCTCTCCAGTGGCTGCAGGGGAATTTCCCCTCTTGTGATTGGAGCACTTGTTCCCCCCACTTTTTCACTGACCCTTGGTGACTGCAAAGTTTCTCACATCTTCCTTGTCCTTTCTCTGGCCACAGAAAAGCCAACCCAAAACTGCCACTCAGGTATTTTCATTTTCTCCTCCTTAACTATGCTTTCCCAGAGGTGCTCCCACTGTTGCTCATGAGCTCAGCCTTGGTCAGCAGCATGTCTGTCTTGGAGCTGGCTGGTATTTGCTCCGTGGAACCTAGGGGAAGCTTCTTGCAGAAGCCACCCCTGCAGCCCCCTGCTAGCAAAACCTTGCCACACGAGCCTAAAACACTGTGTATGACTGATAGGGGAGGAGCAGACTGAGGAGAATGGGCCTGGGACTCACTGGTGCAGGGATGGTGCTGTATCTTGTCCAGACCTTACTCGTGCTTTGCTTCTGTGCAGGAGTAGCTCTTGCCCTCCCCCAGCTGTGAGATGTGGCAGCAGCCATCTCACAAGCATCCCGCAGACAGTACTGCCAGCAGATTGTGGACTGTCTGTTGTGGTACTGCCTGTGCTAAAATACACACCTCTCAAAAACTGCAACCCCCATAAACTTACCAGTTTTCTTGCAATTTTATCACATAACCCCCATCATTAACATTTTAAGAGAATCAGCATTGGTTTTGTAAGCACTCTTCTTCAGGACAGCATCCACCAGTCTGTTGGGCTTTAGACACAGCAAAATAGCATCAAAGTCAGAGGGTTGTGTATTTCCTTAAATTGGGAATACAGTCGCATTTTCAGAGAAATCAAGAATAAAACCCCACAGCTTTTAGCATAATGTGGTGAAAAGGGTGCAGGGATTAAAAACCTTCCAGAAGTCTCCTGTTCTGTCAGCACCTGATATTCATACTCCATGTTTTGCATTGCGTTTCCCTGAATTTTGTTTCACTGACACGAACGGCTGGCAACACCACCCTCAGCTGAAGGTAGGTCTGGCAGTGACATGAACTCGAGCAACGTGACACAGGTTGTAGCCTGATCTCAGCATCGCTGTCTCCACTTCTGGTGCCCTTCACTGTACAGTGCACAGCCTCTCAGCAGCTCAGCTAAGCTTTGTGTCTAACCTTGGATGCTTCTTTGCCCTCCCTTCAAAATAGCAAGCGCTGCTGGTGAACATAATGCAAGAAAGAAAGGGGAAAAAAATGCTGTAATCCACTCGGGTGATTGATGAATATTAATGTATTTAAAATAAAGAATCTGTGGGTTTTTTTAATTAAACTTTCCCCATTGTCAGTTTGACTAGCAAGTATCCCCTATTTAAATTCTCTACAAATCAGTAAAAATCGGAGATGCCTGTGGAAAGTGTTTAGGTGAGAACATATTAAGTGTGTGCTGTTAGGCAGCTTCAGTTACTCAGATGTGACTGACCAGATTTGGCTTTGGTATTTCAGTACATTTGGGGCAGTTGAGGCCAGAGAGCTTCAGCACCAGAGTGTCTTACGGAGAAAACCACTGTGAGCTGCTTAACAAACAAGTAATTACAAAGAAAATTGAAATTTGGCTTACAAACACCTGGGGAGAGGGGACCAAGTGGGCTAGGCAGCCTGCAGTGTCAAGGACTGGGTCAGGATTTCTGTGGGGGGTGAGTGTAGTGAGGGCACTTACACACCATTTCTCCCTTCTTTTCCAGATACTGCTCAAGCTGTTGAGTCCCAGCCCTCCGTGGAAGAAAATTTACCAGTGGAAGTGGAGCCTGAGGAAATGCCAGACCCAGGGGTCATAGTTGCTGTGGAAAGCCAGGAAAATGCCTCGGACTGTTTCCCAGACCCAAGTGATGACTGATCTGGCATGCTTGCTGCTCTACCCTGTCTTGAAGCCTGTGGCACCTGTCCTTTGCATCCCATAGTCTCCTTCTGTGTAAGAATTGGTCCAGAAGATTTTAGCAGGGAACAAACCCCATGAGGTGTCAGACCTGCAAACCTCATTTAAAAAAAAAAAAAGTATAAGAAAAAGCACATATGTGTCTTCAAGGCCACGCTGCTGTGGGCTGGCAGGTTCACTAACAAAGAAAACGGGGCAGGCCTTTGATGCTTTCTGCCTGTTCACAGACTTGCAGTTAACCTGCAGAGCCCTCAAGGAGAACCTGAAATTAGAGGGGCCTTTCCCCCTGCTCCCACCCCACGCCTGACCCTGACTTCATCAGCCAGAGGATCCCGTGGGGGACAGGCATGATGGGTGGGATGAGGTAGCCCGCCAGTCCCACACTGAAACAGGGAACTGCCAGAAATTTCCTGAGAAAGCCTCTTCTCAGGAGACTTCAAGGCTTTTCTCACAGGCCCTGAAAAAACACTTGGAGGTTTCAGCTTGGTGTCTGCGGTGCCGGGTGTTCATCTGAATCACCCCTCTGAGCTCCAGGCCCTCTGCGATTTGGCACTCACTGCTTTCTGCGAGGGGCCAGGAGCGGTGGTGGAGGCTGCTGAGTGCAGGCCCTGGGAGGTGACACTGGCTTGCTTACCTCCCAATGCCCTATTGTGGCAGGGGGCTACTGGCTACCTTTCATCAGAGTTTAACTGCATGGGTTGTCAGCGAGTTAAAACAGCTCTGTCCCTAGCTTGCTTGCCTGTAGCAGAAGCGTGCCTGGGCCTCAGGTGTGTATGTTGATTATAACACTGAGACCGTTCATCAGCACAAGCATTAGTGCCTGTAGTGTAATGGTTTAGCTACTGCAAGCTGATCAAGCTGGCCATCTGCCTGTGCACATAGGCTTTTTCAGCGCTGTATTATTTGCACAGACAGAAGCCATACAGGATTTCTTAGGCAATGTCTTGCTGCTGCACACATCCTGTTCTGCTCAGGGGAGGTTTGTGAGCCAAGTGGCTGGGGCAGACCTGCGGGGAAGGAGGGCAAGGACTAGGTCCCAGGCAGCGGGTAACTGAGTCCCTGGCAAAGCTGCTGGGGGTTGCAGGGCCACAGGGACTGCTGCAGGGTGTACTGCCTGAGTAAGGTCTAAGTACTGTGGAAGTGTGTTTCGGTAGTTGGAAGTGAGGCATGTTGGTGTTAAACTAGCCCAGCGGGCTAGAAAGGCACAGTGGAATTGGTATGGTACAGATTGGGGCTGAAAGGGATGGGGAGGTGTGTGTTGCATTCCGGCCTCTTCTCTTGTCACTCTGTTCTTGTTTTATATTGTGCTGACGTTGTGCCGTGAATCCCTTGGAAACAGATTTACCGTACGCCTTGTAAATGCCAAGCAAGGAGGTCTGCAAGCGCCCCAGCAAATTCAAAACCAAGCTGAATGCTTCTCTCCCAGGCGGGGGAGCTGGTGGGACAGCTGCATGCTCACCTGGAAGTCCTCTGTGTCTGCATACATGGCAAAGCTCTGCATGGGTGACAGTCAGCCATAAGTTGTTCTTGTCATTTCCTTGTCCCGTGACTTCGTTTAGAAGATTTTTGGATCTTGTGTGCTTTGTTGGTGGTGATTCAGCCTGTCTCTGCTTTTTAAGGCTGCCATAGGAATCAGACTTTCCACGGTAAGAGGGAGATAATAATTCTTTTCCTCATGGTGCTGCACTATCTCCTTTCAGTACAAACATTCCTCAAAGACCGTGAGTAGGATGACACAAATGTGATGCTGAGCATTAGGGTGGCATTTGCCTTGCAGGCAGCACAGTGGCAGCAACACTGTGTGGACAGGGGGCCAGCATCACCAAAACTGGGGAGCCCTGTCAGTTTTGCGTCTCCTGCACTTTCTGGCAGAAGCATGCAGGGGACAGTCGACTCCAGCACATGGTTAACACTGAGGGCTGAGCAGTGCTCTGGGCTGCACAGGAAAAAACGCCAGCATTTCGGGTGCTGAGGGTAACAAAGCTGAACCAGCCTTGTCCTGCTCCAGTTTACCCCAGTGCCACCATGCCACGGTCAGCTCCGGGAGGGCTGGGGGTGCCCTGGCAGCTGTTAGTGCTGCCGGTGGTGTAACCCGAAGCTGAGAAGGATTTTTCCCATCGAGATGGGACTGTGAGGCTCAGGATGTCTTTGAGGCAGATGGGACACAGCTGGCTTTCTGTCCTTCCCTACTGAAGGTGCTGTTCAGCAACAGGGCAAAGGTTTCTGCTACAGTGAGGTCGGAAGAGAAGTTGTGCAGCCTGTACTCTAACTGTACGTGTTCGTGCCCAGCTCTTGTTCTTTTTTGGTGTTTGGTTTTCCCTGTGATGATTTTATTCCTAATAAAAAGACCTGTTTTCTAACTTGGCTTATACATGTTTAAGTTCTGTTCTTTAACGCTTGCTTTGTTATGTTTTTCCCTGAAGGGACGGGCAGGTGTTCAGACTTTCACCTTCTGAATGAACGAAAGGTGACAAGAAGTTACTGCTGACTAGAGCTGACTTGGGTAGTGTAGGGGACAGATCCCAAAGGCACCTGTTTGTAAGTTGCTGCAGGACAGTGGCCTATAACAAATCCCTGTGGGGATGTGTGTGCTAATGTGCCCACACATCTGTGCATGCTGGCAGCTCGCCAAACCCTGCTCTCATGCCTTGCCCAAAACCATGAGCTGCAGGGAGATGGCCTTGCTTTATCTGGCTTTATTCATCTGTAATTTTTTGTGGCCCCTAAACCACCCTAGCTGTGAGAGAGGATGCTTGACTACATAGCTCCTCTAGCAAGGAGGAGGTGACTGTCATGCTCACCCTTAGACAGGTGGGCCCAGACGATGGGTAAAACCTGATGGTTTGTGATCATATCAAAGCCCCTGATGACTGGGTCAGCCCTGAAGCAGTTGTGTGACTGGACAAGGGTGATCCTGTCCTGCAGCCTGTGAACCCAGCACCCCAAGGGGGCCACCCACCTGTATTTGCTGTTTTCCAGCCTGACTGTGGCTCTGTGTCACCCAGGCAACAGCCAGGATTGTTTGGGGCCTGGGCCTGTTTGGCAGAGCAACGGGTATGGATGTACACAGAGCTACCAGGAATGTGACCAGAAACAAGAGATCTCTGTGCTGCCAGGCTTCTGGTGGCCTTAGTGAGGCTGTGCCCTGACAGGCCTACCCACTTCAGGCTGCTGAGGGAGCCCCTAGTGCAAGGGTCCCTCTGGGTGCCTCTGGCCTCCTGTGGGAAGCTGGTGCTTTCCAGGGCAGGGGAGCTGCACAGCGAGCTGCCAGTCATGCCACCTTCTCTGGCCACTGGTCCTGGCTGGGAAGGCAGGCTGTAGGGTAGGGTCTGTCCATCTGCTCACTGAGTGCTGGAGGGACAAGGGGAGCTCTGCTCTGAGGGAAATGTGCATGTTTTGGTATGTGGCTTCTTTCCAGCGGAGACAAACCACCAGTGGTTTGTAGTACTGTGGAGAATTTGTATCTGCGTCAATGTTTCATGGTGGGAAGAGAAAAATTCCCCTCTGCTTGTGGTATATGCTAAGGAACAGATACCTACTCTTCTCATCATGTAATTTGTGCAGTTTATGGATATAAAAGAACAGCAAATTATATTTGACTTAAGACAAAGGGGAAAGCAAAAGCAGAGAAGAGACATTGTACAGCAGTGAGCCAAGAAAGGGGAATGATTCTTTTAGATGCTTCTTAGTGCTCAGGGTGTACTCATCCCCACAAAATTCTCACATCAGTAAGGCTTACTGTCCCAGTGATGAAACAGTTTGTGCTCTGCTTGCCAATCTCTACCCCAGGCTGCTGTGCCTGATGTCCCAGTGGCTGTGTACATAGCCCTTGGTGTCCTCCCTCAGAGCCCAGCACAGAGGTACCAGGGCAGGAGCCAGCAGTCTCTGGGTAGCTGGTGGACCAGCCCTTCCTCCCCCCTCTCCCCAGCTCTACAGAAACAACAGAGGAGAAGCTGGTTAGTCTGAGAGCAGATAGGCAAGCATGAAAGCAGGCTAGTTTACAATAGCAAATGAAAGATTTGTTGTAAGAGGTGTACCAGCAGAGGTTTATGTTAACTTCTCATGAAAACCCTAGTGTGGTTGAAAAAACCCTATAGATTTTAGGCATGTGCATAATAAGTTTCTGTCACTTTTTATGAATGATTTCAATTAATTTGAAGGCAAGCAAACAAGAAGTGTTCATGTGTAACTCAGGTGTAGAAAACGGTGTCACTAACAGATATCTTCAAAACTGTTTCCTTAACATTAGCAAACAAATTCTGGTGGTGTTTAATGTCCAGAAGTGTAGGTGTTACTACCACCAGGCAGGGAGGGGTGAGGTGCCCCATGGACTCTTTCCTAGGTAAGCACACAGGACCAGTAACAGAAACGGTCAAGAAAAACAGCAACACCCATTTCTGTCTGAGGTGTAAGAGGAAGTGAGTGATGTGTTATCGAAGGGGCTTGGAACAGGGTTTGGTCTTGCTTGTGCCCTCGGCCAGGCTCCTCAGTGCTTGGGTGCAATCAAACCCTGCCGGTGCATGGCCAGTGGTGGTGGAGTTCCTCCTGGATGCATGCAGTGGTGCCCTCTTGTCCTCTGATGTAAACCAGGCTAGGAAACAGCATCATCACCCAGCAGGGAACCTGTGGCAACCAGTAACTGCATCCTGCGTGGGGTTTGTTCGCAATGAGCGCTGCATTTCCTTTCTGCAAGATTTACATGACTCATCTCTCAGGCACGAGATGTGGCTGGAGACAGCAGGAGAGTCTTCTCTGAGAACCTAGAAGGCCCTCAGATGAAGCCTTTCTAAAGATTTGCACTTTTCAAGCAAGGAAATGGTGGTAGGCATGTTACTTATATTAATTCAAGTTGGATATGATCAGTTAAGAAGTGATGTCTCTGGGCTGTGCAGGACCAGTGGGGAGCACAGCATCTTTCTGGCTGGCCTCCCTCAAAGGCTTCAGGCTGGCTGATGGTGTAAAGTGGAGCTCTTGGCCAGCTCTGGGTCTGAGACGCTCTTCCTCCAACCCTCCTGATCATCAGCAAGTGATGTGGCTGAATCATACTGCCGTCTACTATTTATAGGAGCTAAATAAACTGTTTCCTGCCTGTAGGCAATGGATGTTTAATGATGAGAGTAGGGAGGGGACAGAGGCACCCCACTAAAGTGTTCAAATATGGCTAAGCCACTCAGGAGCTGGATCGCAATTAATGTTGAAGTAGCATGTGAAGAGCAGCTCTGCTTATGTATGCTGACACATGCATCTTCATGGGGGGTTTTCTCAGCCCCAAACACGGTTGAGGGTTCCCCCACCCTCACATCAACCATGAGGGCATGAGAGACTAGACTTCATCAGATCATTCATTATGCCTACAAGTTTAGGTACTCGACTCTACCCCTCACCTCTCAGCATGCCTACAGATGTGTGCTTGACAGCTGGATTCCTGCCCCAGGAGTTGATGTTGCCATCTTCCTCAGTCTCCACCTGCCTTCAGGCTTTGCTCAGAGAAGAAGCTGTCTGCCAGCACCATGCCTCCCCTTCTCTTGGGGAGCTGGGTTTGGACCTGCTGGGCTGTGACCAGGGATGCCTGATAGCCCAGCCAGGCTGGAGTGATTCGTGGGATTCCCCTTAACGCTTCATGTGGTCCCCAGGGGGCTGGAGGGGTGGGTGCTGTGAGTCTCTGCCTTCTGGGAGATGGGAACACTTGGCCTATGCCCATGTGGGTATGGGTGTTTTGGGGCAGGGGCTGGGTCCTGGCATGTGGGGAGGCTTGTTCATTGTGGTGTTGTGCCAAATGCTAATGGTAAGGAAAGGTTCCCAGCTTTAGATAGCAAAGGGTGGCTAATGTAATCTTATTTTTAATTGATTTATTTTTCTGGTTAGCCTAGTCCATGTCATGCTTAGCCAATATCCATGATAAAATATCGGATGGGGCTGTTGTATAAGGTGTATATTTTATAGTTATTATTGGAAATGAGGGGAAAAGGCAAAACTTAGAGCCTCAGTTCTATGTGGAACTTTTAAAAGTCACCCAAACTGATGGCAACTCCTGACAGTTTTAGTACTGTCTAGCAGCATAGAGACTAGATGTGTTACACACCAATAATTACTTGGAGGAAATTTTCAGTGACTCTTTTGGAATTGCAAATACAGCACATTAAAGAGAATTATTACGTCCTCCTGCATCATATGCAAATGCAATAGAGAAATACAGTTTGGTGGCTATCCTCTTTGGCAGTGTTGCTGTCTCAGGTTTGGTTTATACAAGCTCCTCTTTGAGGGCAAAACATATTTTCCCAAAACTTGGGAGTGAAGCCAAAACTAAGGAGTGTGAAACAGTTTTAAAAGGCCCTTTTTTTTTAATACAAAAATTTATGTAATGAGACATCTTCAAGCAAACAAAAACAAAAAGGAAAAGATGATGTGATGGTCTTTTTGTCTATGTGAAAAGAATTGCAGGAGAGACTTTGAATGCATGGCTTGAAGCAAAGGGCATTCAGAGTTTATGTTGCACTCCTGTGAAAGCTTCTCATCACAGAGAGACAGGCCTCAGAGATTTCTCCTCCGAAACAGCAAACTGATCTGTAGTTAGGGGACTCAGGACAGCAGAGGTGGGATTCAGTGATGTGTGTCTGTGGGCGAGTTGACAACCTGGCACTCAGTATCAATTCACCTGGAGCTGATGACAGAAACTGGGGTAGGTGAAGGATTTTCCACAGTGGGATGCGGAGCCTTGGAGCAGGAGGTACCTTGCTGGGTGGGACAGCCGCTGCTCCTGGTGTCTCTGCTGTCCCAGGATGAACCATGGCAGGACCAAGGAGGAGGATGCAGAGAGCAGGGTGACTGCTGCGGAGGATCCATGAGGAAGAAAGGGCACGGGCTTAAAGACTGAGGGTAACGAGGTGATGGTGGGTAACGGCAGTCATAGATGCCGTTTCTTCCCTCAAATGGGTGGGGAGCCTGCAGGGGGTCTTGAGCAAGGTCTGTCCTCTGTCATCCTGCAAAATCTTTAGGCAATGTAAAGTGGTATCCCCCAGAAAGCAGCCTGCTGCCTCCTTGCACCTATTCTCCCTGACATTTGCCTCGAATTCTTGGGATGGGGATGCATTTCTCTCTGGATGGTAGATCACATCTCCTTGGAGCCTCCCTGGTGATGCTTAGCCAGGAACCATGGCTTCTCTCTTTCTTGTGAGCCACGTGCAGGGAATGTGCAGTGATGGTTCTGATAGGCCTGAGAATGAGGTTAACACAAATCTTCCCATAGCGGGAAATAGTTTCTCTTTATTTTTTTTTTTCCTTTGTCTCCACCCTCCCCCTTCTCCCTGCCATTCTCTAGTCCTAGCTGGCCCTTTCAGGATTTGCCTTCTGACCTGATTTTCTGGTATGGGTTTTGCCAACTGAGATTGGAAAAGAGTGGAGGGAAGCCAGGGCCCTAGCTAGCTTTTCAGGTGCCCTTGAACACAGGTAAGAATTCACCTGTACCCTTTCCTTCCTGTGGACAAGTGGGTCAGGATTTCCCTTGCTGCCATAGGAGGCCGTGGTGGAAGCTATGCACCTTCAGCTTCTGTTTGTACATATTCCTGCCTAGCTGTTGAGGGTTTGGGGTTCCCTTTCTTCAGGTGATTTCATTTCTGATAAGGAGGGGTTTTTTTCCCCCCCTTACCTTTTGTGGAGAGTTTAAAGCTTTGTTATCTGGCAAATACAAATGCCAGTTTACAGCTTGCTTTGGAGAACTAGCTGTAGATGGAGAGCCCCTCCTCTGCTGGAGTAGGAGTGAACACTTCCATGAATTTGATACCATCTATCTTAAAAAAACCCCAATGGTTAAACGGCCTCGGTGAGAGAGGAAAATAGATGCCTGTGTTTATACCAAATTACTAATGCTGCAGAGCTTCAAGGAACTTCCAAGGTCACACAAATAACCTCTGCAGCTGTAGTTCCTTCGCAGTGCGTACTACCTATGTGGGCACAAGGCATGCCATGGCAGCTTTCTTTGAGGCTGCCCTGGAAACTTGCAGCTCTGCGGAGTGGTGACTAGGGCTCAGCAATTCTTTACTGAGCTGCCCCTGGGACAGGAGAGAAATGTAGTCAACAAAAAGCCTGCTCTTCCATGATAGAAAGGAAAAGATGTGGCTGAAAGGAATGGTGACGCCATCCTGAGACCTTGCTTGTGACAATAGATGCTCTGAATGGAAAGTCCTTTTACACCCGGACATCTGCTGGGAAAACCACACTGCAAGCTGCAAGAGGTCCAGGAGACTCCTGGAGTCTGTAGATGACAACTTTCTGGTTCAAATAGTGGATAGACCGACCAGAGGCGATGCATTGCTGGACCTGGTGCTCACCAATGTGGGGGAGATCATTAAAGGTGTTAAGGTTGGAGACAGCCTGGGCTGCAGCGACCATGCCCTGGTTGAGTTTGTGATCTCAAGGAATGTGGGCCTGGCAAAGAGTGGGATCAGGACACTGAATTTTAGGAGAGCAAACTTTAGGCTGTTTAAGGACTTGTTGGTCAAGATCTCTTGGGAGGTGGTCCTTAGAGACAGAAATGTTGAGGACAGCTGGCTACTCTTCAAGGATGCCTTTCTGAGAGCTCAAGGGCTCTCTGTCCCTCTGAATAAGAATGTGGGCAGGAGGGGCAGGAGGCCAGCATGGCTAAGCAAGGACCTGCTGGTCAAACTGAGGGAAAAGAAAGGCAAATACAAGCTCTGGAAGCAAGGGTATGTAGCCTGGAATGAATACAGGGATGCTGTTCAGACTTGCAGATATGGGATCAGGAAAGCCAAGGCACAGATGGAACTGAACTTGGCGAGGGATGTTAAAAACAACAGGAAGGGATTTTACAGGTACATTGGCCAGAAGAGACAGGCCAAAGAGAACGTACCCCCCTTGGTAAATGAGAAAGGAGAATTGGCTGCAACTGATGAGGAGAAGGCTGAGGTACTGAATGAGTTCTTTGCCCCGGTCTTCTCTGGTGGCCAGGATTCTCATAATTCTCAAATCCCACAACCTTGCATCCCTAGAACTCCAGGTGGGAACTGGGGGAGCAAATCCCCCCCCACTGTAAGAGCAGAGCAAGTCCGTGACCACCTCATGAGACTGAATGTCTACAAGTCTATGGGGCCGGATGACATGCATCCCAGGGTCCTGAAGGAGCTGGCTGATGTGGTTGCTGAGCCGCTCTCCATCATATTTGAAAAGTCGTGGATATCAGGAGAGGTCCCTGGGGACTGGAAAAAAGGTCACGTCATTCCCATTTATAAGAAGGGGAGCAAGGAAGACCCAGGGAATTACAGGCTGGTGAGCCTCACCTCTGTGCCTGGGAAGATCATGGAACAGATCCTCCTGGATGACATGTTGGAGCACATGAGGGAAGAACATGTGATCCGGGACAGTCAGCACATCTTCACCAAGGGAAGGTCGTGCCTTACCAATCTGGTGACCTTCTATGGTGGAGTGACAGCATCAGTAGATAAAGGGAAGGCAGCCGATGTCATCTACCTGGACTTGTGCAAGGCCTTTGACACAGTCCCCCATCACATCCTTATCTCTAAACTGGAAAGATGTGGATTTGATGGGTGGACCATCCAGTGGATAAGAAACTGGTTAACAGACTGTAGCCAAAGGGTGGTGGTCAATGGGTCTATGTCCAGGTGGAGGCCGGTGACAAGCGGTGTCCCCCAGGGGTCTGTCTTGGGACCGGTTCTCTTTAACATCTTTATCAATGACATCGATGATGGAATTGAGTGCACCCTCAGCAGGTTTGTGGATGACACCAAGCTGAGTGGTGTGGTCGACACCCTAGAAGGAAAGGAAGCCATCCAGAGGGATCTTGACAGGCTGGAGAGATGGGCCCGGGTGAACCTAATGAGGTTCAACACTGCAAAGTGTCAGGTGTTGCACTTGGGCCGGAAGAATCCCAGACACAGATACAGACTGGGAGAAGAGCTTCTTGAGAGTAGCCCTGCTGAGAAGGACTTGAGGATTCTGGTGGATGAGAAACTTAACATGAGCCAGCAGTGTGCTCTTGCAGCTCGCAAGGCCAATGGTATCCTGGGCTCCATTAGAAGAGGGGTGGCCAGCAGGGACAGGGAGGTGATTGTCCCTCTCTACTCTGCCCTCGTGAGGCCCCATCTGCAGTACTGTGTCCAGATCTGGGGCCCCCAATACAAGAAGGATGTGGAACTGTTGGAGAGGGTTCAGAGGAGGGTCACAAAGATAATTAGAGGGCTGGAGCACCTGCCCTACGAAGAGAGGCTGGGGGAGCTGGGCTTGTTCAGTCTGGAGAAGAGAAGGCTGCGGGGGGACCTCATTGCAGCCTTCCAGTACCTGAAGGGAGCTTATAAGCAGGAGGGGATCCAACTTTTTAAAAGGGTAGATAATGGCAGGACAAGGGGGAATGGATTGAAGCTAAAGGAAGGAAGGTTTAGATTAGATATTAGGGGGAAGTGTTTTTACAGAAGGAGTGGTGAGGTGCTGGAACAGGTTGCCCAGAGAGGTGGTGGATGCCCCGTCCCTGGAAGTGTTCAAGGCCAGGTTGGATGGGGTCCTGGGCAACCTAGTGTAGATCCAGGCCTGAGGTTGGTGGCCCTGCCTGTGGCAGGGGGGTTGGAGCTCTGTGATCCTTGGGGTCCCTTCCAACTCATACCATTCTATGATTTTATGATTCTATGGTGCTCTGTAGACAGGTAGTGGGTGGCCAGGAGTCTGGGTCATGGGAGCATCTGGTTCCATTTGTTGTCCTTCTTTAGACTGGCTGGCTGACCTTAAGGAGTCCTTCCATCCTCCTCTGCCTTGTTTCCCTATCTCTAAAATTGGGGTGATTGTGTAGGGCTTCTCTGTAAAACGGGTTTAAGCCTTGCAGACACACAGTGGCACTTCACACTTGTGCCATGGCATGGCTGAGAGCTTTGAGACCCCACGGGGTGCTGATGCAGAGGTCTGTCCTGGCTGCAGCAAGTGCTGTTGTGATGCACCTGCCACAGGTTTGGCAGCCCATGGTGTAAGGAAGGAGAGTTTCAAAAGCTGTTATGGAGGACGATGCCTCTCTCATTAACCTTGCTAGCTTGTGAGATGCTGGTTTCTTTCTGACTCAGGAGTGTGACTGAGCGAGCTGGGCCTCATGTAACACCTTGGTAGAAATAGTGTGAAAGCCACAGCTTGCCTCCAGTCCCCTGGTGCTCAGATGCATTACACAGAACATCCTCCACTTGCCTTATTCAGACCTTAAGCCCCAGAAGTTCTCAGAAACATAGTGACGCAGCACCTTAGCCATTGCCCTTCCCGGCTGACAGCAGGAGGTGTGGGCTGCAAGTGTTTTGAAGCGCAGGCAGCTCTGTGCCTGTACTTTCCCTTGCTGTGGAAAAGGCAGCTCCTCACTGTGGCTGGCATGGCTCCCTCCTGCAGCTGCCTGGTGTTTCCTGTGCCAGCGCAGCATGATGGCAGCACAGCCGAGAGCGTGGTCAGAACAGGGCTGAGCCCGTCCTACTGCCCTACTACCCCTACTGTGGCCCCTGCACCCCAAAAAGTGTGTATGTGGGTCTGCCAGTGCTTTTCAGTCCTGATGGTGGGGCTGCGTCACCCCAGTGAGAAGGAGGGTGCTGCCTGCTCTGGGCAGACCGAGGTCTGGTCCTGGGGTGTCACCTGTGCTCGCTCAGGGATGCTGGGGAGAGCAGGGTGTCCTGCTGCACTCCCTAGCCAAAATGTGCTGCGTCAAGGGTCTCGGCTCCTTTTTCTGACCTGCTTTCTGTCCTCACGTCTTCCCAGCCAGCAGGACTGGATGGGTCAATGCATGTAGGAACAGACAGACATCAGAGAGGCCAAAACGCTGTTCACAAGGCACAGGAAACTTGTGGGCCCCGAGAAGCAGGGGAAACTGAGCTGCAAAGTTGGAATCCACGCTAACCAGCAAAGGGTCTTGTGCAAAAAGTGTGGGGGACTTGTAGAAAGGCCGTTCGGGGCCCCTCCTAGGAATAAATGCCTGTAGTACTGAAACTTCTCTTGTGTTTCTTTGTGCTTAGTCTCCTGGGTCACTCCTCATCCTCCCACCTACCTGTTTCGAACTACCCCTCACTCCTCTCTAGAGCTATAACAGTGTAACAGAACAAAACATTGTACAGGGCAGGAGTTATTCATGCATTTGTTAAGCTGGTGATTTCTGAAGAGTGTCAGATCTTGACCAAGAGATTACTTTGATGGTAGTAACAAGTTGACTTTCCTGGGTATATCTCTAAAACCAGCTAATTTCTAATATCTTCCTTGGGTCGCTGGTCCATCCCCTCTGGTGACAAAGGGATGTATTGTAGTTAATACAGGTCTACGTGTATTTATCGCTGCTAAGACTGGAAAAGGATTTTGTGTTCATCTGTCTGCCATATGCAAGGCAGAAGGACTGCATCATACCAACAAACTTTTGCTTGGACTGCAACATGTTTTGTTGTAGTAGCAATGTCACTGAAATTATTAGAGTAAGGTAGATCCTAAATCTAGGATCATTACAGATGATGGAAACCAGTGCCAGACAAGACTGAAGTGCACCATCTGCAAGAGCAGCTGTCTGATTTCTGCTCTAGCCTCAGACTGTTGTGAACCACAGACTGTCGACTGCTCTGTATGAGGATGTCACAGGGCTTCAGACCAGACTTAGACAGGGTGTCCTTTGTGAGGTTTAGGCTGTTGACACAGGCTCACAGGTAGAAAAGAGGAAGATGAGTCTGAGGGAGCAAACACCTGGGGCTTATGATGTGGTATGACGGACATGATGAGGGAACCATTTATCTTGAAATAATCAGCTAAGGTCTGTTCCGAGCAAGTCATAGTTTGAAAGCTTCCACCAACCTCTGTTTATAGAAGGATGAAAAAGCCGCTGCAGACAGCCGTTTCAGTGCTAACTATTTTTGAAATATTTCCATCATGTACAGGCAAAGCAGTGCTTTCAATTTGCATGTAACCTCCGAGACACCGAGTCAGCATCCCTGCCAAACCTTTGGCCAAAGCCTCATTTTGAGTTCATGATCGTCGTCATGTTTGCACCGCTTCATTCAAGCTGGACTTCTTCCTCTCTTGGCTCTGTGTAAGGCAGAGGTGAAGAGGAAGCCCTTCAAATGGCTGAGACTGGGCATGGGAGCCAGCAGTCCCTTGGCATTTCACGGTGCTGGGGCAAGTCCTCCGGCCAGGGCTGACTTTGCTTCTGCCCCACTCTAGGCACTGCCCACAGTTCACCCTCTCCTGCAAAGCTATGCCAAAGGGGAAAGGGAACATGCCATCGTGAAACCCTCAGCTACCATCCAGGGCAACCCAGATGGAGCCCAACTGCTAGTCTTGCAGGCTAGGGTGCAAAATCAGGATTTCTCCCAAGACTAAGGTTAGACTTGTCCAAAGCTTCATCTCCATGTGATACCGCCCATCCGGTGTTTCAATCAAGGTCACGTTTGCTCTTCTCCTCACAATCTGTGCCGAACTGAGGGCCTGTCTTTGAGAAAATTAGAGGTATGAATTTGCAATACTCTAGTTGACTTTCGTGGTGAGGATCTCAGGTGGTGGTGAGTGCAGGATGTCTGACTGTACTTTCAGGGAAGAGTAGTGAGTCCTATGCAAATGCCATTTAAAATTACCTAATGTCTGACTGTACTTTCAGGGAAGAGTAGTGAGTCCTATGCAAATGCCATTTAAAATTACCTAAGCTTCATGCCAGAGGAGATGGTGTGAATTACCAGATAATCTATGAATTCACTCTGGCTTATCGCATGCTGACTTTCCCTAGAGGAACACACTGAGTGTATTTGTCCTCCTGCTTTTCTACATCTAATAACATTCCCTTTTCTTTATTAGCCTCAGGCATGAATGTTTATTGGATTGTCACTGGGTTGAAGACTTAGAGCCTGGGACAGCTACATCTTGTCTCTTGAGATGCTGCCTCCAGATCTGTGGGAGGGAGTCTGTCACCTTTACATGGAAGTGTAAGCACGCTGCGTGCATTCCCTGCGAGGAAGGAAGCTGCTTAGTGTGTTACAAAGAACAGAACAGTAAAAGAGAGAGCAGGCAACAAAAGCAAATGCGTATAACTACAGCACTTTGTGGCTTTTGCAGTAGAAACAATACCACAGAGATAGAGGCAGCTGCGAAGAAACACGCCATGGTCGTGGCTGCGTTCGGTCCTCTGCTCCTGTGGCGCATCAGAAGTTGGAGACATCCAGCAAGGCAGTGAGCTAACCAGAGGCCAAGCATCCTCAGCCACAGCCTGACAGGCCTGACAGAAGACAGGCCCAGCACCACCGTACTCTTCTGTTGGTGCCCAGGTTTTCTAGCTGGCTCGTGTGTAGCCCAGCAGTGTTACTTCCTGCGTAAGGGGTAAGAGAGGGAGGGTGTCTGCAGCGAGCTGAAGGGGTGAGGGCACGGTTATCTGCAGGGCTGGCAGATCCTGTCTCGTTCTGCTCAGCACAATGTGGGACAGTGTTTGGGCTGTGGCAGCACACAGGTGCAAACAATAGCTCTCGCTGTGCCTGTCCCACTCCTTGGGGAGCACTGCCAGGTGGTGCCGGGGGCTGTGCTGCCAATGCTGTAGATGTTTTTGGGGCATGCATCCCACACTGCGTTGCTGAAGGTACATGCTGGCCTCCAGAGCTCCTCTATAGCAGTGGTCCAAAGCTCCGGTGTTTTCCAGAGATGCCCATTTGCCTTCAGACACCCTCTGCTTGCTGCCTTCCCTCTGGGGGAAACAGAGACATCAGTGCAGGTTCTTCCAGCACTCCCCTCCCAGTAACATCCAGAAAATCCCTTCCTCTTTGTAAAATCGGGATCAAAGCCCAGTCAGGACTGCGGCACGACATTGACTTGCTCCTTAAGAGAAGGAAGGTAAAGCCACAAGGATATTGCCTTTTCCACACCTCTCAAATGGCAAGAAGGCTGAGGTTAGAGACACAGGCGACTTTCTCCTTGTCCAGCTGGGTCTTGTGGCACAGAAGGCTTCTGACACTGTTAGAAAAGGGGCTGCTCGGTGGGATAGCCTATGCCAGGATCTCATGGGGACTCCTTGCTGCAGGTAGGTGGTGTGCCCCTTGGCTGGCTGCACTTTTGCTATACAGTATCTCTGAGCAAGCTGATTTTGTGCACACTCACCCAAGTACTCAGAAGTGCCAAGGCCCAGCGTCACTTCTGTGATGGACAGGAGACATCAGCTATTGAGCCCTTGCCACCTCTCTTGAGTGCCTTTGCACAGCTCACAGCGAATGCATTTTTGAACAGGCCTTTTGTATCCTTTAGGGGTGGTCTCTTGCTCCTGTCTCCCCATTGCTCTAACAGGAAAAACGATGCCATATTTGATGTGCTGTAACTGGCGTGCTGGAGCATAGGGGCTTCCAGGCTGAGTCATTTCAACTGTGATGCTACATGGGTGTGGGCATCAGGGCATGACACACCTGATCAGCTGGAAGTAGTGGCCTTCATTATGAACACCGGACAGCGGCCTTTTAAGCCTTGTTCTGTGGCTGTGAAGCTTTACCTCTCCTCTCTTGCCTTCACGTGCACACACTCATCCTCCCATCTGTATTTCATCCCTACCAACCCCAGTTTCAGCCTGCAGCCCCGCAGCAGGCAGCACCCAGCGAGCAGGCTCCGTGTGTGTGTACAGGGCAGGACGGTCCCTGCCCTGGTGCATGTGCGATCTGAGCGTGGCAGCAAACAGACAAGGCGCGGGGCTACGCTGGGAGCAGGCGGTGGCTTTGAGGCATCTTGCCTCAAGGAAGAAGCGAGACAAGGTTGAGCAGAGTGTGAGCAGTGGTTTCAACCCAGGGAAAGGGAAATAAAAAAGCAAAGCAAAGCAGGTGAGCTCAGAGTTGCTGCTTTCGCCCAAAGCTCTGTAGGGACTCGGGCTGGAAGCAGATGTGTCCAAGTGTGGAGACCTTGCGTGTCACTGCCAGTGGGGCTGGGGAGGGATGTCCCCACAGCAGCTCCAGTGCCGGAGCTGCCGGTGCTGTCTGCTTGGCTTGGGGAGATGCTCAGGCACAGGAAGCTGTGCCCTTGGCTTGTTTTTCTCCACAGAGGGTACCCGTCAGGCAGAGAAATGACATCTTTTTGCTGTTGCTTCCTCTCTCCTTTTGTGTGTGCATACTCTGTAAGGAAATGATAAAAAGAAAAAAAAAAAAGAAGGAAGAAAAGCTAGGTTTTCCTGCAATGTGAACAGGCAGCACAACTGTGACCTTGGGTGCATTTTACCTCAAGTAACTTTTTCTCCTTTTGTCCAAAAAAGGGCAGTTTTTACCAGCGTCAGTACCAATTAAAAGACAGTGAAGCCAGAGAGGGAGAGATGTCTTACAAGACCTTCCTATAACTTCAAGGAAGAAGAATGACATGAACGAACATGAAAGGTTTATCTAATATTTTATGTCTCCCATGCCACAGCTTTTCTTCTGTCTTCCTTCTTGGTCTACATGTGTGATAAAAAGCTGGATGATTTCGGTGGCCGCTGTGGCAGAGGGATGGTGTTGGGGATGATAGAATTCAAAATCCTCACCACCCCATCTGTTTCATATTGGAACCAGGAATTAAGATTTTATTAGCTTCTCACGTGGTTTTGGACCTAACTCCCATGATTCCTTCAAGCTTCTTTCCTCACCATCTTTCCCATACCAACCAGCTTTGGGGCTGGTTTCCAGTAAGACCCCAGGCAGCGTTTTCATCCCCTCCCATTCTCATCCCCCTTTTCCAGCTTGCTTAAACGGCTGCCCATGCCTGCAGGACACCTTCTTGCGGCTCTGGCCAGCCCCTCATAGGTCAAGCATTGATGTAAAGCTGATCCTGATGGTTTCCAAGGGAAGTGTGTGTCTCCTTTCTGACATTGTCCAACAGCCATCAGCTACCCACTTCCCACTGGGGGTGTGGGGCTTGCTGTCCCCTTGCTGCTGCTGAGGCTATGAGGGGAGCAGGAGTATTCCCATCACCCCCTGCCCCAAAAACTACATCCATCTTGTGAGGATGGTGGCATGTGGATCCTGCAGTTTAACTCTTCAGGTGAACATGGAAGAGGATGAGGGCCCTGGCTGGCCCTCCAGCTGGGTAGACAGACCTTGGGGGCATTCCCACATCTTAGTGTGTGCCTGCTTTGTCACTGCACATTATCCCTGTCCTGATAAAACAGCCTGTTGAGAAGTATTTCTGTCCATGGCTTTTGTGCCTGTGCTAGAAACGAGAAGTGCTAGGGTGAGAGCTGGGAGGAGGGGAGGAGGGCACGAGGGCTGTACCGACACATCCCACGACCGCTTGCTCACAGCAGAAAAATCCTTTCACCTGCCAGCAGCTGTCATTAGACAAGGCAACACTGGATTTTTTTGACCCTGAAAATGAACTTTAGGAGGATTTTCCTAGTCAAGTGCTTGCTGTTTTTCTTTCCCAATGTAAAATGTGAGTTTTTCTTACCATTTCTTTTCTTTTTTGGGGCTAGCCTTGTTAAAATTGCATTTTAAACCATTTACAGCTTAGTGGGATGTTGCTGATAAGCAACTAGTTCTACTTTAACAGTGAGTGAAGACCTTTGTCTTTGGCTATTATTGTTTGATTTAATTTTTAGCTGGGGGGGGAGGGCAGGACCAGAGTTTCCTTTTCCATTTATAATAATCTGCAAACAGTTTTGGTTTTAAGTTAGTGAGCCTTAATTTGACACATGTATAATGAGAAATGTCAGCATGCAGTTTTCTCTCTGCCCTTGAGGTAGATTGTACTACATTAGAGATCCAGTTCACGGTGCATTATCACATGTAATTTCCTTTTCTTACCAAAGATGAGCAAATCTTTTGAAAGTGCAAATTATATTCTTCCATAAATATTAACAGGAAGAGTGATATATCTCAGTGTCCTCAGTGGAGCCACAGAAGTCTGAGATGTGAAAACAGCAAGCAAATACATGTCTTTTATATTTTGCATATTATTGCTCTCTATTTTTAACAACATTAATCTAAAAAGCTTAATTAAGGTGTTAACTCATAAATTAGAGAAGGTTGTAAGAGAAGGAGGCAATACAATCATGCATGGATTTTTTTTTTCTGTTCATGCCAGTACAGATTGTATATATGGCTGTTTAATTCTTTTCTTTTCCTCCAAAACAAAATTAATAGATAAATATTTTTTTAACGTGATGTATAAATAGTTTCCCCAGCAGAAATGAAGATTATTCCCTTGAATGGAAAACTTGTTCCAAAGACTTCCTTACTTCTCTAAAGTTACTATGGGAGCATTTAGTTTTAACCCTTCCTTGCAACTGCTGGCGAGGTCTATGCTGCCAGTGCCCCTCAGAGTGCGCTGCAGTTCCCAGTAACTGCTGCCCTGTTAGCTAAACAGATTATTTTAGTCTCGTATACGTAAGATGCTCAGCTTTCTATTAGCAAGAACATGGAGATCAGATAAACATCCACAGATGTGTTTAGGTCACCAGTTCACAGAGATGCCATTAAATTATCCTTGAAAACTTAGATTTTAATTTTTTTTCTTCCAGAGAGAGGGGAAAAAGAAAAGGGTGATATCTGTTATGCAAAGAAGTCTCATTACTAGCTCTAAATACCTGTGTGTGACTGAGCAGAAACAAGTAGCATAATGCAAATATTTGGGTATAATCTGTAATGCAATCTATGCAGAGGATAGCTGCTTCCAAGACTAGTTGGTAGAGAGCTTAATTTCAGAATATTGATTAGATGCGTCAGATACCTTGTCAGAAACGCAACAGTGAAATAACAGCCTCCCCTTAGACTGGGGGTGAAGTGCCAGGAGCACTTCAGTAGTCATTTTCTTGTTGTGTTAGAACTATTTTGGTTCTCTGGTTATCTCTAATATTGTTAGCTTCATTAAATAGGAACTGGATTTGGGTTTCCCCTCTGTGATGGATTTTATCGTTGTCCTAGATACTGGGAATGAAGGACTGTAATAAAAATATGCATAAATATAGTTTTTCTCTGAATTGAGAGAAAGGGCTTAAGATATGTAAAATTAGACCAGAATCAGCTCTGTCTGGTGATGTGAAAAGAAATCCCCTCCTGCTGTTTGGCTTTATCCTGAAAAACTAAGAGTGATGAACATAAGAAAATGGCAAACGAAATAAGCTGTGGCTCTGAGTGCACCTTTGGTTATCAGTGAGCTTCTGCCACCTGATGCCTGTGAGCACTTTTCTACCTCCTCCTGCCAATTTTCCCCCTGCCACAGGGGTGGAGGCAGTACCTGATTCGAAGTGACCTCCTGACAAACCTTGGACTTCGAAAGGTCCCGCTTCACTGGAGATGGACCTTGCAAAGGCTGTGGAGCAGCCAGGAGGGGAGAGGGCAGGCCACCCAGCCTGGAGCACACCATCTCCACTGCTAGCAATGTGACTGATGTTTAGTGGCCTTGGCTTTCCTGAATACGGCCTTCAGGGGCCACGTGCTCAGTGCTGCCCGGTCCTGGCAGTACCTTTGGGAAGCACATGTTCTGGAGAGGGGACCTATCAGCAAAGTAGACCTGCAAAGAGAAAGTGCTTTTTTGGCCTTTGTGTCTCCCATGCCTGATCAGTTCGCGGGGTGTCGTTAGCTGTTTGTTTCTCCCCACCTTACTTGCCCCACCGCAGATCTACTCCAGCAGGCCCAGGTGCCCAGGATGGGTGAGGAGGGAGCGCTGCAAGCTGTAGGCACGGCGCCTGCCTCCAGTTCAGTGCCTTACGCCCACTCACTGCTTGACATGGGCCATCAGCAGCATTATCACTGCCATCAGTGTCACTGCTGAACTGATCCCACTGCCCGGGCTGCTACCTGTTTGTGTCCTTAGTGTCCGCAGTGATGTGTGCAGTCATGGGCGTGCTGCATACTGGTCTGTGCCACGTGCAAAACACACTGAAGTGACCTCATTTTCTGGAAGCGTTAAGTTCACAAGCAGCCATGAATCTTAGCATCCAGAATCACTCCAAATAAGCCAGTGAGACCGTAAACCCAGCTTTTGAAAGCCAGACTCTTAGCTACCTTGGCCCCAGAATTAAACTGACTGCTGACATTTACCTAACAAATGATCAAGGAGTGCTCTGGAGCAGGGAAAGAAAAGAGCATTGTCTAATGAAGAGAGGCAATTCAGAGGGGGTAACAAGTGACAACCTTTTGGGTCACTGCTGTGTCTTCTGGTGATGCACTGCCAGGCTGGTTGTGATTCTGGGGGCCCCAATACAAGAAAGACGTGGAACTGTTGGAGAGGGTCCAGAGGAGGGCCACAAAAGTGATTAGAGGGCTGGAGCACCTCCCCTACGAAGAGAGGCTGAGAGAGCTGGGTTTGTTCAGCCTAGAGAAGAGAAGGCTGCAGGGGACCTCATTGCAGCCTTCCAGTGCCTGAAGGGAGCATACAAACAGGAGGGGAATCAACTTTTTAAAAGGGTAGACAATGGCAGGACAAAGGGGAATGGATTAAAGCTAAAGGAAGGAATGTTTAGATTAGGTATTAGGGGGAAGTTTTTTACAGAGGTGCTGGAACGGGCTGCCCAGAGAGGTAGTGGATGCCCCATCCCTGGAGGTGTTTAAGGCCAGGTTGGATGGGGCCCTGGGCAACCTTGTGTAGATCCAGGCCTGGAGTTTGGTGGCCCTTCCAACCCAGACCATTCTATGATTCTATGATTCTCTTTACAGGTTCCAACACCAAATGCATTTACATGGCTGTGAACGAGTCAGTTCTTTTCAGCAACCCTGCTGATGCTGGTGGGGACGTGTATCATATAACGTGGCTGAGAGACCAAGAAAAGTTCATTCAGATAAAAGACAGCACCGTTAAGTACTTTGCGATAAAGAACCAGTGTAGGTGTAAGCTACACATAAATGGGACTCTGGAGATACAGCGTGTGGTGAAAGAGGATAGTGGAAAGTACACAGTGAAGGTTTATGGGAAGGATGGAAAATTTAAGGCAGAACAAGAAACAACGTTCATCGTTCAAGGTCAGTTTTTGTTCTTCTCACACTATTTGCAGCATAAAACATGCCCTCTGGTCTCCTGCTTCTTTCTGGTTGCCCTCTTTGTCAGACACCAAGCTTCTACTTGTGCCCAAGCAAGCATCCATGAGCACATCTGTGTTGGCAGCAGAGTGAGTGTGGTCGGCCCTACTGCAGCACTGCAGGTGGTGCCAGGACCCCTCAGGCCCTGAGGCGGGGCAGCACTGCATGAGTGGGCCTGTGGTCTCAGCAGCACCCCGCTTCCAAAAACCTCTTGTGGGAGCACAGAAGCCTATGTGAGGTACACCTGTGGCTGTGGCACTTGTGGTGCTATTTCATAGGTGCTGAGATGTGGCCGTTGGTCCCTAGCTACTGCTCCAGCAAGGTGAGCACCTTGTGTTGCCTCTGCCATCCTCCCGAGGAGAGCCCTGGTGGCACTAAATGCCTGTATTTAGGCAACACGATCCCATTCTGGTTTTGCTCTGGCAAAAAATTAGCCAGCAGCCATCTCTCCTCAGCTACCCCACAATAGGAGTTGAATTTTCAGGGGAAGAGGACTCCTGCTCCCTATCCTTGCATAGGATCACACAATAAATATGAAGATCAAGCTGTTCAAAGGATGCTTAAGCACACGCCTGGGGATTTCCACTGCCTGAGGTTCAAAGCATGAAAGCAGCCTTGGTTCTTTTGCTGCATCTTGTCCTGAGACACAAGAGCAGCAGCAGCCCAAAGCTTTTGGGGTGAGTAAGGAAGAAGGGGGTGGCTTTCCTGCTCTTTTATGGGTGCTGCCGCCTCTCCGGACCACTAAGCTGTCAGGCAGTGTGGGGGTTTTTTCTCCAGAAATAAGATGATTTTGCTGCATCCTTCCTCAGCCAGCATGCACAACTCTGCCAGCCTCTTGAGGTTGTGGGCACCAGCTGGCACTACGGAAATGACACCTTGGTGAGGTGGCCGCAGCAGCAGCAAAGAGAACTGGAAAAGCTTCTGTGCATTGGGAGGCCCCATGGCTAACAGACTGCTGAGAAGCAAGGGTGTCCCACTACTTCAGGAATCATTGTTGGAAACTGCCTACAGACTTAGGAAATCATCAGGGCCTGATGCTACTTACTTAAGCTTTAAGGCACTGAGATGTCATTAGGGTTTCCCGGGTTCAATTTCAGGTTAAGGTTGCCAACCTAGTTACGTGCTGCATCATTTCATCTACTGACAGCAGAGAGGTTGCCTTCCCCCTGAGAGCAGTTTTGGGAATAAAATCTTCCAGGTGCTGGAGTCATTTGCCAGACGGATTACATTTTGTTACTAGAGTTGGACAGACAGTTGTTTAAAAAAAAGAAAGAAAAAGAGATGCTACCATCACACAGCTCCATCAGCAGGCGCCGGGCGCTGGTGTTTCACACCCGGGCGTTCCGCTGAGCCGTAGGTTGCAGCTCGCAGAAGGGGAGTGGCCTTAAGGGTGGCTGCAGATGTTACAGCCTGAACCCGGGCTGCATTTGCTACAGGCAGCCCTTGCTAGCTCTCCAGCTTAAAATGCTTCTAAGTAGAGGTGGCTCTGGCGTGGTTTTGTTGGCAAAAAAAAGAAAAAAGGTGGAAATTAATTATTTCCCCCCTCCCCGCCCCCCACCTGATGTCCCTGCCTGCATCCCTTAGTTCAGGAAAGCTCTGTGGGCTTTTCTGGCTCTCGGTGCCAAAGAATGTGGACCAGAAAGGTAGCTAGCTGTTTGTGGGACATCAAAAGCAACAGAAATCGGTTCTTTCCACCATAACCCCGTTGAGGTGTCTGTTCTGTGTTTTCTGTTCTGTTTTGGTGGGATTTCGCTGCTGTGGCTGCTGTGCTAGCTGCGTGCCTGGGGTAGCACGTAAAGCATTGTAAGGAGCTGTTTGTCTCAGAGGAAATCTCTCCTGACCACCACGGGCAGATCAGACGCACCTGCATTTGCACCTCGGAGGGGGCTGGGGCAACAAGTCCCTCCCTCCTCTGAAAACACGCCTTCTTCCCCTGCTTGGCTGGCTGGCTGTGAGCCAGGCTGAGCCTGAAGGTGCTCCAGCCGTGGTGATGCAGCTCTGCTTGCCAGGACAAGTATGTAGGCTAATAGACTGCATCTTCTTTATTATTCCCGTGTTATTTCTGTAGCAGAGGTCTAACGTGCTCTTCTTTCTTCGCTGGTGTCATCAGCTGGTGTCACTCCCTTGCAGCTTGTTGGGGGCTGATTCTCCATTCTGCTTAATAACGGAGGATCCCAAAAGGAGAAACCATCTCAGGTGTGCCTGTCTGTCCCTTCTCTTCTTTTTCAGACCCCGTCCCTCAGCCGATCCTCAGCGCTGAATGCGTTAACAAAACTGTGTCTGTCAAGTGCGAAGTGAAGCCGAAGAACAAAGACGAAACATTTTTGATAGAACTGACTCTAGATAAAAACAAAAAGTTCCAAAAGAATGCAACAAAGTTGGAATTGCACAAACAGCCTTCTGGGACTTTCAGCTGTGTTGTCCAGAACAAAGTCAGCAAAAAAGTATCTGAAAAAGTAATGAAGTGCTCAGGTAAAAAAAACCAAAACCCTATCTTTTTTTGCTAGAGTCCATTGGTCAGACCCACAAAGCTGACGCAGTTGCATGTCTCTGTAGGACTCGTCCAGGTGCCAGGAACATCAATAGCTTCCAGTACCCAGCACTGTGAGACTAAATACTGCCACAGTTATTGGGAACTGATGCTTCTGGGGTAGCTGGGATGTGAGTCATGCTTTCTGCTTGGCATTCCCCAGCCTTGTCACATCTCCATCCTCCCCATCCTGCTGCTGCCCACCACACTGCTACCCCTATGGCATCTCTGGTCTAACATCTGTGGGACACAAAGTGGGCCATGCTCCTCCTGCTCTCCTGTGGCCAGTGGGGGCTGCTGGAAGATGGGGAGACATTTTTTGTGAGTCATGGGGATTGTGGGGGGCAGAGAGGCCCCCATGGCATACTGCAATGCTGCTTCCACCAGGATGCAGTCTCCTGTGGGAAGCTGCAGGCTGCCACTGAGATCAGGCTGGCTGAGGGGTGAATGAATGAGACAGTGGTTCTTGCTCATTCTGTCATTTTCTCCTCCCCCAACCCCCTGAATCACTGCTGATTCTTCTTCCAGAAGCTGTCATGGTATTGTAATAGACTCAAGTGGTGCCAACCATCACTGTGGGAGAACAATGAAGTAAAGGAGACAGTGGAGAGGTGGGCCTGAAAGTGTTTTAATTGCACACAGCAATCTGCAAAATGCAGAAAGCACTTTCCCCCTCATTTTTATCCTTCTTCATTGCTTTGCATCTAATGGCACTTCCCACAGGTTGACTTCAGTCAACCAGACCAAGGCCAAAGAATTGATTTCAGTAAGATAGCATAAAACTACCTAAGCTACCTCAACATAAATTAACAGCTTATTTTCGGAAAATATGGCTTGAAATCTTCTCCTAAGTATATGAAGCCACAGCATTGTTTTCAGGGGATTTGGTCTTGATTTACGTCCTCATGGTGGGGAAATCAGATTATTTTCCTCATCTCCATGATCCTACCTCTGAAGGTAGTGGCTGACTGCTACCTGTGGATGTGGATGGGTGCTTTCACAAGGGGAAATAAGCTGCTTGGCCTCTTCAGCTTGACCTAGAAATCAAGATGGAAGTTCCAGAGAATTTAGCTGACATTTGGGGCTGTATTACTTAAACATAACACAGATTTTCTTACTCACTTGAAGTGTCATCATTCTAAATCTCAAACGCAGCAAAAGAACTGAAGGAACTGTATTTTAAATGTGCAGAGTCATGCTGAAAATTATCATATAGGCAAAAGAAGTCAGTGCTCTTCCTTGTAAAAAATTTGAAAGTTAAGTTAAAAAAACAAGGGGCAGATCATATTGGTATGATACTGGGTGTGTGTTCAGTTCAAACTTAGTATTTCTAGTTCAGTACTGAGGAAAAAGTCTCTGAATTTGAATTTGCTGGGCTTGGTTTCATCCCAGCTACCTGCCAACCCTTCACTTAAAACACTTCTTTGGTCTTGATTCCTGCTAGAGCTAGTGAAGAGTGGGGGGCTTACAAGAGCTGAGGCAGTATTTCCAGTTTCCAGCTATTTCTGCCATAGCAAATTTAAGGAAAAACCCAAGTCCCTAGGCCAGCCCATAGTGTGAGAAGGGAGGGAGCAAACCTTGAGTCATAGAGGCCTTACTGAAGCAATCCAAAGTCTGCTGGGGTGACCCCTGTTCTTCCACAGAGCCTTGGCCTCCTGAAGGATCCCCCCCCCCAGTGCCTAAAATGGCCAAAATAGGGTAGTTTTCGGTTGCACAAGTGAACAGCCCTGTTGGTGCTAGCATTGGGAAGGGGTTGGGGCACAGGATATGGCATGGACTTTGAAGCCAGGTGTGAAAGCATGCTGCTGGATTAGACCTGTCTAGGGCAGGGCAAACTAGCCCAAACATGCTGACTTCATGAGGAGATGCTGGCTGAAGCTGACCATCCTGGGCATGAGCCAGGCAAGCACAGGGCTGCCAGCACTGCTTGTACAGGCAGGCATTAGCCATCAGCTAGGTGGTTTGATTTCACTTCTCACCCTTAAGAAGTGCTCTCCTTTCACAGAGCAAGTTGGGTGGGAGAGTATGGTTTTTTTTCTCACGTTATTAACAGAGAAATAAAATGCTTGCCACACTGCTCTTTAAGGTACAAATGCTGCGTTTTTCAGTCACCAAAACCCACTAAAAACCCCTCAGACCTTTCTGTGTGGTGGCAAGGCTCTACCAGCTCCACGGCAGATAAACCATCCCTCAGCTTGCAGTCACAACTCCTTCCAACCTTGCAGCCCTCCATGCTGTCCTCTGGTCCTGCACTGGAGGCCTGTTACCTTGAATTTTGACTTTTAGCAGGCAAGGCATGCTTCACATGGCTTTCAGCTCAGCTGACTTCCCCTATAACTGTCACCTCGTGTGAATCTGCCTGGACTCACCCTTGTGAGAAACGGTCGAGGCAAGTGCAAAATACACCTCAGTGTCACACTGTGAGCTAAAACAGAGAGAAGAGCTACATCACTGAGGGTGCTCAGTGGGAGGTGGTGAAGGAAGGCCAGCATCCAGAAAGCTTTATCTGGCAAAAATAAGGAACACATATAAATTTTTGCTCACCAGGCAAACGGAACTCTTGTTTTGAAACTGTGGGGTGCTTGGTTATGTTCTTTTCCTTTTTGCTAATTTTATAATTTGTGGACAGCTAAAATTTAAGAGGAAGTACCAAAATACTATGAAGCAAGCTAGTCTCTGTATTTCCAGTAAGACTTTGAAAGTTTATTTTTGTTAGGTGCTGAGCACTGCCTGGATGCCTATTGTGTTTAAAAAGGGTCCACTGCTAGAAGGAACAGGGCATTTGTGGTAATTTAAATAGTATGAGCTGGCACACATGAATGCTCTGTTTTCAATTTTTGGCAGAACTTGAATCCATCAGGGAGCAATCAGAATTCTCCATAATGAGGACGTGCAACTTTCAGCTGTGTGCAGCGAAAAGGCAAAGGGTGGGCTCTCTCACTAGCCCTGCCTTTACAGTCAATGGAAGAAAATACCAAATTTATGTAGATGTTGTGCAAGTTATTTCTTTCCTCTAACATTCTCTTTCATTCCCTTAACTAGGCAAGCTGGACTTTTATCTCATCTCAAGCATAGCAGGAGGTGCAATCTTCTTTGTCATCTTTGTGATTTTGCTTATTTATTGTATCAGGAAGAGGAAAGCAAGACGGCTTGAAGGTGTTCGTGGTAAGTGTTTAAGGATTTGCTTTTAACAAAAGACTTCCTGTCTCAAGATGTTTGGTTTGTTCATGGGGGAAGATTTGCTCCTCAAAAGCTCTGCCAAGGTCACCAGTCATGAGCATCCGTGGGGCTAAAATATACAATTAGATATCCCACAAGCGGATTTTTTGAATTGACTTTATACAGTGAAAAATTTGGATCCTTGAAATCATTAGTGACATTTGGAAACATTATAGATAGGGAGAAGGGGAAAGGGCTCAGATTTTCTATGAGTTCCCTCAGGCATCTCACAGGACTTGTCCTTTCTATAAATCAATGCCCATGGAGGCCTGTCAACACTGGAGATCCAACTTGGGTCACTTCAAAGTGTTTTCAGAGTGGGCAGAGATTTCATCTGTTGTCCAAAACTCTTGCTTCTAAGACCACAGGGAAAACTCTGCTAGAATCTTCTGTGAGAGTGGGCTCTCAGTCTTGACAGAGAAGTTGCATTGAATTACAACCCAGGTGTTACTGCTAGTTTGGGTGGGCAGAGGACACTGAGCTGCCACTGGAAGAGCTGTCTGGCCTACCTGGAATGGGAGGCTAAAGTAGGAGGGAAGCCACCCTGGCAAGGAGGTGGTCCTGCAGCCAGCAGAGCACCTCAGCCTTGTTTCACAGTCCTGGCCCCACCCACTGTGTCAGGCAGGCTTCCTGTGTGGTCTCACATAACAGCTAGTCTCTGTGTGAGTCAGGTCTCAAGATGCAAAATGGGAGTAAAAGCTCCTTTGTACATCACAATAGAAGGAAACCTCAAAGCAATGCCTGAAGGAAACCTCAGCTGATACCTCAAAGGTGCCAGTGGTCACCTCAAAGGTGCCAGTGGTCAGGCTGACAACATGGATGAGCATGACTAGTTGCACAGCCAGCCAAAGGGAATGCAATCTCACTGCAACTGGGTGTGGGTAACTTGCAATGGCTCTCCTGCTGTCCCTGAAATTAAGACCATGAAGAATAGGTGAGTGCTTTTCCTGTTCTCTGTGAGGTCACCAAGCCATGGGATGCCATAGCTTGTGAGCATGGTGCCAGTGTGTTCTTGTCTGAGTGGGATACATTACTCCCTCAACTGTGCAGTGGTAGCACATCCTCAATTCCTGGGTTTGGATTTAGTAAGAATGAAGAAAAAGAAAAGTCTGGGAAAATGAGGACTAATATACAAGGGTGACTAGCCTCCCTGAAACAGTCTGGGCTGTGCTTAAGGCTATTTCAGTGTCCCAAGAGGTAAATCCCTCAATCCCTAGGCTAAGCCGACCAACATTTCAGAAATGATGAGTCAGTGATGAAAAGTCAGAGGGCACGACTTTACTGCTTCTACACACGGGGAGATTACTGCTGGCAAAATGGACCTCTGGCTTCCAGGTGCCTGGAAGTCCCAGCATGGAGAGTGGCAGAGTGCTTTGATGTTGCTTCCTGGGGTTACGTCTCACTTTCCCTCCAGCAGCCCGTTTCGAAAAAGAGGACAGAGCAGCTCAGGCTCTGTCTGTCAGTGGCTGCTGGGACCTCTGCAGCAAGTCAGTCCCCCCAACTGAGGGGCGGCAGAGCTGCCCCAAGTGCCCCCCAGGTAGCTTGACCTCAGCCAGGCAGCCAAAAGGCTTTTCAGGTTTGCCCAGTGTGCACAGGGGGAGGTGACTGTGGTTGCTCCACCGGAATGTCAGGAGCACCTGAGAGTAACAGTGGCCTTCTGGGTAAGGCCAAGCAGTTTTCCCTGGCTGCTCGATGTCTGCTTAGACTTTAAGCGTGTGCCTGATTGCTGGGTCCTTCTGTTGTTGCAGAGGAGGAGCGGAAGATGCAGGCTTGCCAGGTGGACAGCGAGATGGTGGTGCGGGAGCTCCCTCAGCCGCAGTGCAACCTGACCGCGAAGCAGATGCGTGTGCAGCAGCGGCCACTGCCGCAGCCCCACGTGCAGCAGCAGTCGCAGCCCCCACGGCCCAGGCCCCGCACTCAGCCGCGGACACCAAACTACCCAAGAGAAAGACCCTGAACCTGGGAGGGATGGCAGTCTCCCTGCTCCACCATTTACTGGGAGAAGGAAGTTGCCCATAGTCAAGAAGCCCTGCTGCCCAGACATGCGTAACGCTCAGCTACTGAACGACCGCTTTTTGTTGCAGAAAATTAGAGAGAGCCTCAAATGGAGATGAAGAGACACAGCGGAGGAGATTCAAGGTGATGGGCACTCATCCCTGTGGCCATTTTTCTTCAAGTGTCTCTGTGTTAGGGTATGGAGCATTGAACCTTGAAACCCGTGTCTCTCTGTGGTTCACTTGTTTTTACTGCACCTTTTTGTCTTCATGCTTTTCGGATGGATTATGTCAAGAAGAAGCTAAAGCTCTAGTGAGACAACATGGGCCTAAGGATCTTACAGGATTTTGTGATGTGTCTCTCCTGCCACACGTCAGGATAGCCCTCTTCTTCAGCATCAAATGCATGACCTTCTGATCAAAAATAGTTGTATGTAATTAAATGCTTGGCTGAAGCTGAAAGAATTGGTGTAATCTAATGCGGAGAAGAATGTACTAAAAGGAGATGAGAGCACCCTGAAGCACATGTGTGGGAAGAACAAGTGGGAAAGGAGTAAACTTTCCACTTTTCTGTGTTTAGAACAAGAGACCATGGGCTTAACTTGTAGGAAGGGAGAGTTAGGTCAGGATTTGGAATTGTTGGTTGGTTGGTTTTAGTTTTGGTTTTGGTTTTGGTGCGGTTTGGTTTTGGTTTTTTTTTTTTTTTTTGCAAATGCACTGAAATAGGTTTCTGGGAGAGGATCTCCAGCACTGGGTGTTTCAAAGGGCAGATGAGGCACCACCTGAGAGGCATCCTCATCCTGCGAGGGCCAGGGGAAAGTGCTATGTGGGCTCTCCCAGGACTGTTTTGGTTCAGTTTTCTGTGAACCCTTGCTGGCAAATAAAATGAAACTTTACTCTCAGCATAGGTTTGTTTGACTATTTAGACAACATTTTTTTGGTCATAGAAGAGGTCTGGTATCCAATGGCTCATGAAACAAGTATTACAAACTGACAAGGAGTCTGATTACTAGCAGCATTGCCTCAATTGTCATGGCTTTTCATCACAGGACCTCCTGCTGATGGTGAGGGGCTGTATCCCTTGATTTTTCTGGTAAGCACCTCAGATATTACAACCAGGTGATAGAGAACTGCTGAGAGATCTCCTTCCCAGAAGGAGGGGTTGGACTGCAGTAACTGTACCTGCATCACCCTCCATGTGCTGGATAAACACTGCTCACTCCTCTGGTCCTTGGAGATGTTCATAACTGTAACTGCCTCTATGGGACAGCTGAGGGGCCGAGAGAGGACAGACCTTCTCAGAGCTGTTTGCGTACACTGTCCCATCTGGTGTAAGCGGCAGCGCAGGTGGAGAAGGAGAACAGTGAGAGCCACAGGGCATGAGACATCAGCTACCATGTTGTTGTGTTAGGCAGAAGAACATGCAGTGCCTCTTTCAGGCTTGTCTATCCTACATATGCCAGGGGTGTTAAAACTTCCGTCCTTCGTTTCTGCTTAGAAATGTGAGTATTTTTCTCTTAAGGTACTAGGGGAGGGAAGTAACTTTGTCAGGTCTCTGCCTCCTCCAGATCTCAGTCACTTTGCTTGAACTCTGGCAGCAGGCACAGCCCTGGGTGTGCCACTTACCCTCCCCTTAGCTTCCTGCGGCTTCTTTTGGGGCTTTCACTATTTAAACTTGGGTGTGGTTCATTTTGTAACATGTGCTGTTACCCCTGTAGTGAATGAATAAAGATGAGAGTGGGTGGAGAGAGCCTTAGTTCACATCTGTGCTGGTACTTCAGCATCTGGATCTCACTCTGGCACAAAGGAGAGAAGAAAAATGTTTTGGCCCCTGAGCCATGGAAACATGGAGGCAGGAGGTGTCACCCCGATCCCCCGAGGTACTGGCTGCCACCTGAGTGCTGGCAGCTGGTAGGCTCAGGTCAGTGTGGGTGAGCACAGCCACCGTGCCTGCCTGTCCTGCGCGACCAGGCCTTTATCGGTGGCCTCTCCAGAGCAAGTGGCTGAGCTGGAACTCCTCTGTGGTTATGGGAGCACTGGTCCTTCCTGGGAGAGAGGGAGGGTTACAGGGACCTGGGATACTCCTGGGAGCTCCTACCACTGAACAGTGGCCTCTGTGCCCCGAGCTTAACAGAGCTGCAGGAATGCTTTGGAGGCCCTCTTTCCCTACCGCAGAGGCTCAGTGAGCTTCTGTCATACCTCTGAGACACGCTCCTGGTCTTCCCACCAGCTGCTGCCCCCAGCCCTCCTTTGCCTGGGGCTGTTGCTGGTGGGGTGACACTTATGACAGGACCTTGCAGGGGGCATTGGTGCGTGTGTGAGGTGGTGGCAAGGTGACTCTAGCCAAGCACAGAGGTGTGCTCGTTCTTGTAAAGAACTGCAGCGCAAATTGAAGTTGTGCCCTGGATATAAACAGGAGGGAAGAAGCTTTTCTTTTTGTTGGTCACAAACTGGGTTCAAACCTGCCCTCAAGACAGGGCTCAAGACCACCCTGCGAAGCGTGGAAGTCTCTGTTGTCTCAGTTTAAGGCCTGTAAGGGCTGAGCATGCTGAAAAGCTGCCCTTGGATCCCCTACCTAGGGAGCGGCACCCCAAGTAAAGGGCTGGCCACAGGCCACAACAGTGGGTGTGGGTGAAGTGTGGAGGCCCATGTTTCAATCCTGCTATAACCAGAGGATGAGAGAGGCACTCTCAGCCTCTGCACAACTAACCAAGGTGTCTTACGAGGCCCCTAGACCCTTTTCAGCTCTGTGTTTCCCTCTTATGTACTAAGAGGCTCAAAGCTAAGCAAAAAGAGCTGAATTCATCTCTGTTGGGTGGATTGGCACCAAAACACAGTCCTCTGTCAAGCAGACCAAAAAAAAATACTATGAGCACAGAGTACCCTGTGCAACACGAGTTTCATCAGGCAAGGCTTATTTTTGAATGGTGCCTTTTTTTTTTCTGATGGTCACCCCTGTTTTCGTGATGTCTCATGTTTGTTCCTGATGCACTGTACTGCACGGTATCTGTACAGCCCTGAGTTCCACCTGGTTCCTGCTTCACAAGTCAGTCATTTTTCTGAATGCATGTCATGGAGCATTCAAATCTCGGGCTTCTATGCTGCAGAGGGTGTTTCAGTTCTGGAAAGTGAACTGCCAGCGAGACCTAAGAAATAACAGGAAGTGCTCTGCTCTGGTGATACTTGCTGCAACCTTTCTTCTTCTTTCGTAGACAGTGTCATCCACCAGAGCAACACAAGATGAAGCGGTTTTCCCCATCCTTCTTAAGAGGGATGAGACAAGAGTGCTGACCTGCTGAGCCATGCTTGTAAGGATGCTGGCTTGTCCTCCCAGGTGGGAGAGCTGCAGTTAATGCTGCCTGGCCATTAGGCAGGCATCAGTTTTGTTTGATGATGTACTGCAGGACCAGCACTGAAGGAATGGGAGGAAAGCACAGTCCTGTGGTGCAAGCAGGTCTGTGGTCGTGCCGTGGTCCTGCAGCGCTCACCAGTTGTGCAGTCTGAGTAGGTGCCTAAAAAAGCAACGGTTGATTGTACAGGAGATATGCATCTTCTTACCCTGGTCTTAGTCAGCTTAACAGCAGCAGCCCTTGGTGCACAAACTGGGCCTTTCTAGTAAAGTAGATGAGACCTACTTGTATCTCAGGTAGGCATTAGCCAGGCCAGAGGGAAGCTCTCTGCTTCTGGCACAGGCAGTGCTGGAGCCAGTTAAATAATTTCATTTCTAAAATAAAACTTTCAGGCTGTAAAAGGTCAGCTAGGAGACCGTGGCCCATTCAAATGTCTTTCCTGAATGCTTGCCAAAAGACCATTTGTGGAGGAAAAAGACACTGATTTCATCCTTATTCCACAACAAATCTGCAGGCTGTGACGCAGAGATAAACCCCGCTCGGGCTGCGTTGCCTGTCAGCTCCCTTCCCCATTCTGACAGAGCAGGGCATCACCCCCTCGCCACGCCGAAACCTTGCAGAAGGCTTTAGAAATGCTGGCTTTGTCTTTCAAACTGCAGGCCTCCATGGGGTGTGTTAGGGGTGATAGGCAGGAGCAGAGCTCCGCTGAGCGGGAGAGGTGCTCCACCTACACTCCATGCAGCCAGCAGGCTGGCATGGCTGTCCTCTTCCCATCCCCAAACTGGGTAATGGTCACCCTGGGCCCTGAGGGACCGAGGGGCTTGTTCATGCGCTGTGAGTGATTATGTAAGAGGTCTGGCCTCAGACTTTTGGATACGATCAGCTTCTCTTAGCTATCAGACTTGTGAAATAAGCCTATCTCAGGCTGTGGGAAGAAAGATAGAGTTATTTGAAGGAGAGCACAGTAAGAGGCCCTGTGGCAGTGAAGTAGCCTCATGGCCTCCTCTCCCACCCTCATCTTGGAGGAGGGATGCCAAATCCCTCCCTCTCCTCCAACAAAGCGCTCCTTCCCTCCCCGCAGGTGGGAGCTTACAGAAGCGCCTTCTCCCCTCCTTGCAGCCAGGCATCAGGGAAGGCCATGGGAGTGCTTCCCTCCCTTGGGGGTGCAGCCTTAGCTGCCTTGGGGGTGCAGCAAAAGGCTGCCAAAGCAGGGGCAGGGGTGTAGTCGCTGTCCCAGCACAGTTGGGGCTTATTTACCATATCTGGGCACCAAGCAGCATCTGCCAAGAAGGAAGCTGCTCCTGACATGTCTGTCCTGAAAGGCCAGCAAGAAGGAGTCAACACCCTGATTGCCTCTCCTTTGGAGGGGAGGATGGCAGTGAAAGTAAGAAACTGAGCAAAATTTCTTGTCCTTTTTTTTGTGGGGTCTGCTGGCAGGGTAGAGGGGAATAACCCCAAGACAGTGAGGATGCAAACCTACATCCCACTCACCAGACTTTCTTCTCCTCTCTCCTCTCTCCCTACAAGAACAGCAGGGAACTGGGTGGAGGGACCTTCCCAATGCCCGTGGCAGCACAACACAGCTGCTGCTCCCCTTCATCTTCTACTGGAACTGGGAAGGTGCACAGGGGGCAGCTGTGGGGAGTGGGGAGGAGCTACCTCATGTTGGGCTCAGTATGGGCATCTGCCAGCTACTGCCTGGATCTTTCCAGCAGGGATTTAGGGCTGAGGAGGAGGACAGGGATGAGCTGAGCTTACGCAGGGAACAAGCCAGGCTTGGTGTATGTAGTATGCTGAACAACAGGGCAGGTGAAGAGGGATGGGCAAGCACAGAAATGGTCACTTGAGAAGATAAACTGGCCATCCAGAAAGCAGGATTTGAATCATATAACATTATCTTGCTCACAGTTCTGGGATGGGGCTTCTTTTTCCATCAAGAGCCTTGATCTTTGGGCAAGAGGCAAGCATTGCGTGCCTTGCTGGGCCTCCTGGTTCTCCCTCCTTTTTTAATTCCAGGACTAGCTGCCTTGTGCTCACCTTCTGCAGTGCTTCCCCAGGCAGTGCTGCTGCAGCATTACTTTCCATTCTAGCTTTCCTTTCATACAAAACATCCGCTCTGGGCAGTTTAATTTTCCTCTTCGAGAGATACCTCAGCACTATACCTATTCAGACGTCAGTCTAAGGACACTGTGCCTGCTGAGAGGGAGGAGAGGGGACTTCCAAGGCACCCCTGTGGCTTCAGAGCATGGTTCCTCTTCATCATGTTTGCCCCAGGAAGCCGTGCGCCAGGTCGCTTTGCTGTTGTCAGCCGTTGCCATTTGGAGTCAGGGAACCAGCCCTGACCCCAGACAGATTGAAGGAGGGTACGTCTCCTTGCAGGGGGGCAGGTATTGCTGCCGCCTGCCATGCGAGATGCACGGGTGATGCTGAGTCTCCCAAGTCTCTCTGGGCACACAGCAAGCCTGGTCTGCCCAGAGCCCGTGGTGCCAGCAGGCCCCGCTCTCCCTCCTTCGGCACCTGCGTCACTGGAGTAAGCTGGGAGTCTGGTGGAAGCGCACGCAGCGGGAAGGAGAGGGCAAAAGCTGGGGCAGATAATGACTAAGGTGACATTTGGTTCTGCCCACCTGGCTGTCAGCAGTACCAACCTCAACACGGTGCCAGTGCCTTGCGTGCCTTTGTTTTAGACAATATTGTTAAACAGTTTCTGCCTTCAGTGCCCCCAAAATGTAGTTTTTGAGATAACAGGAAGAGATAACCCCACAACAGAGACACTATCTGCATACCAGCGCTCATTGGTTGCATTTCCCATGCGCTTTCTCTGCCTACATAACAAGAGCAGGCAGCATTTAGGGCTGCTGCCTGCCCTCCCACACAAGTACCCACTTTCCATCCCTGCCCTTCTGGGTGGCGTGGGGCAGGTGAGTGGGCACAGTGCAGGGTGCGAGTAGAGATGTGTGTGGCATGGGTGCTGCTAGACAACTGGAGGGGAACAGGTCTGAAACAAAACCCTCAGCAGGCGCCCCAAAACTGTGTTTCTATGTTGACTGCTCCCTGGCTGAACACCGGTGAAATAGGGACAGGTCTGTGTGTTAGGACAAGTAGCCCTTGAATAGCCTCACACTGAAATGTAACACCTGCTGGGATGGTCTGGGGCCGCTGGAGTCAGAGGAAGCCCTCTTCCTCTGTTAAAGGCAAGGTGAGCTTTCCTGTGAAGGATGGGAATTAGACAAAGGGGTGCTTGTTTGCCAATGAGTTCCTAGGTAAGGGTGCTCTGGTCTCCAGCTTTTACTCCACAGAACATGCATGCGCCTCACTTTGGGCTTTTCCTGATACCTGCTGCAGTCTCTTCCCCACCTGGCTGGGTGTCCCAGAGCCTGCTGTGTTTGCTGGCAGGTTCTCCAGGCGGTCCTGCTGGGCAGAAGCTCACTCAGCTCCCTGCCCTGGAATGGAGTTCTGTGCCAGGGCTGGGGGCTTGCCCTTACTTACCAACTTACTTACAATCTCACTCTGGTGGTGGGTCATGTCCCTTGGTGGCTCTCCCTGCCCTCAGCACTGGGCAAATGACAGAATTGTAGAATGATTCTGGTTGGAAAAGGCCTCTAAGATCATCAAGTGATGATGACAAACCTGGGGGAGCAAGAGGCTTGGGGTGCTATTGTAATGGTCCTGCTCATATCCCTGCTGGGGACTGGGTCCCGATTTCTCCTCTTGTCTGAGAAGGGAGTACTTGTATGTATGGGTTTATGCCAGCACCAGGGTTTTATTCCATTCCTGGAGGTCTTACAGCTGTCAAACGCACCACCTGAGGGAGCTGTGTCTCCGGGAATGGCTGTACATCGCTAGGCTGCATGGATGACTGTACAGCTGGAGTCTGTGCCACACAAGGGCAACTGCGGGGCCCACCTGCTGCAGACGCACCGGGCTCTGTAGCAGCCAAAACTTCGATCTGAGTTGGCTTCAGTGTGATATCAGCAGCCAGGGCCAGCGTGAGTGAATGGGAGAATGAGGATGTGGTTCCTATTTGCAGGGGAAGTGCCTGTATCTCAAATCCAAACTCAACCAGGAAAACCTCCAGCACGCTTTTGCTGAGCTTACAATTTCTGTAGACTCTTTTTCTTTCAGCCATTTTTAAAAAAAGACAATCTTAGCCAAAAGCCAAAAGCTAGCCACTGCAGAAGAGGAACTGAGTAACATTACTTTTTTAAAAACACTGACAGGAAGAGCTGTGTCTGCACAGCAAGTGACTTGTAGGATTCTTCAGGCCCTGTAGTGAAAATTAAATGCTGAGTTTTGAAGGAGTTGCTGGGTATCCAAGGTCTCCTGAAGGAAAGTCTGTTTAATTAGGAAAAAGGGGCAGAAATAAATGGTACCCTCCCCCACCTTTTTCTTTATCAGACATCTCACCTTGTCTAGAAATTCAGGTAGCCCATGGGCAGCCTAATGCCTAATGTCAGCAACAAGTATGTCCCTGGCTGTTGCTGCCAAAGCGCACTCTCTTGCCAGGCTCGTTCTTGTCCATCCCACCCCTCTCCTTGTCATCCCTGTACGACAGGGACAGCTTGCCTGGGGTATGTTCTAGGGAAAAGAGGCTGGATATGTACGTCCCTGAATATCAAATGTTATCTGCAGCAGACCTTTCTGTTGGTGTTGGGAACATCATGTCAGTAAAATTGGGTCAGCTTTAGGAAAGCCACCAAATTGCAGCTCTGAAGAGCCACAGGTGGTGCCAGAGTTAGCGGGGCTGTCAACAAGTGAGGAGAGGCATTTCAAGATGGGAACTGTAGAAGAAGTAGCTGTGAATCTCCTTTTCCTCAAAGCACCCTTGCTAGAGAAGAACATCTGTGACAGAGCACCTGAGACGAATGCAGGTGCAATGTCTTATCTAGAGAAAAAAACCTGTGCCACTACTGGCCCGCACCAAAGTAGCTGTCTCAACTGACTCAACATATGTACTCATGTGTTAAGCAGTGAGAACTATTGGTCTTCTCCCCATCCTGAAGTTTTGAAGGACACATGCTTCCGAAGCCCTGTTAAGAAATGCTACAGAGGAATGGTTTACAGGCCTTGGCTGATCAGAAGAAAAGCAAAAGCTCTGCTTCTCAAAGGAATTAAAAGAAAATGATGCATCCTTTAGGAAAAAAAAAACCCAAACCCTGCTGCAAAAAGGCAGGATGAAAGAAATGATACAGATGGTACTTCTCTGTGGGACAGGTGAGGTTTAGCCCAGCACTGCAGACTGCGCTGCAGGCACCAACCCTCTGCAGTCATCTCTCATGTGAGATCCAGCTGCTCTGCCCCTTCTCCCAGCTCAAAGTGTCATGCAGATGCGTGAAGAGCCAGTGGATGGTCTCATGGGACAGTCACATCTTGGAAGCAAAAGCTTGTCTGCAAATGGTATGGCTCCCAGCCAGGAACCCAGTCCACAGCTGTGGGTCTCTTGTCAGCTTCAGCAAGCTGGACACATAGCTACTGCCACTTCTGGGTCAGCCTTTGGTCAGGTACAACCCAGAGTGGTCCAGGATGGATGCCCAACCTCAAACATACCATTGAAGACATTCTCTGGGGAAGAACTGTGTGCATGAAACACGTGAGTTTAGTGCTATGCCTGTTTTACGTTCAGAGATGCCCCTTTCCAGTGGCCTTGGGCTTTAGCCTCTCCTTTGGGTAGTGAGCAGTGTGGCTGGAGAAGGGGACACAAAGCTGGACCTATGCTGAAGGGCCAACTCACCCAAGTTTAGCCCAGGGAACTGATGGCTGCTTGGTCTCTCACTGGAGGAGAAAGAGGAATGTGTGGGGTGGATGTACAATGATGGTAACAGTTTAGGGGAGCTTTATCTAAGTGCAGCACCTGTCAGCCAGCCTGGCTTAAGTCCTTGGTCCAGCTGTGCTACCAGCTGTCTCCAGGGCCAAGAGGTGGAGGCAGCAGCAGGTGCCCTGCCTGCTGCATCCTGCCTGGTGCTGGTGTGAGCGTGGGGTGCACAAGAACATGCTGGTGCTGTCATCTAGTGGGACAACATAAGCACAGCCCAGCCACAGCTCTGTGCCCTTCCTCCCATGCCTTTTACTCCTCCCGTGTGCTATTTTACATCCTGACTAATAGGCCTGGGAGTATTTTTGGGGCCATAAGGCTCTTCCCTAGAAAGGGCAGTGGGAAACCTGCTGCAGGCTTCGTGCACAGTTTTTATCAGGCTTGTGCATCAACCGGCTAGGCTTAAAGGGAGTTGCTCCAAACTCATGAACTCGGCTGCCCCCCCACGTACCTTCCTTCCCCTAGCAGAGTGTGCTTTGGGCCTGCCAAGGAGATCAGCCCAATGCACAAGCAGAGCCATGGCTAATTCCCCACCGAGTTTAAATCCCCTTTTGCAGCCAAGGAGATCTGAATGGACAAAGCTAGAGACTTCTCTTGAACACCTGATTTTTGTTGTTTGTGTTGGAAACACAGCATCAGTCACTACTGTCTGGCTGTGATGTCTGCAAACAATCGGGTTCAAGTTTTGGTTCCTCCTGCAGCGGCTCAGGCATGTTGTGTCACTTACACAACACGTGACAAACCTCCCCATCAGCTGCCCCGAATGTTCCCCGAGGGTACAGTGAGGCGACTTGTCTCCCAGAAGACGAAAAGCAATGTCAGATACTCAGCGTTTGGGATGTGTTCAAGGCTGAGGCGCAACGGAAGGGCAGAGGTGGGAGTAGGGCCTTGCAGCTCATCTGTCTTTCCCGGCCTCTAATGGCTTTGTTCCATACATGCCTTCTTGTTCCTCTCACCGCAGAGGGAGCGCTGGAAAATCTGATGCTACTAATTATGGTGGAGGAACTGGAATGCAAACCACAGCCTGGGCAGGGGGCAACAAGGAACTGAAAGCAGCCTTCCATATAAGAAGCACTGGTGTGGAATTTTCTTTTTTTAAACATGCAGGGACTTCTTAACTGTATTATAAATAGAGCTGTAGAATGGCCCAGGTTAGAAGGGACCTCAGAGATCATCTGGTCCAACCTGTTTTGGGAAAGGGAGCCTAAGTGAGATTATCTGGCACTCCATCCAATCACATCTTGAAAACCTCTAGCGATGAGGAGTCCATCACGTCCCTGGGAAGGTTTTGCCAATGACTAATTGTTGTCACTGTAAAAAATGTATTTCTTAGGTCAAGATGAAACCTCTCCCAGTGTAATTTGTGCCCATTGTCCCTTGTCCTCTTCATGTGGCTCCTGGTGGTTTAGGTTGAAATCCTTCATCTTTCTACCTCTGAAACACTTCTGTTCATGCGTGATGGAGAGTGATCTCGGCAGGTGCCCCAAAGGAAATACAGTTATGAAGGTATGTGTCTCTGTTGATCCCCTCTCATGCTGTCCTTCTCTATCCTTCCTTCCTACCCTTCTCTTGGTCTTTTTGGGGAAGCACCTACACCTGCAGGTTACAGTTGCTTAAGCACAGTAGCCTTTGGTTTCTAAAGGACTCCTAGTTTAATTTCTCTTGTTCTCTCCTGCTGTGAAAAACACCCTGTACCCTGATTAGCTATCCCAGCTCACAGTGCCAACCATGCAACTGCAGCAGCCCAGCAGTGCAAGGCTGATGGTGAGCAGAAGCAGGTCCTGGTGGGTTTTCCTTTCCACACAGTGGGATGATACGGGGGTCAAGGAAACAAACAAACAAAAAAAAGCACAGAAAGAAAAAAGCCCCAAACACAGTTGTGTGGTTTTGGCAAAAGGCAGCGGCAACAGAGCCAGGAATATCTCTACAACTACCTGCAAGGCGGTTGCAGAGATGTCGGGGTTCTCTCGGGTGACAAGCAATAGGATGAGAGGGAATGGCTTGAAATTGCACCAGGGGAGATTTAGGTTAGATAACAGAAGAATTTCTTCACTGAAAAGGTTGTCAGGCACTGGAACAGGCTGCCCAGGGAGGAGGTGGTGGAGTCACCATCCCTGGAGGTATTTAAAAGCCATGTAGATGAAGTGCTTAAGGACATGATCTAGAGGTGGGCTAGTCAGGGTTAGGCTATGGTTGGACTTGATGATCTAAAAGGTGTCTTCCAACCCCGGTGATTTCAGTGATTCTATGCTCATGTCGGGATCCTCAGGGCACCACTAGGCCCTGCCCCGCCTCCCCCATCCGGCCGCGTCCCAGGACCTTTCTCAGCCCCTCCCCGCCCCCCGGGAGATGCCCGATGTGCGGGGCTGCCCCCGGTGCTCCGGCCGTGCCGTGCCGCCCCCTGCCCGGCCTCCCCGGAGAAGCCCGGCCGGCGTCGGGCGGGAGCGGGGCTCGGTCCTGAACCGAGGAGAAACCCCAGCAAGGCCAGAAGAGGGCACCTGAAAGCAACTGTTGTGTGCAGGGCTGTGCCTACCGCTGGGCTCTTCCCTCTCATCTTGTATTTCCTCCCTTTTCCTTGGCGTTTTCACCTTGCCGGGAATCGGGTGCTTTGTGGCAGGAAGAGAGCGCGCAGGGCCCGGCCTGCGAGCACCGGCGGGCCGCGCTCCCCCTCTTCCCCCCCCCGCCTGCGGCCAACCATCGGCCCCATCCCCGCAGCCCCCAATTCTGTCCCCCTTTCCGCACACATGCCCATGCCTGCACCCAGCGATGTGCTCAGCTCCAGAACATACCGGCACATGGAACTATATGGTAACCACACAGCAATTCGGGGATTAAAACCAGATCTAATTCGGGGTGTGTGGGGGTGAGGTGGGGGGTGGGGTGTCCCCCGAAAAGCTCCCTGAAACATGGAGGTTTCAGTGAGAGCACACCTGCCTTCAAACCTCAGTGGGGCTGGAGAAAGAGAAAAATAGCCCCTACCTCAGCAAGCAAGAGTGGCGAGCTGCAAGCAGTGCTATTTCTTTATGAGACGCCCCTATGCACTGGGCTGCTTCATTATAATGCCGGTTGGATGCTGCTCCTTGAAAAGCCTGGTGTTCTGAAGGTTGAAAACACCGGGCCAGAGATCTTACACATCAGACTTCAAACTAAAGGAGCCAGGCCTGAGAAATGTAGAGCTCAGCTGTGCTGAGGGGTGGCTGGGTGGAACACCAGTATCAGCCAGAGGATAAATCTCCTGAGGATTGCTCAGTGCTAACGTTGATGTATGCAGGCACAGCGCAGCATCCCTGCCACGCTTCCCTTCTGGGAGTGTGAGCATCCCATGGTGTTTCCCCATCCCATGGGGCATGTTTCCCCATGCCCCATCTCATGTGTGCAGATGCGCATGGCTTTCGCCCCCAGCCCCCAAAACATGCGCTGTTTCCTCCTCACTTCTCACGGGTGCTTGCAGATTCAAGCATGAAATCTCTACCAACAAATGCTTTTTACATGCTCTGCTGTGTGGCTTTGCCGTATACACTTACACTCTAATTGCATCACTTCCCTCCGACTCCCTTTCTCAGGTGAGCGCCTCGCTCTCTCAGTCAGCGCGTGCACACGATAAACATTTCATGCTCCATAGCTGGACCCAGATAACCCACATATAACTCACACTTATGTGTCTGTCTCCACTTTTTAAGCGCTGACCTGTCGACTGCTCCGTGACAAATATGCATACTGCAGGCTGTGTACGTACAGGGACCTTTCCCACATAGCCTATACAACTTCAAGTGTAAATATACTTGTTTCCTTTGCCCAGACACACACGCGCACACTCTCCCTTCTCTGGAACAGACAAGCCTTTGTTGTTAGGCTGTCTCTGATCCTCTGGTCTTTCTTTCCTCCCTTGTTTTTGACAATGTTTTCCCTAATGCTTGTCTCTCCTGCTCGTTCAGGCTGTCAGCTAAGCGTCAAGGTGCTGCAGATGAGCCTCTTGAAATCAAGTTTGCCCAAGGCCTTTTCCTGGGAAGATGTGCGGCTCGTTGAAACGAGATCCATGTGTGCTTTCTTGCTGTCATCCCCTGTCATGTGTCTCCCCCTCCCCATACACACACACTTTAACCCTGTACATTTAAGGGTACAAAATGCAGCATTCTGATGAAACATTTTTCACCTGGTGGGATGCTCTGCTCTGCAAGGGCGAGGGACTGGGCTCCTCCTTGGGGAGGTGCAGTATCTCTTCCTTTGCTGTTGCAATAGCAAAATCCCTGGTCTCTCTAGGACAGGCTGGGAGGCTGTATCCAGCCTGCTTAGGCTTGCCCACGCACCTTGGCCCTGGGCGATGCGCTGCCACCTCATTCCGTTGACGGGGGGTTGCTCATATGCTGGGAGATGAGTGGGCAGCAGAAGCTGGGATGCAGCAAGCAGCAGGGGTGAGTCATGTGGGCACCTGGGCGGCCAGGAGGGGATTTTGGGGTGGCTCGTTTGCATCAGTAAAGGCTTGCAGATTTCAGGAGGGCACAGCTCATGGTAGGGTGTCCCTGTTGCTGGAGTGGGGGCAGGCAGCAAGGCTGTGCTGTGTTGCAGCATCAGGGAAAGGCAGGCAGTGAGGGTGTTTCCTCACCCTCCATGCTGAGGGCTCAGTGCTGCTCTCCAGCCTGGGGAGGCTCCTTGCACCTCACTGTTGCCTGGTTTGCCCAGAGCTCTCAAGGACCACCCTTGCTGGGAATTAATGCAAGTGGTGGGCTGCCGCCACTGCTGCTGGCCCTGCCTTGGGCTGTCCCAGTGCTAAGGTGATACCCAGAAAAAGGAGCTGTGCCAAGCATCCGTCCCTCTTCTCTGCCAACAATGCATCCATGTTTTGTGGTAGACTGCTGAATCAGGACGAATGGGTGAGAGCTCAGCTGAAAGGGACGTGGTGTGGTGTGGGAGGGAGCCCTGCTTTTGAGGGTGCCTTTTTGACTCCATTGGGGAAGGCACAGCCAGGCTCTGCAGTGTTCCTGAGGACAGTAGCACCTTGCTCTGATCAGCCTCGAGAGTGCTGACACTGGTGGCAGACCCTTGCATGAAATACACGCAGAGACACCTCACTGAGAAGCTGCCCTCCACTGGCTTGTCTCGGCAGTGCTGTGCCAGCAGCCCTCTTAATGCTGAACCCATTTTCCCTCCCCTACTGGTCTCAGTCTCCTGGGTGTCTCATTTGGGTTAGAGTCCTAAACTGGGCACTCTTCACTTATCTACCCGTTCTTATTTATTCTTTTCTGTTCAGAATAGGCACGAGGCAGGAAGCAATGCCCAGCAGCTCTACTGCCTGTCCTGCATGGTCTTCTCAGGACAGCTGTCCTCCTCTAAGCAGTGACCCTGGTGCTACTTCTACTTGCTTCCCTCTTTTCATCCTGTCACCGTAACCTTGAGGTGAGCCACAACAGTTGTATTTGTGCCTAACAGAGATGGGTTTGGTGTAAGTTGTTTTATTTTTCAGTGAGGTGTCTTGTCTGCTCAGCCAGGAGACGGCAGCTGGTGCTGCTGTGGTGGGGAGCATCTCATGCTCATTTTGCTCCGCATCTCCGTGTGCCTCTTGCACAGCCAAGCCCATAGATTAGCCAAATGTATCTTGTGTAGAGCAATGGCTCCAGCTCCCCATCCCCAGTGGCTCACTGACCTGGAGGCCTCTGGGCATAAACAAAGCGCAGCGTTAGTGGAAAACCGGTTCAGCCCCCAGAAGGTGCTTAGGAAACATGTGAGGCCAGATGGAGCCAGCTCCTTTGCGTGGGAAGGTGAGAGGTTAGCCCAGATGATGTGGAGGACAAAGAGGAGCCAGAGCTGGAGGAGCACACATTATTTGTCTTGTGGCCGAGATGAGTGGCTTGGGCTGGATGTGGGTGAATGGCACTCAGCCACGTTTTGAGGAGTGACCTCCAAGGCAAGCTGAAAAAGCCGTATGTGTCAGCTCTTGTGAAAAGGATGTTGGAAACCCCACAGCCCTGAGAGGCTGATAGTGCAGTGTATTTCTGTTTGTAGCCATTAGCTGGGTCTTTGCACAAGCTTACTGCCCCTCCTCCCCTTCCCCGCAGTTCTGTCTTCACAGTGAAAGGCACAAACCCAGTAAGGAGGCGGTCACAGCTCCTCCCTTTGCTTCTGGACTGATGTTACACGATAGATAAGCATTCAGGATACAGAAGGAAAGAAAATCTCTGCTTCCTGAGGAGGTCATTCAGGTCAAACAGGTTGTTTCAAACATAAACTGTGTGTTGGGGCCTGGGCTGGATGTGGCTACAGACACTGTGAAACGCATGTGTTAAGCAGGGTGATTTGTTGGCACTGATGGGGAGGCCACAGCTCTATTGCCTCCTTATGAAATCCAGCTGGGCTCTGCATCTGTGTGTGTGTTGGGTGCAGTCTGGACTCACTCACTAAAAGCCCTCCCTCTACCACTGTTAGAATCAAAGGGGAGGGTGAGGCCGCATCCTCTTTGTGAAGTGAGTTGAAGTGGTCCAGTTTTGCCTCAGAAGTTTCTGGGTGACCAGCCGCGTTACTGTAGCTGGAGCTGTGTCTCCACAGGGATGTTGTTTTTTCAAGCTGAAGCTGAGAACAATTCTCTAAAAAAGGCACTGAGGATAAAGTGATTATGCTGGAAGGAGAAGTATTGTTGCTTGAGGGGTGCTTTGGCTCAGACCTCCTTCCTCAAAACTGGAGAACTCTAGGATCAAAGCTTAATTTAGACTGGAAGGGGCCCTGCTGGAGGCTGTCTAGTCCAAGACCAAATGAACCCCCAAATGAAGCAGGCAGACTGTGAGGCATCATTGAGAAAATGTGGAAATAACTCTTGGCTTATTGGGATTCACCGGGACTTTTGTAGTAATAATGTTAAGAGGGGTCAGAGGTATGGCCTGGCTGTGGATCACATCCAGATCCTTGCGTGCCCATGTCACCTCCCTAGACAGGCAGTGCCGGTCTGAGTGCGATCCCTCACTCCATCATGGTAACACTGCTGTCTTTGCCACTCCCTGCTGTATCTGGCTGGGACAGTGTGCTCTGTGTCCATGGCCGTGGTTGTGCTCCCCTTGCTTCGGCTGGGTAAATAACAAGCTCTTTCCTCGGCAGTGGCTGTATGTCAGCGCTCCGAAGGAACTGCAAGGGCTGCGTGACACACTCTGTTGACTCCCCCAATGAAAGGACGGTAGGAATGTGATGTGCAGGGCAGGTACATGCCGACCCAGATGCAGCACAGCTGGGAGAAGGCCAGGTGGTAGTTTTGCCTTGCTGCTGCTGCTCTCTTCTCCTGACAGCATCCTACGCACCCCTCTCCCACCCTCCTGCAGCCAGGGGAAGAAAGGAAGGTGCTTAGAAACCTCCCTCTTTAAAAAGCGAATGTTCCTGCTAGCTAGAGACAGTCATGCCCCATCATACCCTTGGTAGGAGGTGTATCTTGTCTCACAGAAGGTTAATGCATCCCGTGTGTCTGCTCTCTGCATCTTTAAGCATGTGCTCCTGGGGGCCTAGAGCCTTCCCCGGACCTCCCAGGTTTGCATGAGTTTGCAACTGTGCTTCCTGCTACTGGTTGGTCTGGACGTACAAAGAGAACAAATGTTGGATGTTATTTAGCACTTCAGTCAGGTCGTGCTGCAGCCAGCAAGCACCATGGTTTGTAATGGGGAACATATGGGATCTCACACAAACGCCCTCACTCGCTCCGTCCTCGTTTCCCTGCCTGTATAATGGAAATAGCGGCTCAGCTCCTCAAAGGAGAGTTGTGGGGTTTGCTTAACAAATTGAGATTTGCGTGCTGCTCACAGACCTTCATCCAGAAGGGGTGACAGGAGGGTGCTGTGGTTTTAACTGCAGGAGTGTTGGTGGTCCTTCTCCTTCCCTTGCACTTGACAGAAAGGAGAAGCTGGGTGGCCTGTCTGAGGGGCAGGCAGTGGTGCATGGGGCAGGCAGTGTGCTCAGTGGCCACTGCCCACACGGGGACCTCTGAGGGTCCTGCTCTACCACACGGGGACATAGCAGAGTGACCTGCCTTTGCCCATCCTGCACGATGGCCACCCTGTAGCCCTTGAGGCCATGGTACCTGAGGTGGGATCAGTCCCACTCGGGGTGTTGGACGGTTTCTCCATCCCTGTCCCTCCATGGCCACCTGGGTCTGTTCCTCACCGCTGGCCTGGAAAACCAGTACCCGCCTATGCAGCTGTCCTTGCACACGTGCTCTACGTTAAATGCTGGCTCCAAGAAAAAAAGGTCTCCTCAGATAAGTATATTTTCCCAGTTAGTAACATGAAGTAAAAGTCATGGGACTATTTTCTTTCTTTCTTCAACTCTCTTTTTTTGTTTGTTTGTTTGTTTTTATAAGCGAGGCTTTTTACTTTGCTTTCAATGAAGGCAGTACTTTACCTTAGCAGGTTTCAAAAAAATCATTTTCCTTTTCCATACTGACCTTTCTGAGGCAGATGAAAGGAACAGCCTTCAGAGAAGAGAGCTGGGTAAGGCAGAAACCCCTCCTCATCCTCCTCATCCATGGCACCACCTCCTTGCTCCCTCCATCCAGGAGGACATTGGCTCTGTTCTGTTTCCTGACTGACAGTCTGAGACGTCCTCCCCCTCCCTCTCCCAAGTTGGTTGATATTTTCTTGGTCTACTTTCATCCTACTCAATATAACAAACAGATGTGACAAACTTCAGGCTCAAGCCCTTTCAAGAGTAAAAGTCTGGGCTCCTGTAATCCGGGAGGTCCTCTCCAGTCTTCTGCAGCAGGGCCTGTGGTGGGTCCTCCTGGTGCCCAAAGCCAGGGTGGCTGAGAAGCAGGGTGGCTGAGCTGCAGTGTGACCAGGGGCATTTGCCTTTGTCAGGGCGACACTGTAACTGCTAACATTTTGGTATGGCCTGAAAACCTGGAAGTGCGAGCACGCAGAACAAAGACATTGTCCCCAAGACCCCAACTGCTGCTCCCTGGCCAGGGAAACCAAATGGCTGGGAGAGCTTTTGGGGGCTAACAGTGCCAAACAGGGTCCCTGGCAGCTCCCCCCGAGGCAGGGACAGGGCTGACACCACTGCTGGGTCAGGGATTCATCTGGAAATCCTGTGTGGTAGCTGGTGAAAATCTGTCAAAGCTGAGATGCGCTGAGCAAACCAACTCACCAGTAAATGAAATGGCATTTTTCCAGAGAAATTTTTTGCTCAGCAGAAACTGTGTGGCTGCATCTGATACGGACTCTGTAAGCGGCCATTAGCCTGCGGTGGATGAGAGCAATGTAATTGCATTTAAGGAAAAGGTTTAGGAGAGAAAAAAACTTTTCCTTCTGCATAGTTTCCCAGAAACTCTTTTTTTTTTTTCCCTTTTTCTTTTTCCCCCTCCAGTTGACAGCTGAAAATGCCAAGAGGTTGCAGTTAATTCATGGAGACAAAAATAAGAACCAAGGGAGGGCAAATGAGAAGGAAAACCAGGGATGTCCATCTTCACTAGAGCTGGGCGCGTGTAGCAATAAACGGTCACAAATGTGCTTGTGAATAAAACATGCACACTCTCCTCCTTAGCGATTGTGACCCATTTTGTTCCCAAACACTCTGCTGAAGAAAAGAAATCTTCTACCCACAAAGATGTTCACGAAAGCAAGCCATCTTTCAGAGTAATGTGCATAAATATAATTGAATGCTCAGGCTGGCGTTACTCTCAGCGCCGTTTTGAAGAGCCCTATCAGTTGCATAATAGGCTGGTGGAACAATTCGGCGTGATTGCAAATAACTCGCGACAAGGAGGGGACGTCTCTCCTGCCCGCGAAGCATGGCGCCTAGCTGGGAGCCACACGGGATGACTTACATGACTGATGGCATCATGCTAACGGTGGGTGAGGAGGAGGATCTCTTCGGCGGCGGCAGGGTCCCAGCTAAGCCGTGTGTTAAAATGCCATCACACAACCCGCTTGTCACAGCCACCCGAGCAGCAATCCCGTCTGTAAGCAGACAGGCTGCTGGCTGATAATTCGGGGACAGATAACGGGGCTGTGTTTGTCAGGGGATTTATCGGCAGTAAGCAATTTGATCAGCTTTAATCGTATGTGACAGCAAGGCGAGGTGTGAATTTGTGGTCAATCAGTTTGAATTAATCCCTCCATCAGTGTCACCGAATGGAAGATGGGGGCAAGCTGGTGTTATTTCCTCACTTCACCCATCACTGAGAGGAACGGCTCTCCCTGCCCGCAGGTATCCCCACCTTCCCTGGGCTGGCCTGCATTCCTTTGCAGGAGCCTTCCTGGCTTGTGCTACCAGAGGCAGAGATGGAAATGAGCTATCGCTTTACACAGAGTCCATTCACCTCTGGCTGTTGTAAAGTCCTCTCCAGTGTGGTTTTTTTTTTATCTTTTTCCTTTTTTTTTCCCATGTGTAGCAGTGATTTTCATTCCGTACGTCCCAAACGCCCGGGCTTTCCTGGCATCTCCCAGATGGCCCTTACACATTAAACTATAATTGCACCGTCAGGGAGTTTTCCTTTCTGATGGCCTGCCAACGTGTTTCCTTTAAAAAAGAAAAAAAAGTTCTATCTACTGAGGTTAGCAGCTTGGGCAGGAAATAATCCAGACAAACGCAGGCTGCCCCATCTTCGGGCCAATTAATCTGAAACAGATATCCAGTGAGAGGGCGATAGCGGAAACGCTGAATGAGATCTGTGGGGAGCGGACAGCAATTTAGCCGGGGCTGTAAACTTGCAATTCAGATGCTGGCAGCAGCGCCCGGTGATTACAGGCTGCAGAGAGGGCAGAGGAGGACTCTGCTGCAGCGGGCGAGGGATGATGCATCCGTGGGCAGCACCTGCAGTGCTGCATGCTTCAGGCATCCCAGTGCCAGGTCCGTATTGGCAAACTGCTAGCCATTTCTAGAGGAAAAGGCCAGCCAAGCTGCTAGGCTAGGGTTGCGTTCCGGTGGGAATAACCTGTTGGCAAAGTGCAGGAGAGAAGTCTGGCTCACAGCCCTGCCCGGGAAACAGTTTGCCGTTCGGCACAGTACAGGCTAAAGGGTTTCCCTGCGCAGGGGACAGGTCTGGGGAATGCAGGGAGCATCTGTGGAAAACTGAGAAGGGCCCTTTTTGGGAGGAAGCACTTGTAGAAAGCTGGTCAGCTGCCTGGATGGGGCAGTGTGGGTTACAGCAGACCCGGCGGGCAGGGAAGCTGTGAGAGCCCCGTTCCTCCACTCCAGAAACCCAGCAGGGTCTGCTGCAGCTGGCAATTGCTGGCAACCCCTGGCAGGGCAATAAATTAAGAAAATGTGAACTAAGTTAAAACATGGCAAAACAAAGGGGAAAAGCCATGTATTTTGTCTTCTTTATTCCATCGATGGGGATCTTTCTGGCTTAGAAAGGAACGAAAAAATTGCTTTCAAATGCTTCATTTTGGCAATACCGAAATGAAGCCTTCTGGCTGCCTGGGAGGGTTGTTTGGCCACCATTTTTTGGTCTTTATATGAACAGCTACGCAGGCTGCGATGAGGCTGTGAAGATTTTGGTGTCATCAGATCTGAATCTGTGGTGGGAAAAGCACTACTAGTTGCATTCAGGCACAGCCCGTCGCCGGTAGCAAAGGGAGGGCTGTGGGATGGGGGCATGGCTTTCTCCAAGGAGTACCATGAAGTCTGTGATAAGATTAGTAGTAATGTGATGAACATTAACCTGGAAGGAATGTGTCTAGGTGAGGTTTGATAGTGAAGTCTAATAGCAAGAAGGAGATTACCCTGTAATAATGAATGCCTTTGCACTACAAATCGATTTGGGGGAAAAAAAAAAGGTTGAGTGTTGCGAATGAGTTTTCACTCATTCTCTCTCTCTCCCCCCGCCCCCCCTTTTGATTTGTAGCTATTACACAAATAGCACAATATCCATAAACCTGCTCCCAGATGCTTTTCTTCCATTCCTGACCCTACCTCAGAAAAAAACCCTTCAGGAAAACCCATTCAGGAATGGGTAGCATGCAATATTTCATAGAGATTTTAGCCCTGCTTGTTGTGCTATCTAACAATGAATTGGATGCAGCAGGGAGGTCAGCAAGAGCTGTTGTAAATAGCTGCTGTCTTTCAAGATACATCTAAAAAAAAAACCCCAAATGCATGTGCTTTATGAAATATATAGCTGAAACAATAGGTAGGAGCTGCTATATGGATTGCAAGCAGCACAAAAGGTGGGTCAGGTATTTGAGCTATGGGAGGAGAGGTGTGACCAGTGAAGAGAATAACGGGCTGTGAGTACAGGAGGCTGGTGTGGAGGCAGGGAGGGAGCTGCATCATTCTGTGTAGGAAAGCCACAAAAATATCACGGAAGCAGATTAAAGGAGGATGTAAGCAAACATCAAAGAAGGGCTTGTAGCACCACTTTAGAGAGTTTTAGGGGAGATGAGCCTGAAATAGTGAGCGGGAAATCTCTCCTTTGTCTCCCTTCTGTGTTTGGGAAAACAGGCTTTACCTTTGCTTGCGTCCTCAGTCCTTCTTCCAAGGAGAGAGATGTCTCCTGCAAGCAGCTCCCTACACTGCGTGCAGGACAGGGCACAGCAGTGGTAGGTGCTGAGGGGCAGCTGGGGTGCTCATTGTCCCCCCAACGCTCTGCTCCCCAGTTGCTCACAATGCTCATCTTTCAGTGAATCGATCAGTGGTCACCGTTCCAGCCTGGGTCTGTGCAGGAAGGTTGCATTCTCTGGAAAATGTGATGATATGTGGTTTGACTGATGATTAGGAAGCAAGAAGGGGTGTTCTTAGCAGCATTTTTGGCCAAAACCCAGGAGAATGAAAAGCTGAAATTAGTCAGGGGAAGTAACCTCTGCTATGCAGAGCTCTCTTAGCTTATGCCTGCAAAGTTGGCTTTCTTTTGAGCACATTATGATTGCTTTAAAGTCATGTACTGTGCGTGCATGGTACTTTTTTGTGTGACTAAGCTCTCAAAGTGAACGGCCGAACAAGGCTTTGCAGTCTGCATGAGTGCCTCATTTCCCTGCACAGTGACAACTCTGGTTAAACGTACTGTGGGCTGTGCAAAAAGCACGTGGAGCCCTGGTCTGACCCCTTTCAAAGCTTGCGGAGGGGCGGAAGGCCCTGTACCCCAGCTCATTGGTGCTTGTGAGAGGCAAAGAGCGTGCTGCTGGGAGCCAGGGAAGATTCCTGTCCCTAGGAATTCAGGGAGGACGTCCTGGAGGACGACTTCTCGTAGATCTTTCAGGGGAAATGAGGTGGACAAGAGATAGAAAAGCCAAGGCACTGGGAGATGGTAAAGCACGTGGGATAATCAGCTCTTTGGGCAAACAGATGTGATGCTCACAGGCAGCAGTGCCTCAGAGGCCTACAGAACAGAATGCCTATTTTGCTTCTGTTTTTCTTGAAAGACAAACATTCAACAAGCCTTCCCTTCCTCATGAACCTGGGAAAACTGTTGAAATGGACACTGAGGAAAATGGATGCCTCCTTGGGGATGGGAGGCAGGATTTCTAGCCAGGGCGGGTGGGGAGGCCGCCATAGGGTACACTCGCCCGAGCCATGGCGTGCTGCTGGGCCATGGCTGCACCCAAACACTGCACTGTTATGCCGTCCATCTCCCCCACGCTGCCTCCCCTCACCCCGCAGCTGTGCAGCGCCTGAGTGCCCCAGTCGCTCTCTGTGCAAACGCTGTGTGTCAGCATTTGCCATAGGCACTAAATCCATTAGCCCCTGGGCACCCCAAAGGCTGCTGGCCCCCCATAAACAGCAACTTTGTGCATGTGGTCGTCACCAGCCTCCCAGGCAAGGGTGTAAAGGGGCTCAAGCCCAGTGCAGGGGGCAAACAGAAATGGGAGAGCAGTTGGAGGGGAGCAGCAACCAACAAATCCATCCTGTTCTTGAGCTGTACGTGGAGATGTGCTGGTGTGTGGAGTGGAGGTGAGTACCCTGCTGAGACCCCCTGAGGGGCTGCATGGACTGCTTCACCACTGTGGACCACTTGACTACTGTTTCCTCCCCCATGGGAAGGGGAGCAGCATCCTCAGAGGGTTATGTAGCACCTTGTGACCTTTGGGAGTTCAGTCTGGAGGCCCCTGTCACACTCTGGTCTGTCTGGAGGACAGGACTGGTAACAGGACCTAGCAGTGCTGTGTCTGGTATCCCATGGGGTGGGAGGCTTGGGCTGAACCGAAGGGGCCATTGGGCATTGTGAATTATTGAGTGCTTTGCAACGCAGAAGAGCCGAGCGAGCCAGCTGAGGTTGGGCAACCTGTGCTCCGCTTTTAGAAACACTGTCTGACCAAGGGGCCAAAACACCCCTCCAGCCCAGCAAAGCCACTGTGTGCAGGCTGGACTCCCCCACAGAGGGGTGGGGATGGGGAGACGATGCTGGGGGTCCCACTGGCAACAGGCTGGGCAGTGGGAATGAGGGAGGTGGAGATGTATCTCCCCCTGGGGCTGGGGGGAGCAGGCTGGGCAGTGAGCTGTGAGCCCACTGCTGGTGCTTAATATTTATTAATGACTTGGAAAAGTGGGAGAAGCGGCGAAGCAGCAAGTTTTGCAGATGGCATGAAATTATTTAGGTTAGAGAAGACTGTGCGGGCACCCGGTGGGACTTACCCAAGGCGAAGGGGCAGGTGAACCTCGGTGTTGACAAACACATTGGAGGAGGCTGCCTCCGCACCCCTGCCGCTGCCTGGCTGGGTTCTCAATCAACCGCAGCCACCTGGGTGATGGCGGGGGGAGGCTGGGTGTCACCACACACAGTTCGTGGGAACATCTGCTCAGTCTGCAGCAGCCTTCTCAAAAGAGAACAAAATGGCTGGCTATATAAAGAACAGGATTAAAAAAAAACCCCATGCTGAAAATATCACCTTTCTGCTGTCTAAGCAGAGCAGGTGAATTATGGGCTGGAGTGATCCTCTTGTTGCACAAGTAATGTAGATGAAGAATGGGGAAGAAAAATGGGCAAAGAAAATGATGGATGCAGAGAAACTGAAAATAGTGACTGCCTTGTTCCCGCTTATGTGAGGAGGATTGAGGTGAGGTGTTTGAAAAATAAAGACATATCAGTTTATCCTCCTAAATAAGCCACAATCAGAGAGAGGTCCCTTGAGACTGATGAACTAAATGGCTCATGCGGGCAAAGAGATGGACATTTTTAAGCAGTGCATGGTGAGCCTGGGGCCTGAGATGGCACGGGCTGCATCGTGCATGCCAAGAGTCCAGTGAGATTCAAGGTAGGCCTGGATGTGCAGGTGAATCACAAAGACCTTCACATTTCATGTCAGGGTTAGGAGTTGGCATAGCAGGTACCTGTGTGCAGCTCCTAAAAGCTGCCCTCGAGGCTCCCTGCCCATGGGACAGGCACTGTGTACGAAGGCTGGGCCTAGGCAGCCAGCGGACAAAAACGGTGAGGCAGAAACAAGCTCATCTTGGAGACATGTGTATGCCCAGCAATGGAGAGGAGCTGCTTCTCACTGAGGATCACAAAGCAGGGGGGCTGTAAACAGCATTTGGTCCCTTGCTCAGGTCTTTTTCTCTCCTTCCAGAGCAAGGCAAGGGAACGGGGAGTCATCGCTCATCACGGGCACTTGTGGCGCCGCTTCGTAAAACTCCTCTCGGGTGGTTAAATCACTCAAGCAAGGCAAGCCCTCGCCTCCGGTACAGCTAGAAAATGTGACCTAGTTAAGCCCAGCTGTTTTTGAGTGCGATGAAATGGAAGTGACTTGCGCTGGCTGAAATTTGACACCAGAAATAGGGCATCTGCTGCTCCCCCGGCCGGAGAGGCTGAGCCGAGCCCATGGTGCGTGTGGGTTGGTGGGTGCACAAGGCAGCATGCTGCACCGGCAGCCCCGTCCCAACCCTCCTCATCTGCTGCTGCCCTGATGGGTGCCAGGGACCCCTGCAGCCCCAGACATCCCTGCCCTGTGCCTCACTCTCCTCCACGAAATCCAATTAAAGGATGAAATGAATTTCAGAGTCACTGCTAGGGGTGGAGAAATGCCTGTGCATAGGGTGGGAAAGGGCCTGTCTGCTGGTGCCAGGGCAGCAGAGAAGTGGCTCTGGTCTTGTTTAAGCCCAATGCTGCTGAAAAGCTGCTGCCGTGGCTGCAAGGGAGCTATAAACGTACCATGCAATAACGTTATCACTTTGATGGATGCTGTAAAAGCTTTGAATGCCCTTTTTTTTTTCTCTCCTTCTTTTACAGTGTGGCCTTGTACACTGCAGCATCCCTTGCTGTAATATGCTGGTTTCTTTTGTAACTCAAATCCTGCCCCCTCCTCTCTCCCTGTCTCTTTTAACGGGCAGAATACCTTCTGCTGCTCCTTTCCTGGAGGAAAAAAAAAACCAACAAAAAAACTCTCAACCATTTGAGGAATAAAAAGGCCTTTATCCTCTTCTCGTGTTGCTCCCAGGGCAGGTTCATGCCTCTCCAACACTGATTAGTGCAGAGGTGACCAGAAAGGAACTCCAGTGCAGGCTGCTTAGGTGCCTGGAGCTCTTCTCTTGGAAAGGGACTGGCCGTGTGGGGACTGCTGGCTCCTCGTGCCTCTGGAAGAGAAGGAAACTACTTGGTGCTAAAAGTCATCGGTTTTGGCATTTTCTTCCTCAGAAAGAGTTTCCCTTCTGACAGTGTTATGCTTGGGGCAGTCCACTCACATGCACTGCTGACGTCTTGGACCCTCCAAGGGGCTGGCATGAGAGCTTGAGAGTGTGCCACGGTGATGTGACCCCGATTTGCCATTTTAGGAGTGCTGTGCAAAGGGCTGGACTGGCTGATGCAACAGATCCTTTCCCAGAAGGATCCCCTCCATCTTCCCACACTTCTCAGCAGCTTTCCTCCCTTCTTCCCTCCCTTTTTTTCCCCCTGCGCGCCCTCGGGCTGTGGAGCTCACTGCTGCCAGTTAGGATGGAGGCCAGGAGCACAGAGGGGTTTGCAAAGCAATTAGATTCAGCAGAGAAAAGGTCCCCTGACGGCTAGTAAAGTTGCAGGCGCAGCCCCTGGCTGGAGGAGTTGCTGCTCCGCGGGCTGCCAGAGGCCGGGAGGGCCCTCTGGCGAAAGTCACGCTCTAGTACCGTGTTTGTTCCTTACATGGCTGCTCCTGGCCACGGCTGCAGGCCGCGATCCAAGCTGTATGCCCACCGACCTGGTGAAGCACCGTCATTTGTACGTCCTGCTCTCCTGCAGCTTTCCGATTTTGTTCACCCTCCTTCTTCTGTCCCTCTGGTTGTTTCCCTGCTAGGATGACTTCTCCTCTTCCCCGCTCTGCTTTGGCCCTGTTCTCACCTTATATGATTTCTTTCAGCATTCAGCCCTTGCTTGGCTTTGGCTGGGGGTGACTCACTCCCTGAGCCTTGCCTCATCCCCACCTCTTGGCTGCCTCCTGGACATCTGCTCTGTGCTGCGTCCTGCAAATGTAGCCTGTCTGGAAACGAAGCCCTGCTCTGTCCCCTGACACAGACTCCTTACAGCAAAAACTAGGCTTGCCTGGAGAGCCGGGGCTTCTCCAGGAGCACAACTGGGCTTCACAGTGGATTGCATCAACAAGGCGTTGGTACAGTCCTCTCCTCCTATTCCCAGCCTAAATGTTCCGATCACCCTGCAGTCGCAAGAGCAGGAGAGAGATGGAGCAGCACTGTGCCCATGGGGCTGTCCCTGCACATTCAGTTAAGGGGATTTTCAAGGCTTGTTGGGTGCAAGGAGCCATGCGCAGCCAGCTACCTGCTTGCACCGCTGCCCCATGGCTCCCTCCCTGCTCCTGCATCTGTGTCCTGAGCATGTCTTGCTCAGCATGCTCTGCCTGCCTCTCTCTTCAGCACCCACCCTGCTGCAGGACAGCACAACCTCTCTGATGAATTCCCTTCTGGTGGGAGGGGAGGGAAGGAGAGAGCTGCTTTGCGCTACCCGAGGCTCCTCTGAGAAGAAGGGCAGGGTCCCCAAATTCCTCAGGGGCACTGAGTACAGGGAGCTCACTGAAGGAGGATGATTTGTACGTGAAAAGATGGAGTAAGAGTATAATTTCTTCAAGTCTTACTTCCAAGATTGCTTCCTTGTAGGGTTTTGGAGTAAGATGTAGCTAGCTGGTCAGCAAGGGACAAAAAGTAGAAGGTTGAGTTTCAGGCTAGTATCATTAGGCTAGACAAAACTTGATGAATGTGTTTTCTTTCTTCCCTCCTCTCCTTAAATGAATTTAGACCAGGACAACATTTCCTTCCTGTGAGGGATTTCTGAAGTTCTGACTCCATGGAAAGTGTGACGGGGGTGGGTGTGTGTGGCCAGATTTTGAAGACGGCATTTGTTGAAGGCTTGCTCAGTGCTTGGAATAGAAAACTGAACTAAGCATATACATTGGGTTGCTGTGCTAAGAGTAAGGGCTTTATGTGTGTGCTGCCCAAACATATCGGAAGGACTCTGCTGCTGTGAACCCAAACCAACAGGCCAAATGAAATACAAAGATAAGCGTTTAGGAAACGCCTGTGCCGGTTGGCAGCCGAATAAGATCTGTGCTGCAAAGAGACAAAACCCAGGTGCATTTCTGAGTGAAGACACCCACAGCTTTTTAGTGTCAACAATAAGTCCTTTTATAGGTGCCTTTCACCTTGAAGCACTTCCAAGTGCTTTGTAGATCTGTGTGTGTATATGATCGCTTGCCCAGCTGTGAAGGGGAGGCTCCGGGGTGGGATGTAGCAGCTATTCTGTCTTATCTATGGTGCCCTTGGGATTCTTCCCCTCCTTTCAGAGTCCAGCAGTGCTCATGCAGTGTTGTCTCTCTCTAACTTCCTCCTCCAGCCCCCATCCCCTGCATTTCTCCAGGCTTTCTCTGTATCCGTCCTTGCACCCTTGGCTCCCACTTTCACCCTTCTGCGCTGCACTTCTTGTGCCTGGACAGCCCTCCCTGCTCTTGCCGGTGTGCACACTACCCCTCTTCTTTGGCAGTCCTCTGCAAAGCCGTCCTCCAGATGCACTCCCCCCTTCCTTCCTCTCCTCCAAACTCCTCCGCACTTGAACTTTTAACTTCCAGTTGGATTTGCATGCCATGCCTGTTTCAGCTTGCATGCCGCCTGGGACAGCAAAGATGTTTTATCTGCAGTGACAAATTGCTGCATAAAGTTATGGGTGCTACATGAGAAGAACAACCACCCTAATGGTATTGCAACCTGAGGGCCGTGATATGCCAGGGAGAAGGAGGCTGAAGAAAACAAAGGTCAGTGCTGATATATTAAGGTCTGGAAGCAAAGAAACGTGCCTAAAGGCTTTCCTTAGATAACATTTTGCATCTGGATGTTTTCTGAGATATCTGTCAGTTCCCAGAGCCTCCTGTTACAGGCAGAGAAAGGACTTAACCTCCTTGCACTTCAGGGGTGGTCAGAGCATAGTGATATCTTAAGAGCCATCTAACAAACCTCTGCCAGGCTGAGGTTCTCAGCTTTCAATTATACCAGTGGTATGATTTAAATCGTCTCAAGCGAGGACTCCAATGCCATGTGCCTAATCTCACTCAGCCCCTACTGCTGGATCCTCTGCCATACCTGTTACCTTAATTTTTGCTTCTGGGCTGGGTTTCTTCAGGATTTCAGATGACTTCACAAGAATGAGTGCTCAATGGAGCGCTGGGCAGTTGGCAAGCAAGCTGTCCTGAGCTGCTCCTCATCATCTACCTGGTGCTTGCAAATCATAGCTTTCCACTCTTCTCCATGCCTCCTAAGCTTCATCTCTAGCTCTTCAACACAGAGAGTCATTTACAATGTGGTCATGCAGCAGCTCACAGCTCATGCTGCGGGAGTGAGGTTGCTACATGCATTGGCAGCAATGGTTGGGTAGTAAGTGATGTCCCTGCACCCTGGGCAGGAGCAGAGCTGATCTCAGTGCAACAGGCAGCTTGGAGCCTTTGGCCCATTCACCCCCCACCCCCAAGATGTGACAGTGGATAGTCTGACTCATGTGGCATGTGGCCATTAGAAACAGGCTTGGGATTGTCCTCACCAATTTCCACGACAAAACCGGCTGCCATGAAGTAGCCAAGGGACAGTACCATGCCTCATATGTGAGTTCTTGTAGTCAGCAAAACCACAGAAACTAGATAGCTTTGACAGTTTAAAGGTAACTAAATACCATTGGTGGGAAAGGTTGGGTTGTTGAATGAGATAGACACAAGGGCTGTGGAAAACCTGACTGAAAGGGACCTTCTGTATCGTATTGCCTTGTTCTTTGGGGTACTTATGGTATCTGTAGAGAGCTGCCTCAGCTCTGCATTAAAATATGTTGGTTTTTTTGTCCTGATAAAATCTCGTGGAAGGAGATCCCAGAAATGCACTTCTTGGACAGTCAGGATCTCCTCCTAATTTCCAGCTGAAATGCATTCCTGGCAAATTTATAGGCACTTGTTCTTCTTCCAGCACTGCCCTTTCACTCAAATAGCTCTTCTCTCTTCCTGGTGCTTCCCTCCGGGGTATTTGTAAGCAACAAATATATCTCTTCCCAGCCTGCATTTTGCTAGACTCAAGAAACCAAGCTCATTTAGTCTCTTCTCGTAGAAGAAAGCTCGCACCTACCCTGGTCATCCAAAGCTAGAGAGGCGCAGAAAAGCAATTTAAAATTAATTCATCTTTTATATGGACGTGCAATATACTCCCTGGTTCTGCGACGGCATTAAAATCTTGCTGTAGTTCTGTTCGAAACCCCTCATCTGATGTGTCTGAGCTTCGCATTTGTCTCGCTCACATCTGCATGCTACTGCCAGCTCGCAGCCATTTGATCGGCTAGCGCGCTCAGGTCTTTCTCCTCCTCTGTCACTTCCAACTGATGAGCTCCCAGCTGGTAGCAGAAATTCTTGTTATTACTCCCTCAGGGCACGACCTCGCATTTTGTACTATTAAATTTGATTCCATCTCTATTGCTTCTGTCCCTTTTTCGTAGGAAAACCGCTCTGATTAGTCACCGTATAATGCCTCAGAGACCTAAAGACATATTCACTATATTTTTATTTTTAGAAACTGTTTGCTGCTTCAGTATTTTCATTCAGTGAATGATGCTGATGTCTCTCCGTATTACCACATCTTTCTAACAGAGACTCCAGGCTGCTGCGGAGAAGGGCGGGGGGGGGGTGGAAATTGCGTCCCGGATGAAATATATGGCGAGAGCGGGTATGTTTCCAAACCATTTCAAGGACATCATTTTTTAAAGTTATCTGTCACTCTGCTGCACAAAATGATCAGGCACACTGCCCAGTCAACAGCAAACCAGAAAGGCACAGGTATGAAAAGGTTGTCTTTCACCTGGCTGTTTCTTTCCAAGGGGATCCACAGTCGCTGCAGTGAATTTACTGCATCTCACTGTTGGGGCACACACCTCATCTACAGAGCTGTCATGGTGATGGCTCTTGGCACTTCAGGTTTTAACCATGCAAACTATTTTTCTGATGTTCAGAATACTTCAGAAACAACTGTCTTTATTGCTTAATTGTTGCGCTCAATTACTGTGGCAGTAGGCAGCTGTGATGGTGATGAGAATTCATTTATGCTAACCTCCCTCTCTCAATTACAAATAATGCTGTTTGGAGATCGTTTTACCCAGAGAAAGTCTGATGCATTTCAAACCAATGTCCCTGTCCTTAAGATGCTCTAGCAGCTCCGAAGAGCAGCTGACACTGCTGGTGCTTTGTGAGGACACTTTTGCCTGTTGAGGAAAATAGCCACCGCAAGAGCTATTTTGTGGAAAAATGTATTTCAGAAAACAGCTGGTTGAGAGGTGCACAAAACGGTGCCACAGAATCTTTATTTCCCATGACTGAATTTTCTGGCATACATTCGTGAGGTGTTTCACAGGGCTGTGAGCTCTCCACTGGCTTTGTAGTGTGCGAGCAGCACCTAATGTGATGGGATTTCCTGTCCTGAGGGGACCTCGGCAAAGTCCATCTCTGCAATTGAGCATCGAGGTTACTTTGGCTGCTTGTAAACCAGAAAAGGCTGATGCATGTAGGGAGCTGTAGTACTGGCGTGGTATTAAAATCAAAGGTGGTTTCAATTTGCTCTCACTTATGCAAACAGGGCACATCCCAGAGGCACTCAGCAACTTGCCGTGGCAGTCTTCAAATGGACAAAATTCAGTTCACAGATTCACAGAACCACAGCAGGGCAGAGTTTGGAAGGGACCTCTGGAGATCATTTAGTCCAACCCCCCTGCCAGAGCAGGATCACCTAGAGCAGGCTGCTCAGGACAGCGTCCAGGTGGGTTTTGAATGTCTCCAGAGGTGGGGAGTCCACAGCCTCTCTGGGCAGCCTGTGCCAGTGCTCTGTCAGCTCCACAGTAAAGTTCCCCCTCATGCTTAGGTGGAACTTCCTACATTCATGTTTGTGTGCATTGCCTCTTGTCCTGTCACTGGGCACCACTGAAAAAGGACTGACCCCGTCCTCCTGACACCCACCCCTCAAGTATTTAAAAGCATTGACAAGATTTCCCCCTTAGTCTTCTTTAGGCTAAGAAGCCTGAGTCCCTCAGCCTCTCTTTGTAAGTGAGATGTTTTAGTCTCCTAATCATCTTTGTAGAGCTTTTTTGTACCCTCTCCAGCAGCTCTCTACCCTTCTTTAACCGCGGAGCCCAGAACTGGAAACAATATTCCAGATGAGGCCTCACCAGGGCAGCATAGATGGGGAAGAGAACCTCCCTTGACCTGCTGGCCACACTTTTCTTGATACACCCCAGGGTCCCATTGGCTTTCTTGGCTGCAAGGTTCTTACAAAAGAAATTTTGTTGCCACGCTGTGTTCTGCATGTGCTGTGAGGATCCCCTCTGTGTCGGAGCGCTGTGGGACCTGTTGTCTGAGGGGAAGGTGCTCACCGTGTGCCCGTGATACAGGCGCTGCTGGCACCTCTGCTCTGCTTCCTTCCCTCAAAGCAGCAGATGATCAGGATCTCTGGGCACCCTTTCAAGCTGTGTAATGGGGGTATTTGCTGGCAAAAGACTGTTTTTTCCTGCCTTGTCCAGACATGCTAACAAGGCACTCAAGACGTCTGACAGGGTCTACGTATGGATATGTGAAAGAAAATAGCAGAGGGAGAGGGAAGAAGCAGCATCATTTTGGAAGCACAAGAACTTCTGAAACATTAATCTGGTGAATAACTCCCTGCCAACAGAATTTCACTAAATCACTGATCTAAATCATGTCACAGATGGCATCATCTTCCAAAGTGTTAGCAAAACACAGGGCTCAACCTTCAGTGGCCACGCGTCGCTGTTTCTGATCCAGCACAACAACACGCCTGTAAAAGACAGAGCTTGTAGTAACTGCAGCTCAGGAGAAACACAAACCAGCAGAACCAAACAACTGTTCGAGATCTGACTGATCTGACCTCCACAGAAGGAGAACTGCCTATTTGCTCAGCGCAGCAGTGAAGATGGGATCACAGGATAAAGAGCACCACATGCTCTGATACACTGTGAGATCTGCCTTTTTATAACTGTAAAATCTCAACGGGCTTTCCCGAGCGGAAGGCGAAGGTGCTAGGCTTGATAAAGCAGGGCCAGTCGTGACACAAGTGGAAGGAGGTGGAAGAGACTACATGTCAGCCAGTAGCCTCCATTCATAGAATCTTATTTCATGGCTGCAGGAAGAATTTAGGCTCGAAACATTGTTTTAAATACTAAACCCAGTGGAACCTGATGCCATGATGGATAAATAGCAGTGCTCTTGGGCATGTGATCTCTGGTATCAGAAGCTGCTCTTGGGCATGTGATCTCTGGTATCAGAAGCTACATCTGCATCATCTCAACCTAAAGTCTTTTTGGCTCCTGAATGTAGACGCCCATACTGGCCATGTCTCAGCTTTTTGGTGAGAAGAGATTAATGGTCCCCACCTACACCCAATTCCCATGCAGGAGGATGGCTCCAGGTGAGCTCTGAGTGTGTGCTCATCTACACAGCCAGGGCCCTGAGGAGAGCCACAGTACACATTTGAGGCATTCTCCTGGCAGCCCTAAAATATGACCACCTCCCCTGGAGGCCTGGAGTCTGGCACCCTGATCTCAGATAGAGTTTCACAGGAAGCAGAGCTGAGATTTCCATCGCCCTGGTTTCCTAAGGAGAGACAGGCCTCCCAAGGATGCCAGTACCTGTCTCCTTGGCTTCACTCCAGCATCTGACCCAGAGCTATGACTGAGAAGTCTTTACACAAGATGGACAGCTTCTGTTAGACATGTTTTGTGCACGTACCCTGGCACAATCATGCTAAAAGAGCAACGCTCAGGGCTGTGAAAGCAAGCCTTCCACAAGCAGGAAGGCAATGGAGGAGAGAAAGAATAATGGTTGCCCTGTGCAGTCTTATTTTGAGCTCTGTGAGCATTCAACTTACCTGCTGTTTCCGGCCCTGGAGCCCTGCCTCTCTTAGTGAACAGGACTGCAACCGTGGAGGGGCTAAACAGCAAAACATGAGGACAGAGGAGGCTGTTGCCAGATGACCTATACTCCTTCTGTTGGAGAGGCTGTACTCATTGAGGTGGGGGCTGAAGAAAGAGACCATATGAGCTAGGGAGCCTGCTTTGGCGGGGGGGTTGGACCCGATGATCTCTCGAGGTCCCTTCCAACCCCTACAATTCTGTGATTCTGTGATTCTGTGATCTTATTGTCAAGACACCAGAGTGCTGTCCTAGAGAGCTGGACTCACGCCCTGTGTCCACTGCCACATGCCTGGGGGATATCAGGGACATCTGGCCCCATTGGCCCCACAAGTCAATGGGGCCAGATAGGATTCACCCAAGGGTACTGAGGGAGCTGTCAGATGTGCTTGCCAAACCCCTCTCCGTCATCTATCAGCAATCCTGGCAGACTGGGGAAGTTGCACTCGACTGGAGGCTGGCAGATGTTACACCCATATACAAGAAGGGTCGGAAGGACGATCCAGGGAACTACAGGCCTGTCAGTCTGACCTCAGTCCCAGGGAAGATCATGGAGAGGGTCGTCTTGGGAGTTGTCATGCAGCACATGCACGATGGCCAGGGGATCAGGCCTAGTCAACATGGGTTTACAAAAGGTAGATCCTGTCAAACTAACCTGATCACCTTCTATGACAAGGTTGACCTGCTTAATGGACAAGGGGAAGGCTGTGGATGTGATCTACCTGGATGTTGGTAAAGCCTTCGACACCGTTTCTCACAGCATTCTGACTGAGAAACTGGCTGCCACTGTCCTGGACAGGTGGACCCTCAGCTGGGTTAAAAACTGGTTGGATGGCCGAGCCCAGAGGGTGGTGGTGAATGGAACAAAATCCAGCTGGAGGCCGGTCACGAGTGGCGTCCCCCAGGGCTCAGTCCTGGGTCCAGTCTTGTTCAACATCTTTATCAATGATCTCGACAAAGGGATTGAATTCTCCCTCACTAAGTTTGCAGATGACACTAAACTAGGAGGAAGTGTTGATCTGCCTGAGAGTAGGGAGGCTCTTCAGAGGGATCTGAACAGACTGGACCAATGGGCTGAGTCCAATGGGATGAAGTTTAACAAGGCCAAGCGTAGAGTGCTGCACATGGGACATAATAACCCCATGCAGCGCTACAGGCCTGGGGGAGACTGGCTGGAGAGCTGTCAGGCAGAGAAAGACCTGGGGGTGTTGGTTGACTGCAGACTGAATATGAGTCAGCAGTGTGCTCAGGTGGCCAAGGCGGCCAATGGCATCTTGGCTTGTATCAGAAACAGTGTGGCCAGTAGGTCTAGGGAGGTGATTGTGCCCCTGCACTCGGCATTGGTGAGGCCACACCTTGAGTACTGTGTCCAATTCTGGGCTCCTCACCACAAGAAGGACATGGAGGTCCTGGAGCGAGTCCAGAGAAGGGCAACCAGGCTGGTGAAGGGGCTGGAGGGCAAATCCTATGAGGAGCGGCTGAGGGAGCTGGGGCTGTTTAGCCTAGAGAAGAGGAGGCTGAGGGGAGACCTTATCACCGCCTACAACTACCTGAAGGGAGGTTATAGGGTGGTAGGTGGTGGTCTCTTCAGTCAGGTGACAGGTGATAGGACAAGGGGGAATGGCATGAAGCTGTGCCAGGGCAGGTTTAGATTGGATGTTAGGAAAAAATTTTTTACTGAAAGAGTTGTCAGGGCCTGGAACAGGCTGCCCAGGGAGGTGGTCGAGTCACCTTCCCTGGATGTGTTCAAAAAAAGGGTAGATGAAGTACTTAGGGATATGGTTTAGTTTAGGATGTGAATGGTTGGACTCGATGATCTTAAAGGTCTTTTCCAACCTTATTATTCTGTGATTCTGTGATTCTGTGATCATTTCAACCAGGTGTTCACAGGAATGCTCTGCCTCTGAGTGCTCTTGTTTCCCAGCACCCATCTTGAAATCCTGAGGGTGCTGCGCCCTGCAGTGATGGAGGTCAGTGAGAGCTCTGCTCCAAACCTCAGACACTACGCAAACATGCTGGCCCCTGGGTAGGCAGACCCTAGGCAGCTCAAAGAGGGTGTCAGAAACGACTGCTTCATCCCATCAGGTGGTGAGTTGGTGATAATAAATGCAGGAGTTGCTGTAAGCACTTCAGCATTATAATGGCGTTACAGAAGAACCTAAGAGGAAATTAATAGGGCCCGAGTAACCGGATTTGAATAGCATGTAGTACAAAAAGCTGAGGAATCCATCAGCCCGAGGCAAGACCTCTCACAGAAGATGTCAGCCCAGCCAGTTAAAGTCAGGCAGCGTTAGAAGAAATTGAATATAATGCCAACCTGCATAATAGACACTGCTACCACCTATCACGGTAATGAGATTTCATAAAGCAAAGCCCATCTCAGTGGCTTCCAGAAGGATTTCCTTCAGCAGACAGCTGGGCGTCCAGGCTGATTAAACACAGATACAAGTTTGAGCAACTGGAACAGCCTATCACGTTTTACTGTGTCCAGGCAGTTGTAGCTAAAGAAGATGCAGCAAACACATCCAGTCCATTTTTAGCTCATCTCTGAATATTTACACACTGTGAGGTAACTCACCACTTAGTCCCTGCGATGAACGTAGTGAGCACAGGACCCATTAGCAGTTTTTCTGTGGGAATGGGCACCCTGCTTGGTCCCCAGGGGTGGGATCAGCATCTTGCAGCCTCTGCCATGAGAAAGCAAGAGGCAGGATGCTTAGATTTGCTGTCACTCCATCCCGCAGGCTGATGGAGAAAAGCAGGACAGTGACACTTCCTCTTGGTTAAAAGATCAGAGCTGCCACAGTGCTTTGTCCGTACTGGAGGAAGATCTGAAAGAGGACCTCAGCCATGAATCTGTCCATGCTGGGCTCTGCACGCAGTACAGAAGCGATGTTTCATGGCTGGCCAGAGCTTCAGGCACAGCCCCATCCCTCCCAGTGATATGTTGGTGGAGCTCTTACACCTTCTTGCTGGTTTGCAAATCAGCTGCTGCCAGGCTCAGGTAAGGTCCTGCCAGCTGGAGTTAGGGCTAATGCTTGTGATTTTGATCTGCAATTGCCTGGTGCCTTATTGAAAGCAGTAAGAGTCACCAGAGAAAGAGCTGAAGTGAAATATTGCAGACATGGCTTGCTCCTAGACCTCATGGTTTCCCCCCGAAAGATTTTGTTCTTTTGTTTGGCTCTCAGAGTGATCGGAGTCCCAGTTCCCTTCCTCAAGACACCACTGCCTCCCTGACAAATGAGTGGCTCAGCAAGAGTGGCCTCTAGCACCAAGCTTTCTGAAATGTCCTACTTGACAGCCAAGGCTCAAGTAACAGTAAAGCAACCCAGTGAAAAGAAGGGGGCAGCGTAATTAAGTGAAGGGATGCCAAAGGCAGGGAAGTTTTAAACTTCTCTCCTTGTGAGTGTTTGGGACTGAGGCAAGACCATGACTCCTTAAGTCACCCCACACCTGGAAGCCACTGGCACGTTCACAGCACGGGCAAAATGGATGTTTGTTACTGGTATCATCATCAGTCCTACTAGCCAAGCAATGATAGAAAAATACATCATCCAAGAACCAGTGTCCACCCTCCATCTCTGCACGGTATGGCTTTAATTATGCTCAAAGGCTCTAATGACAAACTATGGCCTAAGCAGTGTGCTTTGAAGTCAACACAAAGATTCCTGTTGACTTGAGTGGGCATTGGCTGAGGACAACAAGCTGCAGGAGGAAGACTGAATTGCTGTGATCCCGTACAGGACTCCATTAAGGGATGGCTTTGCCTCCATGAGAAGATCATGGGTGTCAGAGCCAGCAGAACTGAAAGCCTGTGGCTGCCAAAACTGGGAGCACGTATTTAACAGAAACCCCGTGCTGCGGTGCTCCCGTTCACTTCTGATCTGTAGAGGAGCTGCATGCCAGTCTGTAACTCTCACCACTTATACACACACCACCCTGTTGCATTCCCAGGGAGTCAGCATCCTTCTAGGACTGCTGTTTTCCTAGCTGCAAAACGGGGCGAGGTCATCAACTTGGGCACCAGCTCAGAATCTGGCTTCTTTTCTTTTTTCTTTCCTTTTCCTACCACACTAATTTTTACAACTGGCAAGGCTATCAAATCAAATTCAATTAGCCTCTTTCCACCCCTTGCACACGCCTGAAATAAAGCTTGTGTTATTGGAGTTTAGCTGACGGTGCTTTTGTGAGAAAAGGAAAGGCTCCAGTTAGCTTCTCTGTAACTGAAGCCATATGGAATTGAGACTTGTTGAATCAATAATGAAACATGTCTGTGTCACAGAGCAGTTTTGAATCCAAGACATACAATAGACTGTTTGCAAAGTCACGTTGCTGGTTAAAACTCCATTTTTTTTTAACCAACAAATAATTAACCAACTCAGCTGTTTAAGAGGATATGGTCGAGCTGACCACCTGAGAAAGTTTTAAAAATCCCCAAACTGGCCTGAAGCTGACTCACTTTTGTAATACATTTAACCACACTGTGGCAAGTGCTTGCCAGCCATTTAGGCAAGTTGCTTAAGACACGTCAAGAGACATGAAGAGGAAGAATGACTTCAACCTCCTGATTTCCCATCCATCCTCCCCAACACATGCACAGTAGCTGCGCTGAGAAGCAGGTGAGTTGCTAATGCAGATTGAGCTGTCCTTTGAGGAGCTACTGCAATTAATCCACCTAGTAACCCTTGAACAAAGAAATATTTCCATGACATGTCAGCATTTCCAGGTTTGGAAAGGACTTGATGAAACCCTAACTGAACTTGCACAGCAAGTGAACTGTGGTGGAGAAAAGAGTGTGCAGTCTCCAGAGGAGGGCATGGAACATCTAAGGAAGTAAATAACCTACTTACTCAATGTTAGATTTTATTTTATTTTATTTTATTTTATTCTGGTGCTTGGCAGTGAAGGAGGAGGTTGGAGGACGTCAGAGGGGTTTCTGCAAAGCTTGCTGGTGACTATAGCTGCCTGAAGTCTATCTGTATTACAATATGAACTATTCCCCACCATTCTGGTTCTTGGCCTCAGTGTCACATGGCTTTGCAATGCATATGTAAAGTAGCATTTTGTGGAACTCAAAAAGCTTTGGTAATTCTTTCCAAAAAGCTGAGCTTCTCTGAATTCCCTTTCTTGGTAGGGTGGGACTAGGTCTGCCCTGAGAATATCACATTTCATCATCTCTTGGTTCTTACTGGCCCCAGGTAGGAGACAAGCGCATGAGCCCAGTGCTTTCGGAGCAGGAGGAGTGCTGCACCGTGGTGGGCTCTGGGCTGGCAGCTCCGGTTTCCTCCTCAGGGACTGTGAGAGCAGGTGCTTGGAGCTCCATTTTTCCTGGGTTTTCTTTCGTACTTTCCTCTCTGAATCTGTGTTGGGTAATTAAGGACTGAAAGGTTGCCTTAAGTGCAGCCTTGGGAATCACGTTTTATTGCAGACAGTGTTCCCTGTTATCAATTATTGTATTATAACAGGGCCTAAAAACCCAGTGCACAGATGATCCTTTCTTGGAAAGGTTTAGCTATCGAAACCGTGGAGGCAGATAAGAAGGTGCCTATGATTATGGTGCACTGTGGCACTGTAAATGGAGGTAACTTGAGCCAGTGTGCGCTGGAAAGAGGCAGGCACTGGGGGCGAGTCCCTCAAATCCCAGTTCGGTGCCTCCAGCACATAATTTGAGTCCTGTAGTAAGGGAATGGAAACACCACAGGGGACAAAATCATTAGTAACCAAAACAGCTGACATCATCCGTGGTTGTAGGGGAACCTGCCTGTCAGTGGAGGTGTATATCAATTTCCTTGTGTGGATTTTCCATAGTAATTTATCACTCCAGCAAAAATAAAACCCCCAACAAAACCCAAACAAATGAAGTGAAAAAGTAAAAGAGCGCAATGTCTCATAATAAGCTCTCTCTGTTGTGGCAGCAGCTGCAGTTTCTCCTCTCAGATTTCTTTTCTGTTATTACTCAGAAAGAATCAGCAGCTGCTTAGGAAATATTCCAGAAAGATTCATCGAGAAGTTCCTGGTCGTTTTTCACATACTAATCTGACAGAAGCAATGTCTTCAAGGAAGGGAATGGCTCTCCTGTTTTCCTTCTGCTCCTCGTAAATTAGTGGCTTCTGATAACGCGGTTATCTAAAAGGAAACAACTGCAGGAAGAATCCAGAAATAACTGGTCCAGGTGATGGGAGACAAGTATGGGTTTTTATGTCACAGAGGGGCTGTGGGAATTGCTTGGTTTATTTTAATGATTGTTTTTGCATGTCTTTAAAAATTTTTGCTCAACCACGCCGCTTTCCACGTGCATGCATCTGGAGGTAACACCCATAGGAGGGATCATTTGGAAGAGACATGACACAGGCTCCTCTAAAAGTAGCACACCTTCAGGACACCTTATCTCTGGAGTTACTTTGATGCTGTCATCGCGCCCTGTGCTTTAGGGCTGGAGCCTGCTGCTACCAGAGTCTGGCCAGGGAAGCTGCTCAGGGTGGAACTCAGCAGGACCAGCTCAGTGCCTCTGAGCAGGCACTCCTATTGCTAAACTTCGCTGTTCCTTCTTGTGTGCCTTCTTTTAACTGGGATGCCTGCTCGACGAGAGCGTTTCTCCCCGTAATGAGGATGAGAATCAGAGCTAATGCCCGACTGGAGTCAGGAAGCCAGTAACTGGTAGTTGTTAAACAGGTCGCTGGGCTGGAGAAAAGCGATCATGTCAAGGCTCAGAGTTCCCCAAAACCGTGGCTGGAACCTGTCACCCTCCGCCTGTTGGCCCCTGGCTGTAAGACGAATCACATGCTCATTTCCAGGTCTCTGGCGCATGAGGGCACAATTCAAACGTCACCCTCTGAATTATGTTTGCCCATCATTCAAAATGAAAGCCTGTTTGCCCTTCCCCTGTCCTTCTGTGTCACGGGCAGCCCTGCCTCTGAGCGCACTCCAGGCAAAATCCAAAGCTCCCATTGGCACCCAGAAGTGAAGACACGGGTCTTTACGGGGCCGATGTCGAGCCTCCAAAGCTCTCGAGACCATGGATCTTGCTCCACAGAGAATTCAATATAAAAGCTGCTTCCTCCTCTTCTGCTGTCCCTAGTGAATCGGGGTGGGGGTGGGAAATTAAACCTGGGTAAAAGTGACTTGGATCTACCATGTCCAGTGCTGTAAAACAATGTCCACTGAAGGATACGAGCTCTGAGGAATGTGGACGAGATAATTGGAGGTTAATAGAGCTTTTACTGCTGGCTGCCTGGCCAATTATTTCTATGGAAAAATCCTGTCTCTTTCCCTTTTTTGGAGTGAGTTCATGATCGTCTATATAAAAGAAAGCTGTATTCTGAGAGCACATACGCATTTGCATACGGATGGTGTTCTCTTGCAAATTATTTGAATAAAAATAAAAGAAGAATGAAAACAGGAGTTTTCACTCAAGGGAAAAGTTAATGAACTCACTTCTCTTTCTTTCACTCCCTGATTAAATATTATGTTACCATTTTATCTTTGTGCATGAAGAGTAAAGCCCTATTCTGTATTTTGCCAGCTTCATTCATGAAGCTTTGTATTATTTTTACTGCAAAAAAAAATTAAAAATGACTCTCTCCACATGAGAAGCAGAATGGAGAAGAGCAGTAATTCCCTGCAGTGTGTAGGGAGGAGAAAGTGAAAGGCAAGGCAGCCTCTTTCACTTGTTTGAATAGGCGTGAGATGTGCTCCAACATGTACTGGTGGGAGCAGTCAGAGAAGACCAGCAACGGAAGCTCAACAAGAAATGCAAAAGGCATTACCTGCTACATTAAGGCATCAGTGAGACCTTCCTTTCTGAAGAGTGGGTTCTTTTCTTCTTTAACATTCATTATTTCTGAAAGCCTGTGGGCTTGGCAGCAGACTGTGCTGACGTTTTAAAGCTGACCACTTGATCATTCTAATTCAGACTGGATTTTCAACATAGTGGATTTTCAACATAGGTAGCAAAGTGGACCTCAGTGGATGTTCAGTGAGACCAGCTGAGCACCACTGGACTTCTCATTCTGCAGCGTTCAGGTAGCTCAGCTGGGCTGGTGCTCGTCACTTGGGGCACCACCTTCTTTTAGGTGGCAGCAGAAGCGCTGGCAACATTCAGATAAGTCCCGATTCATACACCAGAAGATGGTTCCAGAATTGGCTCTGCATGATATTAACACATCAGAAGACTACTGCCATGGATTTGTCAGTGTCAAGATATATGAAACTTATAGGATATAGGAGTCCCTGTCTGAGATGGCACCAGAAAACTAGCTCTGTATGAAAGCAACTTCGCGGGGAGTGCCCATCACCTGCTAAATATGGCTGGTTTTCAAATGTGCTTGAGAATGAGCACTGCTGCTCTCAGCCGAGAAATGGGCGCAGGGTTTTGTAGAGGATTAGTGCCTGAATGCCTTGAACCTTGTTTGATTGGCTCTTGAGATGTAAGTGGAGCCAACATGGAATTATGGAAGAGACATCCGCGTGCAAAGCTTGTAAAACACAGCACTTTCCGGAGGAAAAATGTAAATTCCAAGTAAGTGAGAATGAAAAACAATCAGACGTGAGAATGGGGAAAGGAGAAAGGAGATTTAACGTTCAGATGTGGACCCCTCCACCCAGGCACTTCGCCCATGCTGCTGTTACTAGCCCATTGCTCTAGGTAGCAGGTCCAAGGCTCGTAGCTGCCAGTCAACCATTTTCTTTTCGATAATTATTCACATTGCTTTGGAAACGGAAATTATATCTATTTTTCTCACTTCCCAATTGAAAACTGTAATTGCAGCTGCTCCCTCCTCCTTGTTTGGAAGTTTTACATGCAGAGAGTCATCAGCCAGGCTTGCCTTAAATCAAATCTTCCCATGCAGCCTGGGCTGTAATCGAGCGAGTGCAGCAGCTGCCTCGTCTCAGCAAGGGGAAAAGCAACACATTTCTCCAGCCACCGGCTAGGGAATTCCTGCTAAAAGAAAGGGGCCGGGCCTTGCCTGATGCCTTTACAAAAACGTAAAGGAGTCAGTTTCCTGAGGGCTTTCACAGATATTGCTAATCATCTTAAATTGAAACAGGGCTTCCAAAACCAGCATGTAAATCCCCGTAACACACCTTCAATTTCTGTCTCCAAGGCTACCCAGCTGTCCTGATCCTCCGTGACAAGCTCAGAAATGCCGTGACACTTCCTTTCGCACCAGCCTTTCCCCGCTCTTCAGTTCCCCTCACTCTTAGGTTGCCTTGCTCGCATAAGACACTGCTCCACGGCATTCCTGCCGTGGTGGTGGGTGAAGAGCTGGTTTGAAAGCCCATGAGAGGGCTGAGTGGTTTGGGAATGCTCGGGCTCTCATCCCTTCCACCCATGGAGAAATGCTGTTTTCTTCCCCCCTGCCCATGCAGACCTGCCCTGTTTTGCTCACTCCTCTGTGCAGAGGCTGGATCGGAGGTCTCTCTGAAACTGCTAATAGTGTTTATTCATGCTGTTTTTACCAAACCTTCCCATTCTGCTACAAGACATGCAATTCATGAGTAACAGCCACTACTCCCCAGCCACGGAAGTGTATTTTGAGGGACACAGTATATGTAGCCTTATTGGACATTTTCCAGTGACTTTATATGCAGACACTGCTTTCTCACAGAAAGCCAAAATCTGCCCTCTTCTGAAGTCTCTTGGGTCTAAATTAGTGAGACTTTTATATATCGTGATTTGAATCTGAATGCGTTTCCTTGCTTGCAGTCCCTGCGGTCACAGAGTAGGCAAGGAGACTTTGTGCTGTAGTTTACCTTGTGAGTTTTTGTGGGGTTTTTTCCCAGCTGTTCTGGCAAACCAGATGATCAACAGGCACATTCCCTGTGTTGCCAATACAGGAGCACCTTCTAAAAGTGAACATCCTCAAGGCTGGAAGATTCGCAGAGTCACAGATGTATGGAGCAGAGGCCTAGCAGACTACAGGAGCCCCCAGCTGATGGCCCATCTGAAGGTCTGGAGTGAGATACAGCTTCTCTAGAAGTCAGCATCTAACTTGCTTCCCTGACCATTACCCGAGACTTAAAGTTTTGGATGAGCTGACAAGCCTTTTGTAGTACAGACACCCCCAAAACACTGCAGGGTCAAGAGCAAAGTGCCAAACTAGGATCAATGAGGCCTTAGGTAGACACTCAAGAATAACAAGCCAACCAGTAAATTTGCAGGCAGACTGTAACAGCTTGTTATCTGATGTCCCCTGGGCACAAACACTGAGACATCTGCAGCTTTTGACCCTTTCCTTTTCCCTCCATTGGCTCAATAGCTAGTTAGCTGGTCATCTGATGTGAAAACAAAACAGAGGGAAGAAGACAGCAAATCGCAGTAGGCAGGAGATGCTGGACTATTAGGATGCCAAAAGGACTGGAAATAAAATAAGTAGACAGGTTGCTTTTGCTCTCCTTTGTTATTTGTGCATCAAGCTCTGGGAGTTTGTTTCTGGAACTCTGCTAAAAGCAGAGGTTTCAGTTTGCCTGTTGTCAGTGAACTTTTATGTTGTTTTTATTTTGCATATATTTTGCATCTCTAATCTCTTTGCTTGGCACTGCAAGTTAGAAATGAACCTGAAATGCACACAGGGACTTCACTGACTCCCTGAATTTCATCTGAGAACACAAAGCTCTCTTCAAACCATCTCCTTCAGCCCCATTCAGGGGAGGAAGACCCCCTGAAGACTGAGTTCTGGATTGTCCCATGGACTGAGATCTCTGTTTCATGAGACACAGTGACTGCACTAGCCTATACCATCCCTTCTTCCTGTTTCAAGGTTCTCCTTATTAAAGAGCGTGCCCAGATTGTCACACAGGGTCATGATCAGCAGCCCCAGCCTAATCTCTTAATTAACTCCTGTTAATGTAAATGCACTCGAAAAGATTCTTTTAGATGCCGTGTTGAAGAACTACGAAGTTCTCTCTTGAAGAAACAGCATGTTTCTTCTTTCATGGTTCAGTATAATGACAGCACTGTCTTGCTGTATGAGAAGGATTTGCCTTGTCCCATGGTACTCCCTTCTCATCCCTGGATTATAGATTATCCTACTCAGCCTAACAGGTGACAGCTCAGCATATGTTATGTGTAGCATTTCAGTCTGGCATAGGCAGATACCTCCTGGGTTCCTGTTTCTGTAATTTCTGCATCTCAGAATAGCCTAAAGTCGGAACCAGGTTATGCACCTCATGCAGTAGAAGATGTGTATGTGAGGTTCTGGGACCTGCCAGAGAAACACACTGTTACTGCTTCTGATTTAATCTAATTTATCCACATCGTAGGGATGTCCTACTCCTTGCAATCAAGGTCAGAAAAGGATTCAAGCCTGTCTCTGATGTAGGAAGACAGAGGTCCACGGGTAAAAAAACACAAAGAAGAGTTAAGCTCAGATTGACTTTTGTGAAATAAAAGCAAGCTCCCAAAAATGGACTGTAACTGGATTGTATCAAGAGAGTTAATTTGGAGGAGGGTGAGAATTGTACCTGCTCGTGTTATAAGCAGAGCCCGTCCCTTCCCTTGTGACTTCAATTTTGCCTAGGAGAATCCATATAAAAACAAACAAATGCCATCAGAAATGTTTCTATTGTTTTTCTTCTCTGTTTCTAATGAAAACTGTTCCTTGAAAACAGAGCAATATCCTCCCCTATGATTTTTGCAGTCACAATGCAGAAAGAGAGAAAACCTGAAAGCAAAATTGACTCCTTTTGATTTTTCCTGGTTCAAGAGAGGAGACATGCCAGTGGGAAAGAGAACAAAACTCATGCTGAATAAATCTGGATTTTAAACTGCCTCTAATGATCAATGGCAATCATACAAATATTTATTTCTCATTTTGTAGTTTATTTGTGTTTAATCTGACAGTAGATATTCATTCTTCCTTATATAGGAACATGTATCTTTTAGATCGATTCTGTAAGTATTCACTTCTGTAGGACCTCAGACAGCAAGTCGTTGGGCGATAATTTTGTCATACACTGTCTTAGCATCTACTTTTTGTTCACTACTTTTCTGGTTGCTGGTGCTCAGTTTGGTACTAGAGATCAAATCCTGTTTGCACTGAAGTTGACCAGAAAATGTCCCAGTAGTTTGAATAGGGCGTTGATTTTATCCTTACTGTTCATGCCATAGTGGGAGCTGCTGTAACATCTAACACCAAATCTTTAATACCCATCTAGGGCTTTGAAGTGCAGCCCCTTATGCTGGGTAGTGAGCACACAGAGTTTCAAACAAAAAGCAAAGGGGAGGCTGCAGCCCTGCTGCTGGAAGTGCAGAAAAGAGGCATGAAGAATGTCTCATTTACTGCATAACAGTTTGGTTTGGCGATTTTTTTTTAAAGAATTTTTAAAGTTGGAAAAGACCTCTAAGATCATCAAGTTCAACTGTCAACCCAACATCACCATGCCCACTAAACCATGTCCCAAAGTGCGGCATCTACAAGTTGTTTGAACACCTCCAGGGATGGTGACTCCACCACCTCCCTGAGCAGCCTGTTCTGGCACCTGACCACTTTTGATGCAGAACTTTTTCCTCATATCCAATCTAAATCTCCTCTGATGCAACTTGAGGGCATTTTCTCTTGTTCTATTACTAGATTCTTGGGAGAAGAAATCAACACCCACCTCACTACAACCTCCTTTGAGGTGGCTGTAGAGAGTGATCAGGTCTTCCCTTGGCCTTCTCCAGGCTAAATGACCCCAGTTCTCTCAGCTGTTCCTCCTAAGACCTGTGCTCCAAACCCTTTACCAGATTCATTGCCCTTCTGCGGACATGCTCCAGTGGCTCAATGTCCTTCTTGTACCGAGGGGCCCAAAACTGAACACAGTATTTGAGGTGTGGCCTCACCAGTGCCAAGTACTGGTTGGACAACTTGATTGCTTATAGTTTCCTTGTTTGGTGTCACTGACATGGATATGCGACCCACAGGCACGGACAGGTCTCTGCAACCTGTTGGTTTCCTAGTTATTATGGCTCGAACCTGTAGACCATCATGCAGGCAAGCATCTAGTGATGTGCTGCTAAATCTGTACATGCATTTTTCTCCTCATGTGTTTAGTGCTCAGAAATTCAACCAAATGCAACAAGAGCTCAGTGTGTAATGTAAAGCAGCTGTTTGAGTGCTTAAGTCGTTAGGAACCAAACTTCAGGCAGCCAGGTCTGAAAAATGTAGTCAGTCTTTAAATGATGTGCTCCATCGAAAGGACTCTAGTCTAAAAATGCTCATGAAGTCTGAGGGTTTATGATGTAAAAAACCTGCAGCGTGCTGCCTGCACTTCTTCCTTTCCTGTGTTTCATTACATCTTCCTGCCTCACAGAACAACAGTAACATCAAACCCATTGAAATTTGTAAAGTGCTTAGAGATCCACTGAAGGGAGGCAATAGGGGAGTAAGAGGTACTCAATTTTCATTGCTGTTATATCAGGCAAGATAGTTTCCAGAGTGTCTTTGTAATAAATAAGAATAAATAACTGCAAATGTAGAATCTGTTCTGTGATCGCTGGTAGGTATCTTGTCGGATGTAGCTGTGGAGAATCTCTTTTAAGGGGAAGGGGAGTGTAGATTTGAAGATTTGATTTCATATTTCAATACCCTTCTAAAAGCCATGGCTTGAAGCATTGCAGGGTGCTTTAGTATTGTATGAACACTATCTGGGTCTGCTGGCATTTGAATAATAGTGGCAAACAGCTTGTTTGACCATTTTCTCCTGTCGAATTTCAACTAGATTTTCAACTAAATCATTCACCTATATTTTTATCTCATGATTTGATTAGCGCAATAGCCAGCTGAACAATATTTATCAAGTAAATTACTCACTTTTCCCCCATCAATCTGCACATAATTTATTCACAAATACTTTCTACTTGAGGCAGCCAGCTTTAGCCAGGACAAATCAAGGTAATTTCCTACTCTTTTGATCAAATGCCAGTAGGACTTTATCTTGGACAGCTCAATAGAGACAGGTTTTAATGCATAATACATAATGGGTAAGCTGAGTTTTCCACAGTTCTTTGTGAGCTCTCTGCTATTGCCCATATTTCTGTTCAACTACTGAGAGAGGGATGACAGGGGGGCATCTATTTTCCATCCGGTTACGCTCAGAAGCATTTCACAAAACTGACCGTACAGCTTCGAGGGCGTAGGGCTCACATCAGCCACAACTGTAATGGGGCAGCCCCTTGGCTGGAACATGCAAGCTGCTTAATAGAGCAAGACGAAATTTAACAAGAGTTGAGGAGAGGGAAGATGAGTATTGTGCCTTATCCTAAACACAAAGGCAACCTAGAGGCAGAATGAAATCAAGCAACGTGGAATTTGGCCAGCATGCTGGGGATAAAGTCCCTAGCTCTCAAGAACGGGGTCTTTAATGAGCAGCCAAGACACAAGACGACACATCCCCATGTAGATGTCTTCAGGACAAGATTCATGCCATGCTGTGGATCCCTTTCCCCAGGGTTCTCATGCAAGCAGTTTGGAAGCTGCTGTCAGTCTCCTTCCTGCCCTTAGTCGCTGTTGTATTGCTTATGGAGCAGTTGAATATGGCTTTATCTGCCTGTCCCTCTCTTTTGCTATGGAGAGCTAACTGCTGCCACACACGAGCAGCAAGGGGCCTCACCTAGCAAAGGTGATGGGACCCAAACATTTGTCCCCCGTGTAAGGTTTGCAGCCAGCAAACTGCACTGCACATCAGCAGCACTTTTTCAGCCCCTGCCCCTAAACAGGCTGCTGGCTCCTCATCAGGGTGGGTCCTTCTGCTGTTGGTCAGAGACATATGGGACTTCTGAATGCTATTTACCCTTGCACTCCCCGTTGTATGTGGGCCTGCTGCACAGTCATCTTGCCTTTGTCCTCTGCTGCTCAGGCAACAAGGTGAGGAGAACACGAGTTGTTTATCCACGTTTGTCAAGAGGGAAACTTGGCAAAACCCAGCAACTGTGTGCTGGAGGAGTGGTGCAAGTAGGGAGTGGTTTCATGTGGGTTTCTTTAGGATGTGTGTGTTTGTGTGCATATGTGCATGTGTAATAATGCGTGTAATAAAGCCTTTTAATCTTTCCCTGAGATTCTGCTGGCTGCTCTAGTTACCCCGAAATGAGAGATGCCTTCGGCCTATGCATTATGCAGCAATCCAGGTATGAAGAAATGTAGGCGAACATTTCTGCAGCATCATCAATAAATGAATTATGTGTGGTATCTACTCAAAACAACAACATGCTAAACACTGAAAGTCAAATGGGATGCCTTCCCGAGAAACAAACGACTGACCACATATTTACTCTGCATCTCATAAATAAACATGGGGAAAGCACAAAAACAGAGGAGGATATTTGTCTCGACTTTATACTTGGAGAAAGCTTTTGACTCAGTCTGGCTCTCATAGCTGAACTATACAAAATGGAATTGGCAAGGGGAAAAAATGACATAATCACATACATGTAACAATCCATTGAAAGTAGGACACACAAAAAAGAGAAGAAAACAGGCTTTGAAGGAGAGGTAGACTAACACAGCGGTCAGCTTCAGGCCTGCTCTTCCTGTCGTCTACGTGGGCGATTTATCAGCCTCAGAGAAATGGCTCTCAAATTGAATGAGGGATCTCAAACGCCTGCTCTTAAATTGTCACAACATCACGAAATGTATTTTAGCATACCCTGCTGCAAGGCCATGTAGTGAGGAAGGAAGAACATCGGTGATGAGTGGCAGGATAAAGATGCTCTCTTGGAAAACACAGAGAAAGAGACTTGGGGATTCAGCATGGGTAATGGACTCCACAAGCCTTTTGTGCAGCGTAGGCACTTAATGGTCTAATTCCTGTTTTAGACATGTGAGAAGGGGGAACCAAACAGTGACTGAGAAATGATTTTTACTCTTGTGAACAGCATGTGTGCTTAGACCACACTGACATTGTATCCTGGGCGGGTCCCTGCGAGTCAAAAAGCACTTAGAAATAGTAGAGGGTCCGAAAAATGCTGCAGCAGCTGAAACTGATCTCACAATGTGAGGATTCAAAGAAAACAAGCTATTCAGTTCAGCAAGGAGAGTTGATAGGAGCACCACGTAGAGTCACTTATCCATGAAAATGGGATGGCAGTGCAGTTTTGTAGACAAAGGCATAACAAGTTCTGATCTCTCAAAGTTGAAGTCAGACAAATTCAACCTTGAAAGAAGCAATTTCCTAGCAGCAAGGATAATTAAACATTGGAATAAATTAGCAGGTTGAGTAAGGTACTTGCTATTACTTGGAGTCTTTAAGACATGATGTGTTGTCACATCACTTTGATGCAGGTGCTGGGAAAAAGAAAAATCCATGGATTGTGTATATGGGTCAGATTAATGAGTTACAGTGGCCCCTTCCTTCTTCCTGGAATTCTGACTTTCCAGGAAGGAAAGAAGTTCTTGGTAAATATGAAGTAAAAAAGTGAGTTGACAGTTGTTGAGAATACCATACAGCACAGGGCCTTTTTACCTGTTCTTTCCGACAGCATAACACCACGTTGCAGTGATGAAGTAGATGCTGGTATCTGGCAGTTGCAGTAAGGGTAATAGGGAGTTCCAAACTGCACACTCATAAGGAAAATGTCTCCAAGGACATAACGAATATCATAGAGTCACTGCTGTAACCTTTCAGTACCTTAATTCTGGTCCCAGATTGGTGATCCTCAGCTAGCAACAGAGAACAGGAAATAGAAAGCATGCAGCACAGGGGGATGGGGGGCTCCTGCAAAATCAGTGGCCTTGTGCATAGAGCAAATGTTGCACCCATAATGTCATCTGTGTGTATGTACCAAGATCGCCGCTGCAAGGCTTCAGAGGCACAAGCGGATATATTGCCATGACCAGAGTTTGATGAAGGATCAGCATGATGGAAGCTGACCAGTAAGGGTGGGAGATCTTCTAACGCCTTTTCTGAATTTGACGTAAAGGACATGTCTTAGTTTACAGAAGATGTGTGTTCCAGTAAAGAAATAATGTGTTTGAATGCTGGCCAAAGGAGGAGGTAGCGCAGAATGATCGGAAATAGGCAGCAAGAACAAACAGGCACACGAGGGCATTGTACACAGAGATGAAGACAATCTTGCTTTGTTTGGGCAGTCCTTTCTTAGTCACACTTGTGGATTCTGCCTCATTTGCGGTTTGGGAGAGTGGAGAACTTCAACGTGGACAGGACTGTGCCCTCCAGGTGCCTCGCGGCTGCAGCTCTGCAAGGAGATCTGCTGTGTGCAGGAGCTCAGGTAATTGTGGTCGGAGGGCGAAAGTTCCACTCATCAGTTTTAGGAGGGTCTTGTTTCATTCCTATCAGGTAACGCCCTCACCACTGTAAAACATTACAGAAAGAATAACAAAGTCTGACCTAAAATCCAGTCTGATAATCGTGCCCAGTTATGAACACAGCACGCACTTCCTGCTAGTGAGAGCAAACAACCTCACCCAAGCCAAGACATGCTCAAGACCAAGGTGCGCTGGTGAGGCGAGAACAAACCTTACACCAGCCATTTTGTGCAATAGCAGCAGTCCAAAGCCATGCACAGGTCCTGGAGATTCCCCACACAGAGAAGCACCTAACATGGATCCGGCTCCACCAGACAACAGAAAATCAGGTAGCCTGAAGGGAGCCTGGGCAGCAAGCAGCAAAACACACCCAAGGAGAGTGCTGATTTTGCGGTTGATGTGGCAAGGGGACTGAAAGCAGCAGATACCTGCCTGAGTTACGGGACAGCAGGCCAGCACCTCGATGTTTTTGCAAACAAACAGGAAATTAAAACCCCAAGCAAACAGAAATCTCTGTGAGCAAGAAGAAAGGCGGGAGAGCGGTGGTATGAATGCTTCGCAGTAACAGACACTTATTAAATGGGAGCGCAGGCAGGGGAAAAGAAACCCTGTCCCAAAACAGGGCAGAGCTGCTTGTGGGGTGGCTGCTTGGCATCGGTAGGGAGGAGCAGCCCTGTCCAGGTGACCACCTGGGGCAGAAGGGGGCCCCACTCCCCTGGCCGGGCATTGCCCCAACTCCTCCACCTGTGACCCGGCCTGGGAGGCCAGCAGGCCTGCTCCGGGGAGCGGGCAGGAGCACAGGCAGGCCTAGAGGCATGGGACGCGAGTGGGTCCACCGGCCAGTGGGGTTTGAGGCAACACATGCATGGCTGGGGACATCCACAGGCCCTGCAGTTAGGGCAGCGTGACCAGGTGTGGGGGAGCCACCATGCGTGGGGCCAGCAGGCAGTCCCCACCTGGGGTCTGCCTGTGGGACTGACACCCCTCACATGCCTGTGTGATCGTTCTGCACGTGAGGACCCTGCGCTGGGGGCACGCCTGTGAGGGAAGGGGGCATCAGCCGACCCCCACGCTGGAGGCACACACCCGTGCAAAGACGGCAAGTGAACACAGGCCAACCCCACGACACGGTGGCGGGGTCCCGCAGCCGGGGCAGGAGCGGTGCCACGATGGTCCCGCACGCCCGCAGGGCCCAGCGTTGCCCGTGCGCCGGCCGCTGCCGGCAGCGGGGCTCCCCGCGCCGGGACACCCCCTCCCCGCCCAGGCACAGAGGCTTTCCTGGGCCACGTGTGCGGGCGGCCCCGGCAGGCCGGGAGCAGCGCCGCCCTTCGCGCGGTCCCGCTCGAAGAGATGGTCCCCGCCCCGCGGCTGGCAGCGGACGGGCCGGCAACGCCCGCTCTCCTCCCCTTTAAGGGGGTGGGGGCCGGGGCCGGGCTGGACCCCCACACCGCCCCCCCCCTTCCTACCTGCGGGCGGGGGCGCGTAGGGGCGGGCACTGGGGAAAGTTTGTCTCTGTGGTTGGCTGCGCCACGCGGCGCGGCCGGTCGGGGCGGGCGGGCGGCTCCGTGTGCTCGCAGGGCAGCGGGAGGAGAGCGAGAGAGCGGCCGGCCGGCCGAGGACCGCGCTGCCGCCGGCCCCCGGGTGAGGCGAGCGTGTGCGCGGGCGATTCCCCCGCGCATAGGGAGAGGCACCCGTGCAGTTCTGCCGGCATGGGGTACCGCGGGGAGAGGGCGTCCTGCCTGCCTCTCCTCCTCCTGCTGCTGCTGCTGCTCGGTGAGCTCGGGGGGTTGCGCGACCGGGGGCAGCGGGGAGGGCGGCTGAGGAGGTCTGGGCCGGTCTAGGCTCGGCCACCTCGCCTGCAGGTAGCGAGGGAGGGCCGGGCCCGTGGGAGTGGGCTCCTTACCGGAGCGGAACCGCCCGCCGTATCGTGCCCGCCTGAGGCGCGGCGGAGCCCAGCCGGGGCGCTGCCCTCCGAGGGGCGGCGGGGGGCCGGGCAGCGCCGCCTGCCCGCCGGGCTGTGCCGTCCCCCGGCTGGCCGGGCCGTCGCCGCGTTCCCTTTCTCCCGGCCCGCCCGCGGGCGCTAACGGCCAGCGCAGCCCGAACGGCCCCGCGGCCCGAGCGGCCCCTGCTGCCCCCCTCCAAGGGCTGGTGCGCAGATTGTTGCTGGGGGTCTCCCCGAAACTTTAAGGGGCCCTCTCAGAGCTGAGATGGGGCGGTGGGGGCTGCTGCTTGGCGTGGATCCCCGGCGAGGCGGGGGTGGGGTGTGCGTGTGGTGTTCTACAGGCGGCCGGGGTCCGGCCGGGATAAGGTGACGGTGTAGCCGTAGTTGATGTGCTCCCACCCGGCGCAGGGGCTGCGGCCGCCCTAGGGTAAGGGCAGTGCTAGTCCCGCTTGCAGGGCGGGAAGCGGCTCCTTTCGGGGCCGAGGAGCCAATTCTTCTCCAGCCCCTTCCACGAGAGAGACGGGAGGAGAGTCCCCCGCCCGCCGGCAGCAGAAACCCGGGCTCTCCGGGCACTCAGGTGGGGTTGGGGGAACGTGATGCTTCCCCGGGCCCTCCCCTCCTGGCTCTCGGGGTTCGCTGCCTCTGCCGTGAAGTTCTTGGGCTGAGAAGTCATTGTGTAGGTGATGTTTTATGCCGTGTTCACACAATCGTGTGGCTGTCGTTAGCTTAACGTGTGGCATTGTTCCTTACCGGTGTCAGTGCCAGGCAGGCAGCCTGTGGAAAGAAGAGACTGTAGCAGCAACTACACAGAAGGGTGCAGGGCTGGGTTTGGGGGTTTTGCCTCTGTGGGTTGGTTTTATTTTTTTCCTATTTGGTTTCTTTTTTGTTTGTTTCTTCAACATGGGACTCGTAGCGTTGTTGCGAACAATGTTGCTGAAGTAGCAGTAAGTGTAACTAGAGAACAAGTAGGTTGTTCAGGTAGGTAGCTACGCCTAGTATTTAAGCGGTGGTTCTGTATCAGCTCTGGTGCTGGTCAGCAAGCTCGCCCCAGAAACTGCTACATGAACTTCTTGATTCTGAATACTTGACTAACTGTGAAGTATTCAGCATTGGGAGCCTTTTCCAGGTTTGGGGTGGAAGAAGCATGTAACTAAACACTGCCCCAAGCTCATGCTGCAAGGCTCTTCTTTAAACAAAACTCTTATTTATTTGCTGACTTAGTTTGTGCTTGTACTTTTGACATTGCTATGACTAATTCTTTTGGTTTAAGTCTGCCAGAGTGCTTTCCTTGTGGTTTGGCAGTTCAGTCTTTGATATGCAGGTCTGCAGAGTAGATGGAGTTGAAAAGTCAGCTTCCTAAACCTGGGCTCGTCCCAGGTACTTTCCTGAGGCTGCTTGAAGTCAGTGAGGCAGTTGGGGCAGAGGGTTGTCTATCTATAAGTCAAGATCCTACCACACAAAGGTGTCCACTGTGCTTTCTCTTACTTGCAGCAGAGGTTAGTCATCTGCTTTATATAGGTATTCTGCCAGCTGGAGAAACAGTGAAGAACTGGAGAGAAGACCTTCAGTGTTTTTGTTTAGAAACAGTAAAGGAATAACACTTTTCAAGAGATAGTTTAGTAGGACAAGCAGAAAATCGTGACTCTTGGGTAGTCTATACGGTCATGCAGCAAAAAGTTAAAGTCAAAGATAATGTACAACAGGAAAGTTACTTTATTCTTCTTTCTCTTCGTAATTCCAGATAAAATAAGTAGTAGAATTTAAAATTAGAAAATGTGCATGCACAGATATCTGTCCACTGTTCATGATACAGTTTGTCTGGATGTTCTGAGTTGCCTTTTGGGGATTTTTTTTTTTAATCGGAATGGCACTGTTAAAATTGATAACACAGGAAAACAAATACCCTGAACTTTTCAGTCTTACTTGTGGTGTGTGTTGCGGTGTCGTTATCTTCTGATACCATTGCTTGTTAGTTTCTATAGGCTATTCCAAATGTTAAGAGGTTGGGAAGGTGGTGTTCCTCTCACTCTGGATGTATGCTACTCAGCATGCTTCTTTAAATGTGCGTTTTCTAGCAGCTCTGTAATAGAGAGACAGGTTGGGGCTTTTCTTAAACTGATGTGCTGCAAGTGTTGGGGACTTCTTCTATAAGGGAGGTGGAGGCGAGGAGTTGAAGCACATAAGAGTTTGTCCCTTGTGTGTACTTAGGCTTGATTGTTTTGTTTAGATCTTACGAAATAAACCAGCAAAAGGATGCAAATGGCTGAAGTATTTAACTGTGACAGTTAAGACTGTTTTCTCATCCGTTCTCCTGGATCCAGTGTTGTTATAATCTGTTTGGTAAAGAGATTGTGGATCCTGAGACTAAAACTTGATCTAGTTTCTCTTCCTCCCTTCTCTGGTGTGGTTAGATCCTGAGAAGAGGGCAGTATTGAGGCATTTGAGCTGCCGTGTCCTGTTATATGTGTGACTTCATTTTGCAGTCAGTCTGCCTAAGCAACCTGTGAAACGCTCTGGAAATCTAAAAAGCCATCCTAAGACAAGACATCCCCAAGTCCAAACGGGTATCTACCTGGTGTTTACTGGGGCTCAGGCTGTAAATTAAACAGTAAGCCTTGCAGCTCCTGGAGTTGTGTCTTTTTTCTTTTGTTGTTCTTGTTTGAGATTCAAGGTAAGAATTTCAGTGATTATGAAAAAATGCTGGGGTGTGTTTAAGTGATGTGGGACTTGAGAACAGGCCCTCAGTAGATCCTGGGGGAAAACCACCGATGAAGCATTTCCCAGAGATGGCCTTTTTCTTACTTCTATTTGGACCTGTGTGACACTTCCTGTCCTCTGTGATGAAAGTCAGTTTGAGCGTGCCAGATCCCCAGGAGCCTTGTGTACACATGACTAGAGTTGTTTCTTACAACTCGTATCTCAAATTCTTTATTGTGCGTAGGCTTTTTCCCTTTCCTCAGAAGCTACAACAATTAGTCATTTGAATCAAGGTTTAATTCAAGCTCTGCAGTAGAAAGCTTTCGGTGATTAGTATAAGTTATTGTGACTGTGAACTTCAAGGAAAAGCGTGCTTTAATCTTTTCCTGCATTTGCAGCTGAAGTGAAAGCGTTGGAAAAAGGGGAGAGCCTCCAGGTTCAGGGCAGGGAGGTGTTGTAAAGGTGTGTTAGAGAGGAATCTGTTCCCTTGCTGCTGGCGCCTGCTCCCATCTCGGCGAGTCCAGGGCTGCTGGCCTTTGCCCGCTTGCTGTTGGAGGAAAGCAGGCATGGAGCTGACAGGTAGGCCTGCCTATCTCTGGTGTATTTTGAGGTGGTTAAAAAGGCTCACAGATGGGAAATACCGACAAACCTGGCCTGGTCTTAGCAGCTGCAGCCTGCTAAAGCGTTAGGAGCATGTAGTGAGCCGTGGAACTGGGTTGGTGGGGCATGGAAGGGCAGGTGGTGGTGCTGAGGAGGAAGTGCTTTCTGTGTGGCATTGCCATGCTGATGTATTTTCTTAGCGTGTAGGCTCTGGGAAGATGTGGGAACCAAAGTGTGAGCAGTGTGCTGAGTTTTTTTCCTTTACGTTCTGTGTTCTTTTGGGTTGGCAAATGATCCCTTAGTCCCATTTTCAGACTCTTGTGTCTTTGTAGGTTCCTGTCCAAAGCTCCTTTTTATGGAGTCTGGGTGCTTTTTCTGAAATTCTTTGACCTTTTTCTCCAGGTTTCTCCATTGCTACATTTCAGCATAGCAACAGCTTGCTCTCTTTAGGTAGCCTCTGTTGTGTTTGGCTCTAGTCCCTGAGCTGAGGTATAAACCTGCCTGAACAAGATTTGAAGTAAGCAGTAGGGGTCATTTAAAAATGCAGCCACATGCTTGATTAGAGGGGAAGGTACTTAAGGAATAATATATATTTATCCCTCTAGCTGTAGAAGCAAACATTCAGGGACAGTTGAGATTTCAGCTTTCACATCTAATAAATTTATGGTTTGATTTGTTTGTGTGGTTGTTTTTTGTTGTTGGGTTTGGGTTTTTTCCAGTCTCCATAATCCTTGTCAAACATTCACCTTCAAAACAGTCAGGAAATGGTTATATTCCTCAACAAGATACTTCTAGAAAGTGAGCATTTCAGTTGTCTGGTTTTTAGATGCCTTTCACTGATAACTTTTTTTGTGTGTGTGAAGTTCTGTGTTTTAGAAGGAAGGGAAGTGGATACGTTATCTGAAAATACGGATTCTTTCTGATTATATAGAAATGAATTGCTTGGAGCTTAAGTTAGAAAGAACTTTAGGAAAACATTTACTAATGTGAGCTGGGTCAAAGTAAGGGTTACGTCAGTCTTATCAAGGTCTAGTAGTTTTGAAAGTAGGATATTAGGTGGAGCATAAAGTAAGAACCTATATCATAATGCAAAGGGGAATGTCTTTTAATACTTTGCTTTTGACTTATATTGGAGATGTTGCAGATAATCCTCAGGCCTCTGCTAGACATCCTGATTTCTTAGAATATACGCAGCAGGAAGTGGTCAAGTCTTTCTTAGAGACCTGGGTGAAATTGTCTAGGCAGACCAACGTTTTGATGTCTGTCCAGGAATAATAAGCAGTTTTCTGCATGACCTTACTTTCTAACCTGAACAAGGTACTCCAAAACTGGATCAAACAAGACAGGGAGAGACTGTAACATAAGCAGATTTGCCTGGTTTGTTTGATCTCCTGCCCTAAAGAAGGCATCAGGTTCTGTCAATGAGGTAATGTTCTCCAATTGTCCATTTATTTTTTTTTTTCCCAGTTATTTTCCAGTTAATTCCTTAGAAAACCTTAAGTTGTAGCTTTCTTACAAGGATTGAATACCTGCTGAGAAGAGCTTTAAAAATAAGATAAACTTTTAATACCCCTTATGCATTAGGTTTTGCAAGGGGCAAAGATAAAAAAATCAGTTTGACCAAACTGCTTTTGGGATAAGGATGATCTGAAAAATAGCTGCTTAGATGCCAAAAGCCTCGAATAATGTCTTTCCAGATCATCAGCATATATAAAACAAGGTAAGAAGCAAGACATAAATTATGGAGCTTAAAGTTTATTAGTTTTTTGAGTTTCATATTAGAAACTGTCTTATTCATTCACATGTAAGCTTGTATAATGGTAAAGCTTAACTGATTTCTTTTAACTGAAGTCTGAGATAGAAAAAAAAAAAAGAAACAAACCCGTGTTTTTTTCCTCTCTGGATTTGGAAGAGGTTTCAAAGCTGGGTTTCCAGTGGAAAACACTATCATCCTTAACTATGGCACGCTGCCAAAGTTTAAAGCAATGTAGATAGAAGGTAGAGCCTGTGCTGCTAAAGGCCTTTGAGTCTTGTAAAGTTGTAAAGCAGTGTGGTAATGCTGGCAGGTTTGTGTCAGTGTGATAGCCATGGGGACCGCTTGAAACTTGCGGTGTTGCAGTTGGTGCACCTTGTACTAGGTGAGACCAGTGGTGGGGAAAGTCTTATGTGGCAGGGACTGAGAAGCGGCAGCCTGGAGAATAGTATCTTTTGTATGCAGCAAGGGCAAAGTACTGCTGTAGAAATATGAAGAACTGCTGAAGCAAGCTGAAGTATTTGACTAGTGATAATCTCTGTGGCCAGATGGAATTTGTATGGGATGCTCTAAAGGATCTGAACTGTTAGCTGAGCTGTGGGAAGAATAGGTTAGTGAGTAAGACACCGAGTCCTGGACAGGATTTCCTTTAAAAAAGGATCTGAGGATGGTTTTTGGAATTAATTGACTTGTGAACTTCAGGAATGAGAACTAATTAAAGACTGGAACTCCCAGGCAAGCTGTCACAGCTGCTGATAGGCAGGGCTGCCAGCAATGCCTGTAGTATATCTGCTTGATACTTACTGTTATGAGGGCCATCTCTTAAATTGTTTATTATTCTGTGAGACTTCAGGTATTCATGCTGAAATTTCCTGGGCTGGCTAACACAGGTTGACTTTTTTCTAGGATATACAGACACACCCCTCCCCCAAAAGCTCTGGTGTTTCCAACTGTTACAGTTTTTTTCTCTTTAATTCTCACATGTTCTGGCTGATTCTCCTGCCTCAGTCTTGAACAAATAATAATCTCAGCTGTTAAGCTGAGAAATTCTAGCACCTCCATGCTTTAGAGCAAGGGCTGGAAATTTGGCTGGAGAGTTAACTTTGCATCAAGGATGTGGCTTTTGCTGTTCATGTGAAAAATGTCCAAATTTGGCCACAGTGTAAGACTTGGAAAAACATCAGTTTGTAAATGTTCAGTAGGGAATTAGTTTCAGGTCCCATGAGAGAAAGCCCTCTGTCATTGCTTTTAATGTGTGAAAGAATTACTGCTGAAATTGGGGGAGAAGTGGACGCCTCCTTTTAATTCCTGTTGCAGACTTCTGTAAATGTGTTTTGAAGTCCTTTCTCTTTTTTTATTCCTTTTTCCTCTCTTCCCCTTTCTGCTAAATTGGCCAATGCTGGAGCAACATGCTGGTCTCTATGTGGATCACTGATCATATCTGCTGAGACAGCTGCTTGTAACACACAAAGTAGATATATCATCTTTCTTATATGTAGCTTTGAAAAAAAAATAAAAATCAATGTAAACTTTATGTATGGTTTTTAACTTCTGTTCTCTGGCTTCAGTTCTTCTCTCAGGCTTTTTCCCAGGTGTCCCCCATTGTCTTTTGCTTCATGTGGGTAGTAAAGCAGCTCCTGCTGCTATGGTTGCTCTCAAAAAAAATAAAAAAGTAAAGAACTTACACCACTCCTTCTGTTTAACAGGCTTGATTAGTCTGGACTTGCCTTGCTGCTGACTTTCTTAAAGATGTGGTTTAGCTATGCTGCTTAATGCTTGCTTCATGGCTGCAATTTGCATGCTTTTAATGCTGCTTAAGTCACTCTTTTCTTGCCCTGTCAGTAGCCATTAACAAGAGTTCGGTGGAACCATTACTGAAGGTGGTGTTGGTTAGCAAGAGTCCAGTTCTGAGAAAAGCTAGCTCTTAGGCCTTAAAAAGGACAATTGCCCATGTATGGGACTGTTTCCGTGCGCGTTCTGCTGCCAGCTCCAAGTGCAGAGCTTCAGCACTGCGTTTCGGTCGGTCTTTGATGCAGTGTGGCTGTGGGGAATCTCTGGGCAGGCTGTAACGGCATTGTTCTCCTACACACATTAAAATGATTGTTGCAAGAGAGGCATCCGCGGGGACCTCTGCCAGCTTCTTATTGATGTGTTCAGTTTCATCTATTGACACACTACCCCTCATTATTACACAGTGGATCCTGTGGCAGTGGAATTTGCTATTAAATCTGCCCTGCAAAAGAGAATTGGCAGGAGCTGCTTTAAAAGCCGTGTGACCCCCGCGTTTGCGAAGAATAGCTTCTAAATATGAAACAGATGCTGAACTAATAGAGGACGCTTCCTAAATTTTCAGGGTACCAAACATAGTAATTTTGAGGAAAAATTCAGAATTAGTGTGATTTGTTGAGTAATCATCTAAGTTTCAATACCCTTTTTTTCCTGAAACACATGTTTAATCAGAACATGTGTTCATTTGTGTTTGAATACAGCAAGTAACGCTGAGGTGAAAATAAGCAATTATTTGTTAATGGAAACTGTTAGGATAAGCGGTGAGGTGTTAGTCTTTCCATCTGTGCTCTAATCCTCTTCCCAGTGCTAGAGGGTGGGAGAGGTGATGCATCTTCCTTTGTCTTTTGCCACTGCCACAAAGTATTTTGTGCTTTCAGACCACCACCCCTAATACTTACCCAGATGTTACAACCTCCAGGGTCTCGGAAAAGAAGTGTTACATTCTTTAGAAGCCCAGAGACCTACTGTGTATTGGGAGGCGGTGTCAGAGAGTAGAATTTGTCTATGTAAAGAGCCTCTATGTCGCACATAGTGTGCTTGTTCACACTCAGTTCATACAGGGATTTAAATTAATCTAAAGTGGTAAGTCTATTGCATCAACCTTGTCTCCCTTTGATCTCAGGGTTTGGTTCTAGACAAGGCATGCTGTACCTTTTGGCTTAGAGAGCTTACGTGCTTGGAGTGGGGCTTCCTCAGTGAGAAGTAAAGACCATGACAGCTTATCTGAGACAAAATCACCCTGTGATTGTCAGGGGGTGGGAGGTAGCAAGGTAAGCCTGGGTCTTTCATGTCTATCACAAAGCAGGGTTGTATGGATGCTGAAGCTATTGACTGAACCCTGGTTTCTGGCAACTGTATTGACAGGCACTTGTCAATAGTTGCAAAGCTGATGGCATCTCTATGTCTGTGGCTTTATTTTAAAAAATAAAAGTTGAGGAAATAGCATATATAGCCAGGTGTCAGTGGGCACAGAAGCATGGCTGTTGCTGGAAATTAGAGGTGGGGGAAGGAAGGTGAGGAGAGAGTACTGAGCAGGATGCACTTCCCAGAGAGGAAGGAAAATGGGGGAATAGTTCAAGATGGAAGAATGAGTTAGAGGTGTATCTGCATGAGGTAGTGATGTTGGAGCAGTTATCACCAAAAATCAGCCTTGGCAAAGCCCCACAAGTTTCTCAAAGCTCTACAAGCAAATCTTGAAATACCCTGGTTCTCTAAGCAAAGCTTTCTGCACACCACTGGCAGGTACATGGAGTATCTAATTGTAGACTCCTGCGGAGTTTAAAACGTGTGATGCATGTTGCTGCAGGGTGTGCTGTGGCATCTGAATTGATGCTGGTGTCTGTCTTTTTGAGTCTGAAAGCGAGGGGCGAGGGGGTGGCTGCAGTACTGTGAATAGAGTGCTGGGTGGGGATGCCCTTCCAAAATAGCCAAAGAACAAATGAGGCTTCAGATGGTACCCTTATTCCTGCTCATGACCAGAGGGTGCAGGGAGTGTGCCTGTTCCAGACTTTGCCTCATAAATCCACATTGATCAATAGAGATAGGCCAAAGCTACTTAGAAAGGAGCCATTAAAGGTGATTTAAAGTTTTTCTCACAGACCCTTTTGGTGTGAGCAGTCGGTTTTTAGTTTGTATGTATATGGAGAGATTTTTCTCCCTGCCTGAAACTGTAGAGACACCGGGCATCTGGGCAAAGACTAGTAACCTACAGATGGGTGCAGGGAAGATGCACTGCATACTTCTGTACCCAGACTTGCAAGGTGGGTCCTTTCCTTGCTTTAAGAATTCTTACTCAGAGTAAGAATCTAGTCCCTTTATACTGCTTTCATGGAACATGCACATGCCATCAAAGTAATTCACTGGCGTGCGTCTTCTGTATTTTCTTCTTTGGTCACATTTTGGTATCAGTGCATTGGGGTGGGAACTTGCTTTGCATGTGCAGGTTTGCCCAAAATCCAGAGTGAATGCTGTCCTCACATGAGTGACAGCGTGGGGTCAGCAGTAATCCCCCAGTGTCAGGGTTGCCTGGTTGCAGCAGGATCTTGCTGCAATTCAGAGTGGGGCTTTGGTCAAATGACTGTCCTAAGTACACTAGACATTTTGTAGGGTCAAAGCCCTGCAACTGAGGTTTCTACCTCAGAGGAGGCTGCTAACCTGAGATACCCCGTGGCTTTCATTTGGGCTGAGATGTGTTCAGAGAAGGTGTTTGCCAGGCACATGGTCAGCTGTGGAGCTACAGGACCACCCTTGAAGAGGAGCAGACTGTGCTTGGGGGTGGGAAGATGTTTCGGGGTTTTGTCAGGGAGGAGGCAAGGGCCAAGCTGTGGGTTCTGTGAATGGTGTTGTGATGAAGAGCACTTTATGCTGATGACTTTTTCATCTTGGCCTGGTGGTGTAAGGACTTTTTTGAGAAGGGCCGCTAGCTGGTGGGGTGGTGTGAGAAGCAGTGCAGGCCTGGGCTATGTGTAAGCCCTGCTCAGCAGTAGCAACATCATCTCTATGCAACAAAAACATCACTAAATTATCAACACTGGTTTTGGTACAAATCCAAAAGGCAGCAGGTGTCGAACTACATGTTGACAGGGTTACTATGATGGGTAGCTTTGGGCTTGAACCCTTGTGCTGATTGCCGGAGGTTGAGGATACCTGACATAAGGGCCCATGTTGGCAGTTGGGGGCGGAGGACAACTAGTTGCAGTGATTTTGGTAATGTCAAGCTAGAGCTTTCCACTTCTGAGGGTGTGTGTATGAATCCAGCCTTCTGTCTACCTTTTGCTGGGACTGTGTATATAAAATGAATTGCTAGGTTTGCTTCAGCTGACTGGATATACTTCTGCTAGCCTGAGAAAAATAGCAGCAAGTGCTGGGTGGTGTTCTAGTCAACAAGGTCACCACCTGAACAAAGCTGAATGAGCTTGGTTTCTGATAAAGCAGCCAGATGTGTGTGGACTATGGCTGTCAGGCACATGGAGGCTGTTAAGGGGACAGCCCTGTCTGTCCAGTTCTTGACTGTTTTGTTTGCGTGGCTGAGTGAAGAACTTTGGCTTTCAAGGTTATTTGAGTGATTCTCAGTGTTATTGAATGCCACCACTTCACTCTGCACCTCCCCATCAGTAGTTGTTTTTACATGCATTATACATTTGAATGACTCATGAATTGATGATTGCTTTCAATACATACAGCCAAGGAGACTTGCAGTATTTAATGCCTTACCTTTAAGACCTCCATGTAGTCCTGGATGTATGCCACCAGATTATGACAAGAAATATTTTGATGATTGTTTCTGACTGGCAAGATGCCTGAATTCCTTATAGGCATTTGCATGTACCCACTTTCTTGTCATTTGATGTCAGATTTGCTCCTGTTTCATTTACCCTGTTCAAACTGGACCTCTAGTACACCTTCAGAGGCTGTAGTGTGTATAGGTAAATCATGCTGGGTTTGGACACTTACTCTCTAAAAATGTGCAAAATGGAACAAGTATGGCTGTGTTCTTGTTCTGTGGCATTCTTTGGAGATGGCAGGTTCATACATTGAGTGTAGCTGGGATGGTGGGTGGGAGCTTGCAGGGATCTGTGGCTCTGCTTCAGTAGTCTCTGCTACAGGAGCCTGAGACTGTCCTCTAGCTAGCCTGTATGTACTGAGAGGGCTCTCCTTTTTCTTGAGAAGATGGCCTGCGTGCTTTGTATCAAAATAGATAAAGGCCAGTGAATACCTGCTGGAAAACTCAAATAGCACTCCTTTAGACAGAATTCTGCTTATCTAGTGGCATATATTGTTGATGTTTTTAGGAGAGTGGAATCTCCCCCTTGCTTTCTTTCAGAACAACTGTTTGGGTGTGAAGTCATCTTTTGTCTGCCTGTTTCCCTCCATTTGAATCCACTTCTACCTAAACAGTTTTCTCTGTGGCACCAAAAGTATGAATGCCAGGAAGGATTTGTCAGGTCATCTTGGGTGTTTAGTTCTGCAGGAAAGCCACTATAGGCAGAAGCACTGGAGTGTGTGTTTCTGATAGGGCAGAACTGTGAGAGGCTGTGGGACTTGAGCTGAGTTTGTGCTCCTTGGTGCAGGATGATAGCAAAGGTAGAACTGTGTGCATGCCAAGATTCCTCACTGGACAGATGTGTCTCCTAAGAAGGACCCGTATGCCATCTCCTGTGACTGTATCAGCTGGTCTCACAAAAGATCTCTATAGAATATTGCCTTGGACCACTGTGGTTACAAAATGCTGCTACTAGGTGATACAGTTATCTTATGACTTGAAGTCACAGTCCTGATGATGATTTCTGCCATATGCATTCTGTCACAAGTCCCAAGTAATAATAAAGCTGGAGTTTAAAACCAAGTGAGCTCTCAAAATGCCAGAACATTCTGTGACTTTATAGTGATAGCCATACAGAAGTTCCACTGTCCGCTTCTAGATTCCACCCCCACTCTCCCAGCATTATCTAACTCTGATCACTGTACAAGTTTTTAAAGTTGAGATGGAAGCTAATTGAGATGAGTGTTTTCTTTCCCTGTCCTTTGCCATTTCTGGCATTTAAGGAGGAAATAGGGACAAACTTTTAACTAAGTGGTATGCAGGCTTAGCAGGAGCTTGTGAAGCTAGGCTGAGGAGTCTGTCCTTTTTTCTTCCCTTTTACAGAGAGAAGTTACAGAGACTAATTTAAAACTTTTCCCACAGGATGTTTCTTGTAACTCCAGTGCTGCCTTGTGGCCTGAGTCTGGCTTTGTCTGTGGTTCAGCATTCAACTGTTGTACATTTCCACAAAAATACATAAACGTTGAAGGAGTCCACAATAGCGATGCCGAATTTATTAGCTTCCAACACTGACATTCAAGGACACAGCTTTTACCTCTGCTGTTGTTTCAGGCTATCTGCAGATAACTCACAGCCTTGGCTTACAATACATCTGTTTGGGTGCGTTTCACTCAAAGTTTGGGCTAAACAGTGTATAAATACGTATCCTTCCTGTAGAAAACAAGCTTCTGATTATAATGTCAGTTGAGTTCTGCTGCTTAATAGATGATTGTTTCTGTGATAACCAGTTGACTGACCGTGTCTGTGACTTCACTAGCAGTCAGTAGTGTACATACCCTTTCTTAAAGCACTTACCAGGTAGGATTAAGAAGTGGTTTTGATGAAAGCACCATGCCCAACAGCTTTCTCTTCCCAGAGATTTTGTTATCCGAATAATGTGATGTGAGTACAGCTTTATTAGAATTGTGAACTCCTGTAATGATTAGAAGGGAAGAATACATCTGCCAGGTGGATTAATGAAGATGGTTCTTTTCATCAGTAGGGAGATTTTTTTCAATAGGATCTCAGAGAACTCTGGGAGACTTAATTTCTTAGATCGAACTGCTAACACATGAAAGTACAGTAGTGTGAATGGGGCAGGAAAAAATGCAAATACCTTAAACAGAACTGCCCAGGGAAAATAATTACTTAAGTGTTAAACTGCTATTTCTGTTTTTTAAAACGCCAATTCTCTTTGGCAAAGAGGAGCTCCTTTTACAATAGAGGCAATGGGTAGTTTTTTCCATCTAGGGACAGACTGGACTACTTCTGTGCTTAAAAACTTCCTAGCAATCCCTTGTTCAAGGCTTATTTATTCCTTGTAAAAGGGCCAAAGTTCTGAAAATAATCTGTGTTTTGTCTGAGGAAAAGCAAAACCTCATCTAGTTGCCTGCTTTGTACCCTGCATTTTGACTCCTAGTATGCTTATGCTGTAAGGCTGCAAACAGTGGAGGCGTTTGTAGGCTGCTCTTGCATTACATTATGGCAGGCACCCTTCTGCTTGAATTCTTTGACATGGCTTAATTTCATGTTGTGGATTTTAACGGGTTTAACCTCCTGAGAAATGCTCTTCAGATCATTAATCTAAAATCCTGTTCTTATTTCTGAAAAATTGAGTGGGGAGGCAGGAGATGAGGTGAGAGGAAAGTTGTATCATTAACTAGAGTTATGTGTAAATGCTTTATGTACCTTCTGTTTAAGTTTTCACTAGCAGCAGGAGTACCTTCTAGGTACTTTTACTTTCTCACAATAGTAACCATACTGACTGCTCTCTAATAATAAACTAACTTTGTTACAGGAGGGTGCTGTTAACATGATTTATGACTGCCACACCAAGAAGAGCGTTAAACCCAGTTGATGTTATGATGTAGTAAAATAGAAAGTGAGCAAGGAGTATAAGTAGTACTTTGAAGCTTTAAAGCACAAATTTACAAACAATGAAGAAATTAAGATAAACAGTTTTGTTGTATTTGTGTATGAAGGCCTTGTCAGTTGTCTTGTTAGGGTTTTTAAATTGCTGTGTATTAGGTGTGGCTTGATGCAGACCTGGGAGGAGGATCCTTTATTTTTAAACCAGCCATTGAGAAGCCTGACTACATGTACACCACATCTCTTTCTGCGTATTATTGAAGGCATAACTCCTTTTCTTTTGCCAGCTGGGGCTTAGATGTACCACTGACTTTTTCAAGCAGTGCTATCTTTTCAGATGTTATCATGACAGCAAAGGTAATTTCCTGATGCTGTTGTCCTGGGTCCAGCTGGGGTAGAGTGCCTTTAAGTGCATTAAGTGCCTTTCTTGCTGCTTCTTTTTCATTAATGTTACGAGATCAGGCTTTTGGTTCATTTTTGCAGCCCAAGTTCAAGGCCTAAGTGCCAAATGAACACCTTGGGTATAGGCTGGTGTGTGGTACAAATGTATTTCTCATTTCTGTTTTCTTCCTGTCTTCCACATACGTCCAGGCTTTGTGTTTGTGTTCAGAAGGGATGTTAGTTCGTGTACTCTCTGGCGCTTAGGGAGGGTGAACAGGTCTCCTTCACTTGACAGCTTCCAGGATATGTTCTGATAGAGGGATTGGAGCTTGCTCTGAATGTTGGATGGCCATGTTTCATGCTCTGGCTTTTGGGGCCTAATCAGAAGTACCTCTGGGGTATACTTTGCTCTCCCTGTGCTTTGAGTATGTATCCTCTATTATCTGAGGGCTGTTTCCCTGGTGTGAAGGGGGTGTTTCAGGGTTAGCTTGAAATCTCAAAGGTGCCTAAAAGGTACTACTGAAGAGTCTTCTCTCAGTTTAAAAGTGTGACGCTAATTCTAGTGTCAGTGGCCAAGTCTGTCTAAGATTTCCAGGTGAACACCCTCAACTTTCTAAATTGACAGTGTACTTTCTACTTCTGTTCTTGTGCTGCTCGATGTTGTGTGCTCTTAGACAGCTGCTGTGTCCACACCAGACATAGTTTCTCTCTAGCTAATGTTAAAACTGTTTCTTTGCTGTGGCTGGTAGAGACATGGGAGACTTAGTCTGCAGTGCACTATTGCTTTTGCAGTGGGTATTTGGAACTTGTAGTTTTACACTCCACATGTGTACATTTGGGATGCAGAAAATGGCTGGTATGTTCTCTGTTGGGATGAAGGTTGGCTGTAGAGTCTTTTGTTCTATTGAACAAGGTACTATGGGACATAAGTGTTATTGCAATGTAACAAATGTGAGGATGCCTAGGGTGAATACAATCTGCTGTCTGTTTCAATGTAAGCTGATTATAAGTGTTAGTTACTGAATAATTTCAGCATATCCAAGTTTCACCCAAATATTAACAGCTGCTTATTTTGTACATAGGTTGTCTTATTAAATAGTGTAACCTAGAACAGCTCTGCAAGGAGACTGGAGCAGAAAAGAAACAATTAAGCATTTTCCCCTGGGCATCTTTCAAAACCTGTATTCTCCTTCTCCTGCTACTTTAATGTCATGTTGGTTCTCTACACGCCTTTCTCCCTTCTTTCATGCTTGAAAGGATTCCCTCTCTTCTGATTTTAAGAGTTACTTGAAAATTCTGTGTTTTCATTGCTTTTTTTGTAACTCTTCTCACTTCTGGGTGCAGCCTAGTCACCAGCCTGCATCCCACTGAGGAGCAGTAGCAGAAGGGTACTTCCTCCAAGCTCCTACACCCCAAAGCTGTAGAAAGGAAGGGTAATGCTGAAGATCCATTCAGCCTTGTGTCTTGCCTCTGATGGGGGCCAAGAGCAAGGGAAGACTGAGCATACCTTGTTGCTGTCCTAGTGTATCATCTCATGATCATCTATAGCTTGGGCAATTTCTAAGTTAGAGGTGATATCTTGGGTTAAATGTGAGGATATTTCCTCCAGGAGTTTGGCTCCTTGGTGTTGCATTTGGCTACCTCTGAAGTTTCATTTTCTGATGTTCTGGGTGATGGTGTGTATTAGCTGATCTCTGCCTGTGTGATAACTTTCCTTTTCTTTTTTATCACCTGTGGTGTTGATCTTTCTGTACACAGCATGCCAACACAACAGCAAAGTCAATGCTGCTGTAATACGTATCTTAGAATGTTTCCTGTTATCCCTGCTTTTAAGATGGGTATTTAGGCATGCTTGCCTGCAAATTAGTAGCTAATGGCTGAATGCCAAACTTTCCTAGGACTCAGAGCAGTAATATGTTGTGATGCAATCCACACGTGGGTTTTCTCAATGTCTAACAGCATAAAATTCTTCCCCAAAGTGTAAATGTATGTGCTGTTCTGTGTACTTTGTGTTCCAGGGAGGCTATTCAGTACTGGCTGTAGTAGAGGTGAGAGTAAAAACTACTGCAAATGATCTGAGTTAATCAAAACAGGTAACAGTGAAGACTTGCTAGCATATAATGTAAAGGGAGAAAAGCCTTTCAGTTTGTGAGGGGGAACATGAGAAGACCACTGGACTGCTTCAGCCAGGTACTGAATTGATGACCCTTGCTGCTCTGTTGGTAGAGATAACGAAATACCCGCGCTGAATACACAGCAAGGTTTTCAGAGGTGATGGAAGGCTTGAGGCTGTGACCCTGAATTTTACAAAGAGACCTGGTTCCCCAGAACTTAATGCTCAGGGTTTTTTGAAAATGGAATCTCTTAATTTCTTGAGCTGTCGAACTTTGGTCACAACAGTGGAGTGTTTCTTTTCTTTTTTTAAAAAAAAAAAAATTCTTGCTCTAGACAGTAGGTGTAAGTACAAAGGGGTTTGCTAGTTTCTCTCCAGGCTTGGTGTAACTGGGAGTGGAGTTGTACCAGGTTTGCCTTGCATGAAGGAGTTCAGCTCTCTGCTAGTGTTTGAATCTCTTGCATGTTACCCACATGCACGTACCTGCCCCTTCTAGAAAGTCTCTTCTTTTTGTCCAGTAAAATTAATCTTCTAGTAAATTGAACAGCAGCTGAATACTGCACCATTTCTTTTCACATGTGAGAACAGCTTTCTAGAGGTAGAATTCAGGGGCATGGACAGCTAATTACACAGCTAATTTGCCTTCAAGCTCTTGGAGGCAGTGAGTGCCAGCAAATTTTTGACTCTTGCATGCTTTTTTGAGAACTTTGGCTGTTAAATTTATTGAGCAGGGATAAGCATCACTGCAAAATGCTGGTGGGTTTCATATCCTAGCCATACATTTGTTCATGGCTCGGCTCACACTTGTGATTTAGGGAAGAGTTCCCATTTCCACACTGAAGTTTAAATGTGAACAGCCCTTTAAGTATCCTTTCGGAGCACACAGGCTGCACCTTCATTACCATTTTAGTTGGGGTGAGAATTTAATTTCTGAGGTGAATCTTCTGCTGTCCCACTTTCTGCATACAGCTTTTTACTGGGGAGCAATCTGAGCGTGCAATTAGAAATCCTTTGAATGTGACTAAGCCAGAAGCATTGCTCTAGGAGCATATCTGCCCAGCTTCAGGTGCCCTTGGCTCTTTGGTCCATGGCACTGAACCTGGTCCAGTGCAAACCCCCAGATGTACACAGTGTGATTCGTAGGACCTCAGGACCAAGTGCCTTCTAAGGGCTTTGCTCCCTTTGGGCTGTGCCAGGTGCTGAAGTAGACAGTTGTGCTGGTTTTGCACTCCTGTGTGATGGGGAGGGGTGGGGGGAGCTCTTTTGCTTTTTTAATACTAGTGAAGTAAATAAGCAGGCTGTCTTGAGTTCCATCTACTGATCGAATTAAGACCTTATTCTCAATTTTCAGGAGTCTTAGTGTGAAGCAACCAGATTGATTTGAATGCTTTTTGAAGCTTTTTCCTGTGTTTCCAGAGCTGTCTCTGTTGGCATTTGTCTCTTTCAAATAATAGAGAGTGCTGTGGCATGCCTGTTTTTAAAGCCAGCTGCTTTGCAGGCCCATCTGGGGGTAATCTTATTTAACAGTCTGTGTGGGGTTACACAGACCTTCTTAAAAGACATTGACCAGAATCCCTGTGTGCCTTCTAGATGTAGTTTTATGCCCCTGACCTCTCATCTTTTTCTTATCTGGACCTCTTTCCTTTTCTTGCCCCCTCTGAACTACTGACCCTCTCCTTTACAGTATTATTTCCGCTCTCGCAATGAAGAATGTCTCTTCCTGAAATGGGTAACTTTGTGTGTCCACTCTTTTTGTGCCGGAGACCAGACTAGCAGCCTTTTCTGGGGCAAGAGTGTTTCTCATCAGTGCCATGGCAAATAATAAAAGCTCAGCAGCAAGAAGCACTGTAAATACCTTGCAGTCCTGTTCTCAATTACAGAATTAGTTATGTAAATCTTGTATTAAGGGAGGAAGAGCCTAGATGTCTCTTAAATCACACTCTGTGTGTGAACGCATGCGCAGAATTCCTTCTTGTCTAGGAGAAAAATATCTGTCCTCCTAACATTGCCGGCTCCACAGAGATTAGCATACTAAACAGTATTGCTCTGCATGACCTGAAATTGGCTTTCGAGTGCTAATTGGATCTATGAGCCTTGAGAGGAGGAGTTGGGAAACATTGGACTCTGGTTTTCCAGGTTGCAGACAGCAGTATGAATATGGTGGTGGTGTAGGTGCCCAAATGAAGTCCTCAGGGGGTCTCATGAGCTACGGGGCACCACTTGATAGAGCACAAGCTGTCTGCTTTGCATTTGCTTGTGTCTTCTTCACCTAGCTGTACTTATCTTTCTGTTTTCATCTTTATGTAAAGAAACAGTGTGATGCAGTGAAATGAGCACTTAAGCCCGAAACCAGGAATGCCTGTGATCTATTCCTAACTGCTCCCGCTCTACCGCGTGAGTTTGGTCCCGTCAGTTAATCTGTCCATCTCATGCAGCAACAGAGCTGGCAGTAGCTGCAGTGCTGCACCTACCTGCACATGCTGATGAGACACAGGCACTTGCTCCCACGCCCAGACACCCATTCTGTGTGCATCTGTTGCTGGCATTTTTGATGTGGCCACTTGGAGATTATTTATGGTGAAGATAGGACTGTTAGGTAATTAAATTACAGATGGAAAAGGATTACTCTACACTGAGGTCCATCCTTCCATTGGCTCCTATGGCTGCAAATCAATTGTCAAGCATGGAGCCAAGGTGGGCCAGTGCCATATGCTGCCTTGTTGAGTAGTTCCAGCAGCCTTGCTGCCTGCCCAGCCACCACCACCTCCAGTCTCTCACAAGAGCAGATGCAGAGTGAAGCTGCCCTTCAGGATCTCAACCAGAGAGTCTGAGAGCCCGATGTGTGTGTTGGGTCGTTTGGCACTGTGGCTGCTGACTTCTGTAATCAGGCTTTGCTCTGCTGCCATTTTTGCTGAAGCCTGTGTGATGTCTTTGCTCATCCAGTGGAATGCTTGCTGGGAAACTACTCTCATGTACTGAGATTTTAAATGATCCCCAAAACCAGTTTTGAGGGAAGTGGAGTTTAAGATTGATTAATATTTGGATTATGGAAGCATTTGGTGCTTTAAATCTCATCTTCTGATCCGCTTTAGACTTAATTTGACTTTAGACAGGTCTCTGTCTGGTGTGGATGTAGTGTGGCGTTGAACTGTGGTGGATGAGTGTCACCAAATTTAAGCAGGCAAATCCACCACTCCCCAAGGAAAAAAAAACAAACCCAAAATCACCAACAAACACCACCACCAAAAATCCCCAAAGACTGTGCAACCTCCAGGATTTAATTTAAATGCATAATTTAGAACCCACAGATATTGCTACAGGTGCATCTTTTAAACATGACAGAAAGGCTTTTCTGAGCTTTCCATCTTTCTCACCTCTGTGAGGTGCTGTGTCCTGGTTAAGATCTCACTGGCTGACAAACGTATTCACTTTTATAGTTGTCTGGGTTATGGATGTCTTGTTTTTTCTTGGATTTTCACAGTGAGTGCATGTTTTTAGTTAATATAGATTCAGATTAGAAATGATCCATCTAGTCTGATTGTTTTCTCCAGCTAAATCCAAAGAAAGTTTGGTTTAATCCTAGTGGTGTGCTGCATTCCATGTAGAGCAGAGAAAATGGCTGGTGTCTGCCCAGAGGAAACTGCAATGTAGAGTGAATGGTTTGGACTGCTCTGCTGTGCTCCAACTGCTTTGGGAAAGATTTCAGATAAGAGATAAGTGTAAGCTAATGATGTTGCAGAACAGCAATTATTTTAATTCTGTATATTCCAGTTTGAGGACTTAAAAAAATATTGGTGAAGGTATGCACTCTTCTTGAGATTTATTATTTTTTAACTTGTGTCCTTCCTCCCCACTAAAGAAAATGTGAAGATGCTTTAGATACAGCATTTCTGCAAACATTTGCAGCCCTGCTTCCAACTGTGCTGGCTCTTCAGCTTTGAGTTGTGGGCTTAACTGCTCTGTCAACTGTTTTCCGTGGAATGTAACATATTGAACCTCTCCTCTGGCAACACAAATTGCTTCTGAGGCCGAACAACAGAAAATCACCTGTCTTGTGTGGCAGCCTAAATACCACTTCCACAGTCCCTGGACTTTTTGGGTCAGGTGTCACTAGGTAACCTAAACGGGCTGCTCTGACAGAGAAGGGTAAAAGTGGAGTTGTGCAAGACTTGGAGAAAAGTAAATGAAGGTTGTTAGCAGGGACAGGTATTTCAGGTGAGACCTGGGAAGAAGCAGCATGGGCCTTGCATTTCATTGGGTTTTTTGTTGGGGTGGGTTTTTTCCTCCTTTCCTTTTTGCCCCTGGCTGCGTTTTTTGAGACTTTATCAAAAGTAGTTCTTGAGATACAGCATTTTATCTTCAACTGTCAGTCAGTGGCATGGAAAGGAAATAGAGATTGTACGTGATGGAGTTTGACATCCAGAGGAATCTAAACCATGATCTTTAGTATTATCTCTGCTGGTTAGCCATTTGTTCTGTTTGGACTAATGGTGCCACAGTTCTCTGCCTGTTTGTCAAATTAGCCTTCTGCTTTACATGGCTGGGAAGGGTTCATCTGGCTTCTCCTCTCCCCTCTACCTGCTGTATGCCTCACTCTACCTTCCAGCAGCAGCATACGTCTCCCCATGACTGGGAAGCAGCGGTGCACAGTGGGGTCTGACTTGCCAGCAGCTGGTAAGTGTTTTAAACCCTAATTAGTACTGCATATGCAACCTGGCTTCTGCCTTAACAAGCTTCCACTGTAGTTCACTAGTCTCTTCCTTATGTATTGTAGCAGGAATAACCCAGTTACAGCAAGAAGCACTTACTGCAAATTGCTGTGGCTCATTTTGGCTGATAATTGAAATAGGTTGTGTGCTTGGGTGGGAGAGGTGCCAGTCAGCTGGTATTCAAAATGGTGGGGGGCAACAGTGCCTTATTTTGGATAGCCCAAGTGATAGCAAGAGCAACCGTTGGAGCTGCCTTAGCAGAGGCACGTGGTTGAGGAAGAAGGCTTTCCTTCTTGAGATGCTTCTGTGAAGTTTTTCCAAAATAGACCTTTTTGGGCAGTGATCTGATCTGCTGCAATATAGTGTATTTTATATGGTGAAGTATTGTTCTGTTACTGTCCCTGAGTTATTTTTTTTAATAGCAAGGCCTTCCCACTGCTGTTTCCAGATCTGAACTTGCAAATTACTATGTATTTATCCAAAGTAACATCATCTAGATTCTTGAGTTGGGCAGAAGGGATCAGTTCTGACTCATTGGGTGTTCATCTGGCCCACTGTGCTGGTGTGTTTTATGTGTTAGAGAAAGAGTAGTGGGGTTTTTTGTTAATGTGTTGGGTTTCTTAAATTTTTTTTTTAAAGAGATGGGAAGAAACATGGAAAAACCTGTTTAGTTTTTCTGCTGAGCACAGGTGGTTTTCTCCCTAGGCTCTAACTATAAACAGCAGTGGGAGAGAAGTTTGTCAGAGAGCTTTTCTTCACTGATGACAGCTAGAGTTGAGGCAACTAGCCATATAAGGCAGCAAATACCCAACAGCTATGCAGAAGGACTCCCGAAAATGGAGAGATGCACTATAGACTAGCTTAACTGCTTGACTAATCTGGTAGCCTTCTATGATGGAGTGACTGTGTTGGTGGATAAGGGGAAGAATAACTGATACCTGGACTCCTGTAAGTCCTTTGACACAGTCTCATATAAAATCCTTGTCAATAAATTGGAGAAATGGGGTTTGTGAATGGACTATTCAGTGGATAAGGAGTTGGTTGCATGGCTGCATCTAAAGATTGGCAGTCAACAGCTCAGTGTCCAAATGAGATGATTTTCCTCCAGGTTATGTGTTAAGACTGGTACTGCTCAATATCTTCATTAATGACATGGTGGGACCAAGTGCACCCTCAGCAAGTTTGTGGATGACACCAGGCTGAGTGGTGCAGTTGATTTGCTAGAGGGATGGGACACCATCCACAAGGATACTGACAGCCTTGAGGAGAGGACCCATGTGAACCTCAGGAAGTCAACATGGCCAAGTGCAAGGTCCCAGATATCCGTACAGGCTGGGAGGGGGAATGGATTGAGCAGTTGGACATGAGCCAGGAATGTGTGCTTGCAGTCCAGAAAGCCATACCTTAGGTTGCATCAAAAACAGTGTGGCCAGCAGGTCAAGGGAAGTGATTCTGATCCTCTACTCTGCTCTTGAGACCCCACCTGGGGTACTGTGTCCCCAGTACAAGAAGGACATAGAGCTGTTAGAGAAGGTCCAGAGGAGCACCAGAACACTTCCTCTTGGACAGAGGCTGAGAACTGGAGTTGTTCAGCCTAGAGAATCTCTTATCCAGAGCAACTATACTGCAGCCTTAAAATATTTAAAGGGGACTTGTAAGACAGAGGCTTTTTACCAAAGCCTATAGTGTCCGACAAGAGGCTTTAAACTGAAAGAGAGTAGCTTAAGTTGGACATAAGGAAGAAACAAGGGTGGTGAGGCCCTGGCACAGGTTCCCAGAGCAGCCATGGCTGCCCCCTCCCTGGCAGTGTTCAAGGCCAGGTTGGATGGGGCTTTGGGCAGCCTGGTCTGGTGGAGGGTGTCTCTGCCCATGGCAAGGGGCTGGAACTTATGTGATCTTTAAAGATCCCTTCCAACCCAAACTATTCTGTGTTTGAGCTGTGTCCTTGTGAAAGCCTTGTGGCTTGCTTAGAAGTTTTTTTTTTCTTGGGCTGGTGGGTGAGGGGAGGTGAATGGGGAAGACAGCAGGTTGTTACTATGCTGCAAAATAGGTTATTTTAATCCTTTCATGTGCATCTTAATCCACATGGTATAGATGGAGTCCAACTGGGAAGGTACTTGCATTTTCACCCAGTGCTGGAGATGTGGCCTTTCTGAGATACCTCAGATGGCATGGAGATTAGAGCAATCCGGCAGCCTTGCAGTTTGATAGCATTTCTGAGGCCTCACTTAAGATGCAGTATGCGTTTCTTCATCCTGATAGAGATAATGGGTTTTAAGCAATTACACCCAGGCTAATTCCTTTTGATAAGAGCTCTACATTATCTAAAAAAAGAATCCTAGCCGCCTGGGAAAGAACAATGTAAATGTCTCTCTCATGGACTCTTTCATTCGCTCTTCTCTGATATCTTCAAATGATATGCTGCAGATCTTTCAAGCCATAAAAATCTATCAGGTTTTTTCTTTCCAGTAGAGAGTATTGCAGTCAGGGAGGTACAATAGTACTGTTGGCTTGTGAGGTATGGAGGGAGCCCTGCATGCTTCAGATGATTCTGGGCTACTGTAGTGATTACAGCTTTGACATAAGGAATCAAATTGGGTCTCTCTTAATGGAGTCCTGTTTTCTCTCGCTGTGAACCTGTCTGGTTGTAAGGTATGGGGTTGGTTCTGCTGACTGGGGGATCTAATTTTTGTAATTTGGGAGAGTAGCAAGAGCTTACCACTTTATTTAACAAGGATCCCATCTCTTGCTGTGTGTTTGTCTGCACTGAGGAGAACAGTACGATATTGTTGTGTGTTAAGCAGGGAGGGTAAGAGATCTCACTTATTTAGGGTTTTTTCTTTTCAAGACCACTGAAGCATGTCAATAGTTAGCTGCATTTCTGGTACTTAGTGATTAGGAAGAATAATGGGAATTTCTGTCAGTTTTCCTCCCATACATACACAGTGTAGGATAGAAAATGTAATGAGCTGCATTTAAAAAGGGGGGGAATCCCAAAACAACGTGCTGCTTGTGTTAATGTGCCACTTCTAGGAAAATCATGCCTTATATTTTAAAAACCCTCTGCTAACAGTATTGAATGGCTTTCAAATGCTGTAGGCGTATTTGTTCAAACTTGTTCTTTCTCTCCCAGATAGTCAGAGATGACATTCTTGATGTGTAGCTGCTTGATGATAATTGCACCTGGGAGGAGAGGCAAGGGGAAAAGGGGAAGATTGGAGATAAGGATTATAGTCTCCCATGTTGCTATGGTTTGGTTCTCCTTCCCTAGAGAAGAGCCTGTGAACGTGTGGCACGCTGTCTGTCCTGTCACCTGCCTGCTCACTAGGGAGAGTCGCTGAATGCCTCCCAGCTGGAGCCTGATCAGTTCTCTTTCAAAGCAGAGGAAGAGGATTTGTGTGGGACAAACCACAAAAATTACAATTCTTTCCCCCTCTCACCACCCCATCTTGTAAAATGTCTCCATGCATCATAAACACTGTAGTTGAGTAGTGCAGTACAGAAGTGGGAGATTGTGGATTTTGCTAGGAATAGGAGGCAGAGTGCACAGCTGCAATGGTGAGGAATCCATTGCTTTTTCTCCAGTGTGGCACAAGGAGAGTTGTCCCTACTCAACCCCCTCATTTGCACAGTGCTGCAGTGAAGTGATGCCTAGATTGAAAATAAACACTGGAGCTCAGGGAGGGAAAATCCTTACCACCACTTGCAAAGCTGGCTGCACTATGGTTTTTTTTCCCCTGCCATAAACTGTTGTGAATTTGAAAGGGCCGCTGTATTTCCTTCCCAGACATGGTAATGTTTAGTTGGCAAGTGAAACAACCTTTTGTTCAGAAAGCTCTTCTGAGATGAAAGGCATCAGCGAAGTTGTCGCCGTGTCTCCCGTGACTGTCTTGCTTGAGGAGCTGGACTGTGTGTTCTAAGTCTTCCTCATGCGGAGGCTCCAGTGCTTAGTCTGAGCCAATTTACTACTCCTTCAGCTCTTACTTTTTTGGCTTTAATTGGCTTCCTACTGCATGTCACATTGCATTTTCCTTTGGCTGGCAGATGTAGAGTCGACCTCCTTCTCTGGGCTGCTGAGGGAACATGTTTTCTTATTAGATAGAGCTGTCTAGCGCAGGCTGGAGGAAGCACCTTGTGTAAGAGTGCTGAAGCAGAAGTGTGTTCATTGCAACAATAATATGTTCTCAGCCTTGTTGGTGGCTCTACAGATTACTTCTCATCTTGTTCTTTCATAAATCATCTGCAGATGTAAAACCTGTGTGAAGATGAAGCTCCTAGGAGACCTTCCTCATCTGTAGCAACGTCCCAAAAGCAAGAGGAAATTCTCATCATCCCTTTCCTCAGAGTTGTGTAGCTTGTTGAGTTTAAACAGTCACCTGTTCTGTAGATCCTGCAGAGTTTTGCTGCCTTGTTTTCTTGGTTATCCTAAAGATGTGAGATTGCTTTTTAATGTACTCTGACTTCACAACCTATCTATTCAGTCATCTGTTTCCCTTGTTCTCCTCTCTGAAAGGATTTAATTTCATGACAGCAATGAGATGGTGCATCTAGGTTATGGGACAAATAAATTTAAGTACTTCATGGACCATTGCTAAGGAACAAACACTAGCGCAGCGCTGCCTAAGCAATGTCTGGGCTATCTTGTCTCTGTATTATTAATATGGCAGGCCCCAGTTTATTATTCTGCCTTGAGCCATGCTTTGCCCGTGTTCCTGGTGGAGTATTTAATGCATTCCCTTGGGAGAATCCTTTAATCAAGTGCTTGACAAGCAGCTGTGAAGACACTGTGGTTGCCCCACTTTTTGGGTGTTTCTAGCCAAGCCCTGCAAAAGCACCAGTGTTGCTTGGTAGTTCAGTCACCTGTCTAGTAAGTCCAAGGACCAAGCCCCATCCCTTGTGTTTGTGTGCTGATCTTCTTATGGAAGTTCCATTAACTTTTCTTTTGGGAAATAGCTGCAAATTCATCTGGTGGTCTGCTAACTCTATAAAATCAAAGTTTTGTATTTAAGCAATTAATCTTGTGCTCAGGCATGTTCAATGCAAAGCCAGTTACTGAGTTCCTGCTAAATATGCATCTTTGGCATTAGTGATACTGAAAAATACTGAATTGTTTTAGTTACGTTACGTTGTTTTGTCACTAGTGTATATGCAGTTCTGTCCTGCTCCATTTGTTTCTACAGTTAAATGGGATTCAAGTGAACTCATTAAGAAGTCGTCACCTTTTATTAACAGTGAAATATATTAGGTGACATGAAAAATACATGTTTCCAGCAAATTTAGAGTTTGAGGCTCTCGTATCATGAAAGCTGAACTTTGATTGCTTTGGGAAGAGAGAGAGTGTGTGTATGAGTTACACAGGGCACTTAAGACTAAAATATTTGTAGAAGCTACTAATTTATCTGCCAGAGTAAAATGGAGCTCACCTCTTGCCAAGAACAATGTCTGTAGCTCTGTGCCTTCTACTGTTATGTGAAAGGTTAATCCCTAATGCACAGCAAAGAACATAACACCTTGTTTAGTAGCTAGGGATACTCTTGCTGTTGACTGCTGCAAGGACAAAAGGTGGAACCCTGAATTCACAGCTTGCTAGATACTGAGTCTCCTGGGTCCCCTAGAAATTCAACTCACTCTTGGAGCATCTGCCCTGTGTGTGTTTGTCCTTAACTGTGGGCAGGGCACAGCAGATGCTCTGCAGTAAGTTCTCATTCTCTTACCTTGTGATACCATCTCTGTGTACTCCTTCCTGCCTTAGGAGAATGCTAGGTTGTCTTAGCAGTAACAAATGTTATTGCTTGTAAAATACAAAATTATAACTGTTGCAGGCTGTCCTTCTCTCCTGCAGCCTGTTCTACCACCCTCCCTCCCAACTTTTTGTTAAACTGGAATTGCTTGCAGGACTGTGCTGTGAGGAGGGGGTCAGTTACTGCTTTACAGCAATAGGGTATGGACTTGGAACAGATCCTGTTGAGGAGTGCCTGTCTTTCCCTTTAGCTGTCTTCTCTTATGAAAGTTCTAATCACCTCCTACCTTCGTTTAGTGTCAAAGGGTCTTTAGTGATCTTGGAAGACAAGAAACTGAGCTGTCAGTGCTAATCTGAAACACAAATGTGGAGCCCTTGCCACGTTAGTCGTGCCTTTGTCACCTCTAGATTGGATTAGTGCTGTGCACGGTATGTGGGTCTGCAGCTGAAGACGTGTGCGGAACAGCGTTGTCTGCTTGTTTTAGTGTCTCAGGAGAGCATTTTCTAGAGAGACATCAGTGTTTGAGGAGCTCCCTCCATCAGGATCCTGAGCTGACTTCTCAGAACGGTCTGCTGGGAGCTGGTTTGGCTGCCAGGCAGTGTTTTAAAGCTTACCTGCTGCTGTTGGTGCTTTCTGTAAGAGGATAAGTTGAAGGATTGAATGGGGCTGCAATTTAAGACCCAGTGAGGAAGTATATCGGAGCCCTGCAGCTTGCTTTATTATTTTTTTCTGGGTTATTTTTCCTGTATCAGTGATTTTACTGTATGGTATTTGTGTTTAGAGAGATGTCCTTAAAGACATCTGCTTGTGAAACAGTGCATTGGCAAAGGAGACTTTTCTCTCTAATTCACATGTGAATGGTGCAGAGGAGTCCAGCTTCCTTATTAGGACTAGCCAATCACTTGATCAGGTGCCTAATAACTGTCTCCTTGGAGGGATATAAGGGGTAAGAGATTAACCCCAGTCTGCATTACAAGTAAGTTTAATGAAATACTAATGTTGAATACAGAAGGTCATGGCAATGAGGAGATCGGACTATTATGACTGAGCTTGTACATGTGAACAGCCTGCAAAGCGACAAGCATGCTGGGAGTTATGAACTGGGGAGGTAAAGACGGTGTCAGGCCTTGGTTCAGCTGTTTGCTTAACTATGACTGGGGCTAAAAATGTACTTTTTCTTTTTGTAGTTATGCTCAGTGTGTGCAACTGCTTGTGTAGATTTTAAATGGCCACAGAAATGTTGATTTTTTTTTTTTTTTTTTTAAAGTTTTTTAAATTTTATTTTTAACACATCCTTTTCCATGTTGCTTTGGAGTGGACAAGCTGCTCTTTGTAACAGGTTCCCTAGTGGGTGGTTGCTCCCCATAACACTAACTTCTTTGCCCACACCTGGATGTCTATTGGAATGATGGTTCTGCACCACAAGTGGGGTCTTAATCTACAGCAAGATGACGTAGCAAGTGATAGAAGGTGAAGGCTCAGAAGGTGTATTGGTGTGAATGTCACTAGCTGGTGACTTTCCCAATGTAGTTGGTAAATTAGAGCCATTGTGGATTGAAGGACTTTGTGTGTCTGGGGGTTGTTTGTTTAAATTTGGCTTTGCCTCTACGGTAACCTTTTGGGCGTGCTGCTTCTGACATTGGTATGGTTATCTACTTGGTTTTAGCAAGACTTGTTCTCTAGTATTCTGGCTTCTCTTGTTCAACCTGGCTGCTAAAATATTTTGCTACGGATATGGAGCGGGTGGGATGCAGTCAGCTGTTCATGTTTGGAGACTGAAAAGATTTAAGATTTTTCTGGTTGGTGCTATGAAAAGTTTGTGCCTTTGGGAAGCAAGAACCTGCCAAAATCCACATGCATCTGCTGGGGTTATTCTTTGGGCTATGGAGCCAAATCAACCAGAGAAGTCTCCTGCTGCATCTTTGCCAGGTCCTCTGGCTAGTTTAAGTGGCTCACACTTTTGCCTGCAGCATAGCATATTGCTTTGCCAGACTTCTGCAGAGAACTGCTGCTGCTGTTCTGTCTTTCTAAGTGACAGTCCCAGAAAGAATGGCCTGAACACTGTGTGTTCCTCAGCTCTGGAGGAGCCTGCTCCACTCATACTCACGTGTTTTGGGACTTCCACGGAAGAGGTGATGTGTGCTAGAAACATGTGTTTACAGAAATCTGTTAAGCAAACTTTGTTGAAATCAGTTCTTCTTTCAAATCAGATAGGAAGGCAGGGAAGCTCACCTGTGTTAGAGAAGTTGTGACTCTTCAGGGCAGAAGTGACTACAGTCATTTTGGAGAATGTCAACTCACCATTCTTATTGCCCTTGGGCTAGGGGAGAGTTAGTTTCCTATTTCAAACTCTCTACTGATGTCAGCAGAAGACTTACAGAAATGCCTGATTAGATTGTGCCCTCACTCTAGTAATAAAAGCCACTTATTAGTGCTGTTTAAGTGCATTATATACCACTTAGCTTATAGTAGAGAAACTGCTACCCACTGGATCCATGGCTGGTTTTCCCCTTTTTTTTCTCCTTACAATTTTCTCTCCCTCAGTAGTTCATTATCTAAGGTGTTACTAAATAAGGAATGAAACAAAGATTGCCCACGCTAAAACTGGTGTGTTTAGGGGCTTCTCCTCCAGTGAGATGAAATGTTAATAAGAAATACCGTTCTTGCTAGCTCTAGCTTTCTGCAGAGCGGGGTGCCCAACTTTTATTCTTTCTTTGCCTCCCCTGCCCCTGAATCCCTATGTTAACCATGTGTTCTCTCTCTTTATCCTCCTGTGTAGCATTCTGCAGAGGGCGTATTGTGAGGGTGCCCACAGGTCCTCTTATCCGAGTCCTGGGCACGGAGGTGGTGATCCCTTGCAGTGTTAGTGACTACGACGGACCCAGCGAACAGAACTTTGACTGGGAGTTTTCCCGGGAGACTGACTTTGTGCGGATAGTGAGTACCTGGGACTCTACGTTCACCTCTGAGGAGTACCAAAAACGCGTGGGCCATGGGGATATCAAACTGCGGCGGAGCAGCAACGATGCTGTGGAACTTGTGATTAGAAACATCCAGCCAACTGACCAAGGGAGATACAAGTGCTCCACGCCCAGCACTGATGCCACCGTTCAGGGAAATTATGATGCAGAGGTCCAAGTGAAAGGTATTTCTGAAGAGTGAGGTGTGCTCTAAATTTGTTTTTTATATTGGTTATAGATGTACCTTTAAAACTGTTCAATTTCTGTTACTTATGAGTATTGTGTTTTGGGTGGGTTGTTTTTTATTTTTGCCTGTTCCTTTTAATTCTCATAAAGCCAAAATTGAAATTTGGGAAGTATGATAGCAAAGGCAAGTGAGGTGAAGAAGTGAAGAGAGGCTGTTTATGATAAAAACACAATTTTCCTTTTTTCTGTCTAGTAATTATGTAAACAAAAAGGGGAAAACTAAGCAGTGGGTTTTCTGAAGATGTCTGCAAATGTTTAATGTCCCTACGCCTCTGAGTAGAGAGGCTAACTTCAGGTAAAAAACACAGCCTGAATTCCCTCTCTTACTTTGTGTCACTTAGGGATTTTTCTATGTGAAGGAGGTAATCTTCCTTTTTGCCTTTGGCATGTTGATACGCAGTCATGCCTTAGCTTTGCGCTCTCATTTAGGGCTCTTCAGTAATTACTTGGGAGACTATTCTTTTTTTTCAAGTATCTTTTACTCCCATGAAAATCAAAATGGTTCCAGATGCGAGTAGTCAGGATGATGATGTTTGGATGAGAAACTAAAGCGAGGGGAAGGATAAAAGAATTGGAATGCTTGTCTTGGCTTGTTTGAAGTGGAGCACTTCCTTTTAATCGATTTTCAGCTGAATTTGCTTGTTCCTGGAATATATTGTGTGGAGGAAGGAATGGCTGGCCAGGTGTTGCTCTGTGGTAGTCTTACTGCCTCATATCTCTTGGTTGGTGTGGGCGTTCTGTTCTTGCTTCTGTTTTATGATGCTTGTGTCTTTTTTCTTTTTTTAATAGTGATTTCTGACGGCTTATCACTGAGTGGTTCAAAAGCTCGTTCCTCAATGTCTCTCAGGCTGTCTGAGGGTGACTCCTTCAAGCTGCGCTGCTCAGCGGTCACCACCTCACCAGAGCACACTCACCTGCATGTGACTTGGCAGATCAGAAGTGGGTCAGTGTGGCGGGACATCCTATCTTTGACTCATGAAGGCAAATTCCAGCCGGGTCCTGGCTATGAAGAGCGCTACCGTAATGGAGATATCCGCTTGGACACAGGAGCGAATGACACCTATCGGTTATCTGTGTCCCAGGCCTCACCCATGGATGGGGGTGCCTACCGGTGTCTTGTGAGTGAGTGGGTGAGAGGGGTAGATAGCTCGTGGCAGAAGATTCAGGAGAAGAGTGTGGAGATTGCAAGCGTGGCAATCCAACGGACTGGTGAGTGCAAACTGCTGGGCTGGGGTCACAGCTTGTAGCTACAGCAGTGCTGTATCCAGACTCTTGATATTTTTGAGAACAGAAATTGGGTAAGCTGACCTAAATGAGGATACATTCCAGGAGAACCCAGAGTGCTGTTTGGGTAGCTGGCCTGCTTACATCTGAGTTGATAGAAAATGCTTGGCCTAATTTGTCTAGCTTTTGTTTTGGGGAGAAGGGGGATGACATGGAAGGATTGACTGGAACCTCTTAGATACCTAGACCTTTATCTCATCCTTAGTCTAATTCAGATTCCTTCTGGGTTTTATATTTCTTAAATAAACACCATATTTAACCCCTGAGCACCCCAAACCTTCCTTCTGTGTTCTCATTAATATAGAGTTGTCCCATAAGACTAAATATGTTCACTTCTCCTGTAAAAATGACTTGTGATTCAGTGACAGATGTGAAGTTTCTCAGTATGCTGTTTATTAAAATAAAATAGAGAGATCAAGAGAAAGGAGGAAAGCAGCAAAAATTTAACAGGACAAATTATCCAGTGATTTCTTTTTTTTTTTTTTTTGGTCACTGATAAGGGGTCATTGGTCTGTTTGCTCCACAGTGTTGGCAGGGGTCTGGGACAATAATGGTTCTGTTAAACACATCATTGCATGCTTCAATAAGGAGACAAAAATACATACAGAGCTTTGCTGATAACCAAATATCCCTGCCCACATACACTTCAGGAGTAGATGCACTAAGCACTTAATTGCATTAGGATTACCACTGCTAGTTGGAGGAGGGAAAGCGGGGAGTGATGCACATTCTCACTCAACGGGTGGAAAAACAGGCAATGATGGTCCCTCGGAAATGTGAGACTATGATGATATTTTAGAAGTGTTCAGACAAAAAGGGTATCTTTTCATTTTTGTAATCCTTTAATCACTACAGGGAGAACCCAGAACTGCTGGGGTTTTTTTGGCTAGATCACTTAGATGCTGGTACTACTTAGCCTGTGCAATTTGACAAGATCAATCAGCCCCCTCATTTTCAGGATGTCTGTTACACAGTAAAGCTTGCAGGTGATCTCTGCTGAGGCAGAGCTTGCTTAATTAAGAGCTGTAATTCTTGATTTTGTTGTACTCTTGGAGAGTTTGGTTTAAGTTGATGATGGGGTTTCATCACTGGCTGAAAACAGAGTAGTACAGTAGTAGCGCAATATTTTAATGTAGCTTGAGTGTCTGGTTACGTTTTGGGGGGTGTTTAGAGGGTTTTTTGCCATTGTTTTTAGCACAGTCACTAGCAGCACCTGCAGTGTCATGGATGTGAAGGCTTTTTTAAAGTTCTACTAAATGAGAAAAGTTATTCTCCAGTAAGATGATGTGGAACTTTTACTCATATATCCCACAGTCAGACTTAAGGGACATCTTGTGTTGATATGCTAAACCTCTGCACTTTGCATGCCAAAGTGGACTTGAGTTGTAGACAGTATGTCTGGTTACTGCACTTTGCTCATTCTCATCTGCTGTAAACTGTGGGGTTAAACTCACAGAAAGAAAACTTAAACAAACATTTGTGTGGGTTTTAAAGATATATCAATTATCTAATTTTAAAATTCATGCACAGGTTACTTGCATAACTGTGGAGTTGGGTTTTTTCTGTTGTTGCTTTTCTGTCTACTTGCCCATCACTCTCATATCCTAAAATCATATCTTTGGGCCCAACATTGTTCCTGGATATCTTTTTAACAGAGCCTTGCACAATAGGTGCATAGCTCTAAGTAAGGCCTTCATACATGTCTGTAACCAAAAAGGGAGCATTGAATATAAACACATGGTAAGCTCTGTATGCGTGTACTTACTGCCAGATTCTGAATGCTTGTCACTATTTCATGAAGACAAATGTTCTCTGGAGAAATGCTGCTCTTAACCTTGCAAATGAGTCTTATTTTATGTTCTGGTATTAGCCTGTTAAATTAACCAGGCTTTTCTCCCGATGCTAATCCCATGATAAGACAATGAGGGAAGCTCTGAGATACCCATCAAAGAGTGGACTCTGCTTTACCACTTGAGTGGGGCTTGCCACCCTCTGTTCAGTTTGACTGCTCTGTGCCATCAGGTGGTGAGCAGAAAGATGAGTGTTCCTTGTTTTATCAGCAATAGCTCTGGCTGCTCAGTTTGGCTCTGGCTGCTACGTGTTTGTCTCGCTCCCAATGATAATCCTAGAAAGCTTTTACAGATGGGTACCTATTTTGTAGTAGATCATGGTTTTACACAGAAGTCTGTAGTCTGTACCAGAGACATAGCTTCCTGTTTAAGGTAGGAGTCCATATTCTTGCTCATGGTCTTGGTTGTAGATCTGCTGAGAAGAGCCGCTGTGGCAGCCCTGTCTGGCCTCAGCGAGAGCAGCTGTGTTACTGTGGGAACAGTGCTGTGTTGTGCCTCTAATCTTTAGGCAGTGTAGAAAGAGGGAATGAGCAAGTGAAGAGATGTGGTGGCCAGGTAACTTGGTGAATGATTTGTGCTGAGGTTTACAAACAACACACAGAGCACTCCCTGTTCACCTCACACTAGTAACTAAGGCCAGCTTTTGTACTTCTGGTCTTGATACTGTCACCTTATGGCTTTCTTTTAAGAAAGCTGTGGCCAGCCTGGTAACCTAGAGAATGCAGAAGGTCCCATTTGAATGCTAACTATTACCATACATGCTATGTATATTAAAAATATTCAATGGCCAGTGGAGGAGTTAAAATGTGTTTTAAATGGCTATTGGCATTTAAAGTCCCTAGAGTGTGCTGGTCAGGGCAGTAATGGAGCAGTCAGCAGCATAAGGAGTTATTGCTACCTTCTGTTTGCTTCCATTTCATGTTTCTGGAACACACCTGAGGTCAGTTAGGACTCCAACATGGCCATGGCTGCTTCTCATTCTGTTTAGAGGAGCTGAAAACCATTTCAGCAGAAACCCAAGTTGAGTTCTAATGTAGTTTCCAATGATTTCAGCAGATGCATTATCTTCTGAGAGATATTCCATAAACACCTTGTCCTTCCTCTGAGAATGAAAAATCCTGCACATGTTTTCCTGTTATGTAAAGGTGATGTGTAGTTAGTGACTGGGACAAAGCCTCCACGGACCAGTTGCTGTTGAGTTACAGAAGCCTTGTTCTCCTTCTCTTCCTCCCCCTGCCCTCATCATGCATCCCTGGCTTGACTGATGCATACTTCCCTTGTAATAGGTCATGCAGCTCAATATCCAAAAGGTATTTGAAGGTTGGGCTACTTACAGTGAACTCTCTTCTTTTTTTTCTTTTCTCCCCACCTCCTTTTTTATTTAATTTTTTTTTTTGGTTTACATTTTTGTCTTTTCATTTCTAAGCTCTAGATGTGGTCATCTCAACAAGCAACGTGTCTGTGACTGAAAGGGACTCCTTGGATCTCACGTGCAACATTACAACAGATAGGAGTGGTATTTTCCAAACAGAGGTGATGTGGTATTTTTCTGCATCGCCTGATGACACCTTGTCAGATGCTCAGGTTTTGCTGAGCATGGACCGTGACTCTATTGTCAGTGATTCAGTTCTCATCAGCCTGAGCCATGTCGACAGGAACTCCTATCGCCTGTTGGTGCGTGATGTGGATGTGGAAGACTCTGGCTACTACTTCTGCCAAGCAGGTGTCTGGGTGCCACTGCACAACGGGAGCTGGCATAAGGTGGTGGAGAGGACATCGGCACCAGTCAGTGTGGTGGTGACAGCATTAGGTGAGTGATTCTGATTTCAGACCTCATGGGTAATGTACCACTCATTCCTTTGGGTCAATCAGGAAAGACAGAGGACCTCACAGAATCTCTTCTGCACATATGGTGTTCTGGGCTTGTATATTATTGGGGTTTGGGTTCTCTTGCCACATCCCACCCATGCTCCACTTTCTGGTGTCATTCAACAGTCTGCAATTAGAAGAAAGAATTTAAAAGCCTGTCTTGTTTTCCAGGAGTTGAAGCTGCACTTTTGTCATGCTGGCCTCCTTCACCTCCCTTGTACCATTAGCAGGGCTCTGATCAAGCAACTGGCATTCTCTCTGAGCTCTGAACACAGTGATACCAGATACTTCCCCTGATTTTTGAGTCATACACCATAAAAATTATTTATAATGGAAACTTCATAATCAACTCTAATAGCTTTCAAAGTTGTTGGGTTCTTGTTTTGTTTTAATCACTAGACAGCCCACATCCTACCAATGGATTGAGAATGGAACATGACTTTATATTGCATTATTCTTCTCTGTCAACATAAAAGTCCATTTTATGAGACCATGCCACATAGCTGTTGATAAGTGTGAGTGAGTGCAAGAGACCTGGCTTGTGACTAATGATTAGCATAGTAGCCACTAAAACAGATTTTCCTGCAGTATTTAAAGACCCACTCTGTGTGGGGCATTTTTCATCATTCAGTCCTAGAGAAGAGTAGATTTTTAGCCTTTTGGACAAGCAAAGTATTATTTGTGCACTTGAAGCTTTGACTTCTGTGTTACTTTAGCATTTCTGCAGAAAGTTTTTTTTAATACATCAGTGTGTGTGGGGTGGAAATCTACTTAAACAGAAATGTGAGGATCTTTAGTCTCCCCTTCCTTTATCCCTAGTTGTTCTTGCAGCTCTAATACCATCAATGCCCACATTTTTTTGGAAGGGACAGGTTAGAAGCAGCTGTGTTTAACAGTTGTTCATTTCAGACTTGTTGACTGAATGAGGAACAGAAGCTGTAGATAAGAGGTTCAACGGGCTTATCAGATCTACCTGGCCTACAAGAGCAGGATGACAGTATCTTTCCTTACACTCTCTTCCCAATACAAAGCAGTTTTGGAGAGCCACTGTCTTATATGCATGCTGCAGATTGTAAAGCTTTTGCTTTGCATTATCCCAGCTGAACTCTTAAGCTTTGGAGATCTCTCTTTATGTAAATATCCTCAGAAGTAAAGTTACTTGGGAGAAACACTAAACATGAAACTCCAGCAAAACCTATAAAGCCTGTCATTTTAGGGATAGGTCTAGATATGTCAGCCTACCCATCCTGAATCCTAATCCTGGGGAAGGAATAACTTCAGTTTAGGAGCAATGAAACTCTGGATGGTGTTGCAGGATGCTGTAGGTAAGACATCTATCCACACCTGCTAAAATTCACAAAGTATCAGTTGTGTTGGAAGCATGAATGAACCTAGATGTGAGCTGGGGGGGACCTGGCAGAGCGGTAGTACTTGGTGTTTGTTCCCAGCTTTGGATGTAAGCATCTGGGCCTGAACCTTCTCAGTGTACCCATTTGGAGCCTCCTGTCATCAGAAACTGGTGGTACTGGCCAGTTACAAAGGCAGAGCTCCTCCAACATAAAAGTACTGAATGAGCATATAGAGAGCCTGGTTTTCAGAAGTAAATAGCCGTGTCATAGGGTTAAATCCCAGTGAGAATGACTTTAAATTTTGTGTTTCAGCATTGTACAGAGCAGCTGAGCCGTGGCTGTCTCCAAGTGTACTTGTAATGTGTGCTTGAAGTGCGTGAGTGATGAATGTCTTCGTTGCCTGTCCCCGTTCAGCCATTCAGATCACACGTTGGACTTGGGGGGAGGAAGAATCACTCACACTTGTGTGCATGCACACACACGTGTCCACGTGGGCACAGATGCACCACATGCTCATGTGATCCTGTAGTGCTCGTGCCTCTAGGACTACCCCTTAGCCTTTCCATTCCGATCTGGCATTATTTGGCAACAAGAAAGAATAATCTGCTCTTCAGCAGATGCTTGGTTGCTAGGGCAAGGGAAAGTACAATAAATTTTCAGCATTTGAGGTTTTCAGCTGCATCTAGAATTCACCAGCTCCTCCTCCTTAATGGAAGTTAAGAGCTGCTGGAGTATTAAGTCATTGAACTGTCAGTGAGGCTGTTCTTTGACAGCTGACAGAGTGGAGGAATGAGGTTTATCCAGCCAGCCTTTTATTCTTTCTAAATCCTCTGTCTGAGTGTCTGTCAGGGTGAAGCGCCTATCTGGAGTGGTGCTGTCAAAGCCAAAACTCTTCTTAGCAGTCCTTCCCCTGCCCGCAGATAAAACAAACCTGAAGTGATTTTCTAAGCACTTGAGTTTCTTGCAGCTTTCTCCTTTTTGTGTTGCTGTCTAGGAAAGAGTGTCTGCTTTCACAGTCTTTGTTGCTATGAAAATATTAATTGGCCTTTAATGCTTCCTTCTGGGGGGTGAGAAGGGATGGAGGGGGCAAAGTGGAATAAAAAAATTGCAGAGCATGAGCAGTACATCCTGAGGCTCTGGAGAAGGCTAGTTTTTCATGAATGGGACAGGAATGGGACTGTAGTTGTAAGATCTGTTGGGACTTAGACCAAAAGTGGGTTTTGGCCACAATTAATAATCTATACCTTGGTTGCAGCAGAGAAATTCTGTGCATTTTCCTTCTATTTTGCCTTCTACTGAAAATGCACTGAAGTCTGCTCTTCTGTTCACTGGTGGTAGGCACTATGGACTTGTGTAAACTGTAATTTTTTACACTTGTGTTACCTAACACTACACAAACCCACCATCAGTGTCACTAGACACTCTGTAGTGTCTGGGGTGTGTTAATACCCTTGCCCTTGCTAGATGCAAGGGCAGTGTGTGCAGAGCACTTTAATGGTGAGAGATCTTCCCTGCAGGCTGACATAGGAGCAGCCAGCCTGCTTGATACCATTGTTTTTATCTTCTGCATCTGAAGTCCAAAAGTGCATGTGCACACACAGTTTGCGCAGCAATTCTATTAAGATGCTTTATTATCTTGGCTCATTGGTGAGCTAAGCCTAAGCTTTAGCCTTGGATTGCCTTCTCTGTCCCAATTATAGCTTCAGTTAATTGTTTCTAGGTGGGCAAAATGCCAAACAAAACATAAAGCAAGAAATAAATATAGAGCACTGAATACACTTGGGATATAAAAGCCATGTGATGAGTATTGGCCGAGCAGTTGGAAAGCTAGTCTTTTTTCTGAATTATAGTAGACAGCAAGACAGAAAAATATTCCAACACTAGTAAATAAATATGTATTTCCTTAGTGGTGTGAGGCTCTTTCTGTAATCTTTTTCCTTTACTATCTCTGCAGTCTGAGAGAAAATGATCATGCGGCTGCCTTATCGCTCTTAGGCTCTGGACAGCCAGCTATTTCAGATTTAAATATAACAGCCCCATTCTTAACCCATGAATTTCAGGCGCTTCTTTTCAGGCTTGAGGCACTCCAGCCTTATAGCTGTACAGCATGGGCTTCTCTCTCCAGACTGTGAAGCTCTTCTGATCTATGCATCATTGACTCTTAAACTACTTAATATTTATTATGCTGCCTGTTGAAATGTGCTATGCACAGCTGGCCATGCTGCCTGTGACCAGTGCCAATGGTGGTACCCATGCCCCCTGGTGTTGGTGTCTGGATGGGTGAGGTGTTTAAGTTTTGGTGTTTTTTGGGGTTTTGTAGAGATGTGATGGGATGGTTAAGTGTGGAAAAGAAAGCATTTCAGGATGGGAAATGGCGTCTTATCCTGGAGAGAAATTGGGGAAATGGGATGTGTCTGGTCAGTCCAAAGCTTGAGAGCATCTGCCTCAGGCACTGGGACAAGTACAGAAGGTGGCTGGCTGGTCTGAAACTGAACCTACATGGGGACTTCTTGGAGCCAGGCCTAAAGAAAGGAATGATTTTCCTCGACAAGATTTTTAGCCCTGATTTTTCTGAAACTGTTTGACTAGACATAGAAAATAAAAGGTCTTGTTTGGAAATGAAGTCTTAAGGATACTTGTGTCAGCCTGGTGCAAGCCTGAGAGCTGGAGTCCAAGTCCCTGGGTCTTATGAGAAACACATGTATTTTGGCACGGCTCTTAGCTCAGGTGCTTTCCGAGACGGGACGCTTGAAGTTCGCAGTATCTCCTAATACGCTCTGGCACTTTCTCCTGCCTGCTTGTAGATTCTAACCTCTTTCCTCTGGATTTCCTCTTCTGCAGAGCCAGACTATGAGGTGTTTCTGAATGCATCTAAAACACCCAAGTTTTCAGATGACCCCACAGAGCTCAACTGCAGGATCACAAATGCCCAGGACACCGAAGCCAACATCCGCTTCACGATTTCCTGGTACTACAGGCAGCGCCTGCGCAGTGATGATGTGGTGACAGAAGAACTCCTGGCCATGATGGATGCAGACTGGACTCTGCAGCTTGGGGACAGGAGCAGAGAGCGGATTCAGAATGGGGAAATAATCTTCTCTAAAAAGGCTGCTGACACCTTCAGCTTACGAATCCAGTGGACTTCAGAAAGCGACAGAGGGGATTACTTCTGTGTCATCTCTGCGTGGAGCAGGCACCGCAACAACACCTGGGTAAAGAGCAAAGATGTGAAATCTGCACCTGTCAGCATTTTCTGGGCTACACAAGGTAAGAACCTTGCACCTCTTTGCTGAAAGATGTAGATGGCTTGAGATAGTTTTCTCTTGAGTAAGCCTGCATCCAGAAGGCCTGCTAATGGGCTTTGGAAATGGGTCTCTGAAAAAACACTGTTAGCTTCTGTAAAGGCCTCTTCTTTGTGGAGCAAAGTTGCTTTGGGTTTGGGGTTATTGCCCCCCTTTCATGATTTTTGGTACTTTGGTGTCTCTAGGATGGATCTTACTGATAGCAGTGTTTGGTCTTGAAGTGAGAAGACAAACGTAATTTGCTTTAGGTCTTCCCTAACTGTCAGTTTGAATGTTTTCTCTCTGCTACAAACCCATGTTTAGAAGGTGCCTATGAAGAAGTGCATGGGCATAATACTTCCAGAGTATCAAAAATAAATGGGCAGCAGAGATAAGTCATTCAGTGATTTTTGTCGGGTCTGGGCCTTTTTGGGGCAGATGTGAACAGCCCTGGTCACTACTTATACCGACTCTGGGAGCACTTCTTAGAAACTAAATAGAGTTACCTAAATTGCTTCATGCTTGCTTAAAATGGGTGTATGTATATTGGGTGTCCTTGTGGAGTGATGCTGTTTTGCCTTAGGTGAGAGGTCATGCAAGAAGATCTGTTGGATGGGGACAGAAGGAATAGGATAACCTGAAAGTAAAGTCTTTGGCAAAAAATCTGTGCTTAGCTAAGCTGTGTTTAACCTGATAGATTTTTTATTTTATTTTTTTAAAACAATCCAGCTCAGGCAGTCACAGCAGAGAACTGTATTTCAGAGACAAGTAGTTTGAAATCAGTTTAAAGTTGTTTGGGGATAATCCCTGAACAGTGAATTGGAGAGAGCTTCTGCTGTGATTCTGCTTCAGTGGAGAGAGAAGTGGTGGGCTGCTTGAGTTGTACTCCCCTTGTCCCGAGACCTTTTTGTGGTCCACAGAAAGGTCATTTTTGTTGCTGAAGCAGACTTCTCCAGCAGGAATGAGACCTCTCCTTAATGCAGAATGCTGGTCACAACTAGTTGAGTTGTTATGCCCCAACACGGGGTGTGCGTTGTGTGCATGTGCATGCACGCGCAACGGATCGTCGCCTTCAGAGCAGCTAGAGAGACCAGCTGGAGTTGAAAAGTCTCAGCCTGTGTTGACATTTCTGAGGGAAAACAAACCGTGACAGGTGTGAATGCTCCCTTGTTTCTGGTTTTATTCCAAAAACTCTGCTAATTTTGCAACACAAATCTAAATGTTATAGTCCCCATGCTGAAAAGTACATTTTGTTGCCAAAACTTTGAGCTGGGGGATTTTATGATATGAAAGTGAGCTCTCCTACAAATACATTCTCCTCCTGGAGAAAGCATGTCGTATTTATATATGAAGGGGAGGGGCAATACATAGACTTGATTTTCCCCTTCTTCCCTTCCATCCCTCCTGCTCCCCCACGCTCTTTCAGCACTCAAGCCCCAGATGCCTTTCTCTGTGTGTCGTGTCCCCTGCCATATCCAATTCCTGTGAGCTCCAGACTCGGCTGTGAGCCCAGCACTGTAGCCAACAACTATGAAGGAGTTAATCTGCTGCTGCCTCTGCTCTTGTATGTTTTGACAAGTATCTCTGGTGATTTGAGTCCCTAACTGCTCCCATTGCTTATAAAAGCAAGCAGCCAGGCTCCCACGTGTTTGCCTAAGGAGAGAAGAGAAATTTGCCTTTTCCTTGGATAGCTTGTGCCTACCTACATAGAGGTTTTCTTCCAACTATTTCATTACTTCCATTGTCAATCTTAACTTCAGAGCAGTGCTTGGTGGGGGGGGAGGACTTCAGAGAAATCCCACCTTGGAAAAAAATTCCGATTTTTTTTTTTTTTTTTTTTTTTTTGAGCAGGGCTTTATGTTGTGTCTGTGGGTCGGTCAGCACAGAGGGGTGATCAGGAAAGGGAAGCCTTTCCTTGAAATGTAAACGTGTGAAGATGTCAAAGTCTTCTTTCTGTGTGTTGTATAAGTTGTATGTTTGCTTACTCTAACTTGAGTTTTTTATCTTTCTCTATTCTGTTCTGTTCAGACCAATAATGCTCACATGTCTTTCTGCTTACTCAGCGTTGCAAATGCAGCCTATCACTATCATAGATCACTGTTGTTTTTGACATGGTCTGCCTGATTTGTTTCTTTTCCTCTTTCTTCTCTCTCCTGTGCTAAGGTGACAAATAAAGCATCCTTATCTCACCTCACAAATGAAGACCATCAATGATAGTGTTATTTTTTGCTTATTTAGAGTACAAATTCCAATCAGTAAAAAGGGGTGAAGGGAGGAACTGGTTTTGACTGGCTCTGTCAGAAGAAAAGTTTGATAGTTTAGAAGATAATTTTATTAATTAACTTGAGTGTGAGTACTACCTGCATTTAAAACACAGTTACCACTTGCAGTGGAATGCAGAATTGGTGCTTGTTTCCAAATCTGACAACACCAGTTTAGGATATTCATGGAATTCTTTGCAAAGAAGAAATGGTATCCTCTAATTGAAATTCCAGACACCAAAGGTACTATTATTTGGGGTTTGGTTAATATTTTGGTCTTTAATTTACAAAGCAATTGTATTTCACATAATGTTACTTGTCCTACCTAAATGCTTGCTCAAGGCTCTCCCACCGTATTTAATTGGGAGCAAGGTCATCTTAATCTTTCAGAAAATCCTGCAAACAGAACAGGTGGTATTTCTGCCACCCAGTTGTCCTTACCACCACCTCTTGTCTCTTGCTGGTGGATGATGGACACTGCATAGTACAGACAAGAAGTTCCTCTTGAGCATTCCCATACCTGTGGCCCCGGGCTGCCAGGTGTACGTGCCAGTTTGGGTATAGAACAAGAAAGTGCATTAAGTTAGATGTTCAAGCCTCAGTCAGGGTGGCTGGGCCCCTCATGCCCGTCACTACATGAGGGTGAAGCATTTATGTTATTTGCTTGGCAGGGGAGCTGGCTGGTGAGGGTGGTCTAGTTGTGTGTGTGTGTGTGTGTGTGTGTGTGTGTTTGTGCGTGCAGCAGTGGGGAGAGCCCATCATGTTGTCTGTACATGTATCAGGCAGTTGTGCTGGCCTTGGTGTGCCTACTGTATCTTCAGAGCTCTTGGTGTCAGAGCTGCAGGGGTGTAAATTGTACTTCAGGGTGTTGTATAGCCACCTCCTACAAAGGCAAAGATGTCATTACCTTAATGTCTGTTGCATTCCTTGTACTTGCAGTCTAGCTAGTGCACTGGGGGATGAAGAAGCCTTTATGAACATTGAGATGGCATTACATGAGGCTGCTGATGAGACACAAGGCTCTGAGGTGGCTTTTGGCTGTGGCCATTTGTGCTGCTTTTCTGACCCGAGTGTTGGGAAGGTGTTTGCTGTTTCCTGAAGTCTCCTTGCCCTCGTAGCTGTTAGGCTTCTCTAGCAATTTCACTCGCTTGGATGAGGTAAAAACTTGGTTTTGGGAAGTACTTGTGAATCTGAGCACATACTTTGTGGTAGAGAGGAAGGGAATTACAGTGCAGCTTAACCACTTGGAGCAGCCACTGATGGCAGGCAGAGGCATCATGTGCTGCCAGGCCCCAAAGTACAGGTTATTACTCACATTTTAACTGCATTGTTTGGCTAGTATGTCTTTTGCTGCTAGCCCCCTCTCTTGGAGTGGTGCCCAAACTGGTTACAAGCTTTGGTGTATGGTTTATGTAAGATCTTTCCCCTACTGCTTTCCAACATAAACTCTGCCAATCACTGTCTCCTATGCATGACTGACCAGGGTGTGTTGTGTTGTGCTTTTTGTTCCTGGAGCTTTACAGGAGGTAGCTGAGAGACTGTATGGAATTGCAGGGGTGTGTGTGTGTGGAGGGGGAAGGTGCAGGGTAGTGGTCAAGACACAGACATTGCCCCCTTGGCAATTTTTGGAAGATTTAAAAATGAGATCTTAGGATGCATTTCTTGGAAGAAAATGTTTTTTGACCTCTCTGTACCATCTTATGCTCTAAGATATGATGAGTAATTTATGTTAACAAAGGAAATGTGATGAAACTTTCCATTCCCACTTAAATTTTCTTGTAGATTACTGCTATTTCTAACCTAAATGCCAAGTCTTTTGGTTCCCCTCTTTCCTATGATATGCACTGCTACAGAGACCACTACAGGCTCTTCTAGCTGGGGGTGATGGAGTGCTAATTACATTGCATCTGCTGTTACTGAAGGAGAACAATTTTGGCACAGAACTCTACTGTTAAGAATGGTGATCCAGGCTTTTCTAGTTGATAGGATATGGAGGGGTTTTTAAACTTTATTACATACACAGCTCTCTAGTATTACTGCAGCTTCAGAAATGCTCTTTTGATCCTTTTTTACTTTCATGCAACAAGAAACATTCACCACCTGTATGTGCTGGTTTTTTTGTCCCCTATTCTATCCTGGTCTGTGTTTCTTATGGCCTCACATAGGAGGTGCCTATACCTTCTGTATTCAAACAACATAAGGAATTTGGCGTTTGAAAAAGTAGAAAAATCCTTTGAAAGGACTTCAATAAGAATATATCTCCCTGTTCTCTGTTCTGCATCCTAATTTCTAACCCTTTTGAATTCTACCACTGTTTCCTGGCTGCATCTCTGGGCCTCAGATGTTCTCTTCCGCAAACTCCACAGATGGCATTTATGCTGCTGTCCCATGCTACTGCTACTCTTTCTCATTTTCTTTAGGAAAAAAAAAGGTAAAAGCAACATTTTCTGTGGCCTTCATATAGAAAGTCAAGAAAGGATGTCTAGGAACAGAGTTTGCTCCAATCTGACAGGGGACAAGACACTCACCTGTGTACTGCTGCCTGACCTGTGGCTTGGGGAATAGTTAAAAAGGCATTTGGAGCCCAGGTAGTGGGGAGGCTGTCTCTTCTCAGCTACATCTGTGCTGGTCTGGTCATGTGAAGGTATTTGCCCTAAGTAGATGTATGAGAGGCCAAATACAAGAATTTTTTTGTGTCTGTGTGCCTGGGACCCAGTGTTCTGGCACGCAGATCAACAGCACAGAGAATGTTTGCCCAAAGCCTCCCTACAAGGTCTAGGAAGCAGCCAACTGTGGCAGACAAGTATGGCTAGCTGTTTGTGCTTCTGTTTTTGGGGCAAAAATATAACTGTTTACTAGACTTCTAAAATACATGGCTATCTGGTCTGTGCTGGGCTCCTAAACGCTGCAGCCTTATGAAGAGGGGGGATCTCAGAACACAGTGATCACAGAATGAGGAAGAAATCATTTTAAAGTCTAGAATCAGATGCATTATGACTTCTCACACAAGGGAGCAGGAATGACTGTGCAACTTCTTTTGGTGACTGTACCCTGAATGCTTAAATGAGCAGCTCTTGCGTTCCCACTTCTTTAGTGGTGGAAGTGTGTGTGGGTGTGTTGGTGTGGAGTATCAAGTAATTCTGGGCTCAGCGAGACCACTAGAAGCATCTCAGCCTTCCTCACTCCTGCTGTTTCTTTATATAGCTTTGTACTGTGATCTGCTTTATACAGTACTGATTTAAAGTTGTCATACCGGGCTGCTCATCTTGTGGGCTGTGTTTACTCATTGTGAAAACTGCTGCTTGAAGGCAAAACACTGCAAAATGTAATCCTGACAAGTATCTTGTTGCTCTTACAGGGAGGGCATAAATATTACTGCATTTAGCTCACTTTTGGGGAACATGTAGCAATCTCACACTGCTTAGATCCCTTTTCCTGGGAAGTTTCACCCTGTATAAAGTGAGATCTGTGTAGGGATTTTTTTCATGTGTGTATGCTAGTTTTTATATGGGGGGAGAGGGGACAATATGCTGTAGCAAAGTATGTCCAGTAAAGTTGGGCGGACTGCTACTTTGGGAGGGAGCTGTAAGCTGTGTGTTCTGCCCCAATGCCCTTTCCTTAGGAAGAACCTGAGTGTGTGGGTTGTCTCTTCATCACAGTGCTGGGAAACTAGCAGCTCCCTTTCCTTTTATCTGGTTCTGATTTCAGTCACTCCTCATTTTCTCAATTTCTTATTGTGAGCTTGTATTTTTTTGTCTTGGGGCTGTGTTCCTAGATGTATAATTTTCCCTATCTCTATAATTAAGGGATTTTGGGGATTGAGGAGCCAGCAGACTTGCAGAATGTGGGGAAAAAAGGAAAAACTGAGCAGTAAGTGTTGCTGGCATTCTTGATGCCAAACGGGCTGTTGGGAAATGTCAAGGCTTCTGGTAGGCTTATACTCAGGTGAACATGTGAGAAGCAAGGGAAAAGAACAGAGGGCGAGACAGAGTTATATGGGACTCCCTCAACACAGAGGAGTGTGTGTGGTGGTTTAGGGATGGAGATTTTTTGCTGTTACCACCACCCTTTTTGTAATGTATTTTGACTGATCTGTAGAGTTCAACTGAATGTGTCTGGGTTGCTGTTAGAGTGCATTTTCAGGGGAAATAAAGGAAGCTACACTAAGTGCTGCTAATCCAGTCACTGGAAGCTTTTCCCACTAGTCATGAGTATTTCAGCAGTGTCTTTCTACCCTGTTGCTGAGGGTGCTCTTCCAGATCCAGTGTAAAACTGTGACTCTTGAGTCCTATCTAATCTGTCTACTCCTGAATTTAAAAAGCCTGGAGGTCTTGTCATGCTATATGACCTGTGTACTGCATTATCTGTTCAGTATTTAGTGTTGGTATGAATCTTTGCATCTTGACCCAAAATGTTGTGTACTGCTTTGTGCCCTTGTTGAATAGCATTCTTGGATGTCTGTATTTGTTTAGATAAACGTACTGTGATTTGTCTCCAAAAAAAAGTACCTGGCTTCATTTGTAATCTTCTAGGTCGAAAAGTGCTACAGAAATACCTGCACCTATTTATTAACCCCTCTCTTGCTGCTTATTCCCTTCCCTCTTCAGATTACACACTTACAGTGGAGGCGGTGAAGCTGAAGCCATTCTTTGTAGCAGGCCACACCTTTGAGATGACGTGCAAAGTGTCTTCACAGAACATCAAGACCCCGCGCTACTCCGTCCTGATCACAGCGGAGAAGCTGCTGGCGGATCAGTCGACTCCCAACGGCACCACTCGCATCATCTCCTTGAACCAGGACTCGGTGGTGCGGCTGGAAGACTGGACAGACCAGACCCGGGTGGACGGCGTGGTGCTGGAGAAGGTCCAGGAGAATGAGTTCCGCTACAGGATGTATCAGACCCAGATTTCAGATGCGGGGCTGTATCGCTGTGTGGTGACTGCCTGGTCTCCAGGGGGTGGTGGCATGTGGCGTGAAGCAGTGAATGGCTTATCCAACCCTATCCAGATAGACTTCCAGACGTCAGGTTGGTATGGAATCTGGCAGCTGTGTGGCTAAGCCAGAAAGGGAGAGAGTTCTTAGACACTTTTCCAGCAATTTCCCTGTTTCTGGAAAATACCTTCTCTTTGGAGCATGGAAGGGCTGTCCAGGTGGTACGACGGCTGAGAGCTTTGCTTATCTCCTTTGGTGGAACTTGTGTCCTTTTATGCTATTGTTTCTTTACAGAGAGATGTTTAACGAATTAGCTGTAATCATAATACCTGGATTTTTCTTCATTAATGCAGCTTTTATGGTCCTACAGGCTCAGAGCTGGTTCTCAATATGGAATAATTGCTGCCACATTTGCTGGCATTATCATTAGATTGCTGTTTGGTAATGCCTGCTCTGGAAGAACATTAATACAAGCTAGGTTTCTGTTCTAAACCAGGCTTGATCAGCATAGCATTATCTTGCCTGAGCACACCTTCCTGTTGATGTAATTGCAGAGAACTCTCAGGTGAAAGCAATGGTAACACTTTGTCCATCTCTGCAAGTGTATCCTGCCACTGGAAGACCTTAGAGGCCCCTGGTTGGCTGGACTAGGAAGCTCCACAGACTGGGATGAATTTCAGTATCATCCTGTTCCTCGCCCTTGCTTGAAACCCTCACCTTTAGCTGTAACTTAGCCTGCCTGTTGAGATTTTTCTAGAGAAGTGTGGATATCCTGATACATTGCTAGGTGGAGAGAGTGGGGGGACAGGGATGGTTTGGGTCATCAGAGATGCATGTTAACACTGACTTCCTATTGTGCTGCATGGGTGTAGTTGTTCCTACAATGGCAGTGCACTTAATGAGGGGCTCATCTCATGATTGTTAAACCAAGCTCTTGACTTCCTGAGTGGTTTTGAAGAGAACTCTGTGTAGCCCAAAGGTGCATCCTATTTTGGAGCTCTCTAGTTAGCTGCTTTATCTCAAACCTTCTGCACATCTCCATTCCTGTTCACAAACACAGCTTGGGAGAAGGCATCTCCTCATTCCTTGTTTGTGTGAGTTATTCTGCATATAATAGCAGGGCTGTAGGGTTTTTAGGAGATGTCTGTGACTAGGCAAGCGCAGCCTGACTCTCAGTTGCATCCATAGCTATGGTAATCATTGCCTACCATGTGATTTCTGAAAACTGCACTACCTTCCTTATGCTATGCACACTGGGGAAAGGACAAGGGCTGAGCACTGCCTTGCCATGAGGATGTCACTTTGTAAGAAGCTTTGAAATGTAGCATCCAGATACAAGCCATAATGAAGATACAGCCTGACCTAAGCTGGCCAGAGAGAGGACATCAACCCAGCTCAAGGCTTCTCTCCGTTCTAGGTGACTTCTGGCTGCCTTTTTGGTTAGTTTTATGGTAAGGTAGTTTTATGATAAGTTCTGGAAATACTCAATTAGTTGCCTGTGTTCCAGATGCCTCTTAGAGCATTACTGTCACAGCTGAATATTGCTGTAGATTTGTTGTCTTCCTTGCAGTGGTTTAATGAGCTATAGTTTTAGCCTTATTACTCTTGATTTCTGGGTCAGACACAGTGGGAGAGCAGCATCTGCAAAAGGGGTGATGCAAGAAACCAGCAAGAATGGAGAATGTGCCAAACCCATCCCCTCTAAGCTCTTATCCCTGAGGTTTTCCTGCACAGAGGCAGTGCTTGGTGACTCTCCCAGCATTCCTGGCATTATGTCATTGAACTGTGCTCCACCGTTAGCTAGTGTCTGTGCTGCAGGAGCAGCCTGCCTCACCATGGCCTTCTCCACAGGCTGCAGGGGCATCTCTGCTTGAGTGCCTGGAGCACCTCCTGCCCCTCCTTCACTGACCTTGGTGTCTGCAGAGTTGTTCCTCTCACATGTTCTCACTCCTCTCTCCAGCTGCAGTCGCTATTGGTGGATTGTTTGAGTTTTTCTCTCCATCCCCTACTTAACTATGTTATCCCAGAGGCACTATCACCATTGACGATGTGCTCAGCCTTGGCCAGCAGCTGGCACTGACTCTACTGAACATGGGGGAAGTTTCTAGCAACTTCATGCAGAAGCCACTCCGGTAGCCCTCCTGCTACCAAAACCTTGCAGCAGAAACCCGGTGCATGCTAATACCCATAGTTCAAAAGGAACCTGTGAACTCTGCAAGGAGTACAGTGTGTGTGTGTTTGCAGTCTTGACTTTTCTGCTGTCCCTCTCTACTCCCAGCCTCTTCACCGGGGTAGGATTTCTGGTGCACACAGCAGAGAAGGGGAAGCAGCCTGTAGCACTGTGCTGGGAATGTGTCAATTCCAGGAGTGAGACGGGAGCAGGCGAAAGGGATGGTCCTGAAGCCCTGTCAGCTTTTCATTCCTTACAAAAGAATGGAGAGAGATGAGATCCCAGGCACAAATTCCTGGAGAGCTTTTCCCCAAATAATCTTGGTGTGTAGCAAAATCTGATCTGAAATACCTTCCTTTCTTCAACTGGTGGAAGAATTGCATATCCTCCCATTGTTATTTGCATATCCTCACTGGACATTCATCTCTGGGCATGAGGAGAATGTGTGGTGAGCCCAGAGTGGACTAACTGTAGAATTATTATTTGGAAGGTTATTTGTAGTCAGGTATACAGGACAGAAGCTGTTTTGTGGGTGTGCTACTGTGGTTTTATGGCTGAGGTGTGTGGTCTTTGATGCAAACTGTGACTGAGTCAGGCAGCTGGAGGTAAATGCAAAGTTGTTGGAGCAGCTCTGAAAGCACAGCTCGGCTATCACACCCTTGTCTTGCATCTGTGGTACGGGCAGCTGTTAAACTTCTTCAGAAAAAGAAGCTGGTGCCAGATTTTCAGCAATGGGAGTGCTGAAAGGCAGAACTGCTAAGGTAGCTAGTGGTTTCTAGGGAGAACGAGAGACTCCCCAAAATTAGAGGGGAGAGACTAACAAGAAAGACCAGAAAAAGCAGAGGGGCATGCAGCTCTCCAAGCAAGTGTAAAAGCTGGGGAGCATCTCTGCTAATTCCTGAGTTAAATGGCTGATGAGTGGCCCCTGAGTGTGTCCTTAATAGAGCACCTGACTCATTAACAGTCTCCCTGACTTCTGGGGTTCTCAGTGCAACAGAAAGGCATTTTAGCTATGAATGGGGAGTGGTGGGTTATAGTAAAGTGGTACAACTTCAGGAAAAAAAAAGAAGGTATTCCAATCTCCTCCCTGCTGTTGAAGGCTTGGACTTTGATAGCTTTTTTCATCTTGCACTATGAGGGATGAAGTAGGGAGGTGATCAATATGGAAGCAGCATTTTCAGCAGAAGGAAGCTCTTAAAACAGTTTTACACAAAGCTTTTAGCCACAGGGGCAATTTCTTTCTTGGTTGTTTTTATTGATTCCTTTTTGACAAAGGGTAGGGAGGCTTGCTAGGATTGGAAACCCTTTCTTCCAGTGTGAGTCCCAGATCTCTGAGCTGGGTGATGTTTGGAGGAGGGTTTTCTTAGCATGCATACACATTGTGCAGTGGGATCTGTCTGAGCGGTCAGAGGCCTCTAAGCTTTTTATATATAAGCTGGGGACTGCACAGATGAAACATCAGTGTTTCCTCCCACAATAGGCTTGAAATGTGGCAGTGCTCTGAAATGTTTTTCCATGAACATCTGTGGAAAATGTCTTTCTCAGATTCTTTCCATTCAAGGCAGAACTTGTTGGCTGCAAGCAGAGACCTCCTCTCTTCTTTCTCCACTTGCTGTTGCAGAGGGACGTATTTATTCCATTTGGTTAACGATCTGAAATGTTAATGTAAAGGCATTTGTTGAAACTTCCTGAACTACAGAACGAAATGTGGATTTTGTCCACTGAATTATGTAAACTGGAAGTTGGGGGTAGTGGTGAGGAGGAGTCTAGTAGCTTTCAAATATTCAATCAATGGCAGATTGTTCTCTCTTCTGGATATAATTTAAGAGCAGAGAGGATCTTGTGAATCCTCTGGTCTGACCTTATGAATAATGTCAATCAAGCATTCATTTTATGAAATTAGTGTTGTATGTGCAGTAGCTGTAAACAAACTAAGGTTATTGGGGTGGGTGGGACAGGGAGAAGCTGTCCCATATGAAGAATTTAATATTCTTCAGTGTCTCTTCTAGGTTTTCCCAGTCTAGAACAGAAGTTCTGCCATACTTTTCAAACCATGCAACCTGAAATATCTCACTTGTCTTCTGGTAACTTGGTGGTATTGCTCCAGCAGCACTGCCTTTGCACTGCAAGGACTGAGTAGTGAAAGAAGGTGGCTATCTTTTTTCTTTCTTGCACCCCTTTGCCTGCAGCCTTAGCCAAGCTGGCTAGCAAGGGTGGGATTCAGTTTGGAACTTGCTTGAGATCAGACAGCTTATCAGATGCAGGTCTCTGGACCGGTATTTAGTTCAGGTATGTGGCCTGCAGCAGGTTTGTTAATGCTGAGGCACCTGGTCTCTGAAATGCACCTGGTGTCATAAACTGTTCTTAGGCAGTTGTCCTTCAATTTTCTGTCCCTTTTACTCTGAACCTGGCAACCCAGGTTAGTGTTTGGTGTCTCTACACACCACAGGGATTTCCAAAGAAGTGACTGACTTTCCTTTCCCTTGGGGGAAGTGCAGAGAAGTAAGCTGTTGAGCTCGTACTGAGATGTATGTTATGAGAGAACTGTTTGGAGCTTGGCTGTGCTCTGAGCTGGCATCCATCCCCTTGTGCTATTCAGCAGAGGACAGAGAGCTCTGGGAGACAAAAATGAAAGAGAATTTCAAGGGAAGCGCCTTGATGAAATCTTCAGCTCTGGATTACATCTGCATGTGAGCTCACTGCGCAGCAATGCATTATCATTCGCTTTGGAAGAAGCTGAGATCAACTGAGAGCTGCTGAAATATGAGCTGAGTATTGATGTGGAGCTTGCAATTAAAATGAAACAATGCCCTGCAATGACCCCGAGAGATTCTTAGTTTCAAGAAAGGAGAATAGGAAGATACTTAAAGGAAAGAAACCTTAGTCATGGAAATGAATGAAGAGCCATACAGCAGAAACTCTTTGGCAAGAAAGGCTGGTATTTTCCAGCCACTGTTAATGGCAGGACCATGCTTTGTCATTGTGTGCCTTTGTGCCTGTGTGCATTAATTTGTAGCTGGAAGTAAAAACCACAGGCTAAGCTACTGGGGGTTTCTTCCAGTAACATCTATTATGAGGCCTGGGGTAAAGCTTGTTAGGGAACAGCTCCATGAAGAAGCAGGGGAGGGCAAGGGGCAGGAATGGTGTGCGTGAAGTAACTCATTATCTGGAACAAGGCAGGTCATGGGATTCTTGGTTCGAGAGTGAGTGATTGGTGCCAGGGCAGATATGAGTAATGTTTTGGCAAGCAGAGAACTTGTGGGTTGCATCAGGGTTTTTTTTCCCCTGTTGTGGTCTGTGGTTCTGGCTGATTGCGAGCAGGGAAGCTGCATGCATTGGTTGTGGCCTCCTTGCTGGGTAATGGGCTGGGTACAGGCTTTTTGGTGGAAGGGCCTGCTCTGGATCTCTGTCAGTCAGGTTACTTGACCTTTCTTCGCTCTGCTGTACTTGTCTGGAAAATAAAGGTAACTCATGTCTGTGGAGAGACTATACTTTATTTTTACAGAGAAGTACTGGTGAAAATGGTATAGAAAAGGCCAAAATGTCACCTAGGACCTTGGTAATTGGGATGTCTTCTGTTGTAAATCTAGATGTTAACTGGCTTTTGGTTATTCTCCCTCCTTTTTCCCCTTCTTTTTCGTGCAGATTTAAGGTGTTAGGATTACAGAGCAGGGAAGTAAGCAAGGAGAATGGGGTGACATCAGGTAGATAGGGCTCAGGATTTTTTTTTTATTTTTCTCTAATATGTAAATCCTTAAGTTGAGTAAATTAACTCAAACCTGTACTCCTCCTTTCCATCCTGCAGCCTGTGCAGTGTGAATCTGAGCACAAAGCAATAAACCAAATTTGGTGCATCTTATACATGTTTTCCTTTTATTTATGTATGTGGAAGAATTTGCAGTGCACTCCTTAGCTGAAAACAATATAATTTATAGGATTTAAATCCTGGAGTTTCCTTTCTGGGTTGCATGGAGTCAATGGTTTGAGCAGTGTGGTCTGCCTTAAAAAGAAGAAATTAAACCAAACAGGTCCTGATCCTGAAACCTGGTTTCTCTTTCAGCACTTCTAGATTTCTACCAGTAAACTTCTAACCTCAGTTTTTTCACTGTTTAAAATTACATACTTTTAATTCTTATCTAGACTGCTGATGCTTTTCGATAGAAAACTATTACTTTATTACGGAAAACAATCTTTAGGGGTTGTGTCTAAGCTTACATACAGCCTTACTACAGTGAGAAACACATTTTGGCTTCATTTAGGTCAAAGGTCATGTCAGAAGATGACATGATTTAGGGGAAAGTTGATGCTGAGCTCTTAGAACTGTGAATGCTGGCTTGTTTTGTAAATCTATGCCCTTTAGTTTACAAATTAGCTAAGGGCATAACACTTAACTTCAAACCTGACGTTATTAAACCCAATTATTTCTCAGCTTTCAAACTTGTGAGCAGCTTTCCTACACTTAACTTTGCTTTGTTCTTGATGAGCTTTAGGGGTCATGCTTCATTTGTCAACCCTGAAATAGAAACTAAATTCTGGCTTGTTTATTCTCCTGAGTGACCAGTAGGTGCCAATAACAGTACTTCAAACTGCTAAATACAGGTGGCAAGGTGACCAAAGCCACATCATCTGTTATCTGTAGAGTTCTAATACTCTCAGTGTTAATGTAGCATGAGTTCAGATCTCCTTGAAGGAGAGTTCACATCACCTCCCCAACTCTTCCTGTGACGCTGCAAGTGATGGAGCGTGGCAGTGCACAGACCCTGGTAGTCAGTGTCATCAGTGTCTACTGGGAGTTGCCTGTCACCACACACCTGCATCTCTAAGCTTGGGGCTGAGCAGGTTTTATCTTGGAGGGTGAAAACACGAGAAGAGCTCTTAGTCTTCATGTGGCAAGCCCAGCTTGGTGTAGTCTAGATCCAGGGCCTCTTGAATACTGTGGTCTGGTATGGGAGGAGAAAAAACCCAAACCAACAGGATCCACACCTTGTAGAAGATTTTTGTGGCGCATCGGTGGCCTCTTTGGGAGGTCCCCAGGAGGGTTGAAAATGTGGAAGCATCCTGTGTTTGCTCTGGTGCTGGTTTTTGCCCAAGCGCTTTTCTTGAGCCTGCAGTACAGCAGGTGTCCAGTCAGAGAAGGTGATGGTTTTGCTTGTAACCCACTAACAAACACTGGTTTGCTGCTGCTTTTGTTTGAGATTTGGCATGCAGCTCATTCCTGCTTCTCTCATCCTGTGGCTGGACAGCTTCAGCTGAAGCCAGAGTAAACTGTTTAAGCTGTGGATGTAAATCCGACAAGTTACCAGGTTAAAATCACTGGCCAGTTGTGGGTTGGTTTGTTTTGTGGGGGTTTTTTAGAATAAAACTGAACAAAACCAAGACCAGAACCCTTCTATAGAGAAGGGCAGCCTGCAGGTGACTTTTAATGAGGGATTAGAGCCCTGTTGTCAGCTTCTGTGGATCTCTCCCAGGCTGTGTAGTGACTGCAACTCTGATTGAAGTATATTTTTTATGGTGGAGAGCAGGGGATCAAATGGTCTTTGTGTTACAGCTCAGAGCTAGTGATGCTCTGTTGAAAACAGCCTCCTGTCTTTTTCAGGTTTCATTTCATTTCTTGCCATTTCAGTGGAATGAAAACAAATAATCTCAGAAGGTGCTTTATTCTGTCCTTTCTTGTCTGAGGGCAGCTTGAGGCCCAGGACATGGGGCATGTGGGCAGAAGGCCTGAGATACTTCCAAAGAAGAAAGATGCTCCTCTTAAGAAGTTGCAACCACACAGTTTTCAAGACTCAACTAAGAAGCTTTCACTGTGATGAAGCTTGCTTAGGTTTAAGAAAAATAAAAATAGTTGTTTTCCCTCCTCAGCTGGAGAGGGAAGAAGAGCACAACCCCTGACACATCTCTGGACACTTGAAATCTGGACAGTGATTTCTCCATAGAGGTATTGGACTTGGTGATCTTAGATGACTGGACTTGATGCTCTTAGAGATCTTTTCCAACCTTAAAGATTCTATGGTAATTTGCAGGAATTTTACCCTAGTAGGCAAATAACTGAGGGGAAAGAACTGCTTGTGGCTTAGCAAGAGGAGCTACACTCGACATGGGCAGCTACTGCATAGCTGCCTTCTTACTGTCCAGGTAGCTCTGACTCTCCATGTGGGAGGCAGAGTCAAGGTGCACTCGGTGACCCAGCACAGGGGAGAGTGTAGGGAGTGCTGTGTTACCATGATCCGTGGCCTTTCCTGGCTGAGGTACCAAACAGGCTTGGCTTTTACCCTCATGACATTCAGTAGGCAGGACAGCTCGGGCTCTGCATTAGTGCTTTGTTGGCATGCCAGGGTTTGAAGCGGGTCTCTGTTCACTGCAGTAGATGTCTGGACTTCCAGCTAGAAATAAGGCCTGAAAAGTCCTGTCTATATTCTCTCTTTCCTTGTTTACCCTGCCAGGGCAGGGGTAAGGCAGCCTGTTCGTAGCCTGACAAAGTTGGGATCATGCAGTTCATCTCCCCTGCTCAATCCTTGCCAGCATCTAGCCAGGATAGAGCCTGTTTGCTGGAGTAGAGCATGTCCCATGTTCCTGATGTAACGTCACCTCACTTGCTGCTGCAACTTAGCATAGACCCCGAGCTATAGACAGGAGCAGGGTTGTTATGGTGCTGTTTTACCTTTGATCAGCACAGCAGAGGGTATGTGCTGGGAATGCAGGGATGATCCTGGCAGGTTTTGATAGTCTCTTTATCTCTGTTGCTGTGACAGTTCGCACACAGCTTGAGACTTTTCTGGTTACAGTTGGCTGGGGTGCCCTGGTCCGTGCTGCCTTTAATCCCCTAGGACCTTGAACTTCTGTCTGCACAACTCCAAAGAAGGTGATGGAAAATGCCTTGTTTTATCTGAAGATGGGTAATCAAATAGGCTGCAAGGGGAGTATAGTTGGGGGGTGACGGGGTGTCTGTCTCTGCATGTCAGGAAACCATTTGAATTCACAGAGAAAGAGTTTGGATGGAGGCTGAGGAAGCAATGAGATTAATCTCTCTCCACTTCCCCAGAAAAGGATCCTGTCATGCTGAGCTTAAGTTGGGGCTGCGGCCTGCTCATGAAGTCACTGCCTGAACAGCTGAACTTCAAAGGGTTCTGGGTCTCTTACTTCCTTAAGCAGGTTTTAGCATAAGCATGTAGGAGCCTCAACTGGTAGTCCATGTCCACCTAAAGCATCTCTACTAACCTTTTATCCTTGCTTGATGGGGTAATAGAGAAGACTTAGAGTGTCAAACCTCTGGGTTTGTATATTTACATGTTGCCCTTGTATTACAAAGTACAACTGCTTCTGGGGCAGAGAAGAGGGTTGTAAGAAATTGATGGTATAACAGAGCTGCATTTTGTGCCCAGTGGAAATTGTGGGGGGAATTTTGGAAGCCACAGAAGTAATTATTGCATTATAATTTGAATTCTTTCCTTCGTGTGCTGTGTAATCTCTGCTGACTAAAAGAAGACAGGCCCTTATAGTCTAGAATAACTACACCAAAAAATGACAGCTCTAGCTTCACAGCACAACCAAATTTCTTTCCAAAACCTCAATTTGGAATTGATGCACTGAAATTGTGTGGTGTGATGAGTTACCAGCATAGCTTTCCACAGAAACCTGGGAAGGCAAGAGACAAGTAGGTTGTCTTGGCTGATTTCCTTAAATGTTCTCCATCAAAAGCATTGTTTGCCACTGATCTTGAGTGGATTTGAAACTTAAAATTCCTGTGCTAAAACGGTAGCAGGTAAGGGTGAAGGAGGGTAAATCTTCCAACAGCTTTTCTTTCCTCCCAAACCACCTTTCTCTGCTTCTTGCTGCTGTTCCAGAGGTAGCTGAGCCAGATATTGAGAGCAGCTAATGGCATCTAAGGAGGGTAAAAAGGGTTACTACTTCATCTGAGTCCCAAGTTCCTTCTTGTGTTCCCTGGCCCCTTCCCCAAAGCCATCCTGGAGGCTGCCATTAGCATCAGCTTTCCTCTTGCTCATCTCCTTCACCTTGGTTAGTAGAGACATTACTAAGGGTATTTTGATACAGTCTTGAGTTTCTGCCCCTTGAAATAGAGTACTAGTGATGCTGGCATATCTGAGGAGTTGTGTTTTAGTTAATTTTGCACCAGAGATGTAGTTGTCAAAATTTGGGGAAGCTTTGGTTTTTTAACTTCTGTGCCTCGGGAGTCAAATACCACATGTTGTTGTGGTGTCTGAGCATTTCATAACAGCCTCATGTTTTTCAGCAACTTCATCACCTCTTTGCAACTGAAGGAGTTACCTGTACCCTTGGGCTTCGAGACATCTTCTGAGAAGCAGTTATCTGTGGCAGAGCCTGAAGGAAAACCCACAGGAAAAGTTTCATCAGAGGCACTTCTTGTATTTGTTTATGTTTCAGTTCTGTAGCAGGACCATCTGCATCTTTAAAATACTGGTTTGCTCTAACTTGAATCCCAACTTCAGAGCTCTGTCTCCACAGACTAGCAGAGAATACTTCAAAAGCATACAAGAAAGGTTGTGGACACTGAGGAAAAGCCTGCCATGAATAACTGTGGTTATTCTTTCCTAGGTCCTGTGTTTAATGCCTCGGTGCATTCTGACAACCCAACGATTTACCAGGGTGAACTGGCAGATTTGCTGTGTATTGTCACAATGGAAGGAATGGCACTTGAAACAGGTATTTAGACAAAATTATTTTACTTGTAACTCATTTGTCTTCACCAGGTGGAATAATACCAGCAGTTACAACCTTCTGTCGTTTGAGTGAGGCTGGAGAATTGAGAAACCAGCATTGAAAATCCTGTAGAGCTAGATAAATACAGGAGAACATGTTTGCTTTACACAGTCCAATTTAAACCAAGGTTTTTTGTTTCATGTTCTGAGTGGAGTGGTGGGAAAAATGTGCTCTTACTGCTAACCACCCCTTGTGCTGCCTGTACCGACTGACCCCACTGCTGGCAATCTCAGTCTACAGCCACTAGATGGGCCAGGAAAACTATTCCTGTTTCCTTTAATTGGAAAGAAGGTCCGTTGGCAAAACCTATTAGGAGAGAATGGTCATCTGTCAACAAATCTTGGTCACCTGTCCAGTTAGCTACATACCTCAGGGTGAAGTCTTAATGTGAGCCTAAAAATCACAGTAATTGACTACTGCAAACTAAATGCCAAACCCAGATGTTTAATTGCTGGTGCCTTCAGAGGTGAGCCTCCTTTTTGGGTGGAAGAAGAAACAAACCCAGTACCAAATTGCTGTGAAAAGCATAGCAGACTCTTTAAAGGTAAACTTTTCTGAAGAGCTGGAAAGTTCACAGAATTTCTCAAAACCTAACTGCTTGCTAAAGACTGCCTGAGCTGCTTTGCATAAAAATGCTGTAAGAATAACTCTGGTTATTATACCCAAATTTGGGGTTTGCAGTGAATTTAGGTTTTTTTATGAATGCATTTTCTTTAAATATGAATATAAAGTATATTAAAATCTATAAATATGTAAATATAACCGTATATCCCTAACTATAAAGATGCCGTGACTCATGTGAAACTTAAAAATCTATGTGTAAGCACCAGAGAGGTGCTGTGCAGAAAATGCTGCTCATAATGTGGTAGCTGATGAGATGACGTAGTGAACTTAGGAAAGGCCCTTTGCTTTGACATTCCAAGGCGCTGCTCGTACCTTAAATCCGAGAGTAGCAGGGAAGCAATTTGCTAGATTGGAGTTGTGTGCTGCCTGTGGAAAAAAATGATAGACGTCTCTAGGTTGTATTAGGGAAATGCTTGGAAAGGAGGAAAAGCTGAGTAGACTTTATTGCTGTCAAAAGATTCATAGCCTGGGATATTGGACACAGTAAGCAGCAAAGTGGGCCTGTACATATGCCTCGCTCTCTCCTGCGGTTTCTCCTCAGCAGGAGGCCTCTTTGGAGCTGAGGTGTACCCAGGCTCTTACAGGTATTGTGGTGAGGCAGTACCCAAAGCAGCTGGCTGCCTTTGCAAAGCAGTAATTGCTGGCAGGGAGCAGCTGCAGCTTCTGCTGGTGTTCGACAGCTAAAATAAGCTTGGAGTTGCCTTGTGAAAAAGGCCTCAGCATCCCTGACCCACTTAAAACTTGAAAAGAGGCTACTTAGTAATGGTGGGGCTTTCCTGTCACTGCTCTGCTGCGGTTGGGTTTGTGGTGGTTTTCTGTGTGCTTGGTAGCTTTGGACTGGGAGAAGCACTGATGAGATAAGGATAATCCAACAGGTCTCCTCTCTGAGGAGTTCACAGCACAGTTACTCATCAGCACAGTTAACTTTTAACTGGACAACTTTGTAACAGTTCATGGCCATCTGTTGAATTGATAGATGACGTCTGGAGTTGGAAACAATGCTGTTTCCAGCAGTCATGCACAGCCAGTGCAGAGTTTTAGATGTCAGTACTGTAATCTGTTCCATGGCTGGGTAGTGTAATCTTGAACATGGCCTCTGTGTTTCAGGGTTTTCTGTGTGTGTTCTTGTTGCTGCTGTTCAGGGTTTTTTGGGGGTGTGTTTAGGGGAGATTTTTTGAGTATAATGGGACAGATGAGGCACAGACAACATATATGCCTAGAATTCAGTGAAGTGTGACATTGTGGCAGGATTTAAAGAAACCTTTTAGTCTGTGCTCTGAGTCTTCAATTGCTGAACGAGCAGGATTTGGGGCCCAACCAGCCATGCTGTGTGGAGAAACCACATCTGGGCCTTTCGCAGGGCCCTGAGAATCTCACCAGTTCTTGCTGCCCTCTCTGGATGAGACTGGCAGAGGAGCTTCAGGGAACAGCTGTACAGTGTGCAGACTTCCCTTGTCAGTTGGCCACTGTGGCCTTGAGAGATGAAGGGGACTAAAGCAGTGAGATAACAGAGCAGGTTAGGTGAAGAAGGGTCTTAAGGGCTCATGTGATAATGAACAGATGCCTGAATTTATAGAATATACATAGAATGTCCTGAGTTAGAAGGGGACCCGTAAGGATCAAGTCCAACTCCTGAAGTTAGTACTCTTTTTTTTCCCCTGTATCACATCTCTGATCTGTCTCTATGCTGAGTCAGTATCGCAATTTAGTTCACAACTGGAATGGAGAATTGCTTTTTAAGCGAGTGCCAAACATCAGACTGTGAAAATAACAGGTTTGTCTCGACCCAGTGGGGAAATGAGGTTTGTTGTTAGGGAAAGCCAACACCAGGTAATCATTTAAACAGAGCGAGAGTAGCCAGCATCTCTTAGAAGAAAACAGATAACAAGTACAGGCACGGTCTTTCCACTTGGGAATGTGATAAGAGAGCAAAGCAATTGCATTTGACTCTCTTCTGGGGGCCACGATGGCTTTCAAAGGCCATCTACTCATCCAGTGTCAGACCTGCTGCAGGGCTGTCTTCCTGTGAGCAAAGTAGGAGCAGGGAATTTTGTAGGATGTCTTGTTAAATGCATGGCCAAACACTTTGAACACACCTGGTGTATCGGCCAACTCTGCTCTTGTAGACACAGGCACTTGACTTTGCCAGCATCCATGTGGATTAGTGCACACGCTTCCTGTAACAAGTTGAGGTGTCAGGTGCCACCTCTTCTCACTCTTGGTATGCACAATGAGAAAAATAAAGAGCTTCCAGGGAGCTGAGGAAAAAAGCTACATGACCAATGATCTTTGTCAATGCCCTTCTTTGTTACAGTTAGATTGATCTATTTGTTTTTAGAAGCATTATTTACAGGTTGGACCTTTGTCTGGTCGAGGCAGTTCACAACACTCTGTGTGTGTTTTGTGTGTACCCAACCTGTGGGAAACTTTCAAAAGGGTGGAAAAGGTTTTGGCCTGACTGCTGTGTGCTTTAATTTCCTCTGCTTCTTTGAGACCCAGCTGAAATGGAGTGTGTATTACTCAGCTTGGTACATGGCAGCAACTGCTCCATCTAAAGAAGTGCTCCTTTGGCTTGGCAGCTGCGGTTGGTGTTTGGAATTGATATGAGGGGAGTATGTGTGTGTCAGGGGGGAATAGTAGTTCTTCTGTGCCCTGAAGATATAAAAGCTGCTTCTGATATTCTGTTGAATACACATTTTCACAAACGATCTCTCTAGACTTCCCAGATCACCCCTTCTTGGGCTATGTGCTTAGGGATTTAAAAGTATTACTTACTGCGCCTGAAAGGAGATAAGTTGGGGGTTTTTTATCTGTGCCAGACAGACCCAGTGGGCACTCTGGAGAATTTAACAAAACCAGCTTGTTTACCTCTTGTATGGCTTGAAGTGGTTTGCTCAGCTCTCTAGGAAGCCCTATTCAACCTCATTTAAATGTAGTAAACAAAAAGGGTCTCAAAATTGTGATTCAGCACTGTAACAAGATGCTGAGAGCACTCCATTCTAAGCAGTGGAAGTGTATGGTTCCTAAGAGCTGCTCTAGAAATAGGATTCCCTGTTTGGAGGAGTGATTGGCCAGGGAAGCAGCTAAGACCCAGACAGCTTAGTCCTGTGTGTCAAATTGAAATGTGCATAAAGATGTGCTTTACATGTTGATGATCCTCACTGAGTAGGGCAGGAAGTGTAGCACCACTATTACTCTGCTCACAGAGCTCTGAGCATCCCGCTCAGGGTACTCTTTGTGTTACTCTCTGAAAGCAGCCAAGTTGCATGAGCTGAGGGCACTGAGGTCCTTGGTGGCCTTCTGAGCTTGGCCCTGGCATGTTGTGCTTTCTTCTAATGTGCAGCGCCTTGCCCAGGTGTCTCCTACTGCTTAGAGCATTATGGAGCACAGAAGGAACCAGTGGAAGAAACCTTTGTAGTGTTAAGTATGAGTGTGCTGCTTGTGGATGGGTTTGGTTTTTGTACACTGGGGACAAAAATTGTGGTAGTGACATGTCAACGTTGCTACCAGGTAGATGTGCAGTGGTACAGATGCTTTTTGGAAGCCTCGCACGTGACCTGTTTTATGTCAGTAAAGCTACAGATTTAGTAGCACGTGGGAGCTGCTTCTAGGTGTGCTCATCACCCATCTTCAGACAGCACCTGATTTGTGCCCTGATTTTGCTAAACTTTCCTGCATTTTTGTTGCATGAAAACCAGAGATACATAGAAACGACTCGGGTGACTTTGCCGGATGAAGCTCTTCCAAGGAGGATAGTGACAAAGAGTCCTCCGAGCCAAATCCTCCCTCTGACTGTCTGTAGTGAGTCACTAATTGCACGCTGTGTATACTGACTAATAAAATATGTTGGCATAATACTGTTGTCCCATGTTGTAATTACGGAAGATGGATTCAGCTATTTCAAAGTGACAGCAAGTGCCTACATTCATCTTTGTATGTAGAGGGAAGGGAACCTCAAATTAACTGAGGTTTGAAAAGAAGGAATTCTTCAAAGGTAGCAAGTTGCCTGGGCATCTGAAGGCTATATATATATATATTTGATACATATATAATCTATATATATATATACACAAATTTATTGTTTAAACTTGATTTCAGCAAGCGCAATAGTGTGTTCAGGGTAGTTTGACTTAGCCTGGAAGGTGTCCATGTGCTCCTACAGCACTGTACCTGGAAACAACAGCTAATGACAGTCTTGATGATCTTTGGAAAGAATTGCTCATTCCCAATGTGACTGCCTGCGGACCGGTGCCGTTACCATATTTGGCATAAACAGGCAGCAGAGCTGAAGAGTGGTTTATAGAAACAGAGCTCTCTCCAGTAGAGGCCCCGTTTCCCACAGGGGTTGGATGGGTACACAAAGCAGAGGTCGACATTTGGTCCTGTTAACGGAACGTGTGTTTATGGTAATTTTTATTAACCTTGCTTTCAAGGGAAGCGGTCCGAGCGCCATGCCAAATAACTAATTGTAGTCTCTGTAGTGTGACAGGCAGGAGTGATTGTTGTGAGGGCTGCTGGTCCGTTTGACCTATGCTGACCCCCATGTAGGACTGGGAGACCTGCTCCTGCTGCCAGGCTGCAGAACAGGCTTGGTGCTCTCTTGAGGCTTTGTGCTGTCATCCAGAGCAAATGGCCATGGCAGGCAGGGCAGGAAACTGGCTGGTGTCCCAAAACAGTTGAGTCAGCCAGCATCTCTGGTAGTAACGTCTGTTTTCTCATCTCATTGTTTAGTTTTTGAAGATGTGTGGAAAAGTGTGCCTTATGGGAGAGTTGATTATACCCTGAGCGGTGGGTGGTTTTTTTTACCTTCAATAAGGGGCAATGTTCTGCCTGGCCAGCTGATGCTGTACTTCAAGTAGCAGAGCTGAGGATGTTCCTTTATTTCACTTTAAAATATTATTTTAAGGTTCCCTTCTTTCCTGAAGTCTTATCTTGACAGATACAGGCTTAAAAATCATCTTCACTTATACCTGTGAAGCATTTTAGTACAGCAGCAGGTTTAGGGCTTTTAATTTTTCCATTGGCCTAGAGATCAAATGTGGAAGTTTAGAGAAGAGCAAACTCAATTAGATGAAAGATCAGTTTTAAATTTTAGACTGCTAACACTGTATCTTTCAGAGATCTCAGTGCTAGTGTGGGAAGGCTTGATACATTGCCCAAAAAAATCACTGGTGCTGTCTTAGGTGTGAAAAGGTTAAGCCCTGTGACACATTCTGTCAGTACCAAAAACTCAGGACAGAAATAGTAACTCCCTGTTTCCAGTTCAGGCCCATCAGTTTGCTGATGCACTGGGAAGAAAGACCTACTGAAGAAACAAGAGAGCATGTTTTCTGTCTCTGCTCTAGGTTGTGCTAGACTGACAGGTGTCCCTGCACTGATGTTAGCGGGGAGTAGCAGTGATTTTTAAAGCAGGCCCTCAGCCACATCAGCCCAGTAGGGTTAAGGCTGAGATCTGCTAATGGGATCAGTAGGATCTTGCATGGATGCAGAAAGAGCTGGGTGTGCTGATGATCCCTGACTGCCTGTCAGCTATGTTAGATGTGGAAGGTGTTGCAAAGGCGTGTTGTAGAGTGTCTCATTGGGTGGTAAGGCTTGTAGGAGGCACGGTGCCTGATGATGTGTGACAGTAACCCACAACTCTGGAAAAAACACATTAAAGCATCATGGCTAGGCTTTGCCTCTGAATGCTTTGTACTTTTACAGGTAACTTTTCGTGCTCTGAGCAGAATCTCTGTATTCACTTAGGCAGACTAGGTGTAAGGAAAGTGCCTTCAGAAAAGCCTTCTGACTCTGTGGTTGTGTAGGCCCTGTGTGAAGACAGTGATTGCAAATGACTCTCTGCTGGTAAATATCTAACCCTTCCAGTCCCTTTTCACTATAGGGTCAGCATAGCTGTGGTACTTATGACACTAGGCCTGCTTGAAAAGTTAGATCAGAGATGAAATATCAATTTTAAGAGAGCAGGAAAGCAAGAAATCTTCTCTTTGTCATCCCTGTTGTAAGTCAGCCTTTCTATGCAGCTACATTTTTCCTGCCAGTGCATTTCATTGCAGTTCACTGCTTGAATCCTCCAAGAAAGGATATGTTCAGGGCAATCTCTTTTTTTTTTTTTCTTTTTCTTCCCTGCTGTCAGGCCACTGTTGGCTATGCTGTTTGCAGATTTAATCTTTCTGCTGACAAGTGGCACTAAGGATACTTTTCAGAGCTCACTGACGTGTCTGAATTCTTTCTTTGCCCACACATGCAGATGATATGTCCTTTGATGTCTCCTGGTTTGCTGTGCGCTCCTTTGCCTTGGACAGAGAGCCTGTCTTGCTGGCCTCACTGGATCGGAAAGGGATTGTGACGCAGAGCAGGAGAAACGGGAGCAGTGATCTCAGCCTGGAGAGAATCAGCCCGCTGGAATTCCGGCTCCGTGTCCATGGCTGTGAGGACCACGACTTTGGGAACCACTACTGCGTAGTGACCCCGTGGGTGCGATCTGCCACCGGCGTGTGGCAGCGGGAGCCTGACATCAAGGCCAAACCCATCTTTCTGTCTGTGAAAATGGATGGTAAGAGATTGCAGCATATGTTGTGCAATGTATTTACTTTTTTTCACACTTTGGTATATCTTTGTGACAGATGTTCCCCAGGGCTGTTTTTCAGAGGTGTCTGTGATAATCTCATTAGATTGTTACCCTTTTCTGTTGCTTGATTCCAGATTCTGTAGATTAGGTGAGCCTGAACAGATCATAGTCCTAAGGTTGGAGTGTTTTCTTTCCTGATGATCTCTTGGTTTTGCATAGCTGGGGGCAGCTTTCAATCAAAGCATAGTATTCTTTAAGTGTTAACCCTTCTGCTGCCTGCAGGAGGAAGCCTTGGTTTGTAGATGGCGTGTGCTGAAGTAGTTGCATTGTGGTTAATACCAAAGCTGAGAACAAAGTCAGAGATCTGACTCCTTCCCCCTCTCTTCTAACCACAAGACGTGCTGCTACCTGCACTTAGTGCCGTGTCTGCTTTCTAACCTGAGTTGCAAGTGTTGCTAGATGTCATGAGAAGCGAGTCGCACGCTAGATGCTCCATTCACTGCATAGCTCATGAGAAAAATTTATGCAGGAGGGGTGTTGAACTGGTTGTTTTCTCCTATTTCCAGGAAAGGTCATATTGGGAAGTTCCAAGAATTTGAGACGAATCAGAAGTTTTTGTTCTCCCTACTGTGCAGACAATGATTATAACTAATTTCCAAACTTCTTACTGCCTTTCAAATGAGCAGTAGGTGCCTACAAATCAAATTCCTTGTTTAGATACCAGCTCTGGAGGCTGATTAGACAGGGTCTCTGAGTGACAGTGAATATACTCTGCGAGTAGTTCAGATCAAGCCAAGCCTAAAGGAGCTGACTCCTTGCCATTTGGAGACATACTGGAAAGAGCACAGCCACAGTCTGCCTCTGATGGGGAAACTCTACAAGGCTTTTGTGTGGGGGAACAGGTAATGGAACTGGCCATTGGAACTCACCTCTTGAAACGAGCTACACTTTGCTATCTCGTTCCAAGGCTTCCTGCCTCTGTGAGGCTTTGAAATAGTGGAGGGAGAATTTGGGTGAGGACATAAGGGGATCCAATAAGAGACCAATTTTCCAAGCCTCAAAAGACAGAAATCAAGAAGGAAAATGAGTGTAACTTCCTTCTGAAATAATTAATCTGCCTGTGACTGAATAATGTGGGACTTGTTCCTTTTTTAGGTAAGACCAAATGAAAAATATCTCTGTATTTCTCAGTGATATCTAATAACTTTGTCTTCCTCTTTCAGTTCTGAATGCTTTCAAGTATCCCCTGTTGATTGGCATTGGTCTGGCCACTGTCATTGGACTCTTATCCTGCCTCATTGGCTACTGCAGTTCGCGTTGGTGCTGCAAGAAGGAAGTGCAGGAAACCAGACGAGAGCGGCGCCGGCTAATGTCGATGGAGATGGACTGAGCGTGGGAGCCAGGCACACTTGCATTTTGGGAGAGACTCACAGGGCTCTTGGACTGTGCTGAGACACTCGCTCGCAGGCCCAGACAAAACAGTGTGTTTCCTCTCTGATGTCAGCCTGGACCTCAAGCTTCTCCTTGTTACATGTCATGTCCTGAGACCATTCAGGCCATATTTAGCAACTTGGAGTTCTCCTTTTCCAGCAGCACTTTCTGCATAGGGGTCATGTCCTTTTAATGTGCAAACTGTTGAGCCTTCTTTTCAGCAGGGCCCTGTGACAAAATTTGCTAGGTGATTTGTTTGGATTGGTTTTTACCTGTTTGTTTGTTGGGGTTTCCCTTGCCCCCCTTGATTTTCTGAAAAGATGTTCCTGTATGAAAGCATGATGGGTGGGAAAGGGGCTGGTAGAAGTGTTAGACTTTAATTGTATTAACCAGTCTACTTTTCCCCTGCACCCCCATCACACCATCTGGTTCCCCTTCTCTGTCCACCTTGTTATCTCTCAGACTTCTCTGTGTTGGGCTGAAGGCTGAAGAAGGTTCCTCTGCTGGTGCTTCATGAGGCTGTTCCAGCAAAGAATTGGTTTATGGTTGTCAGTATGCCTGGTCTTCCCTGGCTTTCAGAGGGTTTGCAGTTAACCCCAATATATAAACTTGCTGGAAGGTCTTTTGAGACACATTTTATAAAGGGTTTGGGTTTTTTTTATTCCCAGTGCTCAAAGCTCTGGTGAGTAGGGGTGAACTTGGCAACCCTGAAGTATCAGTCTTCAGACAAGCGTTTGTTGGATGTCTGCTTACAGCCACCTTCTCCCCACCCTCCCACCTTCTTTTCTCCCCACTACAGCTGCTCACATCGTGCCTGAGACCCTGTTCTGCTTGTGGCAGGGGGGCACATGGTTCCAGGGACAAGGCCCAGCCTTCTGGTGGCCTCGGCAGAGAGGTGGGAGACCTTGGCCCACTGATGAGTGTGACTTTGGAGAGAGAAAAAGAAAAATAAAAAATTGCAGCAGACCTTTGTCTGCAGTTGGCCAACGGATCATGTTTAGAGAGGTGTGTTAGCCACGTGTTACCAAACGCACAGACCTGACTCCAGTGTCGCTTCTGCCAGTCACTCGGTGGTGACCCTCAAACCTGTGAGTGGAGTCTGGGATCTGCAGCTCAGGGTAGGAATAGGAGCAAACCCAGTAGGGCAGCAAGAATCCTTCAGGTTCCAGTGGTCCTGGTCTTGTGCATGGGCCTGTGGCAGGGCTTTGCCCATGGGTTTCAGACCTATTCCTTGGTCCTGTAGTACAGAAGTCCTGATTTGGTCTTCCACATACACTGGCCTGGCTCCTGAGTGGGAGCATATCCTTTCCCAGGCAGTTCTGTCTTCCAGCACAGCTGGTGTTTTAAGCAATAAAAGTCAGAATAAAGGTACTGTGTGTAAACAAGCAAGGAAGTAGGACTGTACTGCAATCTGATGTCACAGCCGGGGTTTGGCTTCCATTAAGAAGGGTGGGAAACGTAGAGTTGAGGCCAGGACTGAATCCATTATATTTTGAAGGTGAGAAATGCTGAAGCAGAGCATTGGTGGAAGGGAGTGGCTGTGGTGTGCTGTTGCCAGTCTAGACATTAGTTACGTACTAGGTGATCTGCATCTGCTTCTAACAGCTCACCCCACTGCACGTTCCAGGGGAGCTACAGGTCCAGTGTCTGTGCGATGAAGACTTCGTTTTGCATTAGTGTTTGTGTGACCTTACACCCAACACTAACTATTGCAAAACTGGGGTGTTTTCTTGTGGTAAGCTTTCTTTGTGTGCTGGTTTTTTGTTTGGGTTCCCCCCGCCCCGGCCCCGTCTTGCATTGTGACCTTTGTTCTGAGGCTGACATGAAGGCTGTTCTGCCTCCTGCCTGCAGTCACCAATGCATGTGGCTGTATGTATGGAGGTGTTCAATGACTTTTAGAAGCTGAATGTGAGACATCTTCAAAACAGACTTGATTTGCAGAGTTGGCACTTGCAACTTGTTGTTTGACCCTTTAAGGCATCCCATGTAATGTTCCAAAACAGGGACACTCAAAACCCGTAAGCCATTGGAAGAGTTTGGCTTGAACATTCATAGCAACCCTTCTTTCTGGCCAGATGTTTTCCTTTCTGGAAGAGCTCTGAAAGGGCCCATGTTGCAGGCAGACACAGCTGCCTCTGCTGAGGAACAGGACAGAAGCGGTCTCTAGCTTTGGCTGTGAAAGCCCAGAAACCTGTAGCAATGCCTCCCAAAGGAAATGAGCTGAGGAAAGGATTCACTCAGATATTACTTTGACAGCAAGACTTTCTTCCTCTCCTGTCTGTCTGCTGTAGTGAAATCTTCCTTTTTCTGTGGATGTTACGCCATTCTGATGTTTGGGATGCTGGCTGTCCTTCTCTCACTGATCTAGCAGCTTCTTTCCTGCATTAACATCTCCTTTCTTCAAGGAAGGCCCGTGGCATTGGGGCAGCTTGGGACGGGTGGCAGTAGTGGTGAAGCTTGAAGCACAGCATCAGTCGCTTTCTGTCCTTGCAGACTGACTCCTTGTTCGTGTGCTCTTGTTTAAGTTTCAGGGAGAGAGGATCATGACTGTAATGCAATAACTAGGGAATGAATGAGCAGGGAACTGCCAGCTCTTCCCAAGCACACAACATAGCACACTTTCTCCCTGCTGGAAAAAAACTCAGGGTTATTTTGGTCAGGGCTCCCTGCTCCACTAGTGTAAGGTCCCCATGTCCTTAGCTAATGCTGACCTTCCTTTGTGGCCCTTAACAAAGCATCTTTGTCATTCCAAGTGAAGCAAGTTCGCCACTAGCTTGTACTGCTTACAGCCCCTTGGAGAGCAATGCTGCATCCCCTTCCACCCTGTATTTGCTGTAGTTGGAAGGCTAGAAGCTGAGGGTCTACACTTAACCCCCAGGTTTCCTTCTACTCGTGCCAATTTTGTATTATCCCCTTTTTTAACATAGAGTGGGAATCTTATCTCTACTGGGAAAAAAAATAAATCTAGGTCACTTTTCCTGTTTTTTATTATTTCCTGTGTGACCGGGGTTTGTGTGAGTGGAGGTGTGTGTGCATTTGGTTGTGTATTAAACTTGCAGCGTATCAGGAGAGTAAGCTGCCTGAGACACAGTGCAAGCATCCATATCCTCCCTGCTGCAACCCGTGGTGTTGTCAAAGTATCCTAAGGGCTCACGTTGATCTTCCTCTGTTCACATTGCCACATCTCCTGGTTAAGCTGGTAAATTCCTCCGGGCACTTGGAATTTCAATCCAGGACAAGCTTGAACATCATATAGCAGAAGGGCAAGTTATTTTCTTTTAATTTCAGAGTTACAAAGTAAAGTGTTTGGCACAATTCTGGAATGCAGGTACCGAATAGTTCTAACAATGCTGTGTAAAATATTTCTTTTTATGTTTAAAATAAAGAGCGAGCCTTTTTGATTACCTCTGTGCTGTGGGCCTGGATGTTTGAGCTGTGGGCAGTTCTTTCCCTGCATGCATGCAGACGCTGTTGTTGAGGCAAGGGTATCAAATGTAAACCTTACAGTCCTGTTTACAGTGCTGCTCACCCTCTTAAATAAGCATCTGCCCTATTTAACAATAAGCTTTAAATATTTGCCTACATTTGTGTGATGAATTGGGAAGCATAATTGTTTTCTGAGTCATCCTGTTTCTATCCCATTGTGAGCCAATCTTTTTTTGTTGGGGGAGTTTACATCTGATTTCCTAGGGCCAGGAGTCACAGTTAGGAGTATGAGTCTAATGTCTGCTCTAAAACCTGGGCATTAGATGGTGAGTCTTCCTTGAACCCTTCCTGAGGCTTCTCACTTCCAAGGCAGCAGGAGGAAAATCGGTAGAGCTGTGAATCAGCTTCCTGCTTACCTTGCCAACAGTTGAATTTAGGATCTCCCCCCATCATGGGCAGCCATGTAAGCACACCATAATGGTACAGCGAGGAGGTGACTGGCTTTCTGACAAGAAGCTGCTCGAGGCAGAAGTGGTTTTGGGAGGTCAAGACAGGCTTTGGCAAGGTGGGTACCTCTGTTTCCTCTCCAGATGGTGGTGTGACAGCTGGCATGGACAGATGTCCTCTGTAGAATGCCTACAGGAGGCTGGGAGGTGGCACCAAGATGTGAGTTCTTAAAGGGGTGGCAGGGACCATCAACCGAGATGGAGAAATACCATAAATGGTCTCTGATCCCTCAGCAAAGCCTTTAGCAGCTGCAGATGTTTAACATGTAGGTGCCCCCAAATGATGAGTGACATGCTTGTGGGACAGCAGCTGTTGGGCGCTGGCTGTGCAGGTTGCAGCTTTCTGCTAAGTTTGGATTAGCTTTATGAAATCCTCTCGCCTCCCCCACCCCCTGGGATGGCCTGGATCTCAACACTGTTCTTGTAAGCACACTAGGATTTTATTGGGGGGGGGGGGGAAAATGCCAAAACTTGAAGTCTGGAGATGAAGGGGGTTATCTGTAAGTAGCTGCCTGAGTGATGTTGCAGTGAATGACAGGAGATACCACATCTCCAGTGTCTCCTTGTATCTGCTGAGGGTTCAGCTCTGATACCTGCCTGCAGCGATACCTGGCTGCCAAGCTACCACAGAGGCAGTGTGAAGGGCACCTCTGTGCCAGAGCCTGAGAGCTGAGTTACCTCTGTAGCACTGGGCTCAGGAAACACACTTGACTGTGCCTGTTGTATGACGGAGCTTGGTTGTGCTGTGATGGCTCTGGCTGGCTGCTGCTCTCAGCTCAGGGCCAGTCCTGAAACTTCTGCTGGGCTGAAGCTGACTGATGTCGAGTAGGATGCATGAGAAGACCCGCTGCCTCTGTCATGTGAAGGTGAGGCCCGATCGTGCAACTCTTCCAAGGAAATTAATGGCTTTTGTCTTTTTTAGTGGGACTTGCTATGTTCCTGTGATTGCAGGGGGCTGGGGTCTGCACAGCGGGTATCGGGCAGATGGTGTTTCAAGAGAGGCTGGGGCAACTGATCCAAGCTGTGGGACATGCTAACTGAAGAAAAAGCCGCTGCTTATTCTTGTGCAAGGTACACACACTTTAAATACAGCACATAGCCTTCTATTGGACAGCCCTTTGCCAGGGTTCTCCTTCTGTTACGGAGCAAAACGGCACTGGGCCGTAGCCAGCAGATGACTGATACTGTGAGAGGTCCAGGGGATTGCCTGGGTTGTTGAGGAAGCCAGGTTCTGTGGATTTCCAGGTCCCTCGGAAGAGCTGCCACAAGGACAAGCTGTCTCCCTCTCCCTGGCAGCCGAGTTGCATTCCAGAAAGTGCTGGAGCTCTAAGCGCATGTCTGCTTCCACCTCTGGTGGAAAGGCAGGACTTCCCAAGGCAGGCTTTGTGAAAGCAAGTTAGTGTTAGATCATACTTTGTTCATGTAGGATTTTAACTCCATCACATGCTGGGCCTTAGACTAAACCACTGGCTTTGAGGTCACCTCTGCTGGCTGCAGGTACGAATGATGAAGCTGCAGAGAGATGGACATGAATTTTTTGTGGGTAACTTAACCTGGCTCGTGCCCTCTGGTTCCTTGCTTGTGTGAGCCAGTCAATGATTTGGCATGTTTGACAGATAGCAGCAGGGAATCTCATAGATACTAGAACCCAAAAGTTTCTAGTATCCCCCACCCCAAAAGTGGGGCCAGAGAGAAGAGGGGATGCTTTCAGAGCTCCTCCAGCAGAGTAGCAGTGTGAGCACGCCGGTTACTGGGCATCCAAAAACCCATGGAGATGTCTGAGAGAACAGGACTGGTGTTGCCTCTGTGGCTCTGGTTGCCTCTGTGCTGACTTGAGCTCTGCAGAGGCCCTGGCATGGTGCGCAGCGCCTGTGGTGCTGGGGCCTCGGTAAATGGGGAACATGCCCATGCTGCTTAGCATCTGCCTGGATGTATGGAAGCTGTGTGTGGCTACAGCCAAAGGTGGGTTCTGAAAGCAAGTACAGTTGTACTAACCTCTTGCTGCCCCTAACCTTGTTTGCTCATTCCTTCCATGTTTTGTTCCCTCTGCCTTTCCTCTTTCATCTCCTGTTCTTTCCTTCAGGAGTCTCTTCTTGCCTTCACTATCTAGACCTATGTACATCTCTGCATCTCTAAAGGACAGTGCTCTTTTGTGCTTATCTCCCTGGGGAAGAGTTGGAGGTGTGCTGTTGGGGTGTAACCAGGATTCATCTGCTGAGAGCTCAAGCTGCAGAACTCCAGCCTAGTGCCTGCCCCAGCTCATCTGCAAGGCTGGCACCACACACACACACAAATGTTTTGTAGTCTCTTGCTTCGTGAGGACTGCGGGAAGGAAACTAAGCATCTCTGAGGGGAAATGTCTCCAAAATGGCATTCAGATCCTGAAAGCAGAAGGGACTGTCTGAATAAGATGGTTTTGCCCTGCTTTCCCCTGGGCTGCTGCTGCTCAGCATCTCTAAGTTCCAGACAAGCGACCACTGTGCTGAACACTGTACTGAGTAGGAAGCGAAGCCATTTCTCCAGGTAAGAATAAGAACCTGAAGGTGCCCATTCCTCATCCTTAGCTGTAAGGGAAATCACAGCCCACCTAGGGTATGGGAATTAGGCAAGATAAATGTATGGGAGTATTGGCCTGGCGGGTAGGCCGGGGCTGGGAGAAACGAGGTAATGGCAGCTCCCTCTAGTGCTGGGCTAGGCAAAGAGAAAGCCACGGCGCACAGCTGCAGCAGTCACTGTTCAACCAGGAGGCAGGTGGTGGGTCCTCAAGATCTCTTAACAACTGTTCACGTGTAACTGATGGTGGTCTTGTGAGAACAGGACTTATTTTAATCTCGATTGTTGTTATTCATATAATATCTCTGCATATGAAGATGCAGCCCTTGGAAGGCAGATACCAGGATGGGCCAAATCCACTCTAATTGCGGTTTATATCCTTGTGCAGGCTCCTCATTTTCAGCCACGCAGCTTTTCTGCCATGTGACTGCTGGAGTTGGCCAGATCTTACACTGAGGTCCCTGGGGTGTTACCTACAGCGCCAAGTCCCTCTGAAGCCATCTCTCCTAGTAGCTGTACCAGTAGTGAGCAACCAGGCTGCTTGAAGTATTTACCTAAAACAAAATCATTGCTGCAAGGTGAGTTTTTCTACTTTATCAGGTGTTTGGCCTTCTTCCCCAGGGACAGACCTTACCGGCTGTGTTCTGTCATTGCCCACTCTCCCCCTGCCCTGTCACTGCAAGCTGAGAAGCATGGCCTCTTCCCCTAGCTTAGAAATGCCCATGTCTGATGTTTGAGGGAGAGGCCCTTCAGAGGATGAGCTCTGAGTGCCCAGCCTGGCAGAATTACACATTTTCTTTAGAAATAAGATGTTAAGGTCCTCTTGAAACTGATGGCTCTTGCTCTGGCCTTCCAGGTGTGTGCTGAGGTGTCCTTGCCGGGTGCCATTATCTTTCTCTCTTCCTCCTGTCTCCCAGTCCCTCACATTCACCCAGAAAGTGTTTTGTAAATCGTTATTTCTTAATTCCCCTTCCTTGACCTGACAGCATACAGTGCTAACAAGATGGCTGTCAGGACCCTTGAGCCTGCTACTCCTGTGCTTAAAACCATCCCTTACCTTGTGTCAGTGGTGGCAGCAGCAGGTCTTCTGAGTGTTGCCGGTTTCCAACTTGACCAAGACCTGTGTTTCGGTGGTGAGATGCTCTCCAAGTCTTGGGGAGTAGCAAGGGTGGTGCTGCAGGCTCCCTTAGGTGGAAGGTGTCGGGCAGAAGTAAGATAACTCCTGCTGTGTTACAGTCCTGGGCACGTACTTTATCAAGCCCTTCAGTGGCAATGCCAAAGGGTTTGTTACTTCCACACTGAGACCGACAATCAGAGCGCAGAGAAGGGAGATCCAGTTTGTGCAGTTGCAACCCTTCCCGACATCTTCACTTAATCGAAGCTGTGCAGCCCCAGGCTCTCCCCGGGGTTCACTGCAGCTCCTGCCTTTTGTTCAAAGGAACCTTGCTTGGCCAAACACAAATATAACTCTGTCTTTCTGTGAGTACAGCCAGGGCATCCTCTGTTAGCGTGAATGGAGGATACCAGCAGCAACAGCATCTGTATTGCCTGCACCATGTTCCTCTGCTCAGCTCTTTGGATGCTTGTGTGCCACTGAGGTCAATGTGAGGCAGTGCTGTCCACAGTCCTCTACCTAACTGGTGAAAAGATGACATGTAGGAATAGAGCATCCACTGCACAGCCAAGTGCAGCTGTCTGGTAGCTAAACACATCCAGACCACCAAATAGCATGCTAATTCTGCGTTTTAAGTCAAGGTCCCCCTTGGAGCCCCTCAAGCCCCAAGCCGAGTTCCTTTGGGACTGTAACATAGCTACCCGTTTAGGAGATTCAAGAGGAACTCATGCTGGCAGTTCTGGGATGTTAAAAAGGGCTGCTCTGGCTCTGCTATTTGACCTTGTGGAACTGTTTCTTTTCCCATGATCCCAGAGGAGTGGGAAAGAAGGAGCTGTTTCAGGTAGATGAGTGGAGGCTTTGATGCTTGGTGAGCTTTAGGTGTAGTTCTGCCATTCATTACTGCCTTGCTTTATCACTTCAGGAGCATAGCTGTGTGTCCCTCCCACATTTGTAGTAGTGCTGGGCTGGCCACGCTGCTGGTGCAGACAGTGCTTTAGTGTCCTGGCTGGTAAGGGTGGGACTTTCTGCCTGTGTCGGTGGTGGACTTTCCTCGGGGAGCCCTTGTGCTGCTCTGTGGGACCTACAGCCTCTCCCCATTCTGGCCCTGCAGCGGGTTCAGGGTCAGGCAGTGGGGGGAAACACGTGCTTTCAGATTCACACAGTGCCATCGGTGGGAGGCATGTGTCTCCTGTGGGGCCTCGGAGACCCTCTGCATCCCTCTAGGACCGGGAAGCGCATGTTGTGCATCTTCCACTCAGGCCCGTTAGGAGAGCAGCGCCCTGCTGTACCCACTGTGCAGGGGCCTTTGGGAGCCGGGGCTGTCGCCTTCCCAGCCTGGCTGCAGCAGTGGCTCTTTGCTTCCCTTGCTAACGTTTCCAGGTCAGCTATTTAGTTTGGGTTTTTTTCTTTTAAACCCTCTTGCTTCTGGAAATCCTGTAATCAAATCCAAGCTCTGTCAATCTAATTAGTTTTGAAGTACAGCATCTCCATAACTTGGAGACCTAAGTAAGCAGCTTAATATTAAAACCTAGCTTCTCCCCCAGTACTTAACTGTTCTGTATTCCCCAACAGCAGTTCCTACCAAACAACAGCCCGCTGCCATTTCACTCCCTCTTTTTCCCCCTCCTAACCTCTCTCCTCTCTTCCCTGGCCTCTGCCCTCACCGTGTCCGTTGGGAGCAGCAGCTGCCAGGCACAGCCCTCCGATGGCCCTTCAGGACACCGCTCGCTTACAAGATGCTGACGCCGCTTCGAACGCCAGCGCGGGGAGGTCTGTGGGCGGCGCGTAGCAGCTCCTGGTGCCGCGCTGAGCAGGGGGGCTGCGCTTGCAGGCTCGCACGGTGACGTGATCAGGCCCTGTGTGTGCTGTGCAGAGGATCGCCGGGATTTAGGGAGGGCAGGCTACCCAGCCGCCTCAGAGCCGGGCCCCGCAGCCAGAAGCGTGTGGCCTGATGTGGCGCAGGAAAGGGCAGCTGCTGAGCAGCTCCTCTTTGCTGGGGGGCCACAAGTGCTGGCTCCTTCCTGGGGTGCTGCGAGGAGCTGGCAGGGAGGGGATGAATTAACTCCCTCCTGCAGCATCCCTCCTGGTCCCCAACGGTACGTGTGCCCCTCTCTGAGCTTTCCTCCACCCGCAGCAGAGGTGAGATGTCCAGGAGCTTTGTCAGAAATGCACTGTTGGCCCAGACTACAGAGACCGTGTAGCTACGGCTGTAGAGGACTGAGGCTTTTCAGCCCTGCTAGTGGATCGAAAATTAAAAAATGTTAATAACAAAGGGATGGGTGGCTAAGGAGCATTTTTTTACTTGGATAAGATATGGGGCATATGGTTCAGGCTCTGCTTCTGTCCTGCTGGCAGAGCAGATTGGGCACAAGGGTGCTTGCCTGCTTCTGCAGCAGTGAAGCAGGAATAACCCATTGTACTTTTCTGAAGGAATTCTGGTGTCTCAGCAGTGCCCTGGACAGTTTTGTTCTTGTTTGAGTTTTTTGCAGTAGAAATTACGGAGCAAATGCCAGTTCTCCAAAAATAAGCTGTGGCCATTCTTCTGCTAGGCCAGCCCTGGCTGCTCAGTACTGAGAGCGATCGGAGCCCAACAAAGCCACAGTCGTACAGGACAGGTGCTTCTCTGCTTCCCAGCCTGTTCTGCTCTGAGGTTTCACCTGCTTTATTTAATGACTGTGTTTCAGTTCCTGTAATACTGTTGTGGTTTTGGGTGCAAAACAACTGCAACAGCCTTTCTGCGCTGCTGTGGGTTTTGCTCATGAAGACCCTGTCCTTGCTGTGTGCTGGAGCCATGTCCCACAAGGACCCGGGACACACGGGATTTGAGGAACAGAAGTTGTGCTTCCCACTGCTGCAAGAAAAGGTCACTGTTGTCATCACTTTTGCTAGGCTTCCCCTGTCTTTGTGGCTGTCTGGTTTCCCTGGGACTGGCCGGCAATTTGGATCAGCAGCACATCAGTGGGGAGATCTTTAGCTGCCAAGATCTTGCTGGGCTCCAACAGCCCAAGGTGAAGCCGGTGTAGCTGCATGGCAAGCTCCCCACAAAAGCAAGCCTGGCTCTGGATGGAGCTGGAGGATTTGGGCATTTGTGCTCTGTCAGGAGGTTTCTGCCCACAAGAGCACGCCCGGGGGACTGCAGCTGAGCCGGTCGGCCTTGGGGAAGCCAGGCAGCCGGCCGGCTCGGGCTCAGTAATTGGGGGAAGTAACCAGCTGCCTTTGTCTGAGCCGAGCTGAGAAAACCTGACGGCAGACTTCAAAGTCTGTTGCGCCAGCTCCCCTGATTGTCTGTAGGCTTCTGGCGCGTCCCCCAAGACTGCCAGATTATCCCGGCTAACGCTGCGCTCTTCCCTGCATCCCTCCACCCTGCCTGGAACCAGCCTCTTGCTTTCAAGGCTGTAACTTCCACACACACACACACACACACACACACACACACACACCCCCTCCCCGTCCTTCTGCCCCTCCTCGGTCACTGTGATATGTGGCAATGGCATTTCTGGGTGGGGGACAGGCCTTCTGAGATCTGTGAAGCACAGGCAGAGGAGACATTTTTGGAAAGCTCGCCTTACAGCCCCAGCCCCTGGGCTGTATTCCCACTCCCCATTCAGTCGCAAGAGCAGCCTGAAATGCAGCTGCCCTTTGCAACACACTGAGGTGTTTACAGCCAAGCACGCACCAGGTGCCTTTGCCATCCAAAGGGAAGGGGATCGGAGCTCCCATCCATGCTGCTCCAGGGTGGGTTGCACAAGAGGAAAGGTGGGGAAGGGCTGGGAGGAGAAGGCTGTGTTGTCTTTGCCCTCTTCAGACTCTCTGCTGCCTCAGATAAGGCTCTAGCTCCTTTGCCACCTCTGCTTCTGTGCCTGGGCAGCTCCAGGGTGTTGGTCTGTGTGAGTAGAGATGCAGAGGGCAGGTCATTGCTGAGGGTTGGCTCAGGTAGGGGAGAGGTGATGTTAGAGCCACGGCGCTGAGCAGGGACCCCAGAGCTCCTGCTTTTCCCAGAGCCGTTTGCTTTCACCTGGGATGTTGCATAGCAAAGCCAAAGCTTGTGGGGGAACCCTTTTAAGAGCTGTGTTGTTTCCTTTTTCTCTCAGAGCAAGCAACTTCAGCACTGGCTGGAAATCCTTCATGTGCAAAGCCGGGTTTGCCCAAGACAGGGTTTGCGGTCTAGTTTCCTTTGGAAGGTGGGGTTTGTTGCTACTTCTCAGAAGGTGGGGGAAGCTGTACCTCTTCGACTGGGGGAAGCTGTGCTTCCTCGACAGGAGGAAGCCAGCAACAAATGTGATGGCTGTGGGCAGAGGAAAACACAGCAGCCCTAACCCCTGGCACGCAAATGGGGTGAGTGAGCTCAGGGGCACCATATAGAAAGATGGGATTTGGGCTGAAGCCTCTCCCCTGTGCTTGCAGTTGCAGTCTCAGCAGTCTGTTCCCCCTAAAAAACAACATTGACCATGGGGTTGCCTCATTCGTCCTCAATAGCTTTGTCCATAGCATTTCTGCCCTGCTGTGGGAGTGATCCTGCTTTATCCCTGTCCTTCCCCAGGCTCCTTACAGTGTGTGAGGGGAGCATCTAGTCAGCACTTGTCCATCCAGGGAGTTTCGAAGTCACCCTGGATGTTGCAGATTTTCTGCTGTTCTCTTGTAGGCAGAGCCTAACATCACCCTGGCAGCGCTGGGCTTGATAAAACTTTCCACAGTGTTTTGGTGGTGTTTCTCTGGAGAGCTTTGGCCCAAAGTGACTGAGCAGCATCCAAAAAGGGTGCCTGCAAAAGGGATCCAGAGAGGCAAGAAGGAGGAGAATGGGTACGGAGGCATGCAATTTGAGATAGCAATCACCTGCATGAAAGCCAGAGCCAGTGCTGTGGGCAACCTGACCTGCAGCCTCATGCTCTGGAGTGGGAGATGGTGATAGCTTGCTGGGGCATGCTAAGCAGTAGCCCTGCAGTATGTCTGGTGGCACTGACTTCCCGGGAAAGAGGGTGAGTTTTAGACTGCGCAGTCCTGGGAAGAAGGAGCTGTTGGTTTTGTCCACAGAGCATCATCATTGCCAGTGCTAGGGCTGGGCCAAGCAATCCTATTCTCCCTGGTTTTTCTATTGCAAGTGTAAACAGCAGCTCATGCGTCATTAGAGTTGCAGGCTTGTAGTTAAACTGTTCCTCTGTGTGTATTTATCTGCACACTGATTGTTGGAAGCTCACTGAGGTTGAACTCCAAGTTTCCTTTCCATTTATGCTGTTGCTGTAGCAGAGATGCCTTTCCCTCCTCCAAAGTGGTAAAATGGTAAGCAGGTTGGCTTATTGTCAGCAGGATCATCCCTGGGGCACTGCTGGCAGTGGGTTGCTCTTGGAAAGCAAACCTCTTCATCCCTTTCGTTCTGAGATGGGAGGGTTTCATCCTGTAGCAGGGAATGGAAGCCTACCATGCAGTTACGGCTATGTGTGTGGCTGTGTCCTGCCACAGGGCACAGGTTCTCCTCACCAACGGGGTGCTCCACCACCTGCCAGCCTCTACCCTATCTGCTCACCACCTCTGTGGAAACAGCACGTGGGTTTCAGCCCTGCATTGCACCCTCTTCTTCCAGAACAGGTGCTGCTCCTGTGCTCCATTTCATGGAAACAACAGTGGGTGAGATGCCACAGGGACCTCTGTGCCTGCTGCAACAGCCTGTCCTCCCCCCTGGCCTGTGTTTGGCTTTCTGGAGAGGTGCGTGGCGCTACGGGAGCTGCGTGCACAGGCTGACGGGGAGCTGGCTAACGGAGGCACCAGCCTTGCAAGGAGGAGCCTCTGCCTCTATCTCCTGGCCCCGCAGGCTGTCATGTGAATCAGTTTATTAAATGGGGAAGGAGGGACCTTGTGTTTGTTTTGCTTCATTACATGAATCTCGTTCCCTCCAGGAGCCCCATGGGATCAAGCAAAAGCAACTTGTTTTACGGTCGGTTTTTGCTTGTGACTCCCTGAGCTAATTTAGCCGTTCAGGCGGTGCCCCAGCAGCAGCACGGTGGGTGCAGTGGGGCTCGGGGCTAAACACTTTATGCTGCCATCCTTTCTGGGGTGGAGAAGGAACAAACCTGCAAACAAAAAAATCCCAACCTCCCTCTGCCCCCCACCCCCCTTCCCACGCTCCCCCTCCCCCTCCCCCCCCAAACCCTCACAATGAAAAGAACCCCCCCAAAAAAACCCCCAAAACTACCTCTCAGAGTGTCTTTGGTTTGAGTCCTTTGCCTAGTGCTGGGCTGCATGCCCGAGAGGCCCTGTGGCTTCTGCCTGGCATGTGCCCCTGTCAGCCTCGCACCACACCCCTGGCACCAGCCAGCAGGGTCAGCAGCATGCCCCAGGCCACGTGGTGCTGACCCTGTGGTGCCAGGTGCTGGCCAGTGCCACCCCAGTGCTTGCTGCTGGGGCCGGGGCCCTCCTACTGTGGCTCCCCGAGGCCTTACTGTCCCTGTGAGCAGTGCTGGCCCAGGGTGCCCCACATGCACGTACCTGTCCATGGGCTGTGCCTACCGGCCAGCACTCCAGGCCAATTTCTGGCTATGTGACAATCCTCTGAGAGGTGACAAGCTGCCTGGGATGGGCGTTAATGATGGATGGTCTCCTGCCTGCGTAGGTGGTGGAATGGTGGGGGTGCTGTGGGAGAGACACCCCACTTGAGGGTACCCCACTGCACCCCAAGTCACGGCCTGGCCTTGTAATTCTCAGGGAGCACTGTGCCACCCCCTGCTGTCTGCAACTGTGGAAAATGAACAGCTGGGGGAGAGCTTCAGCCCTAGAAATCTGCCCACTTTCCTCCCCGGGGTCTGTCTCCTTGCCCCCTCTGTTCACCCGCAGCAAGCTACCACCCCATGCAGTGAGGCAGGGGCGGAGGGCTGGTCACCCTGTGAACCGCTGTGGGACAGCAAAGCCACAGCCGGCAGTGCTGGGCACCTAGCATGCACATGGGGCAGGAGGGGCCTGGAGCATCACCCTTGCCCGGGCGGCGTGGGGCTGGGGTGCTGGCTGTTACCTCCCAGAGGCGTGTTACTTTGCAGCTCTCCCTGCCATTTCTGAGCAGAGGAAACCACCACTGCTGGCCAGCTTCCTCCCAGCCACTTTCAAAATAGCAGGGGGGGCTGTCGCCATTGCTCATGAGAGCCTTCCACCACCCCTCTGGGAGAGGACCCAAGTGAAGCTGTTTCCCATGGGGCTGGCGTGGTACCTGGTGGCTGCATTCCTTCTCTTCTTCCTCCTCTCAGGTTAGTGCCCTGTACCATGGCAGGGGCTTTTCTGGGGTGGGTGATGGGGAAGTAAACATCCCCTTGGTGCAGACAGGACCTTTTGCAATTGGGTGACTCAGCAGTGCACCTTGCAGGGGCTGCAGGGCTAGGATGGCCCCACTGCGGCCAGTGCTGCTCTGGCTTGGTGTCCATGGTAAGAGCCTTGTGAATGGTGTGTTCTCCTTCTGGCACTGTGGTTTTGCTCCAAAGCCATAACCTGGACCCTGGCAGAATTTCAGTGAGGGCACATGCGTGCCCCTGTTGCACGGCAGCTGGAGGTGCAAAAGGAGTTACCTTGCACACCTCCTCTTACCTTGGGAGGGGTTTTCTGAAGGTTTCTTAGGCTGTGCCACCACAAGCTCTCTTCCCTGACCCAATTTCTGTGTCTGTGTTTTGCCTGAGTGCCCACGTCCTGTGGGCATTTTGCTTGGTGTGCGTGCCAGGCACCAGAGAAGAGCTGCACTTGGAGCTCTGTAGGGTGGGAGGGCTTATGGGTAGCCATCACCTCTCAAAACCCTCTGCAGGTGGAAACAGAGGGAGCCCTTAATGACTCCCTATATCCCTTGCTGTCAAAGGAGCTCTTGTTGGTCCCCTCTCCTGCACCCTCCCTCCTTTCTGTCCATGAAGCACCTCTGCAGCATGCAGCCTGCTGGTTCCCACTGCTGTCTCTGTCCCTTGGCTACTGACCATTCTCTGGCAGTGGTCAGCTCTGGTACCTGCTCCCTTCCCATCCCCCATCTTCCCCCTCCTCTTCTGCAGGACTTGAGTGCTTGGTCCTCTTAATTTTAATACACCACAAGCTTCCTCCAGTGATCTTGGCCTGTTGCTGCTCCCTCTGTCCAGGTGGCTGAGTGGTGCTCTTCAGCCATGAGGAGGCTCGACAGACCTCTGGCCACGATGTGTGACCTGGTGTGTGAGGAGATGGGAAAGTCCAGAGCTTTGTTGTTACAGGACTTGTTCTCAAAGTCCTTTTGGATTTTGTGCCTCAAAGAATGAGGCTGCACAGCAGTTCTCTGCAGGACTACGCTGCAGTCCTGTGTGCATCCAGACTCGCCTCTGTCCTGGTTGTGCAGCCCTCGGGTAGCGTGTGCCTCTGCAAACACCACGTGTGCTGACTGTGTGCTGACAGGTTTGAGCCATGCCCAACGCCTCGTCACTGTTCAGAAGGGGCCCCTCTACCGCACGGAGGGGTCCCACGTCACCCTCTGGTGCAAGGTGAGCGGCTACCAGGGCCCGGCGGAGCAGAACTTCCAGTGGTCCATCTACTTGCCCTCGGCCCCCGAGCGGGAGGTGCAGATCATCAGCACCGTCGACCCCTCCTTCCCCTACGCCATCTACACCCAGCGCGTGCACAGCCGGGGGATCTACGTGGAGCGGGTGCAGGGCGACGCCGTCCTGCTGCACATCACTGAGCTGCAGGAGCGGGACGCCGGGGAGTACGAGTGCCACACGCCCAACACCGACGAGAGGTACTTCGGGAGTTACAGCGCCAAGACAAAGCTCGTGGGTGAGTCCTGGGCAGGGGTGCAGGCTGGCTTCCGCTGCTCCCCCTTTTATGCTTGGTGGAAGTGCTCAACTCCTGGTCCCCGACAGAGAAGGGAAAGCTGGGGAAAGGGGAGATTAATGGTACTGGTGGGCACAAGTTTTCCTTCTCCTCCTCTCCTCACTGTGGGATCTGTATCCTACCCCTCCCGGCTGGCTGAGGTTGGGATGCCCAGAGGTCTCAGCTGGTTGCTCAGGTTGCTGCTTCCCTGCTAGGGCAAGGGAAGGGAAGAGCAGCTTCTGCTGTCCTATGTCCAGACTTGAACTGCAGTTTCTGATGCAGCCACAGCATTTCACAGCCAAATATTCTGTGTGTGTGTTGCTGCTGTCCTCCTCTCAGGTCAGGGAACAGGACTTGACTCAAGCAGGATTCCCCCTCCTTCTTTCTGCAGGTAGCTCCTGTGGAGTGCTGGGAGGGAGCTCAGTGGGGTAGAGAGGCAAAGGGAAAGGCCCTGCTGTGAGCCTACTGAGTCTCCATACACAGGGGTATGCCACGTCCATCTCATATTCACCTGTTTCAGCTTGGGATCATGAGGGGCTGCTCATTAATCTCCTTGAGGTTGCTTAATTAAGACCGCCCATAGTTTGCCTGAAGAGGGTAATGCAGAATGATTTGTCGTGTTTTCTTCCCTGCTGAGGCTTTAACCACGCAATTCCTTGGTGTAGACTGATGGGAGCCTTGTCAGTCAGCTAGGAAAGGTATTTCTCCTGCACTGTGAGGTCCCTCAGGGTCTGGCTGCAGCTTCGCAGTGACCGGCAGCTTGCCCATTGAGGCAAACAAAGGATTTTTGCCAAGGCCCACTGTTTGTTCTTTCTCCCCTGTGCTCAGTGATTGCAGACACCCTCTCAGCTTCCATGGTGCCCCAAGTCCTCACCTGTGCTAAAGGGGAAGCGGTGGAGCTCACCTGCGAGGTGTCCAAGTCCACCACCCAGCACACGCACCTCTCTGTTGGCTGGTACCGTCTTCAGGGAGCAGGAGAGAGTCCCGCTGAGGAGGTCCTCACCCTCTCCAAGGACTTCATCCTGAGGCCAGGGCCCTCTTACACCCAGAGGTTTCTGGTGGGGGACGTGCGGCTGAACAAGGTTGGGAATACCACATACAAGCTCTCCATAGTGGGAGTGGAGCCATCTGACCAGGGGCAGCTGTACTGTGAAGCAGCTGAGTGGATTGCAGATCCTGATGAGACATGGAAGGACATCTCCCGCAAACAAACAGGGAGGACGTCGCTGGCAGTCACGAGCCAGAGTAAGGCCCTTGCCAACTTGTGTGTTGTCTCCAGCTTCTTTGTGCATTTAAGGCTCCCTAGCAGCAGCCTCCAGTGGCCTCTGCCTGCCTCTGCCGCAGCCCAGGCACCCACCGGTGGGTCTGGCCACCATGCTGGGCACTGAGGTTCATGTGGCAGCTCATGGTTTGGGAGCTGTTGGCTCTTCTCGCTTTGGAGGTTCATGCAGCTGAATCTCTGCTCCCAGCAGCGATCGTGCAACCTCGTAGGCTCTCACCAGGCATTAGCAGAGGGAGCAGCACATGCCTGCAGCAGCCTGGCTCCCTGGCAGCCTGACACCCATGTGCAGAAAGCAGCATTTAACATTAGACTGCCTCAAGGGCCTGGTGGCCTCGAAAGCTGCAGTATGCAACAGTCGACTGCCCATCGCGGCGCTTCAGCCGAGGGACACGGGGATGTGCTGTGTGCACTGCACGGCTCTAGTGTCTGCTGGAGGTGGCTTGCCTGGCTGGCCTGATGGCTTCCAGACCAACTGGTGCTCCTGTTTGCTAGACCAGCCTTGTGTCTCCTCCTAGTAGTTCAGTAATGGGGCTGTGGGTCAGAGCGTGCTTTGAGGTGGGTGCACCAAGCTCCTGGCTTGGAAAAGGTAGGATGAGGTATTTAGAAAGAGGAGACTCAGACCTGCTACCACATATGAGATGGACAGTTTGAAAACCAGCCCCTCCCCAATGCTGCCTGTCCTCCCCTGCTTCACCCTGTCTCACCAGGCACCCCCTCTTTCCTCTGTGGAGCAGCTTCCCACAGCTCCTGGCATGTGTGAGCTCTGCACCACCTTGCCCGGGGCTGGTGGGAAGACTCCTCTCTCCCCACTGCCCTGGGATGGTTACAGCACTGCGTGTTTGCTACCACTTCTCTGAGCACCCTGCCCGCCTGCTTCCCCTGCCACAAGCCCTTTGGCTGCTGTCCCTCGCCCCACTCATCTCCAAGCTGCGTGTGGGTAGTTCTGCCTGGAGGAAGGGAAGAGCTCTGTCATACAGATAAGCTTTGCTGCTGTGTCTAGTTAGTGCCCTACAACACGTGCAGGAAAACAGGAGCGAGTTTCTCCCAGAAAACCTGCCCAGGGAGGTGGTGTACCCTGTCCCCGTGCTTTGGGGCAGATGAAGGAGTCTGTGGAGCTCAGGTGGTGGGTGAGAGGAATCGGTGTCTCGCAGAAGGGTGGTGAGTCAGAGCAGGAAACCAGAGAAATCGGTGGTTAAGAGCTGAGCACCGGGTGTGTGGCTCAGGGGATGAAGATAGCATGCAGGGGTGGGGTGGGGGGGCAGGGGAGGGAAGTGCATCTCCCCACTGTCAGAGCCTGGTTCCCAAAACCCATCGGACTGGCAGCGCTTTGCTCTCCCTTGCTGTGCGCTGTGAGCAGCGGTGGGTTTCCATGTGCGCTGAGCCCGGTGAGCGATGGCAGCCTGTGTGCCTTCCCGTGCCTGCCTGCCGAGGCGGGCTTACCGCCATCGACAGCGTGTGGCTGTGGGTGCCCCTGCTGCAAGGCCCTTTAGAAACAGCCAAGCCTTGTCAGAGCGTAATAGGTGCCCTGAGGCAGCTGTGAAGGGTGGGAGGGAGGCGATGGCTCTAAGAGGACAGTACGATGGTGGTTGCGTTAGAGCTGCTGGTATTGCTGTGGGGTGGGGGGAAACAGCTGCAGGGCGTATGAGCCCTCCATCATGTCTGCAGGGCCAGGGTCTCCTTCCTGCACCCCATGGGAGAGTCTGGGCCGCAGGGCTGAGTGCCCTGTCTCACTGGGAGCCAGCCATCACTCTGACCGTGCCCAACTGCTCCATCGGTTTCTATAAACTCTCCACCAAATATTTGGGAATGCTAAACGTATCTGCAGTGGCTGACATTCCTGTTCACACACTGTTTATGCACCAGTGTTTAAATTCACAGGGGACTCTGCTGTCAGTAAATTTTAAGCTCTTCCAGCGGCAGTCTGGGAGCCCCTCTGTTTTACCTCCAAACTACAGCATGCAGACCCACTCCTGTTGTTAGACTTGAGGGGGCAGCACAGGGACCCAAAGAGATGGACTGGTGTGAGCTAGGCTGGCTGCCTGGGGAGTCAGGGATCAGCCCTCCCTCCTGTTTTTTGGACGTGCTGCTGCTGTGTGAGGTCACAGCGATGGGTTCTGGGACACCCTGTGGGTCTCTACTTGCAGCCACTCTCAGCCAGACCAATGCCAGGAACTGGGGGCTGTTGGCAGACAAAGCTTTCAATGTCCCACGAGGGAGGTGGGTCGTATCATAGGACCCAGAGACAGGGTCCTTACCTCAGGCGCAGCTGGCTGTCCGACAGGCTCTCCTAAGGGGAAGATGACTTTGTGCTTCCTCTGTTGCTACCCTCTGCTCAGCACCTGCTGCTGGGCAGCGGGGGGGGGGCAGGACGGACTAGGAGGTGAACTCCACCCTCTCTTGCTTCCCTCCAACCTTCCTGTGTTGTGGCAACTCTTGATATTCCTGCTTGCTGTGGGACTAGCAGCATCACATTCAGAGAAGCAACTTGAATGGCAGCCCTCCATGCACCTTCTCCCACCAGAGACAGCAGAGTTAAAAACACCACTGAGTGGTAAAGCCCATTTGTGCTCCTTCCTGGTGTCTGGGATATTTATTACGTGAAATAGAAGAGCTCCAGGAGTCAAGAGGGACCAGCACCCTGCAAAAGCCACTGCCTCTGGCTGAAGGCAGCCTTTGGCTCGGATGCCTGAGCTGAGCAGGAGGTGGCTGTGTCCTGAGGTCATTTTGGTGGGTGTTCTGCTCTGAAGCAGGGAGCTCAGCTCCTGGGAGCACCGGTGCTTCCTCCACCTGCGTCTGCTGGTTAGCACCTTGAGCTGACAACCATCTCCCCATGGGCAAAACTGCCCATCTTGATAACTTTTTTTAAAGAAAGAAAATGTTTCAATAGAGAATTCCCTCCCATTTCCCCTCTGCAGGGCCACCAGTGCTGCCAGGCAGGAGGGAGGCATGGGCAGGACCACCCAACACCCTCTCTGCTTTTGATTGCCCACAGGCAGAGACCTCTCCGTGGACATCACTGCTGCTGCGAGCTCCCTTTCTGAAGGTGACACCCTCCAGCTAAATTGCATGGTGGGAGCCCAGAAGGAGACAAGCAGGCACTTCCAAGTGCGTTGGCTCCTCAAGGGAGTGGAAGTGGCCAGGGTTGACCCCCATGGGGTATTGATTTTGGAGGAAGAACACGAGGAGAGAGCCAAGCTGGGGCAGCTCCAAGCGTTCAAGCAAAGCAACACGGTTTACGTCCTCACGATCTATGAGGTGGGGCTGAAGGACAGCGGTATGTACCGCTGCTCTGTTTCGGAGGTGAAGGCTCCTGGAGACGTTCACAGCATCCAGTCCAACCAGTCATCAGGCATCCAGGTGGATGTGAAGCCAATAGGTTAGTAAATCCCAATGTCTCCTCTTCTGGGTAAGCCCTGCTGTGATCCCTGACTGGGGAACTCTTCAAGTCTCTCATCCTGGCAGGGGCAGCACACCTGCGGTGTGCAGCAAGAGCACAAGGGTGGCGTAGATTTTGGGAGATAAGAATAGGAAAAGCACTTCCTCTGGCAAACATATAATACTGTAGATGCAGCAGCTCTCAGCAAAGCGCATGCCTTTAGCTCAGTGTCTTTGCAGTAGGCTTTGGGACAAATAGGTAGAGTTCTGGGAAGGTTAGGGCCTCCTGCGCCTTTGGTATGGAAAATTGTGAGCAACTGCTCTTGCTACTCCTGAGGATCACAGGATGACGTGCCAAAACAGGTACTTTTGGGCAAGGGTGATCGCTGCTCCTTCCCTTCCTGCTCTGGGGGGGTAACTTGTGGGAAGCTACTCTGAGATGTATAGGAGACACTTGGTTTCCCTGTCACAGCTAGATTATGACTATTCTCATGTCGCAGGAGCTGCCTTCTGGGACTGTCCTTAAGTATTTCTTTATGTATCCGTGTCCCAGGAAATATGCTAAAGAAGAAGTAAAACCCCATGCAGAACCACAAGGCCTTCTCCAAGGTTATAAGAAAAGGCTGGTTGGCAATTTCACACAGTTCCTTTCCTTTTCCAGTGCCAAGATGTACCTAGCCTCTCCATTTAATGCCATCTCTGCCTCTCAGAGGGCAGCACAGCCATGTCCCCTCTCACGCAGTAACCCTTGTTTGCAGAGCGCCGCACGCACCTCTCCGTGTCCACCCGCACGCCACAGGTCACGGCAGGAGAGGCTCTGATCTTCCTCTGCGAGGTGCGAGGAGCGACCAGCCGCGTGTCCGTGCGGTGGTGGCACCTGCCACCACAGCACACGGGTCCCCGCGTGTTGGTGGCCGCCATGGAGCGGGATGGCACCTTGAGCCTGGGCAGCACCTACCAGGACGGTGGGACGCGGGGAGGCCTCCGGCTGGAGAAATCAAGCTCTGGCACTTTCACCCTGGTGATCCCCACCACGCTGGACGAGAGTGATGGAGGGCGGTATGTGTGCGAAGTGACGGAGCAGTCCCGAGGCCAGAGCTGGACAGAGGAGGGGGAGACAGCAGTGACAGTCAGCTCCACAGGTGAGTTGGGCCACTCCTATTTCTGGGCTTTCAAGCTGGACGTGCTGGAGGTAAGGCTGGGGTAGTGGGTGTGGGTGCATGTGGGTGGGACAGAGGTCTGCTGTGCTCTGAGCTCCACTGCTGCTGCAGGGTGACCTGGGCTGATCACCTGGCCTGGAGAGCGTCAGTTTCCACATCTCAAGCAGGGTATGTGAGTCCTCCATGAGATGTTTTGGGAGAGACAGGTGGGGCATAACATGCTAAAACATCCGGATACCTTAACTTGAAGTTCAAAATACCTGTTCTAGCAGCATAATCACAGTATTTAAGCTCAACAAAGGCACTTGCTGTGTTGTATGGTGGCCTCTGTCAGACATGAACACCTGGTGCCAGCATCTGACTGTTTCTCCTCCTATCTGAACATGGAGCCACTACCCTCCCCAGTGTGCAATACCTGTGCTGTTTCTTATGATTGCCACAGAGGCAACTTTTGGCTGTGGTTTTAGGGTGTCTCTCCTTCCTTAGTGCTGGGCTTGGGCCACAAGGGTTGTTAGGCTTTTGTGGAGTGTGGAAAGAAGCAGCGAACAGGGTGGCGGCAGCAGCTGGGTCCCTGTCTCCCTGCCATGGAGCAGGACTGAGGAGCCTGGCCCAAAGGGTACTCAGGGATGTCCAAGGGGCTGGGAGGAGATGTAGGAGAGGGTTAGGGATTATGTGGGGCTGGAAGAGCACAGTGCAACTCGTGGGAGAGCAGCACGGGCAGAGGAACAGCAGGGCTGCTGGTGCCATGGGGCTGAGGTGGCTTGGGCCAGTGGGGACGGTGCTGTGTGAGGAGGGTGGCAGCGAGGTGGCATGGGACAGGGTTTCTGTCCCAGCACCAAGGGCTCTCTCCTCCCAAGCAGGTCTCGGTCTGCACGCCACGCTGAGGAGCCGAATTGTCACTGTTAGATATGGGCAGAGTTTTGAACTTGTTTGCCAAGTGAGCGCCAACTACACCATTGAGGAGGTGCCAGTGTCTGTGGGGTGGTTCTTCCAGCCCAGCCCACCTGCTGGTCTCTACCACAAGCTCGTCCAGGTCTTGCCAGATGGCACCATGAACTGGGAGACAGCGCAGCAACGCTTCCAGAGGAAAGCTCAGCTGACGAAGACTGCTACCTCCTTCAGGCTACACATCCACAGTGCTGTGGCTGCTGACGAGGGGGCATACCAGTGTGAGGTGAAGGTCTGGAGGAAGAACGCCCCGCCGCAGGGGCAGCCGGCCGCCGCCGCCACCACATCCAACGCCGTGGGGATAAGGGTGCTGCTTCCAGGTGAGCAGAACCGTGGGTGCTTTTTCAGCAGGGGTCTCTCTTTCTGCAACTTTCAATCCACCAACCATTACCAGGGGTAGCCAGGACCCTTAGTGGCTGGGGTGTCCCTAGTAAGGTTACCTTCTGGGGCCACACGGCAGTGCTGCCTGTTCTTTTACTTCCTGAGCAGCCGCAGATCCCAACAGTGCTCTTGGAGGCAAATTTGATCTTGGGGAGTAGCAACATCTGTCTGTTTGTGGATTATGCTAAGTGTGTAGGGATCAGCTTCCCCGATAAGATTTTAAGCCTTGTTTCTGGGAAGTAGAAGTTCCCCCGAGGAGCCTGGTTGAATGCTGGGGGGTGTGAGGTGCCTCCCGTAGTGGGGTACTCAAGGTGCACTGAGGAAAAAAGCTCTGTGGCTGTCTGCTGGGCCGGGAGCCAGCCCTGAGCCGCAAGGTGCTGGGGCTCAGGCTGGCAGCATCTCCTGCCAGGCACGGCTGGGCTGGGCTGCGCAGCCGGGACCCAGCCCGGGCTTCCCTTTTATGGCCGCCTCCGCGGGCAGGGCCTGCGCCGGCACAGCGCCTGCCAGCACCGCGCGGGGAGCCTTGGCCTCTTATGGAAGATGCTGCAAACGCCCCGCAGCCCCCCAGCCGTCCCTCCGTGGGTTTGCTCCCTGCCAGCCCCCAGCAGCAGCTCTGTGTCGGCTTGCCCTGCTTGCAGCTGGGGCTGCTGCAGGAATTGAAGGGGCTGTCCTGGCCAAAAGCTCAGAGCTTGTGAAGGCAGGCATGAGAATATGCTGGTTTGGGGTTGGTTTCTTGTTGGATTTTTTTTTTCCTTGTGTCTGTTCTGCCACCAAAGGAGAGCTCTTGCTCTTTTTTTTAAAGAGGGATTCTTCCTCGAATCCTTGGATTTTGGGGATCACAACCCAGTGAACTGAAATTAGGCTTCTTCCATGTTTTTCAGCTGATGGGTTTGCTGTGGCACGAGCTGCTGTGTTCCCTTTGCTATTTGGGCTCGTTTCCACGCTGCTCTCTCTCCTCCTCCACTTCCTGCTTTTTCCTCAACCCTGTGGAGCTTGGTGCTGGGGTTCTCCATGTTACACCTGAGCTACCATCTGCCCCAGAGAAGGGGGTCCATGGGGTGGCACTGAGGCTAGGGGCGGCAGCAGACAGCATCTGTGAGCATATGTTAGTAGTGTAAATGGTGTTAAGACAGGCAGGTGTATTTGTAGATCATCTTACAGCCCCGATGGTGGCAGCGGAGCAGCAAGATATTAAGATGTTTGGCTCCAAACATATTGCAGCAGTTACTGGATATCGTGATGGTGTAAAGATGGTGGGATCTAGGAGGGGGTGATCCATGGCAGGAGGTGGTTGCTAGCTTTAGTATCATCTCTCTGAGAAAGGCAGCACGAACCAGTGAAGGGTGTTCAGGAAGGTAGAGAAGTCTGGGAATGAAGCTGGCTCTAGCTGCAACAGGATGAGGCAAAGCTGCAAAAAATGAAGCTGCAAATCATGAAAATCACTAACCTGTTTCTTCATGTACAAAATCTCATGGTTGGAGCCTGCAGAGATACTGGAGTTCTTGACTTTTGCACTATACCTACAGCTTGACATCAGTCGGTTCTTTAAGAGTTTAAATGCCGCTGTGGATCTGGCCTGTAGCTTCAGCTGGGGGGGACATCTGTGGAAAGTCATAACAGAAGGGGAAGGAGGACAGATCCTTTCCATCTCAAACTTCCCAGGTAGCTCAGCACCCAACCCATGGTGGAATCCTATGGCAGGCAGATGGAGATCCAGCCGTAATGTGCTCTGCTGCCCAAACCTAGCAGTGATGCTCCCATCAGCCTCTCGGCCCAGCCATGTGCCATGGCCTCCCCCAGCTCTGGAACAAACCATGGGGCTGGGGCCTTTGTTCCAGCTGCCTCTGTGCCCCTTCTGCGTGCTCTGCTGGTCCTGGGCTGGGCAGGCAGCACAGTGTCAGTAGGCAGGGCTCACAGCAAGATGGGCAGTGAGAGGCTCAGCTTCGTTAATTAAATAGCAATTGAAAGGGAAAATAGCACCATGTCTTTCTGTGCCAGAGGCAAAGGCTGGCAGCTGCTCTGGCCTTTTCGGTAACTGATCTTTGGTGGTAGAGAGAGGAGACCCGGAGCTGTAACAAAGGGGCTTTGCAGCAAGTTCTCTGCTTCCTTTGGAGGTGATCTCTCAGAGCCTAACAGCAATTTTTCTCATTGAAATTGAGTGCTCACAGCAGCAGTTCCAGTGGCTCCTCTCTGAGCTCTAGCAGCTTTTGCTTCTCTGGAGCATTTTCTACCCCAGCGGGTGTCAGGCTGGGCTGTACTCAAGAGAGAGGCCCCCCGTGGCAGTGTGCTGTCTCCTGTGCTGACAGCCTCTCCAGGTTTGGGGAAAGGCCCTGGGTTTTACCCACCTGGCCCTGACTGAGGCAGCACAGCCGGGAGGAGCTCGGGTTGCTCAGGACTGTCTCCAGATGGCTTCTGAGTATCTCCAGTGTCCCACTCTGAAGGTTTGCACTTCCTTGAAGCCTGCTCTGGCCTGAATATGCTTTTAAGTACTGAAGTTGGAAGACAACAACTTGCATCTGGTTCTTAAGTATGCTTGAGCCTGCTTGATCTCCACGTCTATGGATGGGATGAATTTACACAGCTTCCTAATTAAGGTTGCTGCTTTCCTGTCTCTCCTGCTTCTTGCCTTTACCTGTTTCTTCAGGGCAGCACATGTGCTGTGAAATGCAGGACAGCGCTTGGTTCATCCCTTGGGAGTGGCCACCTCACCTCCCTGACCTCCCAGTGAATGTGTCTGCTCAAATCCTCACCGCTGAGGTGAGGCAGTAACCAGGTACTCGGACTTGCACAAGTCTCGCTGCGGAGGAAACAGTCAACCTGTGGGTGAAAGTGTGTCTGTCTGTCATGTGGAGAGAAGAGGGAGGAAGAACTATAGGGTGCAGAGAGAAAAGAGCAGCATAAGTGGACTTGAGCAGGGAGATGTTGTTGGTGAATTTCAGATAGAGGCAGAGGCAAAGCGCAGGGGTGTCAAGCCGTCATTTGGGGTATTTGGCATTGATCATTCTCAAGAGAGACAGTGATGGCCTCTGAAGTGGACTGCTTGAGTTTCAAGAAGAAATGCTTCAAGGAAGGGGAAAGGCATAGGCTTTCTCCTGCGATGTCCCCATCAGCCCATGTGGAACCAGCTGCAACTCCCTCCTGGTCTGCAGGCCCTCTCCATAACTGCTGTCTCATCCCTTGGGCAGATGCCATGGAGGAGAGCGCCCTGCTGAGCCTGCAGCCACAGGCAGGAGACAGAGATGCTCTGCAGTGGTTATCTCATCATGTCCTCTGTGGTGTGTCATCTGCATCCTGTCCTCAAACCAGCCCCCAAGGGGCTGAGCTTAAGGGAGCTCGGTTGCCCCCAGCCTCTGTGGTGCAGGCTGTCCTTGCATACAAGCTGAGCAGCAGAAAAATGCTAAGACCAAAGACTCAGTCTACCTTAAGACCCTGATGGTGTCTCGTGCTGAGTAATTTCTGTGTACCCATGGCTAGGTATGTGTGTGTAGTCCTTTGCCTGACTGCTGGCCTCATCTGAGAGAGGTGGTGTCTCGGCATGGAGGGGAGCAAGGGCCAAGAGGAAATGCAGGTGGTTGGAGGCCCTTCGGAGAGACCAGCTTAGAGCCTTCCAGCTAATAGAGGAGAAGGACAGGTGCCAATAACAGGTGACGTGTGGCAGGAAGGAGATCTCTCAAACCAGGAGCAGCACAGGGGCATGGGGAGCAACAGTGGGCCCTGTCCGGGGGCAGAGCTGCGGGTGGCACCTCAGCTCTCCTGAGCTGCTCCGTGCTGAGCTGAACGATTGCTGGGTATAGTCACAGTGGGTGATTGGAACCGTGTTATGTGGCTTCTGATTAGTAACCACAGCAAAGAACTGAGATGCAACTGTTACTGAAACCCACGTGAACTCTGCCTTCTCTGAGATAAAAGATGCTTGTTCACAGTCTCCGAAGCTGTGGGCTGCTTTTGTCACTTGTGTGTGATCCTGCCGATAAAGGCAGGGCTAGGCAGACATGTTTGCTACAGACAGAGGCTTTGGCCCCAACCTGCAACATGGTGGCTGCCCCACCTCCCCATTCCTGCCCTGTGGTCCCCACAGGTGTCTCCTCTGCTACTCCCCTGCCCAATAGCACTCTGTGATTCCCTGCCACAGTTCAAATAAGGGTGTGTGGATTTGCTGTTCCCCTCCTTTCCCCCACCCCCCTCTGCTCTAGCATCCCCTAATGTGTCTTTGCCTTCTGACCACCCTCTTCCTCACCCCTCTTTGGGCAGGTCTCTAGGGCCAGCCTTGTTCCTCTACTTGCTATCATCCCTGTATTGGCAGCTGCAGCTGGCATGATTGTTTTGTTTCTCCATTTTAGAAAGCAAGCTTCAGGTAGCTACAGAAGAGAGCTCTGTGGAGATTGCCGGCGGTGCTGACACAACCATCGAGTGCAGGATCATGTTTGCCCAGAACAAGTCTCAATTTGCTGTTACCTGGTACTTTGTACCTGTGGCAGATGAAACCCCTCTGCAAATTGTAAGGGCTGACTACAGGAGTGTACTGGAATATGGGGCCAAATTCAGCTCTTCTGCACTAAAGTCCCGGTTCCTGAGCCAGAGGGTGTCCAGCAATGCTTCCTGGCTGCGGATACTCTCTACAAACCCCCGGGACCAGGGCAGGTACTACTGTGTGGTAGAAGAATGGCAGTGGCTGGTAGATGGCTGGTACAAACTTGGAGAGGGAACATCGGGAAGGACCACGCTAGAGTTCAAACTCCCAGGTGAGTGTGTGGTTATCTCTTGTACAGGTGTTACTGGAGGAGCTTGGATCAGTTTACCACAGGGCCCCCCTCTCCAAAGCTGACAGGACTTAAGAGAAGCAGTAGCTCCTGCATTGGATCTCAGATTTGGGGATGCAGGAGGTGTCAGTGACTCTCTAAGGGAAATAGGGAATCAGAAAAATCTGCCACATCCTCACAAACCAACCAAGTTGGTATTTTTACCACTGGCAGATGATGTCTAAGGCTTTACAACAAAGTGAATTGTGGCATTTCCGTTCCCCTCCAACTCATGGTGCAATTGGCTGGTTGTACAGCACTGTGAATAGAGAAGCAGCCCTGGCCTGGTACTCTCGAGCATCCTGAAGCAAGGCACGAGGTTCTCCTCACCCTGCAACACCTGCTGTTGAGAACAAGGCCAAAGGCTCAAGTGCTCACAGCTTGGGTGCTGTTCTGCTAGGGTACACAGTGGGTCTCCCCAGCTCAGCTCTTCCCTCTCTCAGCCTCGCCTAGATTATGGGTTGCAGCCCTAAATAAAATGGATCAGGGAATTCCAGCTTCCTAAATGGCTTTTGGTCTAAAGGATGGATGCCTTACTGCTGCTTTGGAGGGGTGGGAAGCATTACAGCAGAGGGCTGTGAACAGGGGGTAGAGGTGAAAAGCATCCCAGGGAGGCTGAGTCACAGGAGCAAAGGGCCTGTGGGTGTCCTGCAGATGCTCTTGTGAGAGGCCATCCCAATCCCCCACCCTTCATTCCGGAAGGTTGCCATCAGCCCGGCGGCACAGGCAGGGGCACTCCCATGGCAGTGCAACACCACAGTGCCTCTTTCTGCTTGTGTCCTACCCCAGGGCACCAACTGCAGCTGGAGAAAACCAACCGCAGCGTCTCAGTGAGGGAGGGCGAGGAGGTGACGCTGCACTGCCTGCTGCAGGGTGCCCACCTGTCTGCCACCCACCTCTCGGCCACCTGGTTTCAGGAGAAGGAGGGCGGCCATGTCAGGCCCTTGCTCACCCTCCACCGCGACGGCGCCATCGAGTACCCCCAGGAGAGCCTGGCTGCGAGGCTGCACCTCCGGCGCCCCGCTGCCGCTGACTTCAGCTTGACACTGCGCAGCGTGGAGGAGGGCGACGCTGGGCTGTATCACTGCCAGGTGCAGGAGTGGCAGCTGCAGAGCGAGGTGAAGAGCTGGGCTCTGCAAGCCTTGGCAAGCTCAGGCTACACCCAGCTCGCCACCATCCCACCAGGTAATGGGCATGAGGGGCTGCCCCCCCTCCCCCCACTGTTTTCCCTTGACCTATGCTGGGCGGATAAGTTGGTGGGGAGTAATGGTAGCTGTCTGCTGGTGGTGCCACCTGTAATGGCAAGGATGCAGCAGGGCTGGGAGGACTTGCTAAGGGATCGCAGTGGGGTTCAGTGAGATTGCCAGGGTTGTGTTGGGGGCCAGCACGGCAGACAGGAGAGCTTTTCAAGGACCTTGTGCTATGGGCCTGGCAGGGTGGAGTGAATGAGATTCCAGTCTCAGCCCATTGACCTGCCAGGGCTGAGACCCAGGTGCTTGGCATCATAGACAGAGGTGGTGGTCAGATAAGATAATAAGAGTTCTGACAGTGTGAGATATGTGGTCCCAAGGGTGCCATTGAGCGCTCTTGTGTCCACAGCACATTGTAGCTCATTAATTCTCTTGAGGACCAGGGGCACAAAGCCCTGCTCTCTTGCCCTGCCCTTGGGGCCAGAAGGCTGATTGTTTTGGGGCAGAAATTCTTGGTGGGTATGATTTTTTTTTTTTTCTTCTTTTTTCTCCTGGCAAGTCCATCTCCAGTGAGTTCTCTAAAAACAGACTGTGTCTTTTTGAGGTGAGCTGGGCTGCCTGCTGGATGCAAAAATAGAGCTGGGTTCTGCTTGCATGATTTCAAATAAAAGCAAAGACTTCAGTCAGGCACGTGCAGTGTTTTAGGGAGGTAACTGGGAGGGAGAAGTACTCTCTTGTTGGCTTTTTGGGGAAATCGGAGGCTTGGATGACCCATGTGGAGGAAGAAATACAACTGAAAGCAATCACGTTTCCCCAGCTGAGAGGAGCCTGCTGTTCTTCTCGTGCCTTCAGCCCTGGAGTTGCTGTGCCTGCAGCCAGGCTGGGTGCCCACACATGGCTGTAGCTTCTGCAGCGATTACCAATGCTGACCTGACGTGGAAGAGCTCAGGGGACACTGTAGAACCTTGTGCCAGCTACTGGCACAGGCACGCACCGAGCCTGCCAGTGTGACCCTGCACCTACAGCACAGCTAATCTGGGCTTAATTGCACAGGGGGGCACTGACTACACTTCAAACCCCTGATGTTATCTGTCTTCCCGCTGTTGTCCCTCAATGGCTCCCTCTAGCACAGATTTCTCCTCCATCAGCTCCCTCTGTCTCTTGTTACCCATTACTGGTGGAGTTACCATGGCTAAAATTGCACAGGAGCTGCTGGAAAATTCTCCTCCAATTTCTGTGTAAGTGTTTTTACCAAGTGGTTTCCATGGGTTTCAGAAAACCCGAGGTATTAGCTGGGTGATTTTTCTTACATGTTTTTCCAGTGGTGCAGGTATCTCAAATCTCTTTCTCAGATTCCAATGCTTCGGAGTTTTCTGAGGGGTGATGGTGCAACCATGTGCAACTATACCCATGAACAGGAGCAACTTCAACTCTAACCCCTGATGCTGCCCTTCAGGATACCTCCCTAGTACTATAGAGGCATTCATGTAGTGGAAACTTCTCCCTGTTTTCCTGTGGGAGAGTAAATGCTGCTTCTATCCCTATGGATGGGGCACAAAGCTTCATAGGTAGAGAGATAAAAGCCAGTTTCACAGCTAGAAGTACCCTCTGGTTGGTTCATCCCTTGGGTCACACCCAACCCACCAGGCCGTGTGGGTCTCCCATGGACAGGAAAGCTTCAAACCAGCAGACCCACACGCTTGCATGGCTGTGTAGAGCAAGCATAAAGCACCTGCACCTGGGTCTTGGGTAAAGAGGAGAACTGAGGAACAACTCTGAAAATGGATAAAACAGACCTAGAGGAGTTGGCATGATCCTCCATGGTAGGCCAGCTGCATCTGAGGCAAGCCTGTGATGTTGAAGCTGCGTGTCAAGTTGAGGAAGATTTTGATGGGCAGGATTAATGGGTGTCTGAAAAAGAGCCCAGGGCAAAAATGGAGAGGCTGCAGAAATGATTGCTTGTCAACTACCATGGGACTGATCAAACATGGTTTTTTTTGAAGCACCCATAGGGTCCACCAGCAGTATGGGCAGCCTCCACCTCAACTAGGGAACTGATCTGCAGGCAGCTCAAACAGGATAGCCTAGTGGCAGAAGCAAGGAGGGGCAGTTGTCTGTGGGAGAAAGGGACCTCCTGGGTCTAGTTTCCTTTCCTTTCCTGTTGTCCCTCCCTGTTTGGTGGTGAAGGTTCTGACTGCTGTCACTGGTGTTGGACAGGGGTTCAGGCGTGAAGGGTGTGTGGCTTTTCCTTATTGGGCCCAGTCTGGACTGGGTTAGCTGAAGAGCTGTGTTGCTTCTGTTGGAATATTTCAGCTGAACAAGCCAGGGATCTACCTGACCTCCCAAACAAGAAATTGAGGCAAATTACCTGGCTTCTCTCCCCTTTCTCCTCAGGTGGCCTGCGTGCATTCTTTAAAATTGGTAGCTATTGAAGGTGAGGGAAAAGTGATGGGAAGATAACCTACAGAAACAGTAGGAGAAAGAAACTAAAACTCGTTCGGGGCCTCAATTTATTTTCCTTTTTTTTCCTCCCCCTCCAGAGTCAACTGTTTTGTCTAGGATCTGCTCATCCCCATCACTGCTGAACTTTATCCTATACTTCCCACTGGTTCTGATCCTCCTCCTGACCCTCGGTGTCTTCTGCTGGTGCTTCAGATTGAGAAAAAACAAGAAGGGCAGCATCACAGGGGACCAGGTAATGGAACTGCAAGGGACTAACGGCTTTGAGAAAACATAGCTGCTCTACAATGGCCAATGTAACTTGAAGGTGCAGAGCTGGACAGCTGAGGAGGACTGAGTACTCGCAGAGGGGCTTTTTATTGTTTTGTGGTAGCTCTTGCAATAAATCCTTGAAACTGCATGGGGCTTTTTTCAGTGGAACAAAGCATTTTCTAATTACTAAGCAAATAGAGTTTTCATAACAGGCATTCCTGTCTCTTAGGTTAGGTACCCACCTATTTTCACACTCTGTTCATTGTGGTATGTTTGAGGTCCTTGCAGTATGCATCTCCCACTGTGCATGGAAGTGGTGTTATAAGGGGAAAAAGCAGCTTTTATTGTGTTGTGACACAAAAGTGTCCAATTGTGTTGTGGGTTTGCGTGGCTGGGTTCTGGTGAAGGGGGAACTGTAGGGGTGGCTTCTGCAAGGAACTGCTAGAAGCTTCCCCTGGGCCCGACAGAGCAAACACCAGCCGACTCAAGGCTGGACCCGCCGCTGACCAAGGCCGAGCCCATCAGCGACGGTCACAGCGCCTCTGTGATAACATACTTATGCTGCTTTTCCCTGCCAGAGAAGGGAGTGAGAAGATGTAAGAAACTGTGCAGACATCAAGGTCAGTGAAGGGGCAGGGAGGAGGTGCCCCAGGTGCTGGAGAGAGATTTCCCTGCAGCCTGTGGAGAAGACCATGGTGAAGCAGACTGTCCCCTTGAAGCCCATGGAAGATGACGGGGAGCAGAGACCCCACCTGCAGCATGTGGTGGACCCCACATTGGAGCAGGTGGAGACATACGGAAGACACTGTGACCCACATTGGAGCAAGCTCCTGGCAGGACCTGCAGCCTGTGGAGAGAGAGGCCCATGCCAGAGCAGGTTTTCTGGGGGGGCGAGTCCATGAGGGACCAGGCTGAAGCAGTCTGGGCCTGAGGGACTGCACCCCATAGCAGTGACCCACGCTGGGGCAGCTGGTGAAGAGCTGAAACCCTGTGGGAAAGGACTTGCATTGGAGAAGTTCATGGAGGACTGTCTCCTGTGGGTGGGACCCCACGCTGGAGCAGGGGAAGGGTGTGAGGAATGCCCCCTGCCCCTGTTAAGAAGGAAACCAACTTGTGAGGAACTGACCAAACCTCCCATTCCCGATCTCCCCCTCTGACATCTGGAGGGGAGGAAGGGAGAGAAATCATGAGTAAAGTTGAGTCTGTGAAGTCACACTTCTCATTATCCTACCCTGGTTTCAGTGTGTGTGCAGTGCAGTGTAATAAATTAGATGTGGTTTTTGTTCCGTATTGAGTCTGTTTTGCCTGTCTTTATCTCGACTCCTGAGCCTCTCAATACATATTTTCTCCCCTGTCCAGCTGAAAAGGGGAGTGATAGAGCAACTGCATAGTGTTCAGCTCCCAGCTGGGGTGAAACTATGACAAACTGCTACTCATTTTAGGTGACTTGACAAAAACTGTGTGGTGTGCAGGCTAAAAACTTGGGGCAGAGTTGGAATATTGAAGTCCCATTGGGACTTCCCTTTACTCACCCTTTGCTTGGGAAGCTCTCAGACACTGCTGTCCCCTTGTTTTGGGAGAGCCTGTGCCCAAAGAGGATCTTCTCTGAAAGAAAATGGGTCTTCATCACAAAACCTGTCACAGGAATGTGAGGACTGAGCAGGGCTGGCTGGGGCTGAAGAAAGCTCACAGCAGGGGTACCAGAGCTGCCCACAAAAAATAAATCCTGCTGACCATTGGAACCAAGAGTCTTGGATCCCAAAAGAAGTGGACACCGAGCCATTCTGGATATGAGCTTACAAAAACTTTCCAGCTCTTTCCTTCGCTAGGACTGCTGTAGGAGAGGACAGCATCCAGCCCCTCTAGAAGATCTGAGTCCTTCACTTTCCTTACAATTAGAAAAGCTGCCTGTCCTATATCCTAAGGAACTGGGAGACACTTCAGTCCCTTTCTCCTTGAGAAAGCACTTTTCACATAAGTCTGAAGGCTGCTGCTCTTGTTTCCCTGTCCAGCCCCTCTGCGCTGGCCGGCTCGGGCTTGCTCAGCCCTTCCCCGCGGTTTGTTTTCTGAACCTCGCGCGGCTTTTCCCTTCGCTGCCCTGACCCCTGTCTGCCTGTCTCATTTACACATCCCAGTAGGATGTTTGATCTTCCCTGTGTGTGTGACAGCGTGGCACTGTTTGTCCTTGGCTCGCAACCGACGGGCCCCTCTCCTGCAGATTTGCTGCCCAGCAAGTTGTTTCTCCGCTGTGTGCTCAGGCTGTTGACTCTTCCTATCTACGTGAAGCAGCATTCGCGTGGCTCTGCCGAACAGCTTTCTGTACCAGCTTGCAAAAGATCCTGCTGCCTGTTTGTCACAGTCCTGTCTTGATAATGCTTTAACCTGTGGACTGGTCTCAGTCTGTTTTGACGGAGAAGCAGATGCTCCCGGGACGTTAAACTCCTACAGGTTTCATGAAAAGGCGGTAGCTGGGTGAAGGAGAGGAGGGAGGAGAGTTGTCTCACCAAGGGACATGTGAATTGCTGGACAGCTGGCTCTGAGCCAGCATACAACTGGCTCCCTGGCACCTGGTTTGTAATTAGGGGGGTACAAGAAAGGAGATGTGGGCATGTTAGGGTGTGGGAAAGAAAAGGAGGATTTGGTTTTGACCGTAAACTATTAACAATTAACCTGTTCACACAGCTTATCTATGAATTTTGTGCTGTCCCTTTGGGCTTTTTCAATTGTTTCCCTAGCTTGCCCATAGAGTATGTTGTTCCACAAGCCTTAGTAAAGCCAAGAATATATGGTGCCTACTGCTTACCCCTTCCCACAAGGCTTGCAGCCCTCTTGCAGGGGAAATTAGGTATGTCTGGCATGCTCTGCTCTTGTTTAAAAAACACATGAAAAGTTTTGGGTTAGCGGCTGCTTTTTGTGTTCTTCTATGTGCTTGTAAGTACCTTTGTCCCCATGTCTCCCTGAAGATTGCAGTTATGAAGATGTGGGCTTTCAGTTTCCCCTTCTTTTTAAAAATAACCTTGCCCTCTTCTTGTCACTTGGTGTCTCACACCTCCTGAGGTGTTACCACAGCAAACCACTGACAGGCTGCCGCTTTACCTTCTTAGAACAGACCTCAACAAGATCAGCCTTCTGCTCAGAAATCTAACTTAACTTGTGCTGCTGCTCATTCCCAGGGTGCTGGGGGGTGGCGTGGGCCAGCCCCTACCCTGCTGCAGTGGTTGCATGCGCATGGGGTGAGCCCCCTGAGTGCCCGGGTTGGGTTTGGTGCATCACCCGAGCCTGCGCTGGCCCTCTGCTCGGCCACCTCAGCGTTCCCCTGCAGGTGTGCACGGGCGTCTTTGCTGCCCTCTGACTTCCACATAAAAAGCCACAGACTCTCCTGCAACATGAGACGGTGTTCTGGGGTTTGGGTTGCTTTTTTTTTTTGCCTGGTGGACCAGGGGAAGAAGGTGGGCAGAGAGGTGGAGGTTTCTCCAATAGTGGATCTTCCTTCTTGTGTCACGTTTTCGCTCAGTTAACCATAGGCCTGTGTAAGCAGCAGCTCTCTGTTCCCGTGGGTTTAGAGGTTTTAATTTAAGCTTTTAAAGCGTGCCCAGGGCCTTGAAAAAAGGGTCTGTGCCAAGGCTCTGGGTGTTGTTGCAGTGCTGGGGTTGTTTTCTCTTTATTTTCCTCTGGTTCTGCTGGATCACCACCAAACCTTTCAGCCGTATTTCTTAACATTTTTTTTTCCCCACAAACGAACTTCGAAAGAGTTACAACTTCTCACAGCAGAAGCACCAAACCAGACCTGGTTTTAAAGAGGACATTTCACTTGGCTGAGGTGAATGTATGAGATGGAGAGAGATGTGTATACGTGATGGGTCAGGGGATTGCAGCCCCCACTGGGGCTCTTGGCTACCTTTGTACCCCCTTGTTGCCACCTTTTTCCTCCAAGTGCAGCCTCCAATGTAAATTAGAGCAGAGGATAACATGTATATTTAGCTGCTATAGCCCCACAGGGGGGAAACTGTGCAGCAGTGCAGACCCTGCAGCACAGCCGTGCTCCTGTCGTGCCCCCTTCCCTCAACAGGCTCTTGCCCAGGAATGTCCTGTGTGAGGGCAGCGTGCGGTGGGAAGGTCCAGGTCCCTTTTGTAGGTTTTAAAGTAGCTTGAAGGTGCTACAGGGCAATGCAGAGCTTGGTCCATGAGGAATTAATCCACTAGGAAGTGGTTGCACTGGGCTACAGAAACACAGAAGCTGCGTTGTGCTCTTGTGTTTATCTATGAAGGTAGGGAAGCTGTGGGGCAAGGGCAGAGCAGCACGGGCTCTCAGTCAAGTGAGGAAGACCTTCGCTGTTCAGAAGACAGATGTCCTGAGGGTGGGACCTCTGCGCTACTCTGCTCCCCCTCTACTCTGCCCTGGTCAGGCCCCACCTGGAGTATTGTGTCCAGTTCTAGGCTCCCCAGTACAAAAAAGACAGGCATCTCCTGGAGAGAGTCCAGCAGTGGGCTACAGGGATGGTTAAGGGCCTGGAGCATCTCCCCTGTGAGGAAAGGCTGAACGAGCTGGGACTGTTCAGCCTGGAGAAAAGAAGACTGAGGGGGATCTTATTAATGGTTATAAATATCTGAAGTGTGGGACAGAGGGGGAAATGGCCAGCCTCTTCTCAGTGGTCTGTGGGGACAGGACAAGGGGCAATGGCCTCAAGTTGGAGCACAGGAAGTTCTGCACCAATATGCAGAAGAACTTTTTCACAGTGAGGGTGACAGAGCACTGGGACAGGCTGCCCAGGGGGGTGTGGAGTCTCCGTCTCTGGAGATATTCAAGACCTGTCTGGATGCTGACCTGTGCGACCTGTCCTAGGGAACCTGCTTTGGCAGCAGGGTTGGACCCGATGATCTCTGGAGGCCCTTTCCAACCTCTAAAATTCTGTGAATCTGTGGGATGGGTGGGAGTGCAACCCCTGCATTGTGTTGCCTTCCTGGAATGCTACTGTGGCACCTGCCTTTAGGTGCTCAGTGACCTGCTGGGGCAGCTTGCCCAACGTGCAATGGGATGGGAGTTGCACCAGTGTCTCCCTCACCTGAAGATGGGTGCACCAAGGACCTCTCGCTGTGAAGGCTCCTCCATCCCCTGGGGAGGCTGGGTGAGTGGGTGATGGATTAGTTGCTGTGCAGGAATAGTGGGAAGTAGCTTGCAAGCAAAGAGGTACTTTGTGTCCTCTGGCAGCCTGTGGCTCAGGATTTCCGTGCCTGCCCTGCTCCCTGGGAGCAGAGGTCACAGCAGCAGCATGCTGTCCTGCACTGCCGGGGCAAGGTTGCTGAGGAAGGTTGAAATGCTTCTGAACAAAAGACTTGGGAGTTCTCCTGGGAGGTTCCCTCTCAAGTAGCATCTCTTCATGCCTTCCTGTTAACTCTGAGCTGGTTTTGAAATTTGACATTCAGTTTTCTGCCTGTGATAAAATATTTAAAATCTGGAAAGAAAAGATGGAGTTTTGATATGTGTTTTGGTCTCACTTGATGCCATTTTGCATTCCAGCTGGTTCCTGCAGCCCCTGCTTGTTTCGTGTGTCCTTCAGCCTTGGTCTTTGGCACCTAAACCAAAGAAGAACCACTCCTAGAACTCTAAACCTTCCTTAGCCACTAAAACCGCTGCATCATATCTACCTACTGCTGGGTTGGGGATTTTTTTGTCCTCTGCCTCCTCTCTCTTTTCAGATAATATGGGATTACAGTCCTGTTGCACAGGGCAGGAGAAGGCAGCCCTTGCCCTAGAGCAAAGCTTTGCAAGGCAGAAGCAGCGCTTCAAGGCGGGAAGGATACAGAATTATAGATTTGTAGGGGTTGGAAGGGACCTCAAGAGTTCACCAGGTCCAACCCCCCTGCCAAAGCAGGTTCCCTAGGGCAGGTAGCACAGGGAGGTGTCCAGACGGGTCTTGAATATCTCCAGAGATGCAGACTTGAGAGGTGATGCAGTGTCTTGCTCACTTTGCTACTGCAGTGAGCAGGAGGGACCAGCTCGGAGTCCTTTCAGCCAGCTGCAGTCAACAGCAGAAAGATTGGTTGTGGTGACATGGGGCTGGCAAATTTAATGGTCCCCTACCTGCTTGGGCATTTAAAAAATACAAAAGTCTTTTTGTGGGCATCATTGAAACCAAAGACAAGCTTGTTTCCCTAGGTCTTCCTAGTTAGAAAGGTGAAGTGGAAAGTGAGGTCAGACACTACTTGCTTCTGCAATTTGTGCAAGAAACAGGATACTGCAAGCAACAGCTTTGAGTATGTGCTCATGGGCGTTCCTGCTTTCATTCATTAAATTGTTTTCCTTGCTTTCATTGATTTCATCATGTTTTTTTCCCTGTATGTTTCTTAAGGAGCGTTATGTGTTTCTAAGTGACAGGGGCAGGGAGCCGAGCCCTGCTCTACAGCCAGTGCCCCTGAGCTCTCCAGGGACATGTGGGTGCAAACCAGCTACTGCCATTGCAAACCACTCGCCTCCATCAGCAGCTTTACTCAACAAGAAAAATCCGAGCTGGGGGTACTTTGTCTTTTAAATGATCCCACGCTTATCCCCCCTGCAGGCACTGGGAGCAGGTCCTGTGCCTCCGCTGCTGGGAAAAGAGAGGGGAGAGGGAAGGAGCTGCTCCTCCAACATCCCTGGAGGCTGCCCTTGCCATGGGCGCTGTCCCGGGCCCCTCTTTGGGGATCATTGAGAAAGGGGGGTGTCTGTGAAGCAGGGGGTGACCTGGTCTCTGGTCCTATGTGTGCTGTACCTGCCTCTTGTAGGGGTGGGAGGAAAATTAGTTACTGGCACTGTCAACTAAGTGTGGAAATTCACCGGTGGGGGTGGAGGGGAATATTTATTTTATCACTATTTTAAGCATGAGGGAATGATGGGCGAGTGCTGCATGTCAAGCCACGAGGGGCTGTGACTCCTCGCAGCCCCCTCTTGGGACGCTAATAGGGCGGAGAGGCCCACCGCCCCATGTGCAAGGGGAGGGCCGTGACCAATGGCTGTTAAATGCAGCAGCGACGCCTCACACGGTGGCTGGGGGATGAAAGGCAGAGGCAGCCTGAACTGTAACGCGTTTCGTTTCCCCGGTAATGAGGGAGACACACTGTGGAGACGGAACCAGGGAGAGGGAGACCGCCAGATGCTAATTTCTGTGCCTGCCGCCGCCGCCGCTTTGATCTGAAGCAAATGCCCGTTCTAAATTGCAGACGGATGCAAGGCAGGTACCAGCCAGCCAGCGGCTCACAGGCTTAATGGAGTGGGACGGGCGCTTTTGCCTGATAACGTTAGGAGAGGCAGGCAATTCAGAGAGGAATTACCGAAGGTCTAAAGAGGGGCGGGATGGGGAGAGGATGGGGATGTTGCAGGGTAACTCTTGCCACCATGGGCATGGCCCAGAGTCCCCTGATTTCTGTCCTTGGGGAGCTGTGCCTGTGGTAAGCACCTGGACCCTCCATGCTTGGATAGAAAGCTGTGAGCACGCTGTCCTGATACTGCGCTTTTAAGGCAGCACAAGGTCATCCATCTCTCAGGTCTTGGAGTGTGGGCATCAATTTGACATGCTCCCCAGGTGAGGCAAATAAGTGGGAGCCTTAGTAGCTCATTTTGTGCTCTCCTTTGGGCATTTAATTGGATTTCAGAGGTGCAAAACTTTCTGTGACTTGACCGATGAGGCTGTTCAGGGGCATACCCAGAGGCTCCTGGCAACAGGGTCATCAAGCCAGAAGCAGTGATCTCACATTGGACAACCATATCTTTTTGAGCCTCTGCTATGGGCAAAGATCTGACCTGACCTGTTTGAAAAATGAGTGTCTGAAGGGATGTTTATCATGCTCTTGGCTAACATAAGTTATTTGGTCACTAGGCCAGTCTGCAGCATACCCTGCATGGGTGTGCAGAGGTCTGGCTGGCTCCACAAACTGCTATGCTAGACCAGGGAGACATGGCAAGGCTGGGGGACCTGAAAGCAGCTGGGAAGCCTGACCTTTGCTTCAAGTAAGGCAGAAATTATCCGGCTGTTGAGAAAGGCAGGTGTGGTGCTCCAATCTGTTGGGTTCTTTGGAGGAGTCAGTGAGCATCTGGCTAAGAAAAATTATGTGGATGTAGTTTGTACAGAGCCAAAAGTCTCCATGATCTCCATGATGTTTGTCACCAAAGGGCCTTACAGATAGGATAGCCTATTTATTAAAAATACAAGACAGAAAAGAAAATAAAGAGTTCTAACAGAAACCAGTCATGAGCCCTGTGCTGCTCAATGAACACATAAAAGGCCTGGAAAAGAGGGTGGCTACTAAGTGGAGAAAGTCAGTATTAAGTTAGTCAAAGGGTTAGGAGTAAGGGCTGGCTCTGACAAAGCGCACTGGGGTGCTGTGAGACTGAGTGGCTGGGTGATGAAGCCGCAAGGTGACGTTGTGCACTGGTGGCTGTGAAGTGAGAGACCGTGGTGGAAACATCAGCCTCAGCCTTGCAAACAAAGTGATGGACTCTGGGCTGGCTGCTGCTGCTCAGAAGCCTGATCTTGATGTGAGGATAGCCAGGTGTAGATGTGAGCTGCCTCGCCTTCCAGGCAGCCCAGAGAGTCAATGAGATGTCCTGAGTTATCAGGAAAGAGATACAGACCAAAATAGGGAGCATCATTACACTGCCATGTACACCTACCACCTACCCACGCCTTCCGTGCACGGCTGGGGAGGACAGGTCTGGCAGAGGGTGCAGGGAGGGTTGGCAGGGGCTGGTGAAACTCATGATGTGGCTTCCAGGTGGGGAATGGCTGAACCACCTGGGGCCTGTCACTCTGGGGGAGGTGACCCCAGGTTGTGCGAGAAGTCTCAAGTGGTGAGGAGAGGACCGACAGCAGACGGGCTTTCCTTCTCTCCCTGCACTGGAGCGGTGGGATGTGGGAGAAGGTAGCCAGTGGCAGCCCTAGAACAGGAGGGGAATGAAACAGAGCAGGGGTTTCACGCAACACAGAGTCCTAAAGGATCACAGGATCCTTGTCATGGGATGCTGTGCTGTAATTCTCTGTTCTGCAGGAGAAAAGGATGAGGAGGGGACTCTACTAAGCACTGCTAACCATGAAGTAGCCATCCCATCAAGTCCTGAGTGGTGTTTTGGGGAAGGATCACAGGTGACTGCTCTGCTTTTGTCTTCTGCTTCAGGCCTGGGCTTTTGGCCATTGCTCAAACAAGGTGAGGAAGTAGAGAGTCTGGCCATCTAGACATTTTTTAATGATGTTATTCTGTGTTTATTTTCTAGCTGTGTGTAGAACTGTATAAGATGAAAAAAAAAAAAGGCACATACCCCCTCATGTTTCCCTTCCTTTCCTAGTGCCTATCCAGGCTTTTATTCTTTTTTTCCTTACAAATGCTTCTCAAAAGCATTAGTCCCCTCTTTCAGTAGAGTAAATCACACTAATCTGCGGGCCACAAGGCAAGATGAAGTTTTTAGATCATCCTTTCTTCTTCTACAGCATTTTTCCATTCAAGGTCTTCACACCCTCACAATAGCAAAGTTGAGAATTTTCCCTGCTTAACAAATGAGGGAATGTGGGCACAGTGGTTTGCTGTGAAACAGGCAAAGAAATCAGAGATCAGCTTTTTAAAATCATCTCTTAGAGGAGGAGACAGGAGGAAAGGCTGACTCCAAAAGTGAGAATCAAAGGGGGGAAAAAAAAATCTAAGCTGGACCCAAAATAAGTTTCCATAGAAACAGATTTCTCTGAGAATGAATGAACACAGTATGAAACAAGACTGTGGGGTCCAATTCTGCAAAATATTTAAGCATGTTCCCTGCCTATCCCTATTCAGCTCAGGACGCAAGCATGTGGTTCCCATGGAGGCTTATGAGCTTTGTCTGATGGAGGCAGAAGTAAGGAGAAGCTGTGGTTGGGATCTGGGCTTTCTCATACTTCCTCACTGCTGCCAAACTTGCAACGTCTCACTTTTTTTATGACAGCACGTGTTGCTTTGTCACAGACCCTGGTGCTTCCAGCAAGAAGTTCCAGCAGAATCTTCCTTCCCTCGGGTGGGGAGTGGAGTCAGCAGAGTGTTTACTTTGCTGGGGACTTTATTGTTTTGTTAATTAACTCTTTTTCTATTTACAAGCAGAATCAAATTTACATGGGATATTTATGCTGTAAATGAACGCCATGGTGATTATCTGATAATTAACTGGAGAATTGATAGCATTAGAGGTTGAGACTTGTTCCTAATCTATCTTCTGTGCACCTCTATTTATGGCCTGTAGACGTTTCAGAGATAGGATAGGTTCTTAATATCTTGCATGCTAATTGCTTTTATTGTAACTGTGTGCTGGTAAGTGGTTGGGTTCAGTTTAAGCTATTTAAGGCTGTTCTGTGCATTCCACAGTGTCATGTCGTGTAGTCCCCCTGCCCATCCCCCCCCTCCCCCCTCCCCGTGACTTTATGTTCAGTCAAATTAATAGGACAAATAAGGTCTGACTCTGAGTTTTACTCCCATTTGCTATACTTGGAATAGACAAAGCTTTTGTGCAGCCAAGCTGTGGCTCCTCTCCTTCACGCAAACTTTCCATCTTCTTATTCCCTGCTTATTTCACACTGGCTTTGAACTTTTTATTTGAGGAAGGGTCTCTTTGTACACAATTACCCAGTTTCCCTTTTCCCTGAGCCCCCATGCCTGTCCCAGACAAGCTGAACTCTCAAGGCACTTAAATAACCCATTTTAATGTAACGTTTGACGTGGAAACTGTTGGCTTGCTGTTCAGTCTGTAGGAACAGTCTCCCCCTCTTGTCACCCATCAGGTCACCAGCACTGCCTCTGCAGCGGGGTGGTGATGGTCACTGGCGGTGAAGCTGGTTGTTCGCAGAGGTGCAGCCAAAACTGCCCCTTAACACTGCAGGGCTTCAGTTTTCCTTCACAGCTGGAAACTGTTCTTTCTCAAAACTTTCTCTGGCAGGGAGGCGGAAGACACGCTTCATTTCCCAGGGATTCTGTTGTTTCCTGGCGCTCACTGAGAGCCGCGCTCACTATGCCAGGCATCCCCCCCTCATCCTCCCTGCTTTAGGACAGACTTCTATGTTGTGTCCATGCCTTGCCATCCAAAAGCGAGCGCTGGAGATGGCAGCAGTTACGCCTTGCTCAGTGGAGAGGATGCTGTCAGAGGAAACTGCATCCATCCGGCAAGAGCAGCGAAGGGAGCGGCGGGTGCCTGACAGCCAGTCGTTCTCCTCGGATGCCTTCAGATCCCCAAGGAGGCCTGAGACCCATGGCCCTGCATGCCCAGCAGCGACAGCCACCCAGTGCAGAAGGTGAACTCTGCCTGCTTCCCAGCCAGCCTTGCCCAGGTCCCCCCGGGGAGGTGTCCCAGGCCCATGAAACAAGCAGTGCACCCCTTCCTCCGTGCTGCAGAAGTGAGCCAGGTGGGTGTACCCCAACCTGGGCCACCTCTGCTGAGCCACCTCACCAGGCACGTTTCCCTTCGGAGCTCGCAAAGCGTGCTGTTGGCGTGCCAACCCGAAGCCACGCGAATGAATCAAAACAATCTATTTTTAATCCAGTGTGAGATCTCTTACTCTTGGCTAGTTATTTTTTTCCCCTCTGTAATTGGTTCTGTTTTCTGCTAATGATCTGAAATCTAGCATCTATTCCTGCCTCAGAGTGTTACTTTGATAATCGGTGTTAAGGAAGAAGATTAAGACTGTCATCGGCAGCGGAGGCTGTGGGACATATGGGTGCTGCAGCCCTGTTAGTGACAGACAGAAAGCTGTTTGGAGGCAGTGGGACAGATTGTCTGGGAGCCCTGGCTTAGCAGCAATAAAGGCTGACAAGGTAAGTGGTGCTGGGAAAATCCTGTTAGGGAAGGAAAAGAGCAGCCTGGAACTGAGTGATCACAGGACGCCTGGTATTGAATATGCTGTTTCTCTACAGAATTTAATTCACTTCAGCACAGAAATGGGATTTGTATTTCTCTCCCTGTTGCACCAACTTCATTAGCAGGCTTGTGGGGTGCTCTGAACATCCCAGCATTCAGCAATGTGTCAGGACCAAAAACTCATTCTGACCATTCATGGAATCACAGAGTCACAGGGTTGAAAAAGACCTTTAAGATCATAGAGTCCAAACATTCCTGCCCTCTATGAAACCATGTCTCTAAGCACCTCATCTATTTGAGGCAGCTGATTCAGGTTTGGATCAGACATTTCCAACTCCGTGGTGTTTGCAGATGCTGTGGAGTTGGATGAAGGATCCAGAACAGCATCCCCAGATGTGATGGCAGTTAGTAGCTCCGGTGTAGAAAGAGTTTTTGCTGAGCTGGAGGGGAGCTGTTTCCGAATTCAGGGAAGGCAGCATGGGCAATAGAGATGTGTATGTATACACACGTACAGTGAAACCTTTGGGTATGTGCCAGTGCCGTGTCTCCAATGCTGGGAGCTGCCCCATAGGCAGTCTCTTTTTCCATGATGGACATGTTTTGCAGCAATCTCTCTAAAGCATTTCCCTGGCTCTGTTTGGCCAGCGGGTGACTTGTTGCCCGTTCCACTGCAACAGGCAGACTAGCCGTGATTTATACGGGACAGCTGGGGCTGGTGATTTGTGTGCTGGTGTAGGAGATGTGTGATCTCGTGGTGAAGGGTGACTGCTGTGCAGTACAAGGGGACAGATCAGGATAAACATCACAGACGTGTCTGGATCCACCGGCAAATGGGTACGTGGGCAGGATATCAAAAACCCTTCAGGTGTAGATTCCTAAATACAGCCTCTTCCACTCACTGCACCCTTCAGATTAGGGGCAACAAAGTGGTGGGCTTGTCTTCCTTTTTATCCTCTGCTTTTTCAGGAGGACATGGAAGGATGAGGAAGGAAACAAATCCTTCTGCAGGAACAGCGAAGCAGTGAGGGCTCTGCAAGAGGAGACATTTCTCCTGTCAAGGGCATGTGCTATCTGGGGGTGGTGCAGTCATGGTGTACCCCTGATAAGAGGCAGGGGAGGGGACCCTGGGGAGGGATGGCTGGAGGCAGTGTCCCTGGGTAGCAGGGGAAATGCCCAGGAGAGGGGCTACACAGGGGTCAGGAGGTGCAAAGAACTGGAGGGAGCCTGGGGTCTGGAGACTGGGTGAATATCACAAGAACACAGGATGGCCCAGGTTGGAAGGGACCCCAAAAGATCATCTGGCCCAACCTTTCATGGGAAAGGGAGCCTAGGTGAGATTGTCTAGCATCACATCTTGAAAACCTCCAGTGATGTAGACTCAGCCACATCCCTGGTGAGATTGTTCCAATGGTTGATTGTTCTCACTGTAAAAAAAATTATTTCTTATATCAAGATGAAAACCCTCCTGGTGCAACTTATACCCATTGTCCCTGTCCTCTCCATGTGGCTCTCTGTGAAGAGAGAGCCTCTGTCTAATTTGTAGCCACCCTATAGGTACTGAAAAACTGATGAGATTCCCCTGAGCCTTCTCCAGGGAGAAAAAAGCCCTAATTCCTTCAGTCTTTCCTTATAGGACAGGTTCTCCAACCCTTTGATGGCCTTTGGAACCTCTCCAGTCTGTCTGTGTCTTTTTTGAATTGTGGGCACCAGAACTGGGCACTATGCTAGATGTGACCTGGCAAGAACTGAGATGACCATGTCTTTCTCCCTGCTAGTAGTGTCCCTGTGAGTGCAGCCCAGCATCTACTTTGCCTTTGCTGCTGCAGCAGTGCACCGCCAACTTGTGTTCAGCTTGTCCATTGGGACCCCCAGTCCTTGAGTCCCTCCATGCTACCGAAGTCAGGAGAGCCTTAGGAGGCAGATGGTTTGTCTGCAAGGCTTGTGTTTTTGCAGGGGGGTACCACTCAGCTTGGCTGGCTGCCACCCTGCGGTGCTTTGCCACCCCCCAGGGAGAGGGGAGCCAGCTGCCAGGTATGGGTGGCAGGGGCTGTTTGCACGCTTTGGGTGGACCAAGTAGTTGCAGTGTCAGTCAGGAAGTCTCTGACGTAACAGTAACCCCAAAGTGGCTGTGACATGTGGCCTCCCCACCCCTGCAGAGCAGCAGCTGCTTCTTTCTTGTGGGCGATGCTGAGGCGTGGGGCTGGGGAAGGCCAATAGCATCCGTGCTGTGGGTCCTGCCTTGCAGATCTGCCGCCTGGAGCAGCGGGCTCTGTGCATGCATATCTCCCAGGCAAGGCTCTGTCCGGCTGGCATGGGCGTTTGGGAAGTATTTTCCTGATGCTTGTGTGGAAACTGCTCGTGTCTTTTGCTGTAAAATGCCATTTTTCTTATCAAAACCCCCATCTTCCATGTCCCTGCGTTGCAGAGCTGACCCTCAGCATCCCAAACGTCCATGTGGAGGCATCGCTCCCCTGCCTGGCTATTTCTGACCTTTCCCTGCGTGGCGGGAGGGAGCTGAACAAGAGCCTTCCCGTTTCCCTTGCCGCAGCTCCGCACTCTGTCAGCCACAGCAGAACTGCAAGAGCCTTGTCAACTTTTTCCTGCTCATGGTAAAAAAACTCTGAACCTCCGTGAAAATTCTTGCAGACGCCTGAGCTACAGACTCAGTGAGGTGAGCAGGATCTGTCAGGAAATGGATCTGGTTGGAAAGACAACCTGCAAAATAAGCCACATAGAGCTGTAGGAACACAGGCATGACCCACAGCATCTGGCAGGTTGCAGTCTACTGGGAAGCTATTCTTCTGCCCTGAAGACAGACGGGAATTGGAGCTCACTGGACACCTATCGTCTAGTGGAAGCAGTGCTTGGACTCTTCAGTTAGATTTTGGGGAGTTCAACATGTCCCATCCTCCCCAGACTTCCACCTGAAGCCCTTTAGCTGTTGAAATCTTTCCCTTTGAAATCTGATTCTAGGTTAGGATGAGTGTCTTTGACTCCTGTTCAGGATGAATTGAAGAAGGGTGGCTTGGAGACCTGTGACACTAGCCCCAGAGCTGTGTGCCCACAGAAGACTTAAAGTGATCTAAAGAAGTGAGGGGCTGCGTGAGATTTCTGATTGAGACAGACAAGAAGGCTGCAGAGAGATCTACAAGAAAGTAAAATTAAACCCATGATTTGTTGCTTCAAAACGTTGAGAATCTCCAAACCATGGCAAATCTGGAAGATATCACCACAGGGCTTTGTTTGGTGGTCAAAACCAATGTTATTGCCAGCAGGATCTTTTGTGGGCTGAAGGGGTTTGCATCTGAAAGTCAGTATTACCTCCAGCCTCAGAAACAATCACTGGAGTGATTTTGCAGAACCTGGACCTGGAAGAGCATCTGCTCAGCTTTGAGGGCGGTGAAGGTGACACCTGACTTGAGGACGGATGGCAAGCTGCAAGATGCAGGTTGTCACCACGGCTCGCTTCACAAAGCACCTGGCTGTTTCACTGCCAGATGCAGGTCCCTGCACTCCTCGGCTGGTGTCTGAGTCCTCATGCCCCTGATGCCTCTGGGCACCAGCAGCACTGCTCGGGCCACCCCTCCAGCAGGGGCTGGCACTACTGGGGGGCTTGCTGCCCCACCGTCAGGCAGACCAGCCTTGGCAGCTGCACCGTGCTGTGCCAGGCGGCGAAGCACAGCTAACCACTGTGATTAGTGCCATGGTGCTGCCACCACCACTGGCTTGGTCTTGCAGCTGCTTCCTCATCGACAGGCTCAGCGCTGTGGTTGTTTCCCTACGCTGTTACCAGGCTGCACGTCATGCCTCTCTTAGTCACTTCCTAAAAGCTTTTACTTCACAGCCACCGGTGGCTTGTGGCTCTGCGTTAGCCCAGCATGCACATCATCTGGCCCCTGATGATGGGGACCTGTGAGGCGCCCTGGGGACCCCTTGGGCTGGGATGGTAACAGGGGATGCCTTGCTTGCCCCTCTCCAGCTCCTTTAGGGTGGTGTAGGAAGATGCGAAGCCCCCGGAGTGATCTCTCCCTGTCCTTATCTTGATTCCTAAGCTTCTCAATATATATTTTCTCCCCTGTCCAACTAAAAAGGAGAGTGATAGACCGACATTGGTGGGTGTCTGGCCTCCAGCCAGGCCTAAACCACCACAGTTGGGGGCAGGGGCCTATACATGGCATCTGGAGTCAGGAAGGCTGCCAGAGGGTTTTGGCTGACCTTAGCTGGGACAGAGCTTTTCACCCAGATATATTGTGTGAGGTCTGAATAATGTTGCCATGATGAAGATGTCAAGAGGGAGAGACTCCAGCCCTCTGTGTGGAGTGAATGACAGTGGCTAGTTATCTTCCTAGCTAAAAGCAGATGTGGTTTTTTCCCTGATGGGGCTTGTCTGGTTCTAACTTCAAGCCGCTGACTCTTTTTTCCTTTCTCCACTGAATTTTTAAAGACTCTTGTGAAGGTACTTGCTTGGAGTGTCTCACAGTGCTTTTGGACAACACAGACTGACCCCTTTGTGCCCTTCACTGGACAGCATTTTTTCCTGTCCTAGAAGGTCCAAACAGATTTTAGCAGTTAGAAACCTAGAGAGGTGTAAAAGCATTGATTTCCTAAGTAATCCACACTGGGAAGTCTGCTTAAATATTTGAGGATCATTCCAATTAAGGAAACTAAATATGTTCTCAAAGAGCTGAATAATTCCTTCAAATTAGTTTCCACTACAATGGTAGCTCTGGAGATGCTTACTCAGACCTTGTTCTTTTCTGGACAAAGATGAGATAGCATCAGAGACTGGGAGAGGGGGAGCTGGAACAATCAGACTGTATAAGCGTCAGTAAGCTGTCAGGTCACAATGGTGTTCAGTCAAGAGGTCTCAGGGAATATGAGGATGAAAGGACTGCATCTCAAAAAGAGGTGTTTCTCTTCTTCAAGAAAAAAACCCCAAACAACAAACTACCACACTAACTCACAAAAGAAACAAACCAAAACCCCCTGAAGAAAAAGCAGTGCTTGATAAAGGTGGAGAACGTTATACTCGCATTTTTAACCGCCCTTGGGGTGATCTGGAGAATTACAGGCCTGTTTGACACGCATGCAAATGAATGCAATACCTAGCAAATTAGGAGAATTGGCCGTGAAGCTTACATGGGTAAGACTGCCCGGAGGGGCAACCTGCAGAGATTTTGTAAGAGGAACCCGTGTTTCCTGAACTTTTGCGAGCCTTTGAGCAAACCAGGGAATTAACTGAGACAGAAGAACTGACGTCACTTGTTTAGCTCTTTCAGCAGGCTTTCTGCAAGGGCACGTTCAAGATGTGGCTGCAGACATCCAGCCATCAGCGTGGGAAGTGGCTTATCGTTGTGTGTCCAACGCTGGTTAGGGGGTGGACGAGTGAGTGGTGGCATCGGAGGCGGGGGGGTGTTGAGGTGCCAGTGCAGCAACTTCATCAGCTGTGGCAGGGTAACCTCTGGGGACAGGGAGAAAACAGGCCAATGCTGCAGTGAAGCTTAGGTTGCTCAAGGAGGAGGAGACCTGAAGGGGGAAGGGATGGATTCAGTTCAGGGTAGAAAGAAAAGGGGTTGATGGGAAGGGGTAGCTCTATCAAGGATGATGCCAGGAAGAGGTACTGAGGGGTAAAAGTCATTACCTCCTTGGCACTGTGTGTTTATGTCCATGGTACTGAAGATGGGGGTGTGTAGGACACCAGCAAACTGGCAGCACAAAGCTGCTTTGCTGGGCAATTTCAGGGGTCTGTGTTAGACCGGTCTCGGGGGAAATGTTGAAAGAAATCCAAAACGGGTGAATATCCAAACAGGGAGTGTGCAGGGAAAAGAGAGGACCCTTTCTTGGTGAGATCCGAGCCTATAACCTCCAGGCACAGAGGACTGGGCTCTTGCTGAGCCATCAAAGCACATCTGATCAATAACTCATAGTCCTGACTTGCACATTAGCAGAGTCAATTATCAGCTCTGCTCTCTGCTTCCTTGATTATTATTTCAGCATGTAGCAGCTGCTTCGCAAGCGTTATGGCCCATCACACTCTGAAGGGACTGAGTTAAATGCAGATTATTGACCGATGAGGCCATAAGAATGTACTGTAAAATATAGAGTCACATTTGCACATCAGTCCCCAGTGAGAATGCTTTGTAAGGGAATTCCTCTTGCATTGGGAGTGCTCTGGGACACTGTCAAGGCCCTGAAAATTGGGTTTTTTTCCACACTGATTCCTGGCATCTCTGTGGTGGTGTCTCCCATAGCATTGCATCTTCAGGTGAATGATTGGTTCTCCCTCCATCAAGCTGCTCACCTGCACCTCTGGGTCTCAGCAGGGACGCTTGGGTTACAGTTGGTTCTGCATCTGGACAAGATGAACTGCATTTAATGTCTGCCCCTGGTTTGCTGCTGCTCCTGAGTTTCTCACGTTGCTTCAAGTTCCTCAGTTTCAGCTGACGTTGTGGGCTTAGACGTTGAAGCAGCCTAAATTCGGGTGAGCATGAGTAGGCTAAATCGTGAGCTGTCTGAACACTGGGTAGGGACAATCGGATGTACTCCTGGCCATCAGCCACACGGTTCATGGACATGGACAGAAGTGGCTGGGTCATTTTGCTGTGCAAATCTCCTTGACTTCAGCGTTCAAACCTTTTTCAAGGGAAGAGGGGCATGCCTTTATGGTTGCGAATTGGGAATGCTCTGCATCTATGCTGAAAATCTCTCTAAGATGCTGGTAGCTAGGCCAACAATGATGAGGTGCACTTAGTAGCTTGGTGGTGCCCTTTGTTTGAAACTTTAGCAGAGCCCGGGCCCATCCCAGGCAGGTTATTTGTCATCAGATACACAGCACATGCTGACAGCTTGTGTACATGTGTCCCCCTTCCGCTCTGGTGGCTAGGCCTTGGAGGAGATCACTGGTTTTGATCCCTGCCCCCAAGCTGAGAGATCGGGTGTTTTAGCCCAGGCAGTGAATTTTCATGCCCTTGAAGCTGTGTCCCTGCTGCTGGCAGCCCGCTGAGGCTCCCTCAATGCTTCTAAGGATTTCTTGATCTGCTTCTCCCTGGGGTACTCCCTTTCCAAGGATGGGAGAGGACGTCACATACTTGAGCTGGAGTCCTAAGAGATGGCTAATTTAGTGTTTGAAGTTCTTACAGAAGTTTTGGGTTTGGTTCTTTTTTTTTTAATACAGTTTTGACATGACTTGAGGATGTGGTTTTTTTCCTAAGCATTCTCAAGTGTGGCATCCCAGCCACAGTTCTGGTTGCAAGTGTTTTTTAAAACCTTCCGCCACTGGAGCAACTGAGCTCCCCTGGGCCAGGCCTTCATAAGTTCTCAGGGAGGCCTGACTCCACCGGTCTGGTGCCAGCAGCTGTAGGGAGGTCTTGCTGGTCACAGCTCCTGTGACCTGCTGCTGAGTCCCAGCTGCTGCAGTGTCTTCATGTCATGCAGATAAAAGCACTACAGGAGGCCAGGGCAGAGAGGCCTCTCACAGAGACACTGTGGCAGCTTTGCAGCCATTTCTTAGGGGTGAAGAGTAAGCTTTCTTTTGTCTTCTACCCTGGTGTTTACTGTTGTGAGACCTGCCTGTCCTTCAAAAAAGACTATGTTAGCTCACTGGTGTGCGTTGGGGAGCAGAGCTAGCCAGAGAAGTAACCAGAGCTGCTTCACGTCGCCGGGGCTGGAAGAGGAAGGGACGTGCTGCGTTGTGGGTAACGCTGCCATCAGAGTCCAGGCAGGGTGGCCAGGGACCAGAGAAGTGAGAACCTAGTTCCCGGCCTTGTTCCCCTCCTTGGGGAGGCTGTCCTGTTCTCACCAGTGCTCATGTCCACATCTAGTCTTTCTACTTTCATGAGAGGGGGGAGGAGAATGTGGCAAGAGCAGCCAACATGGGTGCCAAGGTGGCTGAGTGCGAGACCACCCTGGAGAAATGGCAGGACGAGGGGAGGAGGCCCAGTTCTAGAGCTCATGACTTTTCCAAGGCTATCTATCTCATGTTAGGAGTAGTGCTGGGTGGTCTTTCCCAGCTGTGGGCAAGGAGACCCAGCACCAGGATCTAGATATTGCAGGGTGCATTTGTGCTGTTGGTCTGATGCTGCCTTGGCTTGCTTCTTCCATCACAGGGAAAATTTCTACTGGTACCTCAAACATACACTGAGCCTAAACTTAGGCAGTGGCATTACCTGCAACCTACTGACACTTTCCCTGTATCTCCGTCTGGGGAGTGAAGAAAGAGGCGGTCAGGACCAGGGCAATGTCATGGTGAGAACAAAAATTCAAGTCAGGATTCATGGCTTTATTGCTTGCTGGACCATTCGAAAAGGGGGGTGGCAGCTGCCACCACATCTTGTTTCTCTCCCTCCTGTCTGGTCTGTCAAGCAATGCCCCATGCTGCTCAGCAGCTCTCACTGAGGTTACTTACCCCTGGGCAGGTGATGCTTTAGCCTCGAAGGCCAAGCAGTGCTAGGGGCCAGTGGTTGGAGGAGGGCTCACCACATGTGGCCTGGAAGCTGATAGAGTCATACTGTGTGTTGGTGTCTCACCCTAGCTACCTGGGAAGAAGTTAACACAGCTGTATGGTTTGGTCTGTGTCCTGTCCCTTGTCCCACCCACAGCACCCTGCACGTTATCCCCCACTGTAAACCCTGTCCCAGGAAGGGCCGCGCCCAGCAGCACACAGCATGGCCATGGATGTCCAGCTGGTGGAGAGGCTGTAATAGGATCACACCATGTCTTTGAGTGGCATAAATTCCTTGGTATTTGCTTTCCTTAGCTCCCTTTTCATCTCATTTTGTGCTCCCAGGGGTGTTTATCTGTTAACACAAGTGCTTGTCTTCAGCTATGTCACACACATTTAATTTCACTGCCAGGGTGATGCTCTCGTATCAGCACTGCATTAACCCCTCTTCTTTTTCCCTCTCTTCCATACCCCGTGTATGCTTCAAATACCTTTATTTAAATACCAGCCTGGAAAGAGAGGCTTGCTGGAGATGGAGTTGGCCTCTTTATCAAGGACATCGTTGCAGCAGGGCTGAACTCATCAAGGAGGGAAAAAAAAACTTTTGAAGAGCATCCAGGAAAGGATCATTGTGAAGTGACCTCTGTCCCTTCAAAGGCCTGATTTTTTTTCTTGCTTGTCATTTTTGTAGCAGCCTAGCCAGCTTGGAGTCTCATAACTGCCTCATGCAACCCTCTGGAGATCCAGATAGTATCTCTGGCACTTGTTATGTATGCACTGATGTTCAGTGCTGCCTTTGCCTGCTCTAGAAATGTCAGACTACACACAATGAGAGTCCCGTGGTGTGATATGAAACCTCTACACAAACTGTGAGCAACTGAAACCAAACTGCAAAAGTGCAGGCTGTTCATGTGACACTTCCAGGCCTGCAGCAGCGTTCAGAATAGCTTTCCCTTCTGTCCCTTTAACCCTTCCATGTTCCTGCAGTCTCATGGGCTAGGCCTATAGCTGTCACCTGGTTAAAGTTGATGGGTGCACGCCAGATCTACAACCGTTTATACACAGGTTTTCAGGCTGGGTCCCCCTGCAGCTTCCTAGATGTATCTCACCGGTCCCCTCGGATACATCTTCGGCTTCAGCCTGCAGCAATTACGTGAATGCCAGGGCAGGTATGGAATTAGATGTGGGTTTATTTGCTCTTTCAGGGATGCAGGTTAGGCCCTCGTGGCCCTCACTCTGACCTTTGATGTCTGAGGGATATGAAAACACTTCAGTTTTCAGAGAGAAGGAGGCTGGTAGGGAATACAAACGAGGTTTGCTAAACACAGAGGCAGAGAACAGGGAGTAGTTCACTCAGCCCTGCAACACAGACATCATGTGACACTCTGCTGAAATCCCTACACCTCTTTGAAAAAAGCTGTAAAAGGAAGCACATCTTCATGCAGCAGGTTCTGGATGCCTATCCCTTGATGTCCCCAGGGAGCACCGGCAGGCTTGGGTAGGGTGAGAGTCATTCCAGGACTGCAGGCTCACAAGTGGGGTTCTCAAAGGGATGGGAAGTGCCCTCCCACACCTTTGGCTCCGCTATGATGGGTGCTGCAGGAGGATACTCACATGGAGAGAGACTGGGCTAGATGACCCCAACAGGTATTTATTAGGTGCCTAATCCTAAGAATTAAAGCCTTGTGAGAAATCTCCCTCTCTGAGCAAAACTGAGGATTTGGAAGCTGAGAGGGAATTATCAGGATGTTAAATGTGTGAAATCATACCCATATCCTCAATTTTTCTGCTCCTGATATTGCTGCTGTGGTGATTTTCAAACTCGACTGTGTCCTCCTGGGTGAGGTCTCATCTTCTCTCGCTGCAACAGGGAGGTTGCAGTTTGTGGCTGAGTTTCCCGCTGGTGGTGGCAACCCAGTGGGAATTGAGCAAGCTGAAGCCTCTGATTAAAAATGTCCCCATGGGGAGGACATACCTAACTGTGCCTTGAAGAGCCATAACCAATGGGACTGGTGGCAGCCTCACTGACAGGGTCTCAATCCTGTACCCACTTTCCTAGGTTTGTGAAAATATAGTCTGTAAGTCAAGGCGTCCTGATCTTAATATAGCTGAGACTGCTACCCTCTCCATCAAATTTCACTGCAACTTGAAGAAAGGGCAATGAGCATGTGCCTGTGGAGATGGGCAAAGTGCGCTCTTATGCCTCTTTCCTTCAGAGATCAGCCTGGAAATAAACCTTGTCTGGAGTGTGGCTTTGTCCAGGGGTGCTTTTGAGGCTGGCAGCTGCAGGGTGGCTGCTGACACCTCTCAGCGCTGCTGGGGCAGCACTGCCAGCCTGCTGCCTGAACGCTGCCAGCGTGGCTGGGGACCACACCGCAGCCACGCAGGCACACATCTGCAGGCTGCAAGGAGGGGTGCAGAGAGGATGCTTCAGCAGCCAAGCACTTGACTAGATGTGTCAACTGGGAGGTGCTGGAGAGGAAGGTGAACTCCCCACCATGGGACAGGGAGCCCTGGCAGCCAGAGACACCATTGGCCCCCCCACAGCAGAGACAAGGACATTTCCAAAGCAAGGCTGAAGCACGTGCCATCCCCAAATAAGGAGAAAAGGGTTATGCATGCTCGTGTCTGTAGGTTGCAGGGCCAGGGGGAGGTAAGGTGGCCACATCCTGAGGATGAAGCTGGGCACCTGGGGACAGCGTTGGGCTGCTTGCGGTAGGAAGAGGTTGGGGAGCACATGCAGGGGGGAGAGAGGGGCATGGGTCATATGCTTTTGGTGGGGCTGGGGCCACGTGCTCCCTGGCCAGCCAGACAGCAGCAGCGGCTTTATTTGGGGGCAGGCTGCGGAAGGTCTCCAGCATGCAAAGGCCCTTGGCCTAGCTAACTGGCTTGGGAAAAGCCCTCTGGTTAGAGAGCAGGGTTAGGTGATGCAGTGCCCTCTGTCAACACCTGGGCTGGAGGGAAGGTGAAGGGTGCTTGCTAGGGGGAAGCAAAGCTGAGCAGGCAGCTCTCTGCCAGGCAGCTCCCACGTTCAGGCTCAAGCAGTAACTCCCCTCTTGGGGTGCTAGGCTGTTGGTCCCAGCCCTGCTTTCTGGAGGGACTCTGCTCATCCAGCCCTCCCAGGCTCCAGGTCACAGCAGCATGCCTGGAAGAGTGGCGTCATGGTTTTAAATAACATGGGGGTGATCTCAGCTGTTGGGCGTAGATGGGAAACGGGTGGGCTCTCTGCTCTGTAATTTAAAAGCTAGCTTTTGTTTGGTCGTGACTGCATCACCACCAGCTGGGAGCACCACAGCCTGTGTGGCTGTTTCTGGGTCAGCAGTTTTTGGTCCTTGCTGTGCAGCTCCCTGGGGACACTTGTCCTGCTCTGCAGGGTCTGAGGTACGTGAGTCTCCTGTCTGCTGGCAGACTTCCCCAGTACAAGGGCATGTGTCCCACACTGGGAAGCACTCTGGGCTCCACAAGTGGTTGAAAACATTTGGCTCAGTAGGGAAATGCCCCATGTCACCCTGGGTCACACACTGATGTATTTTTACATCAGGGGTCTGCCCAAGTCAAGCAGGTTCTTGTCTCTTTTGCTCAGTGTGCTGCTTTCCCCCTGGGCCCCACTGGCTTTTGAGCCTCCCCAAACCCCCAGCCCACAAGCCCTGCAGAGAGGAGGAGGATGGCTGAGCTACCTGTTCCTCTGCTTGCCTGCCCACCTCTGCAGCTTGGGATGCTGCTCTTCCAGCCCAGCCATGCTGGCTAATGAGCTACCCCCTCATGCTGTCTCTGAAACACCTTGGTGGGGGCTGGGGGGAGGGCATGGGAGGTCGTAGAAAGGTTTGAGAGAGCACCACTGTCGTGGGGAAGAATCCAGGGAGCTGTGCAGTCAGCAGGAAGGGCCTGTGTCCCCGTATCTGAGTGCAGGGGAAAGTCTTCTGACTGACTGAACTGCTGTCAGCACTGAAACTGGGGGTTGGGGGTATGTGTGTCCCTGTCCGTCCCGGGTCTAGTTCCCCTCTGCTAGCATTCGACATGGAAATAATCCTGATTCATTCTGGAATAATAGGATGAAATGGTGCAAAGGAAATTTTACACTGAAGATTAAGATAAATTGCCCAGAGCAAAGTCAGCAAAGAGGAGGGTGTTGGGGGGGGAGGGGGCAGACTCCAGTGCTGCCGTCACTCAGAGGCCCAAACATCGCAGGGGAACGCGTAGCACTGGGAACACCGTGATGCTGGCTGAGGAGCGCTGGCTGAATTGAAAGAGGTGGGTGCTGACCTTCTCACGGCCTCTGCGGTTTTACTAGCGGTTAAACGCGGGGGTCCCAAAATCTCACCCCTACTCCTTGCCCCCCTTAACCCTGCTGCCAGCCAGAAGCGGGGAGGCAGCCGGGGTGACCCCCGCAGTGCTTGGGCCAGGATCCCGGAGGGTTTCTGACAGTCTGGCACCATCTGCTGGGGTTTCACGGGAAATAAAGCGGGTTTGGGGAGGTGGCTGTGCCCCAGGACAGCGGTCTGAGGCACGGGCAGCAGCGGGGCCCGGAGGCTTGTCTTTCTGCTGGCCTTCTCCGCTGCCCCGGGGAGGCAGAGATCACCATCTCCTCTTCCTCTTCCTCCTTCTCCTCCTCCTCCTTCTCCTGGTCGCTGCTTTGCAGCCAGTGTGAACTTGGCCTAAACTTGGCAACACGGTGGCAAAGGTGACTGGCTCAAGGCCAGCTTCTGGCTCAGGCCAACCCAGTGACTTGTCACTGGTTAGCCTGGTTTAGCAAAGGGGCTAGGGCCTGGTAACATGCAGCCCCTTTGCTTTGAAGAAGGATGCCTGCCTTTTTTGGGCACGGCAAGGTCAGCTTTCTTGCTACCAAGTTTCCCTTGTATTCCCCTTTCTCCTGTTCCTCCTTGTCGAAAGCTGGTGGTTGCTCCTGTCCCAGTGTCTAGGTTGCTGCCCAGGCACTCTTCATCTGTGCTCCAAGGCTGTGCTAGCCAGGGGAAAGCATCCAAGAGCCGCTGGGATGAGGGTCCCGGCACAGATGGAGGTGCACTGAGATGAGCCCCTGTCGGGGTGTGCTGGGTTTGCACTGCTCCCTCAGAGAGGGCTGAGAAGGAGCAGCATAAAGGCAAACGTGCTTCGAGGCCCCTTTGTTGGGCAGCTTGCTGGGGCCAGCCCCCTGACCACCACTTGCAGGCGGGAGGAACCCATCCCTGCCTGCTTGATCTGGCAATGTGGGTCTGGGCACATCTGTGTTTGAAGAAGCCACCTCTGCTGCCTTTAACCTGAGCAGCTCCCTGTTGCTACTACTCTGCCCCTCTCTGATTTTGCCCAGGGACCCTAGGTGAAGCTGTGCGCTGTGCCAGTCTGTCTCACACAAGAAATAGCGATGTCCCAGATTCACTTGTCCTTATTAGGGGCTCCAGAGGAGGGGGGAGGGAGATGGAGAAAGGCAGAAGTCTGCCTCTAGCAAGACGGTCTGCACAAATGGACTTGCTTATAAATGAATTTATAAGTTGAAATTGGCCTATAATGAGAGAGTTACTGAGCAAAAAGGACTGTGCACTGTGAACCACTTAGGAATCTGAGATCTTGGTGAATTACGCAAAGCCGGAGGGGAAATGCCGGGTCCTGTGAGCAAAGGCACTGCAGCTTGCTCCATGAGGTGATGGGCAAGCTAAGCCTGGTTACACTGCCTACCCCGCAGTCCTTCGTGTGCTCTGGGTGCCTTCCCCAAAAAGCATTCATTCCCCTCCTCTGATAAAACTGCAGGAGCATTGGGCTCTTGAAACTGCCGCTAAATGCCATCGTTAAAAATGGTTTTATTTCAAGGCAGCTTTTACTAGTAATGATTCTAGAGATAGTTCTCTGGAGAAATATGGTAGTTTTGAGGTTTTTCTTTCTAAAAATAAAGCGGTCTCCCAAGCCCACTGCTGTGGTTGGGCTTTGCGCTTACAGGCTCCTGTCGACAGCTTGCTTAATGAATGAAGATGTGAGGGAAGAAAAGCTTTCAATGAGGAGGATGTATGCAATCCCAGGGCTGGAATGATAAACAAGACGTAAGCAGTGATTAAAAAATACGCCGTGGTCCTCTTGCTGCTCGCTAACACATGCAGAATCGATTTTACCCTTTGAATTCCTTGAAGCTGGAGAAGAAGTTGGTGTGCCTCCACGCATGTAACCCGTGGATTATCTGTTTGGGAATGCACACATGCAAAATTTCAGGCTTGTCCAAGGTATGTACGGCCAGTAGGTGGGAGGGAAGTTCAGCCCACAACCTTCCTTCCCCCAACGGTAACCTGTAAGCTCTCCAGCCCCAACAGTAAGCTCTCCAGAAACCTGCTGCCTCTGATTTTGCCCTCCCACTGCAGCTAACCTCCACCCTAGTGCTGCCTTCCTGAGGTGCAGGGAAATAAGCATTTCTCTCCCTTGAATCTGAAATGATGTCTGGTACCATCCCCAGCTGTGAACGCAAGGAGTTCATGCTGTACCAACGCCGGTTGTGCCTTGTCTCGGTGCCTACAGCCAGGGGAACAGGGATGGAGGCCAAGCAAGCTCATCAGGAGGCTCTGTGGTTCCCCTGTGACTCCCCACTGCCTTGCTCCATGGCAAATCCACTCTTTGCATGAGGGAAAAGCATGCTTCTCTTGAAATCTTGAAAAGCTTGGTAAGCTGCTGGCCTTTTCTCAGCCTGGCATCCTACTGGCCTGGCCTGATCCTCTTGCGTTTGCAGAGCTGCTGCCTCTCAGAAGCTGCTGCCTCTCCCAGAGTCTGACCTGGCATTTCTCTTCCTGTGCTGGGAGTGTGTTAGCATATTTTCTCTCCTTTCTGCCACATGCAGCTATAAAATACGCTCTCAAACAACTGGCTTGGGAGCTTCCAGAGACCACTAAGAGAGAGAGAGAAAAGCAGCGTCTGTACAAAGGAAATCAGCCTCAATATTCAGCTGGCGTTGCTCAAAGCTGAAAGGCTTGCAAACCTCCTCTGCAACAGGGTGGAAAAGTCTAAGGCAACAGGAAGAAATACTGAGCAAGGAATGAGACCCAGGAGGTACTGCTATGGCATCTCTCCAAGCAGCAGTCCAAGAAGACCCAGCTCAGACCCTACGTACAAGAGGCACCAAGTGCTCCTGCTCCCTTTAGCTCCCCAGTGCTCCTTGACACCGCTCCTGTAGCTCTGCAGTGCCGGGCTCGTGGGTCAGCAGCAAACCTCCTGGGATGTCTGCTGGGGCCTGTTTCCTCAGGGGTACAGAGTGCAGGTGGAGATCAGCCTTCTGAAGTCATTTTCAAATGAGTTCTCCCACCAGAAATGGTTTTCTGATGCTTACAGGATGAAAGGGGACCTGGAGGACATTGGTGTGCGTTGACCCAAAAAGCGCGCATCAAAGGGGATGCATCTGGTATCATCTAGAAACCCAATAGAAATGTCTTTGTGGACACAAATCTCCTGTGGATAGACACAAACAACCAAATTTCTCTGGCTACAACCTCTCCTGGGAGTACCTGAGGTAATACTGAGGCACAATTTTTCTTTTCCCTAGAAGCACAGCACACCTGTGTTTCCTGAGGAGGTCAATTAGAGCTGCGGGAGATGGGAGGCTGATGAAAAATGAGTCCCTTGCTAGTGCCTCGCCTCCCAAAGCAGCGATTCTTTGTCTTCTGGGTTACAGTGAGCACTTACTCCAGAGTCACTGAGAGCTTTTGTCTGGTCCTGCCTCTTCCCCAGGGCAAGGAGGCAGTGAGCTGCCTGGATCCCCTTCTGAAGGAAGACAAAAGGATGGCAGATAGCTTCTTTGGCCACCTTTCTTTCACTCCATTCCCTATGTAGTGGCACATCCTAGGGGGCACAGTCCTGTGAGTTGCCAGGGCTTGCTTACCCCATGGGCACTTGCCCCTTGCCTCCTTGTTCCTTAGCATCTGCAGACACAACTGGAGGCCCACAGGACAACTCGGTGCAGGAAGCAGTGGTGCTGCACTGTTCTTTCCTACTGGTCTTTTTCACAGGAGGTAATGCCCTAGCTTGTTTTGGGGGCTCACTTTCCTGTTAAATAGCTTGACCCCCTGGAGCACTGCCCACGTATCTCCTGGCTTTTCTTATGAGGGCTGCCGGCCTCTCTCTTCGAGGCTTGTCTGTGCCATGGCAGGGGAGGGGGGATGGAGGGAGGGATGGAGGTGCCTCACTGCCGATGTGACACTGCTCTCAGGGATACAGCTGGGCATGGCTCTGATCTGCCTCCCACACTGGGGTGCAGCAGCACATGGAAGAGCATATCCCTCCTCCCCATTGTACACCGAGGACCAAGCAACGCCCGGCTTACGCCACATCCTCCTGATCCCCATGCTGGGGTTGCTGTGTTTTTGTCACTGGGGGAGAGCCAGCCAGCTGTTTGCTGTACGACAGCGCCTGGCTGACATCCCAGAGTGTTTTTCTGCTTTCCCTTCCCTCCCAAAAGACAGCTGAGTGGGATTATTTGGGTGAAGGAGGTTTTCCCAGCACAGAGTTCTCTGGTTGCAGCCTTAGAAAGGAGTCATCTGTTTGTTAGCAGTGAAAGGCACCACCTTTCCCAGCACTGACACAGCCAACAGCCAGTCTTGGATGGCATCAGTCTCCCAAATTCCAGCAAAATCAAAGAGACCTCTGGACTGCTGCAAGTTGGGAGCTGCTACCTTTCTGGTCAAGGACATGTGCAGAAAAGGGGTCCCCAACATGCCAGAATCAACAGCTGGAGAACTAAACACTTGCAAAGTATTTCTGAGAAGCTCCTCAGCTTGGTGCCATGCAAGGGAAAAGTCTAGAGGACGTGTAAGAGGCCTGGGTTTGGCTCGAGTCTTGTATGGAAATCTTGTATGGGGCCCCTGACCTCTCCAGCAGCATCTAATCATTCTAAAGGGTATTTGGGCCTGTAGCCTGACTGGGCTAATGTGTCTGCTCATGGTTCAGAGCTGCATCGGGGAGGTTTAGACTGGACATTGGGAAGCATTTCTTTACTAAGAGGGTCGTGAAACCCTGGAACAGACTTCCTAGAGAGGTGGTCGATGCCCCAGGCCTGTCAGTGTTTGAGAGACATTTAGGCAATGCCCTTAATAAAGTGTTTTAACTTTTGGTCAGCCATGAATTTGTCAGGCAGTTGGACTAGATGGTCCTTGCAGGTCACTTAGAACTGAAATACTCTCTTTTCTTCTGCTTGTGCATGAAGAGAGCAGTGGGTCCCTCCTGGCAGAAGGCATACCTCTCGGGCAGTGGTCTGGGAGGGCTCCCTGTGTGCCTGATATTTTAAATAGCACCCCCGAGCTGGTGCAAGGGCTTGCTTGCTGGCTATCTCACATGGCATCCACCCCTCTCTGTGGGACACCATCTGAGACAGAGCTGGTGCAGGAGCAGAGGTGTGACAAGGTAAGTTGTGGGGGCAATGCTCTTTATAGGCTGTGTCCAGAGCTGGGGAGGAGACATGGGGATGGGAATGGGAAACCCTGCCCTGGACTAGCAACAGACCAGCCCTGAGGCAGCGTCTGATTCAGGGACTGCCTTGCCTGCCAAACCAGAGTGGGGAGTGTCCCCCTGGGAATTGGGGGCCATGTGGTGGGAAAGCAGTGTTTCCCCACTGGCGGTTGCACTGCATTAGAGCTGGAGAAGGAAAGGTTTGGGGAAGGGGTGGCTGAAATTAAGGGACAGCAGGGAGGGCAGCTGGCACTGCTTTTGGATCACTAGTGCTGGAGCTCATCCTCTCTGGGTTTTGTTGATAGCCACTGTGGCTGCCAAGCACTCACGGTGGGAGTGGAAGGTGCCTTGCCCACTCTGGTGGGTCTGGAGTGGGGACAAAGATGCCCAAGGGAGAGAAGGAAAGCTTTAGTTTGTCAAGTGGGTCTGTCCCCCAAAAAAAGAGCAGGTACTCTTTGAATACCACACAACAGGTAGGAGCAGGGGGAGGATGGGAAAGTTTTCTTCCATTTTTCGTTCACCATGTCATAAATATTTCTCCCTGCCTGACAGCTCAGGTAAATCATGAGATCCTCTAAGCAGGCAGAGGACAGGGGAATTTCCTCCTTGTGCTGCTAGATGGGTTTCTTGTCAGCCCCAGGTACTTCCCATACTTCTTGTGTGGCTGTTTCTTCCCTACCTCTTTTCTTTTGGAGGAGACCTGAGTGAAGGGTAGGGTTTATCACAGCAGACTTTAGGAACAGTAGATATTTTAGTGAGAAGATTCCTTATGCTCTAAGAGGTAATCACAGCTAAATAGCAAAAGATGGTTTAGCTCTTCCCAGCTATCCCCAGGGAGAGATCTAGGAGAGCTGACAGCCTGGGGTGAGAAAGGTGTGGAGAGGAAGAGATGCATTCTGGAGGAAGGAGTGACCTCTCATCTTACATTTGTGTGGCTCTGGCACTAGTGCAGAAGAGCAGCTCTCAGGCCTCAGAGCCCCGAATCCTAAGCTTGTTATTAAACCCTAATGTACGCAGCACTTCACAAAAATAAGAGGCTGCTCACCCTGTGCTGTCAGGGCTGGAGGCTCCTGTAGTGCTGTCCCCAGGGGAGGAAGGTCTCTGTGCTTTTCCTCTGCCCTTGTCCTCTGCTGACCCCCAGCAAGAAACCCCTCCAGCAGTGGTAGAAGGCATTCTTGCAACACTCCTTATCCATGGGGACCAAGATTAAGCTACAGTGCTGCGCGACTCATTTACCACACTCCACCAAACAGCCCTTGGTTGGTAATAATTTTCATTTGCTGCAGTTTTGTGTTTGGAGAATTAATTGCTTTAATAAGGAGCTTAATTAGAAGTGCAAAAGTAGGATAAACAGCAGAAATGTTGGATAAGCACTGAAAAATGCTTCCATAGAAATGCTGCCCCACCACCCAGGGTATTGGGACAGGAGGATCACACCCCACTGCTGGTGCTTCTAATGGAAGCCTCCCAGATGAGTGCAGTGGTGTGGTATGGGGTCCCATGCCCAGAGGAGCTCTGGTGAGATACTGTCTTTGGAAACAGCATGCTTTTGCATCCCTCGTGGCAAAACAGCATTTCCAGGGAGCTCCGGCTCCCAGGGCCCTTCCCCAACAAGTCTGCTTACACAATCCCAAACCTTGTAATGCCCCACAAGAGCTGTCAGGGCACCAGACCAAAAGCAGGGGCTGCTGCCCTCCCTGTGCCAGAGTATAGGGCAGGGAGCCGCGCCAGGGGGATGCACCTTTGGTCGCCTCTTTCCTCCGGGCTGGTTTCACAGCCTGGACATTCCCACAGCAAAGATGAACATCTCTGACTCCAGCTGAGTTAAAGAGCTTCAAGAACAAATGAACTCCAAGGCAGAAATAGGCTATTTCCCCTCCATCCCCCCAAAGCAGCTATCGGCAAGGAAAAAAAACCCCCTCAATTTTCAGGGCAACTGAACCCATTTGCAAATGCACGTCAAGTTCAATAAATAGTTTGGGATTACATAATGGAGGGTGGCTTTTTTTTCAATCTAAATGTTTTATTTCCACAGTTTCTAAACAAAACATTTCACTTTCTCATTTTGAAATAATGTTCCATTATGAAATATGATATTAAAAAAAAAAAAGAAGCATAAAGCAAACCACAAGCCCTGAAAATTAAATAAATGGCACTGAATTTTTGTGTTAAAAGTAAGGACTTAGCCAGCCCATGGTGTTTATTTTTTTCCATGATAGGTATCATCAAGAAACCTGGAAAATCTGGATTTCTGGACAACCTGAATTTTTTTTTTTTTTCCCCACCACTAACAGCAAGCTCAGAGATCAATTTTCACAGGTCCATTTTCTGAGCAATCTCATTGCCACCATCAAGATGATCTCTCTGCTCTCACTTGTACCCAAACCAGAACATTCCTGAAGTAGTGGTCTAGAGGCACAGCTCCCTCTCCTGCATCACCCAAGCCCATGGGAATCTCTCTGATCTAGGTAAGACACGATCTTTCGAGGTCCCTTCCAACCCCTAGTGTGCTGTGATCCTCCTCTCCCCCCGGGGCAGCTCCCATCGCAGGTGCCAGTGGTCCCAGGGCCAGTGCAGTTGCCTGGCTCTGCTGTAGCACCTGAACTTCTCAGGGCCCTTATCGAGTCATTAAGCCTTGCGATGCTGCTGTGAGGCACGTGTAGGGCACACAGCGATTGCTTTCCCCACTGCCAAAATCCCCACCTATCAACGCCCGCTCCTTTCTCTATTCTTGTTTCTCCTCTCAGCCTCACTCTGCACTTGGGCTTTTCCAGCCATTGCTGCCTGGCTCCTTTCTCCTTCCATGGGCAAACTGGCTGATGGAGTATCTATCCCGTGCAGTCAGACAAATCACTCTGGTCCGAATTATTTTGTCCCCTATGCATTGCTTGATCAACTCGGTTGGCTGGTACTATGGGGTTGTGTCACCGACAGGCAGAGGGAGATGATGACCCAGGTTACATTAATTTGTTGTATCCCTTGCAAGCCTGGGGTAGCTCCTGCAGAGAACCACCCAGGGAAAAAGCCCTCTGATGAGACCCAGGGATGAAACCCTCTGATGAACCAGGGAGCTGCCATGCATCCTCTGATCCAGCGGCCAGCTCATCCCAGCCAGAGTGGTTGTAGGGCTTTTCCTGGACAGCCTGGGGATTTAATTGTAGTGTGCAGGCTGTTCTGGTGGGGCACGTGTCACCTAGTACCACAGTGTGCCAGCTCTGCTTTACAGGTGAAGCAGCAGATGAAACTCTTAGAATCATAGAATGTGTTAAGTTGGAAGGCACCTTTAAAGGCCAACCCCTCTGCAGTAAGCAGGGACACCTTTAAGGTGCTTAAGGTTGCTCAGAGCTTCATCAAGCCTGACCTTGAATGTCTCCAGGGATGGGGCCTCCACCACCTCTCTGGGCAACCTGTTCCAGTGTCTCACCACCCTCACAGTGAAAAACTTCTTCCTAGTCTAACCTAAAGCTGCCTTGCTCTAATTTAAAACCATTGCCCCTCCTCCTATCACAACATGCCCTTGCGAGCAGTCCCTCTTCCCTGGTTCCAGAATGGACAAAAGCCCTCCCCCTTCCCCTGCATTTCCCTCAGGGGCTCCCTAGCCTGCTGTGAGGATCTAATCCTTTGCTGTGGAGCACTCCCCACACAGCTCCTTCCCTTGGCACCGGTGGGTGCCTGTATGAGCGTGAATGTCCTGTCCTGGGAAACACAGGTCTGCGACCTCTTCTCTTCACTACCAACACTTAGCCATCAGCTGTCAGAAGAGGCCTCCCCCCCCGTATCTTCCCACCCTCTGGCTGGCTGCTTTCCTATTTGTCTCTGCTCTGTGGTCCTCACAAGCATCCCCTATTTGCGGTCCTCGCTGTTGGTCCCCCCCACAAGCATCCCCTTGGCCCGCCCTGGCATCATCGTGCAAAGCCCTCAGCAGGTTCCTGCAGGCAGAGGAAGCTGTGGAAATGCAAATGCAGCTGCCAAGAGAGGGCGATGAGGCACTGTCAGTGGCGAGGCTGGCTGGGGAACCAGCCCAGGGTGCTCCATGGGCAGCCCGGGCCAGCTAGGAGCTGCATGTGCTGGAGCAGCTCAGGAGCATTCCTGAGCTGCTCCAGTCCATGCAGCCTGTAGTTTTTCCCATGATCCCTGCTCTGCAGACACAGAGGGATGAGCCCGGGGGGCTTGTTTTTGTGGAGAGTTCAGCACTGCTTCACAGCGGAGGTGGCTGCATGGCCTGGTCGGCTGCCACAACATCCCACCCATGAGAGGACCCACACGGGGAACCTGCCTACCTTTCGTGCCTGAAAGGATGTGAAAAGACGTGCTCAGCTTCTCCATACACTTCTCCATACACTTCAGATGTACTCAGGTGCTCCCTGCATGCACATGTGGAGCAGGCTGCTCATGGAGGGGCAGGAACTGTGGCTATCCTCCTGTGCTTCCCCAGTTTTCCAGCAAATTCCACAAGTGCTGGAGCAGGGTCTGGGTACAGTAGATGCAGTATGCAGGTCGGTTATAGTAGGGCAGGGTGTTGTCCTTGCTTTTCTGTCCTCCAGTCTCAGAGACAGCGGGTGTCCATGTCCCCTCTGGCCATGAGGCTGGGGAGCAGGTGCCCCAGTGGTGGCGGGCCTTGCACCAGCTCCACTTGCACCTTCAACAAGGGGGGAAGGGGCTGCCATGATCTGAAATGCCCATCCACCCTCTAGGCTGCATCGGCTCCCTAATGGAGCAAAACCAGCCAACTGCACTTTAACCGCCTATCTGTACAGCAGCGAGGAACGGCCATGTTTACAGAAATATATATACTGTTTAAGGTGAAGCCAGGGTCAGCCTGTATGTCAGAGGAGAATCTCAGCCGGCGCCTGAAAAGCATTTCATGTTGATTTCTGAAATCTTTAACTGTCTTTCCCTTAAGTGAGATGCTGTATTTGAAAGTGAGCATTCAAAGCTAGCAAGGGAAACTGCGTTTGGGGAAAATAAGGGGCAGCGTTTGCAACACCAACTCATCCTGCATCCCCTGGAAAGCCACTGAGCTCTGGGCTCAGCTCACCTCTGTGGTAAGGAGTGACAGCAATACTGACCTAGAACCTGGGGAAGAATGGTAGAGCAGGCAAATCCCTGGACTCTCTCAGTAGACCACAACAGGGAACCTTACAGCAGTATCATCTCAAACAGAATTTATATTGAAAGTACTGTTCTGGGCTCAAACTTTGGATATAAGCCCTTACTGGCTTGCAAATGGGGATCGACCAGCAGCATATACCACAGTGGTGCTGTGTCCTCTGTGTTTGAGTGACAGTGCCTGGATGTACGTTAGCCTAATGGAAACTTAGTCCTTTGACTCTTAGCCTGGGTTTCACATTTTGGAGGCTATGGGTGCCTGTGGGACAGAGGGAGAGAAGCATGAGCTGCATCAAAGCAACGAGGAAGGAGTCAAAAACCAAGGCAGCTGTACTTGTTGCAAGGAAAATAGATTGAGGCTGCAGAAAGCAATCACTGTTAGGAGCAAGGGAGTGATGACATCCAATCAGGAGACAAGGAAAGAGTACATTTCGGAGCAGTAATTGGTGTTAGCTTCCTGTTAACCATACTAATAACTATATCCTGGAGTAATGGCCGAGTTCATTTAGACACAGATACAATTATTGCATTGTGTGCAACAAGCGCCCTCAATTTGCTGTGCGGTATTGAGCTGGAGTCGGCTGCCTCGCGGGCTCCGGTTTCCAGAGGCTGAGCTGCTCGTGCACCATCACTCACCAGGCGCTCGCACACACCGCTCTGTCCTCTGATACAGTCAGGGTCTTTGCAGCCAGATGCCCAGCACCATCGCTTTCAGAACATTCTCTGTCTTCCTGGCAGCAGCCCGGGAGTGCCATGTTGTGGACTCGGAGCTGTCTATACTAGGGGGGGGCGGGGCTGGGAATTGCATCCTGTTCGTCCAGTCCCTGGCCCCAGTTTGGGACTGGGACAGTCGGGCTCTGTGACAGGTGTGTTTCGGTCAGAGAGTGATGGAAAGCATGACATGGGGCACCCACCAGCCATTGCAGACCTTCTCATTAACCTCAGCAGCCTCTGTGTTGCCTCTGCCAGACACAACAGAAGCCCTTGGGAGTAATAAGGCTGACACACCCCAAGCTTAAATTTGGACAAGCTTTTTAATACCCAGCTGAAGAGATTACAGGAATGACCTACTTGTTTACGGGTGGTGGATCTGGGAAACGTGCAGAAGGCTTTGCTCCTTAGGGGAAGAGGTCTGCAGGGTGGAGTTGCCCCACCAGCGCCAGAGCTGCATCCAAGCATGCAGATTAGATGGTGTCTCCAAGGAGCTGGGCTCCTGCATGTGTTTGGAAATTCCCCACGCTGCTCCTAATTCTTACCTGCAAGAGGCTTTGTGTTGTGAGGCAGGGGCAGCCAATCCTGGCCTCTGAAGCCACTAGCAGTTTGCAAGCAGTTCAGGCTCATCTGCCAAGCCAGTGCTGTGCCCCACACGCCGTTCCACAGGCCCCAGGGCGTTTTGTGAGTGTTGAGGCACTGCCACCCTGTAATCTGGGATCCCTCACTCCTGCATCCTGATCTTCCATACTGGTATTAATTGGAAGTGTTTTGGACACGTGCAGCATCCTCTGTGTTCTGCTGCACAAGAACTTCTGTGTGTCCCGACCCACAGACCCAAGATACTTGTGTTCTGGGTGACTGAATTCCTGCCTACTGCATGGCTCCTTGGGAGATGGGGAAGTGTAACCTGGTACAAAGGCAGCTTCCTTAAGCGAAGAGGTTGTCCCATCTTCCGCTCTCTAAAAGTGCAAAGGCCTCAGAGGCGTTATTATAGTGAGGGACTTAGCCCCATTTGGGTTTTGGGCATTCCCTAAAATGTGGTCAAATAAAGGAGCCAGAAGATGTGTTATAACTTGATAAATCAGGTAACTCGGGTTTTCTGTGCAGCGTGTCGCCTCTCCCACAGCAATCCAGGCTGGAGGGTGCAGGAAAAGGGCATTTGTAGCTTAGATAATGGGAGCAGGCTGCCCAGCTGTGCAGCAGGAGATGCCCTGATGTTTATTTCCTCAGGCCATCCTCTGAGAGCCTTAAATACCCAGAACTTCTTTGATGAGTAGAGTGGTTTCCCTCTATGTTCACCATTTGCTGAACTGCTCCAAAGTGCCCAGCTTTGTGTGGCTATTGCAGCAGCTCTCAAACTTCTCACGGCCTTATGACCTTAAGGAGGATGGAGACGTGTGGCTGGGACCCATCTGAAGACATAAGCATTTATCTTGGTGAGTATCTTGGTGAGGAAGGAAGGTGAGTGAGAACCCTTCATGCTGTCACTCACCAAAGCATACGACAATCTGCACAGCTATACTGACTGACTCAGTCCTGGTGTGACCCAAGACATGACCCTTGTGGTGTCCTTATTTAGGGCCACCTGACCCCAAATTCCTCTGATCCCTTTGCCTGCCAGGGAGGGACCCTGGGCTGTCCTGCGTGGGCAGGTGGGACAGGCCTGATGTGGCATAGGTGGCACCTACAAAGGTTCCTCTACTCTTGCTGCTCCTCCCGTGCCCCAGCTGAGGTGCTCAGGAGGCAGGCAAGCGGTGTGGGCAAGCCACAGCCTGGGTCCCGGGGTCAGAGCAGTGCAGGTGCAGCCGCCGAGTCCTTGGACAAGGAGGAAAAAAAAAAGGTGTTGTTATAAATCTACAACCTGGTCTTAATAGCTTTGGGCTATGGGCGTGTAGATTAAATTTCAGCCCTATATTTCAGGGAAGTCACACAGTGGCATGTCAAGGCGCTGTGAGCGAGCAGCCCCCCGATGCTGCGTTAGGCGTCTGGCAGCTGGGCTAGCCAGAGCAGGGAAATAAAGCATAACAGTGTGTGGGCTGAGGAGCGGGAGGATTTCTGAGCGGTGAGATCATGGCCATAAAGCAGCATCTTGGGGAGCTGGTGGAAGCGCCTCCACAATTGGGTCATTTTAAAAAAAAAGCCCTGGACAAATGTTAGATGGTGTGTGTTAGCCTCGTGGGGTGAAAATCGTGGCGGTTCTGGCAAAGGATGGCAGAAGGCCACGTGTTCCACTTCCAGCAACCTTGCTCCTCTGAATGCTCTTTTCTTTGGAGAGTTGGGAGGAAGTTGGGTTCGTTATCGCTTGGTTCGGGAAGGGGAGGTTTCTTCAGTCATTAATCCTATAGGAAATGAGAGGTCTCCCTTCTGAAGTTTTGGCTTGTGGGCTTTCTCATGGAGGTGAGAGGGGCTGGGGGAAGGTCACAGGCACCTTGTACAGATAACCTGCCACCACACAGGGTTAGACACGCTCCATGCTGGCTGTATGGAGGGATGCCTCTCCACACCCGTCAGAGGCAATGGGAGAGCTAAAAGGGAACAGACCAGACACCTGTCAGCTGGTGTGTGACATAAGAGTGGGTACCACCTTGCTGGATGCTGCTCTGCAGTGGCTTCCTTTTTGGCTTCCAAGCCTCTTTCACGTGTGGCCGTATGGGAAAGCTGCAGCTCAGCAGTGGGGCTGCTCTCTGCAGCCATGCACAGCGCACAAGGGAAGCAACGGCCCGGTGGTTAGAATTTCCCAGGCTTGTTCCCTTGTGAAACCATCCCCCATCATATCAACCTTTACCCTTCCTTCGTGCCCCTGTTTCTTAGATAGTCCCAGCCTGTGCCTGGTGTCACCAGGTGGTCTCAGCTCAGCCAGGAGAAGTAATAGCATGCGTTTGGCCAGCATGCAGAGGCAGCCCTTACCCTAGTACTGGAAAGGAAGGGTCTTCCTCTCCAGCCATAGCCTCCTTTGGTCCACAGCCTGTTCCCAATGGCAGCAAGCCCCTAGATTTTTGGGCACCCTGCCACAGCAGCTGGCTCTTACGAAGCCCAGCAGCCCCAGGCCCTGCGTGTCTGCTTGTACCTTGCAAGACCTCTACTCGAGCTGGTAGCTGGTCAGGACCAGCCCTGCAGAGCCTGCCAGGGCACATAAGGTGAGTGCAGTCTTGGCCAGTTCTTTCAGAGAAATGCCTTTTCCTCCCTCTGAATCCAGAGATATCATCCTTGGCAAGCCCCTGGGGACTGCCTGTGGGGCCACAGCAGAGCAGAGGAAAGCACCCCTCATCCCAAACAGCCTGTCTGGGTGCACGTGTTAGGGGGAGCTCAGTCCTTGGTATAAAATGACGAGCTGGTAATAAATATTCAACTTATTTAGACTTGCAAATACCAGGGGAAGGAAACCAGTAAACAAAAGAGGCCGCAATCAGCATCCTGGCTAAAAATCAGGAATGCTGAACGGCAGTGATGGATACGGGAGGAACAGAAGGCGGCGAGTGGCCAGCCGGGCCCGCACGCTAGCAATTAAACCAAACTCAAGCCCCAGAAAGCAAAAATTCGAAAGGAAGCTGCTTAAGTTAGGCTCCTCTTAATGAGAGACAAATACACTAGAAAATATTGCTGGCTAACAGTATTCATAATCTGCTCCCAAGATGTTTTGATTAAACCGCTGTTGTCTTTCTAGTGTACTAATGGTTTTTAATCTGTCTTGATGCCTTGGGGCGAAGGGGTCTACTGATTCACAGCAGCTTGGTGAGCTGAAACCTGTCCCTGGTGAATGCATCTCTCGTGCCAGAATCATGGGTTTTAATTTTTAAAAATGTGAGTTTTTCAGCAAAGGGAGAACCCTCAGCATGTGAGTGGGGTGTAACTGCTGTGATGCCGCGTGCCGGAATATGAAGGCAGCTCCTCTGGGAGAGAGACACGTACTTCTCCTCCTTCTCCTTGGGGTATGCTGAATTACAATGCAGGCACTGTTTCACTGCTGAACAAAATCTAACTGCACCGTCCTGCCTGGCTGATGTGGAGGAGCAGGGGAGGAACAGGGTGCCCTGTCTCCTGCTGCTCCAGTGCTGACCTGCCAGAAGTGGGCACAGCCCCGCAGGGGTTGCACAAGGCATCTGGAAGGTCAAGCCCCATCTCAGGGGAGGGATGGGGGCGGCTCCACACCTCTCTCACTGCCACAGGGAGGTATACTGGGGTGGTGGGTGATGCTGGGGGACTGCAGCTACTCCTTCCCTCATGCAAGGTCTCTCCTAAGTACAGGGGGTCCTCCAGCTCACCAAAGCATCAGGGGCAGAAGCACCATGCTGTGAAGTTTGGGGATGTGGTTGCAGCTGTGCCACAGCCAGGGTCATGGTGGGGGTGAACTGCGGATGTTCAGCACAGAGGCTTTGTGCCAATCCCTCCCCTTCACACTGTGCTTCTTGCCGGCGGTTATGGGATGGACCTGAACCTTAACAGGGTCTTGGAAGTTTGGCTTCATCTTCCCTGTGAGCATCATCTGTTTGTGCAACTCGGCCGTTCTGACTGATGCAGTGTTTAGTAGGAGACGGGATGCAGGAGGACTGATTTCTGGTGGCCCACATGCTGCACAAGACTGCTCAGGTGAAGGCAGCGAGTTCGGTTTGATTCCTGAGGAATCAGTCTCCTCAGGCTGGGAAAGCAGCCCCTTTGGTGCCCTAAAGCCATGCTCTGGGCTTATACCAGATGCGAAGCTCACTTACCCGTCTCCCAGCGAGCAGTGTCTTTTTGGTGCTCAGCCTCCTACAGGGATGTCCATATCCCCCTCTATCTCTTTTACAGTCCCCCCACCCCTCTTGGTTTTACATTTAGCAGGCTTGGCCAGCCCCCCTGCCATGTTGCTCTGCTCAGGGTGGGCAGCCAGTGACCCCTCTTTCCCAGCTCATCCCAAAGCCCATGGCTAGTTCACCATTCCTCCTCCATGCAACCTTCTGGCTCCTCTGTTCCTTCCCTCAGCCTCGCATTAGTGGCTTTTATGGCAAAACACCAGGCGGGGCTGGGAAGGGGGGTGCAGCTGTACTGTCAGCAGGTACGAGGGGACAGCTCTGCCTGCTAAGGTCTGCCTAGCAGGGGCTTGCACAGCACGCGGCGTGGGCTCTCTTCCCGCCTCCTGTCTGGGCTGTGCACCAGGGAGCATCCCTGATGAGAGAAGACAGCCCCTTCGTCCTCTGGGTACAGCAGCGGCTTGTTGCTTGCGGAGGACAAAAACATATTAAAGTACGAAACTGCTGCACTAGTCGTTTTCCAATTCCCCACTCGGAGAACTGGCTTCCCTGGAAAATAGGTCACTTACATAAAAAGCACCTTATTATCGCACCACAGCGGCGAAGGGAAGAGATGGCTCGAGAGACACTTTCACTTTGAGCCCCCGTTCTTGGGTACTTAGATATTTCTGGAAAATTGACCCTTTGGGCAGCAATTTTTCATGCTCGTTTTCGGCCCGTAAGGTGAATTTCAGGATCTCGTCCCTCCACCAAGCTAGACGAAGCTGGGGAAGAAAATGTTTACATCTTAACCCTTGGGAGGGTGGTGCATCCAAACTCACTGCTTCCTATGGGGCTTGGGGTGAGTCATCATCCCTGATTTTTTTATCAATGTTGCGGAAGACTCACAGAGATGAGTAGCCTTGTGTCCCCCCATCCCCTCCTGCAGTAACCCCTCCTGCCTCCCACCCTCCCCAGATATTAATTTGCTTTCCTCCTCTAACTTGTAGTTGTGCTTAGTCCTCCCCAGGATGGGAAACGGTCAGCGAAGGGCAACTGGAAGAGGAGTGATGGGGAGAAGAGTTCAGGCTGAACCTGGGGGCGCTTGCAATGTGGGAGGGGGAAAAGGGATTGTAGGGACCTGCCCTTGTGAGGAAGGGAGAAGGCACTGGAGCTGAGAGAGCGGAAACAGGTAGGTGGAGTGAAAGGAGGGACTGTGTGGCCTTGGAGTCCGGTCTTCTCCAGAGGTAAAGGGGACGTCTCTGGCGAATGGCTTTGGCTTGGCTCACTTCAAAGCAGCGACATCAGCAAAATGCTCAGCTCTCCTCTGGGAATAAAAGAAGAAAGAAGTCCTGGTTTTGGGGAACAGGCTGACTACGAGACTCCAAAAGGCAATACCCACCTCCTTGGTCCAGGTCTGGGTTGTATCTTCTGCCTCCATTGCAACTGAGATTCAACTGCTGTAAACCTGACAAGAGAAGGCATGGAAGGCTTCCTCGGCCCCTCCATTCTAATGTTGCTGACGCCAGCCTTGGCCAGCATCCATGTCCCCTCACTCTGCTGTGCTGGCTGTGGAAGAAGGCACCATCCTGGCAGATTTGTACTTAGCTAGGCAGGTGGAGAGGGTCTGGGGTGTGAGGGAGCCCCCAGAAGAGAAGAGTGAGGAGCAGGAAGTGGAAGGAGCGGGATGTAGGCAGAAGGGAAGGGGAGGATGCACTAACGTGGGCAGACGGGATGGGAGGGCTGAGGGCAACGGCACAGCAAGAAGCCTGTGGAGAGACTTGGAAGCCAGGGAGGGCAGATGGAGGCTGGGAACCAAAGAGCAGGTTGCCAGCCTCCTGCCCTTACCAGTGCAGCTGCCCCATCCCGAGGAGGAGTTCGCTGCCCTGGCACGCCATGGACAGCATGGCTCCCACGCAGTGGGGGGACATCCCTGACACCGACACCACTGTGAGGCAGGGGAAGGAGGCCTGGTGTCTTGGCACAGAGGAAGTGCTTCCAAAAAAAATTAGCAATTACCTCCACAGCAGCGGCAGCCAGTGAGCAGGAGTAATTTACATAGTAAGAGCTGGGAGATAGATGGCTCTTTAAACCAGATCTGTCATTCCTAGCTCTCTCCCCATCTCTGATGCTTTGATGTTCCTCTTTGAAGAGCTCTCCTCGCTTGCTATTCCTCGCTCCCTTGGTGCCGCTCCAGCTCTCCACATGCCTTCCTCTGTCTTCCTGCCTGTGTGCCTTTGCTGCTGCCCTGGTGTGCCTGCGTCTCGGCAGGAAGGGCATGGAGAGAGTGGCAGCTGGCACCCTGAAATCCAGTGCTGGCAGGGGGCTGTGGGGAGGGAAAGTCGGCTTCGGCAGGCACCAAGGCATTAAGGCATTTGTTCAGCATGAGATCTAATGCACCATCAAGGAAGGCAGTGTGAAACAATAACAGCAGTAGTGCCAAGCAGCTTTCAATCACTGCCTTGACATCTGATGGGGGATCCAAGTGTTCAACCAAAAGGTACAAGAAGATGGAGGTAAGTGGAGGCTGGAGCCCAGGAAATTCTGGTTCTCCAACCCTTCAAGGGCACTATGGGCTTCCCAGGATTTCAGTGTATATGGCATCTCTCAATCCACCTGTGTCCTTGTTGGGTTCAAGTCCCTGGAAATGAAAGGGAAGGGAAGGAAGAATAGACTCACGTCATTGAAATTTTAGTGGGGCTGGACACTTGGTGAAACAGGTTCTTCTGAGAGGCAGCAGACATCAAGAAATCTGCCACAGCAACAAGGACCAGATCAGAGGACCCTGTCAGCGAACGAGGTATAGAGGAACCCCCCAGAGAGGGGCAAATGGGTTAGAAGAGGTTAAGTTTTGGGGCAGCTTTGTAAATGTTAAACTAGAGCCTAATTATGGCACGAGAGACTACAAAACTGGAGAGGATAATCCTGTGCTGAAACTAAGACCTTGTCTGTATGCTGTAGTTTTGCCGGTTACTAAGGTGTAGCTACTCAGGTGGGGCTTTGCCTTGCTGCAACCCACCTCCCACCCTGAGCTCTTACAGTCCAGGGTGCCAGCAACTGAAGGTTTGGGTTTCTTCAGTTTAGCAAAAATCCCTTCACAAGCTGCAGAAGTTAAAAAAAATAAAAAAAAAAAATAAAAGAAACTCTAACACCAGAATTAGTGCCTGGTCAGGTTCTTTTTTTAGGGATGAAAACTGAAGGAGGTAACAGCAGCACTTTGGTTTCACCACTTACTTTGGTGAAGGGGTAAAGGGGCCTCAGTGTAAGTCTTTTCAGGTAAAGGAGATCCCTTGTGTGTGAACTTTGTAGCCCAGTTGTGTGTTACATATTGGGATCACCCAAGGGTTAAAACTGGAGAGCAAGCAACTGTCACAGACGCATGGGCAGCTACAAATGTCCTGCTGCTGGAATTCTCACCTGTAAGATATTTTCAAAGGTTTGTGCTGTGCTTTTGAAATAAAATTATTGTGGTGTATGCCCTATACATGCAGAAATCCTAGTTCTGCCTACCCCTTTTAGAGGTGTTTGGGTCTATGTTGCCTTTGAGAGTTGCACTTGAATTTGCGCTCAAGGTCCCAGGGCCAAGAGGTGTGAAGCAGATGTTTTGACCGCAGGGACTAAGCAAGAGTTTCTATTTCTAGTGTCGATCAGACAGTGCCAATCCAGCCCAAATACCCACCTGCCTAGGAGAGCAGGTGTCTCTCTGCATCCCTATCAAGAGCCTCAGTCTTTTTGGCATCACACCACACACTTCCAAAACTGGGCTCTGTCTTTCCAGGGCCACTTGGAAGTGCACTAAAGATGTGTGTTTATTACGTTCCTGAGAAAGGACAGAGAACTGCTTGGTAGCTCTCAAAAAGTAAATGCATCCCTTGCAGATGAATTGCCCTGAACTGGAGACTGCCTTTGGAAACACTGGGCAGCATCAGGAAATGTTGCTGTGAACAGCCTGTAGTTCATAAGCAAGGATCTCACCCCTACACAGGGGACCTGGGGGGCAGATCCCCCGTGGCAGAGCTGGGTGGAGGCAGTCACTGTCTCATCTCCCTCCCCAGCCACACTTGCAGGTAGGATTTTTGTTTCTGCTCTCTGGTGCAAGCATCTGGATTGGTTTCAGTGGGTTCTCCAGCTTGAAGGGATAAAGCCCCAGCTGCACTCCGGATGCTCTGGCTGCGTTCCCCAGCATTAGCCGTGCTGCAGGGTGCCATCGCTATTTCTGAGCCCGGGGTTTGTGTAGTTGGCTGGCTAAGCTGTGGTTGCAAGTGCAGTGCAAGGGCTGCCTCCCCGTCTGAATCTTTCTTCTGGCATGAAAACGTGCTGCCTGACCACGCGTGGTGAGGCACGGTACGGCCAGTCTGCGTATGAGGCCAGACACCGTGGTGGCTTCTGGAGGTGGGCGAGGAGCACAGGCTCTAACAGTCAGCAGGCTTTGTGCTCTTTGGGTTTCCTTTTTGTTTTCTAAGTAAGGGCTGCTGTGAGAAAAGGGGGTTGTTTAAGCACATGGCTGTCATTAGCATGGAAACCTGCCATGCTCTGAGACTGCTTTAATCAAAAAACATGCCAGGTTTCACCTGTGGGTTAGGGGCCCTCCGTCTGCTGCTGGCACTGCAGATCGACCCCAGCCTGGTACCCTGGGTAATCCCTTCTCCAGCAGTGTGGGTACCCTGGTGCTTCTCCAGCAGTGCGGGCATCCCATGGCAGAGCAGCTAGTAGCAGGGAAAGCAGCCCTGGGTTTATCTCGCACAAGCCGGTGGCCTCAGGAGCTTGATTTTCTCTGCTGTGGTGCTGGGGCATGAGGAGGGCAGAATCCCACCTTGTGGTTTCACCCTGGAGAACAAAGGCGAGCTGCAGCATCAATAATACAGCACCTCCTATTCTTACTGTGACGCCTCAGTGCCAAATGACATCATCTGGAGCAGGTTTGTGTTAAGAGTCATGCTTGGGGGGAGGCTCATGGGGACACCCTATCTCACACATGACTCTGCAGTGGCCTGGTGAGGGTCTCCCAGGTGAGGGGCTTGTGGCACTATGTCCAACGAGCTTGTGGCACTAGGAGGGAGCTACACCACTGCTTCCTCCTTGCTTGTCTTATGTTTTTGCTGTGGCTCTCTCCCTCTCTTTCCTTGGGGTTGCAGAGGACTGGGAAGTTGTGCCCTTGGTGGGAAATGAACCTCTGTGTCCCAGAGTCCTAGTGCCACCCATGAAGAAGAAGGCTAGTCCCTTCCTGACCTGTGCCCAATGCTTCACGTGCCCGTAGTCACCCGAGGTTAAGGAAAGATGGCTTGCTCTAAACAGGTTGGTGAAGGAAAAGGATTATCCTTCCTCTTGTGAGTATTAGTGAATAAACAGACCATGAGCGCTGCCAAGTAAATCTACACTTTTTAGAAAAATGAGCACTCAGACATTGTCACCTCACTTTAATCTCCTCTTGTCTTTAGTGATTATTTTACCCTTGGCCATTGCAGACTATCTGACTAGCAATAAGTATGGCTTACTCCACTGTTCTGGCTCAACATTAACTGTTAATGATGTAAAGCTGTATTAAGCCTGAGCTACTCTGAACATCTCATTCGAAACACCCCTTCAATGCCATGGAACAAATTTCTCTGTAACAAATGTTGGTCAGCGGACTCATGCCTGCTTTGTCTTGCTGGTTTTGTCTGGAAAAGACATTTTTGAGCTGAAAACTGTCGCAGGGTATGCATTGCAGGAACAAAAGATGCCTGAACCACGCACTGACCTTCACTACACAAAGTGTTTTCACAAAGCTTACCTTTAGAGGTCATCCTGCATTTGCAGCAAGGAGAGAGGGCCAGGACCCCAGTTGACATAAATCAATGCATGCTGCCTGAGAAGGGCTCGAATTCTTCAGCTGAGAATTTGCTGAATAGTTTTTCATAGAAGTCTATAAAATCAAAAGCAGCACAGAGAGGGGAAGCAAGGAGCATCCATTCCCTAGCTGTTGTCCTATAAGAATAAAGGGACACTAGCTGAAGCTGGCTGGATGTTCAAAGCTACAGGGAGCAATTCCTAATACAAGGTGCCATTAACCTACGGAACTCCTTGCCACCGTATGCTCTGAGTTTATGTTTACGTGGTTCAAAAAGTATTTGGACAAACTCATGGAAAGAAACTCCTAGGGCTATTAAATGCAACAGAAAACATGCCTTCTTGTTCAGACAGCCTTTGCTGCAGGGTATAAGAGGCCAGGGAGGAATATGTTAGGAGGGGTATCTTGGGCTAGCTATAGCACAGAAAAACAAGTTATAGCAAAATCAGCGTGGGCTTTTTAGTGTGTGGAAGAAGTGGCATAGGAGAAGAACAACCTTCCTGATCTTCCAAATTTTAGGATGGTTTTAAGGAAACAGTGTCACTGTACAACTAAAGCAGCGAGAAATTTCTCTCCCACTCCCTGAGATGGATTGCTCAGGCAAAGACCAGCCATGTTATCAGGGACTAGTCCATCACCACAGACCTGGGAGAGCATCCCGGGCCACAGCAAAGATTTATTAGAAATCAAATCATAGAATGCTTTGGGTTGGAAGGGACCTCAAAGGTCATCTAGTTCCACCTCTCTTTCAGGCTTGCTGAGGAGGAGATGAGGTTCAAGCCATCTGGACTCCCCCACTTCCTTCTGGGAGAAGATAGCAGGGGAGAGTTGTTGCTACAACAGTGGAGGAGAGAGGAAGAGGAAGGTGAGTGCAATGGCAAGGCAAGGTCCTCCTAGGCAGGGACTGCAAAAGGGAATGAGCTGCTGGCCTACTGCACTCTCCTCCTGAGTGGGGTGTTCAGGAATCCCAGTGGGACAGAAAGCAGCAGCCTGATGTTAAGGGGTGAAGAGGAGGAGCTGTGCGCAAGGACAGGCTCTACACTTATTGTCACCCTGTCATGAACTATGCAGAAATGAAGCTTCTCCTGAGGCAAAAGAAAGGTGAGAAAACAGAGGTGTTCTCCCTTCCTGAGCAGGTTAGACCACCATATGGTGGTGAGAATTACTGTCACCATAACTAATTCCTTCTTGATATTGCTCTGGCAGATGTCTTCAGGTCTACAGGGGCAGGGCTGCCTTTTTAGCAGCAGCAAAGAAGTGGAGTAAGAAGTGGCAGGAGGGTTTCCTTCTGTTTTGCAGGCAAGCTGAGCTTGCATGAGAAACCTCTCTTGAAGACTGAAGAGGCTCCTCAGTCTGTGGCCCTGCAGGCTTTCTGAGGGACAGGGACTCCCTTTCCCCCCTCCATCACTCCATCCCTGGATTGCACCAAGGCTGCGGAAGTTGACACTTCTGTGTGAAGCAACGTGTGCACTGAGGCAAGGGCAGTCCTCCAGAGCAGAGAACTTACTTCATGCAAACATGACCTTGGCATCCAGCAGCTGTTTAGTCACTCTACATTAAAACAACTCTACCTGCAATTAAAATACTCTGAAGTGAGGGTTTTGATCTGCTGGGCCTTAGGATTACTGCTCCAGAGGGACTAGTATGATTTCCCCTCATGCCTTCTTTTGTGTCCCCCTATAGAGAGGGGCTCTGCATGAGGCTGGAGGAGGGAACAAGAGGTACTTTTTGATAGTTTAACCTTTCTGTTCCTAGTATAGCATAACCACCATCCCCCATCCCTGGATTTCTGCGTATTGCCATGGTACTTGCTCCCTGTGTTGTGTAGTGTAAGGGAGCCAGAGAGGCACACAGGCTGTGACTATAGACATTTCTGCTGGGATTACCATGCCGTGGCTCTGGTGTGTCCTAGGGGCATGTTTGGTAATTGTGTGTTGCTTTGGGGCTGGTTTCAGTCCAGACTTCTGATACAGCTGCTATAGGTCTGAGTTCACATAGCAAACTCACCTCTTCAGGGCATATTCAGGGGACCAGGAGTAGCCTGGTGATCAGAGAGCCTAGCTTGGCATGCGTGTGGTGACGGCTTCTTCCTACATGGGGGCATGATCAGCTCTTGCTCTTACTGCCTTTGCCAGCAGGTGCACCTATCTGGAAGGACTCCAGTGGTTTCTGGCATGCAGGAGATGTTAAGGGATGCTACGGGGCCCTGAGTCTATCCAAGGCGATACTGCTCACATTCCTGTACGGTGCCAATAGCAAAGCCTTGCCTTGGCTGAGCTGCCATTATACAAGATTTTTAAGGAACGGCAGATGAGATGGATTACTGATGCTTCTGAAAAATGGCCAGTTCTTCAAAAGCATCCAGCTTTCTACCTTTCATACAGAGGATTTAACTTTTAAGAATCGAATTAGGGATTTTATTTCCCCTTCCCTTCATGTAATTCCTGTTTATTATACAACCTCTCCGTATTGACATAGTGTCTTTAGCTCATGCATCATTTATTGCTATCTGAACAGTTACTGGAAAGTGTCCCTGGGTGAGCTCCAGGGAGGAACGGTTTGCCTCGCTAATGGAGGAAAAGCCTAACTACTTCCTAAATCAATTAACCTGAAAGGCCAGAAGACACGTCCAGGCTGCTCCGAGCACGTGCACAGCGCTCGCGTTCGCACACCACCGCGGTCTCTGCTGCGGGTAGCGGCACCGTACCCACAGACACGCTCGTTACTCCCCGTGTGGCCCCAGCTGCGCCGACGGCCTGATGGGTGACACTGCCTATGCGGCAGGTATGCCTGCCCTCCCTGCACCCCTCCCGCCCCACGTGCGCCCGTAGCTCACGGCTCAGCAGCCTGCAGCTGACCCACGGGGGATGTGTGCCTGTTGGCTAGCAGGCAGCCCGGCTTCCAGGCTGGAGCCATAAAAATTCATGCTGTTTGACTCTGGAAGTCCTCAAGGTAGCGGTCACCTCACGGCGCGCACGTATCCACATAATGCCTCTTTGTTCCCGCTGGCTGCACGCAGGGAAAGGCTAACTGCCTGCTGACAGACACCGCTGCCACTGGAAGTAAAGGGGAATTGGGCAGAAGAAACCCACACCACCAATGATTGCTAATCATTGGCATTCAGCCCGGGGTGAGACGGGGGTGTTGGGCTGAGGGGGAGCACTCCTGAACATAGCACACTGCCTGTCGCCAAGCCATGAGAGCACCCAGTACTGAGCACCAGCAGAAATCAGCACACCTCCACGATTTGGGAAGGAGTGGGACAGGATGCAGTGCGCATGTACCCTCTACATCCCACGGGAGGGGAAATGAGAGCATGTGGAAGGGGTTGAGAGCAGCAAACAGGCTGTGGGTGAAGAAGATGCGAGAGACAGAATAGTCTGGTAAGTGGCATGAAGTACAAAGGAGGTGGTGTGGGTTTCTCCAGTGTGGGTTGTGAACCAGTGTGCAGTAAGGAAGTATGAGCACTGAGCAGAAAGGGAAGAGACGGGCTGAGCAGAGAAGCAGGTGGGAAAGAAGGTGATACAATGAAGCCAAGACAACACACTTATCTAGAAAGGGTGAAGACAAGCAGGAATTACTGGTAGAAGCTGGACGGCACACTCCTTCTTCCAGGATAGTGTCAACACTGTGTCCTTGATGCTGGAGCACCTGGAGGCTGGTGAATGAAACAGAGCAAAGTGTTGGCGGCACAGGAAATTCTCCATTCAGGAGGAGGAACATAGCTTGGAAGGAAAGAAAGAGTACAGCCAGACTAGGCTGGTGGCAGAGAGGGTGTTTAGCAGATGTTTCTTTCACAGAGCGTGCTGTGCTGGTGGGAGATGGAAAATGTCAAGGCACTGAGGCAAGCTGGGGATGAGAGTGTGAGGTCCATGCAGCAAGGAGCAGAAGTGAGAAGAGTAAACATGGGGTTGTGCATCTGTTGGTGTGAAAGCCAAAAGAATGAGGACCAGGGCAGGGCAGAGAGTGAGAGGCATCAGAGGGCAGACATGGGCATCAGGGGGACAAGAAAGAAGTTTCCTTATGACTTCACAGCTCTGCCTTTGTACTACAAAGAAAGAAACGTAGGCTGCAACTTCTGTGTAACCTACAGAGGCTACAGTTTCAGGAGGCAAATCTTTGAGGTACAAGTCAATCCCTGATGGGGACCTGACAGCTCTTCAGAAGACAAGTCTAGGCATCAGCTTTGGGTGAGTCCCAGCCAGGCACAGCCAGTGCATGAGGTTTTGAGAAGGAAAGGGATGGCTGGGACTGCAGCGGGAGCATTCCAGAGGGATCTTGACAGGCTGGAGAGATGGGCCCGGGTGAACCTAATGAGGTTCAACACTGCAAAGTGTCAGGTGTTGCACTTGGGCCAGAAGAATCCCAGACATAGATACAGACTGGGAGAAGAGCTTCTTCAGAGTAGCCCTGCTGAGAAGGACTTGGGGATTCTGGTGGATGAGAAACTTAACATGAGCCAGCAGTGTGCTCTTGCAGCTCGCAAGGCCAATGGTATCCTGGGCTCCATTAGAAGAGGGGTGGCCAGCAGGGACAGGGAGGTGATTGCCCCTCTCTACTCTGCCCTCATGAGGCCCCAGCTGGAGTACTGTGTCCAGATCTGGGGGCCCCGATACAAGAAGGATGTGGAACTCTTGGAGAGGGTTCAGAGGAGGCCACAAAGATGATCAGAGGGCTGGAGCACCTGCCCTACAAAGAGAGGCTGGGGGAGCTGGGCTTGTTCAGTCTGGAGAAGAGAAGGCTGCGGGGGGACCTCATTGCAGCCTTCCAGTACCTGAAGGGAGCTTATAAGCAGGAGGGGATTCAACTTTTTAAAAGGGTAGACAATGACAGGACAAGGGGTAATGGATTAAAACTAAAGGAAGGAAGGTTTAGATTAGATATTAGGGGGAAGTTTTTTACAGAAAGAGTGGTGAGGTGCTGGAACAGGCTGCCCAGAGAGGTGGTGGATGCCCCGTCCCTGGAAGTGTTCAAGGCCGGGTTGGATGGGGCCCTGGGCAACCTAGTGTAGATCCAGGCCTGAGGTTGGTGGCCCTGCCTGTGGCAGGGGGGTTGGAACTCTGTGATCCTTGGGGTCCCTTCCAACTCATACCGTTCTATAATTCTATGATTCCCTGGCACCTCTCGGGTCCTTCAGCTCACACACCCCCTAGGAAATCCACATGCTTGTGCCCAGTGAGGAGTAACGTGCTCTGGACCTGGTGTATTGTGTCCCGTGGCTGCACAGTGGGCCATGGCCAACCCCGGAAGCTCCCGGGGAAGTCCCTCTCCTTTGCCCCCTGTGACAGGAAGAAGATCCCCAGCCTGATGGTGTGAGCAAAGAGGATGCTGTGGGAAGCCAGCAAGCCCTGTTTCTAGGCTTGTGCCGCTGACTCTCGGCAGACATGAAAGGAAGCTGAATCACTGTATTATAATTTCAAGCTCCATTAAAGAAACATGGGGATGGGGATAGCGGAGGGAAGGAGAGGGCAGGGAGGGATGAAGAGAAAATTGAACAGAGCAGAGTAGTACTTGAAGGGGAAAGAAATGCTGCTCATGGGCTCAGAAGGGGGAATTGCAAACAGAGATGAGATTAAAAGGGAACCCTTGAGACCGTCTCTTTAAATACAGCAAGATTCACTTACTCCATGCTGAGCCAGGCTTGTTGCATGCTGGAGGCACAGTCCCCGCTGAGGTTTGCCAGCTGATGGAGCAGTGGAAACCTGTCTCTCCCCATATACCAGTAAGTTGCCCTCTTCCACCTCTGTTATCTAGGAAGTCCATTGCTGATAAACTTACTGTGGAGTGAGCCTAGTGGGGAGGCTTTTTACTTGACTACTCTTCAGCACTGAGCATTCTAAATGGTCTTTTATCTGAGGGCATGCATGCAGCATGAGGTACCTAGGTGGGGCTCTCTCTCCTGCAGGGAGGGCTGTGTTCACTTGATGGTCCTGAAGGTAGGGAGGAGACCTACAAGTGGAGGAGGGAAAAGCAGAGAGCATTGCCCGTGGTGGCTGATCACAGAAGTTACCTGGCTCTCAAAGCCAGGGGACAGACTGCATTGAGCAGCTCTGGTGCAGAGACAAGCAAGATGTCCAGCCCCGCTAGCTCCACCTTGACCACTTTAGTTGGCTCTGGAGCAGCTGCAGGACATTTACACTGCGAGTGTTAGTCTGACTGCGACTTGGAACCCATCTGAAAAGTCATTGCCAGGTTCAACCCCTTATCTTCCGTTGGTATGGTTTCAGCAGATTTTTTAATGGCTCCCAAGAGTTGGCCAGGTTCAGCATTTGGGTGGGAGGCAGACATTGAACTGCTTGTGGCTGCAGTTACCCCACAGGAGACAGAGACTTCTCTCTTCTGCTCTGCACTCAGCTGAAGTCGGGTCCACTGTGAGGAGTGGTGGTGCTGCTGACTAAATGAAGGCTGTAATGGTGTACAGCTGGAGACACGATGACCGAAATGAGACATGGTCATCAGAGACTCTCTTGTCAACATCTGGAGCACAGTGGTTTTCAGCCTGATGTCTTAGTCAGATTGAACGTGTGTAATGACATTTGCATTACACCAGATCTCCTCACTCCCTCCACTGTGATTTCAGCTCTTCTCCCCATATCCCACACCTTGAATTTTTATGGCCTGACAATTGAAACAGACTGCATTCCTTGGGACAGTGACCAGTTTCCATTTGCTCTGACAAATGCTAATGGAGCTGAATAAATAGCAAGAAGTGGTCATAATGCACCAGGGCAATCGTTACTGCATTTCTGAAGCTGTTGCCTGGCACCGCTCTGTGCCATTAGGTGTCTGCCACATCATGCCGTAGGAGCTCCTGAGTCTTTGGGGTGTTTGCTCGGTGGAAATGAGAGCAACTGCCAAGCTCTTCTGGCTTCAGCTTTGTCCGTACAACCCACGTGGAGACTCAGGAGGTGGTATGGTGGTTTGGCCCTGGCTGGAGGCCAGACGACCACCAAAGCCACTCTATCACTCCCCTTTTCAGCTGGACAGATCTGCTGCCAGAGGCTTGCTCCAACATGGGTCACAGTATCTTCTGTATGTCTCCACCTCCTCCAGTGAGGGGCCTTTCCATGGGCTGCAGGTGGGGTCTCTGATTCCTGTCATCTTCCATGGTGCTGCGGGGGGACACCTGCTCCACCATGGGTTTCTCCTTGGGCTGCAGGGGAATCTCTCTCTGGCACCTGGGGCACCTCCTCCCCCTCTTCACGGACCTTGGTGCCTGCACAGTTCCTTACATCTTCTCACTCCCTGCTCTGGTGGCAAAAAGCTTGCGGGTTTTTTTCCCCTCAATGTGATTCCCAGAGGCGCTGTGACCGTCACTGATGGGCTTGTCCTTGGTCAGCAGCAGGTCCGGCTTTGAGCCGGCTGGTGTTTACTCTGCTGAGCTTGGGGAAAGCTTCCAGCTGCTTCTTGCAGAAGCCGCCCCTGCAGCCCCCCTTCTACACCAGAACCCCACCACGCAAAACTACAACAGACAGGGAGCAGCCAAAGCAGATCACACTTTCTCTACACTCTTCTCTTTCCCCGTGGCTGTGCTGAGAGATGAGCAGTTTGACTGGAAGCCCTTGGACCGACCTGCAAGAGAAGAGCTATTCCCCACCAGCTGCACCCACCTTCTGCAGTGCCAGGGCAGAGAGGTGCTGCCAACCCAAACATGAGCATGGGTCTTCTTTGGGTTTGGTGCTCCCGGTAGGCTTTATGATGTGTCTCCTCAGTTTCTGGACTGCCTTTTAATCCTGGGAGTGGTGAGGGAATGGCCAGGATTCTCCATTAATCAGAAATAAAAGCACTCCTGCTTGGCCTCTAAGCCTTTCCTAAGGCTGGTGGATCCCGGGAGGTGCCACGTTGAGCAGTGGGAGTGTTAAGACAGTAGAAAAGACTAAAACCCACTGGGCTAGAGACTCTTTTGTATTCACAGCAGCACTTTTCCAAGGGAGTTTAAACATGCACCTTGTTCCCAGCTGTGAGTGTCTGGCTAAATATTCCCCTGCACCCGGGACAACTGCATCCTACTCCTAACAGAGGCCCCGGGGCGCCATTGTAATGCAAATAATGATAAATAACAGTAATAATAAAACATCACCAGGACTTGTGCCAGCTCCCCAGCAATCCCAAACCAGCCATAGCAAGATTCATACTGCCCAGGTTATGTAAAGGAGCGTGAGCATCAAGATGGGAGCTGTCAAGGGAGTGACCAATTAGCCAGTTGCCGCTGGGCCCAGCGTGCCTTTTGGCACAGGGCCTGCTGTGCTGGCTCCCAGGGTGGCTCCACACATACACGGTCATAATGTGGCCCAGTGCTGGGGACCACGTGTGGATGGATGGATGGCCCCGTGCTGCCACGGTGGAGGGGAGTCTGGGGAGAGTGTGGGGGAATAACATGCCTCCCAGTACCTGCACACAGGTGGGGGCACGTGGTGTAACTAAGCTGCCTGTGGTGAAGTGCCTGTTCAAAGAGCAGTAGTGCACGCTGATGTAATTTAAATTGACTTTGGATTAAAATCTTCTACTCTCTTTTTTTGAAAGCTAGGTCTTCAGGAGGGGTGTGGAGGGGCCTGCTGATGTACACCAAGGGCTGGCAGTGGTGGTTATGAGGGATAGGGGTAGTGTGGGACAGCAGAGAGGGCCTCCCTGGTGCTAATGCGTAGACTGGAGTCAGCAGGAAACCTGACATGAGAGCTGTGGGTGCTGTGAGCCACACCACCCACCCGGGCTCTCCTTGGGCTTTGGTCAAGCACTCCTACCACACTGTGGGCCCTCTTGCAGGGCTGGTTGCAGGGAGGCTTAGCAAAACATCTGGCTGAGGTTGTTATCATGCTAGTATCACATGTGGATACCCACCTCCCAAGTATTTTCCAGGAGTTTATGATGCTAGTGGAAACATCCTCCTGTGCTGGAGTCCCAGATCCCTATCCTCTGCTCTTCAGGCCCAGCCCTTTACACCGAGCTGATGAGTATACAGAATTAAGTGCTTTTATTTGGTAGCAATTTTTATATTCTACTTGTCTCTGTTACTTTTAGCAGTTGCTCTGGCTTGGCTGTCAAGTAGAAAGTAATAAGAAATTATACTCTGGAGTCTGAGTGCCTCCCATAGGAGCATCTCTCCTTGAGAGACAGGGGTAGACTAAGAGAAATTAGCATCCTAAAATTTTGCCCTTTGGCCACTGAAGTCTCCGGTTACAGCTTTAGGGAAGTGGAGCCTTCTCCCATCTGTTCAGTATAGATCAGCAGAAGACCTCAGAAGGGAGCAGGCAGGTGTAGGCAATTATTTATAATCAGGCTTCTCCTCCCTTCCAGTTTGTTACAGCCCCACTTAAAAGGAACATGCAAATCGATGTACTGGGATCCACTGAGCCAGCATCCTGTGCTAGATGTGGTGTACTGTCAGGGAGTAGTAGGAAATGCTTGGGAAGGATCATATGGAGAAGGTAAAAGTAGATGGATGTGTCCTCAGGTAAACCTTCCCATTTGTGTGCAATAACCAGTGTAAAGGCTTCTTGGGCACATAGATATGCCTAGACCCTCTGTTGGAACAGCCACCCACAGGTCCAGTGTTTGTCTGGTGCTTTTGAGCCCATTTGTATTTCAGAACATGAAACTGGAGTATTTCTGCAAGGCACAATAGAATCAAAACCTGAGAAGATGTTTCCTGACACAGAGTACCTACAGAGTAAGTGAGAGGGGTAAGGGGGGCATCCAGGCAGAGGAGGAGGAGGAAGAAGAAGCTTAAGAGGGCAAGGGGACTGTGCTGGTCAGTATGATATATGGTAGCCTCAGAACAGCAGCAGCCTGGGGCTTGTGAAGTATTTTGTGGCCCTGAGGTGTGCTATAGTAGGAATTTAGGGGAGCAGGAGGGGGCAGTTTTTCAAATGTTTATGGGAAGTCTTCTCCAGTGTGAGGGACAACAAGGCAGAAGGCACCAATGAGCAGGTCTGAAAATGTGAGAGATGAGCTGATGGAGGTAGGAGTTGGCATCTCTCTGGTGAAAGAGATGAGACGTGGGAGCTGGGGAGGTGTAGATTCCCTCTTATCTCAGATACCCGGGGGAGAGGTTTTTGGAAAGTGTGTGGATGCAAACGTCTTTCCACTCTGGAAAAGAATCGAGTGCTTTGAGGAGTGGGTAGGAGAGAACTAAAATCAAACTGCATCTTCTTCCACTGCCACCCAAACCCATCTTACCAAAGCCTCCCAGCAAGGGGAAGCGGGCTTCTGCTCTGTTTCATTGTGCATGATTAAATGGGACCCTTAGAGTTCAGACTCAAAGGATGGGGTGAAACTCATTTAAATTACTAGTAAAAGAGATACTGTGCATGTAGGCTTGAGCAACCATGTGCCAGGGATGAGGTGCTCAGGTGGTGTGTCAGCAGGTTAAGGCTGGGTGTCTGGAAAGGCAGGGAGAGGCATAAGCTGGAATGCCCCTCCTGAGATTTGGCTGATACCCATTACTGGTGGGAAGGGCGTGACCCCAGGGGAGGGGAGCTGCTCAGCCATGGCCTTTTTTGTGGTTCTGTCTTCCCCCAGGCTGGGCAATTCAGTTCTGGGATCTACCCATCAGTACCATCAGAAGTCGTAAAGTACTGTGACTGGTAAGATGCATCTTGGCCATCTTCCCATTCCCATTTGAAAAAACATGAAGACACAGACTATATATAGAGATCTGCTGTTACCAAGACGTCTGGAAACAAGGTGTGTCCCCCCACGCACACCCTTGCACCAAGCCTGGTAATCGAGATGGGGTGGGCTGGGTCTCTTAGAGGCAACAGGGTGAAGGCTTTCAAATCCCCTCTTTGATGGTATTTCCTCCCTCAGGGCAGCCCTGCTTGCCAGATGGGCTGAGGCATAGCAGCGTGCCTTTAGGGTAAAGCTAAGAGAGGACTATTAGCCATGGGGACAGTTTGCTGCAGTAGCCCAGGGCTGCCTGAGCACCCACAGGGTGCATGTAACAGAGACCTTGGGTCACTTCGGTCTCTATGGTGCCTAAAAGTATTTATTTTTTCCCAGGGGCTAAAGCCCCTCCACTTACAAATAGGTCAGCCTTGTGAGGAATGCAAGTACCCAAAATGCACATTTTATAACATCATTCCCAGGATTTTTGTTCTCTTGTTTACCCTGACCCAGCAATTCAGACCCCAGATAGGTGTCTCTCTGTTCCCAGGTATCTGCATTGACCCCCAGTCCTTTTTTTTTTTTTTTTTCCCTTCCCTGTCTGGCAAACAGCATTTTTGGGACCCAGTGTCACTTAAGACCTCCTGGACTCAGGCGTGACCGGGAGGCTGCCAGCCCTGGTGAGGGCCCTGGTAGTTGCCCTGGGGTGCCACCTCACCCGGGTGAGGTCCTGTGCTCCCTTATGAATGCAGAGACAAGCAGGGAACCTCACAGCCCTGGGTCTCCTGTCACACACTGAAGTTAAACTGCCTAGAAGGACGACTTTAGCTGTAGCATTTCTTTATCCTTTTTTTGGTCTTTTTCGTTTGTCACACTTCAAATAATTTGATGTTGAATACTTAAGACTGTCTTTTTGCCTTCAGTTCACCTCATCTGACCTCATGATTTCAGGATAATAGCAGATGATAATGAGGATGATGATATTCTGCTGTTTTACATTGCCACTTTCCGAGACTCCGCGAGCCCTTTAACAACGGTTACTTGTTAAGGCCTGCAAGCCATCTAAAGTAGGTTAATTTATTACTCCTGCTCTGGGTATGATGAGGAGTTGTGACTTGTTCAAGTGAGATGGAAAGAGGGGCAGGACTTGTGGTCTTGAACCATGGGGCAGGGAAGACCCCCCACTCTCTCAGCACGCAGCATGGCTCACGTAGCTATGTGTCCTGAGAAAGGGCTCAGCCTGGAGTATTTGTTGTGAGGGCATGTGGAAGGTTAGGCTAAATGGTAGAGGAGGGAGGGCCCCCAAGGAGCTGAGCAAAAAAGCTACATGTATAATAGCAGACAACAAGCTCCTAGATTTTATCAACCAGAGATTTGTATCCACTGCTGTGAAAAGGATGGTGCTGAAGTAAGTATATGGGTTAGAGATGAGGATGGTGAGTAGGAGGCTGGATGAGCTATCAGGGTTCCTGCTTCGGGGGGCAAAATACTCCATTCCTAAATGAATGAGGTGTTCCTGTCACTGGCCTGGCCGCTGCTCCAGCACAGCAGAGCTGTTAGCTCTGGGGCTACAAACCCTCAGCTACAAGAGGCCCATCCCTGCATGGGTCAAGTCCATCGAGCCCCATCCCTGACAAGAGGCAGGAGAGGACTCCCCTGGCTGCGGGGAGCCTGAAGGGAACAACAAGGCTGAGAGGAGACAGCAGGTCACTCCTATTTCCTCTGGGATGACGGAGCCAAGAGGTGGTACAAATGGGAAAAGAAGAGTAGCAAAATGGTTCCCATGACTGAGAGTGGAGTAATCTGTTTCTGCCCTGGCAGCGTGGTGGTGTTGCCTGTGCTGCAGCATCCAAAGCTGCTGTCTACCAGCATGCTGATGGGGATAGGGGGGGCCTGCCAGCCGGGTGGCTCTCTGGGGGGCTGTATACTTGTTTTTCTTCTCTGTGACATTACATAATGTGAGGTAGAAAATGTTTGTACAGTAGCTGTATTGGTCCTTGGGGCAAGGGGGGGAAGGAAGGAGGTGGTGGATAATTTGAGGCTCTTTATTAGACCAATAAATCATTTATAATGCACTAGCTTTCAGGCCGGTCCCTTATTGTTCATGTCAGCCACAGTATGCTACGTGGTGACTGAAGGTAGCAGAGCACGCGCCGGCTCCCTTAAATCACAGAGGCAGAGCCGAGCTGCACGGGGCACGCAAGGCACCAGAGGCAGGGCCAGGGCAGCACCAGGCCTGAGGCAGAGGAAGAGGACAGCTTGTCCTTCACAGGTCCTGGGGACAAATCCAGTGTAGCTGGTGACAAGCACTTGGCCTTGCATGAGGATTGTCGTAGCAGCCCTTGCAGCCCTGGGGGTGAAGGCAAAATGCCAAGAGCTAAGTGATAACTGGGGGACCAAGCTGTAGCCATGGGCACCTGAGGGCAGGTGGCCTTGGGCACATCGTGTAGCCTGCCCGCATCACCTGCAAGCAGAGGTAGCTGGCATGATACAGGGGTAATGTACTCTAATGCCCCTGAGCCTTGACTGGTGGGGAGCAGAGAGCAAGGCAGGTTTTCCTGGAGGCACTCCATCACAAAAGTGTCCTACACCCATCATCTTGGTATTTGGGGGGTTTGATGGAGCTTAGTCCTTGAGGCTTGTTGGGCAAAAATCTTTTGGTTTTCCTGGGTGCTGAGGAGGAATGTCACCCAGTTGGGAAGAACCATGTACTCACCTAGTCAGAGGTCAGAGGGGCTTTTTGTGGTTTTGGTGGGGTTTGGCTTGGTGGGCTTTTTGTTTTGGTTTGGGTTTTTTGGTGGAAGCTCCTTGTTTCTCACATTTCACAGTTGTGCCTCATTCAATTTGAAAACATCAAGTTCTGCAAAACAACAACTTTCAATAGCCTGCCTGCATTCCCAAGTGCCTGATGTTTTGAGAAGCGATACCTGTATTGATTTCCCTCCTCCTCCTTTCCTCCTCTCTCCTCCTCCAGCAAAGAAACCACTTTCCATAGCTTCTCTCCGGGGCGAGGCAAACACAACAGAGGATACAGGTAAACTCTCCCTCCAGGTGAGTTGGCTCCCAGGGCATCTGAACAAAGATGCTTCCTTCTTAAGCAACCAAATACTTTTGAAAGGGGGGACCACTAAACTGGCCGAGCATGTACTCCTGACGGTGTGTTGGGATTTGAAAGTGTGTGTGTCCCCCAAAAAACGGCTGTGCAGCTTCAAAGTAACATAAAGGGCAGAGGAGAATGTAAAATTCCTAATGAATGCCATTCCCTGTTATGAAATACACGTTTGGGGTGGGAGGGAGTTGCATGGCATGCCTGTTTCTGTGAAGATCTGATTTAACTGTGAGCTCTTTAATATGTGTTCTGCATCCTCGTGGACTGCCTGATGGAAGCAGCGGCTAAAAGCAAAGCGTAGGGTGAGCGGGCGTCTTGCTGGTGAGAATTAGCAGCGTCAGGAGAGAAATATCACACACCTAACCAACTGAATTATGCATTATGCTGCAAAATCCCCGGTGTCGATACGCAAATGCTGTTCCCCTTGTTTTGCCTGTGATGATTGGCAGCAAAAGGATTCAAATCACATCCACACAGCAATTGTCCTGCTGCAACTAAGTCTCTCCTATCCAGGCGGGTACGCTTGCGCTGGCAGAATCTATGCAGTGTACTAGGTGCTTTATGAGGAGGCTAAAAAAGGATGCTGAGAATGTTTGCATTTGTTCAACAATACAAAATGCTGTCAGGTTAGCATGTACTCACCTTGCCACCTCTTCCTTTTTTCTTGTGGGCACTGTAGGCTAAATGTTACCCCAGAACTTGGGAAGAGCATGTGAAGAAATCTCTACCCAGGCATTGAAAGTGATTTGAGGGACACACCTCCGTGGAAGGACTTTCCTCTCTCCAAACAAAGGATGGAAAGGAGGATGGGAAGTAGAGCCAAGCAAAATGTCATCTCCAAACAAAGGAGTAGTGGAGTCGGCTGTGTACCCTCTCCGTGTGGCAGGACTAAGACAATTGTAAAATTACATGTAATAATTGGTAAGAAAATTAATATTTTAATGAACATGACATTGTCAGAATTCCCTGCTATTAGATCTTGCTGGTATGATTGCTGAAGAGCAGATAACAAAGCTAGCAAACAGAATCTGCTTTTATTTGCTGCTTAAGTTGCCTTTGCCCTGCTACCAGAAGACACAAATCAGTTGCTAATCACATTCCCAGTTTGAGGTGCTGTGAGCATTCATATGTTTAATCTGTCCTGGGTGGGTGCTTTTAGAAAGAAATGCACTGACGTGAGGATGTGAGTTGCATGGTATTGTCTTGCCCCTGTTAATAGCTTATCTTTCACAGAATAAGGCTGTGTGAAAATCTGTTTTATTTATTGCTTTTTTTTCTGTTTGGTGACCAAATTAAAAATTTGGACTGAAGAAAAGAGGATATCTGAGGTTTAAAATAACATCTTGTTTGCATTCTTTGGATCTCTCTGTCTCTCTTTCAGAACAGAACTTCATCTTGAAAAAACACCACCTCGAGATGTTTGGGTAATAACTAAATATAAAATCACAAAATGTTTTACTAGTGACTTGCTGAATTAAGATAGTTGCTGCAAAATGGCTTCTCTGCTCCCCCCCCTCCCCAAGAGAAATAACCTATCAGCCTAAGAAACGTAGCCCATCCCAGGCTATGAGCACCTTAAGGCATTGTGTTATTGAAAGCAAAACATAGATTTGATTAGAATAGCAAGCCCTCAGCCCCTGTGCCACCGCTGCTCCCTATGTCCCCAGCACCTGAGCACAAGGGGACAGGGATGCCATGTCTTGGTGGGGAGCTGGGGGAAAACGTATGTCTGCCTGCCATCATCCCTGAGGGTCTGGTGGGACCCCTCTGCTGCTCTGGACCTGCCTCAGTGTTCCCCATGGTGGAAATGACTACCAGGAGTGGGCATGAAATGGGCCCTAGCAAGTAGCTAGGGTGGAGACAAGGAAGGTGAGGGAAAGGGGGGACCATGAGGATGAAACAAAAGGAAAAGGAGACAGAAAGCAGAAAAGATGCCGCCTTGTACCCATCCCAGGGTGCTGGGGGAGCCAAGCTAAGAGAGGACAGAAGAGAGGTGGATGCCATCCAGGGGAGTTTGGATACCATTAGTGCTGTCACATAGACAACTTAAAATGAGCCTTCTCTTGGGAAGAAAGAGTTAAAACAATTTTAAGCCTCACAAGACTCCCAATCTCAAACTGTAGACCAGCATCTGAGGATTATAAAGATAAGAGCAAGGAAAACATGCAAGAAGGAGCTGGTGGAGGATCAGACCAGAGAGAAATATTGACAACTCCTCCCAGGGCAAAAAAATAAGAGATAATCACTGGGTCAGGGAGCATGGAAGTCATCCAGGGCCTTTGCTTGTGCAGAGAGCATCGCCAGTCTCCTTTACACCCTGGAGCTACCAGTGTTTGCTGTTGGGCTTACACCGGAGCTGGGAGAAGCCCCTCTGTGGCTGCCCTTGCGGTACTCAGCGCAGGGCCAGGGGTGGAGTCACTGGCTCCCCTGGCATCAGGCAGCAGCTCGCCACCAGCACTCTGTGACATGGTCGCTGCTCGCAGCGCAGGCAGCTGAGACCTGGCAGCCTCTCACGCCCGCACGTGCTCCTCGGCTGCTCCAGGTCAGAGCTGTCTCCTCTCATTTCAGCTGCTTCACTGCACGTCAGGCGCGCTGAAGGGCCAGGAGGCGATGGGGTAATCCAGGTTCACCTACCAGCTTCCTGCCTCATCGGTGTCCTTAGCTGCCGAGGCTTCGGTGAGGGCCCCAAGACATCACCACCACTCAGCTGTCCTGGGGGCTACCCAAAGGGTTGTGCTGGCCAGCAGGTCCTCCAAGCAGGTAGGTATTAGAGCTGGGGGCACTTTCAGCTCTGTGTTTGTAAGCAGGAGGTGATTACAAGAAGCAGAGCTCTGGATGTGGTCATTCCAGGGCAGAGCAACCTTCGTGTTCATGCTGGCTTCTTCCAAACATGTCAATGCTGCAGGTGCATCCCTGCAGCCTTTCCAGACCATTTTCCAGTCCGTGAGATGTAACTTATCTTATTTTTGTCTCTGTAGGCAGCCTGATCTCACTGTAAGGACTTGTGTAAAGAGTGCCCCGGCTCTAACAAGGCTGCAAAATGACCGACTGCATTTACCCAGCCTATTTCAGGATCTGATTGCTGCTGTGAAAAGCAAAGGGTGTACATGGACATTCACGTGGCCCAGCAAGAGAAGCCTGCCAGGCTTCTCTCAGGATCTGGACTGACTTTCCTGCACCTTGCAGCCACAGCGTTAAAAATGTGTCGCTTAAAAATAAGAATTCAACGAGAGGCAAATCTGCAGGTCTAAGGCAGCACTCTGGCCATCTCCCATGGCTGCAGTAAGGTGGAATCGCTTCCAGTTTCCCTGGGATCTGACATATCTGTCACCCTGGTAGCACCTGGAGAGTGAAGGGAAGTCAGAATTGGGCCTGTGCTCACAGGCAAGGGAAGAAATGACCAGAGCCAAGGTTTAGGCAGCCCAAGGACAGGAGGAGAGGGATGAGTGGAATAAGCTGCCTCTGCTCCAGACTGGCATGCTCACACGGGCTATTCCCTCTCCAAACTGCGGCAGGGTACTTGGTTCCCTTGTTTTCTCCCTGGGGAGCAAGGCTTGCTTGGATGCAAAATGTGGGTTGTGCTGGTGGTCCTGTCCTGCTGACTTTGGAGACTTCTGACATCCGCTGAGTCTGGGCCAGGAAGAGGGCAGGCACCCCAGGAAGAGAACATCTCATCCCTGCGTCATACGCCAAGAACCGCACTGGATTTGTGCTCGAGCCCTGGAGCCTCCATGGTCCGGAGCTATTGTCAAGCTTAGGGTAGCAGGCATTTGTCCCTCTGTTGCCTGCTAGGGCATGCTGGAGGGAATATGTCAAAACCACAGGGCAATCCCCTGGATTTCCAACTCCATCACTTCTTAGGAGTATTTTGGGGTTTTTTTCTCTTGTGACAGTCACGCTACATCCAGAACTGCACGTAGGGTAGGTGAGTTAGAGGCATGATAAATACTGAAAGGTGCAATGAGGATGTGTTCAGGAAGAGCTGGAGAGGCCAGAACTGTACCCATAGCAGGGGTGCTTTGATCCAGGTGTCTAGTGAAACAGTCCTCGAGGACCATTGCACAAAATAGCAGAGAGCACGGATGCATATCAAGAGCCTTTTCCAGCAATCCCTTTGTGCAAAGGCTAAAACTGTAAAATACTTCCCTGTGACTGTGATCTTGCAGCAAGGATTTTCTCTACACCACTTCCCTTTTGCAATTTGCTTTTTTTCATCTTCACAAAAGGCTTCCTTGGCAAAGTGAGATGCCAGCTGGCCAGATCTGGCCAAGGGGCCAACGGAAGTACTCAGCTCTATGCAGTTGCACCAGCAAAATTGTCTATTCAAAGAAAAGTCATAGTTTTGACTCTGGTTTTTCATCAGAGTTTATTACTCCAGGACTGTTGCCAATATTTATATTTTTTAAAAAGCTAAAATGAAAAATAAATCCTAGCGTATTTGAGTCCTACACTCTGAAAGCATCCCTCATCCTGGCTAGCATCGCTGCTGATTCCTCTCCCTTCATTCTCTTTGGTCCAAGTGGTTGTTATCTCCTCAGCATCAATTTGCCCTTTTCATCCCAGGAGCAGAGGGAAACGGTGACTTTGGCCTTTTGTTGAATTCTTATTTTTAAGCAATGAAAGCATTTTAGTTCCTGATGGCTTTAATACTAGCCCTGTCTCCCCTCCTCCTTCCCTTTTTAAACCACCTCTAAACATTGGGGATGGGACCGGCTGACAGGATTCCTCGCTCCTGGTGCTCACCTCTCACCGTGCCTTCAAGGGGCATGGCTATGGAAGGTGCTATACACACAAGCAGTACAACCAAATCGAAGCAGAGAACAAAAACAAAATGTCAAAAACCCCACCTTTCAGGAAATTAATAACAAATACAACCAGGCACGTTTCATACGCCCCATTAGTCAGTAGTGCTCAGAAACCATGGTGATGAGCCTCCTATAAATATTTCCACAGCAGCAAAACTGTCTTAAAGGGACCACACAGCAGCTCCCTTGCACCTGGAGCGAGCTCTCCTCTAGAGGCACCTCTTCTCCTCCCCAAACTGGATGGCTGGCACATGGGCCTCACACCTAAGGAGGAAGCTAGCACCATCTGCTTTTCTTTTGCCTGTCGCAAGCGCCAGGAGCAGCACAGCCCTGGCACTGTGCCCATAATTCCACAGTTTGACACCAACACGTTGATGGGGACAAGGGCAGTCAGTGCCTTGCTGTCCAGCAGTCTCTCAAACCTAAGGAACCAGACAAGTGCCGCATCCTTTAGCTGTACATCCTCAGCATCACCCAGCCTGAGCCTTCATGCAGCGCAACCGCAGACAGCGGCTTGAAGATACAGCTCACATGGAGCCAGACATTTGCTTGTTTATCTTCCCAGAGGCAAATGTTTGTGGTGCAGAATAGCACCTGGTCAGGTCATTAGGCATTTGGGAACTCCTGCTCACAGATCCTCCTGAACAAAAAAAGGGAATCAAGCAAGAGGGACAGGGAAGGAGGGAAAGAAACACATGCTTAGATGTTTAGCTCGCAGCAGCCAACTTCTGCCCACGCTGCAGGAGAGCTTTGAGTTTCTTGCCCTTGATGTAACCACCACCAGAAGTTTGTTTTCACAAACCCTTCTCGTCTTAAAATCTACAACTCACACCTCGGTGCCTCATCTGAGAAGGAATGCCTAACCCTGCTATTAAGCTGTGGGCAGCGTCACCTGGAGGGTGATTCTCCACGCACCTGCCACCATTCAGAAATAGAAGGGAACTGCAAAATAATTTTCAAAGGACAGCAGCTCCAGCAGAATCCAGGGGTTAAAACAGAGAGAAGTGACCCTGCGAATGACCTCGCCTTGATGCTGAGGGCCCAACGCATGGCTGCCTTGAGTGCTCACAGGCTGCAGCTGTTTGGTGCTGCTGCCTCACACATGGTCCCAGTAGGAAGGCTAGGAGTAGGGGGCAAAGAATGCTATTTCTTGCCTATTGCTTAGCACATGTGCACCTTGCAGCAAGGATTGGAACAGGGTGGGAACGTGAGTTGATTGGCTTTGTGCCCTCATTGACTGCCCTCCTACAACATCTGTAGCCACTCACAAGATAAGGCAGAGAAGGGCAATGCAAAGGGTACATATATATGCCTTGGTGGCCAAGGTGAATTTGGTTTTGGTATGGTACTTCAGGAGCCCCTGGGTGGGGATCAAATGAAGAAAATATGGTTAGATGGGTGAAGATGAAGAGACCTTCAGTCCTAATCAAGGAACTGTTGTTCCTTTGCTCTGTGGCTGCAGGCAAGTCTCCTTGTTTCCCTCCTGTCTCCTCCACTGCATCCTGCAATCTGTCTGGCCTTCTACCCTGGTGCTTGTACGGTAGTTCCTGAGCATGTCCTGGGTGTGTTTTGTTTCCCTTAATTATACGTCTTAAATCGTATCTTGAGGTCCTCAATAAATGGTGGCTGTCTGGGCACGCAGGCAGCAGGGAAACGCAGTGGTAACCCCCGAGTGCTGGGGTGCGTCCCTAAGTTACTTGCCTGCTCTATTTACACAGAGGCTAATCAGCTCTCCATGGAGTTTCCTTTTGATCTGTTGGCCTGTCTCAAGGGAAGTGCAGCACTAACTGACAAAATATGTATATTTTGGCTTTCAAAAACTATTACACTTTGCAACTGTCACCCAGACCTTGAGCTTTTTGGTTGCCAGGGAAACATTGCAGGAGATAACCTGATCACAGCTGTGAACTGCATCCCTTTCTCTCCTGGTGCTCAACTTGGGCTTCCAGAAATGCCCGTGCTTAGCTTGGGGTATTTAATCTTTAAAAAGCAGGGGCTTGAAAAATAAGGTTATTTACAACCCAGAAGATATTTCTTTCTCAAATGAAACCGTCCGGGAGGTCTTTCTCTTTGGTCTTGAAGCCACATGCAAGGCAGGGGATCAGCAGCAGAGGGTTTTGCTGTGCTCCAATAATACTAGTGGCTGCTGGAGCAACTGTGACCCTGTCCAGTTAATGTGGGATGGAGTCAAGGGGGGGTTGCACAGCAACAGCTGTGGGTTTGAAATGCTCAGGCTCTCCAGATCCATCAGCTCAGAGCATCGCAGGCTTTAGTCTATGCTGCATGCTCCAGATGAGATAGATGGAGCCTCCTCTCCAAGACCCACCATCAAAAGGGATGAGCTGATTTGCCCCAGAGGGCTGTGGGGGATTGCATACCTCTTCTTGCAGTAAGGGAGCCTTGTGCCGTTGTTCTCATCAGAAACATTTCTTATTCTCCCCTTATAGATTATGTGACACGTCATCAGGCGGAGGTGGGATGTTGGAGAATCTCTCTCCAATTTTCTTTCTGTGCCAGTGAGTACCAAGCCAGCAGGGAAAGCAAAAGCTCATGCTGCACTGTAAGCAATAATACCACCAAGCATCCCTCCCTATCTCTCCATCCCTCAAAGAGGTTCAGTGCCCCTGGATGCAGCCGGTGGAGAGCTTTTGGTTGGGGTTGGAGCAAGGAGAAACCAGACAGCCTGGGGCTGGGCAGCTGAGCAGGTGGGGGGATGCAGGTCATGGGTCTGCCATGTGTGCTGGCAGAGAGAAAGGGGGAACAGGCAAAGGAGAAGGGGGGGATAGGCACGTGGCCCTGGGGAAGCTGGGTGTATGTCTTCCCCTCTGGTGTGGCAGAGCGACGCTTTAAAGACACGAGATGCAGCTCTTTTTCCTGACACTCAAAGAACAGGTTGACAAGCTGCTGTCAGGGAAATGCTGCCTAACTCCCTTTCCCCCAATAATTTCCCTGGCAAAACTGCAGTGCAGTGGAATCAAATGGTGACAGAAACCGAGGGGGAATAGATGTGTTTTCCATATTACTTTTTTTTTCTTCCTTACAAGTGTGTGTCTGCATCAGGAGCCATGTGCACACCGGCAAATCTCTCCAGTTCAAAGAAATGTTTTTAGCATTCAAATTCAACCTTTAGTGCTTCCCCCCCCACCCCCCCCGCTCAGAAACAACAAAGCCTTGAAGGCACTCCCAGTTAGCATGGTATTAAAAAGGCATCTTGGCTGAAGTGGAAAATAGCATCTCATGTTTTCCTTTGGGTTACATGTGCAGCAAGCCCCTTTGCTACTCCTTTAGGTGCTGCCATGAAAAGTCCCCACTGCTGAGGAATGGCAAAGTGTGAGTGGAAAGGTGGGAAGCAGGAGGGAGAAGAGGGCTGGAGCTATAAAACTACATCACAGGCAGACAGCTCATGTCCAGAATTGTGCCAAAATAATGGGGATGGGACCTGGAGAGCTGCTTCATGCTCAGGTGTGAGAGCAAAGCCCGGCCCTCAAAGGATGCGTTACCACTGAAACCTCCTGGAAAGCTGCTTGTCTCAGTCGTTTTACTTAGGTGGTTGGCTGAGGTTCATCGATACTCCCTCTCCTCAGCCCTGTAAACAGGGGAGGATTTCCTGGCTGTGCAGGGAGAGGGAAGGAGCAAGAAAGCTGTTTTAGGTCGTTGGGATTAATTTAAGCAATTGCCTCACCCTTTACTTCAAAGGTCTTGGGTCTGTTTCATGCGGAGATTAATTTGGTCCCAAAATGTAAGTACCTCAGGTCTGATGTTCTTTTGTACTTCCCATCCTCCAAAAAAAAAAAATACAATGAGATGGCCTCTGGTAGAAGGGCACCAGTCTTTCTGCACAGAGGCAGTAAGGCAGGGGGCACTTAAAATAAGGGAAATGCTGCTTTTGACTTTTTTTTTTAAATAAGCTACAACAAATTCCTTATCACTCAGGAACTGCCTTAGCACAGTGGAAGAACTGATTGCATAAATGCCAGCTGTAACACTCTTATTTTTGGTAACAAGGCATTACTAAAGGCAGATTAATTCAGTGCCACGCTCCAGTGAGACCAGTGTCCTTATGTCTGGGACTGGCTGAGGAACCCTCTGCTACTGAGGTTTGGTTTTTGGTCACACACCTGGGGAGTCCAGTAGTGGTTCAAAGCACAGACCTGTATTGCAGCCAGACGTCATGAGGGGTGCACACGTATGGCTTAATTGTCAAGGGGCACTGACTTCAAGCAGAGTCAGACTGTTTTCAAATGTAATCGTGACATCTGAGAGGATGATCTTTGAGAGATCAGAGAGAGGAAATTATTCTCTTGCTTTGCACATCTGAGTGCAGTTTGGCTACAGTCAAATTGTCTGTTTCAGCCTACGCTGTCAGATTGCTCTTATCTCTCTTTCCTCTTGTTGTATTATTAATAATAATGAAAAAAAGTTAAAGACAGCAGTAAAGACCTATCTGCGTGAGGCAGGGCTGGAGCCACTGTCACCTGTGACCAGCACTTGAGAGTCCCTCAAAGGGATGTATCAGCCCCGGGGGCAGGGAGCTCTCTGCTGCTTTGCTTGGAGGCATTTGAAAGGTACAATTGCTGGATTTGGGCTAACTTCATCCTCCCTCCCTCTCCCCTCTTGCACAGCTGCATTTAGTGAAGAAGCTGGCAGCATTGGAAAGTCACTCGAAGTAACCCAGCTGCCTCCATCGGTTCATGGGGAGAGAGACTTTGTAGCTGCTCTTAGTCAGTCCATTAATTGCACATAATAAGGCATTTAGTGACAGAAGGATGGTTGATGAGCCTTAGCTGAAATAACAGGGGCCTGCCAAGAGCTGCGTTTCCTTTGTCGAGGGGGAGCGTGAGGGTCCTGGCGCTGAAGCGCGGTGTTCGTGTGGCGCAGGGGTAAGAGCAGCGGGAACCTGCTGCTCCCTCATCGGGAGGGCGCACAGATGGAGGGCCCAGAGCTGAGTAGGGGGGCACAGCCCTACACGTTGAAGCCCTGGCACGGCTGATCTGCTCTGGGGAGAGCAGGTCTGTGCATTTCCTGCTTGCCCAGCAGTGCTAGACTAGTAAAAGCCATGGGGAGCTGCCCCACCCCTGCGGGGGGTGGGAACTTGTGGCCGTTTGCTGCCTGCCTCTGTGGGTCTTGCTCAGGTAAAGTATCACCTTCATCCTCACACTGCTGAGCACCTGACAGGAGACAGGTTGTTCAGGCATTGTGTGCAGTTCTGGGCTCCCTGGTTCAAGTAGGGCGGGGAGCTGCTGGAGAGGGTACAGGAAAGGGCTACAAAGGTGATTAGGTGACTAAAACATCTCTCTTATGAAGAGAGGACTTCTTAGCCTAGAGAAGACTGAGGGGGAAATCTTGTCAATGCTTTTAAATACCTGAGGGGTGGGTGTCAGGAGGACGGGGTCAGTCTTTTTTCAGTGGTGCCCAGTGACAGGACAAGAGGCAACAGGCACAAACTTGAATATAGGAAGGTCCACCTAAGCATGAGGAGGAACTTCTTTCCTGTGAGGGTGACAGAGGACTGGCACAGGCTGCCCAGAGAGGCTGTGGAGTCTCCACCTCTGGAGACATTCAAAACCCACCTGGACACTGTCCTGAGCAGCCTGCTCTAGGTGATCCTGCTCTGGGAGGGGGTTGGACCAGATGATCTCCGGAGGTCCCTTCCAACCCATACTGTTATGTGATTCTGTAAAAAGAGCTGGATGGGTGACCTCCATCCCTGCGTGAAGGAGCAGGGCTGGATGGATAGAAACCCAGTGTGAACTGAGAAACCCAGGTTCTCTTGTCACCATGCCACTGCCTGTTGGGTTTGGTGGGGAAAAAATGCGTAATGGATTGGGATGGGTGCTGGCCTCAGCTGCCAGACAGATGCCCTGTGCACTGTCAGTAGCCCAGAGAGGAGGAGGTGGTGGGGGGATGGAGTTGGTGGCTGTCCCTGCAGGGAGGGGTGTCCTCACAAGGCAGGCTTGTGTGAGGCAGCTCAGCTACGTCCTCAATAAAGCAGTGGTTCCTACAGCAGCAAGCTGTCTCGCCAACCTTGGCCCTTGGTGTTATGGGGCTCCCTTACACCTCATTGCCAGCTCAGCTCTGTGGGGAAGCAGGTCAGAGCTGTCATGCCAGAGCCTTGCAGCTCCTGTAAGTCTCAGTAGGGAAACAGGCAGTGACAGCATCAATGCTGAGAGAAACCAGCCTGTGGGGGAGCCCAGGGCGATCCCCCACTGCTGCAGAGCAGGCCATACACATCTCAGCACACAGACTGATGCTTCAGTGCCTGCCTTACCTGCAGCGGGGCATGGGGGGGCTCACCCCAAACAGGCAGGCAGACTTTGTGTCGGGCACGTGCGGGTGGTCCTTTGAGGCCTGCAGGAGGAGCGTCTGTCTTGGTTTGGGTCTGTGCACCGCGCGACTGGCTGGTGTGTCCCTCACCTGCAAGAAGGTCCGTGCCAACAGCTGGCAGGACACATTTCTTTGTCTGAACTGGTACTTGGGAATCCCAACGTTTCTCCAGGCTAGTTTACTGTTCTCCTTACCTATTTATTCTGTGCTAACATCTCAGCACTACTTCTAAAGGGTCTGGGTGTTTCTCAAAAGGATGTAAATATTACTCCTGCGTGGAGAAACAGAGGTACAGCACAAACGGTTGGTTCAGGCACAGGTTTCCCGGCCCCAAACTCTCACTCCATTGTGCGAGATCCCAAAGGAGCAGGAGGCAGGTCTGGCACAGAAACCTGCCTGCCTCCGGGGGGGGAGGGCAGCAAGCAGTTGCTGCACCAAGGAAGAGAGGGAACAGCAGATTTCTGGGGCTGGCTACAGAGGTGGATTTTCAGCTTGTGTGAAAGGTCATGCGAAATGTAGAGGACTGGCAGTTCTGCTGGCTATGAGACCCATGTGGGTCTTTCATGCACCCCTTTGCTGCGGCTGAAGGGGCATTACCTCTGCTCAGGTAGACACATCCTGGGTGGATTGGGGTGGCTGCCCCACAAGCTGAGTGATGCCATCCAGTCTAAGGAGCGGGTATTACTGCTGCCACCTTTATTACTATTTTTAATTAACACCCTGTCATGACTTGGCAACCTTCCTACCTGCCCTACGCCTCAGGACATCTGGCTGAGGGCTGGCTTCCTTCTTCCCCAAGGCATTCCTGACAGGCAGTCCAGGGCTCAGAGGCAGACAGCTCCTCCATGGCAGGTGTCCTGGCTTTGGCTGAAGTAGTTAGTTTTCTTCACAGTAGCTAGTGTGGGGCTGTGTTTTGGATTTGTGCTGAAAACAGCGTTAATAACATAGTCATGTTTTTGTTGCATAGAGATGTTGTCATAACTGCTGAGCAGAGCTCTCACAGAGCTGAGGCCTTTGTTGCCTCTCACACTGCCCCACCAGCCAGTGAGGCTGGGGGTGCTCAAGAAGTTGGACGGGACACAGCAGGGACAGCTGACCCCAACTGATCAAAGGGATGTTCTATACCATATGGAGTCATGCTCATCTTATAAAGGGCTTGGGGAAGAGGAAGGACAGGGTCAGTGGTGGTGTTTGGAGTGATGGCATTTGTCTTCCCAAGTCATGGTTACACACATGACAGAGCCCTGCATTCCTGGGGATGGCTGAACACCTGCCTGCCCATGGGACATGGGGAATGAATTCCTTGTCTTGCTCTGCTTGTGTGTGTGCGTGTGGCTTTTGCTTTACTTATTGAAGTGTCTTTGCCTCCACTCCTCAACACTTCCTCTTTTCTGATTCTCCCCCCATCCCACTGGGGGAGTTGGTGGGTGGCTGTGTGGTGCTGCGTTGCCAGCTGGGGTTAAACCGTGACACCACAATACTGAAGCACACTGTTAAACAGCTATCCCTGCCCACACTCAGCTCTGGTGCTGTCCTTATCCCCTCTGGTGTCCCTCCAAGGAGAGTGACAAGGACCTGGGCACAGCAGCAAGCCTTGCACTGATGCTTTGGCGAGGAGGAGTGGGGCAGCCTTGCTTTGCTGGTGTGCCTTGCTTGGTGTAAGACTGAAGGGAGAGGACATGGGCTACGAGCGTGCAGCTGATGACAAGTCCTGACCAGCATCCTACCCACAGCCTTTTTTTTTTTTCTGTCCTGCTTGCCTCCATCTGGGAGGAGAGCTGGAAAGCTCTCCCTCTTCCTCCCTCTCTCTCTTTCCCTAAAGTTTCCAGCCTCCCTCTTCTAGTCCTCTAGTCTAGATAATCTTGCTCTTATCAGATTTCTGATGTTTTGCATTAAACTTTTCAAAATCTGGAGACCTGAGGCATAAGCTGCTCCCAAGAGTGAGAAGCTCTGTGGCTGTAGCCCATGAGTTCTGTTTCCTTTTTGGCAGGGAAACAGGTTTGTCTCTTCAGACCTCAAAAATCACCTCACAGCAGAAGTCTTGGGTAGGCCTTTGGTGAGATGCAGGGAAGAGGAGTGTGTTTATTTGCAGAAAAATGCACCTTTAGCTGTTAAATAATATTGATTCCTTCCACAACAAAGCATTGCAATTGGTTTGGGGGTGGTTGTTCATTTTGGGATGTAGTTAGTTTGGGCTTTTTCTTTCTCTTTCTCTCTTCCCCCCCCCCCCCTTCCCCTTAAAGTTTGGGTGAAAAAGGGAGGTTTGTCATGCTTCTGCAGGCTAGACTTACAGGGAAAGGTTTTTGGTCCTACTTCTTACATGGGAGAAGAGGCACCAGGGCTGGCTCCTCTTCTTGCACCTGACCCCAGGTTCTCCAGCCACGTCCCCTACGCTGCCTGCTGGCCTTGATGCATTAGCCAGCAACATGGCCCTTCAGAGTCCAGCAGTGGGCTACAAGGATGATTAAGGGCCTGGAGCATCTCCCCTGTGAGGAAAGGCTGAGTGAGCTGGGGCTGTTCAGCCTGGAGAAAAGAAGACTGAGAGGGGATCTGATCAATGTTTGTAAATATCTCAAGTGTGGGACACAGGGGGAAATGGCCAGCCTCTTCTCAGTGGTCTGTGGGGACAGGACAAGGGGCAATGGCAGCAAATTGGAGCACAGGAAGTTCCGCACCAATGTGTGGAAGAACTTTTACACAGTGAGGGTGACAGAGCACTGGGACAGGCTGCCCAGGGGGGTGTGGAGTCGATGATCTCTTGAGGTCCCTTCCAACCCCTATGATTCTGTGATTAAGGGAGGCACTCAGGTGCAGTTGCCCTGTGCTATCAAACGCAATAGGAGTGATCTGGCTCAAGGCAGCTAGCTTTTGGAGAGCAACCTTGAGCAGGAACAGGAATGAGAAGGGCTGTGTTGGTGACCAGAGCAAAAATCCTGGCCTGAGCCCAGCACAGAGATGTGAACCGGGCTCCCTGTTGCTTTGTAATGACTTGTTTGTAGGGTGTTGTGGGTGGGTAATTACCCCTGCCACCACCCAGCACAGCACCCTGATGCTGCACAACCAAGTCCTTCTTGCCCTTTCTGAGACCCAAGGGGAACAGCCCCACCAGTGCAGTCAGATAGGATGCCCTGCCTGGATGCAGCATGCCTAGAGAGACAAGTTACAGTGCAGCTGTGGGTCCAGAAGCTTTGGCTCCAGGCAGCAGCAATCCAGCTGGGTTTCTGGGCATGTCCTGCCATCCTGGCTTTCACATCTCTGATGGGGAGAGGAAGAGCTCCCCCCAGATGCAGCAGTGCCTGAGTGAAGTTCTTGATCTCTGAGCTTTGACCATGCTCCTCTCAAAAGGGAGACCAGACATGACTGTGAATCACAGCCACATGTGTAGCATTTAAAAAAAACCCAAAACCAACAAAACCAAAGCCACAAAAAACCTACCAGCAACAGAAAATCCCCACCAAAGCCAGCATCCTGCTTTGGAAACCACTCCAAAAATGCTCTGCCATTCTTGCACTCAGCAGCAGACTGCTGAACAAGTGGCTGCCCCCCTTCCAGCATGCACAAGTAACCTTCTGGTTCTCCTCCACCTCCTTCATCCTTAGGATGCAGGGGATGGGAGCAGTGCAATCTGGGCTGTCCGAGCTGTCCACAGCATCCTCAGCCCTGATGTGCTGGGGCTGCGTGATCTCCCATGTTGCTTTGTGCTGCTGTAAAAGCTGAGTTCAAAAACAAACAAAAAAAAGAAGGGTGTGCAGAACAATGCTAAACACTCTGAAAATTCAGATCCCAGTGCCTGGAGCCCAGAGATTTCTGGTGGGACACCTCGTAATGGACCCATTCTACAGTGAGGAGAGCTAGCTCTCAGACAGGGACCGCCAGAGTGAGCTCCTCCAGGAAACAGCCTTAATCCAATAAGTAGCTCTTACCTCCCAATCAATGCCAGACCTCTGCCCCCTAGCAGCCGTGATGCTGGGAATGCCATTATTCAGGCAGAAGGAAATGCTGGTGCTCTGACAGCTCCGGTCTCGGCCAAGGGGCATGACAGGGTAACCAAACCTCCGGGCTCTCAGTGGCCACGCAGCCCCTGTGGCATTGAGCTGTTCCTGTGTGTGCCTCTGGGGTGTCCCTATTAACATCGGAGCTGGGTACGGCTGTCTGAGGTCTTCCTCTTGTGGTTTTTGCCAGACCCAGAGTGTTGCAGCTGAGTATTTCCATGCCAAATGTCTGCCCCACACTCATTTATTATTTTTTTCCCTCCTTGAAACAAAAGCTTCAACAAAATTGGTTCAGTTGTCTCTCAGAGTGAGGCTAAGGGAAAATATGTTCATATAAAGTCTTCCTATGCTTGAGAACTGCAAGGATCTCCAGCCTCTGCAGAGACCTGTGGCCAGCCCTGCACCTACATCCTACATGGAGTCACGGAGCAATGTCCAGCCAGCTCCCTCTGCTGCGCACACAGCCTGCTCCTCGTGTTTGGGTACTGTCAGGTGCAGGGGTCTCCTTTGGAGGAGAATGGAGCTGTCTGAGCATGTCAAAACCCATTGCCTAGGCATTTTGTACTACCAAAACTAGTAGATATGTATCTCTGGGTCTTAGCCTCACCCCCGTCTCCCACTGCTCTGTTTTACAGGGCTGCAGTGGAAACCAACTCGTCAATGTATGATGTGAACCCAGATGCTGTAAGCATGATCTCAAAGGAGTGGCTCATGAGGAGATTATTGAGTCTTTGGGGATGTTACTGGGCAGTGTGCAGAAGACAAGGGATACGGCCTCGCTCTGTGACTAGCAAGGTTACACCAGTGTTGTTGTACCTGTGCTTGCCAGGCAGTTCCATCCAGTTGGGCACTAAGTCAGGTAGGAAATTGGGAGGGGATGGGGGGAGCATTTTAATGAACCCAAGTCTCTTTTACCCTCACCGGTTGCAGTTGCTATTCTTCTGGGGAGTGAGGAATTCAAGCTATTTGTTCCTTGCTGCCAGACTTTAGCTTCTGGGCTGTTGTCTCTTATTTGTTTTCAGTTGCCAGGCTCCTCACAGTGATCTATTCCTTCCTGTGTACTTCAGTATTCCACCCTATGGGCAACACTCTCCCCTCCGCCACCAAAATATTGCATTAGCATACCCCTGTTTTTTCTGTGCTGAGGTTGTTTAAAAGACATGAAACAAGAAAACAGTGGGCTGAAAGGAGTTTCATCTGTCTTCCTTTCCATGCTGCCCACTACCAGCTCCTTTCTGGATGGGCTGCTACTCGTCTTCCAGTGCTTGCACTAATCCTCAGCTTTGCTGGCTTAACTGATAATTTTTCACTAGCAGACGCTCTCTGTGAAGTCCAGATCTACTGCCATGACTTTGTATTTTGCTAAAGCTGTACCATCTGAGCAGAACATGGTTTACCTTTACCTTCCACCTAGGCCTTCTGTTCACAGGAGGTACGCAAAGCTTTGGCGCTTGTGCGCTGCCTGTGTCCACGTATCCATCACATGCTGTGCTTCAGCCATCTAATACCATACCTCTTCCTCCTCCCCTTTTTGCTGGACCCTTTGGAAGCTTCTGCTGCCAGCCCTTTGTTTTATTCTGACAGCTCCCTCTGAATTTTGGTCTGGCGCTTGCCTGACTGTCCTTCTCGCCCAGCTGAGCACATCAGCCTTTCGCTGGACATGCCCACGTCCAAGTTCTCATCCCTATCAACTTTTGCACCTTTTCTCTCTTGTTTGTCATCCTCCTCCCCACTGAAAACTCAACCTCAAGTGGTATTTCCTTCCTTCCTTTCAGGAGAGAGGTCAACTCTCAATTTTTCTTTTTGATAAACAAAACAGAGGGCTTTACAGCTCTGATGGAAAAGTTTGCACTTTTAATTTTTTTTCTTCCCTGGAGCACTGAGATCATTTGGCTCCTTCTATACCTGATTCTTCCAGCAATCTTTTCAGAGTGTTGTCACCCCACCAGAGGCAGTGAGCTGGGATTCATCTGGCTAATATGCATCAAAGGTGTATATCATCTCCTCACTCATTATTCCCAGAGCGTATCCCCATTATCACCCTCTTGCCATTCGTATTCTGTCACGATCTCCAAAATCCCTCACAGAGCCCCTTCTTTCCAGGCACAGCACCCTAGCAGTCTGCCTGGCATTCTTCATTCCAGGAACAACTTTTGGCAGTAAAATGCCATTTGTTTAAGTGGGCTTTGCTCAACTGAGCTGCAGGGATTGCTTTGCATGGTTGCCCTGCGCTCCTCATTATTCATCACTTTGAATGTCTTTGTCATTTGTGTGCTGTAATGGCACTGAGATTTGCATTTGCTTCCCAGTGAGGAACATGCTGGAAACTGTCAGGTCTCAAGCAGCTTCTCAAAGAACCCTGCTAGAAACACTCCCATCTGAAGATGACTCACCACTGACAATTGCTTGTTGAGATCTGTCAGCCAGCGCTTAATCCAGTTAGCGTGTGGTTTATTGATATTATATACTGCTAATTTTTTAATCAGAATGTTGTACAGTTGAATGTCAAATGCCTTACAACAGTCCTCCCTAAAGTTGACTTGGAGTCAGCCTTGGAGTCAAGTGGTGGGTGTGACATGTGTCAAGTAAATGTGTCATCTCATCAGAGAATGCCCCCAAAACTAGCAGAGATGGTTGTTAAATATATTCCTAACATCTGATTTGCTATCATGAGAGACCCACTGTGAAACACTCATCTAGCTGGGCTTGTGGCTGCCTCAGCAGGTGCCCTCCCATCCTTTGCTGCAGAAGGAGCTTCACTGACCTCTGAAGTTGGTTTTTTTGCAGCTTTCCTCCATGCAGCATGAGTGCGTGTCCCTCTTCAGTCAGGGAGCACACCAGATATTCAAGCCTGGGCAGTCCCCAGGGAAAACTGGACATGCAGCATATGGTCCTCCATATCCTCTGTCTCTAAAGGCAGTTAAATGTGTAATTATTCATCTAATCCCCTGCTCCTTACGGTGTGTGCAGGGGGGAAACCTGGGATCTGGGGGAGCAGAGAAGACACTGAGGGGCATTCAGTCTTACAGATGTTCGCTCATCTCCAAACTAAATCTCAGGCTGATGCACCCAACCAAACACTACTTGTCTGAAAAGACCAGTAATTACATGTGCCTCTCTGGCCTACCGTGGAGCCTGGAGACACCATGTTCTAGGGGTCGCAGAGGCAGCTGGGAGACAAGCAAGGGCCTGTCCCCTTCTCTCTGCACCACCATTGGACTTGTAACTGCAACAGCTTAAGTCAGCTGGTAATTGCATATGGTGATAAATAGTAAGAAACAGGAGTTCATCACAAACAAATGAGCCTCAACTAACCTCATTTCCTTTTTTGACAGGATAACAAGCTTAGAGGATAAATTCTCCCCTGCCAGAATTTGTGTCTCTGCTGCCAGGCACCTCAGCAGTTACCAAAGCCCCATCCTTCCTCTTTGGTAACTTCCAGGCTGCTTAAAGCAAAGGCAGGTTCAGACCACCCTCCTCAAGTTTTGGATTCAGTCCCACAAGCTTTTTTCCCTGCAGGCTGGTGTAGTTGTTGCCTTTCACCCCACCTTCTAATCTGAAGATACTCGAGCCTCTCCACCACCTGCAACTGCCAGGAGCACTGGGCTGTGTGCTGACAGGTATGTCAGGTGCTTGTACTCGTTGCTGGGCTGGCTGGACAAATTGACACAAAGTCAGGCAGAAAAGCGAAATCTCTTGCCTTTCTCTCAGGGCATGGTAGGTTAAAGAGAGTATGCTGAGTTGCATTGCTGTGCTAGGGAAGGGACTGCCCAAACCTCACTTGGAGGAAGGCTGCACCAAAGGAGGAGGTCAGGCGTGTGCATTCCTAACCCGGGGTGGCAGTAAGATGCTTCAGCTACAGGTCACTTGATGTCTCTTCTTGTGGCCCTTTGGCAATGCCTCTGCAAGGGTGCTTCATCCCACAACTGCAGCCTCATTTTTCAGCTGCATGTTCCTGCTACAGCTTATGCAAGTGGACAGCCCAGAGTCCCTTTCTAGGAAAGTGTTATTTGAAGGTCTTCCTGATAGCTGGGACTGAACATGAGAAAAAACTTCTTTACTCTGAGGATAACAGAGCACTGGAACCTGTGAGAGCCCAGAGAGGTTGGGGAGTCTCCATCTCTAGAGATACTCAAGACCCACTTGGACACAGTCCTGCGCAGTCCGCTCTCTGTGATCCTGCTTTAGTAGGGGGTTGGACTAGATGATCTCCAGAGGCCCCTTCTAACCCCTACTCTGCTGTGATTCTATGACTGCCTGTGCTAGCTTAAGAGCCCTAACAGTGACAGAGCAGGGGGCAGACCCAGCAGGACTCCTCTTTCTTCCCAGAGTCAAAAAGGCTCTTGAGAACTAAGCCCAGCTTGCCAGTGGCACGAGGGGCCACATATCCTCAACCAAAGCTTCATATTTCACAGGTCAGCCTGGTGCTCAGAGCTACCCCAGTGTGGTTTTTGCTAGGCCAGGAGCAGGCAGTTGTACAGTACCATACTTAGCTCTGGGGTCATGCTTCCACTCCTGGCAGTGGCTCCTTGCAGGCCAAGCAACCACAAAGAAGCCCCTTGCAGCCAGCTGAAACTGGTAAACATTGCTTTAGCAGGCAGAGCTGCTGTTTGGTTTTCAACAAAGAGCCCAGATTTAGGATGCTCTGCCTGCAACTCAGAGAGCCTTTGGAGTACTCTGTGTATCTGACACCTCTAAAAAATCCCAGCCCCAAGATACAGAGCAGCAGGTACACCAGCATAATGCTCCAGTAACATACTTTATAGCAGCTGCCTGAAAGGACCTTCTCCAGGCTTCAAGTCCCTGGGCATGATGCTCATCTTCTCTGGTGGCCTTTTTCACAGTACCTCTGTGTAAATAAGAGCCCTGGACCCTTACCTCCTCTCAAGTGAAAGTACCACATCAAAGGGCATATTTAAATAATTGAACAGCGCTTTTCTCCATTCGCTGTCATCGCACCATGTACTTGCTGAGCAGAGTTACACGTGCAGTGCTGAACGGAGCCTTCTGCCAATTTCCCCCAATTGGTCAAGGGCTCCAAGAGTGAAATCAGCAGCATTCAAAGCGAAGCAAAACTCTGCTGGCATTAGGTTTTGTTACAAACTCAAATTTGCCCATGGTTTATTTTGAGGATTTGTTAAGGTGCCTTAACCTGGGCCCAGATCCAAGCGGCGCTGGCAGGATGGAAATCGTCCCCGTGCAGCAAAGACACAGGTTTCCAGGGCCCCGTCTGCAACGTGGTGGCCCCTCTGCATGAGGAAAATCGCTGGCCACTTCAGTGTAGGCTGACCTGCTGCCTGCTTAGAGACTTAATGCTGCCTGCCTGTCTTCCTCCAGAAGTGCTGAGTAGGCACAATTCCCTCTGAGTCCTTTGTGGGCAAGCTGTGGGTTTGACAGGCTAGATCCATAGTTTGGGGGATTTTTATCACATTTAGTGACATCTGAAAAATGGCAGATTAAAATACGGTTCAGTCTTAACCCTGCCTGCAGATTAGCATTTTAACCAAGCTCCCACCATGCTGGATGAACAGCATCAGTGTGCCTTTCCTTCAAGAAACCACCACTTGAGTGCAAACCCGATGCAAGAGTAGATCAATCTGCCCCTTTGGATTATGGTTGCTCTGAAGTTTCGGACTTGTCCTGAATACAGAATTCAAAACAAAGCTTAGGAGACTGGAAACCTGTGCAGACTGAGAATAAGGTCTGTGCACACCCCTGCCAAGAGACAAAGCAGCTCCCCCTGGCTCCGAGAACCAAACTTTCCTGCCCAGCGATGCTCAGGTGTGAAGGGAAGATGCTGCTCCTGCAAAAGAGCTTGGTCCTGCAGCTCTGGGTTAAGGGGAGGCTCTTGCAAAGTGCTGCGCCGAGTATCTTTCTGCTGTGGTTTGCCAGTGAGGGGGGAGGCAAATCAACAGTTTGCTCAAGAAAATATCTTTACACTTCAGCACACTGGTTGTCAAATGCCTAACTGAAAGATGCCAGATCCACTGCTTGGCAGGTATCTGGATTTTTTTCATCTCTTGGTTTGGATCCTGGCTCCACAGGCACAATCTGGCTTTCCCAAAGCTTCTTCCTGCTGCGTGTTTGTCTTGGGCTTAGGTGGGTCACTGGGGCTTAGGATTGCAAAAATCAGATCGGATGCTCCTATCGTTGTTTTTCAACAACAGGGACAAACTTTGCCCTTTGCAGTGCCCGCAGGGCAGCAAGAAATGAATGTTTATGGGAATATTGGTTAGCTCTGATAATAACCTGCCTGACCTTGCTGGGGAGAATCCCTTCTGCCCTTGCAAGGCAGCAGTGAGTCTCCATCTCTGCAAGTCACCTGCCTTCAAGGTCCTTCAAAGCAGAGGGCATGGGGAGATGGTGCAGGTAGGGGATGCTCTTCCCTGCCTGCCTTTTCCAAGGGTATGGAGATATAAGCTGTGGTGGGTGTGCTTGCTGCTCACATGCAGCTATGAATACAGGCATGGCAGTCCACAGCTCATTAGCTATGCAAAAATTCACCTTGAACTTGGTAAATTTCCCTGCACAGCTGGGAGAAAAAATGTGCTTTATCCTGCTGTTCAGCTGCCTGAGCTACCTGCATTCAGAAGTGCTCCCAGCTCTAGACCGTCTTGTTGCTCCTTCTGCTCCCCTGCTCAGCCTGCCTCCCCTCTCCTGGCTTCAGCGATGCTGACCCTTAAGCAGCACACAGCCACTTTCCATCCTTGCAAACACGGAACTGGGAGGCCATCAGCTAATGGGCACAGGCTCTCCACCATGGATCTGAGGGACTGGGGACAGCCCAGCTCCTGTCTCCACATTCAGTGGCACGCCAAGGGCTTTTTCAGTGGGAGGAGTGGAAAAAGCCATAGGTGACTGGCAAGGGTGCTCAGGCCTCGCCAGCACTGGAAGGAGAATAGCACTTGCTGGGAGAAGACGAGAAATCCAGTGTGTGCTTCCTATTCATCTCTCAAGGCAGGTCTGCCACCCCATCAGCTCTGCTGCCTCTTCCATCTTCTGTATTGAGCAGTGTCTTTGTGTTCACAGGACGGGTCCTTCAGTGTACCTCCACATCTTCAGAGGCTCTCTGGAGGTTCCCACGGAAGGAGAGGGGCTTGCACCTGGAGCCCAATTTCTCATCCTGAGCTGCTCAAGGTCTCCGTGCTGTCAGGGAAGGTAGGAACCAGTTTCACAGACAGCACGTGTATGTTTCCCACTAGTGCCTGGGATTTAATTTTAGGATTCCCTTCAGGTGCCTTGCTTTCCCCATCCATCTCAACAGGACAGCGTCACGCTGCACCACTAAGGCAAGATCTGTGACAACAGGTGCAGAGCTGGTGGCCTCTCTCATGGAGCCCCTGCCACTGGGCCATCACGTTTATAATCGGATAATCAGAGCTGACGCATGAACAAAACATCACCCTCCCAAAATCCCCCCCTTGCCATCTCCCTGCGTGTGTCTCGGTGCTCTCTGCAGTCTGCTTGCGCATGGCAGCCTGTGGAGCTGAGTGCACTTCTTCTGGTACGCTTCACCCTCCTCTGCTCAGCCCTCCCTTATTGAATCTGATTGACTCTGAGGCCATTGATTATAAATAAGGTCTTGGGGGAAGGTCTGATGGGTTTTGCTCTGTTTTTACACAGCAGGCTTTGAGTCCTGGTTGGGAGCCATCAAGCGTTGCTGCTATATATTAAATGATGGGCAGTGATAGGAATGCAGTCACCACTTAATACCCCAAATTGCTGCTTTTAAGTGGGCAGGGTTTGGCTTTTGGCCAGATCCCTGTGCTCCTGGCAGAATGATTCATTACCTTGTTCTGGCAAATGTATTTTCATCTGCTAGTTTAAATCTGATTTCTAGTACTCTGTGTGGTTCTCACAGCTGAGGAATTTCCTGCCCTTTATCCGCCTGTTTTCTTCCAATCTAGGCTAAAATCAATACACTTAAATAAATAAAGCCATTGGGCTGGCGAGTACCTCCTGCTGTGTCAGCGGCAGAAGTTAAGCTGAGTGACCAAAGATTAGTTAAGCCATTTTCTTCTTCTTTAAGTAAATTTACTGTTGTTGAGGCACACCAGACGTGCCTGGGAGATGGCATTTCTCTGCGTGACCACAGCAGGGATAGTTTGCCTGTCAGCAGACCTCAGATCACACCTCAAGTATTCCTCAGTGGCAGCACGGGAAACAGTTTCTGTCCTGTTCTGTTGTCACTCCTGTCCCTTAAGTTTTGGGTTGCCATCATTTTCTGGCACACGGATGCTTTGGGATGGAGAAGTTCTGCTGAGGAGTTCGAGGGGATGGAGGCCACAGAGGGCAGCCCCATCCTGAAAGTGCTTCCCAGGTGTTGCTCATGCTTCTGCTCTTCCACAGCAGACATGCTTTCCAGGTCTGCCTCTTCTGAGAGGGCTGTACAGTGCATGGCAGAGATTCCTTCACACAGCTCTGCTGTCCTGTCCACAGGAGAAAATATAAGCCCTGCTCCAAAGGTCATCCCTTGAGTTGGCAGAATCGTTCAGAGATGTCTCTGCAGTAGCTGTGATAACACATTTAGGGATGGAAAGAAATGTCATCTCTTCCACTTGTTGTTCGTGCTGGGTTTTTTGGGTTTTATGGGGGGTTTTTTGAAGAAAAAAGATTTTGAACTAAATTGAAAATGTTAGTGATAAACATCCAAATTTTTTTATTCCTACCCCCATCATTTGCTGCTTAGTTTTGTAAGGCAAAACTGTTTCAGAAAAAAACACATCCCACCTTTTATTCCCCTACTGTCTATCCAGCTCCATTTGCTGGCTGCTCTGTGGGAGCAAGTAGGATGTGTTACAACCCAGCGGTTCAGCACAGGCAGGGGAATGAATGAAAGCACCCTGCCTTCCTTCCCTCCCTCCTCGCCAGCAACTGCCGGGCCTGGAGATGAAAGTGATACAGCTGGCAGCATTGGGCTCATGGCACAGAGGCAAGCGGGATGCCACACCGCTGCTGGGATCTTATCAATGTCCTGCTGTGGCGGTGGGTGAGACTTCCAGGTCCCTTGGTCTTGCTGGGCAGGATGCCCTCAGATGCCCACAGTGGTGAGGGCACCGTGCAGGGGGAAGCACTGTCTTTGGTTGTGCTGCCCCGGGAGTTCCTCTGAAGGTGAGTACGGGTATCGCAAGCTGTGCCCCGAGCTGGAGAGAAGCATCCGAGTGGAAAGGAGACAGGCTCTGTTTACAATCAGATACCTGTGCAGCCGGCAGCGTTAGGAAGAGAAAACAGAAAAGGACATGACAGTTACACTGGGTTTTCATTAAATATTAAATGGATTGAAGTTTTCTAGAGTGTGCCCAGGATGCTTTCAATTGTCTGTCATGCCAGGAGAGAGAAGCCGAGTGTGTGAACCCTGGGTGTGGCGGTGGAGGGCTCCCCTCCTGCTCGGGAGCTGACAGCCGGCATCGCTGTACGCTGGGCTGCCCGCACCGCTTCTCTCGCTTCACCCAGAGCAGCAAGCACATCTCTGCGAGCTGTCCCACCACCAGCACGGCCCAAAGAGAAGAGTTAACTCTCGTAGGCATCTCCAGTGGCCGGGGGAGGGAGGTCCTAGGGCCAGGTTGGAGCAGCGATTGCGAGCCCCAGAGACCTCCCTGGTTGCTAGCTGGGGATGTAGCTGCCCACATACCCCCTTCTGCCAGCTTTAACACGGAGAAAACTTCCCATGCATCGGAAATACCAAACAAGGGCTGCAGCCCATTTTCTGTGCTTCCTCTCCTCTGCTTTCCCACCGCTGCAGGAGCTGTGCAGCTGTGACCCAGCCTGGGCACAGCCCTCCCATCCCCGCTGCTCCCCCCATCCAGCCTTGCCTTTCCTTCTGCAGGAGCTTAGTGGGGCAGCAAGAGGAATTCTCCTAACTTGGATTGGGTTAATAAGTTAAAATGCAGAGCCTTAATCCCTGCTGCTAAATCAGAATGTAATTCAGCTTATAACCATAGCCCAATCCATGTGAATTACAATCACTTTAAATACAGCCAGGGCTAGCTGGGATTTAACATCCTCCCAGGAGATCCTGAAAACAGAAACTGGGACAGAGTGCTGCTCCGGGTGAAGCTGCCATCGTGGGGCAGAAGGATTTTGTTACCTCCGCGGGTCCCTGGAGAGGAAGACCTTTGGGTGAAACCCTTGGTCAGGGTGCTTGGCAGGAGGACGTGCATGTGAGACAAGAGCTTATCCCTGGGGAGAGGGACAGAGGCTACAAGCAAACCTGCAGCGCTTTTATCTTTAATTTAGGATGTTTATCTCAAGAGATTCTTTGGGCTTTAAAACAAACGTAAGGAGATCTTTCTTTGCCCAGCAGCATCTGGACTCTGGAAGCAGGCACGTACAGTCCTGGCAGCAGGGCTGGTACCAAGGGCTTGTTCTCTGCCTCCTATGTCACATCTGGAACCTCTGTGAGAATAAGCCTTCCTCTCCTTCTGCCTGCTCCAAGGAACCAGTAAAGAAAATGGGTCTTCCTACAGCTTGAATCAACAGTGGCCACCTGGAGAGTGGTCCCAGAGGTGCCTAGGAAGATCTCTTACTGCAGCTAGCATTCACAGCCATGTTTTTCAGTCCTGGTTTTCGCAGCTTCGTTTTTCACTTCCGATGGGGAAAGAACAACTGATCATTGTCTCCTTGCACTGCTGCAGCCTGGGAAAGCAGAGGTTTGGGAGCCTGCATGGGAGCAGACGAGTCCTTCTGCCACTGCTGACCCACAAGCCTTCCCAGGCAGCCTTGGGCAGTGTCTGGGAGTGTGCAGATTACAAGGCTCCACAGAAATTGAGGGCCTTGATGGATGCTCTTCCAAGCATTGAACTGGAAAGTCCCTGTGGGAACAAGGCGTTGCTCTTGTGGGCTGCCAGGCACAGATACAGAGTTCAAGGAGTCCAAGTTACTACACGGGTGGGGAGAGGCTAGAAAGTAAGATCTTCCTCCCAGACTGTTACCTGTGCTTGGACATTTTTATGAAGATTCTGATGGGGTTTTTTCACTTCACACATTTTTGTAGTTTCCTTATACTTCCTTGTTTCTCTGATGGTGAAAGGCTAGCGCTGCTGTGCTAGTGCCTAGCCAAAATGAGAATTCACAGTAATTTCTCAAAGCCTGGCATGTAAAGTGCCTGCTGTACTGGGCTGAAGAGCTTCTGAGTTTTCTGTGGGTGTGATGAGGGAATGGAAACGATCTGAGTTCTTGGGTACTTTCCCAAACCTAAGCCAGCCAGTTTTCTATGTTTAGCTATGGTTTACTTAGCAGCACGGGTAGAGCAGAGAGTTTGTGGGCACTGGCAGAGCGTAGCCAGAGAATCACGGGCTGGGCTAGATCTGCAGTGGTATTAACAAGGACCTCGGGGCCTCCTCCCTGAATGGCCACTGGGGCTTGCTGAGAGGGGAAAGCAGTAATGAGAAGGGCTTTGAGTGGACCCTGGGGGGTGCAGCCCTTCCTTCCCAAAGACAAGCAGCATACTCTGAGGACACTGAGGGGGTCCCCTGGGCCTTCTTTTCAACGCTTCCACTCACAGGCTCCTGAAGCCTTCCTTCCATGCCATAAAGGAGGGAAGCCTGACAGGGTGTGACCTGGGAATGGCAGGAAAAGCGCTGAGATACCAGGGCAGGTGTATGGACACCAGGGAGAGGAGTCATGGGGATCCTGATGATGGAGCAGAGATGCACCTGCCCAAACAAGCAGCAGTGCAACCAGGACCGTAGCACAGGGGTGGCTGGAGCAAAATGCAGAGCAGGGCAGGTGTGAAGGACTGCAGTGCCCACTCTCTGGAAAGCATCATTTCCCAGTGGGATCTGTCTGCAGCTCTCATTGTCTGGCTGTGCCTCAGCATGGACCCATCCCACGTAGGGAAACATGGAGATCTAAAGTAAGCTTCCTCCTGGGCACTGAGATTTTGGGGTCTTAGGCCAACAACGCTAGAGAAGCCCCGGGGTTCTGGGCCAGAAAAGGGTGAACTTCCCAGCTCCTCAGACAAGCCGTGTGTATAGCTCCCATCTGTGCTGCTCTTGGCTCCCTACAGGGATCAGCTGATGAACCTCTTGCCAGGCAGCTGGGCTGGCTGGCTTGGCCCCACAGCTGTTCTTCTGACATCCTCCCTGCATCCACCAAGATGTCCACGTGGATCACAGCCATTGCCCCTCTCAGAGAAGGATGAGCATTAACCAGACTTAGAGGTAAGGGCTTTCGTTTAGCTAAAGTCATCCCAGTATTTTTAATTTTTGCAGGGCTTTACAAACACATTGTTAGTTTCCCAGAGCTTTCAGAGTGCTGTGAGCAATGCTCCTCCTTCTTTCGCTGGTCTGACTGCACAAGGGAGAGGGATACTCATCCAAGCAAGGCTAGTATGGTGTTGACTTTGTTTCCAAGGAGGGGGAGATCACACCACTTGCCACTGGGGATACCCATCCATGAACACTCCACATCTGTAAGAAAGATCTCATTTCTCCAAGAGGGAACTACCAAGTGTGCTTTGAAAGGGTCCCCAGGACCTTGTGCTACATGAAAAGGTCAGGCTGACCCTTAAACTGGGTATGTGTCTTGGCTTCAGCCCATGATGCACCCCTTTTCACACTGGTCCCCTCAGCAGGGATCTATCTGTGGTGGACAGGGTAGGAGGTATGACAAAGTCCCAGATGTCAGGCTGATCCCTGCAGCCATCTGCCATAATCACTCCATGTGATGGCTCAGGGCTGAGGGATGCCATCTCTGTGGCGGTACAGGAGCAGGCCCTGCGTAGCTTGAACCGACCACGTACACCTCCTGCGCACAAGCCGTCTGCTGGGCTGGGTGCCCACGGTCGTTGGGGCAGAGCATCTCCCCACCTTGGGCAAGAGAAGCATCCTACCCCAGACCCACCCCAGCATGTGACATCCTCAGAGCTGAGCCAGGAAGCATAGCTGTTTCCACCTTCTAGGCCCGGATGAGAGAGGGCCTGCTCAGTCCTCCTGCTCAGTCCTCCCAGGGGATGGTGGTATCTCCCCTCAATCAAAACATTTGCTTTTAATGGGCACGCTGCTCCAGCTGGAGCTTCATGCTTCCTGGAGAAATCCACCATACAGGCCCTGGCAATTATTTCATTATGGGATTGCTGCTTCTACACATGGCCGAAGATGCCTGGCTTGCAAACAGCCCGCAGTGGCCAAAGGGCAGGTTTCCTGTGGAGGTGATTGCTTTCTTTTTTTTGCCTTTTTTTTTTTTTTTTTTCCCTTCCAGGCTCTTTGCTAGGTTGCTTTGTTTAAAGTCTCTTCTCTCTGTGCAACTGATAAAGGGCACCTTTCCCATCACGAGGCTGCCCAGCCCCTCCAGCGGCAGTGCTCGCAGGCTGGCAGCAGGCAGGCTAGCCTTACAGGGGGCATGGTACTGCCTCCCTGTCACACAGTGAGAAATTATCCCTTGTCCCACTGGCTGCCATATGCAAGCGGGTAATGACAAAACAAGGCTTCCAAGTGATTCTAACAGGGAATTACAACATCTACTCAATCCTTCACACAGGCTGCAGCAGTGGGAGGACTGAGCAATTTCATGTGAGGCCCCAGCTGCAGTTTCTCCTGAGCTGACAGAGCCATAAGGCCCCAGGGAGATCATCCTACAAGAGGATGAAGGTAGGAGAACCACTGTGTGTGCATCCCCTCTCCTTGCAATGGAGTGACTGGAGCAGAGGGTAATGCCAAGATAGGCTGAAGGTCCTGCTCTTGCCTTCCCCAAAGACAACCTCAGGACCAGAGCTCCCTCATCACCAATCACAGTGATGCATGCTGACGCTGAGACACGGCTACGTCCAAGACCAGCACAGGGCCGGCTGTGCTCTCCTGTGCTCTGTGTGTACCTCTCAGATCAGTCACCATTCAGTGCTGAGATGATATTTGAAAATAACAAATAACCAAAATGCTTTGTCAGCGTGGAAGCCCATCACACCAGCAGAGGCTGTGTCTGAAATACAGGAGCAGTGCAGTTTTTGCTGAGGAACTCCCCCAGAGACAGGCAGCTCCTGCATTATTAACCATGTTGCTGATGAATCCCTGTTAATGAGACAAGCTCGCTCAGCCAGCCAGCAAAGTGGTCATGGCCCCGCTGCTCTCAGCCCTGCACTGCAGTGTGTGCATTTGAGAGCAAGAGATGACTGCCCTGGGGAGCAATTGGCAATGCTGTGAGGTAAGATTTGGCTCCTTTCCCTAAAAATTGCTCGTGTCCTGCCAGACTTGAGCTAGGTAGACGTAGAAATCCAGCACTGGTTCTCTGGTGGCTGTGAAAAGGGAAGCTTTCCCAATGACACGGGCTTGATGCAGACTAAAGGAAAAGATGTGTTCCTTGGTGTAGACTCACTGGTGCAGAGAGCAAGGTGGGCTGTGTCCAGTCAACACCTTGGCTCAACCAGGGGAGTTCCTTCTCTTACAACTCAACAGCAAAATCTGTTAGGAAAAAAATCTTTATCCAATTTTTTAAGACTCAAGCTCATCTTGCTCCATTTATCAATTCTCCTTTTTGTTTCTGGATGCAATTACTTTCCCACTGTGGTCACTACACCTCCTGGGATACTTGTAGAATAGGATCTTATGCACCCTTAGCTGACATCTGGCCGGGAAAGACATCTTCAACTCTGTGAGTTTTCACTCAGCCAAACCTCCTCTGAGCTTTCCTGGCAGTATAACCCTTTTCTGACAGGATAGCATACTGGATGGCATTTAGCAACCTTTACAGATACAGAAAGACTGGTCATCCTCTGGTGATGATGCCTCCAGCACCTGGCACGTCATCTCCCATTGTGCTAACTCATTGGAAGCAAAGCCATTGCCCCAGCAGTGCTGCCCAGCTACGTTGCTTTGCACTGCAGACACTCTAATGCTTTCCAGATGTTACAGAAGATGTTAACTGTCTGATGTCATTGCCTTATGCAGAATGAATCTGATGATAACCTAATGCTACAACTTCCCATCTGTTGGTGGGTTTCCCTAATGTGGACAGTGTCAACCTCCAACACTTGTCCGTGCAAGCAGAGGGAAAAAGCAAGCCCTGCAGGAGCTGAGAGGGCTGGGTAAGGTTGTGTAGGAGGAACTGGAGTAGGTCTTTTGCTTGTTGGGTTTTAAGGCAGGCCTCCTTGTAAATCTTCCAAGTAGTCTGTGGAGTAAAAACAGGGCAAAAAAATGAGATAGGCAATGCTGGGAGGGCACTAAAGCTTCTGGCAGTGGATTTGCTCCCCCTAAATGATTGGCAAAATGAAGATATTGTTGTTACCTCTCCTATACTTTTGGGTTTTAGGGACGTGATGAGAACAGATGCTGAGGTAGCCTTCAGGCCCTGATTTTGGCAGCAGAGTTTTGCAGATGTCCCTCTGAGCTCACACAGAAAACTAAGAAACCCTGACAAGACATTGGAGCAGACCTTGGATATGGCTGCAGCGCTGGGGCCCAAACCCAGAGGTGCTTAGGATTGAAACAGTGGGAGGTGGGTGGTGAAGGGGTCTGGTTTGGCCTCAAAGAAGGCAAAGCTGAACTTGTGGTAGAGATCACACAAGATGAGATACGTTGTTCAAGGTATCTGCCACCTTAGGGGCAAAGTCTTGGTGAAGTGGTGCAGGCTGAGGTAAATCATTAATAGTGTAGGAGTTGAACAGATATCAAATGTAATAACTTTGTGCGGAAACAGTGTTGCTAATGCTCAGATTGCAAGAACAGCCCTGCACCCGCCCTCCTCTGCTCGCCCCCACTGTACCATGTGTCTCACAAGCGGCCCTGAGTGCATCCTCTAAGCAGCCCTAGGCTGGGCAGTGGTGGTGTCCAGGCAGCATGAGGGGGCACAGATCCTGAAAAGGAACTGCTAAGTCCCCAAGCGTGGGATGGGGAGAAAGGGGAAGAGGGTGGGGAATTCTTCCCCGAGCAGGAGACCAGCTTTCCTCCTTGCTTTCAGATACTGTACCGGTAATGATAATCCATGCTACAGGTTGAGAGTCCTCTGCAGAATGGAAATATCTTGCTAATTGGTGGCAGCAGGTTATGCTATCTAAATTTTGCAAGCCTGCTGATTGCACATTAATCATCCTAAAAAAGGAATAGGTTAAAATAAGATGAGGCCCACCGCTGATCCCTGTCATACCCCACCAGGCACCTCCTCCAGTACCCCAGCTCTCTAATTACCATCCCACTTGCGCTGCTGTGGTCATCCTGCCAGCTTTTCGTCAGCATGGCAAAGCGTTTCGAGAAGCCCCGCTGAATTCCTCTTAAAAGCCCCATTTCACCAGAAGAAGCATGACCACGGGGCCATGCTCAGGAGAGCTGGCATCTACTCCCAGCTTAGGTGCTGACCACCCAGGTAAGCTGGGCCATGACCTTCACACCTGCAATTTAGATATCACCACCCACAGCCTTCTGCATCTTGGGCAGTGGGGCAAAGGCTCTGCAAGAGGGTCACGGTCCTCCCTCCATCGTCCTCCCCTTCTTTTGGCCCTGTTCCTCGGTCTTTGCCCTATGATGGCCCTTTCTGTTGGGCCAGGCCGTGTTGTGGCCAAACACCCCTGGTGCCCAGCATATCACCCGCAAAGGACGCTGTGAGGCCACCAGGGCTGCAGGGAGGTTCTGGGGGCCACGAGCCCTGCCGGTGCCGTCGCAGCTTGCTGACGATTGAGCCCTGGTTGTGCTTTGCCAGCAAGGGCCGCAAGCTCCCCGAAGCAAACCTTGAAGTGACAGCACAGAGCCCCTGTTTTCAATTAGCATTGCTATTTCGGAAGGGAATATCTGCGGAGCAGAGGTAACCCATGGCAACCATCTGCTGAACCAACATTCCCACTGCCGGGGGCTGGTCGGGGAGGGGTAGTGCGGGTGAGTGAGACAGGGGTCTGGGGGGCGACGCAGGGGGAACCTCTCAAGTATTGAGAAGGAAACATCTCCTTCCTCGGGGTCCCACTTCTGCCTCCACCAGAGCAGGAGCGGCAGGCGGTGTCCATGAGCCCCTCTCCATCCCACGCAGCTGGATAATTTATGGGCAGCAGCCGCTCACCGTCGCTTTGTTTGCAGTTTGCCTCTAAATATAGCTGTGCTTTAAAGGAGGAAGGCAAGCTCCCGTCTGCCTGCATCTCCTGCTTGCTAATGAGGGGGTCTCTCCTTGCTGGGCACAGAAGGGGCCACACAGACCGCGTTGGCGTGGCAGCGCCCACGTGGCACCTTCTCCATCCTGCGCACCCTGGGGAAGGGCGGCGATGAGACCCAAGGCTCTTCAGCTGGTGGTTAAACCTCAACCCAGCCTAGTGACCATCTCCTGCCCAGCTGAGGTTGGCATCTTGCCTGGGTGTGCTGAGCCCAACCCCTTTGTGTGCTGAGCCCAAACCCTTCCCAGAGGATCAGCTTCTGTGGGAGGATGTCCCCCGCCCTGCTGTGGGCAGGGCTATGGGCTGCAGAGCACCGTGGTGGGGAGAGCCAGGTGGCAACCTGCCAGCACTGAGATGGGGCACCTCATGGCAGCCATGGGGCTGGGTACTCCTTGTCTATGCTTGTGCAGGTAAAACCTGGGGCTCACCTGGCTGGGTTAGGAGTTACCTAAGCCTTGCGTTACGCGTGCCGCTGTTATAAGCCATAATTTTTTTACTAGGGCTATGGCATCAAGGATTGAACCCAAGTCCAGGCCTGACTGGAAAGTAAAGGCACTGAAGTGCTGACGAGGCATTATAATAAGTAGTGAGCAGAAATAAAAACCTACTTCTGTTTTAAACATAACATTAATTAATAAAGAAAAGGGTACGCTGTAGATACTAAAAGCCCTCAGACACTGAGGAGAAAAAATTCCCTTTCTCTTATAATTTAGAAACTGGCTCCTGAGACTTGGGTAACAGCAAGTGCATGTCACATCTGGGGGGAAGACCCCCCTCCACGGTGGCACGCTGACCAGCTCTGCCCTACAGAAGAAGAGCTTTCAGAAAATAGCGTGAGGATAAAAGGAAAAGGTCATTTTCAGACCGCACCGCTCCATCACATCAACATTAATTCATGTTGGTCCGTTACTTTGGATGTAACTGAATGCAATGAAAAATTACTCTGAGATTCCCTGGCCCAATCTGGCAGTACACTTCAGCAAACCTATCTAATAGGTTTATTATAGTTTATTGAGCAAGTGTTAGCCCAGAGTAGATCAGAACAACTGCCGAAATGCTAAATGGCCTCAGGAATGATGGCATTTGGGGAAGAATTATTGTGGCAGGATGGGTAACTCAATGTCTGGGGCCTCATGCTACCTCCATCCCTGTCAGAAGAAATAATGGCCAAATTTCCTTCTGAGCCTCATGGCCCATTGGACTAATATATAGGGGCCAGCCTATCCAGTACATACAGTACCTTCAGCTCTCCCAGCCTGGAGGATCCTTGACAGTCACTTTTTATGAGCAGGCTATTCTCAGCATCAGGAGCCACACTCCCACCTCTCCTGCTACACAATGAAGGAAATTCCCTTTTCCCGGTGTGGCAACGAGCGTTACTGGGCCCCAACCCTTGTGGGAAGATGTAACGCTTGTGTCACAGCTCTTGGGAATGCCACAATTAACTCTGCCTGGGAAAGACATGGAAAACACTTTACTCTTCCTGAGAAAAGCTCCCTAAGCCCTGTAAAAAAAAAAAAAAACCAAAAAAAAAACCCAAGAGAGACCTGCAAATCTGCTTTATAGAGAGAAGACATTTTATTACCAGACAGAGTTAATAGCAAGGTTAGTTTACTATACTGAAATAAAAGTTAAACATCTGATTACTATCTCTGGGAACACGGTTAGGGGGAGAGAAAACAGCAGAAGGCTCCACCAACATCTGCCTGTGACCTTAACTCCATCCTGCCTGCCAGATCCAGATTTCTTTCTTCCAATGCCCAGACCAGGAGTTTATTCTAATAACGCTCTCCCTGGCAGAGGGAAGTTTCAAGAAGCCACCCCTCCTTTCCTTACAGTCCATAATTTATGTTCCTATCTTTTCAGGAGAGTTGTAGAGTGAAAGTAGAGCGCTGAAGGCTATCACTAGGGATTTCATAAGAATTTGTGATGTTTCAGAGCAGGTCTCCAGTATTCTCCTATTTTATGCTAATGTAGGGTCTCCCTTTACACAGAGGCATAGCTTCAGCCACCTGGCCTTTCTGAGACTACTAATGGAGTTCTTGTGAGCTCATTTGAAAACAGACAGCTCTGCTGAGAAGAGGGACTCTGCACCCCTGATTCTTCAGCCTCTGCTTCCATCTCTTCTCCAAGGCAGTCAGCTGAAGAGCACTCATTGCACCATTCCCCAGGCTCCTCAGTATATTGAATTCAGCAGCGTCCCACAACAGTTTCTCTCTTTGTTCCTCTGTCCCTCAGCAGAACAACTTGCAACATGCTCTCTTAAGTGATTTCATAATCACTAGCAAAAAGATCCTGTACTTTTTATCCCCTCTCGTTACAGCCCCATTCCCCCCATAATTAATGCATGATTTCTGACACCCACAACCCGAGTTACCCTACGGCGCTCCCAGAGAGGCCACACCAGACATATTAATGTCTGATTCATCCCCAGCATAGGGCCATCTCCCCCTCTTCTCAGGTTACAAGGAACAGAGGTTTCCCTCACATTGTGTTGGTGGACCAGCCTTCAGCAGCAGCCTGGAGTGAGCTTTAACCTCACAGTCCCCTTCTGTGGCTGCCTCCCTGTCATGAAAACTCTCTATCATCATCCCACCTCTTCCTCTCCCCTCTGACCCCATCTTTCTCCCAGCCTTTTCACAACTCCCAGCCATGCCCCAAGTCCTCTCTAGCAGAGCATCCCAGTGTTCAGTTTTCTGTCACCCAGCTGTTGTACCCTTCTCCGTGCTCCCACCCCAGCCGGAACATACACATACCCACACCCTTGTTACAGCACAGGTTACAAACACTGCCTCTCAGTGCCACAGCTCCAACACACCCCATGAGCAGTCAGATACAAAGGTGGCCCCTAACAATGTGCAATACCACCAGGATGTCAGATAGGAACATGTAAAAAGTTTACCTTAAACAGGAGACCGATGTGTTGGTCCAGAGAAGGGAGATGACACTGGCACAACACCGGTCGGGATCTTTCGCCAACTGACCGCCTGGACATTGGGGAAATTCCTCTCCCAGTACAAGGGACATGGTGTCCATATACTACCCAGGAGGATATCTCTCTGCCTCGATAAGTCTCCACTTGAAATACATGAAATACATTGTGCCAGGGGAGATTCAGATTGAATATTAGGAAAATATTTTAGTCGAAAGAGTGGTGAAGCATTGGAACAGGCTGCCCAGGGAGGTGGTGGAGTTGCTGTCCCTGGGGGTGTTCAAAAACTATGTAGATGTGGTGCTTTGGGAGATGGTTTAGTGGTTATGGTGACGTAGGGCTAACGGTTGACTTGATGATCTTGAAGGTCTTTTCCAACTTTGATGATTCTATGATTCTAAGATCAGACATCAGTGTACACTAGGAGAAATGCAGAGGATGGTGGCAGCACATACACAACTCTATAAAAATCCCAGGTAGTTAGTTGGCAAGATAAATGATATTTGTGCCCAGTGATGTTTCTAAAGAGTACTGCTTCTGCTCTTGTAGGACCAGGGGTGCCAACAAGGGGTCTTTGATTGCTGTGCCGGACCTTGGTGAGTGATTCCAGGGAAGTAAGAGAGACAGAAGAAAGCCAAAAGAATTCAGACATGACCATACTTTTTCCATACACGCCTAATCACTAATATCACTTGAGTGATCTGCTGATAGCACAGGGACTTGATTACTTTCGCTGCAATTCTGTGTTAACAATTAAATTAAAGACTTTCCAGCATTGTCTCATTATCCCTCATGTTAAGAGATAAGGGTCTCCTTCCCCTCATCCCCAGTCTTTTTTTTTTTCCTCCCAGTAAGCAGAATTGCCTTTTCACCCTGTTTTAATTACAGGAGCCGCATGACCCTTCCTGGAGCAGCTGTCAGACACCATACAACTGGAGCTGGCTCACAGAAAATATGTAAGTAGGTTACATGGGGGCGGGGGAGACCATTAAACACAGCAGGACCCACTTAACAGAGCACCTGTTAGCAGAACAGAAAGCGGTAAGAGGATGACTCGGGTGGGGAGAGCAATAACTGTGAGGCTTTACTCTTTCTAACAAACCCTGGCTCAGCTCAAAGAGGAGTGTGTGGAGCTGGGTGGTGAGGGAGGCTGGGAGAGAAGGAGCGGAGGGTGTTTTGATGCTCATTGAGGCTGGTGCTGCGAACGACTGCTCTAACAAATAAATAAATAAATATATCAGAGAGCTCAAATATGCTCCTACAGCCATTGCTCTGGGCTGGCTGGAGGGTTCATGCAGCTAAGAAGTTTTGTGCTGTTGGTGGAAAGCCTTTGCTCTGCTCCAGGAGACCGTGGAGCAGCTTGTTCTTGACGTCATTCCATCTGCGTGCTGAGGGGTGCTGAGCTCCCTCAGCCCCCAAAGCACGGGGAAAGAGGATCCCTGCCTGCATGCTCTGCTTCTGCAGATAGAGGGTGGCAGTGGGTGCTGGGCCCTGTGGCCCATCCACCCCTCCCTTCCCTCCTTCTGGCTGGATGGACCACCAGGTCTGCGCAGCCCCAACCATGCCCCGGGTTCTGCAGTGCCTCAGCGTTTGGCCTCGGCCAAACCAACCCTCTTCTTCAAGCGGCCCCAGCTGTGTGCTGTGCCCAGGGTCACCACCTGTTCCTGTCCATTGCTGCAGCCAGGGCTGCAGACTCACTAGTCCTCCTCCCCCAAAGCCCACCAAGAGCCCCCCTCTAGGCAGAGGCTCACCTGGCAGCCGAACCAGCCTAATGCTGTTTTGCCTGACCTGCAGAGAGAGCCCCCTCAAAAAGCAAGTGGTCATTTTCCTGGTGGTTTCTCATAGTGAAGCACACAACGGAAGGAGCCAAAGAGGTGCCTCTGCCTGACAGGCTTTGAGAGACCTGGACAGGCAACACACAGAGGGGCTTGGGCTGTTTCATGCGTGGATGCCAGAAGCTGCAGGTGCTGCTGGTGGCACAGAGGTTTTGTTGTGCCTGTTTGGAGGAGAGTGTCCCCAGGGCAGGGGAGAGTAGCAGTGAGGGAGGAACACCACACTGATTTTAGACCTAGCCTCCTTTGTGAAGGCATTCAGGGAGTTCAGGGGGATTTAATCTTTCCTCACAAAATATATTTTAATTTTAAGTTATTAAGAGTGTTGTTTTGATGTCGCCCTAAATAGATTAAGCACTGATTTATCTTTTGTAGAGGGGTCCCTCTGGCCACCTGGAGAGCATCTCTGGCATTTGATTGGCCAGGTAATGTTTTCCTTTTCTTGACCAGGAGTAAAACTGCACTTGGTTTTATTTCAGTGTATGAATTTTTTCATCAAATCCTGTATTTATATAATCTGTCTGCCTACATATATACCAAAATCAAACATCTAAATAGGATTAAGGCAGGCAGCTTATTACTGGCTCTTGAGGAGGACCAGGAATTACGATTATCAGCCTTAACAATGAAGTTGGGGTGTCTGACCCCTACAACTTATCCTTGAAAAATACTATACAAATAGCTTCAGAACCAGTGAAAATTCATTTCATATTCACTGAATAATAGAGAAAAGAGCAAACTAAAATAGCCAGATCTGAAGATCAGAATGTATTTTGGGCTCTTTCTTGGTGAGAGGAGGACGAACATAATCATAAGTGAAATAAGTGCCGAGCCATATTTAACCCTCTCAGCACTCCAGCAATAAATGTTTCAAGCTTTCCAAACATTAAGAAAAATTGCCTTACCACAGAAAACAATACGCTCTCTTCTGTTTTGGGTCCACCTCCCCTATTGCAAGTGGGATATCACTTGCCCTCGGGTGGGATTTAGCTGCAAAGCCCAGTGAAACCTGTGCAGAAGCTGCCGAGATGGCTCATGGTTTCCCAAGAGGCTGGTAGGGTGATGTGTCTGGGACTCTCCAGATTAGGCTTGTGGCTGGACATGATGGTCCTGTGCAATTTCATTCTGGGGAATGTAGTGTACAAGGGCATAGTAATGGATATACATTTTTCCATTCCAGATGGCTAATTCAAATTAATCCTATAGAGATAGTGACTGAAAGTACAGTTCTTACCTCCTGGTGATTACCAGCAGCCTGTTTGAACAACGTTGATGAGTCCCAGTGGTGTTCTTGATGGGCAGCATCTCTGTCTTTTAAAATCATCCTTACAGACAGGTGATTAGTCCCCTTGTTGGCACTTTCACCTACGGAAATGAGAACTGAATGGGCTGGATGATCATTTTGAACAGTAATTTATGCATGTAGTCCAATATAGTTCATATTGAGGGTCTATTCCACTCTTCTAATTGGGGCAAATTCCATCTCTGGAAGCTCTTCCTCCAAGAGAGGATGAATTATCTAAGCCGTCACCTGTCTAACACCATTCAGCTGCTACTTATTTCTGACATGTTCATGTCAGTAGAAGGCTTTCCAACCTTGCAGAGATATGGGGAGATTTCATTTATACAATACTGTGAGATTGTCTGATCAAAGGCATACAAGTGGAAATCATTACTGTTATTTTCAGACATGTCTTTAATCGTAGACTCTCCCTATTCATCGCAATCATTGCAATTGTAAGCCAGAAGTGGGTTCCCTCACCACCTGGCCACTTGGTACTCTTCTAATCTCTGCCTGTTGCCTGTACAGTGACATCTCCTCTCACACACACCACCACCCCCACCTCTCCGTGACGCAAGCATGTTCATTAAAATATGCTATGATAGCTTCACTTCACATGGATTTGTTTCTGCAAGCAGAGATGATATTGAACCTTCTGAATCTTTCCCACTAGGAAATGAGGATAATACTTGGAGCTGTCAATGCAGGGACCATTCACGGTGCCTGACAACTTTGCTGATATGACTGAATTATATTCCTATCAGAAGAAAGTATGAAATGACTTACAGTTATTCAAACAAGGGAATAGAGGAATTTCCACTTCTAACTACAGAAAGGAATAAGCTTGTTAATGCTCTGTCTTCTTGACAGCATTCATCCTTTTTGTTTGATCATGCATGGGGCTCCAGTGCTGTAGTAGCTTCAGGCCGGAAGAATTGAGGTGTCTGCTTTCTGATGTTTCTATGGGATTTAGGCACCTAATATCACAAGAGTGCTGGTCTATAGTCTCTCCCAAAGCCAATGCACGTACACTTTCTCCTTTCTCTCTCCTCTGGATCTCTTTTTCATCTGTAAAAACTTTGTGAAGTGTGGTGGGTGAGGCTGGAGCACCCATAGAAAGGCCTACGTGAAGGAGGCCTGCTAGCCTAATCTGCTGGGGATCCTAGATCCACTAGGGCTGAAGAACCCCATCTACTGCACCCCTGGGTTTTGTTTCAGAGGATGGATCTTTTATTCCCAAAAGGTTACAAGGACAGAGGATGGGGTGGCTTTTCCCAGTAGCTCAGGTCAATCCAGCTTGAAAATGGCAATGGAAATCCAGTTTGGTTTTGAGCATAGTGATTTTAGGTGATTAAGAGTGACAAGAAAAAGTTGGTGTTGCCAACTGCAACAAGTGACAGCAAATCTCATGCAACCTGACCAAGGAAGTGCCTTCATTCCAGCAGCTGCAGGTATTGACTTTGTCTCCACGTGTGTGTCCCATTTGGCTTAAGTCCCCTGTGAAGAAGCTGTTGCTGCTTTTATAAAGGCTGAGGTGTTTCCCTGTTCCCATGCAGAGGGTTCAATGGCTGAGGAGGGAAGGAATGGGAGGTGGAGCCCTCCCATCTGAAATCACAAATTCTAGTCTGGGCCCGGGTCATCTGAAAGTTGAATCTCAATCTACTTGTATTTGTCCTGCATGATTAATTATTCAGGCCGGGATATTCTGCCAGGCACGATGAGAATGTTCAATGTAATCTCACTGGAAAGCCTGTGTTGCAGATGTAGTTGATGTCCTGCTGCTTCCTGAAATGAATTTTGCACTTGTCAGTTGCCCAGCTTCCCTCTGATGGACTTCAGACTAGTCCCTGGTGTCCGTTTGACCACTCCATTCCCAGAGGCAGATTTCTACACAGGCATATATGCAGGCACACAAACATCCCCCCCCCCACCACCTTATCTTGCCTGATAAGGCCAAGGGCGTAATGCAGTAAATAGCCTTCTCTCTCCCAGAAGTGCGTGATCCCTCTGAGAAACAAGAGGCTGCTGGGGAGCAAACCCTTTGCTGAGGATCACAGCACAGCAGCTTCGACTGCAACTGGCTGATGGCTAATTTGCTTGGGGCTGGCAGCCTGGTGCTTTCAACAGCCTGAACTTCACTTAAAAAAAATTATAGTGATTAAGTAAACACAGCTATAATGGAAATCTTTACTCTGCATATTACAAACCAAAATGGCCATGAAGGGAGCAATTATGAAATCTCAGGACTGTGGTGAGGGGAGGAATCATTTGAGTTGTGCTGTTGTTTGTTTTTGTTCATCATTTATTTCCCTAGGGGAGCTTGGCTCTGAAGCAGTCTCTGCTGTATTGAGAGATTCTTTACATTTTTGTTAACCCAGTTTTCCACCCAGTCTTGAGCAAGATAGGAGGAAATACAAGGGCGTTACATAAAGTCACGAGACATGATGGACCTTGGGAGAGGATTCCTAGATTCAGTTTCTGATCCCTGCTATAGGCCCACAACACAAGTTGCACATTGGTTACTCTGTCAGTCTTCAGTGATGGGACTGATTTTACAGAGACTTGAGAGGGTGGTAAAGATAATGCAGGACTGGCAATGTTAAAGCTGTACTAATGGGAACTGTGATGATGATTCAGAGAGTGGTCTTCTTCCCTTTCTGGAGCTATGCTATTGGAACTAGTGGGACTTGCCTTTGGGACTTGCCTGATTCAGGAAAATTATAGTGGAAAGCAGCACCAGGCTTTCAGCTCCAGCTGATATTTTGCTGATGTTTGTTCAAGACCAGAGGGAAATTAGCTGGTGGACTAGTCGGCTGTTAGTAGAAAATCGACTGAGAAATGGAGAACACAGCAGAGAAGCAGTTGGTAAGTGATGGCATGAGTGGCAATTCCTAGGTAGCAAAAAGACTGATGCAATTCAAAATCCCAATATACTTCCCAAATGCATGTAATAATGCAACTTCAGGAGCTGCTTCAAGTGCAGAAACCAACTTGGAGAGCTTTTTCTTGACTGAACATGTTTAACCAAAGAAAGAGGGTCTAGCATTTCCTTTAGAGCCCTGCTAAAGCTGCAGATGTACCAGCACAGGCACTCCGGGCTGGAGCCAAGCAATGTACAGACATGATCACCAAACAAAGCAACTGGCTACCAAATGGTGATTGTTCAGGATCTCCTTCTGAGGGCAAACATTTCTGTTAATGGCTTAGTGTCCTTCAGGGATGGAGAGCAACCCACACAGACTTGACAGAAAAGAACAGCAGTGTTTGGCAATTCCTATCACGTGAGAGTATATTAGCTAAGGAACAAAACAGCCCTGGTAACTGTCCAGTGTGTGCCGTGGTGAGCACATCATCTCAGAGAGATGCTGTGTGAAGGGCAAGCTTTCTCCTCCCCAGCTGAAACGCATTCAGATCAGGTACAGGGCCTGGGTGCTGAGCTCGCTGTCTGAAACTGCAGTCTGAAACAGCAGCAAAGTGGGTGGTGTCTAGGGAAGAAGAAGAAGGGACTGAGTTTGGAGGAAGAGAGGTTGAGGGCTGAAAGAAACAACTCGGTTTGGAAGGACAGGAATGAGTACAGCAGGGTCTTGACAGCAGGCTACAGCTATTGCCTCAACAAGCCAACTGATGTGAGGGAACCTCAGCGTGCACACACAACAGGAACTACTATTACTCCTATTCCAGGGTGACAATCAAACACATACCCACAGGTCGGTCTGAAACCACCTCCCCTGTTCGTCCTCGCTCCTTTCAGAAGCCAATTAAGTCCCTCCCAAAAAGATGCTACCCGAAACTGAGACTTTTCTGAGATTGGTAATGGTTGTCACCCCAGCAATAATCATAATGAATCACACTCGGGCTCCTGTTGAGCTCATATTTTCAGAGAGATGTTGGTTCTCAATCCATTCATTAATATTAATTAGCATGGAGTCACGATTCATTTCCCGCTTATGTGTCCAACCTGCAGCATCCTTGTGTGTCCTGTGCTAACGAACCAGATGCCACTTATGGCTGGCACAGAATAATTAGCTAATAGTTGAGGAATACGTATCTCAAGTTAGTTAAATATTTATGCCAGACTTTTTCCATTTTGGCTCCCAGCCTTCATCTGGGGGTTGCAGTGCAATTTAGGGAGGATATGAGAAAGTTTTCACAGTTGTATGCAGTAAGCTTTAATTATACATTCTCCATATGGATGCAAATGTTTGATGTTATACAGATGTTGGCAATGAATTGACCACCAGGTACCAGAGTAAAAATAGGAAGCTTCAGCAAGCAGATCAAAATCTAATTCCCTTGTTGTGACTGGGTGCTGCATAATGTAACAGTCACTCTTTTGCTTCTGATCCAGCCTCTTTTGCTCAGTCAGAGACTGCTACTGCAAAGTACTTGCAGGCAAATGAATAGAATTTTAAAAAATATAATAAATGGCCAGGGCTTGAGACAGGGCACACATGGCTTGGAAGTAAGTGGAAGTCACATTCTGCCTCTTTCCCTAGAGCTGATTTCTGGCCGTGTGAGAGGTGTCTGCCTTTCTGAGCCTTCACGTTTGGTTTATAATGTCCCCAGATCCCCAGGCGCCCCCGGGTCTTTTGCTTTGCGTCCCGGGAGCCCTCTCACACAGCCCTGTGCCACGACACGCAAGAGCCAGGGCTGTGAGCCTGGGCTCTGTTATGAAAAGCGTAACGGCCGCGCTCGGGGATAAGACGGTAACTCGGCATGTTGTGTGTGTGCCACGCCGCTCCCGCGCAGAAGGTGTTTGGTACTGTGCTGCCTGCAGCTGCCGGCAGAGAGGCATTCTGCGCTGGAGGGCAGCTCCGGCAGAGACGTTCACCACCCCGCTCCTGCTGGCTGCTGGAGGAGCCTGGGACTACAGAGAGGGTATCCGGAAGAGAAAGAATATCCAATGCTCCTCTGAGGTGTATGGGAGCTGGGACTCCCTCCTGGTGCTGTCCAAACTGAGGGGTGCGTTCCCGCTTCTGAGTCCTGATGTCAATGTCCTGCAAAGCCGTGTTTCTGTGTGTAATGCCCAGCACAGCTCCCACCGAAGGAGCAGAGAATGAAGGAGGCAGGCAGGGACGGTGAGGGGCTGTTAGCTGGCTCTCTCCTTAAGGATGCGCACAGAACATCTACTCACCACTGCATACATGAGTAACACTGATGCATGAGGCCCTGCAGAAGTCTGGGTTTTGCTGGACTACCTCTCTCACATCCTGATGTCCCACTCTTACCAGTGTGAAGAGAGTTTCACAGAATCACAGAATCGTAGGGGTTGGAAGGAACCTCATTGTGTCCAACCCCCCTGCCAAAGCAGTTCCCTGGGACAGGTTGCACAGGTCGGCGTCCAGACGGGTCTTGAATATCTCCAGAGAAGGAGACTCCACAACCCCCCTGGGCAGCCTGTCCCAGGGCTCTGTCACCCTCACTATGAAAAAGTTCTTCTGCATATTGGTGTGGAACTTCCTGTGCTCCAACTTGAGGCCATTGCCCCTTGTCCTGTCCCCACAGACCACTGAGAAGAGGCTGGCCATTTCCCCCTCTGTCCCACACTTCAGATATTTATAAATATAATAAGATCCCCTCTTAGCCTTCTTTTCTCAAGGCTGAACAGCCCCAGTTCTTTCAGCCTATCCTCACAGGGGAGATGCTCCAGGCCCTTAATCATCTTCGTAGCCCTCCACTGGACTCTCTCCAGGAGATCCCTGTCTTTTTTATACCAGGGAGCCCAGAACTGGACACAATACTCCAGGTGGGGCCTGACCAAGGCAGAGTAGAGGGGGACGATCACCTCCTGTGACCTGCTGGCCACGCTCCTTTTGCTTTCTCAGGAGCTCAGAACCCCCAAATTATCTGTAATGTTTTGAGCATGTAATTATATTGAGTTAATCACTGTGATACCTAGGCCCTTTTGCCTTACTGTGCTCTGTCAGGCGCAGTCCTGCACTGGGTTCAGTGGGGATGCAGCTCCACTGAGGCTCGCATTTTCCAGAGCAGGTTTGGGTAGGGAAATGGTGGTGGAGAAGGGGTAGTGTTGGCTAAGGCCTCTTTGTTAGAAATAATACCAGGGAAAAAGTGCTGATGATCAGATCTCACAGAGTATCACACCCTCCGATCAAGCAAGATGAGACAGCTGCCTCATGAGCAGCATCTGGGTCGCTTGAGGGAGCCGTGACCCACACGTTTTGTGTTTCACCTGCAACACTTGTGCTCCTGCCTTTGAGCTCGCCTGCTTTTACGAGTAAGCAGAAATGGGCTTACTCACTGGGTAAATAAAAAGATTTCTAAGAAATATGTGGGTGCTGTAGTAGATAGTGTTGTACTTCACTAAGCAGAGCCCTTCCCTTTGAGTCAGCCCATGCTTTGGCGATCCAGCCTCCACAGGCAGGGTTTGGTTTTTTTTCTTCCTTTGGACTAAATTATGAAAAACGTGAAGGATTTCTCAAGGTTCCAGTTAAATTGCAGTTTTTGCCATTCCAATCTGCTCTTCCATCTCTGCAGGCAAAAAACAACTGCATTTTCCCTGCCACTCCTTCTGTGCTGTGAAATGGCTGTCATGCTCTACCTCAGACTTAGCTGCATTGTTGCGGGGGAAGAAATGTTTTTTTCTGCCCATGCACGAAAGTGAAGAGATAAATCTCTTGAGATGAAGAGGCAGTTATTTTGTCCTAAAGAGTGGGAAGTGGATGGAGGAAACAGAGTGGAGTCTACAGCCAGCTACAGCTTAAGAAATCAGTGCAAGGTATTTATTTCTTGCAGAGGCGAAAAGAGAGCAGTCCCACAATTTTTCTTCTCCTAGGTTGGGAACGGTGGAGTGACACTGTGGTAACTCACTTCTTCCCTCCTGAGAGATGGCTGTAAAGGCAGTGGTTTTAACTTATTGTATCTAATAAGGAGGGGAGAGACAATAAAGCAACAAAATGAAACTTTTGCCCACAACGTAGCAGAAGGGGCAGAGAGGTTGGACAAAAGTCCAAATGCCAAGTCTGAGAAGTGGGAAGCGGGAGCGTACTGGTTGCCAAGCACTGACTCCACAGAGCTGGCCCCAAACACGCCTCCCTCTCTCCCCCGGTTACCTGCAGCTAACACCTCTCCCGTTAACAGCTTGCTGCTGCGGCAGGAGAACTTTGCTTGCGGCGTTGCAGTGCAGAGCTGCAGGGATTAGCAAGGGCGAAACAGAACTAACCTTGGCTGAGGGGTGAGAGGGTTTAGTTCTTCGGGACTGGGCTTGTACGCGCTAGTATGTCTGTTGGTAGTGTGCGGGGCCTTGGTTGAAAGGATGCTCGTGCTGCAGCACCTGCCAGGGCAGGGGAGTGATGCACAGGGAGGGCTCCTCCAGCCTCAGGAGCTAACCCTCTGGATAAGGGGGTAGCTGAAGGGTAGGGAGTGGAAAACCCCAGGAATGCTGATAAGGCAGCTATGTGCATCTCCACTGCTCTAGAAACTTTTGAGAAGGTGCAGTAAAGGTGTTAGCCACACTGCCCATGGCATAAGGGGCCAGGTTCTCACTTGCAGTCATGATGACTAGAGGCCTGTGCATGTTTCTGGCACCCCTGCGGCACGCTCGAAGGCAGGATAGCTGGTGTGGAGCCCCAGGATGCTAATGAAGAGCAAGGAGGAGGGTTTCAGTGGGCTGTGTGCTTTCCCTTCTCTTCTAGAGTGTGTCTCCTCTGTTCTTTGTTAAGTTGGAAAGACGAAAGCACAGAGGGCCAAAAAAAGGAGGTGAGCAAGCAGCTTTGTAGCAGAAGTTCCTAAGTGAAGGAAAAATCCTCTCTTGCAGTCTGGTGAGAATAACACACGGTGCTCTAGTTACTGGGGGCACGGGTGAAGGGAGCTAGTGAGGATGCCAGAAAAAGAGTGCAGCAGGCGTCATTGCATGGTGGTGATCTACTTTTAAGTGATACCAGAAAAACCTATTAAATATATAACCTCAGCGCCCAGAAAAATGTGTTAAGAGGTTTATTCATGTAGGAAAAGCTTCATCTTATAAATATAGATAAGGGCTTTTTTTTCTCTTTCTGTTTTTTTTCTTCTTCTTCTTCTTTTGGATTTCCTATACAGAAAATGTATTTGGACTGTAATGCCCCTTCTGGGAAGCTCTATCTGGTTATGCTGCTTTCTGTGTGGCAGGACTGTGAGGCCCGTGCTGCAAATGGGACAGCACAGTCAAATGAGTCCTTCCCAACACCTTATCCCACCACATCCTGTTCCAAGCTCCATCCCACAAAGCTGTGCACACATGCTGCCCAGCAAGAGGACTGGTGGTTTCACTGAGCAGCTGTAGGATGGCTGCGTGCTGAAGGTGAAGGACAGCTGTTGTTCTTTTTGGGATGAGCCCGCTGTGGGCCCGCTGCTGCCTGACCTGCAGGGCAGGGAGAGATGCACGAAATACGGAGCAGCAAGTCCCACTCTTTTAGCTTTCCGTTCTCTCGCACGGCACAGGCCCTTTCATTTCAAGCCCTGCAGAGCACCTCAGGTGGACATGCTCTTGTGAAGCACAAGTAAATCTGCTGTCATTTGGAGTGCCACCTTCCTTTGATTCCTCGGAAAGCCGGAATAAAAGCTCACTAGCCTTGGTCACTATTAAGCAGGTACTCTTTCTTGCAGTGCTGGGCACACAGGGGATCGCTCCTTCTGGCTTTTCGAGGCATCACCTTCCTCAACAACTCTCTTGCCTCTCTGAGAGGATAGGATGGGATTTGCCTTAGCTCCCCAGCCTCATCTACCGGCAAGAGTCCAAGCACTGCCTTTATGCTGAGCACAAATCAACCTGTGTCTCATCTTTACATCCACCTTCTTTAGTCCAAATTAACTTTTAATTATGTTTCTTTGTCATTTCTTTATGGATGGCTGTCAAAAGCTCAAGCTCAGCAGTGCTAACACTAGCCCGTTCCTGCCCACAGTTCTCCCCGCTGATGCCTTTCACAGCCTCTCCACACCACACCAGGTGTCCTGCATTCAGGGCCACCATGCACCTTGTCCTTCCACCCTCCCTGCCTTGCTGTCTTCCCATCCACCCAGCCTTGTCTTATATTACATTCCCTAGCCATCTGCATGTTGAACCACTCATCCAGACTCTTGACACCTCAAAATGGCCAGTGCCCTTTACTCCATCCTCGATAAGGGAGCTCTGAAGACAACCCCTCAGAATAATGCTGGACTGGGTCATCCCCCTTGTGCTTGGCTTTTTGGCTCCCTCTCATTTGCCTTGACTTCCCACACCTCCACAGCTCTTCCACTGTTCCTGGGCAGCCCTTCTCCAAATGACTTGGCATGGAGGCCTGTGCCAGCCTTCCCTTCACAGTTCTTCAGACAAATATTGTTGGGGTGTACTTCTGTGACAGTTCTTGCCAGGGAGGAGCCCACTGTGGGAATGCACAATACTCTGTTGTCATCCCTTTTCACATCTCCTCTAAGATCCTGTCGTGTGTGCTTACAAACAAGTAAACTAAATAACTGCAAATGTAGACACTCTTGTGGCTTAATCACGATGACTAACGTTGCCTCATGGCTTCTTTATGCTGCTCTATCCACATCCATCTGCTGTTGCTTTGCTTACCAATCGATAACTGTGAATCAGGGCATTTCCTCTTCCCTTCCCTGCCCCGCCTGCGTGGGGGCCCTGGTCCATGCCTGTTGCTCCTGGGGACTATGGCAGCTTTCCAAATCACCCTATTCCCCAGAGACAGGGTGACTAGTGTCCTGCTGGCACAAGAAAGCTTCCTCTTATGAATTTCAAGGACCATCCCACCCGTGAGAGTTGTGAAAGAACAGGATGACACCACGCTTGCGTTACAATGCAGTTTGACTGCTGAGGGGAAAGTGGAGCTAGCTTATAACCAGGTTGTGAAACTCCTGCCTTGCTCCTTCTCAGGCACTGTTGCTGGTCTGTAACACCCTTGCAAAAATCTCCTGTTGCTCTCTTTCTACCAGGGTGCCTTGGGTACTTTTTGTAACTTTTTTTTTGGTTTTGGTGTTTCATGAGTATGATGATATGAAATCTGGTCTTTTTTGGCTTTCTTGAGACCTCTGAGGTGAGGTCTGTCTCTGTGTCCATGCAGCCTGGTCCAAGTGCTAGTGCAGGTACTGGCAGCTCTTCCTCTTCTGGCAGGGGTGCTCGCCAGAAAAGTCATGACACGCTGCAGTGAGCATTACTTTTTCCTACTGGAGTAGAAACCAAGGCAAAGAGGGGTGCAGTGGCTATCTGATTGTCCTAAAACAAGCCAGGGGAGAAGCCCAGGTTAGAGCACAGGGATCATGCCAACCTCTTCCCTGCTGCTGGGGCTGGCTGCTGCCATTTCTGTTGTCTCCCCCCGTGGGGTGGGGGCTGGTGCTGGTGAACAGGCAGCAGAAGACACTCCTTCCTCAGCTCTGGCTGCCCTCTCGCTGCATTAGCTCTGGTCTCATCTTCAGAGGAATTCAAACAGCACTTGAAAGAAAACAAAGCAGAGACAACGGCTCTTCTCAAACAGCAGCTGGTGAACTCTGCCGGCTGGAGGCACAAGCCTTTTAGGGCAAGTGACGGTTCCCCCTCTCCCCTGGGGGGGAAGGCTCTGCTACAGCTTATCTGTCAAGAGAGGCTAGCAAGGGAATCTGGCGTATGTTTTACTGAACCAACGTTCCAGATTTTCAGTTTGCAGCCCTACTCTAAATCACAACTCCGTGAGGGCAGGATGATCTGGACAGCTTCAGTGTTGCAGATGAAAAACTGGCCATGTTGGCTGGACAGGGTGATTTGGCCCAATGGCAAGTCAAAACCGGCATCCCTTGGGTGTTGGTGAGTGGGCCATGACTGACTCCTGGCTTGTGGGAACCCACAACCTCAGCTCTTTCCTGCTCTGTCCCTTGATCTGTCTCTTCCATCCGGGTGAAGCGGGAGTACGATAATATCCCTAGGATTTGGTAACTGTCTGTATCAGGGCCAGCTTTAGTCACAGCAGTTCCTTTCAGGCAGCAAATCGCTGAGGACAGCAAATCACTGAGGACAGCAAATCAGCCTGGCACTAAGTGTCCTGCAAACCTGTTGCCTCTTCTCTTACCTTTGCCTCTTGCCCACCTCATCTCCAGTGACACAGCTGCTGCTGGGGCAGGAGGCAAAGTGTGGTGAGGGCAGCAGCAGTAGGTTGCTTGGGCTCCCTCCTCCCCATGGCCACTGTGAAGAAGTGACAAACTGCAGGGGGAGGGTGAGAGTTATTTGTCTCCATCTCTGGAGATATTCAAGACCCATCTGGACACCTACCTGTGCGATATGCCCTAAGGAACCTGCTTTGGCAGGGGGGTTGGACCCAATGATCTCTTAAGGTCCCTTCCAACCCCTACAATTCTGTGATTCTGTGATGCCAAACAAGCTTTCCACCATGGGAAGTTATTATTTCCTCATTCTTGAGCAGCAAGTATCACATCACCCATTTGGCAGAGGATCTCTTCTTGCCACACAAGTGACCAGCACTGGGAAGTGAAGAGTCAGCACAAAACCATGCTGGCAGTTGACATTTCATGGGTTTGCTGTCAGCAGGCTTGGCCGAGGGTGCTGCGGAAACCCTGGCACGGGGTGGTACCTTCACCTCCCCCCACCTCTGGGGCTGCAAGCTATCATCAGGTGGGCAAGATGGACCAAGGTCACCCTTGCTCCGTACTGAAACCAATGACTTTGTCCCCAACACGGTTCCTCATCTGCACAGGATTTAAGAGGGTGATGTTAGAGAGGAGGGAGCAGAGAGGTATTCCCGGTTCTCTGTAAAGGGTTTCTGACTTGATTTTTGTCGGGGGGGTGTAGGTTTGCTTTTCCACCTGCAGGCCTGCCTGCTCTACTGTAAGGGTGGCACAGAGGTGCTTGGGCAAGTCCCTACCTATAGCTCATGGCAGGGAGAAAGGGCAGTGTTTGCTCAGCCAGTGCAGTAATTTAAAATACCTGGCTGCAGCACTAATGCACAAAACCTGTTGCCTCCCTCGGGAGACTCTGGGAGCTGGAAAGAGGTAATGAGTCATTTGCAGAGTGGTAGAGCAGCCGCTTGCGGCCTGCTTGTGTTGCAGGCAGGTATCTGGCTGCCTGTCAGTGCTGTGTGCTATCAGTTTGGGCTGGAAGCGAGATAGCAAAGCCTGCCAGGTTTGGGAATGGTGACCCATAGGGCTCTGCTTCTTGAAGTGAGAGGTGAAATGCTGAAGGAGAAAGGGAACAAGCTGGTGGAGGGGATGAACGGGGGAGCAAGTCTCGTAATCTAACATTCAGGCATCTTGATAGAAGGTGAGACTCATGGGCTTTCGTTCCTACTCTCATGAATATTTTAGGGTTTATATAATGATTCTTAAATGTAAAAAGCAAAACAATCCTGGGAGTAAGGGCATGATGTCCTAGGCTTCTCCCTTCTAGCCCAGTCCCAAACCATTTGGTTACTATTACGTAAAGGTGACCAACGCCCACGGTAAAATCCAAACAGAATTGCTGCTCTCTTCCAGTATCAGCTGCTATCTTGCTGTCAGGCCACTACTGAGAGAGGTACGAATTGGCTTCAATTGCAGAAATGAAGGTGTGGACTCTGAAGCCTAATGATTACATATTTCTTTCAGAGGAACAATCAAGGTGCTTATCATAGCTATCTGGATGAAAGAAATGTTTTAAGATAAATGACAGCAGCTGAGAGACTGCCTTTTAAAAATTATTATTCTTATTTGTACAGTTGCCCAGGACTGTTTAGAAAGAATTCAGACACACCCAGAGTCCCACGTTGTTAGGCTGGGCCAGGAAATAGATTTTCTTTCCTCAAAACGATTCTGTGGAAAAATGTGAAGTGCAACTGGGACCTGAAAGTCTTGTGGCACAGGAGGCTGAAATTGTACTTGTCAAAGGTGATTTTTTTTTATTATTCTTACTGCTGAAACACCCATTTTTTTTCTGGTTGCCATTGAAAAAAAGTTGATAATGGAAATAAGTGTCTGCTTGCCTGTTTTTCTATGTTGCTTTTCTTCCCGGGGTGAAGGAAAGCAAACTGCTGCTCCATCAGTAATCATGAGGCTTGCAGACAACCTTTTACTCACCTGCCTTATTCTGGCATACTTCCAAAGCGTGGGGAGGTCTGAACTAACCAGCAAAACATCATGAAACTGGGACAGACTCGAGCTTGACTTTGGTAGTAGGATTAGAAAGCAGAGAGACAATGTGCTCGGTCCTGTGTGTACTTCTGATGGAGCCTTACAGAACCTCGGAAGGTCCCTGCAGCAGCTGCAGGTCTGTCTGGCTGCAGAGCCGAGCCTACAGCAGCTTGACAAGGAGTACCTGGGGCCTTGCCTGTGTCATCTGTGCTTAATGAGCCCAGTCCTCTTGGCACCCAACGGCTGTCTGCCCCTGTAATTTGTGAGTGCCCGTGTCAGGACCAAAATGTTTTACCACTGCAGTAGAGAAGAATTGTCTTACGGACTGCTTTCTGCTTGCCCTTGGCAGATGAACAATGCACCAGCTGAACTCCACAAAACACAGAGCTTGAGAACTAAATCAGGAACAAATGAAGCTTCATGTTATTCTAGCTCTTCGCTCTCACAGACCCTGCAGCGCACACCAAGCTGTGTCTGAAGGGGACCCGTGAGGAGGACTCCTGCAGCTCTCTAGCTGGGGTTTGAAGCCAGAGCTGACCCTCAGCCCAGCCCTCTGCCCTGCACTGGCTTTGCCCAGCCCAGGAGCAGGTTAGGGGTGTTGGAGGAGGTGGGAGCTCCGCATAGATCTAGTCAGGTAACCACCTCACCTCAGGCCTTCTTCACCTTCAGGAAACATCTTTCGATCTGCGTGTGTTCCAAAGCCTGAAACTTCTGCCTCTTTCTCAGCGAGATGTTTCCCTAATGCCATTTCCCAGGCTGGTAGGGTAATGTTTTTCCTCACAGATAGATCATAACCTCAGGCAGAGCGCAGCTTCAGACGTGGGGACGCTTGTGAAAAAATTGGCGTACTCTTTTGTCAAGCAACAGTTAAAAACAAATCTGCAAAGGGATTAGATGCAATACACTCTGGGGCTTGCTGACAGATGTCCTGAAAATCTGGAAATGTGTCGATCTATCTTTACACAGGGTTTGCTGGGTTGGGTTGGTTTTTTTTTTGTTCTTCCTCCTTCTCCCTCTCCTCACCCCTCTGCCCCAGGCACACAAATGGGAATTCCTTCACATCCATGGGGCTGCCTGGGAACTGCCATGGTGCCATCCGTGGACCGGCATCCTGGTCCTGGGGTGCAAGCTAGGCTGAGCCAGACCCAAAACCTCGGTCCAGTTACAGATGCCAGCTTCCCTGCAATCACAATACTGCTGCTTTGTGCCAGGGCAGTTAGGATTTTCTCTCTGTTCCGCCTGCAATTTCTCAGCTCCTTTTAAAGGAACTTAAATGTTGGCCATTAAATATAAATATCTTCTTTTTTTCCTCTGGGTGAAACTGATGTTCAAAACTTCACAGTGTAAATAAGGTCTGGAGAAAATGTTTTAGGCAATGTTTCAGTCTAACTAAATGGCTCTGCCGTTCCTCCCCACTTTAGTCCAGAGCTCTAAATGCATCTCCTTTCCCTTTTGCAATGTGGCAGAGGAGCTTGGACCTGATTGTGACCTTCCCTCCAGCACATCTTCAGGTTTGGGGAAGCCAGAAGACCCTGAGTTCTGTGTATTGTGTTGCGTGATCCTGGACAAATCATTTAGGGCAATTTTTTTTTTTTTAAATTGCATTCTGTTTCTTGATGGTTTTATCCTGATTGCTCAATTTGAAACACTTGAGTGGCCTCTGAGAAGAGGGGGGTGCCCATACGGCTTTTAAACTGTCTTCCAGCTCTGTCTGGAGCCACTGCCCCCAGGGAGGGAGTCACTCCTGAGACTGCAGTTCAGGCTCCCCCACCTCTTTTCCCCTGTACCTCTTTTCCTTCCATACAGTAAAGGAATCACTCCCCCGGCCTTGCAGAGGAGTTGGGAGTCTCCTGCCTTGCTGAAAACAAGACAGGGGCCAGCCTTGCTTGGTTGAGCCCAGCACCCCCCTTTTTGCTATGCTCTGTCACCATCAGTCACACGGGGTACCGCCGGCTCAAAATCTAAAGGCTGCAAATCTGTCTTGTGCATTGTTCCCTGCCCTGCCCGCTGACCAGGGGAGTGGGGGAAATGCCCACTGGGTCTGGTACTTGAGGGCCTGCAGTGCTCTGTCCCGCAGAAAGACCAGCATTCTTATCTCATAGCGTACACATGTGGTGTTTCTGCCAAACCTCGTTTGGACAATAGTCTGATTTCACTCTTCATCCGTGGGTCGGGGAAGGCTGTGCACTTCAGGCGAGCAGTGTATTCGGAGTCTGGGTGTTGACATCACTTTGCTTCCCCAGGGCAAAGGATGAAATCTCCCAGTTGCAGCTGTTGTATTACAGCAGCCTCTGGCAGCCCAGAGGTTCGTGAGATGTCTACCTTGATGGTCCTTGGCCACACGGCCAGTCTCACCTCTCACCCAAGCACCAGTTGGTTGTGTTTCTCCTCCTAGAAAAGGCACAGCTGATGGGAAGCACCCGTGACTTGGTGTGAGCACAGAGCAGCCCAGCAAACAGCAGCACAGGGTTTTGTTTCCCTTTTGCTCCAAGAGCGAGGTCCCACTGCCTGGCCTCAACCCTGGCCTGCCCAGGCGAGCCATGGGGAAGCAAGCCTGAGCAGGCAGCTGGCAGTGACCAAGCAACAAGAAAGACGGTGGTGTGGGTTGCGACCTAATGTGTGTATCATCAGCATCGCTCCAGTCACGCCCGTCTGCCTCCAGCTATTACAGCCATCCCACTGCCAAAGAGCAACCACATGGCCTGACCAAAATGATCCGGCTGCCGCTGAGGACGGCGCTCCTGAATGACTCAGTTGTGCTGGGAGTACAAAGCAGCCCAGATCTGTCTTCCTGGAAAGCTGCTTTGCAGTAACCTTGTGCTCGAAAGGGTTTTGTCTCTGAGGTGACTGTGGCATTCGTTCCCATTCATATGTGCGAATAGACCACGTGGATGGACAGACGTCCGCAGGGAGTCGGAGCCCCGGCGTGGGAGCTTGAAATGCTGGAGCCAAGTCTGAGGGAGGGCTGGCTGCCTCCCAGGGCTTGAGAAAGCTGCCCGGCCTGAGCCTCAGTTTCCCCACTGATGCAGAAGCGAAGCCAATGTTTTCCTCCAAAGGCCAGGGAGTGTTTGTGAAGTCCTCTGAAGAAGGGCGCTTTCATGAATGCCAAGCTATTTTTATTATTGGGGTCAGGGAGGAGGACACGCGCAAAGGTGATGAAGCTTTTGAAACACAGGTTCCCATTAATAGTCTTTAGCACACAGAGTTCTTATTATAATCTAATTTGACTGGAATTGGATTAATCTTATAATGCTATAATGTCATTTCCATGGTCTTTTTATATTTTTATTGTTGCTATGCATTAATGCAATACCTTGCAAGAGCTCTGGGAAGAGGATGTGAATGTTTAGTGAATCTCTGATAACATTTTTGCAGGGCATTTTTATGCTACTGTTAGGCTCCTATGCTGTGAAGTCACACAGTGTCTGGAAATAGCAAGAATGTACCCAAATTCAACCTGAATTGTCTTGCAACCAGGCTCCGCTGGTGAGAGCAATGTATTCAGAGCCAAGAAACCGGGGGTCTGCTCCCCGCTTGTCCCTGACCCATGCCGGGACCTCACCTGAATCATGACCTGTCTCTTCAGCTGGAGATGGAAATAATTTGTCCACACAGCAGTGTAGTGAGTTGGTGCTCTGTATCCCTTGCCATGTAGGAAAGCTTTCTTGTATCACCAAGCTTTAGTGCTTCCTTTTTATTGAGCTTCTCCAGAAAAAAAAAAAAAAACCCAAAGCTTTTTCCTGTCCGTGCCCTGTCTTTCTTAATATGCTTCCCTTTTTTTCTTTTGCTGTTATTTATTTCTCCAGTTATACGTCTTTTGAAGCATTAGAGTGAAAGATCTTCATCATTTATTTTTCCAGTTATACGTCTTTTGAAGCATTAGAGTGAAAGATCATTTAAAGATGCTGGAAGTTTGCTTCAAAGCAGCCCCACGGTCCTCGCTCTAACCACTGGTGGGCTGGCCTGTGAGGACTTGCAATAGGAGGCCGCACGTGACAAATGTCGAGCAAGTGAGCGATATCACGCTGGATGGTGTTTCAGCCCTCAAATCACCTAAGAGAAAAGTCAAATAGACTGGTATTTTCTATCAACCCTTATCATTACCTCTGTTCCTTTCCCAAGTCTCACTTGAAGGCAGTCTTGATGTAATTAAAGCTTAAGGGCCAAAGCGTGAGTTTAATTTTCAGTGCAAATACAACGCTAACCCTTTCTCTCCCACGTCTCTGGTTTATTCGGTTCTTTGGCTCCTCCGTTCAGAGAGCATGACAACGCGGCAAATTAAACCTCCCACTCTGAAAACAGCACGGCTTAACATTATTAGCCTGCAGAAACAGAATTTGCTGGGTCACTAGGAGCTGGCTACCGAGGCATCTGCCACGACAGCCACGTTGGGAAGCGAGTCCATATGGTAATGCAGACAGCTTCTGACTTCTGCTGGGTGCAGCTTCTAAGGACTTGGCATCTTTTATTAGACAGCTTGGGATTGCGCCGGTTTCTGCCTTTCTGTGGTGCAGGCGGCTCGGGTTCCTGCATTTGCAGCACCAAAACTTCACCGGGGACATGGTGTGTTGGCAGATAGGTCTCCAACAGAAGGGTCCCTGCAGGATCAGAGCCCTGGAAGGGTACCTGACTGCTACTGCTGTGGCTCCTGGCCTCTTTTCTTATTTTTGTGAGCAAACAAGCAACTGGGGGTTTTGTTTGCAAGGACATTTGAACATCTGCGCCTTTGAGAAGGGCTTTCTCATTCATAATTTATTTACAAACAATATAAAACCCAGTCCCCAGTGTTGCCATATTTATGCATTTCAGTGTTTCCTGAATGTACTTTTGATGCAGTTCTGGCGTTGACACATTGTAGTGTTGATTGCCTGGGCAACATCCCAAGCGCAGCAGCGCCTGCATACGGGGAGGGCTCACATCTGGCAACCGGGCTCTAATACCGGCCCCGGATTCGGGGCTCGGGAACGGCGCATCGCAGCGGGGCGGTCACGAGTTGGTCGAAACTTGGGACAGCCCGGCTGTTACTTCTGGTTTGCCCGGGAACAAAAGGGAGCATTTGTGCCCTTTCCCAAGAAGCCGATTTCCCGAGCAGTGCCCGAGGACTCTCTTTTTCCTTTAAAACAAAGGAACCCGGCTCATCCCCGCGCTCTTTTACCACCCCGACTTCACCCTTGCCCTCGCAGCCCCACGCCACAGCCCTTCCTAACCCACGCTTCGCAGCACCCCCCCCGACCCGCGTCCCCCGTCCCGGCAGCGCCCGCACACCGGGGATGCTTCCGGAACGGCTAGGTTCCCGCCCGGCTCCGCGGCCGCGCAGCGCACCCTGCCCGCCGGCTGGGGGCTGCCCGCCTCCCTCACCCGCCGCCGGGGGGAGCGGGCGGTGGCGGCGGGGCGGGCCGGGGGAGGAGTTTGGCGGCGCGGAGGAAGCGCCGGGCACCCCGCGGCGGCGGCGGCAGCGCCGGGCGAGCGGGCGGGCGGGCAGGTGAGGGCGGCGGGCCGGGGCAAGCCGGGGGGCGCGGCGCCCCGCTTATTTTTATAACTTTTCGGGGTTCAGTCTTTTTGTTGTTGCTTTGTGCCCCGCGTCGTCCCCCCCCGTATTTATTTCTTCCCTCCCCCAGCCGTGGACGAGACGATTTCTCCTCTGCGTCCTGCTTCTCCCCCAGGAGCCGTCGGCGCGGAGCAGCGGCGGGGAGCGGCGGGGCGGGGAGGGGAGGGGAGGCGCGGCGGCCGCCCCGCTGCGGGGGCGATGCCCCCGCCTGCCTTGGCGCCTCCCCGTGCCGGCCCCGCCGCCTTCCCTTTGTGCCGCCGGGCCCGGCGCGACGCCTGCCCCGGGAGCCGGCGCCCCGCGGCGCCCCGCGGCGGGAGGTAAGGGCGGCCGCCGCCCCTCGCCCCGGCAGCCATGCGGACCCTGCGGCCGCAGCTGGCCTCCCTGCTCTTCCTCGGTAAGTGCCGGTCGCCGGCGGGGGCGGGACGGGACGAGGGTCTTCCCGGGCGAGGCGGGATCCCCGGCGGGAGCGGGGGGTGACGGGTGACCTCCCTCGTAGGGCATCCCGGTAGGGTCATCCCTGCCGAAAATGCCCAGCGCCTTCACCCAGGAGTTGTCGCTGCCCGCGCTGTCCCTACGGTGGGAGGGGGGAGGGTGTGTGTGTGCGGGGGGATAATGACATATAAACAGATATCTGCAGAATAAATCGGGGGTTCATCTCCACCTGCAACGCCCCGGCCACCGTCCCCGCCGAGCCCCGTGGCGCGGCGTGCGGTCCGGCCGGAGCGGGCTGCCGGGGCGTGGGAGAGGTAGGAGTGGAGGGGACGGGCACCTCCTCCGCGCCGGGCTCCGGCATCAACTTGGGAAGGTGAGCGGCCGGCCAGGGGCTGCTCCGTGCTCGGGGGCGTCTCGGAGGGGACTCGTAAGGGTAGGGAGTTAAGGGGCCGCCGGTGAGCTGGCGCGGTGAGGGCAGAGAAAACGCCCGGAGCGAGGTAGGCTGCAGAAACAATCGGAGTCCTCCTCTCGGCTCCGGGGAGTGCGTTGAAACGTAGAGGGAAGGCGGTTGCTGCCCTCGTAAAACGCGATTTGATTCTTTGTCTTCCCAAACTCCTTCTGTAGTCCCTTTTTCTCTGCCCGCCTGCAGTTTGCACCCCGCGAACCGTTAAGCCTGTGTTTCTGCCCCATCCCACAAGTGCCTTCCCGGGGGGATGACTGTACACAGCTCCGTGAAGTCCTTTGGGAGCGCACTGCTGGGTCAGAGATGCTGTAGCAATGCGAGATTCCCTCCCTACAAATTTGGGAAGAGCAGAGCACGAGACAATTGAAATGCCTCTTAGGTTTTTCGCGGCAGCCCGTGTGCCTGGGTTAGTGCTGATGAGTCGACAGGAACGCTTGTGGGAAATACAGTACGGCACCCTCACGCTGCTTTCGGCCCGTGTACGCAGAGAGCAGCCTCAGAGTTGTTTTGATTTGCCTTTTCACTGGTAAGATTTGCTGCTGGCATTAATGGTATCGAAGGAAGAAGCAGCAAGGCTGGCAGTTTTTACTGTGTTGAGAGTTGTCACGTACCTGCTCTGCCAATTTGGAAGCAACACCTTTACTTGAATTGCAGTTGTGCTTCCATGTCTCTGATTTGCGTGTGTGTGTGTGTGTGGTTTTTCATGCTTCTGTCTGTCTTTAGGAAAGAGAAAGAGCGGTGACTCTTTGAAATGGTTTTGGAGGAGGTTCAAACTTCCCTTAACCAGTAGCTTTCTTCCTTAGGTTCCCTGGAAAAAGCCATCTTAAAGCTAAGTTTATCCAGGTTTATCCGCTCTGCAGGTACAGGCAGCCCGTCATAGCCTGGGAGAAGGGTGTAGACAAATGTCAATCCCTTGCTGCCCTGGCTTCACACGCTGGGTCTCTCTGGTTGAAGAACAATAACCCCATTCTGGATTAAGTCTTCCTAATATGGAGCGAGCGAGCGGTCGGTTGCCTGTGCGCCGCTCCGAAGCGCGCCCAGCTGATGCAGCAGCGTAGCAGCAGAGGGCATCGTCTTGCCGAAGGCTGCCCGTGGCAGTACAGAAGTGGGACCCTCTGGCCCCTGCCGTACACTGACCCCCCTCACAGCCCCCATGCTGGTGTTAACTTGGCACCTGGCCAGCTGCCAAGGCTGCCGCGACTCTGCGTGCAGCAGCTGGCTTTCTGGGGTTCACCTAAACCCAGCTTTTACGTGCCTTCGCCCTCCCTGGGGGATGAGCTGCAAGGTGTCTTCTGTCACTTGGAGAGTCGGTTGCTTTTCAGGGGTCCCCCCAAATCCCAGGGATGGATTTAGTTTGTAAAAGCATCATGCTGGCTTCCTTGGGTTAAACGTGGGGCCGTTTTTAATGGTAGGAAGCCCTCCACGTGTGTGCTCGGAGTTAGCTTTCTTTTTTCACCTGGATTTCTGTAGGCAGTCGGTCCACACTTGACCAGCTGTCGGTCCTGACAAACCCCGTCTGTGTGTGGCTGTGCCTCAAAGCCTTGAGTGGCACGGAAGCCCCTTAGGTTGCTCTTTGTAAAACTGAGGCGTCGTTTCACTTCATGGGGAACAAGCTGGAGCAAGAAGCTGTATTTCATACTGTAAATCTCTGGCCAGAGACGAGCTGCTGCTTTCCAAAGGAGTAACGTTAATGCTAGGGTATGAGGGACAGGGTATTATGGGTTGAGTATGCAGAAAAAGAAATGCAACTAAAATTTTCCTTATCCTTTTGCAGACCCATCTGAATCGCTGAAGGAGGCATTGTGGTTATGGAAAGAGCTGGTGGATGTTTTAGTATAATATATCTAGCGCTAACTGGCCACCAGAACCCCAGTAACTGCAAAATCCAGGGTTTGAAAACCCACATCTGGCACGTGGGTGTAACATTTGTAGATCTCTGCTGTTTTTTCCCCCTCTTGCTGCAGTGTTTGTTACAGGGTTCTTTAAACAAGTGGCACTTCATCACAGCAAGTACAAAATGGGAAAATAGAGCAAGTGCTGTAAATAATCCTCATGCAGCGATGAGACCATTAATACTTGTGCCAGCCAGTGCTAATCCTATGTGTAGTTGCAAGATTTACCTTCTTTTTTTTTTTCGCAGGGATGCAAACTATGATACTCCTCATATTTATAGCGTAATATATAGGAAACACAATAGGCTTCTCGGGAATGCTGAATTCATTCATGTCGGTGGCTGGTTTATGAATAGTTCTGCTTTTGAGTCTCCTGCAGTCTCCAGAATACCACCTGTGAATGCAATTTACAGCTCTTTGTGTTCAAACATTGCATATGTATATATGTACATAGACTCATTACCCTCTTCCTCTCTCTATTCATGCATAGTAATTGGTGATTTATTTGCGATTCCTAGAGGGGAGTAGAGCCCCGCGTTAAGGTCTTGAAGCTGCAGCTCACTTGGTGATGTTGGCATGTTGGAGTGAAATAACGATGCAGAGGCAGCCCTTGGAGAGAGAAGGGATGATAATCTTCAAGGCCTGTCTCCCGGAGGGGAAGGGGTGCCGGCTGAGGAGCAGCAGTGTGCAGTTGACTGCCGCCCAAGTGTTCTGCTGTTGCGCTCTCCTGCTGCCTTCCCCGGGCCGAAGGCTGCTTGGAAGGAGGAGATCAGACTGAGGAAGCGGCAGAGTGGGTGTTTGCACACACAGGGGGCTCGGGGTTGTTTTTGTTTACCGAAGCTAGCGGTGGCCCGGCAGCGTTGCTGGCGCCTCATCTGCTCCTCCACGCGCTATTAGCAGCAGTGGCCAAGATCGTGCTTTCTCCATCTGCGTCTGCCCAGAGTCCTCTGCTGCGAGCTTTGCTGGGCAAGGCAAGTTGTGCTGCCCTCACCCCTGAGCCTCCTGCGTCTAGGATACCATGGTGTGCAGTGCCGGGCCTGAACCGATCCCGCATGTGCCAGGGCGGGCTGCGGCTTCGCTTCTTGGATGGGGAAACACATCAGACCAGGGCTCTGTCGATGGCCCTGGCTGTTCCCTCGCTTCTGCACGCACTTCAACTGTCTCTCTGGGCTTCCCCAGCGCGACAGGAGGCTGCCGTGGCCGTCGGTGCCAGGCTGGCAGGCTCCGCTCTTGCACATCCCCAAATGTAATTCTTGACGGGGAGACTCTGTCCCTGCAGTCTTGGCCAGACTGGCTGACATCCTGAGGCTCCTGCAAATCCTGTTTGTTTACACAGGAGGTTTTGGTTTATGCCAGTTGTCGTCTTTTAGTTGACCTTCCGTCAAGTTAGAAGTCTTTATTAAAGCAGTTTTTATTGTAAATCGAATGTGTACTTGGAACACTTTTACCAGACCCATTATATAAAGTGAAAGGCAGAATAAACAGCGCTGTTGACCACAGGGAGGGGGGTGGGAGGGAGAGGGTCATTGGGAGAGCATCACTTCTGTGTTGGGAGGCTTACTGAATTTTTTAGACCAGGCAACTGTTTTTTGGGGTTTGTTTTTTTAGTGTGTATATATATATATATAAAATTTTCTTTTAAATTTCTTCCTCTTGGTCTCTTTTGGGTGCTTTCTTATCCCTACGAAATCAGTCATGGATACAGCCATTGACCTAAAGGTTATACAGTGTAGCATGAAGCCAGAGGTGTTTTACTTGCTTTAACTCAGATGAATTGGAGTGCTGTAACCCTAAAGAGTCCTCCTTGCTGTCTGACGTTATCAGTCTGCAGATCCTGCCCAGAAACTTAAAGCACTGGGGAAAACTGCCTGAAAGGAAGGGGGTGTCTTCTTGAGCACAATTGGGTTTTCTTCTTGTTGCTAGGGTTCCTCTGCTTGTGATTTGAGTTGTCTGCTTGTATCAAGGACGTTTAGTCCCTCCAGCCAGTGTCTGGAAAACTGCAGTATTGTGATTTGCCTCTGGCTTTTAAGTTGCTAAATGCTCCTTAATGATAACCTGCTAAATTGGTTTTGACTCCATTTTTATATTGGCATCTCTTTCCTAGTCATATAAAATCCTCTTAAGGAATAGTTCTCTGGTTAAATGTTAGGAGACGTTTAGCATCTGTTTCTTATCAGCTCTGGAGAGGCTAAAATGGAGCCTTTCCTGACAAGGCGGGGTTTGATCAAGTTGCAAGGCAAAGAAATTGGGTCTGTGGCTGCCTTCAGTGGGTCTGGGATGCCTGCGTGCTTGTATGTAATTTCCAGCTCTAACCTGTTGCTCACCCTGTCTCCATCAGTGCTCTAAGAATGCTTCCATGTTAGTAAGCTTTTTGTCATTTAATTAGCAAATGGCAATGAGACAAGAGGAAAGCTTGCCTTTCTAGCTGCTGCTAAAGTCACATTTCAGTAAGCAATCGAACATGAGCACACCACCAGACCATCCTAGCTGAGTGATGGGAAGCTACTTTTGAAAAGGGACAGGCTTCGACACTCAGCACTTCACTGTTGCTGCACGGTTCTTCCACAAACCCTAAAAAGCAGGACTTTGCCCGAATGGAGTTGTCCCAGGCTGGTTCCTGCCTGGCATGGGGAGGATGCAGGCCACGGTGCTCACATGAGGAACTGGCTGGAGGGACTTTCTTCCTCTGAAAACTACCTTGGCAGAACTGGTTAATACCTAGGGGAATTGAGGGCTTGTCTCACTTGAAAATAGATCCATTTTTCACATGGTCCTGCAGATGTTTATAGGGGACCAAGCAAAGAGAGGTGGCGGGAGGGCATGGTGAATTCATGTGGCTGGGTCACCCTGCTTTGCTGTCCATGCACAGTGGCAGTTGCTCAGCCCTGCTGAATGGGTGAGATGAGACCAGCATTTCACCTCAGCCGCTCTCTTCACTGTTAGCGGCTCCTGACAGGGGCTGCCTGCTCTGCCCTGCGTAGCGTTTCAATCTGCAGTTTCTGACCAGAGCCGCTGCCTGTGCGTTCCTATGGCTCCTGTGACTTTGCTGCTGGTGTTTCCCGGGCCCTTTCCCACTCTTGCTGGGTGATGGTCCACAGGGAAGGAAGAGGTGCCCTGCTGTTAGGTTGAGAAGCGGAGAAAAGATGAGCCAAGGCAAAGCACTAGAAGGAGAAGGAAGGTGAAGAAGCCAACTGATGAGGAAGGTGGGTGGTAACGGGCTCTGGAGGATGGGTCTTATGGAGCACTGGGCCTTCCACCACACCCACAGCTTTTAAAGTGTCAAAGACTCTGTGAGTACAAGAGATTGTGAGGATCAATCAGGATTTGGTCTCCTGTTCCTAAGCACCCCTCTTGGCTGGCATCTCCTACAAAGCTATTGATTTCATTCTGGACTTTAAAAAAGTCATCTAGCGCTTCTCCTGTCTCCTCTGGTCTTGGCAGCCACAAGACTTCACCAGTCAGGAAGGGCTGAGGTACAGGAATAAGGAGATGCTGGTGCACTTTCTGGCAACAAAGCTGTCCCTATCAGGACAGCAGAAACCTCAAGGATCCAGAGCAAAGGCTGCAGAGCAACGGCTGCAGAGCAACACACAGAGCAGCTGCTCAGCCACTAGCACCATGAAGCGTTAATGCCCGTGCCGTTCGGTTTGGGTTCTGGGATTTGTTTTCCTGACCCTTGGAAAACAGCTCATTGGGGTCTGAGAGGGCCGGAGGTGTATTTGATGTACAGCTGTTGTGGCACTGCTAACTGTTGTTTTAACTAGTGCCATGAGTTTGGAATCGGTGTCGTTTGCCTGGCATTCCCTACTCAGCACACAAAAGCTTTGCTTCCCAGCAAATGAGTTCGCTCCCTCCGCCCCCCACTCTGCTGCATCCCTGATCTCTGCCTGAGGCACGCTGTCACTTTTATGGCTTTTGGGCTTTGTATGGAAGTTGGTTGGTAAGCTTGTTAGAGGATGCTGGGAGCACAGGGTGAGGTAGATGTGTTTTTCCACTGACTAGTGCTAAGTGTCTGGTTTGTGTTTGAGAGGAGCTCAGCACTGACTCACATTGCTGCCCGAAATGGGTGGTTTCTGAAGCCTGTAGAGAAATAGAGGCTTGAAGGGGAGATGCTAAGGCCCCAAAAAGGAAAAAAAAAAAAGGTTTTGTTTGCCTCCCAGGGGAAGAAGGGCTCTGATCTCTTACTGCAGTGTGGGTATCAAGATTTGGCTGCTTAGATAAACTGAGATTTTGACCTCATGGATGAATCTTTCTGTCTCCAGCACTATCACCAAGGGCACAGGAATCAGCCTGGGTTCCCCCATATTTCTCTGAAAGTGGAGCTGGACCTTGAGTACGAGCCACAGGAGAAGGGTACTTACTGCTGGGAGTTGTCCAGAACCTCTTTATTCCAGAAAGCCATACTGCTGGAATCTGGCACATATTAACTCAAGTTAGCTAGTACCTAGGATCTAGCCAAAGGGCTGTGGCTGGCTGCCAGCCTGAAATTACCAACCTTGGTGTCAGGCCTTGGTGGTTCTTGTTAGCTTGAAACAGGAGTTCCCAACAAGCATGCCAGCCCTTCTTCTAGTCATGTTTCTTACAGGTTTGTAAAGTATTCAAGGTAATTATAGTACTTACTATTATTTATTCCCTTCTAAGCAATTATCTGAACACGTTTATCTCCAGCATGCTTTCAAAGTACTCTCCCCATTCTCACAATATCATTTCATCTCCCCAGCTCAGTACGTTCTGCTCCCCACCCCCTTTCTCATACAATCCTTGGTCCTCGGTTTCTTCCACCTCTGGAGTATGCTGTCAGGCTTTGCTTTCCCTTCCTCTACTAGACATTCCCATACCCTTCCTTCTGCTTGTCTAATCCGGTTACAGAGGAGGGATGTTTGCTCCTTCTTGTGGGGGATGATGGTTTAACTGCCCCACCAGGTGCTAAGGCACTTTGCAGCTGAGGGTGAGGATACCAGGAGAAGCTGAGCTGGCACCGGGCCATCTCCCAGCTTTTTGCTGACTGCTTGTGGCCTGTGAACAATATCTTAAGAGCTCGTGCTGAAGGGTTTGACCGTTATGCCTGCAGTGTTTTCCGGCGCCTACAGCAGGAGTCACAGCATGCAAATTCCAGTGCTTTCTTCTGACTCGTGATATAATTCTAGGCAAGTCACTTTATCTCTGCTCTTGGCTCCTTGAAGTAGAGAAGAGTGGCTTAAAAGGTGTGATGGGATTATTGGGTTTTTTTGGAGGGAGAGTGCAGTGTTAGGGCTGAGGTTTTGCTTGGCTGTTGTTAAGCAAGCAGGCTGCTTTTTTCTTACCCGCGTTGGGAGTGTAGCGTGGAAGAGGTTGTTATGGCCTGATTGATTTCACTCTTGGTGTTAGGAAAAGAAGAAAATTGATTTTTACTTTGAGCTCTATGGTGTTACTTACCTGCACAAGCTCTCTCACTTATCCTACACGAACGGGACCAGTCTCTGTTTGCCACCCTGTTATGCTCGTGGGGCATGGCCCACGTGTCTGGCTTGGAGCTGCTGTGATTCATTCCAGCCATCAGTGTTACAGCAGTGCAGTTAATCTATAGGTTTCTGGCACGTAAGGAGCTGTTAGGTCTAATCAGTCCCATGCCATGAGCTAGTCAGCAGTTAAATCTAATCCAGAGTGTATAGCTGCCAAATGCTCTAAGTCACCAAGCACTTGCTCCTTTCTGCTGTAAATAAGGCAGAGTTGAACAAGATCAGCTTCAGGTGCCCTGGCCTGCGAGCCGGGATCAGAGTTCAGCCCGGGATGCCTGTGCTGCAGAGGGGCAGAGGTTGTGCAGAGTCTGAAGGGCTGCAAGGTGGATGTAAATCTGCCTGCTCATCTTATGTAGAAATCGCAACGCCTTCCTTTTTCTCATCACAAATTGGTCTTATCCCATCCTCTTCCCCTTGTTTAGCTGTAAGGAGAGGGCTGTACTACCATTGTTGTTATAGAGGGACCCTGTCTGTGTTCTTGGATGTGTTTACATCTTGCTTAAGATGCCTGGTTCTGTTTTGTTCTTTCCTTGTTTCCACAACTCCTCTTGAATCTTCCACTTGTGCCTGCAGGGTCCCTCTGCAGCCCCGGGTTAGCCCTTTTCCCCCTCCACAGGGAGACCTCTTGCAATGTACTTGGAAGCACACCTCCTTCCACTGCAGAAGGTGGGAGAGGGTGAGACTGAAAGCTTGCTTCCACTGCTTTTGTGGGGCGAGTCGTAGGAGATCGTCCCATTGATCTTTTAAGTAGAATAACTTCACAAAAGTAACGGATGAAGACTTAGCATTGCTATGCATCCAGGTCTGCTGTCGGTTTGCTTTGGCTTGGGTGCTCCCAGGGAGCTTGGCAGGTGACCCTTGCTACCCCGCAACCACCATGCAAAGGAAGGGCAGCAATTATTGCAGCACTTACTTGGATTTGTGCCTCACCCTGGTGCTGGGGCTGGCTTTTTGTTGGTTTTAGCCCTTGCAGGGGAAAAGGTGGCAGTGGGTATGTGGTGGGAAGGAGGCTGGTTTCCTCTTGGGGTGGGAAGTTACCATGTAGTGCCATCTGAGACCACCCAGAGCTCTGTGGGGTGGAGTAGGGCACGCAAGGGGTCAGGAAGTCGTGCCCTGGAGAAGTCAGTTGCCTCTTTTTGGAGGCCTGCCCATGTTGGGCTGGTGCCAACCTGCTTCTTTGGGCTGTCATCTGGATCACAAAACTCTGTAGTCCAGTCTGACCCTGTCTTTTGGATGGCTTGTTTTGGGGGAAGATATAGGGGTGAAAGGGACGAGTGTGAGGGAAGATACACTGTGTGTCAAATACCTAATAGCTGCTCTGGCAGATCAAGTGGGATACGTTAGTGAAAGCATCCTAATTATCTTGATGTCATGGTTTTGAACCTTAGAAAGCCACTTGCTCAGAAGGGCAGCTCAAGAAGGCAGCTGAACTTCTAGCAGGGGTCAGGGTGAGCAGCAGGAGTTGGCTTTTTGGGATACCGGCCAGTACCTATCTCTCAGTGAGAAGGAGCCATGTGCAGGGCTTTGGCATGGCAGAGGGGTGACTTGGGAGCTTAGCCAAGCGTCAGCTACTGCTGTTATCTTGGAAGGGTAGATTACCATTGATAGCAGCTGTGTGGGGGCCAACTGAGTCCCCAAAGTGATTTAAGCTGAGGAAACACTAATGTTCATTATGGAGACATATGGGTGTTGGTGACAGAGAGGGAGATGTGCAAAGCACCACGGCCGGAGCTGAGGCCCGCCACCTCAAAGCCTGGCCACTGGCAGCACATATGGGAAGGAGAGGTAGTGAGGTTCATAACTCCCACCAAAGCTGTGGGAGCTGTGCCCGGCTCTGCTGTTCCTGCTTGTTCTAACCATTGCTGTTCTGAGGTGGCAACATCTAGCCTCATCTTCCAAGCATTGACCCAGAAAAGTGGTGGGCCATTTCTCACCTGCAAAAATGCTGGTCATGTAAGACATCACCCTAGAAGTTCTCGGTGGAGCCATGAAGACTGCTGAGATGGGAGGGGTGTGTGTGTGATGAGGAGGGGGTAGAAATGAGGGTGGGAGACAGCAGGATTCCAGTTTTCCAATACATGGTCCTAGAAGTCCTGCGGTAGAGGTTCTCTGTAGTTACTGAGGTGATCAGCATCAGTTTCTAAATCATTCTTTGTACGTGGATGCGAGTCTTGAGTGTGGGTAGGGTGAAGCGAGGCTTCTGGGGAAGTGTGCTAGCGGGAGGCCAAAAATAAATTGTCAAAAGAAAGAATTGAGAAATTAACAAAGCTAACGGATGCATGCAGCTCTACGAAAAGGGTGTCGTGTTCGAGAGCGTATTTTTGAAAATCCATTTGCTTAGTCATCTTACAGTTAACTTTGCTATTTTTACCTTCTTTGCTCTGATGACACTTCGCTGTCTATATAATGGGTTTAGCATCTGCATTCTGCTCTAGTGTACAGGCAAAATGTATCTGCTAATTTTGAGTTGGCTTGGTAGGATTGCTATAACTCTTGGCTGAGAAATAAGTACAATACTGCTCTTGAAACTGTTTTCAAGGAGCATAGCTGGCATTATTTCCCTTCTAACCCTTTTTTTTTAAACTCATCTCCCATGTCTGCAATCAAATTTGAATAGAGAATATATTCCCTTGCTGTTTTAAGTGTAATAAAGACTGTGCCCTCATCTCCCCAAAACAGAAAACTAGTAATATTTGGGTTAAGCACAGTAATCTGTTGGGGAATGAATGCAAGATAAAGGGCATTTGCAGATTCTTATTTCTCTGTGTTTGCAGGGACTGTAGCATTGCTAGCAGGTTGCTCCCAAATGGTAGCTTAGATTTGCATCTTGCCATTCCTATTTGATCTGCAAGTGGTGATGAGAGCTGTATACTTGAATTCAGATTTTTCTGAGTAGCAGTCTGCAGTCATTAGGGCAGTGCTTAGACCCCAGAGGCTTTTTCTGTGTTTTCATCCTGTTTCTGTAACTGTGTCTCTTGTTACCTTGTTCCTGAATATTTTCTCTTGTAAGAGGAGACCGTTTGTTGCAGCTGTTAAACCTCAAATGTCTTGAATCTCCCTTAGGGAAGAGGAGGAAGAGTTCCTGAGATTTCTGCACAAGTAAACTATAGAAATACCTAGACTACAGAAATACCTGTGTCTTTCCCAAGCACACAGCCAGGAGGTATTCTTGGTGCTGTCCTAACCAGCTGATGAATTCTGGCTGGTTCAGCCTGCGATTTTTTCTCCCCCGCTTGGCTTGGTGGCTGCATTGAGGGGTTTAGTAAGGTTGCTGGAGTTTCTTTTCTCTTTGGCATGTAACAGCACTGGATGTTTCTGGTTTCTTTTGTCAGAGCAGTGTAGCTAGGAGGTGTCAGAGGAAATTATGGATGTTTGTTTGGTCTCTTGGCTGGGTGAGGATGCGAGTTTTAGTGAAATGTGCATTGAATAAACATTGGATAAATCTCCTAGGACGAGCACTCTCTGGAAGCTAGTGCGGGAGCCATGCTTGTCTTCACAGCAGGACTTAAAGAAAAACATTTGTGTGAGAAGTGTTTTGCACTCTGTGTTTGGTTCCCATCAGTTTAGTGATTTGTAATGTTCCTCCTTGCATTCCTTTTAAAGCCAGGCTGCTGGCTATCCTTATCAGAGTACAATTCTCTAAAGCTTGTGTTGCCACAAGAGTTCCTTCTTTCCCCCACTTCCACAGTGCCGGTGGCCTACCTGGGCCCAGGCGTGACCCCTTGCTGGTGTCATCCCCAGGGCTTGCTGGAGCAGGCACAGCACCGCAGCCTGGGCTCCTCTGTGCAGTCACTGCTTCGGGCAGTCGCTGTTGTAATTGTTCTCCTGCTTGGCTCTTGCAAAGTGCTTGGAGAGGGGTGCGGGGCCATGCTTTGTGTGTGTTTTTAGCAGTACAGGAAAGGTTCACTTTTAAACAGAAACCCCAAGCATGCAGCCCCTATCTCTTGCAGCAGCAGCGGTCTGTAATTTCCTTCACCCCTATGTCCCTGCAACTGTGCCTGCTTTGGACAGGCAAGGTTAGCAAGGCTGTTGTCTCACATGCATGAAGATGGGTGTTGAAGGGGCTCCCACACTCAGGATAGCACCTGCCACAGCACAACCATCAGCATGGGGCCCTGGCTGGACACTAGGGGCCTGGGTCACCCTGTTTAGCCTGGGCACAGCAGAGCAGATGTTTGACTTCATTATGCCATCATGGCTGCAAAACTTATTTCAGTGCCACCATCTCTGACTGTAATTCATGCCCGTGGGCCCCAGAGCCATTTGGGGAAGACAGCCCTCAACACAGGGCAGTCTGAGGAGGGGCCTGTTGCTGTCATGGGTTATGTGCATGTCCACCTTTTCATGGCTGTGGCCCACTTCCCGCTTAGATCAGGGTGGCAGTGGCAGTCTCTGCCATGTTCCCTCCTGGGCTCAGCCCCTCACCGCAGAAAGGGTGGGAGCTCCATCAGGGCCACCAGCACCCCTTGCCATTGTGGCAGTATTCAGTCCTAAGGGGAGGAATCTTGGTGCCTTCCTCCGTGTGGCTTAGCCTGAGATGGAAATCTGGGGTGACTGCACCATGGTCCCTTTATTGCTGCTGCCCCTTGGGCCATCTTCTGTCCTTACAGCCCAGGGGATGCTGTGGTGGGTGGAGCAGTTGCAGGGTGCCCTGGGACCTGGTAGGGAGCAGCTCGCTGCGGCAGCCTGGGAGCACCTCTGCAGCCTGGGGTGGACACAGCTTTGGGCACTGGGGTGGCTTTCATGGCTTTGGGATGCTTACAAAGGACAGCCATGCAGCAGCGGTGCCCTGGCCTTGCCTTGCAAGCTTGTGCAGGACATTTGATTTTGCTTCCATATCTGGAGTTAGTATTTCATAGCTGCCATGGGCAGGCACTCATGAAGCCATGCAAGTGGGTGTTTGCATGCAACTGCTGTCAACCCCCACCACTTGCAGTCTCCTGCATGAGCATGGGGGATGGCATCAGCAGCTCCTTTGGGCTTGCTCTTCCCACCTTCCTGGTCCTGCCTCCCCCTCCCTCCCTTCTCTCCATCTTTGCGCTGGTCGTCTCCAGCTCTGTCAGTCCCCATTAGGTCTGGATCATGTGTGGCGTTTTGGTGTGGTTGCTTTATCAGTTCAACTTGGCATCAGTCAGTTGCTGTTAAGGCTTATTTATAATCAGTGTAAAATCTCTGGGGTGCAGCTATTTACAGAAAAAAACCAACACCCTTCCAGACTTGCATCAAACAAGAGTTTTATTCTCATTAATTGAATTCCTCTAGAGTCTGATAACTTGGGCATGTTGAAATCAGATAAATAAAAAGCCTCCCATCCTGGTAGCTGTGTAAGCCTTTCCTTAACTCCCCAATCAGAGGGCTCTGCTGAGTAGCTGAAGATCAAAACCTCTGCATACATCTGCTGATGGGGGAGTGTAGGCAGGAGGATGCTCGGTGTGGTGTACTGTCAGAGGAAAGGTTTTCCTCTTCCCCACCCCCCTTTTCTCAGTTGATGGGGAAAGGCTTTTTTGTTTAGTGATAAATGCTGGTTAGTCACCCTCAGACACATACTCTGTGTCTAGAAGCTGGGACGGTGCTTTCTTGCAGACCTTTGGATAAACCAGCAGCCGGACGAAGGGGCGAGTCTGGTCTTGCTGAAGTCAGGGTGTTATCACTTTTGGAGCACCTCTCAGGCCATGCTGCCCTGTCCTGTCACGTAAGTGCCAAGACGCGTTGCTCTGGGAGGCAGGAGGAGGTTTGGACTTGTGCCCGAGGTGTGGTGTTGCTTAGCTGATGCTGTAATCCTGAAAAAATTCAACATGCAGCTCTTTCCAGACTCCATACATCAAGTGAGACTTGTGCTTATTAAGGGCACGTCCCTTTCTCCATTGGATCTCCTGCGTAGTTCTTGTGGTGCTGGAGGATGGGGCCCAAGTGCTGTTGGTTATGACAGGGTCATTCCTCCCTGCACCTAAATAATCCATAATGTACTGAGTTACCTGGCTTGCTAGCCAGGCTTTTGCTTGTCTTGGTTTTCAGCCAATACCGCTTCCCCCCTTCTGGGTCTTTCTGCTTTCAGCTTCCCCTGTCACCCCTGGTGCCACCTTTTTACTTGCACCCTGGACTATAATTTCCCCCCTGCACACCTCTCTTCTGTCAGTGTTTGTGTCCCATAGCTGTTCACACTGCCAACGCAGCGGCATCTGCCCTCACCCCCCGGGATGCTTTTTCCGCCCTCTCTCCCATCTCCCGGCCCCACCATCTGCTGCCTCTGCTCCTGCTGTCGTGCAGTGGCACGCCGCCGGCATGAGTCCCCTGACTGTGCTGACCTCCCTGTCTCAGACAGCTCTTGTCTCCTTCCCTCTGTCCTCTTCCTCGAAAAGGCTTTAACTTCTCTCACTTTACTGAATGCTGCTAATGATACACCACCCCCACCCCCCACTCCCAACCTGTATAGCCTCTTTTTCCACCTTCATATTTGCTCCTCAAACCTTTAGTGACTTCACAAGGAGGACTGCCATACAAATAAGAGCCTGCCTTTACCTGGTGGTTTGCCCTGTACTCCTCCTCCATGCTTTTCACAAAGGTAGGTTCTCTAAACCCTTTTGCTTGCCTTAGGGGTCCCATTTTTCATCATCCCTGTCATTTGCTTTGCTACTGGAAGCGTCTCTTCCTCAATACAAAGCTGCTTTATCCCCTCCTCCTCCTCTGCCAGCAGCTGCTCTGTCCTCCACAAGGCCCATGGGATGCTCTGTCTGGAGCTCTTGCCTCCCAGCTCTCTGCCAGTTTAGTCTGTCTCCATGATTTACTCTGCAAGGGTTTTCTTAACAGTCCCCACTGCTCTACGTCTCAGTCGTGATCCCGCATTACTTCCCTTAACTTAGGAACTGCCGTAGTGATAACCAGGTTTGGTCTCTTTCTGGAATGCTCTCCTCCAAGAGCCGTTGTCTTTGCCTTTTCCTGCCTCTCTGACAGAGCTTTCCCCACGTCCTCGCGAGTGTAGCGTGCCCAGCGTTAGCCTTTGATTTCTTATGACTGTAAGGGGCCAGTTCTGTGGTGCTGCCTACCTCTTCCCACAGTCCCTGCCTCTTGGTAAGATTACTCACTGATAAAAAAATTTGATTGGCCTCTCTCTGCTAATGTTACAAGTTCACATTTCTGTGCAAATTAAGATCCTGACCTCTGTCTCTGGTGCGTACCTGTATATACGTGCACGCACCTGATTTAGAAGTGTATGCTGCAGGACTTCCTGATCCACCTTTCCCTCTGAGATTTGTTCAGCTGCTTTTGTGGTCTGCTCACTCCCCTGAACTCTCAAAATAGTTGTGCCTTCTCTGCCCTGCCAAATGCAAGATGGTTGTCTTCCCTTTCAGGGCCCTTCTTAGCCTTGTTCCTGCCATAGCATTTCAATCTCTTCTTCCCTCTGTGTGGTTTTTGATTCCCAGCCTCTGCCTCTTGTTGGTTTTCCTCAGGCTGGGTTCTCAGAGAAAGATGGTTTATCTGATTGTGCTGCCTCATCTGCCACCCCTTCCCAAATAACCTGGCAGCCCTTTGGCCAATTTCACGCAAATTTGATGGGAGTAGAGAGCTTGCAGATAAACGAGTTCCTGCAAGTCTTGTGAAGAGAAGGTAGTTGGGGGACAGGGGGAGGGAGGAGGGTGGCAAGGGACTGAAAGAGACCCTTTTCTTCAAGGGCTGTCGCTGTACCTCCAAATGACTCGGTAGGAAAAGCTCCAGCTGAAGCTTGCAGTCAAATCATTAGTCTCAGAGACAGCCTCCCTCCTGATGGCATAGGAAGCTAGGCTTCATTAAGTCCCTTGCTCTTAGGGCTGTGTGCTAAAAATGGTGGCTGGGAGCACTTCTATTTTCTGCTCTGTGGCCTCTGGGGAGCACCTGCAGCACTGCTTCACCTGACACTTTGCCACGAGGCCTGGTAGAGAGGGTCTCCCAGCAAAGAGAGACCCTGGCACTTCCTCGCAGGGTGCTTCACTCTCTCCTGCTCCCCGGCCTGTCTCAATCTGCTGCCCCTGTCCAGAGGTGTTTCATGGTGTGCCTGAGCTGGTGGAGTATCCCAGCTGCTAATGAAAAGGGTTGTTTGCCCCTGTCCCTGAACCACAAAGATAAACAGTGCACTTAATGTCTTAGTGGAAACAAATAACTCCTTCCTTGGGTGATTCTTCTTTCAACTCACTACAGGGGTCAAGCACAGGGAGAAGAGGGTATGTGTTGCAAGGAATAAAGCAAGTGAGAAAGCAAGAGTGCTCTTTTTTTTTCCCTCTGTAGCTGGTACCTAAATCAGCTTAACTGCATTGTGGAACCACTTTTCTAAGCTGAACTTCCTGGGATGAGGGTGTTTCTGAAGCTGTTTCCTCTGTAGGAGAGCTGACACGGTGAGGCTGCTGAGAGTAGGTGGTTGGTGCTGAGTTGAGGTAAAGAAGAGCTAAGAGCAGTGACCAATAGTCCTGTTGGGGTGTTCTTCACAGAATGGTTGAGGTTGGAAAGAATCTCTGGAGGTCATCTGGTCCAAGTCCCCTGCTCAAGCAGGGCCACCTAGAACACGTTGCTCAGGGACATGTCCAGATGGCTTTTGAGTATCTCCAGGGGGCTCTACAACCTCTCCAAGCAGTCTGTGCCAGCACCACTCAGTCACCCCTCACAGTTGTGAGTTTTCTGTTTGTTTCTGCTTGGTTGGGGTTTTTTTTTTATTATATTGTGCTTTCCATCTGGTCAGTGCCTTAGTGCATGGGGTGGTTCCTCCCCAGGGCCGGCAATCACATTTGATTGTCTGTCTTACTCATTGGTACTAGTGTTGTGTGATGAATATGTGTAGAGGAAGTGATTGTACCTCTCTCCCTCCTAGGCTGGAAGCAATAGTTTCCTCTTCAAATACAAGAAAGCTTCTGTCCTCCCATTTGAAATGGTAGCCTTGGTAATTTGGTGACAACTGCTGATCATCTCTATAGCATGTCAAACTAATAAATTGCAGTATAAGGATACAAAGAATTCTGACATCCTAATTAGCAGTAAGAGGCAGCAGGTATCTGAAGAATCTCCCTCGATGTGTGTCTCTCTTTCTGTGATTCCGTTAGCCACCATCCCTGAGGTGTTGAGAGGCAGCACTGTGCTGGCGCTCACTGAACAGAGAAGGAACCAGAAGAATTTGGGGGGAAAATGGAAGCTGCACAGCCATGCATTGTATTCTTGTGATCCTTTATGGTGGGGTGGGAAAGCTGTTTAGAGAAATGCATGCTTTCAGCCAGTGCACGTGGCTTTGGGGATAACTGAATTTGCTGTTTACCTGAAAGCTCTTTCTGCTGAAGAAGACGTACAAGATGGCAGCTTTGCTTTGCAAATTGGATGTTCCCACATGCTAACAGCCATGGCTGAGGGGCACAAATGTTTCTTCAACAGCCAGGAGGAAGAGGGAGGGATTGCTCATGGCTGCATTCATTTCTAGATGTTACACTTCATAACTCTTTGCAGTGTGACTCCTACAGAGCCGTGTGCTCAAAAGGAGATGGGGAGCGGGTGCAGAGCCCATGCCTAAGGATACAGCCGGAGTGCTGGAGGAACGGTGTGCTTTGGGAGGGAGGGAGGGAAGGAAGGGTGTGCATCGGTGCAATTTGTCATCAGCTCTTCAAACCTGTCCATATCTATCAGATTATTGGTAAGTCTCTCTTCTTGGAAAAAAGCAAACGAATTTGGGATTGAGCAATTAATAAATGGCTAATTGAGGGAGCCCATTTGAAGTTTGGAAAGGAGATGCTCTGGCTTCTAGCCCGCATGAACAAGCATGCAATAAAAGGACGTAAAGAAAGTCAGGGTGCCCAACTCCTAAATGTCATCCTTGTCAAAGAAGGGAAGACCTAGAATCACTCAGGGCAAGGGAGCCACATAAGCAACTTCCCGGAGTATGGAAAGATGGACCAAAACACTGGTGTTTGGAGGTAAAGGGAGGCACTCGTGTGTGCTCCTTCCCTCCATGTGTTTCAAATGAAGAGAGTGAGAAGCTGTGCTTTTCTTCAGGAAAAGCAAATTTGAGGGAAGGTAAGGAAGCAAGCTCTCCATGGATCAGAAGTCTTTTGAGAGACCTCTTTATGAAAGAGAGGAAATTCCTTTAATGAAAGACAGGGTAGTAAATGCTATTTCCTTTTGGCAAGGAGAACGTGAAGGTGTGATTTGGGGCTCCACGTTCTTCTTCCCTGAGAGATTACTTTAAGCATCTGGGATGCTACGGGGTGAATTACAGTGACAATAGGGGCATTCAGTTGTTCAGTATCAAGAGGGATTGCAGAGCGTGCAGGAGAATGAAAAAAGAAGTGACATTAAAACATTATTGACTCTGAAACAAAATGAAGTTTCTTACTGTCTGGGAGTGAGTGATCACACAGGGAATATCATTTGACAATTCTAAGAGTGACCCTGGTTGTTGAACATACAGGACCTGAAGATGAAAGAACGATAATAAAAAGAAATACAGAGGCTGCAGGGCATAATGAACTATGTCAGAAATTTCCTGCCTAGTTGTGTCGCTCGAACAATTTCATTTCCCCCCCTCCCCTTGATAGGTTGGGAACACATACCGGCTGGGAGTTCAGCAATCTGAAATGTGTGGTGACGCTTCGTGGCTTTGCTAGTAGCGTGACAGTGCTGGATCTTTTAGAGGTCTGGGAGCAGTACGAGAGATGGCGGGGTAAATGGTGTGTCCTTACATGTATTTTAAGAGCTAAAAGAACAGAAGAAAAAACACACATGGTGATCTTGGGAGACTTCGCTTTTTGTGCAGGTCTGCGCTAAATCTTACAGTGGAGAGTACCTGTGGTTACAGCTTCAAAGCTCAGGCTGGGAAGGCAGTAATGAAGCCATCTCTGCCTTTCATTGGAAAATATAAAAGTAGGCATTGCTGTGGGCATTCCGGCTGGCCCCTGTAAATGCTGCTGTGTATTGTAGCGCTTAACCGGACCTGGAACCGACAGTAGTGATATAAGTCACATGGGCATCTATTCAAGCGGGCTGTAGGAAGAGAAGAAACTCCTGAGGGTACAACACAAGGAGCAGCGCACGTTCGAAACAGTGCGTGGGCAAAGCAGCACTTCTTGCTTGCGTGTTCCAAATACAAGTATCATCTGCCAGGGAACTTCTGCTGGCGTGTTTTTCCCCTAGCGATAAGGGTATGTAAAGAACACGCTGATCTGAGAGTCAGAGAAGGGCAGGGAAGGTTCTGTCCTGACCTTGGAAGAAGATAAATAGTTGATTAAATAGATTCATGGGACAGGCTCTACCTTGAGGTCAGAAAGGAGCCTATAGTGCTACTGGAGGTCTTGGCCATTCTGTGGGGTTAGTCAAAACTGGTATCCCCTTTGGGCAATACAGGGATCGCCAATCATGAGGGACTCTTTCCCCCCCCCGCATCTTTGCAGGACAATAGTCAAACTATTATAAGCAGTAGGTGTATTGCACAAAGATATTTCACCCCCCAACAGTTGTTCACCATTATGAATCTGAACCAGCAGGATCATCAGCTCACTCTTCCCCTTGTACATCAGCACATATTGTTATTCTTCACCTTCCACATCAGGCACACCTTGATCCACCCACTTGCAGTAAGGAAGGTGAGCATCGCCAGCAGGACCAGTGTGCAGAATGGCTGCCCTGCCGTCCCCCATCCTTTTGTTAATATGGGGTGTTGCTCTTTCCTCTCAACACTGGCATGACTGACTGGCTTCTGGACACTCGGCTCCACGACTTTTCAAAGTAAAGCTATACTAGGTGAAAGAGTAGTTTCTGGCTTTAGTGTAGCCAGGTGACTATATCTACTTTTGCATGGGATGATAGAGAATGACAAAGCTGTGAGAGCAAGGAGATACAATGACACACATCCTCGGGGGCAGGGTCATCTCTACCTGTGGTATTTCTGAAGAAGGTAAAGATCTGTCAGAGGGAGCTGCGGTGTGGGAGACCTCAGTCTCAGAAAGCAGCCTCCCTGTTGCCTCACCTCTGAGACATTAAAAATATACCTAGACTGCATGTCCAGCCTACATCTCTACTGTTTTAGTCCAAGCCAATTGTTTCTTGTCTTCTCTGTGTCCAGTATAGACAATTAATTATTCATTCGTCCTTCCAACACTTTTAGAAGTTTAGAGGCTGTCATAGTAGAGAAGACCAGTGGCTCAGGAATATGCTATTCCAAGGCGGTGTTAAAAACAGCATATTTTAACATGGCTGGTTGTAGACACAGAATCACAAGGTTGGAAAAGACCTCTGAAGATCATCAAGCCCAACTATTCTCATCCTAAACTAAACCATATCTCTAAGTACCTCATCTACCCTTTTTTTGAGGAGAGGGAGCAGTTAGAGAAATGTGATATCCGTATAGTAGGAGGCTTACTTTTAAAAAAGAAAAAAAAAGGCAAACCCACAAGGGCAGATCACATTTAACACTGTGCAGCTGTAGAATACCAATGCCGTACTGGGGAAAGTAAGGAAGTCGTCTGTCAATAGAAGGAGCAGATCTGAGAAGAACCAAAGGATGAAAAATGGCTCTGATCTTGGTGAGGGGGTTGGATGTCTGACTGGATGCATAATTATAGCGGAGGTACAGGACCTCTTTTGCAGTCAGAACTTGGGAAGCTAGTCACAGGCCAGAACAATCTACAGTGATTAAAAGAAATGTCACCTCTTTCATATTTATTGAAAACATTTCTCTTAAAAGACAGTAAACATCTGCTGTGGAAGTGAGCGGCTGTGAGACGGAGCAGCGCGCAGAGATGAGTGAAAGCCGTTGTGTTGGAAGAACAAAGAGCTTCATTGGCAGCTCCTGTCTCGTTTGCCCATGCTTTGATATTTCCCCACTGATTGTGGTATTTCCATACCAATTATTGTATAAATTGTTCCTGGCTGACCTCTCTACTTAACCACCCTTAGTTGGCTCAGTGGTGGGGGGGAATTTCAATGAGGACTAAACGACTCTTTTGAGTGAGTTCAGGAAGGACGGTCCATGCTCTGGGAATGGTGGGTTGGTGGCAGGAGTGGAGGAAGAGGAGATGGGATCAGGCACCCTTGGTAGCACGATCTAAACATCAAAGCAAAAGGGTGGAGGATAGGGACAGAGCTGTTCTGCTGGTGGCTCCAGCCAGCCTTTTGGTACAGTGAACTCTCTTGGCATGACAAAAAATACATTGAGCAAAATGCCGTATTTTCCCAGAATGAGGCTTTACAGTAATAAGGGGGAGGGGGGTACTGCATGTTTTCTTCTGATAGCATTGGGGTTGTTTTCCATCTGGCAGCAGGTTGCAGTGTACAGAGATTGTCCCTGCTGTGACTTATTTATGCAAAGATTAAGCTCAAGCCTAATTTTTATTTGTGCGCGTTAACAGGAGACTTCAGGTACGTGTTGCCAGAAGATTGTTTCTGTTTTGGTGTTGCCTGTTGGGGCAGGGTCTCCCATGGACATTGCGTTAGTCTTTAGCCAGCGGATGCTTGAGGAAGTGTTCTCAGTGGCTGTACGATGGTGAGCTTGGAAGAGCTTTCTTGAAACAAAACATCGTTTTGTGGGTATCAGTCCCTGCTTTTTCTTTGGACTGCACAGCAGAGCTAAGTAAGGGGCTGGTCTTGGCACGAGCTGTCTGCATCCTCCCCAGAGCACAGAAGGGAGAGAAGGGCCATCCCCTAGGAAGCGTTGAGCCTAAGGGAGGCTGAAAAATTAATCTGAATTAAGGCAGAATGTGAGCTTGAAGGGTGTTAACTGTCCCTGAGCAACTCACTGGAAGCAGCGGCATGTGCAGGGTATGATGCTCCTGTTCTGGGGTAGAGAATGGAAGCACTGAGGATAAGTGAGTCCCTGCTTGCTGGGCTGCAATTAGCCCTGTCTGCCCTGTTAGTACGTGCAAAGCGCTGCAGTTCAAAGGCTGCTCCTGCCTGCCCTGCTGTTCTTTGTGGCCTGCTGTCTAGGAGCTACAGGCTGTGGCTGTGTGGTGATGCTGCCTTCCCTGTCTGCGGTGGGCTGGGGACGTATGGGAGGTAGGGGACAAACAATGAATTAACAACGCTGCTAGTAAAGTAACAGCACCCTTGGACCGGCTGAAAACACTGTTTCCTGATAGTGGGCACTGCATCCTTACCCCGCCCCGCTGTCAGAGCGGGGTGTGGGTACGTCTGCCATCTCCTGCGGCACTGGGCCAGGGCTGAAGATGCCAAGTACAGCCGGAGGAAAGTGTGCTGGCACTCACCTTGCCTCAGACTGTGTCGTGCCTTGCGTCGGAGGGTGAGGGCCAAGCTGGGTGGCAGGCCTGGGTTCCTACGCTGCTCTCGCCTGAGCGAGCCCCAGGCCTGTGGGAGGGCAGCAGTTGCTTCAGCCTCTGATGTTCTTGGTACTTGCACCTGCTCTCAGGCTGCGTGTGCCCAGAGCACCTCTCATGCTAGGAAGTAGGCACTTCACCAGCACTGGTCTTTAGCGCTTGTGTCTGAATTGTCTTCATTACTGGGGACTTTGTGCCAGGTCCTGGGGTCTGCTGCAGATGCTAATTTATCATAGCCAAATTTATGCACTCTTTCCTTCCCTGCGCATGGGCATGGGCTTCTGCTTCATCTCCGAGGGTGGTTTGGGGGAGCTGCTTCAGCTGGCCCTGTTGAGAGCCGAGATAGCCACGCTCCCAGAGAAAAGGATGAAATGGTGTCGCCTTTGGTTTCTGTTGTAGCATAGCCAATGTACAATCTGCAAACCAGTTGTGGCCCATATGGCTGAAGAATACTGCAGTGGCACAGGTTGTGAAGGGGTGTGAAGGCAACTGTACCAGTGCAGACTAGGGTTCATCCACCTAGCCGAGTATCATGTCTGGAAAAGCTGTAGGTAGTCGGCTGTGTGATGGAGCTTGATTTGGGAGCTTCCTGAACCTGATGTTATCTGCCTCTTTTTAGTCCTCTTTTGAGTACTTGTTTCACCCCTGTTTTGACTCAGGTAAACTTTCCACATCCCCAGCATTCTTCGGCAGGGATGTCCCCAGGTCTGCCACATGCAGTGGTAAGAGCTGCCTCACTTGTTACAAAACTAGATCTAACCAGTTTTGGTTGATAGCCCTTAGCTTTTAACCTGGGAGCAACGGTAAATGGTGGATTCTTGACCATCCTCTTCATGACATGCATATTTGTATAGACCTTTACCAGATCCTCTTTCCAGGCCAGAGTCCTTGCCTGCTCCATCATTTCTTGAGTGGGAGCCATTCCCTAGTATTTATCATTCTTCTTGCTCTTCTCTGACAGCTTTTCAGGAGCACTTATAAATTGAACAACAAACAATAGCAACAACAAAAACCATCCAACCAAACAAAAAAAACCCCAAACAAATATAAGCTGTGAATTTGCCCAAGGGATGGGGATAGGAGGAGATCTCTTTGGAAATCTTTTCTGTCTAATAATTGCAGTAAAAGGCACAGCGTAATTTTTAAAGGAAATTTAGGATTAGCATTATCAGGTATTGACAAATACTGCTTTAGAGCCTCTAAGGGAAAGAAAATTGCTGTAAAGCGACAGGGGTAAAAACGTCCCCTCAAACTCTGTAATCCATTTGATGTTTGGTACTGTCAGCCCTATGCTTATGGAAGATACAGCAAATATAAAGACTCCTTTTGTTTTCACTTGCTCTCTAATGGTTAGAGACCCAGGATTGCACTCCTTTTAAGAAGAGCTCAAGTTTCTCTTCTAGATTAAAGGTCTCCTGGCAGTGATCACTGATATCTAAGATAGCTTGATGTAACCTGCTGTGGCGTCTTTGGGTGCAGTGCAGGCATAACCCATGCTCTCAGATGAGGAGAATATGCAAGAGGTTCCCGGTCATTCTGACCCTAATTTTTATTTATTCTTCTGGTGTGTCAGTGCTGTCGCAGATTTTCTGTGCACACAGCCATCCATCCTTTCTCCCCACTACACTTGCCTGTCCCTTATGATAAGCCTTGAGTCAATACTCTTAGGTACAGTTTTGCACACCTGAAAGAGACCTGAAGGTCCACCTCCTCCCCAAAGAGTTTGGCACTTTCTGAAATGGGGCATCTTCAAATAATTTCGAAGCAGGCACCTTAAATGAGCAGTTTTGTCTGGAAAACCTGAGCTCTGAGCTCTGCGTGTCTCCCTGCGGAAAGGTCAGATCTTGCTGTAGTCAGCTGACGCTGCTGGGAGAGTGTGGATTTTGTGAAGACAAAGTGTACTCTGAAGCTGAGCTACAGCCCTTCTGGGTGAGATGCCTGGCTGGCAGGGATGCTCAGTGCTCCTTTCTTGCCCTGTAGATTGAATGGAGAGGGATTGAAGTCCGGGTTGCGATGTTACAGGGGAGGTGCGAACGCCCGGGTGACTCTGTCATGGCATTTCTCCCTTGCCTTTCTAGCTGCTTTGCGTGGCCCTGGCCATGGCACTGGAGCCTGCTGGGCAGGCTGGTCATGGAGGTGCAGGCATCTGATAGTGCCGGGGTCCCACACTCTCCCCTTGCTGTGTGACCTTGAGTCTAAATTGCCTGTCTGTACCATCCCCTCTTGCTGCTGCCGCCTCCTCTTTCCCCCACACACCTCCTGTCTCCCAGACGGGGCCTGGGATGTGGGTAAGCCAGCGGAAGCGTTGAGAGCTGTTGTTTGGCTTGCTCTTAGCTCAAAAGGCCAGTGACAATAGCCTTCATCTGTAGGGAAAAAGGACCAGGGAATGCTTCCTCCTTATTGCGGAGGATTTGCTGCCTTTTGGAAAAAAACCCAGATGCACAAACCTATCATTTCTTATTAATTTTAAAGTAGCTCTTGGCTCGCTACCTCCTTCATATCAGCCCTTGCATTGTCAGTGAATTATATTGGATTTGCAATTAAAAGCCAGCTGTGCCAGTGAAGTACCAGCCAAATGCCACCGTAACTATCTTCTGGGCGTCCTCGGGGAGGTGTGGAGCACACAGCTCCTCCTCCAGTGAGCTCTTCTCTCACTTCAAGAGGGAAAGATAAGAGTTGAAAATGGGGTCTCAGGCACATTATTTTTGTTAATCAGAGTGCTTGCTCGGTAAGAAATGCAGTTCTTTTCTTGATGTTCGTGGATACAGCAATTCCCAGAGCTTGAAAACTGCCAAACACCCTTTGCTGTGCAAAAAGTTAACTGTTTGAGGAGAAAACATGTAGTGGTAGATGTCTGTCTCGGGCTGATTGTTCTTCTCCTTCCCTGTCTCAGTTAAAATGATTTCGCTGGAGAAATATTTCTGCTTCTGCTGTCTGGGTTGGTTTGTCAGGTTTGGGTTTTTTTAAGCGTTGAAAAGCATTTGTGCCCGTCTGTGTTGGAGCAGGAGCTTGTGGCCAGGCAGGGGGAAGAGCACTGTGGATGTGCCACTCCCTGCCCCTCTGGAGATCCACCCAGTTCAATCAACCCATGAGGCATTGGGCCTCACCTCATGGGAGGCTGAAATGTGATGCAGGTGATGCAGGTTGTACCAAAGTCCTGGCTGTTTTGTCCTTCTTCCACGCTGGAGCTGGGCAGGGCTTTTTCTGCACCAGCTTCTTTTATCCAACTGCTTAGGCTCCTGCAGCCAGAAAGGGAAGCGAGGAGCTCTTCAGCTCTTACCTCTCTCACTTTTGGCTGGAACGGGAAGATGCAGATTCCAACGCCGGAGGGAATAGGAGGGGAGGAATGTAGAAAGTGGGTGTCATCCAAACCTGGAGTAGGTCTCCAGTTCATAGGGTTATGCTCAGGGACCCAAAAACCACTGGCAAGGGAAGAAGGAAGTCTGTATTAGTGCTTGCCATGAGGGCAGTGGATTTTGACCTCTACCAAAAGACTTCATGTATCAAGGTGCAGAGATCTGTGCAGCGGATCCCCCAAGGTCATGATGTTGCCAGTGAGCTTTGGAAGAGCCAATATGCATCTCAAATAAAATGGCATTTTTCAACTGGGTAACTGGATAGTTGAAAAACTCCTCAAAGAGTTCCTCTGTTAAAAAGAAAAAGCAGCACTGTATTAACAGCCCGCAAAACCAGGTCACGCACTCGGCTGAGGAATACCTGCTGAATGCATGTTGTGTGCACACCTTCTCATTCTTACCGCTTCATGCTTGCCCTGTGACGCCATTTTAACTGTGGCATTGCGTGCAGGGTACCTGTGCACTGTAGCGGGGCTACCTGTGCATACAAAAACTCTATTATGAGTTGCCTTTAGGTGTGCAATAAAGATCTTACCCTTCCTGCTGCTTTAAAAGCCTTTCGCTTCAAAGGCTGTGGTATTAGCTTTGTCCTTTGGCCTCTACGGGGGGAGAGAAGAGGCTGTCTGCACCTTAGATGTGTTAGTTGTCTCTGGCAGTATCTTTACCCAGGATGAAGAGATTGGCACAGCAAACAGTGGGGGAGTGTTGTTCCTCTCCCTGCTCGTTTTGAACGTGCTAGCTTTCCCCGTCCTCCCCTTAAATCACATTATTTCATAAGGAGTGGAAGGAAACATAATTTGGAGCAGCAGCGAGCTGAGCCCAAGGTAATAGTTCGAATTGCACTCCATCTGTTCAGCTGCGTGGCCTGATGGATGTGCTGAACCTATTTTTCACAATTTGTTTTAAGCTGGTAAGAACCATCTCTCCTGGCTCTGGTCCAGGCTGGCTGTGGAGAAAAACTTTGTTACGTGGACATCCCTGTCCAGAGGGTGGGATTGAGTCACTAATCCCCAGATGCCAGGCTGCCTCTTCCACCTGCAGGTTGCTGGCTTTTGAAAGGTTGAATTCTTCTCTGGATTTGAACCTTGTTGAAGACTGGGGGGAGGGTGGGGAAATCCCCAACGTGCGTGCACGTGTGGAGGATGGAATTTGCAAACGTGATTACGCAGGACCCCCTTTAAATCGGCTTAGTGCTGTTTTATGGTGGCAAGCAAGCAGTCGCAGAAGTCAGGGTGGTTGGCCTCGCCATGTGCACATGCTGCTGGTAACTCAATAACCGATGAACACCCACTGGAGCCTCCAGACCTCCAGCCTTTGATGTAGCAACAAACAAGACAGATTGCTGTAATTTATCTGGCCCCCGGAGGGCTGTGCTGGTAATGTGCCACGAGCCCAAGGGCCAGCCATCCATAATCTGCGTTAAAAACACAGCAGATCGCGGTCGCCGGGCTGCGGGTCTCTCTTTGTTCCGTGCCGCCAGAGTTTGCGTGCGTTCAGCTCATGGTGCTGGGTCTCCATTTCCAGCAGCCGGGGGCGGTTGAGACTTAGCGTAATGTGCCCACTCCCTCCATTAACTTTAATTGTTTTTGTTATGTACTAAATATACTCCTCGCAAATAGACTTGGAAAGGCAGCGCCGGAAACGTCGTGCTTCCCCGTTCGCCTTTACAGGGAGAGTAACAGAGAGATTGGAGATGGTGCCCTGGGTTTATGGGGGAGCAAGAATGGGATTTTGTACCCGCTGAAGCTTCCGGTGGGTTTGCCAATGGAGGGCGAGTGCGTGTGCCATCACTGTTGCGTGGCCTGTTGTGTAGGCTCCTGGCTCACACGTGGGCCTCTGTCCTGGTGGAAGATGGTCTCAGTTGGGCTGTGTCAGGAGAAACAGGGAATTGCTGCTGAACCAGGGAGCCCCACCAGTGGTACTGGGGTGCTGCAGAGCAGCCAGGTGCTGCTGCCTAGTCCCCTCTGGCAGCTACCCGCTGATGGGATCGCAGGGTGATGGGGCTGGAAAATAATTAAGAGTGGTGCTGCAAACAAAGCCTCGTTGGCTGGAGTTTCTGGTTTGCTGCCATGTGGCACAGTACCTTTTCGTGCCTGGATTCTTATCGCTACCAAAGAAGGGTTTTATGTTTTATCAACACCACTTTTTTCACGGCACATTGAGGGGGAAAAAAAAAAGCCAGCCTTTCCCTTGAGTCAGCAAGAAAGCTGCAGCATGGCTGGGGTGGGCAGCGTGTTGTGCCAGAGCCCGATGTGCCAGCTTTAAACCAGGGTGTGAGGGCTTGCCTTGCTGAATGCAGCCACAGAAGGGGTGGGATGGGTACATCTGGGGAGAGGCGCAGGGGCTGCCTGCTGAGAAGTAATGCTGGACTCCTTTCCTCCCATAGGCATGGCCTTGGCCCAGCGGCAAGTGGCGGTGCAGGAAGGGCCCCTCTACCGCACGGAGGGGTCCCACGTCACCCTCTGGTGCAAGGTGAGCGGCTACCAGGGCCCGGCGGAGCAGAACTTCCAGTGGTCCATCTACCTGCCCTCGGCCCCCGAGCGGGAGGTGCAGATCATCAGCACCATCGACCCCTCCTTCCCCTACGCCATCTACACCCAGCGCGTGCACAGCCGGGGGATCTACGTGGAGCGGGTGCAGGGCGACGCCGTCCTGCTGCACATCACTGAGCTGCAGGAGCGGGACGCCGGGGAGTACGAGTGCCACACGCCCAACACCGACGAGAGGTACTTCGGGAGTTACAGCGCCAAGATGAACCTTGTGGGTAAGCTGTCCTGTGAACGGCATGGCTGGGGCAATGGGGCATCTCCCAGCCAGTGTGCAGCGGAAACCTATGAGGCCCCTCCCCCTATCCCCCATGCATGATGTAGTCCACATAAGCTGTTAGAACAAAAACACCAGCCAGGGAGGATAGGATTGGGCAGCATAGTAATTGCAGGAAACCACAGCATAGAGATGCAGGAGACACCAAGTTCCTCTAGTAATAAGGTCCTTATAAAGAAGAGACACAAGGCAGCATCGCTGGGGAGAGGAATGTGTGAAGCCGTGGCTGAAAGCAAGAGGGATGTGGAACTGATATGTGCAGGGAGAGATGGGTAGGGAGGCTGCTCCAGATGGCACAAGCTGAAGAAGGGAGAGCTGTGTGCCAAAGGTGGCAAACTGTGAAGCGGGAAAGAGAGGAGGGGTAACAAGCAGCATGTAGAAGGAATTGGAGAGATGGTCGTCTTCAGGATGTTAACAGAGGGCAGTGCTGAATGCATCCTGAAGCCCATCAGACTGAGCTGTCTGTAGATGAATGTGGGGAGTTGGTTTGGGGTGGAGGGATGGGTTGTCTGTGTTAGAGAAATTAAAAACAGGTTCTTTAAAATCTGGAGTTTCACAGCACCTCTCTGAGTAGCTGTTTGGCCTTTTCAAGCTTCAGCTTGCTTTCTGTATCCCCAAATGAGATTGGATTTGAAGTCTCTAACAGGGCTAAGTCTTCAAATAGCCTCCATCAAACTCTTTGTCTGAAGGACTCCTAAAAGAGATCCTCTGCAGCAGAGAGAGCCCTCCAGCAAATTTAAGCCCGCAGACAACAGACTTGCTTTCCTTAGGAGACATTCATGAGCCTGCAGATCTCCAATTTGGCAACCACTCTGGCATTTTCATAGATGTGCTAGTCAATCAGGGTGTTGCTGGTTCTGGCCATGTTGACATAGGAAACCTGTTGTGAAACGAACTGAGGTGTGGATTTAAAGCTTTGGCTTGTACTCCTTGTCTTCTGCTTGTGTGCACCTTGGCTCCTTCCCTTCGGAGGTGCCAGCCCAGCCACCCTCCTAGGAAAAGCCCTGCTGCCTGGTTACAGGCGCTTACTTAGGTGCCTGCTTTCCCATCTGATGTCCACAAGCAGTTGGAAGGAAGACTCCTCAATATTCTATGTTTGTTTGGGTTTTTGTACTTCCGTGATTTGCTTTAGGTATCCAGGTTTGCGGTTTCCCCTTTAGTTTAAACAAGTCTGAGTCAACACTGCCGCTGTAGAGTCACCTCAGGGAGTGAAACCCGTTGAAAACCAACACCTGCTAGGAAAAAAAAGTGCCTGTGAACAAGGTGGGATTGAGGCAGTCCAGGCTTGCAGCTGGATTCGTCTGCCAGCGAGCTGTGCCCTGTGGAAACCAGCTCACGAGCCAGAGTCCTTACAGGAGAGCCCTTGGAGCAAGTGGGGAGTACCTGCACTAGCTGCTGGCGTGGGGTGCAGCTTGGGTTGGGAATACGGGTGAGCGTAGCCAGCGTGTCTGATGGCTGGGCAGTGGGAAGCTCCTCTGCCGCTCTTCCTGGAGAGCCAGAACTCTCCCTAGTAGTTCCACTGCTGCTTCGGTGCCAACCCAGCAAGCCCTGGGACGGGTTGGTACATTTTTGGTCCATCAGACCCTTGACACGGGGACAAGGCATGTAAGATTCAGGACTCTGTGTCAATAGTGCTTTGAGGATATTGGGTTCAGGGCTTACACGTGTCAGGGGTGCTCAAGAAAATGGACCTAAAGTAACTTTTAGTGGATTAGTTAAATCACATTATCCTCCTTCATGGATGCTCATGCTCAGAATATGTGGCCCTACTTTGGTTAAGCCTAATTAACTTCCGAAAATTCATGTCAGAAGTGACTTAGGGTCACTTGTGTTTTGAATATGTGTATCTACATCGGTGTCTTCTGTGGTTTAAACAAACTCTGGCAGAAATTGAATTTGTTGAGAGTGCCCCCCGTGATGACCTTTAGAGAACAAGTCCTTACAGAGAGCCTCCCCTCAGGCTTCTGTTCACGTGAAGCGGTGCTGACTTCGTCCCTATGGGACCCTGAAGCCTTGCCAGGGACACAGACTTGTCTCTGCAGGGCTGGGCAGAGCACGTGCCCCTTCCCCCCTCTGTCGTTTTACCTCTCAGCTACAGGTTGCTGGTTTTCAGGCCAGCTTTGTTGCTCTCGACAATGTGCAAGAAAGAAGTACAAGAGAGCTAAGTGAGAGTTATTGTTCTCATTTCCTCAGAAACAGGACCAAACTTTTCTTTCTTTCTTTCTTTCATCCAGTTATGAATTTTTAATTGACTCATTAGATTGTGTGGCTCTTTTTTGGCAGCAGCAGAGCCTGGAGGGAGACAGGTTTGTTAGCATCTCTCTTCTCTCTGTTTGTGTGTGAAATGGATGGGTTTGGAGCAATGTTGATTTTAGACGTGCTGCTCTGGGAACTTTGAGTTGTTGTGCCCTGTGGTTTGAGGGGACAGCTGAAGGAAGAGGTTTTTCGCCTTTCCACCCGAGCGATACAGCCCTATGACAGGGGATCTGGGAGTACTGGAGAAGCTGGATGGGACACTGGTGCAGCAGCACACGGGGCTGATGTCTTCACCGGAGCATCTCAGCTTGCAGCAGACCAGCTGGGATGTATCTTTGCTCCTGCCCTCTGAGCAGCACTGATGACTGTGTGTCCAGGGCTACCCAGCTTCTCAAAAGCAGTCTTGTCAGCTTCAAAGATGTGCAGACCAGGCTTGAAAGTACACTTCTATCCACCTCAGGAACAGCAGGTATGGATGATTGTTCCTCTCTCATTTTTTTGTATCTCTGCTTACGGTTCCTTTTCGTTCGTTGGGTTCTTGGCCAGGATCTGGGACCACTCTGTGGACCTGATGTCTCTGGTGGCCTGGAGTAAGAAGTGCTCCCCCAGGCACTTTCTAGGGACATTTGCCTTCGCTGAGCTGAATATAGGCATGCAGCGCAAGCAGTGATCTCGCTGAAGCTAGGAATGAGGCCAGTAATGTGGTTCAAGGGCCTTCTGCTGGGGGGAATGTGTGTCAAGTCTTCATGTTTTTCAGCAGCCTTCACTTTGGTTGCTTCAAAAATAAGTCTGTCTTTCTACCTCTCTTCTCATCTCCTCCTGAGGTACATCACTGGGAAGAAGTTACACCTGGCCTGTGAGATGTGTTAGCAGGAAGATTTTTAGGACATCTCAAGCTGAGTTGCAGGTGTTGAGAGAGGCAGCAAAAAAATATGGGTGCAGCTCTCGATGTCGTGGAACTGTGGCCTTGTGATTGATCTGTGAGAGGGGATTAGCTCATGTACAAAGTCTGCAACTCCATTGTTTGCCTTCAGAGTTCAGTTCCTCAACGCTGATGCAAAATTGCTGAGACTAGTTCATGTTCTTTTACTCAAGGTGAGGCGTGGGAAGATTTTTAGAAGACCTAATGCCAGGTGTGTTTCCTAAGGTAAATTTTGAGGTGGTATCTGCAGTCAGAGGACAGAAAGGGACAAATCTGGAGAGCAAACCCATCTTTGGTGCATCCTTTTCTAAATTGATTAAAGAGAGCCTAGATGTTAGACCTGGGTTAGACAGCTAGTGTTGAGTGAATTCTTCCAGTAGTGGCCAAAGGCTGGGCTCCTTTTGGAAGCTTCCCCTATGGGGCTTCTAAGTGACTGATGGAAATTTTGGCTTTCTGGTTGAATTGGGAAGATGCTTGGGCTTATTGAATAGGGGTGTTTACAAAACTGAATCAAGTAAATGGGGAATTTGGGGACCATGCACACCTGACTGTCGACTCTATCAGGGTCCTGACCTGCTTGTTGCTGGCCGTGAGAAGCACATGGGCTGGCTGTCCTTCCGTTTCTGTGGAAGTTAAGGGTGACAAGGAATTTGTGGGTGAAAGAAAGCAGCATCCCAGGGGCACCACTGGCAGGACAACACTATTTCCCAGATTGTCATTGGAATTATCCCTTGTCTTAATAACTCTTGAAATACAGGCAGGAGAGGAGGTTTATACACCCAGTGAGTTAGGTGGTGAAGCTGCTGGGGTGCTGTGCAACGTGAGATGCTGGTTGGTGCTTCTCATCTTACCGTGATGGGTAAATAAACTTGTGTTTTGCTCTGGGGTAGAAGCCAGCACGTGGCAGTTGCTTCAGAGAGTGTGAGCAGCTGCGAATTTGTACTCTGCTATAGCTCTGCAATGAGTTGTTGGTGTGCCTGTACCCTTCCTTAGATAACAGTGAAGAGGCCCAGGTCTCATCTCTTCAGAAGCTTCAGATTTTTATCACGGTGGTTTTTTATCTGTGCTCCCAAAACTGTCGAGCTCTTTCAGAGTAAGTGGTTTGAGGGAAGAAATCAAGCTTTGAGGTTTTTCTTAAACAGGTAGTGACAGAGCAGGAGAAGGGTGTTCAAAGAGCTTGAGGAGGAGGCAGCTCTTGTACTCTTTATTTTGAGGGAAGCAGCTGTACAGCATCAATCCTGAGCAAGTTAAAGCAAAAAAATGAAAGGGGTTTGGATGGGGGAGGAGACCACAACCTCCACAGCACCGCAGAGTGAGAAGGAGCAGTTTTGGTTCAGACTTGAGGACAAAAGCAGCGCTCAGACACAGCTGTCTCTGTGGCAGGCAGGAGCTGCTGTGGAGCTGGTAGTGCCTGCAGGGACAGATACCAAGGTTTCCTTCCTGCTGGGCATAGGTAAAACAGGTGCAGAGAGGATTCACTAGGTGCTATTCAGTGGCTCCCCCAGCCACGCTTCTCCTCTCTGCTGTTTCTCATTGTGCCAAAGTAGGCTGGTGCCTTGATCTCTGCCTTGTTCCCCTGGATGCTGCCTGGCTGTGAGCTCCTGGGGGCTGGCTGTGGGGTTTTTTTGCTGACAATCCCATTGTGGTGAAGTTGCAGCATTGTGCCAGGCTTGGGAGCAGTGGTGGGCAAGGGCACTGGTAGGATGAAGAGCCAGCTGCCTCTTTGTCTGAGGTCATTGCTGGTTGAGGCTGTGCTTGGTGGGGTCTCAACTCCTAGTGCTGGGCTGCCGGAGTCACTTGCAGTTCTCTGCAGACCAGACCTTGGTGCACAAGTACTGTGACTGTGCCTTTAGGATTATGTCTTGTGAGGGTCCTTGTGCCCTTGAGCTGTGGCACGTAACTGTGTGGCCAGCTGCAAGCCGATGGCTGGGATGGGAAGGATGGCTGTAGGGCCTATCTGAGAGGCTTTGTTGGCACAGGAGGTGGAAGAAAGATTTATGCAGGCCAGACACTTAGTACAGGAAGGGAAGGAGCTGCATGTGTCTCAGACAAGTGTTCAGAAGAAAGCCAGTCTATTTTGTTGAACTTGCAACCAGGTATCTCCAGAATCTCTCTGTGGAGAGCTAAAGGGCATATAGCAAGCAAAAAAAAGAAAAGAAAGAAAAAAAGAACTTTTATTAGCTCGTGCCAGCTGCTGCTGCTTGTTGCCAGGAGCTTCCCTTCTTCATCAAGCGCTGCCATACGTGATCTGTCTGCACGCAGAGCAGAGGGAGCAAGTCACGTCGCAGGCTTGCAATGTTTGGGAGAGCACTGTCTGCTTCTGGAACCTGGGGGTACTCCAGACAAGAGCGGTCACTTCTGCTCACGTGGGGTGCGTGGACCTCGGTGGCTGCCGGTGTCTTCAAGCTGTCATCTGGGCTGAAGGTGGTTTTGAGGTGTCAAAGAGAGAGATGGCAGCCTTGCAGAGAAAGTTCTACTGGTTTTGATAGACGTCTTTGGGGGCTCTTCTTTCTATGCAGTCTTTTTCTTCTTCTTCCCCTGGGAGACAGGGGGAAGTGCTTGTTACTGTACCTGAGCAGGCAGATGGTGTTCTGGCAAGACCAGGCTTTTTGCAGATGAGCAGCAACAGGCAGAAATCGAAACACACAGTTCAGGCTGCCCTGAGAGGTTGTGCAGGCTCCATCTCTGGGGGGTTTCACGACCTGGCAAGATCACACTCTCAGCAGCCTGGTTTGACCTTATAGCTGACACTGCTTGACCCTATAGTTGTGCTACAGACACACACGCTCTCCCTCCCCACCGCCACGGTCCCTTCCACCCCGAATTGTCCTGGGATCCTGTGATGAACAGCTTGCACCAGTAGGTAGCAGTTTGGAGGGAGGGTGTTTAAGGAAAGGTGTAAAATGGTATATGGTGATGATGTCGGTGCTAAACAGGCACATAGCATTGGTGAGCTCAACTGGGTGGCAACAGCAAGAACCTATTGTACATCCCCAAATCCTTTTTTCTGGCAGGTGTCTTGTATTTTGTATGTTTCTGGTTTCTTTAGGCAGCTTGCAGGGGTTTGTATCTGTCGCTTTGCTCTGCTGTACTAAGGTAGGATCTGGAGAGTCTAAGCTCAGATGTCCTAATCTCTCTGAGGCCATCTCAGTGGCTTTGCTACCTCCACGACTGGTCTGTGTTTGATTTGGCCAATCTGTCAGTTAACCAAATTGAGTTCTAGGATTGGTGTTGTTGAAATTGCTAGTTTGTGAGTTGCATTTGTCTTTGCCTGTTTGGGCTGTGCTTGTTGCAGTAATTAGCTCCCCAGAGGAACAAGATGTCCTTCACTTTCAAATTCCCCTTTAGCTGACATTAAAAATAACAAAACCAAAACAAAAAAAAAGCCACCTTCTAAGATGGTCCTTTGCAGCTAGACACAGGGTATTTTGTTCTGTCTGTCCTTCACATGCCTAAATCTCTCCTGTAGTAGCTTTGGAAGAAAAAAAAAGACCTGTGCTGCTCAGATCTTCTTTCTGTTCCTGCTATGGGTGGAAAGGCAGGGTTTCTTAATGGGGGAGAGATGAGGAGGGGTAAACGTATTTACCTCTGGCAGTTCCTTTGGGCACAGCCTTGGGGAGTTGCACCAGCAAACCAGAGTACCTGGTTTCTGGTGCTGGGGAGCAGTGGGGGGCTGCAGGCATCGGGTCCTATCATGCTGCCGACTCGCTGCATGTCCCTGGGTACAGCTCTTTCTCCATCTCCCTCGCCATTTTCCAGCTGCTAAAATTAGGGATAATAGCACACAAGCTTTTCACAGAGTCTAAGCTAAATAATTGTGAAGCGCTTTGCACTCCTCAGATAGCGGGAGTTAGAAACAAAAGCTTGTATTTCAGCTCTGCCTTGTAATGATGCTGAATAGGATTCAACTCTAGTCCTGCTTAGTCATTTCTGATGTTCTGGAAGTGTAGCTGCTTAAGCTCACCCAATTTTGCCCTTGCAGAAGCTGTAAAGCTTAATAGGCGCTGCCAGACTGAGGGGGCCGGTGGCTGTGGGCTGGAGTGTGGGAGCTGGGCTCAGGCAGCCCTGCAGCCTCTGGCTCTGGAGCTGGCAGGAGGGGCAGCTTCCTCACTGCCCGCTGTGGCATGATGCCAACCCAGAGGCTCCATGCCCCTTCCAGATTTAAAACTTCTGCTGAAACAACCTGTTTCAATTTCCAGTCTTCTTTCTTCTTTGTTTCTTTCTTTGTCTCTTTTTGTCTTTTTTTTTTTTTTTTTTAAAATACTCTTGGCTTTAGTCACATACAGCCTGGCAACGAGTTGCATGGCCAATTCTTCCTTGTGCTTTTTAAAGTGCTGTTTTGTAGATACCATTCAGGTTATAGCTGAAAGCTTGTAACAGAAATCTCCATACGTGTCCTCGTGTTGCTAGATGAGGTTCACTCATTTTGTGTATCTTTATCTCATCCCCTGTTATTGCATTTTCCTGCTAAATGCTTCCAATTACGCCTGTTTTGTTGCAGTACACCATCTCCTATTCTTTCCCATTGGAATTGCTTGCCCGATTTTCACTTTTTCATTGTTGTATTACATGGCAGCCCTTCTCCACCTCTATCTATGCAGGAGAAATGGAACCAAATTTAGGCAGACCGTACCTGAAAAAAAAGAGATTATCCATTGTATCCACTCTCTCCCTTCTTAGCTGTTGGTCTTTTTTCTCCCTCACCTTCTTGCCCTGTCCCACAAAACTGCAGGCAACTTGGTGCCATGGGGGCAGGGCTCTCAGTTGTGGAACTGATCCTCTTTGGTTTTCTCCCCTGTCCACCTACCCATTTCTCAAAAAACTGGCATTAGACACATTTGGGGCACATCACTGTACTCCATATGCTTTTCCTGCATTGTCCCTTTTTTGAGGTAGAGGTGCTCTTTTTAAATGTAACTAGCGTATGGAGAAGGTTTACGATAAGGATGTCCTCCTGCGTGCCCATCCGTACACTTGTACCTCTGCATTGTAAGAAAGGACATATTCTAAAATGCATTTCTAAAAATGTAAATTAATACAGCCTCAGGCAATTGCACAGCCCTCTGCTTGCAAAGCTAGACTGGGCTTTAAAATGATCCCTCTCACTTCCAGACTCTCCGTGTCTTCTTACTTGTCAGGAAGGGAGGTGCAGGAGCCTGAACGCTGACTTGTCTTCAAGGTTGTGAAGAGCTGCAGTGTTTTGCTTGGGTGGGTTTCTGTGCAGCGCTGAGCCTGAGTATTAAAATCAGACCAGTCAGTTAAAACGATCTTTGAAAACTAAAGCACTTTTTCCTGCAAAAGCCTTTTTTTCTAAAGGCTTGAAGTCTCACCCTCTAGCCTGCTCTGTCACCAGCTCCAGCTGAGCTTGGCTCCTCTTGGGCATCTCTCAGGTTGATGGGACCATGGCCCTTGCCCTTCCCCCGAGCCCTTCGCCTCTTTGGCGTCAGTGAGGCTGGAGGCTGCAGGGCTTGGGGTCCTCTGCTGTCCTGAAAGGAGTTGCTGCAAAAGCAATGCTCTGCTCAGCCCATGTGCCCTTTTCGCTTGTCCTGCTTGTCCTGTCCCTCTCCTACACTTTGCCAGTTCCTGTAAAATGAGGTAAAATTCCTGTAAAATTTCAGTGATTCTGGTAAAATGAGGTATTTGGTAATCCTAAATATCCTGTTGATTTACAGGATGCCTCTCAGTTGGTCCCTCTGAGAAGAGTGATTGGTGGTGTAGGCAGTTTGTATAGATTGCCATAATGTCTGGGTGTTACACGCTGGTAGGAGGTAAAGGATGCGAAGGTTTCTGACCAAGAACAATCTTCAGCCAGAGATCCTGGTGCATTTGAAGGCCAGCTCTATCACAAGTGGGTTACTTGGGACCCCAGGTTCAAATCTTGCGCTCTCCACTGTTTCCAAGAAAGTGAATTCAGCACATGAGGGAGCTCTTTCAGGTCAGGCTCTGCTTGCTAATGACAGGAAGCAAAAGGTCGTCTGATGTTAGAGTCTCGTGTCATCTCGCATTCTGAATTTAACATTTCATCCCCATGTGGTCTGGGCAGCCCTTAGCCTCCTTTTTTTTTTTTTTTCCAAAAGCGATTACTTTTTCACTACATGCACAACTGAGAGAATCTCAGGCAGCTGAAGAAAAGAAAGAGGGGCACAAAGAAGCTGCCAGGCTGGGTCAGGTGAGCAGGTGGTGGAGCCAGCGGGCTGCGATGTGGGTTGGGCAGAACCTGGCACCTGAGTCCCACCTCCCGGGCACTCGGCAGCTTTCCAGGGGCTGCCTCAGGCCATACCGACCACCGTGCTGGAGGGTGGCCGAGGGGCACCCATCTCTCCCATCTGTGCCTCCCCACTTGTAATGGGTACCCATGGGGCTGAGTGGCCAGTGCAGCTGGGCAGGCAACTCCCTGGCATAGGGACCTGCTCCTGGCGTCGTGGGCAGCGCCTGTTGGCATTTCTGGCAGCTTTGCTGGAACACCAGGCGGCGGGGGAGAGCCATGGGCTGTGCAGGTTTCTCTGCTTCTGTGCCTCCAAACAGTCTCTCAGCGTTAAATGGGGAAAGCGATAACTGTGAGCGCAGCTGGTAACATATGGCACCCGTCCCCTGCCTTAGCAATTGCTCACTGAACTCTGAAAGTGGAATACGGTCCCTGTGGCTCCAGCCAGCTGCAGCACCGAGAAATCCTGCAATGGAGCAGCTTGTTATTCGATTACCAGTGAAAATTTCATGTTCTACGTTGCCTGTTTTTCCTGCTGCCTCCCCAGGGAGGTTTTTGCTATGCTTACTCCTTCCTCCCACTCTTTTCTTCTTTTTTTTTTTAATTCATTTTCCCTGGAGGATTGCTTTATTTCTTCTCTACTTCCAGCCCTTAGACTTGATTGCTCTGCATTTCTGTTGGTCTGCCGCCCTGAGAGGCAGGGGCAGCTGTTTCTGCCGTTGATGCTGATGCTTTCCTTGGGTGGTCTGGAAGAAACAAGTAGGTCTGGTGGTGAAGGATTGAGTCCCCACGTAGCAGAGAGGAGGAAGCACGGTGCTTGCTGCTGAGTCGGTCTGCTTCAGGGCTGCAAAGCTGCGTGCTCGTGGTGGGGTGGGCGCACGTCTTTATGTTGAAGAATTGCGAAACAAACAAACTGAAGTCAAACTGGGGGCCAGCGCTCCAGTGAGCCACAGAGCAGCAGCAAACCCAAAAGCCCCTAGCAGCATTGCCAGTTGTACATTAGATCCTTTTTGTCAACAGAAGTTGAAAGTCATCTGCTTCTGTTCCAACCCCAGGAGGGCTCAGAAGCCTAAGTGGGTCCCCTCTGGTTTGGACTCCTTTTGTGCTCGTTTAGAGATGTTACTGCTGAACTTCCTTGGGAAGGGGGGGCAGATTTCTTCAGATTTCTTCTGGTTTAAAGCATTGGAGGGTCTCTGTCTTGCTTCTGCTGCCTGCTACGGGGGATGGGAAAGGGAGAAGCTCCAGAGATAGGCTTTGTGTCCCATGGCAGCCTATTCCCCTATGTCCAGCCTGAAGTGCTGGCAGGACTGACCTTTCCTCCTTCCTCCAGCTCCTGCCAGGCGGTGCAGGATTTACTGTATGCGCTGACAGGGGATACTGACCTGCACTGGGACAGAGCTGGCCCAGTAGGGAGAAGCTGGGAGGAGAAATTTTCCATCTTGATTCTGTGGCTGCCCTGTCAGTTTAGCCCTATAACAGTTTTACAATCTTTATCTGATATAGGTTTAAGAGGATTTCCCTGGGCACAGTGGGATTATTATAAGTCAGAGAGCAGTCTCCAGCTGATACTCCTTCGGCAAGTGTTTATTTTAAGTGGGTTTAACAGTATTTAATTTTTTAATTTTTATTTTTCTCCCTCCCATGGGTTATAAGTAAATTGTTTACGTTACCAGAGCAGTGGAGCCTGGATGAAATGAAGGGAATGTATTATTGCTTTCTGTATAGGAGGTGGTGGAAGGAAAGCAGCAGCTGGAGGTGGGGAGAAAAGAAGATAAAATAGTAATGTTGGGGGAAATGTAACATTATTCCACATGGCACCGAGTAGTAATACTGCCAAACAGCTGCTTATAAATAGGGGATGTAATGGGAAGGGTTGCTGGAAGGAATGTGAGAGTGCTGCAGGCAGCTCTGGCTCATTGTTTGAGGAAGGGGTGGCTTCTGTCAACTGCCAATCTGCCCCTCAGAGGTACCAGAAAGAGCATTGCTACATGCATGGTGCCTCGTGCACCGTTCCGAGCCCCTGTGGGGTGGCGTTCAGTCAGGTTTGCGCTAACATGGCCCTTCCGATTGAAGGCTGGCGTGCCACCTTCAAGAGGAGAGACCCTTGGTATGGAGAAGGCTGTGCCTGTAGGAGAAAAGCCTCCTTGCAAGCCATGTGCAGGCTGTCTCTTTATCCTCTCCCTCCCTCCAGCAGGCTGTACTGATGGCGGGCGGCTCAGGGGCTGGCTGTGTGTGTGCACATCCAGAAGCCGTGCTGGCTTAGCGAGAGCTGCCTTCTGGCCCCCTGCACCCCGACGGCATCCGCAGTCCTTGGAGTATTTCAGAGGATGCTAATGGGATGGGATTAGCTGCCCCGCTTGCCCTTGCCGTCAACAAGAGACGTTTCTAGAAAGCCTACAAAGAAGAGCAAAGCCAGATCTAACAGGGAGAACCTGAACAAAGGCGCTTTTGAGTGTGGAGAGAAGCATGATTTTACCCTCTGGGCTTACGGAGGCAAGAGGTGGGGCTGCTCTGCTTCCCATTTAAAATCTGAATGAGTCTCTGCCTTAAGGGATCCTCGTTTGCTGAGTTGATACTAATGGGATGGATGCCCTTCAGTGTCCCTGCTCTGTCCTGCTCCAGTTCCCCAACACTGTGCTTCAACATACTGTGGCCTTTAGGGCTTTACTCCTTGCTGTGTACTAGTTAAAATGATAACTTGGGGCTCTGCAAAGGAATGTTGTAGCTCGGGATGCCTCCCTGGGGGAAGTGTGTCACGATGGGCAGGGCTTCCCGGACAGGGATGCCTCTGTCCTAGGCATGGTGTGCTGCGAGCGCTTAGCCTTTCCAGGCTCTGGCGTTCTTCATTTTTAGCTGCCTCCTCTTGAGAGCAAGACTTTTGTAAAACCATTCCTTACCAAATGAATTTCAGGATTGTAACTTGTAATACCAAACTTACTGAGAGAGAGAAGATTTAAAGAGGCCATATTTTGTTTTATGGCTTTGTGCTGCTGAGTGGAAACTTAAGATCCCAAAGCAGCATGTTACTTATCAGAGGGTTATATGTGAGGCTCCTCAGCCTTGTCCACTGAGGAAATGCCTCAGCATGCCACAGATGACCGCAGGCACTCTGGCAGTCTGTTGTCACCTTTTGAGTGCACTCAGGTGTGCTCATGCCACCTGTCTACGGATAGGAGTCTTTGCAAAACGGTGGGTGATGGTTGTGCACGACGGATGGCCCACCTGGCACTGCGGCTGGAAGGTGGGAGTGCTGGCACAGCGCTGCTAGCCTACAAGGAAGGGGAAGCTCGTGGAGGGCTGGGCTTGCCAGAGATATCAACTGTTCATTTGGAGCGACTTGGTGCTTTGGAGGAGCTCCCTGTCTGGGGGTGCTGGCCAGAAAGGCCACCCTGAGAGTAGCTGGGATGGTGGGACAGCACAGAGACCCACTGAGGCTACAGGGATGCTTCCAGACTCTTCCCTTCTGCTGGGATGTCCTGGGCCAACATGCCACTATTGAAGGATGCTGCTCAGATGTGTGGTGGCACTGCTGAACTTACCTTACAAGGAGTTGTGGTTTAATGTGACAGGGAACTCAAACAACCACACAGCTGGTTACCTCACTCCTCCCTCCAGTGAGGAGAGAATTGAGGGGCAGGGAAGTAAAACTTGTAGCTTGAGATAAAGACAGCTTAGGTAAAGAGAATGACAATAAAAGAATATACCAAACAAGTGATGCACAGCACGGTTTCTTGTCACCTGCTGACCACCCATGCCTAGCTAGTTCCTGAGCTGTGGTCACACCCCTGGCCAGCTTCCCCCAAGTTGGAGGACAGTATGAGGGGCTGAAAAGTCATTGCCTTGGTGGAAAACTTGCCTAGCAACAGCCTAAATATTGTTGAGTTATCAAGGTTATTCTCATCCCAAAATCACAGCACTGTACCTGCTGCTAGGAAGAAAGTTTGCTCTGTCCCAGCTGAACTCAGGATATGAATAAAGTCATCCATCATCCAAAAAGCCCCACTCAAGCTATGCAGCAGCTGAAGCCACCTGAGTGTATGAGTATAGCTGGAGGACACAGTCGCTGGCACTGGTGACCCCGGAAGATAAGCATCCTTTTGCATCAGGGCCACCTGCCTCCAAGCCAGGGCCTGGGCTGTGGCGTAAGCTGAGCCAGAGATGGAGCCCTTTGTGGTGTGGTCGTGGGGAATCAAGGCCCTCCTGCTCTTGCTGGGGAAAGGGAAGGTTGTGGTCATCCCAGTGCCAGACTGGGCAACGTAAAAGGCAGTAAATGGAAGCGTGTGAGGCAAGGAATGAGCAGGCTGAGGGTGATGGGGGGAGGGGGTAAGGGTGTTAAAAACAAGCAAAAGGTGGGGAAAAAGGGAGCTGAAAAGGGAACAGGAAAGAAAGCAGGAACAGCAGCGCTGGGGAGGGGAGAGGAGGGAGTGTGGAAGTAGCAGATGGAAACACACTGGGCCAGGGTTTTTGTGTCATGAAGAGTATCAGAGCATGTAGGAGGGTGGCATCCTGGAGGTGCTGTGGCAGGCAGAACTGCATGTGGGAACGACCAGTGAGGGACTGTGACTGGGATGGAAGGAGCATGCCTGCTCCTTCCCACAATGAGAGGAGACTCTGAAGCTGCTGGACACATGGGTCCTGGCCTCTCCTGCTGGCAGTCTTCCACAGGGGCCTTCTGGGGGCTCTTCACCCACTCTTGCCTTGTGTCCTTCAAGTGTCCTAGATGTTGTTTTCAGCCTCTTCACCCCAGAGCCTGCAATGGGGGTTTCAGTGCTGTCTTCCATCAAGGCTGTCAGCATACAGTAATTAGTTTTATGCTGCCGCCTCCTACCCTTTTTTCCTCTCCCCTTGTGACTGGAAAGTCAGAGTGATGGTGTACTTTGAGAAGCTCCTTTTGAAGTGATTGTGAGTCACAGGGCCTGAAGAGCCATGGGGAGTGAGATGCCAGCACTCGATACTCTCAGATCATTTCAGCTCCCTTGTGTCTGTGGCCAGAGCAGCGTGTGCTGCGCGCCGCCCCCAGAGACACTGGGGCTCCTCAGATCTCATCTGCTTTGAGAGGCGCCTGCTGAGGGTCTGATGATGGTGGAGGGAAAGGGAGAGGAGGAACCAGGACATCAGAGGTGGGATGGGCAGCCATGCAGTGCCTTCGGGTCATGTCTGTGGGGTCGGGCTTAGCTGAGGAGTTGTAGATGAGTGCAGTGCAGGCTCAGGGTGCTGTCTGGGTGCTGAGATGCCCCATGGCAGCAGAGGGATGAGTTTCTGCAGGCAGCCCCATTTGCAGGCTGTCAGTACAGGAAGATAGACTTGTCATCTCTTGGGGTGTGTTCAGGTCGCAGCCTGCTCTGATAGGGCCGAGTCAAGATGGATGGATAATTGTGGACAGTTTGCATTAATAAGATGTTTTAGATGACATGTGTGACCCAGGAGTCACCCCAGAACACCCTGCTCCTTGGATCCTTCCCCAAAAAGGCTAGAAGGTGGTTTCCATTGCAGCTAAAGTGTAATGGGTTTAAGCCAGCCACCATGTCCCTGGCCTATTACTGGTCCTTCAAGCTGATGCCCGAAGGGCCGCCTGTCTTGTCCCTTCTTATCTACTGGCTGAAGTTGTCAAGACCGAAATGCACATACTCCTGGTGATTGCCAGGACTCAGGGCTGCTGCTGAGTGTTCGGGGCCACTGTCTGGAGCAGCAGGACAGCAGCCTGCCAGTGAAGCCCCTGTACGCCAGAGCACAGCCTGATTAAGCTTATGAAAGCTGACAAGATCACAGCCCAAGGTGGTATTGCTGGAGGCTGCTTGACTGGGAACCGTGTTCCTGGTGCAGCAGCACAAGCATTAGGGATGTGTCACTTAAAGCCTGTCATGGCACACATCTAACCATTGAGTAGGGAGCATGTAAAAGCCTCTTGCAGGTGTTAGCCTGCCAGCAGTGTGCAGAAGGAGCCTCCTCCCAAAAGAGGCCCTGGCTGCATCTACCTGCAGATGAGGAGCAGCCATTTGTCCTGCGCTGGGTGATGCCCTGTCTCAGCTTTGATAACCTGAACAAGCAAACGCTGGCCGGGACATGCTGGTGCTCCTCCACCTCTGCAGGTAGAGTGACCTTTCTGGTTTGGATGGCATGTGTGTCCATCCCCAGATAAATTGGGCTCTGTGACCTGTGAAAGATGTCTCCATAGCCCTGCTGCTCAGTCAGCAGCCTGCATCACCTTGACCCCAGGCGAGGAGCTGTTTGTCAGGCCATGGCAGTCGGTGCCTGAGGGTGCAGCGTGCAGCCGGCTGTAGGTCTGGCAGCTGGCTGAGTGGGGGCAGGCACATGGGGCTGGGTGACCTGCTCACCGTCTGCTAAAGTAATCTCTGAAGTGGTGCATCCCATGGTACGACCTGGGTAGGAGCTCACCTGACTCACCACCTCTGCCATAACAGCTTTTGCAGGCACTTTAATGCTGCTTGCTGTGGGCCTGCATAGAATCAGAGGCCTGTATTTCCTGTGAAGCAGTACTTCTCGTGCAGGCGCTACCCTCGTTCCTGCTGGTCAGATTTGTGTTCCTCTGGGAGAAGCAGCAGCTTCTTAAGCAGACCAGCTCTTAGGCCTTTTTTTTTACCTTCAGTCCCGCGGGGTTAATCTCCTTTTTGGCACCTGATTATTTGCTGCTGGGGGGAATGCGCATGGGTTTGCTGGATGCGGATTTGAAATTCTCATTTTGCTGGCTTTAATCCCTTCCTGGGAGCCGTGGCCAGGTCCTGGGGACCAGAGGCGGGTTAATACCTGAGCCCCCACAGGAACCCACTCCTGAGCAGCTCTCTTGCCCCTGCCTCTCCCCATGGCGGGTGGCTCTCAGGTATCTCTGAGGGAGGTATTGTAGTGAGCAGTCCACTTCCCGAACAGCTACTAAGCGTTTCCTCCCTCTCCGAAGGTAGGTGAGTATTGGTATGACCAGCTTAGCAGCAGGACAGCTGATAGAGGGGCTGGGGGCTCTCAGGGCTTGCGCAGCCAGGTGAGGGACAGAGTTCCTTTCCTCCTGCTCCTGCCGTGACCTCCTCTCCTCTACCTCTGAAACACGCCAGGCATTGACACAGCTGGCACAAACATGGCTGTAGTCCCCGAGGCCCCAGTTCCTCTCCCATTCCTGCAGCTCCAGCTCTTTGCCCAGTGCTTCTGCAAGGAAACAGACCCCAAAACTTTTCAGGCTGGTTCTGGGTACTGGTGCTGTCACCTTCTTCCAGGGCCCCTGGAGATGACAGAAATTGCCTTTTCAACATTCCTCTCCCACCCCACAGTATTGCTGCTAGGGCAGAACTGTCATGCTGTCCCCTTCCCCTCTTTCAGCACCCTTGTGCTGCTGTGGGGCAAGACCATTCCCAGTGGAGCCTGGAGTGCTCTTTATCCCTGACATGAACTGCACCTTCTTCTGCAGCCCCATGGGAAGCAGCTGGTCTACCTAGCTCCTGGCCTCCCCTCAGTAAGTTACCCGTTGTTTTTTAGGATGCTTGGTTTCCTCTCTTTTTTCATTTTCCCCCCTCCGGGTGGTTCTGTCGGTGTGTAATTAGCTGGTGCAGCACCGAGGCGCCGATCCCCAGAGTGCTCTCTCCCTGACATTAGCAGCAGACGGTGACTAAAACAAAGAGACAGCTCAGCACGCGCCACACGCTCGCTTTGTACATCTCATGCTCCTCGCTGCTGTTGGGAGCTCAAAAGGGATCGCAGATGTGGAATAAACGGGAGCGCTTTGAACAAGTGGCACCGTAATCCCTCCCTGCCCCCGTCCCTCTCCCTTCTTCCCCCTCCCCCCTTATTGCAGACATTAGTTTGATTAAAATTGCATGAGCCCACACACGGGTGTATTTTATTTTATTTATTTATTTCCTCTCTGCGAGAGACCGGTTTGAGGTCTGCCCTGTGGGAAAGCAGCCAAGGGGGATGTTGGGGTATTTTGGGGCGTTTTCCAAAACTTTCTCTCTGCAGAGCTTAGAGCTGGCTGCTGTGGGGCTGGTTGTACTGGTGAGACCTGCTTTTCTTGCAGAACGTTTAAACGTGAGCACCGTTGTGCATGGATGTGCGCAGGGCAGGCTCCTTTCTGCCCTGCTGTGGGGCAGCAGCATCTGGAAGGGCATGTTAGGCTTGGCCTAGCAAATCTTCACCCAAGGCTTTCCAGGTTACTGAAGGCATCTCTGTAGCTGAGGGCATGTGTAAGCATTTAGTTTAAAACCTAGATGAATGGGAATACAAGCAAAATACTGATAAAACAAAAATAGATACTCTGTTTCATCTTTCAGGCACATGTGTGCACCCAGATTGGTGAGAAGTGAAGTCTTTGTGAGCATTTGCAGAAGCCCTCTGTCTCTCCTAGAAAGGGGAGATGGCACAGAGTTAGGAGATGACTTCATACTCCAGTCCCCTTCTAGTCTTTGCAAATACAGAGGTATTGCCAATGCTGTGTCAAAACCACTTTACTCCTTGGTGGCCATTTATAGGGTGGGCTCTGTCTTTCTGCCTCACCCAGGGGCATGTACAATTCAGTTTTTACATGCATGCCCCTGCTTTGGAAAAGGAAAATGCTATTTCCTTCCTTTTGAGAGGGCTTACTTCTAACAGAACATTTGCAAAATGCAGCAAGGCAATCCAGCAAGGGTTCTGTTCTCCAAGTCTGGTTTCTGTGTCTGCATCCTCGCTGTACCCTCCTTGCCCCAAGTGCCTGGCTGGTGTGGACCATGCTTTGCCCTCCTTTGTGCCTCTGCGTTACTGACTGGGAGGAGCAGCAAAAGAGGCTGGTGGCTCCTGCTCTTGCTTATCTCGGGGCATGCTGAGCTGTGTGTGGCTTTAATCTTTTTCCTCAGACATCAGTGTGTGACATGGGGCTCTGGGGAGTTGGGCATCCCAGGTGCCAGCTGGCTGCTCTGCCCTGAGCTCCTCTGGCTCAGCTGCTCTGAGGGCCATCAGGTGTGGCTCACAAGCCCCTGTGCTTTTTGGAAGGTGGAAATCTTATGGGAGCTGTGCCTTGCCACCAGGAGACAGCTGCTTCTTCCTCCTCGCTTCCCTTGGGAGCGAAAGGGTCATTTGTCCTGTTTGGAGGGTCACCTGCGACAGAAGTGCAAGACCATGGCAAGTGCTCTGTGCAAAGCATTCAAAACCCTAATGGGTCCCCCCCATAAGGCAAGAGGAGCCCCCGAAACCCTTCTCATCAGCTGGTGTGCTGCGTCACCATCACTCGATGATGCCTGGCACTGAGGCCAGCCTTCAGTGACACCCCCACATCTTCCCCACCATTCTTAGGAGTGGCCCCTGCACTGGGTGACAGACGAAGACGTGATGGGGCAGAGACATGATGGGACAGAGACGTGATGGGACAGAGATGTGCCCCGCAAAGGGCTGTGCCAGAGCAGGTCTTGCCATGCAGTGGAGTTTTCCAGGTTTGGCGGGAGTGTGGCTGCTTGCCTGCACCTTGGACTGGAAATTTTAGGCTGTCCAGAAGAGGTTAGCATAACAAAGCAGCAGGTGAGAGGGAGGCATTGAATTTCAATAAACCAGCAACTGGGGAATGAAATCTCCTCGCTTATAATTCAGGCTCTCTGCTCAGGCATCCCTCTCGCTTACCTCGGAGCAAATCTGCTGTAATGCATAGGAAACAGCTCAGCAGCTGCAGTCCTGGCTGCCACCGAGGCTGAGGGTTATTAAAGACCTGCAGAGCTCTGTAAAAAAGAAAATTAAAAAAAAATATGATCTTGCACTTAATCACTGCAAGTCAAATATTTGAATAGGTAGGGGCAAGCGTTTCACTGAAATTGGCTGATCCCTTTCATATTTGTGGTTGGTTACGCTTGCTCCACATGTATTTGGATGCTTGGCCAGGGGCGAGAAGGAGGTGACGGATGAAAGGGACTTAGTGCAGAGGGGGAAAACGGGAGCAAGGAGAGATTAGAATGGACAGGAAAGCAAAGGGAACTACTGAAGGTTAAAAATAATAACAATTAGGCTGGGGGGACCGAGAAGAGGCAGAAAAATGAAGCAGGGCCTTTGAAGTAAAAGGGGATAGACAGTCAAGCCTCTTATTAAACTTTAAATGGCTGAGTCTGAAGATAAATGAGGAGTCTGCAAAGAAACAGTGAAAATAATAATAAATTTTAAAAGTGTGTAAGACAGGAAGGAGGGCGATACTAAAAGGGAAATGAGAGGTTTTCACAGGTGTATGCTGTGGAGCATGTCAGTAGAGATGCTCCATAATCTCCTCTAATAATGTGGTGGATACTGGGGCTTTATAAAAACAAACGAAGCCCAAAACCTTGCAATTACTTTTTCGATGAGGTGAGATTTCCTGAGCATGTAAAGCCAACGGTGTCCTCCTTTCACGGGTCTCCCTGGCTGTGGATTACGATCCAGCCTTCCCTTCCCGGAGGACTGCGTGCCAGGAGCTGCTGCTGCCAACAGTAAGCACAGCCTCTCCCAGGGCACGACGGGCTTTCGCTCTGGGTGGGGGGAGGCTGGAGAGGCAGCGGCTCAGTGCTTGCCTGGGGCTGCACAGCCAGCGAAGCATTCCCCATCAGGCAGCGAAGGAAAGGGACTTTGATCTTACCTGGGGGAAATGCTGACGTTCTCCACCCAAAAGCATTGGGCTGCTTGTTTTGTTCCGATGGAGGTGGCTGGGGGTTTTGGGAAAGAAGGCGGGTGGTGTGCCTTGCTTGCTGAGGAGGAGCCAACCTCCTGTTGGGCTACTGGGAGGATTTGTAAGATGGTCACCTCTTTTGTCACTAGTTATCTCCTTGGCACTGCGGGGAGTTTCCTGGCTTGGTGGAATGCAGCCCTGGTAGGTGAAGAGGTCAGACTCAGCTCTGGGGTAGTGTGATGGCGGTTGCATTTGCAGGTGGGTGGGTCTAACCCACAGAAGAGTATGGTTGCTCTAAGCCTGACTGGTGTCTTCAGTGCTGGCTGACTCCATGATTCGCTGTGCACAGCAAAATGGGGGAAGCCTGAGTTCACTGACCTTGCCATTCATCCTCTCCTAGTAGAGGGGTTTGTTCATGGTGTGCCTGACTCCCACCAGGGCCAATCTTGCTGCCGTCTGCTCTGTGCGTGCGTGGATGGGGTGCGTGTGTCAGTCCCTCCGTGGAGATAGTGCTTTCAGGAGGGAGGCAGTGCTGCATAGCTTAGTGGGAAGCCTTGTGTCAAAACCTGTCTGAAGAGTCTATTAGTCAGTGCCCAGGGTAAGACCACAGCAGCCACCACAAACTCCAGAGGTGGAAAGCAGATATACGATGCTTTTCCTTAAAGGAAAAAGATTGAGTCACAGGGACCTAATTTACTGTAGCTTAAAATAAAAGAAGGAAGTAGCCTCCTACTAGCGGGGGTGAAACTCAGCAAGTCGGTCATCGCTGCTAGCCCCTGTTAGGCTGCACATCCACCCCCCTTGCAGCTCCACTGCAGTGCTCAGAGTGAACTTCAGTCAGGTTCTTCCCCATTCTCAGCCTGTGTTTCCAGGGTGCAGACATCTCACAGGCCATGGGAAAGGGCTTCTGTGTCAGACTTCACTGAAGCCAGTGGAAGGTGATGTTCTCCACATGGTGGTGGGCACCTCAGCAGCTCTGTGGGTAAAGGAGGAGCATCTGTCAGCCTCCTAGGAATTTAATCTGCACGTTTTTCTCATACTGTTTTGGGGCACTCCTGAAGGTTGAATTTGCATTGGTGGCATGAAAGGAATTGGCTTTTCACTTGCAAGGTGTGGGGTGGTGGGGTTTGCATGTGGCCTGTGTGGCTTTCCTACAGTCTTATTACACCCCCCCCACCCCACCCCAATGTGGACACCCTCAGATTATCAAAGTGCGTGCATTCAAGCCTGATGCAAAACTATTAGAACAGGCGAGTATAAGAAGCTGCGTTAGTTTATCTGAAATCACTTTGCATGGATTTCTCTGGCATAAACCAGTCCTTAATAGATCCAGGATGTCTGTGGGTGATTGAGTCCTCAGATAAACTGGCCATGAATTTTAAGGGGAAGTAGCTTTCTGTCTCTTTTATGTTGGGGTTTGTTGGTTGGGGTATTTTTTTTCAGTGATGACTAGAAAAATTAACACTTTTCTTAAACGGGGATGCTTGTTTTTATCTTTTTTGAATTACTCCCTTGCTTATTTGTTTTGAGGGGAGTAGTGTATAAATCATTTTGCTGTAGAGTGGTGGCATTTAGAAGAACCTGCCTACCAGACCTGTTTGGAGCTTCAGGTGTGAGCAGAGAGTCTTCTGCCATCTCTGCCTGTGGGCCTCAGGTAGCAAGTCTTTCCCAAGGAAGGTTTTTCCCAAGTGTGGCTCTTCATAGGTACAAGCCAGGACTTGGGGGCCCTCTGAGTCTGACTTGAAGCTCCCTTTTCTTACTGATTTCCCCACTCTGTCTCCCTTCTGTACTGTCACGATTCCACTAGTTCTTCAGTCACCCTTGAGTCTACCCAGGGTGCAGGAGACCTGAATACCTAATGTGCTTGAGCCGGAGTTTTGGAAAACACCCAGAATAATTAAGGGAAAAAAAATACCTTTCTTGCCATTGTAATGTAACAGAAAAAGGAACAGGCTAAAGCTCTTTTCTTCTCCCTTTTTGAAGGTCGTGTTTACAAGAATGAAGCTGTGATCTGAAACAGGATAGCCTTTAAAGCTGTCTGTCCCGCTTTGTATGTCTAGGTTGTGGGGAACAGAAGACTGATAGGCAAGGAAGGGGGACGTGTCCTAGATGTGCCACAAAACAAAGCACCTGAGTCTGCCTTTGGTGGATTTCTTGTTTGAGTGGATGAGTGGGTCCCCTGTTACAGACAAGAGAACATGCTGATAGCAGTGCTGAGTTTGGAAAAGAGTTCCTTTATAAAGGAAGGAAGAAATGTGAGCAGAAGAACTAGTGAAGCTTGGTTTCCTGTGGGCTTTGCTTCATGGTTGAATCCCTAGGCATCTAATAAAGTGCAGTCATTGCTTTCCGTGGTTGGGTACCTCATGGTTGCCTTCAGGTGGCTTCTTTGGTGTCCATGGTTGACCAAACATTGCATTGTTCCCCGCAGAGAATTATTAACACGTGGTGGGTGTCTCATCTTCTTCAGCAGTTCATGAAACACGTGAAACTTATCCTGAGACTGCTGCCCATCTCTCAGTATTTGTTGGAGAGTTGTAGCCACACCTGCTTTGGCCATTTGCCATTGGTGTGCTCTGCTTTTTGTAACATGATGATCACTCGTGTTGACGTATTGGTCATAACTGCAGATCGAGTCATCTTGATTCCCAGTTCTACTTGCTTGTAAAAAAAGCCACTTGGACCAGATTGTTGGGAGAAACTTGCTCCCCTCACAGACGCTACAGAACAAGGCTGATGCAAGAATAAGTATCTTATCAGGATCTCAAAATGTTCCTTATTTGCATACCATAGCTCATCTGCATGAGAGATCGTGGGCTTTCAAACTTCATAGGTACTTGTGAAACAGCCCTTATCTCTGAGCAGGAGAAGGTGAAACAAGCACTGAGGAGACAGAGCCTGAGGTGCAGATCAGGCAGCGCTGGTGGCACTTCCAGATGTGAAATACAGGAAGACCTCTCCTGTTGTCATCGTGTCTTGAAGCCTGAGTATCTGTAGGAGCAGGTTAACCTGAGGATGCATACCAGGCAGAGACTGATACAAAGGGTGGAGATGCAAGAATACATTGTCCAAAGATACTGCTGTGATGAGAAGCCCATCTGGAGGATTCCTGCCTTTCAGCAGTCTAAAAGCAGCATCTTTGGGTCTTGCTCCCCTATTTTTCTTTCACAGGAGTCCAGGATATATAGAGATCCCTCGTTCTTGTTAACTGCTGAGAAGAGCTTCCCTCTGCCTCCTTCTGCTGAAGAGTCTCCTTAGGCTGATGTGAGTTGGCGATATTTCCATTACGCTGTGCTTTCCTCAGTCTGCTGAGCAGACAGCAACCAGCTGCCTGTTCCTGGGCACGGCTCCCTCGGCGTCTCACCCGGTTAAACTCCAGCGCCTACCTCCGCCAAGGGCATTCCCCAGCGCAGTGCTTCACACTGGTCACTGCGCTGTTTACCTGCGGGGTAGCGAATGGCAGCTGCGAGGCTGGCAGCTTGCAGAGAGCCGCTTGCGCTCAGATGCAGGGGCGAAACAAGCACTGACTGGGAAAACTGGAGCTGTCTGGGGACAGCAGTGTGTCAGCTGTGCTTGGCTCTCACTCAGGGGCTTCGCCAGTAGAAGGCTGGAGGTGCTATAAATAAAATCCTGGGTTCTGCTGGAGTTGGTGACATTGATCCTGCATTGGAGCCATCATGGAAACTTCCTATTTAGTAGTTTATTTTGTGACTTATTTTCTTCATTGCTTTGAGTGGGCTTTCTAATGCACTGCTTTGATACAGCATGTGCCTTTGGGCTAGCGACAGGTGCACTAAAACCATTTTCTCCTTATTTCAATGTGAGCTTTATTTCCTGAACAGTTATTTTAAAATCCCCGCTGGCTCCTGCGAAGGATTTGGGTTATTCTGGAAAACTTGGAGTGCTGTGCCCTAGAAGACCTACCTGTACTTTGCAAGACTCGGACCTTTCCCTTCTGATTGTCACCATCAGGGGTGTGCATCTGTGCTGCTGGCTGTGAGCGAGTCCTCTTCCAACGGGGCTGCTCGGCTCAAGGCGGGTTGCTTGGTGAGCCAGGTGAGCAACCAGTGGCTGTAAAGCTGAACAAAGAGTCTGTCCCTTGCTGAAATGATGCTGCCATTCAGCTTGTGTCATGGAAGACCACCTGGTCTTCCTCCCTGGCTTACTCTGCAATCAGTTCATTGAGGTTGCTTGGAGCACCTCCCCTATGAAGAGAGGCTGAGGGAGCTGGGCTTATTCAGCCTAGAGAAGAGAAGGCTGCAGGGGACCTCATTGCAGCCTTCCAGTACCTGAAGGGAGCATACAAATAGGAGGGGAATCAACTTTGTAAAAGGGTAGATAATGGCAGGACAAGGGGGAATGGATTAAAACTAAAGGAAGGAAGGTTTAGATTAGGTATTAGGGGGAAGTTTTTTACAGAGAGAGTGGTGAGGTGCTGGAACAGGCTGCCCAGAGAGGTGGTAGATGCCCCATCCCTGGAAGTGTTCAAGGCCAGGTTGGATGGGGCCCTGGGCAACCTTGTGTAGATCCAGGCCCGGAGGTTGGTGGCCCTGCCTGTGGCAGGGCTGTTGGAGCTCTATGATCCTTGGGGTCCCTTCCAACCCAGACCATTCTATGATTCCATGATTCTATGAAGCACTCGCTTTTGGGGAAGAAAAGCAAAGCTTCCCCTGGATAGCTGTTGCACCCCCTCCACATAAGAAGGGTTCAAGGGCCATTCCAAAAATGTTTGGCATACAAGTTGTATGTCAGGAGCTAACTATTGAGTGAATCCTTTCTGCCTTAGAGGTGGTGAACAAAAGGGTTTCTTCATGCACCTTGCCAAGGCAGCACAGAACTTTGTCACAGAGAGGCATCATTATTTCCATCAACTGATCCTTGTTCACAGCTCTTCCCACTGCTTCGACATGCCCTGTCATATTCTTCCTCTCCTTCAAATATAGCACAGTTTCTAGGAAAAAGTGATGTCCCCTTCTGTAGCTGAGTGTGGGGACGCTGCTCAAGCCCTGCAGACTGCACCCTTTTGCATGGAGAATGGCTTGATGGTGGCCATCTGTCATGGGGGTGACCACCAGAAACGTTACCAGAAATCTAAGAGAATGCCCAAATCAATTATTATAAAAATACATTTATTAAAAGATTTCAATATAAAGATGCCAAGCACTCATGCAGAATCAGCTGGTTGTGCATGACAGACGAGCTTTTCTGGACCAGCTGACTGCCATCCTGGAGCAAGAGAACACCTTTTGCACACCCTTGAAAGCCCTTCCAAGCATAGCATTTCACTTCCCCTCTTCTTATCTTCTGTCCCCCAAGTCACTGCTGCCTGAACTAGAAGAAACTTGGAGAATGAAGAGCTTAAAGAGGAAAAATGGTCATAGCCATGTGCGTAAGAGGCGGAACGGCGATGCAGTTGGGAAAAAACCTCACTGGGGAAAATGGATCTGCAGAAGTGGGTGCTACCTAGTTTTATCTATGATATCTTGATCAGATGGCAGAAGTCTGTCAACTCTTTGGCTGAATTTGCATTGCTTGTATTAATTCAGCTTTCCACAGGCTCTAGTGCAGGAGGAGAGCAGGTGGTCCTCGTGGTTGGAGGACTTGGACTCCATCCTGCAAGAGCCAGAGCATGCCTTTCATTCATCACAGGAGTGCCAGCTTTGGACTAATGGTTCTGAGCTGCCAAAAGCTTGTTGGAGGAAGGTGGCTTGGAAATATCCAAGAGAGCCAAAATCCTCTATTCCAACTCCCAGAAATCACTCCAGCTCATGCTGACTTTGTGGCTCAGGAGACAGCTGCTGTCTGGTGAAGGTGTATGTTTGCACAGTGTGCTATGAGCGATTTCCATGCTTTATGCAGGACTGCTAGAGAAGGAAAGGATTGGCACTGGCTGGGTTTGTACAGGGAGGGGTTTTTGTTCTTAGATTTCAGAACTTTTTCTCATCTACTTATTAGCCACCTTGTGCCCACAGTAATCTGCCTGCGAAGAAGATGTGGTTCTGATCTCTCCTTCCCTGTCGATGCATCAGATCGCCAGCATTTTCACTTTGCCTTCCCTTGGGAACCTAAGACCCAGACGTGGGCAGAACAGAAAGAAATTTGGGCTGTAATAGAGAATCCAGCCTAATTCTGTCCATCCTTTTGGTGCTTTGCTCGTGGGGGCTGAGATGTTTTGTTCTTATGTGTTCAGCAGGGAGGTGGTTTTTGGAGGGAATGGACCCTGGTTCTCCATTTGGGAGCCTCTGGAGGTTTTGTTTAAAAAATGTTGCTTGGAAAAAAAAACCCAACCATCTCCTGAGCGCTTCTTGGTCTGTGTCACCTTGCCATGAGGCAAAACCAAATGACTGCTGCTGAGCTTAAGGAGTGACTGGCCAGAAGTGATGGTTGAAAGGTCTGGTCCCGGGCTTTGCAGCTCTCAGGACAAGTCAGATCCCAGAAGGCAGATGGGAGAAAGGCACTCGCAAGGTCTCAAAATCTTCATTATTGCCTGGGTGAAGGAAAACCAGCGCTCACGTGTGCACCTTGACCTCCTGTGTGATCTCTGCTGAGCTCTTGAAGCAGGGGCACTAATCTCTGAAAGGAGCCCTTGCGCTCTTATCTCCGGTGTTGCTCTTGGTCTTACTCATATAGCTGAAGTTAGAGGAGAATCCTATTTGAACGTTGTTTGTTTGAGAAGGGCGACTCACCTGACTACAAAGCACCACAAACATTGTTACAGGACAGGGGGGATGTGGCCCGAGATGATCTGTTTTGATTGTTCCGAAATGATACTATGTGGCTCCCTGTTCAGCTCTGTGTCGCCTGCCTGCCCAAGCGCGCTGGGTTGAATGAAATCAGGCTTTAAAAAGAAAAAAAAAACTCACAGAAAAGAGGATTTTCTAAGCTTCCCATTTCTATAATTTCTTAACTTCAGCTTTAGAGGTATAAAACATTAAGACGGCATGGCATGCGTGGCTTCAGAGGAGCCCAGGTTGTACTAGCTCCTCAGCTCAGTGTTTGCTCGCTGGTTTTGATGGGGGGTGGAGAGGGGTGTTGAGGGGTTTTTTGAGCTTTTCAGGGCTCTGGAAGGCTGTGGCTTAGCAGGTTGCCCTGTGCCGGCTTAAGCCACAGCAAATTCCCACGGTCCCTGCTCTTAGCTCACAAGTGCTGTTAAGTAAAACTCATCAGCTTAACCCTTGGTGGCAGAGGTGTGTGCCCATGCTCTCTGCCCTCCTGTTTGCAGGGGCTTAGGCTCGTCTTAAGCTGCGGTAGCTCGCTGGTGGCGCGCAGGATCGGCGGGCAAGCTAAACCCTCACAGAGGTGAGACTGTAGAAGAGGGAGGGAGATGGAGAAGGAAGGATTTGGGAGCTGACCCACCTTGGCTTGCTGCCGGGGGTTGTTAGTTCTGCAGGTGAAGCGGGTCTGCGGTGTGTGGTGGTCTGCAGCCTGCTGCTGCCCTCCCTGCATGCCTCCCCCAGGCTGTGTTTTTGGAGGGAATTGGTGAGGGGGACTCAGTGGTGCTGTGCTGCCTGGCTGGGTGTTACTGAGCGCTGGGACAGGGGCACAGGGGGAATCCCATGGCCAGGGACATGGCAGGCAGAGGCCAGCATGGCGGTGCCCACCCTTAGCAGAGCTGTGGGAGCTGGGCAGGGCCACAGTGAATCTCACTCGGGACTGCCTTGGACACGGGCCTGCTGTGGGGTGCACTGTGACCACAGAGCCTGAATCTGAGGAACTGCATTTTGTCACGTGCTGGGTAACAGAGTGGGGACATCCAGGCTGTCACAAAGCATGAGCTTCCCTGTTGCCGGGAAGGGAAAGTCCCTGTCCCTTTGGATGCCATCTCTGCCATCACCTTGTGGGTTTTTTCCTTGCAGGCCAGTTTGCATGCTCCTTAGCAGGAGCATCTGCCTCGCAGAGCAGGATTGCAGGAAAGGGTTTTCTCCCTGCTGTGGCTGGAAGATGAAGGCAGAGCTGAGGCCTGTGCTCTGCCCCTGGCTCACCATGCTCTTTGGGCTCCTCTGCATCCGTAGTGTCTCTGCCTCTCGGGCTGCCTGTCATCAGGGTTTGCCCCTCTGATGCTCTGGCTGATTTTTGCATAACGAACAAATGATGACTCTCCCTGCTGGGTGCTGCCTTGTCCTTTTACCACCCCTTTCTGGATTCTCTTTTTTTTTTTCTTTTTTCTGTTAATGAGGTTGCTTGAACTCCTCCACCTAAATTAGCTGTCCTAATAACCAGATGCTCCTTGGGGTGTTCTTGGATGGAGTAGGTGGAGAGAGAAGAAAGGAGCTTGTTAGTGGGAGCCTGCCTTCCCCTGCTCCCTGAAGAGGCTTCAGCTGAGGGCAGAATAGCAGTGGGGGACTACGAAACAGGGGCAGCAGGTGCAAATCTGTTCCTGATATCCATCATGCTATGTCAGAAGCAGTCAAGGAATGGAGACCAGCAATTTTGGAGGAGCATCCACTGCTCACCAGCAGGAGGAAGCTCTGAGAACTGCTCTGAAGAGCACTGTGCTGGCAAGGCCTGAGCCCCAGAGTAAAGCCCAGGGGGAAAGGGGAGGGCAGGTGTCCTTTCTCCTGGAGCCAGAGCACTTGAAAGCAGCTGGGAATGCTGTAGCTCCCCTGGGTCCATCAAGGACAAGCCAGAGCTAGGGCTGTGCACATCAGTTCCCCTTGCACGCCAGCCCTGGGCACACAGGGAAGGGGTTGCTGGTGGGCCCATGGGGTGCCTGCTGCCAATCCCTCTGGGTTCATGTAGGGCTTTAGACCCAGAGCTGCAGGAGAGCATCCCTCCCCGTTCGCCAGGGGTGTCTTCATTGGCTTGCGACTGCACCCTCTGGCTCAAGAGTCCTGTGCAGCTTGGGCACGTGGCTTTGGCCAGGAAAGTCCTCTCACGGGGTGTGTGTGGAGCAGGAGCAGGATCCTCTGCCGCTGCCCGGGAGGGAGCATAGTGGCAGCCTCAGACGGGTGTGTGGGGCAGGCTGGGTGTGTGACAATGGAGCCCACACTGAGCAAGGAGAAGTTCAGGCCCTGAGTCAGAAAGCTGACCTCATTTCCAATTTTTGCATCTTCCGTCTGATGCTCCGTTCCCCTTTCCTCTACCTTATTTACTTTTTTTTCCTGTGCCCTTTCCCACTGGCAGCTTGAACTCACCCAGTCGCTTTGAGAGATGCATTTCTATCGGCATAATCGTTCCAGCTAGTCGTTAATGTACAAACAAGGATACTATTGTAATCGGAGGATTTATTACTACTGCTGTGGAACAACTACCGCACCGTCTTACTTAACTCTTCAGCTCCCTCTCGCCTTCTGCCAGCAACCGCAACTGTAACACACTGTCTTCTTAAAAAAACTGCACATCTGCAAACCAGGGGCATGTTTGGGGGGTTTATTTTTATTTTTGTTTTTGTTTTCCTGCTCTTAGTGCAGAATGTTACAGTGATACAATTGCAAGCGACTGCAGTTCTTCACCCTGTACTTCTTGATTGCGCAGCAACTGGGAAGTGACTTCATAGTTCAGCTTCCCATTTAAAAGGTGTTAATGTGTATATGAGGCTTAAAAGTATATCCTGACTGCTTCTGTCCACAGCACAGGTTTTCTGCTCATCCCTTCAGGAGCTCGGAGTGAATTTGCTAACTTTAATAAGTGCATGGCTTCTTTTTTAATCTAGTTAATGGGTAGTCCTTTAGCTGCCTTTCATTTAAGCTACTTTTAACCATCCTTATTTCTCAGGGCAGGTTGAGCTTTACGGAAGGAAAGTAATCCCCAAACCAACCAGGTGATTAACACTTGCTTTACTTTTTCCTCCGTGGGTACCAGGAGCCTGTTGCTATGTGTGGGTGGGTGAGAGACAGTGTTGCACGGAGACTTCACGCCCTCAGTAACAGTGAAAGTACATCTTGGTAGGTTTGTCTCCTCAAATTCTGGTCCCAGGTAGGACCTAGGGCAGTGGGGGGAAACCTAGAAGCAGCAACAAGAACACAGCTTTGCCTGCCCCAGGCCACCTGCGGGTTTTCAGCTAGGACTTAAAAATAAGGCGGGCAAAGGGACACTCCCAGCAGCATGATCTGCTTGGGTTTGTGCACACTTGTGAAGGTGACACTTGAGGGTCTTCACTGGTTTTGCAGCATGGCCCAGTGTGTGTTTTCCTCCATGCTGAAGGCATTACATGAACTTTTGATTGATGAGGAAGAGCAGTGTCTGGTGTGCTGCAGCGGGTATGGATCGGCATGTACAGCTAATCGCCAGGCATGAGGGCTTGAAGAGGATTACGTTGCTAATCTAGATATCTTTCCTACCTGATCACCACCCCCTTCCTCCTGCCACATGCATGCACACGTATTTGGATCCTGTAAAGAAGGGAAATCAATAGCAGTGTGGGGGAGGAATATAAGGAGCATGGCTCCCTGAGAGCTTGTGGTAGCCAGGAGAGGACTGGTCCCTTCCAGCTGTTTCTTTGACATCGAGGTGGCTCTGGTGGCAGACACTCCTTTTGAGGGGTGGCATGGGTGACTGCTGGAGGGTTAGCAGGTTGCAGAGGATAGTAGCAAAATGCTGTGTCCCTTTGCCTCATGTTCCCTTCCACATTGCCGTTCCTGGTCCCATTTGGTGCCTGTCAGTGCTCCTGCCTCTGGACTGTTAATTCTGTGATTCTGTACTACCAGTGCCACCAGTGGTACAGCCACCAGTGGCTGGTGGCACTGGTGTTGCGGTTTCTCTTGAGCAGCTTGTTCCCCTCTTGCATGCACAAACCAGAGGGGCTGGGGAACGAGGTTTGTGGCTCTGAGCTGGGATCCCTGCGGGGCAGCAAGATGTCGCGGGGCAGATGGAAACATAACTCTCACACTAATTCCCTGCAAAATCTAGAGCGGTATTTCTCAGCCAGAAGTGGCTCCCTAGCAACAGGGAGTGCACACATTTGTTCTTCCTAAATATTTCACGCTTGTCACTTAGCCGTTCAGGTAGTATGAAGTGGGCAGTTTTGGACACAGGTTGTCACCATAGGGTGTCTCTGAAGTGTATCAGCGGGTAAGCACTGTAACAGAGTCAAAGGGAAGAAAAGGCTGGTGGGTTTTACTTGTCCTCTGGTAGCCCAGAGATGGTCCCACAGCTCTGGGTAAGTTGTATTACCCCTGGAGAGCCTACAGTGTGAGGTCATAAGTGGTTTTCACAGCATTGTTTTACCATCTCGAGCAAGGGAGCCTCTGGCTCCCAGCTTGATGCTCCCACATCACTTAGCAAGGAAACAGCATCTCAGGCAGGTTTGCTGCCTTGCCTGGGAGTAAATGACATGTTGGTAGCTCTCTGGTTTGTGTCTGGCACATAAAAGCTTTGGCAGCCTGCTGCTTGAGGGTGGTTGGGGTTGAGGGTGAACCAGAGCCAGCCTGGGGAAAAGGGAGACTCCTGGGTTGTCTTTGTCCGCCTCAGGCATAGTTCAGCACCGTGCTGGGAGCCACTGGAAGCAGAGCTGGTCCCATGGCTTTGAGGAGAGTGTGTTGAAGGGTGCACTGAGTCCAGACCTGGGAACTCCAGTCTCTGCTCCCTGCCTGTTTCCTGGGAGACTGTGAGCCAGTTCCTTGTCCTAGAGTTAGCCTTAATTAGCTCACTGACCGCTCGCTGGCCCGCGTTATTGAGGTGTGTGCATTTGAGGTGGGTCGGGTGGAGTTGTGCGTGGAAGGCTTCTTGAGGAGGGATGCCCCTGGGCACCGGCCCGGCGGGAGGGGAGCGTCCCCGGGCACCCCTGCGCCTGGCAGCGGGGCGCCGGCCTCTCCCTGGCCGGGCCCCTGGCACCCTCTAGCGGCAATACGGGCCTGTAGTACCTCAGGGGCTGGCGGCATTCGGGGCGCTTTGAGCCAGCACCCTCTGCTCAGCACCCACCCGCTGCCGGGTGCCTGTTGCAGTGCCCTCTGCAGTAACCCGCAGCTCGGGGGCTGATAGGAAAGGCTGTGTTTCCCCCGGGGGGCTTGGGGGGTTTGGGTTTTGTCCCAGTGCCCTAAGAGCAAGCTCAATGCTGCTGGCCATAGCCAGGCCTGGCAGGCTGGCTCTGGGGCAGCAGTAGTGCTGTAGGTTTGCTCCCAGCAAGTGCTTTCCTGCTGCTCCTCTCCCCTGTTCAGCCACCTGCTGCCGAACTTAACCTTGATGCTGGAGAGAAGGGAGCTTCTGCTGGTGCACCCAGGGGTCATTGCTGCAGCAGCAGCAGGTGGGGGCGAGGAGGGAAGTGCAAGGCAAACTGCCTGGATGGCACATTGAAAAGATGGGAGAAACAGGCAGGAGCTGAGTGGGGAAACGCTCGGGGGACATGTCCTGAGGACAGGGAGATGTGTTCTGCAGCATACACCTCAGCTCTGATTCATCTGCGGCCTCGCTCCCTTTCAGACAGCAATGACTCTATCTAAGCTTACCTTTGGTTTCAAGTGGAGCTCAGCTCAAGGAATGCCCCCAGAAACCCTGGTGCTTCCCATGGCAGGCAGCTGCAGGGTGAGAGCAGGCAGCTCGGCAGCGTGCCAGCAGAGCCAGGGCTGCCAGGTGAACACCGTGCCAAGAGTTACTCACATCCTGATGTGCAAACTGATGTCCTTGAAGCATGAGCAGGGTGACTGGCTTGGGAGGAACTTCTGATAACACACGTCATGTCCTGAAGAACACCTTTGCAGTGTTCCCTGCTTGCTTTCCTCTCTGTGACTTCCAGTCCTGATCTGTTCTGGCCTGATGGGCTAAGCCGTGCCTGTAGCCCTCTTGTTGGCTTAGGCCAGTGGGGTCTGTGCCTTGGGGTGGTGCGTGAGCCCCAGCAGAGCTATGGCCCTGCTGCAGGAGCCCTCGGTACTCCACAGCACTCAGAACGAAATGCTCGTTGGGCTTCTGAAATGAGCTGTGACCTGCTGCTACGTTTGGCTGCCTCTTGAGAACGGCGTTTTCCCTTTCTCCTACCCGCTTCCCCCCTCCCCAAACCTGGTAACGGAAAGGCATCTTGCAGTGTAACTAAAACAGTTGTTTGTGCATCGCTGGCCAAGCGTGAGAGCAGTGGTGTGAAGCACAGAGCCTTCTCACTGGTCTGGCCAGCTCAGGGCTCTTGTCTGTCCCTCCTCAGGTCTGACCTTTCAGAAACTGGTCTTTAATGTAACAAGTGGGTCTCCAGTCCTTCTGGTCAGGAAGGTGACATCGATGCACAAAAGGTCTTACAGTTTCCTCTAACCAGGAGGATCTTGGTGGGCTTTTTTAACCAAAAGAGCAGGAGGAATGCAGCACAGCATGTCAGGCGTTATCACAGTTAAATTACAGCCTTCAACAGCACGCTGCTGCCTCCTGGTTTTTCTCTGGAAATGTATTTTGCAATAGCTTGCCCATGTGATGTAGAAGATGAGAGCCCTCCAGCCAGGTTCTGACCTGGAAATACAAAGTCACGGGTGCAGCTGGCGAAACAGTGCCTGTGCCATCCCCTAACCCGCTCCGGGCATGGCATGGCATGGCAAAGCACTTGCTTGAGGCCCAGCCTTTGGGCAGTCTCCCTGGCGTTACTCCTGAGGAGTGGGGCAGGCTTGGCACCTGGCAAACCCAGTGCCTACCCCCTGCTCTCTGACTCGTGCTTACCCAGCGGGTGGCTGTGCTGCTGAGCAGGTTTTCAGGGGCACACGGGCAACCCAGGAGGTACACTGGGCTGTCAAATTGGGGGAAGAGGGACAGGCCCGCTTTATTCACAGACACCCGTTTTCATAAGCTGCTGTGTCAAGGCTGGTGTAGCAGGGAGCTCAGCTCTGCCTTGGAAGCAGCTCAGCAGGAAAGTAACCCCAGCAAGCTGCTGATCAGGTTTAATTTATTTAAATAACGTAAAGAAAGTTATAAGAGCCTGTGGCTGGAGGGCAAAGAGAACGGAGCTAGGCAGCTCTGGAAATTATTCAGAAAGGTCTGAAATGCAAAATTTAAATCTCATTGTGCAGCAGTGTGAACCAGCAAGGTTAGCTGCTGCTGTCACTGCTGCTTTGGTGGGAAGTCAGAGGGAAGGGGGAAAGGCGAAGCGGGGTGGGCTCCTGGCTGCAGCCAGTCCTGGCTGTGGCTGGTGGGCAGGGGACCAGGGCACAGGAGCCCCCAGCGAGGAAGATGAGAGGAAGGGAGTGGGGGGAGGAGATGTGGCTGCAGGGACAGGGGCAATCGCCTGCCATGTAAATGGCCCTACCAGGTACTTTCCTTGTCAGGGCAGAAAATTCCCTGGGTAGCAAGCGCGTGGTAGAAGTGAGTGCTCCCAACTGGGCTGGGCATGGGAAGATTTTGCTCTTATTTACTCCATATTTATTTAATTCTTTTCCCCCTTCTCTGCTTTTGACTTCTCTGCCATACATAATCCCAGTGGTTGCCTTCACGGCAGCTCGTTGCTTTCTGTAGCTGTGCCTGAACGAAACAGATGCAGCTTTCGTCAGCTCAGCTAATTTCATCAAACCTTCCAGTGCTGTCAATGAAACTGAACTGAGATATGGTAATTATATTCCACTGGTACATGGCAAAACTGCGAGCGCAGGCAGGCTTGCTTGGCGCTGCCTTGTCTGCAGGGCTGGGGAGCAGGCTTGCATTCTTCTTTCCGCCTGATGTTTCCTGAGACAACAGAGTCTGGAAAGCCTGATGTTCAAGAAAGCCTTGTCTTCTGGTGGTAGAACCTCACGCTAGAATGAAGAGGCAGTGTTGGCAGGACTCACTTTAGTGGCTGTACTGTCTTCCTCAGGTTAATCAGCTGGTGAAGTAGCCAGCAGTTTTCTTATCAAGCGCCATGGTGTGGCTATGTCCCAGAGCAGGCACTGCCCTCAGAGGAGCCACTTCCCTCTCAGTGCAGAAACCCCTTCAGTTTTGGCCTGAAGGGGGGTCATTAAAACATGAAAAGATATAAGCAAAGGAGACAGGAATTGGATCTCCTGACTTTTTATGAAGGAAGATTAAAAGAACTAAGTATGTTTAGCTTGGCCCCAAGCGGTACTGAGGGGCGAAGACCGTGGTGCAAGGCTAAGGAGTGGCTGAAGGATGTGGGCAGGTCATGAAGCATGCTGGGGGCATGTGATGGAGGGGTGGCCCACTGTCACAAAATACTTGGATGGGAAGCAGAGGTACTATGCTGTACTGCTTTGCAGTGTGACAGAAAACCCTGTAGAGTCACTGGAGCCATTGAGCCGGAATTTAAGTACAGCACTGGAATATGTGCTGCAGGTCCTTCCCAGCCATGGGCTTTGGGGATGCTGTCTCCTCTTTCTGGGGGCTAGATATGAGCTAACAGGACTTTGCTAATACTTAATGACTAATTACAACCATAAAAAGAAACATCTCCCCCATGTCTCTGTTAATGGATCTGAGCTTTAGACTCAGCGTTTCTGCATTGCTGACTCTTGGGCTGTGTGTCCCCCTTGGCTGCAGTGATCCCCGACTCACTGCGAGTGACGGCCATCCCGCAGACACTGAACAAAGTGGAGCGTGACTCCCTGGAGCTGAAGTGCGAGGTGTCTAAGAGCACAGCCCAGCACAGCCACGTCTCCATTGCCTGGTACCGGCAGCGAGGCAGCGAGGTGCCTGTGGAGGTCATCTCCCTCAGCCGCGACTTCGTCCTGCGGGCCGGCAGCGCCTACGCCCAGCGACAAGCCACAGGGGATGTCCGCTTGGACAAGGTTGGGGAGACCACTGCAAAGCTCACCATCTACAACCTCCACCCATCAGATCAGGGCGAGTTTTACTGCGAGGCGGCAGAGTGGATCCAGGATCCGGACAAGTCTTGGTATGCCATGACCCGCAAGCGCTCCCAGGGCGCCATCGTCAATGTGCAAGCCACAGGTCAGTGTCTCCTTTGCCTTTTCTCGCTTGGTTGTATGGTGGGAGGAGGAGGCAGCGAATAACAGAGCTGTGCCTTGCTAGGTGGCTGGGGCTTGGCTCCCTCTTTTGCTGTGTGCCACGCTTTGGAGGCTGCTGGGCAGGGTGAAGCGGGGCAAAGGAGGGACCAGGCACTGCCTGCAGGCAGGGCAAATGTCAGCAAAAAGCAAGCAGGGGACATCGGGCCTGCAAGGGGGCTAGGGTGGCAGGCCCTGTCTCCTGACGTGGTCTGGTACTGACACAGGAGCTAAAACATCTTCAGCACTTAGAATCATTAAGGTTGGAAAAAAACTCGATCATCTGGTCCAACCATCCCCTTACCGCCTATATTGCTTACTAAGCCATGTCCCTAAGTACCTCATCCAATCTTTCCTTAAACTTCCCAAGGGACAGTGACTCCACCACCTCCCTGAGCGGTTAACCCATTCCAATGCCTGATCACTCTTTCTGAGAAGAAGTTTCTCCTAATTTCCAACCTGAAGCTCCCCTGGTGCAACTTGCAGCCATTCCCTCTTGTCCTATTGCTAGCTGTCTGTGAGAAGAGGCTGACGCCAAGCTCACCACAACCTCCTTTCAGGGTGTTGTAGAGAGCCATAAGGTCTCCCTTGAGCCTTCTCTTCTCCAGGCTAAACAGTCCCAGTTCCCTCAGCTGCTCCTCATAAGACTTGTGTTCCCGAACCTTCACCAGCTTCATTGCCCTTCTCTGGACACGCTCCAGGGCCTCGATGTCTTTCTTGTAGTGAAGGACCCAAAACTGAATGCAGTATTCGAGGTGCGGCCTCAGCAGAGCTGAGTGCAGGGGGTGATCACCTCCCTGCTCCTGCTGGCTGCGCTGTTCCTGACACAGGCCAGGATGCCATTGGCCTTCTTGGCCACCTGGGCACACTGCTGGCTCATGTTCAGGCAAGTGTCAGCCAACACCCCCAGATCCTTTTCTTTGGTGTTAGCACAGGCAATGAGAATTTTGGTAAATGAGGAGGTAAGAGTGGCACAGCAGAAAATTAACCCAAAACTTTCAGCAAGCAGTTTTCTTGTCCATTATCCCCAAAAGCCCTGCCTCTTGCCCCTGGCTGAGCAGGGTGTGAGTAGGACTAGGCTCCATGTCACATCCCACAGTGCCACTGGATGCTGGTGTCCCCAGTTATGGCCGAGGAAGCCTTGCAGCTCTTATGTGCTGGCAGCAGGCTGTCTCTTGTGCAGCATGGCTGATCTGGGCTCTCACAGCAAGAGCAAGCCCCTAACCCCTCCACGTGGGATGTCCGTCTCTGAGGGATGTTGGCCGTACGGGGATTAGCAGGTAAATACTTCGCATGAGGTGTGCTGGCTTTCCTGATGGGCTTTGCCATGCTGATGTGAATCGGTCTGTCTCTCCCCAGATAAGGACTTCAGTGTTCGGCTGGAGACGGAGAAGCGGATGTACATCGTGGGTGAGCCGGTGGAGTTTCGGTGCATCCTGGAGGCGCAGAATGTCCCTGACCGCTACTTCTCCATTTCCTGGGCCTTCAACAGCTCCCTCATCGCCAGCCTGGGACCCAATGCTGTGCCAGTGCTCAACAACGAGTTTGCCCAGCGCGAGGCCCTGGGCCAGCTCAAGGTAGCCAAAGAAAGCGACAATGTTTTTGTGCTGAAGATCTACCGCCTCCGCCTCGAGGACAGTGGCAAGTACAACTGCCGGGTGACGGAGCGGGAGAAGACCGTGACAGGGGACTTCATCGACAAAGAGAGCAAGCGGCCGAAGAACATCCCCATCACCGTCCTGCCCCTCAGTAAGTAGAGTCCATCCCCTCCTGAGGGGGACATTGCTCACCTGGGCAGCTAGCTGGTGAGGCCGTGATGTGCATAGACTGGGGCGATTGTGGAAGAGGGAGGAGGATAAGAGTTTGGATGCTGTGGAGGCTTGAAATCCCAAGATTTTTTTGAAATTTTTCTCTTTTTTTGATGGGAAGGGGATAATAGAGAAGGGGGGATATGTGTCAGCTAATAGCTGGGGAAACACGCCCTCACCTTCATTGTGGCCCTAAGATGGCTGTTTTGGCCTTGAGCTGAAGGTGTGTGTGGCAGCCTCTGACTTGCTCTTCACACCTCTCTCCTTTAGAGGTGGGTGCTCTGAAGTACTCAGCAGATGTAAGGAGGAGACAGGCTTGCCTCTGAGTTACCATAAGAGCTGCTGGGTTCCTGCAGGCCATTCAGTGGCTGCTGTTCAGCTGGCGTGCAAGACAGCTGTACTGGGAAAAAACTGGGTTCATGAGCTCCTCAAGCCCCGGGTTGCTCTTCAGCATGGAGCTCTTGTCGTGGTCACTGTATGTCCACCAACCCTGGTGAAAACAACCCTGCTCGAGGCTTGCCTGAACACCTTGCCTGTTTGTCAGACAGGTGTGAGAAATGCAGAAATAGCAGGGGGAGAGGAGAGGGTCCACTGACTCGTTCCTCGTTTTGCTCTCGGAAACTCAGGTAGCCGTGGTGTGATGAGCCACACACGTGCTGCCCAGGCAACCCTGGCAGCGGGCTTTCACCAAGCAGAGGGGAGCTACAAGAGGATTTTATGCAAAGCTTGTTTCCTTTCTCATAGTTTTTTTTACAGAAATACAGCCCTTTCCTCTGGCTTTTTTTTCCCACCTCCTCGTTTCTCTAAGAGAAAGTCTATTTCTTTTCTCTCCTACAATATTTGGTCTCATTTGCTTGGCTTTGAAAATCACTCCAGCTAGTAATCTTGCATCGGGCAAGTGCATGACATGTAGTGCTTCTAAGGCACAGCCACCTCTCAGACAGATTTCATTCTTGCCATTTGATAAATCACCAGCTCTAGGAACAAATGTGATGATTTTTCAAGGGTGCTAAAGTGCCCATAACTCTGACAGAAGACAGCAGGAGTAACCAGCGCTCGGTATCTCTGAAAAAACAGCCTTACAACTCTGGGAAGCTCAGGATACCGGGGTGGTTTTTTTTCTGATGTTGCCAAACATTGATAGCTACCTCTAGTGTCACTAGCAATGGGAGTTTGAGAGACCTTCTCCCAAAAGGTGTTGTAGGAGTGGACCTGGCAAGATGGTGCTCAGCATGACATGAACTGAAAAGCCCAGGGAGCTGGAAGCTTTTTTTTGGCAGAGCTGGTTGCATGTGGTGCATGTGGTAGCAACACAAATTCCCTCAAGTTTGGCTGAGATTCCATCCTGGACCTGCGACCAGAAGACGCGGCAATGCCTCATGAGCCATAGGCAGAGAGATTTCTCCCGGCTTTGGCCTACACCTGCTTTGAGTGGGCAACTCCCCAGGAGCAGCTCGCTGCCCACAGGCTGGTTTTGGATGTGGTCACGCATGGGGTTAAGACATGTCTGGACCCAAACGCGTGGGCAGTCTCCTGCACCTGGTAGAAAGCCTCTCTGGCCGGCAGCGTCCTTCTTGCAGACCGAGAAGTGGCGAGTGTGTGTCATCTGCCCTGTGTGTATGCGTTTTTCTCCTTAGAAACCAGCATCTCCTTGGAGATTATCAACAACGCCAGCAATGTCTTGGAGGGAGAGAGCCTGCGTTTTGGCTGCAACGTGCGCTCGGGCTTCGGGCCCCAGACCCGCCTCTCTGTTGTCTGGCAGCTGGTGGACAAGCTGAACCGGCGCAGTGAAATCGTGCGCCTGGATCGTGAGGGCACCCTGCAGCCGGGGCCCTCGTACGCCGAGCGCAGCAGCTACGGGGGCATCCAGGTGGAGCAGGTCCGGCCCGGCTCCTTCACCCTGGAGATCTTCAACAGCATCAAGGCAGACGAAGGCCACTACGAGTGCCGGGTGGCTGAGTGGACACGGACGCTGGATGGGGAGTGGCAGATGGTTGGGGAGCGGCACGCGGGCACCCCGGTGTCCATCACTGCTCTGGGTGAGTACTCAAGGCGCAGGGCTGCAGGATTGTACTCCCCGCACACCCAGGCACCCCCCACCCCAGGAGGTCACCTATGAATAACCAGGGCTGCTCTCAGCACTCCCACCCTTGCTTGCTGGCAAAATGGAGGCACCCAGCAGCCCGCCCGCAGCTGCTGGTAGGTTGGTGCAAAACGTGCCCCGTTGTGTGTGGGGGCAAAGTTTGAGGGGTGGCTGTGGCAGGAGCCAAGCAGGGAGTGGCTGAGGAGACGGGCAGTACTTCCAGCATCCTGAGGAGAGAGGCAGCCAGTCCCACAGCATGTTCCCCTGCACTGGAGCTGGGCTGTAGGCAGTGGGTGGCAATGCTCCATTGGTAGTCCATGCACATCGCAGCCTCCTTGTGTGCCCTGGGTAAACCTTGCCTCCACTCACCAGACCAGGAGAGCAAATCACTGGGCATCTGTTTGCCTTGCCACCAGAAATCACAAGCATCTCCGACAGCACCAGAAGCCAGCAGAAGATGAGGGCCAAGAATGTGTGCCTCTGAGAGGTGCTGAGCTGCTGGCAAGGAACCACGCCGTTGTCCATGACCAAGCTGAACTAGAAGCTGGGAGCTGGTACTCTGCTTTGCCAAAAAGCTCTTCCATTTCAAACACTGTGAAACCTCATCTGTTTAGAAGAGTGGCAGGTGGGGCATTTAGGGATTTTTGCCTGGACTGGGAATTACTTGCAGGAGACTGAAGAAGGGATGACTGCTTCGGTGAGGCTGCTGATTTGCAGAGAGCCAGGGCTATAAACAATTGGGGAGTGCTAGTGAAAGGTCAAAATAGGAATTTTTCAATTTTTTTCCTTTGGCAAGATTTGTGAGAGACCAACCTTCCAAGTTGTATCATACTCTGTTTAAAATCTTGCTTTTTTTCCTCCTTTCCTCCCCTTTGCTTTTGACCTTATTTCAGAGGCTGTTCTGTGTAGAGCTAGAAATCTTTGCTACCGAGCTTCCAGAAGCAGGTAGGGACGTTAGTTTGTAAGCAACTAAAGGCAGAATTTCATCTGGTTTCAATGGTGTCTTTCCCTTACGGTCAGCAGCATTTGGCCCACTGTAAGTTCACATATTGGCCCTTCTCTTTACTCTGCAACTTGTAGAATGAAGTGACGTTAAGTGTTGAGATTTTTAAATGCATTGCTTTTACTCTTGTTAAAATTTAAGATGCTCAGAATTGCCCAGCAGCTCCAGAAGATGTGATGGAAAGGCCGTTGTCCCTCCACCTTCTCTCCTTGTCCCACAGAAATTGCCAGCATGTTCTGTCAAGTCTTAAGAAATTCCTAGGTCCTCTTCCTATAGCTAGCAAAGCTGAATTAGCTCATGAAAATTCTTTGGAGAAAATATTGAGTATTGTTTAATTGCTGCTGAATCTGATATTTTTTTGTTCAACGTAACATTTTTGAAGAGTGCTGAGAAACTCAAATGGAAGAGGTGTTTATGGCTACAGAAATTGCTAGTAAAAGAAAATGCAGTAAATTTAGTGACACTCACATTTCAACTTAAGGTCTAATCGTTTGCCAGTCTGCCAGGGTAAGAAACTCCTTAGCTGAACCAGCACAGGTGATGTTGAAACCCATAAATCTATCTACGGGGTGGTTCAGAAGAAATATCCAGAAGAGAAATGTGCTGTCAGATGAGACCAGATGTCCCTGAACTTCTGAGGCTCTGGAGTGCCCAGCAGGGACTGCAGTCCCTGGCTGGCTGGGGCAGGAGCAGGGGCAGGCAGGGTCTGAAGGTGAGAGCTTGCCTGGGGATGGGATGCATCAGCCCCGCAGAGGGGTCACAGCTTGGGTCTCCCTCTCCTCTCCTGGGTGGTCACTGAACACATTGCAAGGGACTTTGCTCACAGAGGTTGGCTGTTTTCTCAGTAATTACAAGTCCTGGAGCTCAGACACGGTGACACCGTGGGGCGCTTGCTAGAAGTGTCCAGATAGGGTGGTGCCTGTGCCACAGCTGGTCTGTCCCATGGCAGCAGCTCTGTGGGGTGTGGTGAGAGCCCAGCTCATCTCTTCAGCTCTGATTTCAAGCCGGTGGTGGGCTGAGGCTCTGTACTGATTCAGAAGATGTGCCTGTTGCTTTTGGGCACTGGCAGGGCTCTCCCTCGCAGTGGTGGCTGTGCCAGATGCCAGGACAACCGGCACTGCAGCAGGGGGAGGAGGGCTGCCAGCCAGGAAGGCAGCAGTTCTTGGGGGTGTTGCTGGTAGAAAACGGGGTCCCGTCTCAATCCACTGCCTGCACCGAAGTGATTGGAAGAGAAAATACTTCTCCCTGCAGCGCAGAACAAATGAGCAATGGAAATGCCCTGACCCAAAATGTAAGCCGAGTCACCTGGGAATACATTATCTCCGAACTACTAGTAGACTGCTGGTTTTAAACTCCCCTGAACCAGCAAAGTGCTGGGGGATAACTGAATCAAAAAGTACTGACCTGCTTGTGGAGTGGGGGACACATGAGGATAACTGCATACAGCTCTCTTGGAGCTGCCATCGTGAAGAGAACAAAAAGCCAGGCTCTGTGAAGAGCAGGAGCAACCAGCATCTCTCATTTCAGTCTCCTTCATCCTGGTGTTCCATGTCTGCTGCCACCTCCTCTCTGCATTCTGGCTTTCACTACCTTTCCTTCACCTGCAGTAACCAGACGCAGAGCTGGGGTGGGGGGGCGGTGGGTGGGTACCCCCCACCCAAGAGGCAGATGTGAAGCACAGGGTCAGCAAGCAAGTCAGGCTGGTGCTGGGCAGCTGCCCTGCCTGGTGCTGCTGCCTGGCCTCTGCCTTCCCGCATGGGGCTCTGGCAGTGTGCAGAAGGGCAGGGGATGGCTGCTCGCCCTCTGGGTCTCTGGGGATCGTGCTCCTCTGGGCAGAAACCAAGCGCGACCCTGCTGCGGCTGCACAGGCAGCTGAGCACATTGCTGCTGCTGCTGCTGTTTGTGCTGCTTGCAAACATGGAGCCAGCATGACGCAGGCCCTGGTTATTCCAGGCCTGTGACTGGGTGACCACTCTCTAGCTTCTGCATGTGGGTGGCGGGGCCTGGTTAAGCAGATGTCTCTCAAACCCCTTTTCTCTCTTCCCGCAGAGGCTGGCTTTGCCGTCACAGCTATCTCCCGCACCCCTGGGGTGACCTACAACGAGTCCTTTGACCTCCAGTGCATCATCAAGCCCCACTACCCATCGTGGGTGCCGGTGTCAGTGACGTGGCGTTTCCAGCCAGCAGGCAGCACCGAGTTTCACGACCTGGTCACCTTCACGCGCGACGGCGGGGTCCAGTGGGGCGACAGGTACGTGGGTTTCCGAACCCGCACCGCCATCGAGAAGGCCGAGTCCAGCAACAACGTGCGCCTGAGCATCAGCAGGGCGAGCGACACGGAGGCTGGCAAGTACCAGTGCGTGGCGGAGCTCTGGAGGAAGAACTACAACAGCAGCTGGACGCGGCTGGCAGACAGGACCTCCAACCTGCTGGAAATCAGGGTCCTGCGACCAGGTGAGTGCCAGGAGTGTGTGAGAGGGGCTGGGGTGTGCATTGTGAGGACGGGGTGCGTACCGGTGCTGTAGTGGTCTCTCCAGAGTGAGGGCTGCACTCATGCCTATGACTGACGTGTCATGCTTTTGCATGGCTTAGGTGGGATCGCTCGGCTCTTCAGCTGCAGGTATGTTGGAGCCCCTTTATCCACCTCTGGAAAAGAGGTCCTCTCTTTGCTCCTCATATGCTGTTCATGGGAGTTTCTTCTGGGAGGGGAGGCAAGGTGACTGCAACTTGGTCTGGTCTCTAGGCTGTTGTGAGTTGGAGGTGGCTTACAGGTTGCCACCTCCATCCATCAGAGCATCAGAGCAGATGTAAGCTGGGGAAGAGGGGAGAGGGATGGGGCAAGCAGAGTTGAAGAAGAGAGATGTTCCTACCAAAGCCTGCACACGCTGTATTGAGGTGTTGGAGCACTTGTCTAGTAAGTGGCTGCATCTCTTGCTCTGTTGGAGGTGTCTCCAAAAGCAGCTAGTGATCAAAGAGCCTGACTTTCACCCCTAACAGAAATTGAGCCCTTCCTGCCTGGAAGCCACCAAGGCCATGGGTGCCCATGCAGAATGTGCAGCATGTAGGCAACAGGCACCTGGCTTGGCAGGGGGAGACACAAAGTCTACAAGGTGCTTATGCTCCACGTACAGCCAGTGGAGAGTTGCGTGCCTTCTGTAGACCTTGTCACTTATATCTTGGTGGCACCTTCTGTTGTCCATGAAGGCTGCAAGGATAATGTTCTGGGCAGCTCTGGGCCACCACTGAGCTCAACGGTTTATTGCTGTCTTGGCCTTAGGGCTGGACTTGATGTTTGGAGTGAGGCTTTTAGCACCTCTTGGGTCAGGTCCTTGCACCATGGTCAGTCCTCCCTTCGTGTTCCTGTGCAGTGGCCCTTTTCATACCCTCTTCCACCATTCCCAGTCCTTAGCATGTCTTTGGAATAGTCAGGGGATGCTGCAAGCTCCAGGAGCCTCATGAGCTGTCTATCCTCTTTCTTTCCTCCCTCCTTCCTTGCCCTCATCTCCAGGTTAATCTTCTCCATTTATCTTGATTAGTCTGCCTTGTAATACATTTTTTACTGCTCACAAGGTCAGGTTGATGATGTTCATCATTTTAGATTATTTCCCTAGGAAATGGTGGTGACTGGATATTGTCCCTGGAGTAATATGCTTCTTCATGGCACATCTCTGTGCATGCATACGTGTGTGAGACAGAAAGAGAAAACCTTGGTAACAGCTTCCAGAAGAGAGCCTCTCTGTCACAGCTCAGGGTGGCCAGGAGGACATTTAAAGGACATTTGAAACATGTTCTGGCAGCAGGTTGTTCTTTTCTGGAGCAGTTGAATGATGCCTTAATGGAACAAGGCATGTGGGTCTCCATGGTTTTTACCTCTCCTGTCTCCCTGCTGCTCAACAAACTATCGACACAAATCTTAGCTGTCAGTCCAATGAGCCTTGCATAATGTTTGTGGTTTTATGGCCCATGAGAGGATGAAGGAGAAGAGGAGGGCTCCTCAGAGCATCCCTGGCACCACGGTTGCGTGCTCTCTGCACTTTGTTTCCATGTCCCAGGCAGCCTCTGAGAGCAGGTGGTTGATGTTCTCCATGAGTGTAATGCTGGCTGTTGTACCAGCGACTGCTGTGGTTCTCTGGTTTTGCAAGCTGCAGAGGGCTGTGTCGCTGCTGGGTCTTTGGCTGGATAATCTCCAGAGATGATCCAGGGTGATGTGGGAGGCACCTTCCTCAGTCACCTCTGAATGAATAACCAAGTGCCTGCCCCCTCCCCCTGCCATCAGGCCTGTGCTGATGAAGGGGATACTGGTTTTCAGATCCCTGAGTGATTGAGCAACGGAGAGCGCTGTGACTCCATAACTTCTGTCTGCTCTTGGATGCCTCAGTCCCAGCTCTCTCCTTTCCTTTGCCACTAGCTCCTGCCTTGACCCATACCCCAGTGTGTTTGGGGTGAGCTGCCTCCACTACAAAGAAGGCTTGTCTGGAGGTCTTTTGGCACATTGAGCCAGCGTGCGTTTGTGGGCTGTAAGTTAATGCTGGGATTCTGGTTTCCTCTTAAACCCCTGCTCCCTGTTTGTCAGAGTGACCTTTCTGTTTGACAGGTTCCAGGTGCAGCTGTGGCAATCGATACATGTCAGCCTTTAAAGTGTGTTCAGGTGAGAAAGGTAAAATAGTGGCTGCCTGATTGCTTCATTAATCTCTCTGCATTGTGAAATCCTGTGTCCTCCAGGGAAAGGATGCTGGGACTTCTCCTGGCGTGTCAGTTTGCCGTTGGTGCAGTGGGTAGTGCTTGTAGTTGCCATCCATGCTGAGTGGTAGCCAGAGAGACAGCAGTGCTGGGTTTGAACTGCATGTATTCACGTGGCTGCAAAGTCATTTCACTTACAGCTGTCTCGTGGCCAGCAGGTAAATACTGAGGAAATACCAGCAGCTTGAAACACTCTGATCCTGTCCTACTCCTGGGGAGAAACGAGCAGTATTTGAGAAATGAAACACTTAGCTCCTGAAGGAGGGAGTGAATAAGGCAAGCAGTGGCAGTACTGACCCAGCTCTGATGTGAAGGTCTGTAGGTGGGATAGCAGGAGTGCCTTGCATGGCATCCAGAACCAGATTTGCCCTTCAAGTGTGATGTTCCTGGACCTGTGGGCATTAAGCCATTACAAGGACTGGCAGTGTGAGGAAGGGCCCTATGAAGAATGCTGGCTGCATATGTGAGAGCTTACAGAGAACTGAGGTATCATGAGGGCACAGTGCCCATGACTTGGTGGTGCGTGAAAACTCGGCAGCAGTAGAATCTGAAGCTCCAGTACTTGTTTCATGGCCTGCTCCTTACTGTCACACAAGCTGGCATGCACTGGGTTGCAAAGTAAAGGGAGGGCTGTGTGCAGGTATGGGCATGCTGCTCCAGGCAGCTTGTGTGTGCTTTGCAGGAAGAGAGACCTGTGCTGCTGTAGGATGAGCACTGGGTTTTAACTTCTGCAGGCTAGAGCCAAAATCCAGGCTGGTGTTGGGGTCTGTCAGGCAGGGCTGTGGACCAAACTGATGAAGGCTAGATGGCCTGTGGCTGTTTCATGTCCTTACAACATAGTGCTCTCCTTTTTTCTTCCATCTCTCTGCCTGTTGTTTCTTTCTCTGTGAGCTCATGTTGCAGCAGAGGGGGAGGAACAATAAAAGTGCTGCTCGGTTCATGCCAGCTGCTTCCCCGAAGCCAAAGCTGGCAGGAGACCATGCACAGGAACGTGGGCTGAGCTTGGAGTGAGCCCCAAGTGCAGGGGTGGAGATTCCTTCCCACCCGGATCCTTGCATTTGGGGCTCCCCTTCTGCTGTGGTATCTGGCCCAGTTCTTTCATCACCCAAAGCTGGGGATTGCCCCGGGGGCTCACCACCCTTTTCTCTTCTAGAGCTGTTGCCTTGCCCATCACACACTTGCCCCTTTCCAGGTGGAGAAGAGCATCCTCTGTGGCAGCTTCAGGACAGATGTGCCCTGTCCTTGTAGGGGATGGGTGTGGTGACTCCCTGGCACTGCTGATCTTGGGCTTTAGGGGAAGTGCAGAAGTGCAGGCAGTTCCTTTTGAACCCCGGTGACCCTGAAAGCACCAGAATTCAGGCTGAGCTCTCAGTATCAGGATGCAATCTAAGCAGTACCCAATGCTGCTCTCTGTGTCCTTCCTCACACAGCGTGGTGGGGGAACCATGCCTGGGCTGCAGGTCCAGCCGAGGGAGGAAGGTGGTAAGTAGGTGCATGTGGGTCAAGGGGAGACCCAAGGGCTACCAGGCAGGCTCTGTTGCCAGCTCCTCCTTAGATCTCACTTCTCCCTGCCAGGTTTTCAGAGATGGAGCAGCTGAGACAGGAGGTACTCTCTGGGAGCAGCGTGTGTCTGTGCGGTCTGCAGGACTCAGACAAGGGCAGCAGACAGTCTCTGGCCGCACGATGGGGACTGCGCTGTGTCTGAGCGCACTAGGACATCTGGATAGGACTGTTGGCAAGGAGGCTTGAGCAGATTTGTGCTGGTGTATTAAATTGCCATTGTCCTCCTGTGCATTACTGCACTTATCTTTCCCCCGCAGCACGAGCAGGGGGTGATTTGGAGGAGCTTTGGGAGAACCCAGGGTCTGAGCGCTCGGGAGTCTTTCTGGCAACAGCAGAATGAAAAAGCAGAGCTTGCACACAATCAGGAGGTTGTGGCAAAGACCTCCCCCTGCCCTGAGCGCTTCCCTCATCCCTTTTGTACTCAGGTACAGACCTGCCCATCCCAACCTGCAGGGCACCCACCTTCCCGGGCCTCTGCGACTATTCCCACCCCTCCATCTCTTCGTCATCCCTTGGCTGGTTCCTCCGTGACTAATCCTGGAGCGGACACACAGGGGGGAGCTGCAGTCACCTCTATAAATCTGCCCTCTTGCTGCCTGGTTTTTGACAGTAATGAATGTGGGAGGAGGGATGGGGAGGGGTGGTGGGGGATGATAACCGAGCAGACGCCGGGGGTGCCGGGCTCCTCGCTGCTTTTTTGCAAGCTGGGCTATGGCAGATTGATTGACCCGTGAGCCATCGAGCAAACAAGGCAGTCAGGCTCTTCATTAGAGCATTAATTAGCTTCTAGGGGTTCTCCAGGGGCTGCTTCGTAAAGTTTGGTTTATTAGGACCTGTCAAGTTGAAACCATCATGGAGGGGGAGGGAGGAGGCTCCTCAGACTTGCCTTGGAGAAGAAGCTGGGGAGGCTTGTGCCTAAGCCTTACTTTGAGAATGGGGTGAGCCAGAGCTGTGCTTCCCATAAAACCCTGCACCCAGGTGGGCAGAGCGCTCTGCTGCTCTCCTGCTGTCCATGAGAAACCACCGCTCATGTGAGCCCGGACACAGTGGGCTAGCAGTGGCCAGAGAAGCCTAAGGACCTGACAGCTCTCCTTAGGAGAGCTCCTACCTCTTTGTCCAAGCCCATCCCTGGCAGCTGCAGAGACTGCTCAGTATCCCACCCATCCTTCCCTCTCAAGACTCGGTGTTGGGGATGGTTGCAACCCTGCAGGCTGGGGATGCTGGGAGGATGAGGAGTACGTGAGGCAGAGAAGAATTGGAAAACCAGGCTGCTTTATGGCATGCTTAATGCTGGGAGAGGAGGACCATTGCCAAGACATTTATGGAGTACAAGGAGAGGCTTCCCCTAACAAATGGAAATCAGATATTACTGTTAATGCTTTTCTTCCATTTCTTAGCAATGTCTGCATGAAAGGAATCCTCTCAGGGATGGATGTGAAAGGTGCCTTTCTCACAACAGGTGGCCAGTGGCGAACTGACCAGACTCTTGAAGGGAGGCTCAAACAAGTGTTTTCAAGGGCCACAAAGTGCCTACTTAAAAACCTGACACTTTCTGCTGCTGGCAGCATACTGCAATAAAGTTAAACAAGGAAAGCCAATGAGCTGGAAACTTCCTTACAGAAGTGAAGTCTGGAAACTTAAGTTTGCTGCTTGCTTGATCGTAGAGTGGTTTTTGCTCTGTAGAGTAGCACTGCTTCCCTGCTTTACAGCCGCCTGCTCCATCTGGCAAATAGTTGTACTCTTGCTTGAGTGATGAAGGAGTTCAAGGAGTGCTCAGGAGAGACAGGAGGCTGTTCTTTGGCAGCTGCAATTGCAGCACAGAGTAGTCTCTCATTTCCCTTGGGTGCTCGGGGACTTTCTCCTCTCCCTTCACTACCGGAGGGTAAGACCTGCTGTTCTGCCTCAGAGCTGCTGCTCTTTCCTATCGGCTTCCAGCATACTGAACAGCCAAAATGAAGGGGTTCAGTGTTGTGTGACCCAGGGCTGTCCCCTTGAACAGACCTGTGCTAGCAACCTCGCTATAGCACTTTTGCTTTACAGGTAGCACAGGTGGATTTGCTTCTTCCACCTCGTACCTCTGGTCATCTCCTGCCCCCTCACATTTGCCTTGAGGAGCTGTCTCCACATTTGCCAGGTTCTCTGGAACAGCTTCCCCACTTATATTTGCTGCTGCCTCCTTGGCATAGTTATTTATCCCAGGCTAGTATGTTGTGGTGCTTTTTCTCCCCTCTCAGCCATCACACCCTGCTCCAAACATCCCTGTCTCTCCATCTTCTCCATGTACCATTTCTATCACAGAATCACAGAATTGTAGGGGTTGGAAGGGACCTCGAGAGATCATCGGGTCCAACCCCCCTGCCAAAGCAGGCTCCCTAGCTCATATTGCTCAGATAGGCGTCCAGGCGGGTCTTGAATATCTCCAGAGAAGGAGACTCCACCACCTCCCTGGGCAGCCTATTAGACACAGCTATTAGACACAGCTGAGAAGTTCCTCTTCTCACTGCTGCTGTGGTGCATAATGCAACCTCTAGTGTTCAGGGGCTGGTCTGTAAATACAAATTTGGGGTGGGGGTCTCACCCATGGGCATGCAGCCAGGTGAAGATGCTCTCTCCCTGCCGTGCTCCAAGCAGGGTGCTTCCTGGCTGATCCTGTCAAGCTGGCTGTGGTTTTACACCTCACAGGTATCAGAGAGGTGCTCCGCCACGCCACTCAGCCAAGCAGATCTGGTCACACATCAGCCATGAGGTCACACCAGTGTCAACAGACCCAAAGCACCCTTAGCAAAATGCCATCTTCATCCCACAAAAAGACTGCCACGTTGAAATGAGCCCATCAGTGTGAGCAGCAGGGGAGGGAGCTCGTGCTGGATGCACTGCAGCGTTCCCAGCCCCGTGCTGGGGATGCTGACACTGTCCTTGTGGGGTCAGGGCTGCGATTCACCTCCCCTTGCCTTTGGTTTCCCATTTGGGAGCGGCAGTACTTGGCTCCTCTGCAGGTTTGCCCGTGAAATGTTTCTGTCGGAGCCAAGCGTGCCACGCTGATGGCAGCCTGCTGTGTTCAGGGCTTCCCTTGGGAAACGCACCCAAGGGCGTAACCCAGCAGGTTGGGCTTCAAATGTGTGAAGCATCTGGGGTGCTTCACGAGGGCGAAGGGGGTGGGAACACACCCTTGCACCTAGTGGGACCCTAACCTGGCCCAGCCCGCTCTGTGTGTGTCCATTGGTCTTACTGAAGGCAGTCGTGCTTTCCAGCCCCTGGACGAGACTGGCGGCGCCAGGAGACTGGGGCTCTGCTCAGAATGTGCTGCTCTCTTCAAATTAACTCTCTTCACGGTTACTTTTTCAGGAGCGATTTTTTCACTGGGATTTCAAAGCACTCTCTGCTTCTCTCTTTGATATCTCCTGAGCAGTTTTCCACTCCCATTTGCAGGGTGCGTACACAGAACCACGGTGTCAGCCTGTTTGCAGTCAGTGCACATACAACTTCTTTGATGTTGTCTTGAATGTTTTCTCTCCCCACACTTTAGCTTCTCATTAATTCCCTGTGTGCTCTCTTTGGACTGAAGTACTCTGCAGTGAACAGTACTTAGGCGTTGTCCAGCTCTAAAGCTTTGTGCATCCCTCATGTCCTTGAAGTCCTCAAAAGCAGAGTCAGCAGGGGCAGCCCTTGGGGGAGAGGGAGCACTGGTGATGAGCAGGTTTCCAGTTGGGTGTTGACCACTGTTCTCCTTCCCGGTCCATACATGGAGCCCCAGCCCCTTAGCTGCCCTGCTGGTCTCCACAAGGTGAGTGGCCTGAGGGCAGTAGGCTCAGTGCTGCAGCAGCACGATTTTTCTCTCACCATATTCTCAGCCCTCCAGGCTGGTCCCCAGCCCAGGTGTCCCTCCCTGCATGCCCAAGCAGCAGCTTTGGCTGTCCATCCTTGTGCATGGGACCTGTACTGCTTTTCTAGCTTCTATATCATGTGGGACACTTCTTATCATATGAGAAACTCCATGGTCCCCATCAGTCCTTCGTACAGGCAGGCTGTGTCCTCCTGCCTTGAGAAGAGCAGTGCCAAATAGTCAGGCGGAGGGGTGGCCCAGCCCTAAGTGCTGAGCATCCCCTGCCTCCCGCCTTGGTTGGATTGACAGACTGGTGGGACACTGCTGGCTGTACCCAGGGTCTTTGCTCTTCAACGTGATGGTGACCTGCATAGTCAGGTGGTGCCGCCGTGCCCAGGTAAAAGAAGCTAGCTCAGTAAAAGTAACCCAGCCATTTTTTCCTGTGACAATACCACCTTTTGAAATTAATTCCTCCGTGGCAGCAGAATAAACAGGGGCAATGTTTATCTGGATGTTTTTCCAGAGCTTTGATTCATATGGGGCTGATAATTTGGGGGTTTCTACCTGCTCTGATACTGATCAAAGACTAAATTCCTGGGTTCACTCAACCTGCGAACCGCTTCCTTAACAGTGACATGTCAGGCTCCAGGCTTGGGGTCTCCTACCCTAATGTGCATACATGCAAGTTGGACCCCAGGGCCGCCTTGCATGCTTAGATAAGAATTTGGCACAATGTTCAAGAAAATTCATACAGTTTTCCCTGTCCTAGAGAAGCAGGGAGTCCAGGTAGTGATGGACCCGTAGCCCATCCTGCTGTAATACTTCCCCTACCCTTAAGGAGTTCGAGACAATTCCTTGAGGGGCGACAGATGGCTCATTCTGCTTGGTTGTTGCTCCACACAGTAAATGGATTTTCCTGTTAATGTGTGAAGGCAGCAGCCTCAGGAGTGCTCCGGGTGCAGGTGGAGCTGATCCGGCACTTGGTCACACAGCAGGAGGGGATCCTGATCGCTGAGGCGTGCTGCTGGTGGCACGGTCCTGTCCCATTCCTGGTGCCAGCTCCCTTTACTAAACCTGCGGTGGTAAGGAGCAGTTAGAGGTGAGTGGAGCAAGGAAGCTCTTGGGTGGGTTCAGTTGGGTCCTTCTTGGAAGACTTCTGTCTTTGTGCAGAGGGCAGCACTGGCATCCTGGGGCTGGCAGGGCTGGCATGAGCAGCAGCCAAAAGATTTCATGGTCCTGCCTGAGGTCTGTCTGGAGAGCTTGCTCTCTGGATGGCAAGAAACCAGCATTTCATACTGCCCTGAGCGTCTCATCTCATCTCATCCCTCTGTGCGTGGCAGAGAGCTTTTCAGCGGAGCTGCTGGAAACGCTCCGGTCAAGTCGGGTGTGTGCAGACGTGCCGAGCGCTGCGGGGTGCAGCGGTACTCTCAGCGTGCCCCCTACACAGACGTGTTAAGCATTTTTTTGGCACCCTGTTAGGAAATTTGGCCATCAATGGCCAGCCCCCCGAGTGCTCTGGGAGCTAGTGTGTGGTACTGCTGTGTGTGTTGTAACTTGCTCCTCAGGTACATTTAATTACTTTTTTTCCTAATTGACAGAGCGCTGCTTTGTTTGAAATCTCTCTGATGAGGGTTTGATTAAACATCTCAGTATGTTATTTTTTTTTCTTTCTTTATCCTCTGTGGCTGTAGCTTGGTACTGAATCTGTCTTCCAGTGATCCTATCTCCATATTTTAATTTACAAGTGAGCAGTGAGCCGTATATTGTCTTCTGACAGCAGGCACAACTCATGCTGGGAATCTTTTATTCTTCCCTCCCCTGCTCTCTCTCCTGTGCAACTTGCACATTCATTTCAAGGTTTGGCAGGAAGGTGTCTGGGTGTAGGTTTGTGGGGCATTTTGCTTTGGGGTATATTTGTTTATTTCTCAAATCGACCTTGAGTCCTTGCTGTCCTTCAAGAGCGAGTTAGTTTCTGCTTCTCAGGGAAGCTCTTGCTTTTCCCAGGCCAGCAGCATGTCCCCACTGGTGGTCTCTGGATTAACCATGGCCAGACCTGGGGACTGAGGGCTACCTAGCTGTCTCTATCCTTGCAGCTATGCATACGTCCCTCTCCACAGACTTATGGCTTCCGGGTTTGAGAGACTTTCCAGGTCACATCGCACGCTTCCCGAGGCCCCGCTCGGTTATCTGCTAGTTCGTTAGCTGCTCCTCCGCCTCCAGCATGACACGGCTGGTAATCCCAGGCTGTCCCCTAGCCAGACAGATGTCCTTGTCACCGCCTGCAGCCTTTGCACCACAGCATGTGGCATGCAGCGATGGACTTGACCCACAACCTATGTGTCTGGTAGGTCAGCAGCCTGACTGTGCTGCTTTTAGGGAGCAGGGAGGGTAGGCATCAGGCTGCATCTCAGTAGGTTTGGCTGATGCAGTGCTCACCTTCTGTAGTGCTGAAGCTGGTGTGGGTACAACAGAGCATCTGATGCAGGCAGGTCACAGAATCACAGGTCCATAGGGGTTGGAAGGGGCCTCCAGAGATCATCAGGTCCAACCCCCCTGCCAAAACAGGCTCCCTAGGACAGGTCGCACAGGTCAGCATCCAGACAGGTCTTGAATATCTCCAGAGAAGGAGACTCCACACCCCCCTGGGCAGCCTGTCCCAGGGCTCTGTCACCCTCACTGTGTAAAAGTTCTTCCACATATTGGTGCAGGACTTCCTGTGCTCCAATTTGCAGCCATTGTCCCTTGTCCTGTCCCCACAGACCACTGAGAAGAGGCTGGACATTTTCCCCTGTGTCCCACACTTGCAATATTTATAAACATTGGTAAGATCCCCTCTCAGCCTTCTTTTCTCAAGGCCGAATAGCCCCAGTTCATTCAGCCTTTCCTCACAGGGGAGATGCTCCAGGTCCACCACAGGGTATGAGGGGAGGTGCCCTTTCTGCTTGTTACAGCACCCATGGCCAACATTTTGCGTGCATCAAGCTGTGCTTCCCCAAGCTGTGGTAGTACTGTGTGCTTCAGGGCTCGTGCCTGTGCTTGGGGCTCGATTTTGGACTGGGGGTGTTGGAACAGGTGACGGTCAGCGTGGATGTGCACTGAAGTACCCAGCTTGTCGTCCTGCAGCAGCAGGCTGTGAGGATGGGGAACGGCTGCGCCTGCTGGGTTGTGGTGTGGCAGCTTGGTGAAGGTACTGAAATGCAGGTCACTTGGTGGTTTATTCCTGGCCTCTTTCTGCCCCCTGAGGGGAGCTGGCTCCTAGGTTTGCTTCTGGGGTTGGCAGCCCACACCAGGCTGTGCTACAGGAGGCATCATTTGTGGGATTCACATCAGGAACAGTAATTTTGGGAGAGAAGTGTCACATAACTGTTTTTTGTCAAAACATGAGCAGTACCTGTAGGGAGGAAGAGACAAAAAGCAGGCAGGGTCAAGCCTCTTGAACCCCAGGGAGGTGGGGGTGGCATTTGTGTGGCACCTGGGGTGATGCCAAGGACATGACCTGGGTGGGTGAAAGCATGCCTGCCCCTTCTTGCTCTGCGCAGGGGCTCTGCCCTGGCACATCCCTCAGTGGAAGGGCTGTCACACTGTCTCTCCAGAGCAGTCAGGCAGGGCAGAGTGGAGTTGGATTAACAGCCTGTCTGATTGCAAGGAGACAGTGCTGTCCCTGCAAGGGAGGAGCGGGGGGGGACGGGGGGGGGGAGGTGGTGGGAAAGGTGACCCACATCCATGTAGACTAGCAGTCACTCAGTTTAGTGGCTTGTCCAAAGACCCATCTTCACTACACAAGGGAAGAACAGCATGCAGAAGCAAGGATTTAGCCTTATGAAATAAGGAGGCTAGAGAGCTTGCAGGAAGTCCTGCAGAAGTAGGAGAGCTCCAGCTGTGTCTCTGTTGCTTTTGCAGGCAGACCTACGTTCTGCTTTTGTTTGCATGTCCAACGCAGAGCAACCCACCTGCAACCAGGGCCTGAGTGGTTTGGGGACCACCGAAACTTTTGGCAACTGTAAAAACTTCTGGCATTGCTCTGACACCAGCGCTGCTCAAGGTCAATCAAGATGGCTGGTTTGGTGTTCAGAGTCGAAGCCTCTGCTATTTTGTCTGCCCACCTGGAAGGGGGCAGCAGCTGAGCCATCCTCGGGAAAGGGTTAACGTTGTCTCCTTCCCATGGAGCTGCTCTCCCAGTAATTCAATCATGGCAGCCTGTTTGCAGGCAATAATTCATTGTTATAGGAACACTACAGTAAAGTGACAAGTTAATAATGGCAGTAATAATGGCAGGCAAAGTCTAATGCTATTTCCCTGTCTTCTGCTCCTGTTGCACCAGCAGCCTCCCATGTTGGCTAATGCAATTTTCAACCTTGCTAATCCAGTTTCAGGAGGAATTGTGTTCTGTTAAAAGAGAATAACAGGAGTGGGGAGCTGTGCTGCCGTGTTCCTGCCCTCTCCAGGGAGGCTGTCCCAGCGCTCTGAGTCTTTGTCTTTCTTTTGCGGTGATTTCTACGCCGCGGTTAAGGCTCATGAGCAAGGTCTTCCTAGGAACGCCTCATCTTCCCCCCTTCTGCAAATGCCTTTCCTCTGATGCCTCTTCGCTGAGAGGAGGGCTCCCACGTGTTTCTCTTCTGAAGGTTGGTTTGCTTTCAGCTAACCTAGTAAACCTGAGTCACCCGCGCCTCGTCACGCTGAGTCAGAAGGCTGGCGCATACTTGCCTGACTCCTTTCGCCCTGGTTCCCCGTGGTCATTCACATGGGTGTCCTTGCAGTGCGTGGGGAGGTGGAGGAGGTTCTCCAGCCTTGCTTTGTGGAAGGGAGAAAGGCTGGCAGAGGCACCGAGCGTTAGTGCATGTCTAAGCCTGTGTCTGAGCCTGTGGCAGCGTAGCGACCTGCACGTGGGTCTCTGAATCCCCAAGGAACATCACCCCCACCCCAGGAGGAATTTGAGTGCTTTTCAGGTCCTAGTGAGGGAAATGATGAGACACCTCTGAGTTGTGAGCCAGGCTGAGGGGTCAGATGAGAGTTTCTGCCAAAAGCCTGGCCAGTACCCTTCAGGGTTGTGCGCCGAGGACACCGGGGTGAGACGAGTTCCTCACAGGAGTCGCTCCTTGGGGCCGTGCTCCCTGCAATTAGTCTCTTCCAATCAGCATGCTAAACCTTGTGTGTAGTGTTTAACTGTGGCGGGGTTTGGGTTGGCTTGGCCCCGTTTCCACCCCACACAGACACACGCTCTGCACCTCAGCACAATGAAATCCTGATGGAGTCTTTTAAAAGTAGGACATTCCCCAGGAAAACTTTTTGCAGCACTTCCATCATTCTCCCCAGGCGAAAAGCGTCTTCTGGAGGAGCTCTCCCCAGAGGGAGACAGCCTCCAAAGTGGGACACCGCCTCCCTGCTACAGTGACAGGGCTCCCCGGGGACTCGGAGGGCTGGTGGTGGCTGTCCTCCTGCCCACCCCTGCTGTGCCACGGTCATTGGCTCCTGCGGAGCTGGCTCCTTCCCCACCCAGCAGCCCCCTCCTGGTTTGCTGCAGGGCAGCACGCTGGGGTTTTGTGTGGGGCTTTTTGGCAGGGGGGAGGGTATCTTCAGCTGCAACTAAGTCTTGCCATTCCCAGGGCTTGGTAACAGTGGCTCCCAGGTGGGAAGTGAACTCCTACTACTGTATTTTCTTGCTGCCTACAAGGGAAGGTGCTGTAAGGAGTCTGAGACCGAGCATCTTTTTATTGACAGCATTTTTAGGTACAGATTTACCGAAGTGCTTTGGCAAAGGTAGGTGTTGTAACCCCTGCTTGATGATTAGGAAACAGAGGGGAGGGAGCCAAGTGGCTTCACAGTGACAGCAAGTCAGCAGAAAAGCTGTGTGGCAAATCACCACTTCTCTCCTCCTCTGATGACTGCTTTCCCTTCCCCCAAATGTTTGTATAGATGCTTACTTGTGTAGCCCAGCTTGGGGAGACTGCCTGCTTGAGTGTGCGTAGAAACCCCCCTAGCATATCTATCAGCAGGCCCAGCACCTAGCTGTGCTGTAGCTTGCTGTGGTTGTGAGGTGTGTCAGACCTTTCCCCTGTCCCAGAGGTGCAAGCTTTATGGGCCAGAGGCTGCCACGGGTAACCCGAAACAATGTGTGTCCCTGCAGACGAGCGAGGACATTGTCCTCAGCCTGGGAATTGGTGTAAAGGGACTGTGATGCTGGAGGAGGGTCTGTAGAGTGAGTGATCTAGCAAGCTTACAGGCTTGCTGTGGACCGCCTAGTATCTTTACCAGCCTCTCCACCCTAAGAAGCATGTAGCATCCTCTATTGTCTGAGCCAGGCTCCAGTGTAAGTCATGACAGATTTAACGTCCCGGATCTCCTCCAGCCCGTGCACCAGGATGTCCTCAGCGGTGTGGGGGAGAGCGTGTCTCCCTGCTGTCAGAGGGCTGATGTCTTCTGTGCCAGTGCTGTCTGCAGGGCCCCTGCCTGAGCACCACTGCAGCTCAGTGCCCACATGTGTTCTTCATGGGCTGGGAGACCAGGCTGGCTTAAAAATGAAATGGGGGTTGTAACCATGACTTGTTGCCAGTGTAAATTGAAAGCCTCAGTAGTGTATGTAGGACCAATTACAGTGCATCAAGGTATGATATCCTCTTTACTGGCACCCTCCAGGGAGCCGGGAGACGTTGTGGCAACAGGATTATGGTTCGCAGATGATGCGTGCAATAACTTCACCTAGACACACGCACCTGTTTCCCTGGCTAAGCAGATGTTTGGGAGGCTGTTAGGAGAACATCAGCCCCTTGACAGCGTGGCAGAAAATGCCATGTAACCTTGCCCATTCGCATCGCTGCGCCCACCATCAGTGGAGCGCTGGAGCAGCCCTGCTCCGGCACACCGAAACCCATCCCCTGGGGCAGGCCAGATCAGCTCAGCGTTTGAAGGCGAGCCCTTCCCTGGCGCTCTGCCCAGGCAAATCCCCAAGCGAGGAAAGGGAGTTTCACCCGTGTCAGGAGGGTGAGGTTTGGCTGGCACGGTGCCTGGGGATGTCAGTCGTCTCGCAATCTAACTCACACACCAGCAACTACTATCACTTCCGTGCCGTGCAGGCGTCTTTAAACATGACCTGGCAAGCTGCACGGGTGTCCTGGTTTCAGCTATGACGGAGTTAATTATTTTTAGCAGTGGATGGAATGCCATGTTTGGGTGTTAGGATGAGAACAGTGCTGATAGCACCCTGATGTTTCTGGTTGTTGCCGGGCAATCAAGGACCTCTCTCAGTTCTTCATACTTCCTTACTAATGAGAAAGGAGGGGACGCAGCCAGGACAGGTGACCCGAATTGGCCAAAGAGGATATTCCATGCCAGTTACGTCATGCTCAGTATAAAGGGGGACTGGGGGGAAGAGGAGGAGACAACGCCAGGACGGGCAGTTTCTGGGTCCGGGACGGCTCTAAGCTGTGCGGCCTGAGTTGTGTGGTTTGGTGAGAAACTGCATTGTGTATCACCAGTTTCATCTATTTTGTGCTTTAAACTCCTGTTATTGTTATATCTAGTTTTCTGTTATTGTTTAGTAAACTATCCTTATCCCAACCTGCGTGGTTCTGGTTTCTAGGTTGTGGTTTCTTTTCCTCCTTCTTCCTTCCCTTTTCCCCCTCCCCCAACTTTCCTTCCCCCTTCCTTTTAAAAGTACAAGCGACTGTGTGGGGTGCGGCCCTCGGCTGGGGCAAAACCACAACGGGGCACAGCGAGGCCTGCCTGGCGCTGGAGTAGACTTACCACCAGGATGGAAAGAGATGGGCTCCCCTGGCAGCGTGTTGTACCATTAGCATCGCCCTGGACTGCTTCACTTCAGGGTTTGGGGTTTTTTTTCCCCCCCTTTCACATCATTTTTCCCAAATGCAAAGTGAGCCCTTTGGATTAGTTTGCCAGTCTGTGAATGGGGCTTCTGGTCCCCCCGTTCCTGTGGCAGAGCAGAAGTGCGAGCAGCCCCGCAGAGCTTCCCGTGCCTTAACCGGATTGCAGACAGAGGATCTCTGCTCTGCCTGAGCAAGCAAACCCACCCCCAGCCCCAAAGTGAAGCTGCTCTAAGGTAACCCCTGTGTCACAGTGTTTCCACCTCAGCTTGTGGTCTGTAAAAGCTGCGAAATGCTTCTGTGGGATCTGCAGGCGGTAACGAGGAGGTAGGTGCACATTAATTATTCAGGAGCCAGTGCCTGGACCGGGAAGCATTTGGTGTTCACAGATTGGGAAAGACTAACTGAGTCCTCTCGAATTCTGTGGGAGGGAAGCAAAACCTGCACTTGCATCTTCCGTGGTGTGCCTCAGTTAGGCAAACAAGTCGTGTTAGATGAGAGGTGCAGTGGCAGGGGTGTCATTATGTATCACCGATACCTCTAATCTAGCTGAAACGTCACACGCGGCGTGACGAACCTGTGCAAGCCCCGCGCAGCCTAGCAAAGGGAAGACCTGCAGTTCCCTGTCAGGGCTTCCTGCTCCAACCAGGAGCAACCACCTCGACAAGGTTTGGGGGATGCTGTGCATGTGTGGGCAAATTCCCAAGCGCTGGCTGCAGTGGCTGCCAGGGAGGGCTTGGAGGGCTGGGGTGCATGTGTGGGATTTAAGCTCGGGTTTCTGCCAGAGTTAACAAGTTTTCTTCCTCTCCAGCCTCGCCCCCACAAAAGATGTCTTCCTGAGTGTTGAATGGAAGCAGGGGGAGCTGCGTGGAGGTCAGGCAGGAGCCCAATGGGTGACTTCAGGGGTCTGTGCTGTTTGTACCCAGTAAGAGTGGCCGTGACTATGGTCTGAACGCAAGCCCTCACTGCTTCACTGAAGCACATCGGTCATGTAGAAGGTGTGGGTCTGTTGCCCCAAACACCAAGCTTAACATTACTCCATGCCCATCCTCCTTATTTCCAGCTCCTGGACAGGGAGGAACGCTTAGATCTCAGCAGCTCAGGTCTGTGCATACCCTGGCTCGCTCTGTGTGTGTGTGTGTGTGTTGATACTGAGCAACCCTGCCACACGCAGCATGTGTATATACTGCATTTTAATAGATATAGGGCTACTGACTTAACATACACGGTTGCTATAGTAACAGAGGTTTCCTTAGTAACGGTTGCAGCAAATAATCCAGTACCAATTAAAAATAAACTGTTTGGAAAGGGGGCTGGGGGAGAAAGGAAACTGCTGAGAATCATCTTCCCCTTTATTGGTTCATCTCCCGGGGACTTGGAAGATTGATTAATGCTTGAAATAACCTTTCTTAACCAACAGTGAGACAAAAAGGTGGGACAAGTGCGGGTGGGGTGGCTAAAGCTGCTGTCCCGATGTGAAACAAAGGAGGAGTGTCTCTGGAGTATGGCAGAAATAACACGGGGTGATGCTAAATCTCTCCATTAGGTTGAAGTCCCCAGGGAAGAAAAACAAGGGACTGTTTCCCTCCTTCCACCGTCTTCATGCCATACTGGTAACACGGCCATCAAGTCTTTATTAGCATACTGATTAAAGCCATGGGCAATCCAGGCTCCAGGGGATGCCTATCTCTCTGATGCTGTGTTAGAGCAGAAAGCAATGCTGTGGTGGGGGTTCCTTCCTCTCTCCCATTCCATGTTGTTTGCCTGTGCCCGTCCTCCCCCTCATCTCAGCCCTGCTGCTCATGGGTTGTGCCGACAGGCATCCGAGACCCCAGGGGAAGCTGTAAGCAAAGCGTGATGCAAAGTGAGGAGCCCCTGCCTTGGTGACGGAGAGGAGACGTTACTTCCTTGCAAACACAGGATGCGTGGGACGGGTTTCCAGGGTGTGGATGGGCACAGCTCCCCTGGCAGCCTCCAGCTGTTTGTGCCTGTGGTGCCACGCTTCTGTCGTGCTGCTCGTGCCCAGGGCGCTCGCTCAATTTCCTTATGAGGTGTACCAGACATCAGCAGGATCCCTGCACCTGTCAGCAAGACAGCATGCATGCCCCCTTTCAGAGGGGCCAGGCGGTGGGAGATGTTGGGACTGGCTGGGCTGGAGCAGGGGACACGTCTTCTGCCCTTGAAGACCCATCAGTTGTCAGGACACCCTCTGTAAGCACTGCCAGTGTTTTGATGCTTCTCCTCACAGGGTGCACCAGGAAGGGGCTCTGCACAGAGGGGAACCTGCTGCCTGCCAGACCCCCATGCACGCTGTGTCCATTGCAGAGAGCCTCCCCCCCTGTTTTCCCGACTATGCCTCCATGTCCTGGATAATGCGTTGTGCTTCACACTCAGCCTGGGGCTCATCCCTGTGGGCTGTCAGATCTGGGCGTCCTGGGTCCTCAGGCTGGAGAGGAGGTCCTGGTGGTGCGGGAGAGGGAAGCAAGGGAGGGAGGCAGTGGCAGAGCTGCTCCTTGCCTGAGGTCTCTAGCAGGCAGGTCTTCTGGGCATGCCATACATAAGTGTCACAGGAGGGCGCTTGGTGTCCTCCCCTGCAGATGGGGTCAAGGCTCCCGCAAGCTTTATCTCCTGCTGGGAGAGGAATCTGAAACCACTGTGTGTGTCTCTGCAGGCACCAGAGCTGATGACACTCCCGGGTCATCCTCATCGCCGTGTTACCAATTAGCTACCCGTGTGGGGGCTGCAGTTGCGCTTGGGAAGCCGAAGGAGGTGACATGCCAGTAGGGTTGCTTCTGCAGGCTGTGTGGTCCATGGTGGACATGGAGCCAGACCTCCTGGCTGCTGGAGCAGAGCTTGCCTCCCTGCTGAGTCTTTCCACTCTGGTGCTCTTTTATGTTTCCAGTTGTGCCCTTTTGCTCCCCTAGCTCTTGCGTGTCTCTGGGTTACATGTCACTGAGATGGGTGCCATGTGACAGCAGTAGATTCTCATTTAATTCACTCTTCCTGGAAATGGTTTTCTGTGGAACTGGTCAAGAGCTCATTGTCCTGAGGTGCAAGCAGTATGACTTCACCATGAAAAAAACCCACTGAGTTCAGGGTGTAGTCTTCTGGCCTCGTTTGGTGCCTTGGACCACAGCAAAAAAAGAAAGGGAATCTTTTAAAAGACAAACTGTGAAAAAACAGCTTGTTGCCAAGGGACACGGTAGGAGGGTCCAGGAATAGAGGGGGTGTGAAAGAAGAGATAAGATTTGGTAGGAGAACATCTAAACAGGTGTTTGTACCCACTAAGAGTGGCTCTGAACGCAAGCCCTCACTGCTTCACTGAAACACATCGGTCATGTAGAAGGTGTGGGTCTGTTGCCCCAAACACCGAGCTTAAAATTACTCCGTGCCCATCCTCATTTCCAGCTCCTGGACAGGGAGGGATGGAAGTGAGACCTAGGCAAGAGCAGCCATGCCTGCAGCTGGGGGAGGACTCTCTGGTCCTCCCCAAACCAGGTGAGTTTCTTCTCTATGTTAATAACCCACCTCTCCTGATCCTTCTCTGTGCCTCCCTTGCAGTGACCAAGCTACAGGTGAGCAAGTCGAAGCGGAGCATCACTCTGGTGGAGAACCGGCCCATTCCCCTCAACTGCTCGGTGAAGTCCCAGACCAGCCCCGACTCGCACTTCGCCGTGTTGTGGTATGTCCACAAGCCCTCCGACGCCGACGGCAAGCTCATCCTGAAGACCACCCACAGCTCAGCCTTTGAGTACGGCACCTATGCGGAGGAGGAGGGGCTGCGGGGCCGGCTGCAGTTCGAGCGCTCGGCATCAGGGGGGCTCTTCAGCCTGACAGTCCAGCGGGCAGAGGTCCGAGACAGCGGCAGCTACTACTGCCACGTGGAGGAGTGGCTGCTCAGCCCCAACCATGCCTGGTACAAGCTGGCAGAGGAGGTGTCGGGGCGGACGGAGGTCACCGTCAAGCAGCCAGGTACCACACAGCGTGCCGGCGGGCTCCTCTTGGCGTCAGCCCTCATGCACAGCTCGTGAGCTCACTGAGCTTTCCAGGACAGCAGGGATACTCTGTTCTTTCTGCTCTGCCTTGCATCCTCATGTCTGTGTGTCCTTACACAAAGAGGGATAATTTTCCCCCTTCAGTGTGGCCCTCATCCATTTAGGCTGGGTTGATGTGCATTTCAGTGTCCCCACATAAAGGTTGTTCTTCCCCAGCTATCCAGAAGGCCACTGTCTCCTGCCAGGTTTCTTGATCCTCTAGAGCATCATGTAGTGAGAGTGTCAACTAGTGACCTACTGAGAGAGGAACCATGCATGCCTGCCTGGGAGAGCATCTTTGTGTTGTGTTTAGTTTTAGTCCGTGCCTGTATCCTGGCAGGCACAGTGAGCCTGGTCTCTTCTCCCTCTGTGCTCTGCACTTGAGATGTGAGTAACAAGTTTAATGAAGTGGGGAGAGTGGCTGCCAGAAAGGGAGAAATCTGCTCTGCTGGTGGTTTCCATGGCAGTGGGCATCACCGGTAAAGATCAGCTGATGGAGGAGCTAAAGATGCCACTTACAACCTGGGGACAGAACCATCGTTTTGTGTGTGGGGTGGGGGGACACAGGGAGGCAAGCATCATCTTTGAGACACCACATGTGTTGCTGAGGCAAAGCATCAGTACTTGATGCTCCACGTACCTGGTCCAGGAGGATAAAACTCCTCGGGCAGGAGGGATACACCTGGATAGCAGGGCTGGCCTGGGACACTTAATGCATTTGTTCTGTTTGGCTAGACCCAGGCTCTGTGGACTGGGGTGCAAGAGGGATATTCTGTATGGTCCCTAGCGCAGCTTTGCCTGGTCCCAGGGAGCAGAGCAGGCCAGAGCATGCCACTCGCTGCCACTCCCAGCTCCTCGTTTCTGTCTGCAGAGTCCCAAGATGGCTGTGGGATGGTCAGGGAGGGGGGAGCTGTGATCTGCCACTTCCTTTGCATCGCCTGCCTCTTTCTGGGAAGTACGGTGCCCGTTGTTTGCTGCAGCAACTGTACCAGGGAAGTCCAAACTGCGCCCCTGGAAACAAGTTGTGAAGGAGTTAGGAGTGTACGACACGTCATTTCGCATAAAATTGCTGATTGCAGTCTCCCTTCCCCCCCCACCCTCTATTAATGAAATTGTGGAGCACAAACCAGGGACATTCCCAAGGCAGCAAAACACTGTGTGTGACTTTGCCTTCGTGCCACTTCTTGTTTTGCAGTGGTGGTTCCTTATAATCAGCTGTCCGTTCTCCACCTTGACTTTTTTCCCTTTTCCCACTGCTGGAGGGTTTACTGGTCAGAAGACCCTAGGAAACACGAGTCCTCTTTTCTTTGCCTCTTTTTTTTTTTCCCCCCCTCTCATCTTTTTCTTTCCTCCTCTTCCTTGTTTCTGGCATCACACCCCAGGGTTGCAGCCATGTGGGGCGGGGGGGTGTGGTAAGCCCTCGGTCACTGTGCGTTTTCCCACAGATAACCGCCTGCAGGTGAACCAGACTCACAAGAACATCACGGTGCTGGAGAACCAGTGGGTGACCCTGGAGTGTGTGGTCAGCAGCCGCACCAGCCCCTCATCCCAGCTCTCAGTGGAGTGGTACGTCTGGAGGCCGGGCCACACGGAGAAGGAGGCGGTGGCCTGGCTGAGCTGGCAGAGCACCCTGCGCTACGGTGACCTGGTGGCACTGAGCGACCTGCGGAGCCGGCTGCACCTGGAGAGCCCATCCCCAGGGCTCTACCTCCTCTCCATCCAAAACGCCACTGTGCGGGACAGCGGGGCCTACGACTGCCGTGTGGAAGAATGGCTCCTGAACCCCAGTGACCGCTGGTACAAGCGGGCAGAGGACCTCTCCGGACTCATGACGCTCACTGTCAAGCAGCCAGGTGAGGAGGATCCTCATGCCAGCAGCTCTGAGCAGCGCTCTGCCCTCTTGGTCCGACTGCATGAGTCACCGTCTGCCTGTCATTGACAGCAGGTCTGGGCAGAGGGCAGGACCCATGTGCTACAGACCATGCTTTTATGCGTGTCTTCTTGGGTGCACCCTTGCTTTTCTGGAAAGAGTGTGAAGCAAGCCCTGCAAACATGGCTAGCTGGCCTCGGGATTTCATCACCACTGTATCTGCAAATTAATTTTTGTACAGATTTGATAGGATAGGCTTCTGGTTGTATTCACATTCGGGTTGAGAATGAGATGGCAGAGGCTATCTGTGCTCCACAGGCATGCGCTCCAGGGGCAGGGTCCTTGTGTGAGGATAGGGCAGCAGAGGAGATGGAGATCCTTACTGGTCTCCAGGCAGTTCTCACACTGCTGCTCCCCCTTCTGCAGATGCTGGGTGTGCAGCTCCAAGAGTTTGTCAGTTGGCATGAGGGCTCAGGTTTCTCCGTGGGGCAGGAGCTGGGTATGAGGAACCTGTCTCTATATAGACAAGGGGGCACTTAGAGGCTTTGTGGCCTCCCTCTTGCCAGTGAAAGTGGCTGAGGTGGATCTGGCTGCCTTAACACCACCATTTTGGCCATACCAAAATGGGAGGGCAGCAGGTATCAGGAATCACTGCAGGCATTGCTGCAGCTTTCCAGGAGCTGGTGCAGAAAGAAATGCTACAGAAGTTCAAACCAGGGAGGAAGCTCCAGTTCCAGAGGGTTGGGCATAGTATAGAGTAGAACAGAATTATTGCAGCTGGAAGAGGCATAAAACCAGTCCAACTGCTTGACAAATTCAAGGCCAACCAGAAGTTAAAAGGGCGAGGTGGTGCTTACTTTTTAAGGGCATTGCCTGAATGCTTCTCAAATGCTGATAGGCCCAGGGCATTGACCACCTCTCTAGGAAGCCTGTTCCAGCATCTGACCACCCTCTTGGTAAAGAAATGCTTCCCAGTGTCCGGTCTAGACCTCCCCTGGTGCAGCTCTGAACCATTCCTACATATCCTGTCACTGGATCCCAGGGATCAGAGAGCAGCAAGGTCACTCCTCAGCCGCCTTCTCTCCAAACTAGGAAAACCCCGAGTCCTTAGCTGCTCCCCACATGACATGCCTTGCAGCCCTTGCACCAGCTTTGTTTCCCTTCCCTGGACACATTCAAGGACCTTTACATCCTTCCAAAATTGTCAGATCCAGAACTGCCCATGGTATTCGAGCTGAATAGAGCAGGACAATCCCCTCTTCTCACCGACTGGTTACGCTGTGTTTGGGGTTTGCCCTCCTGGCTGCCAGGTCACACTGCTGACTCCTACTGAGCCTGCTGTCAGCCAACATCCCTTTCAGCAGGGCTGCTCTCCACACTTATACTTGTGTCTGGATTTACTCTGCCCTCAGTGCAGAATTTGGTATTAGGACTTGTTAAATTTCATCCCATTAATCATTGCCCAGTGCTCCAATCTATATAGATCCCTCTGCAAGGTCTCTTGTCCCTCAAGAGATTCAATAGCACCTCCCAGTTTGGTATCATCAGCAGGTTTGCTGGTGATGCATTCAACTCCTACATTCAGATCACTGATGAACAGGACCAGGCATAGAATTGAGCCCCGAGGAACACTGCCAGTGACCAGTCCCCATCCAGATGTAGCCCCATTCCCTACAGCCCTTTGAGCTCCGCCCTCCAGCCAGTTCTTCACCCAGTGCACTGTGTACCTGCTCATCTCACAGCTGGGCAACTTGTGCAGAAGGGTGCTGTGAGGGACAGGGTCAGAAGCCTTTGTAAGATCCCGAAAAACTACATCCACCACCTTCCCTTCACCCGCTAGGCAGGTGACCTTGCCACAGAGAGAGATGGAATTCAGCAGGACTTTCCCTTTGCAAACTTTGACTCTGCCTGATGATTGCATTACTTAAATGCCTTTCAAGTAGTACCCAGTACAATCTTCTCCAGAATTTTTCCAGGAACTGAGGTTGGACTAACAGGTCTGTAGTTCCCTGGGTCTTCCCTCAACCTTTTGTAGATTGGAATAACACCGCCTGGCTTCCAGTCAGCAGGGGCCTCCCCAGGCTCCCCAGACCTTTGGGAGATGATCAGGAGGGCTCCCGCCATAACATCCACAGGTCCCTTACAGTGTCAGGATCCACAGATGGAAAAATCACCATTCCCACGCTCAGGAGCAGGGTGGGAATGGTTATGGCCCTCATCTGCTGGGTACTTCCCAGCACATAAATCAGTGGCTCAGCGAGTGCTGCGGCAGTGCCCGGTGCCGGCCCGTTCCGGCCGGGTGTCAGTGTTCCCAATCGTAACTGGGCAGCGGAGCTGGCTGAGAACTGCCAGCCCTGCCAGAGGGGAGGCGGGGAGTGAACGGCAGGGGAAATCCTTGTGGCTCATTCCGAATTGCGGAAGGATGTGGCGTGGGAAGAAGAGAGGGAGTCGGGAGCGCACTAATTCAAGATAATGTATATTCTTTTTTCTCTAGAAGTGCTTTGTTGTTGTTGTTTGGTTTTGCTTTCACAGCAGCCAGTACTTAACAAAATGACTTAACTTGCTTGTGACTCATCTCTCATTAGCGAGGATCTCCGTGCTCATCTTTCAGAACTATAATCATGAGCAAAGGTGGGGACACACACACAACTTCTAAGCACTTTCAGACAGCAGTTCTCCTCTTTCTGTTTAAGCTGCTGAGGTGGGGGAGGCTCTGTGTTGATTTTGACAAGCCATTTCCTTCCTTTCCTTCTTTTTACGTCAGTAGTCCCTGAAACCTCAGGACTTTCCTCATTCCTGTTTCTGCTCAGGAGTCTTCCCAGGGAAGATGTGAACTGAAACTCATGTTGCCGACAGCCTGGAGAGCTCTGGTCTTCATGAAGATTTCCCTTATGGGACCATTTAAAAAGTGTAGGGCAGGTGCTATAATGGGAAGCCCCACTGGGCACCGCAGCCCAGCAGCTGATGAGAGCTGGGGGACAGCAGTCCCCTCCTCCAGGGACACCTGGGCTCTGCTCAAGGCGGGGCTTGGTCAGCTACCTTCACTGGAGGAGAAAGCGCCTCTCCCTTTGGCGTGCCCTTCCCTGCTCAGCTCCTGCATCGGAAGGGGCTTTTTAATCTTGAAATGATGGCTTAGATCCAGACTGATTGGGATCCCTGGGGTATGTGTTCCCTGGCAAGATGACTAAACCAAATGTTAATTGCTCTCGAAGTCAGCCTTTAATCAATTCATCTTGGGTTCTGGCTGCTGTATCTCAGTTTGGTAAAAACATCTCTTTAGCCTTGCAGCAAGGGCTAGAGGAGAAAAAAAATGAGAGGAGACTTCTGGAAATGTCGTTGCTGTGTCTGTGCTGAGGACGTTGCCATGGAAGAACCTCTTCCCTAAATAACTTCCCAAATTGCTGGAAAATATCCTCTCCTCTTCTGTCAGAGTGATTTTCAAGTCCTCTGAATGCTCTCAAGGATACACAATAAGCATGGAGTACAACACTCTTTGCACTGGTAGCTGGGGAGTAGTAGTAGTATTAGCACATCGCTCCTCAGTGCACACACCCCAAACCTCAGCGTTTCCCGACACGTTCTGGTAGCTGGATGAGCTGCAGCAGCTTTCTCCTGCCGCTCACACAGCGAGGGTCTGCATGGGCAGGGAGGGGTAGCACGGTACCCCTCTGCAGGGAGGGGTAGCACAGCACTCGCAGCCAGCTCCTCGCTGTGCCAGGCCGTGTGCGGTGAGGTGAGGAGGCTGCGCCTGCAGGGCTGACGACAGAGGTACCTGCGGGGTTTGGCAGGCCTCTCTGGGCCTTTGTGTCAAGCCTTTGCTTGGATTGTGCCCAGCATCGGAGTCGTGACAGTCGGTTTGTGCCAGGACAGGGTGGCTTTGCTGATAGTGTTTTGCTCAGTGCTCATCTCTCCCCTTCTGTCATCTCAGATCCCACCTTGCAGGTGGACACGGCCACCGCCAATCTCACGGTGCAGGAGAAGGAATCCTTCCCGCTGGACTGCAGCATCCTGTCCCGCTCCAGCCCAGAGTCCCACTTCGCAGTGACATGGTACAACCTGCGGGCCAAAGAGCTAGGCAGCCACGTGGGGGAGGAGGAGGAGGAGGAGGAGGAAGAGAGGGAGGCAGTGCTGAGCGTGGGCCCTGACGCTGTCTTCAGCCCCGAGGCCAGTCGCTGGGAGGGCCGCCTGCGGTTCCAGAGGCTCTCGGCAGTGCTCTTCCGGCTGACGGTGCTGCAGGCTGGCGGCGCAGACACGGGCAACTACTCGTGCCGCGTGGAGGAGTGGCTGGCAGACCCCAACGGCGTGTGGTACCGGCTGGCAGAGGAGGAGTCAGGGACGGTCGCCGTTCATGTGCAGGATGCAGGTAAGATGAGGCGATGACCCCCTGGGGAACGTGGCCCTGGCATCCCCTTAAGTCTTTGGTTCAGCCAAGGTAAAAAGGCCGAGTTGGTGGGACCAGGTCTCACCTGCACTGGGGCAAGCCTGTGGTGCCAGTGGTTCTCCAGTCAGCTCAATGGCTTGTAGCCCAGCTCTTTCTTGGGCTTGAGCATGCATGTTCCACCTGGCTCTGAGCTGGGGCTTCCCCCTCCTCCAGCACTTGCGGGCTGCAGTCAGTGGGGGTATGTCCCAAGTCAGTGGGGAAGAACATTGCCCCCCACTGCTTTTTAACCCTTCCCATTGGGAAACGCTCTGGAATTTCACTTAGCTCTGCTCAAGGGCGCAGGCTGTGGCACAGGGGTCTTCTCCCAACAACTCTTGAAGCCATCAGGTAGTTCAGAAGCCCCAGAGATAACTGAGGTCATGAGAGTTTTGTGAGCCCTTAAGGGAGACACGCCAGTGTGCTGCCTCTATGTGCTGAGGGAATGAACACTTCGTGAGGCTCCTCGCTGTGTAAGTTAGCATGTTATCTGCACCGGGGAGGAGTCCTACCAGTCACAGAATTCGCCATGGGATAAAGCCGAAACATGCCCTGTGATAACTCTGTTCTGCTGCTGTTTTCCACGATCGGCATTTTTCTCAGAGCCCCACCTCCTGCCTTGGCACAGATTCATAAGCATCTGAGGTTTTATGTTTCTAAAGAAGTTCATAGGCCTTGAGTTGCAGAGAAGCCACAAAATGTGATCTTCCTGTGTCTCTTTCCAGGCTCCACCCTGCAGTCCGTCATCTGCTCCAACGATGCCCTCTTCTACTTTGTGTTCTTCTACCCTTTCCCCATCTTCGGCATCTTGATCATCACCATCCTCCTGGTGCGGTTCAAGAGCCGAAACTCCAGCAAGAACTCAGAGGGCAAGAATGGTGTCCCCTTGCTGTGGATCAAAGAGCCTCACCTCAACTACTCTCCCACTTGCCTAGAGCCACCAGTCCTCAGCATCCACCCAGGAACCATAGACTAAGGAGAGGTGCCCCAAGGGACACAGAGAGAGAGAGAGAGAGGCAGAGACACACTGGGAACCCTAAGGAACAGAGTGGGGTTAGTTGTTCTTGTTGCGTTTGTTTCACTGTCTGTGCTCCGACACGGCGGCCGAGTCTGCAGAGCACCCAGCCAGCGGGGACGGGAAGGCCTGAGGCTTCCTCTGGCACCGATGGGCACGCACCCTTCACACCCACAGATGGAGGGGCCCTGCGCGTTCTGTACATAGCGGATGTTCCTCTGGGATTAATTTTGCTCCCATCAGTTGCTGTCTTTTGGGCTGTTACTTTTTTTTGTTGTTGTTTCTTTTTTGGTCTCTCAAAGAACTGTAGGCTTCCCCTGCCCTCCGCATAAAGAGGAGTTCCCAGGGGTCCTCTGGTCCTAGAATGATCATTTTGGAATTAAATATGTATGTTTTCCAAAATAGAATGGTTCTCTTCTTCGGACTCAGTGCCCCAGTGAAGAAGGTCTTTTCCCAAGGTGTACTGAGCTAGCTCCTCCCTCTTCCAAAATGGACAAAGCCAGGTCCACCTCTGGAGGTGTTAGCTGGGCTATCAGGAGGTCCATCTCAAAGACTGACTGTAGCTTCAGCATCTTCTTGCCTCCATCTAACTTTTCTCTCAGGAGGGAACAATTCACCTTTTGGGAGCGTTCCCAGGTCTTGGAGAGACTGAATATTCAGCACGCTTGTGGTCAGGACAAAAGCAATCTAGTTTGTCTCCAGGAACTGAAGGGGGGGATGGAAGGAGGACACCAGAAAACCCTGACTTGGTTGGTCTTCATACAGTCCAGCTTACCAGAGTGGTGCTCCTCCCTGGTGTCCATGCTGCCACCTGTGACGAGACACGCCCCCCTCTGTCCCCCACTTGCCTGGGGGCAGGTGGCAGGATCCGGTCTCTGAAGACTTCAACATGACCAAAGTAATGACTCTAGGAAGGGGGAAAGGGGAAGCTCTGTAATTTAGGTTCACAACCCCTGGATGGCTCAGCCAAGGAGCCCAATCGCAGCCCATGCCACGCAGCGGGGACACGTAATTGACCGCCACGAGTCACGAGTTTCCCTGCAGCTTGTACTGCTTCCCAGTGCGAGCTTGGACAAGGCACAGAGCCTGCACCACAATAACCCCGGGGCCTTCCCTGTTGCTGCGGGCCGAGAGGCGTCTTCCCCCATGCGTGTGCGTGCATCTGCCATTTTTCATTTCCGGGGCTTTAGGAGGAGAAGCCGTTTCTCCATGAGCTCCCCCTCCTGACAAAGTCACCTGCTCTCCTCGTAGGCAGCCGCTGCGGCAGGAAATGCTGTTCTTTCTGTGAAAGATAAGGCTCTCGACAACCAAACCAGGGCTCTCGCCGCGTGGGGCACCTGAGCTCCCTACCCCCTAATGCCAAGTACCCCTGCCCTGTCCTGTGGAGGAAACCGCCGCCTCCCCCACACGCCCGAAGCGTTACGTCTGGCGGAAGGAAATGTTTGCCAAAAATGGCCTTTTGTTGTCTTCCTTGATGTCTTCCTGGCAAATCCAGCCACTTGTTCTCTGCAGCATGGCTGAAGCCAACCAAGGGCGGACAGGCGCAGCCGCAAGACTCCACCCCACCTTGTGTGCGAGAGGTGCCATACCCACCGCTGTTGTCCTCTCCAGGAGGGTCAGACAGCTCTCTGTGAGGAGAAGGGGACCTCAGCAGATGCTCTGTAGCACAAGTCGATTAGACCCTGATGCCTTGATGTTTCAGAGGTGGTGAAACCTTGGGTGGGAGATCTGCACCGTGCACCTTCTCTCCTGGCTCCAGGAGAGGACCCACACTTGGGCATCTGAAGTCAGCCACCTCTTCTCCTCCACCTGAATGGCATTGGTTTCCTCTTCCGCTGGAAAGCCCAAATTCCCATCATCCCTCCTCAAAGTCTGCCTCCTTGAGATATAACTACTTACTGACCCCAGCATATGCATAATATCACACTCTATATATATATACATATCACACACCCACACGCTTGTCTTCCCTTTCTGGATAAGGCGTCTGCAAAGAGAGGAGTGGGATGAGAAGTGAATGGAAATGAAGAACCGAGGCGCAAACAGCAGCAGCTGCAGTCGGTGGGTATTGTTCCCTAAATGTAGTGTCTCCTGTACCTGCTGCTCCTGGGCAGGAACTGCAACTCATTTCAGCTTTAAAGGGAAAACCAGAGAGAGAATTAAGTCAGCGGGAGCCGTTCTTCCGTGGGAGAGCAGTGTGCTGTGTCCAAGCCACGCTCCATCGCCTTCAGCCTGCCTGCCCCGGAGCAGGGCTCTTCCTGGAGGGCTGTCCTGTGGCCCCGTCCCCCTGGCCGAAGCGGGTCCCTTCCCAGCCTGGCAGCTCCGGGGCTGAGCCCAGGCTTTCCCGGGAAGCAGCTCCCACGGTGACCCCTGAATGTACCTTGCTGGTGACATTTCTCCATTGCTCTGGCAGTGTGTTGCCCAGTCTCAACCTTCTCTGTTTTTGTAAGGCAGACTCTTCCTGTAAGGAGTTTTAACATGAAGCTTTCCAAACCACTCTCTCTGCTGAAACTTTGTAACAAACCCAAGAGGAAAGAGAGATACCCTATCCATGCATGATGTGGAAAAATGTTTGGGATTTTTTTTAACAAAAAAACAAACAAAAAAACCCTAAAACAAAACCTTTGTACTATGTTGCACTAAAACATGTTTTATACAACACACCTGAGAGCTGTAGTAAACTGTGTTGAAATTGTGAGTCTTCTTGCTGCTGGTTTTTGTCAGTTTGGGGTTTCGGTATGACTTTACGTGCCCTCCTTGCACAAATGGGTGCTGAGCTCCTTGGCCCACTCCCCCTTTCAGGCAGCCCCTCCCTCTTCCACCAACGCATTCCCTGATGCATTAACTCTCCTCCACCTCGGTAGTGCATCTCTTCTCTTTTAGAGACACTTTGCACCCTCTGGTTCTTCATACTTCTCCCTCCCATCTCTTGATTCATCCCATAATAGAATGTAACATTTAACAGAGGCAATAGGGTGAACCTAATGAGGATCAACACTGCAAAGTGTCAGGTGTTGCACTTGGGCCGGAAGAATCCCAGACACAGATACAGACTGGGAGAAGAGCTCCTTGAGAGCAGCCCTGCTGAGAAGGACTTGGGGATTCTGGTGGATGAGAAACTTAACATGAGCCAGCAGTGTGCTCTTGCAGCTCGCAAGGCCAATGGTATCCTGGGCTCCATCAGCAGAGGGGTGGCCAGCAGGGACAGGGAGGTGATTGTCCCTCTCTACTCTGCCCTCGTGAGGCCCCATCTGCAGTACTGTGTCCAGATCTGGGGCCCCCAATACAAGAAGGATGTGGAGCTGTTGGAGAGGGTCCAGAGGAGGCCACAAAGATGATCAGAGGGCTGGAGCACCTCCCCTACAAAGAGAGGCTGGGGGAGCTGGGCTTGTTCAGCCTGGAGAAGAGAAGGCTGCGGGGGGACGTCATTGCAGCCTTCCAGTACCTGAAGGGAGCTTATAAGCAGGAGGGGATTCAACTTTTTAAAAGGGTAGACAATGTCAGGACAAGGGGGAATGGATTAAACCTGAAGGAGGGAAGGCTTAGATTGGATATTAGGGGGAAGTTTTTTACAGAAAGAGTGGTGAGGTGCTGGAACAGGCTGCCCAGAGAGGTGGTGGATGCCCTGTCCCTGGAGGTGTTCAGGGCCGGGTTGGATGGGGCTCTGGGCAACCTTGTATAGATCCAGGCCTGGAGGTTGGTGGCCCTGCCTGTGGCAGGGGGATTGGAGCTCTGTGATCCCTGGGGTCCCTTCCAACTCAGACCATTCTATGATTCTATGTCAGGCCTGTTTATTGATACACTGGTTTTGAAACCACTCTGAAAATCATACTTTACTATTACATAGCCTGGATTTGAAGAAAAAAACCACCGTATTTTTTAATAGAATTATCCATAGCAAATGTTAAGCAAATAACCTTTAGTAACCTTGATGTGAGCAGAATAAGATAGTTTGCTACAGAAGCTGCTTGTGCTGATGTAAAATGCAATCTTTTCTTTCTCTTTGCCCACCTGTACCTTGAAATAAGGGTTTGGGCGGGATTCTTCAACCACACACACACACCCCCCACAAGCTGAATTAGTGCGATACATTCTTACCTGTACAGCACAAGTGCTGTGAAAGCCTGCAGCACGCTCTGCTGGCGCAGCTGTGGGGTTGGGGCTTTTCCACATTCATTTAAACCAACCAGAAAGCCTCTGCTGAAGTAATTGTATGAGGAGCCTCCGCTGTCCCGGGACACAGCTGGCTGTTTGCTCCCCAGCCCCAGCAGGCCATCTTGAGCCCTACCTGCCAGACTCGCTATGCCACGGAGCAGCGGTTTTAGCTTTACGGGGTGCCCCCCGATTGGTCCAATCAAACCCCCTTGTAACTGCTTCCCCTCACCCACTGCCCCCAAGGCCCAAAACGGCCTCCCTGCTGAAATACATGCACACAGCCACAAGCAGCAGGCTTGGCCCTGGTTTATACTCTCCTGCTTCAATCTGTCACCTTTGCAAACCAAACCTGCAAAACCTTGAGCGAGGGGCGACAGGTGAGGTAAGTGAGCCCCTGGGGGGGGGGGGGCGGGGCCTGCGGCCCCCCCCACCTAGGTGATGCGGTACAGGTCCTGGGCCACTTGCTCCAGACGGTCCTTGTACTCCAGGTGAGCATACAGGGAGGTGTTGACCCCCCGGAAGCCGTGCATGGCCCCCCACCAGCAGGCCGCAATGGCGGCGGTGGAGTCGCTGTCGCCCCCATGGAAGAAGGCCCGGTGAGCCAGCTCTTCCCACGAGTCCCCTGCACCCAGCAGCGCGTCGTAAGCGATCATGGGGGCATCGTGCCCACTGCTGCCCGCCCAGCCGCTGTAGCTGAGGGAGGTGTAGAACGAGTCTCTCTCTTCCACACCGTACTTGGGCGGGAAGGTGGGCGGCGAGGCCCCCCCTGATAAGCCTCTCTCCGCCAGGTATTTTTCCCATTGGTCTTTGAAGTACTGCCTGCAAAACAAGAGGGCGAGACGGAGGGGCTGTGAGAGACGTCCCACAGCAGAAGCGCAGGCCCAAGCTCCCCACAGGCGCTGCAGGCACCAGCTGAAAGCATGCCGTGTCAAGGGTCCCGGAGCGATGGCCTGGTAACATGACAGGCGTCTGCCCTTTGTCAAACCAGGGACATGACTTACAGTAAGAGGCACAAGGACATGTTTCAGTGAGTTAGATTTCCCCTCCCTCCAGCCACATGGGAGAAGGCAGCCCAGCACCTGCTGCTGTCGCGCTGCTCAGGATTCACAGGCGCAGAGTGAGAACTGAGTCATCCTCCCAAACGCAGAGAACCCCTAGCCCTGCCTCTGTGTGCCCCTGCGCAGGGCCACGCCGAATCTGCTGCCCGATTTGGTTATAACTTTCAAACTGAGCTCAGCCCTAAGCCTGGTGCTGTTCCCCAGCCTTGCTTCCCAGCTTTCATCAGATCAGGGCGGCTTGAGATGACAAGTCTAGCTACCTCATACTGGATCCAGAAAATGCCACAACTACAGTACCCCAAACAAAATCTGACTTTTTTTTTTAAGTTAGAGGTATTTTTCCCCGGGGGACTTCAGAGACTTTCTGAATCGATTCGATCCCAGCTATGTGCTGCCCTAGGACTTTACCATAATGTGATTACTGAAGCTGAAGCATAAGCAGTGCTCGCCCTCTCATACGTGAGGATTATCTTAACAAACCCCAGTGCTGCTCACCATTGCCCCATGTTCTCCTTCACAAAGAAGCCGGTATCCCGCACATAGGCTTTCGCCTGTGGCAGCACGTCCAGCAGCCCCTTCCCCCAGGCCGGAGGGGGCACACCGTTCAGCGCGAAAGCCGTGAAGAGGGCCGAAGCCAGGGACCCCAGGTAGCCCGTGGGGTGGTGGTGGGTCATTCGTCCGCTCTCGATGCTGACTTGCACCAGGGTATCCAACTCAGCAGGGCGGTGGAAACGCAGGCCGATGCACATGGCGCGCATGGCAGCCCCACAGCCTCCTGCCTTGGGGTTGAATGGGATCCTCCAGCCACCCGGCTGCCCCGGATGCAGCTTCAGCACACTCTCTATACATGTGGTACCTGGACAATGAGCAGCAGGGCCCAACAGAAAGAAAGGAAAGAAGAGAAAGGAAAAATAAATGTGCATCTTTAGGCAACAGTGGCACACAGCTTGGGAACTGAGGGAACACAGGCAAGGTGGCAGGGAAGGAAGCATCACTCTCTGTAAGGGCTTTGGGCCTCTGCTCACGTATGTGTCCTGCATTACATTGCCAGTGGCCCAGCCTATTCCCAATCAGGCCTGACAATTTGTTAGTGAAAACAATTTTAAAAGTCTAGGGGAGTAAAAAACAATTCCATTGCTGAGTTATGTATTTTACATTGCTTGTATTTACATTTCATGTTATTTATGTAATAACTTATCCATCAAACATATATACTATATAAATATATATTAGTTATACAATGTACCCATCTATCTAGACACACGTCCATAAAGGAGGTTTGGAGGGCCATCAGATCACATCGATCCCTGCGCCAAGGTACCCCGGTGCCTCTGTGGTTTTCCCTGGCAGTTGTTTAGCCTCTTTATAAGGACCCTTTAAAGACAGCGACCCCACACGCTCCCCAGGAATCTTTCCCATTGCTACGCTGACCCAATGTTCTCCAGGTCTCCCTTGCTGCAGTTTGTCAGAGGGATGCACTGTATCTCCCTCACTATGGCACAACACAGTCTGCGTAACGGGCTTCTCTCTACTCGCTCTTCACCGAGCTGAAGAACTGCACGAGGCCAGCACAAGGGTTTGTGCAGCCCACTCAGCTCGTCTCCAAACACAGCCCCTAAGGGAACCAGAGAAAGACTATAAAAAAAATGAGGCAAGCACAATGTTTCCCCTGCAGATCCACCTGGCTTCCCACAGAGGGGCACAGCCTGACTGCCTCAGAAGAAGGATCCCAAATGCTGTGTTCAGTAACCCCCAGTGGAGGCAGCCACCAGGGACAGGTCTCCTTGGCTTGAACCCACACATGCCCTCAGGCTCCTTTAACACCCCTTAGCCACCGGAGCCATGACTTTGTTATGCAAAGCACTTCCTTTGTTTTAAACCGCCATTCGACAATTTCCCTAAATTCTGCCCTAATTCTTGCAAGAAATAACAACTTTTCATGCTCCACTCTGTTCAGGACTGTATAGACACCTCGTCCCTCTTCCTCAGTTCTCTCCTGTTCCGACAGTCCAATTTTGCCTCTCTTCTGTTGGGAAGCCACACCGTAACTCCTCCTTGCCCAACCCCACCCCTTTCATAGTCCTGCTATTGACTCTAAAGCAATGCCTCTGCCTCTTCCCATGCTGCTTCTTCAGAAACTCACTTGTTAGGCAGCACATTCATAGCATAAAGCAAACTGCACAAACACATCCAAATTTCAGAGCCCTGCCAGCTTCCCCAGCCAAGGCCTTGAAACGAGTTCTGAGGGCTAAGCCCAAACACTGAAATGCCAGGAAGAGGAAGCAGGTTTGAAACATTAAATTCCCTTTGATTCTCTTCTACCTTGCCTTCTCCTAGCCTTCCCTTCTTGCCAAATCTTACATACTTCTTTTCCAGCATAAATGTAAATGGAGGGTAGATTTCAAGCAGCTTCATCTAAGTCTTACTGTGCTGGACAATGGCAACAGTGGACTCAAAAGACCAGCCACCTAACACTGCGTGCCTAGCCCTCTCTCACACATGCAGGGCGACAGCAGCAGCACCCAAAATTAGTCCGCTGCTCCTATACGCTGCTGCTGAACCAGGACAGGTAGCTGAGAGCTTGTAGTGCTTTGTTTCTTTGGAAGTCAAGCTAAGAACAGTGTAGCGCAGAAGAAGCCTGGTCCAGGGACTTCATGTAACTCTACAACTCATCTGCCTTTGGTGCGGTTCAGTGACCATGGCCTGGGGGATTCCTGATGGCAGTAGGGACTGCACCAACCACCCTGCAGCGCTGCTCACTTCCGCACTTCCGCGCAGACGCTTGGCAGGAGGATCTGGTATGTGGCAGCATGTTTTACCTGCAAACAGCGTGTACAGCACCCTCAAAACCAAAACACCTCCACAGAATCACAGAATGGTCTGGGTTGGAAGGGACGCCAAGGATCATAGAGCTCCAACCCCTCTGCCACAGGCAGGGCCACCAACCTCAGGCCTGGATCTACACAAGGTTGCCCAGGGCCCCACCCAACCTGTCCCTGAACACCTCCAGGGACGGGGCATCCACCACCTCTCTGGGCAGCCTGTTACAGCACCTCACCACTCTCTCTGTAAAAAACTTCCCCCTAATATCTAATCTAAACCTTCCCTCCTTTAGCTTCAATCCATTCCCCCTTGTCCTGCCATTATCTACCCTTTTACAAAGTTGATTCCAAGTCCAGGCACAGCTTTAAGACTGGCCTCTGGGCAAGTGCTAAAAATAAATAATGGCTGGCTGCTGTCAGGAACAAGGTCCCATGGATCCCTTTATCGTTCTCATCCAAGTGTCTCCAGCGCATTTCTTTTCCTGACACACTGTCACGTTACAGGCTCACTAGCTCAGCGCAGGATCCAGCCCTCTGCGTGGCACGAGCAGGCGGAGCAGCCCCCCAGGAATGGCTGTCTCAAACCGAAAAAGCAGCTCTGTCCTGTGGCTGTCGGGATATCGCCCAGCAAGCCCGACAACTGAAATCAGCTCTGAGAATGGAAACAGCCAGTGCAAGACTCCCCCACAGGAGACGACGGGTGGCGGATGAGCGCAGCAGCGTCGGGGTACTTCAGCTCCTGTGAATTCCCCACAGCATGACCCGCTGTGTCACCTGCCTCACCCATCCTGTTAGGCTGGCACACCGGCCTCTCGTGCGACGCCTCCGTCACATCCTTCCTAGCAGATGAGGCCTGCTGGTTTTGGCAGTGCTACACGGCCAGCCAACCCCTGTATCAGTCCAGATGCTCCTTTCACATCCTTCTTCCCGGTGACTTATGGAGTGAAAACTGCAGGGCCGTGTTTCCCTGAGGGAGGAAGCACCAGGCAGAGTGTTTGGTGTGGGAAGCACTGGGCTCTGCTGGGGCTGATCACCACGGACCTGTACTTGAACTGCCAGGGAGCCTCTCTCAAAGTGGGAATGTGCTCAGGCCTCTAAATCTTCTCCCTTTCATGCAGTTTATTAATTCAGTGCTGGCCAGTATGTATCAAAATCATTATTAAGAGGGACATCAGTATAATTACCAACTAACAGAAAATTGAGGCTTTTTTTTTTCCAAAAATCTTAACTACGCTAGGCATTGCATTTATGGCCTGAGATGGGACATTAGAAAGAACCTGTCAAACAAAGGCACGTTTGTAAAAAGCTGTGCTGACTACCCTATTCGCATATTCCTGGTAAAAGAGACCTTCTGCCAGGAAGAGAAGGGGAATGAGGGGAGAGCAAAGGGACTAGGGTAGTTTAGAATTAAAATCTGCATAACAAAAGCAAAACGAACTCTGATCTTGCTGGAGCTGTGAGAAAGACCTTTCTTGAGGACGTGACTGAACAGGTTGAGAGCAGGCAACCCAGTCCTGATCAAAAGTGAGATTGTTCTTGCACTAACTGTAGTCAAAAGAAAATGGGGAAGGTAACAAGGCTTTAGCTGTAAGGAAAGAGTAGTTATTCTGTAATAAAAATTTAACTGCAGCTTTAAACCCATGATATTACTATAGGAGAGAAGTACTGATAGCCTAGGAATGAAAAAAAAATGTGTAAAACAAGCCAGTACACAACAGATAAGACTCTTGTGATTTATAAGTATCACAAGCGTTATCCTTGTGCTTTTAAACAGTTAAAATATTAAAACATTTGAAAACCGATTTAGGAAGACTAAGCTGAAATCATGTTGTCAGTTTGTTGGTTTTTTTTAAAGAACAGGCTTTAAAAAAGAATAAAGAAGGCTGTAGGAGTTTTTGAATCAGGAAATCCTGTTTTGGAAACCCACCCGATCCTGGTTTTGGGACAAAACTTACACTAAGAAACTAAAAGTAACCTGAGGCAGGTACTGGACTAAGGAAAGAAGGAATACAAGCAGTAAGCTTGTGAAGAAAGACAACCTGAGAAAGCGTCAAGTACAACTGGGTACTGCTTCTGGAATAGGCTTCCGTTCCGTATTTAGACTCTTCAGAAGCAGAGACAGTAACACTAGTTTGGGATCCGTCAGTACACATATAAAAGGTAAGTTATAACAACAACATAGCCATAAATAATTCCACAGGGAGAGAACTTGGACTGAAAGCCAGAGTTCTGAAGCAGAAGGTTTCCTGGGGAGCTGTGGAGGCAGACGTAGATGTGCCACGAATAAAAGAAACACGGCCACGCTTGTGTCACTTAACTCACCGGCTTCGTCACCTGCGACAAACAGTGAACTGGGGGCTGTGGCATGTCACAAGCAGCAATAATGGATGCAGGGACTAACCTGCCATTGAGTTAAGGCGGGGAGTTCTCTCCTGGGGCTGCTTACTTGAGACCCTGCCGCTGCCGGCTGGTGACTCAGAATGCTGTGGGAATCCCTTTGTTGGTGCGGGTTTTGGTTTTCAGGTCTGGACTCCCTCGCGTGGGCGAGCAATGTGACTTTCCCCCGCCGCTCGGGGGGAATCTCTCCTCTGCTGCATGAAAAGTCGCAGCAGCAACTTTCCATTCTCAGCCCTGTGGGCTGCAGTTCCCCAGCGAGCACCAACTGTGGCCAGACCAACCCCACCTTGGGTTCTGTTCTCAGTTAAAACCCACTTAAATCTGGACTGCCAAAAGAAGTTATCGGCATGCAACTTCTATCATCAGGGTTTATCAGTACAGCGTGGAGCCTCCGTGCTGCAGACAGCCTTCCAGGGTATGGGCTAGGTGTTCCCTTTGGTGGGCATTCGGCTGCTGAGTGTCAGGATTCAAGATCTCAAGAGTCGAGCACCTTTCCCTGTGGCCGCAGGAGGAGCACTCCAGAACGCTGTCACAAGAACATTCCCAACAGACTTCAGTTTTTTTGCCACGTTACTTTCTCCACTTCCCCCCAAATTTTGGAAGGTTAAGCGTCTGTAGACCCACTAAAGAAGCTGCATTTCTTTAGCTGACCTTTCCTTGGCACTCAGATTAGTGTCCTTAGCAAATTTACTTCCTTCACTTCCATATGGGAACTGATTTGGGGCATACTGCAGCTGAGTTATGCACAGAAGGACTGCAGCAGATGTGCTATTATCCTTAGCTATTAACTGCTACCATTTAAATTTCAGGTTCTTCTCCTCTTTTCACCTCAGGTTTTAGTCACCAAGCTTAGATACTGGAAGCAAAAATAGCTTCCAGGTGCTGTCTCACTGCCAGCTGTGGTTAGCCCACCTTGGCAGACCACATCAGCGGGGAGAACCACAGGATGCTCCTTTGTCAAAACAGCAGCGAGTCACTGGGAAGTTTAACCTTCCGACTCCTGCTATCCTGGCAGCTATCGTTACCCCTTCCTAAATAGTGTATTAATTAGGCTGCTCCAACAGCTGACACTACCTGTGTTAAAGAGGTAGTGTCAGTTGTTGGAGCAGCAGTTTGGTTCTTTAACGAGGGTAGGAGGTGACTGTGGAAAGGCAAGCAGCGTGAACCCCTGCTTGGGGGGACTACCTTGGAAATGCGCAGCTCTGCCACACTCTGCTCAGCAGCCCTAAGGCGGCAATGCAGGATTTGGCCTTTCCCGTGTTCAGTGTCAAGCCAGAACAGTCCTGATATATTCTGGCCCCTCCAAAGAGGCGTGTCTTTTTGATGTATAAGCTTCACACAGCATTACTGGATTTGAGTGTTTCCTGGATACTTCACACCACCTGCACGAGTCAAATTAGAGGCCCACTGCGGTAACTCTGATCTAAGTTTAATTCAAGCATCCAAAAGAGGCTGGGCCATGAGAGCACAGACAGATGGGATCTTCAAGGAAGAGCTGGGTCAGCAGACCTGGGTTTATGAGGAACTACAGGAATACATTGCACCTGTCAAGGTACGCTTCCCAAATACTGCCTTGCGCTGCCAGCCCCCCGCTGCCTGTGACCCAAGCTCAGCACCGCCGTGCCCATGCAGAGAAAAGAGACGTAATGGAAGTACAGTTTCGAGAAGATGACCGTGGCCTGAATGTCCTGCCTGGCACAGGAAGCAGACATGTGGAGCTAGCCAAAAGCAGACTTCGCATTTAGTAAACTTAATTATTCCAAGCAAGGATCTTTGTGCCTTTAAGCATATCTGACATGTAATTTATTGCCTTTGTATTGAGAAGTTCTGTAGTAATTCTGTTTCAATGTGTTGCTTTAACATAGCATCTCAGGGCGTGCATTACACACAGTTTAATTTGTGGGTTTCATCCACTGGGCGTAGGAAAAGACACATCCCTAGCATCCTACCTCTGAGTTCAAGGCCAGGCCTCAAGCACGCCTGTAAGAATGTTTTGTAAATGTAGGCAAACCAGTATCTTTTTCATCTAGTTCAGAGAAGCCCAAACTACTTCAGCTGGCCTTATTCTATTCTCTTTAGTCCGTCCTGAAATGGTTAATGTGAAAAACTTTTGCCTTTCCATGAAATACGATTAACGCTACAGCCAGCCAAAAGGAAAGCCAAGGGGAGAGTCAGCTCCAAGCAGCAGCAAAGGGAGACACATTAGCAAGAGAACAGCCCTGCCTGGATGGCATTAGACAGGTTACCTGGAGCTCTGTCCTTCATGTCATTCATGCACTCCTTGTAGTTCTTTGCAATCAGGGAATAGAGATGCTCTAAATTTGGCTTTTTTCCGGCAGCTACCAGGGCTTCGGCTGTGGCCAAGTGCATCACTGTATCATCGCTGACTTTCCAACCTTGGATACTGACGTTGCCAAGCCCCCCCATCTCCGCCAGCTCCTTGTGGATGGCTGGACCACTCGTCAGGAACTCCCATTTCCCATTGTAATAGCCCAGCGTGTCACCAACTGCACTCAGCACCATTGATGCCACATACTTTTCCATCATCTCAGGACACAATTCTTGCCCCAGGACTGCTTTAACAAGGAAAACACTGGAAAAGGGGTGGGAAAGAGAGAGGGAAATTGAAAATAAAATCCTTCCAGGTTCAGTATGAGCCTCTACTGCTAAGCTCCAGCAGCAGGCCGGCTACCTGGCCTCCCACCTGCATCTCCCTCAGGGGAAATACTCCTTCAAAGCACCCACTTCCCCACGAGCCTCTGGCCACAGGCACCCACCAGTAAGCAAGGGTCAGCTCCCTCCTGGGCAGACCAGCCCTGACGCTGTATGTCACACTGGGACCCAAGTGCAAAACACAAGGGCAGGACTGCCGGGTTATGTCACCAGACACATGTTCACCACTGTTTGGAGTGCAGCCCACAGCACAAGGAGCTCGGAGCGGTGCCCAGTTTTTGCACTCTGGGGGTTGAGTGAGGCCTAGCTTGTCGGTTTTAGCAGAGGGGATAAGCACAGGGGCCGGGCACTGCCTGCCCTTGCTCCGCGGACCGGCTACAACAGTGGATCTCGTAGGGGCAGAGCTGGCAGGGGGATTTTCAGCGATGTCCCCGCCAGGCTCCTCCGCGGGGCCTGCTGCGCCTCACGGCGAGGCCCTTTCACTTGGGAGATACAGAGGCGGGGGAAGGACTACGGGGCCGGCCGAGACCGAGGCCGCGATCCACTCCGCCGGGGAGGAGGCTTATTCCCGGCCCCAAGCGGGTACTTACGCGGACAGCCCTGCGAGCAGAGGCCGCCAGGATGTGCAGCCCCTCGGGAGCAGCAGGCGGCTACCCAGGGACATTCGTAGCGGTGAGGCGTCCGTAGGCCTCGGCTGCCTGAGCCGCTCCTGCCAGGCCCTCCCCTTCCACGGCTTTCCGGGGCGGTGCGACGAGCCTAGCGCTGGCGGAGCCCCCTCCAGCCGCGCGGGGTCGGGGCATCGCTCCGACCGGAGCCCGGCAGGTCGCTCGGCGGGTTCCAGCTCTCCTCGCTCGCCCCAGCCCGCTGCCTGCTTGTCGCGGCCACGCTGCCCCTGGCGTGGGCGAAGGGCTTGGGCCCCGGGCCCCCCGCCGCCTGGGGCGCTGGGGAAGGAGGTCGGTGTTCCCCTTCGTTGTCAGGGCTGTCTCCTTTCCCGGCGCTCTCAGAGGCACAACAGTCAACTCGGAAATGAAGCTGCCGCGTGGAAACGCAGCCACCTCACAGAAATGAAATTGTTTCTTTTTTAAAAAAATTAAAACGAAAGGCTCTTGCAGCGTTTCCCCTGCTTTTTCTATTGAAACTACTGGGCAGTTTCACGCCCTCCGCCGCCGGGAGCAGGCGCCTCCCGAGCGGGAGCCTGGCCGGTCTGTGGGCCTGGCCCAGGGTCTGTGCGGCGCGGGGAGGCCTTTGGAGGGCTTTCCCCGGCTGCTTTCAGCCTCGGTTTCTCTTCCATTCAGTGCAACCTGAGCGAAGCCTCCGCCAGCCTTTACCCAAAGTTTTAGCCTGTGTGCCCGCCCTGTCCCTCATCGTGTCCGGGCAGCCCCCTCCCCACAATCCCCTGGTGACCCCAGTCTCCTCCACACCAGGGCTAGTCCTTGCCCAGTGGTGCCTGGCAGTGCATCTCATGGTGCTTGGTGATGCTGGTGCCTTGTTTTATCCTTTGTTTTCAGTAATGGTGGTGGGTGGGTGGCTGAGAACATCTAGTGAATGGGAAGGGGAGGGGACCAGCAGGAGGAAGCGGGAGCAAACCACAGAGTTGAGCATGGCTCGGGCTGTGTTTTGTGGAGGTCACCTGACGTGGCACACACCAGGTCTCCAGAGCCCTGGTTCACCCCAGAAGGTACCAGTGCTTCTTACACGAAGGGAAAAAAAAAAATCCCCCCTTGCCAATGGGAGACAGCAGTGGTAGTTTTTGAGCTGCAGACCGGGGGGATTTCAGGGCAATCATGAATGTAGCACTGGGTCAGAGCAGAGTCCCTGGGGAATTTGGGGTCAAGTGGGGGTGGTATGGGGGAGGTGTGTGGGTGCTGGAGCTGGGCCCTGGGGGATTTCAAGTAGATGAGAGCAGAGGGCAGTGCAGGAGCTTCCACGCTGGCAGCTGCAATGGTTTAGTACATAGTGCCCATTCACAGATCTGCTGCTCCTCTCTGCAACTCACTGCAAACGTGGAGTTTGAGAAGCATCCAGTAGAGAAAATAGGAACAGAGAAAGAAGTGGGAAAAGAAGCTGCCGGTGTCTCAGCACAGCCATCAGTGCCTGCTGACTGTTTCTGCATCTCTGCTTCGTTCGGGGTTATGCAGAATGGCTCTGAATTTGCTCAGGTTGACGCAGCACTTGAAAGCAAAGTGGGGGTTTTCTCTCCCAAGGTTTGGGTGGACAAGAGGGAAAGCCCCTCCTGCTTTTAGCTGTCTGGCTGTGAGGAAAGGCAGAGGAACAGAGAGGAAAGTTCCCCAAACAGGCAGGAAAATGGGAGAACACCTCTGCATCTGCACACGGTGTCTGTAGCACTGAGTCCTTTGGATCCCGTCAGTGGTTCCTGAATTCTTTCAGCTTCCCAAAAAACAAAACCAAGATGTGCATCAGAGTTCAGTGACATCTGAGATGTGTCACAGAAAAACGTGGAGGGCACCTCACTGGTAGATGGCGGATGATGAGCCAGCAATAGGATCCATCATCAGGAGCCTGCAAATACCGATCAGGGACATGCAGTTTTCAGGCTGAAATGCATGCATTGATCCCAAAGGGATCTCCCTGTGCAAGTCCTGTGAGATGCCCACAAGGCAGGCATGGATAGTGTCCTCCATCAGACAGCATCTCCAGCTCTGACATGGTGCAGGGCAGTGTTTCCCTGACTCACCGCATTGCACAGGGAGGGTGGGCACAACTGCTCCCCTTGGCTAGGATAGGCTTCTGGTGCTAAGCCGTGCAAGGAGTTAAAGGCTCGCTGTGTTGCACCTTTCTGGGGTTTTTGTTGTAATTTTTTAAAATGAAAATTCAGGCTGCGGTGGACTAATCACCAGGATATGCCTTCTGGAAAGTACCACCTTGGAGCAGCTTGCTGATATGCCCCTGCACTGTGTTGGACACTGTGGTTAGCACTTGCTTAGACTCAGAATTTTCCTTCATATTCATCTGGAAAAAAAGGGTAATTTCTTTCTGACTTAAAAAAAAAAAATGTGCTTTTTTAAATGAGCCCAGGTTTGAGGGCTCCTATTCAGAGGGGCTGTGAAGGGTAGCATTACAGCACTGGAGCTATATACTCATTTAGATCCTGTGGGACACTTCCTCAGAACTATTAAGAGACCTTCAGAGAGCTGGAAGAAGGTGAACACTAAAGATACACGGTGCACCCTTCTTAAACCAGGCAGTGCCCCTGTTCTAGGCCCTATGGCTGTCCCCAAAACTGAACTGCAAGGGGACATCTGGAATCCTCATTTTTCAACTGTCCTGTTCATCTTCATTTGCACCCCAGGTTCGAAGGCGACTTCTGAGGCCCCCAACCATGTTCAGTTTGGACCAGAGCCAACCTCTTAACAAACTCTCCTTCTTTTAATAGCACTTTTTTCTCTGTAATGACAGCAGGCATTTTTTTGAGTGGGGAATATTTCTGGGCTTACCCTAACTCTCAGTCCCCAGGTGCATGTCTGTCTTTGTCACTGGCCAGTAAATAACAATACGCTAGAACAGGGGCATTCAAAACAGGGGCAGCAAATGTCCTGTGAGGCCTGCTGGGGACCCGGCCGGCTCGCTGTGGGGCGCCAGGGCAGCAATTGCCGGTGAGGCAGCGGTGCATGACCCCGCATGCACGTGTGAGGGAAACTCTCGCTGTTGCAGGATGCTCAGGGCTGCTGGCGCTCGCTCTGGCTGGATTTTTGCAGCTGGGGATGAGCACCCAGCAGCAGCGGGTTCTTTAGGCTCTGCACTTCCTTCACCCTCGGCATGAGCAGGTGCTTCCTGCCTCAGCTTTTCCAGCTAGCCCTGGTGGGACGGTGAACCTTGCTTGTTACCTGGCTTCCCGTGGGAATGAGGTGGGGGGCCCTCGCCTCCCTCCATCCTATCCAGGGAAGCACAGCTGATAAAAGGCAGCAAAAGCCTTGGCTGCAAACACAGCCTGTGCCTGGGGCAAAGCTGGGCACAGAGATGCGTTTGCCTGGAAATGGGATCATGCAGGGAACAGCAAGAGAGGTTTTGAAGGGCTTGGCAGAAGTGAGTTTTGGAGATAGCAGCAGAGGAGGTGCCTCTGGGCAACCGACTTGGTTTCAGGGAATACTGGAATTTGGCCTCTTATTTAAGAAACTTGGCTTCGTTGCAGAAATAGCCACCTCTTTCTTTCCAGGCTTGCCTCCTTCCACAGGCTGTCCAAGAGCGGGTCTGGATGAAAGGAAGGGTCACCACCCAGGGTGGAAGGGAACTGGTAGAAGATTAGTGTGATCTGTGCATTGTGCCACCTGCTACTCTCCTCAAGATGCTCCCAAAAGCCCTCTTTAACACAGATTTAGAAATAATTTTTTTTTTAAATTAAAAATCAAAATAAAACAAAAAACAGCCCACCTAGTCTTAACTTCCAAACAACCATAATTCTGCAGGGTGGAAGGTAAGCAGGATAATCGTTTTATCACAGGGAGAGGCACTGCAATGCCTCCTTGGGACAACCAATGTGGTTAGTGACACAAGGAACAACTCCCAGGTGAACGTAGGGCTGTGGTCACGTCTCCCACGTCCCCATCTAGCAAAAGGAACTACAGACTCATCTTTACTGCCCCTCCATTAGGTTTGTAGCTGGCACGTTGTTAGCAAACGGAAGCGTGTGGAGATGGGAACCTCACCAGCAGAAGGCAAGTCCCACTTTTGAGCTTGGGGTGTCAGTGAAGCAATCCCAGCTGTCTTCTGTGGACCTGGGCTTTGGCTCGAGCAGTGGAGCTGAGGCTCCGGGGCCGGTGGGCCAGTGGCTCCTTGCTGTAAGTCAAGTGACAATTTCATTTTCGGTTGTGTGCCAGTGCTGGCACTGTGCTCCCCACCTGCAGGCTGACGGCACCTGTGGGCCCGCCATGCAGTCCCTTCCGCCCCTTTCTTTCCGTGAGCTGCTGGCAGTTGCAGCCGAGTGTATCGGAGGCACCACGTGAGTCCATCGGAGGTGTCGGGCCGAGGAGCAGAGGGGCCCATCAAGTCTGCCTTACAGCCACTGGCAGCCACAGGCTAAATTTGGAGGTTCTTGGCACTTGCCAGTTAAAGTAAGTCCTGTGGGATGCGGTGGGTTAAACATGGACAGCCATTTGGAGATGGAAAGCAAGGAGGTTTCATCATGCAAGGAGGTTTCATCATGCAAGGAGGTTTTGAAATGCGATGCTCTTCCTGCGTTGCAGAAGCAGCGGTGTTTAAAGCATTAAATGTGCTTTCCACATGGAGAGCAGGTTTCACCTTCTGTGTAAAAAGATACTCTCCAGGGAACACAATTGCAGGCTTTGCTCTGGAGAAGATGTGCTGGGTGCGAGGGGTGTGAAGAACAGCCATGGGAGAGGGAGTTCAGCTTCCAGGGACGCACAGCACAGCGCGTCTCGCAGTCCTGGCTGCAGGCCTGCTGAGGCTCCTAGTATTGCAACAGCAACAGATGCAGCCAAGAGCCTGTGGTTGGGTTTGCACAAGCAACAGTGTGTCCATCCGCACAACAGCAGGTGTGAATTAACCTCTGGACCTCTCCAAAAACTACTCTTCCTTCTTTCCCTCCACCTTTCCCTCCTCCCAGCTACATGCATCCACCTCCTGCTATGAAGGTCATTCTCCTGCAGCGCACAGCCCATTTGGCCCTCTATTCCCCCAAAATAAAGTTAGGTGAAGGTGAGAGAGAGTGCATAAATATGGGTGGGAGAGGAACAAGGTTGGGGAGCAGGCTCTTCTCTTTCTTCTGCCAGCAAGTTGCAAGCGCGTTCAAGCTGCCTAAGGAAACCAGAGGTTGTATACAGGCATGAGAGCTAAACTTGTGTGAGGAAGAGGTGGAGGCACCATCTGAGGTCTGGGGAAGCAGGCAGATGGGAATGGTGCTCAAAAATTCCCGTTAGCTTATCAGGGAGCCCTTATAGCACCAGGACCTGCCAGGCTGAAGGATGACTTTCCTCAGCTTGAATGACTTAAACTGAGACTAAGCAAAATCCTAGGTATGATACGTTAGGAAAAGCCCTGTAGTGGCTTTGAGTTATTTGATTGGGTGGTTATTTTCCAGCACAGGGGGTTCTCTGATGCTGAGCTGTGACCTGAGCCTCCTCTCCTGCCTTTCTTTGCTGGCTGTGCCTTCATCAGCTCCCTCTAAAACACTGCTGTTCTGGGGAATGACTGCTATTTTTGGCCATATACTGAAAGGACCAAGGGCATGAGAATTAGTGGAAAAGTGCTTAGAGACAGCAAAACACGACATTTGAAAAGTTACTTCTGCATTTCATTCTTCATTAATTGGATTTCAGAGAATTGGGAAGTGCTGGTGTGTGACAGAAGAGGAACATATGAACAAGGCCACTGAATGCTTTGTTTTATCCATTGGTCTAACAAGCTTAAAAATATCTGCCTGCTTCCTTTCTGTACTTACGCACTTTGTGTGATGCAATTCAATGGTGACACTGCCATGATGCGTGGAGAAGTCCTCCTGGAAGGAGGAGCGGGGAGGTGTTGCAAGGACATCGACTTCTGGCCTACTCTCTTCTGGCTTCACTCCCTGCCCCATGTCCATGCTCAGACTCATGGTGGAACAACGTCTTTGGAGGAGGCCACCAAAGACGTCGCTGTGCCATGGTCAGTGCTCTGGTGTGTTCTCACCGTGGCCCTGGTCTGGCAGAAAGGACGGGCAAGCTCTTGACAGCGTTTGTTAGGCAAAGGAAGCTGCTAACTGGGAAACCTCTTGCTCTTAAAACAGGTAGCACTTGAGGCCTGGGAGGAGGTTGGCTTGTCACTCTTCTGCCAGGTATGTGACTGCACAAAACCACAGGATAGTGCACGAGGATCTGGTTTGGGGAAAAAGCCAAACATATTTGCGTGGCGATACTGTGTCGGAGTGTGTGTTGTCAGAAGTCGCTTGGAAGTTAAGAAAACCACAACTCCCAGAGACAGAGGGAGGGAATAAGGATGGTGCCCCTTTTGTAGGTCCAGTGTTGCTGCAGTCCATACCCCCAGTAGCAGGGGCTCTGCATCGCCTCTGGGCAGTCACTTCTGCTTGGAGCAGAGGAGAAAATAACGCCTGTGGGTTGGTTCTGTGTTAGAAGGCCCTCGCTATGTTCCACCCCAAACCTTCAGCAGTGAGAGCGTAGGATGGCTTCTTGTTTGACATGAATGTGACAAGAACATGAGCTCAGGGTCTGGCTTTGTGTCAAAGCAGGCATTTGCTAGGTGTGGGAAATGTGCTGGTCTCCGGTCTGTCGAAGCAGCCATTGCACTGGAGTAGCTGGGGGGCTGTAAGAAGCAGAGAAGCGTGAGATCCTTCTGCATGCTGTTCAGTCATCTGCCTGCACTGGGACTGGTGCTTGGGAAGTGAAATGTTGCTTATCCTACCCTCAGTCTCCAGAGCCTTCTCCTTTTTTCCACTGAATATCCCTGACATGCCAGCCGCTTTGATGTAACCTAGCCACGCATGGCTTAAGTTGTCTTGGCTGCGACAGTGAAACCTGCGAGGCTGTGCTTGGGCTGACACAAATGTCTCCAGCGCTAAAGGAGGCTTGTAGAGGAACCCATTAGGCGCCTTGCTGCTGTGGCCAGGAGGAAGCAAACCAGAGGAAATTGATTGTGCTCCTGCCTGAAAAGGAGGTGGTTGTATGTGTGGGTGGTGGTAGGGGAGACTGAGGGGCAATATAATCCCCAAGTTCAGGAACTGGCATGTGAAAACATGTTGCAGTGGTAAGAATTTCTGCCAGCGGAGAGGAGGTCATTGCCAACATTAAGAAACCAAGGCTGGAAGGGTACGTGAGCTGGGATCTCTGAGCAGCCAGCTAGCCTGGCTGCAGTAAATGCGGAATGAGATCAAGTGCAAAATGAATTTACTGAGGCTATCTCATGCCAGGCAATCGTAGTAAGTTTATTTTGATAAGATAATTGACTAGGTGGAGAGAGGAGTTCGGAAAGGCAGTCCTTAGAGTGCTTCAGGCAAAGCCATTAAGCTGGAGAAACAGGGGATTAATGTGAGCGCTGCAAGGATTTACCTAAAGAAAAAAGATGTCAGGAGGTTGTGCCTCAAGGGAAGTAAGCAGGGTGGAAAGGGGTTATTAATGATGCTCCTCTAAAGGGTGATCTTGTTTACCCAGCAGGAAAACAAGCTCTAATCAGATTTGGTCAGATCCAAAGGGCTAGTCACTGTGGAGATTATTCAGGCTGCGGCACGGGAAGAGCTGGTGACACCGACGGCTGCAGTAGGGGAAACAGGATGAAAGTCGGCAGCACCAAGTGCAAGGCATGTGCAAAGAGAAGGGTGTAAGATGCTTTGCTCCCAACTCATCCCCTGCCATTCAGAAATTAGAGAGGAACAAGAGATTTGACTGACTGATGATGAATTCTCACTGTAGCGTACCCAAGAAAAAGAAGGCGGTGACTGCAGATGAAGTCTTCCCAGCTGGTTTTAAGGCACCTTTGGGTAGTTGTGGAACTGCAGGGCCCCTGCAGTGGGCATGCAGGGTGACTCTGGGCAGCTCTGACAGGCTGCAGAGGACAGGGTGGAGAGGGTCAGGCTGGGAGAAGAGCCCGCTGTGCGGGGAGAGACCAAAACAGCATGGCCAGTGCCCAGAGGTGTGCTGGGGCACGGCTGCAGCTCCCCACCAGCTCACTGCAAAGCCACATTCACCGGTGTAATGTGGCACTTTACCCTGGGGTAGGAATAGGGATGAGGCTGGGTGCTTGGGAAAGCTCTTCCAGAGCTGTTTGCTTCAGGCTTATTTCCAAAGGTGATCTTAGGGTTACTGACGGTGCTTGCAACCTTATGAAGATCCTCACCAGGTGCAGGCTTCTTCCAAAGGTTGGGAACTTCTGAAAACCAGGGCTCAGCTCTGGGATGCCAGAGAGGGAACCTGTGTGTATATGGGCACAGGCGGCACACCTGCTGAACAGGCCAAACACAGCCCCTGTGCTATGGGATTGCTTCATCTCTTCTCGTGGCTTTTCATGAGCACGTTCAGATCTTGGACCTCACCTCGGTCTTCTCCCTTTTCCAGTGCCCTATGTGGAAGATGAGATACATTGGCAGAGGAGTTGAATTCAACAGACAGGCTCACCTGAGCCCCACAGTAGCCAGTGGTGCCTCTGAAAGAAGGCACACCCGAGTAAAAAGTACCTGTGCCCCAGAGGTCCAAGAGTTTCCATCAAAAAAGTGTGATACCCATGTAAAGGGGGAAGTCCCACGGCTCGCACTTACAGAAAATCACTCTTTTTTAGGTTCAAAGGGAAAAGAAACAAACCAAAGCTGGACATCACATTTAGGTTTGAGGTTCCAACGTTTTCAGGTTTGGTTCTTGTTTTAGGCTTTAGGGGGCTTTTGCTTTTGTTTGTTTTCTCCTGAACTCCCCCTTCCACCTTCAAATGTCAACCTGGCAGGTTTCTGGAATTGAGTCCTTTTGAGCTTTGCTTCCTGAAAGCCCTGAATTTGCACTTCCCGTGTTGCCATCTGATTCGTGTGCGTGCTGGAGAGAGCTCTGCCTGCGGATGCATCAGCAGGGGCAGACACATAGCTGTCTCTAAATAAGCAAATCTGACAAAATAAAATTTTTTAAAAATTTTAAAATCACATTTGGCAAGAAAAACACCCCAAGGGTAGTGGCCAGTCTGCAGGTTGCCAGCACAGCCTTGTGCAGATGGAGGTTTTGGAGGCTTTCTGTACAGATCTCTCTACTGAGCACATGCAAAGTGAAACCAGCCAATGCTTTTTAACACATGTATGGGCATATTCTTTCACAGGGGCAGAAAAAGCAGGGGCCCTGACAACGCTCTTCTGACCATTTAATTTCTTAATTAAATGCAGAAATAAGCCAGAGCCTGGTAAGGGTACACAGGCACAACCTCAGCAGGAGGTAAAAAAAGCTTCTTACTTTCTTACTGTTAGTCTTAGAAATAGTGAAATAGGTGCTTCTTTTTTTTCCTTTCCTTTATTTTTTTTTTAATTTTTCTTTTAATAGATTTTTTTAAATGACTAGTCTAAACCATATCTGGTCTATAAAATTTCATCCCAGCAGAGCTAATGCCTTTGAAATGAAGCCTAACCACAACCAAAGCAGAGGATAACAGTGCTGAGCAGCACTGATTGCCGGTAGTGCTTTCAGCTTGGCTTTTAACAGAGGGTATAATTCTGCTCTTCAGGCGTGACTCCTGTTGAAATCAGTGTTGTGTTATATATCCAAACCCATGTCAGAGTGGTATTCACACTTGCAAACCCTGTGCTTGCCCATGTGGAGGGATTGCAGGTAGGAAGCTGGGCTGCAACGTAGCAGCTTGCTTATGAATTCTCATTAACTCCTCATTTGCATGCTCGTAGTGGGCATGGGGTGTGATTTACCTTACTCTGCTCTCAAAGCCAAATAAGGTCTGAGCACGATGGTTTGGGTGAGATTATATGCAACAGCTGATTTCATGGCTGGATTTGGCTAACAGGAACCTGTTCCTTCTCTCTGCCCTTGTCCCACCACATCCTACTGCTGATGCCGGTTCTTGGGCTCGTCTGATGTTGCAGTAAATTGATGCAACTCACAGAGACTGCCAAGAAAAGCAAGTTGGTTTTACATGTTTTGTTTGCTGGGTTAGTGTGTTGAAACAGATTCCAAGGGGGCACTGAGGGATAAATGTTCTGGGGTGAGATTTGTCCCCCTCTCTGATCAACCACATGGAAGTAATTCCTGGGATTTTTACAGGCCTGCATCTTAGAAACCGTGTGAATCAACTGTGGATTACTAAAATCAAAACAATGCTCTGATGAGCAAAACCCACTTACTGGTTCTCAGCCTTTCCTCACATTAACAAAGTCCTGGAGCTGGCAAGGCACATGCCCAGCAGCCTTCATGCAAAAGGCAGATCTGAAGAGCTGCTTCTCAAGCACGTTACTTCATACCTCGATGCATACATTTTACACGCACCTTTTCCTGTCTGCACGTCAGCATGCTGGCACGCATGCTTAAACCCTTTACTTGCTTACATCTGCATCGTGCTAGTTTCTCACTGTCACTGTGGTTTTCTGATTAGGACAGCTTGAACTTTCACAGACCTCTGCAAAACCTCTAGGACCGAAGTCCTCAGCCCTCTCCTCCGTGTGGTCTGCTCTGAAGCTGACTCAGAGCCTGACGCGTTTTCTTTCCCCAGCAAACACAAGGACAGGCTCTGTTCCCCAGGTAACACAGAGCAATACTGTCCCATCTGGGTAGGAACCAGATTGAAAATCATCTTCCCCATGATGCAGTCACTTGTGCCAAATAGCAAAATGCCTGATTAGGCTGGCTTTCCAGGGACCCTGCTGTCCTCAGCTGCACTCTGGCACAGCTGACACCCAGAGCAGGGATCGCAGGTGCCCTGCCTGGCTCTGGCAGCCTGCTAAGGCAGGAGAACAGGGCAGGGATCATGCTGTAAATGTGCACACCACGAAGCATCAGCAGCCCTCTGAGGTGAGGCAGGTCCCTTTTCAATGCTTGGCATTTAAGCTCTTCCGTGTAATAGCACCCAAAAAAAAAAAGGAAATACAGCCCAGCACATAGTGAACATAGAACGGTGCTGCGTTTCAGCGGTGCCTCCTGCCTTATCACTCGCCCGGTGCAGCAGCCAGTGCTGCTGAACGTGGTGCCATGATGTCTCTGCTCTCTGTCCTGGGACCATGGGGAGGGCAGTCAGGATCGAGCCAGGCACAGCCATGCTCCTGCCACAGAGCTGCCGTGCCCTGGCAGCTTACGCTGCTTGTGACCCCAGGACCCATGCTCTCGGCCCCTTGTAAGCCAGCAGAAGGTTACAAAGCAACCAGCACAAATAGCAAATCTGCAGCACGGTACAGCCAGTGACAGAGCTTGAGCTGCTCGTGTGCTGACATAGCTGGTGCGGATATTAAACAAGAAAAAAATCACCCTGTGTCTTCTTCACAGCCTGCTCCTGCCGAGGGCTGGGACTCCCTGCTTGGAGGGCTGGCACAGCCGTTGCAGGCAGTGCAGCCTGCTTTGGTGGGGGGAACCAATGTATCTGCTGCTCTGTCTTCACACACGGGGGTGGAAGCCGTGGGAGATCGCTGCCTTCTTGTGAGCAGATGGGCCACCTCGGCTGCAAGGGAAGAGCTCGCAGGAACTAGCCCAGGGGTGGTGGTGGCGTGTGGATGAGGGCAACTGTGCGTGCCAGTTTGCATGCTGTGGGGCAGGAACCCACCTGCTCTTTTCTGCAGGGACCATGTGAGCGTGCCAGGCTTCTGCACGGTGGGGACACATGCGGTGGTGCCTCACAGTAACAGTGTACAGTGACCACGTGGGTCCCAGACACCAGTTTGCAATGAGTGTAACTGAAGAAGGCCCATCCAAGGCCATTAAGGCAGCTTTGTATTTGGCAAGGGCCCCTGGTGCACTAAAAATCGAATATCCACACAGTAGTCGGGATGAAGTTGCACTGGCCAAACACTGTGCATGCATTTTGTGTTTACCTCACTTGGATTAATTTCCCACATTTCTCCCCTCCTCCTCTGTTTTCAAGTTCAGAAGGGGTTTTTTAACTTCATTTGTCACTCCTGACAGTGTACAGCAGACATACTTTCTAACACACCACATCACCAAAGCACGTTACCAGTCCGTGCAAGGCCAGTCCAGCACCAAGCAGCGCTGTATGCCCTGGGCATTGCTGGGCTCTGGTCCCAGCCAGGCACCATTCTTGCGATACTCCAATACTACACTTCGATAGCAGTGACTCTCTGCCTTGGTCTTATGAGGGCAGAGCTTGGTCCTTCAGATTACTGAGCTAAGGGATCTGTGGATTTGATGAGCTGAGTGACAATGGGGAACAGAATCTGTCCAGTAGCCCTCTGAAAGCCCTGCCATGGCATACAAACCGCTCTTGAAGGCAAGAGGACTGCTGATCTCCGGAGCATGCGTCACGCGGGATGGGCTGCAGAACAACAGTGCACTGAGCCCAGCACCCTGTACAGGGGAAGGGCACAAATGCTGGCTCTGAGCCCATCCTTCAGGTTTAAAATGGCTTTTACAAGCCCAGTGAGGACTTCCTTGGGCCCAGGGCGGTAGAGGAGCACAGTGCCCAGCAAACACGTGCGACCTTTGCTGAACACAGGGAGGGGACAGAGCCCAGTACGGGAACGCTTGCCCAAGTTCCCTGAGCACCAGTGCCCAGGGGATGCCAAACCCTTTGAAGTGTACCATCACCCAGCAGGATCTTTGGATTAAAGTAGTTTGGAGACCTCTCAGTGAAAGGTCTTAGGGCACAAGAGGGACGGGGTCCCTCCCATGCTCTGAGGGGTTGGTGCTCTCTGTCCTGCCATGCTGAAAGTAGGTTGCACAAGTGAAACCTGCCCTTGTTTACTGAAAGTCCTCTTTTTCTGTAAACAAGGCTATACTTGAGCTCTAATCTGTGCTGATATGAAGCATTTAACTTCTTCAAATCTTGTCAGCTTTACAGTCTGAAGGTTGGGGATCGCGGGGGGAAAAAACAAGAACAAGAAATCTCTTGAGCTGTGGGGTTTCTGTTATTGTTATTTTCCTTTGTAAGATGAAAGCAATTTTCTGTAACCTGAAACTGTTGGATTTTCCTTTTTCCCCACAAAGTTTTTTTTCTTTAGTTATTGACATTGTGTAGGAGTCTATTGACTTAACTTCTCAGGATGCTGGGAGATGCTGGGACCTCTTCAGTAAGGCTGCCTTCTGCCCTTCTCTTACAAGAGAGGTTGCCTGCTTCCACTGGCAAACAGATGTGTGTTATCATGAATTACTCCGTATACCTCATATTCCTCATGCCAGTATTGGAGCCATCAAATGCTGACAGGACAAGGGGAAACAGCCACAAGTTGCACCCAGGGGAGGTTTAGATTGGGAAAATTAGCAAACATGGGACATTAGGAAAAATGTCCTCATTGGAAGGATTGTCAATCACTGCAACAGGCTGCCCAGGGAATTGGTTGACTCTCCATCCCTGGAGGCATTTAAAAGACACGTAGATGTGGCACTTAGGGACCTGGTTTAGTGTTGAACTTGGTAGTGTTAGGTTAATGGATGGACTTGATGATCTTAAAGGTCTTTTCCAACCAAAATGATTCTACAATTCTGTGAAAAACAAACCTTCCTAAAAATGTTACTGTGCTTTGCAATGGGATCATTTCTCTGACAAAGATGTTTTTAGGGCACTTGCAGTCATTTTGTTGGTGATGTATGTCTCTGGAAATACATCTTAGATACTTCCCATTCAACACGAACATTCTTGTATTAAAAGCATGTGGATGTGCCTTTAGATCAGATCAAACACAGATGGGAACGTCTGTTTGCATTGTAACTGAAAAAAAGGGGTCCCGGTTCTGTAGGAGGGAAAGTGGTTATGAATCCTCACCAAAGAGTAGGTGCGATGTTTTGATTTTCAGTATTTATCACAGTTCTGCCCTTTCTGATGCTTCTCTGAGCTGTCGACTGAAAAACTGAGGGAGGTTGGGTTTTTTGTTTGTTTTTGCCAATCCCTAAATGTTCAAAATAATAACGGTGTTTGTGCTGTAAAGGTGTTTCTGCAGTGGTGGTTCTTCCATTCGGATAAAGTTGGTGATGTCAGGAGAAATCCAGCAGAAATGTCTTTGAGCAGCGTTCCCTTTCAGTGCAAAGAATTCCTACCACAAATGCTGATTAGTGACATTAATTTCCTCTACATAGCACAGACGCTGCAAAATTTCACTTGTCTTTTCTGCTTTTGGCCTTACGGTTTTGTTTGAAAGCAAAGGAAAAATGTGGGGGGGTGTGATGGTCTCACATCTTCCTCTTTTTCACAGTAATTGTTTTTAGCAGAACTTAAAGGCCCTTTCTTATTAAATCCAAGCTTCCCTTTTCAAGCTCCAATGCTGCTTCTACCCATTTAAACCTGTTTCTGGAGCACGTATAGGTGAAATGCTGAAAGCCTATTAAAGGGTACGAGAAAGCTTATTCCTGTGGGGATTTCTCCGTGAATTAGTGGGCTTATAATACCTGCCACAGTGCTCATATAAAGGAGCCTCTTCTGAACTGTGACTTCAATATGTATGAGTCCTTCAACTTTCTTAGCATCCTAAGGACGCATAATACCTCTTTCCTTGAAGAGATGGCTTCCAGGAATCAAGGACAGGGAAGCTTTAGGTGATGGAAAAAATTACGACTTCTCCCTCTGATCAAAGCAGAACAAAGCACTTGGCCCCCGGGCTCTCTCCTAGGGCAGTGTTCCTTGCAATCAGTGAGCTCTCTGAAGGAGAAGATGCCAAGAGCCACAATACCTAGAAAAAGAGAAGGAGCTCTGACCAAGAATAGCATCCATGAGACCTGCTCTCTATCTAATGCCTAGGCAGCCTTAACGAAGCGATTAGACTGGCAGCTGGTGAGATCAGTCGCTTTCCTTGGGACTGCTTGCTGAGGAGCAGGGTTAAACCCCGAGCGAGAAATGCAGATGTGGATGTGACAGGCTGGAGTTTCTGTCTAGTTGTAATATGCTAATGGCAGAATATTTAAAAGAAAACAAGCTCAAATTTAAAATGAAAGTGAGATGGTAAGCTGTACAGCTATAACAAGGGTGCCAGAAACTACAGTGATGCAAGACACATGATTAGACTGGAAGCAGAAAGTGGATGGGCCCATCTGACGTGCAGAGACATGTGGTCCCTGTTTGCCTAAAATGCTGCTCAGCCATATGGGGACGTGCAGGGAGGGGAGGATGGATTGGTGGTGGCCTGAGAGCTGGGACTGTGACTTGGGGAAACAATAGATGAATGACTGTAGCCGTGATACTTTTTTTTCTTCGCTGAGTACCATGAAAACACTTCTATGCAAACACATGGCCATAGTATCATCTGCGTTTGCAAACCATGCCGGTGGTCCTGCTAGGAAATGCATGGGCAGAGTACAAATGTACAGGAGTTAAATCTGAATCACTGAACGCATGCGCTAGAAACCCCGCGATGGAGAGCCACCGAGTCCCAGTCTGACTCAATGGCAAGCTCCTCTCCGCCATTTCATGCGCAGTCACCTCTTTCTCTACAGAGGAGTCGTAACCTGTTCTTGTTCTGCCATTGAATTTCTCTACAGAATACCACCTGGCTAGGTATGTCAAAGTAAACCTGTGGTTTGTATTATGATCCAATAAGCCCAATTCACTTCTACATCAGTACATCTCTTCCACCTAATCCAAGGCAGCTATACTGAAGGAGGACTGGAGGGAGCAACATGGTGGCGAATCACTTCTGATAAGAGGGATATATTTGTTTTACATCAAAGTAATTTAAATCAGCAAGCCAGAAATCCATGTTTAAATAAATTATTTTAATCTCATTTTGCATTTGCACTTTGTTTTTTTTTTTCCTTGAGGAAAATCATGTTTTCACTGGTGCGTAACCCTCTTGCTGTGATTACTGCAGGTAAATATAACCCTTTACACTATACCAGGGCTTGTTTCATTTTGCAGGAGGGTGTGCAATATCTGTAGAAATCTACACCACTCAGCCTATGTTTACTTCCTCGGGCTGCTATTTACTAAGTGGTTTGTTTTTCTGCTCAGGATTTCCTTCAGACCGGTCTTTGTTTGGCTGCTCATGTTCATGACTGCTCTGCCTTTCCAGGTTTCAGAGAAAGGACTGCCCATGCCTCTCCCTGCCCTGTACGGAGCCGGGGAGCCAGAGGAAGGGGCTGGTGGTGGGTGCCATGGCTGAGCGGTGGGTGCCTCCTGGATGAAGAGGATGCAGGGCTGGGAAGGCAAGCTCTCCTTCCGCCTCTCCTGCCAGGGCTGATGGATGCTCTCTGGGGGTCCCTTTGGTCTCGGGCGCATGTCCAGGGGCTGCTCCCTGTGGGGTCCTCAGCCGTGACGGCCAACACATGCAGCTTAAGCGGACTTTCCTAAATTTGCATCGTGTAAGTGAGCTGGATGGATTGCATCCAGCTGGGCTTGAAGTGATGGCGTGGGGGGGTTTTAATTTCAAATACAATTTTCTAGGATTATTCCTGCAGCGCCGTCATGTCTTTAACTTAGTTGCATATTGAACTCCAACTTGAGAAGCTACACCGGTGCCGGCGCTGCCCAACACTTACACTTGGTGTACGCTGGCTACAAACAGCCCAAATCCCCCCTGCCCCCTTGCTGGAGGCACATCCAAACCAGCACCAAGGGGCGAAGGCGGCACCCGCGCCCCATCCCTGGGCGGCAGGGGCGGAGGTGGTGGGCGCTGCAGCCTCACAGATGCCACACGAGGAAGCCGTGGGCGGGCGTGAGGTGATTTATGAAGCCGAGTGCCCGCCCGCCGGCCGGCCTTCCTCCCGCACCCCGGCGGGGAGTGAGCGTCTCAGCAGCCCCGCAATCGGAACTGGACACCCATGGCTCGGCACTGAGCCCCCTGCCTCATCCCTGCCTCAGGGGGTGGCCTCAGGGCCGCTTGCCCAGGGAAGCCACAGGTACCACCCGAGGGGGAGAGAGGGAAGCGAGGCGGGGCGGGCCCGAGCTCGTGTTTTTCTTGGGGCAGCAGCAACCAGGAAGGAGAGGGGTTCGGTAGCGGGTGCCGTGGTTCCTCAGGCGCTGTTCCCTTAACCGTGTCCCACTCTCCTCCCAGCCCAGGAGCTACAGGAAGATGACGTGCCTGCCCGTTGCCCGACCAGTGCTGGCACTCAGGAGGTGGCTGAGGTTTGGGCTCGTCGTGCTGCTCTGCCTTAGTTTAGGTAAGCAGGAGCGGTCAGTGTGGGAGTGCGAGAGGGCTGTCTTCTGACAAGGCTGAGGCTGGGCTGGGCTTTGGGGTGGCTGGCTTGCTAACCACGGTGGCTCTGGGCTCTCCAAGCTGGTCATGCCGGACTGCCAGCTCCCAGAGGGGCGCTGGTGGTCATCCATCCCAGCTGAGGTGAAAGGAAGGAGGGCTGTTTTGGGGTGGCGGACTTTTACAAGGAGCACATGGCGTGTCCCCTCGGGCTTTGGTTTTGGTGGTGGGGCAGTTTCTGCAGTTCTTTGGATGGCTAAAAGTGAGGGTAACACAGGGCAAGGTGGTGGGTTGGAGGGCTCTCCACCTCCCGGGCAGCGCAGTGCGCACAGTGAGTGCACACGGCGAGTTTCTCCGACAACACAAGTCCCTGTCGGAGAACTTCAAGGGCTGTCCCTCCCACTTCCCTGAGAGGACCTGCTGCAAAGCTCGCTGAAGTACACAGGTGCCTCCTGACCTCAAGAGGCTTGGGATGAGTCTTCTCAGAGGTGTGAAATGTTAACCTTGAAACCACACAAAACTCACTTCTCAGCTGGGGTTCATTGTGGATGCAAAATAGGTTGTGCTTACTGGGTGTTTTAGTGTTTCATTGCAAATGATACTCTGGAGCAGGCCTGGGCTGAACTGAGGCTTTGATTTAAAACCTAGTGATACCTAATTACGAGGTTTTCATGCCAGTGATGTAAAACTGGGAGATATTTGATGCTGAGTTTCATTTTGAGTTTCAGTCTCAGAATCTTAAAACAAAACTCTGAGATGCTGGCAGGGATTGAATTGCAGAGCTCACTTGTAAAGAAAGCAACCACCTCAAACGCCGCTCGTGAGATGTCTGCTCTCCTGCCTTCCCCTGAGCTCCTTCCCTTACTTCTGAAGCATGTGTCAAGCACGGATATACTTTGCTCGCACTGCAGTGGGCAAACAATCCATCACGTGCAGAACTTTCTCCGTACGGTAAAAGCTTGTGGTATGTTGTTAATGTGATTATGAGCATGTGGTAATTAGTCGGTCATGGAGTCTCTCGAGAAAGGCTGCTGATTCCAAGACCAAAGACGGGCAACACTTGGATATACAATCTGATGCGTGCTACTATCCACTACTAGAAATAGGAGTTTGATAATAGATAAATAGGCATTCCTGCCATTGTACCAGTTTCTGTATGGCTTGCTGAGGGAGCGGGAGCTTATCCTGCTTCCCATCTCTCCATCTGTTTCTTTAGCCCCCCACTCATAACTTTCAAACCCCCTGTACAGTTTCAGCCCAATTTGAGAGGGAGGCAGAGCTGGCAGACACGTCCTTGCCCACCACAAGGAAGCTGCTGGCTAGCTACAGAGGTCTGTGCTGCCCCTCCTGCTGCCCAGACGACGGAAAGGGCGGGGGAGAAGCTGAGAGGAACGTGGTGGCACCCAGAGCTTGGAAATGGGCTAGGAGGTGAGGGGACAGGTCCCTGGGCCAGGAGACACAAGGAGACACATCCACATGCCAGCAGGGTTTGGTCACCCTGTTGCTGAGAAGACTTGCTTCTCTGAATCTCATCAGTTGCGAAATTCTGGGGTTTCGTTCTGCAAGAGGTGGGGGAAGCTTTTTAAAAATCAATATATCATCTTTGAGGGCATAATTGTTAGATACTTCACGCACAAGGAGGCCATGGGAGTCCTGGTGCCTCAGTAGTGGGTTGTTTGGCAGGCTGGCAAAGTCAGGGCATCTGATGCACTTTCTTTCTCCCTCTATATGCATGTGTACGCACCCTGCCACCCGTCTCTCCAAAACCAGGTATTCCTCCATTAGTGCCCCTTGAAAGTACAGGCTACAGTGCCCACCAGCTTTACTGGGACTTGCAGGTCGTGCGTTCCCTAGGGCGTGCACAGGCCTCACAAGGACCAACTTCTGACCCTCTCATGGCAAAATGGTGAATCCCAGAAAGGGAGCCTGCCCTGGCCCTGCCAGTGGCTTCCCACGCATCGCTAAGGAGACACCAAAGCTAGCACTTACAGAAGGGACCTTGTGTGGGGCTGGTCACGACCACATCAAGGCACAGTCAAAACTGGTGCTCTCTGTGTGCCCTGCCCCTGTGAAACAGTAACAGAGGGAATGCCAGGCTGAATTCTTACACGGTAGCAGAAGGCGGCTTTAAGAGGGTCCTAATTAGCAATGAAAATTGGATGTCATAGGAAATGTAGGAAATTTGTTTCCCCTTGAGTTGAACTTTGCTGCGCCGGGGTTCACCTGAGGTGACCCACCGAAATGTCAGTGTAATTTAGAGCTGCTTTTGAGGCGTCACCTGCTGCCAGAGACACTGATGTGCACGAACACCCCGCTGCCTCAGCGCTGTGGAAAAGTGGCAGAACAGCCTTGATTGCAGCCTTGATTACAGCACAAACTGATTTATTTACAGTCTAAAGGCATTGCCAGTACCCCCACAGACCTGCTTTTCTCCTGCCATTGAATCATTGCACCTACCTACAAATATCAGGATGTTCTCAGTGCTGGTTTGTTGCATTAGGAAAAACGATGCTGGGAGTCACCCACTATGACCTTTCCCGGCCCTGTGTGGAAATGTGGCACAGGGACTGGTTGCAGGCCCCAAGCAAGCCCAGGGTTTTGTCCACAGAGTATTCCTTTTAGGCTTCTGATTGGGGACAATCTAGTCACTGGTTTCTTCCCAGAGGTGAAATTTTTTGGGAAGTTTTCAGGAAAATCCCTACAGTTTTTCTGAGTTATTGGAGTGTTTGGAGGGGGAGAGAACAGCCACTTCCCTCCACATGGCGAGAGAGCGCTGGCTGACAAGCAACTCACTCTGGGAATCCCCTCTTGCAAGTTGCTGCCAATAAAGAGCTCGGAGCAAAGCTGGGTTTTAGAATGGGACAAAGAGCCTTGAGGGCAAGAAAGATTCTGCTTCGTGGCCACCCCCTAATAGTGAAGTGCCTCGCAATGAGGTTTAGGTGCTTTGCGTCTGATTTCTGTGCCAGCTCTGGTATGGGTTGTGCCTAGGGCAGACCTCATGATGGAAATGGCAGAATATTTTCTTTACCTACCGGATTTGCCCACTTTTTGCATCTCTGGATGCAAATTGAGTTTCTGTCTTATTGCTCTTGCTGCCCTCGGATGGTTTTTTAATTTCTTTTTCCGGATGAGTTTCTGCCTCCTCCTGTTCCAGACGTGCAGACAAAGAAGTGTCTTTGGTTCAAAACAAGATCAGCGGAACTAAGGAACTCCTTTTCCTGTCTCTCTGTCTGTCCAGAGTGAAACCTGATGTAACAGCTTGTTTGGAGAAACAGAAACCCAGCTAAAGGCTCCTGCTTTTGCTTATTGACTCTTGTTTTACCTGTTCTGTTGTGTTTTTTAAAATTAAAGATTTCTGTAGGAACAAAAGCTGAGCACAGACAAGCTGCATTCTTGGGTAGCCAGAATACAGCTCTGTGCCTGCATACTGAGTTTGCAAAGCTAGCCGTCGGCGTCCCTTTCACTGGCGGCGTTTCCTTTCTGCAGTGAGGTCAGAACGAACCCAGAGAACTCCTTGAGCTCACATTACTGGGAGGGCAACAGCTTTTTTGCATTTCTTGGATCACACTTTTCGCAGTGTGAATGTCAGACATTCCTGCATTCACGCATGCAAAGTTTGGGGATGAGGCTTTTTTGCCCCCTGCTGCGCTAGGTTACCAGCAGAAGCTGTCACCCTGTACGCCCTCACACCTTCCTACCTCACTGCTGTCTCAATTCTAAGCTACAAGCGTGCTTTAATGGGCATAACCAATCTGACATAAATGACACAGCTGCTACTGATGCAGTTATCCCCCTGCCTGGCTTGCAATGAGTTCATTTCTTGCAGGGCTCGGCCCGCTCCCTTCAGTGGCAGCTTGCTTTTACACCGGACGCTGCGTACCCGGGACTTCAGCACAGCTGAAGGGGACAAACAAGTCACTGCTGCTGAAAGGTGTGACACTGCTCCTCTCTCCTCTGCTTCTGGATATGCCATCCTCTTCTCCTTTGCCCTGGTTGTGTAGAGGGGCATTGACCCAGCCTCTGGAGAGCCCTGCCAGCAAAGCAGTGGGAGCACGTGGGGATGGAAAGGAAAGGGGAGCCAGATCCCCTCTGTTCCTGTGAGGAAGGGGGGAGATTGATGCCGGTTTTTGTCCAGCTGCACCCCCAGGTTACACCAGGCTGGAGGAGAGTTGCCATCTCCAGAGAAGCCCTCCTTCCTCTGAAACATGTGCTTCCTAGTGCAAGCGCTGCGTGCGTGTAGATGTGGTATTTTTCATGAGGTGGCAAGGCAAATGTGCTGAACGCAGTGAAGCCTGCTTGCTTGGCAAAAAGGGGTCAGTTTTGGTTTTAAATAGATGAACTTTATGCTGAATTGTAGCTCTTCTGTCCCCTTGGAGGGACATCACCATCGGGAGTCTCAGGAGGTCATTTGAGAATATGTAAATCTTTCCCAACACGGAAATGCCACAGGCTTTGCTTCTGCTTTTTCACTGTTATGCTTTTAAAATATCATTGGTCCCAGGGGACTCCCTGGCTGAAAATAAAAGTGCTGACTGCCCTCTGATAGTGGCAACTCGAGCTGTACTGCGCTCAGATGCATCTGCCTTTTGGCCAGCCCAGAGCGTTGCCGTATCACGTAAAAAGTTGTTAGGAAAACCCATTGAGGCAAGGGTCTCTGTGCACCACCTATGTAGTTTTCAATGCCTGGCAGACAGGGGTCTATCTCATCCCTGCACCGGGGGAAAGCCTGAACAGGGCTCATCATCAGACAGGGCTCTCTACCAGCTGAGAGTGAGCCCCTTCCTTGTGCTGCCCTGCCCTGCTCCCAGCCGTCCCCTCCAGCAGCCCCTGCCCAGGTCTCTCATTTCACTTTCTCTGCGGCTTCTGCAGCTTTCAGACACCACTGGACCACTTTGGTCTCGTTTTGTTAGTCATCTTTCAGTTAATTACCATCCACCACGCCGCACTCTTATATAGGGCTGCTTAATCGCTCCTCCTGCCAGCCCTCCAGCTGCAGGGTTACTGCCAAGGCTGTTACCTGCAGCGTGTCCATGAGCTAGTGCCCGAGCAGGGACCAGGTTTTTATAACAAGGTAATGGCTGTCAGGCCTGTAGCGCTGTTAGCTGCACCGGTGAATACTGCTGTGGCTGTGGGCAAGTACGTTAGAAGCAAATAAAATTTTTTAAAAAATAAATTAAAAAGTAATTTTTCTACTTTTGAGTGGGCTTACATGAGAGATACCATACTTGATTTTCCTGGCTACTGGGCACTTTCGCCTTCCATTAGTTTCAAGAGTGGGCTGGCTACTTGGGGGGCACGCAAGGCAGCGAGATTTAGTGAGCACTGGAGAAAGCTGTGGCCTTAAGCAGTGGGAAGGACCTCAGCTTCAAAAGCTGTGCTGTGAGGACAGCAGCATGTGCAGCAGTGGTACTGGAAGAATTAGAAAAATGATCTGAGAACATCTTCAGCTGGGAGATAAATGTAGAGGAAGAACAAAGTGATCCAGTCAGCAAGGGACAGAGTCTGCAGGGGAAAAAATTAACAAATTCATTTTTGTCTTTGTGTGTGACAAATCTCCCCCAAAGGCCTGTCTTACACAACTGCCGCATCTCGTTTCCACCCCAAACCGGGAAGTTTTACAAGAGCTGAGCCAGTTTCAGGAATTTGAAGGAACCAAACTATGCAAACCCTCTGAGGGCATCCAGATTTAGTGTTCCCCCTGCCCTGTTTTATTCCAGCAGGATCACACGCTCCCTGTGCAGGGAAGCGAGGAAAGGAGCACGTACAGACAGTCTCTTCCCTTTGCTCCTTTCCCCAAGCCAAAGGGTTCCTTCTGTCCCCATCACCAGTGTCCCAGCTGGGATGCAGCACAGGCGATAAGCAAGCCCTCCTTCCTCCCCTCCCTGAGCAACGCCTATGCCAAGGGCTCTGTAGCAAACAGGAAGTTCTTAAGGCACAATATTGTCCCCATCCCACCCCAGGGGACTTTGGCATCTTTTGCCCAGCTCCTTGCTTGGATCTGAACTTCTGGCTAGTGCCAAGATTAGAAATCTGCCAGCTGACTTGCAAAGAAGAGTTGCGATCTTACTCATGTTACAAACAAAGCAGACCCGGGCTTACCCAGACAGTGGGCTTGTCCCAGCATGGGGAAATGGTGACTCAGAAAGCAGGAGATTTTTATCTCAAGAAGTACTGAGGGAGGAACTGGACACCCCTGGAGGAGGAGGGAGAGGTTCCGGCTGGCTGGAGCTGCCCCTTTACCAAAGTACTTCAGATTTCCTTATCAGTTGTGAATTGCCGATCCTGGAATTTTTTTCATGATTAATGGAGTTTCCTACCCTGTGAAGCCAGATTTTTGACAGAGAGGTGACTCAGTAACAGCGCTGCCTCTGATTCCCTGTCTGGCTGCGTTGCCTTGCTGGCTTTTGTGGCAAAAAGGCGATCGGAGGGGTGTGAATCTGCTTTCTGGTGAGCTTCGATTATGACTGGAGAAAGCAGAGCGTTAAGGCTGCAAGCTGGGAAGGAAACTGTAGTCAGAGGGAGTTCTGCACGTCTAACAACCTAGGACCAGTGTGTTGAGAGTGCCCTGTGGACTGCTCTAAAATGAGTGGTACCTACAGTACATCACTGCTCATCAAAGTGTGCTCAGGGAGACAAAGAAGATTGATAATTTCATTAGGGCCTCAAGCTGATGTGCTGCTGAGGGGAAACAAATGGGATTAGTACACACCTGCAAAGATGGCATGTCTTTCCATCTGCAGGCACAGGGACACGTCCTCTGGTTTTCATGGCTGCTTCATGATTTCAGGGATTTCTTGAAAGCCACCAAGGCTTTTTGTGCAAAAGAAAACAGCATTAAAATTGGAACAAAGGCTGCTAAAGGAGTGAGCCAGGCACCAAGACACCACAGGGACGTTATAATTATTGCCAAATCACACAGAGTAGAGCCGAGTGAGGCAAGGGTACTGGTTTGGAGGGTTTTTTAGGAGGAATATGGCAATGTGAAGATGGGAAGTAAGGGGTGTCGTGCCCTTGCTATACTGTGCCCAAGGTTGCCATGCAGAAGCAAGCAGAGCTGAACTTTTAGAAAAACCTCTCTAAACTGTTCCTCCTACTTCAGGCAAGCCCTGGCATCACTGTACACTAGGATTAATCCCATCACTTAATGACCGTGGGCACATTTGACTAGCGTGAGTGGGTACAGGGAAGTGCGACTGAGTGGAACCACTGCCAAATGAAGCGCGTCATTGTTTTTCTTCAGGGCGCCTTCTCTTCTGCTCCTCTCACTCACCACATTTGGGATGAGTGAGGAATCATGACCTTGCAAGAGGCCACCATGACATGAACGAAACAAACTGGGTTTGCAACAGCTTTCCTTTGCCAGAGCAGCTGAAGGGTAGCAGCAGGCCTGTGGTTTGTGATGGGAAAGTTGGGCCTGGGGTTGCGTGAGGGAAAAGGGACACTCCTCCTTTGCGTGCCGAGACCTCCCTTTGCATGCCTCTGCTTGCTGAAGGGGTGTCTGGCTAGAAGGAACCCAGGAGGTTTGCCAGGCACTCATGCCCAGGTTAATATGTAGTCACAGCCTCATGAAAAAGGGGGGCCAGCAGGGCCTGCCAGCACCCATTTTTCTCTGGTCGTGTGTCCACCCCCCCCCCTTTTTCTCATTGCATGGGGTCTCTGCAGCAAAATGCAGAGGAAGACAGCGTTTTAATGTGCTGCTGAAGTGTCACCATGCCTGCACATAGTCATCTGGGCATCTACTGGCGTCTTCTGTGACTGGTACACTCAGAGGAGTCTGTCACAACTGTGGTTTAAATACAAAGCATTTCTTCATGTAATCCAGTGTAGCACGGGGCATTTGCTGAATTTTGACTCCATGGAAGGCTTCGGGAGAATCTCATTCCTCACTGGTAAAACCACCTGGGATAAAGAAGAGACAAAAGGGAAGTGTCTGGTCCTTTAAAGACTCAGGTTTTTGAAATTTCTCAATTTTTCAACTGATTATCTGTCTTGCTCAGAAATCCCCGTAAAATGCTATGTTGTCCTCACAGGATAAATCCTGCAAGTTTGGGGTGAATGTGCTATTTACAGAAAATGAGGGGCCCGAGCTGCAGAGTTACCCAGGGACTGTTGGGTGTGATTCCCACACTGACCCCAGGGGATGGCCACCAGGAGAAAGCTGCAGCTTTGCAAGGCCTGTTCTCCTCAGCGGGCCCAGCCACAGTTACCAGAAGCTCCCTTGCCTCACCACGACATGATGTGCACGTCTTCCCAAACCATTTTTCTTCCAGCCAGCCCACGCACAGGTGCAGGGTGAGAAAAGTGCCAGTGCCCTGGCAGAGCTGGATTCCTGGGTGCATGGGCCTAGGCAAAGCCAGTGGCACCAGTAATTTAAGAATAGAGAGACCACCCGCTGTTGCAGAGAAATAAGGAACCTTACAGGAAAAAAAAAAAAGCAGTGCAAGGCTTTGGAGGTCCACTGACAGTTTGCCTAAGAGCTTTTGGCAGGCCTGTTGGTGGAAAACATGTGCAGATGCACCGTGTCACCTGCTGCTAACACAGGGGCAAAGGTCTCCAGGCCCACCAAGAAGGACCTTACCTTTCACATGCATTGCTTTGTGGCCTGTGTGTGAAGCAAGGTAATGCTACATAAGACAAAAAACCTAGAAGGTTTCAGTTCAGAACAGCAGCATAATGAGGAGGGGAAAGAAAATGGCTTTGGGGTTGTGGTTCACCAGGAATTATCTGAAGGTTCCTAGCAGTTCAACGCCACTTCTCTAGAGTGTGCATGGTCTTTTACTGACTTTTACAGTCAAATGTCTCTGCAGGACTTCTGTCCCAGCGGTAATCTGCTCTCCCATACTGCCTGCCTTTAGGCATGGTCAGCATAACCAGGCTTTCTGTGGAAGCACGGCTTGGGCAAGGAGGGAAGGAAACAGGGATATGGGCGCAGCAACTCTCCTGCCCGCTGACTCTCCAGGCAAACAAGGACAGTTTTCCTCTATGCTTGCTTTTCTGTTCTGATTAACCCTGCCTTGTGGGGCAGCTGCCACACGGGTGTAGTTTGAATGAAACATGTTTTTCTGCCCAGGGAACAGAAAGTCAGCCCTTCCATCAGTTCTGTCCTGCCACGCCCCACAGGCACCCAGTGACGGAGTGACAGGTGGGCACAGCCAGGAGAGGGTGGGCTTCGGAGGGGAGGTTGGAAAGAGGAGGAATCTTATTCTTCTAGAAAAGTCATGAAAAAATTATTTCCATGGTGGATACCTCCCCCACAGCCTGGTTCTGGAGAGTATTCAGCACAGAAATGGGACTGGACTGAATTTTCATTTTTGCTTTGCAGTTCACCTTTAAAGTGAAAGGGGACTTTTGTGGGGCTGAATGACTCTTCGTGGACTTTGGTTCCTTCAGACTTGGAGCATTCAGGTTGCAGTTTCAAGGGTGCAGAGCCTTTTAAGGGTAGATGTGACATCAGCAGGAGTTTCCAACCCCTGCACATGTACTGCCAAGAAGGTTTTTGTTCTCCTTTTGGTTGCAAAGGAGACACTTAGGGGCAAGGCACGGAGAACCTCATGTAACTCATGATGCGATGTCACCCTGACATTTTCTGTACGCCCACTCTTCCCCTATTGCTGCAAAAGAAAATAGAAAATTGCATTTATGAGGCTCTGCAATCCCAGAGTTTGACTTGCTGTTCCTGTGAGTCTCTCCAGCAATAGCAAGAGCTGAACTGTGAGAGCAATCAAAGATGTGATCAAGGGAAAACATGTGTGTGTACATACACACACACACACACACAAATACAAGTGGGCACACGGGAGGAGGAACTTCCAGAATCGCAGCCTAAAACAGGCTGCTTTTAAGGTGAACAGAAGGAAATGCTTTTTCATGCAGCATGTAATCAAACCGTGTAACTCATCATCACAGGATGCTGAGGAAGCCAAAAGTATACGTGCATCCCTGAAAGGGCGAGAACTCTACCTGAAGGGTACATCTAATAGCAGCAATTAAACTGCCAGGGTCAAGATATCTCTAAATTTGTGACCGCCAAAGGTTGTTGGGGCGTGGCAGTTCCTACCCTGTGTGGTGTGGAACAGCTGGTATTGCTACCATTTTGATACTGGTTGATGGCTGACACAGGTCAGTGGGCTGAGTGGGCTCCTGGTCTGCCCCAGCCTGGTTGTCAGAGTCTGCGATGCATTATAAAGGGAAGTACAAGTAGTGGGGGGTGGGGGGTGGAGGTGGGGTGGGGTGGGAGAACTGTGTTTTAATCTTTCCTTTTGGAAGACCAGTGAGATGTCTGAGTGGAGGGAAACCAGTTAAATGAGAAGTTGCTCCTTTAATCATGTATTCTGTTTTATTTAATTGATGTTAAAGCATTCCATAGCATTGCCAGGACCTCCCCAGTATTTTTCACTGTATTTTCTATAGATACAATACAAAGCGCTCAGTGGGACAGGGGTAGATATGCTGCAGGGGATGGGGGTGAAAGCCTGCTTCATGTTCTGTCTCAGGCTCTCCGGGCTTAATTTCAGCAGGCAGCCTGCAGTGGTACCCCAAGCAGCCTGCACTGGTACCCCAAGACCCAGCTGTGCCAGGGGCACTGGCTGAGCATCTGCTTGTCTCCATCCAGCACTGGCAGCTGGAGGATTACGAAGCACTTGATGAGGGTGTGCCACTGGGCGGAGAAGCAAGCACATTGCAGGGGTCACACTGCTGGTTATGTGACAGCATCCCGAGGGTCCGTGAATTGCCACTAAGCAAAGGAGCCCTGGAAGGCCACAAGGCTGTGGCTGTACTGGACACTTCAGCTGACTCTGAATGTCACAGCATCCCAGTCGCACCCTGACTGCTGTACCTGGTGCCTGCATACAGCATGGCTGTGTCTAGGCATTGGCTGTGACAGTAACAGCATCAGCCAGGCTTTGCTGGGGGTGGGTGGCAGTTCTTAGGTTCAGCTTTGTCAAGCGTTCAGCTCAGGCTTCAGGCAGAGGCTTTGCACATGGGGTCTCACCTCCACCGATGGGTGATGCCCCACTCTCCATATCAATACCACACTTGCCTGCTCATGACTTTCCCGCTTTCCCTCTCAGACATGTTCACCAAGACCTGTTCTGTAGGGAAGGAAGAGGGAATTTAACTCTTCTCTGTCCCGAGACTGACTATTTCCTTGTTACTTTACTCTGAGTCAACCAAGTGCAACTGATTGGTATCCCTCTTGTACCACTGGAGATGGGCGCCAAAGCAGTGTGGCTGAGGCAAACAGGGCAAATGTAAAGCAACCTGACCTTCTGGACTACCAAAGCAGGGTGCACGGGGATCAGCATCATCCTGAGGGTTGCCCTAACGCGGGTGAAGGCCCAACCGTCTGCCCCGGCCTCGCTGCCACACAGGGCCCCACATCAATACTGTGTCATTCTTCCAGCAAGAGCAGGAGTTCCTTGCTATGCTGCTCACTCACGTGCCAGGTCCTGGCTCCCAGAGCACCTACCCACTGGAAAGAGGAAGGGGAATGGGAAATCAGGACTGGTCACAGGAGCGGCGTGCGTGGAAGTCATGGTGGGAAGCAGGGGGATTACTTCTAGTCTGGTCAGAGCTGTACTTGATTTGCCTCTTGCAAAGGCCTCAGCTCACTGTTCCTGGGTATGGTACCAACACAGTCGCTGGACAGGAGTTGGGGAATGCCTGTGCTGGTTTGCTAGCAATGCCAAGGGAGGGCCATGGGTCTTTGCAAACAGAACTTTGTCTTCACTGGACTATGCAAAAGTGTTCATTTGCTAATACTTGGAACCTGATGACAGTGTGGTGGTAACCTCTGTTTATTACTGTATGGTTGCTTCTAGCTTCTGGGATCTTGAAAGGTTTGGTTTTGGTTTTTTCTTTAAAAAACAAACAAAAACTCCCCAACTTCCAAAAAAACCCCTTCAGCCCCCACTCCCCCAAAGTAATAGTCTGCTGGGGCCTCGTTTGGGGTGCAGGGAACTTACCAGAAAGTGACACAGACTTTCCAAAGATCGAGCTCTGAAAAGGGGGAGCAGAGAAGACAGCAGTTTTGAGCACGTGTGTTTTTATCCCTCCGCATGCATAATGGCATTTCGTTGCTCTGAGGTGTGGGGCTTCTTAAGGGGCCTTCAGGCAGGTACCTCTCCTGCCTTTGCCTTCAGTAACCCATGCAGAATGCCTTGTGCACCCACTCAAGTGGGATGCTGAGCAGGACTAGAGCACCATGTGGAAGGCTTTGCCAAGGTAGGCCTCCCCTCAGCGCAGCGCTGAAGTTGTAAGCAGCTCTGCGGGCGATGAGGTACATTGGCAGGCGCAGACGGAGCTGAATGAGGTGAGGTCTATGCAGCAGGTCCTGGCATGAGGCTATACCACTGTCTCACTGACTTCTGTTTACCCCCCACCTATAGGTTATGCACTGGAGAATAAAGTTGTCAAAAGCAAAGTGGGGGAAAAAGTCGGCCTGCCTTGTTGCCATAAAATTCCCAGCTCGGAAAGCCTACATAACTACCGGGTCTACTGGCAGAAGAACACCACGGAGGTAGTGCTGGCCTATGCAGAGGGGAACCTGATCTCCGACCACAAGCGGTACAAGAACCGCACAGAGATGGACTCCAGGGACCTCACCCTGTGGATCTCATCCGTGGAAATCATGGACAATGGCTCTTACCAGTGTGTAGTTCAGCAAGTGAAGCATTCGCAGAACTCAAAGGTTTTGTGTGATGAGACCGTCACCTTCTTTGTTACAGGTAGGTGGCTTGCCTCCTGACACCCAAGGCTTTTTTGGTGCCAACCTCCGGGGTTAAGAGATGCTCCTCCAAGCTTTAGTCATAGCACAGCAGACAGACTTTTATCAGGAAGCCTAAAAAGTTCTGGAAAGTGTGTTAAAGCTCCTGTATTTCCATTCTAGCAGCTTCCCTCCTTGCTTTTCCAAAGCTACCCCAGATACAGGAAACTCACCTTTCCCTCCACCTGCCCACCACCCTTGCCTTGATGCCTCCCTCTTGGGCAAGTACCTCTCCCAGGCCACCTCTCCAGGCACCACTGCTGCTGGGTGCCCTAGGCCACCTCTGCCCCCTGCTGTCTTTTGGGCAAAGCAGACAGCGAGCCCTTGGTGCGTGAGACGTGCCCAAGCTGAAAGAGGAACGGGGTGGCATTGCTTCCCTGTGACCATAGCAGCACCCCAGAGCTGCATCCAACCCCGTGGGAGCCCAGGCTCTCCGGGGCAGGGCTGGCCAGCTCATGGCTATGCTGCAGTTCTCCACCTAAGGCTGAACTCGATGGAGATTTCTGGCTTTTTACCTTAAAGAAATGACCCAAGTTCCTTTGCTCAAAACGAATCTAAATCTTTTCTTGGAGGCTACAGAAAAAGTTCCACTGACATTATTTTCCATTTCCACCACTGTTTTTGTGGCGGTTGGTTTCAACCAAAGGTAAAGATACTGGTAACATATATAAATATATACATACATTTGAATACCTATAGCAGCAGAGATTTCCAACAATGTTCCAGTCAAGCCAGTGAACTAGCGTTCCCCATCTGGAATGAGATTCATCAGCCAAAAAAAAACCCAACAAACAAACCCAAGCTCCTGAGGTTTGGCTGTTGCCTCCCTGAGGGCACGGTGGGCATGTGTACAAGGAGACAAATTTAGCCCTCTTTCTGGGAAATGGTATGAAAAAAGGGAAGTGCACTGCCAGCGCCCTCTCTAGCCATCAGGGCTGAGGAGTCAACTGCACTGCGGTGTGAAACAACGGACCTCTCTGACTCCCCGCAAACACTCCAGCTTCTTTCCTCCCAGAAATCCCCTTGCTCTCTTAACAGGTCAGATGGCATAATTGTGGTAGTCTTCTGCTCCCTTTGGAAAAGTGGGATTAGTTATTGTGGAGATCAGGCCAGGGAAATCTCCCCTTGCCCCTGCTGCAATCCAGCTAGACACCCTGGAAAGGTGCTAAACTCCCTGATGACTGACCCAGTGGCCTCAATGAAGCCACCTGGGAACTTTGAACGGACTTTCCAGGCTAGATGTCAGCGCCACACTGCTCAACAGATAGCGGGTCTGGAAGGAAATCTGTGCCTCCTTGCCTGCCACCGGTCAGCCGAGCAACATTGGGCAAGTTTCTTCTACTTGTTACCGAGTTGCTTGGCAGCCCAGACCATGGGTCTGTGGTCAGCAGAAGCTGTGGGAGATGCACTACGACCACAAGGATGTCTGCCTTGTGCAGATCCCAGCAGTCATCTGGTCAAACAATGAGTCAGGCAGGGAGCAATCACAGAGATAAAACCTTAGCTGCTCCGAAACCGGGTCATTTTGTGGTGAGCTGCTCCATGGCCCCGCCATGGCTGGGGGTAGTGCCTGAGGGGGTGGGCAGGCTATGGACCTACAGCTGGCAGGGGTGGGAGGCAGAATTTGGTCCCTTTGGCAGCAGTGGTGGTGGTGTGACTTACACCCACCAGGAAGCCACACGCCAAGTTTCCTTTACTGACTAGTGCCTCTCTTGCTAAAGATGTGGTCCCACAGAGACTTTTTTTCCAGTGGGAGAGTTGCCTTAAATAGTTCCTTTGCTACCCCTTGCCTCCTCCTCCTCATCCTGGGCTGTTTATTGCAAGCTGCTGGCATCCTTGGTGGTTCCAAGGCAACTGTTTACAGCGCACAGTGAATCAGATTGGCAAAGGGAAGCATGCTAAAAATGATACCACCTCTCTTCTCCTGCTTCACTCCTATTAGTCCTCCCATCCATTTCCCCATGCAGCCTCACAAACATTTTACAGTAATGCCTTGGATCCAGTGGGAAAGCATGGAGCAAGCTGTGTGGGTGGGGAAAACTCTGAAAACCAGCTTTGGCAAGGAGAAGAAAGTCCGTTAAGAACCTGGTCTGGGAGGACCTGTGTACTGCTATGCATGGTTGGTTTTTTTTTTTTTTTCAAAAAATAGTATGACTGGGTCTTGCTCCCAACTGGGTCTTCTGGAGATGCTCTCAGAATGTAACTCAGTCTCACGCTGGCTGAGAGGCCAACGTGTGACTCACCTCTGTTCCCACCAGACATGGGCCCTCAGTGAGCTCCTGGCTGGGAAGGGACTCGTGAGGGAGGGGAAAGGAAACTGCCTACCACTGTCTACACCAGGGACTTTTTTATTCAGTCCTGTGTTTTCCCCACCCATTTTAGGATTCCCTTGGTTGTTGCACGAGCTGCTGTGTGTAGAGAGAATTGGTGGCACTGGAGAGGTGGGGGTGGCATAGTCTGTGTACTGCCCAGGGAGGAGACGCAGCAAAGGCCAAGGCCGTGTCCAGGCAAGGCTGTGGGGAGAATGCTAAGGCACAAGAAATGCCAAACAGCTTATGGCAGAGGAAAAATACCCTGGGGGGACACACACACAAAGATTTTGCTTTGACCGTGGGTGATCAGGACTGCGGTCCTCACTGTAATCTGACAGAATGGTAACTAAATCTTTCTTGCTTCAGCCGACTTCAGTACACCGAACATAACAACAGAAGTATCCAATAGTTCTTGTGAATCAACTGAGATGGTGGTAACGTGTTCTTCTCATGGAGGCTTCCCCAAACCCAAAATCTCTGGAGCCCTCAACAACGTGTCTGTGATGTGGAATACCAGCTGGGCATCCGAGTCCAGCTTCAGCCTCTACAACATCACTGGCAAACTGTGGCTCAACGTGACCAAAGACATCAGCATCACTTGCTCCATTGAATACAATGGCTTTGCCAAGACCACCAGTTTGCTTCTGAGTAGGTTTTATTCATAGTTTGTGTTACAGAAACATTTTGTTGAAGCTGCTGAGTTGCCTCTCTGAGAAAGTGGTAGATTCTGTGTATCTGTTCATGCAAGGATCACTCAAGGATCCTGCCTGTGAGGTGCACACCAAAATATTTCAAAGGCTGTAAGACAGCAGGGGTGGGAGAGGAGTGTTATGACAGTGACTGACAAGCAGAGGTGGTTCTGGCTTCCTGCCACTCTACCATGAGTCACAGCTGGGCTGACAGGGCATCTGGATCCCGTTGTGACCTGGTGATGTCAGCCTTGGCAGCTCCCACAGGTTGGGTTCACCACCTGTCAGCGCCCCTCTGTACCAGCACGGTCTCGCTGCCAGTTGCAGGACACAGACCTGGCATTCAGATGGAGGGGCTTGAGACATGCCCGTGCCTTAAAAGCCACAGGCTGCACTCAGCAACAGTCTCCTCCTCTAAGGAGCATGTTTGTTCCCGCTTCAGCGACAGAAACTGTCAGCTGGGGTGGAGATACGATCCTGCTTCCCTACACACACTGAACGCAGGGTTAACCCTCATGGAAGAAATTCCATCACTGTGTGTGGCTTGGAAGTGATAACATAATAGATAAGCCTGTGCTTTGAAATGCTGGGGGCACAAGTGGGAACAGCATGAGGGAAGGCAGCACACCTACAGCCCAGATGTTTTGCAGTTCGAAGGGGATTCACAAGACAATTCCTACAGCCAGAAAGATTTGATTTGATTTGATTTTAATGCTGTTACAAAAAAAAAGTTTTCTGAACTGTCTCTGGGTCTGAGGTGTTTTCACTCTAGAGATGAGGGCACTTTCAAGGGAAGCTAGAGAAGCGCTCCTTTTTCTAGAGAATGATACCTTATTCATCAAGGTACCTTATTCATCAATCTGCCTAAAATCAAAGGGGCTCGTGAGGAAAGGTGCCATTGAGTTTCAGGACAAATGCCAGAACCTAGTGCTTTATGAATATTGGTTATTGCTGGATGTGGTGCCTGACGTCCCTGGAGATGGCAATGGAAGCAGGTTATGACTATCTCACTACAGCGAAAAGGAGAGGAACAAAAATAGTAATAACAGTGATACACCGTTGTCACGCAGATCCTTAGAGAAGGGAGCAATAACCAGTGACAACAGCAGCCACAAAGTCCCCACTTTCTGATTTTTTAAGATGTGGAACTGCTCCCATTTTGGTATGATGGAAACCATCCTCCAAACGAGTCTTTCACGAACACCGAGTCCCACACAGAATACATCCTCTGGTAAATGTAGGAGGCAAACGCTTACAGTGGAGGGGGATATTGTGCAGGGGGTCAGGCTAGTGTCCTGGGTGTTCAGTGTTGCTTAATTGCACCAGATGCAGATGATGAAAAACTGAACATCCACCAAGTCTGTCCCTCCTGTTGAATTAGGGGTGCCCTGTACTGTACAAGAATGGCCCACTATCTGCTCGGATGTCCAGGTGGCAGAACAGTCATGTCCAGTGGTGGAACACCAAAGGCTCCAATGAAGCTGAACTCTGCCACAGCACTCTTGTCTGGCCATGTGGAGAAAAAGCCTGTTCTGGTCTATTTAATGCATCATACTCCATCACCTGTGAATTCACAGTGGGGGGAATAAGTAGGCATAAATCTGCAGAGGACCTTTGAGAATGGAGGTTTTCTAGATACAGACTCAGATTTTTCCACCAAGCCTGACCAGTTCCTTTAAAAGACGCTCATGTGTGTTTTAAATATTGCTGGTCTCAGTCCTGTTCCAGACAGCCATCCAGCACTTCAGATTCTGTGGCTGTGTTAATCATTTCCACACGTAGAGAATAGGTGTGTTTGTTTGTGTGTGTGTGTAAGAAACGTAGGTGTCAGCTTTGTCTGCTTGCTTATCGAATAGGTGAATTTTCAGGCTGACTATCTGAATCAGATTTTGGTCAGAACCACCAAGATTCATGTACCTGCTCTTACATGATGTTGTCGGGCTCTTTGTTTATTTTTTTATTTCTCCCATCTCAGGAAAAACAAATGACTGTGTTGCCCCTACTCAGCCTCTATCTTACAATGTCATTACTGCTTCGAGTATCATCATTATCATCTTCCTTCTGGCCATCACCCTACCAGCAAGATACCTCCAAAGGCGTGGTGAGTGCAGTTCCTTTTTCAAGAAACAGTCTCTTACTGCTTCTGTATAAAATTCACATTTATAGAAACTATACTGACACAGTAGGTATTTTTGTACCTCCTTCTCATTTCCTTTTTTTTTTTAATTTATCTTTTTTCCATGCAGCATCTACTGTCAAAGTCTAAGTCCAGCTCAGGACTTTCCTACATTTTGTGTGCAGGCAGCACTAGGGTTAGGTTTGCAAGTGAAGGGGAGTTCTGACAACAGGTCAGAATATTTCCAAAATCAAGGGTTATGGAATTTAAGAGATTCACAAAGGTCTGGTTTCATGTATTAAGATGCTTGAAGATGCCAAGAATTTCGGTTATCATGAGAGATACAGCTGAGCACTGACAGCTTCAAAATGGGATCCCTCTACACACCCTGCTTTAGACAATCCCTCAGAAAAGTCACAGGGCCAAAGTTACAAAAATATATAGCACTAGGGACACAGAAAGGACTTAAGCATAGCAATGTCCCACTTTTAGGAGAACCCCAATCATGACAGGTGGATTTGTCATCTTTGTGTGGCCAAAAACGGCACAGGTGAGGTGCCCCGCCTCACCCAATGAAGTCTTCAGTAACTCCAGACATGTCTCCAGGAGTTTTTAATTGGCAAAGGTAACCTCAGGTGTCTCAGGACTAGCTGGCAACTGAGTAGATTTTTTTGTTGTTGTTGTGGCTGAAAAAAACCCCCCCATCTCAGTTGCTGGCTGCTGCTCCTAATCGTGGGTAAGCTGAGTTAGCCAGAAAACCCCTGAGATGTGGGTGGACATCTAATGGCAGCTAGGCACCCAGCAGGTATCCTACCGACAGCCTGCTAGCAGCTTTGAAAAGCAGTGCTGGAGAAAGGCAGCAGGCCTTGCAACACGTTATAAATACCACCCAATCAAGTTCTGTCAGGCCACTGGGGAAGTCAAGCCTGAAGAAGAGAATCCCACACTGAGAGTGCTCTGTGAGTTCAGCCCACTTCAACCAGAAGCCACCGGTCCGAGCGCCTCAGCTCAGCGCGGTCGCTGCGGTATCCCCCATCAGAAAGAGGTGATTTGCTAGCCAGCAGGGACAAGGTTCACTTAGGGACTCTCCTAAGTTTGCCGTGTCTTCTGCCACTTCTGTTTCAACGTGGGACAAGTCCACTCCCAAGTCAGAGGTGTGGAGGTAGCATTACTATTTTTCTCCTGCGCTCCTCACCGATCGCATCCTTTCAAAAACCAGCGTGACTGCTGAGTCAGGCCGGGCTAATGTTCTTTTCTGGTGCTTTTATCACAAAGAAAGCAAGCTTCTGGGAAGCAGCCACCCTTTAGCTACACCTGTGCACCTCCTCATTTTCCACTCATGTGCCCCTGTGACGCCAGTGCTGGTTCTCCTCTGCGGTTCCCCGGGGCGGTGTCGGAGGGAAGGCAGCGAGCACGTTGAAACTGGTAAAATCAGAGCTGATCCCAGCCTGAGCTGTTAGCTGCATGGATAACAGCCTTCCAATTATAGGGGAAAATGAACTGGAATGGGGAGATTTGGCTCTGAACAAATATGGACTGAAAATTAAAAGGTTCCTTGCCATTAAATTAGTACGATTCCGGAGCATTCTGAGACAGCCTTTTATGTAGAAACCAAATTGCTTCTGAAGGAGGTGTAAAAAGCATACCAGAGTGTGGCAGAATGTGATCACCTGCAGCAGCGCTGGACATGGCTGCACAAACTGGAATTTCCCTTTCAACTGAAAGGCATGAAACTCCATTTTCCTACTAGGCACAGGGAGCAGACCTCCAGAGCCGGGCGGTGCTATTCTGTGCAGCCACTTTCCAGACCAGGCATGTACTGTAAGAAACTGAAGCTAGAGTTTCAAGCCAACTTCCCAGTTTGTACAGTTGCCACATTTCGGTGCTGCTGTGCACTGCCACCTGCCTGGGAAGGCAGGTATCTGTCCTAAGAGTGCTTCTTGGGGCTGTTGCTCCAGGTCACCTTTCAAGAGCTGCTGTGGGAGCTCAGAACAGGGCTGAGAGTACCTCTGTCATTCTGGCTTATGGAAAGCTGAGGCAGGAGCTGCTCAGGGTGGTTTCTGAGATCAGAAAGACATGCTTCGAAGGGCTGAAGTGTGGGAGGGAAGAATAGAAAGACAGAGCAAAACGGAAATACGAGTTCTCAGATGCGCGATTGTGGTGGTGACCAAAACATGTACATGCTTTGCTGAAGTTCACAGGCACCTGCTCTGAGGAGCTCACAGCCTAGCTTTTTTGTCTTTGCAGCAGTTTAAGGATGGAAGCTATCTAGAGTTATTTTTTTTCCCATCTCTTCAATTAATTTAACACAAATCACCGAGATTAGACCAAGATTAGAGGACACTTAAAGAACAGCTTAGGATCTATGTTGTAAAGTTTGTGCAAGTACAATTTGCTGTAATATTACAGAGAGTGTCATTAGTGGACACTCAGGTACTAAGGGGACTTGCTTAATCCAAACTTCTTTGAAAGCTCTGAAAGAGTTGGTTGGTGGTTCTAACACTGGTGTTCTTTCACTCCCTTGGTAAACTGCATTTAATGACGTGTAACTTTTACCATTATTGCCCTTCTGACCTTGTCTAAGTATGTAGCGATGTGGATTTAGTTTTGTCTTCTGGAGTTCCAAATACTAATGAGGGCTCTTCTTTTCCAGCCTGTCCTCACTGTTGTAAGTCTCAGGACTCAGTGGAAGAGGGCGTGAAAGAATATACGAAGCCACCCATGAGCGTTAAAGTGACATCTAAAACATCATCTCTATGACCAGATCGTATTTGCAGGTAGTTTTCTCCACCATTCTTCTCTTGGCAAAACCAGCTTGTCAACTGCTATTAGAGTCCCGTATGATGTTAGCCCCCAAAGCAGTGTGCAGCTTTTAATGTGAGCATGTGCCATCCCTTAGGATAGATAAAAGCATTACGGCCCTATTGCCAGCTCAGACAGAGGCTTGTGGGGCACTGCTGTGTTTGGGTCATTCATAATTTCCAGAAATGAATCTAGTGAGAAACATGCGAGCACCACATTTCCTGGGCTACTGAGCTGCTTTCTCTATAGCATGGCATGAGCCATGTGCCTGATCTGATGCAGAAACATGGGAACATCACTGAGGATAGAAACGACAGCCTGACCAAACGGTGGCGAGGGAGAGGTGAACGATGAGAGAGTGGCTCCAGCTTTCCCAGTAAGATTGGCAATGCAGGTCCACTTCTGAGGTATCTCCCATTTCCTTCGGCAGCTGGAGGAATGTAGAAGGAAAACTTTCCCCTCCAAGACTTGCCCACGAAACACTCGTTATTTTAAAATGAGTTACTTTGGAAAATGAGATGCTGTGAAGGATGGGATGGGGGAGCCTGGTTCACCAAGCTTTTATGACTACAAAGCGGAAGAACTTTTTCACAGTGAGGGTGACAGAGCCCTGGGACAGGCTGCCCAGGGGGGTTGTGGAGTCTCCATCTCTGGAGATATTCAAGACCTGTCTGGATGCCTGTCTGTGTGACCTGTCCCAGGGAAACTGCTTTGGCAGGGGGGTTGGACCCGATGGTCTCTGGAGGTCCCTTCCAACCTCTATGATTCTGTGACTCTGTGATATTCATTTTGGCTTGAAAACTCAGCTGTGTTCAGAGCTGCATCCTCCAAAAAGACATTTCTCAAGCCAGGAGACCTAAGGAAAGATTAGCAGCTGACTGTTCTTATTCACATCGTTATCCAGGTGACTGCACTTCCTGCTCTCACCGCGGCACGCTGAATTTCCAGGGTAATGCTGTAGGGTAACAGCTGTAGGGTCCTAGAAGTCACGAATTTGTCACGCTGCGCCATGCTGTAATCTAACAGTTTAACAGTTTTGAGATGGAGAGGAGGGGAAACTATCGCTCAGGCCACCGGGCTCATTTCCAAACTTGACCACCCACTCATGTTTTCCTCTGGGGAAGGCCCCATCTGGAACAGATACTAGGGCCTTGGTTAGCATGAATTCTGGGGGGTTTTGTGATGGGAGCGGTGGGAGTTCACCTACTGAATAAATCCATTCTGCCACATTCCTCTTTTGCTATAGAAGCTCGCCATGCTTTTCCTGTTAGTGGCTGGTGTTTCCCAACTCCTGTGCCTGGTCTGGCTGCTGCCTGCGGACAGGGATGGAAGCTGAGCATCAAATCAATGTATTGCTTCCTCAGTGGCTGACTGTCATCTCGCAACTGCGCGATGCACTGAGCCATGTCCTATTGCTCCTCAAATAGGGTAGCACAGTCGTTAGTCATCCTGTACGGTCCAAAGGTTTTCACAGTAAGAAGTGTTGAGCCAGTCTGCAGATCACTGTAGGGCCCGTCTTGAGCTGCCTCAAGTCTGAGCAGCTCGGTCTTTACTGGAACAGGAGCCCTCTTCTGGAGGGCTATCGCAGGTGATACCCTTTTGTCTCCACTCCACAACATTCTGGCTTACATTTGGGATTAAGAAGAAATCGGTAAAATCTTTTCTTTGTGCCCCTCAGGTTTCCTACCCTGTGTATTCTGCACTGCAGTCCCCACTCTTCGTTGTACAGCAATGCTTATTGCGGTGACCCTTCGGCGCCCTGAAACAGGGTGACAGCAGTAGAAAACTCCGCTCCAGAAGACTGACAACATCATCTTGTGTGAATGAACACAAAAGCCCACCCATGCAGCAGAAGTTGTGGGGTGGTCTCGTTACCATGGGGTCATCAGGATCCCAACTGGGAGGACCTTCCATGTTCCTACAATGGGGCAGGGAAAAGCTGTTGGTATCCTGTTGCTCCAGCACACAGTTACAGAGCTTGGGATTCTCCAGCTTTGATGCGACCACTGTGAAAACCAGGGGGCCTACAGAGACGTAGCCCACCTACCCCTTTGGTAAAGCAGAGCCGGCCTTTGAGACCCCAGACCCCGACACACAAGCCCAATCCAGGCTGTGCCTCCATGTGGCGGCTGGGAGCAGCCAAAACATCTTTTACCTTCAGCCTCTCACAGGTTCTGCCAGTATTGTTCTTTGTGCTGAAGAACTTTGGATTTGGACTTGACCAGCAGAGACATGTGTCCCTTCTCCCCTACAGAGGCAATAATGCACCCACTTTCCACGAGAAAGCACCTTGGAGTGGGACTGTATGCCTCGTGCTTATTTTCCGTGCGATGAGACTTTTTAGGGAACGATACATAGTGGTGGCACACCTAACAGCTAACTAATATTGCTTATCTACAGCAGTGGCAGAAGTTCTCATAGCCTTTCTCTCCTCAAAGGATGGCCTCACCATCCCATGTACCACAGCACAGCTCCTCCATTAATTATTAAATTACTCTGACATCCAGGAGCACATCTCACACACACACCGGCAGCGGTGCCTGTGAGCACACACGTGCACACACCTTCGTGCACGCCCAAGTGCAAGCTTTTACACACGTTCCTTCCCACCCATTCCCATCGTAAAGCCCTGTCCAAACTTCTGTATCACTCAGTAGTCACCTCACACTGATCTACCGTGATGAAATGTAACTTGGGGCCTTGCTCCATAAACACAGGTCTGCTTTTCTCTGTACATTTGCCTAGGAACACTTGTTAGGGTAGGCTTTCCAGGATCTTGGGAGCCTTTCACAGCGACACAAGGATTTATTTTGCATTGAAGACTGCTGCTTTCTGCCAGCATTCTCTCTTCCCAGCCAGAACTTGAAGGAAGTTCCCCGCAGGATGCTAACATTGGATAGGACTCAACTGATCCGGGTGATATTGCTGCCTACTGTGTAGGAAAAAAGCAGTTTCTCATTTTAAGGGGAAAAGAGGAAAAAGCCCCGAGCCCCAACAAGCTTCCTAAGCAACTCTGCATACTAACCTAACGTGGCCCTGCCCTGAGCTGGATCGGTTTCTTTTCCATTTTTGCTCTGTCCCGCTGCAATCCGCACCCATTCCCTTGCTGCTCCACCCATGTCCATAGTTAGGAGCGCAGACCAAAGCCTGAAAGCATGGTGCCATCCTCTATGGGATGGTGCAGGTTTCATTGTTGGGACACAGCAAAGAAGTATTCCATCCCTTTCCCTTTTTTCTAGCAGGCACACACCGGGAGAGAAAGCGCTGGAGAAACAGGAGCACTAGAAGCAGTTTATAGAGGGCTGACCCATGGGGGGCTAAGGGATCAAGTCGCTAGCAAAAAATTATAGACACCACTCCCTCTCTGCTCCTGCAGAGTCATGCTGCCCCATCAGCTTTTTACTGCTTTCCCATCGTATAAAGTGAAATGGGAACCTGGGAACATCCTTGCGGAGTGTTTTTTGACAGGGAAAAGGAGGAAAGGTGGATGACAGGGAGACAGTGCTCTTTGCACTCGCACGTACTAGTTGCGAGGAGAAGGCGGGTGGCTCAGAAAGCCGTTCTGTCAAAGGCAGCCTGACCTTACTGTGGGACTTGGCCTATGGGCAATGCTGTCTCATACATGGCACATTTCCTTTTCTTTCTGTCTGTGCTTGCACAGCACAAACTACTGACCTCTTCCAGGCTGGACATCCCCTTTTGGTATTTATTTCGTTGGCTTTCAACACCGCGCTTCCCTCCCCGCCTATAACCACGGTGCTGTTCCACCTCACCGCCACACCGCAGCTCTGACAGGTGTGCCTGCACCGTGGCTCCCCCTCTCACTGCCCCGAGCTCCGCTTCTGACTGGTAACTGCACAGCATGCCGCAGGAGGGTCAGTCTTTTGCACCCTGCCAAATCTTTCCGCCCCACCACAGACTCCCCTGACACTGTAACTCCGCCTCAAGGAAAGAAACATTTTCACTGACAAATGTATCTAGCATCAGTTTAGTTTGATACTCTGGACGGGCGGGTCATTTGGTTCGTTTTTTCCTCAAGCACTTAATACTATGAGTAACGTTTGCTATTGCCTTATGCTGTATTCAGTGAATTGCACACAAATGGTTTCTGTGAGACCTTTTCAGCTTGACACCTGGATCGTTGTACCAAGTGAGCTGCTCTGTTTATCACAGGTATTTTGTATATAGCATTTATTTTTCCTGGGGTTCCTCCTTTAACGGTATTAAATAAAAATACAGGGTAAACTTGGGTCTCCTTTCCTCAGTAATAAAAGACGTGGGCTGTACGTGCTGGGAGGTGGTAGGGCCTTTCAATTACTCACGTGAGCCCCAGCCACCGTTTCACAGGCACTATTACAGTGGGGGATGCAGCTGTTGGATGAAGCCCTGACAGGTACGGCTGGCAGGGAGACACGGCTGGCGTGAGGTCGGCGTGCCCAGCAGCGATGACAACATGGCACACGGGGGCCCAGCTTGTAACAGCCCTCTTGTCAGTTTGCCAGGAGGGCTCAGCTTAGCAGTGTAGCCACGGTGCTCAACGCTGAGGTTGCAAAAGGTCTTCCTTTTAAAAAAAAAAAAAACCAACAAAAAAGGAAGGTTTCCCACAAAAGCAAACTCCAGCATAAGACGTTCTCACCACAGCGCTGCTACTCGTGTAACCTGCTCTGCAAGCAGAGGACTGATACTGTCAGTGCTGTGCTTTTGCTGGGAGAGAGGCAGAGGGGTGTGTGTGAAGAACCCCTTACATTTGTATTTAAATAAATAAGCTCTGAACCGACTCTTGGCTCCCTCTCTAGAAAGTGACTTTGAACACAAGAAATGAGGAAGTGGAGAGAACTAAATTCAGCAGGAAGCGGAGCAAGAAATGGCTGCTAATCTTGAGCGTGGATGGAAATCTCTGCTTCCCCTTCCCCTTAACGTGCAGCATGAGGCCACCTAGCAGCCCTTCCTTCAGTACACAGAGAGAAAACCCACACAACTGCTACACCTTGGTTCTGCCAACACTCCCCTGGAAGAGCATCCCTGCATCGATGGTTGGAGACACGAGAGAAATGGGTATTCCTTAGACATCACACCTAATAGCCGCTAAAACAGGAGTAGAGAAGGAGCAAGGAACACCACAGCTCAATGGCACCAGACCTGCCGTGCAGGTAAGCGTGGGATAGTGGGAGGGGATGGAACAGGGAAAGAAAAAGGGAAAAAAAGGGTAAAATGTTGCTTTGTAACCACAACAGCAAAAACGTGCCTGAGAAAGGCCCATCACTTTGTTTCTGGAGCGGGCAAAGAACAGTAACACACTGTCACCAGTGTATGCAGAGCTTGAAAGGGAAGGGGGAGAGACATACCCAAACCTCTGCTTATCCACATCCTTCACTCACATGAGGAGAAGGAAGATCAAAGCTGGCTGATGACAGCCCTGAAACACACGCATTTCTTCAGTGGGAAAATGAACTACAGTGTGGTGTTTAAAAAAATAAAATGCTCCTTTCAGAAGTCAGAAAACACAACACCTTCTTGGAAGCGAGCTGAGCCAAAAAATCTGCTCTGGGTGGGTGGAATGCACGCTGTGGAATCGACTGTTCATATTTCGATCACCAGTTATCAGCTGCAAGAGAGGAAAGCATTCAATCAGAACAGACTGGCTGCTCTTGGTTGGGTTGATTCTGTGGGAAGAACAGCCAAACCCCCCCGCTGGATGTGGTTCTCTTTAACAGCAGAGAAAAACTCCAACAAAGAAACAGGACCAGAACTCTGACTGGCCTTCTGCTTTGAGGGAAATGGCGACGGGCCGCCTGGCTCTCCTGGTTACAGCCTGTCACTACATCAGCTTCAGCCCTACCCACGGGTAACAGATACAACATAACCGTTGATGTCTGGCGTGAAATGATGAACAGCAGGTGCTCCCCTGGCTCTTGTCTCTGTTACTGCCTGGATGGTGGAACATCTGACACTGCCACCAGGCTGTGCTGCTCACAGGTGGGATCCTAGACATCTTCTCATGGGGTAGAGTACATTTCTCTAGTGCAAATACCCTACGAGTGCGAAGGACGCGCTGTACTAACGTAAAGAGCTTACGGACACAAACACCACTGCTAGTTGGCTTTACTGAGCATCTTGAACCACATTCCCCCCAAAGGTAACCCCCTAATTTCCAGCCCATGAATTCAACTGGAAGCCTTCTTATTGTTTTGAAAACTGCCCACGGTGCCAATTCTTCCACTGTCATCACCAGCAGGAAGTCATCCTCTCTCTGGCCCCCTCAGCCACACTTCTATCGAGGAACCCAAAATGTGTCTTTTTCAGGGTATTTCCATATCATTCCCAGCTCCACCACCCTTCCTCAACACCGACTGCAAAATGCCCCAAGTACTGTAGGAACCAAGCACGGTTTTTTCTGCAAAAAGCCTGAAGAAACCACCTTCAGCAAAACAGAATTGGTCCCAGCCAGGCCAAACCAAGGTGTGGGAAGGGGACAGAGAGAGGTGGAGAACCGCTCCCTCTGCTGCTGCCACAGCAACTTCTCTGGGTGCTGGGTGCTGCCTGAAGAGCAGCTTTTGCCAGAACGTAATTAGCTTTTGGAATTGGGGTACCTTTAGCATCCAAACTATCCATGGGCTCCTGTACCTTAGATATTTCTAACTCGCTGGTGGTTTGGGAGTTTTCAGCAGAGAAATGGGTTCTGTAAGAGGTTCTGGGGCTGTCCTCACCCCCTGCCAAACCTAGTCCACAGGGTCTGCATTTCCACCTTCTCAGGTGGAGCAGGTCTGGCTGTTCCAAGCTCTCGTGCAGTGACAGGCATCCATGAACAATGGTCTCAGCAAAATGCTTCTTCAAAGGCGCACGAGGTGTACCTGCGCTCACAGAAGACTCCCACGACCCAACAACTGAAGCCTTTTACAAACAGATTCAGTGTACGTTGTAGCTGCTTACAACAGGGATCTGGGGAAGACTCAGTAGCTCCTAGTCTCTCTGGCCGTCTCCGTCTCCCATCCTTCCTGGGGGTTGCTCTCCTCTGGGACCAAGACTTCAGTCACACCGAGCCTGGATTGCCTAATGAGAGAAGAGAGAGGGCAAAGTCATTTCGTGCCTGTACCCTCCTGGCAGAGGCATCGCTGCAGAATCCCAACTCTTCAAAAGTTTCTCCTAGAAAAAGCACTACTTGCGAGTTTTAGGAAGTCGTGCAACCAGCAGCACAGCCCTTCTTCCCCAAAGCTTCCAGCTGTCCTTCTTCTCTCCTTAACAGGGTTGGAAGGAAGATAGCAATGAAAGAGAAGCTGGAGTTCTGGCCTCCCTTGATTTTATTAAAGAAATACTAATGTGCTTGTCTTCTCAGCCACTGCAAAACTGAAAAACAGATGCAGAGTTACTGGGCGGGGGGACATGAACTTTGAACAGAAGAACTTGCTACAAACGAGCAGCACCACCTAACGCTGGTAAGGCCAAATCAGCAGTTCTCAGACTGGGATGTGAGACACACCAAAAAATGAAGAGCAGAACCGCCAAGGTTTAGAAAACCCAGAGTGCTGGGCCTCATTTAAAGGTCTGAACCACACAGGCCCCGGTGTTCAGCAAGTCAGAGACTCGAAGGGGCCGAGCTGCTGCTTACCACTCCACTAACTTCTGCTCATACAGCTCCCTGCGCTCCCGGCTCCTCTTCTCCTCCCAGGTCTCACCAGCAAGGTTCTGCATCAGTATTAAGAGCCCCCCTGCAGGGATCCTAGAGGAGGGAGTGGAAAAGTCACAGGTCACCCAGGGGACACACAACACTAATAACTTACTGGCATCACCAAACGGAGCATGGAGGTGGGGGGGGGGGGGGGGGGGCCAGCCACCAGATCAGTGGAGCGTAACGTTCCCCAACACTCACATCACACCACAGCCTAAGGTGCTCCTGTTCTGGCAGCCAGCAAACAGCCTGACTTCAGCTGTGACTCACTGTAGCCCCTTCGAGAACGTATTTCCAATTTATTCATAGATAGATGCCCAAAGGGCAAAGGGGTGGAAAGATTTAAGGTGCCTCAATAATCCCTGTAGATCACCTGACCCATAATTTAGACAGTCACACCCCTGCTTAGCTTCTGCCCAGCTCTGGAGGTACTTATGTTTTCACTGATAAAGCCCCGGGCTGCTTCCAGGCACAGCTGATGCTGTTCTGGTGGTGCTTAGTGCACACACAAAGCTCATTCTCCTGGGATGGGACCCCCAAAGTCACTTGTGAGGATATTCACAAGTCAATCAGCACTTTGAGAAGAAGCCCCCGTTCTGCTTGAAGAGGCAGGCTTCTCCTGAGTTCAGAGGCCATTGTCCTGATGGACAGAGCCCCAGAGAGCACCATGGGTTCCTTCACACCCCAGGGAGCTTTAGGTGACACATTACTACAAGACATGAACGAAGAGATGGGCCACCTCACAGCCTTGGGTTATGCAGCCCAAGTAGGCAGCTTCTTCCTGAGCATTTCCAAACAGCTGCTGCTCCACATTTTGGCCTCAATGTAGCTTATTTTGTTAATAAATAAATAAATGAAAGGTGCTTTTTTTACAGGGATTCCTAATCTAGGGGGTGGCATTTCCCAGGGTGCCCCCTTCTTCAAAAGGTGAAACATGACATCAAACACCCCTTGTGCACTGTCTGGATTCTGAGTTGCTACAGGAGCAGCTGCTGCTGAAGCTGAGGAGAGAGCTCAGAAGCCATGGCTTACGCTCCTGCCCTTACCCACAGACAGTGCAGTTCCTTAAACGAGACATCCAACAGCTCCATGCACAACCACTGGGCTCATCAGTGACCGCGCCGAGGAAGGGGCACAGGAGACATGTCTATAACCCACCCTCGTCACTTCCTATTTACCAGCAGTCAGCGTCTCTTCTGATAAGGAAATACCAGCAAGCATGATGCTGAGCAAGCAGCAAAACACAAATCAAGGAAAATAGAAGAATAAAAAAACCCGGTTTAAAGGTTGGAAGAAAAGTCATCATCATGAGGTCCCGAGAGAGATAGCAAAAATCCCTCAAGGCAAAAGGGGAAGGGAAGCTTCTGTAGCCCCACCTATGATTCAAGGCTTGGTGTGTGCAGCCACTGTCTAAACAAAGGCCCTGAAAGAGTAGCTGTGGCTCAGCAGCAGTCACAACTCACCCAAACACCGCTCCGAACACGAAGCCGCCTGCCAGTCCCTGTAGGCCCAGGTGCAGTCTGAAAAGGGCTCCTGTAAGGGCTAAAACAAACCCACAAACCCGCTGAAAGCACAAACAGCCCCCCACCAGCTGCTGCGTACAGACGGAGGGAGCCGCTTTTGCTGCGTTTCTCCTCTCCAGCAGCACTTCTAACAGCAGAAACCGAGTGCCGTGGCCAGCGGGAGGGACCCTCACCATGCAGTCACCCCGGGCTGAGAGGCAAGCACTTCCACAGCCTGAGCTTGGCGGCTCTTGCAACACTCCCCCGGGTCTTCAACCCACACGGAACCCCACGCTAAAACACCGCACAAAGCTCCTTCTGCTTCAGGGCAGCTCTCACTGATACGCGCAGTTCGCTCATGGGGAGCAGAACCGTGCTCTCCCCAGGCTGAGCGCGACCCCTCCTGCCTCTCTCCTTCCTCTTCCACAGCAGCTAATAACAGCACCCGCCGTGTAAGGTGGGAAAGGGCAGTGACGGGCATACCCAGTGGGAAGGGCAGTAAAGCCTGCAAAACTCAACTTACCCAGAGCCCTACTGCCAGAATTGGACATGCAAAACTCAGTGTGAAAAGGGGAGCCCACAAACAGCCCGCTGCGCTGCTGTTACGAAGCACGGAGTGAAGACATGCTTTCCCTCCCAAACAGGTGGTTATGAGAGTGGGTTATGCACTAAGTGTTGCATTCACAAGGATTTTTCACCCAAAAATCTCCAGGAAGTATTTCTGAGATGACTTGGTACCCACACCACCACCCAGTGTTTTCAGGAGCGGGCTGGTACCTCACGGTTACAAATGAAGGCCCACAGCAGTTAAAGCAAGGGAGCAAAATCATGATGGCACATGGTAGAACCCGAAACCAAACCGGGGAGCACAGAAGCAAGAGACCCCCTCAAGCCCAAGCGACAGGGATTTCTCCTGAGGCTTTTCCGATCCTGGCCCACACTCACACAAAGAGAAGCACAGGAAGACACAGTGATCTTACCTCCCGCCGAAGCAAAATTGCTGATGGTGGTTTTATTGCGGTACACAGACAGCCCAGTGCTCACTGTGCTGCAAAGGTAAGGCACAGAGCAAGTCAGCAGCTGCACATGGGAAAAGACAGGTAGCAAAACACAGCCCGAAACAAAGCTGGGTCTCCAGAAGCCAACCCTCAGGCTGCCTCTCACCGCCTTGCTGCTGCACACGCCAGCCACAAGTGCCTTGATTTTGGCAATGTTTCACTGCAGGCAGCAATGCACAGCCAGAGGCTGGGGAACACCATGATCCCCAGCCTGCACCTGGGGTAGTCTTTCTTTTCCTCTCCAGCCAAAGGTAGAGTTTCCCATCATATATTCAAGGATAAACTGAGCAACGAAAAGGTCCCGTCAGTCAGTCAGTCCTGATGTACCCCCAGAAGCTGAATCCGTGTCAGTCAGACCTTGCCTGATACACAGTGCCCACCCACGGAGCTAAATCACACTCATGATGTCAGTGGCTTCACCTACTCTTACAGCATAGAATTTCCCACCATCTCCTCCAAGAACATTAGTTAAGCCCCCAAATGCTCTCTGTCCTCAGCCCACAGCCACATCCTCCCTAGCGAGCCTCAAGCCTCCTGCATGGCACCTACAAGTCAGCAGTGATCTTCCTCTCCTTCCCAGCGCTGTAAGCTCAGCCACCGTGCAAGGTAAAACGAAACAGTTGGGTTTTAAGCTGCAGAACAAAATGGAGCTGAGTCCAGCTGGAGGCCGATCACAAGTGGTGCTCCCCAGGGGTCAGTCCTGGGTCCAGTTCTGTTCAGTACCTTTCTCAATGATGGGACTGAATGTTCCCTCAGTAAGTTCACGGATGACACTAAGCTGGGAGGAAGTGTTGATCTGCCTGCGGCTGGATCGATGGGCTGAGATTCAACAAGGCCAACTTGCAGAGTGCTGCACTTGGGACATAACATCCCATGCAGCGCCACAGGCTTGGAGAAGACTGGCTGGAAAGCTGCCTGGTGGAGGAGGACTTGGGGGTGATGCCTGACTGCTGACTGAACATAAGCCAGCAGTGTGCCCAGGTGGGCAAGAAGGCCAATGGCATCCTGGCCTGCATTAAGAACAGTGTGATGAGTAGGTCTGGGGAAGTGATTGTGCCCTGGTACTCAGCATTGGTGAGGCCACACCTCGAGTGCTGTGTTCAGATTTGGGCTTCTCGCTACAACGACATCGAGGTCCTGGAATGCGTCCAGAGGACGGCAACCAGGCTGGTGAAGGGGCTGGAGAGCAAACCTTATGAGGGAGCTGGGGGTGTTTAGCCTGGAGGATACTGAGGAGGGACTTTATCACCACCTACAACTACCTGAAAGGAGGTTGTAGAGAGGTGGGTGTTGGTCTCCTCACCCAAGCAACAGGTGATAAGACAAGGGGAAATGGACTCAAGCTGTGCCAGGGCAGGTTCAGATTAGACATTAGCAAGAAGTCCTTCACTGAATAGGTTATTGGGCATTGGAACAGGCTGCCCAGGGAGGTGGTTGAATCACTAACCCTGGGTGCATTTAAAAGATGGGTGGATGAGGTGCTCAGGGATATGGTTTAGTAGAGGACGGGTATAGTTGGACTCAGTGATCTCAAAGGTCTTTTCCAACCTAGTGATTCTGTGTGTGATTCTTCTGTGTGAAAATCTTCAACCGGGATTTTGCAGAAACAATTAACAGGGAGCAGGAGCAGCAGGTATCTTCTTCAAAAGCCTTCTGCAAAGGGGTGGTGAAAACGGGGGACGATCTAACTGCAGGGGAGACACCTGGTGGAAGCCGACGAGGTTACACGTCAAGCCCAGGAAAATTTAAAGACATCAGAAGTCCCAGGACAGAAAGCAAATTAAAGCAAAGAACAGGTACTGAACAGAAAACTGAAAAAAACCAAAACAAACCAAAACAAAACCACAAAACCCCAAGAAAGATCAAGGAAGAAATTCAGAATGGAACAAAAAAAAATAGAGACAGAAATACAAAAGGATGGTAGTCGATACTTCTGGTATCTTAAAAGCAGAAGGGGAATTCAAGCAGAACAGACCTACAGATGCAGTCAATGCAGGTTTAAGGCCACACATAAATTTACCATTTTGAAGGTCAGGGAAGGACATACTCCTGGTCTAAAGGCCTTTACTCAGAAGCACGTTTGACGCTGCAGAAAAAGCACTGACACATCTGAGGGAGACAATCAAGGCAGTGGAACACTACCTCCACCCTGGTTGGGCGTGCACAATGAAGTAAATCTGTGGGCCTAAGAGGTACATGTGGCTGGCAGGCCTGCACGCTGCAACTGCTTCAGAATGAGAGGGTTGTCTGCAAGCATCTGAGGACAAGGACAGAGAATGGGGGGTAATGTGAGTGTATGCAACCTAGGGGTAACAGGACGTGACCAAAAGCAGAAGAATTAGGGCGGGAGGGAAAGCTGTTCCAGAAATAGGCACCACACTGTAACACTCCCAGAGAAAAAGGCAAAATACAGCAAACTGGAGACATGAAGCAAAAGAAAGAATCGGTGATGTACAGGGAAGAGTGGTTTTCATGTCAACAGCAGAGTGGATTAGATGGAAGGAACAGGGCTTTTCCAGTTTCAGGTTCAGTGTAGGTTCATTAGGAGATCTGAATTCTGGGAACGTTACAGAAGGTTAAATCCTCTTCGTGTTCACACCTTGTCACTCATCCTCACTGGTACCACACCACTCTGAGCCTCAATCTATGCCCAGTAATCTCTCCAGGAGCTGCAGCTATGAGCAGAACCAGCACGAAGGGCTCCTTGCCACTAGTGCTTGAGCAAAAACCAGCTCTTCTCCGCTACCATGGGGAAACACTTACTTGAACACTGTCACAAAGGCGGCCACTCTCCAGCTCCAGCGCCAGCCGTAGCGGATGAAACTCCTGAGGCCGGCGCGGTGCGCAGATTGCTAAGGGCAGAGACAAGACAGGTTACACAGATCACAAAACGGATCACAGCCCTGCTCTTCCTTGCCAGCGCCACCAACCCACCGCAAGCCAGGGTATTCGTGACGGGTCCCGGGAATGATGTCACGTGGGAATGAGATCCCAAACCTTAGGGATCAAGTCAACCCCCTTCAGAGGGAAAAACGCTCACTTTTAACCCAGCCACTGACGAGAAAGCCAAGAACTGATTCCAAGACAACTGGGGGGCCAGGGAGAGGTTTCCGAGGCCAGTGCAGAGAAGAAAGGGGGCGTGAACTAGAAACTCGTTCTCAATTATTACAAATTTGTAAGTATTAACAAACAATGACCATAGGTAAGTAATAAACACCTGGTAGTTCAAACGCCAGGAGACCATCAGGCTCTGCAGCTAAGCACGGGTCTTCAAAAGTTTGGCAGTAAGCAGCTTTTTGAAAGATGCACTAAACAGAAGCTTCACGAAAATGAAAACCAAGTCCAGCTAATGCCATGAAAGAAACAGAAGTTCTCTGTCCTGGTGCCTGCAGTACAGGCGCTCAGCCCAGGTGCTGATGGGCAAGAATCAACAGAAGTCACAGCGACGCCAGGCACCGACACCTTGCCAGCAGCCTGGCTGGGGCCAAATCCAAATACCGAATGATGTGCAACTAGGCAGATTTATAAAGGTTTGTGGGGTTTCTCCCTAATAATCCGGGTAACTAATATTTTTATTGAATAACAAGCCCCTTGCAAAGTCAAGCACCCCTATAAAATGTCATAATGTTCTTTGTTGTGAGGTAAGCTTAAAAAAATTAGTATTTAACTGGCCTGAGAAGAGCTCCCACGTGGGAGGTAGGGGGGCAGCACCGGTGCCCGTGTCGCTGCGGTGGACGCGCCTCTTGCCGACACGGCACAAGCCAAAAGCCGGCAGACTTTCAGAGACGCCTGGCTTACCCCTCCATGTAACAGCGGGGCGAACCGTGCCGCCCGCTGCTCCCGCGGCTCCGGACAGCCCGTTTCGAGCTGAGCGCGCCGAGGCTCACGGCTGGCCCGGCCCGGCCCGGCCGGCTCTCGCAGCAGGCGGTGGGGCAGCCCGCCCCACACACGCAGGTGCGGCCGCAGCCGGGGCTGGCGCACGCTCCGCACGGAACCCAGGCGGATCGGCGTTACCCCGGCCTGCCGGCCGCAGCGGCAGCCGCACAACCCTCCGCAACCCCCCACCCCGTGCCCGCCGAAGCTCCCCCGGGAGGCCCGGGCGCGCTCCGGTGCCGCCGCCCCGCCGCCTAACACCCGCCCCGCTGCCCGGCGGGGCTGCCGGCTTGGCGGGCGCGGGGCTCCTACCAGGGCATCGGCGCGGTTCTGGAAGAGCTCGCCGTGGCTCCTCTCGATGAAGGCCTTCCGGGCCTGGCGGAAGGCCGGCAGCCCGCCGTACAGCCAGCCCACGAGCCCCGCGGTGAAGGCCGACTTGACGATGTTCACCGTTTCCTCCGGGAACCGCTGCCGCTCGCTGTAAGAGAAGGGCACGGCTGGGATCGGGCCGGGGAGCCACAGGGGCCCGCGGGGAGCGCCGGGCCCAGCGCCCGGGGGCACCCGCAGCAGCCCAGCCCGGCCCGGTCCTCACTCGCGCCGCCACAGCTCGCTGAGCCGCTCCCAGCCCGTCCGCGGCGGCGGCGCGGGGCTGCCGAACCGCGCCTCCGCGCCGACCCCCTCCGCCATGGCTGACCCCGGCGGCGCCGGCAGCAGCGCTGGGCGGGCGCGGCAGCGCCCCCTGCCCCCCGGCGGGGCACCGCACCGCACGGCTTGCCCGGGCCCGGCCGCTCTGCACCCCTGGCAGGTGGCGACGGAGCATGCCCGGTTCCCCCCCCCCCCCCCCCCCCCCCCCCCCCCCCCCCCACTACAGACTCTACTCAGACAGTTGTGTACTCAGAACCACGGGTCAGGGCCGGTTCGCAACGCGGAAGAAAGCCCCAACCAAGGGCCAGGGCTGCCCTAGAACAGGCCGCCGCGACCTGGGACGGAAGCGCAGGCAGCCAGCGTGTGACTGGGATGGGAACAGAAGGACCCGCGGTTGTGGGAAGCAACTGTGGGCCAGCCACACCTGTCCTGGGTTCGGCTAGGATAGAGCTGATTTCCTTTCTAGCAGCCGGTGGCACGCCGTGTTTGGGAGTCAGGGTGAGAGCAGTGCTGATAACACATGGATGTTTTAGTTGTTGCCAAGCAGTCACAGACTTTTCACTTGGCTGTGCTGCCCTGCTAAGGTGGGGGGCACCCAGGGAACTGGGAGGGGACACAGCCAGGACAGGTGACCCAAACTGGCCAAAGAGGGTACTCCATGCCAATTACATCATGCTCACCATAAAGGGGGGCTTGTGGGGGAGGGGATGACTTGAGGACGTGGGGTTTTGGACAGCTCTGAGCTGTATGGCCTGAGCTGTGCAGTTCAGTGAGAAACTGCATTGTGTAGTACCAGTTTCATATATTTTTGCTGTAAAAGTCCTATTATTATTATTTCTCTCTCCGCTGTCCTAGTAAACCATCCTTATCCCAACCCATGAGGTTTGCCTTAATTTTTTTCCCCTTCTTTCCTTCCCCCCCCCGCCAGAGCCAGCAGCTGCCTGTGCTCAGCTCCCGGTTGGGAGCAGAACCATGACAGATGCACCCAGGAAAACTTCTTTTTCATTTGGTTTATTGCAAAAGGACTTCATTAAAAATGGTTCTGAACTATTATAAAGAGCTGTTTCGGTTTCTCCATTGACTAAAAATACAAAACTAGAAAACCCCTTCCCCACTCACACTGCTCCTCTCCTCCCTGCTCCTTTCCTCCCAAACCAGGCTGTTTCAGTGCCCGGGCTGTTTCCTTTGCAGGCTGGGTAACCCAAGCACGGGTCACGCAGCTGGCGTGCTGCCCCAGCAACTGGTGCTTGACAAACAGGTCTGGCAGTGATGTCCCAGGGCCTGGCAGCGCTGCCAGGCACATGTGTGTGCGTGCACTTAAGAGCGGCTGTCCCTTGTAGTGTTTTCTTCTCTCATCCAGACTGACCGTAGAGGAGATCGTGAGCCGCTGCTGTCATCTGCCTCCCAGTAACGTGCTGCTTCTGGCACCGTGAGGCCACTTCATCATCACGGCGCTTACCAGGGAGGCGGAGGCCCTCCTGGGACCGCGTGCTGCTGCCCACGCTCTTCTGAGCACCTGTCTGGATGCTGGGGGAGATACTGTGTCCTACCAGGCCTCTCATCTTAGGGGCCACGCAGCATTTCAGGAATTACATTCCCTCCAAGCTGAGCAGCATAAATACAGTGAGCACGAGCAGCCTGTGGCTGGAGTTGAGTAATGTGAGGAGTAGCTGCCAGTGTGTGACTGAAGACATGGCTTCAGCCAGACTGAAAAGAGATGAGAAAAAGAATGCCACAGCAGTGGGAAAGAAAAGCAAGTAATGGAGTGAGCAAGATGTGTTACCAGCCTAAAAAAGCCCAGCAACAAACTAACAACTAAAACCCAACAAAAAACAACCTTAAGTGTTTACAGAAGGGGATCAGACCAGAGAATCTGTGAACATCTGGAAAAAAAAAAAAAGAAGAGCAAACTCTACCTCCACACCTGCTTTCCCTGGGTTCTTAAGGATGTCTGGCCAGCCAGCTAGGGAGACCTTGTTACCAGGGGTTCAGGTCCATGTGGCTGTGTGAGCACCCAGCTCATCTGTTGGAGGATGAACCGTCTTTATCTCAACTGCCAACCGTCTGAGCATCTGCTGCTTGGGCTGAGCACAGTGGCAACATCACAGGAGAGCAGCTGGTTGCGATGAGGTAGGTAGTTTAACTGTGCAAGGACCGTTTGTCCTTCCAATGGCACATCAAAGCCTTACCCTCACCCTCTTTAAAAACCTCACACAAGCATCAGAAAACTAAGCTCTAAGCTATCTAAAAAGGTTACCTCAAATTCCATACCTGCTTCTGTCAGAGGAAACCTAACATCCCAAGTGAGAAAATACTGACCACCTACTGAAAAAATAAAGGTGGGTGGGGGAGGCACATATCTCCCAGCTGAGTGCAGCTGACAGTCTGCATACCTTGCCCACGAGTACAGGAGACTTGGAAAAAAGTTCAGTAACACAAAGAGAAAGGCTTCTCAGTGTCTGGATGGGATTTAGGCTCATTCTGAGACAGGTAGTAACTAAGTCCCAAACGTTAGCAACCCTCTCACAGCGAAGACCACAGCCATCCCATTATAGCTACAATCCAACACGCTACTTCATGTTCTTATGGCAGCTGCATAGCTGGGCTTACTGTATGGGACCAATTTCAAAGTTAGCCTAGTGCTGTCCTCTTTCGTTTTAGCATAAGGGGTAAGAGGTCTGAGAGAACCAGAAAGAAGATAGGCTGATCTTCAGATTCTCAGGGAGATCAGTCTGAGCCAAAGAGAAGAAACAGAGCAGCCTCTACAGTTCTGTTTTCAGCCATTCCGAAGTGATCTCGCTGTAGCTCTTCCTCCTTTTCACTTTGTAAGTCAAGGTTTGGGAATACTCAGACAGCAGATGTTCCCAGTAGCAAGAGACATCCTCCATCTGCAAGTGCTCGGTGATGAATTGGCGTCCCCTAGAGACACACAAGGCACAGTCAGAACGCATTTCCAGTTCCTACAAGCCTCTTTGGCTTTGTTTTATATGTATATCAACTTTCACTCTCCCGTGTTTCAAATGAAAACCAACGCGCACTGCTCCACATCGCCTATTTTAATCTCACACTTCTCATTCACGCTCACAGCTCTGACAGTTGCAGTGCTTTTGTTATCCTCAAGATGGTATTTGTTACCTGGGATAATAAATATCAGGTTTCACCTATCAGATACAGCCTGAGCAGCACCAATGCACAGGCTGCTTCAGAAGCCCGTTGCTGCCAGCCTGGACACACAACACTTCCAAAGCGGACACAGACCACAGCGGTCAGCTCGCCTCATACTGAGAGGGACGCTCCCAGCTCCTGATAGTTTGCAGCAGGGCTCCTGATGTGTGTCACACCCCAGAGAAGACCTAAGCGTTATCATCGTGTTCTCTGGTTCCCCCTTCTGGTTACCAGTTGTCCAACCCTCCCGCTGTTACGCAGGGGATCGGTTACACCGCACCCTATTAATACTCAGCTGTCTCTGGTGGGTAACCCCTTCACAAGCTGCCTAAGGAAATGCTTTGGGAGAGGACTGCCTGACAGCCAGGAACGACACACAACTTACCTCTCTGAAATTTCTTGTGCTATGGCATCATTCTCCTTCACAAACTGCAAGAGCTCCCTAAAACAAAGACCCAAAAAAAGGGTATGAAACAACTAGCTCAGTGGAAGGCGTTGTCCCTTAGCTAAACCACCACAGAGGTGGACATTAAGGATCTACAACCGAGCAAGGGACTTGTGCTCCTTATTTCAGAGCACAGAAGCAGCCTGCCATTCTGCTGCAAGAGGGTGGTAGATCACTGGAACAGGTTGCCCAGAGAGGTGGTGGAGGCCCCATCCCTGGAGACATTCAAGGTCAGGCTCGATGGGGCTCTGAGTGACCTGATCTAGTGAAAATGTCCCTGCCTGCTGCAGGGGGGTTGGGCTAGATGACCTCTAAAGGTCCCTTCCAACCACACACATTCTATGATTCTCAGCTCTGTATGGCATGCTGAAATCTGGGAGCTAATGCACTTTTGGCTGAGCAATCCTCTCCTCTTTCCCTTACCTGTGCTGCAGGACCCACACTCAAGTTTAAGTGCCCAGTGCCTGCTGACTTCAGCAAGGGTGATAGAGCTCCGCAGCCCAGTGAAAGTGCACTCTAAGTAACACGAGCAAAGGCTTTGTGGGGGCAGGAATAATGAGAAAAGACTCTTGGAGGTCATGTTCTGGCCCCTGGGAGCGCGGGCGCTTCTCAGTGCAACACGAAACAAACCGCCTTCCCAAGCACGGCCGTGTGCTCCTGTGGCACGCAGCGCTCCGTGAGCACGCCTGGGGTCTCACACCTGATGTCAGAGAGGTCTGATCGGACCGGGATGTAGTGGACCCAAGGCTTCAGCTGGGGGTAGAAGAACTCCAACCACTCTTCTCCAACATGAAAGACGAGCGAACCACACAAGAAAAGGTGTTTCAACCGGAAACTGGCAGCCACTCCACGGAAATTAAACAGGTACCTTTAAGAGGAGAGACAAAGAGAGGGACCTGATTGTACCCAGCAGTCTGTGAGGAAACGTGCTAAGAAACTGGGCCCTGAGTATCCATCGGCCTTCCCTCATGGGTAGCAGCTGGGGTGGTCTCCCTCACACCAGGCCAAGCACCTGTCCCTAAAACAAAGGGAAGACATTTACTTCAGGGTCCTCCCAGGAGAGGTGAGCTGACATTAAGGATGTGCTAGGTGAGTTTCTGTTGCCTGCCAAAACTGAGGGAGAAAAATCAAGGTGTGTTGCTTTACCTCTGATTAAGACAGCTGCCCGTGACAGGCCAAAAGTGGCCTTCAACTACCAACAGAGTGGGGAAGGTCACAGCGTGGATGCTGATCCTGAGTCGAGACGCTGCTACCACAAGGAGCATTTTCCCAATTCTGGGTTGTCTTGCAGTGAGCTTTTTTGTTCCATTGTTCTGCTTTGCCACAACTATCTTGGTTGGGGGGTTTTTTGTTTTTCTTTTTCCTCTGGGATCCTGCTTTAATCTGAATCTAATTGTCTCATATTAACTTGGGAGCGCAGCCCTCAGAGGTTGAACAGGCTAGCACACAACAGATAGACCTTGCAGATAACAAAGAATCTGCAATTTTGTTTTCAGTATTTTCTGCCAAGTTAGTAAAGTGGGCTTGACTGGGGGGGAAAATTTCTCCACGCAAACTGTGTCTCAGAGGGATGTTTGTTTGCTTACTTGCTAGCTTTTTTAAACCCACATTTCTCCAGTTACACAGAAAGCTGTTTTTCCTGTGGGTAAAACCCCGTGGTATGTATAAATAATCTTTGAAGTGAAAAATTTTGGGCTGGGGAAAGGGAGTTCTTCTTTAATTAGGTTATTTTGGGGTGAGATGGGGATTATGTATTATATATATTTTGGGTGAGATAGGGATCATAACTAAACTTAGTTCAGCACTAAGTGACAAGGAGTAAGCCTGAAATTATTTTGCATTCTTTGTATTGCCTAGGAGCTCGAGGCAGGGCCAAGAAGCCTGTTGTATTAGGAACTCAGCAAATACATGCAGAGATGTAACAAGAACAGTGATCTAGAAGTTAGGAAATGCCTCTGTCTGATTCCAGACAGAGCTCCCACCATCCAGAACCTCGGCCGAGTCACCAAGGGCTGCTCTCAGAGAACCTGCTGCAGCACCTGCACTGAAGGAGGCAGCGAGAAGTTCACATTGACCCTACCAGCCCCTGGGCTACAACAAGAGCGTGTGGAAATACCTCACCCATACTGTACAGGGGGCTCAGGAGGCATCAGGAATTGGGAAGCCTACGTGCAACAGAAGGCAGAAATCTGGGCAACAGTCTAGTGAAATATAAAATGAGACAAGTCAATCACATTTGCACAAAAACACGGATGCAGCCAAATGAATGAGTTGTTCCATCAGCAGGTTCTAGCTGGTAGAATCGTAACTATGTAGTTTTACAGCAAAGGAAAAAGCAAAACATCAGACACACGAGTGCATACACACCAAGAGCTTGTATTTCTACACGGAAACCCACAAGAATATTACACCAAAACCCTCTCCCTAAAAGTAGTTAAAAAGATAGAAACCTTTGTAAATCAAAACTGCATTCTCCCAAACAACATAAAAAGTATGAGTGGATACTGTATCTGCTCAATCACATTTTGGGTTCTTTCTTTTACTACATCCATCCAGTGGCAACACTTGCCCCAGTATGCACACACAGACATGATTCTTTAGTTCCTTCTGTCTCTGAAGACAGCAATGCTATCACTGTAGCACCGAAAAGATGATTTTGAACACGCAGACTGGTACAGGAATATAAAGAAAAACTGACAGAAAGCCTTTTTGATTAAAATAAAACTCTTGATCTGTCTATTAATGATCTAAGACCTTTACTTTCCCCAAAGCACTTTATTTCTCCTGACCTGACAGTGGAAAGCTGACACTGAAAGAGGCCATGTTAAGCTCCCAAATTTTCAACTGCCTTGAGTCTGTGCACAAGCTTTCTTGCCTGCATGGAGCTGGCTGCTGAAACTAGACCTTAAAGTAAAATGAGACGTTACACCATGCAAGGAGAGAAACAACCCCTAGGCCTTGAACAGCTTCATTAATCAAAACTCTTACTTGTACTTGCAGTGATCAACCAGAGGAATTTCCTTTGCAGGAGGCTTTCCCAAGGTGTCCTTAAAATAAAGAGAACAGCCAAACAGTAAGCTTTTACAGCAATTGCTTTTTTTCCCCTCTTTCTCAGTTAGAACCAAAGCTGAACCCTCAAACCCCCCCATTCCCACTTCTGAGAAAACCTTCTCTGATGGGCTTTTTTAAGTATTAAGAAGAATTCCCAGTCCTTCAAATGAGAAAAAAAAAGTTCAGTAAATTACACAGTGCCTGTAAGCCAACGCCAGCACAAACACATTAAATGATAATGTTCAGTTGGCAGCTCCCAAATGGAAAACAGCTTGGGACAATGGACTGTGTGAAGCCAAGCATACCCAGATTGGCCAAGACTGTCTGGAGTGAGCTGGACTGCAGGCTAAGTATGGAACTAAAAAGTTATCAGCAACTGTCATCAGAAAGTTATCAACAACGAGACCAAGAAATAGAGAGGATGGTAAAAGGTTTAAGAAGACTCACACCACCACACAGGCAGCTCGGGGCTAGAAGGGGAAGAGTTGGCCACTTTTGTTTTACTGGAAGAGAAGGGAACTGGCACAGGTTCTTTTTCTTATTCCCTTGAACAAAAAAGTGTACATGGAAGAAAAACATTTGGCCTGCCAGGCTCTGGAGACTTCTTCCTTATATGTCAGAGACATGTGGCCCTCAAGGGACCTACAAGCCTCCCCCACTCTAGAGGGCCACCCACACCTCTCTACCAAAAAGGTGCATCTCAGTCAAAGCCACCTTACAAAGCTACCCTTGCTGGCCTTCACGCTTGGGAGACAAACAACACCCACACACCTTCTCAGATTTCCAAGCCTGGTTTTTAGTGTACTCAGCATCAACGAGTTCAGGGTTCTCTCTGGACAGCAGAATCAGGGGGTCTCTCTCGGGGCTCGTTCTGCAAAAGAAACACTATCAGGAATCGCCCGTCCACGTGACCCAACACAGCTAAGAAACTACAGGGCCTGAGACCCTGTGTCTTTGTGAGGCTGACCTTCCTATACACCCTCAAAAACATGATGAAGTGCCTACCACACAGCGTATTTCTGTCCAAGGGCATGTTAGCAGAAGAGAATTGAGTTCTGTGCACTGAAATTATTTAAGGCCATGTTTCTTTATTTCACTTACGAAATATTTAATTGCATTATTTAAGCAATACCCAGGACAGATCAGCAGAGGAGATGTCTCCCTTAGGCCTTATCCTCACGGGTGCCAAAACCTTTAACTCCTTTCTAAGTCACAGAGAGCACAAAGAGATACTAAGCATCTTCAGCACTTGATCCCTCCGACATTAACTGAAAATGCTACTGATAAAGGTGGTTGGGACATCCCTGAGACTCAACCCTTACCATCTCCTAAGCCTACCTAGCAAGGTAGCAAATCCATCCCTCTTGGGGATGGAGGAGCAATGAAAAGGAATCATAGAGTCTTAAAATGGTCTGGGTTGGAAGGATCATAGAGTTCCAACCCCCCCTGCCACAGGCAGGGCCACCAACCTCCAGGCCTGGATCTACACAAGGTTGCCCAGGGCCCCATCCAGCCTTGAACACCTCCAGAGACAGGAGTAGGGCTTGATACTGTTTTCAAACTGGCACTGGAGAGAGGGCAAAAATAATCTGCTCTCGTATCCCCCACCACTCAGGTAATTTAATGCAGGAACACTTGTTGATTCACTGTCGGGCACTTGTGTAGTGAACGGAGTGTTCACACTGGCAAGCAGCACGTGCATCAACATCAGATCTTTAAATTTGTATCATGTACCTGCAGTTCCCTTCACAGAACAAAACAAGCCGATTCCTACTGTGACAGTTTTACTCATTAAGACATAACAAATAGCAAATCCATCACAGCTTCTGTTTCCCGTATTAGACTTACAGTAAACGAGTCGCAAACGGCAATTCTCATGGAGAGTCACCAACGGTGGGTGAAATGCTGCTGTAAAAACATCTCACTTTCTATACTTTTTAAAAAACACGTTCTTGGTTACATTTGTTTAGGTCTTGGAGATCCAGAAATCTCCATATAAAGACAGCTGTGACATTTTTTTGTAGCATCTCCTGCTATAGGAAAAAAATATGCTCACCTGGATCCTCGGAAATATCCTTTAGAGATTTTTTTCACCCACGGCCATTTTTCTGCAGATCTGAAAATATTGTTTATACATGGCAATAAATGGTTTAATACAACCATGAAACAGCACTCTCATCAGTTTTCACAGCATGATCTCTTTTTATCATTCTTCATTTTTGATGGAAATCACTTTCTTCATTATAGCAGAAAAAAACCCCCTCTCAGTCAGGTCCAATGAGACAGGTTTTCCTGTGAATACTGTGTTTAATGCAACATGACAAAGGCTACTTTGCAGAATATTTTTCAGCCAAAACATGAAATTACACACAACCCCCTCACCAAATCTCCAAGGGTATTACCACAGTTTGCCTAAAATTTGAACCCACTTTTTTGCAGCACTGCTTTATTTTCCTGTACTTCACAGAACACAGATAGTGCAAAATGACTGATTTCTAACCACTGCCATTTCCCACTTTAAAAAAAAACAAACAAACCTAAACCAAACTCCAACAAGAAGAAACAAACTACTTAGTGTTTTGTATCTAAAACACAGGGATTCATTCCTTTCCCAAAAAGTGATTTTAAATGTAAAAGAGTCCTTTCAAAACATCTGTTCCCTTGTTTTATTTCTGTCAGTACAGCCACCTGCCTCCCCCCTGGGAAGTCTCTGTTGCACTTTCGCTTCACCTGGCTTGGTGTACAGGTCCTGGTCCCCAGACTGACCTGCGCATGTCAAGCTCTGCACCTGCTCATAACTCAGTGACACAAGCCGGGTTCGCTGGGAGAGAAGAGTCAATGCTTTTGACCTTCTATCACATTGGGCTTCAGCTCTGTTTAGTCCCACAGATCTTCACATTTCAAGGAGGGCAACATTCAGCCTTGCCTTCTGATGGCGAGTGATTGACATCAAGGTGGGGTTTTTGCTCGCTAATGTTTCTACCTTCAGTCCCTGTTGCACACTTTGTTTGTCACTCTCCATGGGAAACAGCCCCTTATTCTGCTGACAGGCAAAGATCCTGACAAAAGCAGGACTCCCAGTCAGAAATGTCTTCTGCCTTACTCTTAAGCCCAGTAACAACTCTTGATTCTTGGGAACGATTCCAGGTTTCTCTATTGCACAACAATACTGAAGTAAAAGCAGATCTAAAGAAGGCTTTCCTTTACCCTTCAAGAAGCTTACACAAACATCCTGGATCATCCCTGCAGTGAAAAAACCACAGCTCTTAGAGAAGTAGTTGGAAACAAAGGAAAATATTTCCATGCATCGGGGGAGATTTCTGCAGGCAAAAGATAACTGCTGCTTTATTGACAAACCCTCTCCCAGCAAAAATGATAGTAATCTGGCCCTGACAGCATGAAGAACGTGTATACTTTGTCCTCTGCATTCCTTACCAAAGTGTTGGAAACAGAGAAGCTAATTATAACTTCTAGTTACATCATCCAAGGTTTCCATGGAGAATTCTTATAAGCAGTTAGGCTGCATGCAGTTAATGAGAGGCAGCAGGACAGATCACAGGCCAACAGACCTACAGCCTTAGACTTCAATGCTGCCCTAACGCTGCCCAGTGCTAGATAGCTTTTACTATGAGTTTGTCTCCCATTAAACCTTTCCCTTCCCATTACGATTTCCAAAACATACCTTCTGAGGTCCTCTCTCATGAGGTCCCAGCGCCCTAAACCTGTTGGGTAAATCGGCCACACAGCTGGTCCTCCTTCCCAAAACGTCCACGCAGGATACATGATATCATTGTATTCAGATGTCTCAAGAAAAAGGAGAGTAATGTAAGAATGAGAGTAATATCTGCTTCAGTTTACTGACTGAGCCCACTCATAACAAACACCTTGGCTGGGAGCTCTGCTGGCTTTCTCTGTGACTGTACCCTAAGCAGCCATGAGAGCTTTCAATGATGTGAAGAAGGCTGTGGCTCGCTGCATGACGACACGAGACTTTCATGTCAGGAAAACAACAAAAAAATCCAACCAAAACGTTCCAAGGTACAGCTGACCAGTAAATCACAGAAGCCCTGCGCTCCAGTCACCTTTTGGGAGACTTGTGTCTATGAGCAGCTACAAAGTTTTTCTGCTGACCTTAAGCTGAGGCATTATTCTCTCATCAGTGACAGGGCACTGCTACACTCTTTGACATTTAGACTTTCAACGCTTCAGTTCCTTCAAGCTGTCCTAGGGATCACTTCAAAATTCTCTGCAACAAATACCCATGTCATGCAAGAATTTAACTTCTTCAGTCCTCTCTGGATGCTTAAATTCCTGTTTAGTCAGAGGGAAGGCCAGCACTTAAGGCTAAACCCTTTCATGAAATGAGACTGTGGTAATAAACTTTTATCCAAATTACCCATCTGTCTGTCACCTGGAGATACAGGAGAGACTACATGGCCACCAATGTGAGTAGGAGGCTAGAGCACACGACATATACAGCGTGTGCTTCAGTGATCTGCTCCTTCTCAGTCTTGCTACAAACAGGCATTGACAACAAACCTCGACAGCTCCACCACCACCCCAGGGGCAGCCTTGCAAGATGCAGATCTGGACAATCCTGCAGCCCCTTGCACTTCCAGCCTTAGAAAGCACCTTGGACCAGCATCCTGGAGCCTTGCTCAGTTCTGGTAAGGACTAACACTGGCTGGTTAAATGGGAGCTGTGCTTGGGGTCACTGGGTTCAGTTAAGGACAGGGCTGAGGTTATAGTTCACATACTGGACACCACAAGGCACCCTACAGTGGGATGATGAATATGGATTCAAAAATTAAACCCCTGCAACCTGCTCTGCATCAGTTTGGGTTCTGCTCGCTGGAGTTAAGGCTGTGCGGTGGCCAAGGGGCAAGACAGCTAGCTCTGCTACAACATGGGGCAGTGAACGTGGTCCTTGAACACCAGTGCATGCAGTGCTGCACTGAAAGTCTAGAGAGAGATTTAGGATGGCTGGGGAGTGGGCAATAGCATCAGATTGTACTGCAGTTCAGACTGCATGAGCTGGAAGACCTGGGTAAGTTAGCCAAAATAGGATAGGGCCTGAGCTAACAATAGCAAATGGTTTGTGGTTTCTTTTTGCATCTTACTGTCTGTTGGGCTTTGGCCATGGACAGAATCACTATCAGGGTTAGGTAATGAGGATGCAGGATTTGTACATGTTGGGCACCAAGGCAAAGCAAGACTACCTGAAGCTTGAGGTGTAATGATATTCTGGTGGAATGACAAGACACTGCTACAGTCAGGTTTGGCAGTGGGAGAGGCATGAAAGTATATGAGAGTTCTCTCCAGTCTGGGAACAGAGATGCAGAGAACGAATGCCCGTGTGTGTGCCTCTGCACGCATGTCTGTGTTTGGAGATGGAAGAAGGAATCCAGGGGAAAAGGCTTCACAGAGAAGTAAGAAACACTTATCTGTGGTACCAAAAATTAAATGAGATTAACTGTATGACAGCTGACTGATGATCAGAAATCCTTAACAATGCTGATAAATTACAGCTACAATTTTAGCAGAGGCATTGTAGCAAATGGCAGCGATGCTGGCGCAAATCCCATCCAGCTGTGCATCATTCCACTGTGGCAGAGGTACAGTTTTTGACCTGGAAGAGGAGCTAATGAGGGGGAAAAGTGTTCTATTGAATAAATCTGCAAGTCTGCCTGCCAGAAAACTGGAAGCAAAAGGAAGCATAAAGGGCAAAAAAGAGCAAGCAATTTTGACAAACAGAAAATCTGTGGGGAACCATCCTCAGAAATACATTGCCAAGAGAAAGGAGGACATGCACGCTGCAGACATGCCTAGCTCTTAAAGCTGTGCACACCTTACTGAAGGAGAAGACTGGAATTATGGGTTTCATCCACTTGGGGACCTGGGGGTAGTCTCGCACATTGATCACCATTTCCATGTCCGGGAGGCGGTTGATGATCCCCAGAAGGAAGTGCTCAACTCCACTGCATCTGTGGAGAAACAGCATATGGCAAAGAGCTGTAAGGAGAAGGCAGAATCCTGAAGTCTCTTGCAGGCTCTTCTCTCTGCGCAGGAGCAGAAGAGATGGTGAGCCCGAGCCATGCTGCAGTGCGGGCTGGTAACCCCCTATAGCAGTGTCTAGCCCTAAGCGCAGTACAGACACCAGTTACACCAATCTGTCCTGTTAAATTTGGCCTGGCCTGCAGATTTCTCTGGGATCCCACAACCAGCCAACCAACCCTTTGTACAATGACAGACTCACAGAATCATAGAGGTTGGAAGGTACCTCCAGAGATCATCGGGTCCAACCCCCCTGCCAAAGCAGGTTCCCTAGGACATATCGCACAGTTTGGCATCCAGACAGGTCTTGAATATCTCCAGAGAAGGAGACTCCACAACCCCCCTGGGCAGCCTGTCCCAGGGCTCTGTCACCGTCACTGTGGAAAAGTTCTTCCACATATTGGTGTGGAACTTCCTGTGCTCCAACTTGAGGCCATTGCCCCTTGTCCTGTCCCCACAGACAACTGAGAAGAGGTTGGCCAAGACACTCACCTCTTGCTACGTGTAAGCCTCACATACAATTTTCTAGGCTCCTGGTCTTATAAGGAATTCAGACCTTTGAAACATCATTGAGCTGAATGACTTTCAGCTTGGCAGAGCTGGAAGTACTCCTGCATCCCAGCTAGGAAGATGAGTTCTTCTGCACAGCTCTTACCTTGCAGGGAACAAGCAGTCCTGCTCACGGTACAGTTTGTTCTTAATGATTTGGTAGTGTGTCCCAAGCTTACGGCTCACCACGTCCGACATCATCTCCTTGGAAACGCCACCCCGAAAAGGTGCAAGGTCCTGCTTCCAGACACTGAAACAAAACAATCAGCCATCATTACCTGTAACAGGGAGGATACTGTGCATTAAGCTACTGAACAGATTTCTAGCTAAAACAAGCTCAGTGTGGCTTCCAGGAGCTCTGTCAGATGTGGCATAACATAGAATTCAATTTAAGTCACTTGGGAGAGCTGTTACTCAGAGTCTCAAAGGTCTGAGCTTCACTCTTTGAATATCTATGTGCTGTTTGCCCAAACAGAAAGCCCAGCACAGGACTCTGAGGCTAAATCAAGATCTCTAACTCTAGTTACTCTCCCAGAAAGCACCTTACATACCCTGGTGGGTTATGGGTAAAAGCCGTAACTTAACCTTTGAGTTGCAAAGCTTGTGCTCTGGCCTTCCAAAAATCATGAGCCACATCGAGACCACATTCCTCACACAACATCATTGAAGAGCCAAGTCACAAGGAACAGCATCACCCAGTAATGCTGTGTACAGTGAGAGCCAGCTCAGGAGGACAGGCCTGCATAGCACGTGTTCTGTGACAGCCGCATGTCATCAGTGAGCTCTAGGAAGGTGCTATGAAAACATAAACCTAACCAATATAAGAAAATACAGAAGGAGAACGTGGTTTATATAAATTTAGTCTAAAGGTCCTCAGATCTAACTGCTCAGGGCACTTAACAGCACTGTCAGACTTTAACAGCCATGGAGACAACCTCCCCACATTCTGGTAGATGCTGCATCAATGCCTTAGTTTAATACACCAGTGTTGGGGTGATCCCACTGTGAGGGTGGTCAAACACTGGCACAGGTTGCCCAGAGAGGCTGCAGAATCTCTAGTCTTTCAGACACAGTCCTGGCAACCCTGCTTGAGCAGAGGTGTTGGACTTAATGATCTCGAAGAGGTCCCCTCCAACCTCTGGGATTCTGCTATTTTGCAACCAGGTGGAAAACTGTTAAACTACATAAAGAATTGCCACTGAAATGATGGGCTGACGACAGGACAAGCAGCCTGGCAGGGATGCAAATGTAATGAGCTTGAGAACATGAAGAAAGTGGCAGTTTTAGGGCACACCCATGACAGTGTAACTTAAGTGACAACTGCAAGGTAGTAACAAACAAGTTAGGACCGTAAGTCCCTGGCCACTGAGTTACAGAAGATGTTATCAAGTAGAAGATGTTACATGGAAAAACATTTTGTAACACCCGTTACTACAGCAGTGCTCCTGAACAGCCCCGAAACAAACTACTGCTGTAGTGAAAAGTAGGTCTGGAGAACCACAGCTTCTGAAGCAGGTTTTGAGGCTGTAACCACTTTGGAAGATGTTCTTCCCAAAGATCACCAGGAGATGGTGGAGCGCATGTTTAAAGACCAGGAAATATATCTGAATTGGAACTGAAGATTGGAAGGCTGAACTAGAAGAGACTTTTCCTCATCAGTACTTCAAGAGCAATGAAGACCCAAAAATCCAGTGTACATTTGCCTGATATAACTCATTAAAATCTGATACAGCACTCAACCCCAAAATGAATGAGTACTTATTAAACAGAAGTAGTACTTACTATAGTAGTACTTATTAAACAGAAGGCTTAAAATTGGGCATCTGTGTTTCTGCATTTGGAATCCAAGTCCTAAGGACAAAAGAGTATGTTGGCTCTTCTCTGTATTTCCCTTTCCCCTTTAAATAAAAACATTGTTTAAAAAGATCAGAAAAACCCAGTCCTACAGTCCCTGCCCACGTTAACAATGATGACCTGCACACCTGTAATATTCTCCATGCTGAAGTCATGCTCTATCAGCGGGAACAGAAGGGAAGTTTGGTTGGCTATGTCTACACTTGTACCACCTACAGTGGTCTAACATATGGTCTACAGTGGTCTAACAGGACTTGTATTTTCCTGAACGAACTCCTCTTGGATCAGACTTTGGTTGTGTGAAGATCAGGTAGTTAAATATCCACTGCCACTCCAATTCTCCCAAGTAGAAAGAGTACTCCTATTCTCCCCTCTTCCACTGGAAGGCCTTTCCAAACACTGGGAATGAGCAAAGTACAACACACTATCACACCAAAGGAAGCTGTGTTCTTTGGCAACCTTTCTTAATCTAGCTGTTTTAAAATATTTTGCACATACTCGATTTCTGCCACTTTTAAAAGCCCACGAAAAAGACCATCACACTGAAAGAGAAGGCAGAAGTAGATTTTGAACTCGGAAGTATTGTCAACTGTGCATCAGTTTATTGTGTGATCATACACGAAACGCTGACATAGCGTATGCTGTTTAGCCATAGCGGACAACAAGGACAGCGCGCTGCTTGCAGGTGGACACACCTCCCGTTGGAACTACGGAGGGCAACCTGTTTCACAGGGTGCCATGAATTACCTCCTGCCTGCAAGCACCGTGGCCACTTTAGACTGTGACACTTCAGAGCCCAAATATTCTATGGCTAATTCCCAAGCCACCGAGTGACATTTTAGAGCCCAAACATTCTACGGCTAATCCCCATCCACCTCTCATGGCTGGTGGAGTCAGAGGACACCAGTCTCTCACCTCTGGTGGCAGCTACAATTCTCCTTTACACACGGCTTATAGGTTTCCACAGCTTTCTTAACCTGGTCCGTTATTGCTTTCCATTTGGCGTCTAAAAATACACAGGAAGGAAAAGCCAGAGGAATTAATCCAGTGTAGATCCAGGCCTGAGGTTGGTGGCCCTGCCTGTGGCAGGGGGATTGGAGCTCTGTGATCCTTGGGGTCCCTTCCAACCCAGACCATTCTATGATTCCATGAACTACCAGAGCAACGGCGGGGTCCGGCCGGCCACAGCAGCACACCACCGCCCCGTGACAGCCTCCAGCCCCTGCAGCAAGAGGGCAGCGCGCCTGAAGCGAGGAGGGGGAAGAGCCGTCGCGGGCAGAGAGAGGGGCCACCCAGCCGAGTGGGGCCGTGGCGGGGTGCCCAGGGTGCCACCCGCCCGGGCGGCGGCGGCGGCGGAGGAGGAGGCGAGACCCCCGCGGCGCCCTCGCAGGACGCACGGGCTGCCGCCCCGGGACACCGACTCTCCGCGCCGGCCGCGAAACCGCGCCCCGTTCCCCCTCCCACGGCAACGCCAGCGCCACCCCCGACGGAGCAAACGGCCCCGAGCGCCACTCACCTGCGGGCCCGCCCGCCACGGCGGACTCCGGCCGCCACACGACCACCGCCGCCAGAGCCCACAGGGCCAGCGCCGGCCACCCCATGCCGCCGCTGCCAGCGCCGCCGTTCGCATGCGCGACCCTCCGCCAGCGGTCGCGGGGCGGAATGATGCCCCAAACAAAGATGGCGGCCGCTGCCGCCAGCCCCGCACAAAGATGGTGGGAGCCGTGCCGCGGTGCTCGATGGGAGCTGTAGTTCCCGCGGCGGCTCAGTGGCGGCGCTGTCCCTCCCCACTCAAGGGCTGCGAGGGTGGGGACCCCCCCCCGGGGGGCCACGTCGTGACCGCAGGCAGCTTGCGGAATAAAAGCGTTGGAGCGGGGTGGGCCTGCAGTAAATGGAGACTGTGATGCAAAACTACCCACTGCCCAGTGAGGGTCCCTGTGCCTCTGTGACAGTCCCCCTGGATCATCTCCTACCCACACTTGTGCACAGCTCAAGAGTCTCACAAGTGAGGTGTGGCCCTCTCTCCCTTTGGGGTATTTTGTTTTTTGGGGGGAGGACTTCCCTGCACACCTAAATTCATCAAGCAGTTCGTCCAACCTGTAAGAGGCTCTTCCTCCTGACCCAACCTCTTGCTGTTGCCAGTTTGATCATTTAGGATTAAGCCACGAATCTCATCGTTACAGCATTAAGGTTTTGACTGGTTTGTGTAAACTCCTCTGCAGCTTCAGGGATGTGGACTGCAAGAAAGGAGAGAAACAGCAGGATTGGTAATTGAAGGTTCAGTGTAACGCACAGGACCTTCTCCTTGCAAAACGCTTTCTAAGAATACAGCCTTCAAAACTACCCTCCTCTCAGTGTTTGAGTCAGCCTTCAGCAGACAGGCTCACTATCTCAGTGCTGGGTCTAACAACCATGCTGATAAGCAGCCAAATTAACATAGGTAAGAACGGCTGGGACGAAGCAGACGCTGTTCTGATGTGAATCCAGACCAGTCAATTGATGTTTCTTCCCCGGGTTGAGTGTGGGAAGGCCTATCCCCCTCTTCAAATGCAAACACTAAAATTTCATCTTTCCTAGCCCGGATCCAGCTTGGTGGTTTTGGAATCCAGGAAGAGGTGCTGTGGTTGCTCCTTAATAAGAAGCAGCCACATTTACGTCCAGTTTGTACCTACAGTGTGAAGCCTGAGCGATTAGCCCCAAAAGTCACCAACTCGTTGCAAAGGCTTCTTTCGTGTGAATCTGAATTGGTCCTGTGGGTATCCCAGGCAGGGGCTCCTACATGCCGACAAAGACTGCACGATTATGCATACATCCATTGAAATAAATGACTTTGAGGGACTTTCTGAACACCTACTTGGAGGCTGTCAGTGTGTCAGCACAACCCTCAACCGAGTGTATATGTACAGCTGGGGTTGTCCTTCAGCTGGGTAACTGGGTGATTGCATGAGTCAACTATATGAGGCCATAAGTGAATGTTGTGTGCATTATCTGCTATTAGAAATAACAGTTTCCTAGAGTGAAAACTTTAAGTTCTTCTGGCTGTCCCATTCTAAACTCCTGTTGCATGGCTGAAGAGTTTTAAGTAAAGCAGGGGGAATAAATCCTTTTTTCCATCTTCTCCTAGACCCCACCCCCCTTCCCCAGCCATGTTCTTTTCTTCCTTTTCCTCTACAGTCTTTTTCAAAGCTGCAGTAGTCATATGTCCAAAATTGGAGGCTGGTCTGAAGGCTTCCCCAAAACTGTGAATCTGAAATAAGGTAAAAGCAAAAATTGCCGATGCACTTGTGTATCTGTATTTGCTTCCAATGACCTCCCTCAGCCTTAGCCATCTCTACATGGCTAATCCAGCCATTATTTCTAACACAGTTTTCTGTCTTCCCTCTCAAGTTCCAGACCAGATTTTCCTGCTTCTTCCCAGGCTGACTGAATAGAGACATCAGCATGCTGTTCCAACACCGTTTCTGGTTGTTTCTCACAGCTCCCCACTAGTCTCCTACACAGCCCGTAGAGCTGTAGTAGTTCGCTCTGTAGCAAAGGTTATTTCGGGTGCTTTCTCCGACGCAAAGAGTAGGAGTGGTAGTCAGCATAAATGTTTAATAGGCCCTGAGAGCTAAGACTTTAAGATGAAGCTCCTTTTGAAGCTACATTTACAGCCTCTGCTATCCCAGGCTTTGTATAATGAAAGCACCCCAGGCCGCTGTGGTGTGGTTTTGGCATGCACTGTAGTTCCCCCTGAGCACCTTGGATGGTTGTAGGCTTCAGAACCCCTTGACTCTCACTTCAAACACAGCCTTTGCCTCACCTTCTCTACCTTCTTAATTTCCTGCAAATCCAGAGCTCTGTGCAGGAGCATCTGGCTCTGATCTTTGATACCCTCCCTCAAACACAGCCCCTCCCTCATATTTTTTCCCTGCCAAATCAAGCACAAACACCCACAAATTTACTTTCATCGTGTTCCATGTGCCTGGAGTGGAAAATCACTTGGCTGTAAGTCTGGTGTCCTTGCTTTACATATTCAACATAGGTTGGAAGAAGGGTGCTTGGGAAAGAGTTTGGTCCTCTAAGCTGGTTATAAGACTGAGCTGAAGAAAAACATGCTTTTGAGATCTTGCACTTCTCTCAGAGCTGTAGTCTGGCTTTTTAATGGCTATTGTGTGCTTGAGCAGTGGTGCCAACAGGGGCTTTTCTCCTGTAATTCATCCTTTTGTGCTAAAGGTCCTTGGTTTTCTGAACTCCTCAAGTAATGGGGAACTTTTCAGCACTGACCTTCTCCAGAATTACAGACAACTAGAGAAGGTTTATGTGCAGCTGGAAAAGGTGGTGCAAGTAAAAGAGGAAACATCCAGACATTGTATATGATGCTTCCAGTAGCTGTGAGGTAGCTGATGTGCAGCTCTTCATCGTATAGCTTTCATGCAGGGTCATCAGTGGGGCTAGGCTGCTGCAAAAGGCTTAGGCAGTCACCAAGCTCAGCAGAGGGAGGAAGGAAGCTATGCGGGCTGCTGAGGTTCAAAACCTGTGATTGACGTTACCAGGGCTTCTGGGGCTGAGCTTGGTCTTTCCCATAAGAAGCCACACGGCTTCTAAAGAGTCAAGAGTGCTTTCCTGTGGGTGAGCTCCTCACAGAGCTGCTTTTCCCTTTGGCTCTGAGCTGCACCCCGTAACAGGCAGACCTCTGGAGGTGTTGGACTGCGGCTGGCAGGATTCAGGAAAGCTGGCCACATCTGCCCTATGTGGCTTGGGGATGTTTGGTATTGAATATTCAATTATTTTATGCAAAGGAGGCTAATTATGAAACTGTTAGAGCAACTGGAGCGCTGCATGCAAAGTGTTGAAGCAGAAGATGACACCCAGGCTGGGGTCATGAACTAATTAAGGCTCAGACTGAGACTCTGCAGGGCCTGCAGAACAGCTGAGTTGGACTGGGCAAAACATGGGCAGGAGACCCCAGAGTTCAGTCTTGATGAAACCCCACCTGAGTCTGCCAGTGAAGGAAGTCACTGGCTCAGCCCTCAGCCCAGCCTGAGGGTTTGCAAAGGCAACGGAAGCAACGCAGGATCCAAGAAAAAGTGGGCGCCTGTAGCTCAGGCCTGAGGTCAAAGTTTAAGTATTTGTGCCTGCAGTGGGAGCAACACCAGCCAGCTACATCTGGTGCCTGAGAGAAGATGGAAGAACTGCAGTGGTTTCCTCCCTTGAGGAATCTGTATGTGCCAGGGGATGCCTCTGCTCACGGCAGTGATGACAGCATTATAAACAATTTTTCGTAATGGCAATGGGGTGTAGCAGCTCCAAAAGGGAAGAAGGACACCTGCTTAGTGTGACCCATATATGTAAGTGCACATATGAACATGGGGAATAGGACTGTATTTAACTTTTTTTTTTTTCTTTTTAACCCTTAAAAAAGGGAATGGGTGAATCCATCTTTCTTGGAGGAGTTCAGGAACTGTGGAATTCTTGTTTTGTGCAGACGAGCGACATGAGGGATTAAAAGTCATCAGTGCAAACAACAAACTAGAAAAGGCACAGATTTGTAATAGTGGAGCATGGGATAGATTGAGAAGGCATCAGGCCCTTTGCCTCATCAAGAGGATGTATTTAATGTTTGTACCCATTTGCCATTGCAGTCGCGTTGCAGGGCACCAGTGTGAGCTAAAATTGAGTACATTCCTACAGAAAAAGGCTTTGGCATCAGGCCATGGCTGTAAAGACTTTTAGAAATCTGTTTGAGAGGCCATGTTAACTAAAACTGATCATAAATCACTCTTTGCCATTGCTGGTGGGGATCTGGCAAACACCTTCCTGCAAACAGAGTGTCTCTTTCTTCAGCTACAGTTGTATAACTTGCAAATTGAATGCGAACCTGAGAAAGATTTAGTAGTTGCAGGCATAGTCTCTAGTGCCTTTGACAAAAATGCCGTGGAACAAAGTCCCAGGCTAGATTATGTATATGTCAATTGGGGAAAACAAAACAGAAAAACCCAGCCCTGTTGGTTCTCAAATGAAATGCAGACTTTTCCTGCTAGTGGTTTGCTGAGGACAAGACACTGCAGGATGTAATTAAGGTTCTACTAGAAAATGATTTGCGCAGTTTATTCTGTCCCTGTTTCAGTTTAAAACGATTTAGATCCCACTTCTCTGAGGCACGAAGAAAACCGATCCTTGAAGCAGTGCAGGAAAATGAAGATACAGAAAGCCACTGGGAGCCTGAAGGCAGCGTGAGACATGCCTGCCTCCCTCCCTCCGTAGGCAGGAGTAGGAGTGATGTTAAACGGAGGAGTGCTTGTCGGTGGAAAACACTCGCCCTCTAGAAGGAAGTTAACGAAGTAGGGCTTGCATCAGCTTGATACCGGAGTCCTGAGCAGCCATTTTCCCACCACCAAGTAGTCTTTACTGGAAGGCACCTCAGCATTACAGGGGAGCTGGTTGCTCGTTTCATCTGCCATCGATGGGTCTTATGCACGCGACAATAATGTCTGCCGACGGACTGCAGTTCTGTACAAGCCTATGTGCATTGCAGCTAATCCCCAGTGCCTGAACCAACCACGCTGGAGGAAAGCGACGCTGAAACACTTCTAGAAAGGGGCAGTCAGTCAGCTGCACCTCTGGCACTACTCAGCTGCCACCTTGTCGCATCTGTGCTAGCAGAAATTGGTAACAGTAGCACTGCTGGAGATATGTAAGCAGCAAAAGTGGAACAAAAACAGAATCACAGAATCACAGAATCGTTGGAAGGGACCTCCAGAGATCATCGGGTCCAACCCCCCTGCCAAAACAGGTTCCCTAGGACAGGTCGCACAGATAGGCACCCAGACAGGTCTTGAATATCTCCAGAGAAGGAGACTCCACACCCCCCTGGGCAGCCTGTCCCAGGGCTCTGTCACCCTCACTGTGAAAAAGTTCTTCTGCATATTGGTGCAGAACTTCCTGTGCTCCAACTTGAGGCCATTGCCCCTTGTCCTGTCCCCACAGACAACTGAGAAGAGGTTGGCCATTTCCCCCAGTGTCCCACACCTGAGATATTTATAAACATTATAAAGGAGCTATGATTTTGTAGTCTGGGGTTGGCAGTGTTTCATGAGTGACACAGGCACACAGTAATGGCAGCACACCACAGTAACAGATGGGGCACACTCTGTGGAGACTTTGTGGAGTGGCTGTTGTAGGCAGTGTGTGCTGTAGAGAAAGAGATCCAGGTTTCCCAAATTCCAGAGGACAGAGGGGGTGTGGAAATTGCTGCTTTTCACCATGGTGGTGTCAGATTAGAGTGGCTGTAGTCCAGAAAGGCAAGCAGCTAGAAGGAAGGGGCTCTTTGCTAGCTAAACATGGTACGGGTTTTCCAGAGGACACAGGTGACAACACAGGGCATCTGGGACAACAGGACATCTATTAGAGGGACCAGACAGCTTGTACATCCTTGCCATTGTCCATTGGTTGGGTGTAATTGAACTTGGCTCCCTGGGGAAGCTGTAGGGACCTGTAATCTTTCAAAGCTCTCAGAGGAGCTGCTGTTGTACAGGCACACTGAACAGCACCAAACAGCTAGAGCTCAGTGATTAATGCAGAGCTCTTTGGGGTTCCTGGTTGGGAGTAATTCTTGAATGATCTGGAATATGGGAGCACTTATGTGCAAATTCAATCACCAAGGAATGGCAGGTTCCTGTACACAGCGCTGAGTTTCTAGGAGGACTCTAGTTTCTCCTAAGGTCCTCACACTTGTCACCACTGGTGTCATTTGCTTCAGCTACTTCGTTTCTTGAAGACCATCTTTGATGGAGAATGCCTAGATTTTTGTGACTCCGTAGACCTTAATTCATTCAAGTTGTTAAATCATTGAAGCATTGAACTGTAATTGTGAGCAGCTTTGTTCCAACTGCTTTTTTTTTTGCAGAGCTGCACAAAAATTGTGCTTTTCTGTATCTCAACATTGCTTGAATGTAATAGAATTTCCTTCTGCTAATAAACTGAGGCATTAAGTTTCTAATTTAGGGATGGGATAAAATGAGTTGTGCTGTGATTTCCAATCATGGCAGAACTCTTCTAATGTGCACACATTCGGTGTTTGTCTTATAAAAATGGTTTCTTAACAATGCCCATTGCAGCTAATTTGTAACTGCACAGTGTAAACATTGATTCCTAAAGTTTTTTTAATAGATCCCCAAGCTACTTAATTATCATTTACTGACCCTTGTTTTCTAATGGTGATTAGTTTAGTTGCCTCAAACTTTAGAAGAGCTGGGTCTCAAGTGGCAGTAAGACGGACAACTTGTTATTCCATATCTAACAGGATAGGAAGGTCTCCAAAGCATTACTCATTTGTGTCTTCCCAGGAGTAGGATCTTCATTCACGGTGATGCCCCTCTTAGTTGTACATCTAGAATGTTCTTGCTGGTTCAAATAAAGCTTGTTTCAAAATCAAGGAGAAGCAAATTCAAATCCTTCCTCTCACTAATCGTCTTGCTTGTGGTAGGCTTCTTTCAGGTCTGGCACACCTTTTCGTCTATAAACCAGCTGAGTTTTTCACTACTTATGTCTATTTGAGTTGAGGAGAGAGAGCAACCTGGCCTCAGTGATCCTTATGGGTCCCTTCCAGCTCACTACATTCTATGATTCTGAGAACAATTTCCTGTGAGGAAAGTCTTTAGGCTAACTTAATGCCTATTGCTGTTCCATTGACGTGAACAGTTATCAGAACTGGACTTCTTTTTTTAGAGGTTGAGTCTTCCACTGCAACTTTGCATCCCACTACACTATTTAAATGACTAGCTCATTGTGTGTAACATCAGAGCATCACATCTTACTCTGATGTTCTTACAGAGCAGGTGGTTAGAGAGCAGTTCAGGGACCTGCCCACCTTGAACGAGCAATCACCAACAAGAAAGGGGATGGTTGTAGGAAAGACTGATCAGCTTCTATCCACTTTTGGAAAAATAGAAGGTGAGATGCAAGGAGGGAGATTGGGAAAGGATAAGGAAGCTATAGAAGGGTCATTGGAGACACCAGAGATTTCAAAAGCTTTCAAGGCCATTGCAGACCATAAGCTACATTCCTTATTGTCTGTGTTTTGCTGTAGACTAATCACCAACCTGTAGCAGGCAGTAGGCTAGCAACCCAAATGCAATGACCTCAGAGTACCCCCTGCACTGCCTGCACGGCAAAAATAACAGTTGTGTTTTACCTGTCAGATAAACCCTACAGTTTATAAAGGGTGAATAATTACCAGCTGTTAAATATCTGAGGACAAGAGATGTGTGCATCCAGACAACATTTGAAGCAGTTGGCACAGAGGTCAACAGACGGCTCATCCTCCTCTGCTGCAACCTGAGACATCTCCTTGTAACTGGACTGGAAAGAATACCCTTGGTCTAGGAAGACAGGCCCTTGGACCATATATTTCAAGCAGCTGTGTTGTGCAGAGTGCCCATGAGGCTAAAACCACTTGGATACTCAGTCCTCAGAGCAAGGTAAATCCTAGACCTGTTAGCATTGTTGGTTATGGAAATACATTGAGAAGACTAGAAGAGAAGTAGGAAGTGTGGGGAAAAGTGCTAATTAAAGTAAAGGCATAAAAGTGAAAAGGTAGACACTGATCTTGGCTCTACTTCAGTAGAAAAGCTGAGAAAGGCTCTTACTGGTCAGAAAGCAGAGCTTCTGAAATATCCTTCCAGAAGCAGTTATTACTGGTTGCCCTGTTAGCTCCTGTTGTCATAGGGCTAGATCTGTCTTAAAAGGGATACTGAGATCACCGAATCACAGAATCACAAGGTTGGAAAAGACCTTTAAGATCATTGAGTCCAACCGTACCTGTCCTCTACTAAACCATATCCCTAAGTACCTGATCTACCCTTTTTTAAAACACATTCAGGGATGGTGACTCAACCACCTCCCTGGGCAGCACCCCCTAACATCCAATCTAAACCTGCCCTGGCACAGCTTCATGCCATTCCCCCTTGTCCTATCACCTGTCACCTGGCTGAAGAGACCATCACCTACCTCTCTATAACCTCCCTTCAGGTAATTGTAGGCGGTGATAAGGTCTCCCCTCAGCCTCCTCTTCTCTAGGCTAAACAGCCCCAGCTCCCTCAGCTGCTCCTCATAGGATTTGCCCTCCAGCCCCTTCCCCAGCCTGGTTGCCCTTCTCTGGACTCGCTCCAGGACCTCCATGTCCTTCTTGTGGTGAGGAGCCCAGAACTGGACACAGTACTCAAGGTGTGGCCTCACCAATGCCGAGTACAGGGGCACAATCACCTCCCTAGACCTACTGGCCACACTGTTTTTGATACAAGCCAGGATGCCATTGGCCTTCTTGGCCACCTGATGTTCTGTCTATGATGACAGGGAATCTGAGATGCCTACCAGTCTGAAACAAGCAGTGAGACTTTTCAGCTTGTCAAACACAGTGTCAGTGAAAACTCAAAAGGACTGGAAGATGCAGTGGGATGCCTTCTAGTACATCCCTCTATCCAATAGCATGGCTAGTTGTATCTGGCATTCTTGACCAATATTTGGCCTTCTTAATGACATGTGGTGACGGAACCTGCTCAGACTAGTAGGAATTTCTGGCTCATTTTGGGCTTGCTTCCATGGTAAGTTCAAATACTCTCCTGTTTTCCAATGCTGGCATTGTAGCTCCTGTGTAGCTAGTCCTACCCCTGTCTGCTACATTTGAATAGCTGATTTTTCCAAAGTAACTGTAGGATTTTGCATGTCTTTTTTTTAATAACATTTTTTTTCCAGACTTCCTCAGCTAATCAAAACTGTTTTGAATACTGTCTGGTTTTCAGCATATTTGCAGCCCCTCCCAGTGTGTTGCTATCTAAAATTTTAATAAGCTCAGCTTCTGTTCCTTCCTTCTTGTCATGAATGAAAATATGAAATAATATGAGTTCTGAGAGAGTTTTCTTCAAAAACCTGGCTTGATGCGTCTCTCCAGTTTGGTGGAGAAGCAGCAATAACTTCACTGCAAGTGATGATCAAGAACAATTTGCTTCCACAGACCGTGAAATGTTCCAAGTTTAAAATCTGTTATGAAGAAAAGTCTCCAAAGGCTGGGGAAGTGTAGAATCCACCTAACAGCAGAATTTACTTGTAGACTGTAGAAGATCCATGCTCTAGCTGTAAAATCCATAAACATTTAAAGAGAGACGATCTGCTCAAGGAAAATTCTTTAAGTATTTATGGCACCCTGCCAGACAGCTAACAGGCCAAGGCACTTCTTGGCCTTAAAGCTGGAGCATTACAGAAATAGTCTCAGCAGATAGTTGGAAAAAAAACCTCACCCACCTGTGGATTTAGGTCTTTTGAAACAGGTATGACCTCTCTAGAAAGCCTGGGAATTCCTTAAAGATTTTATTTCTTTGAAAAAAAACCTCTCATGGTTTGCTACTTTTGACCCTTGAGTCAAACAGTGATCTCACACCGACAGTACATCGATCGGCATGTAGCTAAGTACTTCTCAGACAGACTTAAGGTGCTTAGACAGTCAAATGACTGAGAGGAGTACTTGAATTTTTCAGGGTAATGATGCCTTGCACCTTAAGCCAGCAACTTTTTGGTATTAGGAACAGCTCTCTGCAGAAGGCAGGTTATTCCAAAAGGTTGTGTTGCCATTCAAAAGGACCTCAACAGGCTAGGAAAAATGGACTGACAGGAGTCTCATGTAGTAGTTCAACAAAGGGAAATGCCAAGCCCTGTCCCTGGGCAGAAATAACCCCATGCCACCATGATCTGAGAGGCTAGAAAGCAGCTTTGCAGAGAAGGACCTGTGGGTGCCAGTGGGCACCAAGTTGAACATGAGGTAGCAATGTGCCCTTGTGGCAAAGAAGGCCATCAGCTCCTGAGCTGCATTAGGAAGAGATCGCCAGCAAGGTGAGGGAGATGATGCTTCCCTCTCCTCAGCACTGGTGAGGAACATTTGGAGTGGTGTCCAGTCCTGGACTCCCCAGTAGAAGACAGACATGGGCTACTGGAACAAGTCCAGAGAAGGGCCACAAAGATGATAAAACTCTTGAAGCATTTCTTATATGAGGAAAGGTCAAGAGGGCCAGGACTGTCCAGCCTCAAGTAGAGCAGAATCAGGGGAATCTTATCAATATATATAAATGCCTGATCAGGGGACAGGGCAGCAAAGGAGGCAGAGCCTGACTCTTCTCCGTGGTATGTAGTGAAAGCACAAGAGGCAACAGGTACAAGCTGAAACACAAAGAGTTCTGTCTGAACATGAGAAAACTCTTATTTTTTTTACACTGGAACAGGTTGTCCAGGAAAGTTGTGGAAGATATCAAAAATCTGACTGACACAGCCCTAAGAAACCTGTCTCAGCTGAACCTGCTTTGATCAGGCATGGACTAGGTAGTTTTCAGAGGTCCCTTCCCACATCAATGATTTTATCATTCTTTGAGACAGTCTTACATGTTCGCCCGAAGCATCCATGCGTGGTGCCACCATGAACAGTGCACCGAATCGAGCCCGGGTTGTACAGCAGTCCAAAGGAGGAATTTGTATTTTGACATAAGGGGAAGAAAGAAAGGTGTCTGTTCCCTGTGTCTCTCACACTTAGCACAGATACCTCTGTGTGCAGCAACTGATGCCAAATTAGCATTTTACACGTAACTAACTCTAGAAAGGCAAAAGGAAGTGGTGAAGAAAGCCCTGTGTGATTTAAGTGCAGCCCTCTCTGTATGTACGTAATTAAGAATGCTTTCACTCGGTTATACACTTTATCCATTATTATTATTGTTAATGTTTTCCTATCATTATCTGGTTTTAATTACAGGCAGAGGTGGCTGTGTAAATCATCCCCACTCTGACCTAATCACGAAGCAATTGCATTTTCTTTCCCGCAGTGGAAGAGGACACGGAGGAAGCCAGTCCCCCAAGCCACAGCCCCCAGCACAAGGGAAGCCATGAGTTTCAAATGCCAGGTGGCTGGGCAGTCACCTCCGGGAAGGCCCGTGGGAGCACAGCCTGGAGAGGGGCAAGGGATAGTGCTGGCTCCAAAGGCAGCCTCCAGCTCCTGGTCAGGGAAACCTCCTGCCTTTGAGTGTCTCCACAGCAGGCAGGGAAACAAGTCTTAAACAAAGGGCAGAGGCTGAGTTATCAAGAGACACTTTGTTGATACTTCTGATTTCTTCTTCATGTGGAAACAACCCAGCAGAGTTTCAAAAGCTAGGCAATGAGCAAACAGCATACTGTGTTTTTCAGTGTGTGCTTTCCTCAGCTTCTCAGGTAGCCTTTTCCTCTCCTATCTCTTACTTCAACATCCTTTCTATCCAGATTTTAAAGTCTTTGTGTGCACTGTGGAGACGCTTCTGACGAGGGGCAATGGCCTCAAGTTGGAGCACAGAAGTTCCACACCAATATGCAGAAGAACTTTTTCACAGTGAGGGTGACAGAGCCCTGGGACAGGCTGCCCAGGGGCGTGTGGAGTCTCCTTCTCTGGAGATAGTCAAGACCCATCTGGGCACCTGTCTGTGTGACCTGTGCTAGGGAACCTGCTTTAGCAGGAGGGTTGGACCCGATGATCTCTGGAGGCCCCTTCCAACCCCTATGATTCTGTGACTCTGTGAATATAGTCTGTCCATCAAGCCACCAGTATAGACTTCTATGCTGCTTTCTGAAGACATCTGTAAGATCCTGAGAAATAAAAACAATTCTTTAGTTTACAAGTATGTCAGAGAGAACTGCCTGTTGCTCGAATGTAGGATTCCTCTGGAGCAGTGCTTGTGCTCTGACTTCAGGGTGTTTGGCAGCAGAGCTGCTGGGGTTACCCCATAACGAAAGGAAGGCAAGCATTGTAAGGGATGTTTTGATGAGTATGTAAGTCTGATCAGTATTCCCATATTGCAGTAGTGGTCCGGTCTTTCTGTACTAACATCAGCTAATTCTGAACTGAATTTGAGGGCTGGCCCATTACTGGGATGCCACTGGTGCCATGTGAGGGACAGTAGCAGAAGAGGCCATTGCATCACCACATCTGGATACATATTCTGAATGGCCTGCCATCAACAGCTAGCCTGCATAACCAGGTGGTTAGAACTGGAGTCACAAAGTGCTGCCACGATGCTGGTGTCAGCAATTGCAGAGGTGTCAGCCTCTGAGTGCCACCTTCTGTGGAGCTGGACTGGCTTTCTGTGAGGGCTTTTTCATCCGGCTGCAAGATGCTGTGACAACAACTGTCTGCTACTGTGACACATGGACAACGTAGCATGCTCTCTCTCAGGTACAACTAGCTGCTGAGCTCTCTGAATCCCAGCTCTGCCTTCCTTGTAGGACTTCTGCAGCAAAATAGAACGGCCTGCAGGTCTGGGGTGAGGCTGCTGGAACCTCTTCTGTTATCCCAGATCTGAGACTCCAGGAAGAAGGAAGAATTTCTCCTTCCCAGAATAGCATTTCTCATTAAACCAAGTTTCAGGCAAACAATTTTTGGATGAACTGGCATCCTTCAGTGGGACAACAGCACCTTAAATGTGCTCTGTGTGCTTTATGCGTTAGTTCCTCCTGCCTTGAAAGAGGAGAAGTCTGTATTTACAGGTTTATTTAGACACTGTTGTCATACCCATGTGGAGTAGCATACATTGAAACTTTCAAATGTGCCAGACTCCCTGCCTTCTTTTTTTTTCTCCTCTGAGCCGTGGGCTGTTTCTGACTTGTTCTGTACCGTGCCCTCCTTGCAAGGGGGGAGTGCTGTGTTGCCAAACTGGCAGTCTTGGGCAAGATGTGGTATGTGAATTCTCTCACCAGCTCTGGGCTTAAGAGCCTGCACTGAGGTACCTCACCTTCCCTTTCCCTCTCCTCCCATCCCTCTTTCCCTCCCAAGAAGCAGGGAGAAAACAGTGCCCCTGTCATTAATCCAGACCCACTTGGGACAATGGGGGCTGCTGCCCCTGCCAAGACAAGTGGGAGCAGCCCCTGCTGCTGGAGCGCCTTCATCTGCAGCCCCACTGAGGTCCCCCTCCTGCTGCTGAAGCGCGAATCCCCAGTAGCTCTTTTAACCACCCTTCTTGTGCTACTTGAAAAATAACTTTCTCTTGTCATTAACGCTGATCTATAGCCGCATTAATGTGTGAAATCACTGGGTGTGAAAATAGTGTACTAACCGCTACTTAATGTAATATTACCACAGTAATGTCTCTAAAAATATCTTGTCCACTTGATTGCTTTCATTGTGAACTAGAGATAATGTACCACTTACAGCTGATGATTAAAATTCATAAAGCTTTGGTTCTTAATTACAGCAACTTGCAATCAAAGTGAAATGTCAGATCCTGAATGTTGTTTATCTGTATACAAATTCACAAAAACAAGAAAATATAAGGACCGTCTACACAACAAAGCTGAGCTGCTTTGCTTTAAAGTAAAATAAATACCCATGTGGGACAGGTTGGAATCGGAGAGCTCATCTCACACGAAATGCACATCTTTGTGAACATTCAAACGTTGAAATTACGGAAGGGATTTGGAAAATACACTGATGAAGATGGAGACCTAAAGTTCATCTAAAACTGTTGTGGGTGAATAGAAGTAACTAACTGATGTGCAATTCAAGCTCAAGGTTGAAGCAAAGAAGATGTGTCTGGAAATGCAGAGATGGATTCTCACTGCCATGGGGAATTACCATGCTGGCTGGCAGAAGAGAGTAAGGTCCTTGTCCTCAAACATCAAAATGACATAACTGTAATCATGATCTTGGTCAACGCTGGCACTGTGCAATAAAAACACATTCTTTTGGGTGCCCTTAGCTCTGCCTTTCCAGGGTTATAGTATTTCCTGGTTTGGTTTGGTTTGGTTTGGTTTGGTTTGGTTTGGTGGGTTTTTTTCCAAGTTATTGTTAAGTTCTGGGGCTTTACAGTGCTCTGGGATGCATGTGACCCTAAATTTACCAACACATACTCTCAGTCCGAACTTTATGTCAACATAGCTCCACCACTCACTATTTTATTTTGTTTGTTTGTTTCTATGTTTTGTTCTGCTACAGAAGATGGAGGCATACCTAAGTGTAGAAACTACAGTTCTCTTCCATTTATAGTCCTGCTGGCATTCTTTGTTTGTTGCATCTGTCCTGTGCCAGTCTGGAAAAATCCAAACCAGAGTGAGCCAATTTCTCATCACACCAGTAAAACAAAATAACATTTGAACAATGGGATCATTTCCTTACTAAATCTGAGTAGTTCCATTTCTTTCTTCTTATTAAATGTCACTTTGAAGGAGATCTGGCCCATTGTTTGGAAACTCCTTTAGAAAAGCTAAGGGTTTTTTCCACAGGATATTCCCACTATCTACACACTGATTATTTTTTGCATCCTTTTTGCCAGTAGATTGCAATCAACCCACCTTTGCATAAATGGGAAATCAAACCTTGAAAATGACATCCATTTTCCTAGGCTTTCCACATCACCTGTCCCTTCAGGTGTTGCTCTTCCTCATGGTTTTGGTCATCTCTGTGGTGATACTAATGAGGAAAGTGCTCCATTTTAGAGCTGATTCAGTACAGTCAAGTGTTACTATTCCTTTGGCAGTCTGTCTCACAGACATTTGCTATTTGCCCACCACTCTTCCAGCTACACTGGCAAAGGTTTGTGAAACAGGAAAGCCATTTCCTATGCTGGCCTCATCATGCAGCTCTGATTCAGTGTGACTTATCCTGGCAGGGAGTCTGTCCTGCTGGCTGTTGTGGCTTATGACGATGTTGAAGCTGTCTCCTGACGTTTACACTACTTGTGTATTATGAAGAGCATGCAGTGAGAAGCATTTCTATGGCTGTGTGGCTTGGTGAGGTCCTTGGTACGTCTTCTCCTAATGTCAGTCTTGGCCATCAGCAATCCCTAACCGCTCTCCTAACTTCTGGGGTGTCCCTCTGCTACCAAAGCTGTCCTGCTCAGACTTACTGCTGCAGCAAGGTGGATTGTGCTTCGATGGGAGTGAGCCTGTTCCTTGTGCTCTTCTGTCCTGCTTTCATGGGTGCCATCCAGACGACATACTCAGCCACAAGCAGAGCAGAATCCTCTAAGCAATGCAAAGGCAAAGTCACCTTCCCTCCCCAATCCTGCCCCTTCGCAACATCAGTCCACCCCCTTTGCCTGTGCCACAGTATGACCTTGCTGGGACATTAGCTTTTTGTAGCAGCTTTGAAAGGTCTCTCACGGAGTCCTACTCAGAGTTTTCCCCTCCTTAATGCCTGTTTCAGTGTATAAGGTGTATGTGGCAGAGTCCATGACACCAAGGAAGACTCTCATAACAAAAATATACTGTCTCATTCCTCCTCTTGACATCCCAACCAGAAAACTAGTAGGAAACTCAATGCAAAGGTCCTGTTCGTCTTTGTGTTGCAGGTAACATGGCCCCTCATATCTCAAGCAATGGGTTTGCGATGTATTACTTCCTGCAAAATCTGTAAGACAGTTACCCATCCTTTCTAGCACCAAATGCATCCTGCTTTCTGTCAAGTGGCTTGCAGCAGCACCTGTATGTACCTCCTAGTCTGCTTCCAGAGCCTGAGCAAGTTCATTTGCAGGTCACTCAGGTATCCCTCCCCTCCACGGCAGCGTGCACCCTGGACATCCCCCTCTCAGCTTACTTTTCAGCCCCACTCTCAGGACTGCTCATGGTCCCCAGGGAGGTTTAGGTGCTTCTCTTGGGAGTCTGCAGCTGTGGTGAGGGTGTGAAAGGACAGGCACATCTAGCCAAGCTGTCTCTGCGCCGAGCCCAGAGGCACAGATAAACACCCGAGTTTCCATGGCGTGGTTGCAGCAGGCCGAACCTGGCACAGCCGTGTGGAGATGGGTAACCAGGAACTGCCTGGCTTGGGGGAGGAATACAGGATTTTCTGAGCAGCCTGAGCCCACCGAGGAACGTGTCCTCGGGAGGCAACGTCTGACAGCTATCCCACTCGCGCAAAACACCACATGTCGAGGAATTTAAGGCGAGCACAGCGGGCCAGGTTCGCGTTTTGCCTGTTGCCTCCTCGCGCTTCCTGAATGCTGCAAAAAGGCCCAAGCGTCAAAGGGAAGGCAGCCCCTGGCAGCCGTGCTCCATGCCACTGGAAACTCTGCAAGCTCCTGCAGCCATATGCTGCGGGTTGCCCAGGGAGGAAAGGCCCTCCCCTCACCTTGGCCTTTTATGCTTTGTAACAGGATTGGGGCCGGGGACAGCAGCTTTGCACCTCAGGGTAAGGCAGTTACTTTGGAACGGGCACCTGTTGCACCTGTGTCCTCTCTGGCTGAGGACAGACCTCCTTTAAATACTGTACTCGCTACCTACTCCACAGGCAAGAAAGCAGACTATGCAAAGGAGGCGAGGAGGTACAACATGTGAAAAAACATGTCCTCCCACTCTCCCCTCTTCTGCAGGATGGGCGATGTTTGACTTCACACTCCAGGGAGAGGCTGAGAAATCCTTCGGATGGTTAAACATTTCAAATGGTTTGGATGGGTAAATGCCCTAGATTTTTTTAAAAACTTCATGGCAGTGCCTGAGTTACAAAGTGGACTGCAAGATGTTTGTGGGGATGTTCTCCACCCTCCTGCTACTGACATCAGAACAAATAATGGGGTGAGGGAGGGGGAGGCGGAGGTTTTAGGGTGATGGGATATGGAATGGGTGATGCGATGTTTCGAAACTAAGTTCTGCATCCTTGGAAAGGACACGCTGCACTTGCCTGGGTTTGGTTTCCCTTCTTTCAGAGAATATTTCATTTCCGTGAAAATTTGCCATTTTGGTTTAATAGTGTTGACGTTTGGAGTGATGCTTTCTGTCTCAGAGGGCTGCGGTTCTGGTGACCCCAGGCTGAGGCTTGGGCTAACCGATGGTCACCAGGGAATCTGAAAGGGAAAACTGCCAGTGCTGGTAAATTAGCACTTAGTAAGAGGGAAACGTGCATTCTGGAATACATAATACCGCTCCTCAGCGATGCTCAGCTTCAGCTTCTCATGCTGCAGCGCAGACGGGAGCGATTTTTCTTTCACTCCGCAGCGCATATGATGTTGGTGAAAGGTCCTGGCCTGACCGCCCTGGGAATTGAGCCCTGTGCAAACCCTCAGCAGAGAGGCAAAGGATCCTGGCTACAGGCTGTTCTTCTCATCCGGTTTCAATGATGGAAGAGGAAACAGAGTTTATACAAAACCCAGCCCAACCCCCAGAAACATCTTGCTTTGTTTATGTTCCGAGCTAAGCCTGTGACTCTCGCTGTTTGGGAGAGATATCCAGACATTTCCCCATCTGACTGACTTCACATCTATTCCTTGATCTCATCGAGAGATCTGGCTTTTAGCTCCCGCTCGTGACGTCCCACTTTTCTCTCTCGCTCTCGCTCTGCTCTCCGGCATCTGAAAGATCCCTGTATAACGTGATTATGCAACCATGCAAATGGACACGGTTCTTTTCATTTACTGCAAACCCCGCTTCGGGTCTCCTGTTATGAAAATAAAATTGCCGGCGAGAGACACGCTGTAGAAGGTAGCAGGAAGGGGGTTTTACGTGGCTGGGTCTGAATGCTTGAAGGTGGTATTAGAGATGGAAACAGACTATTTGAGGCAAACCGGTGTGCCACCATCTCTCCACAGGAGCCGGCATCAGTTAATAGACTGAGACAGTTCTCCTCTGAATCCTTTCCCCCTAGGAAACGGCAGATACTCGCCTTCCTGGTTGTTTTCCTCAGCTGGAGGTCTCCCCCCACCTCCCTGCCCAGCCCCAAGCTGCTGGGAGATTAGCAGCGTGGCTCTCCCAGAAGGCTAATTTGCACCCTCCCGCTGTAAACAGGCAGTTGCCTTCTTCACTCTGCACCCAGGCGGGAGGGCCTCGGGGGGCAGTTAACCACCATGCTGCTGCTGCTGCTGCTGCTGAGCCTGATGCCCAGCACAAGGGCACCCAGCACCGGGCGGAGGGCAGTTCTCCAGGAGGAATCGGCCTCTCATGTGACTCACGTTGCTTGGAGGAGCTGGAGTAGCAAGGAAGCGCCTTGCACAGAGAGGGGAAAAAATAAACACAATAAAAGGCATAAAGCTTGTACTACTTGGTTAATGATTCAACCGTGGCTGCCTCTCATTATCCCTTATAAGCAAGGATGCCCCTCTCCACTGAGGTAGGAGTGAGACCCGTTCAGTTCCAGTGGCCTTTCTCATCACAGCGCCCAAGTCCCTTGCCGGGCCTTATCCCTTATCACACAGGATGACGCCATGGATCATCCTTGTGTTCCCTGTGCTGAGAGCAAAGGTACAGGGCAGGCTGAGGTCTGCCATTGAGATGGGCTGCAAGCTTGTGTGTGTCTTCCTCAGGTGAACCCTTCCTCTCTCCCTCTGGTGGTGGTGCTACATTGCCTACACAGTGAAAAGGACACATTAGTTCTCTCCAAATCTCTCCAGGAAAGCTGGGGGGGGTTTCCATTTCACTGCCCCTGGGGAGAATCTTACCTACCCAGAGTTCCCCTTACCTGCTAACCTGGGCTCCCGTATCTATCCAATTGCCCTTACTGGGTAACCGGGGGTCCTGGGATAGGATAGGATGGGATGGAAGGGGATGGGATGGGGTGGGAAGGGAAGGGGAGTGGAGGGGATGGGATGTGAGGGGATGTGAGGGGAAGGGATGGGATGGGATGGGATGGGATGGGATGGGATGTGAGGGGAAGGGAAGGGAAGGGAGGGAAGGAGAGTGGAGTGGATGGGACAGAAGCGGAGGGGATGGGGCGGGATGTGAGAGGAAAGGACGCGAGGGGGCGAAATGAGCCGGTATGGTGGCGGGAGGGTGCGAGTAGGGGGCTCGGCGGTGCCGCCTGGCGCAACCCTGCAGGGGGCGCCCGGTCCGCGACGGGGCCGGCAGGGGGCAGGCGCGGTGCCGCCTCCAGCGCCGCGGCGGGGCTGGGGCAGCGGCCTGAGGCGGGCCGGTGCCTGCCCCCGGGCAGCCCGTCAGGGCCGTGCGCCCGCACCTGGCTTCCCCTCCCCCCGCTTTCCTCCCCTTTTTCCCGTTTCTCCCTTTCCACTCTATCTTTTTTTCCCCTCCCAGCTGCCCCCTCCCCCCCTTCCCTCACCCTTTCCCTTCGGCGGGAAGGGGGTGCCGCGGTCTCCTGCCTCCCTCGCCCCTGAAGCTGCGTTCGGCTCCCGCTGCCCTCTCCGCCCGCCTCTCCATTCCCTCCCGCTCCCTCTGCCAGCTCTGTGTAGCCTGGCATGTTTCGCTGTTTCTCTCCCCGGCACGCAGCCCTCCCTCTGTGCAGCTCTCTCCACGAAATGGAGCTGAACAATTGCACCGGAGCAGCTTTTTCTGTTGCTGCCATATGTCCCTGCGCCGAGGCACCATTTCTCTTGCGGTACTTTGAAGGCTCTGGCAATGCTCGGGCAGTAACAAAGCTGCGGATTTCTTCCGCCCGTGCCTTTTTCGGGATCGTAATGAGATTTGAAATCCGGCGTGAATGAGATTTGATGGATGCTCGTACTGGTATTTTGAGCTGCTGCGGTTCAGTCATCTGAGGTGCCCAGGCTGGTTATGGATGGGAGGATCTTTTGGGAGGAAAGGAGAGTACCCCCGGGAACGTTACCTGCCACCCGGGTGCCAGGAGCACATACCAAATCACTTAAGCGGCATCATCCTCTTTTTAAAAAAAATTTCCCCTTTTCTTTTGGAGATTGTGCAGTCAAAGAAGGTCTAGTAATTGTCCAGTTCCTTAAATATGAAAAAAATGGTGCCTGCCTATGCCTGCAGGGTACCTAAACCAACAGTGGCTGTGATCAGTACATGCTGCCCCACTCACCCCAGTGTGGTGGTTGCTGAGGCTGCCTCCGAAGCACAGGACTCTCTCTTGTCCCCTCACCTGCCCCCCTGACAATCTCAGCTGGAGCGGCCTGTGGGTCAGACCCCACTCACGCACAGGGAACGCACAGCCCCGTGTCCCTCCTCCTGGTAAAAAGGAGCTTTGAGGCTGGGAGCTGTACTGCCCTGTAATTAATGTACACTCAGCCTCAAATGCGCAGTGACAACAACCTAAATGTCAACATTCCTAGTTAATCCCTTGCTAACAAAATGTGCCTGGAAAGAGATGGCTCCGCATAATCTCCAGGGAACAAGATCTTATTTTAGCAGTACAAGCACTTGGGAGATTTCCTCAGTCTGACCAACGAAACCAGAAGATTGGCTTTGATAATGGCAGCTGAAAACGATGCGTTTGATCCCCTCAGTGAAGAAATCCGGCTGCATGTGGCAGGGCATGCAAACCCTCCCCTGCCCGAGCCCTCCTCCAGAGCAGCAGCAGGCTGGTCTTCCTGGGTGGCGCCTGGATGACAAGGCATGTAATTTCTGTTCTCTGATGTTCGCCCCTCTTCTCTCTGCTCAGCAAGATGTCCACAGACCCTTCCCATGCCACGTTTTCCAGCCCAGCCAGCCAGCAATGTTTTAAAAAGGAAGTTATAGGGGGAAATTGATTTTAGTACCCTCTTGGGAGAATTGGAGCAGGGACCACGGGTCTGTGGTGTTTTTGGATTCCCCTCTTTATGTGTTGAGGCCAGCCTCGTGCTTATCCTGGGGAGCCCAAGGCAGACCCTGCATGGCATTCACATCGTCTCCCCGTGGCTGACTTAAGCCTTCGGCGTAGGTGAAAGGCAGAGCACCTGAGGTGAGGAGACGAACCTCCTCGCTGTTCAAAGCAGTCCAACATATTCAGCGTCCTGGCTTCCCGCAGGCTGGATACTTAGGCTTCCCAGGCTGATATCCACAGTTGCAGGGCAGCAGCATCCCTCCCTGGCAGGCTGCAGAGCCAGGCAGGCACCAGCACAGGGTTTCTTGCCTGGGGTGGATCTGTGCCTGAGCTCCAGGCCCAGCACAAAAACACGTACAAAAGATGGTGGGCCATGCTTCTGGGGATCACCCACGCAGGCCTTCATCCCCTGGTTATTTGTGTCTGTGGTGTGCAAGCATGTGTTGGGGAATTTCACTGTTCTGCCTGTGGTTTAAAGTCACAGGGTTCCTACACACTGGTGTCACCTTACACTCCGTGATAAAATGATATCCACTTCTTTCCCTTGCATTTTATGGGATTTTTCACCCCCCTTTTCTTCTCTTTGTTCGCTCCTTTCTGAAAGCTGTCTGAGGTGCTCTCCCCGCCATTATTTCAGTCTCTTATTTCAGCCTGACTCTGTTCATGCTCTTTCTCATGCTGCCTCTCTTTTATTCTGCTTTGTTCTTCCACCACCACCTTTCACCGAAGCCTCTTCCTTCCCTACTCCGTTATCGCCTAGACACATATCGATCTCCCTTTTCTCCATTCCTAATCTCTCCTTTCCATTATTTTGCTTCCTCTCCTCATTCCAGCTCCCCCAGCCTGAACGCCTCTGCCTCCTCACACCCCAGAGACCTCCAACCTCACAGTCACTCCACGCCTGTCACGTGAGGCGACTGCATGGCAGAGCTCCCTTCAGCCCCGCTCACACTTGCTCAGTGCCCTGCCTGAGCAGGCTGCATGCCCGCTGCCACCCCAGTTGCAGTCAAACAGCCTTGGATCGGGCTGGGAGGACGGACAGCAGGAAGGCTGCTGGCCCAACCTTGTCCTCCAGCATCTCCTGCTCACAGCAGTCGGAGGCAGGTTACTAGGCTGCCCTGAGCTTTGACCTGGTCACAGCACAGGTCTGCTCACGGCTGGAGCTGCCCCCTTCTCTGAGTGTCCCTCCTGTGGCCTCTCCAGACTCCCCCAGAAGAGTCCTTTCCCAAGGATGTATTTGCCCTGGCATTCCCCATCACTCCTCTGTAGGGGCTCTTAAGGGCTGCAGCTGTTGCCCCTTTCCACCACCCCTGCCTGCAGGTGTCTTCCTCTGCCTTGCCTGCCCCTCACTGCTTGGGGCATGTCGCCTCGCTAGAGGCCCCACACCGCTGGACTCCCTGGACTCCAGTGGGATGGAAACAGCAAGGGCCTTGTTCAGCTTAAGTTAGTGGGGAAAGATGTGACTTCTGGGGTAGGATGTGCTCCCAAATTACGTAGGAGTGAGTCTGAGGTGCTTGAATTCACATAACTGATAGAGAAGGCTGCATGTAGCCCTGAGCCATTCTCTTTACCACCTCGCTGTGCCGAAACAAGCAGGACGCTCATGCTCTGGAAATAATTGGACATTTTTAAGCCTCTGTTATTTTGCAGAACTTGTAGTGCTCCCATCTTTCCCTACCCTCGCCGTGTTCTTGACTCTCTTCCCATCCACTGCGACTGCTTTCTGTTTTTACTCTTGACAAAAGGGTTGTGGGCTTAGAGGCTGCTCTTGTCGCTGGAGATGTAAAATGCCTGCTGCGTGGTGTTTGTAATGAAAGAACTGCTCCTGGAAATTAACTAATTCACAGACCTAACTAATTAACTCTGCAGCCGCGTGGAGCTGTGGAGGAGTGTCCATGTGGTTTCATTGCCGAGGGCGCTGGGCTCGGGGAGAGGGAGAGAAGGGAGGCAGGGAGAGCCATGTCCATGTCCCAGCTCTTCCCCTGGCCCCTGCCACTGTGAACCAGTCGGTTCCCATCCTCATCTCCCTTCCCTGCACCCTGGCTTTCTTCAGTCAAGCTGCTCAGGGCAGGAGCTGTTTCTCATTACGCTTATTCAGTGCCTTGTGCAGGGAGGCCTTGACATTGGCAGGGGCACTAATCGCTGCTGCTGTACAAACAATAAACACCAGAGAGACAAAGAATTATGGAGCCAGATAGCTCCAGATGTCAGTTCGTCCCTTCCTCAATTCTCTTCCTTCGCTATCTCTGCCTCCAGGAGAACAGCCCCGTGGCTTTGATGAGGGCAGGTGGATTCCACCATGGTGGCACTGCATCCTGTCTCTTCTCCTTCTCTCTGCCCCTGACCCAGTCCAACTTCCCTGGAGTCAGTGAAAAGACTTCTGCAGAAATGCACCAGAAGTGGACCGGGCTCTTCTGCTCTAAGTAGCATAGTTTTGGCATCAAACCTTCCAGTGTTTAGAGTACACCTTGCATTGGACAAGGTTGCCCATACTATTTCAAGGCTACATGTTTGATAGCAAAGGTTTCTTTCCATGCATGGTCCTGTGGGGGCTTGGTACATCCACACCATCTGCCCGGGGCTCACCCTCCCCTCCAGGCACAACTCTGGGGTTCCCTGGGGAGCTCTGCTGGGCACCTGCGTGGGGATTGCCAGCAGCATGTAACGTGGATAGGCTGAGCCTGCTGCCCAGGGATCTGCTGACAGATTGCCAGGAGCTCCCCTGGATGGGATGAGCCTGTTGCCCAGGTGCCTGCTGACAGATTGCCAGGAGCTCCCCTGACCCACGGGGCGATCACCTCTTCTGCAGGCAGCACAGTAACTGTGGCTTGTCCTTGCTGGGAGGGTGGTTGGCACTGGGGCTTGCTGAGTAATGCACAGCTCGGGTGGGTTTCTGAGGCTCGGGGTGGCCAGAACGCGCGAACTGGAAAAACCCCGTTCCAGCGAGTCCCAGTGGGTCGAGGCGGTGACAGCTGGTGCTGTTTGGGATCAGGGATCGTGCCTGATGTTGCGGCTGCGTGCGCTCCCAGCTGACACGCAGGGCTGAACACTGCTGGGACTGCATCCAGTGTGCGAGGAGGCAGAGGCACTCAGGCTGGGGACCTAGAATGACGAGAGGAAGCAAAATAATTGCTGGATGAGGCAGGAGATATATTCAGCTCTTCTACTTAAGCATGCCTTCCCACAGGATTGCCAGGCTGCGCTTGCCGAACGTGAGCTCTGGCCACCAGGGACAACAGAGCAGGAGCTTTCCTGGCAGTTGATGGAAACTCAAGGAGGGGGCTCAGAGCCTGGCAGTGCTCACGGAAGGAGCACACCACGATGACTGCCAGGCTGGGAGTATGTGGGTGTGCATGCTGAGGCATACCTGGCACTAGGGCAGGTGACAAAGCGTACCTGAGATCACTTTGGGGTGAGCCCTCTGGATTCCCTCAACAGAAACAAATCTCCTGACATCACTCATTCCTCCTTTTGCTCCTTCCACATGCTGCAAACACCTTGACACTGTCACACAAAAGGTGGTGCAAGGGTGTCCGTGCCAGTGAATCACAGAATCACTAGGTTGGAAAAGACCTTTAAGATCATCAAGTCCAACTATACCTGGCCTCTACTAAACCATATCCCTGAGCACCTCATCCACCCATCTTTTAAATGCACCCAGGGTTAGTGATTCAACCACCTCCCTGGGCAGCCTGTTCCAATGCCCAATAACCTTTTCAGTGAAGGACTTCTTGCTAATGTCTAATCTGAACCTGCCCTGGCACAGCTTGAGTCCATTTCCCCTTGTCTTATCACCTGTTGCTTGGGTGAAGAGACCATCACCTATCTCTCTACAACCTCCCTTCAGGTAGTTGTAGGTGGTGATAAGGTCTCCCCTCAGCCTCCTCTTCTCCAGGTTAAACATCCCCAGCTCCCTCAGCCGCTCCTCATAGGATTTGCCCTCCAGCCCCTTCACCAACCCCATTGCCCTTCTCTGGACTCGCTCAAGGACCTCCATGTCCTTCTTATGTTGAGGGGCCCAGAACTGAAAGACCCAAGTTGCCCTGCCTGTGCAGCACCATGAAGCCCTGTGGAGTTCAAAGCTTGAACCCATGGAGCTGTGGCAGCTATTTGAAGCCGTACACAGAGTAATACAGGTAAGCCTTGTTACAGAAGGCACACTGCTGCACTGAGGAAGCAGGACTAGTACTGGACCCAAGCTGACTCATGTCCCACCAGCTCTGCCATGCTTGTATGCTCTGATACCAAGTTGGCAGCAGCAGAGCTAACTCTCTGTACTGCATTTGTGTCAGTGTCACCAGTGTGGCAAACACTGCAGGACCATGCAGATTAGCCCACCGGGGCACTGGCTGGCCTACCAGATGCATGAGGTGTATCTTTCATAAGGATTCCCTTGCCACCTGGTGTCATTCCCATCACTGTAGAGATGTATCCAACTGTGATTCCCAAGTAGCTTTGGGCCTGCCCCTGGTTTGATGACCCTGCCTTGCTTCATATGGACCACTCCAGTTATTTCTATTGTTGGTGACTGTCAACCTGTAGAGAACCCAAAGACAAATTGAAGTAACTGGAGTGTTGAAAGCCTCCTCTTTGTCATTTCATTCCACAGAACTTTACGTGTTTGTCAGAGCTGATGATTGGAGGTCAAACATGAGGGCAGGGCCAGAGCTGAGGAGATGTAAGGATTAACCTAGCAAAACCACTATCTGTGGTTGAAGACTACTTGTGCTTTCAAGTTCTGCCAGGCTACCAAGGCTGGAGGCAATGTCAGCCTCCTGTACCCGGCTCACATATGCTGCGCTCCTTTTCACACCAGATCTGCCAGAGGTCTGGAAAACCAGCTACTGGGCTGGTCCTTACCATGCCCATGCAGGCAGGCTCTTTCTTTTGACCTGGTAGTGCTCAGCACCGTGGGTTATGCCAGTCTGGGCTTGCACCCTGGCACCTCTGCAGTCACCTAGATGGTGCAGATACCAGCTCATGCTGAATCTGGAGCAGGTAGCACAGGCTAATGATAGCAGAGAGCCATCACTGCAGCAGAGGGTTTTTTCCAGGAACTGCAGTTCTTAATTTGCTTGATAATAGCAACAGATATTTGGGTGGGGAAAAAAAATTGGTAATAAGCCACCAGTAAGCAGCTTGAAGTTTTAGTTCCCCTACTGTCCCCCCTGTGCCTTCTTCCTCTGGGTCCTAGCTGTATGCCTCAGCTTTGCCAGGTTTCTTCGGACCACCACACACACAGGTACATGCCAATCTTCCACCTCATCCCTGTCCCTGATCTATTGTCCTGGCCTGATGGGTGCCCCTGAGCTCACCCTGCAGCACCGTACCCCCTCAGGGGCTCCTGGGTGAAAGGCTGGGCTGGCAAGAGGGGACACGAGTGACCCTCCTACTGCACAAACCGTCCACTTGCAGGTGACTGGAGCACTCTGCCCTGGCTCTGAGAGGGACATGGCAACTGGTTTAGTGTTAGAGCTTGGTTACTGGAAGCCCCGTCCCTGGTTAGCAGCGGTGGTCTAGGCTCATCCGCCTGGATCCCAGCGCTGACCTCTGCCTGTCAGGTAACCACTGCTGGTGAGCACCCAGGCACGGCACCCAAACCTTGCACAGCCCTGCCCGTGGTGGGTGCCTGCAGGGGGAAGGTGGCCGAGGGTCCCTGCTGAGCTGCAGGCTGGGAGCTGGAGGGCTGTCAGCTCCAGCCCCAACCCCGCCGGCGGGGAGAGGGGTGTGTGTGTGTGCAGCTGCGGCATTGGGCAAGAGATGCTAATGGGAACCAGAAACAATTCAGGCTGCGTGGTGGTGGTGTGGGGGGGAAACACTAACGACCTTGGAGCGTGTAACACTCCTGCAAGTGAAATAACGGCCGTGAAATAGCTTCTTTTTTTTTTGTTGTTGTTTTCTTTTTTTCATTAGGACACAGACGTTTTTCAGCTTGTTATGCTGGGGCCAACAATATTCTTCAGTGTCAACAGGATCTCGGGTAAGCCAACATTTTTCCTGCTAGGCACTACCAGAGAAAGAAGAGGAGCATGTTACACCCCCTTCCCAGGCACTAGGCACTGTTACACTAGGCACTAGGATCATCACCTGCCTCCTCAGCCCGTGGGCAGGTGAGGGGGGTCCCCGCCAGGGCAGCAGCAGCTCTTTGTGGAGGCCATGCTGTCCCTCTTTCCCAGCTGAAGTCCACGGGGTAAGGGTAGTGCAAGCAGCACCTTTTGAGGACAGAGGCTGGGAGGGCCTGTGCAAGTCCTTTTTTTCCTCTGGGAGGTGACAGAGCACATTCTGGGTAATAGTTTCAAGCTGCTTGGGAGTGGTGCATAGTTTGGTTTCTCTTTGGTTGCGTTAATTGTGTGGTAAGGTGCCTAAAGCCTTGTATTGGCAGCTTTATTTATTTAAATACAAATGGAGAAGGCATTAAATCTATTGTTCCTTTTTCTTTGCTCTCCCTGGTCTCACTGTTTCTATGATGGACTCTCAGCTGTACCAGGCTTCTGCTTTTTCAGCTGCATCAGGTACACTGAGCGAGACTCCCAGGCTGAATTTCCTGCAGACTTGGAGGCTGTGCTGAGGAAGCAAGCACACCCCCCATCCCCGGCTTTCCCTACTGCTATTCCACATTTCATGGCACCTCCTAACCTTATTTGCTGACCGAGGGTTCAGTCTGTGACACCCTTCCCCCCACAGGCCCAACCCTCCTGCAGTGCCAGATTAAGCAGAGCCTAGACTACAGTTCTCTTACCCCTTCAGCTACTCTGCATTTATTCTGGATGGGGTACATCTACATGACTCTGCCGGCCCCTCTGCTCTTTTAACCTCCGGGCTCTATAGGCAAGGAGAGGAACCCAGGGTTCCTGGGCTCGATCGTTCTCCTGCTGTTTAGCAAATAGTTTGTAACCAAATGGCAAACTATGAGTCGAGGCCCTCTCTCCTCGCCAAACTCCATAAAAGATAATTACTCCTGGAGTTCAAGTGGCAGCATGTTTTGCAAGAGATCTGGAAGCCTAGTATGCAGCTCTCACATAGACGTTGTAATTGTGCCAATGGTTATTCCAAACCCCCTTCCCCCCACCTCTTTCTTCATTCCCAATGATTTATTAAATTCACAGATTGAAAACTTGCTGGAAAACTAAGATGTCTGTCAACAATCTGCTCAACACGGTGTGCCAGGGATCAAAATACCCGGATGCTGATCCGGGGGCATTTGCTATGTGTGTGGAATGGTGAAATCACGGGCACGTGGTGCTGAGGGCTGAGGACTCTGCGTCTATCATTACACGGCAGCAGCAGGACGAAGGCTGACTCGGTCCTTCCCAGAGGCTGTATGTCTTCACCAAGGGATGCTCTTCATTAGGAACTGGCTGCCCTTTGGTCTGTGTACATTTTCTTTTAAACTTTGACTCCTCTTTGTCTCTGGTGATACCTCCTGTGAGGGATGCTGGCCTCTTTGCTTGCCCTAAATTCTGTTGCACTTACCTCATTACCCTCCTAACGACGGGCTGACAAATGCCTTTGCTTGGTTTACTGGCGGTGTTACAGGTGTGTGGGACACTTGTCAGGACCTTGCTACTACATGCCTAATTTTTCCAACGGCTGGGCGTGCTGGCTTCCTTTGCAAAATGTCCCTGCACATTCACCTGGTATTATTCCCCCACCATGGGTTTCGTCAAACATACCTGTAGCCAAAGCTTCCTGAGCTATGCCCTAGGATTTCCTACCCCCCTAAAAAAAAAAAAACCCAGGCCCTACGTACAGGGGGGTTGATGTAACCATCCCTCTGATAAGAAGTGAGTGGAGAAACGCCATGACAGAGCAGCCCTCCAGCTGGCTGTGGGTACTCTGGACCAAGGATGGTCCGGCACCCACCCTGAGTGAGACAGCAGGGCTGTGTGTCCCTGCTCCTCCTGCCCTTACAAGGAGCTCCCGGCTGTGCAGGTGTGCACCCCGCCTTTCACCTCCCATCTCTGTGTCTTTTGTAAACAGAAAAGGACATTTTCACTGGTCAAACCCTACAAAACAGACCTTGCCACCACCCACACGAGCGCATCACTGGGATCAAACAGAGGTTTTGGAGCAAGGGCACCGGGCAGGTGAGAGGTCCCCAGGCATGGCACAGTGATGGAGCAGGAACTGCTCGGGAAGGGAGGAGGAACATCAACATTTCGCGCACACATTTCTTCCCCAGTTGGGCAGAGCTCTTCTGCTCTTCTTCTGGTTGTGTTGCTAGGAGAGGAGCGCTCTGCCCTCTTCGTGGCTATGAATAGCTCGCTCTTGTTTATTCAGCTCAGCTCCGCCTGCTGGTTACAACCACAACCGGCACCATCTCAGTGCATGACACCACCATCAAACAATGCAACGGCAAGAGGAACGGTCCCCCCTCCGGCTGAGAAGGCTTCAGGGTATACCTCTCCAGAGCTGCCCTTCTCTTGCCCAATCCGAGGCGCATCCATCCTCTGCCTTCAGCCGAAAACAGGCAAACACCGCGCGGTCGCCCCCAGGGAGCCCCGCCGAGAGGCAGGACCTGCAGATCAGGGCACGAGCTCAGAAATCTGTCTTGAAAATAAACACACAATCACTTCAGAGCTCTGTCCTGCTATTCCAGTGCCGGAGCCTTTCATGAGCTGGAAAAGTTGCTTTTCCTTTTTTAGTGAAGGCTGGGATTCTCACATAAGCCCAGGAATCCAAGATCAGGGGCTTTAAGAAAAGTAACAGATGGCTTGAAAATTGGCAATAATGGGATTCCTGAGATTTTCTTAAGAATATTTTGTCCAAGGTCTGATCGGGAACGAAGAGCCTGTGGCAAATGAATTAGATGGGCTGTATTGGCAATGGGGAAAAAACGAATGGGGCTGAGCAAAAAGGCTCTCCAAAGCGCTGCAACGTGTGACCAAGAACTGCGTTCCAAAAGGTCTGCTCCAAGGGACAGAGGGATGGGCAGCAGTCACAGCCAGCCTGTGTGTTATAGGATGGGAGCCCCAGAGAGCCACCCAAGCTCAGAGTAGCAGAGCTAGACACAAAACTCCCATCTTTCACAGAATCACAGAATCACAAGGTTGGAAAAGACCTTTAAGATCATTGAGTCCAACTGTTCCTGCCCTATGCTAAACCATATCCCTAAGTACCTGATCTACCCTTTTTTAAAACACATCCAGGGATGGTGACTCAACCACCTCCCTGGGCAGCCTGTTTCAGAACAGCCTGGGCACTTGATTGAGAAGAGTGAGGACGAGGCAAGGCAGAGCAGCACAGATGAGGAGAGGTGTGCATGGCTGCAGCACAGATGCAGATGAAACCACCCCTTCTGTTTCAGCATCGTGAGCTTTCACTGGACATCTCGTCTTTCTCCAGCTGGGAATTTTGTTGGGATAAAATCTCAATGCTGCATAAGCTTATCCAGATCTTCCATGTGCCCATCAAGCTTTTCAGATAGCTGGGCTGCTGAGCATCCGGAAATTCAGGATAGGTCAACTGCAAACTGGGGAGGCGAACTCTACAGCATGTACACACTACGTCTGACCAATCCAAGAGCTGTCAGACCCACTGTGCATGTGCTCCCCAGATGATCCACATGTGTAGGATATGCCCAGCACACTCCAAAAGGTATCCGCTCTACCCTGCACGTGCAGAGCATCTCTGCAGCATGGGTATTCCTGTATTCCTGCTCGGGAAACAGGGTAACCATAGGGTGCTGCTTGGGTGTTTGAAGCGTTCTTGAGATGTGTGTGGAGGAAGAAACAGTGGAATGCTTCAGTGCAGTAGATGGGAAAGCGAAGGTCTGTTCCGGTGTGTGGAGGCTAGACCACCCTGTTACATGCTACTTGTTACAGCAGCCACCTAAACAGTAGAGCTGGGGTCGGGGTACTACTGTGCGAGACACTGTACATGCATGTAGTGAAAAGGTGTTATTTTCCCCCCTCACCCACACCATATAAACTAAATTAATAGAAGTGCCAGAAAGGGGCATTTTAATTCCTACTTGACAAATGAGCCAAGGAAAAGGAAGCTCTTAGTCTTCTAAAGCAGGACACAGGTGGATTTTAGACATCTGAGTGAAAATTATGATCCTGCAAACCCTTGTTCAGCTGACGCCTGGTGCTGGGGATGCCCTGACCCCTCAGTTCCCACCAGATTTGGCAGTGAGGCCCCACAGCTTCAGCAGCTTTGCTCCACACACCTATTTTAGAAAGCCTCCGCTAGACAAAGCTTAAACACAAGAGCAGCAGGAACAGGAACCAGCCAAAAAAACACCTCTTTGCCTAAAGGAGCAAGCCTCCAGGATGGACTCCATGCAAGCCCTCAGAGGATTCTTTTTAAGGTGCAGTGTCCAAAGGGGTTAAAGCACCCATGGAGGATATGGAAGACCCAGCCTGCACTGACTCCTCTGCCCCTGGGCTTTCCTGTCTGCATCTCCCATGGACCTGATCCAGCTCCTAAGCTGCTGGCTCTTTCAGAGGGAGAGAGAGGGCATGCTCACCTCTTCTGCCAAAGGCGTTATGATTCTCTTAAAAGGGTTGTGGCTTCCCTGAATGCATACACACATACACACACACACACACACTGGAGAAGAAGCACCTCAGGAATCACCAGCCTGGCTTTTCAGGGTTTCAGTGGAGAGGAGGGGCAAGGCCACACTCTACTCCACTTGAATGACCGCTTCTGACTCCAACTTCATGTCTCTTTAATGTAAAATTCATAAGCAGGAGCTGGGCAAAGGGACCCATGCTTTCCTTCGTACATGGAGTGCCATGAGATCAATGAGATTAAACATGTGCTTACATGCTGTCCTGAATTGGGGCCATGAGGAGAGCAATGGGAAAGTAAACAGAAGAGAAACGTTATGGAAATGAAGGAAGAGGGGAAAATCCACCCTGCCAAGAGCAGCAGCTCTCATCAATTGCAGGAAGATATGGCCTCACCCACAGCTGATTAGGCATTAGAAAGTCCAGGGACTGGAAAAGAAGACCAAGTCATCTTCATCAAGGTTCAAAAATGACCTGAAAGAGTGAGACTTGGAGCAGGGGAGAAAGGCTATTGGGCCCAGCAGCCCTTGCCAGAGAAGGTAAGTTTAACCTTGTGTTGTTTTTCACCATTAGCAGAATGTGGGTACTCAAAATAATCAGGCTTCAACAAGAGAGGCTTTTGTTCTCCCTTAAAAGGCTCAGAAATCTTGAGCTGGAAGTTAGGCTCTGGAGATGCTCAGAGCCCTGCTGCAGAGAGTACGCATGCCTGTGGACCCTGCTGCCCCGTGTCCTGTGGCAGAGGCTGTGGGAGATGAAGCTGGACATGATGACCAGTCTGCCTCTAACCTGCCTTTGCTTTAAACAGCACGAGCGTGGCAGCCATCCTCTTCTGAGGACTCTCAGTGCTGTGCTCCCAGGTTGGCCAAGGTGCCAGTCCTGCTGAAGGACTCTGTGCCTGCCCCTGCTGCTCCCCACAGCCTCCTCAGGGAGGTTCACTGACACCTTTGCCCAGGTCTTTGGTGAGAGTGCACTCTACCAACTCCCCAGTGCCTGAATGCAAATGGTGTGATTTGTTTTTCCTGCCTGTCCAATTCTAGACTGTATGTCCTTCCACCTTTTGATATTCTCCATGTTGCCTTCAGTCTCTTGGTGCTACCCTGCTCTTCCAGCTGGGCAATTTGTAATATTGGTTCTGGTTTTCCAGTCTTCTCTCCTTCCTTTGCTCTTCCCCTTCTTCTTTCTCCCCAGTCATTCTTGGTTGCAGTCTTCTTTTCCTGCTTGACCTCTATTTCTCCTTCCTGGGAAGCACCTCATTTGCATCTGTCCTAGTATCCAAGCTACAAATTAGACCTGGCTAACATTTCTTGCAGTCAAACCCTGACTCGTATGGAACTCTTTGAGTTTGAGGGGATTGTAGGAACTCTGTTTTTGGGAAGTGGCTTTTCTATTGACTTCTGGAGTTCAAAAATATGTATTCTCCCATCTGAAACAGGTTCAGAAGATGACCTTGGGTAGGTCACCTCATCTGCCTGAATCTGTTTTACCACTTGTTAAAATTTAAGATAAAAAAAAAAACTTGTCCGGGTTAGTAAAAGGTCTTTGAAATCATTGGACAACAACAACAAAAAAAGCTCTCCAAGTAGTGATTATTGTGATCATTATAATTATTTTTATTAAACGAAATGAGCTGATGCTTGTGCAACACTCTTCTGGGCTCTGCAGACCTATTCTGCTGAGACTCACAGAAAAAGAAAACTCTTGTTGTCCCTGGGCAGGGATGTGTTTTTTGAGATTGAGTTTTGTGGTTTCGTTATGAAATGTATGACAGCCGGTCATGTGGTTTGCTTTCTGGGCCGAGTGAACCCTGCTGAACCCATACGTGAGGCAGCAGGGAGTTTAATGATTCACGCCGGCTATGTTTTGGTTTAGCCTTTGCTGGATGGAGGGTGTACAAACCTGAATGTCCAGGGAACCCTCTCAGCCAAGTCACTGAAACAAAAGCCTTTGCCCAAACCTCTGCGGGCCCAGACCCAACACGGCCCTCACTTGGGTTGGGTGAGACCGTTTCTGGGTGTCTTGGGTTGTTGGAGCCAGCCGTGCCTGGAGACACAGAGACTTTCTCACCGGAGAAACTAGGCTTCCTTGCCCTACGGTGCCAGGGGCTGCAAGAAGCCTCCAGAGCCCAGGAGGGCTTGTTTCTTGTGGGTCTTCTCCTCTCTGTGCCCTTGCCTCCCACCTCCTCCCACCAGGTTGTCGCTGCCAAGAGGCCTTTGCGGCTGCGGGATGAAGTTGACCCCAAGGCCTCCGGGGCTGAGTCTCCACCATTTGGTGTGTGAGGTTATTTGTGCGACCTTGAGGGGAAATCAGACAAATTCTCCCTTGGCTCCTCTACCGATAAGGACCTTCGAGGAGCCCTAGCCCTGGGAGACACAGCAGTGGTGCTTGTGCGGGAGGGATGCACTGGACCTGTACTATGTACTTCGCAGGCTTCCCGTTCGCTTTTCTGCGGGAGCCTGGCATGCCGGCTGGGGGAGGCGGGAGGCTAGAACACTCCCCCTCCTCCCCCCCCATCCTTCCCTCCAGGCTCCTAGCAAAGCAGGGTTGGGGAGGTGGGGGGGTGAAAGCGGGGCAGGAGCCTGCCATTTTCCCGGGGAGGCGGCGGGCGGCATCCTCCCTGCCCCTGCACCCCGGTGGGTGCGGGTGCAAGGAGAGACGGCGGCGAGGCCCGGCCCGCCCGCCCGTCACCGGAGTTGGGAGTTCGCATGGAGGAGGCCGGAGGAGGAGGAGGGAGGAGGAGGCAGGAGGAGGAGGAGGGAGGGGGACGTCTTGTTTGTGGCTTGTCAGCAGCCGCTGGAGACAAGCCTCCATGTGTGAAAGCCGCTTGGCATGAATGCCTGGGCCGTACCAAGCGCCGCGGCGCCCGCGGGGGGAGGCCGCCCCGCCGCCCCGCCGCCCCGCGCAGACAATAGGCCCCGCAAGGGTTCCCCCTAAGTTGCCTTGATGCTGCCCTAGCGCCCGGCGAGCGCAGGCCGCGCCGCCGGCAGGGTCCCGCTCCCCGCCGCCGCCCCCCGACATGCCGCTCCGCGCCTTCGCCGCCTGAGGCAGGTAAGCGCCGGCCCCGCCGCCCGCCCTGGCTCGGCTCGGCCCCGCCGCCCCCGGGCAGCCTGCGCGCCGCGCTGCCGGCGGGGGGCCGATGGCTGGCGCCGCCGCCCCCGGGGCCGTCTCCCCGCCGCCGGCTCCCTCGGCTCGGCGCTGCGCGGCCCGGCTGCCAGCAGCGGGGGGCGGCGTGTGCGCGCCGGCGTGTGTGCATGCGGGCGGGCGGGCGGCTGTGTGTGCCGCAGTCAGCCCCTGCACGCTGCCCGGCGCTGCCCGGCGCAGCCCGGTTCGGCTCGGCCCGGCCCGGCGGGGGGCCGGAAAGTTTTGCAGCGGGCCCGCGCCGGCAGTCCCCGTGGCGCCGTGCCTCAGTTTCCCTCCCCCCCGTCGTCGTCGCCGCCGCGCACGGAGGGATCGCGGTGGCTGGGGGATCCCCGTACCGGCGAGGGGGTTAGAGAGCGAGCCGGGGCTGAGCGCTGAAGGGACAAAAACGCTCCTTCCACCTGTTGGCTTCTGCCCCGGCGGCTTTTGGGAGGGGGGTGGTGGTGGCGGGCCAAGGATGAGGCGGGAGGGGGCGAGCCGGGGGGGTGGTCGTCTTCCCCGCTGCCCTGCGCCGGGGTGAAGCCCCGGGGGCGCTGCGGGCGGCCCGGGGGAGGATGGAAAGCCGGGGTCTTTTGTCACTCGCTTCTCCATCCCTGTGCCTCCGGAGCCGGGCAGACCCGGAAAGTCTGCCGCGGGGATGGGAGATGTTTTTTCCCTCCTGGCTGTTGGGAGATTAAACGAGATGTATTTACAATTGCCATTTATCAGCAAGTAAATACGTAGCTCGGCGAGGGAGCAGCAGTGTGAAGCCTGCTTACTTGCCTGCTTGCTGGAGGTTTTGTGGCTGTTAACCTACTGTTGGTGAGGTGATAATGTGCAAGAGCAGAAGGGGGAAAAATATAATAAAGGTAGAGGGGAGAGAAACCCTGATCTTCCCGGTCGGCCTCATTACAGCATCGGCGCTGGGTTTGGTTAAAATTCGAGGCGGTTTTTTTTTCTCCTTTTGGTGTGAGATGCGGAAAGCCTCACAGTACACTGTGTGCATCCTCGTGAGGTCTTTTAAGTTTGTTGTCTGCCATCGTTCAGGTTTCATTGATTCTAGTTGTTTTGTTAAAAAAAATCTACAAGAATCTGAGCTGCACAAATGTTCGTCATCCTAATGTCCTGACAGAACCTAAGCGAGGCAGGAGCTGAAAAAGGGGGAGAGAATGAGGATATGTGCTTTGCCAGTCAAGGCTGGGAGGAGAGCATCATGTGTTGAAGAATATGAGCAGGAATGGGAGATGGGGGAGGGAGTCTAAATTGTCCTGAGACCCTATTCAATTCAGCAAGGAAGATGGAGGATCTTGCTGCTGCAAAAAAAATGTACGGCAGAAATCTCAGCCAGCTTCTCTCTGACTTGTTACCTCCCTTCGAAAAAATAAATAAATAAGCAGGGAAAGAATCAAAGCAAAACCCCATGATTTGCTGTAACATTTTCCATGATACCTTTATCCCGCATGCTTTACAGTCAGAGAGTCCAGTGATGGAGGTATGTGAGAAGCAGGGAGAAAGACCGAGGTTTATCGTCAGAGGAGGGGAAGAAGTATCAGATCATGTTTGAAGGGAGACTTCTCAGGCAGTGAGGTAGGGAGAAAAAATGCCTGTTCCAGGCAGCTGGACTTGGGGAGGAGGAGGTGGCTCTGGCACCTCCGGTTCTGGTGCTGGGTGGAAAACCTGCGGAGAGAGGATGTAGACAGATGGGGGAGTGGGGAGGAAGGATGTCCAAAGAAGACCTTGGACCGTCTCCATGGAGGGCTTTAAAAAGAGGGGAAATTTTGAACTGAATGAGGACACAAGCAAGGATGGAGCATAGCTGAGCTGCACGTGATGTAGCAGGACTTCTTGGCGTGGAGGAGAGCGGCGGTCAAGTTTTCTGACTCGGCGGAGTTTGGGGCAGTTGGTAGGGGGAAGAGATCTTTGTAGCCAGCTCAAGGGGCGATAGCGGCTGGGACGAGGGTTGCAGCGAAGGGAATGGGGGAGAGCGTGTGGCTTGCCTTTTCCATCGCTGGTTTCTCTGGTAGGGGGACCTCCTGTTAACATGTCTTTGTAAATTTCTGTTAATGATGTTGGAATCTGGCAAGAGTGATGCCAAAACATCCATCCCTTGTGGAAATACGTGTGGGGACGCAGTAATGCTTTACCACGAATGTGCCCGCGCACCCAGCCCCTCCGCTCGCGTGGAAGCGGCAAGTTTGTCCAAACACCCCCCTCCCGAGGGGCAACGGGCACGCATCGTAAGCGTGGCTCCTGCACAGACACGGCCCGATCCTCATGTTTTCCTCAGTTTACATAATAGCTTATTCTGTCAGCCTGGCAGCGGTAGGGTTTGACAGCCAACTTTGCAGTAGCACGAATTACGTTGTGAGGCACAGGGCAGCTGAGAATTAAAGCCAGTATGTGCCATGTTGTAGCTTTTCTGTCTGCAACAGCACTCCCGCCACAGAGCAGGGCACACACCACGGCCATCGTGGGCGCAAGCGGCGCCGTAAAGCTGCTACGCACATCCACGTGCAGGGGACTGATCTTGGGTCAGATGTACTCGAAGTTGCTCTCTTTAGGATGAAGCTGAAGCGGCGCATGCTCGTTGCAGGCAGCGCTCCCATGCTGCTCCCTCACACGCAGATCACACGCGTGCATGCTCCACCTTTCCTCTCCGGGATCACCTGTTTGAATTCCTGCTGGAAGTTTTGCACCACCACCAACCCCCCCCCACCCCGGGTGGGGATTTGATGCCCTTTCTGTTCCAGCTTGGCAGCTGGATGGGATTGAGCCACAAAAGCCTAACAAGAGGGAACAGTAACGAGCCCCTGCTTGGCATGCTGAGAAGAAAGGCCAAGGGCTGAGCAGGCACAAAAACAGCGTGGTGGAGCCCGAGCCTCAGCACGAAGGCTGGGGAGGGAGCCAAGCCTCCCGAGTCAGGAACGAGACGGCAGCGCTGCAGCAAAGGCGTGAGAGGAGACCATGTTGGGGGGAGGAGAGCAGGCTGCTGTTTCCACATCATCTGAAAACTCAACCTGCTGTCAGGACAGAAGGAAGGCTTGTGCATATTTTATGTCACTTTTCTCCTTCTAGGACAAGCTGCTGATCTGATCAGCTATGCGCTTTAAAATCCCCGACGTGCTGACCAGCAAGTATGACTGGAGGCCAATACCCACCCTTGGCCTCCTGCCTCCGCTCCTTTGTGGACACTCAGTTGCATCCCATGCTGCCCTTTTCCCAGAGCGCGCGTGCACAATTAAAGCCTGCACACCGCTCCTCAACTGCGGCATGGGATGTGACTCGCTGCGTGGAGACAGGGACAGAAAATGGCAACGTGTCAGGGCTGGGGGGTGGAGGGGGGGTGGAGGGAGGCGGGGAGGGGAGTTGGCCATTTCTTATGCTGTTTGCTGATGTCTAGAAGGAGCCTAAATGGGTAAATTGGTTTCCCTTTGAACTGGTTGTATGTTGCTCCAGTCAGCTGCTTTTGCCTCTCAGATCTTGAGCGGCTGCTCAGGAGTTGGTGAGGCTGGTAGTAAACAAAACGTGTTCCTCTCCTTTGGCCTGGATTTTGTGTGTTGGGGGGCTGTCAGACAAGAGGATTTCTCGCCAGCAGGTATTTGGTGCTGCTTCTGTGTGCCAGAGCCACCTGAGCCACCAAGATTGCTCTCTGCCCCACTGGAGATGCGAGCACCACTTACTGATGCTCCCTGCCCTACACCTAAGGGTGCAGGCATCTCGGGCATTGTAATTTTGGTAACAGTCTCACACACACAAACACATTATTCCCGTGTCCTGCATGCAAACTCATTGCACTAAACACACCATTTTGGGAGACATGGGGAAGCAAGTATTTCTGCTGCTGGTGTGGAGAACTGATGTACGTAACCCAGTCAACACTGTTCCTTGCTTTATCCTTCACCTGCCCTGTTTGAGAAGCTGTGGAGGACACGGAGGTCTTGCCGAACTTGCGATCCTGGCACTGATGTGATGGGCAGACTTTGGCAAATGGCTTCAAAGCTCGGCCCGCTTTTCCTGCTGAAATGTGTAGACTGGGGGTAATGCCTGCACACCGAGTTGGTGGCGAAGTGCCACGTGCCCCAGTGCGGGCGCTGCGGCGGTCTCGCACAGCACCGCCTGAACAAAGCGCGTGGCTTTGCACCAAGCGTGACTCAGGCTGCGATAACTGTTGCTGGAAGTACGCGCCCGCTCGGCGCTCCGTTGGACAGGGAGTTCGGTTTTGTCCTTCCAGCAGAAAGCAGCACAACTTGCCAGTGACACGGGCTGTACATGTATTCCCATAACAACAATATTATAAACATATGGTAAACCTGGTGTAGCAACTGCTGTCCATGTCTCCACGCAAAACAAGGAGCCGATTAACGAAAACTTGAGGCTGTCTGAGGCTGTATCTCCCCAGACTGTGATCTCATCAGCTTTCCCAAGCTAACCGCAACCTGGTCAGTGCTCGGATTGTAAACTTGGGGTGGAGCAGGAGGGGGGAGAGTAGTTTGCAGGAATGGCTACTTGTGATTCAGTCTGCTTCCTTCTGACTCAGTACTGAACCATCCCTCGGTAGGGTATTTGGGGGTAGAACGCTTAGGACATCGCCCATCAGTTTGGTTCTGGGAAGAAATTCTGCAGTAACCCAGCTGGGCTTGCTCACAACTGAGTTTTGTCTCAGCATCCTTTGTGAAAACAAACCCCTGAAAACTACTTCTGACTATTAAAGACGCCACGGTAATTTTTGCCAAAAGAAGGCGCGGGGGGTGGGGTAGGGGGCGGGGGACGGGAGGTTGAGGGGGTGGTCTTAGCCCTGGGCACTCTGCCAGACTGGAGCTCAGGAAATTGCAGCCTATCTAGGTAAAACTCCCCTATAGTTTAAATGAAAAAAAGTATTAATCTCTCACTGTCTTAAAGGGTTAGTGCTGTGCTCCTCCAAAGCCTTCACCAGGCAGCATATTCTAGCTGGAGAGGTGCTTACAGCTGCTTGGTGGGAGAGGAATTTTTTATGCAAAAACCTGGGGCTTCTTTTGCATTTTTTTTTGGGATGCTTCTAATGGCAGAATGCTGGTGTGAGTTTCAGGTCATTGCCAGGCTCGAGTGAATCCGTGCGGGTCGACACACGAGCCTTAAGCATGCAAGGAAATGCGCCGGTGTGGTGTTGGCAGCTCGCGGGTCTGTCCGTGGTTTGTCTGTAGCGGAAAAATAAGGACCAGTTTTCTAGTCCTGTGCTCAGAGTGCGTCTGGGGGCTGGGTTTTGTGTGTTCAGTAGCATTTGCTTTTGTAAGCTGCTGCTAAAGCACGTAACCGGCCCTGTGCAATCGCAGTAATGGAATGTGAAAACGCGGCCGCGCGCAGACCGGTAATCTTGCATGCAAAGTACGGCTGGTCTCGTTCTCCAGGTACAGAGAGGTGGCCTGAGACTCCACTCGCCTCTCCATTTAAGCTGCGCTCACCTGCGTTTTCCAGGTGGCAGCTGGGTGCGTGGAGTGCTGAATGTTTATCCTTGCTGTTTTTGCTTGGAGAAGGGGGAGGAAATGAAATCTTTGCCAGTGATTGGAGTGGTACAGGTGTGGTGGTGAGGGCAAGATGAAATTGGGCGAGGGGTTACAGTGGTAATTTTGTAACACTCTGAAATCCTGGGGAAGTGCCTGGGCGAGTGAGAGTCAGGAGGTGAGCTTCCGTTCCTGTCACAGACTAGGAGTATTGAACCACTGAGTTGGTCAGGGGTGTCACTATTTGGCCTTACCCTCTGCCAAGTCTGGTACTTTTCAGGGCCCCTCCAAAACAGAAGATGCATTTGGGCACAGATGGATGCAGGGCTGAATATCGACAGCAGTGAGGGCTGGCCTGGCTACTTCAGCTCAGGGCAGTGCAGACCAAAGTGTGGAACAGGTTTCCTCTTCCTCCTCACTCATCGGGTGCCTCTCAGCCCTGCTCTCTGAGGCAGGGGGGGCGGGGGGAATAGCTCACTTTCTCCACCACTTCACTCTCCTGCTTCTCTGGTGACAGTGATAACAAAGGGCTTCTCGGCATTAGGTGATACGGATCTCTCAGCCCACTAAACCTGAGTCCCGGCAGGCTTCTCACCAGCCCTCGGGGCTTGGGTGTCACCCTCCGCTCACTGCCTGGGGTGGCCTGGGATGCTCCTCTGGAGATAGAAGGCTGCACCTTCCCCACAAGGTCCAGAAGCGCGGATTTCTTCCTGCCGGAAACCCCTGGTTATATTTTGGGGTTATTTCTTGCCATCCTGGGTCCTTGACTGCAGTCACTTCCATTTTGCATGCTGCTCTTTGTAATTGAATCTATCGATGTATATTTAATCCACTTGGCACCGCAGTTCGTAGCTAGGCACTGCTTCCCAGCCTTCTGTCGCTTGTTTTCACAATTACCGTCTTTAAGTTAGGGTGGGTGCCTACCGCTCAGCTTCTCACCCCGTGGCTGTACGCTCCTGAGAGGACCTGTGCTTGACAGGCAGGTCCTCAGTCGGCACAGCTCTCCTCCTTTGATCTGAGCATCAGCCAGGTGTGTAGGACTCGGGTGATGGAAGGGAAGCCGGTAGGATTTGGTTCTCCTCTCTGCCACCGATTTGCTGCGTGTGATCACGGGCAGGTCCTTTAACCTCAGATGGCCTCGGCTGGCTTATCTGCTCCAGAAAGGTGTTGTAAAGCTTAATTATTGCCAGCTCTTCAGAAACCCCCGGGGGTGGGGGGGAAGGCATTTTATTCAGAAATGTCTCTGACCTCCCTGGCCTTTCTAAGCCACCTTGGTGGTGCTAGGAGGTATTCTCTTTCCTCCCTTAATAACGGTTCTTCAATTTTTTATCTGTACATTCACCCACTCTCTCAGCTGCATGTAAAAATGCCAAGCTGTCTGAAGTCATGGAAATATTTTTATAAACTTGACAGCCACGACAAACATTCCTCCTCGGCAATAAACAAACAAGGTACACAACCTGCCATTAACATCAGTTTATAGCAGAGAGACCTTCGTCACTCATTGACAAGGGAATCCTAGACAATTCCTGTGCTGGCAAGCCATAAAGTGGTAGTGTGTCTGCGGGTAGGAAAATACCAGATCCTTTGGGTTCCTGTGTGCTGTGAGTAACCAGGAAGCTCTGTTTGCCCATGTGTGTACAGGAGTGCAAACAGGCACCGGGTATTTGGTTTATTCAAGGTTTTTACAAACTATATTTGGCTCAGGTGTACGTGGCATTGGGGGCTCGGTGTTGTTTGCTTGTACACCCCCCCCCCCCCCCCATTTTCCATAATGGCAGTTGAAACATGATGGTGGCAGAAGTTAAACTGGGTAGATATCAGACAGCTAAGGAAAAAAGGTGCAAATGAAAGGTGTTAGTGAGCATTGGGGGAGCAGAGCCCTGTCGCACAGCCTCCTGTGCACCTCTCTTTGGTTTTCCTTGCAGCTGCCTCTAAGCTGGTAGGGTTGGTGAGTGCCTGAACCCACTCTGCAGCTTCTCCCCATAATTCTCCACATAAGCACTCAGACCTGGCTCATGTGGTACGCCCTAGTTTAATTTACTCTGAATATGTTAAAATCCAGATCTCCAGAGACTTTGGTGTTGGTGAAAAGAGCGGGTGCTGCTCTTTCTCTTATGCTACTTTGGTTTATCTCTTGCTCTTTTAGTGGGCCTTCTTCCTACAGTCTGGGTGATGGGCTCTCTCTGGTGGGCTTGGGAGAAGAAAGTCAAGATTGTTCTTCACCTGTATCTTTGACAGAAGACTTTGTAGAGGGGAGCTAAGCTCCTTTCTACCATGTCACTCTTTCACTGCCTCAGTTTCTCCTTAAAATGAGGATGACAACTCTTCAGTCTGCTTTTGCAAAACCTTTGAAAACTAAGGAGAAAAAAGTGCAGGGTTTTCTTCTTTCTTCTCAGGTAGACCATAAGCCTTCCTCTCCTCTCCTCTCCTCTCCTCTCCTCTCCTCTCCTCTCCTCTCCTCTCCTCTCCTCTCCTCTCCTCTCCTCTCCTCTCGTCTCCTTTTCCCTTCATTTTAAGAGTTCTTGTGATATTCTGTCCCTCTAGGTCTCCTCTACTTCCACCGCTCTTGCAATCTGTCTCTCTCTGCTGTTTCCACATCCCCTTCTATTTGCAGCTCCCTTCCTTCTGTTCATGTCATTTTCTTCTCTCACCCTGTATCTTCTACCCTCCCCCACTATTCATGCGCTGCACACTCTTCCTATCGCCTCTCTCTAGCTTATTCCCCAAATTCCTCCCTTGTGTGTCTCTCTGCTGTGGACTCCTTTTTGTTGGCCCTGGCTGTGTGTCCCTGCAGCTTGGCCCATGGGAGCTGCTGACCGGGCTGCTGGCCAGGCCCTGAGTGAGGAAGATGATGGGTGGGTTTGGCTGGGCAGCCCCTGGAGTGGTGGAGTTTGCTCTCTGATGGGGCAAGGTGAGACTCCCTCCGCTCCTGTGCCACCAGCTTCGTACGGGGCTGCCTTGGGTCTCATTCTGAGACACAACATGGTTGTCACTTCGATGTCCTCTTGCTTTATTTCTCCCTGGGAAATAAAGGCCTGATGAAGCCTGTAGTCTCACATTTTGTCTCCTGACATCACCTTACCTCTTTAGATATGGCTTCATGGTGTGTTCTGCTCCTGACCCGTTGTCCTTCTCCTGTTTCCCCAACTTCTCCCTGGCTCTAGACTCTCTGCCCTGAAAACAGGGGTTGTGTACTGCCTGGGTGCCTGGTGGTTGCTGAGAGAAGGGTGACTGTCCCCTTGCATCTCTCCCAGCTGAGTTCAGGGTCCCATGGTCTGCCAGGGAAAGCCGTGAGGGAAGTGGGATAGGACTAGCACCAAATACCTGGGCTGGCCTCTGCATCTTGTTGGAAGAGTTGTGTTGAGCCAGCAAGCCAGCGCCCAGAGAGTCAGGACAGCTGTGCTCTGTGTCCTGGGGTCCCTGTGCTTAGTAGGGGATGAGAGCTGCTCTTTGGATGGGACAGGGGCAGCAGGGGCACTGCGTTAGGGAGAACCCCTCTTCTGTCTGCCTGAGAGAGCTACCTGATCCCATGCAGAGGCCATCCCACTATCTGATGCGGGGTAGGGTTTCCTCCAAGTCAGCCAGAGTGGATGCAGCCTATTTAACCACCTCCCTGCAGGGACAGGATTTTGGCTGCGAGGATCTTGGCCAGCAATGACAGATGAAAGGCGGTGGTTTTTTGGATATCCCTTCATGGACTGTATTTTGCCTCCCACAACAGGGACATGTGGTGTAGAGAAGTCCTTTCCCCGGAGCAGGGAGAGGTGGCTGCAGCTAGGCTGATGGGAGAGTTGGCCAAATCAGGGCTCATCAGGTATCCTGACAGCAAGGCACAAAGAGGTCACGCAGATGGCTGCGTGTTGAAGTTCATCCAGTGTCCTGCAGGACAGGGCATGGTGACTTTCTGGCCTCTGGCGGAGCTCTCTCTTTCTGGGTAGCACCACATTTACCCCTGCCAGGAGTGACTCAGTTCCAGGCTCATAAAAAGCACGAGCCTGGGCTCTCCTAACCAGACAGTTCCAGATTTCTCCTTCTGCCTCCGCAACAGACTGACCCTTCCTTAGCCTGCTGAGGTGGTATCCCTTCTGCTCCCTGCAAGGTCCCATACACCTTTTCCCATTTTTCCCACAGCCCGTTCCTCTCCATACCTGCTTCACCTGTTCTACCTGCTCTTTCCCTCCTGCTCTGCCTCGGGGCTAGGTCTCTCCCCAGACTCTCCAAAATTGTGTTCCTCTGCCATTTTCCTTCCCATCTGGCTTCCTTGTCTGTCTGGTCATGCTGTGAACTGCCAGCAGTTAGAGGAGAAGGACCAGGACCGTTGTAAGAGCAGGGCAGAGACCGGAGGCTGTTTGGGAGAGCAGAGGGGGAGGGCATTGCATTACTACATCAGGGTCCATTGCTCGCTGGTGGTTTTGGCCTCTCCCACGTATGTGCTGTTAGCAACATGGACAGAAAGTCCCCTTCCCCCAGAAGAGTGATTTTCCAATCGCTTCCTCTTCACTATTGGCAAGCTCCTGAAAGGTTAATGAAGTCATTTACTGCAGAAGGAAAAAGCACATCTTCCCATGTTTTGCATAAATTAATCTTGGAGATTATGGAGCGGCCTGCGTACAGGGCACGGGACGTGCAGCAGTGTCCTTGAGGCTTGTTACCCAAACAGAGGTGATACTATCTGCTCCAGTCCTTGAGACCAGCTTGGGTTAAAACCTGAGCCACCCATCTTCATTTATGTTTCACTGCATCTAATGGGGACTGGGGAGGAGGTGCCCAGGGGTGCCCACAAGAGTCCCCTTTCTCCCATTGTGGTGCATCTTCGTTTCCCTCAGATCCTCTTTAGAAAATGCCCTGTATCATGTTTCATTCCCACTGGATATTTTGTGTCTGAGAAGCATGGGGAAAAAAAAATCATTCAATTGGTTTTGAATCACATGAGTAGGAGTGGGAGCCAACCCCAGAAGATAAGTGTTCTGACCTTTACTGCACTCAGATAACTGAAAATAATAATAAATAAATATATCTTGTTTCTAAACCTCAGGCTTAGGGATGTGTCCCTGCCTTATGCAACAAGAGCCTGAGCCAGGGCTCTTGGGAGGGTTGAGGATCCGAACATGGCAGCTGCCTGCAGTAAGCAGCAGCCCCTTTGCTTTCCTTTGGAAATGTAGCCGGTACCAATCCAGATACTCAGGATGGGAGGGGACAGGGCCAGTGTCCCCACTCTCCTCCCATCTTGCTGCTGCAACTCTGGATGTTTTCCAGGAGCTCCAGGAGGACAGGAGTTTGATTCTTTCTGGCCTGTGCCACTTTGCTGGCACTTTCAGCCTCATCTTTTCACATACAGGCTTGGCCAGATAGGGCCATGCAGGGCTGGCCACCAGGTGGGCCTCCACATATAGGCAGACCCTGAATGAGAGTATGGAATTTACTCTGAAAAAATGTGGTAACCACCCCCCCACCCCAGATTGGTGGGTATTTGAAAATAACAGAGGAAACCTGTCTGGAAAGGGAACATACTGAACTGTGACTCGCAGTGAGCTCCTCAGGACTGGGTCTCAAGTCACTGACTCAGGCCTACATCGAGCCCCACAGATGCCCCTGGGGAGGTCCTTCTGAGGTGGCCTCTCTGCAGGCTACTGGCAACAGCAAATATTTGTAGAGTGCCTACTGAAGTGCTGATATGGGACTGGGGGCGTGCTGTGCAGTGGGGTGTCCAGACACTGGAAAGAAGGACTTGCTGTAGTCCCAAATTAGAGCATTCACAGTGCTTTCTGTCGTGGTTGTGACTTGATGTTCCTCCACCAGGATGTTGCTTCCCTTCCCTCCTCTGTTACATAGGGAGCTTGTTTGCTTGGTTTCTGCCATCCAAACCACCGCTGACTGAAGAGACGTCCGTATGCAGAGCTTGGGGAGGATGTTAGGAGGTTTCTGGCACTCTGTCAGTGTAAAAGCGTCTTATTTATTAGAGTCTAATGCCCAGTTGGGACACACTTCTGATCTAAAGCTCCTGAATTCTTCCCTTTTAATGCTAAAGATGCCATTCAGAGAGGCCCCCAGGGCCCAATGCATGCTTCTGCTGAACACTGCCCTGATCATCTATCTACCAGTGTCTTGCTCAGACTTTGGGTTCAGTGATTTTGTTCCCATTAGAAGATCTCCTTCAACTCACCTCTTCCCGCAGGGGTTCCAGCAGATACCCAAATATATAGGATTCAGTGGGCTGTGGGCTACTGTATTGCAGCATATGGAAGCACGTGTGTTTTCAGGAAGCAACCCGATACGTGTGTGGATGCTTGCATTCGTGTCTGCTAGTGTATTTGGGCTGGAGGAGGTAGCAGTGAAGGCCTTGGCAGCTGGGAAGAAAGGAATGACTGGCTTGCCAGGGGAGGGAGGAGAGAGCTTGGTAGCAGAGATGAGGATTGGGTAACAACTGGAGGGGGAGATCAGATTTAGGATCCATGTTGCTCGCTTAAGAAAATAGGAGAACTAATACACTGTTTATTGGGGATTGTGTTATTCCTGTGCATTATTTATTAATATTCTGCTAATGGTGCTGCATAAAGAAGTGGCGCTTCTACAGAAATTTCACAGACAGCTGGAGGATCAGTTCCAGGAGGTACTGTAACCAGGTCAGGTTGGTGGAGGGAATCCTGCTGGGCTCAGTTTTGACAGGCTTTGGAAAAGAGAAGATTGTTCAGGAGGCATTTGGAGGGGAGAAGGGGGGGGTGTCTGTGACTCACCAGGGAACAATGGTTGCTCTGAGGATAAAGGGGCAGGCTGGAAGAAGACCTGGAGACAATGGTGAATTCGTGGGTTCAGCTGCTTCAGAATTCCAGCCTGAAGTATGAGAAAGCATAAGAAAATGAAGTGTTTAGGAGGAAGCTATAGGAGTAATAAAGGCAGCTTGTGAGTAAAAGCCAAAAGTAAAGAGAAAGCAGTTTTAACTACATGCTGCGCCTTGAAGCGGATCCTGGAAGGCTTGAATTGGAGACAGGACTTGGAAGAAGGGATGTACAGAGAGAGATGGCCTGTGCAGTGAATGTGACTGAACCATTCTTGACTTACCTGTACCATACGACACCGGCGAGCACAGACTCGCCAGTTTCCAGCCTCAGCAGGCGTGACAGGCTCCGCAGAGGTGCTGAGGTGCTCTGAGTACCCAGGGACGGGAGGCCATGTAGGTTGGTACAGTTCCTAGTGCAGACGGATGGATGCCAGGGTGGGTGGTCCCAGACAGGTCTTGGATGTGAGTCCTTCCTTGCATTTGAGAGATACCTGGTCACTTTGAGAGGGGGACTGGCACTTTGGTAGGTGGCCTTCTTTCGCTCAGCCATGAAACCGAAATCAGCAAACGCTGCAGGAGGAAATCACGGTGCTGGTATGAACTGTCTTTGAGTGAGAAGCAAGCGGAGAGGCGCCGGTCAAGTCGCAGTCCCCAGACTAAAATGAAGCTCTTGACGGTTTTGTTTTTAAGCTTTGTTTTACCCACCAGTTCAGCCATGTCAGCATTAGGCAGGGAACACCCTGATGCCAGTGACTGTGTCCAGAAACCAAGGGCAGGTCTAAGTGCTAGTTGGCTCGGCGACTTTTCTACGTGAGAATCTCAGTGCTGAGCTGGTGCAGAAGAGTCAGGGTTGGAGGGGAGGAGGAGAAGCCGCAGCATAAACACAGCTCCGTGGGCTGTCCTTTGTTTTTCTGGCTGCAGTGGAAAGCCAACTTTGTTAGATGCAGTCAGACTGTGAATGTGGGGAGGCTTGCTGCACAGACAGGCTGTGCAAGGAGCTCTGTTAGCCAGCATCGGCCCCTTCCTTCAACCGTCGCGTACGGCACAGCTGAGCCACCCTTACTGAGCAGCCTTGGGAGGTAATTGCTAATTATCCGCAGCGTTGATGCAAATCACGCAACAAGTACATGTGGCTATCGGGGTGTTTAGGAATGTTACTGGAAGTCCTGGCTGTGCCCTACAACAGATATCCTCATCATTCCGTGCAGCAGTCTTGGCAGTGCAGGTGGTGCGAAGTGCACGGAGAAGTTGTGACCTTACCTAACTCTGTGAGAGCGAACCAGACCCTGGTGGGACACAGCTCTGTGAATCCGCTGTGGCTGTTAGAGCGGAAGGTGACTTGGGCCAACCAACTAAAGTGCCTCCAGAGAGTGTTTCTCTACCTTGGAAGAATCTGAGATCATCTGAGATCTGGGACTTGGTTTTTAGCAAATCTTATCCCTTGGGGAGGGACAGTCCATTTCAAAAGCAAGATACTGATGAGTCCAGGAATGATAAAATCACCCTTGGATTTTTTGTGTGTGTGTGAACTCCTAGAAGTCATCTATGTTGGTATAAATGAGATCATTTGGCCTAATTAGTTCCGAGCTTAATTAGCAGTAATTATCCCAACATGGGAGTAATACCCGAGTAGGAAGTACTGAGTCCTCGATTAGATAGATCTCTAATTGGTGTTACAATATTGTAATTAAAGCATGCTTATACGCCTCTGCCTCTGCAAGTGATTTGTTTTATGTCTGATTAAACAGGGAGTCCGGCAGCCTCAAGGAGGCCAGGACATCACCGCTGATTGAAACAGTGTATTATTCTTTGTTATAGGAACGAAATGATGAATCACATACACTAGGAAACACTGTGGGCCAAATTAATCCTTTGAGTAATTGCTACTGGAGTTAGGGAAATTACAACAGGGGTGAATTTGGCCTCAAGTGCATAAGCTCTATCTGTATATCACACAGTTAAACAAATACTCATTTGAATGTGCAGTCTGGCAATTAGACTGTCAGACAAATGCGAGTAACCTAATCTGCCTCTGCGATCGCTGGGTTGCGCGGGTGCGTGCGTTTGGCTGCTGGGTGAGCCGTACTAGGTGGCACCTTCTGCTCGGATGTTGCAGGAGGCGGTGCCATGTGTCCTGGGGATGCCTGCACCCCGAAGCAGTTGTCAGAGGTTCGGGTGGCTGCTGCCGGCTGTAGCGTCCTCTCCTCGTCAGGATGAGACGTGAAAGGTACTGCCAGGGTCACCAGGAGCATCTTGCAGATGGAGGAGATGGACAGATGAAGTGTCCTTTTGTCTTCAGTCTAGCCGTTCTCACCCTCCCTAGCAGAACACACTTCAGAGGAGCAGGTAAAGAGACGTTTTTGGAGGAAGTTGAAGAAAAAGAGAGTGAAACGGGAACTTTCTGAAATTAGTCAGCTTCAAAACACGAAAGCTTCCTATGTCTTTTTAAGAAACCACCTCCTTAGGAGTTGGCAAGTGCGCTGCTTTATTACTTATCTCCTCGCTACATGAGTGGGCGACTGTACTTCCTGATTTGGTTCTTCAGTATAGAGAGATCATCAGCATAGGTCTGTAGAGGACAGTAACTCCTCGCCTACGGAAAGTAACAAATAGGGATAAGGATGCATATATCTTCCGGCTGTCACAAATGATTTCAAAGCACGTTCGAGTCATACCCAAAGTAAAACGTCAGCTTCTCTCCATCTTACAGCTGCAGAAACTGAGGCACAAATCAGTTACTTCTCTGGGTGTAGCTCCTGGAGCTGGTGCATACGGCAGCACCAGGAACGGGGTGCAGATCTCATCACCTTCTGCTTTGCCCACAAAAACACCTTTCTTTTCCAAGGTGGAGAGTCCAGAAGGAGGGAGAGGATTTGAGCAAGGAAATAAAATATACAAGACTCTGTGAAAGCAATATTAGGGATAAGAATTTAAACACCCCATATACGGGAACTCAAAGCAAGGGTTTCCATAGCAGCATTGCTTGGCCATATTGTATATACACTGTTTTGCATTGCTTTCATGATGTCAAAGGATATTCTAATATCTGTGTGTGCAGTGTGTCTGAATCAGAGTTGCTATGAAACTTAAGGCTGAATTACACCACGGAGGCATATTCTTGTGTGCTGCTGGGAAGGATAAAAGAACTCAGTTTTCTTAGGATTTTTCTGCAGTGAAACATTTTTCTTAGAAGACTGCTGATTTGCCAGAGCTGTTGCTGGTTTTGGGAAAAGTTGATTCCAGTTTTGTGTCCCATAGTTTTGGTCATAGTTGTTAGGTACTAGCTTTGAAAACTACTTTTTTCCCCTGATCAGATACTACTTTTTTCCCTGATCAGTGAAAATCTTGAAGGAATAAAAAGCATTCCCTTTCACCCAGCATAGTCCCAAACTGTCCCGGGAGTTGGGTGTGACAGGGGAGTGACTGCATCATTCAAATGCCATGTGTGGCTGCTCTGTGCTTTTCAGTGGGAGCAGTGGGAGAGGTAACACTGCCCCCGCTACCCCAAATACCTCTTTGCCTAAGTGGCATAGGCAGTTGTAAGGCAGAAAAAAGTGCCAGTGCAGTACTGCTCAATTCTTTCAGGAGGCCCAGCTCTCTTGCTAAAAAACCCCCAGTACCACTTGGGTATCATAAGGTTAAGCCTTTGGACCAGGAGGGGTTTGGGTGGAGCCAGTGTCTCACATCGTTCAGCCTCCCTTCAGCAGATGATGGGATCTCAGGGAGGTGTGGACCTGCCACCTCTTCCTAACAGACACCCCACACCAGTGAGGTTGGTACTTGTCCTTCTCACCTCCGTATGCATGGGCCATGGGCCTCTTCCATGGCAGCGCAGCTCTTCCCTGCGCTCTCCCCACTCCGCTCCCTTCTTCCATGCTCTGAAGCTCTTTGTGGGAGAAGGAGGGATGTTGCACCCAGAGCTGGGAAGGAATGCTTGCACTCGTGGAAGACCCCTGTGAGTTGGTTTGGTGTCAGTGTTCCTGCTGGCAGCAATGTTTCCTCACTGCCAGTGTTCCCAAATGCCGGTGTAGCCTGTGTGCCAACGTCTCCTTTTCTCCCTGCTCCCTCATGTTGCAACCGCTGATTTCTGTGCCTGTGCCTGAAGAGCTGTAGTTCAGACTTGCTTTGCCGTGCAGTGAAGCCATGCTTGTTGGGGAAAGAAACTGCAAATGGGGTGTGGGAGAGAGGGAAGAAGGAGGAGGGCTTATTTTTCCTATGTGGCAGTGACGGATGGTGGGTATGAGAGAGAGACAAGCTGAAAAACATCTGAATGAGTGGAAGAGACTCCTAACCCAAAGGGAGGAGTTGTGGTTTAGGTTAAAGCCACAAAGGAAGTGAAGGAGGTTACCACTTTCCTGTCTGTGGGCAGGAGGTTCTCCTTGTGCTCATTTGAAGGCTTAGCTCTAGCTCATTCTTCCCTAGGAACAAACTCATCTGTGTACTTCTTGAAAAGCATTCAATCTGGCATCTGATCTTGGGAGTGACAAACATCCCCTTTATCCACAGAAATCAGCAGGAGCTGGGAGCTAAAGGACTGGGAATCTCAGTCTAATTTATGGAGCCAGATATTCTTAAGCATCTTGTTACGCCACGTGTCTTGCTTGGTGCTAGAGCCCATAGTGTATTCCTCCTTGCCTTTTCCTCTCACTGATTCCACTCAGGGTTTTTGTTGTAAATATCTGTACCTCTGGGCCTGCCGGCTCCCTGCAGGTCTCACTTCTCTCTTGTCCCCGAGTGATTGACAAACCGCGTAGCCGTCCTGCCTGGATCTAGCATACTCACATGCTGACACAGGGCAGATTCTGAATGCCATCAGGCTGCTACCAGCACGGCCTGTGATCAGTATTTTCCTTGATTTTCACTGCATGTCTTCCTTTTAATGGCTCAGAGGCTCTAGCTGCATGCGGTCGAAAAGTTTGTTGTCTTGGCTCTGCAGCTTCACTCTTCGCCTGCGAGGAGAGAGTGAGTGCTTAACCCTGGTGTGCTGCAGAAGGCATGCCAGGAGGGAGATGAGGGAATGCAGGACGGCTCTTGAGAGAGAGAGAGAGAGAAAGAGAGAGAGTGAGAGTGTGTGTGTGAGAGTGTCTGAGGAGCACCGGCATGCAAGCCAGCTATCTTCACCCGAGCTATCAAGTGGCAACTGCGCGGTCAGTGACAGTGACTTCAGTATGTGCCACCAGTGCCTCCTGAGCACTGTGCACTGCTGTACATGAAAAGAGCATCTGAAAGGTGCTCCCCAAAGAGCCGTAACGTGGTGTCTAACCTTCCATTAGCAGCTCACCTTAGCCCCGAGCCCTGGCCTCGGGATGCGGCAGAGTCATTTCATTTACCAGGTGTGAAAATCATATTTTGCCATGTGAGGATGATTGCTCTATCAGATGTATTACAGTATCCACTTGGTGGGTTTGTTGTTGGTTTTTTAAAAAAAAGGCTTTGTTAGAACTACAAGATACCATTAAAGATTTATATGTGGCAAATGCGTCCTTTTTTTGCAGAGTGTTTCCTTTTAGAGACCTTCACGGTATTGATTTCAAGTAGATTTTCCTCCTCTGTTTTAAAACATTTCCTTTGCCTATGGATTTGCAACATTACTCACTGGATCTGCGTGCAGTCTGTTCCCCAGGCTATATTACCAAGCCAAAGTCCCTTACTGCTGGCCTTCAGGGACCACTTCTGAAGCTGGGAAGACCATTTGTTTGTGGTTTCACTCAGTCCTGAGCAACTATCTGGCATTACATCTTACTTCAGGATGTATGCTGTCGTCTGAGCCCTGGGTCTGCTTTCAGCATGTGCCAGTGGATCCCAAACTTAGTCTCAAGGTAACAGCCTCGAGCTTTTCCCTGGTGTTTGGATGTTTTAGATGTAAAGGGAAAACAAGCTGTATGATGGGTAAGTGGAGAAACTGGAGTGGTAAGCAGCTGAAATTATAAGGTCATTTGGTTTTGGTATCAGCATTTTATTGCTCAAACTTGTCCTTGAGGCCATTAGAACAGGGTGCAGGGTTTCTTTTTTGGAGAGGGCAGGGGACTCAGCAGGGAGGTAGGGAGTGCTGATGCAGCACAGAGCCTAGAGGAACAAGGTACCACTGCCCTTTCAAGGGGAAGTGCCTGTGAGGAGCAGGCTGAGGTCCACCAGCCATCACTGTGCTTCTGGATGAGGCCATGGGTTCTGTGTTTGCTGGTGGACAAAAGAACTCTGTGAGAGCCAGCTGAAGTCGTGGGTTCGCCCATCTTTTGGTGAACCATTCGTGTAAGACATTGAAAACTTGAATTCAGACCTTAAAGCATCTGGCTTATGGTATTTGGCTTTGTTTACTGTAGCATTATAGCCTCAGCGCCACAGAAAGTGCAGCTTATTGAAATCGAGGAGTTGTGTTTGGCAGCAGGGAGCTGGGGACATGTTTTTTGGAACATGCTGCCAGGAACATAAACCCTTTTCTTGGGGAGATGCTTTGTAGGGATGGTTCAGTAAGTGCCTGGGAAGCATTGTCCTAATGGAAACAAGACATGGAAATGGTCAGGTGTCAGAACAACTCTTATTTCTTCTCCACATCTGTGACTTCAGAGCCCACCATGCTAAGGCTCAGTCCTTCTCTCCTTTCTCATTACCATCAGATCTTGGTTTTGAATGTCATATACACCACCAAGAGCTGGGATACCATGGGGCATGCTGCAGTCTCTGTGCACAGGGAATACAGGGGCCTGGATGAGGACGCCGGCCGACTTGCAAGGCACCCAGGCAGGCTGAAGGTGTGTTAACTGGGCAAAGCAGCAGCCATCTTTGTTGTCTGGTTCTTAAGGGAAGGGTACCTGTGCCCTGGCATTTATGTGTTTACATGCTTGTTGTAGTTTAACCCTAGCTGGTGGCTAAGCACTGCACAGCTACTTGCTCATTCACACCCCCTGCCCCCAGGAATGGGGAGGAGAATGGGAAAAACCCTTGTAGGTTGAGATAAAGACAGTTTAATGAGATTACAAAGGAAGAGGATGATGATGATGATCGTGATGATAATGTGATGCGTAAATTCAATTGCTTATCACCTTTGGAGAAAAAACCCAACTCAAAACCTGATGCCCAGTCTGCTTCCCAGTAGCAATCCTGCCTGTTGGCTAGCTTCCCCAGTTACATGCTGAGCGTGACATCATATGGTATGGAACATCCCTTTGGGCAGTTGGGATCAGCTGTCCCAGCTGTGTCCCCTCCCAGCTCCTTGTGCATCCCCAGCCCACTGGCTGGTGGGGTGGTGTGAGAGGCAGCAAAGCCCTTGGCTCTGTGTGAGCACTGCCCAACAGCAAGGACAACATCCCTCTGTTATCAGCACTGATAATACACTAAATTCCAAACACAGTGCAATTCCAAAACATAGTCCCCTACTAGCTACTAGGAAGAAAATGAACTTTATCCCAGCCCAGACCAGCCCAATGTACACTCTTTGATGCTAGATAGACATATAAAAAGTTACCAAAAATGCAAGTGGTTCTTAATGACACCATAGCCAGAGTATTGCCTGTGTTCCGTGCACACTGGCAGGCTGGCTGGCATTCATTTTGCCTTGGTTTGACAGGAGGGACGTGCAAAAGGTACAGGTTGTGTGTAGGAACAGCCCATCTTGTTAGCAAGCCAAGGCACAGGGAGCGTATCTCATCAGTTACATTACCGAGGCAGGTCCCCTATGCAGCACCACCTCACATGGTAAATGGATGCTCTAAAATACAAGGATACAGACAGGAGAGAAACATGCTGTCCTGGGTGTCTCTCCGGACCTGCCAGGCAGGTATTGCAAACAGATGCATTCGTGTTAGGGAACAAACAGACACGATTTAAAATAAGCTGGCAGATTTTGTGCTCAGATGGACTAGGAACATTCACGCGGTCTGTTATTGCACTTCAGCTGTGAGAGGCCAACACCTTCAGCAGAGAGGGACTAGCAGCATGTTTGGGCAGAAGTATGTCCAGTCATGACATGTGTTGCTAAAGTGGGCCAGAGTTTTCACCATAAAAGTGCACAAGTGAAACAGCAAAAGAAGGAGAGGGAAGCATTTACATAGCCAAGCCAAAACTCCTGAGTGCCCTCTAAGAGCAAAGACTCCTGGTTTTGTTGGTATTGTCCTCTTGTCATCCAGGGTCTTGCAGATCTGAAAAGCTGACGATGATTACTGAAGAAGAAAGTCAGCATCGCGCTGATGATAAGCCACTGTCTAAAGAGCCAGGGGGAAATCTGCTTGTTTTCTTTGGAGGGATCTCACTGTTTTATGTAATCTTTGTACAGCACCTATAAATCAGTGACTGGTACTTTTGAAATGTATTTCCTTCATCAAAAGCTATTTGAAACAACAGGTAGCACCTATCCATTCAGTCTAAGCTCCCTTGACATTTTTAAATGACAGATAATGAAAACTGTCTTCATTATAACTCAAGCAATTTCATCAGACTGTCACCAGCAAACAATGGCAAATTAAAGACTGAACAACCCTCGACTCCACTCTCCTAGGTACGTGCATGAAAATACCCGATGTCTTTTCTACAGCTTCTAGGAGAAGTAAGAGGTGATTTCTCAGATGGGAAGGGTTCTAGTATGTGAGGCACTGGAGGTCAGGAGGAATGTGTTAAAATCTGCCTGGAAACCAGTGGTCAGATGGCACAAAAATGGAGCACAAATGTGAGAATGATCGTGGGCGAGAGACGCGTCTTATCTAACAGAGTGCTGAATTCTGCACTGCCTTCAGTTTATGAATGGATTTAAAGCATGGTGCCAAACAGAGCATATTGCAGTTGTCTAATCCTTAGGTGACAGAGGCAGGCATGATAGTAGACAGAGCTGCATCCAAGAGGACTCATCAGAACAGCCCAGTCAGCCTGGCATTATTGCTACCTGATCTGCGGGAATGGGTCCAGGCCCCTGAATCCGAGCTGCCGAAGGGAAACCTAGTCAAAGGAGCAGCTGTTGAGGTATGGTGATAGCTCATTTTACCCTGCTTGTCTCTCCCCAGGCAACATTGCTTCAGGCTTGCCTGGCCTGAGCATCAGTCACCTAGGTCCTTCCCCGCTCGCCCCTGCACCCCAAAGTTTGTAGACTTAACCATGCTACCCCCCACAGGTAGATTAAAGGGAGACAGAGAGCAGCAGAAGGGGCATTTCCCAGTAAAACGTCATTTATATGAGATGGCTGCGGTGTGGAAGAGGCTAGCACCTGGGAGTGAATTATAGGGGTCCAGAGAGGAAAGAGGCTGTGGCAGAGAGAGGGTTATTATTGGAGCACACAGGGAGCAAAATGACTGAGATAGAGGGTGTAGATAAATAGTTAGAAATAGCTGCAGTGGTGTGATTTGGAAGGAAAATCAGCCACTACCTCAGTTGCCAGTGGTGTTCAGTTTAGGGAGCTGAATGGTAAATTACAGGCAGGTTAGGACTCCAGGAACATCTGTGACCCTGTGAAATGCTGGAGAGAGAAAAGTTGCAGTAACAGTGAGTAAGATTCAGATCTCATCTATCTGAGCATGAGTATCTCAAGGTGAAATAACAGAAGGAGAGGAGGCGGGATATTGATTTCTGCCTCACAAAACAGACAACAACGCCTACTTTTTCATAGCAAGAATTTAACCATTCGCTTTAATGGGCCAGTCTGCTGTACAGTAGGGCTTGGTTTCTTCTTTGTGTGCAAGCTAGAGGGGAAACCATGCTGAAGTTATTTTTGGTTTATTGTAGCCTCGCAGGAGAGACAGGAGCAAAATTTCACCCCCAGACACCTGTGTGCTGACTGCAAGGGCAGCTGTAGCCTGTGAGCGTAACCCATCTGTGCTGCTGCCCTGTGGTACAGCAGGCGGGTACCCTGAGCAGCTGGATGCTGGAGGAGCAGCACTGGAAGGCACAAAAAGCCCGTTATGCCAAGAGAGCTGTTGTATGTATTGGTGACAGATGACTTCTTCTGTCTGAGGGCAGACTTGGCCTCCTTCTAAGGATGCCTCTAATGAAAGGTGCTTTCTTCAGCTGGCCACAGCTTGCTTAGAAACACTCCTTTGGGAATGAAATTTTATTTGGTTCATTTTACGCTGTGGAAGTGCACACGTGTGTGCCCCGGCGCTGCGAGGCAGGCGTTACAGAGAGCGTAGCTGCCTGGCTGCGCAAGAGGGCTCGCTGTCTTGGACTAGGCTCAGCAGGTGGCTGAATGGAAGCAAGAGGGGAGTTTGGCAATTTTCTGGACGGGTGCTGTGTCTTTTCTCATTGAAGTCAAAGACAGTTGTACACATACGAAGGGTCTTAAAAGGCTCAAGGGTCAGGCGATTTCACAGCCAAATTCTCCTGGCAGATCCACAGCACTCGGTGTGTATGGTAGCAGTTCCCTGTCGGTGTAATGGGAGCAGTGTTCCTGGGCAAACATTGATTTTGGAGTCTCCTGTAGGCCAAAATTTCCCACCTTTGTTTAGTATGGATTCATATCTTCCGTGTGTTGCATGAGCATATGTTTCCACAGATTCTGTTTACCTGATTTCCCTTCTGATTCAGTAGCTCTTCTTTTTTCTTTTTATCACAGGAGATAAAGCTGAACATTTATCTCTATGGCTGCCTGGCATTTGCCTGATACCTGCTTATTGCCTTGAGAGATGACTTTCTAAATAGGGCAAGAGCTTCCTGCAATTGGAATGGTGTAATACGTGGGTTTTGATAATGTCTTGAAGGGGAGCAGGTCAACTAGAAGTCTCTCTGGAGATCGGAAGAGTATTTTAACCACAGGCCCAAACTTGATTAAGGCTCAGATTGTTTGGATGTTCGTGTGTGAGTAAGAAAACACAAGATCAAACGTTTCTCTCTTGGAGAAGTGAGAGCAAGGCCTTTCCCGCCTGGCTGAATTTGCCATCATGTGTGCATTGCTGCCATAGGGTGGTGTGCAGCCAGCACTGGTCAGGTCCATCGGCCAGTCTCCTTCCTAACAGGGCTCTGTGCGCTGTGCAGCCGGCCAGGCAGTAGTAGTCAGTGTAGGTGAGTTAGAGGTGGTCTTCTGCTGGCAGTGGGGGCAGAGGTAGGGGCATGCATGTTTGTTTTGAGGGGGAGATGCATGTGCATATATGGGTACTGACACTGATCCGGATATATATGCATTTCCCTCCCCTGGGAGCCTGTGGAGTCCCGCACAGGTCAGGGTGCAGAGGGACCGCTCACCTGAACCGAGTTACCAGAGCTCTCTGGTGTCGCAGGACCGAGGCTTGGCAAAACTGGGGAGACTCGGGGTAATGTCTAATACCGAATGACACTCGACTGGAAAGCAAGCCACAACAGTCTCTCCCCCTCCCCCAGGCCTGATTTCCCAATCTTTTAGGAGTGATTTACAATAAATAAAAGACTTTCTGAAAGGGTTTTTTTTTTCCAAGTTAACAGTGGATGTTAACCTACCCTTCCCTGTGGTCCTTTCCCATCTCTCTCACATTGTCCAGTGTTAGACTTCATCCTGCATCAGGATTCATGAAGGCAGCTCCCCCGTGCCCATGCAGAGAGATCACGGCGGTGTGCGAACCATAATCACCTGGACTCCTTACAGAAATGGGTTGTTTCCTTTCGAGAAGGCTCATTAGAGCACGCAGCCATGTAAAACTCAAAGCCGGTAAGAAAAAGGTTTCATGGAGCCTGATCTCACTCTTGTCCTGCAGCTCCTCTGATCATTTACACCAGACCAAAAAGAGGGCAACCCCCCCAAAAAGCTAAAGCAAACAAAGCAAAACATCCTCCTAATGATGTGTGTTCTTCACTTCCAACAGTGATAGCGTTTTACACCCACTTTGCGCAGGTGTACATGAATACCGAAGTCGGGAGGCAGTACAGAGAGCAAAGCTCTTAAGGAGTTAGTGGAGCTTCCCTGCTGGAAGGTTATAATCACACTGAAAGAGGGAAATCTTGCCTCAGCAGACAGGAAATATGTGATGCAATTTCAGCACGGAGTTGCTAGAGATAAAATAGCCCGTAAACGGAAAAAAAACTCAGGGAACACTTTTCATGGCCCAAATGTGCCATGTCAAAGCGAATAGCAAGGGATCCTTTGACTGCAGAGGTGGCATACTGGCTACAGATGCGCATGGTGACTACATCCTTTACATGCAAGGAGGAGCGCACATCCCTGATCCTGGCTATAGTGACCGTTGGCAGGTTCTTCTTAATGGTGACGGATTTTCTTGAGGGAAGGGATTTCAGCGTTAATGATTGAAAAGGCTCAATCTGCTGTTGCATTTGAGGGGAAACTTGTTTCATGCGGAATGGCCGTGTGGTTGGGGAAGACCTCAGAGTGGATGGTCAGGAGCAGGGTGTAACTTCAGAAGAGAGCAGTGCCTCCAGCCTTCACACACTAAGGCTCCGTGTCGCCATTTCCCTGCCCTCAATCCCATCTTCAAAAGGTCCTGTTCCTCAGATGTTTCCACCTCCTCCAGTTGTGCCAGTTCAGCTGCTTGTGGGGATGGAATCTACATGGGAGCTGGTCTGGCATTGAGGATTTGTTCTTGTTAGTTGGACTGATAGACCACAAGTTGGATCATTTAAACAGCTCACCTATGAGTGTGGCAACACAAACAGTTTAACCGGCACGAGTGAGCAGCAGTAAGTGTGAGAGAGCAGGGCAGGATCCTCTGAAACTGGGTTTGCTGCAGATGGGATAGTGAAATGGAGCCACAGCCCTGCACGCTCTTAACGTTATTTGCATGAGTAGCTCCATTGTGTTTCAGTGGGACTCTACTTAGATATGTAAAATTAAGTGTTTGCAGGGCTGGGCCCTTGAAGAGAATAAAAGCCGCAGCCAGGGTGTGCCATGCTCTGAACCATATATAGAAAGCATAATGCAAATGTGTTTTGCTGGTTGGCCTATCTCGTCTGATCTGTCTGCTCCAGAGAACTGGAGCTCTTGTAGCAACTTTCCTTAGGCTTGGTTCACTCTGACCGAAGAGGACCTTGCTTTTGAATAGAAAGGTTGATCTTCTGTCCCTGCCGCAGCCAGGAAGTTGTGAGGAGAGTGTGCGCAGCGTGGTGAGAGCTGTAATGTTTCCAAGATGTTCTTGGATTTGCCGGCGTGCTCTAAAGAGCTGGGACAGCTGGCTTCTCTGGGGCAGCTTTTACGAGCTTGGCCGAGGGAGGGCAAGGCCCCAGTATGGGGGGATGCTTTCGAGGTTGGCAGTGGCACTCCTGCAGTCTGGGGCTCTGCTACCTGAAATCCTGCCTTACAACCTGTCCTCATCGTTGTTAGGATCATTTAGGAGCCTGTTGTCAGTTCCCATGGTAAAACCCTTCAAGGACAGCAGGAGGGATTTCTCAGCTGAGAACCCCTGCCTTGGGAATTCGCTGCTCTTGGCAGTTTGCTGTGGCAGATTCCCAGAGGTGGTGGGTGAAGTTGCAACTTAACTCTTGAGAGGATGCAAAACACCTTGATGGCTGCTATCCGGAGCCCCAAAGAGAGGAAGGAAGAGACATAAAGCCGTTGGAGGGGAGAGGCTTGGTGTGGTTATTTGAGACCGCTGCCTGCAGAGTTGCACAGTCATTTATAACTGTTTGAAACGTGGGGGGATGGGGTCGGGAGGGATGGGAGGGGAGTTGAAGGAACCACAGCATCTGTGAACTAGTAACATTTTATGCTCCTTTTCCCTGGTCTAACTCCACAAGGGACAAGACAGCGAGGTACCAGGTCATGGGAGGGAAGAGAACAAAAAAGGCAATTCTCACTAACACCTTGTATTTTATCATAGCCCTTGCACATGCCAGGATTGAAGCCCAGGGCAGGATTTTCAAAGGTACCCCCAGGAAACAGAAGTTGGGTGCCTGGCTTCCCTAGGCTCCTTAGAAAAATCCCAGTCTCTGCTGCCATGGGGAAACAAACATCCTTCTAAGCAAAACCATGATGGGTCCCTGGTGTTGGTGAGAGCGGGACTCCGTACAGCTACTCCTGTTGCAGCCTTTCCTGGGTTCAGTCCGCTGAGCCCTCTGTGGTGTGGGATGCGTAAAGGAGAGAGGGGGTGGTAGGTGTTCTGTGAAGAAAGACCCGTATCAATGTAAAAACAGAGCAGGTTTGTACATCACGGGATTGACTGATGGCAACAGAGGCAGTGGTTCAACTGGAGCTGATCAGTCGGGTTTCACCAACACTTCAGCTTTAGAAAGCGCTTCCTCGATCAGTGGAAAGGTACAAGTAGGTGGATGGGTTGGAAAGACTGGCCGGAGACCAGCGGTTTCCACCTCTGGGTCGTAGATTCTGGGAACTTGTCACACAAGAAACTTGTCTGGAGAAAGTACCGGAGGGAAGCAAGTCAGAGCAAATCAGAAAGGGTGGTGGTGGGGAAACCACTGTTAAGAAGGATCCCCCTCAAGGAGGAGTTATCTCTGGGGTAGAAGGTGTCAATTGGCTACTGTTGCAGTGCTCAGGAAGCTGTAGAGATTTAACGATGTTACCGAGTGGGCATGGACAAGGGAAGAAGAGGGACAGAAAGAGGAAAAGCGCCTTAGGGTTGAGGGTGGAGCAGAGAGAGGAGGTGGTTTCATCTGCCAGCGTGAAGCTCAGTGCTGAAAGGGTCTTCTTCTAAAGAGTTGGGTTTCAAAGTGGGAGTGGGATGGGGTAAAAAGCGGGTCGTTTGAGGATAAAGGGAGAGGGAGAACACACTCTGCATTTCTATTCACTTGAGTTGTATTGGCAAAACAGGTTATTCAGGCATCGCAGATATGCAAAAATGATCAGCCTGCTTTCTCTCTTGTTAGACTGCAGCGGTTCCGTGCATCTGTGTGTCACCGGTGGTTTGGAAAGCTCTTCCTTACAACCCACAGGATCGCCCATTTTAAGAACATTTTGTGGAGGTGAAGGAGCAGGATTAGTGAATGTTGAAAGTGCTCTTTTCACAGACTAAGTTGCAGACTGAAAAGGGCGGGGGACTGCTACAAAACTTCAAAACTCTTAACTGCCAGCCGGTTTCAAACTGGATTTGATGGTTAATCCCTCGAACATGGAGCATTTGTTCAGGATAGGGCCCTTGAGCATATTTAGGAGTTGATAGGTTGTGTCTGTTTGTCATTACTGACTGGTTCCTCCCTGTTGCAAACTGCTGCTTAACCCAGTGCTTTCTCCCATCGAAAAAGGCCCTCGGATCTCCCAGAGCAGCTCCATCAGCCCTCTGGCAGCTGGTGGGCAGAGCGGAGTCGCTCAGCCACCAGGCAGGAGAAACGTGCTTCTCCTCCAGAAGTTCCCTCCCGCTTTTCTCCTGCCTTGCCTGCCAGTGGCCAGCCGTCCCCTTCCTTCTTCAGAAATACGTGGAAGGGAAATTCCGCGCGCGGTGTCAGCGGGCCGAGCATTGGTGCCGCTCTGGGAAGGTGCTGCCAACCCGCCAGCCAGCGCCTCAGGGCAGTGCCCCTTTCGGGGTGACGCCTGTGCCGGCGGCTGCCTGCAGGGCCCGGCGCCCGCCTCGGCTTCGCAGCGTGTATGTAGGAGCAGGCCCTCCGCAGGCAGCTGGCGCCCGCCGTCAGGCCGAGGCGGCGCCCGGCGGAGGTGCTGTGCCGCAAGCTGCCCCCCCGGGCAGGACGGTGCTGGAGGAGGGCTGGCGGGGTCTGGGTCGAGCGGCCGCCTTCCCGCAACCCCCAGGGCCCCGCCGTGCGCCGCCCCCCCGGGGCCGTGCGAGGCCTCAGGGCTTGGCGGCGGGCAGGCGCCCCTCCCTCCCCGCGGGGCCCGCGCCGTTTCCGTTAGGGGTGCCGTTACGGGGCGGGCCCCGCGCGCCGCCTCAGGGGAGCGAGAGGTGCTCGCGCGTCGCCGGGCGGGGCGGGGCGAGGCCAGGCGGGGGGCGCCGGCTCCCGCGCCCCGCGCTGACAGGGGCCCGCGCCGGCCCCTCCCCGCCTCACCGGGCGCCTCCCCTGCGGCTGCGGGCACCGGGGCACGCGGAGCCCCCGCCGCGGCGCGGCCCCGCCCGGCGAGCGGGCCGCGGGGAGGGGTTACTCTGGGCGCACGGCTCCATGGAGGGGAGTTGGGGGGGGGTGGGGTGGTGCGGGAGGGGCGGTCCCTTTAAGAAGCGCCCCGGGCGCGCGGTCTCTTTAAAAGGGGAGGAGGGGGTGGTGCCGCCCTGAGGCGGGGGACAGGCTATGTTAATGGCGGGGGCGGTGCCGCGGCGAGCGGGGAGGGGTGGGTGGTGCTTCCCGCGGGGCGCTCGCCGCGGCGGGTCTGTCCCTTTAAGATCTCGGTTGCTACCACTGTGTAGGCGAAGGCGGGAGGAGAGCGTGTGCGGGGGGGAAGGGATAGAGGCTCCGCCCTCTCGCAGGGGAGGGGCGGGGCGCCGGGCGAGACCACTGCCCGGAACGGGGAGTAAGAGGCGGTCCCGCCGGCGGAGTGAGTAGGGGACAGTACCATTCCCGGGGCGGGGCGCGCGCGACGGGCGGTACCATTCCTCTCTCCGGGTTGCGGGACGCGGCGGGAGGGGGGAGGCGGGGGGGTGAGGGGGGAACGGTGTGGGGAAATGGTGGGGGGGGGGGGAGAGCGTGAGGGGGGAGCGGGCGAGAGGGGCTGCGATGGGCGGTACCATGTGTGCGGGAAGGAGGGGGGGAGGCGCTGGCGGACAATGGAGCCTGTGTGTGTTTGCGGGAGGGGGAAGGACCCGCCGTCGCCGGGGGGAGACGCTGCGCCTCCCCCTCCCTCCCGGGGCTGAGAGGAGCCTCGGCCCCTACCCCTCCCCCACGGCCCGGCGGTGAGTGAGGGGGAGGCGGCGCGGCGGGTACCGGGCGACCACCGGCACCGGCCGCCGCCGCCCGCCCAAAGTTTGAGAGTTGGGGGAGGCCCAGGGGCGGTGGGGATCTGGGGGGTGCCGCGGGGAGGGTTCGCCGGCTGAGGGGAGCGCTTCCCCCGGGACGGCGGCACCCCGGCGGCGGCTCTGATGGTGGTCCCCGGGTGCCCGGGGCTCGGCTCGGTTCCCTGGCGTGCCCCGGGGGCTCCGCTGCGCTGCGTGGAGGGGTGTGGGGTGCCTCGGGGGTGTGCTGCGTGGCGGGGGTTGGAGGATGCTCTTGAGGTGCGTGGGGTGCCTCGGGGCTTCGCTCTGTGGATGGCCATGTGGGGTGCCCTGGCGCGCAGGAGTGGGCTGGGGGGGCTGCTCCGTGGTGCAGGGGATGCCCCGGGGGCTGTGCTCAGTGGAGGGCCATGTGGGGTGCTTTGGAGTGCGCGGAAAGCCCTGGAGGTCTTGGAGTATGGAGGGATATACGGAGTGCTTTGCATCGCATTGTGGTGCAGGGGATGCCCTAAGAGCTGTGCTACATGGAGAGGTGTGTGGGATGCTCTGCGGTGCGGGGTTGCCCTCGGGCTTCTGCTGTGTGAAGGGATGTGTGGGGTGCCCGTGGCTGTGCTGGGGATACCGGGTGCCCACGTGGCTGTGCTGGGAGTGCTGAGTGCCCACACGGCTGTACTGCGTGTGGAGGGATGTGGGGTGCTGTGGGTGGAGTGCTCTGTGCAGCGCTGAGGTGCGCTGATATGCTTGGGCTGCCCTAGGGGCTGTGCTGGAGAGGATGGTGTGGGGTGGATGGGAGAGAGAGTTCTGAGATTTTAATCACAGTGAGAGGCTGGGACACAAGATAGGAAGGGTTGCAGTGCCAGGGCGAGGCTGTTGGGATTGGGGGTGCCGGCTCTTGTGGGAGAAAGAAACTGTTAGGGGTGGGGTAATCGCTGGGTGTGTGGATTCTGTGGTGGAACAGAAGTGAGGGGCTGCAGCACAAAGGTCTATGGTAAGGATGCAGGGAGCGGGGTATGAGGTGAAGCATGCACTAAGGGGATGGGAGATGGTATGTGGGACGCTGCATTGCATTGGTTCACCTGGGATGCCCAGTTGGGAAGGGATGGGGGGCTTTGCAGTGAGAAGAACTGAAATACAGTGTCTGCAGGAAGGGATATAGAAAGGTGGATGAAGAAATGTGTAGTATGAGGTATGCTGGGGAGAAATAAGTTGATACATGAGGGGATGGATGTAGTGATGGGTGGATGTGAGGAGCTGGGACTTGAATAATTGGAAGAATGGGATATGGGAGTAGGATTGTGGTATGGGAAAGCCAGAATATGGGGAGGAGGTGCTTTCAGCAAAAATCAGGTAGTGTACATGGTTGTGGAGGGAATTGTAGGGGCCCAGAACCGGGAAGCAGTGTAGATAATTCAGGGGAACAGGGATCCAGGGATGCTAAGCATGTAGTGTTGAAGGGGGTACATGGGAAAATTGTGCAAGAGGAGTTTGTGGGATCCTGTGGGACAGGACCTTGCATTTAGGGATCGCGGGGAAGAGCAGTATCTGACAAGGGAAGGGAAATGTGTTCATTTGGAAGTGTTTCTTCAAGACAGAGATGAACCCCTGTGCGTGTGTGCATTAGGAGGGAGTCTGTGCCTTGGCCTACTGCAGAGGGGTGTATTGGGAGGCTGTCTGAGGTGAGAGAGGCTAAATCTGTAAAGACACCACAAGTTCATGAGGTTAATGGTTGGATGGGGTGGGGAGATTGGGTGAAGGATGACAATGCTGAGGACACCAAATGCTTAGAGGAATGATGGGATGGGTGGATGCATGCAAACAGTAAGGCTCCTTTTCTAGGACAGGAGAGCACCCTGTGTTTTTGTGTGTCCAGCTTTCTGTCCCCGAGGCCTCTGAGTAGGTAGGTGATGGGATGATGGGACTAAAAAGGCCTCTTGATGATTGAATGTTTGGGATGTGGAAGGTGGGAGAGTAGACGAAGCATGAAGACACAGATGGGAAGAATCTGATGTGACAGCCAGTTGTGGGTTGTTATTTGGGTATAAAATATTAAGGTGGGATGATTACATGGTTAGTGGTTTAATAGTAAACAAAATGAGAAATCAAGAGATTGTCATGCAGCAAAGAAAGCAGGTCTGGAATAGTGAGTGGCAGTAGGGAGCTGATTGTGGAGCAGTTCAAAGGGAAAGGGAAGATGCTTTTATTCTCCAGATGCCAAACCTAACTTGGACTCTGGAACAGGTCTGGAAATACCCAGGAACCTCACTCTGGGAGAGGAGCATCAAGTCATGTAGCTCTTACCTTGTAAAGCAACGCTTTATCCTTAGTTTTGGCATCAGCCTCACTGACTGTGGGGCAGAGGAGGAAAGGTAGTGCCAAGTCAGGTTTGTCTCGTTAAGCCTCCATGTTGGTGACTAGTTGCCCGACTGTCAAAATAACAGTTGGAGGAAGCGGGGGAGACAGCTCTTACAGTTTTGAGAGGTTCCAGTAACATTTTATTTTCCTTGGAAGTATTTTGTCCTCGAATTCTTTGTGAAAAAGCCCACACAGACATCACAGGATGCTCTGAAGCATCCTTTAAATGTACCAAGCTTTAAAAGCGGGAGGGGAGAAAAAAAAAAAGTGATGTAGATTTTCTTCTGGTTTGCTGGAGGATCATATTTGGTCAAGGATTCCTCAAAATATTACACGAACAAGAGTTGGGAAGCTAGGCGAGGCAGCACACGAAATGAAATGTAAAAAAAAGTAGTAATATCGCAGGGTATGCAATGGAAGCATTAACGCCCCTAAAGAGCTGTATTCCCGTATTCTTTTGGTTTACCTCTCCGCTGCTTTGTGCTTGGGGGGGGGTTGTAATGCCCGCTTGCTGCCGGCGGTGGGGCCTTACAGGTGGCGAGGTGGCTGGAGGCTGGCACGGCTGGCGCGCAGTTGCTGTGCGCTCACCCTGCGCTCCCGGCAGAGCCGCGCCGGCGGAACCGCGCAGCCCCGTACCCCGGAGCAGGGCTGACCTGCTTTCTCGTGGGAATCGCGAGGCTTGCTACCCTGGGGGTTGCATAGCCATTTTGGACAAGCTGTTACGATGGGGTCTCTTGTGTCGTGGTGCGTTGGGTGTTTGGTTTGGTTTTTGGTTTGGTTCTTTTTTTTGGTTCTTTTTTCTCCTTTTCCTTTTTCACAGTGATCTCCAAAGAGATTATTTTTAATGAATGTGTCCTTTTTTTCTTACTCGGAACATAAAAATGGCTAAAGGGCTCATGTTCTTTCTCTGTCTCCCTTGCTGGCCCCTCCTCAAACAACAAAAGAAAGGCAGCTTTCTCTTCTTTTTTTTTTTTTTTTTTAACTTGGAGTTAGCAACCATGTCAGTTTGGGGATTTTGAAATTTTCACAGTGGGGTGGGCGCGTTGGTTTTTGTTAAATTTTTTTGGTTTGATGGTTGGTTTTTTTTTTGTTTTTTTCTTTTTGGGTGGAGAGGGGGTCTGGGGATCTTGGGTCTCACTGCACTGTTGTGAACTCTTAACACCTTAATTGAAGGGGTGGAGATGCTGAATCACTAACAAAGACCTCCTTTATCCAAAATGTTAATCAATCATTGACGTTAAATAAGTGTGAACAAAACCAAACAAAAAAAACCCCACCCCAAACAAGTTTTTGTTTAAGTCCCCCTCCCATTCAGCTGCTCATCTTTGGTCAGGTTAACGTTAGAAATTCTTTCAGGGATGTGTTTTGTGTGCGCTTGGTTTGGGCTATGTTTGGTACAAGTCCTGTTGCGGGCTTCCCGGTTCTGATTTTCCTAATACAGATCATTTAGCTCGTAGATGCAGTAAGGATGTTTTGGGGGAAGCTGCGATCTGCTCTGTTGTGAGGGAAGTAGCGAGACTGTGACGGTACTGCTATAAACCATCTTTTTGTGGGCCAGGGGTGTGTGTGGATTTTCTGGGGGGATGGGGGGAAGGTGTTGCTTTCCTTCCCTGTGATCAGTTAATCTGTTTATCGGTCAACACAGTCTTGTAAGCTAGGCAGGACCTGAATTTTAATGTGAAAGAAAATAAATAGGTTTCTATTCACACAGCCTGAAACTTTGTAGATCTCTTCTGTATAATATGAATAGAAAGGGCGTGGACTTTTTCTTCCCCGTGCTTCTCCCCCCTCCCACCCCCCACCTCCCCCCCATCTTGCATTTCATCTTCACAGTCCGTGTACTTGCATTGTTTTCGGTTAGGGTTAGTCCACCGCCAGAGAAGCGTTTGTTACTAAATACCCAAATATAGAAACTAAGGCAATTATAAGCCACAAGGCTAAAATACTCATAGACAGCAGCTTTTCTGAGCAGTTTATGTGTTTGAGGCGGGTAAGAATGGAGTACCTTTGATCCGTATTTCCTAGCTTTTCAAAGGCTTGCTACTCTGTTAAATGTTGACTTTCCATACCTACTTCTACACGTTTCTTACTAGATATTTTCCCCTCTTGCCTTCCTGACATGCTGTGTCAATTCTGTTGCCTTAAAAACTGCACCTATGGAATTTTGCTGGTCTTTTACAAATTAAGTGGGGAACCCCCCCAAAAAAAATCCCACAAACCCACCAACAAACCAACCGCAGCAACTTTTATCCTGTGAAGCAATTTACATTCAAGTGAGTATTCAAACTAATTCTCATCTTAAACGTCAGCTCTGTTACCTGGCAGGGTTTGATCTCTTCCACTTTCTAGAAGTTTACCAGAGTCTCTTCAGAGCGATGCAGGCAGTCTTCATAAAATCCTTCTATCTGGTTTGCGTGGCCTTGGACTTCACAGAAATCTCTGTGCCTCGGTAAGGTCTGTGGTCTGTTTACATAGATACGAAGTCCTTTAACCCAGCAAGATTTGCTGTGGGCTTGGATTTCCTGCTTACAAGCTCTGCTGGAGTCCCTCTAGTCTTCCTGCTGGCAAAATGAAGGTGTTAACTCACGTTTTCAGAGCAATTTGTGAATGGAAGGAGATTTTATTGCCGGCTTTTTTTTTTTGGTTTGGGTTTTTTTTTTCCCTAAGCACTGCTCTGCCTGCCGTGTTTAAGACAGCTTTCCACCTGTACCTCTGTGCCTTTACTTGTCTGTTAGGACTTTTTGTTTGTTTTGTTTTGAAAGCTTAATCATTTTGAAGCTGGACCTCTCGTGTGCTAGGGACTGTACAAGTGCAGAAGAACAGGAACCTTATTCATGTTTAGGAATTACAGGTAAACTTCATCTTCGGGGTGGGGTGGGGAATAAAAAAATTCTGCTGGGAAACTTCTGGAGAGTTGCAGTCTTACAAATACTAGTTAACAACAGCAAAACCCATCAGGTGATATTTTGATTTGTGCTGAATCCAAATGAACTGTTCCAATTTGGACTTTTAATTTAGAGTTTAGAAGAAGCAGGGTTGTCCTGTGTGACCATACCCTCACCCGTTAGCCTGGCTGCCCTCTGTTAGTATGCCTGCGAGCGTTTCTGTGGGGCTGGAGTTGGCTTCTGAGGAGTGTTTTCCCTGGTTTGGCTCCATACCACCCCTCTGCCTGTGCTGGAGCAGTCGGGTGCTGAGCCAGATCAAGGCACTGATCTGGATGATAAGTAGCCTGGCAAAAAAAGATGATGACTGTACTTAGCCTGCATCAGTTTGCCAAACTGGTTCACTGTTTGGCCACGCAAACGGTTGCACGGGCGCTATCCGACAGTGTGATGCAGGGGTGGAAGTAAACATTGGTAGCTAGAGTTGAAGTTGGCGCTGCTGCCAGAAGGAATGCTCGCCTAACTATACCCCGAAGAGTCTGTTAAACTTGCTAAATGTTGCTTACGCCTGTTTGTTACAGCTTCCCTTGCCTGAGAGCTGCTCCTTCAGCTTACCTTGTTCTCTTTGCCAAAAACGTTTCTCATCTCCCAATGCATATGCAGCATGTAAAAAGAGAAGCCCCCTTTAAGAAGCTTTAAACGGGACAAAAATAAGAGTGTGGTGGTTTAGCTAAGGAAAAGTTTCTGCTGCTTCAAGACTGTCTGATGATACAGAACATGTAGTGTAAATTGATGATAGACTACTTAGTATGGTTGCAATTAAGCAGTGAAACTCACGCTGTGAGAATCATCGGGAGCGAGAATTCAGCAAGAGTTAAAAAGGATCAGATGTCTGCAGGAATATGAAGAATATTCAATTATGATAATCAGTGACAGTAGAAATGTTGGAAGAGGTATTAAGCCTGTGGTCTAAACCTTGATTTTTATTCTGCTCTAACAGATGTGCTTCTATATTGGGAAGGAGAGGGAGGGGATAACTTCTTATGCCTGGGCTTGCTCTGGGGTTCTTGCACGCTTCTCCGGAAACTTGATCGGGATCGGTGTGCAAGATGTGCCATTAGACTGACTGCAGAGGCTTCTGGTTGGATTGTGGTGACCCATCCTGCAATCTGGTCTGAGCCACCGAACTGTGGCTGTTGTGAAAAGCGAATTGCTGCTACTGGACTTCTTATACTTCTTTTACTCCTGCTTCTGTGTGTTGTTACCGGCTCTTTGGCAGAGTCTGATCTGAGCACTCTGTTTTTGATCTGCTTCGACAACACTCACTGAATTTATTTTAAAGACTCTTATGAAATTGCCATTTACTGTAGCTGAGGAATGAATGTTATCTCTTTAGAGTAGATAGACGTGCCTTATTTTTCAGACAGACTTTAAAGCAGAGGTGAGCTTTTCCTTGTCTGGCCTCTGAGAAGGAGCTCGTGGAATAGGGAAGGGAGATGGAAACTAGAACGGTAAGGTGGTTGGCTTATTTGTTTGTTTTTAAAGCCTAGACAGAATCAATACAAACCTTTTGAAGGAAGGAAAATGGAAAGTATGCTCTACAAGTGACATAATTTCTTTGAATAAAGCTGGGCTGAGAGGTAGTGGAGCAACGTCCTCCGAGAGTTCACTGAAAATTGGGCGCTATAGTCTTGAAAATAGTACGGATTTTAAGTGCTCCTTAGTGGTACAATCTGTGGCAAAAAGAACGTGATATATGCCATAATTTAACTGCACACAGAGTTAAGGGAGAGAGCTTGCCGCTTTCTCTGTAGCATTCAGAGCAGTTGTGACTCCGGCAGGGAGAGTCCTGCAGCTGCCTGCTCCACTCCCAGCATTTGCAGTTACCCTGTGCTGGTTGTCCTGTTTTCACGGCTGTTTGGCCTCCTAAGAAAGCAGTACCGCTGTGTTCTTGCTACTTAGCTTGCCGGTGGGGCTGTCTGCAGGGCAGAGGAGATTTCAATCGCTTGGCCCATCTCATCACCAGATAGTCTCTGTGTGCCTGGTGTTTTCCCTATGCCTTCTGAACAAAGGGTGCAGATACCTGTTTTACCTTATCAGTAGGGCGGCTGGGGCCCATGGGCTCTTTTAAAGCCAGGGTAAATTGGACTTGGTGGTGAACTTGAGATCAGAACCTGGCTTTTAATATGCCTGCCATTTATCTGCTCGACCACGTTACTTATGCTCTACAAATTGCTTTAAATCTGTAAGCCTGCTTGTGTGTAGTGCAGGAAGCCATCTTTGCCACCTTTGCAGTTGGTGTAGAATGATGCAAAACCTGAAGGAAAAACCTGGTTTGGTGGATCACTGATAGAAATGTTGGGTAGGATCAAGCAGTAGACCCTCTCTCTGTTTCCTCAAAGCCGTGCTCTCTGCATTTGGCAAAACTTAATTCTTCAGGTGTCTTGCTGTCGCTGCTCCACTGCCTGTGACATGGCAGTATTTTATCTGCCTACCAATCTGGTTTTGTTTGAGGTTTGATTAGAAATGTATTTGCAGTGTAATATAAAACAGAGCTGTAGCCTGTCGAGGTGAGCAGTCACAGCTTCTGCAGGGAGAGCTGGTAATGATGGAGGGTTCAGGCAGTCTTATGTAGGAACTTTTTCTGCGGGTGGAATTGAAGTTTTCTACCATGTTGCATGTGCGTGCGAAAACGGAGTATAGAACTTCAGGCCGAAATGGCTTGACAGCTCGTTAGCAAGAAAATGCTTTCTTCTGTCTCTTTAAAAAAAAATAAATATTAAAATAGATATTAAACCCCCCCCCCAACTTTAACCTTCTTGTGGTTGGGGATAGAAAGTTGAAACTGTCAGGCAAATAGCCACCATCCAGCAGCAGCGCTTCTGAATGTTCCTGTGAAAGCTAGCTTTGATTTGACAGTTACGAGGCTTTGAAAACAGCGCTCTGTTTATACAGTACAGTAAATACTTTGAAGTACGTTAGGCTTTGCTGTACATGCCTGGCTAACTAGAAGAATATGAAACGTGTACATCTTGTGTTGAGTGAGGGAGGATCCCGCAGCAGTTGGAATTGCATGCTCCTCATAGTTTTAAAAGACCGTGTCAAAGCAGTAGATTTGATAATAAACCTGATTATACAATTCCTTAATTTCTTGTCAAAGTAATGTTTTTACGTGCCGTGTTTTGAGATCTTCTAGGTGACCTCATGCTATTTATCAAATGTCAGTTTTTCATCCCAGCAGCTTTGATATAATCATTTAGCGTCGTGGAGAACTCTGTACACACAGTCTTTGCTTGCTGGAGTTCTTTGAAGTGCCTCACTCCTTAGGAGAGTCGCTGCTCTGTGGAAGATCCTACATTTAACGATGAGGAAGCCAGTATATGGAAGCACTGCACTGTGTTGCTGAGGGTGGTGCTGTGCCTAACGTGCCTAATGTGAGTCTAAAAGCGAAGAAATGAGAGGTTTGGTGCACCAGGAGCGCACACCCCTTGACACACGTCTTACCCAGCAGGAAGCTGCATGGATACAGCAATTCCTCAGCTCTACCCCTGCGGGAGTGCCTGCACCGAAGTGCTGAGGAGCTCCCCAGAGGAGCTTCCCCAGGTGCCAGCATGGGTGTTAGGAAACAGCAGGAGGGCTCTTGTAAGGGAGAGGGGCAGAGGGATGGATAGCTGGTGGTGACAGGCCCGAATGGAACCTGGTCTCACAAGCAATGCTGGAAGGTAGCAATACCTAGGGGAGGGAGTCTCGGAAAACTCCTTGTTTTGGGAGGGGAAGGTGAAGGTGACGGTCAACTCAAAGGAAGCCACGTAGGACACCCCCAGGAATTCTGATAGATGTCGCATGTGATGTCCCCTTGCAGCATACTGGAGGATTACTGCTTGCTGTAGTACTGGGTTTTCCTTGGAGGAGGTCTGTCCTATGCTGACCCATCCCAGCCCCACTTGGCTCATGAGAACTGGCAAGATTGCAGCCAGAGGAGTTATGCCTGAGGACTGGTTCTTTCATTCTGGGAGCCTAGTGAAGGGATGCTAAAAGGAAAAGTGCTTGTTTTTTTCCTGTGCTGAACTGATAGGTGGTTTATTTCTCCCAGGCTTCTTGCTTGAACAGTCTGGTGTTACTTCACGTTGAAGAACAAACTAGTGCCTCCTTGTCCCTTCTTCCCACCCGTTATTTCCCCCCTCTCCACAGACGAGTTTCTGAAGAATGGGCTGCTGGCAAGCTTGAGTACAGGTGTCTTTCCCTATAGCTGTTCTTGCTGATGTCCCTATTTGAATTTGAGGAAAAAATTAAACCAAGAGAAGTAAGGGAAAAGAGATTGCCTCTGGCTCCGAACACGTCACCTACATCCTGAAAAGCAGATGAAGTTTTGATAGGGGGTGAAGCTACGAAAGCAGTCTATGGGAAGCTCTAGCATTATCCACCACACTCCTGCACATAATGCTGACTGATGCTGGGACTGTTAACTGCTAACATGATGTAGTAAGCTGCAGAAGCCTGTCATATATTAGGGAAATAGTGTTAAAACATTTCTTGGAAAATCCATTATTGCTAGAGCTTTTGATCTTTATCGGTGTTAACAATAGTAGGAACTCTGGAGCAGACAGGCTGCTGCTAAGGTAAGTGATGCTCTACGTAAAGTGCTTAAAACTCCAGTTGTAATGTACATAGACTGCTCCCAGCATTGCTAACATAGGTGGAGCTGGGCTGGAGGATGTTGAGGCTGAACTGAAGTCAGTGTGATGACGTGGTGAGCTACAGGTTACGTGACAGCAGGCTCAGTGCCCTGACGGCAATCTGGCTGACCTGTACCTGCAAGTGCCGCTGACGGCGAAGCTGAAATGGTGTGAGCAGCAAGGGGAAGCGTTCATAGCATTCCTGTGGAGAAGCAGGCAGCTGTAGCTTATTGGGGTTTCTTTGGGTGTTTCTTTTTTTCCCCTAAACTGATTTCTGGAACTGTGTCAGAATTTGCCAAGAGACTGTAGAAGTGGAGAGACTGCAGTTGGCAGTGTTCTCCTTGAATCTGCTCACCAGTGCCCATTAAGTGTCTTATCTCCTCCATTATCCTAGGGAAGGAGTTGGGGAAAGAGTTGTACAGAACCAGAAACTGTCTAGGACAACTGTTATCCCCATTGTATTAAAACCACACTGAAGCGTTGTTAGGTGCACTAAAAGTAAAGTTTAGCAGACATGTAGTTGTCTTTGACAAAAAAAACATTACTCTCATCTCTTAAAAGTGATGATGGTTATGAGTGTAGTGAACAACGTGCCTGTTGCAAAAGATTATTTTAGAATTATTTCTGTAAATACCTAAAAGGATTAATTACTTAAGCAGCCTTCACACCATGACTACTGTTGGTTATCCGTGTGCTTGTCAGAAGGAGGAAGGGACTAGTCAGTTGAGATACCATTGTCGAGGAGCAGGGGATGGTTACGTGTGAGAAATGTCATAAAACACTTAATTCTCTGAGCCTTTGGGTTTGTTTTGTGCTTTGTCAGTGATTGTCTTGACTACATGAAAAATGTGCTTTTTAAGGATGGAGTACAAAAGGTCAGACTTTTTCTGTGGCTGTCCCTGTTTTGAATGGACTTCAGGTGAGACTGGTTCTTTGGGGAATATCCATCTGTGATGACAGAAGCTGAGGGGGAAAAGTGTGGAAGAAAGAGTATCTGCACTGTCTTACTCAAGATAAATGTGGGTGGGAAGGCACAGGTAGGCTCAGTGGAGCTACCTTTATATGACCAGGCATATGGAATTTGTGTGGAAGTCATTTAAGTATATCCTTATAGTTTCTGGGATGATTATCCTGTGGGCCTAAATTCTTAAATTTATCTTGGCTACTTGAAGACACTTCTCTTCCTTGTAATGGTGTAGAGGCTTGCCTGCTCCTTCCTTGTCAGTGTGTTTGTAGGCCATCAAAGTGTTAATTTTAAGTGAGCCTATCTTTGCTTAGCCCCTTTGTCAGGGCTTCAAGGTATGGAGGTAGCTGTGGGCAAAAGCCTACTCTTGTTTTAGGGGTTAACAGAGAGGTGCATAAACACTGTGTGTACAGGAAGAGTTGTTTTCTCTGTGGAGGCTTCAAGGAGCTGGGTGAAGATTGTTTAGTCCCCACATTCATGTAGCCAAATGGGTTTAGGTGACAGGTTCTCAATTCTTTTGTCTGAGAGTCACTGCTGGTACCAGACCGTGAGGAAGGAGATAATGCTGTGCAGGCTCAGGATAGGCGGCAGTTTCTCTGACGCGCGTAAGGAGGAATTCTTGGCTTTGGGAAGCTGTGAGGACTTTGCATATCCCATCATTTTTTACTGCCAAGACATAAACATAGAAATGTCCGTGCTGTTTCGGGGTAAGTGAGGACCATCTAGACATTTGTGACTGGCTGCAAGTTGTGATCTAATCAGTTTAGTATTAATGAGTCAGGTCTTGATGTTGAGAAAATGATTTATAAGTAAATAGGGTTTGTGGCTTACTAGGGAATGACAGAACATGGTATTTTCCCCAAATCAGCAGGTGTTTTGGGTAGAGTATGATCCATGTACCATATGAAGTGCCTGGAGTGCAAGTGGCCACTGCATTTCTGACTGATGGAGCACATGAACAAACCAGCTGGAAGCCTACTGTGCAGGTTGATAAAAGCATGAGGTCTGCAAACCCTGCAATCGAAGGAGCCGAGACAGCAGGTAGTCAGGCAGGCCATTTACTGATGGCTTGCGTGGACAAGCAGTATTTTATTGTGTCCAGGTGACACAGAATCATAGAATGCTTTGGGGTGGAAGGGACCTCAAAGCCCACCTAGTTCCAAACCCCCCGCCATGGGCAGGGACACCCTCACTAGACCAGGGTGCCCGAAGTCCCATCCAACTTGGCCTTGAACACTGCCGGGGAGGGGGCAGCCACAGCTGCTCTGGGCAGCCTGTGCCAGGGCCTCACCACCCTCATAGTAAAGAATTTCTTCCTAGAGTCTAACCTAAACCTAACCTGTGTGTTGATACTGTGTCTTTAGCCCCAGCAGTTCTTCAGGTACCTGATGTATTTTCTACCCCTGTTTAAGAAAAAATGCAGAGGGACCTGGCAGGAGAAGGATGCAAGTTATTTGAATAACCAGCCTAAGCCTTTCCATGCCTTTGCCACCCCTCGGTCGCTGCTGCCTCCTTTGTGCCAGCACCAGTGAGCGTGTGGCCACCTGGTTGGCTGAAACAGGAAGCTCCTCTCTTGAAGATTAATTGTATCTTACCCAGAGTAAGTTTTCAGCTGGGTCACAGGTGCTGATGATGGCTGGAAGGGAGAGACTTGGGTAAGCTTAGGCTGGTTACGTCGCTTTCCTGGGTCCAGCACACGCTCGGTGTGCAGATAGGAGCATGGCATTTTTGACAGGACTCTGAAAGCGGGTGGGTCAGGTACGAGTTGCATTACAAGCACATGCTTTATGCATCCAAGGGAAAGGTTGAGGAGGACAGCTCTTGCTAAGAGGTAGGGGTAGGTTTAAAGGTGTACTTAAAAGCCCATAGTAGGAGGGCTCTTTATCTGGAAATGGGGACTGGTTCAGGGGATTGAAGAGGATCTTATGTCCTCGTATCCTTGAGCGTCGTGGGGAGATGTGTGGGGCTGTAGAATACTCCCATCAATTTATCTATTTGCTTTTACTCTTATATGATCTTAAGGGAGTCTGACGGTTCAATAAAAGCATTGAATAACACTTCCTGCATCCTCCTTGTTTCCCAGTTGCACTCTTTATCAATGAGGTGTGTAATCAAGTACTTTATTAAATAGCAGCTTATTAAAAAGTAACGTGCAGTTCAGCTGCAAGGGTGCAAAATAAGCAAGTGCTTAACATAACTGGAAAGTGCAGCACGTGGTGAAAACCAGTGGCGGAGCTCTTGGGTTGTTCTGGGTCTCACGGAGTCACCTTTTGCCAGCGCAGCTGTTCGCCCTCTTACGTGGTTGAATGAGGGTCGGTGAAATAGGCTGTGCCCTTCCCAGTAAATTGCACCGAAGGAGCGCGTCGGTTGATTAATTGCCTTACCCCACCTCTCCGGTCGCGTGGGGAATCCACTGGTGGATGCACATGCAGAGCTTTGCTTCCTGGTGGCTGTCAGGAGGAGCAGCTGCTCTGACAGCTCCTACTGCTGGTGCTGCTGCTTGGTCCCTCCTGAAGCTGCTGCTCTTCCCGGAGCGGTCTCTTAACTCCGCGCTCTCTCTTCTTTCTCTCCCACTCAACTACCACAGGTACAATTGAGGGTGCTGGCTCAGCTTGCGTTCAAAGTCATCATTTGTTTTCTGCAGCAGCAGCTCTCTAGCCTTTTTTCTTTTTCCATGCTGATTTTGGGCTCTCGCCACCCTCAGTCCAGCACAGACTGACAGTCTCAGAAAGGCCGTGGGAAAAAAGAAGCGTGCTCTTTCTTGTATGTAGAGAAAGAGGTTTCTTGCCTTTAATGCTTCGTGTCGCAGTAAGGCCACAAGTTTGATACTTTTATCTTCTTGGTATGCCTTTTTTTCATCTCTCCACATTCTCTTTCTCAAAGAGGGAGAAAAGACTGAAGTGAATCAGTAATAACTGCAGCTGTTCCTGTTGAAGCAGCCATAATGCTGTACATCTCTAAGCACCCGACCACTTGTCCCTATGAAGCTCCTGCAGTTAAAGGTATAAAGGAGGAATAAGCTCGTTTGGATGCGTTTCGCCTCCTGTTTCCAGTACAATAATATGGTTCCTCGTTCACAGAGGAATAGGGATGGTTCATGAATAAGTTGCCAAAAGGTAAGCTAAGATGTGCTTTTGCATTGTGTTAGTTACTCTGTGGTCTCTGACTGGGGACAGGCTCTCACCCTTTTGATCTTAAATTCACTGTGAAGCAAGCTGTCGTGTGCAGACTGTGGGCTAAGACCCTGGAGGTGAGCAGCAGGGATGGTAAACTCTGGGATGGAATTGCGTTGCAATAGCTGCTTGGGTGGCCTTAAAGATGGGTTGCGCCTGATGATTTGTGTCCCCCTCACAGCCCTGAGCCGTGGGGTCTGTAAGACTGCCCTGCTCTGGTGCTTTGCCAAGCGGGACTTGAGTGCTTAAAGCAATAGTGCTCTGACTATTTGCTGCCATGGATTCTCTCCATCCTGGTTTGTGTTGGTCTTCACATGTTTTCCCTGTAAAGGGAAAGGGTGATTTCTGTCACAGCTTTGATAGAGGTGTGTCAGTATTGGCACTGGCAAGGCTTAGCCTGTATTGTTTCGCTGGGTGGGGTGGGGGAAAGGGGAGAGGAGATATAACTGGGTAATTGGATTCAGGGATGATAGTGCTGCTGTGGTAGGTTTTACTGGATGAAGCAGCTTGTTGCGATAGGTGTTTGTTTCAGCTTCGTCTGCAGGTGTGACTTGGCTAGATAAGGATGGTCTATCACGTTGGTGATTTCATTGTTTGATTTGGCTGGACTGGGTGGAGAATGTAGCTGCATTGTTTGGGACTGGCTTTGTAGTTTGGTTTTGTTGAAGTGGATTGCATGGCAGTGCGTTGCTACATTATTAAGGTGAAGCTGCAGTAGATAATAGTTGGAGAATGTTGGAGGGAAGAGAATATGCACAGGGTTTCACAATGCACATCTAATTGAGCCTCCCAACAGCTCCCATGTCGCTGTTAGGAGATCTGGTCAGCAGAATGCCTTGGGATTGCACAGGGAACCTCTGGTAGTGACTTCAGTTTGCAGTCGTACTGTAACTGCAAGGCTGTCCATGCTGTGTAAATAGCTGAGAAGTCTCCAAGAGACCACACTAGCCGCAGCAGTAGGAGTGTTGTTTGGATTCATACTGCTCTTGCAGCCTCTCCAGTTTTCACAGTTGGTGAGGGAGAAGCTGGCAGGTAGCTGCTCTTTCTTTACTGACCTCAAACTCACATTAAGCTGTTCCTCAGAGTCCGCTTTTCCTTGTATTACTGAACTATGAGGCCCTTAAACTTACTTTAAGATGTTTGATGTTTGATGTAGGGTTGTCTCCATTACTAAAACTGGCTGATCAGTTCATGCGCCTTATAGGAAAGAACCATAGTGCAAGGTGGGGCTAACCCCTCTATCTTGAGCAAACTTGCAGCATGTCTTACTTGGGAAGGTTTGCAGTTGGATTCCCTTCACCCTGTAGCACATAGCACAGTGATGTGAAGTAGAAGCCATGAGAACAGTAGATAGTGCTTCTTCCTTCTAAAGCCTGCCTGGTTTTCCCCTGGATGCAATTACCTGGCTTTACCTGATGCTTGGTGTTTTTATTTCTAAGTTGTCTGGCTGGGGAGGAGGCTGTATATGTGAAGCACAGGGCTTTGGCACAAGTTGCTGGGCACATAGTGAGGGGAAGGTGAGCCTTTGAAGAGTAATGGGTGCAGAGGAGGGGAGTGTTTAACGTCCGAGCTTTGTGCCAGCTTCTCTGAGCTCAGATGAGCTCATGGGAATCCAGCGAGCTCAAAAGTGGGAGTGCTAAAGCGGGTCTGACCTATTTCCCCTCCGTGTGCAGCGCACACCTTCAGACTCTCCCAGTCTGACAGTGACTTTTTCTGTGCTGACCAATCTCGCCAGCCTGAGCAGCGGCCTCCCCTTCTCAGTGGTTCAGAGCAAGCTTGGCTGTGCGTTCTTGTTGGTGAAACTCTTCCTCTGTCCTCTTTTTCCAGGTGGTCTTTTCTTGTGAGACGAATGGTTTGCAACTCACGGCCTCCAGAATGAGTACTGCCGTGTCGTGACACCAGGGATCTTGGTAAGCTCCGAGTTGGAAAGGCGAGGATCTATCGCAAACATGGGTCTGTCTCTTGCCTCTGTAGTTGAGGTTTGAAGTAATTTTAAGCCATCCTGACTGTAAGCTGCAACCAAGAGGGGTGAGGCTACTTTTCACCTGTTCTCACCTCCTCCTCTCAGCTTGCAGTGGCACTGATGTGGTTACATGATCAAACAGATCAGGGGGCTGATCCAGCTGAATAGAGATTTCTGCTGTTTCCCTTGGGTTAGTTCCCATTCAGATCTCTCCCTGATCTGGTCAGGAGAGAGGTGGTGAGAATGAGTAGACAGTTGAACCTTCCCTTTTCCCTGCAGCCATTGCCTGGCATACCTTAAAGCAATCCTGAAAACAGAGCTTTGGATGTAGCTTGCCAAAATGTCCTGAAAAGTGGCTTTGACCGTTCGCTGTAGGTGACCCTACCTCTAATTCTAGAGCAGTGATAAAGCTTTTGCTATGGCAGGCAGATTCCAGCTACAAAAATACATTTCTCTAGAGATTTTCAATTATTGAACCCTAGATTCCCAGGCATAGGTATGCTGGAAGTGCATTTAGAAGAATCACAAGGCATTCCATTTCCCATTGTAAAAGATGGTACGTTCCCAGTATGCAGAAATGAGAACTGCAGAAAGCTGAGTTGCCGTTGTTCCACCGATGAATGTATTGATGTATCCTTTATCGCTCTCCCCAGTAAGAAGAAATTTAAACTGAGATGGGAAATACAGTTCCCTTGCAGAGCGTATCAATTCTAATAGCTGCAAGATACGTATATATATATAGGATAATTAAAAAATAGGGTTAAAAAACTGGAGGGGTTTTTCCCTTGTGAAGCACTTGAAAGTTTAGTGATGTCAGAAATATTGTGCAGCCAGTGTGGTCCCGATTCTGTTCTTCATGTTTTCTCATTGCACTGTGCAAGACTGGGAGTCTGAGAAAACTCACCTTATAATAAAAGGTAATGTGATAATGCATAAATATGAAAAGTGGGAAAGCAGAGAATGAAACAACTTGAATACTTAAGTTCATCACATGGGCATCTGCATCCTGCTTTTAGCACCGAGCTCTGCTCACTTTAATTTTAATTTTTTATTTTAAACCTGAAAGCCACAGTGTTTTCAGTCACAACTTCACCTTACTTGAAGACCACTGAGTTCCACTGACTTTTACTGATGCATAAATCTCTTTTGAAAAGTGGAATTGGGTGCTGTTGATAATGTTACAGTTTTGTTGTCAAAACAGAGATAGGAGCCAAATTTGCATGCAAAGATGGCACAACTTAGATACTTGTGAAGATGTTCTCTCTTGTCTTTAGCGTGTCTGTAGCACCAGCTCCAATGACAGCATGTAGTAGTAACAATAGTAATAGATTAACTCCGACATTGTTCTCAAAATCAGTGGGATAACCAGCTGATAGGCCCAGAGAGGCATGAGGATCCTGTGGTGATGGTGGCTCAGGCTGGAGTTCATCTGATTGTGTGTAACAGGAGGCATTAAAAGTGAGACCTTCATTGCAGGAACGCTCCCCACGTTGTTGGATTTGTACAGCACAGTGGACGTGAGAATAGGGATCGGAATGGTTTCTCGGGGTCCTGAAGGAGGCATGTGGTAGAGTGGAGAATTTTTGGAGATGTTCCATGAAGCTCTGCATCGATGGCAGTGTAGAGTGCTGTCATGTTAGGCTGCAGCAGCGCAGTCACTAAAAAGTAAATGTCACAGCTTCACAGCAAGATGTATTTGAGGAACAGGAAAACCATGGTGCTCAAAACTCTTCTTGGCCAGAGGTGGTCATACAGGTGCCTGTGTTTCTTAATCCTCTGGCATCAGTATGTAAGTGAACCAATTTTTGTTTCCTCAATGCAGTTTGAACAGTAGTTTCTTCGTAAAATTCAAGACACTCCCAGCCTGGTGAGGTTTATGTTGTTTCATTTGATATTCACAGGAAGAAACAGCTTCTTTGGTGCTGAGGAGGAATACTGGGAATATTTACATTTGAATAATATTTAACTAGCAATGCTTAATACATTAACAATAAATCTTGGTTAGATTCTAAATTAAGTGGATTTGCATCTGAGTAGGTGAGATGAACAGAAGAGATGATGTTGAAACATAAACAAGATAGAAATTTGTTCCAAAATAATTTAACCCAAAGGACATAAACAGTAATGTTCAATAGTTTCCTCCTCCAGAAACAGCTTTATATGCCTTATTGCCTGCATCATGCATGTTCTTTCTTAGCAGTTGAAAAAGTGTTGTATGTTTTGGTTTTTTTGGTGGGTGGGTGCTTTGTTTGGTTTGGTTTGGGGTTTTTTTTTAAGTCTCAATAGTCTGTAGCATTGCTGCACAGATTTAGAGGGGTAGTTCTCTAGTGATCTTTTAGCCTTTCTAATAGATATAATGAGTGACTAACCTTTGGCATTTTCAGAGTAATCACAGCATAGCTGGTTGCTTACAGGTGGTCAGGAAGGCATTTTATTTTATTTTCCTCCCTTTGTGCAGCCCTTAGCACACATCATTGAACATATGTCTAGTTATATTGGACCAAGGAGACAGAAAAGATTTGAGCCGAGTTTATGTTCTTAAGAAATATCAGATTACGGCCATTCACCGGGGAATTCTGTATAGCTAAGTCATGTTGGAGATTTGTAATTTTGGCTTCCTACTGACTTGCTGTGAGGTGTCTTCAAGCTGAACATAGATGCAGAATCAAAGTGTCCAGATACGAAGTGCTTCCCTGTTTTGTTGACTCCAGAGCGATTTGCTTTGGGTGAAGGGATGATGGTCTCACTGTCTGTAAACAGCATGGCCAGCCAGGGCTGCCTCTGGTTTGAAATACCGTGTGAAAGCAAAGCTCTTCTCTTGTGTCTTCTCAGTAACAGGGCTGGGGGTGGGAGGGAGAGAATTTCCACTTACTTCCTCACACAGGCCACATCTGCTTGGAAAGTTCCTCACTGGTTTTCTCTTCTCTCCCTGCGGGGTGGTTTTTAACAGTGTGCCCTGGAGATGCGAGACTTCCCCTGGGCAGCAGGAGGCAAGCGTCTAGAGAATGCTGGAGCTGCAGGAGGGAAGCACCCAGTGCAAAACCAGAGAGGAGCAAAGAGAAAAAAGGCAAGCAGACAGCCAGCACTGAGAGGAGCGAGTGTCAGGAAGTGCTTCGACGCTGCCTCTGGCGGCGCGCTCCCCAGAGGAACTTGACGAGAGCCCATCTGCGTGCGTGTGAGACTGTGAGCTCAGGATTTCTGTCAATGCATTCCAGTAACCCCAAAGTGAGGAACTCCCCGTCAGGCAACACACAGAGGTAAGGAGGAGAGCCTGCAGCCAGCCGCCCTGGGCTCCTGCGTGATGCTGTCCCCGCTCTGCTGCAGGATCGGCGTGTGGTGCGTGTGACTTAGCGGACCTCCTCTGTGCTCCCACTGGACCTGCCGAGTGCCTGAGCTCTGGCTGCACAGTGCCCACCAGCCTCCATGTTTGCTAGGCTCAGGATGAGCCCAAAGCTATAAACCTCTCTGAGATGTGGATTCTTCCTCTCTCCCTCCCATTAGGTGCCTGAATAGGAGCGTAAACATGCTGTTGTTTCTGTTTGTTTTGGGTTTAGTTGTTTGGGGTTTTTTTTCCTTCCCTTCTTCTAATTATCTGTTTCCCAAGGGAAAGCTGGGCAGCAGCAGGTCTCTCTGTCTGTACTTTCACACAAAACATTTCCTCCCCATTATTGGCCTGAGCAGCCTGAGAGCTGATCAGCTGTGCACTGAGATCCTCTGCATCACTCACCTGCCAGTGCAGCAGGTCAGCAGCTCTCCTCGGCTAATTTGGAAGGGGAAAAAAATAGGGAAGCGAAGCATTGTCCAGGGATTTAGAATGGTCTGATTGACAGCATTCTCGAGTTTGATTGTTTGCTCCTAGAGGTCATCTGGAGCTTAAGAGTAATTCAGAGGGAATGCCTCTGAGTTAGATGTCTGTCCAGAGGAGGAAGCAGCTTGTGCAGGTCCCACGGCGAGGATGCTAGCAAGCGACTGCTGCCTGTTGGAAGTGGCAGTGGTGATGGGAAAGCACAATGCAGGAGATCCCATAGCGATGGAGCGACTGGAGGGTGAGGAGGAAGGGGTGGCTGAAACGTCTATAAAACTCAGGGGAACAAAATGGTTTTTAGGATGCGATTTTCTGAGTGGAAGAGGGAAGGAAAGACTCTGAATTTCCTTTGGCAAATTAAAGAAGCTTCATCTGCCCCATTTTGCAGGAGTGTACGGGGAGGTGGTATCCTGCTCTTTCCTTATTCAGAGGCAGGTTGTAGCTGGTTTAATTGTTTTCACGGTCAGAGGTTTGTGTTTTCCTGGCAGCTCGCCCCAGTGTATGATGAATGCTGCAGTAATGCTGGGTTTTCCTTGTGCTCCCTGTAGAACTGGATGGGGAGGTACAAGGGAGGGAGCAAGGAGAGGTGGGGGGTCTACTCTAATCAGAGCTGCAGCGTATAGTTGGGGTCTGAGAGAGTGGTGAGGTGAATTTTATTGTGCCTTACTTGTTTACTCTGAGCTGGTCTTGGTGTGAGGTGCTTCTCTGTGCACATAGAAACCGTTGTCTTTATTGACAGAAGCCCCAGAGGTAGGTCCTCATGTGACAGCGGTTCCTGGGATCTGGCAGGTCTGTAAGCTTGCCCTAGTGCCTTCTTGAGCAATGAGATCCCATCTTGGATAATAACACTTTCAGGGCATGTTCAAAAAAGCACCTGCATGACTCTAAGCTTGCAGGCATTTTTTTATTTGTCAGCAATTGTCTTGGCTTGCAAAGGTGGCGGTGATTGTTCCTGCTTCTCTCTAATCTGTTCCTACAGGCTTGAAGGAATCCACAATGTGATTTGTGACTTTTTCCTTTTCCTTTTTTTTTTCCTCTGTCCCCAGTAGCCCCAAATCAAAGCAGGAGGTGATGGTCCGTCCCCCTACAGTGATGTCCCCGTCTGGCAACCCCCAGCTGGATTCCAAATTTTCCAACCAGGGCAAACAAGGGGGCTCCACCAGCCAATCCCAGCCCTCTCCTTGTGACCCCAAAAGTGGAGGTCACCCCCCCAAAGTGCTCCCTGGCCCAGGTGGGAGCATGGGGCTGAAGAATGGGGCTGGAAACGGTGCCAAGGGGAAGGGGAAGAGAGAAAGGAGCATTTCAGCAGACTCCTTTGAACAGAGGGAAGCTGGGACTCCTAATGATGACCCTGAAATCAAAGGTATGTTTGCCAGGAGTTGTGCACAAGTGCTGACAATTAGTCTATGAGCTGGAAAAGCGCTATGCAAGTGGTAGTGAAGCATTGTCTGAGGTGCTGTAAGTTCCAGCCAACAAAGTCTAAAGGTCTTGAGAGCCGGCAGAGAGGGAGGTTGTCATAGCGGGCATCGGCAAACGTCCTGTTCAGGCTCAGCTAAAGCGCAGACCTGACGCTGGTGGGAAAGTTCCTTTGTAACTCTGAAACTCCCCGTGAGGATTTGAAAGTACAAATTCAACCTGTTGGTTTCCTTCTGGCCTTTGGCCTTTCAGGAACTGCTCTGTTGTAACTGGGGTTTTAAACAATATGCGAGCCTGTTTTGTCAACACAGATACATAACCCATAGCGCCCTGACTAGTAACGCCAGCCAGAGAGTTGGGATTTCTGTGTTCTGCTCCTGGCTCAGTCATTGCTTCTGTGAGGCAGTGCAGGAACAGTCTACGTGTGCAGTTGTACATCTTGCCTTTGTTGTCCATTTTTTAGGTCACCTGGTTAAGGTGGCTGAAGGGGGGAAAAACCCAACCGAAAACCCCCTATAGTGCAGAGAGTTCTCCTTGGGCACAGAGATGTTTATATTTGTTCATTTTAGTGTGTAGTTTTCCTGCTCTTCTGTGTGGACATCAGAGAATTCAAAGGGATCAGCTCTGGGAACTGCCACTTGCCTTGGAAAGGGACAACATGAGCTTTCTCACGGTGGTGCCTGAAGGGCAGCATGGTGTGAGGGGAAGATGCACTGTGTAACAGAATAATTGCCTTTAGTGGTGCTTGAGGGAGAAGTGGGAAATTTCAGAGGAGGAAAAGTTCTGATCAGTTTCCAGAAATAGTTTCCAAAGAGGTCCCAAGGTAGTGATTCCCCTCTTTTCTTCTTTGTCCCTTTCCAGACTGCAATTCTGCTGATCATGTGAAGTCCCAGGATTCTCAGCACACACCACACTCCATGACTCCTTCAAATGCTTCAGCCCCAAGGTCTTCCACGCCTTCCCATGGCCTGACTGCCACTTTGGAGCCAGCAAGTGGGCAGAAGACTCCATCCAAAGTGGTTTACGTCTTTTCTACTGAGATGGCCAACAAGTAAGTAGGTAGATGCTTCAGGGAATGGGGCTTATATTTGTGCTCCCTTTTTAAGAGATTCTCAGGTGCGCTTTCTCCATCAAGCATGTTCTTTTGTTAAAAGTTGTTACTTGTTTTGTGGATGCTAAAGGGGCCGGAGTGGAGAATGTCACTGCCTCTTGCCCTCTGATTATTGATTACTTGTTCCTTCAAGGTGTGGGGTTTTGGGGGTTCCTTTGTGTTTGGTTTGGGCGGGGGGGGGGAGTGTTATTTGTTTGCTTGTTGGCATTCTGTTTGGTGTTTTTTTGAGCAAGTGCTGGTAGATTCTGTTTGCAATGCATGCAGTGAGTAGCAGCCAGGATGGCTTAAACTGAGACATGAACCCTGAATGCTGATGAGTTTGTAGACGTGAGCATTTTTCTTCTGCTGCTCATCTAGAGTGAAATATGTGTGGTTATGTCTTTCCTTCAGCTGGCAGAAGGGAGATAGAAGGGAGGGCGGTTAAGAAAAATTGATTCTTGGCTTCAACTGGATGTGTGCATCCATCTGTCTGTCTTTGCAGGGCTGCAGAAGCTGTGCTGAAGGGACAGGTGGAAACCATCGTGTCCTTTCATATCCAGAACATCTCAAACAGCAAGGCGGAACGGAACACTGTACCCTTGGTAGGGAATACCTGCATGTGGGTGGGAAGGGAAAGGGTAAATGTGCTTGTGCGTGTGGTTCAGAGAGACGGATGATTATTTACCCTCTGCAATAAGTTTCAGGGTGGAAGAGAGAGACAGACAGTTGTTGTTCTAGCCTTCTGCACATAAGTGTGTTGGATCATCCAAAGAAGAGTTTGAGTCTTGCGGTATTTGGGTAGTGTATTTCCGACCCATTGCTCGTGCTGAGCTAGCACAGAAGTGAGGGGTGCCTGCTGTAATGCTTGAGCAAAACAGGGTTTTGCATGGCCAAGGTTCTGCTCTGTGACAGCTGCATGAAGGCTACCCTTCCTCGCAAAGCCTGGGCCGGTGGGGTTTGAGACAGGACGTTTCATTTGCCCCGCCGTTTACGTGGCACGGCTGTGAGGAGAGTGAGTGACAGCACGTGGCTTTCTCTTGCAGAACCCCCAGCTCACTGCACTTCGGACTGAACCCAAGCCCCTGCCGCAGCCCCAGCCCGCTGCTGCCCAGGACCAGAACCCTCCCCAGAACGCCAAAATGCAGCCGACTCCACCCGTGTCAGTGCCGGTGTCCAAATCCACTGGCCCCCCGTGTCCCATTGACCAGGACAGTCCCAGCGTGGAAAGCAAAGTGATGTCTGTGGGCAGCCCTGCCAACTCTACCCCCTTGCAGACAGAAGGATTTGGGCAGAGTTCAACCCCCAATAATCGAGCGGTTAGCCCGGTTTCCCAAGGTAGCAACAGCTCTGCTGCAGACCCCAAAGGCCCTCCCCAGCAGGTGTCTGGTGGGGACCCGTCCAGTTTGGGGGAGAATCCAGATGGACTGTCACAGGAGCAGCTGGAGCATCGAGAGCGCTCGTTGCAGACCCTGAGAGACATACAGCGCATGCTCTTCCCTGATGAGAAGGAGTTTGTGGGAGGGCAAAGTGGGGGGCCACCCCCAAATGCTGGGGTGCTGGATGGTCCCCAAAAGAAACCCGAAGGGCCGATACAGGCCATGATGGCTCAATCCCAAAGTTTAGGCAAAGGGTCAGGGTCTCGGACAGATGGAGGGGCTCCATTTGGCCCTCAAGGACACAGGGACATGCCCTTTTCCCCAGATGAAATGGGGCCACCACCAATGAACTCCCAGTCAGGACCCATAGGCCCAGACCACCTGGACCACATGACTCCTGAGCAGGTGGCCTGGCTCAAGCTGCAGCAGGAGTTCTATGAGGAGAAGAGGAGAAAGCAAGAGCAGGTGGTTGTGCAGCAGTGTTCCTTGCAGGACATGATGGTCCATCAGCACGGGCCTCGTGGGGTGGTCCGAGGCCCTCCCCCTCCCTACCAGATGACCCCTGGGGAGGGCTGGGGACCTGGGGGTCCAGAGCCCTTTCCTGAAGGCATGAACATGTCGCACTCTCTGCCCCCCAGGGGCATGGCCCCTCATCCCAACATGCCCGGGAGCCAGATGCGCCTGCCTGGTTTTGCCGGAATGATGAACCCTGACATGGAGGGCCCCAGCGTCCCAAATCCCACATCCCGGCCTGGGCTGTCAGGAGTTAGTTGGCCAGACGACGTGCCAAAAATCCCAGATGGCCGAAACTTCCCGCCTGGCCAGGGTGTCTTCAGTGGCCCTGGCCGAGGGGAGCGGTTCCCCAATCCGCAGGGCCTGCCTGAAGAGCTCTATCAGCAGCAGCTGGCTGAGAAACAGATGGGCCTCCCTCCTGGCCTGAACATGGAAGGTATCAGGCCCGGCATGGAGATAAACAGAATGATGCCCTCCCAGAGACACATGGAGCCTGGGAACAACCCCATCTTCCCTCGCATGCCGGTGGAAGGGCCCATGAGCCCCTCCAGGGGGGACTTCCCAAAAGGAATGCCCCCACAGATGGGCTCCAGCAGGGAGCTGGAGTTTGGGATGGGCCCTGGCAGCATGAAGGGGGACATGGGCATGAATGTCAGCATGGGTTCCAACCCACCCTTGGTCCCTCAGAAGCTGAGGGAGGCAGGAGTTGGGCCGGAAGAGATGATGAAGCTGCGCCCAGGCGTCTCGGAGATGCTCTCCTCTCAGCAGAAAATGGTGCCGCTGCCATTTGGGGAGCACCAGGAGTATGGTATGGGTCCCAGGCCTTTCCTTCCCATGTCTCAGGGCCCAGGAGTCGGTCTCCGAAATCTCAGAGAACAGATCGGGCCTGACCAAAGGACTAACAACCGGCTCAGCCACATGCCGCCACTACCTCTCAATCCCACCAGTAACCCTAATAGCCTCAACACTGCTCCCCCTGCGCAGCGCAGCCTCGGCCGCAAGCCCATGGATATCTCTGCAGCCAGCCAGGTGCATTCGCCGGGAATCAACCCTCTGAAGTCCCCCACGATGCGCCAGGTCCAGTCTCCAATGATGGGGTCTCCCTCGGGGAACCTCAAGTCCCCTCAGACGCCCTCCCAGCTGGCAGGAATGCTTGCGGGCCCCACTGCCGCAGCTGCCGCTGCCTCCATTAAGTCCCCTCCCGTCTTGGGGTCTGCTGCTGCTTCTCCTGTCCACCTCAAGTCTCCGTCTCTTCCCGCACCTTCTCCCGGATGGACTTCGTCTCCAAAGCCTCCTTTGCAGAGCCCTGGGATTCCCCCAAACCACAAGGCATCTCTCACCATGTCCTCTCCAGCCATGCTGGGGAACGTGGAGTCAGGTGAGTGCTGCCTCTGCTAGCCAGGCTTAGCTCCCTGGTTCGCGTCGCTTTACACCAAGGTGTGCAGCAAGGGGCTGGAGGAGGTTTCTGGCCAGACAGCAGAAGCTGGATGGTGGTTTGCCTGTTGTGGGTAGGAAGGCTGTGCCAACTGTCTGGGTGGCTGGCTGGGCCAGTGGAGCACCAGTGCTCTTCTTCCTCCTGTTGTGAGTTTGCACTGTGTGTCAGGGTGAGGGCTGGTCACTCAGAGGATGTGAAGGTGAAAGGTCAGGAGGTGTGAAAGGTGGGGGGGAAGTCTCTCCTCAGAGGAGGTTTTCGTCCCTTCAGCCATAGCCCCTGGTGACTGTAGCTTTGTGGAAAAGACCCTGCTGCTGTTGTGACAACGCTCTGTGATAAAAGGCCGCACTGAGCACAGCTGATCAGCCGCGTATCTAGGCAGGGTTCAGGCGTGGCTGCTGCTTTCTAGGTTTGTGCTAACATTTGTTCGGGCCTCGACCATTTTGGTGAGAGCTAAGCGCCGCTTGGCCAGCGTGCCGGAGCCCTGCCGTGCCCGGCGCCGGGGAGCACACGCCTCTGCCTGCTCTTTCCCGCTCTCCAACCCGCTGGGAGGTCGTCTCGGAGCACGTTCGGCCCCTCCTCCTTCCAGGCTGCCGCCGGGGCTGCCCTGGACCCTGGACGGCCTCCCTGCCCGGGAGCGGAGCGCGTTGCCCACGTTGCCCTCTAGCGCCGCCGCGGGTAACGGCACGGCGGCCGGGCCGGGATGGGATGGGATGGGATGGGATGGGATGGGATGGGCCGGGCCGGGCCGGGCCCGGCGGTGTCGGGGAGGCGTAGGCCCTGGCAGCAGCTGCCGGCCGGGTGTCCCTGCTGGGGAAGGCAGTGTGGTTGGGGAAGGCAGCCTGGCTGCGGAGGCCGTGCCCGCCGTGAGCCCAAGCGCTCTCAGGTCAGAACTGAAGGCTTTGGTTGGAGCCTCACGCTGTACTTAGTGAATGTGTTTACGTGCATGTCTGCGGCAGGTGGCTGGTCCCTTACAATAAAAGGGGTTCCTAGTTTCTGAAATTTCTAGGAGAAAAGGGTGTGATTTAAGGAAAAAATGGTAAGAAGACAAAAAATGAAAAACATCTTTCTTCTTTCTCTACCCACCCCATCCCCCCCAGGTGGTCCACCTCCTTCCACAGTCAGCCAGTCTGCTCCTGTAACTCTCCCTGGAAATCTTCCCTCTAGCAGTCCTTACACAATGCCTCCAGAGCCGACCCTCTCCCAGAATCCCCTCTCCATCATGATGTCCAGGATGTCCAAATTTGCCATGCCCAGCTCTACGCCGCTCTATCATGATGCCATCAAAACTGTGGCCAGCTCAGATGATGACTCCCCTCCAGCACGCTCCCCAAACTTGCCACCTATGAACAGTGTACCAGGTAAGACACCTAAAGAAACATAAGCCTAGACTATCAGGCAGTATGGTGAGGGTCTTTTTTATGGAAGCTTCATCAAATGGTGAGAGGGAAAAACTTCGAAGAATGTGTAAGTCTTGGGTTGTTTTTGAGGAAGGCTGTTGCAGTTATCTGAAATAGGAGAAGTTCTCCTTGCAACCAGTCTCTTCTGTTCAGAAGCATCTGTTGTTCAGAAATTTATTTAATCTGAAAAACTTATCTGTGGGAGAGATTTCTCCTTGGGCAGACTGGAATTACTTGTGTCAGTGAAGGCTGTTCATGGGAATAAGGGTCAGACCAATGATATGTTATCCAGAGGAAATGGTTCTTGCTGGGTCTTAAGGCAGTGTTAAAGAAGCTTCATAGTGGGTTGATATTTTTTGTTTGGTACTGAATCATCTGATCTTTTCCTGGGTTTTGTGGATTGCCTTGGTTACAGAAGAGGTGGTTAGAACCCTTTCTCAAAACATACATCTCTTCATATAGGGAATATGTAATGGCAGGTGACCTCAAGACTAAGGGAAACCATCTGGTCCCTACCCAACAGAGTTAAAGTAAAATAAACCACTGTCCTTTTGGGCTATCTCATGGGTGAGCGTGTTTATACGAGTAATCCAGTCCCTGCTGATAGCTTAATGTTTGTGGGTACATATTTAGTACAAAAGTAGGTTGTAGCCTCTCAACGTAGCTGAAAGAGGGGTGAGCGATGATGTTTCATGACAATGTCAATTGGTAATGAATTCTTGATGAGCTTACCTGTGGCTTTGCTGTCTGTTTCACATGGAAATGATCTGAGTGGCGGAATATACCTGGGGAAGCTGGCTAATTGAGTAAGTTCATGATGATAGCTCATTAACCTCATTGATTGCTGCTTCCTAGCCTTATGAGGGTTACCTGATTTATCACTTCTGGAGTACTGAAAGGAGATCCAGTCACCTCCCAGGGGACAAGCGTCCGTGTGCTGATAATGTGTCACAGACACCTTACTGCCTGCCTCACCCAGACTGCCAGGGAAGGAGTAAAGGTGTGGGTTGGACTGCGATGCTACTCGCAGAGCAGGCTTTAGTTGCTCTTTGATAGGGCAGTGACAAGCTTAGGGAAGGCAGCTGTGCAGGTGGCATCAATTTTCTGGTTGAAGTAACATTTTCCAGAGCCACTACTGATGTGTTTCGTTTTTTGGGCTTTTTTTTCTTTTGCTAGCTCTGACTTTTGTGTCTGTGTGCCGTCTTGGTAACCTTGCAGAAAGCTCTCTGATAGCTTTATGGCTAATTACTGGCTGTTACCTAAATGTGATTCCTTATTTCTTCCCTAGGAATGGGCATTAATTCTCAGAATCCTCGAATTTCAGGTCCAAATCCAGTGGGTCCAATGCCAACCCTTAGCCCAATGGGAATGACCCAGCCTCTTTCCCATAACAACCAGATGCCCTCTCCAAATGCTATGGGACCCAATATACCTCCTCACGGGGTCCCTGTGGGACCCGGCCTGATGTCACACAACCCGATGATGGGGCACGGTTCCCAGGAGTCTCCAATGGTACCTCAAGGACGCCTGGGCTTCCCACAGGGGTTCCCTCCCGTACAGTCCCCTCCACAGCAGGTGCCATTTCCACACAACGGGCCCAGCGGTGGACAAGGCAACTTCCCAGCGGGAATGGGCTTCCATGGAGAAGGACCTCTGGGGCGTCCAACCAACCTGCCCCAAAGTTCGACAGATCCAGCACTTTGCAAGACTGGAGGCCCTGGCGGTCCAGACTCCTTCACTGTTCTTGGAAACAATATGCCTTCGGTTTTCACTGATCCAGAGCTGCAGGAGGTGATCCGTCCTGGAGCCACAGGAATACCCGAGTTCGACCTGTCCAGGATTATCCCGTCGGAGAAGCCTAGCCAGACACTACAGTATTTCCCTCGTGGGGAGGTGCCCGGCCGCAAGCAGCCGCAGGGTCCTGGGCCTGGGTTCTCCCACATGCAGGGGATGATAGGAGAGCAGACCCCGAGGATGGGACTAACGTTGCCTGGCATGGGGGGCCCCGGGCCAGTGGGAACTCCGGATATCCCTCTTGGGACAGCTCCGTCTATGCCAGGTCACAACCCGATGAGACCGCCTGCCTTCCTGCAGCAAGGCATGATGGGGCCGCATCACCGCATGATGTCACCAGCACAAACGGCGATGCCTGGCCAGCCCGCGCTAATGAGTAACCCCGTGGCCGCCGTGGGCATGATCCCAGGCAAGGACCGAGCTGCCGCCGGGCTGTACAGCCACCCGGGCCCTGTCGGGTCGCCTGGTATGATGATGTCAATGCAGGGCATGATGGGACCCCAACAAAACATCATGATTCCCCCCCAGATGAGGCCCCGAGGTATGGCTGCTGACGTTGGCATGGGAGGATTTAGCCAAGGCCCTGGAAACCCAGGGAACATGATGTTTTAAGCTGCTACCATAAGACTGGATGTTCCGATCCTTGTCAAGATGAGATTCCAAGTCCTGAGGGCTTTTTTGGGAGCTTCAGGAGTACAGTTTGGCCATGCAATAGGTGAAAAGAGACCAGAGGACGCTTTGGGAAATCTCGAATGTATGGAATTACCTGAAAAAAAAAATTATTCATTTTAACAGGTTGTTTTTTTTTAAGATTTATTTTTTAAAAATTATTTTTGTGGACTTGGGTATCCCGTGACGGCACCTGCTTTGAGAATCTGTAGCTGTATTTTGAGAATTGCCATTTGTCACAAGTTGCACCATTCTCTGTATGTTTACGTCCTTCGGACTGGCTTCTCCCAGGACTCTCGGTTATTTTTGGGGTTTTTTGTGTACTGTACTATATTGTAAAAGGGATTTTAGCAGAGACTTTAGTCTTTGGGGTGAGAGGAGAATGGGATTCTAGGCTGTTTACTTTAGGTGGAGAATCCATCTTCAGAACTTCGGACTATTTTCCTTCAACTCCAATGTATAGAAAAACCAAACTACGACCTCAGAGCAGAGTATTAATGAAAAGCACAAAAAGGAACTTAAGTTCAGTGAGGGGAATCTTTTAAAAGAAATAAATAATAAGTTAAGGACATATTTTTCAAATTATGGCGTGCTGTCCAGCACCTTCTGTCTCTCCCTCCCACTCTTTATTAAATAGGCTTCTCTCTCTCTGTCCCCCTTCTGTCTCCTCCTATGGCAGCTGCAATACATTGTGTTAATTTGGGGAGTAAATCTAGGAGAGCCTCTCCTCGTGTGGGGACTCTTCCCACTTTTAGGATGGGGCTGGACTTGGACACTGTTACATCCTACAGTAGTCTCTCTCACTGTTTCCTATTCTCCTTTTCTTAGAAACCCCAAGTGATTTTATTAATGTGGGAGTGGAACAGACACTAAAAGTTATCCAGGATTTTTTTTTGTGGTTATTTTTTTTTCCTCCCCAGCGTAAAACGTTCTGTGTAACCTCCATTAAATTTGGTACAAAACCACTCGCCAGGGCTGTGGTGTCAGAAAAATAAAATATATTGTTTCTTACAAAAATGAACTGTGGTTTTTATCCAGTCCAGCTGCCTCCTTGTACGTCAGGTGGCTGGCCAGATAGATGACTTGTTAGCCCATCCTTACAACTGCAGCCGGCACAGAGGCCAGGTGGGCTCGGCTTTGGCAGCTCCTCAGAGTCTGGTCTGTAGGCAGCTGCCCGCTCCTTGCGAGGCACTTCTGTTCTCATCATCCTGAACTGCGTTGGGTTTCCCTCAGAGTGAGGTTTGATTTCAGAAGGCCCCAGGGCACTGTTGAGGGTGAAGGAATAGATGAAACTCGTGTCTCTGTGTGGTGCCCTCCTGGTGAGTGTTCGCAGTGCTGCAGGGTTACCTGGTTACGGGCTGTCCCTAAGCAGCGGCGCCTGCCTGCTGAGCACTGGAGTCCCACCCTGTGGGGGGCACCGGGCCTCTGTGTGTCCCCCTGGGGCCGTCGGGGTGGGTAGGGTCTCTGACTGCCGTCTCTCTAGGGCTGAACTTAAACAAAGGTGAGAGAGGAATCCTCTGCGAGCGGGTTTTTATCAAGACAGCCCTGCTGGGTAAATTGTTGCTTTGCCGCAGCTCTCATCGATCACTTCCTAATCCCCGGCTGCCCAGCCTGGCCTGCCTTCTGAGAGAATGTCAGCCAGAAGGGTTTAGTGGCTGTGTCTTAGGAGGAGTGAGAGACTGGATGCCAGAGCGGACTGGGAGTTGAGCCCCTCTCCTGGAGAAGACCAGGATGGGCCAGCTTGCCTTTCTGTAGGGCAAGGTGTGGGCTCTGTGGCCATCTGCTCTGTGGTCCCCTAGCACTCTATGTGGAGTGTATGATCTCTTGGTTTGTCCTTCCACTTACTGTTCTCTCAAATTGTTTCAATGAGCAGTTTCCTCACAGGGGTGGCTATAGGTGTGAAACTTTGTGTGGAGTATCTTCTGTGTACTTGTGGGTGAGAGCCTTTTCCAGAGTCGACCGACCCTTTACAGGTGGAAAAAATTGCTGTCTGTGGCTGGCTCACCAAAGTTTTGTTGCTGGTGTTAGAAAATGAGTGAAGCCATCCACCTTGGGAGGCATGCAAGCCTTGGAGCCTTCTGTTGCCTGCTTCCAAACTCACCTTTTTGCTGTCATGCAAATTTACAGTGATTTTGGGTGAGAATTACTCGTTTGACAAAGTGTAGGATGTATGTTGTGGTGCTTTCCTCTAACAAGACATGCAGTGTGCCTGAAGCACGGGCTTGTCAAGATTTTAGAGAGAGCTGACAGTGACACAGTAAGTGTTATTTCTGTGGAGCGGAGTTACCTCTTCTTTAAATGGTTGTACAGCTCCCTTTTTAGGACCTGGCACGGGAATTGTCACAGAGTGCAACCTTTTAAAGTGTTGCCGCTTCTGCCATGATTCCTGATTCTGCTTTGTTCAACATGGTAAAAACAAAGTTCTTGATCAATGTAGAAATAACCTGGAGTGGTTTTTTTTGGTTTTTTGTTTGTTTGTTTGGGTTTGTTGGGGTTTTTTTAAACAGTCTTTCTCAGTGCCTCCTGTGCCTCTTTAGGCTTTTTGAGTAGCAAAGGATTTGAGGTGAGTGCAACTCCTCTAGGAAAAAAAAATAGTACAGGGGCCTCCCTGTTTCAAAGTCACTCTGGTCAAAGGATACATTTCACAGAGAAGATGGTGGATAATTAAAGTTCCTTCTGGCTCCCTCTGACTTAAGATTCTGGCATTGGGTAATTTAACAAGAATTTTTTCCTACAGAAGATTTGTAAGACATGGATTCTTCTGCATCCACGTAGGTGCACATGGCCTCAGCAGCATTGCCTGGTTTGCATCAGCTGATGGAGTAGAGATGCTCTTGCCTGAGCTGGCTCTGGATGGGTAGATGTAGACTGAACTTCTTTGTTTTGCTCAGACCCTACTTCTCCCTGTTTTTCTTCGCAAGTGAAAAAGCCTTGCCAGCCTTGCAAATTCACCTTGGGATCTGTAAGCCAGGCTCTGTTCTCTCCTGCTTATTTATAATCAATAGTAACTGTGACTCAGCTCTGGTAGTCATGGTGCAGTTGAAGACGGAAAGCGGGGTTGCTGTTTTTAGTTTTCTTCCCTTCCCCCTCTTTTTTTTAAACTTTCAAATCCTCCTCCTCCTCCACCTTTGTTTGAAAGAATGAAATAGACTTTATTCATACATGCTTGGCTGCTCTTCCTCTCTAGTAACATGGGAGGAAACAGTCTGCTCTTCAAATTATCTCATCCCAGATGGCTGCGCAGCCGGAGTGTGGAGAGACTTAAAAGGTAAACCCAGCAGATGGTGAACTTCTGAAACGCAAAGTAATGCGCCTGCTAAATCAAAAGTTTAAAATATTTGAAATCTGTTTGTTTTAAAGTAGTAGGCTGTTGCAAACGGGTCATCTGTGAAGCACCCTGCCAGGTTTACCCACCGTCCAAATAAACTCAAGCTTTGTACCTGTATCGTGGGCCAGCTCATCTACCACAGAACGTGAGAAGCTCCAGCCAGCTGTCCGAGCCCTGAGCAGTCAGGGAGTCCTGACCTCCTGGCTCTACCTGCCAGGTAACATGTCGGGAGGGAGACCGGTGTGCAGAGAGCGAATCTGCCTGTCTTGGTTGGGATCTGAATGCTGGTGGCACTTCTAGTGCAGGTACCCATACCCTGAGTTGGCATAGGTGTGGGTGCCTGGCTCTTCCTGAGGGTAGGTGTGAATCCTCGACACGCTGCTTAAAAACTTGGGAGCGCAGCATCTGTTGTGCCAGTGTTGGGGCTGGTACAGGCACAGTGTACGCAAAGGGCTGGACTGTGCAGTGCTGACCACCTACTACGCTGGCTTTCATTCTGGTGGCAGAAAAAGCTGTTTCATTGGTGGTGCACTCAGGTGAACGCTTTCCTCATGGAACCTTGGCAGGCTATTCCCTGTTCAGATACCTCCCAAGGAAAAATGATCCACGCTTGATGTAGGCCTGTGTTTAGTACAGCTCACTTTGCTGTATTGATTGGCAGTAAATCTTAACCTTAAAAAAGGTAAGTTGTCTTGCGTGTGTGTGCTGTGTCATCTTCCTGGCGAGGCAGCCTCTAATGGAAGGATTTTTCAGTCTTTGGCCAGTGATGCTGTTTTGTCTTGGATACTGGAAAATCTAAAAAAAGGATGTTTTACATGGAGGGAGGAGAAAACAAACCCCTAAATTTGACATTTCTCCTGCCAATTACCTACTATGCTAACACTGCCTTAAATGAAACATCCTGAGGATAGGTTTGCAATGCAAAAATGGAAAAGGAAATTAAATAATCTTCTAGGTTTGAGTTGACCAACCTGTGTTAACTGCATGGGACTGAACTAGTAAGGGAGGCAGGCTGACTTAGGTTAGCACTCAGCTCCAGCCCACATTTGAAGGGAACCTGAGGTTGAACGTTAGCTGCTCATGTCAGCAGTTCTCATGTTAACAGCTCAGGGTAAGAAAGTGTTGGGTTTCCTTGTCCCTTGGGATCTGTGTCTTTCTCAGTCCTTGCAGAGAGTCTGCCTGTTCACGTAAATACACTGGTTCCTTGGGAAACCATTGGTTTCTGGAATTTTTTATTCCGTATTCTCGGAAATGCCTCAGCTCTTCCATGCTACGCTTGCAGCTCACTTACCTATGCCCTTTGGTCTTAAAACTCTTCCACTGTCCCACCAGTCCTCTTCTGAAGTGGTTATTTATGCTAGTTGTGGTCAGCATTAACTCCTGCTTCATACTGTGGGCCAGGACTGGCATGGAGGTGCTCACTGGGATGAGACCAACACATGGCCCAACCACTTCTGCACTGAGGGGAGAGGTAAGGCTGGAGCAGGGTGCAGAGGGCACGGCAGAAAACCCCTAAGAGGCAATCATGAAATACCATGCTCCCGGCGCAGGCTTCTTCCTAGCCACTGCCAAGAAGCTGGCTTCTTTTTTGAGGTCTTCTGCTCTTACTGAAACATGTTTCATCGCTGCCTAGAGCAATGGGACTGTTTTAACAGTGTGAATGCAGTGCCCTGTAACAACTGTGCGTGTACTAGGACAGTTCATGCTGCCGAGCTCTGGAGGTCTTGACCATCATCTTGCCATTTTTAGGGTTGCTGGTCAGTTTTGCTGGGAGATGCTCCTGGCTCTTGTTTAGGAGAAGGTATGTGACTTCCCGCTTTGTCTGCCAGCACGGCCAGAGCTCCTGATGCTGCTGCCCACGCCCCCTTTTGCAAGCAGCCTGTGCCTCACACAACTTGCCATCGCAGCATCTCCATCGCCATCCTCCGAGTGCTTCGCGCCGCGCGTAAGCGAGAGCCCGACGAAAGCAGAACACGCTGTTCTTGAGCAAGGGCAGGCCATTGATTTTTATACAATGGCACCGTGTTTTCAGGCTGTATAAAAACTTGGTGGAAAAATAACAAATGTTTGGTTTGCTTTTTTTGACAGCTGCTAACAGCAGTGCCAGTGAGACCTCCAGCAATGTATTTAGTATTCAAATTATTCTGTTCGCGGTGTGTGGTGTCAACATGTAATTGTGGTGGGGGCAGGCTAATGAAAGAGTAGAGGTAAATCCTGCCCACGCTTCTCGGGGAGAAGGTAGGGTAGTGCCTCCAGTCACAGATCTGCCAGTGACTTACATTAGCACTGCTGCAGCCTGTTTCCACTGAGAAGGGGGCAGTGTGGAACCAGAACTGCTGGGCCGTTTTAGTAAGCAGTTCCCCCTAATTTACCCTTTATATAGCCCAAAGAAAAGTAGGTCAGGATCCAAGTTTTATTTACTGGTTGAAAAAATGGGGGGGCCGGAGTGTGAGGGGTGTGTATGTTTGGCAGCATAGTGATCCTTAGCAGTCTTACAGGGAAAAGCATCGTCATCTCGGCCAGGAGTGCTTCTCTTGGCTATGTTGGTGTGTTCCCCTTTCACCAAGCGCAGAATAGGTGCAACTCTGCCCAGAGCTGAAGTCTGTAGCTCCCTGGACTGGCTTGTCTGGAGCACAGTAAGCAGAGTTCACCAAGTGTGTGTTCTTGTTCTTGGCCCACCATGGTGGCTTTGCATGTTCACAGCAGCCATTGCCGTAACTACTGGAGCACAGGGAAGAGGTCCCAGGGCTTTCTGTCCCTGTGGAGAGGTTTTGTGTGCACAAAAATGCCCTCCAGAAGACTGGGTAGGTAAGTGCTATGCAATTTGGGAGGTTCATCTGTCTGCAGAGCTGTCCTCCAGCGTGCCAAAACATAAGCGAAAGGCACAGCGGCTTCTGCAGTTCGCCAGACATAAAAGCAATCGTTATGTCAGAGCTCTCAAGGCCGGGAGTACAGAGCAAGCCGGGCTTCATCCAGCAGCCCCAGTGTATGAGGAACAGGGCTGTTTTCTCTCCTGTTCCTGCCTGAAGCAGCAGGGCAATTTAAACGGGGCTGTTCTCTCCCTTGCTGCTTTTGTGTTACTACCTCAGAAGTGAACTCGAGTCACTCTGTTACCGTCTGCTTTCATCCTGCTGCTAACGGAAAGTGACACTGTGCCACCCTGTGTCTGGTAAGAAAAAGTCACCTCGTGTGGAATATCTTTTCAATAGGAAAGGCTGGCAGGAATGTAAGGAAAAATAGTCAAAAGATTGTGACAATAAACACATTTTAATTCAGGACAACTGATTTTTTTTGGTATCAGTCAGTTTGCTCTTTCCCCTCCGTTTGGGAGCACAGGTTATTGTAGTCCTCCGGACTGACTGAGTACTGTGAAAGAACTTCTAGAAAGTCTTTGAGCGGGCAGAGCGCTGCTCTACATCCTTTCACCACTTGCTCCTGCAAAGGCAAAGAGACAAAATGACAGAGCTCACTCATTGCCAGAGCCTTTTTATGCCAATGTATTCTGGGGCTGGGAAATACACCAGTTGAGTCAGAGGTGCAGACAGGCAGATGTTCAAATCTTTGCCTAAACTCACGCTAGATCAGAGGCCAGCTTAGCAGAACACGTATCTTGGCTACCATGGGTGTGTTGTAGGTGTTTTGCTCCAACATCTGGCTTGATGACATGCTTGGAACAAGGCTTGTTTCACAGCTTTACACAAATGCATGGGAAAACCAAAAGCCCAAGGTTTTTCAGAAGGACTTCCCCTGGGATCTTACCTCTCCGTGGTAAGACACACGAACAAACCACCCTTTGGACTGTTGGTGCTGATACAGCTCCAGGGTCACATCTGCAGCGTAAGGTGGCCACTTATGATCAAAGGTGCCCAGTGCCAACAGGAGAGGAATTAGGGTAACGTCATGAGAAGCGTAGAGAATGAGCTTTCTGGTGAAAAAGGGAGGAAAAAACAACCAAACCTAAAATACTACCCATGTTCCCTGGTCGTTAGCAGGACACTCATCTTTCTGAACCTGCTTTTCACACTGACAGCAAGTCAGAATTTATAAGGAGTAGAGGAAGAGATCTGCCCTGTACCTGGCCTTTTCAGCTGGAGATGAGGGATTGACCGCTTCTGTAATGTTCTTCTGCAGGGTATGCAAAAGGAGGCCAACACTCATCTGAAGAACTTCTCTGGAAAAGCAGCAGAAACACGTCCAGTTTATAACCTTCCAAATATTTTACACGAACACCTGGGAACCTGCACTTCTCTTAGCTGTGCTCAGTACACGTTACAAATTCCTAAGAACTATGAAATGCAATTCCTATGGTTCCTTTTTATTTTGGCAGTTGCATTGTCACCACAGCGACTCTAACGTGATTGCAAATTGAGCAGGGAAAGGTGTTGACAAGCTGTCTCATGAGGTGTGGCCCACATCAAGGGAGACCTAGAAACTCCTTGATGTTCTTTCTCTATGCTGTTTTGTCTCCCTAGTTGTGGTTTTTGGATGCGTGGCTTTCAGCTAGGGAAGATACCTGTAGCTGACTGCAAAACAGCAACTGAAGCGCTGGGGGGTCTTTGGTGGGAAGGGGGAGGGCAGGATTCAAGGTGGTGGTGGCTGTATTTAAAAATTAGTTTTTATCCCTGTATTGAACAACAGAGGAGATCTGCAGAGAAATCATGGTGTGAAGAAACTCCCTCTACCTAATGAATACATCAGTGGAATTAGAGGGTGTGTGTGACTGGCGCTCTGGGTGTTGTGGGAGCATGGTGGGGTGGGAATCAGTCTTTCAGTACCTGAGATCTCCAGTACATGTTAAAGAAAAGGCTACGGGTGACTGCCTGAACAGAACAGGTGGTCCTGTACCAGTGCCTGGGAAGAGCTGGTGAGTATGGCTGCTATGGATGAATCTGGAAGGAAAAGAGCTGCTAGGCTAGCAGCTCGGCCACCTTTAAAGACAACTGTGGAGGATGCAACTAACTGCCTGTAGCAGCAGAGACTTTCACAAGTAGTTACATGTGGGGAGAGCCTGGCATCGCCTTTCCCACCAGCATTAACCCTTCCCAGCCCAGCTCTGAAGGTGCCATCCCTGGGACAAACTTCCCCAGCTGAAGTTCAGACGGTAGTCGTGCGTCTGGAAGGGCAGCCTCGGCGCTCAGGCTGGCAGCATCTCCTTTCCTCTCCTCCTGCCTCCGACACAGGTTCCCTTACAGCAACTAAGGTGTTTGCTGCCTACCTCAGTGCCTTACTTCCACTCCTTGGAGACTACTCTCACAACACAAGATGTAAGGCAACATCCTGGCACCCTCAGGCTGGGCTCTTTTTTCCTGGCTCAAGGCGCTGGACTTTACGCTGAGACGGTCGAGGCACAAACCTCATGAGGGGCCAGCGGCAGATCAGAAGGGGCTTCTATCTGCTGCAGTAAGCTGGTATAGCTCAGCCACCCTAGGTATGCCTAAGAGGGACCCCTAAGGATGGAGGCACGGATACAGGCAATCACCTTGAACCGCCTTCCAGAAAGGAAAGCACCAAGTCAACAGACCGACGCTCAACTGTCTGTTGGAAGTTCTTCAGCACGGGGCAGCTTGGCAAATTGTGCACCTGAAAGGAGAAGATGCAGCATTAGCAACAGGGTGTGCCCCTTTCTGGTGGGCCCAGCCTGAAAACAGGTGGATGACTGCCCGCAGGAACCAGCCGTTCGTGCCACAGCATTTGCACTGCAGGACTGTACTACAGCACTCCTGCAGGAGTTCTGGGCGGGTTTAAACACACAGACTTGCTCCATGTAGCAAAAGGATGGGTGCTTGTTCTAGAGGATGTGTTTGTGAAGGAGTGTAATGCCTCAAGTTGTTCAACCAACAGCCAGACCAATTAACCATCAGCTCCAGCAACGCAGCGCTACTGAGGGGTAGTAAACATGCCCAGCTCCCTTCCATCCGGCCCAGGGGTGGTACGCTGGCAGCAGGATTAAGGCAACTCTGTAAGGTCCTGACTGCCAGAAAAGGGAAAGCACTTTGTAACGGGGTCAGCAAGGCCCAGCTGCCCTCTGAGCTGTACTTCATTACACTTCAGAGCGATACTGGATTTCAAGGTGGGAACGTAAATACTGCAGCCGAGTCTTCATCCATCCTACAGCAAGGCTGACTGCACGTCTTGCTTTTTGAGTAAGGCTGTGCTATTTTTATACACATTCTGGGCTGCACAGAAAGGTCTCAGTGGGTGTTGGTGCCCTGGGGTTTCCTCCACACGCAGGGCAAAGGGATGTTTCTTTCTGTGGCAGCGCAACAGAACCGCTCGGCTCACCTGCTCAGCAAGAATGTTATCAAGGAGGAGAAAAAAATCCACAGGCTTCTCACCATCAATACCCATCTTCTCCTTAATTGTTTTCAAGTCATCAGAGATGCCTGGCTGTTGCAGAGCACTCTTCGATTTATGCCTGTCAGGAAATTAAGAAAACAAAACAAAACAAAAAACTTTTCACACATCAGGCTTTCTTATCTTCTGGGTTTTTTTTGTGAGCCAAGCCCAGCCCAGCAGAGTTGTCTCACATCAGTGAGGGGTAGTGGAGAAGCACGATAGGACACTGAGGGATTCCTGATGTTGGGAGATATGTTGCAGAGCAGACAGATGCTGTGTCTAGATGTCAAGGACTACAGCTTGTTTTCTGCTCTCACAGAGATGGGGAAAAAACATGAAGACTGAATGTGAACACCTTGGAAGTGGTTCCCATAGGGAATGTCTGTGTATGAATTAACATAGCTGGTCGTGCCGGAGCCGTACAAGTCTGTGTCTTCAGGGAGGAACCTTTGAGCTGATAGTGGGGTGTGTGGGAAAAGGGAAACACCCAGATACTCACTGGTGGCTTCAATCTACCTCTCGCTGTGTTAGAAGACATTTGCCTCTGGTTTGAGTTTTATTTTAAAAGAGTTTAGCAGAGATTATCCATGCTGACTATGTATTTCAAGCAAAATATGTTGCATAGGTTTTGTTTCTCTGACCCTCATCTGTTGGAGAGGAGGTGGCAGAAGTTCAAGTTTGCTTTTTATTTTTTTTTTAGGAACAGCTCTGCCATTTGATTTCAATCAGAAACTAGAGGCAGCCCACAAGCTGAGGCAATGCTTCTTACTGTGTCTTAAAAAAATAACACCTTTAAGTGCACACCAAACACGCTCAGTTGGTGGGCTGCGAGGGATGGAGCACGAGAGCTTGTAGGTTTACTCCTTTTTTTGGACAGTTGATGTTAATAGAGGAGGCTGAACTATGGGCTGTCACCTCACCACTGTCCAGAACAACCCTTTGCCTGCAGAGTCAAGCATTATATAATGAGCTGTTACAGGTGCATCCTGACAACTCTTGAATTTTGGACAAAAATACGCTAATGTGCAACCCAACCAGACTGTAACACCTTTGCCCTTCTTGTTCAGCTTCTACCCTGTGCCAAACTTGGCACAGGCATTTGGAGTACCTGACTCTGCAAACATGAGCGTTCTTTCTCTATAGGATGTTCCTTATTTTGCTTCATTAGTCTTTGTTAAATGTGTTGAGGCCAAGTAGATTTGTTTCCTCACGGTACAGGTGTGACAGGGATGTTGTAATAACCCCCAAACCAGAAGCTGAATAGGAAAAGGACACCCAATATGTTCACACTTGAAAGGCTTGTTAAGGGATGCAGATGACATTAATTCTGCCCTGCAGCAATGCTGCAGAATAGCTGTACATCAGATCCTAATGAGTATTTGCTAGATGCAGACTAAATTAAATTGCTCTTTCAAAAAAAGTAGGGATTTCTTTTTTTCCCCGGTGCCACCGCTTGGTAAGTGACTCTGCTCAGAGTATTCTACAGAACCAGCTAACCATCCACACAGAAAGAACAGTAAGTGGCAGGGGCAGAAATTGGGAAATGGGAAGAAAACGTGCTGGTTTAAATTACTGCTGCTGAAATGAAGCAGCAGTGAAATCATATAGGGAGGTATGGCTGGCAATTACCTGCTCAAGCATTTCAGGCGCTGGCAGTTGTGGTAATTGGGGTAGAGGATTTCAGAGCTTGCTTCGTCAGTGACGATGACAACAGCTCCTGCAGAACGAGAAGGAAGCTTCTGTGATCGCTAATGCATCTGGGAGGCTTTAGCCTGCTTTAATCACTCCCACAGCCTTTGTGCTCAAGTCTGCGTTGGCCAACTAGCAATTCCCCCTGGGCCATCACCTGCAACACAAGCCCCTCCGCTTGCCTCTGCGCTCACAGCATTCAATTCCCCAGGCAGGTCTGCTGTGCACCTTGTGCAGCTTTCGGTTGTGTGTTCATTTTTTTCCTAGTGTTTGTATGTGACAAAAATCAATTCCGCTGTCACAAGAGGCGTAAGGAGCCCTGGCAAGTCGCTACTGCTGTCTGCTCCTGGCACAGAATACAGAGGGAGCAGAAGCGAGAGCTGCAAACCCAGGGCGTGTTTCTAGGAGGTGCAAGTGGCTGACTGCTGTAGGATACAGCTGGCAGCTCCTTCAGGTACCAAACTCGTAAGGGGTCTCAGTATTCCTATGGCCAAGATATTTGGGCTTCTCTGAGACACTGTTCTCAGATGTGCATCTAGAGAACACTGGATGCAGAACTTTTTGCCCTCTCAATTCTGAAGTGGGTTAATGCTAACCTCCTCGGTAGGTCTGACACTGCAGCATTCATGGCAACAGATCCAAGCTGAGCATCACCAGAAAGCTACACAAAAAGAGGGAGCAAGTGACAAGTTGATAAAGAACACGCAGAACCAGGAGGGTATGGGGAAGAGGGCTGGGAGTGAAGGACTGGGGAAGACGTAACAACCAAGAGCCAGAGAGAGCTGGAAGGTGTGAGGTACTGCATCTAGGAAGACTGAGAAAGGAAAGGTGTTGGTCAGAAGTCTCCCCAACCTTCTTTCTGCTGTTGGTACAGCCCAGCTAGCAGGCACCGTGTGGACTCCAGGTTCCGGAAAATATTAGTGGAACGGATACTGAAAGAGAGAAGGGAGTTCATGAGGTGGCGCTTCCTCCTCCGCGCGGACGCAGCTGCAGCTGGGGAGGACTTGCTGGAACTGAGGGTTCTGTTCTCACCAGGGCTTTGGTAAGCCTGTGGTGGGATTAATTCCTATAGCTATCTTAGAAAAAGGAAAGAGACACCTGTATCGGAACTGCCCTTTAACCTTCCTTCAGAGACAGTGGTGATAACGAGTTGGTACTTCTCTGGTGTGATATATTTTTATCTCATTCTAAACCAGCCCCTCCCAGGATTATTGACGTGAGCCACAGGAGCACACTCTGTGTCTTTAGCTATGTAATCTACAGTGAATTTAACTGTGCTCCTGAAATACCTGTTTCTCTTCACTCAGCGTAAAGACACATAACACCCCTGTCACTGGCTAACCATAGGGCGAGATTAATCTGTCCCTGGCGTCCCCCTCGGGATGACTGAGACATTGAATGTTCTGTGGCATCAGTGACATCTAATACCAGGTTAAGGCTAAGCAAAGCTGAAGCTGTAAGGGCCTGCTGGGCTGTTACATGGCGGACAAGTACATGCTGGTCAGAAAGTTTCCCTAGCACAGGGCTGCTCCTTAGGAGGGAGAAAGCAAAGGAAGGTCCAAAAGTGAAAGGAGGGACTCACAAGACCTCAGCAGGCTTAAATGTTGGTGAGAGAAAGTTTGCTTCTTCCACATAGCTTCTCCTCAGCCTTTCCCCCAGGGCGTACATCTGCTCCATCCCTACCGCTGTCAGCTGTCCTGCAATTGCACCGCCCTAAGTGCAAAGAAAAGGGAGGGTCTCCAGGGGAACATGGAAATCAAGGAGTTGACAGAGGGAACGTGAAACCAGCGCGAAAGACAGCCTCACCTTGAATGTGGTCATTCGGTACTGCTTCTCGTAGGGTGAGGGAGGCCGAGGCCCTCCGTTTAGGTCCGTCACCACATAATCAAACTTAGTCCGGGCAGGCACATCCAAAAGGGTGGGATGCCATTCCACCTGCTTAAAAGCCAACAACCAGAGCTTCAGTGGAAAGCGAGGCCTTTCAAGGGGGGTCCTCCCTGGGTGGTCACTGTGTGCGGCCGTGCCAGCAATGAGGCACAGGCCCACACAGAAGCGACAGCAGCGCTGTGTCTCGGAGTCCAGGGTCTGGCGTACGTTGCGCACAGGTGAAGGGGAGCCGCGGGAAATCGCTACTGCTTCTCTTTCTGGCGCACCGAAAGGCTGCCTCGGCAAAGCCACCCTAAGCCAGACCTGCCAGCTCGCTGCCGAGAGCCTGCTGTAACGCGCGGCAGGGCCGGGCCGGGCGTTGCGGAGCCGCCTCCCTGGGAGCAGCGGGAACTTGGGTTCTCGCCGCTGCCAGCGACAGCAGCCCCCGGGCTGCCCGGCCCCGGAGGCTCCCCGCAGCCCCGGCGGACGTTGTTCCCTCTGCCGCCGCCTGTCCCACTAACAGGCACCGCGCTACCGCTGGGCCGCTTTAACACCCACCTCCCGTCCCGTTCCCCCCAGATTTACTCTCGGTAGTGCCTCGGGAAGGGGAAGAGCCCGATGGGCTGACGGAAGCCAGGCAGCAGCTCAGCAGCGGGCACCCCGGGACCGGGGAGGGGGGAATGCGGCAGCCCTATCCCCACGGGCAGCCGCCGCCGCTCCGCAGCCCCGGCCGCCCAGCCCCGCGCCCGTCCCGTCCTCACCGGCTGTGCCCCCGGGAGGGGTCGCAGCGGGGTGCGCGCCCCGTGCCGGAAGACCACCTGCACCAGCCTCAGCTCCAGGTCCCGCCGCTCCCCGCCGTCACCGCCGTCCCGGGCAGCGGCCGCCGCTGCTCGCCGCCGCTGCGCCCACAGGGCTAGGCCGCCCAGGAGGCCCAAGCGGGTACCCCAGCCCATGGTGGCGGCGATGGCACGGCCGGCACCCGGCAGCACCGCCGCGATGGCCGAAGGGAAGCGGAGTCCCAGCTCAAGCACCGATTAGGAGCGGGGCGCGGGCGGCGGACTACAGCTCCCAAGGGGCACCGCGCTGGAGGGGCGGGCTTGCCGGGGAAGCCGCCGGGCGCAGGCGCGGGGGGCTGGGCGCGGCCCGGGGGCGTTCCCACCTCACCCCGCCCCGGGCGGGACAGGTGGCGCGGCGCCTCCGCCCTGGGGCCTCCTGGCAGCCGCAGCGCCTCGTTGCCGCCTTCTCCGCGGGGGCATCGCGGCGGCTGCATCGCGGCCTCCTCCTGCCCGCTGCTGTTCTTTCTCTCCCTCCTTTCTCTGTGTCTCTGCCCCGCGGGAAGCGGCCGGGAGGGGCTCTGCCTGCGGGCGGGCTCCCTGGGTGCGGGTGTTGTGGCCTCCCGGGGCGCAGGAGTCCTCCTGGCGCCGTGTTTCCTTCCATCGTCTCCCTCCGGCCAGCTGCCCTTGGGTACGGGGGAAACCCCGGGTCTCATTCGGCCTGGGTGAGCCTTGGGTAAGCAGCAGGGAAATTTCCTTCCCGTCCTAATGGCAGTGGCTTTTCTGGGAGAGAACTGCCTCTTCTTAGCCCTTGTAACCCTTTTAGGGTGTCTGTTGGCTTGCTTCAGTGCTTTCTTACTGATACTTGCAGTGTTGGTGTGATTAAACCACGGTTTGGGCACAGGCAGCGAGGGAGGGAGAGCCACGTGTGTCCCCCTCTGGCAATAGGAAAACTGTGTAGCAACCACCTTTCATTTTGTACCCGGCAAGGAAATCCATCTCATGTGGGTGGTGCCACAAACTGTGCCAGGAGCTTAAACCCATGGCCCCAAAGCTTCACCTGGGGAAGCTGCCTGGCCAGTATTTATGTACCTTATTCGGCCAGCAGAAGCTGATCAAGTAGGTGGAAGGATCAGTCTATTTTAGGGTTTTTTAAGGAATAAAGATGGTGTTTCAAAGGCTGAGTGATGGTGGGGAAGCTGCCCCAGAGCTGCTGTGAAGCCAGTGCCTGGAGATGATGCTTCACTCCTTGTTTCTTCAAGTTGTTGCTTCTCCCTTCCTGGCAGTGGTGCAGAGGACCAGTCAATCTTTACAAATTGACTCTTAAGTGTTGCTTTAAAATCTGTTGAGCATAGCAGCTGGTAACTTTGATAAACCTGAAAGCTAGAGACTTGTGCATTTTGAAAGCTGTTCTTGGACATGATAAAGCAATTTACAGGTTCCTGTGTCTTTAGTTCCTGTGAACCTTCTTGTTGAAGGCTTGGTGGTGAAATCACTGTTGCATAAAGTAGTGTTTTTATCGGGCAATAAGCAGTTTGCTTGTTCCTTAGACCACATCCACCTGACTTAATTACTGATTCCTGTGTTCCCCCTTTGCCTGCCATCCTGCCTCCTTATATATGCTATAGGCCCTGGTATTCCTTTTCTTGTAGACTTGGGTCTCTACCCAGGACCTCTTTTATCCTCTTCCTTTCTCACGACTTAATGCTGATGGCTCTTGGTGCCCTCCTTTCCCTGGTTACCCTCTCCTCTGTCCCACCCCTGTTTCTCTTTATTCTTTCAGGGTGCCAATGTTTTAAAACTCTCCAAGGAGACTGGGGAAAGTTTTACGGAAACTTGGCATGTTGATGGAAGCTATCGGTTATCTTACTGTCTGCAAAGATCTGTTCTTAAATTGCAGAGCTAACTAGGATGCACCTCTCACTCTTTCTGACTTTTCCTGTTTGGAAGCAGGCGCTGTCTGTTTGGAGCTGGAGCATTCCCTGAAACTCTGGTACTGGTGGGAAGTGGTCTTTGAAAGGTAGCCTGCCAGAAGAATGCCATGGAGACTGGGCCAAAGAGGCTGTTCCCAGTAAATGAGGCCATCAGGAAAGCCATTGCATGGAAATTGCCACAGTGAGGTGTTGGCGCCTCTGGGGTGTTGTAAAGCGCCTGTGGTTCCTTACAAGGCTAAAGGAGTGCCTTCTGAGCTTTGTTGCTGCCCTACTCTGGAGCATCCCTTCCGCTGGGAATTGTCTTGCCTCTGTTGCCAAGGCTTCGAAATTCTGCTTGGTCTGAAGTTTTCCTGCCTGGACTCTGAGCTTCCTGGTATCAGTAAACTCCCTGCTGCTTCTCCTTTGGCCTGTTGCCGATGGGATGCCCTGGGTGACAGAGGGTGAATGGTCAGAAAGCCACACCTGATGCTTAACGCTAGGGCTGACATCATGGCTGCTGGACTGGCGCCAGCAGCCCTCTGCACCTCCTTCTCCTGGCCCCATTGGAGTCAAAAGCAGAGTGTGAACTGTGCTGCCTGGGGCCAGCTGGGACAGGGAGGATGAGGAGGGATAGTATCCCTGTCCCTGATATACCTTCCTATCCCATCTACCTCTCTCTGGCTCCCAGCTGTCGTGCTTTCTATTTTTACCACTGCAGGCAATTAAAGAAATCCTGGGAAGAGAGACGAGGTTGATTCCCATGAGGCCCTGAAAAAAAGAGGAGCCCTGTGGAGATAACATGTGGCACGAGTGCTGGGCTGGTATCAGGCTGGGAGATGAAGCTCAGCACAGGCTGGATGAGCGTGCATGTAAAGGTCCTCTTGGTGGAGCCGGGATCTCCTGCTCCTGGGGGCCTGCGGGAAGCTCGCCTGTGACCCCGGTCACCTGAGGGACTTTAAAGGCGAGTATCCCCAAACTGTTCTGGAGTACAGATACCCTGCAACAGATAGAAATTGGTGGCAAAGACAACTGAATAATATGCCTTGGGTTGGGAGAAGGACTTGGGCATGGAAACCAAGTCCCTTGAGTGTCCGTTCTGAGGATGCTTCTATCAGCCTCTTAGGAGCAGTACCTGGCATTGGTTCAAGCAGAGCCCATGGCACCTCTGGTTGGAGGGGCAGTGGCAGGAGGCACTGGAGAGCTCATGGGGGAGCAGTGCGATGGTGAAGGAGCAACAAGAGACGGAGGATGGGGCTCTGCACAAAGGCCAGGGAGGAGCTGCTGCAGGTGGTGAGACCTTTGCACAGCCACCAGGACATGTGGATTGGGGGTGGGGTAGTTTGGTGATCTCCTCGCTTCTATCAAAGCAGTGCTGTTCCAAAAGGGTTACTTCAGCTTTTTGAGCTCAGCATGTGAAACAGAGAGGCACGACCAGAGCAGAGAGAGAAAGAAAAAATATTTCAGAAGCCAAGAAAATAACAAATGGAGAAATCGAGCCTGAGTTTGGTGTTGTGGGAGGGTGAGAGGAGCAAGAATGCTGAGGGGAGAGGCAAAAGGAAAATGTTATTAAGGAGGGAGACGTGTTGCAATGTAAATGAGCACAGAGGTGGAGCAAGAAAAGAGGCTTGCAGTGAATTTATTCACATTTCCATTCAAATGTTACCCTGGAAGAAAACCCTGGTTCCTGTGAAGTTGTGAAGTCTGGGACTGCAGGGTCCCTCCCGGGGGGACTCGGCTGCTGCCAAGCAGCATTACTGTCGAGATGTATTTTGGAATATACCACGCCACAGCAGGTGCCTGCAATTAGAGGAGAGCTCTCCAAAATAGCAGGCGGCTGTCAATTTTTTTTAGCAAATGGTGTTGCCCTTTTCTTTTTTTTTTTCTCCCCCTTTGTCCAACTGTGTAGAAATTTATTCTGAGATGCGTCGTCTTTACAGAAGCATTTTCAAAGGGCCTGTTATTTTTGCCCTTCTGTCGCTTTTTGTGACCAGACAAGGAGCAGGAGGCTATTCCAGCGGCCGCTGTGGGTGAGCTTTGTTTCACTGGGGGAGGTTAATGAGCTCTAACGAGCAAGCGAGTTTCAGGAAACCTCCCTAAACTAAAAGAGTGCAGATTTCCCCCTGAACTGGAATTTAACCAAATTGCAATGATCACCCCCTTGGCTATCGATTGCCTTTTTATAGGGTTTCACAAATGTATTGGCCACTCCTCAGAAGGGTCCTATATGACACGTTTGCATTGACATCCCTATTTTCTTGAAGAGGGAACTGAGTCATAGCGAGCGCCATAGCTCAGCCAAGCCACGCAGCTGCCTAGCCTGGCTGGGGCATCGATAAGGTACGAGACCAACTATCTTGGTTAGGTTTTTGTTCCATGAAATTGAAAGTGTTTTAAAAAATCCCCAGCAAAGAAATAATTTTGCTTGATGAGTGCTGGTGTTCTGTTGTTTCTTGGATTGGGTAAATGCCTTCTCCCTGAGTGAAGGGCTGTGGCTGTTGTGGTGTAAATTGGGGGTTTACCGCAGGACATCTGCACAGCAGAGATGCAAAGAGAATTTGGACACCCTTTGGGTAGGTGTGGTGTTTTTCCCCCTGAGTGGTAGAGGTCAGAAAATAGACTGCCATTGCCCTGGTGTCTTTTTGTTTCCTTCCCAAGTGCTTTTTGCTCAGTAAGGCAAGTGGGCTGGAAAGGTTCTCCTGCAGCTCTATGCAACACAGGCTGCAGCTAAACTGGGACTCTGGCAGTGATGCTGGTGGATGGTGGCAGAACTGGACTGGTGTGACTGTCCAAAGTGAGCTGTGAGCCACTCATGCCAACCATGACATTTCCCTGTCCCAGTCTTGTGGGGTGTGTTCCTGTTGTGGGGAAGTTCTGTGAATTTCCTGTTTCTGTCCAGGCCAGAGTTAACCTCCCCAAGCAGCTCTCACAGGTGAGCTGAGTTAGCCTGGGCTGTTCTCCACACCATCTGGCATCACTCCCCCATAAAAGAGGCTGGTCGGGAAGGGGTGCACCTGGGTGCCCCCGGGGCAGTGTGGCTGGGGTGTCAGCTTGGTCCTTGCATCGTGCAGCACAATGTAATCATTGAGTTGGTAAGGTACTCTGTGGTATCACTGGGTGTGAGCGTAATTGGCCATTCTTGTTCTACTTTCACGGTGCTTTTGTCAGTAACCATCCTTATCCCAACCCAGGAGGCTCTGTCTGTTTCTCATCTGGGACTGGTGAGTGGCCTGTGGTGCTCAGCCGCTGCCTGGGGCTGAACCACCACAGTGAAGTGCGTGGAGCACATGGAATGTGTCTTACTGGGCAGGTACTTCGCTCACCAGTGCCCCTTCTGGGCGGAGTATCTGCTGCTCTGCTCTGGCACAAAGTATTTTCCTGCCTCCCACATATCTCTTTGACCCCAGAGTGTTCCTGTGACTGGCCCTCTGTGCACACAGCTCAAGTGCTGCTTCCTGCTCTGGTGTCTTGAAGTGACTATGGTTACTGACAGTCTCCAGTGCTGTAACCAGCAGGTCTGTGCTCTTGTACAACATAAGAACACATGCAGTGTCTGTAGTCAGAGTCACGGGCTGCCTTGCCCCGTGGCCAAAAGAAGCGTCGCCATTAACTGTAGCGCTAGTGATGGTGTCCCTCTGTCCTGTGAGGATCGGCGCCTGCAGCAGCTGCTGTAAGCTAGTCAGCCTGGGCAGGTGAGCTGTATCATGCTCGCAAAGAGCAGAAATGTATTTATAAATCCTTCAAGCGTGCTGCATTGCTTCCTGCAGAGCTGCCCTGCGCCTGCCTGCTCCCGTCTGTCGCCGTGGCCCTTGTAGCCAGACATTTTGTTGGGCAAGGCGCCTGGGTAGGTGGAAGGAATGTTTCCGCTCCTAAGTTCTGCGATCCTTTGGGGTGGAGTCAGCAAAAAAATAAGCTCCTAAATGCTACTGTGGACCAAGGCCTTCCCACAAGGGACCACTGATGGTGTAGGGTACAGATCCATGCCTCGCACCTCTTTGCTGCATGCTTTCATGTCAGCTCTTCGCTGTCTGTGCTTTGGTCAGCGGTGAAACAGTGTGTGTTGTGCTATTTCTGGGTTTTTGCAGGTTATGTGGGGGACAGTCCTGGAAGGCAGAGTTGTGGCATTTAGGGTGGGTATCATGAGGACATTTTCAGAGACTTTCTCTGTGGATTTTAGAAGCAGGGTGTCAGGCAGTCAGTTGTTTTGTGTCCCTTTTGCCTGCGACCACACAATTTTTCTCCTCTCTTCCTTTTAAGTTACAGGCCTGGGCATTTGGTTGTTGTCGGTGCGGTGGCAGGAGAGCTGGAAGCCGGCTGCGTGCTGGGCGACGTACCGATTGTGTGAAGGTTCATCCTCTGCCCTGTAACCTAGAGCAGAAGATGTGCTCCCTGCCTTCTGTCTTTCTTTTGTTCAGACTTTGTCATCCTAAACTGGATAATGCCTACAGCCATCTGCTGCATGTGGTAGTCTGCAGCATCATGCCGACTCAATTACGCGCCTCTCTGGGGTAACAGCAGGCCAGTTTTCTCTTCAACTTTGAAAGAGCATTTTTTCCCAAGCAAATGAAGTCTGGGATAAGTAGGAGCCTCTGGATGAGCTGTTCCCAGCCACGTCGGTGGGGACCCTCTGTGTTGGTGTGGTGGAGCTGTGTGGGTGTGGCGGGAGAGCGGCCAGTCTTTCACCGCGGCTGAGGTGCTGCATCCTGGGGCTTGGCGCTCTGATACAGTGGCAGGTGTGCTCCCCTGTGGCAGCATCTAACCATGTGGCACTTTTAATCTGTACCGCCTAGCTCTGGTCTCTTCAAGTGACTACAGCTACTGACAGTCTCTGGTGCTGTAACTGACAGGTCTCTGCTCTTGTACCAACGTAAGAACACACGCAGTGTCTGTGGTCAGAGTCACGGGCTGCCTTGCCCTGTGGCCATTTGCTTTTAGTGAATGTGTGTTACACCAAGTGGCTTGGGAAGGTGTAAAATTGAAGGAGGAGGTACGGATGTGAATGACTGCGGCTTTTTTCTCAGTGCCCAGGGGAGAAGGGCTGCAAAGAGATCACAATGAGCTGGGTTCTTAGCAGAGGTGTTCCACTAAGTTTTCCTACTCATGCAGAAGTGACCTGGTGAGGCTGCACCACAAGTACTGTGTGCAGTTTTGGGTGTCACAGTGTAGGAAGGACATTGAGGTGCTGGGGAGAGTGCAGAGAAGGGCACCTAGGCTTGTTAGGGGTCTGGAGAACAGGTCTTATGAGGAGAGGCTCAGGGAGCTGAGGCCGTTCAGCCTGGAGAAGAGGAGGCTGAGGGGAGACCTCATTGCTCTCCACAGCTACCTGAAAGGAGGATGTAGTGGGGTGAGAGTTGGTCTCTTCTTCCTAATAATTAGTGACAGAACAAGAGGGAGTAGGTTCAAGTTGCGCCAAGGGAAGTTCAGATTGGATATTAGGAAAAATTTCTTCACCAAAAGAGTGGTGAAGCATTGGAACAGGCTGCCCAGGGAGGGGGTGGAATCACCGTTCCTGAAGCTGTTCAAAAAACGGGTAGATGTGTCACTTTGGGAGATTGTTTAGAGGTTATGGTATTGTAGTGTGACAGTTGGACATGATCTTGAAGGTCTCTTCCAACCATGATGAGTCTATGATTTATGTGTGGGGTATAATCTGTGGTCTCGACCTTCTTCCTGGTGTGGGCAGGGGAGAGATAACTGGGACCTGGGGTAAAATGTTATCCTTTTATTTTGCTGCAAGGTTAGGATAAATTTTGAGACTCTGAGGCTGCTCCCAGTTTCCTTCTTTTTGCATTCCTTGCAAGTGTGGAGCTGCTGGGTTTCAACACACAGTCATCTGGGCTGTCCATAGTGCTATGGTCCTTCTTCCCCTTTGGCATATAGTCCTCTTCATTATGTGAGGGTAGGGGTCAGATCAAGTGGTGGGGAGCTGGAAGAGAGGACATAAACCTCATCTTGGGGACCTGTGCTATTTACATTCAAGACATTTCTGGCCCCACCAGCTGTTCCATGTGTGTTATTTTCAGAAGGGCAGTAATCCACGGGAGGTCAGGAGGGTGGAATTGCGTGAATACATCGGGTGAAGGAGATCAAAACGCTTGGAAGTCCTCAGGCCTTGTCATGACAGAGAGTCAGGATCCCAGATGACTATGGCTTGCAGACTGGGACAACTCAAGGAGAGCTCTGAATGTGCAGGAAAAAGGCTGCTTAGCTGGATGTTTATTGGCTGTTTTTTTCAAGTCATCTGTGTTTACAGTGCTGGCAGGACCACCTGTTCTTTTTTGGACAATAATGTGTATATATATGTGTGTTTGTGGATATTGCTGCATTTCTGCATTTATTTTTAGCTCTTTCTAAAAACCCCCCGACAGGTTTGAAAGATGCTGTGGATTGAGAGTGGTGCCTGGCGGCATTGCTCACATTGACGGTTGTCAGAATGTCCATGATAAATCTCCACTTTGAAAGGCTTGTAACTCATCCTTCTATTCTTGGTCCTGCAGCTCTCATATTTTGGGAAGAAAAAAAACCCAAACCCCAACCAAAAAACCCCAACCTTTTAAAAAAACCCACGTTTTTCCGCACAGGTTTGTGAGGATCGGTTTTGTTGGCCTAAACCAGAGTTTCTTCAAAGCAGATGGTGAGTTGTGTGGCTTTATTTTTCAGTGCCTAATTACAACCACACATCGGGCCTCTTTGATTCGTTTCGTATGGTCAAAAGGGAAAAGAGTTTTGCACATCAGGCTGACATGGGCACCGGATGGTGTAAACCCCTAGGGAGCCACCACCAGCTATGAGGAAGCACAGAACCAGCTGAATTACAGCAGAGGCTGGGCAGTCTCCAGATCTGGTGTGATGCCAGTTTCAGGATGTGAGGGAGAGTGCTCCTATCACGAAGTAGCGGAGCGATGAGACGTACTGTGTGTGTGTTGGTTTTCTTACATTTGCAAACAAAGGGGGGGTGTGTTGTGTTAGGTGCCGTTAGCAGGAGAAACCCAGTGCAAATCAGCAGCTGATAGCTTTAATGAAGAAATACGTGTTATCCCTTATTAACTTTCTGGTTCATGGTGTCCGTAGTGTTGTCCATCCACGCAGTGCAAACCAGCTCACGGTGGCTGATCTGTTCTGTTCCCCAGCGAAGCCATACGCACATCGCTGTGATGTCAGCGCGCACCCAGGAGAGACGGTGTCGGGAGGAGATTCGATGGTGTGCCCCAGCCATGCCATGGAATCACAGAATCACAAGGTTGGAAAAGACCTTTAAGATCATCAAGTCTAACTGTTCCCCATCCTAAGCTAAACCATATCCCTAAGTACCTCATCTACCCTTTTTTTAAACACATCCAGGGAAGGTGACTCAACCCCCTCCCTGGGCAGCCTGTTCCAGGCCCTGACAACTCTTTCAGTAAACATTTTTTTTCTAATATCTCATCTGACCCTGTCCTGATGCAGCTTTATGACATTTCCCCTTGTCCTATCACCTATCACCTGGCTGAAGAGTCCATAGCCCACCTCTCTACAACCTCCCTTCAGGTGAAACTGGGTCCTGACACCAGGCAAGGATTGTGGAAGGGAGCACAGGGAGTCTAATCAGTCAGTGTAATTTCACATGCAGCGTTCAGCAGACCATTCAAACGCAGATTATCTTTTGGCAGATGGTAATAGCACTTATTCCCTGCCTCACCAGGAAGGCTGTGATGTAGCAAAATGCATGCAGAAGGCTTTGTATATGCAAGAGCTCAGCTGTTCTTCAAACTGTATCAGTAGCTGTTTGAATGACAGAGATGACCTTTCCTTCAGGTCTTGCCTGACAGCTCTGGGCCCTCCTGGTTACAAAACCACTGCTGTTATAAGATGGAAATAAGTAGTCCTGTGTTGCTTTTGTGCATGTTGCATGGGTATGTGTACAGTGTCATATCTGTGTGTTCTTTAACTCCAGACACAGAGCTTAAACTTATTTTGTCCTGATTTGTCTTCCTCTGCAACTGATTTTCCTTTGGACATGAAGGTGGTTTTGTTCTGGTCCCTGTGTCCATCTCTTGTCTGTGTCAGGGCATTGTGTTCCTACTGGACCTCAGCACCCCCTTCACAGGAGGGAAGGGATGCTATATTCATTTCCCAGGTGGGAATTTCAGCAGAGGAAGGCTCATATGATTTTGTCAGACACAGAAGTTGAGTAGGAACCTGAGGGCACTCTCCAGAGGGTAAGGCTGAGCTGCTTTTCCAGAATCAGTGTTATCTTTTGTCGCTGTTCTGATCCCATCTGGCTGTCAGCTGTACCAAGGCAGTGCTCTGTGGGTATTTACGCTGCTGCCAGTTCTCATGTCTCAATTGGGAGTAATTTCATGCGGGTGACTGAGATTCCTCGAGAGGAAGAATTTCAAGTATCCCAGACAATGGTATGGTTAGCATCAGTTTTGTCCTAAGTCTGTTTTTTTAGTATTTATTTTAAGCATTGTTGACACATATGAATTTTTTAGTAGGGCTTCAGTATCTGTGGTTTCGGTCATGAAGAAGGGTCAGAGGCAAAACGGTCTTGGAGTCTTGTAAGATAACAGAATAAATAGGAAGAGAAACATGATTTAAAGTCTTCAGTGACAGTGAGATTGTGCTGTCACTTTCTTACAATGTTTTTCATGAGGCATTTAGCATTTCTGAAGAAAGGTTCCTGGTAAAACACTACTGCAAGTCAACAGTCAACACATGAATTGCAGAAGGGGATGGGGCAAGTCTCCCTCAATAAAAAACTTTTATTACATGTTCTCTTACTCTCAATTACCCTAATTTGGAGCTAATGAATATTGCTAAATGGATTGAAACAAACAACAGCGCTGTGGACAAAAAACCCCAATCATTATGAACTGTGGTGTATCGACTGCAATGATTTTTTTCACAGATTTGTAGGTTTTATTGCTGGGGCGATGGGTCTGACTATCTGCTCAGAGTAGGAGAGGGGACCAAGCATTTTGGATGGGGTCAGTAACTTATATTAGCACCAGTGCATACCTTTTCACACCCCGTGGCGGTTATTAGATATTACCTCATCCTTAGACCGTGCTTTCCAATTGTTAATTAAAGTAATAATTGTCACTACAAGAGTGCTTCTGCTAGAAGAGGCTGTCAGAAATCTAGTCCCCTTTGCAGGTACTTGCATATGGGGACTTAAAATGCTTCTGAGCTTAGTCTTGGTGAGTGAGACAGAGGAAGCTGTTGCCTCCCACTGCAGCCCAGTCTGTGGCTCAGAGATGCTGGGGGAGCATTTGAGCTGGCTTCACATGAGAGCAAGGTGCAGTCCAGGCCAGTGTTTCATGTTTCTGGCTCTGAGGTGGTACAGATGTGCGACGCTGTGGAGTGATGCGTGCCTCTACGTGTGCCTCTGTGCGCCACAGACTTGCTGCTTGCTTAGCAATACACGCAGGGGTGGGGGCAGCCCTGACTTGGCTTGTAGGGAGGAATGCTTTGCAAGGCTATAGGGTATTTGCACCTTAGGAAGCAAGCTGTTCACCTTGCCCAGAGGTATGCACAGGGAGAGGAAAAGGGTTAAGGTATTTCAGTGTGCAGGCTTCTGAGGATCTCCTCCAGCTCTGGGGTACCTCGCTGTGCTGTGTTGTCCTGGTGTGGCCAGAGATGTGCATTGGGAACCAGTGAATGTTGTTCCAGGATCTCCTGACATTTAATGAATGTCTTTAATGCTGATTTAGATCTGAGCACTTTAACGAACTTTTCAGAAAGCCCTCAAATTTGGCATTTCCCTGGAAATGAAAGCGCCAAAAGGAATCTGGAGAAACTAGAAATACGGAGAGGAAAGTGTAATTGTATCCTAAGAAAATACAAGACTGGAAAGGTGTGTGTGGGGGGAGGAATCCAAAGCCTAATTTCAGAGGGGGGGGGAAAAAGGTGAAAAAAAGTTCTCGTGATCTGTTAAGGGGGGACTGAATTGAAAGAAAGCCCAGCTTTTTTCAGTGGAATGCCAGTTACAAACCAGGTGTGCTTTTGGGTGGGCAGCTCATGTTATGCGACACGAGGGCGATGGCAGTTTCTGCTCTGCATGCATACTCAATCTGGGCTGAAGTGGGAGAAAAGCAAGGTGGGAACTGACCACAGCTTCAGTGGACTACGTGATTTAGCAATGGCTAATTTTAGGCACTTGTTTCTGAAACATCTTGCCTGTAGCCTGGCGCCCATCAAACTGGTTTTGTCAGGAGCACTTTTCAACCTCCAACTTTGTTCCCAGGCTGAAAAGCTGGCATGGCATTTACTTAAAAAAACAAACCCAAACAAATAGGAGCAAGTTTCTGACCTCAGGCTTGCCTCTCCCTGCTAATCTGATTCCTTTTAAGGGTAGGAGCTGGTGGCTAACATGATTTCTAGTGAAACCCTGCGTGCAGCTGAGCGTGTGGGGCTTTGTGGGGGCTGGCGCTACAGATGTCACGTCGTAGCAGCCCCGTATCCAGTGTCTAGAAAAATTCCTTGACGTGTCTTTTGCTTCCTTTATATTGTCATGTATCTGACCATCGCCGATGTGCCTTTTTAAAGTTGGGTGCATGTCCAATGTGAACAGGAAAGTTTAACTCTCATGTGGTCCCTAAGAGCTCAGTTTGACCTCTGGCTTGGCCGCATCTGTCCTGGTCCTTCCTGTGTCAATTAACCTTAGGATAAAGAGGAGCTTCTGCATATGAAATCAGGCTGGTTTTGCGACTTGAGTAATCCCTGAAATCTTTCCTTCTACGATCCAGCCCTGAGAGATCACAGAATCGTAGGGGTTGGAAGGGACCTCAAGAGATCATTGGGTCCAACCCCCCTGCCAAAGCAGGTTCCCTAGGACAGGTCAGTGTTCAGACAGCTCTTGAATATCTCCAGAGAAGGAGACTCCACAACTCCTGTCCCAGGGCTCTGTCACCCTCACTGTGAAAAAGTTCTTCTGCATATTGGTGCAGAACTTCTGTGCTCCAACTTGAGGCCATTGCCCCTTGTCCTGTCCCCACAGACCACTGAGAACAGGCTGGCCATTTCCCCCTCTGTCCCACACATCAGATATTTACAAACATTGATCAGATCCCCTCTCAGTCTTCTTTTCTCAAGGCTGAACAGCCCCAGTTCATTCAGCTTTTATGAGATGAGATATGTCCTCTCAAAAAAAAAAAACCCCACCAAAAAAACCCCATGGTTTGCAGGGGGCTTGGTCTTGCTCCTGCAAATGCTGCAGTCGAGCTGTTGCCTCGCAGGAGCTCGTCATGGGCCAACCACATGGAGTTTGTAATAAAGAAAACACAAAGGGTGCCTAATCTGCTAATAAGATAAAGCCATCTCCAGGGAGGAAAGTGTCTTAATGCCCAAATCCTACAAGTTTTGGTCCAAAAAGAATTTTAAAGGAATATGAAAATATCACAGCTCTTCTGAGGTTTGCTCTGGGGGAATACGTTTTGCTAGCCAACGTTGTAGAATGGCTTTTATTCATCCAGAGGCTTGTGGCTGTGTACGTTGGCTACACAGCCCTGTGTGGCAAGCTGCAGTAGAGGCTGGGGCACGTGTTTTATGCAGGCACCGTAGTGCCTTCACGGTGCTTCTACTACTTTGGTTCTTGGGAAGTGCCGGGGCTTGGAGGGGATGATGAAACCCTCTGTGTGGGAGCACGGAGCAGTGAAAAGCTTTCAGGTGAAGAAGCTGCTGAAGCACTCAAACCTTCCCGCAGGCCCTTTGCGAGCAGCTAGGAAATTGGGGTCTTCTGCACCCCTTATCCACACACATCCTGCTGTGAGGTTCCTGCATGGACATTGAGGGTTCCCAGCCATGTCTAGGGGCTACTGGAAGTGGGATAAAACCACATCTGAATTGACCACCAGTATGTCAGGGTTCTCTCAGATGGCTTTTTTTTTTAGTACTGATCTAATACATAACTGTCTTAAAAAACATATTCTAGTGTGTGTTTATTGCACGTATTCTCTGGTGGAGGAGCGTTGTTTGGCTTGTGATGGGCAGGATTGGTTACGCAACATTGTTTTTTCCTTCCTGATGGCTGGAGGAACACGGGGCTGCCTCTGGGGTGGATATCGGCCCCTATGAATTTAAAATTCAGTTTCCATGACTGACAGTCGCTTTCTGAGAACTCTGTTGCCCGTCAAACTCAATTGCTCAAATGTCTGTGGGAAACTAGGGGTGGTATGTGAATGTGGCCTCAGCAAACTCATTTTAAAGAATGCAAACCGATGTTCTCTGGAGGCACAATGAAGCGTTTCTGCATTATTTGGCTAGAGTGAGTGGCATAAACCTGTTTGCTCTTTCTTTTTCTGTCATCAAATTTTAATGACAATGTTATTTTTATTTATATATAGATATATAGTATTAAAATCCCCATGGTGCCCAGAAAGACCTTTAATCATCTAGACCCATGTAAGCAGTGAACGCTTCAGGCAAAAGCCAAGCTACTACATTTGCACTGCAGCCACAGTTTTTCCTCCTAAAAAGCTTACCTGAAGAAACTGCCATGCTCCATTCTTGTTCTTGGTCTGCCTGTGCCTCTGCTGCAGCAGGTAACCTAATGACTGAGGTTCTGAGCTTCATTCACAGATGGGTGCAAAGGCTGGCATCAGCCCTGTACAGCATCCCTCCTGTAATCCCTGCTGGGAGGAGGTGGCAAAGTTCTTTGGGGCTGTTAGAGGTCTTAGTGGGGAAAGAGAGAAGAGGCTGAATTCTCCCCTGACTCCGAAAGGTAGGAGTTGACCAGTCCCTCTCCTAATGTTTCTCACTGCAAACCAGTCTTCACCACAGATGGAAGCTCCTTGTAGCTTGACCAGCTCTTTCAGCTCTGAGAGCTGGATGTGATGTGAACTTGGTATGGAGCTCCACACTCTACATTGCACAGGTATTGCTTTCTCCTCCTTCCCCTCGCTCCCCTTTCCCCAATCTTTAACAACTTCCAGCTTAATTTTATAGCCCTGGAGAGGGGCTGCCTGATTTGTTGTTTGCTTGGGTTATCTATCTATCTATTTATTTAAACAGGCACTGCTGCCCTTTTCTATTACTGTTTTTGCTACTGGGAAAATTCTGATTTTTGTGCACCTGGTGATCCATTGTTCACTGGGTTGGGAGAAAAGCATCAGACTGCCCTGGGAGCTTTACTGAGCAGGGAAAGCCAGCGGTGGGATATGACTGAATTGGTGATGCAGTATCCCTTCAACTGCCTCTCAGCTTCATGACAGTTCTTCAAGTCATTCTTCCTTCCTTGGATGAGTAGAAGATTGGGTGCCAGCTACTCTTGGGCCCAGGAAGAGAGAGGTGGTGTGCTGTCTGTACCGCGATTCTCCTTCTGAACCTGGGTTCCTTAAGACCCTGGGCATCCCTTTGGCTATGCTGCGATGTGGCAGAGAGCCTCCCAGGGGAACAGCAGTGGCAGAGGGGGCTCCCCTGGGGCCAGCAGTGCCCCTTGTGCCTGACTGAGCCTTCATTGGGGGGTGGCAGGAGCGGCAGAAGCGGCAGAGGCAGGAGAGCTGTGGCTCCATGACTCTTACTGATGGTCCTCAGTGCTTGCTACTGCTGTGCATCAGGCTCTCTGCTACACTATGCTGACTTTGTGAATTGTGAATTTCTGCATTTTTTCATATTTCAGCCCTTTGCAGTCCAGTCAAGCGTGTTCCTGTGAACACACAGTGCTTTTATTTGGTTTTTGGATCTTCTTAATTCCTTGGCCTCAGTAATACTTCATGGAAAAGTGATTGAGGGGAGATTGTGTAGCCTGGCATCTTTTTACCCTTCCCCTCTTAAGTCTTCAATCTTTACCAGCTTTGAGCTTGCTTGAGCATTGCCTTGCTCACGTATTCTGAAAGAGGAAGCAACTTGCCTGACCCAGGGGCTCTAGATCAGCAATTACTTTTAAGTACTTTTCTTGGTTTCTCCCTCATTTGCCTCTTGGCCCACTCAGCTGTCCCACTGTGCAGTTTGGAGAGAGGAGAAGGAACTACATGCACGACCTTGTCTCAATTCATTACTTTGTTAGTTTTGGCATTCTATGCATTTTTTTAAATATAGCTTTTCCTTTTATAGGATGAAGCATTTCTGTTTTAAGAGCTTGGAGAGACTCACGTTCCCCTGTTCTCCTATCTTAGGCTCTGCAGCTGGTCAGCACAGGGCTGTGGATCAGAACTGGCTCCTTCAGGCACCAGTTAAGAGGAGGTGATGCCGAAATGGTTTGAGTTCTGCTGACCAAGGAGACAACTGGGGCTGTTAAATGCTGTCCCCAGCTCTTGCTGGAGAGTTTGGTTTCGAGAGGCTGAGGACCCCAGCAGGTATGACTCTGGAGAAAAGAGGGACAGGAGCAGAATGAAAAGTTTTCATGTGTTTTCTTGCTTCCACCTCAGAGCGTTGTCTTTGTAATGCTGCCACTTAAAGATTGAGTGCCTACCCAAGGGCTGAATTTCACAAATAACCTTGATTTAGGTCTCAGCTATAAGATTGTCCCTCCACCCAGCTGGTACAAAGCAATAAATAGAAAATCTCTCTGAAATGATGGGCCAGCCTCTCTGCTTGTTGGCTGGAGTGTATGTGCTCCTGTTGTGGTGTGACAGCCTGGCCAGTCTTGACAGTGGATCCCAGGAATCACAAGTTTATGCTCCGTCAGCCAGCGCAAACACCTGCCCATCAAGTATTCCCCACTTGTTACACCTAGAAGACAGAACCGGGGAGGCATTAAGAAATGGGTGTCAGGGAGAGAGGATCTGCTTTGATGTGTGTATTCTCTGGGCTGGGAGGCAGAGAGCTGGGATGGCTGTACTCCTGTGGGCTCAAAGACCAGCGAAACACTGCCTGTGAATATGTGTGCATTGTAGGGGTCTGAAATGGCATAGGGGAGATCCTTATCCTCATTTTTCAGCTATGCCTTGCTTTCCAGTGGAGGGACAAATACTTCCAAGTGTCTGTAGCATGGAGGCTTTGAAGTTTGGGCTACGGCTTGTTACAAACCAAGAATGGCTTATTGAACAAGGCCAGGGTTAGTGCTTGAGTGGTCCTACAAAACAGTGATGTCACTCAATAGCCAGGTATTTCAAGAGGGGGTGATCTGCTGTGAATATGCTTTAATAAGCTCCTGACTTACTCCTTGTGTATCTCTCCTGGTGAGGTGGCACGCTAAAGGGCAGGCATGCTCTGGGCTGTGCCTGTGCCAGGTCTGCAGGGGTAATCCTACCTCCTTGATGCATTTTGTGGCTGTGGGTGCTCAGGTGGCATTGCCGAATCACAGCAGAGTAGGGTTTGGAAGGGACCTCTGGAGATCATCTAGTCCAATGCCCCTCCCAGAGCAGGATCACCTAGAGCAGGCTGCACAGGACAGTATCCAGATGGGTTTTGAATCTCTCCAGAGGTGGAGACTCCACAGCCTTTCTGGGTAACCTGTGCCAGTGCTCTGTCAGCCTCACAGTAAAAGTTCCTTCTCATGTTTAGGTGGAACTTCCTATATTCAAGTTTGTGCCCGTTGCCTCTTGTCCTATCACTGGGCACCACTGAAAGAAGACTGATCCCATCCTCCTGACACCCACCACTCAGGTATTTAAAAGCATTGACAAGATTCTCCCCTCAGTCTTCTCTTCTCTAGGCTTAAGAGTCCAAAGTCCCTCAGCTTCTCTTTGTAAGAGAGATGTTCTAGTCCCCTAGCATCTTCCTTTCCAGGCTGAAAACCCCCAAACCAAGAGTCCTTAAGTGGTCTCTGCAATCTTTAACACAGTTAAAGGTCCTTGTCCTGGTATCCTCATTGAATTCCAGTTTAATTCTTTATGCCCCCTCTCAGGCTCCTTGCTGGGACTCAGTGTTTTATTGGTCTCCAGCTTCCCAGCCTACAGAGTCCCATGAGATGGGAGACTGTGTGGATAAAGGAAGGAAGGGCACTTCCTTTGGGTGGACAGGGGGATCTGAAGTCGGAAGGAGGGAGCCTGTGAAAGTCAGAAAGTGGGAGCAAGGGATGAAGTTCAGAGGACAGGCGTCAGCCAGGGGAAGGCAGGGTATTCCTTGGGCTGGACAACTACATCTTAAGAGCACTGAGTACCCGCAGGGACTCTCTGCAGAGATGCTTAGTAGTGGATTTTCAGTGTCTCTCAAGACCTTTCTTTTTACAAAGCCTTCCAGGGCCCCATTGCTGCACTGATGAGCCATCAGATGCTCAGGGGACAGGTTTTGCTGCCCTTTTCCTGCCAAGTTGGCCTTGTGTTGCAGGCAGTTGCTCCAGGTACATGTGCGCTAGAGGATGCAAGGAGGGAGTGTTTCCATCGCAAGAGGATGGAGGTTCTGCTCACTGGCCAGCTCTTCCCAGTCTCCCTTGTTGTAATTTAGAGGCAGGCAGGGAGCTGGAGGGGGTTTCTGTGAGCCCGTCAGTCATTTCCCAGAGTTTATTATTTATCCCCCTGGCCGAGCCCTCCCCTCATCCCTGCCACTCTGGGCAATGGGAACTTTTGTGATCTCTGAGCGGTAGGGGCTGGCAGGCAGCCTGATCCATGCAAGCAGCTCGTTCCCAGCCATGTGAGAGGAGAAACATCAACAAAGGAGAGATGGAGTTAGAACTTTATTAGGAGAAACCTAGGCATGTTTGACTAATGTCTCACATTAACAGAGCACGCATGTATTTTCAGGATTAAAAAATACACATATATAAAAAACCCAAACCAAACAACACCTTACAAACCAAAACATGTTTCCCTCCCCCCCCCCCCCCCCCCCCCCCCCGTGTGTGTGAGTGAGTATGTATGTATATGTATGGCAAACTGTACCAAAGCCAACTGTGTATCAGGAGCAAGGATTCATGGCCCCTTTCAGTAGTGCCTAAGAGAGGGAATGGCTCAGTCCCCTCCTAAGTTGGTCCCAGGCCATTCGCTCACGCAGGCCAGTGTTGGGAAGCTGTGGCCCATGCATGAAAGGGCAGCGTGGGGTAAACAACAGGGAGCAGCATAGCTCTGTTTAGCAGCTCTCCAAGGAGGGATGCCAGCTCTGCAGTGAGAGAATGTGTCTGGAGCAGGAGCTGCCTGCACATCTTGCCCACCAGACTCCCTGTGCAGTGTTGGGCCCAAATGGCTGCTCTGAGAGGCTATGCTGGCGGAAAGAGCTGGTCCACGCGTGGTTTCTTATGCCATATGTGCTAGGGATGGAGTGGAGGTGAAGATGACCTGATGGCAGGACAGGGACTTGCTGAGAGGGCAAATATCTCTGCTTGGGAGAGCAGCCAAGGCCTGAATGATGTGCAGGACTTGGAGAGGACTCTTGCTCTTTGTAAAAGATGCTGAAGTGTTTTGGTAGGTTAGAGGGAGAAGACACAGGCTGTACCTCTTCTGCAGACCAACAGAGGATTTGGGTTTTTTTCCCCCCCCCACTCTGGTTGGCAGCTAAAAGCACCTTCTCAGCAGCAATCATGTTGCTTGAAAGATGATTTTCAAAAGGGGAAAATCACTTTGATTTCACGCAGTAATTCTTCCTTTTTTACTAGTAAGATAGTTGTGCTCAGAGGAGAGCCTCATACTGTTTATGGGCATCTTGCTTAGAATTGATGACATAAGTATCTTGGGAAAATTCCTCAGTCTCCATCAACTGATCATCCCAGTGATATCCCTGGGCCCCAGGGCCAGTCTGTGCTGGATTAGGAATAAGGAGAGGATTCCAATGTTAGACATGAGGCACCATGGGTGTCCTTATCTACGTGGAAGAGTTATATACAGTGTCAAAAAATTCAAGTAGGATTTATTGAACAGGTAAACTTGCCTAAAATACCTGGACTCAGGTAGAGGAAGGGAGGGTCAGAAAGAGTGAGAACAAAGCAGATGAGAAGGTCTGTCTTTCGGAAAGCCTACTGGTGTGTTTCTGCTCCCTGCAGCTGAGAGAAGCTGCAGCTCAGAATAATGTCCAGGCTGACGTAGTAATAAATGTTCAGTAGACACCAAAGAAGATACAAGGGGGTTGAGGTTCAGTCGGTCTGTTGAATGCAGTGTCGCAGTGGACACCCTCTGGGCAGCCTCAGGAGTCTGCTGGCCTGTTCTCTGCCAGGCTGAGGATGGCGAGTCTCTTGTCCCTGTGGGTCCCATGATGAAAATGTGGCTGAGACCTGCACCTTGAGATCGGTGCCACTTTTCAGTGTGTGTCTCCCAGTGGCTGCCCCTGCCGTAAGCTGTGAGGGGGGCAGTCTGCAGTGTTACGCTGATGCTCACTGAAAAGGAGCAAAAGGGCGTTGAACCAGAGTAAGGTTAGTGGTGAGAGTCTGGGGTCCCCTCTGCAGAAGTTTTTACTGAGTGCTGAGACTGCTCCTCCCCCTCGTCCCTCCTGGAGGCAGGTCACACGGACAAATCATCCGACCTTGCCTTGCTGCTGGCACGGCTGGTCTTGCTGAACCGGCGCTTCTCATTGAAGTAGTTCTCAGGGAAAGCAGGTGCCCCACATTCGTTGGCCACCTCTGGGCTCTCCACGTAGCTAGATTTAAGGAAGGGCCCTTCACCAGCAGCATCCTCCTGGCCATGGACCCTCTCGGTGGCAAAGTTGGCAGTGTTCTGCTGGGAGGCCATCTTGTTGCTGAAGGGGCTGATGAACTTCCTGTTGGGACTGGACAGGCACTGGTTGAAATCTGGTGGGGGAGTGTACATCTGGGCCCTTTCTGCTTGCGGGGCGGACTCCAGTCTGGCGGGGGCTGTGCTGGGGCTGGCCTTGTAGGACCGGGAGCACCTCTCTTTGGCTTTCTTCCAGCCCAAGTGGTACAGCTCGGCCAGACTGAGGAAGAGGGAGAGCACCGCCACAGCCAGCATGAAGACGATGAACACGTTCTTTTCCGTGGGACGGGAAACGTAGCAGTTGACGGGGTGGGGGCAAGGTGCCCGCTGGCAGATATACAGGGTCTCCAGGAAGATCCCATACAGGATGTACTGTCCCACAATGAAGGCCACTTCCATGGCGGTGCGAATCAAAATGCTGTAGACGTAGGTGTTGAGAAGACTTCCCCTGAGTATGATTTTGCCTCCTGATTCATCCCAGCAAGATAGCTCAGCCTTCTCTGCCACGGGGCACTTCTGCTGGTAGTATGTGTCACCATTGTTTTTCATCTCCTGGGCTTCTAATTCTGCCTCCTTCATCTTCCTCTTCTCCTCCATTCGCACCGTGTGCATCGCATGGCCCATGTACACCAGAGATGGGGTGGAGACAAAGATGATCTGGAGGACCCAAAACCGGACATGGGAGATGGGGAAAGCCTTGTCGTAGCAGACATTTTCGCAGCCAGGCTGCTGGGTGTCGCACATGAAGTCAGACTGCTCGTCCCCCCAGGAGGACTCAGCTGCTGTGCCCAGCACCAGCATCCGGAAGATGAAGAGCACAGTCAACCAGACTTTCCCCACCACTGTGGAGTGTTTGTGGACCTCTTCAAGGAACTCTCCCAAGAAACTCCAGTCTCCCATTTCTGCTCACCAGGAGGGGTGAGAAGATTCGAAGGCAGTACTGGATGCAGCCTCTGTGGGAGAAAATAGAAGAGAGTGATTCTAAGGAGAGTTAGGAAATGCCTAACTGGGAATGCACAGAGCGAGATGGTTTGGTTTGTGTCAAAGGAAATGTTTTATATTTGACCTGAAATGAGTGAGATCTGGTTTGCTGAAAACAATGTGGGTTGATGGGGGCTTTTGGGGGTTTTTTTTGGGTTTTTTTTCAGCTACTGAAATGAAAAGTGATCTTTTTAGCATAATCTAACTACAACCTGTTAAACAGTCTCCCAAAATTCTGAGGGCGAGCCACTTTGTTTTCCTGGTTCAGAAAGTCTCTTCACTGCGGTCTGCATATCGCATCCTCTGTGGACTGTGCACTTAAAGCAGCATTCATCTGCCTTTGAACTGTGCTCTGGGAAATCCTCGATGGGCTGATCCCCTTGGAGGTAAGACTGGAGTTTACAGCTTGGTCTGAGCATGCCTTGGCACTTTGATATGTCACCTTTGTGTAATACCTGCACCAACAACTGGGACTTGAAAGCGCTCAAAGCTCTGGGCTTCATTTCCAAGCTTGATGCCACCACTGAGAGAAAAGCAGAGGAACCTCTCCTGCTGCTCACCTGCCCCTTGCCTGTAGGTTTTGCTCCAATTTTTCACCATCTCTGGTTGCAAGTGTTTCGTTTACAAGCTGCAAATGTTTTGGGGAGTGTAAAGGCTTTGGTGAACTATGTCAGTCCTGTAGAACTGATCTGCTGCTGCCCTGTCAGGCCTCTCAGAGGGAACTGCTGCAACATCTATATGGTGGGTCTCACTCCTCTTAAGCTCTGAGACAAAATGCACAGTTCAAATGACACAGACAAAGAAAATATCTTAGTTGATGTGGTGGTATTGGATAGGTGGTCGGACGATGATTTTAGAGGTCTTTTCCAACTTTAGAGGTTCTATGATTCTGTGAAAAGCCTCCTTTGAAATGCCTCCCAAGGATGAGCAGCTCCTGGGAACTGCTCCTTGTTAGGTGGTCTGATGAGAGGAAAGATTTGGTGAGCTGGTAGTAAGATTGCAATGTGAGGGTGTAGGAGAGCCTGCTTCAGTTTTGTTTCTGACTCTGACAGACTGTTTCTCTCCAAGTCACTTAACCCCCTGGATGAAAAGAGGACTGTGGGTTTAATCCATCTTTTCCAGGGCTCTGTGGGAGTGCCAGAGCAATTGTTTGATCCAGTTATACTTGCTGTGCTTGCCTTCCTGGGGCACTGCAGAGCTCTCCCTTGTGCCTGAGTTAAGGGCTGGGTGCTATAAAAGTGCACGGTATTACCTTGGAGATAATGTTCTCCTGCAGTCACTCGTTTTGAAAATATCCTTTTAATAAATAAATAGAAAACTTAATAATCATCATAATGAAATATTAAAGGCCCTAGACAAGGTAAATCCCAACACCGTAGGGAACAAAAGTATTAACTCTCCTTCTTTACTGTCCCCTGTCTTGTCTTTAAGAGCCAATTACTGTGACTGTACAGAGGAGGCTGTGGAGAGCAGACACGGTATAACGCTGAGGATTTACTGCAGCAATATTGTGGGGATTTCCTGCCAGCAAAAGCTGGAGAAGAGAGACAGACACTTGTTAAGGGAACAATATCCCCTCCTCTGGCTATGTGTGGGGTGTAATTTAAGGTAGCAGGGCACGCGATTGTTTCTGCTGTTGCCGGTGTCCGTCTGCGGGGATGGACGGGTCAGAGATCGAAAGTCGAATCCCTAAAACTCCTCGTGCTGCTGGGGGCTGCCCTGAGGAAAGGTGAGGGTTGCCCAGGTAAGGAGATGGGGAGGTGACTGCTTGCTGCCCCACCACTGAGTCGGAAGGGGCATGAGGAGAGGGAGAAGGGGCAGTCCAGGAAGCAGAGGGTGGGCTTTGGCTCTTCCCTGCTCTGGCAGGCGTGCTGCAGTCGCGCCGATGGTGAGATCCTGGGGGCTGCTCAGAGCACGCTGGAGCTTTCATCTGCTGCCAGCCCAGAACTGCAGGAGCAGTAACACAGAAAATAGACAGTCTTTCACACTCATCTTTGTCTGCACAGATAAAAACTGGTGACTCTGTGGGTCTGTCTGATCTTCTGAAAGGGCTTTGGTGCAGGTACTGCCTTCTGCAAAAATTAGCCTGTGGCTTCATTCTGCAGGCTCCAGGGGGTTGCATGCAGGCAGATAAATCAGTAATGGGAAACGTTTATAGATGGTTTCATTGAAATCAGGATTTTAAAAAAATTTTTTCCAGAGTGCAGACAAGGCAACCAGCTGCCTACAGTTCACTGTGCAGGTGCATCCCAGACAATACAGCACAGCACAGCACAACTGTAGGTGTGGAATATTCTTTCCCAAACAGTATGAACGATGGTGTGTGTCCCCATTTCTCCAGGTGAGTTTGTGGTGTTTGCAGGTGCCGCTCTTGTTTCTGCAGTTGCCAGCTGACAGCTGCATTTTCTTGATTCACCTTGCTTGTTGGGATATAAATGAACACAGTTCTTCCTGGCTGTGCCAAGGAGGAGTTTTCCTCCCCGCCTCGCACACAGGAGGTCGCAGGCCGAGCCCCTCTTCCCATCAGTTCTACCATGTGCAGCTAGTTTGGGGTTTTAGTATGGCTTGTTTTCCCCAGGGAAGGGTCACCTGGGCACTTGCAAATTGTAAAAATCAGTGTGTACCTAACACAAAGTTTGAGAGGAGCCTGGAAATTAGAAAATCTTAATGGATGTGAGAGTAGTTTACCTGCCTCACACCTGCACAATATTTTCCAAAAGGAAAATATTCAGACGGATCCAAGTCTGGCAGCCATGAGGCTTCGGCCAGATATTGGGGCTGTTCCCCCTGCACTTCCTGCTGGTGGCTCTCCTGCGCAGGCTGTGTAAATGAGGGGCTGCCCCAAGCCCTGCATGTTGCCCCCTTCTGCTTCTGTCCCACAGACACGGGTGGCTGCTGCAAGTGGGCTGGCAACCACGGGAAAGCAGGTGTTTGGTATCAAGAGAAGGGGTTTTCCTGCCTTCCACGGTGTTTTTGGCTTAGATGGATTTTAGTTATAAGCAAGCTACTCTCGCAATGGCCATTCAAAGGCCTCCTAGAGCAGAAGAGAGCACCTAGCTCTCCGCTGCCAGCAAGTAAAGAAGGATTGCTGTCACCTCCTGACAGCTTTTCCTGGCTACGAAGGATTGCCTCTGACCTAGCCTTTCTCCTCAGGGCTTTGCTATTCTGGGGAATTTTCCATGCAGTTTCCTTTCCTCATTCCCAGACTGCCACTGTCCCCTCATGCTTTGACCTCTCGGCCTGTGAGCATCTGTGGCCTTTTATATTCCTGGTTTGGACTCAGTCAGATGAATCTTGTCTCGCTGTGGTGTGACTCGGCAAAAAACACCTCTGGGTATCTTCACGGGGCCTCAGCACCTGATAGCCAACTGTCTTGATAGCGGAGTCATGCATATTCATGCAGAGCCCTGGGGCTGGGCCACTGTCTGGCCGTGCTTCTGGCTGCCAGCTTTCTGTTGGGTCAACAAGGGAGCTCTGCACAGTCATGGGACCTCAGTGCTGGGAAACGTGTAGGTGACAAAGGCCAGCGTGGTCTGGCTCAAGCCCAGCAACACGATTGTCCCAGCTTAATCATCACCTGAAATGCTATTAAAGCTGGGGAGAACTGAGTATCACAGTGCAGGCTAGGCATGGAGTCTGTCCAGCCCCGGGCTGCCTTGTGACTGCCAAATTCCTTGATAAAAATACCCTAACAGAGATGGCACCTGCCAGCACGCCAGGCTGGGCTGCTCTGCGCTGTCCTTTGTTTGTTTGCTTTTGCTATATTTTTCTGTGTGAGGGGAAGTGCCCATCACTCAGAGTAGTTGTGCCCATCCTCTTCATGATGCTGTGTGCTCTGAATGGCTGGTGAGTGTTTTGCATCGCTGCTGCTTGCTCCAGCCAGTGTGCTTGTTCTGGGTAGAGCAGCTGGGGCTTTGGGAGGCAGCTTGGAAATTCACCCTGAAGAGGCAGGAAGGCTGTTCTTGTGCAGTCCTCTTCTTTATATGAGTTTATTTCCCATGAAGTTTTAGAAAGAAAGTTTTCCCCCCTTCAGAGGACAGGCATGACTATCAGCAGTGGTATAAATAGCTGAGCTTGACACTTCATGCTAACTTTTCCCACAAGGAAGGTGACAGGAGGTCGTCATCTCTGCAGGATGTTTCTAAAATAGAGTGGAGAGCCTGATTATGACACTGTTTCTGCTCTCCCTCACTGGGCTCACCTCTTTCCCTTGCCAGGTCCCAGGCGCACGGAGCAGCTCTCTGAGGAAGGCCCCTTCTTGTGGGGGAAGTGTGCTTCCTGGGCGGGGGGGAAGTAACAAAGTCAAGGCTGTTGTATTTTGCCCCATCTGCGTGTGTGGTTTGCACAGTTGCATACAGATGTGTTAACTGATTGTTAATGAGATGCCCCCGTGACCTAGAAGGGTGAGGCCCAAGATGTCATGACATGGGGCAGTGTGGGGAGGCCACGCAGCATATCCATCCCTTCTGAGCTCCTGAATGGGGAGGCAACCACCTCCTTTGGTCACTGGGCATGTGAGAAGTGACAGCCCCATGCAGTGGGGTGCCCAGGCCAGCTCTGGTATGGCCAGTGCCTACAAATTGTGTGTGGCCTTTCTTCCTCAGGCTGTGTCACCTAGCAGGTCCAGGCAAGCATGTAGCACAAGAGAGCTACTTTGAGGGAGGGGGGCAGAGATCTTTTTCCATATGTGGACAACCATCAGGCTGCAGCCAGACCGATCATAGAATCATAGGGGTTGGAAGGGACCTCGAGAGATCATCAGGTCCAACCCCCCTGCCAAAGCAGGCTCCCCAGCACATATTGCACAGATAGGCGTCCAGACGAGTCTTGAATATCTCCAGAGAAGGAGACTCCACCACCTCCCTGGGCAGCCTGTGCCAGGGCTCTGTCACCCTCACTGTGTAAAAGTTCTTCCACATGTTGGTGCGGAACTTCCTGTGCTCCAATTTACAGCCATTGCCCCTTGTCCTGTCCCCACAGACCACTGAAAAGGGGCTGGCCAATTCCCCCTGCATCCCATACTTAAGATATTTATAAACATTAATAAGGTCCCCCCTTAGTCTTCTTTTCCCCAGACTGAACAGCCCCAGCTCACTCAGCCTTTCCTCATACGGGAGATGTTCCAGTCCCTTAATCATCTTCATAGCCCTTCTCTGGACTCTCTCCAGGAGATCCCTGTCTTTTTTATACCAGGGAGCCCAGAACTGGACACAATACTCCAGGTGGGGCCTGACCAGGGCAGAGTAGAGGGGGAGGATCACCTCCTTCGACCTGCTGGCCACACTCCTACTGCACCCCAGGATCCCATTGGCTCTCTTAGCCACCAGGGCACACTGCTGGCTCATGGCCAACTTGTCATCCACCAGGACCCCTAGGTCCTTCACAGAGCTCTTCTCCAGCAGGTCATCCCCCAGCCTGTACTGATTCAAGCGGTTATTCCTTCCCAGGTGCAAGACTGGGACCTGAGCAGTCCCCACACTGCAAAACGATGCTCGTGCCGGCAGACACACGGGAAGGATGCCTTCGGCTCTGCGCTGCAGGTTAGCTGCTGCTGCTTTGCTCTGCAGATGTCCATTTCTCTTAAGGATCTCTAGCCTCCAGTGAGTAGTAGCAGTACCAGTAGTAGTAGCAGTAGTCCAGCCTCACAGCATCCTGTGCAGTGCAGATGCTGTCATCTTTATCTCACAGGTGGTGATCACTGGGGTACGGAAAGGGCAAACTGCTTGTTTGAGGCAGCAGTGTGAGGACAGAGCTCAGGGGCTGTGACTTGCAAACTTGAGTCCTTTTTTCTACACAGTGCTACCTCTTAGGCTTGGGGACAACGACATAAGGCTGCTGCTATGGCACAAGAACCTCTGCTTCCACAGACCACAGCCCTTCTCTCCTGTGCCCTGGGACAATATGGTCTTAGTCACCTGAAAGAAATCCTTCTCATGCTACCCTTCCACAGCAGGTACACCTGGCAGAACCAGAGGGGTTTTTTTGGGTTTTTTTTTTGGGGTGGGGGGGGAGGGGGGGAATCGGTGCTTTTCTAAGAGATGAACATCTTGTTATTATTGACAGAGCCCACAGCTGTGGTCGGTGCCCAAAAGGAAGAAACAGCTTTTTCAGTGTATATATACAATGGTCCTTTGTTGCCAGGAAGCATTTTGGGGGGTACACAGCTTACAGTTTACAGATTAATCAAGTTAGAAATGCCCTGTCCAGCACAGGTGTGATGCTTTGACTTCCAGAGGCTTTTCAGGGCTTTGTGACATAGATCAGTGCTAAAGCCCACCTCAGCATGTATCTTTTCAGAAGTTCACCGTTTACTGATGTTGTCTCCTTCGTGTGCATATACAGTAGGCAAGCAGTGACTGGTTAGGCATTGCTGTCCCAGCACCATCCTTTTGGCTTCATATGTGCATGCATGTGCTTATGATAAGTTTCTGCCTGAAATGGGCCAGTTCCTTAGCCAAACTTGTGCATGAATCTGGACTACATAGGGTTGTACTTCTTTATGATTTATATATGTGATGTATATGAAGAAAGAAGTCTGACATGTTTGCATTGTTTCCTTTCTAGCTCCTTGGGCTCAAAGTCCTATGCTAGATCAGTATCAGGGAGCATGACTTTGACTCCAGTGCTCAAATCTCATGGGAAAGGCGGAGCTCCATGCTAACAGCTCCTGTCCCAGAAGGCAGCCATCCAATGTTTCTCATCTCTCTGCTCCTCCTGCGTTTACTGCGATTTATGGAAGAGCCATGCTGGTATCTAGACCGCTGGCCCTGCTTGCAGTTGCAGACAGCTTGTTACTCCTTCGTGTGGTATGCTATGCTTTTCCTCTCCTCTCCAAATGCAGAAAATCTCAGAGCTCACAAAAATGAGAGTGTGTGAGAAGATAAGGGAGTTGAATGACCCGTCACCTCCTGAACACACTCCCGCCCTGACGCACACAGACAGAGGGAGATCACTCAACACCTCCAAGCATGTACATCAGGAATGTGTTACACACACGGAGGTGACAGTATTATGTAGAATATTTCCATCTGAAGTGGTGGTGGGAAGCTGCAGACTCAGTTAGCTGAATTTTTATTACTTGTCTCTCCAGACCACCTCATGCTTTTTGCTCTCCTTGGTCAGGGTCAAATTCTGCTATCATATCTCCAGGCGTTAGGGCCAAGGTCTGCCTGATGTAGACGCAGGAGACCAAGAACAGAAAAGATCTTGAACTGAAGTGAGTAGAGCTGAGCAATAAATGTGTCTTACTGTGGTTGAAAAGCCTGCATCAAACAGTTATGTTATAGTGGTATCCAGGCTGACGTTTTGCATGCAGGAAGCACCTTCTAATTCTCTTGGGATTATCTCTGAGCCCTGGAGAAGCGTGGGCCTTACACAGCTCAACAAATACAACAAAATGACTTGGGATGAGCTAAATAAAGGGTCACGTGTGCTTCTTGCTAGGAAAGCCCCATCAATTCTTTCTCTGGTGAAAATGCTGCGAAGCTTACTCCTTAGTGCACAGGATGAAGAGCATCCAGTTCAGGATTACAGCGCTTTGGTGCTCTTTACAATTTCTTTATCCTTCCTATGTGAATTTATTTTACATATATATATTTATATATATAAAGTGCCTATCACCGTATTAATAAACCTGATGCCAAATGGGGCAGGCAAGAGGACAGCCAAACAGGGCAGAGGGAGCTCTGGAAAACAGAAATGTGCTGGGAAATTTGGGGACTGCTGTAGTAAAGCAGTTCCTGAGATCTGCTGAGAGAAGCTGATCTTAAGCACTGCAGGAAGCTGGTATAAGGAGATGTGGAGGTGATGGGATGCATCACAGTGGGTCCGATACAGCAGCCCAATCCTGTCCATGTGGTTTGAGCCTGGTTCATGGACTGCATGTGATGCAACTTGTTATACTCTTGAAATAGTATAGTAGTGAGAGAAGAAGAGGGCTTTCATGCATACTTTTCCCATCCTTTCTTCCCTCTTCTCCCCGCAGTGTCTCCCCGCATGTCGTGTCCCTGTTGCTCTCCTACAGTCATGCTCCCCCTTGCAGAGCCTCCCCTCAGCTTTTTGGCAATTTTGGCCACTTAACTCTCTCCAGCACCCAGATTGCTAATGCTTTCAGCTTTAGAAAGGGGAAATTTTCTGTAACTATCTACTTCCCCCTTAGTACTATCTTGTCAAATCTCATTTCTTCCTCCTTTCCAGAAATCTGTAGGATCCTCCTTGCGCTCCAGCCTTATTGCTGCATCCTTGCCTCAAGTATTTAATTTCTCACTCGGGGCAAAGCCTGGCTACAGCATCTGAGTTGATCAGTTTATAGACTCTGTGTATGTACATACGTAAACATGCATTTTCCCCCTCCCCCTTAAAACCAGCCAATACTACATTTACAAAACAGCAGCAGTAGGGAGTTAGGAAATGCTGGAGTTACTGTTCTCTGTAATCTTAATTCAATCTCTTTGTGCCTGTGCCTCATAGCACAGGCACATAGTCCTTAACCACATCCTCACATTGTCACCTCATTCTTTGCACAGGATGCCTGCCTTGTTCTGTGCCAGCCTGCCTGGAGCTTTCTTGAACAGCAGCTATTCAATGTTTTGTTTTCTTCTCATTGTTCGGTGGGTGGCCTGTGCCTCATTTACTGTACATCATTCAAGTCCAGTTCTAAAGACAGAATTATTAGTTTCCTCATGGGTTTTCCTATGGCTTTCATCACAACAATATCTGATTGTTTCACAATCATTACTTTACTTATTTTCATTACCACCTGGAGGTGAGGAGATGGTATTAGATCAACTTTACAGCTGAGGAACTAAGGCGGCGAGTGATTAAGATAAAAAAAGTTCATTAATTTTGGAAGCTGTTTGGTGATGTTACTAATTGGGCTTTTTTTTCCAGCGTACTTGGCACTATATAACATATGTTCAAAGCAGAGCTCTGTCTGGTTAATGCTGGAGAGGGAGAATTTATCACTGGCAGCAGTTGGAACACTTCTAAGAAGTCAGATGTCCTCCAGAAGACGAGAGACACCACCGAGGGGGCATTTGTGAAGAAACATGGCTTAAGTGATTTGCCCCATCGTGACAGAGGAAGTTGGAGTAAGAAGCAAGAACTAACCCCCAGTCCTCTTGGATAGCTTTCTCTGGTTTTAAACTGGAGACAGATTTTTTTCCATCCCACTATTCCCTGCCTTCACTAGACATCCGAATGCCGCTGAAGACCCTGGAGCTCTGCAGCGGTCTCCCTCACTGGACTGCTTCGCTCCCCCAGCGACCCCATGCCCTGACCCAGGCACCTATCAGCGCTTCTGCCTCTGAAGGAGAGGAGTTTCGTATGGAAATTCTCAACTGTTCTCAAGGCATGTCCCTAACGACACAGATAATGAGGAAAGATGGAAATGTAAGTGTAAACCCCTTAGTTCTTACACAAAAACCCTCTGACCCCTCTTTAAAGATACACTGGAGACCGAGAGGCACGCACATCCTTACTCTTTACTTACTGTGTGGCATGAATCTTTCTGTGTTTCAGGAGAGAGCTGGCGTGCTAGAGTATTGTTCAGAGAGATCTGCCTGTTGCTTATCAGTAGCCATAAAATTGATGTGTGGGGTTTGGGGTGGGTGGTTTTTTTTTTTTTTAATCCCTCTTTATGAATTCTTAGCCCTTGAGGTTTCTCTGGTGCCTCCTGGGAACTGTTTCTTATTTTAAGCCTCTGTCCTCGTGCCTCATACAACAGCACCCGAGGTGTGGAGCAGGCTCTGAAATGTGCTCCCTAATGACACGGTATAGTGCTGAATTACTCATTCCTTCTCGTCTATTTTCAATGCTGCGAGATAAGTCAGAAAACAAGGGCACACGTGCAGGATGTGTGAAAGCTGTGTGAAGGTCAGAAAGAGAAGAGAGGCTGGGGTATGCAGTTCTGTATTTTCAGGCAAGGTTTAAATTTTTCATGTGCAAACCCGTAACACTGAAATATTGTCATAATATATACCGTTGAGTGGGGGGGAAAAAAAACCACCAAAAAACCACAAACAAAACCCCAAACCAAACAACCCCAAAGAGCTGTAGTAGCAGGAATACTTAACATAGTTCCCAAGCGACTGGAACCTGATTAGTATTTTAAAACCTGAAGCCTTGGAAATTCTCCTAAACTACTGTTCTGCCTCTGAGGAAAGGGGTAAGAAAGTAAGAAATCTGTGCTCTTCTTGGAGTAGATTTTGAAAAAGACCAACAAATGCAGATTTATTTGGGGGGAGGGGGGAAGGGGGCTTCCACTGCAAATCCTGAATACTGTGAGGCTTCCGAATAAGTTTAACCCGCTCCTAGCTGCACACACATATACACACATATATTACATGCATTAAGTTCTTTAGTCTTAAAGAGAGGATTGTATAGGCAGCAGTGAGGAAAACCTCTCATGTGTACTGCTTCACCAAGGTATTTTGACAGGTTTATTAGCATGAAGGAAGAGTTCAATGATTAAGGCTTGTTCAGCCCATGATTTCCTTTAGCTGAGGTTTGTCCAGAAATGCTGCTAATATGATCCTCTGATGCATTTTTATGGTACTTCAGGGATAGAGGCACTGCCTCAGTTTGTTAAAATCAGAGTGCCGTAAGGCTCGTTAGGCATGACAAATGGCCAGCAAAATGACCCTGTAGGAAACCAAAGGAGTCGCCGTGGATCGGAGGTGGCAATTATCAGGCAACCTTTACTCATGCTGCCATTGCTTCTTTCCAGGTGGATGCGTGGGGGTGCTGTGTTTTCAGCCTAGGCTATTTCAAACTTGTGGTGGCAGTGCTAGAAGTGTGAAATTAGGGAAATGCATTCCATTAATTTCTCCAAAGACAAAAAAGGGGGGAAAAAAAGTTAGGAAGGAAAATAAAAAGAGGCAGCAGCCGCTAGTGGGAAAGGGCATTTGTCCCTCTAGGTCTGCGTGCCTCTTGGCTGAGGCTGCCCTGGGCAGTGTTGGGATGGAGAAGAAAGGCATTCCCTTCCCGGCGAGAGCGGTACAGGGTGACCGGGAGGTACGAGTGAGGCGCTTCTCTGCATTTGAGTTACATTCCCAGGCTCCTGTCACAGACCAGCCAGGACACAGTAACTCTCAAGCAAAAAGGAAAAAGTGCAATATTTTGAAACCATCTTGCATGCTCTGGAGTATAGGAGGTTCATGCCGACACTTGATCAAGTGTTTATACCCTGAGAGCCTGTCATAGGTAAGAGCTCCCTTCACCACTCTCCCCTGAGCAGCCTGACAGCACGCTGACATGGGACCTGACAGAAACTGCAATTTGCACGTTATACTGTCTGTGAGGATACTGGGGGCTCTTAGCCTGCTTTCCCGGACACTGAAATCTCTGTGCTCATTGCAGGGAGGCTCCCTTGTCATCTCTGTGGCTGCCTGCGCCAAAAAGAGTTTAAGTTTTAAAGCGTCCCAAGCCTGTCTTGCTACTACTGGGAATATTCTGGAGAAATATTGAGAGAAAAAGTAAATTTCCTAACTAATTTTTAGCCATCCTACTTTTCCTGCCTCAGCACGTCCTCCTCTCTCCCCCATGCTGTTTTCCCCTTGAGTGCTACAGCTTGATCTCCCATCAATGCTTCTGCAGTTCTGGTGTTTTCCCCTCGTGGTTACTTACCTGATTTCCAGTATCTTGTCCTCTGTCTCCTTTCCTTGCTTTAGCACTTTCCCTCTCTGTGGTTGAGTTGGACTCCTTGCTCTTCTCAGTTGCTTGGTTTTATTCCTTTAATACGGTTCTCTCTCTCTTCCTCTCTTTTTCTCCACCCCCTTTCTGTGTCACTTTCTGTCTTCCCCACTGCCTCTCTCTGCCTTTCCCCCTCTTCTTTCTTCACCTACTTTTCTTGTCTCTCCCACCCCCTCCAGCTTAATCTTTCTATTTTCAAACCTAGTTTCCTGTTGTTTTTCCTTTAAAGACCATGGATCTCATTCCTCCCTCTCCGTTCTCAGCCTCTCCCTGTGCCACCCTCCCCATGCGACAGGATGCACTCTCTGCCGGCTTTGCACTGTCCCCTCCAGTTGCCACTGCTGCTGTTCCTCGCACCTCCTCCCCCAGATAACTTGTTCCTTGAACGAGGAGAGACAGGGCTGCCCCACAGTTACACCAGCCAGACCCTTCTTCTGTGCAGGACAAGGGCGAAGGGTATTTTTCTGACTACCTCAAGCTTAATCGGACAAAGCAGAGTTGATGTGGAGCAGGGTCCTCCACCTCTCCTGGACTTGCTTGGCTGGCTTGGGCCAGGGGCCCAGCATAGCTGGAACCTTGTCCCAAAGAGCACCTGATGCTTCCCGGGGGGTGGGGTTTGCAGGCCCCCTTACTGATAAATAGATAATAACTCTCCTGCCAGGAGAGGTGTTTCTTGACACCCGCCCCAACTCCCTGCACACAGTCTGATGCATGGGCCTTTCTAACAAATGCTTTTGGCACATCAAGTGTCCAAGGTTCTTGTGTTTCATGTACATGTCACGTGGGGGCTCTGATTCCTGCATATCAGGCCTCAGAGGGGAGGGTGAATTAGAAATGCCTTCTGGCTTTGGTAAAGGCTGCCCTCACAGAACCAGTATCTGGGGACTGAGGTTTGTGCAGAAGACTCTGCTACCCTGAGATCTGTCTTGCTGCACACAAGATTTGCTGGGTGTCCCTCCAGTGACCCTTCCCATGCTGGACATCTCCCATCCAGAACATACTTGCCCTATGTGGCAGCTAGCATAGATCATGAAATAAAAGCAGTCTGGAGACCAAAACACGGGGCTGGCAAACTCTTCAAATCTAACCCTTGTTCTCCCACTCATTTAGGGCTCCCTTCAGTCACAAGGCTGGACGCCAGCCCCCGCAGGGCCAGTGCTGTGTAGAGGCTGCCTCTGGAGGCACATCCTATGCGGGCCCTCACTCTGAGGTGAAGAATGTGACTCCTTTTCTAGAGAGCCGAGTCCTCACTGGTGATTAGTGCAGGGCATGTTGTGCACAGTGAATTCACACAGTATCTCAGTAAGAAACCCGTGGTCATTTGCTGCTTCATTTCTAACTGTACTGAAAGGCCGTCTGGGATTTCAAAGAAATGAGAATGTTTCTGGAGTTGTTTTTCCCTCTCCTGCCTGGCAAATGTACACCTGTGAGAAAAAGGAGAGTATCATTGTGTTCTTTTGTCTTTCTGGAGTAATTTCTGTAAAGCATTATAAAGTCCTCTTGATTTTACGCCAATGAAACTGCCAAGGACTTCATCACAGAAGTATCCAGAAAAAGGTGTTAATAATACAGACCTAGCTCGCAGCGGGCTTTGGGATAGGCTAGCAAAGGCTTGTCAAGTGTTTCTCATGTGCTGTAGAGAGGCAGTTCCTGTGGGAGAGTGGTCTGAAATGTGATCTCCTTCCTGTGCGGCTAACATTTGGCTCTACACGCAGGGGGACTGGGTCTCATTCTTCTCCCTGCTCGCTCCTTTCTGTTTCCCATCCTACTACTGTTCCTGAGTGGCATCCCTGTTTTCATGTAATCTTTGAATCATGCAGGTACAGTCTAGATCTGTTGAGTGAATCAGGGCAGAAGGTTTCTGTCCAATACATGCATCATGCACCAGGTAAATGTTAATGGGCTTTTTGTTGTTGCTGGCAACTGCTTGGATTTTGATGCACAGAAGAGAAATGGTGAAGGCAGACTAGGAGGTAAAAGACAGGAAGGCGAGCAGAGATGTATGGATGCCCCAACCAGCGCATCAATGTGTTGTCCTCCTTCCCTACTGTACCCTTCTTGAGTAAAAGCAGAGGTGTCATGGCAGCTTCTCCAGTTCTGCAGCTAGAGAAATAGCTGTTTTGCCTACTGGTAAGCTGGGAAGAAGGATTTTTCCTCCCCTCCCCAAGAGACTGCTATGCAAAACTTGTGAGACTTGAGTGAGGAGAGCAAGTGGAAGAGGATGCTCCCCCAGAGGGTGGGAATGAGGAGAACAGCTGACAGCTTGCCATGTGCAGCTTGCAGGTCTCAGCAGTTTGTGGTGCTATGGAACAGATTTTGAAGGAAAGCAGAAGTGAAGAAAGGAGAAAAATAGGACAACACGTACCATCTTTTGATCAAAAGTAATTGACTTTCTTAAGGTAACATTCCTGACCCTTTCAGTAAAGGAAACATAGGAGACCTTGTCTACCTGGACTTCAGTAAGGCCTATGAAACGGTGTCCCAGAGGAAGCAAATTAGTGGAGAATATTCGGCCAAAGAAGACAGGAATTATTAGAGGAACCCTCAAGTGGGTAAGAGACTAACAGAACTGAGACACCAGTTCCCTAGTGGGCTGAAGGGAAATTATCCACGAGGCTGCTCAAAGATTGCTCCTAGGACTGATCTTTTAAAATCTTTGTGTTAATTACTTTGGCACCGAAAGTAGAAATGCTAATGAAATCTGCCGAGGGAGCAAAGCTGGGAGGTGGTGTCAGGGCAGAGGTGGATTCCAGCGCTAGGAGAGCGGAAGGCTCTTTGCGACTGGAGCGACTGAGGTGAGGTTAAACGAGAGGGTGCAAAGTCACGCTCTAGGAACGTGTTGCTCAGAGGGTGACAGGGGTCTCTTGGCACTTGGGAGCTCCTCGCTGGCAGAATCAAGAAGGGGAAAGGCCTGAGTGAAGGTCACAAAAGGAGGAGGAACCAGTGATGCGATGTGAGGGTAAGAAAAGGCAAAGTGGACTTTCAGGAGGTAGCAGCATTTCCAGCTGTGGCGAGATTACTGTCATCTAAGAAGATGGGAGGCCCCAGCAGAGTAGTGTGTGTGTGTATGTGTGTGGGGTGCTGCTCACCTGCATCGAGAAAGACATCGAGCCTGGAACAGGTGCAGAGAAAGGCAGCGAGGTGATCGCGGGGACGGAGGGCATCTCTTGGCCCAGAGTACCTTTACTTATCAGTCACAGCAGTGACTGCAGAGAGTTATTTGAGATGATTTGAAAACAGAGGAGGCACGGGTGCAAGCTCTTCTACGTTAATTATTTTGCACTGAACTTCATGCTAGTGCAGCTACCCGAAATAATTAAAACGTGGTGTGATGTGCCTGCGGGGTGAGTACTGTAAGGGAGCTCAGTTACTTAGTCTGGCAGAACAAAGGTTAAGAGAGGAGAGATTTGCTGCCTATAAATACTTTCAGGAATTGGGGGTTGGGAGAGTAAGTGCTAGCAGAGAGCAGAGAGCTACAGAAGCTAAAGGACAATGTGGCACAAGAATAAATAGATATAAATTGGTCATGAATGAATTTAGGTTGGAAATCAGAAGGTTTCTAAGCAACAGAGCAGGGAAGGAGGTGCTGGAACAGCATTCTAGTAGCACAAGTGAGGGTGGAAGCAGAATGAGATTTAGGACAGAGCTTAGTAAGTTTAGAAAGAGATTTGTTTTGTACTTTCCCATTATTCAAAGGGTCTGAACCTGATAATTCAAGAGGCCCCTTTTTCAGTCTGTTTCCTGTACTTGCCTTATTGCCTTAACAGAGCTGCTCCCTTTCACACCGAAGTCAGGTAAATCCCGAATACAGTTTCAGTGTGATGAGTTTTGCAGCATTGATCCCGTGGATATTTAATGGAGGATTCACTCTGTGTCAGGGATTTAGATGAATGAAAAGTGCAAGCCACCACAATGCATCAAGAAGGTCTGCAAATATGCAGTTGTGTAGATGAAAGCTCACAGAAGAAAAGAGATTCTTCACATAAAACACATGTTCTTGGAACATCTGGCTTTGCTGGAAGGCTGTTTCAAATGTGGGTAAATGCTCTCCTGAGATTTGAGAACTTCAAGAGACTGTCTGAAGGGACAACATCTTGTGTTTTCCTGCCATTGCTGAGGGCTTTGTGCCTGGGGAGGATGTTGGATTTACCGCACTGGGTATTTTCAGGAAAAAAACACCACCCAACAGCAGCTGAGCTAGGAACTTCTCATGTGTGTTTCATGCCTGGCCACAGCACTGCACCCATTCTGATTCTTCATATTGTCCCATGCTGGACAGGCACCTCTAGTACCTTCCCTGAGGCACCAGTGGATGCTGTCTTCCTGGTGGAACATTTTATCTAAAACCCCCATGCATGGATAGCATTGAAAGAGGAGGGAGAGGGAAGTTCTCCATTATATATTAGGCCTCTGGAGACAGCTTGAAGGAATCCTTTGGCAGGAGGCAAATTCCTAAAGACAGGCTGGGCCCCAGGGAACAGGACTAGCATCTGACGATGGCAGGCAACAGTTTTATAGTCACAGTTCCTTATTTAGTGAAAAATCCCAAATTATTCCATTATGGGAATGGAATGGCCCTTCCCAGCCCAAAGTACCAAACCAGCACAGAGTGAGAAAATAGGAAGCAAGAAACAGTGAGGTGTGAAACGTCACCATGTGTTGGTCTCATTTGCCAGTAAAGTTTTCGGCAAGGAAAACTGGAGGATTTAATCTCACTGAGGAGAGATGACCATCTCTTCCAAAGTAAATGCTTAGTTGTCAGCTATGCCTTACTAGAAATAAAGCACGGCACTCACAGCTCCTGCTTCCACTCTCAACCCTGCAGCATCTCTGAGCAGGCAAGAAGTGCTTTGCTTGTAATGTAATTAAACCTCCTATAAACACCTTCCTTGCTTCACAGGTGGAGGAACCAAACCATGGAGGGCAAAAGGATTTGTCCAAAGGACCAACAAGTCATTTTCAAGCAAGAAGTCCTCACCTTCCTAGCCACCAGACAGTCACCTTGTGCTGTCAACTTCCAGCTAGATGAATTGCCTCTTCACAAAACTATATGTGTCTATACATATATGCATACAGATGTTTCCCGAAGTGAGAAGAAAAGAAAGAAAAGACCTTTACCTCTTGTTGACGAGCCTGCACAGATAGAGGGAGGAGCAGGTGCAGTTGACTGAAGGGTGAGCTTTAACACAGCCCTTTGGTCTTGCTGGAGCCCACCTCTGTCAGTGTTCGGCTCCCAGAAGAGATTCGTGTCTGAGGGAGGACACTCTGGGCAGGGTAAGCAAACCCCAGTCAGCTCCCAGGAGCTCAGCCTCCTGCCGTGGTCTGATACCAGCTCTCTGGAGATTCCCTCAAGCCTGGAGACTGATGCTGGGGGAGACTGGCTCCCGAGCTGTTCCTGACATGCACTGGCAGCTGTCGGCCTGCTATTCTTTTAAAGAGTCTTCATGGATCAGGATAAAAATGTGATCTTACGCAGGCGGTATTGTAAGCAAAGCTTGGCTCAAGTTCAGCTCCTCCTCTGGCTCCCAGCTACTCTATTTTTATTGAAGAAATTTGAGGCTATCAGAAAGGAAGTCAAATTGTTTTAGGAAAACAATAGAAAAGCAACTTGAAGTTTATTAGCTTCCTGCCCAGGGCCTGGGACCAACTTGTCAAACTTATTAGAGTGATGGCAGAGCTATTTATTTAAAAGGGCTAGCGACAAGACCCACAATTTCATTCCTGTTTAGGCCTCTGTGGAAACAAAGGAAAGCCATAAAATAATATCTGAAAGGAGCAGATGGCTAGCTGGTAGATGGTGCAAGTAAGGTTGGCTCATGAGGTGTTCGCTGGTGCAATGGCTTTCGTGGGATTTTGCTATCGAATGAATGCCCAGGCCTGCGTTCACAGCCCCATCGATCCAAATTCCTTATTGTGGAATTATTATCAAGTGGAAGCCTCGCACCCAAGATGACAAATTTGGCAGGAAAAGGTCTGCATTCAGAGCTGCTGAAAGGAGCAGAACAATACGGCAGGTCTCCAGAAGAGCCAGGAATAGAGCCCAGGTGTCCCCGATCCTATTGGACTGCTGGAGTCCCCCGCCAGTAAAAATATTTATATCCATCAGGAGCAGCTGCAGTCTGCTTTCCCGTGCAGCTACCCCAAAGTAGCAGTGCCATTAAGTCACTGAAAACCCGCTGGCATGTGGCTGGCGAGAAGAGCGGACAGCCAAACCGTTAGACTCGCGAGCAGAAAGTGTCTGCGCCGCCTGAGCCTTCCTAAGGAGCCTCATTGTTGGCAAGGAAACAAGGAGTGAACAAAGCAAGTGACAGAGAAGCATCCACAAACTCTGCTTAGTGCACAGCCATATCCCTTTTTCAGAGGTCTCTCTGCTAACTATTTACCCTGCTTCCACAAGTCTATAGGAAGAACTCACCTCTCCTTTCAATGGTGCAGTGGTTGTCTCTAGAAGGTCCGGTGCTGAGAGGTACTGAGCCTGCAGAGCTGTGTGTGCAAGCTTTGAGCAGCTTGGTAACCACTTCTCAGATGAAAGTAAGAAGAGCCCACCTCAAAAATTCTCTTCCTTCTCCTCCTCATTAGCTTAACTAAAAGCGGGAATGCAAAGCTACACTTTTCTCTGAGGCCTAGGGCAATGATGCATCTTGTATTGGCAAGTGATAGAAGATCTTGGTTTATATTTTCATTTTAATTTATCCAGGTTAGATACTTAGAAGGTCAAAGTGAGTGCATGATCTCTGGAAGGGCCCAAGAAACTGAGCTTTAACTTGGTAATTTTAACGTAAGTGCAACTATATTGCATTTATTTAAGATACTTTTACAGCTTTTAGAAGGTGTCTCTAACTTCGATCCCTCTGAGATATTTCCTTGGTAAACAGATCAGCCAAAGCAGCACACACAGCAGTGCAGCATCCCAGTTCATTACAGTTTGTAGGCGTTTACTTAATTTTAAGTACATTCCCGAGTTGCATTGATTTCAGTGATATTTAATAGCCTGGAAGTGAAGTGCCCTACCTTGCCAGCCAGGCCAGCCTTGCCGGGGGAATTCCGAGGCAGAGCGCAGCTAGTTGATACACTTCTCAATCGCCTCTGCTGTAAGGGGTGCCACGTGCACATCACATGATGGCATCCCGGCAACGGAGACCATTTTATTTGCACTTACACGGGATCTGTGTCATCTGGATTGGTATCACTTAATTTGCACTTTGTTCTAGTAAGTAGCATTTCAAGCCCAGCTGTGTGCTGTGAGAGTCCTCTTGTCCCTTGCTCAGGACTACTGAACTCTCAGTGGTCCCTGAGACTGGGATCCTGTAGACTTGGTCACATGTGTAACTCGATGTAGTTATGGCTTGAGGCCATTGGTGTGGTTCAAGGTCCTGTGTACAAACATCATAGACTGGAAAATGTTGCAGACTGTTGAAGCCCCTGTGTTTTTTCTACCAGGTGCCAGTATGGCTGCTCAGAACCTTCTGGGGTGACAGAGTTTACTGGCTGGATGGACACATGGATGCCGGGGGACCTGTTGCCCCAGAAGGCTGTGATATGTGGCGGCAGTGCCAGCACCCAGTTCCTGGGACGTGCTCTCCCATGGTGGTGTTAGATGGCTGTGCTGCTGCACCATCTCCCAGCTCTAAGGCTTGAGAAAAAGGCTGCTTAAGCAACGCTGCCACTGTGGAAAGAATCACAGGCACATATCTCATCATAAAGCAAGCTAGCTTTACTGTGGGGTGGAAGAATGTCAGCCACCTCCCTACCTTCTCTGCAGGGGGAAGAGAAATCAGGACTTGAATCTGCTCTGAAGGCCAAGGTCTCTCAAGCTTTCCCTGGAAGTCAGCTTCAAAGAAAGAAACAGTAAAAGGATTTGAGGAAAAAAGAGACGTGTGCTTGGATGGTGGTGAGTGAAACAGAAAAGTAAACAGCCTGAGTTAAGGGGGGATTCTCAGATGGTGTTATTGCTCCCAGCCAGCTTGTTCTCTTTTGTGATGGTCTGAAAGCATTTTAAGACATGACCTGCTGGGTAAAAAGAAGAACTTAATTAATCGCACAAATTTATGAGTAATGGCTCTTTCCACCAGTTTTGTGATGTGTGTTGGCTGGATTCTGGAGCCTTCTGTGAACAATGCAAATTACAGCAAACGGAGGGAGCAGGAGGGCACGGCCAGCCCAAGCAGAACAGAGAGCTATGCTTTGTGTCAGAAGGCCATATACCCGTGCACAAAGTGTGCCCGTTGTGCACACGTGTGCCCATAGAATAAAATGACATTTCTTTTGTTGAAAAGAGCTCACAAGCTAGCCTGACTGCCAGCAACGTCGTGATGCACAGTGTGCTGGGAAGGGGCTTCCCTTTCCAAAGGGTGCCATGAGGTCTGCTTGAGCAGCACGAGGGAAGCCCGCAGCCCTGCTCCCTCCTGCTGCACCTTCTGCATAAAGGCAGATAGGCTCCCAGGGGTGCGTTAGGCACCTATGCTTGGCAGCCTGGTGTCCCTCTAATAATAGAGGGAAGTTTGGAAAAGGTTTGTACCCAGTTTTGCTTTCTGGGAGGGCGAAGAGTTTGGTCAATTCAAACCTCTTCAATTGTGTTTCTGGACACCTGGGTTTCCTGGTAAAGCTGTTTGCTTGACTTGTTGTAACAGCCCCCCTGCCCAGATGGGGTGACGGGCTGAAAAGGAAGCAGGTGTCTGGGTTAGTCACCTGCAGCCGCACAGGCAAGGAAGTGAGTGCCCTGGCATCTCTGCTGCAGCCGGACAAGGCCGTGCGGAGCGCCGTGCTGTCTGTCCGGGTGGCCACAAGCAATGCTCGTATTGAAAGTGATGAGCAGTGAGCAGGGAGTTGGGAAGTTTTCTGGGCACTAAAGCCCTGCAGATGGGCTAAAGTAGAGCTTTTCCCACTTTGCTCTCCATTTAGTTTAGTTTAAATGCTCTCCCCTTGCTCCTTATAGCGCGAAGTGCTCTGCTCTGATGCTGACACTGCATTCTCCCTAGTCCCTTGCATGCTGTGGCTCCTCGGTTTCAATGCTGGTGGAGGCAGAGACGAAGACGCTGCACAGAGCTACGCAAAATTCACAGACTCACAGAATCTCCTGAGTTGGAAGGGACCCATAAGGATCATCGAGCCCAACTCCTGTCTCCCCACGGGGCTGGATGTTACATTGCTAGCCTGTACCCAGGTGTTTTGGCTTATTGTTTTATCATGTCTCTGATTTGGCGATTGACAGATGATATCAAAGCGGGCTTGTGCTGTGTGAAGACCCTTGTATGAGTTCGTGCAGAAACCTGGTGATAGCGTCTGACCAGTAAGTGGACCAGGCAGAACTGGGTTTGTTTGCTGATGTTTATTATTTTCCTTAAAAGGGTGGAGAAGGAAGAGGTATTTAAGCTTGATTGAAACAAGTTGAGGTAGCAGTAAATTAACTGGTTTCGAGCTGAATCTTGCAGCTCTGTATTCAAATACAGAGTTTGGCTTCTTGGTGGGAAAAAAAAAAAATTCCTTAAAATACCACCCCCACAGTTGAGACATGATAAAAATAACTATTAAAATAATAAGTTGGGTTTTTTTCCCTGGTTGGGAATGCTGTTTTTTGGATTTCTGTGTGTGAGAAACTTAAGATGCCTAAGCAATGCATGTTAGTTGGAGAGATGGTTTTTGCATGTGATACTCACATGGTATGATGTGGGGGCTTCCTTTAATTATCCAGTGCCTGTTGAAGGAGAAGTTCTTTCAGACCAAGAGGAACCCAAGACGGACTTCTTAAACAATGCACTCAGTATTTAGGAGTGTTGTCACCAAACCAGGGACGCCACAGGATGTGCCCACTGAAAGAGCACTTCAGAATATGAATGGCAATGGTTAAAAGCCCCACAAGATTGCTCACAACAAGCAAAGAGGAGAATGGGAAGCCTTGATGTTATCTGCTGTTCCCACACTCTTTCCCCACTTTCCTCTCAGCCCAGCTTTGTGAAGAGCCACAATTCTCTCTCATGGACAGTAACAATTTAACACAGCAGGGAAGAAAAGATGTTTTGCAATGTGCTGCATGAGATGATCCAGTATCACTCAACTAATATCTGGTAAAATGTTCTTAAGTAGCCTCATCTTCCTGCATCAGCATTTCCAACATCAATAATTTTATTGGTAATAATCAGTGAGGTCTGAGATCTGTAGGAGGAGGATGGATGGCTGCGTTTGGGGAGGAAATCTACAGGGCTTTCCAGTATGCTGATAGAAAAATGCTGAGGCAACATCATGGTTACTGAGCTGAGAAGTCTGTGCTTATTTGCAGCTCCCAAAATGTTTGGAAAACATGAGGAATGCTGCCTTGAGAGTAGTTACTGGTGTTTTAATGCTATAGGATTCCTAAGAGCTGGAGATCTCCCCAGATGCCACAATCCAGAATAAATCTAAACCTGACTTAACATCTCTCCCAGAGCTCCTGTGCTGCATGCACCGGTCACATGAGGTGCTTTCTCTTGCGCTCCCTATACTGCCACCCAGAAATCCTCAAGAGAAGTTCTTCTCCCATTCCCGTCTGATAGGTCTGGACAAATCCCAAGCCAGTCTTATAGTCAAATTCTTTCCAATTCAGACCAGGCACCTTTCCTTCCACCTGAGAGGTCCTTCCCAGTTTTCCTCCTCTGCTCAGAACTGTGTGACCATCCTTGAGTTAAAGAAGGCGCCTTGAGAAATTGCTTCGTATGATTAAAAAGTATTCTTTCCCCTTCTGAAAACTGGACCCACACAGAAAGCCACATCCTGGGAATGACAAGGAGATTCCCTTTCAGCTACCAAAGTGATGTGGAATAGTCGCCGACAGCTGTGCAAGCAAACAGGCCGGCGTTACCAGAATCCGCACCGAGGCCCATGGCGATCTGTGGGGTGGTATCTGGCCCGCTTTCTGCAGGCAATCTGCTTGGTGCTGACCTGGATGGGAACTTGTGTTTTGTTTCCAAGTACAACAACACTGTGAGATGGTTCAGCTGTGAAAAAAAGATGATGATGGAGCTGAAGAAACTTAGTGTGATGCCAACATTAACATTATCTGGCCTTGGTAATGGCTGGAGATCTCCAAAGATGGAAATTTCTGGGGCTCCTGCTTCCTTTAGTCTGTCTTCTGCTGTTACCTCCTGTCCAAGTTGCATGGTGATGGTCAGAAATGCCCTGCAGCATTTCCATGTGGTGCCATAGCAAGTGTGGTTAATAGGCAAGATCAAATTCAGAACTAGCCAAAATGTATCTATCTACCTATGTACGTATCTGGTGAGTAATATTATACATGGGTACATATGCCCCATGGCATCAATAACACTCCTAAATTGGGGGGGCAGATTGCTCACTGAGGAAGAATCTTCTGTGTTTAAAAAGAGATGTTATTTGCCTTTCTAAGTGCAACTCCATCAGAGTAGCTCTTTAATTTCAGTTTCTTGAGTTTTCCTTATTAGAAAAGTGTATCAATGCTTATTTTCATGGCAGGTTTTTCTCAGCAAGAATCACACAGAATCACAGGATGTTTGGAGTTGGAAGGGACCCAGTGCCTCTTATCCTACTGAAACATCACCCAGAAGAGCCTGGCTCTGTCTCCTGACACCCTTTACATATTTATAGATATTAATGAGCTAACACCTCAGTCTCTTCTTCTCCAGGCTAAAGAGACCCAGCTCCCTCAGCCTGGCCTCATAAGGAAGGTGTTCCACTCCCTTAATCATCTTGTGGCCCTGCGCTGGACTCTGAAAGAAAGAAATGCTCCTATAAATGGGTACCTGCATTTTGGAGTTGTTTACTTCCTTCCAGAAGATTGTGCCATGGCTGGGACTCCCTTGACAGAGGATACTTTGTCTCCAGGTTTCACATAGACTATCCTTGTCTCTGACTTCCCGTCCCACTTAGGGAACATTTGCTGAAGTGTTTCATAGACTGACATCTTTCTTTTCATGTGCCAGGGGATTTCTGAGGCATTTCTGAAGAGCCATTTTCCTGCTCTGAGAGGCATCATGCCCTGAGTCCCGTAGGCGTGATAGCTTGCACTCATGTGATGGAGTAATCCAAAATGCCCAGGAGAAAAAGCAGTGTGTTAGCCAATGAATTCAGGGGAGGAGCAGGAGCTGACACACTGGCAGAGGAAGCACATCCATTTTTAAGGATCCAGGCTCCTGAGTAACCTTAACCCCTCATAGAAGTTGGAGGAGGCATTTGTGTGAGGCTTTCTGACAAGAGAGACATGACTGCCCAAACACAGGGCTTATTGCTGCAGGCAGAGGTTCTGGACTTTGATCAACATGGGGTGAAAAGATAATGTCTTAATATTGATGAGAGACTGCTTTGCTGGTCTTGAGAGCAAATGACATGGCATAGTTTATGTCTAGCTCCCCTCACCCTCCCTCAGACCCCAAACAGGGTGCTTTTGTCCATGCTTCCTTGGGAGAGCACCCAAACCATCCTGGGAGAGCATCATTGCACTGGAGAGAAATTGCTGGGGAGCATGCAGACAGTTCAGCAGTACTGATGATAGCAGGGTTCTACTGTGCCTTGGTCCCGTTGGTTTGTGAGTTACAGACACACCTTCGCTGCCTGAGAGCAAGCTAGATTTGGAAAAGGAGGAAGGGCAGAAAGTAATCAGCGAACACAAGACTGTAGCACTGTGCTCAAGGAGAGAGGAGCCGTCCCTTACATTGCAATGTGCAGCATTTATTGGATTGCTTTTTGGACTGTAGAGTAATGGGTAAGGTGATGGATTCCTTGACTCCTGCCTGCCCAAATATGTCGATAAGGACATAACTGACATCTTTGCTAAGCTTGTGAGATGATGCAGTAGCTACTTTGCTTATCTCTGGCCTGATGTGCATAGAATCATAGAATGCCTTAGGTTGGAAGGGACCTTTAAAGGCCATCTAGTCCAACCTCCCTGCAGAAAGCAGGGACACCTTTAATTAGATCAGATTCCTCAGAGCTTCATCAAGCCTGACCTTGAATGTTTCCAGGGATGAGGCCTCCACCATGTCTCTGGGCAACCTCTTCCAGTGTCTTACCACCCTTAATGGTAAAGAACTTCTTCCCAACATCTAATGTGCCGGTTTGTGCTGGAGCAGGGCTTGTTTTTGTGGAGCCAAGTGGCTCCAGCCTGTTGTGTCTGTGGTGCCTGTATGGACAGAGTGAGCCAGACACTGGGCCTTGGCTTCCTGGTGTGGTGCGTGGCCTGCTCTGTGCTAGGCACCGAGTCCAAGCAGGCATGGAGGCAGCATAAATAACCAGTCCTGAGATACCATCAGAGGGTGTCCATCATCTTTGAAAGACAGTATTTGTGTGCTAACGTGGTTCTTGTAGAGGGGGGCTCTTGCTTATTAAAAAAAAAACCCTCTAAGTTTAGCTTGGCTGCCTATTTGTCCCAGACTGGAGGAGGGGAGTCGTGGCTGAGTCCCAACTGGTCTTAATCTGTGGGAAGGTGAAAAACACGTGGAAAGAATGACACCGAATCATGAAAGCCTGCAGCAAAAGTTGGTGTGTATTCATTCTTGCACAGACATGTGAAGCAATGTGTTTCTAGACACTGGAATAAATATTTAGTGTCTACAGAGAGCATGCCCTGTGTCTGGGGATCCGCTCTCTGGTGCACAGTGTGCTTTCATTTGGGGTGCCTTTGAAGTGAATTCATGTGTTGCCATTTGTCCAGTCAGTGCCTGAAGGACTTTCATATTTTGTATTTTATCTTAGGGGTAGGTGGAAACAAAGACCCCCCCTTATGTGTGTATGTAAGGTGGTTACACGGGAGGTTCTGTTGCAAATGAAGAACAAGCCTACAGAGAGTATGAAATCAGGACCCAGCCATACAGCCCTGAGGGGAGCCAGAACTATTTTGGCTGGCTGAAAACCTGCTGGTTGCTGGTCACTGTTTGCCCCCTACTCATTGAATCAGATGTGTTCAGGTACTGAAGTGTGTTGCTTTTTAATGCATCAAGAATTACCAGGAGACCAAAGAGTTTGCTTTATTCCTGTCAGGAAACTGTACAACTGTCCATCAGTTCCTTCTGGTAGCGACTTGTGTTGGCTTGTCAGTAGGCTGCAGGCACGTGGGTAGTCCAAGTGGCAATGATGCATCCCACCCTGCAGCTCTTTGGATCTGTTGAGTAAAGAGATGTCCTTGCCTATGGACGTTATTGTGGTACCTCTTGCAGGCTGGAGCCCTACCTAGCTAGCTAAACCTGCTCAGGATATGGGGATAAGTTCATGGGTGGCGAGCCCTTCTCTGTGCTGGGCCTCACCGTTTACAGAACCCAGTCTAGCTTGTGTAAAACCAGAATGGGTACATCTGTAGGAGCAGCCATCACAGCAGCTACTGGGGCTCAAGGTAAAAAAAGAAAATCCAAGAATTTTTAGCAGGCAAGAGTTGTTTTGTTTCTGCATCTCTCTGAACTCACTGGAGCCTGAACACAGATCAGAAGTAGTACTGGAGTGGGGATGTGCTGCATTACCTTGGCGTGCTTCAGAGTTGTTAGTAGGGCCTGAGAGATCTCAGAACAAGGCTCGTGATTTGAGTGCCTTTCCTTGGCTATCAGGCACACCATCTCTGGTTCCCAGAGACCCCTCTCCTCAGCTCGGTGATAAAAGCGCTTTTTAACACCAAAGCTGCTGTGTTCCCACGCCTGTTGCTGTCATGAGGGAGGCCAGCCTTGAACAATAGCAGAGGAGTAAAGAATAGCCTCAGTAATCAATATCCTGCCTAGACGCTGAGTCAGGTGGCAGCTTGGGCCTCTTTAAAATTCCTGCATTGTTCCTCGTTTCTCATTTGACTGTGGTAAATTTTTATCTTTAAGGAAAGAAAACACAGGGGACCAACCGTGTCTCTGCCAGCTCCACTGTTCCCTTCCCACACCCCCCTGCTCAGTTTTGGTGTCTTTGTTCTGTGGGAGCCTCTGCCAGTGAGGGGTATAGGTAGGATTTTCTAGTCTGGACTTGGAGCTGAGTGTCATGTGCTGTGACTGGGACAAGGTGGTGTTGGTCTGAGCAGGACTTCCTAAGTCACATACATCTTCAAGGCCTTGGAGAACGTCATCTTAGGTGCCTACAGTTCCATGTGGGCTCATATTTATGTGATTAGTCTTAAAATGCTCAGAGGGCAAAACGAGGATGCAGACACGGGTTCCCAGAAAATTTCTCCATAGATGAATGTTTTTTGGAGCCCTGGCAGGTTGCTAGGACGTTCTGCCTGTGAACAGACGTTGGGAAAACTGACAAAAGCAGTATTTGCTTAAACAAACTGCAAGATCCTGTAGCTCAAGTTCTTGAATCCGCTTCAGCTGCACTAAAAACATTTCCCAGAAGGAAAAGGGGGGCAGGGTGGCTTTTTGTAATCTCTGAATCTCACAGAGCCTGCAGGATCTGGTGTGGGAGTTTCATTCATCCCCCCTCATCCCTGAGCATCATCCCAGGACTGCTCTCACCAGCCTGGGCAGGGGGGCTTTGGTTCAGCTCCTTCCCTTAGCCACCAGCCCTGCATCAAATGCTGCTGAGCAGAGAAGGCATAGATGCCCCCAGGATTTCCCTCAAGGTTGGGGGTGGAGGGGTTTCCCTAGGGAAAGCTTTGTGGCCCTTTGGCACTGCCTATCTCCTGCTAAAAGGCCTCAGCAGAGGGGGAAAACATGGTCCTTGCTGTGCTGCCGGGCAGGAACTCTGGGGGCTGGAAAGGGAACTGGTGAGGGTTCCATTTACGCGTGCAGATATGAGATAAGAGTTGACCTACCCTTCACCCCAAACTGAACTCCCTGAAGCTTAAACAAGGTAAGGTGACTGCTTCTGAAAATTCAGGGGGGAAGCTTGCCAGCCTGACAAACCTGCTGCTCTTGCCTGGGAGCAGACATTGAGCAACCATCCATGAGGTGCTTGTCCTCCAGGCAAAGCCTGCAAAGCAGTATATTCTCAGGGGCTTCCCCAACTAAAATGCTCGATGGCTGGTGACATAGAAGAATCGGGGAGCCCAGGGTGCCTGCTGGGAGACTAGGCAAGGGCTGCCACGCCCTGGGGCAGGAAGTGCTGGGGGCTGCTGGACCTGGCCGCCTGTGGTGGCACACACCATGCAACTGCTGTTAAAGTAAAAAAATCTCGGAGGGGGACATCCAGCCCAGTTGCTAGGTCCACTGTACTGGGGGAAGACACTGGGCAGAAGAAACCATTCTTGATACTTTTTTCCCATCAGATTTTTTTTCTTTTCTTTCTAAAACTGCTGAAGTTCTGGAAAAGTTCTGTGTCTCTCGCATCAAAGGCTCGTTTCTTGGGCCATGGAGCATCATCAGGTGATGGAGGAAGCCTGGCTGGCAGCAGGGTTGCATGGGGAGGGATGCTCTGCTTGCTCCTGCAGACCTGCTTGCATCCGGAGACAGGGAGGATGGAGGGCCCAGAATTTGTGTCCCCCATGGAGAGGGCACCAGGGGAACCTGGCAGCTGCCTTCACTGTAATTTCTGTCTGTCCCTCTCTGCATACGACATTATTCCTGCCTACTTCCATGGGTCCCCCTTGCCCATCACTCTCCAGCACCTCTTGGTTCAGGGATTGAGTTGTTTATCTGGTGAAGGAGCGGGATGTGTTTAAAAATGATGTAAAGGAGAAGAATCCAAAGCAGGAAAAACCCCTGAGGTTCTCAGCACCTGTACTTGGCAGAGGCACTGTCCTGTCTTTGGACAAAGCTTTTGTCCTGAGGGGTGAGGACAAATAGACATTGTAGACAATGGAGAAATCATTTCAGATTAAGCTAAAATAGCATCTTCCAGGTATCTGAGTGGGGCCTTTACCCCATGTAGTCAGAGACTATGGCTTTCAGACACCCCTACAGTGATGTGCATTACAGATACTGCCACAGCCTCTCCCCTGGTGCAGGTATACACAGGGCAATGTCCACAGCTGAGTAGCCTTCGATGGAGTTTCTATACTGGAAAACCCATCCCCCTTTAATGTTACTCCTGGGTCTTTAAATCTTCTGGGAGTCTCAGATCTGTTTTGCACAGCACAGGAAATGGTGCCTGCCAATTCAAGCGTGGTACAGTGTGGTGAGGGCTGTTCCCCACACCGTGCTCTCAGCACCAACCCCTGTGTGCCTGCTGGCCCGGGAGGGAGCAGGGGGCTCTGCCTGTCCTGCCTGCCACTTGCATGGTGGGATGTGTGTTTTGTGTCAAACCTCAAGGAGTAGGAAGAGACTCTTCTTGCTTCTAGTGTCTTTATGAAGACTAGGATATCTCAGAAGGGGTTCTCCAGCCAACGCACACCAAGAAGTGGCAGCTGGTGCACTCTCTCTCTCTCTGAATTTGAATTCAGGGTGCTGGAGGACCAGCAAGATACAGCTTGCCCAGTTAACTGCTCAGCACATCTCAGCCTTGCGCAGGCTGGGCATCGCTGGAGGTGAAGCAAATATTTCTTTCAGCCTGGACTTCTGTGCTGAGTCTGCTGTAAGGGCTGCACTGGCACCAGCTGGGAGAGGGCAGTGGTGACAGCCACACCTGCCCCATGGGAATGTACTGGAGGCCTTCAGCTCATTGTGGTGGTTGCAAGGATTTGCTTGGTTGCTCTCCAGAGCAGTGCTGCTTGAGCCTCTGGATCTCAGCTCTGGTAGCTCAGGCAGTGGGAGCATCCTTGGTGTCCTTGGTATGCAAGTGGATCCTTGTTGTGTTGGTCATGAAAGAGATTCTTGAGTTCCAGGTTGCTTTGAAACGTTCTGATCAGCCTGTGGGCACTGGGGCTACCTCTGCTGTTTCCATGCAGAGTTAATAGCGAGCGTGGCAAGGACGGAGCCAGGCTGTTTTGGCTCTAACAGCATGGATTGGCCTGTGGTGTGGTTAAACTAACAGCTTGCTGGCTGCTTGTGTGCTCCCTGCTCGGGGATTGTGCCAATGGCTGCACAAAAGAGACAAATTTCTTTATAAGCTTCTTCACCTGCCCCCAAACCTTTGGTGGAACATGTCTTGGGTCCTAATCAAGCTGTTAGTCCCAGCAGGTTTCCCAAGCCTTGGGGTTTGCCTGTGCAGGGGGCTAATCTCTGTAGGGTGTGTGCCAGGCGTGCTGCTGGGGGCTCCGCTCCGCTCGGCAGCGTGTGAGGACGCATGCCTGGGGAAGCAGTATCTTCAGGGCGAGGATCTGCCCTCTCTGGGAGGGAACGGTGGGGGAGAGCTGAAGCAATGGGGGTACCCCTCCAACAGCGTGTTTGAGCAGCGAAAGATCTCTTCAGTGCTCGCTGGGGAACCCGCAGGGCCTTCACAAGAAAAGATGTGTTCCCTGCGGGCCTGACGCTGCCACGGCTTCCGCTGGAGGTGAGCTGGCTGGCTGGACAGGAGGCCACGTCCCCAAAGGAGAGGGTGGAAGGTGCCGCCTGCCGAAACCGCAGCCGGTGAGAAGGCGACCGGGCTGCGCAGCGTCAGCGCACACATGGCGGGTGGGGAAGCGCGAGCCCGGCTTCAATCCTTGTCAGTGGCACCTCGTTGACTTTTAACGCTTCCTTATCATGTCTGCGCTCGCCTCGTCGCGGCGCTGATAAAATGCCATGGCCGCCGGCGTAATCTCCTGAGCAGCTCTGCAGGAGCCTTGCAGAGCATGGGAGGCTGAAGCGCCCGCAGCCAGCAACCAGCGCGGGACTCCGGGCTAGAGCAAGGTAACAGGGAGACACCCCCAAACTGGGACGAGGCGAGGGCGGAATAGCCTCCTAGCTCTGTGGAGCACCAGGTGTGACGACAAGACTGGGATGGCAGCACGTGAATTCTGGGTTGGAACAGGGCTTTACAGAAGTTGAGATAGCTGTTTCTTTCCAGCTCCCAGGGGATTTGGAAATGTAAGCCACGGGAAGGACTGCCCTGTGTTAGTGCCCCGAGCTATAAACAGCTGAGTTATGACAATGGGAGGGAATGCGCAGCGGGGTTGGCTGGCTGGCTTCTTTTTCCCCATATATATAAAAAAGATGTAACTTATTTCTTGCTCTTGGGGTATTAAGCACCTAAGTAGTTCTTGTGTAAGTCTTAATTATCGTTAGAAGAGGGTATCGTTTTTCAACATGTAACTGCTATCTGTAGGCCTGTGGCAATTTTTTAAGATATTTTTAATATTTTTTTCTTTTTTTTTTTTTTTAAACACAGGCAAGTAACTTGCAGTGAAACCCTTGGGAGAGTCCTTTTTATGGGTTTGAACTAAGGACCCCAAATATAAACCACTACTGAGCAGGTATGTAATTTTTGGAACCTGTGACTGGTGGCAAGCTGGTGTACAGTATCTTGCCACCAGAGCAGAACAACAAAACCTGTCAAGGAACTGTCTGGAAAGAATAATTTTCATTCTGAATGAGAAATCTGGATACTTAAGAATGTTCCCCATCCCCCTCCCCATACACACACTCTTCACCCCCTCCTTTTAATTTTTCTTCTTTTTTAAAATCTGTCTATTTATTTACTTATTTAAAGGATTCTAGACTTAGTGTCATTCCTCATGATGCTAAAATTCCTTCCTGGATGAAAAACTTCTGAAGATTTTATTGAAGAACTTGGGGCCAAAGCCCTTTCCCTTCTATTCATGGCTGAAGATTTGATTTCTGCTTCACTGGCCCGACTATCACTTTAAATGATGAAAGGTGAAACAAGGGACTTCTTTAGAGGAAGGGATTATCAATAACAACAGAAAGTTCCAGTGAAATCAGTGCAAGGTTTCAATTTGACTTGCTGTTTTACTTTTCCATCTTAATCAGAAAATAAGTTTATGCAGCTCTCAGCATATTTTTCTAATTCCTGGGCTACAGCTCTACTCTGTTATTCATTGAATGTTACTATGCTGTATCTGCTATGTAGCACTGGCCTTGTGATCATCCCTGTAATCACTTCCACATGCTGCAAACTTGCAGAAGTGAACAAACCCTTTCCGTGTTCCCTGTGTTCACGTTATTGTTGCCAAGTTCTTCCTCTCCAATGCTTGCTTGGGTAGCTCTAAGTTTATTTTCAATGACATAATCCAAGGAACTGGAATACCTACTGTTGCCCCAGCCACCTTTAGTAGTCTCTTATTTTTTTCCCCACCAGCTTTGATCTTTCCTGTGCGTTTGAAGTGTTCTTCCACCCTCTGCTCTCTTTCTCTTGTTTCTGTCTAACAACCTGTACTACCACCTCTTTGTTCCACCATCTTCCCAGCTCTCCAGTCTTCCATCATCCCCTACCAACATCTGGAGCTCAATGTGTGGGAAAGCTGGGCCTTTTCCCAAGCCCACCTCTCTTCATCACCCCCAGCACTTCTGCTGTTCTCCCTGACAGTGGTAACCAGCGCTTCTTACTGTATCCAAGCTCTGTCTTGCATATGGACCTGGGAAATCTCACCAGTTTTCTGTCTAAAACCTGACTTTTTGTCTACACTGTCTAACCCAAAAGCTCAGCTGTCCTTAAGTCACTGTAGCGCTGCTTGCAGTCCCCAGACCCCCAGGCCCTGCTGCCTACCCCTGTCGTTCCCCAGCTTCATATTCCTTCTGTGGCTTCTCTGACAGGTTTCAGCCTCTCCATGGGGACTCCGTGTGTCCCTGTTTCATGGCTGCTATCCCGTCGTACCTGTTGTCCTCACGAGTGGTGTTTAACCAGTTAATGACTCTTTCTGCATCTGCTCACTTGCCTTTATGCCTTTTTCCCAGCCTTCAACATTTATTTTCTCACACTTGAGTGCTTTTTCCTTGACCCTGCTCATACTAAGGAGGATGAGAAGCCCACCGCCTCGGAGACAATAAACACCTAATTCCGCTTAAAATTAATGCTGATTAACCTCCCACCTGGGAGTCAGGCAGCTGAATATTGTTGAGGTATGTGTGTACTAGTGTGCTACTTTGCACCCACCCTTAGCTCTTGAGACAAGTACTTAGATGTCCTAAACTGCGGATGCCAACTCACCCTGGAAGTTTGTGGCCTCTGTCAGTAACGTCCCTGAAGTCTGCATTTGGCAACAGCCTGAGGAACTCGATACACAGTTCTTCCTCCAGCCTGCTGGGATCCGTAAGCAAGCTGTTGCTCTGCTGGGGACTGATCTCATAGAGGTTTTCAGAGATGGCATGGCAGGTCATTTGGTGCACAGTGCAAGGCTTGGGGAGGAGGCAAGTGTTGTGGCTGGTGTCTAAGACCAGGAGGTAAACGACCAGATTTAACTTTCTTCTTTTCTTGGAGGAAGGGAAACAGGACCTACCCACCTCACCTCTGAAATCCACTGTTTGTAGAGACAGACACAGCTGTGATGCTGAAGTTTGCTCAGCAGAGCATATGCAACTAAATGTATATAATATTAAGCTAAGCTGCCATGGTGCTTCCTTTATGTCCCTCTAGTAATCTGCCCATATAAGACCAAGACTTATATTTGTACTTTAATGAGCTGTCTGGTCATTGCTCTTTGAAATTTCAAGGAGCTTCCTTGTCAGATCTGGATGAATTTCATCTTAGAATGTGCTACAGCATGAAGGGCAGAGCCATTTGCCCAAGACACTTGAGGTCAAATGCAGAAAGTGTTGGACTTGATTTCTTTTATTTTTTTCTTCCACTTTCTAGTAAAACGGCCTAATTAGTGGCCTGCTGGGCCATGTTAACACCAGCCTGGTGTACGTTCTTTTTTTTAATAGAGTGCTCTTTGACTCTAAAAACCCCAGACACTGTGCATTTAGTCTGGGAAAGTCAGCAAGGTGGTGAGTCCCGTTTTGAGATGGCTACCCCTGCTGCAGATAGGTGTGAGAGATCTATTTCCTTCTGAAGTCACGCCCTCGGTCAGTATTTTCCCACTGACATCTGTGTGGCATACCCTAATGGTGCTGGTATTTGCTGGTGCTCTGCTGAGGCCCCCAGTGCCAGCCACCTCCATTCTTCATCCTGTGTGCAGCGATGAGGGGACGAGCGCTAGCTAGCTCACGTTTACTGCAGACCTGGTGAAACAGCTCACCCACCATGCCAGCAGGGAAGAAAGAAGAAATAGGGAATGGGGGGGGGGGGAAAAAGCAGGACATGGAGATAATGGAAGTGTGTGTGTGGATACTCCTGGTATTATAACTTTACTAGACTTAAATTTCTTTAGGTGTTGCTGTGCTTTGCTAAAAATGAGGCTAGTTAGCAGCAGCAGATGTGAATGTAATCACTGACAGGGGAATGAGAGAAGCTATGAGAAATCTGTGAATTAAGGAAATTCTCTTACTTATAAAATTTTTTTTGGAGGGGGTGGGGGCTCAGACATAGCAGTTTTCAAACTGGCCTACTGGTTGCTCATGTCAAGCAATTGGGATGCTGTGGAAGGTGAGTGAAGGGTGCAGTAAGCAAGATGTGCTGTATGTCTTCAACAAGGAAAAGGAGAGCACTTGGGGAATGGGTTACGGGAACTGCTGAGGGCTGGTGGTGTATCTGAGGGGAAGGATGAAGCTTAGGAGTAGATGCTAATGTTGCAGAAATGGGGATGGGGATTCATGTAGCTAAGAATAAATGGGTTGATGGAAAGGAATACTGGTGGTTATTTGGTAACCAGAAGCTTAAGTGATCAAAGAGTTTAGTAAGCCTTTCTGACTTTGCCTTGCCCTTCCAAAAATATATCATGGCTGTGTGGAAGGTTACCTCCTATCTGTTCTTAGACGTTCAGTGTAGGTAGCCTATCAGGTTGCATAGGCTGGGTAAACAGGGGGATATGTGATAGCACACTTGCTGGACTGCAGGATCTAAAGGTAAGGTCGATATCTGGAAGGCTGAGATATTTGTGATTCCTGGTCTCTTCAGCTGCCTGCCCTCAAAATGGAAGGAGAAAGCATTTCAAATTCCAGCAGTCTTTGCAGGCTCCAGGCTATAAACAGTCTCTTCCTATATGAAGCAATAAGGATCTAAGAGTAATCAGGAGATGTCTGCTTTTCCACACAGGCCTAGTAACTACTGGGTTATGCTTCTCTGAGGGGGATAAAGTCCATCAGCCAGGTGGGACAGGAGTGCCTGGTGCTACTGGTGTGGATCATCCAAGAAGATGCTATCAAAGACAGAGTTATGGGGTTAAGAAGAAATGAAAGCCTGGTCAGGCTGAAGCAGGGGGAGACAGGAAGGGGAAGGAGTCAAAAACAAAGAAAAAGATTGAGAGAGGACAAAAACAATTCGGAAAAGGTGGGAGGAGTATTGGCAGTGTTTTGTACAATGGAGAAGTGTTCTAACCATTGAACACACTCTATAAGTACTGTATTTTTTTCAGATAGCTCGGCTAAGGGCTTCTGTGAGGGTGAGTACACAAATGATGGGTCCCCAAGTCTTCCAGCTCTCTCAAAATTTTGTGAAAGCAGAATTTATCCCCTAATAACTATCTTGAGGTGGCTTTAGCATTGTCTGGATCCTCTGTATCAGGTCTTTGAGTAAGTCTGTATTCCCAAGAATAATGTGAAGGAACATATGACCAAAGAAACGTGTTTGGTATTTTACTTTGCAGATGACAGGGCAATTGCCACATGCAGGAGCCGTGGATGGTCTGATTATCCCCATCCCCCTTGCTAGCTTGCATGCAATAGTACCCCAGCTGGGGGCTCTGAAGCCATTAGAAATCTTTTGTGTTGTTCATCTTCGTGGGTCTGTCACCACAGACCAAAGCTATACCTTGGGGTGCAGAGTACTTGATGTTTGTAAGATGCTGCTCTGCATGTCCTGGTCCTAATGAAGAGAATAAAGTGAAGGTTACCAGAAGTTTAATATCCAATAGTGTGTTGCAAGGGTTGGTGTTTCTTGACAGCAATGACTCCCGTTTCACCATGTAACCACAACTCTCCTCTTGACCAGAAGTGCCAAACCTGGGCATCCCAGAGTGTGCTCAGAGTATGGTCAGACACGGATGGACAACCTGCTTGAATGATGCAGGAAATCAAAGCCTTCCTTATAGTTAAAGTGAAATCTTCTAGGAGGTAAGTCGTTCTTACCTTAGTCAGCTGTGCCAGTGGAGGAGAAAATGCCTCCCCAGGAAGGATTGGTGTCACTTGGACACTTTGTTTATCCTGGGTGAAGTCACTGGATTTCATACCTTCTCATACAGTGATCCGACAATGAAACGGGAACTCTCCCAAGCCAAGAGCGGTGCCTCACCTCATTCATTTGCCAGCCGGTGTCGGTATAATTATGGATTAAGTAGTTAATCCTCAAAAACCCATTGGAAGTAAGGGAATCTATGTATTTGCTTATTTGCAAGTTGTGTAATTTGTGTACTGCCCCTGAGGCAACCAGGCATGGGAATGCAATCCCATAGTCTGTATGTACCAACTGAGAGGGAGATGTGAGAAGAGCTTTGCATTTACAGCAGCATCTAGAAAAGCTTTGACTGTCTAACCACCTGCTAGTGTGGAGACTGGCTCCTCTGACGCAGGATGAAGTTAACTGTGTGTGTAAACTTGGCCAGATCAGGAACTTGCACTGCGGATACTTGGAGAGCCACTCCAAGTGGAGTTCCTGTGCTTTCATGTGACATTTGATGTCTCTAAAAAACGAGTTCCTAGCAGCAGTTGGAGAACTGCAAGTTGTTTGCTTATATCCCAGCTGGAGAGGAAGACTACTGCTTCTTAACTGAGGGACCACTTGCAGTAGGCCCTACAGAAACAACGTTACAGGATCAAACGGTAATCTTAGACCTTAAAGCATTTAAAGTCAAATTACAGGAGGTGGACTGAGCCAGGAATAGATCCCGCTGGTCTGGTGCTTTTACAGATTTTTTTGTTGCTGCTGTTTCTTGCAATGCAGACAGGAGAACTTCACAGGCAGTGTGTCCATCCTCCCAATGGATGGAGGTGTGTAATTGCAAGGGGGAATACACATTCTGAAGTTGCTCATTTGTGGCTGTGTACTATTGAACTCCCCTGTGAATGATATGCAAGACAGAAAATTGCTCATAGATCCATACAGATGACTCAAAAACCAGTAAGCTAGCAAAAAAAAAAAAGTACAATCACTGCAGTAGTCCAGATCACTCACAAAGATGAGGCCAAGCATAATATTAGCTGCTGTCAGTCACGTGTCAGAGAGTAAGGAATACAGGCTATGCTTATCAGCTGGCAAGTTTGAGTCGGGAAGTCGTGACAGGGAAGAAGCGGGGGCTGGAGCAGCTCAGTGGCTGATGGCAGAATTCCAGGATGATGCTGTCGCTGGGGGAACTCATGCAGCTTTCGGTAAATAGCTTCACGATGAATAGCTCCAGGAGAGGCTGAGTGTGTGTGTGATTCAGCACTAACACGATCACTTCCCATGAACTCTATTTAGTGCTTTTGTTGGTGGTTCCTGGATGGGAGAGGTTTCAGGGACAATGCCCGAGGGTATTAAAAAATTGGAAGCGTGCCTTCCAGTGAAAGAGGTCAAAGAGTTGAAGGGAAAAGGGAAAGCCAGAGGCTAACTTTTTTCAGCATCTGTATATACTTACATGTGGAACAAACTTTCCATGATTTAGCAGACTGAAGGGTAACAAGATACAAAAAACAGAGTTTGAATTTGGGGGGTGGTGGGGAATAAAAGGCATGTGAAAAAGAGCACTGTTTAAAGACTAGATGTTGTCTGTAGCTAACCACTGGAAATAACTCACTGGGCATTGCTGAAGATCCTCCACAGGAGGTTTTTAGATTGTGGCTGGGTTCTTGTCAGAAAGTAGATCCTTGCAGAGATGGGAAGGATTTCTGCGGAGTCTCCTGAACAAGTTTTTGAAGATGTCAGTCTGGATGATCACAGCAGTTCTTTCTGGTGTTACAGCTGGAGGGTTGGCTCACTGTTGGCAGCTACGGGGGTTGAGAACTGGGACCTTGTGGCAAGAGCAGGAAGCATCCCCTCTCAACCCAAGACATTACTCTGTGTGAACAGGCTGCAAACTACCAAACGGTGTGACCCTCCCTCTTTAACTTTCAAAGGCTATTGCTCCAGTAAGTCGCATTTCTCCCCCTTCATTTCTGTTTCCCATGAAACCATCTACCCTGTTCCTACTCCATGACATCGGCAGCCACCTCCACCACTGAAAGACCACTGAGCATGGTGGAAGTGAGCACCAGAAGAGGAGCTGCCACCACCCTTACCCTGCCACCAGCCCTCACCACTGTTCCACTGGCTGTGGTGGCACCTGTGGATCAAGCTGTCTGGTTGTGCGGGGTGGGAGAAATCAGAGGCCCCAGTGGGAGCAATGAAGCACCATCTTTGATGGGAGAAGAGGGCACGGGCTAGATGCAGGCCTCTCACCTGAACTCAGAGAGTGTGGTTCACCTTTTTATTGGATTGTGCTGCAGTGATATCCCAAAGTAAATGAGACTTCACTGGTGTCCACTGATGAAGTGATAAGAGCTACTAATCATCATTTATCAGTACGGCTGTTCCAAGGCACTCCTTTGCATACCATCATCTATGACTTTGTCATACTCTTTAAATGGCAAACAGTTATTCTCCTATATTTCTGAACCAAACAAGAACGAGTTCTTTCCCTCCCCCCTCAATGGACGTTTTAAGGTTTTTTTGTGGAAAAGCTGCATTCCCATGCTACCAGAGTTTTGCTATGTTTCTTACCTTTCCCCCCACAGACTTGAACTTTGTCAGAGGCCAAGAGCGTGCATCTGAAGGAGTCGGTGGTGTGAGGTGCCATTAGCAACTTCTGGAAAGACGAGCGCTGATGCAGGTGGAGGCTGGGGCAATACTAATCCGTGCCAGCAGGAGCTCGGAGCCTCCGTGCGCAGCCGGCATGAGCAGGTACTCTCTGTAACCATACTTCCTAGGAAACACAATGGCCACTTGAGAGCCAGCCAACACGGTGGACGAAAGCCAGGGAGGGCAGGGTGTCCCCTGCGGCACAGGAGGGCTGGTTGGGTGGAGTGTGGCGAGGGGCGGTATGCGGGCGAGGAGCTGTGGATGTGACCGGCGAGGCTGTGCGGGGTGGGAAGCTTTTCCTCCCGTGATTTCACCTGGTCTGAGTGCCAACCTCAGCACACAATGTTATCGCTGCAAGCCAGCACATGGTGGGGATGGCTGTGGTCACATACTCAGGCCCCGGGGACTCTCCCTGGTCCTTATGGCTTTTGGCTTTGATGGCTCTCACCGGAAACATGCTATGGCCCCATTCCTTGGGTTCGTTTCCTGCGGCACTGGGACTGCCTCTGCTCACCGATAGCCCATGCTGCTGAGGCAGGTGTCTAGTTGTGGGGAGAACATGTGAAGGGTTTTTTCAGGAACCAAAGCAGGGACCTCTGCTCTGCCCCACCCTCTCTTGGCTGTTTCCTTATTTAGCATTTGTTGCTGTGCAAAACAGCAGAGTTAATGGCTCAAAAGGAGCACTTGGTCCCTGCTTTGTGAAGACTTTGCTTCTCAGATAGAAACCCTTCTCCAGAAGCCCACCTCCCTTTCTCTAACATGCACAGAGGGCTGTTGAAACCATGAGTACTCTTGGGTAGAAGCAGCCCTTTGGGGCTCAGAGCAAGTTTGTGGCAGTGTTTTCCATGGGTCAGGGATGTGTGGTCTGAGTACAGCCATCTCTGCTTTTGAAACGGTTAAATATCTTGCCTAAAAGTGAGAGTCAGGCCTGGATCATCAGAAGCACTTGGCATTTTCACAGATCAACTTCCATGGCAGCCTATGGAAGCTTTATCTTCTCTCTCAGGGATGCAAGCTTCTAAATGCTGCCTCTAGAAGTCCCAGCCTGAGCTTGCACTCCTCCTCGCACTAGCAAAAGGCCTGCATTATTTACTTTGTTCTGTTGTTCCATGGATAAGACTTTTATTGCCCCTTGCTTGCTTTTTTTTTACCCAGGCAAGCCCAGGCATCCTTTCTTTGAAAAGGTGGTTATAAATCAATACCCTTTCCTTAATCCCTTGGCAGCCTTCCCTTTTCCCAGGACACATGTTTCCTAGGACAGTTCCAGGTTCTCCATGCTTTGAGATACATTCAGAGTGTGTAGCGACCCTCGACTAGTTTGCAGGAAGTGACGTGGTTCCAACCTTTGACACCTGAGAGTCATCAGTGACTAAAGTTATTTAGCATCAGGGAAACCTGTTAATGGAAGTGTCAGTTTCCAACTGAATGAAGATCTGCTTGTAGGACAGTCACTTGGCCTTCGAAAGGACGGCAAATAGTGTCCTAGAGACTTTGCAGGAGTCTCTGTATTTTGGGGGGTCTGTTCTGGATATGCGATTGGTGGCTTGTTCCTAAGTCTTTGTAGGTTTGCTGGCACTTGCTCTCCAATGAACAGAGCTAGAACAGCACAGTGACACAGGGCAGGCTGTTGGCACGCTGGTGCTGGGCAGATCAGAGCCTGCTGTAGGCCGCTCATGTGCTGAGGCGTGGTACCGTTTCATACAGACACACTTTGGTGCTTCGCGGGGCGTCGTCTGCAGGAAGTTTGAAGGCAGCAGGGTCTGTGTTCAAGTTGCCTGTGTGTGGTCCTTTGGCTCACATAGGTTGTGCTCTGGCTTTGCTTTCTGCTGGGTGTTCTTTGCCATTCTGCTTGGCAGTAACTCTAGTCTTCTCGCTTCACGTCTGCTTCTCTCGTGGACGTGTCTGTGTCCTTCAAACTGCTTCCCTTATATGAATAGCAAAGATAGGTGCTACCTTTCCAGGATGGAGGGACAAGACATTGCTCATAGCTGGGACCAGCTGTTGAAATGCATGAGCAAGAATCCTCAGAAGAATGCTGTACATTGCCACTCATGATGATGCTTTCTGGACTGCCTCACAGATCATAAATTATTTTCGGGAGCTGGACTAGAGATGAGCAGATTTAAGCTATTAAAAATACATACTAGCAGCTGATGTTAACATCTAAGATCTTATATGATCAGCGCAAGGTGAGAAGACAGTCCTGGAGGATACCTTCTTGGCAGGTGGTGATTAAAGTAAGCTGATTTTTGAAGCAGAAAATAAGCATTCTTTTTCTAACTTGCTGGATTGAGGGTGATGGGGAACACATAACAGGGAGATTTTGACAGCAAAACACTGTCATGAAAACTGGAGAATAAACTAGGTAGGACTGAGGTGATCTATGTATGTGTCTTGCCTCTCTGTGTGTATCCAAGGATCATGTAGGCTCTATCAAGCACAGCGTTGCACTGCAAGGTCACAGGCAGCTCCTCAGCTGCTCTGAGCTCAGAGTCCTCTGCAGAGTCACTGCTTTCCTGGACAAAGTTTCCCATGGCAGAGCTACAGCTGAGCTCCTTGTGGATGTGCAAGGCATGACCTTCCTTGGGCTGAAGCAAACCCTCTCTGTGTTTGCGCAACTCACTGTGCCACCCGGGGTGCTCTAGAGCAGCAGCCCCTTTCTTGTGATTTGTCCCTCTCCTGGACTTGGTGACATTTGTGAAGCATTTGATGTTTTCTGCCAGGTTATTGGCTAAAAACATCCTGATGCCGAGCACACTGCAGGGTCTCGGTAGGAATGTGCTATAAACAAAGCAATCACTTCTAGTTCGCAGCTGTATTTTGGGGGCAGTCCGATAGGTCATTTGCAGTCTGCTTAATGACAGCTATTTTATGTCAAGCAAGTTCTTGATTCTTCTCAAATCGCTGTGTGATAGAAGGACACTGCCTTCCAGGATCTTAAGTATATTGAACCAGCTTTGTTCAATCTAATGATGGTATGTACAATTTCCTCAAAGTATTAACACAGTTCAGTGGGGTGAGTTTTCTACAACTCCATGTTGACTGCCCCTAGTTGTGTTTCCCTCCTTTTATTCCCTGTGTTCTCTGCTGGCTACTTCATTCTTCAGTTCAGGCCTGAGATCCTATCACAGCTCTGTAGTTACCCGTGGGCGATTACAATTATTGCATAATTATAAAATAATTATGCCCCTCAGCATTGTCTTTGCAAAATTCCACAATACAGTTTTCTTCTTTCTTTCCAGGACTTACCCACTGCACCAAGAAGTACAGAAAATCAATGGAAATAGTGCAGAGACATCTTGTGCTGCTTATTTAAAAAAAAAAAAAAAAATTACAAAGTAAGTTACAGTACAAGTTGTCCAGTCCCACTGATTTAAAATGCCTGATTTTAGTAGGTGGTATTAATTCCCCTAAGACATGTCATCAATAATGTCTTGATCGTCTACTTTCTTTTTTCCCAGCAGCAGAAGTATTTATTGATTTCATTTTTCTTGTCTGCATTATTATTGAATAATCTAACATTCCCATCTGATAACAGATCAATACCATGATTAGGGCTCATTTTCTTCTTAATTTACTTTTTCAAAAAAATAGCTTTGTCAGTCTCTTTATCCCCCTTTCACTCCACTGTATTTTTTTAAACAATTCCAGTCTTCTAATGTATATTCAGGTTCCCCTCCCTTACTATTTGCTATATGTGTTTTACTCACTTAAAGCCACCCTCATCTCCATTTAAAACCTGATTGTGTATTATCAGTTAGGCTATTCTTCCTTTATTGGGCACGTGTGTCTTTTTGGTGCCTAGTAAAAATGTTGTAAGCGGTTCCAATGATTATTTATGTATTCTTATTTAAACCTTTTCTTTGTGCGGAATTCAGCTCAGGGCTGGGGGAAACAGTCGTTTCATCACGTCCTTCGAAGCATTGCATTGCCACTTCGTCCTTCTTCTGCCTTCATATAGCTGGGTTATATGTCAGCTGGGGATCAGTAAACCTGCTACCGGCCTCTCATTTCTACTGTCACTTTGGCCGTCCGGACGAGGAGAAATACACGTTTTGTTCAGTTTGGATGTAAGGTTTGTAAAAGGAGGAATCTGTTCAGAACACTTTTAAATCCCCAAGGCTGTTTTTGAGTCAGCATCACCAGCTTGTACCAAAATAAATGATAACTTCTGTTCATTTTCTTTGGTTAGTGCTCGAATCACAGAATCACAAGGTTAGAAAAGACCTTTAAGATCAAGTCCAACCATACCTGTCCTCTACTAAACCATATCTCTAAGTACCTCTTCTACCCTTTTTTAAAACACATCCAGGGTTGATGACTCAACCCCCTCCCTGGGCAGCCTGTTCCACATCCCAACAACTCTTTCAGTGAAGAATTTTTTCCTAACATCTAACCAGTGCTCCAATGTTCCAGTGTTGATCGGGCATCTGTCACAGACCCAATCATCAAGCCACTTACTAGAGCACTGACTTGCAAGTATTGAATGCTGTTAACTAGGAAATCACCATTCAAAATCACAAGCAAGCGAGCAGGCAACACTCTTTACCCCGCTTCTGCCCTCTCGGTCTTTCTAAGGGCTATATAAGCCACTGGTTTCATCATCCAGCCATACAAATGGTCCCGGTACCTTTCCCAGTGCCTGACAGCTGTAGTTCTCTGGACAGGTGAGGGCCTGGTGAACACGAGATGGAAAGGGATGCCACAGTTGTATACAGCTAGAGAGGGTGTGTTAGAATGGACATGGAGGGCACGTGTTTGAAAGGAAGAACCAGGGCTGCAGCTGAATATGCCCAGCACTCGTCAAAGGAGCCAATACACAGCAGAGGGATTAGAAACCCGCAAAACCTCCTGCCCCCTGGGAAAAGCAGGGTGGTCCAGAAATGTAAGAGTTCATGTCCTCACTCCAGGGCACCAGGGACTGAAGACACAGGCCATTATAGCACATGCTGGTGTTTGGCTGAGGAACTATCTGTAGCAATAGCTGCGTTTGTTGTGGTGATGTTTATCAGAGAAGAATGGGGCCTCATAATGCAGGACATGTGGAAGAGTAATGAGCAGTTGCTATGCCAAAGTTGGAGTTGCCATAGAAGTAGCTGCTGGAAGTTTTGCCAGGTCTGACACAGGATGGGGGACCCCAAAAAGTGTCCTAGCACTGATCCTGAGAATGCTTTACACCATATTCCTGTTAGGTTCACTGAGCGGTAACAGGACCTCAAGGGATTGAAGTTTGCTGGAAATAGTGAACGAAAAAAACCAAACCCAAGCAAGCCTCTGAAAACTGAAAGCCCTTTAGCCCTAGCACCGGTGTTTTCTGGCAGGTCCGTACAGAGATAGTCCCTGCCTCTCTCTACCCAACTGTTCATTACTTTGAGGCCAGCTGGTCTCAGGAAATGCTGAAGACCTTCAGATGGATGATTTATCTATGCATGGGTTATCTTCTTGATCAGGAAAAGAGAGCGACTGGCTCAACAGCTTCCAAGTTCAATAACCTCCTTTTCTTCTTAATAAATTGCTGAGGCATGAGAGGCTTCCGTTCCTTGCTGGCATCTTTTACGCTGTGCCCAAAGAAACAATCATATCAGGCTCAGGAAGTCAAATGACTGCAAGGGCAGGGAAACAGGAACTGTCCCCACGGATGTCCTCCCCAGAGAGACTGGGAACATGCTCTTCTGTGGAAAATGGGAAGCTGAGGTCAGCCAAAGTGCACGGCAGGTATGCACATCTCTTGGGACTGGAAGAACAGATAATGGCCTGCTTCACCACCCCCATCGCTCCCCTGTCTTGCTTATGAGCTCTCCCAGGCCACCTCTACATCTCATATGCACAATGCACCTCCACCGTGTCATTCTGTGGTGTGGAAATGAAGGCAGGGAGATAAAGGTAGAGAGTGGGTGGTGACAACGCTCCCGAGAGCCCTGAGCCTACCACTCAGCAAGGGCAGGCCTTGGTGGTGTTAGAAGAGCCCAGAAGAAGGGAGAATGGAGTAGGGAATGAGCCCTCATCAGAAACCTGAAGGCAGCAAACCTCATGGGCAGTGAGGTAACATGGGATGTTTCCAGACATACTTGCTCTTTTAGAAGCTTTGTCCTTTCCAGATCCTTGTGCCCAAGGGTGTACAAAAAGTCTTGATAAACATACGGAGATCCCCTTGGGAGGGTGGGAGATATTATTAGTCCCTCTTTTACTGTCAGTCCCTCTTTTACAGCAACTAGTTACTACCAGAAGTATTACCAGGGGCTTGTCACTGCTTTGCCTGGATCCTCTTTACACAGTCTGGATTGGCTGTAAGCAACATGTTCCCTAACTGGTCTGAAACCTTACAACTCCCCATAGCAGCTGATCCATTCCTCTGAGGAGGATCTCAGTAGTGGTGGAAGGGCCACAATCTAGAATATATGCAGAGAGAAATTTGAGTCCACAGACCACCTAAGTATGCAGCGTGCCTACATTCCCAGATCTTCCTGGTGATGTCCTCCAGCTGATCTGCTGCACCTCCATGTCTGACCAGGTGGTAGGTTCTAGGCAGGAGGAAGAGAAAGGGACCCATAATAGGGCCTGTGGACCTAGGAAAGGCATTTTGTGTATGATGTCTCCATAATACATGTGTGACACTTTGCCTACAAGCTCCGGGCCCTCTCCCAGTGCACCTCTTCAGAAACAGCATCTGCGCTGGTGTGAGAACTTACACTTTATAACCAGGGCACCGCTGTGGAGGTCTGCATTTCTAGAAGTAGCCTGGTCGAGCTTTAAGTGAAATCGTGCCAATCTGTGAAATCATGTGTCCGAAAGAGTAGCCTCCTTCGCCTAGCGCTGGTCACGCTGCTGCGGTGCCACGGCACCCACCCGTGCCATGGGACAGCTCAGCTCCTCTGCCCTGCATGTGCTTTGTAAGCCTGGTCCTGTTTTTATCATTAACCATGCTGTTCCTAAAGGGAGACTCGTGCAGGTCAGCGGGTACACGTGAGCAATACTTACTGGAAAAGGGATGCAGACTCAAGTGGAAATACAGATTCTAATAGCGTGTCATCAACAGAAGTTTACGCTGATTCTATAGGTAAAACCAATGAGATAGAAGTGATCCTCACGGCATTTCAACCCCATCTATTTAACCACTGTGAAAGCACCATAAAAATATTAATGCTTGTGTCCCCAATGGGTATTACAGCATCACCACGGCAGCCTCCCGCTTGCTCTGCCGTAGCTTTGTACCTCGCAGAAAACCTTGTGAGAAATGAGGGGCGCGGGAAGAGCCAGGCAGGGTTCAGGTGCAGCGTATCGGCCGCACACACCGTGCCTTCTCGGCCCTCGTTCGCAGCATCACCCTCCGGCCTCCCCGGCGCTCCCCCGGCGCTGCCGAGAGAACACCGCCGGCTAGCGGTGCGGGCCGCAGGAGCCGCTCCCGCCTCGGCTCCGCGCCAGCCGCCGGCCTGGGACCGGCTGGGCGGCTCTCGCTCCTCCCGCCCGCAGGTAAAAGCAGCACCCCTGGGAAAGGTGGGCGCGGGTCTGAGGGAGAGAGGGGTTTCCCGGCCCCACGGCTCCCGTCCCCACTCAGCGCCCGGACAAACCCGCTCAATAGGCTCACGGCATCTCCTCCTGCAGTGACGGTGGCAGGGGATGGGCCGGCTGGCGTGCGGTGAGCAAACACCTCTAAAGCCGCCACTGATGAGTGGAACAAAGCAGCCGGCCTCCCTCCCGGAGCTTCGCCCCAGGGGTGGTGTGGAGATGCTCCTGGTAGCCGGGGCTGAGCTGGAAGCAGCATAGCACCGCTGCGCTTCGCACCACCCCTGGCTAATTAGCCCCACTCCAGAGGAGATAATTAACTCAAGTGGAATGCTTTGCTGATGCAGCCAACCTGCTGCCGGACCTGAGCTGGCATCTCCCCAGCTCAGCCGTGCCAGTCAGTGTAGACAGCCCGGGATGCCCAGGCTGAGTTTTCAGGGCTAGTGGCAAGATCCCTTTTTTCTTCCAAACTGAAAATATTTCCCTGAGATCTCTCTAGGTCTTTGGCTCTACTTAAAGACCTCAAAAAGACTCCCTCCCCCCCCCCCCCCCAATTTTTTTCCTGCTTATGAGGTAAGATCATCTTTAACAGATGTTTGTTTACCTCTTCATAAAATCCTCCCGTGATTCTACAGCCTCCCCAAGAGCTGTGCTGCAGTGCTTTGCTATTCTTACCACTGCAAAGTGTTTTTCTAATGTTTAGCTATATCATTTTTATTGCAAATTAAGTTGATTATTTCTTCTTCTACTTCTGGTGAGCGTAGAGGACAACTGCTTAGTCTCTCCACCCATTATAACAAATGTTTATGTGCTGGAAGACTGTTATCGTGCCTCCCCTCCTGTTCTTTTCCCAGAGAAAATAGGCTCAGTTATTTTATCCATTCCTTATAAGTCATGTTTTTTCATGTCTCTTATCATTTTGCTGTTCATTTTTGGACTCTCCCCAATTTGTCTACATCTCCTCTAAAATGTAGTGCCTGGAACCGGACACACTGTTCCTGCAGAAAGCTCAGCAGTGTCAGCTACATGCACAGAATAATTGCTTCCTTTGCCTTAAGCACCAAACTCCCCTTAAAACCTCTTGCAATGAGATTTGTCTTTTTCTGCAGGAATCACACTTAACAGCCTCGTATTTGGCCCCACTGCAGCTCTTCCTTGGCTGCCATCTGGTTTGGACCACTGCATTTGGTGCCTGTGCCTCTCCCCTGAATCATACCTTGGTGCAGTGATCTCTGCAGAGGGCAGTCCAGCCCTCCAGTGTCTCGGCTTCCTCTCAGATTCTGATGGCTCCAGCGCCCCTGCCTTCAGGAGGGACTGCCCCCCTCTCCCTCCCCACCCAGCTGCCATCCTTTTGGTTTTGTCCTCTACTCTGTTGTCCAAAATATGCAAGGAACTACTGAGCGGCTCCAGAGGCAGAAGAACTTCAAGGACATGGTCCTCCCAGCTGGGAAAGTGAAGCCCTGATAATTACCCTTGATCTCAGTACTTCAACCTGCGCAGCCTCTGCACGGTGACTCTGCTTGCTGCTCTGGGAGCCTTCCTTCTAGGTATTTTCTAAATGCTCACTACACTCAAGGTGTTTTGTACCCACCTTTTCCTCCTCATTTACCTGGCCCATTACTCAAAGGAGGAAATTAGCCTGGTTTGGCAGGATTTGTTCTTCGATATTCCCTGCTGCTTGTTTCTTATCACCTCATTGTCCTTTATCTACTTATAAATGGATTGTTTCCTAATTGGTTCTGGTATCTCTCTAGGTATCACGGTTAGGCTGACTGGCCTGTAATTCCCCAGCTTCTCTTATAACAGTAATTTTCAGAGAAGAACTGCCTTTATGTTAAATAGATACTGAAAGACGTTCCACTTTTGCCCTGCTTATCTTTATTCATTGTCTAGTTTTGCTCCACCCCTTAAATTAAAACCACATTTCCTATCAGTATTTATCCTCCATTTGAGGATATCTGCCGCTTCACCTCTTCCCCTGTGTTCTTGCCCAAGCCTTCCTGCTAGTTCTAGTTACGTACTCCCCCAGTTTCCCTCATCCTTCATGCTTTCTATCTTTCCCCCCTCTCCTTTTTTTTATGGTTTGTTTGCAGTTCCCTAACAAAATATATTTCCCAGCCATTTTTATCCCCTGGTGCCCAGAGGGCTTTGAAGAGACTCCTGGAAAAATCTCAGAGCTCCGCTGAGCTCTGCCCCGAAAATGTGGACAATGACATTTACCAGTCTTGCTGGGACACGTCGAGTTCTGCCTAAAGATTTCCCCAGGACTGACTATCTTGAAATGCTTCCTGAGACCGGTGGGTGGCAGAGAGAAGATGAAATCTGGGAGACTCTCACCCCAGTGAATGGACCGATAGACTGCTTTGGCTCTGGGGTGGACAGGGAGACTGTATGACTAGAAAGTAGGTGTCCGATAAGTTGGGTAGTATCTAGGAAACAAGAGGTGCTGGGCAGAGCTCCAGGCTTCTTGTAGGGAGGCTGAATGTATCCAGTGTTCAGCTTCAGCCATGAGGGAAAGGTTTGTGAGTTCAGCAGAAGAACAGGAAGCATGTGCCACTTTCCAGCTAAGCAGATCGGGAGAAGATAACTTTGTTTGAGGGAGAGGTATCGTTATCCAGGGTTGTGCGCTATATAATTGCACAATCTGCCATTATGCATGAACAGAGCTGTTCAATAGCATGGCCCTGCCTTGTCCTGACATCATGTCTGTGTTGGAAATCCATTTGGAATGAAAAAATCCCACATTCCCCAAGTGACCTCGTAGTCTCTGAGCAAGCGGCTGAGTTGCGGTGGAGACTTTACAGTCAAAGTGGTGCCAGAGACTGGACCTCGGTCACCAGCCTCAAAGCAGCTACAGGATGAGAAGTCAGCAATGAAGCAAACTTCCTTCCAAAGAAAATAACATTTTAAAAGTGTGGGAGAAGCCCATGGTTCCTTTGAAGGCAAGAAAAGTCCTCAAGGGAAGAAAAAGTCACTGTGAGTAACAGTGTTGCTCTCATTAGCTGCTGCTATTTCTAGCAATGATTTTGGAGATGGGAGTACTCAGCACTTCCACAGGCTGCCTAACAAGAGTGCAGACGCTGGCCCAGGTGTGCAGGCTGGAATCGGTGGCCATTGTGAGCCTGGCACCGTCAGTGGTGCAGTTCTTTTGCAGACTCAGGGAATGTGACACACACTGTGCATGTGAGGTCCAACCTTTAGTCCTTTGATTTTATGGTCTCTACTCCTTTCTTTTGCAGTCATTGCTTTCCTATTACAAAGGCAGCCCTGACTTTCAGCATTACTCTGATGCCTGAGAGAATCAAGTCCCTTTCTCGTGCTTCTGCCTCCTCCTCTTCATCCCCATCTCAAACAAATGCTTCCCTGTGTAGCCGCAGTACAAGAGGTATTCCTCCTTGGCCATCTTCATCTTCATTTAGGCCATTTTCTGTACTCCTACAGTGGGAGGACGCCCTAGTGAGCTGGAGAATCTGGCCGAGTTCAGTGGTGCCTTTGTAAAAGGAATCCAGTTGAAGGGACTGTGGGTTTTTTCCCTAAACCAGAAATGTCCAGCAAAAACACTGTGCCCTATGTTAAAGGGTCTGCGCCCTAGTGATGGCAAAGGAAGTCACCCATGTCATTCAGATGAAGGTGACATATACCTGATGATCAGTGACTTGAATGTAATTTCTGCATCACCTGCATCTTGCAAGCCGCTCTGCAACTCGCAGCGCAGCGGCTTGGACAGCATTTGCAAGTGGCAGATAGAAGTTTAATGGGAAATGTCTCTGACAGTAGCTGGATGGAATTTAATTTAGATATGGACTACAGCCATGTAGTTACATATCAGATTTGGCTTTTGGCTCAATTTATTAGATGGATAAAGTCCAGAAAGGGATATGCACGTTCAACCAGAGCTGAGTTTTCCAAAAAGATGGCTTCAGTCTGAAAAGGGATGGGCAGTTTAACATCTGAACCCTCTGGCCTCCGTAATGCAGCAGCTTGCAGGCACTCTTTAGAGGTATTGGCTGCTGGTGGTATCATTTAGTCCTCCTTCTCTTACAGCTTCCCAGAGAGGGAAGGAAGGTAGCAGTGATGGCCAGTCACTCATGTATTAATCCTGATTTCTCTCAGTAGCATATAGCAAAACAAAGCAACAAAGGTATTTCATTACTGCCTTTATTCTTCTTGTTGATCAAACCATGCCTGTTCTTACTCACTTCATCTTCTCGGGACCTGTATTCTCTCCTTTGTCCATCCTCTCTTCAGGAAGACTATCCCCATGCTTTACATAGCACAGGCTGGAGAACACCATGTATAGACTTCCACTACTTCTCTTAATTAAGAGAGTGATTTACGAAGATGTTCAGAATATGACCTGCATTCCAACTGTGTGCGTAGAGAGATTGTTTTTTTCTTTTGTGGCTCCAAACTGGTCCCTCTTGCAAAATGTGCTTATTTTCCATCTCTCACTTATCCTTCAGCTCTTTAGAAATCAAGTTTGAAAAATATCATCTCTGCCTTTAGTTGTGCTTTGGACGTTGGGACTGTGTAATTCCGCTTTAAAGCTATTTGGGAAGGCAACTGCTGAAATGAGACTCCAAACTTATGTGGGCACAAATGCCCAGAAGCACTGAAGGGAGACCTGACACCACTGGTTTGAAGAATCAGAATGTTGCGGCCCTCATAATATCTAATTCAAACGACAGCTTTGCTAGAGACAGAGCATCTCTCGATGCCATTTGGGGGGAATTAAATTCAGTGCTGAGTCTGCATAAAGAGAGAGGAGAAACACTTGCTGCCTCATCACTTTATGAGCCTGGTATGTGTATCACTGCTTAGCAGATCCTGCTTCCAGTAATACTCTTTCTTCAGAGCTGAGAACCAAGAGCACGTTCAGAGCAATTCACACAGACAGACTGCAAAAACAGCACCTCAGAATAAAGTTACATCCTTTGGCTCGTCCCTAAAACACACGGGGCAGTTAGCTGTACTTGTGGATGCATCACTGAGCCTGTGATCTTTCTCTTCCACAGGCTCTCCAGCATTTTTGTGGCTGGCTGGGGAGCAGGCAAGTGCCCCGGGGTAACATTCCTGTTAGCTGGGCTGCTGGAATTTGCCTGTGCTCCTTAACCAAACAGTTTGTATTAGACATTTTTGATGTATGTGCATTTGCAAGATGCATTTGGAGGAAAGACTGGCAGAAGACAGGCACTGGAAGGCGAGGTTGTAAAACTGGTATTTCTCAGCTCGGTTAACACTGGCTGATGATCTAGTTTTCCCATAGTGCCGCTTCTTCCTGATAAAAGATATTTAAGAACAGTCCAAAGTACCTGGCAGCACTAAGTACGGGCCCGGTACTTCTGTGACCGCCTGCGACTTGGCTGTCAGAGCTGGGTGCAGGGTAACAAACCAATTCAGTTAGCTCTGTCACCGCCACCAGAGAGGTTGGTGCTCCCTTTTCACCTGTCACACCACACCGCCTGTGTGGTGCCCGGCAAGCGGGGACACGCACAGCGCTGTGCTGAACCATGGCAGAACTGCAGAGATGCGCCGGCCCCCGCTTAACTCTGCAAACTCCATTTGTGCATGTGCTAGGTTTTCACTGCCCGTCGCCCGTGCCTCTCCCCCCTCTGCTTTTTCATGTTCAGTGGATTCTCCTCTGTGTCTCTGCCCCTCTTTCTCTATTTTTTTCCCCCTCCCTATTGTTCCCCACGTCACTGACTGTCACTCACTTCATAAAGCTGTCTGGCTCAGAGCTTAAATATTGCAGGGCAACTAAAACCCACCATCAGAGCCAATTCAGTCATATCTGCTCAGTCGTGCGACAGGATTGGGACTTTTAGGGTAGGGAAGAAGAGAGACAAAAGTTCACTCTTCCCTGCAGAGTGCCAAGAGAGGAGGGGGACACATTTCTTCGGTGGAGCCTCTCACAGCGGCAAGTTGCTTGCTCAACATCCTTAACCTATAGAGTCTTTTTCGCTGGTAGTGGGCTCAGGTCGCAGCCTCTGGAAGCGCAGGGTGGGGGTCTGCAACAAGCCCGTGTGGGTTACGAGCATGAGCCCGTTGGCTCTCAGTGGGCTTAGGCTGTCTCCTGCTTTTTGCTCATGGCAGGCGACTTAAGGGAAAAGGTGGCTGCCCAGATTTAATCGCTTGCACCCTGTTTGAGACTCAAGGGACTGACTGCTTACAGGTGCAGTCCTAGATATTCAAACCAGTTGTACCACTCATCTTCAGTCCACCCAAAATTGTTCCTTTGCAGTTGAACTGACTGAGCAACCTTGAAACCGCAGGAAACTTGCAGACAGCAGAGAGGTCATGGTGGAGTTTTGGAAAAACGTGACTAGTTCGGAAGTGATCTCAGGCAGAGTTTAGCCAAACATAGCGAGCTGCAAGCAAGACATCTGATGGAGTTAGACAGGAAATATTTGTTCCTTCTCTTGTGCAGTGAGTTTTCCGTGTGATAAGGTTTATCGCATCTAGAACGCCGCTCTTGCGTGCAGCGGTGGAAAGGCTCAAATGGTGGCAGCGGGTATCGGCGTGCCTCACAGAGAGAGAAAGGGATGGAGCTGGCTGCGGTGCTCCCACTGGTGGGACAGTGGAGCTTGTATTGCGTGTAGCCGTGTTTCTTACAGAGTTGCACATGACTGGGAACTGCCGGGTGTACTTTGCTCTGTGGATTTGCAGAAAGAGAATGTTTGAATCAGTTTAGATAATGTATGTAAACAGCATAATCTTCTGCTAGACTTGTTAATGTAAGTGCTGACATTAACACACTCCTTTACACAACTTTAATGACTGAGAAAGTAGCAATTTTCTTCGGTGATTAAATTATATGTTTGCCTCTTACGCATGCAAGGTGTTTATGCAAAGCTGAAGGGCCGCGTTCTGCGCTGCCTGACACGGGTGCCTGGGCTTGAAATCTTACAGGGTTTGAAGGAGAGGAAAACGAGTCCATCTCGGTTTAGAAAAGGGAGATCAGAAGGGCTTTTTTAAATTTTTTTTTTTTTAGTTGAAGATTTGTGAAATTCCCCCGAGAGCCACAGAACCCTCAATATTTTGTGCGTTTGTCTGTGCGAATACGTACACACGGTGGTTGAAACAGACGGGTATGCGTTGGTGTGTCGTAGCATATGGCACTACAAACATATCCCAGTGGCATCTGAAGGAGGAAGGGAGTTCAGAGACTCAGATTTCCATGCTGTTGACTGTACCTTCTTTTTCCCCAGCACTTGTGTGTGTGTGTGTGTGCATTTAGGAAACTATAGATGGAGGTAGTATCTAAGAGATGAACTTTTAGATCCCCGTGAACAGCTGATCTATGAATAATGTTCCCTGTTTCACGAGTCATCCTCCACAAGTCAGTCTTGCCGGATTGCTGTAGTATTCTGCATTCCTCAGAGACTTCAGACTGCTGTGATGTGTTAAATCAGCCCATCCAAAACAAGTTTCCTCTTTACTTCCCTCATTCATAGCTTTGCCCTTGCCTGAAATGATACAGTGGGACGTTCAGGGCATGCAGGATGAAGTCCTGGCCTAGGAATAATTTCTTATAATGCAAAAATAATGACAAATGGAACGTTTGACTTGCATTACTTGAAAACGGCCCGATTTCTTAGCTTTCCAATAGGATATCTGCAGCTGGCTTCCAGCTCTGTGGTAGCCTGAGACAGCAGCACCCACGTTTCAGAGAGAGAGAGAGAGAAAATGGTATTTTAGGTCCCAGTTAAGGACCTCTGTGTTTTTTCTCCAGGTTAGTTCCAATGTCAGATTGGCAGCAGACTTCAGAAGAGGATGCAAAGAATAGCCACAATAAGGCCTGATAATGATACTGTATATAGTGCATACTACATAGCCAAACTAGTACATGTAGCAGTTACTAAGCGTGTTCAGTACTACTATCCTAGTAATGGTGTTGTAATTGCTGCTCTTACCTAAAAGAGTGATTTCTAAGGTAGAATGAATATATGCAGCCTGGAGAGGCAATTCGGGTCTGTGCAGGTGCATGATGGGCACCAATTCAGGATGTGTTTGGTTCTGTGTGAGGTTCTGGCACGGAAGAGCTCGGGTGCTTGAAAGCTTCGCTCTCTTCTCTAACCACTGCAGCTGCCTGCTGATAAACCTGCCCTGCTGTACTGCTGGCGAGGGTTTGTACCTGTACCAAATCCAAGCAGGCTCACGTGACTCAGCCTACAAGGCACCACAGAAGGCTCTCACCTGGAAAAGAGTTAAATATACTCCCTGTGTATGTAAAAGTAATTGCCCATTTAGAGCCAGGGAAGTAAGGATTTAGCAGGGAGCTTGCTCTGGCTTCCTAGCCCTTCTCCTGCTAATAAATCATTGTGATTGGGCAAATAAGCAAGCAAGCAATGTTCTTGCTGTTCTCAAAGCATATTAGGGAAATACTTGCTGTTGGAAAGCAGCAAAAGGCATCACTGGAAAAACCTGGAACCTTTTAAATTTGGCGTAATTTGTGGTCTTTCTTTTTTTTTTTTCTTTCCTTAGACAGTAAGACATGGGTGACTGGAGTTTCTTGGGGAACATTTTAGAGCAGGTGAACGAGCAGTCCACTGTCATCGGGAGAGTCTGGCTCACGGTACTCTTCATTTTCCGCATCCTGATCCTGGGAACGGCTGCTGAGCTGGTGTGGGGAGACGAACAGTCAGACTTTGTGTGCAACACCCAGCAACCTGGTTGTGAGAACGTCTGCTATGATGAGGCCTTCCCCATCTCCCACATCCGGCTCTGGGTCCTGCAGATCATTTTTGTATCCACGCCATCGCTAATGTACTTTGGGCACGCGGTGCACCACGTGCGGATGGAGGAGAAGAGGAGAGAGAGGGAGGAAGCTGAGAGGCGCCAGCAAGCTGAGGTGGACGAAGAGAAGCTGCCCCTGGCTCCGAATCAAAACAAAGGCAACAACCCTGATGGGACCAAGAAGTTTCACCTGGAGGGTACCCTCCTGAGAACCTATATCTTCCACATCATTTTCAAAACCCTCTTTGAGGTAGGATTCATAGTAGGTCAGTACTTCCTGTATGGCTTCCGAATTCTCCCCCTTTACCGCTGTGGGCGGTGGCCCTGTCCCAATCTTGTGGACTGTTTTGTCTCCAGGCCCACGGAGAAGACCATCTTTATTATGTTCATGCTGGTGGTGGCTTCTGTGTCCCTCTTCCTCAACCTGGTGGAGATCAGTCACTTGATCCTGAAAAGGATCCGGAGGGCTCTGAGAAGGCCAGCGGAGGAACAGCTGGGTGAGGTCCCAGAGAAGCCCCTCCATGCCATCACAGTCTCCTCCATCCCGAAGGCCAAAGGCTACAAGCTGCTGGAAGAAGAGAAGCCGGTGTCCCACTATTTCCCTCTCACAGAAGTAGGAGTTGAGCCCAGTCCCCTTCCATCAGCCTTCAATGAGTTTGAGGAGAAGATTGGGATGGGACCATTGGAAGATCTCTCCCGGGCATTCGATGAGAGGTTACCATCGTATGCACAAGCGAAGGAACCAGAAGAGGAGAAGGTAAGAGCAGAGGAGGAGGAGGAACAAGAAGAGGAGCGGAAGGGGCTTCAGGAAGAGCCAGGGGTGAAGAAAGCAGAGGAGGAGGTGGTGAGCGATGAAGTTGAAGGGCCTTCAGCGCCTGCTGAACTCACCACTGATATGAGACCCCTCAGCAGGCTAAGTAAAGCCAGCAGCCGGGCCAGATCAGACGATTTGACTGTATGAAGGTGCAAGAGATGGGGAGCATGTGAAAAGGAAAAGGTTGAAGAGAAAAGGAGAGAGAGAGAAAGAATCAAAAGATATTTTTAAGCTAAGTGCTAAAATGGCCATTTGAATATTACTTCCTCTTGAGATTCTCAACTGGAAAGGTACTATCATGGTAACTGTGCCTTATTTGCCCTGTACGTCCATCTGAAAAGGAACATTTTCCCTGTTGCCATATGCCAGCTTGCTCCTTACAGTAACACCCACACACTGTACCCATAACCAACGTCTTTTAAAGCCTAACGTGGCAGTGAAACCCAAATGTCACCACTGTGAAGCTTTGTGTTCCCCACTTCTCTAGGAACGTGGGGAGGATCTTTTCATCCAGCGAGGGGGAAGACTTGACCAACAACTGTATCTAGTATTTCTTTTTCTGTTTCCACCTATGGCATGCTGAGCAGATCTCCCCTTCACTGTTGGCACTTAACTGCAGTTATTTAACTTGCAAAGTGAATTCTGTGCTTGGCATCAACACAGTAAAATAGTCAGCGCAATTTCCCCACTATTCAGAAAATAAAGGCCAAGGTGTCCCCAGTTTCTCTGGAAATTAAAATCTGAGTTGGGTAAAAATATTTTCCCTTCATCAAAAATATTTCTGCTCTTCAAGTGACATTGGCAGTAGGCAAGGTTAACAGTAGCTCTCTATTAGGATTTAGCGGATGCCCACAGATGGGTTATTTGTTCCCAAGAGGGTCATCCAGCCCCGAGCCTATTTCAGAGCAGTGGAAAGAATAAATCCAAGTGATATTTTTTACTTGTAGTCTTGTGACTTAAAGATCCAAAACTCGATTTAGCAAAGGAAGCGTGGGAAGGCTTCTGCGAGAGGAGGGAACTGCTACAGCCCCCACAGCATGAAACCAAATATAAACCTTTGTGGCATGGTCCTGACATGTGCTCAGTTCCTGGAGCTCCCAGACTTACAGGCACTCAGCAGGTCTCAGGTATGGAGTCCTGAAGGCACCTGTGAACCTAAACCAGGGGTCTGGGTGACTGTGCAGCTATTTAAACCTCTAAATGCAAAACCGGTTGTTCACGTTTGAAAAGTTTGATGTGATAGTCTTCTGACATCCTTTGTGTTTCATTTGACAGACGGGAGCCATCCAGTGGTCTACTTCTTTATTAAATGCCACAGTCTCAAGTAAAACAAGGCCTTTCAAAAGATGATTTAGACCTTTTGTGCCAACAGGTCTGTACAGAGCTCTCGGAGCCTCAGCAAAATTTTTCCTGTTACAAGAGGCAGAAAGGCATGTGCTTGCAAACGTTTACAGGTCTGCAGATTTCTAATTTTAGGACTACAGCAGCACCTTTGGGCTGGGACAGTGCAGCAATGCATTCAGAAGCTTCAGGTTAATAGCTAAGTGTGTCCCCCCCCCCAAAACTGAGCCTCATGCCGGAAAATTGCAGGTATGCACTCTCATCTGCTCTGCAAACCTCAGACCCTGCTAGCTCAGCAAATTCTTTCTGTGGGGCTGCAGCCCATCCCATTGTTCCCAGGGCAGGCTGTAATCCAGGTCAGGGGAAAAAAAAAAGAAAAAAAGACAAAAAAAAAGGTCGGGAAAAAAAAAAAAAGGTCTTTGGCATAATCCATAAAACTCATCCTGCCATTAGCTAGAAAAGACCCCCTGCGGTCTCCCATTGTAGCAGGGCTGACTCCAAACCCCGCTGAAGCCAAACGCGAGCGCGCTGGGTAGAACACTGGGTAGGCTTGGGCTCACACACCTCCAGTCATGCAGGCTGGCATCCCAGCCCTGGCAGCCACCAGTGCTGCCAGTTTCATCACTGGCTGACCTAAACAGTTAGGCAGAGTTCCCAGGCCTCGTTACGCAGCTGCCCTCCCGACATGGGTGCAAAGCTGGACAGGCTTCACCGCTGAGTGAAGTAAGCTGTACATATGTAGAAAGGTTGTAGGGTGCATTGGGATTCTTCAGCACCATAGTGGTGTCACATTGTTGTTGGGTTTTTTTTTTTAAAATATACTATATATACTATCAGCAATTCTTTTGCTCCTCTTGGGCCTGTGTATTTTCCCAAGGTTTGCAGCCTGAGGTCAAAATCTTTGCTTCTGCGACGAAGGGAGGTTGTCCTTCCTCGGGAAGGAAGACTGGGAGATATCTCCTCAGTTTTGGGAAGGAGTATGACAAAGCAACACAATGCGAAGGAACATGCTGAGAAAAAAATCTGGAGGCTACTGTTCATCCACTCTCTTAATAGGGAAACAGGAGAACAGCTAGCGTGAATGAAGGGCAACTGAGGAAAGAGAGTGTTTTTCAGCAGGAAGAGGGTCTGCTGCGCCCAATACTCTAGCAGAGTTTTAACAAGGGCGAAGATTTAGATGAACAGCAAAACCACCATGCTTACATGAGATGAGTTCTATTACTTTTAATGTTCTTCACAGAAAGACATACGGGAGTTTTAATGGTTCTAAGCGTAAACCAGCCCACTCGGTGAAGGGGGGTGGACACACACTTTCCTGTAGGTAAAAACATAAATAAAAATCTCTGTAACGGTTCAGTATGAGGCATCTTCCAACTTCTTCAGAGCATCTGACCCTTCCAGATGCCAGCGGCCTAGATTAATCACCCCCACCCTAGTTTACTTCTAATTACTCGACAAGTCCTTTTACATGCCAAGTATTTTAATCGCCATCCCTGTTCCTGAGCTCTGACATGCATGCCTTCATTAGATCACTAGATTAATTGAGATGAGAGCTTATCCATCAGCAGTACATGGCTTGTAACATGGCTGTCAGATGGTCCAGTCTGTAATCACCACATGTTGAGTATCTTGTTGTTTTCCACCGGAGTGCCTCTGCAGAATGCTCTACATGCAGCGCACTCAATGGACACTCTGTAGGTCTTTCACTGCTGCAGCAGCAAAGCTCATTTCTTCCTCTGGGTCACGATGGCACAAGGAAACAAGCCAACGTTTTCCTCCTGCATCCAGTCAACTCCTCGCTGATTTTTTGTTTCTCGAGACAGTTTTCAAGCACCCTGCCAGACTGCGAGCGAATCTGTAGCCACCAAGTACGAGCCACGGCATCAAGACGGCGCTTCTCAGTAAACTGGGCAGGGAGCTAACAGTCTGGTCTTCTGGCATCCCGCCTCATCTCTGCAAGGAAAGCACTGTGGGACTGTCAGCAAGTCTTTCTTCCTTCTTGTACAATCGGGAATAATTTTCTGCCTCACAGAGAGAGGATGTGAGGCTCGATATATTGTGTTGGTAATGGAACGGGAGCTCCTTGGATGGGCGGCCCTACAGATGAGCAAAAAATTATTGATATTTCTCCATGTGATAGCGTGTAAATGTGTTTTATTCCCTCTCAATGAGACAAATTTAATCATTTATTCAAGAAATTTCTAGTGAAGCTGCATAACAGCCTCAGAGCTGTGGATTCAGGGCATGATTCTACTCGAAAAAGAATCAAGCAAAGCTTAGAGTTAAGTGTAAAAACACCAGGGAAAATGATCTTCTTGGGAAGGGGGAAGTCACTGGATGATTAGAGCCATGCCCGGATCATTTAAAGGCTCCCTCTGCAAATAGATTACCAACCGGCTCTCTGCAAGGAGCATAAGATGCAAGTGTCAAAATCATCAAAGGAGGTGAAAGTAGAAGAGAAAGGTAGTGTCTTAGCTTACAATAGCACGTGGGAGTTGTTGTTCTCTAGTGTCTAGAGCAGTGGGCCTAGGATAATAATCTTAGATTTATTTCCAGCTCTGCTTCTGGCTTGCTGTGATAATCACTTTTACCTCTTGGTGCCTATTTTCTCCGCCTGTAAAATGGGTGTAAGAATTTCCACCTACCTCACAGGGATGTTGTGAGGCTTCCTTAATTCTGTTTGTAAAGTAAGTAGGAATGATCTGATGAAAAAGCACTGCTGAAATGCATGGTATCCTTGTTATTTCCCGGCAGAACTGCTCACTCGGTTAAAACATGACTCCTCGGCCAGGAGGGCGGTAGTTTGACAATGTGAACACTGTCAACATCAACACAGAGGTGGATCTGCCATGAGTGATAAAAGACTGCCCTGGTCCCTTACCGCCTTCTCCCACCTCAGCCTTGGCCTGGCCGTATGAAGCAGCGGTGACAGCGTGGTTACATGGACACCTCTTCCCCATCCCCAGCATCCACTCTGGGGGCAGAATTTGTAGATAAATAAGACAGTTACTGGAGGGGGGGTGTGCAGGTTGGTGGATCTCTTTAACAATTTTAAGGGCCTTGCGAGGCACGCAGGAGAGGGTCGTACAGTGCGCAATGCTGCCAGGCTTCTGTTTGAAACCACTCAGTGCAAACTCCAAGTAAATGTTCCTGAATCTCTGTGGAAGAGTTTACAATTGCTTATGGCACACAGGAAAAGAAAAACCCACCCCTCCTGAATGCAAAGCCACAAAGTACCACACTACACTGATCCTTTCCTCTAAGTGAGACAGACACCAATGATCTCTCAGCGCTGACACACAAGGAGGTTCCGATTCATCCTCCCTTAGGAGAGGAGAGATTTGTTGGGGGGGGGAAGGAATCTCTGCTCTCTAGGTCTGTGTGGGGATGAAATCCACTTACTGAGCAAGGAAAGCCCAGCCTCTCCTACCACTCAGTAACTCACTGACTGGGCAGTTTTATATTTAAAGAGTGGCTGTGCCACACAATGCTGAAAAGAAAAAAAAGTGAGAGTTTGCTGTTTTGTATAGAAAATGGCTTTTCGGGCTGACAACTGAAAGTAATCCTAGCCTAGGCGTAGTTTTGTTTAGCAAAGACAGGAATATCCATGAGAACTAGACTAAAAGCCTTCCTATAAGCCCGAGGCAGTTGTGATAAAATGATATATGATGCCAGATTTCCTGAGGGCCGAGGTCGGGTAAGCATACCAAAACCAGGGGGCTTGCCTGAGTACCGGGACAATTCTTTTTTCCCCCAGCGGAACGATACCGCCATTTCTCGGGCTCTGTGTGTGCTACTCCATTTAACATGGCTCGGGAGAGGCTTTTTGCCAACACCAAATGTGCTTATACAGTTGAGTAGTAACCATGGCAAGTAAATGTGTGTTGACTTGCCAAGACGTAGCCTGGCACACAATCCTTTCCTTGCAACTCGCTTGGCACGCACCTACTTCAGTAGAACTGGCAAGACTCATGTCTCTGTCAACAATTCCAGTTTTCCTCTCAGTAGCTTGACATCCAAAGAGACACTGAAAGCTCAGCCCCGAAAGGAGGGGGATAAGGGGGTGGGGAGCTCAAACCACTGTCTTCAGGTACCTAATAGGGAGTCACAAGGAAGCCAGAGCCAGGCTCTTGACAGAGGTGCACAGCAAAAGACCAGAGACAACCATCACAAGGAGCAGCAAGGAAAGTTTTGACTCCAAAGTTCTGACAGGGAAACAGTTTGTTCAAATGGAGGGTGGTCCAGCACTAAAGCAGGTGCCCAGAGACATGGTAGGATCTCCATCCTTGGAGGATGAAGCCTGGCTGGGAAAATTATTGAGCACCCTGGTCTGACTTTGATGTTGGCCCTGCGTTGAGCTGAAGGTTGGACTGGCTGGTCCCTTCCAGCCTGAACTACCTGTCCCACGGGAGGCTGAAAGCTCAGTGCAGCTGCTGTGTGGTGGCGCAACGGGTGTGGGGCACTTTCTGCCTCCCTGGGGTGTTCTGGCAGCATTTGCTGTCCCAGCAGGCAACACCGCCGGCTCCGCAGCAGAGCCTGATGCACGAACACAGTCAACTGATGTTTGGTGGCTGGAAAAGCGGCTTCAGGCCAGAACCATGTGTTGTGCAACTGGTTTGGAAAGCGCATTACAAATGAAATAAATTAACAACAACAACAGAAAAAAAGAGTATGCTTGTCCACAGGGAAAATCATGAGAATATAAGGGGCTTAGGTTTTCCCAGCTCCCTTTAATTTCAGCGTCGAGTGTGACTTTAAACCCATCTGAAAGTGCAGAGGGCTGCATTTTAACGTCCTGTCAACAAAAAGCTGTGTATTTTAAAGCCTGCTGATCTGGGATGAAGCAGAACTGAATAGAAATGGTGATCACAGAGCTACTGACAGAACATTTGGACAAAAAAAAAAACCACAGCAAAGACTGTTGGGCTTCGTTCTGCTAGATCCAGCCTAGAATGGCAACAGCAAACCAAGCCATTTAGTTTCCGAGGAGGAAAGGGTACATTGCTTGGAAAAGTCATGGAGTAGCCCACCGAAAAACTTCTCAAGTCAACACAGCAACGAGTTTGCAGTGAAACATTAAACAGAAAAGTTGGCTCCTATGGTGCTTCCCTGAACCTCAGGGGAGAGTTGTACTGAGGGATGATCAGGATAAGGAAACAAATGAGTATACCAAAACATCCTGGATGACTGGCAGGTGCAGGCAGAGGCCACGCAGGAGGGCAGCAGGCAGTCCCAGGCACTGTCACAGCTCCCCAGCCGATGGGCAGGCTGCAGGCAAAAGCCAAAAGGAAGAAGCCCTGCAAGCTCATCAGCCGAGTGTCTCATTGTAAGGATAAGGCAAGTCAACTTGAGACATGAATTAAACCCAGCCTGCTACCAAATCTGGTATTTCTGGATTTTAAAGAGGGTCAGCAACTTTATAATAATTTAATGGTACTTTCACATACTGGTTCCTCTCTTTACCTATTTATTATTCCTTGAGAACCAGAACTAGCATGGGGAAACCTTCTCCCCTCCCCCCCCTGCAAATCACTCTACCTAAGTATATGAACAATTACTGGGACAAAAATGTTCAGGTAAGTTTCTTGACACATATCTGTTAGTTAAAACAAGTCATGGGCAGCGCCATAAAGGAATTCATCCATTGCTAGTGAACATCACCATCTGAACTCACCACAAATAAATTCAAAAGAAATTCAGAAATCAGAGTGATGTTGGATTACTCCCAGCTTCAGAGCTCCTGTTTATGAAAACCTCTGGAGAGAAGAGAAAAGAAAACGGATGGCTGGCTGCCAGCTAAGCCTATTTGTCATGAATATGCCCCGTAGCACCTTCTGGAAACCTGTGCTATTTCTAAATATACTCTTGGCCAACGAATCGCTTTAATTCAATATGCTCCACCTTTCCGCTTTACTTGAAAGACTTTAGTTCCCTCTACAAACTGAAGTTGAAATAGCCACATTCATGCTTTTGTATGTGGAAGAATAAAATAGGGAACTGAGGGGAACCCTGCCAATATACTGACCAGCCCTTCCTCTCTGGCTACCTCCATCTATATTCTGTTGAATGAAGCTACTGCAACTCAGAAGTCTCCTCTCTACCTGTCCAGTGTCACGGACCCTTCCCCACACACATGTACGTCAGCAGCTATGGAAGGAAGAACAACAAGGAACAAATTTCCCACTTTATTTTTACACTTTTTGTCTTCCCTGAAGGAGAAATACTGGGGATGGGGCAAGGGGTAGGAATGGCTCTGAGTTTTTCCAACAGAAATTATCTTCTTCCCTGTGTGTTTGTCCTCAGGCTCAGGGATCAGTAATTTGCAGCTAAGCAGAGGCATGTTTCAAGCCTATTTATAAACACATGCACAGCAGAAAGTTTAAAGAGCTGTGACCAAACTCTGCCTTGTTTTTTAACCTTGCGTGGAAGTGAGCGGAGCTGCCAAGGTGTAAACAAGAGCAGAATTTGGCTTTATATAATTTATTTTACAGGATTTCCTGTTAACTTCTGCCTTTAAAAACAACCAACAACTACACCTTGCCTCACAACCTACCGATGCAGAAGAAAACAACCACAAACCCCTCCAAACTCACATCACTTCAGGAAAGATCAGTTTCTAAATAGCACATACAGGAAGGAAGAACAGTGGAGCCCTCATCTCAGCTCTGCATTAATTGGCAGCAATACCAGGCAGCCTCAGAGCAGGTATGATAACTTGCTCCCTCAGTTCAGCTGAACAGCTTTTTTCTCTCTGCGATGCTGTGGACAAGGAGACGCATTTCTAGACAAGATGACTGACAGCCAGTCAGCAAACGGGACACTCCAAAGGGACTGTGTGACTAACCCCGTGACTCGGCACAGCCACATGTAGATACGTTTTCCTACTGAAATGAGTGGCAATGAATAAAGGTTCCTGGTTTTCCCTCAGCAAGGGCTCCGTGCTTTGTTCAGCTCCCAAATAACCCCACTCGAGCCTTTCTCTTCCCGTATGACTGACTGTTCCGCAGGCCGGGAGCTGCCAAGACGAGGGGTGTTTCTGAGAGGGAAACCAAACGCACAAGCGCCATAAGGCTCGAGCAGGGACGGGACTACGGGGCGAAGGACTGGATCTCACACCGACAGGCGCCAGGAAATTCCCCGTTTGAACTGCCCCTTCCCTCCTGGCCCCGTTCCTTGCTCCGTCCCAGCTGTGGGAAGGGCCCGCCTCCCGGCGCGCCCCCTCGGCGCTGAGGGAGGTGGGCAAGGGCCCCCGTGGGGCACCGACCGGCCCGTAGGTGGGGACACGGGCCCGGAGCTGCCGCGGCTGGCCGCGGTCCGCGGCCGCAGGGGAGTGAAAGCCGCGGTGAGACGGCGGGGCGGTGTTTGCACCTCCCGCGTCCGGGAGCGGGTCCCCGCCCGCGCCTTCCCTGCGCGGCCAGTAGGGCACAGCTGTCAGGAACGGGCTGGGGCTCGCTCCGCGCGTCAGGCCGGCAGCGGCAGCCAGCCCCAGCCCTGGGCAAGCTCCCCAGCTCCGCTGCCGCCGGGAATGCCGCGCCGCCCCGCCCCGCCGGGTCGGTCCCGCGGTGGGGCGGAGCTCTCCAAGCCCCGCCGCTGCCCCGCCCCATCCCCGCCGGCGGGAGGGTGGTGCGCCGGGCTGAGGCGGGCTCTGCGCCTGCGCGCTGCAGCGGCCGGCGCGAGCGGCGGGCCGGAAGCGGGGCTGGTGGCGGCCGCCATGAGCTTCCTCATCGACTCCAGCATCATGGTCACCTCCCAGGTAGCCCGCTGCTCCGCGGCGCGATTCCCCCGCCCTGGAGGGGGGGGGGTGGGGGGCAGGGTTGGGCCTCGCCGCGGCCTGGCCTCACCCACCTTCCCCTCCCGCCCCCGCTCAGGGAACGGCCGGTGGGACTGAACGGAGGCGGTGTCGGCGAGTGCGCGTGCGCGCGGCCCGGCGCGCGGGGCGTGCGGACCGCCCCCCCCCCCCCCCCCGCGTCAGGCTGCGAGGGCGCGGAGCTGCGTCAACAGCTACCGCGTGCCGCCTTGCTGACGTCAGCGGTGGTCGCCCCGCTGCCCTACGGCCTCGCCCGCCGAGCGGAGGGAGCGGCTCCGCGCTCGGATGCCCTCAGCGCCCGGCAGCACGGGGGGCAAGGGGTACCCCGCGTCCCCCCCCCGCCCCGCGTTTGGGAGTGCTGGGCTGCCAGCTTGCCCCGTTACACCTGCCCGCCCGCCCGCCGCGGAGGCCGCCGCTCTCCTGCGGCCGCCCAGTCCGAGTGTGCCGCGTAGGGAGGCTCGGCGAGTAAGGTTGCGGGGAGCGGAGCCGCTCCGGCGGCCCCGGGTTTCCCCAGCGGGAGCTGCCGGGGCCGGCCGGGCTGCCCGCCGCGCAGCGCTGGCGTTGCCCCGCACGGCCTGCAGGATGGGGGGTGGTTGGTGCCTCCTGCCCCGGGCTCAGGAGGGCTCGCCGTGACCTGCGTTGAGGAGCTGGAAGAAGCGCCGCGCGAAATGTCAGCTTCAGTGAGGTGGCACTTCAGCTCTTTCTGCTGCCATCAGAGTGATCTTTCAGTTAGTCTCTGGCTTCACACCAGTGGGAGCCACCTGAAAGCCCTTTCAGCCTTCTCTTTCTCTGGGTGTTACCCTGTCTTTCATCACTAGGAAGTGCCCCGTGGCCTTAACGTACTTGAAAACGGCCTGTTTGTTTGGTGGGAGGAAATGCTCTCTCCTAAATCACTACACTAGCCTTGCTTGCTAATGATTTGTCTTGTCATTGCCCTCTCTGACTTCCCTCTCCTCCTTGCATCGAAATACCCTTTGTTCCCCTCTGGCAACTGAGGTGGTCCAACTGTTTCCCTCTGCCAAAGGGGAGACTTCTGCTCCCTCTTCACTCCCGCTCTGCTGCACAGCCATACTCACTTACTTGCCCTCTCTCCGGTATTTGGTTTAAATAAGTTCAGCTGGCTCACAGAGGGATGTGATGAGCTTCCGATCTGGTGGGAAATTTTTGTTCTGTAATGAGGAGGGATGAGCTGAGCAGAGAGGACCTTTCCCCTCTCGACAGCAGTTGGTTGTCTTATGTAGACTTTCATGCACAACTCCGTAGCTATCCTGACAGTTTTCAGGACAGCTTTTGGCCTTCTTAGAAGTACAGTGCCCTCCTGCCTGATAGTGCTTTGATTTTCACTCCTAGCATGCTTTTTCGCTGTCAGCGGCCTGAGGGTAGCTTTGAAACTGTTAACAATTCATCCAGGACAAAAACTTTCCCAGCATTTGCTTTGCATTCTAAGATCTAACCTGTCTAATTGCTTTTCTTTCATTTGTGATGGCAGCTTCGATCTACTCATCGTCTTCAGAAGTACCTAGTCAGACATTTAAGTTGCTGCATGGAATTGTCAAATGCTCAAGAATTTTCTGTCTTTAAAATCAGTCACCTGGGATGCCTTAGAGTGTGGACTGTTAAGATCATTTCATTCTGTGCTTTCGTACAGCCCTTAACAGAAGGGAAGTGCGATCTTCATATATCATTTTCTCTGGTATTATTGTACCTATCTCTTAATCTCTTTTACTTTATTTGTGTATTTTTTAGAGCTTGTCTCTGCCTTTTTCCTCCTTCCCAATGTTAAATGGGGAATTACTTTATGTAAATATCACTTACTTATCATACTCACTTTAACTTACGACCTGCAGATAGGAGGCTTATGGACTATCTTACCTTTTTGCTATTAATTACTTTAAAGTCTGAAGTCCTCCTCAAACAAGTTTTGCCAGCTTTTACCAGATATGTTTGATCCTTCTTGCCCAGTGTTCCAGGTAATCCTTGTCTGTCAATCATGCTAGCCCATTACGTTTGCCACAACTGGGATCCAGTTACTCCTGGTGCACAGTGGAATCATCCACAATGATTCCTGCATTTTTGTCTTTGAAAGTTTCCTGTCTCCAGAGGGGGACCGAATGCTTTGGCCTCTTCCACGTGCACTGAGAAGAAATGCTATCTTCGTCCCATGCTTTCTGACATGTATTGCTTTTTCTTTTTGCTTTGGTCAAGTCTACCTTTATTTAAAAAAAACAAACCCAAAACATTTGCTTTGGATCTTTTATATCATTACACTTACTTTCAATCTTTTGAGGAACAGGTGTGGCTACCCATGGAGGGCCTGACAACTCAGTCTCCTTGTTCTGGCAGAAGATAGGTGATTACAGTTTTGACCATGTTGCTTAATTTCTATTTATTTCATTTAAGTCATCTGCAAAATAGCCATGATATTAACTTTGTCCCTTCAGGTGTGTGTTGAAACTTAACTGAATGTTGAGGAGTGCCCTGAAAGCAAAGCTTGTCCTGGTTCACCCACCTTGTCCATGTGGCTTGCTTCAACTCCAGATTGTAGTTTCAGCCATTCAGCACTGCCTTTTCCCTACCTTAGAGGTGCTTTAAACACCCTTCACCCATGCTGGGCCAGGGTGTAACCAGATTTAGTGTGAAGACCTCTCCAGAAAAATCAAACCCCTTTCTAATCTTAAAGAAGCAGCAGATATAGTAAGAAAATGTACTCATCCCTAGAAGATATGTGTGTGTGTTGTGGACATTTGCCTCCATTCTGTGTTTTCTGTAAAAGCCATAAACTTTAATTCTGTCAAGTAGAAGACTGAAACAATAAGGAGCCATGCAAAGGATTCTCACAGGCCAGGAACTGAAGGCTTCTGAGGACTTGGGAATACAGAACTGGGCTGTTTTGGATCTTGGCTACTTGGGCCCAGCTCTTTTCCTTCCATTTCTTTCATCTGGGGTCAGTGGCGAAGTCGCTTTGTGCTTTGTGCATTGCTGGATTCAGATGCTGAGTGCTTGGTCTCTTCTGCAGGTGCTGTTCTTTGGATTTGGGTGGCTGTTCTTCATGCGTAAGCTCTTCAAGGATTATGAGGTGAGAAGGAGCCTTTCATTGCAATGCTATATCTTAAAAGATACTCCCCAATCATAGAAATATTTTTTTCAAACTGCATTTGGCCTTTTTCCTCACCTTAAGCCTTCTTGTTTGTAAATGTCTCTTCAGTCACTTTTGTAGACTCCTAGATATCTGAAGAAATTATTTTTTCTGAGGCCAGTGAAAGTTTCTCTATTGGCTAAGGTTAAATGAAACAAAAAGTACAGGAGGTGCAGGGGTGACTGCTCTGCCTTTCACCTGAGTAAGCCTGCCTTATGTAACTGTAAAATTTTTGTGACACAGGTTCACTGGTTAACTTCAGACTTCAGTGAGGTGCATCCATTGTAGCTGAATTGTTTGTGAGGGTTGGATGGGATAGATCTGTTGTAGTCTCTTAGCCCTAGAGGGGTATGAGACAATACAGTCTAGCTCAGAGGTGGCTTAAATGCCAGCTGAATTCCAACCCAAAAAAGTTTTTCCTGATACGGCTCTTATTTTTAAATCTAAGGTTAAGATCAAAGAGCTCTTTTAACAAGCATCAAGTTAACATAGGGCACTGCATGTTTGACGCCCCTTCTGTGTGAGGCATCTCCATTTAAATGAGCCAGTAGCTGCAATCAGTGTAGTACTGAGCAACTGGTGAGTTTGCTCTCTGCTTTTTCACAGGCTGTCGGTTTCCTCCTGTTAGATAAGGGCACAGGGCATCAAAGCAAGAGCCCCACTTGTGTGCTGCTGTACCTTGTGTATTTTGTTCCTGGGGGGAATATCAGGGTGCCATTCTAGAATGGAAATGCCTGATGTCTCTGGTTTGTTGTCTTTGTTGCAGGTGCGACAGTATGTGGTCCAGGTGATCTTCTCTGTGACTTTTGCCTTCTCTTGTACCATGTTTGAACTCATCATCTTTGAGATTTTGGGGGTGCTGAACAGCAGGTGAGTCTGGCAGCTCACTCAAGGACGAACTTGCCTTGTGTTCAGGAGCTTCAGTCCAACTTCTAAATGAACAGCTTAGTCTTGGGTTGGGGAAATTGAGTGAGAAAGTTGTCAGAAGCTCAACAAAGACGCTTGAGCAGTAGGATTTGTTTATTTGATGGAACATGAGACTAGAAGCTGTAAGCTCCTGGTTCTCCAGTTTCCATGCAGTTACTATTAATGTGTTACTATTAGTGTGGTCTAGGTCCTTGGGGCAGGGCTTTAGTCTTTGACTTTCTCCATTTGTTGAAGTTAAAAGAAACTGTTTCTTTTATGGGAGTGTTGTGAAGCTTCGTACCATGCTGAAGAGCCGTTTTCAGGTGGTGAGGACCATAGAAACTGTAAGTGCTGTTTTTTCTGTGGTGGTCAGAGCAGCAAGCAAGAGGTGAAGCTAAGTATGGAGTGAAGACTACTTCTGTAGTAGTACAGCATTTGTGAATCAAAGGTGCATCCTCCCTTTACACAGGGTAAGGACTTTTACATAAAAAGGCTGTTACAAGCTGCCTACTTCAGAAGTCAGTAGGAAAGGTAAGAAAGAACATAACACACAGAGGCTGGCTGGGTTTCCTATTTATTCTCTCTCATCCTACTGGTACAGGAGAGCAGTCAAAGGACTGGCACGGCAAGGGATACAAAACTGATACAAGGTGGTGTTAGTTCTGACTGTGTGTTACTAATCTGTGGAGGTGAGAGCCAGAGAGATCACTGAGGAGAATGCTTTTATAAACTTCAGTAAAGGGCTGGACTTCAACATAGATGAAAATGTTTGCCTCTGAATTAGCGAGGAAGAAGTGACGAGGATCCTCGTCATGTCTCCTTCCCCGAGGAGGCGTATAGCGGACGTGAGTTAATAGTGGGAACAGGACGTGTGGTTTTATACTAAAGCTAAGTGAAAAGTCAGTTCAGCCAAAGTAATCTCATCTGCATTTGACTCATCTCCTTTGGCCAGAGGAGTACTGGATCGTTCTGGCATATATGTGTATTTTTAAATTCTTGCTCTGCAGTGTCTTGCACATGAGACAGCTCGCTTTGAAGTGAAGCGTTAGGTTATGGATGTTAAATATTTTTAATTGTTTCAATTTGAATTAGCCCTGTTGTGGTTCAGCCTCCCATTGCAATATTAATTACTGCTTTTACTTAGTTTTGTATAGTATACTATTTTATCAAATACTGTATTTTCTACAGTAGCTAATGCCGTTTGCAGTAAATCATTTGATTTACTGCTCCTCTAGCTGAACATGAAATCAAATGATTTACTGCAAACAGCATTAGCTACTGTAGGAAATACAGTATTTGATAAAATAGCCCAGTTGATATTTTTGGGTAGTTGTTAATCTTGAAATACACTTTCTTGAGATCTGTATTGAAAACCAAATCAAAACAAAAAACCAAACCGGACAACCTGCCTCTCCCCAGCCCAAGCAACTAACAAAATCCAAAATATTCTGTGTGCTAGGCCAATATTATCCAGTGTGTTTGATGTGGTTGAGAGGACTGTACCGACAGGCGATTATCTTTGAGAAATCTCTTGTATTAACATTGCATGCTAATCAGTGTTTTGGCTTTATTTTAGCTCTCGGTATTTTCACTGGAAGCTGAACCTGTGTGTCATTTTGCTCATCCTGGTCTTCATGGTACCTTTCTACATCGGCTACTTTGTTGTGAGCAACATCAGATTGCGTGAGTACTGGGTTTATGGCAGTGGGGCTGCTGGCTCGAGGCTGCGCACAGCAATGGGAAATGACTTTTCTGAGAGAGCCAGAGATATGTTGGTCACTAGCCCCGTAGCTCCCTCCTTCCTCCAGCTTTGCTCTGGCTAGGTAGCTCCTCTGTGGAACTTAATGCTGTAGCATGAGCCGTTTATAGAGCAATTAGGAAGTACTTTATCTGAGCCCCCAACAAATATAGCTTTTCTTTATGGGTTTTGACGGAGTCCAGCACTTTAGAGAAACATTAGTGGAATTTGTTCCTTTACAACTTTAAGCTTGCAGCCGTACCCTGGCAGTCCTTGGCAAGGCTGTGTTGTTCTGCTAGCGGGTAAAACAAATGAGCCAGAGAAGCTCAATAAATTACTTTTGCTTTTTTGCCTCCTGCTATCTGGGTGAGGCATCTTGCACACGCTGATGGACATTTACCCCATAGCTATTGATACTCATCGCTCTTCTGTATTAAATTCAGGCATGTGGGTTGGCAGTATCACATGTGTAGTGTTGGTATGCTGAAGTTTTAAGTTTCATGTTGAGAGTCACATAAGAAAGGTGCAGCTCAGTGTTCCCCAGTTCCTAGTGCAGCCCTTTTCATACCTTTGTGGGGAAGTGGTGCATCGCTGCCTTGGCTGCCACAAACGATGGTGTCTCAAATAGCTGGTTCTGTGGGATGTGAAGGGGTGCATCCTGCTAGCTGTAGCTATCACTTGACACTTGTCTTGGCTGACTGTGCTCAAAGCAGCCTTTGGACAGATGTAGCAGTTTTGCATGCTAGAAAAAGACCTAAAGGAAGACCACCTTTAAAATACTCTACCTTTTTTCTTCTCCATTAGTGCACAGACAGAAACTGCTTTTTGCCTGTGTTCTTTGGTTGACATTCATGTATTTGTTCTGGAAGCTGGGTGATCCATTTCCTATCCTCAGCCCAAAACATGGTAAGTTTCATGTTCTTGCTCATTCCTTTCCTCCTGAAAACAGGTTTTCTTATCTCACTTTTTATCTTGGAGTTATTACTGTGTTATCGCAGCTCTGTGGTTTGGACTGGAGAAAGTAATTCTTGCAACTGAGGATCTGCTGTACTTTGAAATCTGCAATCTGAATGCCATCAGCCTGACAGAAATGGGTGGATATACCGTGAATTATTTGCATTAGTTTTCCTCCAATACCACAGGAAAGCTTTAGGGACGTGAATGAGTCCTACCTGAACCTAGGGTACATAAGAACACAGTGTACCTTTTGAGGTTACATCTCCACAAAAAGTTGATCACAATTTTTATTCAGTTGTTTCTTTTCTTGTGGAGACTAAATCTAACTTACTTAAGAAGAGAATTGGCAACAAATCCTTAATCTGGTTTTTTTTTTTTTCAGTCATGTTACTGTTTCTTGTGACTGGAATCAGGTCAGTCTAGCGTAGGTGACTGTCCAGTTCACAAAACGTGGCAGGGTGCCTGGAGGCCAGAGCTGTGCAGGCTGTAGGCAGCAGCACCTCTGGCAGTGCATGCTAGCTTCAGTACAGCTTTGTACAGCACCTGAGCCCAGAGGCAGTACAGTTGCATGGTACTAGAACGTGAGCTGGTAAGCTAAGCTGGATGCGAGAGCTGTTTCTTTGCAGAATCAGTGCTGCATCATGGAACCAAGAGTATTTATAATGTGAAGATACTGTGTGCACTTGTGTTAGTTTGGGTCCAGCAGAGCTTGTTAACATTTTCATAACTGTACTGAATCCTTGGGGCACCTCAGTGTGCCTTACAGCTCTGTAAGAACAGGACTATTTGTCACCTGCATTTCCTGTGTAACTTAGTTACCATTATCCCCTGCGCTAGAGAATTGTTTCTGTGTGGTTCTCAACAGGTGAAATTCAGTTTCACTCCAGTTGGTGGATATGTCTGTCTGCATATATAACCATCAGCTTAATATTTCTGTTCTCTAGGAAGGTACTTTACTCTGCACGAATCCATAAGAGCAAAATTGAAGGATGCCAACTGCTGTAGGGTCTGCTCACCCTTCCATCTGTCATCCTAAAACTTTCCTAAGAGAGCTGCATGTCTGTGTTTTGTGATTGTGTCATTTGCCACTGAAATACAGCAGCTGGTATGTAGTGCAGATCCCTTTGCCTGGTGTCCTGCTGCCAAGTAAAACCTCTATCTACTTTGAGTTGCAGAAGGCACTTGAGTTGGCAGAGTATAACAACGCAGTGGGAACTTAGCTGTGGGGTTCAGGTAATCCTCTTTAGATCACTGATGAGGTTCTGTGAAGCTGCGTAACAAATGCAGATTTCCAGAACTGGAAGTGGGGTGGTTTTTATTTTTTAGCTTGTGCTTTACAGGATGATACCTCCACTTAATAGTCGTACGGTGCCTTCCCTTACCAGGTGTAGTCACAGGGTTAGAGCAAACGATTCGAGGCTTTTTCCTTGCTGTCCTGCCTGTACTGACAAGGCTGCTGCAGGGCTTTGTTGTGTGGTGGTGGCCCAACTCAGACAGGTGGGATCCTCTTGTGGAGGCAGAGGTGACAGGAGGCCGTGCTTGATGAGCCCCTCACGCTGCAGTACCTTACCTGTAGTGTCTTTCTCGGTGTGCCCCATGCTGCCCACCTGCACGTTTGGTGGTATCCTGCAGCTGGGGAATTGTGTTGACTAGCGGGGGCCTTTCAGGTACCTGTGCTGGCATCAGGGGTGCCTTGCCAGGGAGTGGCCTTGGCAGCGTGTCGCAGCTGGGAAAGGCACTGCCAGTCAGCGCTCATGGTCAGAAGCCCTGGTTGGTCTGTGGTTTGTTTAATAGACCTGAATTTGGGATCCCACAGGAGGAGGCAGGTTATGCTGTACTCAGTTACGTGCTAGTATTTTAATAAACCTCTTATTATCTGATTGGAGAAAACATTCACTTTATCTGAGCTGATGGTGGGAGTGGGGTTGCTGTGGGTGTTATGGGAAAACATTGCTTTGACCAGTGGAATGTCATGTCGTTTTGAAGGCACCTCTGTTTTAACTGCTGCTGTCTAACAGTGTGTAGGGCAAAAGGCCAGTGTATTGTAGCACATTCTGTAGCTCATGTAAATCTCTATGCACATGACTGGGTGTCTTGGTCTCCCTTTGTGAAGTCTTTTTGACTTGTTTTCATCATTTATTCCCCTTCTCTGAAGCATGAAATGTGGCTTGGCACTTGGCCATCTCAGCTTTGCAATCATGTAAGCTCCAAATGTGCTGTGTGTAGCAGCTGCTCTGTAACTAGCTCCCTAAAAAGTGAGTGATGTTTAATAGCACATGGTGCTGTATCCTGTGAAGACAGGTTGAAGTCTGCATTTAATGGCTGAGAAGAAGAAATGCAACTTCAGTGCTTGGTGTTGGTTACAGCACAGGCTCCATGTTTGTGCTGTGTTGTGCAGATACATGTTTTAGAGTCCACTTGGTGCTCAGGTGGAATATTGAGGTGGCCACCTGTCGTGGTTTTGCCCCAGCCGAGGGCCGCACCCCACACAGTCGCTTGTACTTTTAAAAGGAAGGGGGAAGGAAAGTTGGGGGAGGGGGAAAAGGGAAGGAAGAAAGGAGGGAAAGAAACCACAACCTAGAAACCAGAACCACGCAGGTTGGGATAAGGATAGTTTACTAAACAATAACAGAAAATTAGATATAACAATAACATAAGTTTAAAGCACAAAATAGATGAAACTGGTGATACACAATGCAGTTTCTCACCAAACCACAGAACCCAGGCCGCACAGCTTAGAACCGAACCCGACCGTCCCCAGAAACTGCACGTCCTGGCGTTGTCTCCCCCTCTTCCCCCCAGTCCCCCTTTATACTGAGCATGACGTAACTGGCATGGAATATCCTCTTTGGCCAATTCGGGTCACCTGTCCTGGCTGCGCCCCCCTCCCCCCTCATTAGTAAGGAAGTATGCAGAGCTGAGAAAGGTACTTGATTGCCCGGCAACAAATGGGAGACATCAGGGTGCTATCAGCACTGTTCTCATCCTAACACCCAAACATGGCATTCCATCCACTGCTAAAAAAAAAATTTAACTCCATCATAGCTGAAACCAGGACACCACCTCAAGGAGGTGTGTGTGTGAGGTCACAAGATGAATGCTGAACAACCAGGAGCAGTATCTTTCCCATGCTTTCACAACTCCAGTGTCCTACAAGTGCAAATTGCATCTGATCTGGAAGGGTCACTTATAATGACAATGGACAGGGCAGGGCTTCCTCTCTGTGGTCCAGATGTTTTTTGGCCAGTTTGCTAAGACCAGCTGGTTTGATAACTCTAATTCTGGTTATTGCAGATGTGGCTTTGTGGAAGGTGCCACACTGCTTTATAGTGTCTGGTGGATGATCTGTGTTCCCACCCCAGCAAAGTGCAATCATTAATGTATTAATTTAGAAACAAATTGTTGACTGTTAATCACCTCCAGGTCTGCCTTAACCTTGGTCAAGACAAGAGTTTCTCATCCCTGTTTTTAAGTATGGTAATGTGCTTCTGAGGGAGACTTCCTACCTCTTTCCTAGTCCCTGACTGTACTTCCTGTTACCTCTGGTCATTGCAGTGGGAAGGCAGTTGGATTCATAAAGCAGCTCGGGGTGTGTGTTACGTTGTGAAGGCACCAAGTGTGGAGCAGGGTGAAGAGAGCAAGGTTACTGATGCTGTGTTTTTCTCCTCTCAGGAATCCTGTCTATAGAGCAACTCATCAGCCGTGTGGGTGTGATTGGGGTGACACTCATGGCTTTGCTGTCAGGATTTGGGGCTGTCAACTGTCCATACACTTACATGTCCTACTTTCTCAGGTAACTGCAGCTTTGTGAAATATTTTGCCTGCTTTTTGGAGATTCTGGATTCTGTTTTTCCCATGGCATGGACTTAAGTTTTTCATAACTCTTTCTGAATCTAGCTATTGCCTTGTCTATGTGCTAGAACCATTTCTGCAGCTGAAACATGTTCTCCTTATACAGGTTTCTCTCTCCTTTGTTTGATGGGCATGTTGTGTCTTTCATCTGAAATGGGGTAGCAGCCCTGATTGGGTGTCTTCATTTTGCAGGAACGTGACAGATGCAGACATTCTGGCTTTGGAGCGACGACTCCTGCAGACTATGGACATGATTGTTAGCAAGAAGAAAAGGTGAGCATGCAGCAGTAGCATGAAGTGGTTCATTTCAAGGATTCTCAGTCAGAATGGTATGAGGTGGTTCATGAAATTACCAGAATTATTAGTCCTTTCAGGGCTACGTGGCTGAATTAGTTTGGGCTGTGCTGTGTTTCGTTCTGGCCTGATACACAACTTCCTTTTGTTTTTCCCCAGACACACGCACTAAATAGCACCATCCCTTACTGCAGTGGCACAGGTTTGGCTTCCAGGGCAAATGGTAACTCTGGGATGGCAGTTTGGCTAGTCTGTGAGATGGGCACCTTTCTCTCCCGATGAGTAGGTGACCCTTAAAGCCACCGCTGCTCGCCCTCTTACTGGCAGCTTCAGTACAGCAGTCTGTTCATAGGTGTTGAGCGCTCTCCTGCTCCGTGGGTCTGGTGTTTCCTGGTCAGAGCTGGAGCAGGCTGGTGAGCCAGTGTGGACAAGCTATATTCTTGCACATGGTGAGGTTTACATGAGTTGGGTTTTGTGGAGTTGTAGAGTGTTGGTAATGTGGATGTAGTGTAGTGCACAAGCATGCCATCAGAACGTTGCTTGTGTTGGTTTAGCTCATTCCATGTACCACAAGAGAAAGAGCTATTTTTGGAAACAATGTCATTTCATTTACAGTGAAAAGATCTTTATGTGCTGTTACAAATTATGTATTACATGCCTTACTAGTTGTACAGAATAAATACAATTACCACAGTCACTACAAAGGTTCGGCTGTCTGACACTGAGTTCTCACAGCAGTCCTCCAAACTTTACTTTTGGTGCACTAATGCTTTAATGGAACCCTTTAATGTATGATGTGGGCAGTTTTTAGGTAGTCTAACCTCGCTGAATTAGTCACCAGCATGTGTATCTGCTGATCAGTATTAGCATGTGAAAGTGTAGTTTAAGCATAACCTTTTTCTTCCCCTTTGAAAATGTTAAGTGGTGAACAAATGTTAACTCAGTATTAGTGATCATGTGTGAGACTCTTAAGTAGTGAGAGAATTTAATTACTCGGGTTTAGTTGATTTAATTGAGTAGAAGCATACTAGAATACTGGCTTTGGAGTTGAAAGATGCTGTGTAGAGCTGCTTCTGGCCCTGTGCTCTTTTGTTGTGTAGAGCATTTTTGGACCTCTCGCCCAGGGAGGGTGATACTGGGGTAAAAGTAAGGATGTCTGGGACTTGTAACTGACAGGTGCTTTCTTGTCTTCCTGTGGCCAGGAAACCTTCTGAATATAGCAACATTCTACTCATTATGAAGGGCCACATAAAGTGTGTTAATCACTTGGGAACTGTACGGAAATTTGTGTATTTGTGCTTAAACTCAACAAACAACAACAAAAAAACTCGACCCAAACCCGTGTAGTCTCAGAAGTGTGCAAGAAATAGAAGCTCAAGTTCTGTAGAACTTGTTCTCTTTCTGCTTTGACAGGGAGCAGTGGCTGGCGTAATTGGACTCTGTGCTCATAGGAAGCAGAGCTTAGGAAGTTAGGTGTGCATCAGCCCAGATGCAACCCAAAGCATTTGGCAGAGCAAGCGGGAATAGCAGTGTTCTACAGTGTGTGGGGGAAACGCTGTAGTCCCATCAATTGTCAGATGCTGGCCACCTTATCAGACCTCCTGATAGCTCAGAAATTCTCGATGCACACAAGGGTCATAAGGGAATAGAACATAAAGCTTTTTAGTTTCCTTTGTGGATTGATTCTTCTTATACCAAACCTTAGTCATACTGGCTTCCTTGTCAGCAGGAGGTAGTTGTTTGAGTTGTTTCCCTGATACTTTTTGAAAAGGAATTGTTGTTCTCTCTTTACTGAGAGTAATCAACTAAAGCCTTATGGAAACTTGCCTCCAAGGCTGGCAGGTTCTCTATACTTGTCCTTGCAGGTATGACATAACGAAGCCTCAGGTTTGAAATGCCTGTATTTTGTGACACCGTTGCTTCATTTTTCTTTGTGTTAGAGTCAAATCAGCCTGTCTGATGTGTAAATATATCGTGTATCTCTGCAGGCAAACTGTGTGACTTTTGCTTGTGGATCCTTTCACTGAGGTCTTCAGAACTCCTGACTGCTGTGTGGGTGCAGAGATCCCTGTCATCTCTCAAAAGATTTGCCTTTGTAGACTTAGAGCCTTCTGCTTCACCTTGGCATAGCTGTGTTTTGGCTGCAGTGCTGTGGGCTGCTTGGGATGGGACGTGTGAACTGGCTACTGGGAAGAAAGCAAGGATTAAATGTGCAGTTCTTCTATTTGGCAGCTATTGGGATGAACTGAGTCGGTGTAAGATCTCTGTTATTTGTAGTCTCTGGCCATATGTGCTTCTTTGTGTTACGTGGAGTACCCCAAGGCTGTTTCTTTTGGAGGATTCTTTTTTTTTTTTTTTTAATAAAAATCACACTGCTTATCAGCAGCCTTGGAGGCGGCTCGGTGCCAAACGTAGCAGTACGAGCTGCAGCAGCAAGACAGGGCCTAAACCCTGTCAAATCGTGGGTCGCCTCGACAATCCTATGAATAGTTTTCAGCTTAGGGAAGGATAACTGGCTTACAGATTTCAATGGGGAGAAATGTGAGGGAACGAGGCCAGAAGCCAGCGCTGCTCGTGGGGATTATGCTGTGGTGCACACGGGGGTGTGAGGGACAACACGCAGCTGTTGCTGTAGTGTTGGGATCAGCTTTAGGAGCCGCGTTCAGATTGCCTGAAGCGTCCGGTGGTTCTGTCCAGTAACGGATTTACGTGTTTCTGCTTCACCACAGCTTGTCATGTAGCTCAGTAGTGAGTGACAGCCTATCACAGGGTGCTGCTGCATGCTGCACACTGCTCACCGTCCTGTGGAGGAGGCGGATGTGCAGTGATAAAGCAGAGGTGTTCAAGGGGAGAGAGAGGAGCACGAGTAGTCTGATTTCTGAACTTTAAATAGCGTAGTCATGTGTTTGAGGAAAGGAAAGCGACTGATAGGACTGAGAAATCCATTTGAATTTTTATTTTTTAATTGGTTTAAATCTCTTCAAGGATTGAAGCAGGATCCTGAATGGAAAGTCTTGGGAAGTGTCTTATTGAATCGCACTTGATTAGATCTGGGCTCTACTCCATAGCTGATCAACAGAATGTTGTCAAGCAAGGCAGGTGCTTAGGAAATTTAAAAAAAAAATGTGGCATCTGTTTGCAGTGAGTTCAGTTTAACAGTGTCTTCTAAGGAACTGGGTTTTTTGGCTTTGATTTTTAAAATTAAAATACTTTACTCCTAAGGACTTGTGTTTTCTGTTCTTTCAGGATAGCTGTGGCTCACAGGACAATGTTCCAGAGAGGAGAAGTGCACAACAAACCCACTGGATTCTGGGGAATGATAAAAAGTGTTACAACGTCTGTTGCAGGTAGTGAAAGTATCCTTCATCTGCATGCTGGCACCTGCCTCGGGAGGCGGCTCCAGCTTCCTTCTCTTTTGAGAGAGCATGAGTTGGGCCAGTTACAAAGCTTTGGTGTTTCAACACCTTTCAGCAGCCTGAGCAAAAGGCTTAATGTCTCCTGGGAAGTTTGCTCTCTTGCACTGTACTGTCTGACCCTTTGCCCAGGGGTTGGACTCCATAGTTTTGCTGTGACACAGTGGGGAGTCGTTTGCTGCCGCCCTGCCCCATAAATGTGCTGTTGCATCACTGTGGTTGAGGTGCACAGCAAGTTGCAGGACAGATGTTGTGCTTAGGGTGTCACGTTGCAGGTGTCTACCCCATCACATCACTGGCTTCCTGTTCGATGTATCCTCTGGCCACATGACTGACCTGCATGTGTAACCCTCTCATGACTTGCAATGCAGTCGTCCAGGATGGAGAACCTGAGACATACTTGAGCAAACCATCAGGGATGGCTGAGGCTGTGGAACTATTTACATACCCTGTAGTTGGATTTCTGGCCATGTTGGAGAGCTGTGAGAAACAGAAGGGTAGGAAGCAGCTTGCTGACCAGATAAATTGTCCTCATGATACAGGCTGGCCACTGGTGCTATAGCGGTGTGACAGAAAGGTGGATAAGAACGGGTGAATAGCTGTTGCTCTGCCCATGGGAAAGGGGTGGAAGGAACCTGGTGGGAATTACAAGCTCTGTATTTCTCTAGCTTACACTTGCCTACCAATGGTTTGTGCCAGACCACACCTAAAGCATGCAGTTTGCGTATTTAAGGCTGAGGACTCTCTCCTTTCCCACTAGCTGTTAAAATCAGAATTTGGGTGTTTGACTAGGCTCTTTGCAGTGATCACTGATCTCTTGGAGCAGTGACTCAGCAGTTTTGTTTACAGAGTTGATGAGAGAGTGATATACAGTGATGCACTTCTGTGGCAAGGGACGCTGATTGAGGTGGAGCAGCGATCTTTGGGAGCTCCGGTTCTGTTCTGGGATGTGTTCCCCAGGCAGAGGAAGGAAGGAGCTTGTTGCATGACTGCCTAAATGCTGTGTGCTGCCCACCTGCTTAAAATGGAGCAGTGTGCAATACATGCAACCTCGAGATCTCTTTGTGTGTGGTATTAATGAGGAGCAGTAAGAATCAAACCTGATCTGGATCAAAAAAAGCAGTCAGACCATTAGATGTGGTCCTTGGGCTGAAGGTGGGGAATGTTTTGGTTTAAATTAAGAATTTGTGATGTATTGCAGCCTTGACTGTGCTGGTTTGCCAGATCTGTCCCTTATCCAGCAAGAAGTGGATGCCCTAGAAGAGTTGAGTCGGCAGCTGTTTTTGGAAACTGCTGACCTGCATGCAACAAAGGTACCTAGCAGAGGAACTGCCCAGTTGGGTGTTGGGATACTGGGCTGGTTTAAAAGTTACAAGAAATGGAAAGCTGCTCAGCAGGTGAAGGTTGAAATGTTGTGGTGTGGTGGAGTGAGAGTCTGTTTCTTTAACTGGGGGTCTAGATGGCAGTTTCTGCCCCTTTGAGATGAATACTGGTGCATGTCCCTCGAGCCACTCAGAGGCTTCTGAATCAGATCCTTTGAGTTCAGAAACATTTGAATTGAGAGGGTTGTAGAAGAATTAAACTGTTTGCTGCTATTGTTGCTCCATTCAATTTTTGTGCTGTGGGTAATTGTGAAAATAACATATATATTTTTTTAAATTCTTTTCCCCCCTCCCCGCCCTTGTATTTCCAGGAGAGAATAGAGTACTCCAAAACCTTCCAGGGAAAATACTTTAATTTTTTGGGTTATTTTTTCTCCATCTATTGTGTCTGGAAAATCTTCATGGTATGTAAGTGTTTTATTGCTTTTTATGTGGGCATAAAGCTGAATGGCAGAGCTCTGAGGGTTGTGATAAACAGCTCAGACTGCTTGAAGGTCTGTAGCTAGTGCCCCAGGGGTCAGTACTGGGTCCAGTCTTGTTTGACCTAGTCATCAGTGACCTGGATGAAGGGTCAGAGTGTACCCTCAGCAAGCTTGCTGACCATACAAAGCTGGGAGGAGTGGCTGATGCACCAGAAGGCTGCGCTGCCGTTCAGTGAGACCTGGACAGGCTGGAGAGCTGGGTGGAGAGGAACCTAATGAAGTTCAACAAGGGCAAGTGTAGGGTCCTGCACCTAGGGGGGAATAACCCCATGCCCTAGCACAGGTTGGGGGTTGACTGACGGGAGTCAGTGCTGCAGAGAGGGACCTGGGAGTCCTGGTGGACAGCAAGAAGTTATCTATAAGCCAGAAATACGCCCTCATGGCCAAGAAAGCCAGTGGTATCCCGGAGTGCACTCAGGGTGTGGCCAGCAGGTGAAGGAGGTTATCCTGCTCATCTGCTTTGCCCTGGTGAGGCCTCATCTGGAATATTGTGTTCAGTTCTGGGCTCCCCAGTTCAAGAAGGACAGGGAATGACTGGAGAGAGTCCAGTGGAAGGCTACAAAGGTGAGAGGACTGGAGCATCTACCTCATGAGGAAAGGCTGAGAGAGCTGTGTTTGTTTAACCTGGAGAAGACTGAGAGGGAATCTAGTCAATGCTTATAAATAGCTAAAGGGCAAATGTCTAGAGGAAGAGTCTAGAGGCTCTTTTCAGTGGTGCACAGCAACAGGACAAGGGGCAGTGGGCACAAACTGGAACACAGGAAGTTCCATCTTAACATGAGGAAAACCTTCACTTTTAAGGGTGGCAGAATACCAGCACAGGCTGCCCACAGAGGTTGTGGAGTCTCCTTCTCTGGAGACATTCTAAACATGCCTGGATGCTGCCCTGTGCAGTGTGCAGCAGGTGATCCTGCTCTGTCGGGGGGTTGGACTAGATGATCTCCAGAGGTCCCTTCCAACTCCTACCCTGCTGTGAGTCTGTGATAAGCAAATGTCATGTCCTGCATGCTGCACGTGCAGTTCATCGAGTAATGCTCTAGTTTCCTTAAAATCCTGCTTCTGGAAATCATGAAAGAAACTGGCCCTGGGTTGAAATCAAGTTTTTTTGTATGGAGCCTTAGACAAGCAGTTCCTACCTGTGTGCCTTTTGCACCTTTGATGGTCTGACTGCCCCCTGCCCCTTTCCTTGGTGACAGAGAGTGAGAGTCATGCACTGTTTCAGGTGTAATGGTGAGCTGTGCTTTTTGTTTTCTTGTTTGAATGTAAATCCAGCTCTTTCTTGCAGGCAACCATCAATATTGTGTTTGACCGTGTGGGGAAGACTGATCCGGTCACAAGAGGAATTGAGATCACTGTGAACTACCTGGGAATTCAGTTTGATGTGAGACACTATTGATTCTTACAGCCTTTTCAGTAATTCCTGTCTTATCTAAATAAATTCATAGTGCTGTTAGGGAGAGAGCAGTAGAGCTCTGAGAATGTCTTTGACTTCTGACTTGTGAGGAGGAAGGGAAAATGCACCAGAAGCTTTGCTTTCACACTGGTTTTAGGTGGGGATGGTAGTGTGGTCTTGCCAGAGACCTAGTGATTTGCTTGTCTGTTTCAGGCAAATGGCAACACCTTAGTCAACTTGCTTAGACTGATACCTTTATCTACAGAGTAATTAGGTGTGTCTGGTCACACACCTTTTCTGTCATTTACACTTTTAAAGTGTATCCCTGTGACTAGGGTTCATCCTGATTGTTGTAAACTAAATCTGCTTTTCTTGTGTGTTTGGAGGAGACAGTTGCCAGTAGATTTGTGCAAATGTCTGTTATATAAACCTGTCTACTATGAATCTCTGAACAACTAGGAAATACAAAGACCCTGAAGCATTGGCAGCTATACAAAGCCGTTGTAAATGGGGTTAGTGTTGGAGATTTAACTCTATTCTTCTTGCTGATACAGGTGAAATTCTGGTCTCAGCACATCTCCTTTATCCTGGTTGGAATAATCATTGTTACCTCTATCAGAGGATTGTTAATAACACTTACAAAGGTAAGAGCCAGGACACCCTTGCGTGATTTTGGGTCAGGAAAGAAAGCTGTTACCACATCTTTAACTTTAGACACGGCAAATACTGTTTAATAAATACACACTTATGTTTTAAATACCTGAACATAAATCCTTGTAGAGGGAGGAAGGGAGGAAAAACATCTTCTGCAGTGTATTTTCCTGCTTAGTCTCTTGTCATTGTTACTCTTGGGAAGAGATGTAGATGTTATGTGGGATGTTAAATCACAGAACTGTAGGGGTTGGAAGGGACCTCCAGAGATCATGGGCTCCAGCCCTGCTGCCAAAGCAGGTTCCCTAGGACAGGTTGCACAGGGAGGTGTCCAGACGGGTCTTGAATATCTCCAGAGAAGGAGACTCCACACCCCCCTGGGCAGCCTGTGCCAGGGCTCTGTCACCCTCACTGTGAAAAAGTTCTGCCACATATTGGTGTGGAACTTCCTGTGCTCCAACTTGAGGTCACTGCCCCTTGTCCTGTCCCCACAGACAGAGGGGAAATAGCCAGCCTCTTTTCAGTTGTCTCCCACACTTCAGCTATATATAAAGATTGGTCAGGTCCCCTCTCAGTCTCCTTTTCTCAAGGCTGAACAGCCCCAGTTCACTCACCCTTTCCTCACAGGGGAGATGCTCCAGGCCTTTAATCATCTTTGTGGCCCTAGCATGCAAAGATGTAAGCAGGGGTTCAAAATGATCCTGTAGCCAGGAATTACTAGTAAAGTTGATGACGTGATGATTGAAGGACTTAAGACTGAGCTGCAGGTTCTTCAAGTAGAACTGGAAAGGCATTAACTCGAAAGACCTGTGACTTACTGTGACCTGGCTTTTGGTACCTAAGCTTAAACATTAATATATATCCCCATATGACTCCCCACTGTCTTAGGGAGATTCATGTTTGACTAAGACTACAGGTTTCTGAAAGCAGGGTACAGGCACACTTCCAGAAAGTATGCTTTTGTAATATTTTTTTTTTTTTTAATGCAAAAGTATTGACTGGTGTGTACCTTTCATGCTGTGCTGATGCCTGTTGCACTTACCTGACTTCTTATTCCCAGTGCTGTTTTCCTTTCTAGTTCTTCTATGCCATTTCCAGCAGCAAGTCCTCCAATGTCATTGTTCTGCTTTTAGCACAGATAATGGTGAGTACGTAGAACCACGGGCACAGCAGTGTCCCTGTATGGGATACATGCTTGTTTGTGTGCATAAACATACATGCATAACAATGTCTTTGTGTGCTGATCTCTCCTAACCACATAGCCACTCGTGCAGTAATTGCTGCTCTCTCTGTTTTGATTCACAGGGAATGTACTTTGTGTCATCAGTGCTGCTGATCCGGATGAGCATGCCTCTGGAGTACCGCACTATTATCACAGAGGTGCTGGGAGAGCTCCAGTTCAACTTCTATCATCGCTGGTTTGATGTGATATTCCTGGTTAGCGCGCTGTCCAGCATTCTGTTCCTCTATTTAGCACACAAACAAGCCCCAGAAAAGCACATGGCCCTCTAAGTGGTCACACACGTGCTGCTCCCTGTCCTTTCACCTGGCCTGCTGCAACTCCCGTGGACTGCAGGACCTGGAGAGAGCCGGGCCTGTCCCGCTGTGTCCCAGCAGCGTGACGGGCTCTCCAGCCTCCAGGCACGGCTTCGTCCAGCCCTGTGCCTCGCTCACCTCACTACGGTGCCACAGCTTGAGGGAACGGGGACGCCTGTATCGGATGTGAGCTACTTCGTTGCCCAGGAATAAGGGCACTCTTTGGTGCACCAGTACCTGTGAGGATCAGAACTTGCATATTAGGCTGCCTTGGGTAAGGCCTCTGACTTCTAGAAGAACATCTCCATACAAGGCACCAAGGAAATGTTAATTTTTTTTGTTAATTTTTCTTTTTTTAAATCGTAAATGGGATTCAGGGGACAGCAATCTTGGAGTTGATATTTGAATCTGTGGAATTAAATAAGTTTTTGTAATATTTCATGCAAGCATCACAGTTGTTTTTTTGTCAGCCCCAAAGATTTGTCTGGAGGTGAGCTAGAAAGTGGCTGGGTTTTGCTGCCTGGCAGAAGTAACATGCTGAGAACTTCACTCCATTTGTGTATAGAGTGTGCACTAGTGTGTATCACTGATGCCTACTGTCCTGAGTCTCAGCTTTGTTTTCTATCCCTGCATAAATGGAACAGGTTTTGGATTCCTCCCTGCTAGAATCCAGTGTGAAGTCAAAGGCCACAGATAGGCCTCGTGTACCTCATACGTTACAAATCTGTTTACCTTACGTGCTGTAAATTTGGTGCTCCCACACTGTCTGTATTATTCTACAATAGCCCATTTTCCCTTCTTGATGTAATTTAAGGCATAAAAGTAAATTTTACTTATGTGACCTAAACTTGTAGCTTGCCATAGCCACTTTCCCAGGCTTGGTTTGGTTTCGGAGTGTTCCGGAGCATAAATCACATGTGGAAAGAGTAAGACCTGGGGAGGGGGTTGAAAGACCACACTAAACAATTTATTTCTGTGTTGTCTTTGGTGTACAGCAGAGAGGCAAAGTATACAGCAGCAGTGTTACAGAGCCATTTATGTCACATTCAAGACAACGTGGAGTTAACTTGGAATTACAGACCTGCACAACTGAATTACGTATGCACCGTGATTCACAGCTGCAGGCAGAAGAGAGAATTGGGCTTAAATGGCTTGAGTTACAGTTATGAAGTTAGCTTAATGTTTGAAAGAAACTTCTGGAATGTTAGCAGGAGAAAGGAGAGTAATGGCCAGAGTAGATTGGCTTATGCCATTTCACAGCAGTTTCGCTGCTGGGAGTGTAGCATAGAAGAGCCGCTGCAGAGGTCAAGGTGATGGATTAGGGGGAGAACTGCCTCTCTTGGGAGATGGGGAGAAATCAGTTGCTCTTTGTTAAGAGCTTATTCTTAACAGGCTAAGATGCCTATGAATTTATTTAAGCCTTTACAGAAGTAAGGAACTTAACTGTCTGCTTGATGAGGCAGGAAGCCAGTGAAGTACAATCACAGTGTGTTAAATGGGTGCACGTTACACTGAAGCATTTATTTCGGGCTGCTACTTTCCAGCAAGAGGCTGCATCCTTTACAGGTACGGCACTCCTAGGAGCAGTCACGTTCTGCAAGGTGTGGTAGCAAAGGATGATTGAGGGAAGTGCATTTGGAAGGTTTCTTTTTCGTTCTTGGCATAGTTCTTCCTCCTCACAACTTTGTGTCATCGTCGCTGTCTGCTCTGGTAGAGGCAGCTGAGTGTGAAGAGGAGGATGAGCTTGCCTGCAGAGGAGGAACAGATACGTTCTGGTTATTTTTAGTTTGTAAACATGCCCGATAGTCGGCAGTGTTTGAAGGACTCCTGTTCCCATTTGCACTGATCATGTGCTCGTTTGGATGGTGGGATGAGCCAACGAATGTGCTTTGTGGTGTTGAAGTGCTTTTTGGTTTGGTACGTTGAGAGGGAAATTTGTTCAGTTTGTTCTTTAATTCCCATAGCTGCTGAATGTGCACATAAAAGTGATGCTAACTCTAGGTCTGAAAAATGCAGCTTGGTGACTAAGAGCCTCTTGTGCCTGGAAGTTTGCATACAAGGCTGATGAAGAATGAATGGGCAACAGTTTTGGGTTTATTCTTCCTTGTCTGTCTGTTGCACCATCAGAAAAGAAGCATTTAATTAATTTAAGGCTGACCACACAGAGGGTTCACAATGACTCTATCAAGAAGTTGTTCCTGATTTTTCTGACTTCTAATTCAGATTCCAGTGGCATAAAGTGAGTAAAATCATTTCATATCAGCATGTTTCCTAGGAAATGTCACCATAACCTACTGGTTGCTCTGCTTTCTACAAAATGAACTGGTTTGAAATATTTCACCTGATTTCCCCAGAAGTGGTGTATGGGTTTTGGTGTACTTAGGCACTTTTTTTTTTTTCCCAATACACACATTGTATTGCCTGTTTGCCATCTTCATTAAGGATTACTGTATTTGGATTACCTTGTTCCATAAAATCTCTTGTATATGTTTCCTTTCTGTGATTTAATCTTGCATTAAAGATACTCGCCTGTGTTATGTGTGGGGAAAGGAAGACTTGCTTATGACCACAGCTTTTAACAACATAGACCGACTTGTTAGAATCCAGGCTCAAGTTAAAAGTCCTAGCTTGGGAATACTAGTTGAAAAAGGTTCCTATTGCCTAGCTGATCCTTCAGCATCTATTTAATGCAGAATTACTCACCCTTTCCCTTGGCTCAGGTGAGTTTCTGTCTGGCTCTGATGGATGGTTTTCTGTATGAGCAGGAGGTTCATGCAGAGGTTCATGAGCAGGCAGGTTCATGCCGTGGACTGGAGCTGCCATAGAGGCTGTGATGGGGATATTCCTGTCCTGGAAGTATTTGTAAGCATCTCTGCTGCACACCAGCAGCGTTAGTCTGTCGCCGCTCTCTCGGATCCTCGCCACCACCCTTTCATAGGTCTCATCCATCACGTTCGTCCCGTTCACTTCCACCAGGTAGTCGTCATTTTCTACCCCTGCTGTGCCGGCTGGCCCGTGGCTCTGTACCTGCAAAGGTGAGCTCAGGCTGTGAGATCTGCATAAAGCCTGGAGAGATGCACTGACAGCTGAGGGTCAGCTAGATGGTTGTGTTACTGCTTTCCTTACAAGATGGCAAAATATGCACGGGGAAGGGGACATTCGTAGGGCAGAAGGGAATTTGGAGAGGCAATAGGCATAGACATGATAAACATGGAACCCATCAGTTTGAGATTTAAGATACATCCTGGTTTTGATAGACTTTCAGTATAGAAATGTGGCATGGTAAAATTATCAAGACAGGTGAAACCCCAATTTTCTTACTGCTTGCCAGGTCCCTCTCTGGTGACTTTCTCTTTACTGTATTTCACAGATTCCTTAGTGGTGAGTGGAACCCAACCTCTCAGAACAGCAAAAGGCACAGACATAATTTGAGGCAATAGATGTTTGACTTTCACCAGCTATGGAATTCAGAGAAGCTGGGGTTGAGCAATGTGAAGGTCTCCCTTTTGCATTTTTAGGATGTTCTACGGTCAAAAAGATCTATGTAAAATACTAATTTTTTAGCATGCCAGCTTCATGAATTGAAGCAAAAATGGTGCACAGGGTGGATTCCCCTTCCCTCTACATGTTTTACCAGAATAAGGAATGTTTTCTGGAGCTTATTTTTATTCTTGGTCCTACAATGTCAGCCTGACTTTAACAACTACAGAGAAGAGACTTGTCTTTTAGGGCCTCTTTGAATGTGTTTGCAGTACAGAAGGGAGGACGCTGTCTGGCAGACTGCCTGAGCCTTTCCTTCTTCCTCATTCTACATTAGTACCTCGTTGATGAACAGTCCAGGCTTGTTCTTGATCATGTTTAAACTGAAGCCAAATCCATTAGGCCCTTTCACCATCTTGCAGATTCTTGGCTTGTGGTTCACTTTCTGCTCTGCGTGCAACTCCGCTCTTTCCTCTGTTTTAGCTGGTGTTGGATCTTGTGATTTGTAGAAGTATGAGCAGGGGGAAATTTGAGCCTGAAAAAAGAGACAAAGTTTGTTAAGGTAAAATCTTCTGTTGTGAGATCTGTGTAAAGCTTTCATGCTGAACATACTTTGTTTAAAACCTTTTTAATGACTCAGATGAGCTGCAGTGAAGAACTCTGCTGTTAATTTCTGGCTGAGTGGAAAAACTGCAGCATTGATCTATGTGAGAAGGGAATTTTGTTATTTTGTTCAGAAATGGTTACACAGCTGTGTAGCTATGAATTTGCTATCTTAAACTCCGGGACAAGGGGCAATGACTTCAAGCTGAAAGAGAGCAGGTTTAGATTAGGTGTTAGAAAGAAATTCTCCCCTGTGAGGGTGGTGAGGCCCTGGCACAGGCTGCCCAGAGCAGCTGTGGCTGCCCCCTCCCTGGCAGTGTTCAAGGCCAGGTTGGATGGGGCTTTGGGCAGCCTGGTCTGGTGGAGGGTGTCCCTCCTGGCAGGGAGTTTGGAACTAGATGGGCTTTGAAGTCCCTTCCAACCCAAACCAGCCTGTGATTCTAACCTTTCTTGTGCTGTGTTTAAATTTAGAATTGTTCCAACAGTGCCTATAAAAATGTGGGAGAGGCTGGAAATGTGGACATTGAGTGACTTGCTGTACAATTGCAAGGAGAGCAGCTGAAATATGGATGTATCTTAGGTATTGCCTGCAAGTTGAAGAAGTGTCTGTTAGAGCAGACTGGCTGTTTCATTGCTCCATACGTCTCTGTAATGATAAATTACCAATTCCTAGCAGTAGTTTGCATCTTCTTACCAGCTTATACATGGCATCTGTCTCCTTATCCACTACCAACAGTGTGGTCTTTCCCTCCAACTGCTTAATTTCTTCCACCACGCTTTCATGATCCAGACCATCCACTTTCTTGCCATTGACGGCTACTAAAATATCATTGTCTTTGAGACCTGCCTTGGCTGCTGGACTCCCAGAATTAACATCCTTGATTATGTGATCTAAGATCAGAAGGGGAAAAAAGCTTGGTGTAAAGGTGTATGCTTGTTAAAAGACATTAAAATGCATGGCAACGGCTAATTGTCATAATTGTACTTAAGGTTAAGACCGTTTCCCCGAAGTAGCCTTGTTTGCAACACATCTGTTAAGGACTTTTAGATGAGCAGTAAGAAGACAAAGAGAACGAGGTCTGCAAGCCCCATACAGGAAGAAATTGTATAGCAAATGTCGTGGTCTGTGTGTTAACTGGGCTCTTACCGCCAGTGTTTTGTTCCAGACGTAGATAGAAGCCATAACCATTCTTTCCTTTCTGGATCTCGGTCAGTCGTGGTTTGAGGGGAAGCAGTCTGAGGCTGGCGCTCTCTCTGCTCAGGACCATCTTCTGGCTTGTGTAGTACTGATCCGTTTCTTCATTTGCAAGTAGAAACATAACGTGATTTCCAGACTCCTTCACCTGTGGTGGTACATGTACAGTCTCAGATGTCACCCTTTCAACAACACCTGGGAACTACAGACTTAAGTCAGGAACTGGTGCACTGGTACACAGTGCTGTGAGGGTGCTGTAGCTGCCCTAAGGTACAGGCTGAGATACTATAAATTGATTTTTTTCAACAAGATCTCAGGTGTGTAAGATCCAGCATATGTATGAGGAGATTTTCCATGTTTTATACTGTTTCCTGACCTGCAGGAAATTAGCTGTAGGGTGCCATGAGGGTGTCACAGTGCCAGTTTGCAGTGAGCCTCAGTTGATAGTGCTTGGCTTATCTACAGGTGGAACTGTACAGTATAGACATACCGTGCCACCTATACCACTGTTTTAGATTACAGGGATGAGAGTCAAGTTTCTGTCACTCGTGGTCCTCCTCCATCTCCCTGTTTTACTGAGGTTTTTGGGAGGTTTTTTTTTTGCTCTGTTCAACTTCTCCGAAGTCCATCCTTCTCTCATTCTTTTTAAGTCTAAGGGGTGCCCTTTTTACTCATCTTAACCAGCATCACTCTGTTGTTGCTGCTACAGCAGCTGAATAAAACACAGGTGTTGCAGGGCTCCATAGCTAGTGGAGCACAACGGATCGTGATGCTGGAGCGCTGGAACACATACTGCCTGTCTCAGGGCTCTCTGAAATCTCTTCAGCTCCAGCTGCATTTTAGCAGTACCAGCAGTGGAAAGCTGGAAGCCTTGCTAGCAATGTTCTTTGCAGCTGAGGCCAGGTACTGGAATTATTTGCAGAGTAGTTTTCGTTAGTTTTAAACTTCTTTAAAGGAGAAAGGAACTACTGTCTAAAATAATGGTTTTTCCCTGTCCTGTGCTAACTGTATCTTCAGAGAGTTCCCCCTCTGCCTGCCCTGAAAGCCACATGTGATGGCTTGCCCTCTTACCATGAGGAGTATTTCCAGGACTTCTAGGAACAGGGCATGATTTATTCAGTAGGGTTCCTGGCAGCAGTATACTTGTGTTATTTAAAATTCTGTGGCCTGTCTTGATGGCAGTATTCATTCGGAATCAGTTCAAGAGGCTGCTTGACAGGAGAGCCAAGGCGGAGGGGAACTATGCCGTGTTAATGATACACCAACAGCAGCTTCCCAGATTTACTGTGAAGCATTCAAGCCAGCCAGATCTGCCTCCTCAGTGACCCTGACAGGTTGCTGTGAAAGTGGGCCAGAGCAGAAGATGAATCAGCATACAAACAAGTACCTTTTCCACCACTTCCTCATGTGTGTCATTCTCCACATTTTTCCCATTGATTTCAATCAGGCGATCGTTATTTTGGACACCGGCCTTCGCAGCTGCTCCTTGTGGTGAGAGCTCTGTTAGGAACAGCCCCTTCTGTCCTGAAATAAATGAAAACTCATTACACAGCACAAGTCACTGAAATGTGCCTGGCCTGAATGGTTAAGGAAGCTCAGCACTGATGTCTTTAGAGACTCTTGGTCTCTGCTTATGTGCAGGTTACGGTGGCACTACAAATCTTCCACGAAGAGACACCTCTATCTCTCTTACTCTGTCCTGGAAAAAACACTTCTGTGGGGGAGGGGAGCATTCATTTGCTATCAGCAGCTCAAGCAATCTTTTATTTCTCTACCAAAAGCGCCAAAGGGGCTGATAAAGAGAGCTGAAAGGGATTTGATTTACACTCTGTGCCTCCCCACAATCCCAGACTGAACTGAGGAGCTGCTTTTATGTTGTTTTATACATTTCATAATTTCCTGTGTTTGGAAGACTTCCATGTTTGGTCTTTTGGTTATACTGCATTCCAGAATACCCTCTTTAGTCATGATACTTTCCAGAAGACCGGCCTTGGAAGAAAGGCATGTATGGAAGAGGTTCAAAATCCCTTGCTTTCTAAATGAAATAGTTTTAAATCAGGAAAAACTGTTTGTTACAGCTGCCTAGAATCTTGCATGCTGATTGCTGAGGTGATTTGGAGGAATGGAACAGGACTTAATGTATAAGCTGATATTTGAGCAGGGACTGTAAATTTGGTTTTTGATAAGTGGCCTTAAATAACAAGCAGAAAATAGCTTATATTTTTTTATTATTATTATTTTGCCTTTTCTCTACCCTATAAGAAACATGGTCCTCTGAAAACCATGCTCTCAGTATGCTGTAGAGAAATGGACTAGAGATGGATCTGAACTCATCTTGCTGCTTTTTGCTATCTGTTAGTAAGAGCAGTTTGTGTGGCCCATTGGCCCCCACATGTTAAGTGTGGTTGTCTCTGTCCCTGCTGCCTTATATACATATAAATACCCACACACATGTACATATCTATACACGCCCCATTTCTTCTCCCCAAGCTCTCACCTTCTGTGCTTTTCAGAGAGAAGCCATAGCCCTTCTCCTCCCTCACCAGGTAGCAGAGCCGGGGTTGTGGAGCTGCAGTGATTGCTCCGTTGGCCGTGGGCGTTGGGGACCGCTGCTCCTGCTGCTGTCCTCTGGACACCTTTTGACTCAGCTCTTCCAAGTTCACTCCCTCCTTTTCTGCCTTTTGATAGGACGCCTCATCCAGAACAAGAAATACAACAGAATTCCCGCTGTTTTTGACAATCTCCACTACCTGTAGAGGACAAGGTGAGATGGCAAGCAGTTGCTAGAATGATGGACCTGAAAGCTCTACCCGGAAAGGGTTGTGCTGGCTACTGGTTTTGTTGTTTCATCCCTCTGCTCACATGCTATCGAGGCACCTCAGAGGCATTTCATGCCCACAGTGGGTAGTGAATGATGCAGGGAGATAGTTGGAGTAGTTGACTCAGCTCTTGGATTTCCTGGCTTAACATGCCATGAAAACTGGAAGAGAAACCTTCACATAGTGGAGGTGGGACTGGGTGATGGGGGAGTGGTGTGGATCTGCCCAACCCAGGCTAAACAGAGACGTACCTGTGCATGTTCCTCCTTGTCTACAAACACGCCGTTAACCCTGAGGACTCTGTCTCCATCCTTCAAGCCAGCCTTTTCAGCCGGGCTGTCCTTCTGCACGCTCCGGACGATGTGCCCTGCTGTGTCTTTCTCGACACGCAGGTAGAACCCGTAGCTCTTCGGGGGCGTCTTGGTCACTTGGCATTCTCGGGGCTGGAGGACAGAAGTCATCTCTACCAGGCAGGGTGGAAAAGACCTGTGTGAGTAAAACCAGTAAGCTCACCTAGGCATGTTCCCTCCAAATACATCCCAAGGCAGTTTGCTTCAGAATTCTTGGGGGTTTGTTTCCCAGGAAATCCAGCTGTACAAACTTGAAGCTAGTTAACAAGGCTAGGGGAAAGAAAGCAATCCCTCTTCCCTCTCCCCCTCAATTTTCTTGTCTCCCTGTCTCCAATGAAGGTAAGCAAGATGCAGAACTGGAAGAAAGAAGTTGTCTGCTTGTGATAGCATAGTGAAAATTGAGGATTTAATACCAGAATTAAGTAGTGCAAAAATACCAGCACTCTATAGGAAAGTTATGAGATAAAATGGGATTTCAGAGAATTGCAGGAGGGGCAAGGTCAGAAGGGATCTCGGAGGTCATGTGGTCCAACCTCCCAGCAAAAGCAGGGTCACGTAAAGCCAGTTCCCCAGGACCAAGTGCTGTTCTCTGACAGAAGCCTGTCAGAAGGCTAAAGTTGTGTTGCAGAGATTAGCTATTAATCACAGCCTAATAAATAAAGATGTATGTAAAGATTTAATTCCAACTCCATGTTTGGTTTTTATTCTTTTTATGTCACCTATGTGACTAATATGTGTGGGAACTTGCCTTTTTTCTTTTCCCTCTTTTTTTTTTTAAGTAGCTGACAGTCCAATCCTTCCATGATAGCTTACTGCTGGGTTGCCTCTGTGGCTACCCATGCCAGGCTGTTTGCTATGGAAGCAGAAAGTGCATTGTTGAGGTTAATCGTGCAGCATATAGAACAGGATGGATGTGTAGGGAGGGTTTGGCACAGATGTCACTGGAGCTGGAGAATTTCAACATGCAGGGATAGGAAGCCTGTGGACCATGATTTACTTGTTCCTCTTGGTTGGGGGTCTTGTGCTTTTTTGAGCTCTCTGTGCTTGCATTGGGACTAGCTCCACGTAGGGCTGAGCTGCCCTATGATTTGGATATGGTTTGGGACACATCGGACTCTGTTGATCGCACCTACAGCCCAGAGCAGTTTTTCTTGAGAACCAGTGGGAACCTGTGCTAATTCCTGATGTTAGCATTCAAAAGCAGGGGTGCACAAAGCTGAGGAAACAGGAGGCTTTGCTGGGAAAGATTAATTCTTCTTATTTGGAAATGGAGGGAGTGTTACGGTGCGCTACATACTTCTCCTTTTGATCCATGAAAGCTTTACATGCAAAATTACTGGACTCATAAAAAGGAGTTTTCTAGGGGAAGAGGGATTAGCAAAAAAGGAATTTCTTACCTGTCTGTCTGTGTGCAGCAGCCTTCACAGGAATTCTCTTTTGCTGTCCCTCCCAGGGCTGTACCTATAAGTAAAGCTGGACTTTGATTGGGCAAAGGTTGATTTAAAAGATGATTTATTTAACCAAGTTTCACTGGATATGTTCAACACCTTGATAAGATGCCTTGTCATTGCCTGCAGAAGTGCTAATCCCATGCATTTCTCAGCAGTTTTGAATTTTGTTCAGCTGATAATTCTACTCAAAAACTCAAGTCAAGGAGGTCATCCGCGGCAAGCGTGATCTTTGCTCCAGGCAAGAGCCTTCTCCAGCTGTAAGAACTGTCTTTAAGGGAGCAGGTTTGGATTGTGGTGGCTTGACTTTGGCCAGCAGCATTTGACTGCAAAGCAAGAGGTTACTGGTTCATATCTATGCCCCCCATGTTAGGTGCCAAAAAAAGTCCTGGACTGTGATGGATTGACCTTGGCCAGTAGCCAGATGCCCTCGGAGCTGCTCTCACTCTCTTCCTCTACAGGACAGGGGGAGAAAATAGGGTGAAAAACCTTGAGCATTTTGAGATAAGGACAGTAACTGAAAGAGATACAATGAGAAGATGGGTTCGTGGCTGAGGGGTGGCTCTGACTGTTGAGGCCATCACAGATGTGAAACATACACTGTGATAAAGTGATGTGTGTGAGTAAAGTCTCCCTGGAACAGAGGGAGGGAGGTGGCTGGGATATCAATATGGCAAGGCCTGGCAAACTGCTTTTCTTGGACCACTGCTATGAAACTGCCCAGGGAAGTGCTGTGTGCTTACCATGGTGGAAGTGCCTGCTGGGTGGCTGGAGACATAGGCTGTAACCATCCATTGCTTGAGATGCCACCCTGAGCCTTGGAATGCAAGCTCTGTGTCATGGTATCCCAGGCAGAACTGAGTCAGGCAGTGCGGCTCGTTTCTGAAATAACCTCGTTTACAAGCTGTTCCCTTGGGTTCTATCACTGGTCACCAAAGACAGGAGATCAGCACCTGCCCCTTTGCTCCCCATCATCAGGAAGCCATCGATGGTGATGAGGTCTCCCCTCCATCTCCTCCAGGCTGTACAAACCAAGGGACTTCAGCCTCTCCTCATAAGACTTCCCCCTTCAGACCCTTCACCATCCTCACTGACCTCCTCTGGATGCTCTACAATATTTTAGTCTTCCTCTTGTGCTGTGGCACCCAAAACTGCACCCGGGACTTGAAGGGAGGCCACACCATCACAGTGTAGAGCAGGACAATCCCCTCCCTGGACCGGCTGGCCATGCCGTGCTTGATGCACCCCAGGGTACTGTTGGCCTTCCTGGATGCCTGGGCACACTGCTGGCTCATGTTTCACTTGCTGTTGACAGAGACCCCCCAAATCTCTCTCAGCATGGCTGGCCTCCAGCGTCTGAACCTCCAGTGCCTGGGTCAAGGACAACACTATTTGTACAACACTAGTACAGGGAGGTAAGTGGCTGTGAAAGGCAGTGTGGGTTGCTCTCCCCTGGGGAAAAAGAAAGCTGGTTTGTGGGATTATCTTTGCTCAAGGACCCTGATGCACTTGGTGGGTAGTGCAGAAGGAAGTGGAAATCTGGTGTACCTCAATGAGATCCATCCTTGGAAGGGGAAAATAATCTATGATTTGATGTGTATGATACAGGAAATGATACAGCAGGAATTACCTGAAACAATGAAGAATGAGCCTCACAAGGTACCCTGTGAGTGCAGCACTGATGTCTTGGTGCTCAACTATCCAACACACTACCTCTCTTGTCCTAAGTGATCTCCTTAACTGATGGGACCAAAGTCATTGACTGTTCTTATGAACATTTGGAGAGAGGGAGCATGGAAGGGGGGATAATAGCTGCCTGTGTGTCAAGGAATGTAGTTGTTAATGAGGATGTGTAAACCTGACTGTTGGATGTAAAGATGGTTTAAGTATGTAGTATAAATTTTAAGGGTTGGTAAGAGGGAGTTTCAGGAATGAGAAGGAGATAGAATGACAAGGTTTGAGTAGGGTATAGAGATTAATTTGCATACGAATGGGACAGAGGATTCCTAGCTGGATCAGGTAACATGGGACCTGAATGGAATAAGGGGCTGCAGTTGTGCTAGGTCTGGCTGGGATGGAGTTACCTTTCTCCATGGCAGGCTGCATGGCACTGTGCTTTGCGCTTGTGACAGAGATGGTGTGGGTAACACACTGCTGTTTTGGACACGGTTGAACTGTGGTGGCAAAGCATCACGGGTTTCTCTCCCCTGTGCCTCCCTCTCTACTCTGCCCTGGTCAGGCCCCACCTGGAGTATTGTGTCCAGTTCTAGGCTCCCTGGTATAAAAAAGATAGGGATCTCCTGGAGAGAGTCCAGAGAAGGGCTACGAAGATGATTAAGGGCCTGGAACCTCTCCCGTATGAGGAAAGGCTGAGTGAGCTGGGGCTGTTCAGCCTGGAGAAAAGAAGACTGAGGGGGGACCTAATTAATGTTTATAAATATCTTCAGTATGGGATGCAGGGGGAATTGGCCAACCCCTTTTCAGTCATCTGTGGAGATAGGACAAGGGGCAATGGCTGCAAATTGGAGCACAGGAAGTTCCGCACCAACATGCGGAAGAACTTTTACACAGTGAGGGTGACAGAGCCCTGGCACAGGCTGCCCAGGGAGGTGGTGGAGTCTCCTTCACTGGAGATATTCAAGACCCGTCTGGACACCTCCCTGTGCAATATGAGCTAGGGAGCTGCTTTGGCAGGGGGGTTGGACCCGATGATCTCTCGAGGTCCCTTCCAACCCCTACGATTCTATGATTCTGTGATAAGTGAGCAGATTGGGGTTGAGCAAGGACAAGTCTTACCCACTGGCCATGAGCATCTGCAGGATATGCTTATAGACACAGCCTGAACTGGTGGTGCTTTAACATGGGAGGGAAGGCTCCAAATTTGGGATCTAGGGATGCCAACACACTTAATGAACTGACTGTGTGAAGTTCTTGTTATGAAGTCTCATTCAATTTTAGAAGGTTCTAAAATTATTTCCCTTACTGGCTTACTGTGGAATTGGATTATTAGAAGTAATACCTGTGTTTTCCTTGGTTGTCTGTTATTTTTCTATTACTTTCCCTTTGAATTAAGGATAACCTAAATGTGCTGCAACAGAACAGTCGTCAATGTTAGAAAAGCCTTACTGTAATCCGCTTACTCTAAGTGGATTTGCCAGCCTGTTGTGACTAGTTGTTCCTCTTTGTACAACATACAATCTGGAAACCCAAGTAAGTGAGCCCCAGTGTTGTAAGCACCAGAGAAGTCAGACCTGGCCTAAGGTGGCTTGCAATCTTTGGGACAAGTTAGATAGAGACTAAATAAGGAGGGACATGGAGAAGGGGAATCACGGTGGCTCAGAGTTTTGTAGCTAAGCATGGTGCAGGTGGAACACACACAAAGATCTCAGTGTGTGAGGAAACAACACAGCATTTGAAGCAAGATGTATTTTTTTTCAATTGCAGTACCACTGTGATGGTTACTTGAGGTCATTTTGGGTCCAGACAAAATTTTTCAAGGATAAGATACTACAAAAATGTAAAATTAGTGAAACATTGAAACAGAGAAATGTTCTGTGTTTCCAGAAGGGAAGGTCTGGTCATGTTCTAAATGGAATGGAGGTGGAGGCTGTGCAGTGGTTTCAAAAGGCTTTGAAAAGGAAGCTGAGGGGAAAAAGGGCTAGCAGTCAACAGAATACTTAAGTTTCTGGTGTGATGAAATATGAAATGTTAGCAAACATGAATGGTGAGGGGAAGGCTCTTTGAGTTGAGGCTGGTGGTTAGCCCTGGGGCCATGACAGGAGGTTGGATGGGATGCTGATGATAAGGTACAAAGAGGATGTATCTCCACGTGTGTTCAAGAACAGGACCCTCCATATCTTTGTATTTGTCCGGAAGGGGTGTTAGTGCATCCAATGCCAGCAAGCCCTGGAGGAGAAGAATTCAAATATTTTCTTATCCTTCCAACAGCAGAATGAAAATTATTTAAGAATGGCTCAGACAGCTTGCAATGTCCTCTCTCTGGTTCTTGAGCCTTTTTGGAAGAGTGCTCTTGAGCATGTTCATACAGCAACAAAAATGAGGAACCTAATTTAAAAAATCCTTTAAAAACCATTTTAACCCTTTGTGAAAAGTGATGAAAACCATGAAAACCTCTGAATTAACAGCATTCTTGTATTGCAGGAATTTGCCATAGTGACTTAGGTGGTGTGGCTCTGTTAGACCTAGGAGGTCTGCTTTCTCCAAGGTATGTCCCTTTTGGGGCAATGGCTGCAAGTTGGAGCACAGGAAGTTCCGCAACAACATGTGGAGGAAATTTTTCACAGTGAGGCTGACAGAGCCCTGGGACAGGCTGCCCAGGGAGGTGGTGGAGTCTCCTTCTCTGGAGAAGACCCGTCTGGACGCCTATCTGTGCAATATGTGCTAGGGAGCTGCTTTGGCAGGGGGGTTGGACCCGATGATCTCTCGAGGTCCCTTCCAACCCCTACGATTCTACGATTCTATGATTTTCATCTATGGCCTGGTTATAGTAATATCAGGATCTTTGCTCCTGTCCTCGTTGCACTGTACTGTGGGTCAACACTTACAGAGTATTCTCAGTCATTCTTTTTGCAAAAAGCTTTTATTGTGTTTGGTTAGAAGACGTTCTGTGATACTGGTGTTACCAAATATATCAGAAATAAGCATTTTCTAGTAGTTGCAAGTGATCACATGGTTTCCTCAGCATGTTGGTAAATGGAGAGAAGCACCTGTGTTCCTAACTTTGGTACTTGCTAGGATCTTTGGCTTTAGTAAATTCACAGGTTTTGGTAACTCCTAGCTCCTTTCCCCCAAAGAAAAAAATTCTCCCTTCCTGGTGCTTCCAGCAGGACACCTGGAATAATGGCACTGACTGTAGAAATGTTTTGGTATAGTCTGTCTAGGCACCTTATTTTGATCCTCTGGAAGGCTTTCAGAGAAGCTGACATGAGCCTGTACCGGTAACAAAACGTGCCTCAGTATCACTGTCCACACACTCTTCATAAGAGCTTAAGAGCTGCCTGACTTCAAGGAAGGGTGAATATGTCCTCTGCTGGAAAATGGGCAATGGTGACAATAAAGGTAATGGGATTTTTTCCTACTTAGCATTTGATATAAGATGATTGCTGTGCTGCACGTGTTCTTGTAGCCCGGAACTGAACACACGTGGCTTGTTCTGGCATCTCATGGTGCAGCAGAGTGGGGAGAGCCAAACCTGGCGCAGCTGCCATTGTGGCAGGGTGGAGGTTCAACAAGTGCTTATCTAAAAAAAGTGTGCAGGTTCTGGCTGGGGTAGAGTTAGGGGGTTTTTCCTAGTAGCTGTTACGGGGCTGCGTCTTGGATTTGTGCTCAAACCAGTGTTGATAATATAGATGACATATAGATGTTGTGATATATAGATGTTGTGATATATAGATGTTGTGATATATAGATGTTCTCATGACTGCTGAGCAGTGCTCACACAGAGCCAAGGCCCGCGCTGCTTCTCACACCGCTCTCTCACCAGCGAGACTTCACAAGACGTTGGCGGGGGTCACACAGCCCGGACAGCTGACCCCAACTGACCAAAGGGATATGCTCAGCACAGAAAGCCAAGGGAAGAAGAAGGAAGGCAGGACATTTGGAGTGATGGAGTTTGTCTTCCCAAATCACCTTTACATGTGACAGAGCCTGGCTTTCCTGGGGATGGCTGAGCACCTGCCTGCCCCTGGGAAGTGGGGAATGAATTCCTTGTCTTGCTCTTCTTGTGTGTGCAGCTTTTGCCTTACTTATTACAATGTCTTTGTCTCAACCCACGAGTTTTCTCACTTTTAACTCTTCCAGTTCTCTCTCCTGTCCCACCGTGGGGGGCCGGGCGAGTGGCTGTGTGGTGCCTAGCTGCTGCCTGGGCTAAAACCACAGCAGGAGTTCCAGTGTGGCTCCCAATGTGGGACCCAAAGGGTTGAGATAATGTGGCAGATTGATTGGAATGTGCTAGATGGAATTTATTGCTGTTTAGCTGTTAATTGGCAGGTTCCTGTGCTTGCCATGGGGCTTACTTGCCTTACTGTATACTGTCTTCTGCCTGTTAGTGGCTGCTCTTTGCGTTCGTGGCTTGCTGTGGTGCTGTACTGCTTATCACCTCACTGTGCCACGCCTGGGAATGTTTTGATAACAGCTGGCAGATGGCTGGGGCACCGCTGCTCTTTCTGTGCTGCTGTACTGGACAGGCTGGAACTCCTGTGTGAACCTGAGTGGAAGGGACTGTCATTGGGACACAGGGACACCCTGAAATGTCTGTGGCCGTGAATAAATCCACACCAGAGCAGGTACATTTCAAAGTGCCTGTGGCCGTGCTTATGTCTGCACTGCAGCAGGGATTCCTCTGAAGGGATTGCAGCCTTCCAGTACATGAAGGGAGCTTATAAGCAGGAGGGGATTCAACTTTTTAAAAGGATAGACAATGACAGGACAAGGGGGAATGGATTAAAACTAAAGGAAGGAAGGTTTAGATTAGATATTAGGGGAAGCTCTTTACAGAAAGAGTGGTGGGGTGCTGGAACAGGCTGCCCAGGGAGGTGGTGGATGCCCCGTCCCTGAAGTGTTCAAGGCCAGGTTGGATGGGGCCCTGGGCAACCTAGTGTAGATCCAGGCCTGAGGTTGGTGGCCCTGCCTGTGGCAGGGGGATTGGAGCTCTGTGATCCTTGGGGTCCCTTCCAACCCAGACCATTCTATGATTCTATGATTCTATGATTGTGTCCCAAGGAGAAGTCCATGCTGGAGAAGGTACACCTCAAAGTGGCTGTGGCTAAGTCTATACTGCAGCACGTAGGCCTTGAAGCATCAGTGTCTGTGAGGTCATGCTGGAGCACCTCAAAGCATGTAGCCATGGATGAGCTCACCACAGAGCAGGTTTACTTCTGAAGGGACTGTGGCTGTGGGCAAGGCCACACTGGAGCAGGTATATCTCTGAAGGCACCGTGGGCCATGGATAAGGCCACTCTAGAACAGGGGCACCTTGAAGCGACTGTGGCTGTGGGTAAGTCTATGCTGCAGCAGGTATACTCCTGGAGACACTGGCTTGTAGGTAAGGCTCCACTTGGAGCAGGTACACCCCTAAGGGACTGCAGCCCTTAGACAAGTCCAAGCTGGAGCAGGGGCCAGGTGGTTACTTTCAGTGAGTGCTCCTTACTAAAATCTTGCTCTTTGCCAGGAAATATGTTGCCTGGGTCACTTCCTGGCCATGTTTTAGACACAGATGTGGGTCAGTGCGTGCACATTGGTGCCAGGATGATGACCCTTATTTAAGTTACATCTGAAGAGTTTATACAGATTTCTGTCTGAAAAAAAGGAAGAAAGAAGAGAAAAGTAAGTAAGATTTAGCTAACCTCTGGAACACTTCTGGTTTTTTAATAAGTTGTTTTCGTTTGATTTATTTTGAATTATGACTCACCAAGGCTGTGTTGGGAGATGATGAAGACACCACTTTCATGGCTGTTCCACTGGATGAGAGGACTAGAAAACAGAATTGTTAATAAAAGGTTTGTAAAGTAGATCTTTAATGCTTATAATGCAAGCCTGAAGTTACAGAGGTCACTTGACTGAAAGGTGCCTTTTGTTGTTAACACAGTTGTACAAGGAATCCAAACCTAAATGTGAATGACTTTAGTTTTTAGGTTTGGTTCTGATAATAAGTTGTCCTCAAATGATACATATTACTGCCAGCATTGTTCTACTGACAGAAGGTTTATGTGGATATTTGGATATTTTTCTGTAAAAATATTCTGTCTCTTAAATCTTTATGACGGTGGCTATACCAATCACAGCTGAACTTTTTTGCCTGGGAGCATGTACATCCCCTAAAAATAAATGTAATGAAGACATCCAAATAGAATCATAGAATGGTCTGGGTTGGAAGGGACCCCAAGGATCAGAGTTCCAACCCCCCTGCCATAGGCAGGGCCACCAACCTCCAGGCCTGGATCTACACAAGGTTGCCCAGGGCCCCATCCAACCTGGCCCTGAACACCTCGAGGGATGGAGCATCCACCACCTCTCTGGGCAGCCCGTTCAAGCACCTTACCACTCTCTCTGTAAAAAACTTCCCCCTAATATCTAATCTAAACCTTACCTCCTTTAGTTTTAGTCCATTCCCCCTTGTCCTGCCATTGTCTACCCTTTTAAAAAGTTGATTCCCCCCTGTTTGTATGCTCCCTTCAGGTACTGGAAGGCTGCAATGAGGTCCCCTGCAACCTTCTCCAGGCTGAACAAGCCCAGCTCCCCCAGCCTCTCTTCATAGGGAAGGTGCTCCAGCCCTCTAATCATCTTTGTGGCCCTCCTCTGAACCCTCTCCAACAGTTCCCCATCTTTCTTGTATTGGGGGCCCCAGATCTGGACACAGGACTCCAGATGGGGCCTCACGAGGGCAAAGTAGAGAGGGACAATCACTTCCCTGTCCCTGCTGGCCACCCCTCTTCTGATGGAGCCCAGGATACCATTAGCCTTGCCACCTGCAAGAGCACACTGCTGGCTCATGGCTCCACCATGACACCCAGGTCCTTCTCAGCAGGGCAACTCTCCAGGAGCCCCTCTCCCAGCCTGTATGTATGCTCTTGTTTACCTGTGTGGCTTACTGTGTGCTTCCCGATCACAAGATCGCCAGTCTCCTTGCCGTGCCGTCCTTTCCTTAGGTTCCTGACAGACCCATTAATGACAATCCGTTTCCAAGTGCAGTGTGCTGGGAGAACACTGGCTTATTCACGTCCTGCGCTGACTCCATCTGGGACAGTTTTAAAGCTGTCCCCAGCTCCCTGCAGAAAGCGCTGTCCCCGCAGCAGAGCTGCAGAAAGGTGGTGCCCCTGGTCGGAGCCACTGCAACCCAATGGATTAACAGGAGGCAACATGGTTTTCAATTTGTGTTAGCACACAAGGCTGTGAACTGCGGTGGCTGAAGGCTGGGATTTGCAGCCTCTGTCAGGTAGAGATGTGCTCCCTGAAGGACCCGCTGTTCCCACCCGAGGGGGCAGTGGCCTCTTTAGCCAAGTCTTTCCTTCCACAGCTAAGCCTGACAGGGATTGTGAGTCAGAGCCTTCGACCCATTTTTAAGGTCTTCTCCAGCAGAGTAATACGAAGGTGTATTTTACTTTCTCTTGCATTTAAGATGTTCAAAGTCAGCACAGCTCTTTCCCTTTGCCCCTTATTCTGCCAGTGACAGTTTTTCCCCTCCAGTTTAGCAAGTATTGTATAAAGCACCATGTGATTTGGTAATAGGAATATGTGGTTCACTGAAGTCCTCCTTAATCACGAGGCAAAGTCCATTCGAGCTACCAAATGAATATTCATCAGTCATCCTGTGCATAGCCAAGTGGTAATTAATGCTTTCTCTTCTGGTGACCACATGCTCCTGATACAGTAAAGAGGGGAAAAAAACCTGGGGAAGCAAACAGGAATGACAGTGCAATCCTGCTGTTTTGCAGGCTTGCAGAGGGAAGGGGACAGTACTCCTCCTTCTAGTGTTTTAGGCTTGTGTCTTCCAAAAAAATGGGAGGGATAAAAAAAAAAGAAAGAAATCTCGTCCCTGTGTTTGCAGCAAAGGAAGGTATTAATTCTGTTATGCCCTGGACCTGCCAGTAAGAAATTACAGTGGCAGTCCTCTTTCCCCAGGCTTTGCTCTTTGTGCTTTAAATATGGAATTGTCTTCCCGAGTGACCTGCTTGCTGGAGAATATAAACTATAAACAATGCTTTCTTCTTCAGCTGCTCAACAAATGCCCTGTATTGATCATGAATTAGGACTTGCAGATGCAGAATTTTTTATAGAGTTAACTGTGAGGTGTGTTTGTGTAGCTTTTTTTTTTCCCTTGTCACGTCAGGCTGAAATCAGTGTTAAAACTTGGAAATTTCTGTGGAAGCAAAAATTCAGAGGTCTCTAAAATGAGGAGTTATGTGACCTAAGTAGACTTTTCGGTGGAGCTGTGAGTGTGTTCATTGTACACAGCTGTATGCAGGTATGTATGTTCACATGCATGCACAGTAACCGAGCTGGTAACAGCAACCAATGTTGGTGTGATTAAAGCTGCTCAAATGGCAACGCCTTCGGGATTCTTGTCTTCCCTCTGGCACTTGCAACACTTGCCGTGACTTTTCTTTCCAGCTCCTCCTTGGTGTTTTCTGGACACATGTTTCTTAGGTCGTGCCTTTTAATTGCTGTATCGAGTGGTCTTTGGATGTGCAAGGTGCTGAGACATAAAAAATAATGTTATAAGTAGGATAGTCTGGGTTTTTTTTTCTATTCAGCACGTGGAGTTTTCTTTTTTTCCTGAGATATGTACCCTTATGAAACTGGATTTATTCTGATCTATGAAAGGACAGAATAAGTTACTTAGATCTCAGTTGCATGTGCATTTTTTGCCTTGTGGAGATGAATTTCTGAATTCAACAGTAGCATTTTGGTTTAAGCTTTTGAAATGTATAAATAATAAGTACTGTGTCTACTTCGCTGTTTTCTTCACGGAGCACGCGGCAGAGATGGTTATACAATCGCTATAGAAAGCATATATATATATACACACACTCTTTCTCCAAGAACACAGCGAATCAGGAAGTGTCCAGGCCGAAGGCTTTGACAGCAGCAAGTGTGAATCTCTTTCTCTTCCCAACTTCCATTCCCCCTCCTCCTGCCTGTCTCCCATCTTGTTCCATGTGTCGCGTAGCATTCTGTCCCTCCCCACCCCCTCCTCCAGCCTGTAATCTGCCCAGGAAATGTCCCTAATTTCTCTATTAACCTCTATATTATTGAGTATTTAATGTCACTTTGTCAGTAGCGATTCTATTCTGACATTTCATTACCCCAAGGCTGAACTGATGCCTGGAGGGGTAAGGTGCATTAGCCTCAGCAAATAGAAATGATGTTGCTCCACAGGTTCCAGGAGTACTATTTTGACTCTTCTGTATCCCAAGGACCTAACTTTTGCTTCAGGTTTCTTACTGGGTGCATCCACTTTTGCCACAAGAAGGATCTAAATTGGAAGAGCATGCATTTACCTCTCTTTCTGGGATCAGTGATCGTAACAGAAGTTTCCATCTTCTCGGTCACTGTATATTTGCTTTTGTGTTGGGGGAACTATTGTGTTCTGCTCTGATGAGGCTTATATGATGCTTACAGAACTGTTAATAGAAACGTGGGGGTGGATAATGCCTGCTCTTTATTAGTTCTTGTCCCTTTGTGGCTTTGAAAGGCTTGTTATCTGGTATCACAAAAAGGAAACGGCTACTGCTATGCTTGGCACTGCAGAAATGCAGAGTGAAGCCCTTTCCTGCCTAACTATTGAAAACTGTTATTAGCTTTGGGAAGAATATAAAACTAGGCACTATTTGAACTCGAGATTACTTTAATATGAGAAAAAAAAAGTAGAAAAATAAATAATTATGGTGAAAAAGCCAGCAGAGTTGTTTATGAGCTTATATTTATTCATTTAAACCCCCCCAACAAGCAACAGATTCTACCAGAAGTCCATGCCAAAGTACAGAATAAATCTCCATAAAATACATACATGAAAATAAGGTTGGTTTAGTTGTAAAACTGGTTTTGGTGACAGTGGAGCTTGTGTCTCTGATTTCATCTGGAAGATGACACTCTAGGGCATACCCACCTATACCTTAGCTTATTGCCTGCCTTGAATATCATCCTGAGTGACATAGCTTTATCTGGGCCTAAAAATATAGGTGGTCTTGAAATGCTGAACTGGATTCAGAGCTGGAGCGAGCAGGACATGCCTTCTGTTGGGGGGTGGGTGGGGAGTTATCTCTCAGTTTTGTTTTCTCTTGGTTTTCATTTGCCTGTGCACATGAAAGATTCCCAACAGAGTCCTTTAATGATTTCCTAAATTTAAACCACAACTCGTCACTGCTAATGGTTGTATTTTAAGCTGCTGCTGTATGATTTAACTGTCATATCATTTATAAAAGCCCACTGCCTCCTTTTGAAGAGAGGTGGAATAAGAACCCTCCATAATTATGTTTAATGACAGTAAGATGGAAGGAAAAAGTAGCTAATGGACACTTAAATCAGACAGGTGTAAGGGAATATTATGTAAGGGAATTGAAGGATGTTGTCTTTGTCTTAGATTCATATAATCCCAGAACGGTTTGGGTTGGAAGGGACCTCAAAGCCCACATAGTCCCAGCCCCTTGCCATGGGCAGGGACACCCTCCATCAGACCAGGCTGCCCAAAGCCCCATCCAACCTGGCCTTGAACACTGCCAGGGAGGGGCCAGCCACAGCTGCTCTGGGCAGCCTGTGCCAGGGCCTCAGCAGCCTCACAAGGAAGGATTTCTTCCTAATACCTGATCTAAATCTGCTCTCCAGTGTAAAACATTACCCCCATCCTATCACTGCGGCTCTCTGTAAAAAGTCCCTAGGGTTTAACTTTGGGGGCGGTGATAATTTGTTATATTAGTTTGAGGGTTCGATCACTTGATTATGTTAGTCTGTTGACTCACTGCAATGCTATGAAATTACATATTTAATCATCTTCGATAAGAACAGAGAGTTGATTTACCAAAGTTGGCTTGCTTTTGTCTCACTTGATTGACAACATTAATTTTTAAAAAAACAAAAAAGAAAGTGCATCTTTTCACTTATTGGTACCCAGACCTATTCTAATCTTGGTTTGTTTGGGTTTTTAAGATATAAGAAAGTAAAAATGACAGCCCATTTGCCAATGTATTAAATGGATAATGATGAAGTGTTATTTTACAAAAGCAAACCCAGCAAACTAGGTCTTAAACTGAGGGTAAGGCAGGAGGGTAAAAAGGGTGCCTTCTGGTCATCATCGAGTCATAGACCAGTGCATCCAAAATGCAGGCTTGCTGTGTGATCAGGGCAAAGACAAATATCTAGTACAGATTACAAGCAGGACTATTAAAATCCAGCACGTCTGGTGCACAGCTGTGACACACCTGTTCCTGGTGCATTTCTGTCCAAAGCAGTGAAAAAGCAGTTCCAGACCATCTAGAGGATACATCTTCCTTCACAGATTTGATGAGTGCCAGGCATTCCCACTATCTCATTTTACAGAGCTGAAAGCTTGAGCTGTCATGATTTGGTTCTAGGAAAATTTGGTAGTTCCTCCAGAATGTGTTTTTGGAACCTCTGTTGCAAATAAAGAATATTGTGTTATCTAGTTATACATCAGTTGCTGTGAACTGTTGAATCAGGCTTGATTATCTTCTGCATATGCTTTTCCTCATGACTATACTGTTTTTCATTTGTAACAGATGATTTAGGTGAAAATGAACTTTACTTTCTCTCTCGCTATCTGAATATGATTTGCATGTCACTACCACAAATACTGGAATTTGCCTAATTTGAAATTTTTCTTTCATTATTATGAGTACATACACAGGAAGGTGATAGTACAAAGTAGCCTCAAGACATGTTTTTTCAGGTGTGTATTTCTCCCATGTTGCTTTTTTTTAAAAAAAAAGTTAAATTAGGATGAAGATACCACAATTTTAATAGCTAAAGGCTTTGATTTAATATCAACACACACAAGAACTGAAAGCATATTTTGTTTCTATTGTGAGGTGCTAAGTCCTTAAAGCTGGAAATCCATAGGATACATGTGGACAACAGAGAAAATAATGCCTCATCTTCAGATCTATGTTTTTCCTAACCCTGACAGACCCTTGCCTTGCAATCTTGTAATGAAAATGTGTTAACTGTTCTATTGAATCTGATGGTTTTACTAACACCGAGACATCTGAGGAGACCTTGCTTGCCTTAAAACAAATTGGCACCTATTCAGATATACTCAGCAAGTAGAATTCTGATACTTTTTCTTTACTTTTTTCTGTGTGTGTGTATGGTTGAAATAAGGGACTTTTTTCCTCTTTTAAGCCCTGTTTGAAATAATGCGGTGGGTGTGCTAGGGGGTATTTGCTTGCACCCTCAATATTCTCCTATGTTACTCAGCTCAGATGCCTGTTGAAAATGTAGGCCTGCGCCACAGTGCTGGCTTAAAGCCTCCCAAGGCCTTTCTCAAATAAAAAGGCTGTTCACTGACCTATTTCTGAGGAGAAATTGCAAGACAGGTTCAGTCTGGTTTTCTCATGAATATGCATCCACAGGCTCCATTGTGAAGGCTGAGTAACTGGGATTACCATCCACTGAGAGACCTGATGCTGAATAGACTTCAAAGAACATGTTTCTTGCTCCACAGAAGAAGCGATTGCTTTGGGATTGGACCTAGATATGAGAGAAAGTGGAAGGAGAAGAGGAAAAAAATAATCTAGCTTTGCCTTCTGAGCCGTGTGTGCTTTGTGAATGGCTGATGTTTATGTCTGAGCTCTTGAGTCAGCAGCTTTCATGGATGCTGTGTTGTTTTAAGGAACTCTGGAAGCTTCTCTGGAAACTAATGGGTTTGCCACACTGGGAGCATACGCTTTCTGTAAACGTGTCTGGGACACCGAACTACTTTCTGCTATAGGAAGGATTTTGATTGCTTTAATGAGTTGCAGAGGCTATGAACTGGCAGCTCTGACATTCCACTTACATTAACCACCATGCTCTATACATCTCAAAAGCTGTTGAATGAACAACTGAACTCATGCTTCTTGTCTGCACTCTGGAAAAAAAACATCTTCTGAGTCTGTCTCTTAAGTGTCCAGAAATTACAGGGTCATCTAAAAGATAAAATGTTAGTTAAGCTGGCCTTAGCTGGTAAAAGCCAATAAAATCTCCTGGTCCTGGGTAGGTGACCCATAACTGAAAGCAAAGAAAACCTTTTTTTGTTAAATTTATTTTTAGTAACTTATTTAACCTCAAAATTTTTCAAGGCCACCTACACGTTTGGAAAACAGAGGCTATACAAACTTCTGTTGCTTTTCTCCTTCCCAGTGGTGTGCCAAGCTCCACTTGCTGGTCTGGCACTTAAAGACGTTTCTAAAAGACAGCTTTCTTTTTCTAGGGAAAAGGAAAATCTATATTCTGAAGTAAAGAGAGAAGCTCTCCTGCCTCTTAACACTAGTCTGAAATAGGAGGAAGTTGTGGTAAGCATTATTTTTTTTTTCTTTAGAATTTCTCTGTTTTGTCCTGATGCCCACATCAAAATTCTCCTACTCAGAGGACAAATGCAGTAAGAGGGATTGATTTTTTTTCCTCCATCATTGAAAAAGAGATCTTAGTAGCCTGTTGTTCTACACACTCATTTTAATGTCCTGAGACAGTTTGCTGGGAGCCAGGCTCTTGCCTGTGCTAGCTGAATAATGTGATGCAAGTGCCCTCTTGAGGAGGAGAAACAATTATGGGGAATTTTGGTAGCTATTAGGAATTTGTTGGCAGTTGTTCAATTCACTGTAGACTGTAGCAGTAATTGTGTGATTGTGGTCTAAGTCCTAACTTTCAGCTGTTGTAGCTAGTGCCCTCTCAGCCTCAATAAGCCTGTGTTGTGGTTTTAAATGGTGGGGTTCTGATGGTGGAGGTGGGGCTGCAAGGGTGGCTTCTGTAAGAAGAAGCTGAAAGCTTTGCCTGGGCCTGACAGAGTAAACACCAGCTGGGCTCAAGGCCAGAGCCATTGCTGACCAAGGCCAAGTCCATCAGTGATGGTCACAGTGCCTCTGGGAATCACATTTAAGAGGACAAAAACTCCACAAGTGGTCATTTTTGCCACCAGAGCATGGCGTGAAAAGATGTAAGAAATTCTGCAGACACTAAGATTGGTGAAGAAGGGTGAGGAGATGCCCCACGTGCTGGAGAGAGATTCCCCTGCAGCCTGTGGAGAAGGCCATGGTGAAGTGGGTGTCCCCCTACAGCCCATGGAAGATGACGGGGAGCAGAGATCCCACCTGCGGCCCACGGAGAGGCCCCATGCTGGAGCAGTTGGAGGTATATGGAAGATGCTCTGACCTGCTTTGGAGCAAGCTCCTGGCAGGACCTGCAGCCTGTGTGGGCCTTTCTCTCTCCACCAGAGCAGGTTTGGTGGGGGTGTGTGCCTTGTGACTCCATGGAGAACCAGGGTGGAGCAGTCTGGGCCCAAGAGACTGAGAGACATTCTATGATTTATGACTGCACCCCATAGCAGTGACCCATGCTGGGGCAGCTGGTGAAGAGCTGAAGCCCCACGGGAAAGGACTCACTGAAGAAGTTCATGGAGACCTGTTGCCTGCAATGTGAGTTTACAGATAGTACGTGCATGTGGGTGTTCTGGTTTGTGGCATCTGTTGTCGTCTTGGTGGTTTTTGTGGTTTGTGTGTGTGTGTTTGTCACTTGGGATTTGTTTCATTTTGTTGGGGTTTTTTGTTTGTTTTTTTTAAGGGACATATGTGCTTTGGTGTCTCTGTCTTACTTAAATGCAGAGGGTTTCTTTGTCATTTACTCATTGCTTCAGGGGAAGGCCTGTGCTCTTCCGACTGCTCTGTAAGTGCTAGGACAGGCTTGTAGTACCAAGCGAAGTGATACTAGTGCTCATCTGTACTGTGAAAAGAACTTGTGGATAAATGCTTATGGGTTTTTTTTGTTTTTTTCTTATTTTAGTGTACTCTGATGGCAGGGTTCCTTGCTAGGGTTTCAACAGCAGCCACATTTTGGTGTTCCAAATAGCAGCTCTGGCAATGCTGATATCAGGTAAGGAGGAACCTGGCAAGGAAAGCATGCTGTTGAGGGGCTTTTAATCCTCTTTAGGAGTTACTTGGTGTGGGTGAGAAATGCTGCCTGGATTATGGGAAAGAAAGAATATTTATTGCAGTAGGATTTCAGTGGGGCATGCTCTGCATGGTATTTTTCAGCCTTTTTTTTTTTTTTCTTCATGCTGAATTTTGCCCAGGGAGTTAGGAGGTGAAATCTGATCCCCAAAGATTAGTATTTTGAGCCAATAAGTATTTTTAGATTATCTTTGTATGGAATAGTTCAATATCTGCTGAAAGCAAAACTCTCCAAGTTGAAGAGAAAAAAAACCCAACCAATCCCCCAAATATCCCTCTCCCCTGATGCTCTCTGTTTTGAAAAAAGGATGCTCTTCTCATCTTCCATTTTTATGAAAACAGCAAAGCTTATAGAGGGTATTCTGTTTGCATAATGCCTTTGCTGCAAGATCTGTGATAGGAACCAGATTTTTTTTTCTTCCTCTCATGTGAGAGGGGAAGAATTATTGTTTTTGTTGTGGCATCTCTTATCCTGGGTGCTCTCTGCACATCTGGAGCATAAGATAGCCCACGCACTCACCATGCATAAACAAATGAAGTGTGTTGACGGAGGGGGAGTTGGGCTGCCACAAGGGTCAGTTTGGTTAATGTCTACTCTCTTCCACCATGGAACACATTTATGCATCTACCATGAAATACCTGGAAGAAAGAGAGACCCTGAATTTGAATTGCTTCAGTAGGCATCAACAGATTGTCACAGGTGAAGGCTCACTGGTATGAAAAAGCAAATCAGTGAAACAAGACTGGGTTTGGAAAGGAGATGGAAAGCTTGCACCCCTCACAAAGCCCAGAGCCCAAGGCAAAAGTCACATCTGTTCTGCTCCTGAAAATTCAGAAAGTCAGCTAGTCAGACAGAGGTCACTATCAATGCGGGGCCAAAATAAAGAATACTGTCCTAACTGCTGTGGGGAATGGATGTAAGAGGTATGCTTTGTATGCCCAGGAGCTTTTTTGCAGAGGGAGTTGGGAGATCCCATGGTTGTCTCTAAAGCAAAACCTCTGCATGATAAAGACCGTGTTCACGAACATGTATCCTCTCTTCCTGCAGTGTGAAACTAAAAATGATTGCTGCCACACTCTGACACGTGGAATAAGTTTCATCCTCCTCTGTCTCTTCGTCAACGCGTGCTAAATGCAAGACTGACATGTGAAAAATGCTGGGGAGTTGTTTTAGATTGGCTGTGGATCTCTCTGAGCTAATGGGAATAGTTTCCCACGGGATTCTACTCTGAGCACCGTTACCAGAGCTGAAAAGAATTGTGTGGAAAAAAGCTGTGTGGGAAAATGTATGTTAGTCTTGGGTTAGATGCATGTCTGCCCCGGTTCACCTAGCATCTGTTCTGGGTTTATAACTGTCGCTACAATCACAGGCTGTAAGGTTGTTTTGTTGTTTGGTTTTTTCTCTAAGATGTAGATCTGTGTATTTTCTTAAGTGGAGACCTTTGTGCATGCAAACAGTCTAGCCTTATCTCCTGAATTTGTTGTAGTGTGTGTAGACCTCAGGGAGGATTGGTGCTTAGAGGGAGTGGGACTTGAGATACAGCAGCCGCCACAGTGAATTATTTTGTCCTTATTGAGGTGATTTATTTTTTTCCCCTCTTGCTTTGTTCCTTAAAAGAAATACTGTGCAGAAAGACTGGGAGTGCTGAAAGACACAGTGGCAGTGCCCCTGTGCAATCATTTCCGTATAGGTCTTAACTGATCGTGTGGTATAGTGTCATGTCCGCTGCTTGAGCCAAGTGACTTCAGCTCCAAGCTGCCAGCAGATGGGAATATCTATTTGGCCTAACTGAGGTTCTCATTTGGTGGTTGTGGTGGTGGTGAGCTACTAGAGCTTTACAGGTAGGTTCTGATCAGGGACAGGCTGAGAAACCAGCTGATATTCCTTCCAAGCTGTCCTCCCAGCTTTATTAAGATGTAGAGATTATATTCTTCTTTTTCCTTCTTAAAGTTTTCTCCAACATATTTTGAGTAAAATAAGATAAAAATTACACCTTCAGTCACCTTTTTTCCCCCACTAAGTTTTAGGTAAGGAGAGATGCAGTTTTGCAGATTTTTATTTGCCTGTTGCTCATTGTTATATCTGGTGTGAGCTTTGTCAATACCACAGACAGGACGGAGGGCGAACTGGAACAGAACAGAGCTCGGAGGGAGGATTCTGAGCTGGAGAAGATGTGGGCTGTGGTCACGATATCTTGGGTAATTGTCCATGCCAAAGGTAAGAATATCTGCATCTGGATTTTCTGGAGATGGACCTTATGATTGATTTTATAAAAATCACAGTCTCACAGGTGGATTTCTGGCATGGTCCTTACATTCAATGACTTGCTTTCTCATTGTAATTATTCCACAGATGTTAGTGGGACTTACTTCTGGACTTCCTGGTACTGGTTCATTTGGATTATTCACTTTGCCTGTTAACCCTATCTACATCCTAGAAGGGAGGAATTTCTTCTTGCCTATTCTTTTATGTTTAGAATTGTAATTCTCTCCCATCTAATACCAGTTCTACCAGCTTTTGCCTTCCAGGCAACAGATTTCTCAGTGTCATGCTCTTTGAAATGAGGAGATGGTTTCTTTCCAACTTTACTTTCTGGGACCTGCCTCCCATGCAGGGATGTCTTCCCTTTCTGCTACAGCTGCCTAGAAAGGCAAAGAAAGATTTCCTGTGTTTTCTCCTCTGAAACGTCTTCTGACAGGTTTCTTGTCTATCCTCTGTGCTCTGGGAAAGCTTGAGGCCCTTACTCAACTCTCAGCAGCATGAGCTCCAGTAGAGCGATGCACAGGAAGCAGAAATGAAGTCAGTGTCAAACTTGCTGTTCTACATACAGAAACTAAAACGAAGTGCAATGATCTACCGTAACTCTGGGATGTTTTCAAAGGCTGTTTTGTGTCTAATCTTTTCACAGAGCTGTGTCCCTCTCCCCTTCTCCAAGTACTTATGTAAATTTGCCTTTTGTGTAAGGTGTTTCTCTCTTAGGACTTAAAATTTGCTACCAGGTGACAAAGTGAAGATGGTTGCATCTGTACCCTGTTGGTATGTTTGGGAATTCTTTCTGTGGTTTCTAAAGCATGTCTGGGAAGCACTTCTGACCTCTGCCATGTTTTTCATTCTGGGGCACATGTGTGAGGTTTCTGAATGTCAAAGCAGACATGTCTCCTCTCAATAAATAAGAGAAGCAATCATTTCTCTCCTCATCACTTTGCCAGGTACTTGTTTGCATATCAGCTCTGAAGGGCTGTGATTGCTGCTGCTTTGTGAGCCTTTTCATCACGGGCTGCCTGATTTGGAATTCTTGTTGCAGTGAGCCTGTATGTCACGTCTGACAGAACCAGCTGCTTAAAGGGCATCCTCGATGCTGAGAAGCAATAACAAGCAGCAGAGATGTCTCGCTGGCTGGGGGAAGGGAGGAGGTGGAGAGGCCCAGGAAGAGCATCGCATGATGCTATGTTTTGGGCTCCACTGAGCCAATTCAGACTGCGGATATTTTTAGCACTATTCTTCAGCGGGCAGCATGCTGTTCAATCGCACATCGACAGGACGCTTCTCCCGCAGGTTAGTGTAGCTATGTTTCCACCTCCTGGCAGCTCTGAGGAATAGCTGCAAAGAGAGAGAATTATTTTTTTGGGTATTTTTTGCAAGGCACTAGAAGATGAAGTAAGAATTTTAGAGGCATGTCTCTTGAGCTCAAAGAGGTTTTTAACTCTTCAAATTTCAGTGTTCTGTGCTATGTATAAGCACAGAAGCTCTTTCCAATTAGTTTGCTTTGTGACTACTGTGAAAACGAGTGCTTGAGTTGAAAGGTCATAAATGCAAGGTACTGGCAGCAGGACTCTAAGTAAGGAGACGCCAGACAGACATTTTATATTGAGGGAGAGAGCATGAGTGCATATCCATGGTAACAGGGAAGGGACATGAACACACTTAGTAAAAATCCAGTCTCTAAAAGACCTACACGTTCTGCCTGCTAAGGACAGGAATTGTTACAGAGGTACATGCTGTTACAGAAGACACGTAGTCAAGACTGTAGGTATTCTATGAGGTAAGTGACGTTCAGTAATAAGAAGATATTAATTTTCCCAAATAAAAATCTCTTTCACAAGTCAGGATGACCTCTCCATGTCTCTGGCAACAGTGTGGGCAGAGCTGGGTTTTCTCTCAGAGACTGCTCAGAAACCTATAGTGCCTTTTTCTTGTTCTTTGCCAGGTCAATGCCATCTGCCTGTTTCACAAGAAATAGGACCCAAAGTCCTTTTGTTACCCTTCTCAGAACTGCCCTGTGTGAAGAGGAAAAAGGAGAGTTTGAGTAGGTAGCAAAGTATGTATTTCTAGAACCTGTAAAGAAATACAGATTGCTAGTCCAAAACTTCCAGACAAACATGCCTTTTTTAGGGAAAAACTGATTTACAAGCTAACTGTCCAAGTATGCATTCAGCCAAGATCCCCTGTGGGCATGATGAGACCGCTGTTCCATACGCCCTTGTTAGCCACGTTAAACCTAGCTTGAAGAGGGTTGGTAGCATGTGTATGTGAGCATGGTTGAGTAGACCTGCTGGAAACCAAAGTAGTCAATCTGAAATTCGAATGAGGATGCTTTCTTTGTAGTTCAGTTGCAATTAAGCCCACAACTTACCTTTTTTTACCTGATGCATTGCCTCACTTGGGAAAATCATCCTGTTCAAAGGGGCTTTTTGGAAGCCTGTGTAGTTCAGAGGTGCCCCATGTCCCCAAAGGTGCCCCTTTGCATGCATTTTAAATTCCTTTATCAGGTGGCTATTTATAATTACAGAAGTCATAACCTAGCTCTGGCAATAAACAATGTAGAAGTAATGTGCAACCCAGACTTCTGGTAATGAAGACTTTGCAAACAGGCCAGATAACGTTTCCTGCTCTGTAGGAGGACTGTGAGGGACCTGAGAAGAAAGGAAAACCAGTGAGGCAGCGCTGCTAGTGACATTTTGCTCTCTGATCTATTTTGAAGATAACGGCTTGACTCTGGTCCCCAGGGCTGCAGGCATTCCCTCTTTGGGAGACGAGGAAGGTGTGTGTGTGTGTGTGTGTGTGTGTGTGTGGGGTGCTGTGCCTGGCTGCAGTATGGGGCTGGATGGCCACTGTGGGGTGAGTTTTAATGGCTGCTTGCTGGGGCTGCCAGTGGCAAGGGAGAGCTGTCTCTGCCTGCGCAAGGTGGGCTTTTGGGGAGTTGCAGCCTCTGGAAGCTGCTCTGCTGAGAAGGGTCCACTTTAATAAGAGTTACATGGAAAATGGCAGTGATGCCACCTCATGAGCTGAGCCTCCCAAGGTACCTTGTCACTTAAGTGTGTAAAAACCTGTAAAGGTGTGTGCCTAATGTGTGTTTCTATATATTGATTTTTTGTCAATACACGTATGTGTAGCAACGTGCTCACGTACACAGCCGCCTCACAGACACTTTTAGCAAATCAAGATGTTTACACACCACTGAAATGTGTCCTTACCTGTGCCCTGTGGCATGGGCTGTCCAGACCTGAGGGCAGGGGGTAGAAGGCGGCTACGGTCTATGGCATAAACCATATTTCCCTCTCTCCTGCTTGTTTTGTCGTACCTTGTCTCGACTTTTCTCACAGCAAAGGACAGTGGATAAGGAACTGGAAGTTCTGGCTTGCATGTTGTCCCACCATGGAGCAAGCATTGCTCTGCTATCCTGTCCCCAGGAGCTTCTCCTCTGAGCCACATTTTAAACCACATTTTAAGCCGCTGTGAGAAGACAAGAAGGTGAAAAAAGAGCTTTTACCAGCAACGCCCACCATCCCATCACGGCACCGACACTTCTGAGAGCTGACCTGACTTGATGTCACATTTTCCACCTGCAGACCACCAGCCTACAGAAAGGGCACGCAGTTCAGGCAGCACAAACTTGCATGACTCCATGCCATAGGACTGAGCACCCCCTGCCAACCCTACCCTTCTGCATCATACTCCCTGGCACCGAGCATAAAAACTGCCAGAAGTGCTGCTAACCAGTTGAAACACAGAAGAGAAACAGGGTGAGAAGTTTGACTGGAAACCACTGTAGAGAATTTTTCTAAATTGCTAAGTAACACAGAACTACAGGTGTTAACCTGGCCTGTAAGAAAGGGAGCTTAGAGCCGCAAAGGACCCTGTATGGTGAGGAAGGAAACAGGTAAAGCGGTTTATTATACTGCACCAAAGGGTTGTAGGCAGTGACAAATGCCATCCTGACATTTGGCTTTGCATTTGAGAGGTGGGCTGTGTAGTGTTTTTCCAGTGGGTAGATGTGGCTTTCTATTTCAGGTGTGTTTTGTTATACAGCAGATTTGTTCCACTTGCTGTAAAAATGGCAGAAATGAAAGTCACTAAGAGAAAACTATTAAGCCTTCTCCTTTGCCGTGTGATAGCAGGATGGATTTCATGTTTGGAAGTGTTGATCTAGCTGCTCTACAAACACAGAAGAGGAGAGAAGGTTTTCCCTTCCTGATAAACAAAACCCCCAAAAATCTACTTCCATATGAGTCTGCAGAGGCCCAAGTATGCAGCTCCTTGAGTTGGGAGTAGCTGGCTCCCAGCTGAGGCTGTTTGGGTTCCTGGGACTTCTTGCAGGGTGTTCACAGGTCTCCATGGGAGGAGGATGTTCACAGGTCTCCATGGGAGGAGGAAGCTGTAACTTTCAGAGAACATTAGCTTCCCTGGGGTGAAGGAGGATATAGTTCTGTGGCTTTACCCTACTTCCTAAACCATGGTCAGTGATACTGCGTGTAAGATCAACCAATAGATGAGGAAGGGGCCACATGGGGTTTTATTTGCTACAGATCAGTTCTGCTGGTTATTTCTGTTCTTTTAAAAGTGGTTATTATTTGAGGTTTGCACTTTCTTTACATGCATTTTGGGATGTGTGGTGAAATTCAGTCATATTTGGCTGCGGTGTCCTGGTTCTGTCTGGGACTGAGTTACCTTCCCCGAGCAGCCAGCACAGGTGAGTAGGGCTGGCCCAGGCTGCTTCCACACCTTGTGGCATCAGACCCCCATAAAAGGGGCTGTGTGGCTCTGGGATAGTCTGAGTGTGGTTGGGCGTTGGGTGTCACGTCGGTTCGGTGCTCTGTGTTACCACCTTGTTGGGTCGGTGAAGTGCTCCGTGTCATCACAGGGGGTGTGTTTGTGTGTGTCTCTGTGTGTGTGTGCATTCTGCCCTGAGCTCTGTTGTTGTTCCCCATTGTGGTGCCGTGTCAGTACCTGCCCTGTATCCCACCCCACGGGGCTCTGTCTGTTTCCCCTCCCGGGAGCGAGCAGTGCGGGTCGCTCAGCTGCTGCCTGGGGCTGAACCACGACAGGGGCCCATACGTCCTGCTGAAAGACAAGAAGGAGTCTGAGATACATGGTAAGTCATACTGAAATGCTTTAGGAGTTAAGTGTCCACCTATATAAAATACTTCTTTTCTTGTTCATCTCTGAGTACTTGTATGGGAGACTTTTTCTCGAATTATCCACAGCTCTGATGACAGTAATTGTACTTTACAGGTTGCTCATTCCCAGATTCTTTCTGGGAAACCAGTAACAAGGTGTAGTTGTCCACAAAAAGGTGGGAATTCAACTAGCTAAGGTCACAAACGTCTCTTCTCTGCTGTAGACAGATTTGGTTAGATTGAGTGAGAAGCCCCTGAGGTTAGTGACCCAAAAGTGGTAGGAGGATTCTTTAAGGCCAGGAACAGAAGCTGCCGAGCGCAGCCATGCTGGTGCAGTGACTTCAATGAGGGGTGAATTGGCTACAGTAAAAAAAGAAATATTTTTATTGGTCTCTGGAAATCACAGTGTAATTGCCTCTGGACTTTTTAACCTGAAAGTGTCAGGTTTTAAAGGCTTCATTATCAGCAGTGCTTCCCCCCATATGTTTGCTGACAGTGATGAGAGCCGCAGATGGTTTATACCTGGGAGAGTCAAGCTGTTAGGTATGTGGACTAGGGTAATTTTTTTTCCCTCGGTGGAAAAGTGAAGCAAACATCCTCTCCCTTTCTGAAAGAAAAAGGATATCGGGGGTGGTGTTATTTTTGTTCATTTTGTGCTCCTACTCTCCATTCCTACAGCACTGGGTTACAGTGCTTTCTGAAGAGACTGGTTGCAAGGCAGCTAGAGGTGTGAGGTGTACAACTTGGCTCATGTAATAACTTCATGGGGCTAAGCTATTTTGTAGGTGGGCTCCTGTTAAGAAGGCAGGTGTTTCTGAGGAGGGAGGAGATGCCCACTTGCTTTCCCGAATTACAGCTACTAAAGGTTAAAATAATCATAATGAAAAAATGTAGGACAAAATACTCACTGACTTTTATTTTTTAGTTCCCTAGGAAAAACAATCATAATTTTAGTAATGTTCTAAGTATTAGCATCTTGATTAATTGAACACAGGCACCACAAACCTCTGCTTTGCTGTAGAGAAAGCTTTAAGCCTATTTACCCTCAGGTATAAGTTACAAAAATACTAATTTTACAGTTGTTTAGTGTAACTTGTTCAGAATCGTTTTGAGAGCTCCTTCAATCGGACTACTTGTCTCCCTTTCAGAAAGCCATCTATTCTGTATCTCCCAGTTTTTTAGAGAAAGTTTTAACAGTTTTATATATTTGGCACGGAGGCTGGCTCATGAGCTGGATGGGTTGAATTTTGCAGTTACAAACCACCTGTGGCTTCCACTGATGCCAGCAAGTGTAAGATCTGAGAAGAAAATGCTCTACAGAGGTTCGTCTCTTCAGTCGCTAACAGTGCTAGTGATCTGCTGTGCTAGTACAGGGCCTCAGGGGTGCGTTTTCAGGGCCTTACGGTATTATCTTGTAGAGAACATATATACCAGGAGGCTATAAAGTCAAACCAGAGGTCTGTTAGCCCAGTAGCATTTGCAGTGGCCAGCTGCAGATGTTTAAGTAAGGTGGCTAAGAACAGAGCAAGCACGCAACCTCTCCTCTTCACCAGAAACTTTTCAGTTTCTCAAAATGAACAGCTTTGGTAATATCTACCTGCTGCTCCTTTTGACATGATTTATCTTCCTGCCAGGACATTCAGAGTCCTCCTATATTTTGTAACTTCATTTCCAGTGGAGGGGCTTAAGGAATGCCCAGGAGACAGAGAGAGAGAGGATCATTACACAGGAGCAACAAGGCCAGCAGTGGAGCTGAATCTGTCCCTGGAGCCGGGACTGCAGGCTGCTCCCAGAGCTGGTGCAAAACCTCACAAGTAGTGAACAGGCTGCACAAAAATAGCCCAGGGCCTGGCCCCTGAGACACATGGGTAATGTGGACACACAGACACATCCGCTGCTACATTTCTTGGGTAACTCTTAAAACTCAGGTGTCGGGTGGCTGGTGTTAAAGCTTTGAGGAGAAATGTGAGAGTCCCTCAAATTGCTGTTTGAATTGCTCTGGTTACGTACTGCAGATGCCTTACCAGCAGATAACCTCGGCTTCCAGAGTTTCCCACACTCAACAGCTAAAAGTGGAGGCTGACCTGGGGATGTTGAAGATGCAGCATAACCAGCATCTCTCACCTCAGAAAAGGTGTCAGCTGCCTGTAGGCTTCTGTGTCTGTTGTTGAGTGGTTGGCACGCATTCAGCGGAAGGGTTCCTGGCCCCCGGAGGTGACAGCCAGCCTTGTGTAGGGTGTGAGGACTCACACCTGCAGAAACCATGCCTCCCCCTGCGAGCTGAGTGACAGAGAAGGGTGGCTTTGAGGAGAGGCCTTGGTGGTGAGGTGGAAACGTTGAGTGCCTTGTAGTGGATGATGTTGCTGCATGAAGACTCTGGCTGTTAAAAGTGTGGCTTTGGATTTTAAATATCGTAACTCTGCTTTGAATAGTAGTTACCTTGTCCTTCTACAGCAAGTGGGAGAGCTAATGAAGCTGTGCCCAACTGCTTCACCTTCTTGCCATGCCCTCCCCTGCCCAGAGACACCAGGTGTTATGGAAAACAGCCTTCTGAGGCAGGGTCTTCTCTACCCTTTAAAATGTGGTTCCACTGCAAAGCAGAGCCAGATTTTGTTAAGTGTGGAAATGGTTAGGTGACACATTGGTCATTTTAAAAAAAAAGCTGTGGTGATGACTGATGCACTGATTGATACCTGCTGCTTTATGATCTGCACCTTTTCTTCCTCTGGATTGTGTGAAAGTATATTTTCATTGTGTTAGACTTCTATTTATCTGATTTTTGAATTGGTGCTTTGCATAGCTCAAGGCTTGCAGCTTGTGTTTGATGTGTAATAGCAAACATCTTGAGGTTGTGGTTTGTTCTTCATGTCAGAAAGCAGTAGATTTGTGTGTCACATCCTCTTCAGGGGAGTGTACAACTACATCATTTGTCATCACTGAGCTCTTTTGGAGGGGGAAAAGGCGGTGCCTGCCTGTGAGACAAATCAGCTGTATGTTAAGATCTCAGGAGCATCAATTTACAAACAGTACAGCTGAAAACAGGGACTATCAGGGATGGACAATCCTAAACTGAGATAGTTGTCACTTCTTTGCAACTACACCTGGGCCCTCCGTGAGGACAGAGCAGGAAGGGAGCTCCAGATACACCTCTTCAGTTGCCCAGGACGTTGAGTATCAGAAGGCCGGGGCACACTGGTACTGCTGCTGTTCATCTCCCATGCTCCTGTGGCTGGAGGGCTCCTCTCCAGGCTGACAACCCAGTAACTTTCCTCCAGCCTCAGCATTCACTGGGATGGATCCGAGAGCGAGCTGTGCCGTTCCCCAGCCGGAAAGCTGATCCTGATGGAAGAGTGACGCGCTTACTGCACAGTCTTGTGCCAGCCACCACCATCAAGGCTGAGTAAAAATTTTAATTTATGTTAATATAGTTATTGAGGCATTTAAACTCCATCAAAGGAAACAACACAAGACAATCTACAAACTCATTTGCTACTTTAAAATGAATTTGATTCAGCTGTGCTTGGCTTGTCCTGGCTGGGTTTTGATGTGAGACTGACTTCTCTCTTACAGGCACCAACATTCAAGGATTGTTAACCTTAAAAATTCTGTGTTTCGTACATGAATATTTAGAGAAAGTTATATACCCTGTTCTTTCTGTAAGGCCTCATTTTTAATCATTAATGCCTGTTCTTTTGCGCAAAGTACCCCCATATATATGAGACTTGTATGCATTTAAAAAAAAGATAGTTCTCTGGGAGAAGTTCCAATATGACAATGTTCTGTTTATGAATATTTATAGATCCATCAAAATTGGTGAATACTGAATTTGGTGCTAAACATTGTAGAGGGCTTTTTCACTCTTCTTTTGAAAGAGACTGAAAAATTATTTGCAAATTGGGTCAATTTCAGTGTGTGATTTTAGCCAAAAAGCGTATTTTTAATTTTTTTGTTAAAAAAAAAAAGGTAAATTTCAAACTTTCAAACTTTTTGACTGAAAGCAACTTTTGCTTGCATAATTTATCCAAGTAGCAAAAAAAAAAACCCCTAGAAGCCTTTCACCAGTACTGAATGACAGGAAACAAAATGTTTCATTGTGGCAGAGATTTGAAGTGAGCAAAAGTTAAATGTGGGAGTTTTTTAATGTAAGCATCACATTGCCTGTTGCATGCTAGTAGTAGCATACTGCTTAGTGTGGTTGCGTTGGCATCGCTTTCAGGTGGCAGTGAAAGCTTTTCCTCCAGCTGCACCGGTGTTTTGGTAGAACCCTGCAGAAAACCATCAGGCTGTTGTCTGAACGTGCAGACCTATCGCAGCGTGTTTGAGAAAACACTGTTGCTTCTTGCACTCTGCTCACCGGTGGGGCAGAATTTCTTCTTTCAGTGCCACAGGTGTGGCTGTGTTCTGGTTTTGCTCCTGTGTGGCAGGTGTCCCTGCTTGATATATTTTATATTTAAAATGATTTTTTTTTTTTTAAATGCTGCATAAATGAAGCTTTTGTTACTTTTACAGCAATTGATACCAGATGAGGATTTAGGTTTCTGTTTGCACAGTGAACCCTGTCTGCCTTTCCTCCTCCTCCCAGCACGGATCGAGAAGCATGCTTCTATTTAAATATGTGTGTGATCCGTGCGTGATCTCAGTAGCCCAGAAGGAAAGTCCTGTTGCAACACATACAACATTTCTGAATCAACTATGGCACAAAGATATTTGTTTGTCTGGTGCATACTGGGGTTTGACTTGGGAATGAAAACAACGTACCAGTATTTCCCATGGGATGGAAACACCATTTTCCAGTCATCTCTCGCTGTGAGTGGCTGATTTGGAAAGTGAAAGATTAGAGGTATGAATGACAGCATAAAGGAGAGAATGACAGAGAAGACGATTGGAGGGAGTGCAGAGGCAAGTCATGGAAAATGAGATGGCTTTATGGGCAGGTTACAGGGACCTTCCAGACAACAGTACGGCCACTGATTTGGCAGTATCCTGTGACAGCTGTTGCCTTGATTTTTCAGAGAGAGATGCAATGTGTGAATGTTTGGTCTTGCAAAACCTTTTTGTACCTTCTGCTGGTAAGTCTGTGAAGTAGCAGTAAGAGGTCTGTAGGTACCTTTGTGCTAGTCAGCTGGGCATAAACAGTGAGCAGCTAGAGATGCCTGGAAAATGGTATCAGAGATCCTAAATTTTAAAAACTTTTTTGTAAGCGGTAGTCTTCTTTTATTTTCAAAATCCTTTTTGTGTTTCTTTCTTCAGTACAGGAATGGTACTTGATGTATAAACTTCTGTTTTCAAAGGAAACAGGGTTTTCTACGTGTCTTCTTTGAAGGGACGTGCATGACAACTTGTGACGACATACCATTTCCTCTGCAGCGCTGATTCCTCCTGCTGAAGATGGCTCAGACAGGGGCAGCTCTGGCAACAGTCCTTTTCCTGCTAATCCACCCGGTTGAAGGAGCAGGTGAGTGAGAGAGATCCCAAACTACATGCAACACCCCTTGATACCCTCTATTTCCAACTCACCAGTACGCTGAAACTCTTTTTCACCAGGGAAAACTTTATTGTTGTTTAATGTGAATGAAAAAGGTGATGTCACCTCAGCTGATAAAATAAGCTGTGCCTTGCAGAGCGCAGGATTCTGATAGGAATCCAACATAGATCATCTGAAGATCCATCTCCTGTTCAGTTGAGACAGTATCAGCAGGGTTATGATTTCAACCAGTAAAAGGATCTACACGTACTTGAAATGCCCCGTGAGCTACTGCACCAAGTGATCTTGGGTTTTAACCTTATTACAGGTGTATGTTCCGCTGCTATTCCTGGTTGTACTTGTACATTAACTAAGGTGCCTGATTATATAACACACACACACAAATTTATAATAGTTTCCTTTCTCTTAAGGGTGAGCCTTGTCCCCTACAATCAGTTTTTGAAAGCCCATATTAAAGTGGTAGAAATCTATTGCCTAAAAGACAGATGGAGGACCCATAGCTCACCAGAACGCATCACACACCTGCATAGTGTTCACAGTGGAAAGGCACCACCTCCACTGCCTTTCCAGACTTCCAGAATGACAGCAGAAAGCTGGACCTGGAAATTGAATGCTACTTGTGTGTCTGCACAGAGCAGTGTGCAAGGATCGAGAAAATTTTAAGTGTGATGAAACCAAGAACTTCTTAAGCTTTGATGATGGCTCTAGCATCAGTTTTAATGCCTGTTGGTTTTGGGTTTTTTTCTTCTTATGTAGTGTACAACGTGGTGACTACAGAGGCTGGTCACGAGGCTGTGCTGAGTTGCCCTTACGACTCCATGGTGTCTTTGCTCATGGTGACATGGAAGACGACATGCAGCACGTGCTGCTTGTTGGCCTATAGAAGAGATCGCAATGAGACAATGAAGTTAAACTGCAGTGAGAGAATGATGTGGAAATACTCACCTGAGAGTGACCCTGCTCTTCGAATTTACCCTGTTAACCTTGGTGATGAGGGAAATTACACCTGTGAAACTGCCAGCAGTGCAGGGAATTTTCTGTTTGTCTCTTCTTTGACTGTGATAGGTAAGGCACGCCTTGTGATTAATTTATCTGTTTATTTATTTGTGTGTGTGTAGATAAAATTGGTTTAATTTGGTGGTAAAAGACCATATTATTTTTTGGGTGCATACTGGAATTGAAAATAAAGAGGTAAACTCATTTAATCCATCTGTTTAGAGAGTGGAAAAAGGCATGAGGAGTTATGCAATAGAACCAGGCTCTTCTGTGGAGAAATAATCTAGGGGCTTCGTGTTTGGGGTTTTTTAAACTTCTTTTGACTCACATACAGGGGAGGTTTTAAGATGCACCAAATCCAATGGTCTGTGTAGTTTCCAAGAGAGTTCTTTGGGCATAACGTGAGATTTAAATGTTGTGAGAATATTCACTCAGCCAGGCGTTAGGTGCTCTCGGTTAAGTTAATGCAAACAGAGGATACCAGATAAATACTGCTGCTGTAAGCTAAGCAAGAGGATGCTGAACTGAAATTCAGTGAGGTCAGTTTGTGCTTTGAGTGGGTAAGAGGCAAATGGGAAGGAAGCAAAAGTTTCATCAGACAATCTGGAAATCTGTCACTGTTACAGAAATACTGAAAGCTCTTTATAAGACTGCATCACTCAAATAAAAACACTAGTCTGTTTTCAACCTAATCAGGAACAAAATAATATTAGGAAACATAATTAATAAGCTAAATAATGTTTTTCAGATAGTCAGGTAAACTATCTCTAGGTTTCCATAACTTTAAAAAAACCCAGACAAAACAGGAGAAGATTTTGTGTTCTGGTTGTGTTAGTTAATTTTTTATTAAACTCAGAAGGCTTATGGGAAATGGATTTCAGAACTCTATAATTATTATTATTAATTTTTTGTCACAGGATTGATTATTATTGATTATTTTTAGGTTGTTCTTCCCTGCAGGGTCTTGCCTTTCTGATAGTGGCTTAGGTATTGTCTGAGCCTTTGCCTGTTTTGTCAAATGCGGAATGTGAGTTGTTGGCCTTCAGGTTAGAACAGTTTAGTCTGATTCCTCCTTATTTCACTACTGTCAAATTCTTGATTCTACCTATCTAATCTCCTAAATATTTCAGCTGGAGTTTCAGCAAGCTGTGTTTTCTTCAGTGTAAGTACGGCATTGCCGTACTTATAAATCTTCATTTAATCTATGCCTTTCTGTTACTGCTGTCGTCACCTTTTGGAAAGCATGGGGTCACAGTACTTTTAAATGCAGCAGGCTGGTTTTGGAGATACTCACATTGGACTTCTTGATGTTCTTTTTTTTATTCCTCTGAAGATTGTTCATGTTAATATTCCAAACCATTTTAAAATCTCTTCAATTGGTTATGTAAACTAAAACATTCAATGAGGATGGTGAAGGGTCTGGAGGGGAAGTCTTACAAGGAGAGGCTGAAGCCCCTCGGTTTGTTCAGCCTGGAGGAGGTGGAGGGGAGACCTCATCACTGTCTATGGCTTCCTGATGATGGGGAGCAAAGGGGCAGGTGCTGATCTCCTGTCTTTGGTGACCAGTGATAGAACCCAAGGGAATGGTATGAAGCTGAGACAGGGGAGGTTTAGGCTGGATATCAGGAAGAGGTTCTTTGCTGAGAGGGTGGCCAGGCACTGGAACAGGTTTCCCCGGGACGGGGTCACAGCGCTGCGCTTGGTTGAGCTCAAGAAGCATCTGGATGATCCTTATGGGTCCCTTCCAACCAAGCAGATTGTGTGATACCACCTATTTTTCTGATTCTCACTTGGTAATTCTATGCTGAACTAGAAATAAAGGTTGTGGTCTTTTTTTTCTTTCTTCTTCTTCTGTAGTCCCTCCTACAGTGACTCTGACCTCTGATAGGAGTGGGGAAGCTGTCTGTCGAGCATCTGTTGGAAAGCCAGCTGCTGAAATCTCCTGGATCCCTGCAAGTAATCACAGCACCGAGGAAGAAGTCCATCACCCCAATGGAACAGTGACCAGAGTGAGCTCCATAAGCTGGGTCAACAGCACACATCCCACTGTCACCTGCCTGGTTACCCACCCAGCTACAAACCAGACTCTGTCCCTAGACCTGTCACGTAAATAACATTGTTCTATAATTGCTCTTCATCGTGCTCTTGTGCTTCTTTGTGCTGCTCTGTGCAGCTGTTCCCGCTGAATGCCAGGGCTCTGCAGATGGGTTAGTGGGGTGATAGGCCAAAGTTGCAGTGCATGTTGATGGAGAAATTAATGATTTTGAGTTAGTCAGCTGAAACCAAATGTTTTTTGGCATTGTATGGGGAAGCTTCCAGCGCTTGCTTCTTTCTATCGCCTTTCTGTCCTACAGGAGCTCCTCATTCCACTTGTGGTGTGTAGACCTTGGCTGGACTCATGGGTCAGGATAACGACAAGGAGATCACTCAGAAATTACTGTCACAGGCAAAACAGGCTTGACTTGAGGAAGTTAATTTGATTTCTTGCCAATAAAATTAGAGTAGGATGGTGAGAAATAAGAATTAATGTAAATTACCTTTCCCCCACCCTTCCTTCCTGGCCTCAGCTTCACTCCTGACTTCTCTACTTCCTACCCCTGAGTGGGAAAATGGGATGGGGGTTGTTGTTATTTTATAATGTGTCTCTGCTGGTCCTTCCTCCTCATGCTCTTCCCCTGCTCCGGTGAGGGGCACCTCCCATGGGAGACAGTCCTCCACAAACTTCTCCAATGTGGGTCCATCCCACATGCTGCAGTTCTACATGAACTGTCCCAGTGTGGGTCTCTTCCATTGGGTGCAGACCTTCAGGACTGCTCCAGCATGGGGACTCCATGGGGTCACAAGACCTCGTGCTCTAGTGTGGGGTCCTGCATGGGCTGCAGGTGGGTATCTGCCCCACCATTAACCATTATGGGGCTGCAGGGGAACAGCCTGCCTCACCATGGTCTTCTCCATGGGCTGCAGGGGAATCTCTGCTCCGTCACGTGTAGCACCTCATTGCCCTTCCTCCTCCTTCACTGACCTTGTGTCTGCAGAGTTGTTCCTCTCACATATTCTCACTTCTCTGTCTGCAATTACTGGTGGTGTTTCCCCACCACCAGTACCACCATATCTCTGTTATCCCAGAAATGCTGCCACCGTGGCTGATGGGCTCAGCCTTGGCCAGTGGCAGGTCTGTCTTGGAGCCAGCTGGCACTGGCTGTCAGACACAGAGGAGGCTTCCTGCAGTTTCTTGCAGGAGGCACCCCCGTAGCACCCCCGCTACCAAAACCTTGCCACGCCAGCTCAACGCACTGCTTCAGTGACCTTTCTAATCACTGATGATGGAAAAGTTGCTTTCAACAGCCACTGTGATACAACTCACTAATTTTTGATGTGAAGCTTTGAACCTCTGGAGCTGAATGTTGTCCAGCTTCCCGCAGTGGTGATGATCTGGAGAAAAATTCCTCAGAGAACGCCTGTCTGCAACTTTCAAGTGATCTTTCCCAGGGCCAGAGAAAGTAAAGGGTAAAATTCATCTTCTGAGCTGACTGTGCTGGACCTCTAAGAAGTCTGTGCCAGTATGGTTTGCAAGAACAGCTAGTGCCCCTACCACCAAAATATTTCAGCAGAGGTGTGAAGGACAGAAGTCAGCATAAAAACTGTTATTAATGACTGATCTTGCAGGGATGTCTGGTCTGGTCTGTTGTTGCAGCACTGATACCATTTGAAGAAGGGGAGATCATGGAGGCAGATGAGTTGAAAATTAAACTGTGTTTGTACAGACAAATGACTGGGTGTGTAAGGCAGCTTCCTGTTGCTTGTTGGCATCCAGACATCTCAACTGTGGGTCTCTGCCCGTTTGAGATGTGGGGGGTAGGGGATTAGCTTTACCTTCTGGTTAAGGTAGGTACTAACAACATGTGGTCAGTGGATACTAACATCTAGCTCTATAACTTAGCTTTCTTTTCTCATCTCTCAGATACTTCTCCCAGGCTTCACTATCTCCTGATAGGAGGATCTGTAGGTGTTGCTGCTGTCACTGGTGTGATTATATACTTGATTATCAGGTGCAGAGGTAAGTCATTTGATGAGGCTGAAATGTATTGGAAGAGAAGAAGGTCATGAGGAGTAGTCAGCATGGATTCACTAAGGGGAAATCGTGCTCGACCAACCTCATAGCCTTCTACGATCTCATGACAGGCTGGGTAGATGGAGGGAGAGCAGTGGATGTCATCTACCTTGACTTCAGCAAGGCCTTTGATACTGTCTCCCATGACATCCTGATAGCAAAGCTGAGAAAGCATGGGATAGATGAGTGGACAGTGAGGTGGGCTGAGAATTGGCTGTCGGACCGAACCCAGAGGGTTGTGATTCGTGGAGTAGAATCTGACTGGAGGCCTGTTACCAGCGGTGTTCCCCAGGGCTCAGTGTTGGGTCCAGTCCTGTTTAATATCTTCATTGACGATCTTGATGAGGGAATAACATCCACCCTCAGCAAGTACGCCGATGATACAAAGCTGGGAGGAGTGGCTGACACGCAGGAGCACTGCGCTGCCATCCAGAGAGACCTGGACAGGCTGGAGAGCTGGGCAGTGAGAAACCAGATGAAGTTCAACAAAAGCAAGTGTAAAGTCTTGCACCTGGGAAGAAACAACTGTTTGTATCAGTACAGGCTGGGGGATGACCTGCTGGAGAAGAGCTCAGTGGAGAAGGACCTGGGGGTCCTGGTAGATGACAGGTTGGCCATGAGCCAGCAGTGTGCCTTGGTGGCCAAGAGAGCCAATGGGATCCTGGGATGCATCAGGAGGAGTGTAGCCAGCAGGTCAAAGGAGGTGATCCTCCCTCTCTACTCTGCCCTGGTCAGGCCCCACCTGGAGTATTGTGTCCAGTTCTGGGCTCCTTGGTATAAAAAGGACAGGGATCTCCTGGAAAGAGTCCAGAGAAGGGCTACGAAGATGATTAAGGGCCTAGAGCATCTCCCCTATGAGGAAAGGCTGAGTAAGCTGGGACTGTTCAGCCTTAAGAAGAGAAGACTAAGGGGGGACCTAATCAAAGTTTATAATTATCTGAAGCAGGGGATGCAGGGGGAATCAGCCAGCCCCTTTTCAGTGGTCTGTGGGGATAGGACAAGGGGCAATGGCTGCAAGTTGGAGCATAGGAAGTTCCGCACCAACATGCGGAAGAACTTTTTCACAGTGAGGGTGACTGAGCACTGGAATAGGCTGCCCAGGGAGGTGGTGGAGTCTCCTTCACTGGAGATATTCAAGACCCGCCTGGACGCCTATCTGAGCAATATGAGCTAGGGAGCCTGCTTTGGCAGGGGGGTTGGACCCGATGATCTCTCGAGGTCCCTTCCAACCCCTACAATTCTGTGATTCTGTGATTCTGTGATTCTGTATTACAGCTCCATTGCTAACTCTGTGCAGGTACAAGGACAGGTACTGTATTGCTGTGAGTCTGGTGGGAGGCAGGGGATTGAGGAGAATGTCCATATGACACATTGTGCTTTTGGAAAAGTCCTGATAAAATTAAGGGTGGTGCTTTATAACAAGTCTGGAGTTTTGTAAAAGCCATAATTTATATATATCAGAGAGACATCCAGGATGACAAGCATTTTTTCTAAGAGTAGGATAGATTCTTAGTTTTTGGAATTATTCTGATTGTTCTGCATTTACTGACCTAAAATTCTATGCACAAGAATGGCTGCTCACAAACTAGTCTAATGAGTAGAGACAAACAACCCCCCTGTTTCCATCAGGAATCAGTTTTCCTTGAGGAAGCATTAAGAATAGGCCAAATGTACATACTTCCTTCTGGTATGCTTGCAGTTTCTCAGGCTGTGCAGATTTAATTGGCACCAGGTCAGGTCAATGCTGACTAATTTAATTCTGAGTACTCAGATGATGGTTTGCTACTCTTGGAGTGGTATAAGACAACTGTGATGGGGTGTGAATGGAGTAGAAGCCCAAGTGGAGGCTTAAAAAAGGAGGAAGAGAGAATAGCAGGCTAAGAGAGAAAAGCAAGAGTGCTTTTAGGAGAGCAGAAGATAGAGGACTGGGAGAAGGCAGTGTAGAGGTGGGGGAACTGTAAATGGAAGGAACTTGCAGGGAATCTGGGTGCCTGATTTACACTCCTCCATTGCAGTAGTTCTGCTCTAGCTTTACTGCTTGTCTGGGTTTCTTCTACGTGCTTGGTGTCTTTCAGGTTATTCCCCTCCACACACACACGTTGGTCTGAACAAATGGGGTGGAGGAGGGTTGGCGAGAAAGGGGAGGTGTACCCTAGAAAAGCTGAGAAGGCAGGGTAAGAAAAACAGAATTCAAAGAGGAAAACAGAAGGGAAGTTGTCATTGGTGGTGGCAGCACTGACCAGGGCTTGTAGCACTTTGGCGAGAACCTGTCCCTGCCACAGAGCAATGTGCTGCTTTGGGGCAGGTAAGGAGGGGAGCAGATATGCTCAGATAGGTGCCTTGGCCCCATGTGTCCCTCCAGAACTGAGGAAAAATGCACTTAACTGAGCCGATTCAGTCACATCTCCCATGGATGACCAAAAGTTTCAATGAAGGGAAAACCAAACCAGGAGTGTGTTCAAGAGCAGGGTGTGAAACCTATGGTTGTAACTCTTAAGTTGAAGAAAGTCTTGTAACTGCTGAGGGCAGCCAGAGAACTCTAGACACAACAGCGTGCACCTTGCCTTACCGAGCCATTTTAATTTCCTGACATCCTGCTTTCAGCTTCCCGGTTACGTACATCGGCACGTATGTGGGCAGGACCATTTGCAGTAAGTGGGCTTTTTTTCCCTTGTGCTTTGCGTGGGGTTTTTTTAGTTGGTTGGAGGTTTTTTGTTGTTGTTGTGAGGGGTTTTTTGGTTGGGTTGGGTATTTTTTGTGTATTCACTAAACGTAAAATTTCATTGCCATGTGTCTACTGTGACAGAACTCCTCTTTATCTTCTGTGTGTGCTTGGAGGTGGGAATGAGGAACAATGAGTCTGGGAGGGTGCCTGTTCTTTGGATGGCTCTGTCTTCGTGTATATTCAGAGTATCTGAGTAATTTGTTTAAGCACTGTATCAAGAGTGAGGTAGTACATTTCCTACACAAGGTTACTATATGTACATTATGCTTCCAGCACCAGTGGTTAAGCTCAACTTTAAGTTTCCCCAAAGTTCCTGTTTTCACATTTCTGATTCACAGAGTGACTTTAACTCTGATCTTTAACTTAAGAATGTGTATTGACCTCGATGGCAGAAACCTGCCTGATGCAAACAGATGGGCATTTCACAAAGTGGGAAAAGGAAGCACTTCCTTATGCTGTACTGGAGACAAACACAGCTACAAAACTTCTATTTTTTAAGTCACAGTTCAAACACTCAGAAGCTAGGAAGCAGCAGTGAAAAATTTGCCACCACAGCTTTTACTTCCTCTTTAATTCCAGTGTGTCGTGATTCATACTTAACAGCGTGATAATGTGCCTGCTCTTTCCCCAGGGCTTCTGCCTCATTTAACACACACTGAAAGAACGATTATTTCATATTTTGCATTCTGCTCACGGTTAAACTAATGGCCGGGTGTCTTGTTTGTTGCAAACTAGTCAAACAGTGCTCTGGAGTTAGAATGATTAATTTCCTGATAGGCTCTTCTATGGCATTGAGGACAATTTGACTGACAGGAGTGGGAGCTGCAGAGATCAAAGTCAAAAGCTTCCAGTAATTTTCGGTGCATAAATTGGATTGCCTGTGGCCTGCCTGGTTTTTTGGTGCGGTTTTTTTTGTTTTATTTGTTTCCTTTCTTGCTTTTTTTTTTTCTTTTTTTTCCCCAGAGAAGTTAGCATTGTTCATTATCGTCCATTTTGCTGAAAATACAAACATTTCAAAATTTGTTTTCAGTCACATTAAGAAGAAAAGATTCAAAAGGCTGCGCCCTTCAGGCTTTGTGAAGGTGCGTGTTGCATCTCTCTGTCAGTTTAGGGCTCACCCTCAGTGCCCCTACCCCTTTGTCACAGAGCTTAGAGAAACCATTTCACAGTTCTTTTCAAAAGCCATGTTGCTTACCCGGTTTCTTTTGGTCTTGTTTTTGTTTAGGCTTGATGTGTATGATGGTTCCACAGAACTTCACAAGGTAATATAATGGTATGTGGTTCTCTCTGTATTGCAGGCTAACTTCAGGTCCACACCATCACGTGAGAAAACAGCAACAGTCAAGCCTCCTGTCTTATCAGATGGTATCTATCAGAATTACAATCCAACAAGGATATATATGAACTAACAGTGTAGGCACAAGCGGTCTAATACCAGCTCAGCTACTAGTGATACTCAGTAACTTGAACTCATACTTCAACTAACAAATGTCAGCCCTTACTGTGCAGGAGGCCAGAACATTCAAACCTGCCCTACAGGAGCCTTTGTTTTTCCTGACCTGAAGACAGTGGGGGTAGAACAACCTGCTTTAGAAAATTATTTCTCTATTTTTCTAAATAATAAATGTTTCTGGAGCTGTACTTGGAACTTTTAAAGACCAAGTTGGAGAAATATTTATCTGAACTTTGTCTGAAAATGGACTCTGAATTATGTTCTACCTTTCTTCAGAACAACAGTTGACATATTTCTGTGCCAGAGTTAACAGACTGCTGGTGAAAATGTAGCACTTTTCTCCATTTTAGCAAATTCTCTTTGCAATTTTGTGTTGGAAACCAGGAAATTACTCAGGAGACACCAAAACATAGAAGTTTGAAGAAACACATCCAGCAGAAATGCAGAAATAAGAGAAGGCTTTTTTGGGGTTTGTTTGGGGGGTTTTGGTGGGTTTTGTTGTTGTTTTGGTTTGGTTTATGTGTTTTTCCTGGATAAATAGTTACATCTGGAAGATGACAATCTGGTATTTGCCATCTTTGTTTATTTTTAATTTTTTAATGTATTTACCTTTCAATTAAACTTTCTGTTTGCATTGATAATAGAAAAGGCAATTTGAAGTTATAGCTAATGTGGAAATGAAAATTAGCAATGGGCAATTTTCTAAGATTAATTTTAAAGTAAATGTGCAAATATTTACCTAAATTATTTCTGGGACTATTTGGGTAAATGTTTATTGATCATTTTCTTAGAAGGTGAGATCACAGCATGGTTTTACTGAGAACAGAAGTGCTAAGTTGTGAAAAATGCAGGTGGTGTGCTTGTTTGTTTTAAACAACCCCCTCAACCCCATCCAAATAATTTATTTCCTCTCAACTCTGCATCCCCAAGCTGAAAAAAACCCACCCCAGATTGGTTGTTAATTTCAGTTTTCATTCATCAGGTTTGTCAAACCTTACAAACACTAATGCAGGAGTAAATACACTCGAATGTGTGTTCTGAACAGCCTTTGCATGCTTGTTACTGGAGGAAAATCATCTTTGCTCCTTCATTGCCTTTTAATTGCACTTCACTTTATCACTTCTCAATAGACATGGCTGGTGGGCATCCACTGGCACTGCTCCAGCCTTTCATTTTAATCTGAAAGACATGAAGAGCAATGCTCTGCCTTAAGGAAAAATGCCCACAGTCTGTTTGAGCCTGCTGGCTAACGGAGCAGAGCCTTTCCTGTGGCGTTAAATGGCAGTGGTGGCTCAGTGTCAGAGCTGTGTACAGCTTCTTCGTGTCACCTGTGGGAAAGCAGACACACCATTTCATGTAGGCAGCCTCTGGAAGTAATAAGTGATGGGTAGTTTGGAATTACTGAAAACAGGATTTCAGCAATGCTAGCTAGGAAGAGTGTTTGCAGCTCTTGTGAGAGGCAGTGGGCACACACTTAAATATAGGAAGCTCCACTTAAATATAGGAAGCTCCACCTAAATATGAGGAGGAACTTCTTTACTGTGAGGCTGGCAGAGCAGTGGCACAGGCTGTCCAGAGAGGTTGCGAAGTCTCCATCTCTGGAGAGACTCAAATCCCACGTGGATGCTGTCCTGTGCAGCCTGCTTTAGGTGATCCTGCTCTGGCAGGGGGTTGGACTAGATCATCTCCAGAGGTCTCTTCCAAACCCAACTATCCTGTGATTCTGTGAAAGCCAGAGCAGTGCCTTAGTCTCAGGAAGTGATTTCCCAGTTCTGCTGGCCCACAGCTGGCAGAGCACGCTGGGCACAATCCAACATCCCTTTTCGTTCTCCCTGTTACCCAGGACCTTTCGCAGTCATGGTGCTGTCAAGGAGTCAGGTATGACTAGAAGTCTCTGAAATAGGGAGGGAAAAAAATTAAATTTCTTGTTTCTGGACCTAGGTCTAAACCTGGGTTCCTAGGCTGGTGTTGCTCAGTGTGACAAGTGAGCATGGATTGTTCCTGTGGCCAACTACGGGAATTTGGGTCTGCCTTATTCAGATACATTACAGCTTGAGTGAAGGGTGACATGGCTATAAAAATGAAGAGTTAGGCTGTGGAGCAGTCTGCTTTTGGCAGTCATGGTGCATGTGCATTGTGATTTTTTTTTTTTTTCTTTGGGTGCAAAACAAGAGCTTTCTATAATTCATTTTCATCAAGTGAACCATCGAAGAGTAAGGTCTAATATCAACAAGGAGATGATCGTGCAGGGAGTAAAACCCTCTGGAGAAAAGTCACTGTGACAGTTAGGCCTGGCTGAAAAGCCAGGCTATGCTCATGATTTTATTTTCCCCTTTAATTTGTGTTTGGTGAAATTGGTCCAGTCACCTGCAGTGTGTCAGTATTTCCTTGAGATGCTTGAAATGCCTTTTTCCTTGAAAAAGGTGCCCTGGCAATGGGATGAGTCCCTTTGTGCTGTGGGTACTCAGTGAAATGGACTCTCCAGGCAGTTTTACAGCTTTTAACAGCCAGGTATGGAGACCATGGTGTGCCTGATTTCTTACTTCTGGGACAGCCCAAGAGGCAGTCCTGCTGCAGCCTCTCAGATAATTAGTTTACAGCATTGCAGCCTAGTCAGGCTTTGATCATCGCCTCTTTACTGCTGAGAAAGAGCCTGAGTTACCAACCCGCAGCTCAGGCAAACCCAGGTGTGACAGGCCCTGAAGGGCCTCAGCTGTGTAACTGCTGTATCTTCTTTCTGCAATAAAATTGGCCCTTGTGCTTTTTGAGCTTGTTGTGTATGATTAATAAAACTCATTAGGCCAAAGAGAATAATGTGGCTAGTGGGGGTGATTGTGAGAAAGGCTGGGTCATGAATAACTCTTCCAGGCAGAATGTAATAATGGAACTGGCCCGGTTAATTTTCTGCTCATCTCTTTGTACGTGTTACAATGCTGGCACAAGTGATAGGTAGTGTCAGATACAGAGTTTGCTTCTTTTTTAGCTGTCTGCAGTTCATCAGAACTTTTACCCACAGGAGTACGTGTTACATGCGAGCTGTCAACAGGTGAAAACTATTCTGGGGGGCCTGTCAGCTCTGCTAACAGCGTTCTTTGAAAGGAGGAAGATGGGATTAGCCAGGCAGTGGGTCTGTGTGTAGGCTGCGAAAGGAAGCCCCTGGTGCTTGGGATAAGGCATGGAGACCTGGAGGTTGAGTTGTTTTTGTATGGTGGCAGAGAGGAAAATGGGAGAGACTGGACTAGGGGGCTGACAGAGGAGAACATTAAGTCTAAGGGAGTAAGCATGATGTTGGATTATTGCAGTTTAATAATTAACAGCGTGATTAATTGCTTTTTGCATTCAGGCTGCCTGTTCCTGGGTACCTTAATTACAGAAGTACCTTAACTTTGTGACTGGGGAAGGACAGACTTCTGTCATGTGGGACGCTCTTGGCACTCTTTTTCTCAGGGTGGAAAACTAGGCATTGGCTTGTATGGCTTCCTCTCTGCCCAACATCACCAGAGAGTGGTGTGCGTCATGCATCGCTGTCATCTCTTTTGCACACCAAAGTGCTAAAATGCATGAGATGCACACCTCAGGGGAGTGAGGGGAAGGAGGGGAAGGCCTGGCACTGCTTCACATGGCTCCCCAGGGGTATAACTCCTCCTCCATCAGAAAGCCTTGAGCTGGACTTGCAGCCAGGTCCACCTCCGCCAACTCCCTCCTTCCCTCCCAGAAGCTGGGAAGGGTGTGCAACAGTGACAGGCTCCTGGCCCGGTGCAGCAGGGTGGGGGCAGGTGGTACCTGCCAGCTCCTGCCTGAGCTCTGCTCTGCTCTCCCAGGCTGACTGCAGAGGAAGTGCCCCTTTCCGGCCTGGATTTAATTTTGCAGTTGATCTGTTGAGTGTTTTGAGAATGAGAAGAAAACCACTTAAATATGTTCTGTCGTGTTGGTTTTGTAAGGGGATAGGCATTTTGGTGTAATCCAAAGAGTAAGCCAAATTGCGTATTTTGTCTCTTGTAGGAATTTGGTCTGGAAAATGGCCAACCTGAGGATGTTGTTATGAGTATATTTACCATGCTTTTTGTCCTTAATTGCAAGAACTCTTTTGGTGATTTTGATACTGATTGTATTTTCACTGAAAGCAAATTTAAGCAAGGCAAATCTTTTAGGCTGCAAACTTCCACATATTTTTCTGTGGCCTTGTCAAAATGGCTAGGAAAATGCTGACAGTTCATTGAATAATCATTGTGAGAGAGCTACGAAAAGGTGATGGATGTTGGAGTGAGCAATTTGTGCATTCTGACCAGTAAATAAACAATTGAAGGGTTGCAGGAGTGTGAGCTCCTGCTCCAGGGCTGTTTCAGCCTGACTATATGGTCAAATGAGCAGTTGATTGAAAGTCACTTGTGTTTTTTAGCACTAGATGTGATTATAGATGAAAATGCTCCTGTTTATTGTGTGAACTTTCCCTCATAATGTTTATAGGGCACTCTTGGCAATAGTCATGATGTCTGCTTTCTGATTAAATCTGCAAGCAATTTCTCTTCTGGTAAGAGCAGCTGCCGCGATGCTGCTTTAGTATCTTTCTGTTCACTGAATATGGGGAAAAAAAGAAAAAAAAAAGACAAAAAGTTATGTTTAGAATCCCATCAGTTGGAAAGTAACTTCATATTATGAAAAAGATTTGTTTAAAATCCCAATTTTCAACATCAGGATTGAAATGAAGAAGATAATTTTCCTGCTGACTTTGGAAATGGGGCAAATATTCTAAGGGTATTTGCCAGTTCAGTGAAAACTTGGTTCCCTAAGTTGGTATTTCTTTCAGCTGTATTTTTTTTGTCTAACCTTAGCTTCTCTAGTGACAAAAATAATAATTTCCTTGGCTCTCCTGTAGTAACTATAACACCTGTGGCATATTGTCCTGCTCGTTTTGACATCTTTGTGACTTGGTCTTTCTGTGAAGTCTTTCTTGTCAATGTTAACTTGTCCTCAGCTACTTGACTTGGTGTCCACAATCTTTATGCAACTTCCCTGTGCTGGATGCAGCGATCAGGTCACAGTTTAACTAAGTAGGACTTCTACTGCATTTCTTATCATTATTCTGTCCTGGAATAGGTTGCATTTGTGCTCTTAATGGTTCTTCTTCAAGCAGTTATCCACTTTCATTTCCCTAAAATTGTCTCCCCAATACTCTCATGCACTAGTTTTCTCAGTTTATTGATTTTTTTTTTTTTTTTAATCTTCTCTAAGCACTTTATTATCCAGTTCTCTTTCCTTCTGTGTTTGGCATTGAATACAATTGCGTTCTCCATTCATTTGCTTTCGTAAGTGAAGATCCTCTCAATAAAATTTTTTCTTCATGATTTTTTGGGGTGCTGGGGGGTTGCAGGGAGTGGAGAAAGGAACAATAGGTTTCAAATTGTAACTTGTTTTGGAATTTTCTAATGCTTTCACTGAATTTCTCTTCAGAGACATACTTACTCTGGATCTACTTGATTTTTTTCTGTTTGTTTATTTGTTTGCCAAAGCATAATAAAAATTGGGCCGCTCTTGACAATAAACCACTCCTGTGCTTCAGCAATCTAAGTGACTTACCAAATCCAAATGCATAATATCCAGCATTTCATTTGTGCTTGGGTGTTGTCTGTCTTGCATTATTATGCAAAGACATCATACCAGTTGATTTTAATTTTTTTCCCCTCCATAGTTTGCATACCGCCTTGTAGCACTCACAGCAACAGGCATCCAGCTCAGAGAAGCTAAGCAGGCATTTATCAGAGAGGCTTTTCAGACAGTCTTGGTTATCAGTGGTTTTACTTCAGATGCAGTAGCAAAATATCTCTGATACAATGCCATGATTTCTCTGAAGGGGGCTATATCTATGTCTGACTCGTACGTTGTTAATAACGTTGTATATAACCAAGAAATTGTGGACTGAGCTTTGCTGTAGAAAATAGATCCTATTTTACCTGATTAATCTCAGCAAGCATGAATCTTTCCAGAGAAAGAGAAGAACCATGACTCCTTCTACATTTGCAAAAGTAAAATTTTCCCCCTCAAGAGGAGTAGACACAAACAGCATAAGGCAGCTTTTCGCTCCACTTCTTCCAGATTCTGCCTCCCGTCATTATCAAGCTATCATGACATCTGCTGCTGGGTTCCCTGTGTATTTTCTAGTGGGTTTGACTATATTATCAAACCAATTCGCACCGACTTTAGCACATAGTATCAGAGAAGCCTCTTGACTTCCTTGTTCAGACTGGGGCTGGTCTGAATTGGTCTCCATTTTGGCTCCTGATTCCCATTCTCTTATTTTTCTGTGAAGACTTGTGCTGTTCTCTAGCACATATCTGGGTTCCCCTGCCTTGACAACATCTAATCTAATGCCTGGCATAGAGAACTCTGCAACAGCCAGAAAGAGTAATGTCTTGCTGCATAGGAAGGAATGCTATAGATTATTCCTTTCATTGGGATCTGCTTGGGATATCTGACCTGAGACTCACCGACTGCATTCAGTAACCTTGGTGAAGAGTCTTGAAAAGCCTGAGCAGATTCATGGGAGCCTGACTGGTAATTTGCCTCATGGTTAAAGAGGTTATACCTAAACCTCTGCATCTTGCTTCCTGCCTTGGGAAGCTTCTGCAAGAACTTCAAGTCTGTTAACTGCTGTATTCCTCCAGGCAAAACATCCCATCCCTCTGTCTTCTCTTTGCAGAAGAAATGGTACCCAGACCCTCAAAGCAAAAGCATCTTGCTTGCAGATAAACCTGAAATTTAGGGACTGCCTAGATGGGGTCTGTAGTGCTACAGAACAGTCACAGGACTTGTGCAAGTTGGAGCGCGTATCTCCATTGCTCTTCAAAAGTGGGCTGAGTTAGCCCACTGAGTTAGCCCACTGGACTAGAATTACCAGCCTACATTGAGTCTGGGAATTTGCACTGAATCCTTGAGTCATGCTAGCACAGTATCTCTCTTCTCTGAGTGTAAGCCAGACCTGTCTGTATGACTGCTGTGCTCCAATACAAATTTTCATGTATTTGTTCTCGGATGGATTTTGGCTTAGCTTCATGGGGGATTTTGAGTTTCTCCTCTTGTTCCTTGTTTATATCAATTTAGATTGATGTTATATCAGGGACTTATATTTTGTAAATATTTTCTTAAGTTTAAATGCTAAAAAACCTTCCACCAGGTAGAACCTATCTGGATCTTAGCACAACAAGGAAAAAATAAATGTAGAATTTCAAGCAATTAATCTTTGCTTTTCCAGGTGATAATTCCGCCAATTTCCAAATGATGCTTCAGGAAACAGCCAGTACTGAGCAGTTCTGGCAACTCAGTGACTAAGAAAAGTCCAGCAACATGCTGTGCAGAAATAGGCTTATTGGGCAAAGCAGAGAGGGACAGCTGATGTCCTATGACAGAGATAGTCAGTGTATATTCAGGATGGGCAGGGGAAGATAGTTTTGTTCAGAGGTGTTTTGTGTCAACCAATGAGACAGACAGTAGGTTTTCATTGCTGTTGGACCACCTGTAGCATCCTACAGAGATAGATATTTGCTAGAGCAGATATCTGGAGGATCCTGTGCTGGAGCAGGCTCTTGGGGGAATCTGCAGCCGTAGAGAGGAGATGGCAAAGCAGCAGTTTTGCTGGCACAACCTGGGGCCCCATGGGGGACCCACGCTGGAGTAGTCTGACCCTGCAGGACTGCACCCTGTGTAAGGGACCCACCCTGGAGGAGGTTGTGAGGAATGGCAGCCCATGGGAAGGACCCATGTTGGAGCAGTTCCTGAAGGATTGTATCTCATGGGACGGACCTATGCTGCAGTCGGGATGGTGTGGCAGAAATGAAATGTTATGACCCCCAAGCCCCATTCCCCAAATCCCTGCAGTGCAGGGGGTGGGGAGGAGGAGGTAAACCTGGAATGAAGAGTGGGTAAGGTGATTTTAATTCTGTGTTAATTTCTCACATTCATATTCTGTTATTAATTGGTAATAAATGAATTTAATTTCCCCAAATCAAGTCTGCTGTACCCATGACACGCCCTGTCCTTATCTTGACCCACATGCTTTTTCATTGTATTTTCTCTCCTTGTCCTGAGGAGGAGGAGGAGTGAGACAGCATCTGGGTGGGCACCTGGTAGCAACCAAGGTCAACCCACCACACAAGGCTTATTCACAAACAGAGCTGTAATAGGATATAGGATGCTGTAAGCAGACTCTGCACTATTTTATGCATAAAATTACTAGCACTTTATGCTAGTAATGCATCCCTGAATCTTCTGACTTCAGAAGACTTCAGTCTTATCACTCTGTTCTGAGCTCTGAAAATTTCATTTCCCTTCATTGTATTCTCTCAGCTGACAACAGGCGCTACTGAGCAAAGAAAGGGGAGTGCTTTTTGGATTGATTTAGTCTAACTGCTGCCACAGTCCAACAGAGTTTATATGCCATAGGGTAGCATTTGTATCTAGCTGTGCTTATATTTGGAATTTCTATTTGTGTGTATGAAAGAGGAGCCACAGACAACCCCCTGGAAATCCTTTCTATGTTAGAATTAGCATCTCCAAAGTATACAAACCATGTGAAACAAGTGGTCACATGCAAAACAATGTGCTTAGTACATAAATGTCTTGCTTGTGCCCATCCATCTCGTGTGAGACAGGAGTGTTCTGTGGGGAAGAAAAAAAAAAAAAAAAAGATGAGCGAGCCAACTACCAAAAATCTGCTGTTTGTCTTTGTCTTCAACTTGCTTGAAATGTTCACATCAGGAAGATTAGAATCGAGCACTGCCAGTTAGTGTCGTTAGGATTGCCTCCTTAATCCGGCACGGTACTGCCTGCAGAACTATGGTACCCCTGCATGAGTGCTGCCTGCCTCCAGCTGCATCTACTCTCATGTTCTTTATCGTTGTCATTCTTGTATAATCAACAGTGGTCACCTAATTCTTGGTGCAAAACCAAAACCTTACACATATATGCAAGCATCTTTATGCATATGTACGATTCTCTTTGCGTGTGGAGCTTTGAATATATACAGGAAAAGTTAGGGGGATTTTTTTCCTTGAGAAATTAATTTCTTGATAATTTCCTATCAACAGAACATCTCGTTATATATAAATGTTGTGAAAGACCTTATTAGACAGATAGACACATGAGGGGCAAAATTAAAAGTTGCTGTGGAAACCGTAACCTGAAATAAGTCTTTCTTTTGTGCGCTCAAAATCCCAGGTTTTGTCTTCTTTTGGAATACTGTTTGCATATCATTTCTTTCTTCAGGAAAAGGAATCTGACTTGCTGATACACAAACAGATATCTCATCTCACTGTGACTGTAGAGAGCACCTCAGACTTAATGGATTTTTATTTCCCCCCCTTCCCCTGTGAATACTTAAGCCCTGGTATCAGTCTGGTCTAAGGCAGGAAGAAAATGTAATCCCTGGTGTTCACTACTGCCTGTCTATGACCAACTGCAGCAGTTTGTTGGCACTGTTGATGGTTTTGTCTCCACTGGAGTTAATTTTGATGTAGGAAACCACTTAGAGGAGGGAAGAAGAAAGACTAAAGAAGACACTAGGGCATGGAGGAAATGTTTTGCTAAATAGCAGATATTCTTTAGTTCTCAGTTGCAGCTGTCACCATCAATAGCATGTTCTTAGAATATCACATTTCGGGTATGGCTTGTCAAATAAGCAAAAAGCGACTTGAGCTCTGTACGTACCAACCACTTTGGTACCGAGAGAGGCGATCGCACTAAAGATGGCGTTCATGTTCTATCCCTGAGACCCTTCGGTAGCGCTTGTTTTCCCTAGTCATCTCTTGGCAGGCGTGCTCACGTAGTGTTATTCTGGGTCAGGAATGTGCTTTTGAAAAGAAACTCCGGATGGTCTCTGCTTACTGTGCTCAGCTTGTGTTGTCGAGCAGCCTCCCAGCACACAGGAAAAAGCTGCCTCTTTTCTGATGGAGCTGAAGCAGAATATGCAGCCTGGGGGTGCACCTAATGTTCTCCAGCTGCTAACGGGTGCTTAGTTTGCAGGATCGGACTGATTAGCCCAAAATAAAATCCCCCCCCAACCCATGCTGTGCTCTGTCAAGCCGCTCCTGCTGAGCTACGCAGCTGATGAGATAAACATAGCTTTTGTTAAACAAGCTCTTCCCGCGGTGTGATTTTTATTTTTTTAAAATCTGTTTTATATGCAAGAAATAACTTGAACATCAGCTCCAAGAAGGCATTGAAAAAGGCCGGTTCGCAGTGCTCGTGTACTGAAGATCTCTCTTGCTGATTGCACAAACAATGTGTGCTGAAAATATCAAATATGCTCATGTTATGTGCCCCTCTGTCTAGGAAAAGGTATTATGGACAGATTCTTCTGGTGACCTGGATTGCTTGACAAGAAAATGTAGGAGCCATGGCTGCATGCAGGCACTGCTGCCAGCTAAGCCTCGTATTTTCTTCACAAATGCTGAAATACCACAGTGAATGATGTAATGTTAATCTGCACGATTATTTGCAAATGCATGAGGCTCGTTTGACTTATTCAGTAGTTGTAGATAAAAAAAATTAAACTGGCACAGAATTTCTACTGTGATCACACAACAGCTTGCATTTAAAAAGCCATTGTGCTTAAGTGCAAATTGACAATTAGCATTTCTTTGGGGAAAAAAAAGAAACACAAACCCAACTGAAAAATCCCCACAAACCCAAAAAGCTAAATGCTTAGAACACATCTATTAGAAATAAGGTCAAGGCAAGTCCCAGCTCCGGAGTTCACATTCAGCAAACATTTTATATTCAGCCAAATGTTTATTTTACAACATCATCTCATGGGCAGGCAATTTGTTTTTTGCCTTTACAGTTTTAGTGGTATCAGTGTAGACCTCAGCCATGGTGGAATTCGATTGAATTTGCTCTGAAGCAATTCTTGAATGCCTTCTACTCTGCCTTACAATTTGAATAAGGAGTCAGACATGAAACAAGCTAGCTCAGACATTGTGAAATCCTTCTCTCTTTTAGGACTACAGGAGAAGTGACATTCTGGAGATGCTCTGGACGGTTCTAACTTTGTATGTTACTTTACAGCGTGATTCAGAATTGCAGTACTACACAAGGGCATTTTTATTTCAAAGAGAAATACTAGGTGATTCTTTACAAGTTCCACCTAGATTTGTTTAAGAAGGATTATGGACTGTTTCTCTCTGCCTCCACAGTTGGTCTGCATTAAATGAGCTGTGCATTTCCAGTGGATTGGTGTCAGTGCCATAGAAAACGGCTTCTACGTTGGCATTTTGTGATGGGTCTTTTGAGAGGCAGAGAGTGGAGGAACCTACTGCATTTCCCTACAGTGTGGCTAGCGCTAGACTGAAGAAATGTGCCTATCCTTGTCATCTTGGCAACACCTCGGATGGTTTCTGACCATGGGGCTCTTGCTGTAGCCCCTTTTCATGAGCCCCACAGTTTTGTTTTGTTAAAAAATGTTGTTTGTTGCAGTATAACAGCCAAAAAAAAAATTAAAAATGGAGAGGCAGAAAGTGCTCTGCTTTAGTTTAAATTTCGTATATGTGTGTTATCAGCTAGCTGAAACATACATGCAAACAACCCCTGTCCCAGTGTCTGGATAAGAGTGGCAGAAAGTTACCGCCCTGAGGTACTAGTTCAGATTCCCTCGCTTAGCTCCCATCTCTGACAGGGGTAATCTGTCTGTAGCTCAGTGGGTTTTCCTGCTGGCACTTCACACTGTATGCTTCAGTTGCAGTTTGTGGTTTAGAGAGACCGCCTGGGATTCTGCGTACCAAGTAGGTTAGATCCTCATAACTGAGCATTCAGAAGGAGCTGCTTGGCTTTGATCACAGATAATTTACTGCTGAGTTACTTGGGAGGCTATTGCTGCACTGTAAAAAACCCCATGCAATGCTCATATTGGGTTAGAGAAAACATAAATTAATTTTAGGAATAATTTAATTGGGAAAGGACTTTCTGGGAGTGATCTGGGCCCAACCCCTGCTCAAAGCAGGGTTAACTTTAATGCTGTACCCTGTCTTAAACAGTGGTCAGCAGCAGATGAAAAAACCCAGAGTAAAACACAGCTATTTTACCCTTTGAATACCCTGCCCAGCTGCTTGCAGTCAAGGGTGTAGGAAATAGTGAGATGGAGGTTGTATTTGAATCATCTCTCAACAGCTATTGATAAACCTGCCCCCCATAATGACTTCGATTCCATTTAACCCTTTTTGTTTGCTTGGTGTTAATCTCTAAAATAAACTGTGGCAATTAATTCCACAAATTTAGTTATGTTCTATGAAAAAATACTTATGCTGGTGGCCGAAACCCACATCTTGGCGATTGACATATGTGCCTCCTGAAGAAGCTAAGTGGCCTGAAATTAAAGCAATAAAAAGGCAAACAGGGTGGGGTATTCTGCTGCTTTGGCTGTTGTTGTTTTCTTAAAGGCATTCCCCAGAGTAGAGGACAGTAAGTTCAGCTGTGTGGGCAACAGAGGAAATGAAGAGGCTTCCAGAGATACTAAAGATTGGGGGCAGAAGATGTAGAATGTGTATACTGGAAATTTTTTGAGTATAAAATGCCTCCAGTTATGAGTAGTGGGACAGAAACCCTGTGGGTCAGGCATGCAGGTGGGGGCAGTGTGGTAAAAGGCCAATGGAGACATGATGATCTGGTGGAAAAGAGGCTATGTGCACCTTCTCTGTCACAGCAACTGGAAGTTAGGTGCTGAGGGGAGGAGGGATGACTGTGGTGGAGCTGGAGGCTTGTTCCCTTGCAAGAAGAAAACAACAGGTATCAAGCAAAGCAGAAGTAAGTGGCAAAGAAGATGAGCAAGGCAGCTCAACAGAGGTAAAAGCCAGAGGACTGTTCTAGCTCAAGGCTTCAAGAGGGAAAACGTCAGTGTGGAGAAGTATTGAGTCCTAAAGCAAAAACCCAAACCAAAACAAAGTAGCAGGGTGGTCAGGCTAGTTGGACAGATGGGAAACACTGGGTCACATGGTGAGGTTGTCGATGCCATCAGTGTCAACATAGCTGTTGGCAGAGGGCACCCCAGCAGCACTGTGGGTGTGTCCCAGGATGTATCGGGGGTGATGCTGCCCCTTCTGCCTGCCTCTCCTTGGCCAGCAAAGGCCCTTGGATACCTTATCAGGGTCATGAACACAGCAGTACTTGGGAACTTTTTGAACCCTTGTACTAACTGTTATGTCTGATAGCTGATAAGCAATTGCTTTACACTTTACAGTGATGTTTATGTTACCCTTTTTGCCTGGTTAAAGGTGCCCAAATTGATCTAAAGGAGAGGCTGTAACAACATGTGTGCAGGATGAAGACCCCAGGATGAATTCCCATCTGCCTTCAAAAATCTAGGAGCACGAGCAACCCTCGTTGAGGAAAAACTGGTTAGATTGTCACTAGTAAGTGGGAGGATCACGGTCTGCAGCCCTGTGGGAAGGACCTGGGACAGGGTGTTGAGCTTGGAAAAGGTGTGAAGGTCATCGGAAGGATCAGCAGTGGATTCTTCCCTGAAGTGACAGCGTATGGAATGAGCCAAAAGTAACTGTGCCAGAATGACACTCGAAGAAGAGTGTGTTCAGGTGAGCTTTGGTGAAATGCTTTCAGTCCTTGGAAAGAAGTGTGAAAGCCAGAACAATGACTGCAGACTAGTGCAGTCAGTACAAGGGCTGTGGCTTGGAGGGAAAGCCATGCAAGGGGTACTCATCTGAGGATGGATAACGCAGTAGACATAGCTTCCTGGGATCCCACTTAACAGGTCTTATGAGAAGAGCTTTAAACTAAGAAATGAGGAAAATGGCTTGGGAAAGTAGTGAAATCCTTACACTGTTTTCCTAGTAATAGGAGAAAAAAAAGTAATATTGCTGTCAACTATAGTACAGTTGGCAATATCAACAGTCAAATTATTTACTTCTATGTGGATAGAAAGTACATGGTCAGTAGGAGACAACAGACATGCCTCTGTATTCACACCAGGCAAGTGTATTGCTGCTGCTGCACAGAGCATGAAACCAAGTATGATGTTGACTGCATCAAGGTGGAATAGCAGCAGTGATTATTACATGACAAGGAGCAATCACACTGGAAATGCATGGTACAGGAATGATAGAAATAACAGTTTAAAGGTAGTGGGGGAGTAGAATCGTATTTTAAAGATGTTAATACTTTTTTTTTTTTAAGGAATGATTATGTGGATAAAGTAGATTAGTTATGATCAAAATCATTCTAGGAAAGTATGTCAAAGGAGCCCCTTCTGGGATAGACTGGGGAGGTGAATTTGGCAATGAACAAAGAATTATTTAATGCTATTAGAGAGAGAAATGCTCCTGAGACTTGTATCACAGGAAATTTTAATTTCTCAGTCATCGTGGTTGAAAAGCATTAGCAATCGTGGGCCATGGGTGTGACAGTCTAAGGATCTGTTTAACTGAGCCGTCAATGAAAAAGCAAAGGGTGATACTACTTAAAATCTTGTTTCTGTGGCTAACATTAACAACTTACAGGAGATCGTTGTAGGAAAAAACCTTGAGTGAGCAAGTGAGGTGGATGTTAATGTGATGTGACCTGGATTGTGGGTCTGTGACTCTCATTCTTAGTTTAGAAATGGAAACCCATGCACAACTGGAGGGAACTAAATGGTGAAGAATGGACTAAGAAACTCAAGATTTTTTAAGTGAAGCCTGGAATTTCTTTATGTTAAAGATGTAAAGCTGTTGAGGACTTCTCTTCTAAAGCAAAGGAAATTATAACCCCGGCCAGCTCTGGAAACAGGGACAAATTCTATTGAAGTGGACATTAGGAACACACAGAGACCCTCCAAGGACAGGAAAAGGTGGTGACCTGGCAAAAGAGACCTGTCTTAAAGATCAAGAAGGTCAGGGAGAAAATGAGGATTGCTGGCAGCTCTGCCAAGGCTGGTCCTGCAAAGTGCCTGCAAATGCCGAGCAGCAGGCTCTCTCAGGGGGTGTGCAAGAGCAGCTGCATGGGAACAACCCTTATCACGGAAACCCTTGTCATATCCCCCTAGTTTGGGAGAGCCAAGGGACCATGTGGGGCTCGTGTCTGCAGTCGTGTGCAATCAGTGGTCTGTAAGTAGAAAATGTGTGTGTATGTGACTTCATATCAGAGGATTCAGCAGGTGCTTGAGCAGAGATGGAAAAAAATGAACCTGTCTTGACCCAAGGTGAACATTCAAGATGACTCCCATTAATTTTTTGTGTCTGTTCCTTAATAATGGAGATAAATGATCCCAACCTGCTTAAGGAGAATGTACTCTTCCTCAAATCCAGTGGTGGCTGTATCTGGATCAGAAAACAGCTGGCTGTGAGGAGATGGTAAGAGTTGACTGGCATGCCAGTGGCTTTGTTTGACCCACATCTGGAAGTTCACATCCATTCCTCAGGATAGGAGTTACGTGGAATGGACAGAGTGGAAATTTGACTCTGGACTTCCACAGAAACATGTTTAACACTTCTGTTGGCTTCATACAAAATTCTCTCCCGTGAGTCATTTTTCACTTCCCAATATTTCTGACAACACAAGCTGGCTACAGCATTGCTTGTTCTCACTGATTACTCATAAAGCCTCTGGTTTTTGTGCTTTGCTTTACCTTAAAATCCCACCTGTTTGAGTCCCAGTTTTTGTGCATGGTTTTACTCTTTGGCTCTAGAAATCTGATTAAAAACTCAATGGACTTGGAAACAACAGGTGTCAATGGCAAATTAAAAGAATCCCAGTTGCACTATTTTGTGAAGCCGTAGTGATGATTTTGAACAGTAGGGGTTAACAATAAAGGCAGTAGCTAGAAAGAATAAATACCTATATATTCTCTCAGGAAATCTCTACCCTAGACCCTGTGCTTTTATGTCAAAGGTGCTTGCTTGCTTGTTTCCTGGCTTTAACATTTTACAGACTTTTGCAAATGCTATAATGAAGCCTGAGAATAAAACAATGTCATAGTAAGTGAGGAAACAGGTTAAATCTTTCCTGCTCTCTTGTGATCTTAGACAAGTATTTTGGGGATTTTTTTCTCTCTCTTCCCTCCCTTCTCTCTGCTTTGATTCTTTATCTCTAACTGAGGACAATAGCACTTTCTTGTTTCTCCTGGAGATACATTATTTTAATCACTATAAAAGACAATGGAGAGCTCAGATACTACAGCAAGGGGGATTGTGTTAATTACAACAGCTCAACAGAAGTAGAGAAACACCACCCCCGCCTCCTGCTGTTTAAGGATGGATTCTTTAAATGTTTCTATCAGTTTGCTGTGCCCTCTGTGAACATGGGAGGTGAGGGTACCAGTAACATCTGCAACTCAGTGAGTTACAGACCTGAAGCATACTGGTGACTCAAACTTAGGTCTTGCCAATACAAATGTCTTTTCAACTGGTAATCTCTGATGTTGACAAAGGTTGGAGAAGGCCTTTACACCTGTGAAATGCAAGAGTGGGATGAGCTTGCTTTTTCTGTGTTTGCCAAAATAGGAAATAGGGCACTTTTCATGAATCGCTCTTGTGCTACTTAAGCTTTGTGACTAGATTGTTACATCTTGGGCCTATTAATAGATTTCACCAATTTAGAAAAAGAAACTAGTAGATCAGCAAGGAGAAGACACAGCACACTGATCTTCTGTAGCTCTAAAGGCTGTCCACTAAAGATGCTGGCTAATACCTTTGGGCCAGGGAGGTTTAGATTGGCTATTAGGAAAAATTTCTTCACTGAAAGGGTTGTCAAACACGAACAGGCTGCCCAGGGAAGTTGTTGAGTCACCATCCCTGGAGCTATTGAAAAGATGCATAGATGTGATGCTTAGGGATGCAGTTTTGTGGATGGATTTGATGACCTTAAAGGTCTTTTCCAAACAAAACAATTCAATGATTCTGTGTTTTGATGAACTTCAGGCAGAAGCAGCCTGGAAGGAAGGAATTCCCCAGCTACCTCTGCAGGAAACAGCCCTGGCAGAGAAAACTGTGGACTGATAGTGCTGTCATTCAGATAAATGTCTGGTTTATCCCTAGCCTCTTTTTCTTTAATCCTTGTTTTCTTGGTGAGCCCTCTTTAGTTTTGGGGGGACTGGGTAATATGTCTATTTTTGTACTTTGCTGGTTTATGCTTGAAAAAAATTTAAATGCTCAACTTTTCTCTCTTGGCACATTTGCAAATGAAAGAAACATGAATTTGTGGGCAATGACTCTGCAAGTAGGAGCTGTGTATCAGCCTCTGGCATCTTGCGGCCTGTGAAGCCTCTCTGGGCAAAGCAGTGGGCCACCTGTGAAGTGGGTGGCAGCAACGTCAAGGAAGAGATGATCATGATGATGGTGTTGGAACAAGGAAACCACCACAGGAAGTGGGACATAGTGTGAAAGAAGGAAATAGAAATACACCTCTAAAAGACCATGGGAGAGATGGTAGTAGAAATTATGGTATTTTAGTAGTTAGTAAAAGTTGGGGTTTGGTGATTTGGTTGGGTTTTTTTGGGGGTTGGGTTTGTTGTTTTATTTTTAATTTCTTTATATGTCAGGTAACCTATCAGTGCTTTAAATGTATATACAACCAGAACCAGAAAACACATTGCTGACAGAAGGGATAGTCATCATGTCTCTTTCTGGCAACAAAGACCAGAGTAAACCAGAGCATATTCATGCTGGCCTGCCCTGTGTTGTTCCTGCAGCATGATACTAAGCCAAGGGCAAGCTGTACTAATCGATCAGCAGGGGATTTCCTTGCATAAAAATGGTCAAAAGGCTCAGAATTGCCCATGCCTTAACAGTTTAATGACAGCAGCCTATATAGGAGGTAGTGCTTGTACGTAAGTGGAAGAACTATAGGGATACAGGCCTGGCAGCTTGCTTGGGTGTGTGTGTGGGCTAGCCTTTCCCTGCCTGCAGTGACACCAGAGAGCCTGAGAGCCAGCATGTCCCTCAGAGCCAGCATGTTCCTCCTGCGCTGTCCTTCTCCAGTTGCAGGCAGAGGGGATACTGGCTCAGCTGAACAGAGAGACCTGTTTGCCAGGTGCCTTCCCTAGGTGCTGGGTCGTGGATTTCACTACCTTTGGGTTGTGCTTCATGCCATGTTTAGCAGTCTGGCTCGCCATCAGTTTTCACCTCTGTTTCCTGGGCTTGGGGAAGCTGCTGTCCTTACCTGTTTTGAGTTATTAACTTGCTCCATTTTACTTTTGGGACTTTGACAGATAGCTTCTGTAACATATAGAAGACTGCTCATCTTCTATTTCTCATCTCCTGCAATGCTGATGATACTGTTTGGACTTCTTGCCTGTTTCAGCAATGAACAGCTCCTTTGAGCAAGGAGACGTCCCATGCCTCAGTGTCTGGCTTTGTCGTGTAGTGACAGAAATATGTTGGGATAGCAGAAAAAGGGAAGGAGTTTACTTCCTGTTCTCTGATCTGTTGTGTTTTTGCGTGGCTGGGTTCTGGTGGAAGGTGGGGGGCGGGGGGATGTGCTGCAGGGCTGACTTCTGCAAGAAGCAGCCAGAAGCTCTCTGCAGGCCCCAGAGAGTAAGCACCAGCTGGGCTCAAGGTCGGCCCTGCTGCTGACCAAGACAGAGCCCATCAGCGATGGTCACAGCACCTCTGCGATATCATATTTAGGAGGAAAAAAACATAAGCTGACACTTTTTGCCACCAGACAAGGGAGTGAGATGTAAGAACCACATGATTATTTGATGAAATGTTGCAGATAGAGAGAGCCCCTGAGGTATTTCTGCATCAAACTTATGTTATATATTGTGAAGACTACTATTGGGCATAAAGTCCTACCCATGCTTTTCTGGGCTATTGAATTGGAGGATGTGGTTTGCACCACTTTATGACCACACCGACTGTAAAGTTTCTGTTTGAACAGCTCCCTAAATAACCTGATGATGCTCTCCACTATTTAAAACTAGCTTGTCTTTAAGGTGTATAAATATTTGTAATTACCCGAGTCCTACTTCTTTACAGCAATATATCCCATGGCTGAAGGGAACGGGACAGGATCGTGCTGCCATTGTGTTATTTCCTTCGAAATGCAGCACAGGTAATTCTAACTGGCCCCAGACTTCTTATGAATGATTTGGAGTAATCTTTGGTTTGATTTTTTTTCCTCCCTCTTAGAATTCAACAAAACTTGGAAAAGGAAGGAAATTTCCAGGTCTAATGACTTTTTGTCTGGATGACAGTGAGAGAGAGCATATGGGACACAAAAAAAGAAGAGATGTTGACAGAAGCACAGGAGTCAGAAAATCTGTCATTTTTCCTTTCTGCTTTGCAAAGGAGCTCGATTGGCTCCTGCAGTGCCTCTATTTAAAAAAAAAAAAAAAAAAAAAAAAGCTGTAAATTAGTGGCATAAACAGCTCTAGATTCCCTTTCCCAGTAACAGGGATGGAGTTGGGACAGCTCACAGGGACCATCTAAAGGATGTCGATTTACATCAGCAATGCAAGAGAGAAAATTCCTCAGTGTGAAAAATGTCAGTGGAGTTAAGAAGAGTCCTTTCAGGTCCTGAGTTCTCCTCCTGCTCCTCATCCTCCTCTGCCATCATGCGTTCATTATGTTTGGTCATTTCTAACTCTGGAAAGGACTGTTTGTAAGATCTCCACATACATATATTTCTGTGGCCTGTATGTATTTATTTTTCTACTTTTTCCACCCTCTATTGAGACTTTAAAGCTTCTACACTCAGTACCTGCAGAGTGTGTTGATACTACATCCAAATTGCACTGCAGATTCTCCCAAAGACTTTTCTTTTGAGCATTATAATCCTGCTTTTTCAAAGCTGGCTGAGGGACCCTCAATCAGGACTTCCTGCAAGTACTTGGCTTTGTTACATGGGAAACTCTTTAGTCCATTTTTCTCTCCCCTTCCCTAGCACGGCAGGAACAGAGCAAAGACATCTATTAATTTCAATGCCTCCTCCTTCCCACCTCTATGTTGTTACTGTATTTTAATGCATTTCTTCTCTTTACTTCCATCTTTCTTCTCCATCTGCCTCCCTCTCTGTTGAGACTGGTCATAAAAAGCAGAAAAATATGTCATGTGCCTGTTGCCGTCTGTGTTTTAGGCAGTTAGACAGTATTTACTGCTGGAGTACACCTGCTGGGCTGTAACCATACGGTCACTCGGTCTGTAGCCAGCTCAGAACCAGGTGCTGCCGCCCAGCAAAGAGTTCAAACTCCTGGGCTGCTGCTCTTGCAAATGCCTTTGTCTTAGGCGCTCACTGCCGTATGAACATGAAGGACTTGTAACCTGCTGCCCAGTATGCCACTGAATCCAGGGGCCCTGTTGGCAGAATCAAACAGAAAACATATGTACACAGTGAGGCTTAAATTATGTTGAAGTCTGAATATTCTTTTCTTCCCTAGACTGAGATTCCAGTCATTGACCGGCCTATATATATAGCCTTGGGGTGTAATTCTCCTTGCTTTGTCCTTTACACCAGTGCAGCATGAGAAGGGCTTGTTACAGCTTTTGGAAAAGAGAAAGCTTTTTGGCCACTTTGCACAGCGCTGTGCAAAAGCAAACTGTGAAGAGCAACTGTGACTGAAATCTCTAGTCTGGTAACCACAAGCAAGTCCACATAAAAAAATGTTACTGTAACTTAAGTCAGTTCTTTAAACAGGCAAGTCACTACTAAGTTCATGTTGTTTGTGACTCCCTAGAATTTATGCCTGAAATAAACCCCACAACACACAACAAAAGGAACAGATTCTCTAGAAACTGTCCTAGAAACTTTCAACCTGCTGTTGAGGCCTGTACTATTAAATGTTATCAGGGGAACTGGTCTCTGGTGATTTGTGGCCTTTTATTCCCTGTGTACCTTTGCAAACTGTGTACATATTCGCAAATGTACACATCTGCACCCCATTTCAGATGACAGTCCTTCCTGACCTTCACTTGGGAGGTCTCACAAACATTGCTGAACTCTCAAGATTTGTCAACTTTAATTGAAATGCCCTAAGACCCTCATTCAGATAACAAAATGCTATAGAGATATAAACTGCTCTGAATTTGAAGCAGCAGTGAGAGGGAGCAAATGTCACGTCCCCTTCTCCTTCCTAGGAAACCTCTGTTGCTGCTGAGGGCTGGTTGTACCAGGAACCTCACTCTGCAGAAGTGAGTATTAACCCAGAGCAAAGCTGTAAGGCAACTCTTCCCTTCTGCCCACTCTTTGACCGGTTAGGTGGCTCCCCTTGGGTTATCATCCTGGTAATGATCTGTCTTGTGGCTGTGCCTGTTCAGCAGCCTTCCACTCTTCTCACCGTGTCAGCGTGCACTTGGCTGTCATAAGCCTCTAAATAACTAGACGTTGGTCATTAATGACCAAGTCCTAATGAAGGGGAGCGCAGGTAGGCATGCAGGGCCCGAGAACTTTGCTGGGAAGGGGAGGGATCCGGCCCTGATGGTTTCCCAGCTTGTTGAACCTTTCATGCTACCTACCCGCCCCCGCCAGCCCCGGCCACGAGGGATGCCTGCAGAGCCCTGCCAGGTGCCCGCAGGGCATGGGGCAGCGCCGTGCGCCGTGCCGGGGGCAGCAGGGCGCCGGCTGTTGCAGCCGGGCGGGCCCACGCTGCGGCTGGGCCGGAGGCGGCGTGGGAGCAGAGCTGCTCAGGCGACGCGCGTGGGCGGCCACGCTGGGAAGGAAGGGGAAGGGGGAACACCTCCGGGGGGCGGGGGCGCGGTGCCTGACTGCCCGCTGGGAAGGGCGGTGACAGGCCGCTCGGGCTCTCTGGGGTACGGCGGGGCCGCTACCCTGAGTGTTCCGGGCGGCCGGGGCCGGGCCGAGGCGACGCTCCCGGGGCCGCTAGGGGGAACCGCCTGCCCGGGAAAAGGCCGCTCGGCGCCCGGCGGGGTCGCCCGGCCGTGGGCTCCTCCTCGGGCCGTGGGCTTCGGCCCAGGCGTGCCCCGCTGCGGGGGTTCCGGTGCCTAGCGAGCGGGCCCGGCCCGCATCGTGGCACTGCGGCGGGTCTCCTTCGGCACGAATGGCCTCGGACGGCCGGAACGCTTGGAAAGCTGCCTCCTGCTCGTCCCGTGTGCGCTGCGCGGTTCCTCGCCGTCAGAGAGGCCGGGGTTTATTTTCAAAGCCCGCTCGATGCACGTAACCGAGCCCGAGCTTTGCGGCCTGTCTGAGCCAAGGCACCTCCTGAGCTGCCCCCCGGCTCGCCTGCTGGCGGCTCCGCTTTCCCTGGCTGTGCAGGAGGGTGCCTGGAAGGGGGGCACGGCTTTGCGCTTGCTCCAGCCTAGCTGCTGCAGCTGCCCCGTACCCCGTGGGGCGGGGGCTCGGGCTGCCGCCTGTATCCCTCACGCAGGGTCCGGTGGCTGAGGCAAAGCTGCTCTGCCTGCTGATGGCTGCTCACCGAGCAGAGGCCGGATCCAGCCCTTGGTGAAAGCCTGCTCCACCGCTCTGGCTTTTCTCCTTCTCTCTGACGTTCCTTTTATCTGTGCTGTGTTTCCTTGGCTGCATGTTAAGCCATAATGTATCTCCCTCCTCCTTCGTTTTTCCTTGTACAGTGAAGGATGAGAGAAGGCAGAAGAGGTTATCATTTCATAGCCTTCCTCCTTCGCCTGAGGGATCTTTAAATGAGCTCTTTTGTCCAGTAACACAAAATAAGTCAAACCTGCTACTGAAATTACTCTTGCCCTTCATTCACTGTGTGTTGTGTTGTGGGCAAGAACAGTCAAAGTGTGGAGTGGGGTGAATAGAAAAGGATGGCTCAGAGAAGTGTTACTTGATTTATCTTCTGTTGGATCTAGACTGCTTTATTTTATTTCATTTTTCCCTGTCTTGTTTGCACATTTAGAGCTTGGAGGGTGTTTCAGTTGCTTTTTGTTATTCTTCTCCAGTCCAAGAAAAAGAGAAGTGGTGGAGTAGATTTGCTATGAAGTGCTTTGCAACACAGCACAGAATGCTGTGTTTGGCGAGCTGGAAACATAGGTGAAGGCTAGGCTGGGGAAGACTGACATACACCACAGTGTTCAACAAGGAGAGGAAGGAAATGTGGTAGCGGTTTGACATTGTGTAACTCGTATTTATGGAAAATAAAGCAAGCTGAGCGTATATCCCCAGCCACAAGGACAAGTCTCCATGCAGCACTCTTCCTGTGCTCAGGGTGGCTTTTAAGAGGGGGAGAGGGCAGCACTGAGATGTTGATAAGACTTTTAAAGATGTGCTTTGATACCATGCAGATTTTTCTCTGCTGTTTGTAGCCTTTAAAATCTTGGTACTTGCAATTCCCCAGTCTCACTGGCTGTGCGTGCCTGCTGCTGACCAGTATTACTGTGTTAGGCTTCGAGAAGGATCTTGTGTGCTCAGATATGGAGTGCTGTACTGACCCTGTGTGGGATGGAGATGGCAAAACAACCTCCCCTCCCTCTCTGTGCCCAGCAACGGGGAGGTGCCAGGCAGCTTCGAAGTGAACTGGCACTGCTGTTAGTCAGATCTGAGCTGTGATGAGTTCAAGCAAGTTTATTTCAAGGCTTCCTGGCTCCGTAAGGAGAAAACTGCTTGGGTTTTGTCTTTCCCTCTTCTCTTCCTCCTTCCCCTTTTCTCATTTGCTTTGCCCCAGTTTTCTTCCTTCAGACTGTAGTGTGTGATTCCTCGTGCAGTTTAACAACGGGATGCTCAAAATCCTGTGCCTGGGGAGGGGCAGCCCTGTGCACTAGCATATACTGGGGGCTGACAAGCTGGAAAACAGCTTGGCAGGGAAGGGCCTGGGGGCATCCTGGAGGACACGAAGCTCAACAGCACTTGTGGCAAAGGCAGTCAACAGCATCCTGGGCTGCGTTAGCAGGTGTATTGCAGCAGTTGGAGGGAAGTGATCCTTCCCCTCTGCTCAGCACTGGTGAGGCCACAGCTCCAGTGTTGGCTACAGTTCTGGGCTCTTCAAGAGAGACAGGGACATACTGGAGAGGGTTCAGTGAAGACCTGCTAAGATGATGAAGGGACTGGAGCATCTCTCCTGTCGGGAAAGGCTGAGAGGGCTGTTCAGCCTGAGGAAGAGAAGGCCCAGGGGAAACTTACCAGTGTATACAAAAACCAGAAAGGAAGGTGCAGAGAAGATGTAGCCAGGTTCTTTTCAGTGAGCCTTTGTGACAGGACAAGGGCCAATGGGCCTGGAACACAGGAGGCTCCATCTGAATCTAAGGGACACTTCTCACTGTGCAGGTGACTGAGCACTAGCACAAGTTGCACAGAGAAGTGGTGGAGTCTCTATCCTTGGAGAGATTAAAAAGCCATCTGGATTTGGTCCCAGGCAGCCAGCTGTGGTGGCCCTGCTTGAGGGTTGGATTGGATGAGATGACCTCAAGAGGTCTGTTCCAATCTCAACCATTTTGTGATTCAGTGATTCTCACACTAGCTTTTAAAACACCCTTTGTTTCCTTCTCTTGCTGTTTATGCTGAATGGCACCTCAAGATCTCACCCAGGTGCTGGGTGCCTACTTCCCTTCTGCTTTTCTACCTGTAAAAGGGAGAGAAAAATGCCTGTCTACCTCAGGTAATTAGTTAATATTTCTTCCACACTTTGAAAACAAGATGGGAGTTGGACTTGATGATCCTTATGGGTCCCTTCCAACTCAGGATATTCTATGATTCTAAATACTTGTCAAAATGCATAGGACCATCAGTGAATGTGGTTAGAAACAGTCCATTGGTAATATCACTTATATTTAGTGTGTGAAAAATAAGGCTGTGCTTACTTATTACAGATACAGCTTGGAAAGCTGCCTTGGGTTCAATATAACCACAGTTTACTTGCTGTCAAATTAGATATGGAAGAAAAATCCACAACCTGAAAACCCGTAACTTGAATTTTTATCATCTTAAATTGCAATATTAAGCTGAATGATGACTTCAAGCTTCAGAGCTGGGTTTTATGATGATGGGGCATGCAAACCCTGTACTGACCAGAGCAGAGCTGATGAGGTAGTTCAGCACTGCCTTGTGAAACATGCTGGATGGTCTGAAGGAGCCCAGCTCAGTTAGGATAGACAACACGCTGCAGGAACTCATGCTTAAGGGACTGTCAATATCTGGTTGGACTCCCCTTGCCCGGGAAGATGGGCCAGGTGCTGGATCTTTGTTTTGTTACTGGATAGCACCGACTAAGCTTCCTGCTGGTGGCATTCTCCTTGAAGACCTCTCCTTTGCATCTGTCTGGGAAGCAGTGCTGGTGTGTGCTGAGCCCACCTGGTCGTGAGTCAGTTCGGGCAGCCTCCTGGCTGCCTCCATAATAATAGGGGAGCATGAAAGGTTTGGAGTATTTTTGCTGTGGATAAAGACACAGCTTTGCTCCTGCTGGTTACTGGTGTGTGTTTCTGGAGCAGCTATCTTCTAGTGGCTGCCAGACTGGAAGCAACTGGGGTGCAAGCTGGCTGATTTCTTATGTCATGGCTGTGGATTGTTCTACGCAGCTTTGTGCTGTGAAATATGGGAAACCAGCCTTAGCCAAAAGTGAGTTGCTTAGCAGACGCTTGCTGTCACACAAATTAGCCACAGCTTTTGCATCTTGGAGTGCTGCCAGCAGAGAGCTTGCTATTGCATTAAATGTCGGCTACCAGTCGTGATCTAAACTGAGAGCAAGAAGATTAATTGCTCCTCTAGCATTATCTTAGCAGTTACTGCTTTTTGTGGTGTTAAACGTGTTTTTCTGTCTTTAAGCCCTAGCCATGCAATGCTGCTCTGAGTTGCAAATCAATGAGCCTATGGGAAGAACAGGAGGAAGTTTCATATATTGAGAGAAAGTTATCAGGCCTGTGTAGGAGCTGCTTTGCTTTAAAGTGGAAAGGTGTTGGCGCTGCCTGTCTGGTGTATAACAGTGAATACCTTCAAACTGTAGCTTAAATAAATATTTGCCTTAAAGAGTAGATACAATTTGAGCTACTCATGGATAAAAAGTAGCACCATTCATTAAGCATCTTTGACTCCTGCCTCAACCAAGCTTTTTAAAATACATAATTGTACTAATGTCATTTGACTAACGAAATGTGGCACGTTTTCCTTGCCTAAAAATATTTCCCTCTGAAATTCTCCTGAGTTGCAAATTTCTTACTTAAGAAGGAATTCACTTGAACATGAAAGATACAACTGGAACTGAGGGAACATAGTAAGTTCCTGAGGATCTAAGGTTGCTTTCAGTCATTGCTGTCTGTTCTGAGTGAGGGGTTTGACACCAGAAAGGCTGTTTTGAATTCAGGTGGTAACTGACTGTTCATGCCAATGCTGCCGACTTCTTTTTGTTCTCTTCTCTGTGATCTTTCTTCTTAGCCAAGTGTGGTATCACCAGGGCTCTCATTTCTTGAGTTACTAAGTGATGGCCAGAAACACTAAATCAAAGCAATGTGTGTGTTTCTTTCAGAGGTTTAGCCTTCCTGGCTGAGGAGGAAAATAGAGATTTGACCCAGGCTCCCCAGAAGGTGAATGAAAAATCCGGGGGGGGAGGGGTGGAAATGTGTTTAATTCATTTCAGAATTTTGCAGGGGAGGAGATACCAACATCTCGCTGGCAATTTTTAGCAGTTCTGCTATTGGTAATACTGTCCCTGTGGTGCAGCAGCACTTTTTGGAGGAGGAACACGAGAGCCACCAGCGGATGCTATTTACTGCTCGCTTGGAGAGCCTGTGAGTGCCTGCTGTGACTGCTGCTGACCCATGAGCTCTCTGCCTGAGAACAGCTGCCTGTGCGCTGGTGCAGCTCTTGTTTCTCGATGAGACACAGTATTGAGTTTGTGCTTAATCCTTACAGGGCTGCTGCAGAGGTTTCCTCTTGCTTTCCTTGCAGCATTTGCTCGTTGGTGTGTAGAATTCCAAAAAGCCTTTCCTTCCAATGGCTGCGGCGTTGATTTGCTGTGTTTCCCTTCTGTGAGGGAATCTGGAACGCAAAGGCCAAATAGTAATGTGTACTTGCCTAGAAATAACGTGCTGAGTTTGTAACTACTGGAGAAAATAATTTGGCATGTAGCTATTTCTGTGTACCTCCCTAGCACCAAGAACAATTAGGCACCAGCTGAAGACAGTGGCTGCCAAAAGCGCATTTAGATGAGGTGGGTGTTTCTGGGTGGCACAGTCATGCGTTAACAAGTGTGACTGCGTCACTGAAACAAAAGTATCTTTGTACCCCCAAGCCCTTTGTAGGGGTACGCCGTCCTCAAGAGGAAAGGACACCAACAGAGCATCTGGCAGGGAGGAAAGGTGAAGAAATGAGTACGGGATAATGAGGTGTGTTTAACTGCTTGCTGTTAGCAAAACCCATCCACCTGAACTGGATGTAGTGTTCACAGCTGCTTCAGGAATCATTCTCTGTGAAATCTGGAGTGGGAGCAGGTCAGCTGCTCCAAATCCAGTTCTCTGGGTGTGAAGAGAAATCTGAACTGCTGGGCGGATGGTTGGGCAGCAAACTGCAGCAGGGAGGGCAGCTGCAGCAGGGAGAGGGATCTGGGAAGCTTTGTGCAAACCCAAGGAGATGTAGCCCCTAGAGACAGACACACACACACACTCACTCACTCTTCTCATAGAGATAGGAAACCAGACATATTTCTTCTATTTGCTGAGACTGAACTCTCACAGGGCACAGAGCTACTTGCAAAAAATAAAATAAAATATCTGAGCCCTGGGGCATAAAATCTTGCTCCCTCTTGCTCCTTGAATCCAGTGCTGAGCTCCAGTGGATGCCCATGTCCTTCACTGGGGAGGTGAAAGCGTCATCCCACGGGAGTTTTAACCTTTATGCATTTCAAAAGGGGATCTGATTTTTTTTTTCTTAACACATGCATGCATGAATAAATGCTAGAGGTGGAATGATACTGTGTGGGGTTGTGTGATGAAGTGTTTGGCACAGAAGGTTCTGTCAGAGAACAAGGGATGAGTTGCAGTCAGACACCAAGAAACGATGGTCCATAAGCCGCAAGTGCTTTTAATAGGGTCACTACCCACTTTGCTTAGATTTCTTATAGTTGCATCTTCCACCCCTGGGGTGTTGAAGGGTGAGCACATAGAGCTCAGTGGAAACCGTAGAAAAGAAACCACCCTGCACCTTGAGAAACGTTTAGCAGCTTAATTAGATTCAGAGTATAATACTGTTAACAGTGCTTAAATGACAGCTGTTGTCTGTTTATCTACATATCGTGCCATTCTTTGAGCTTTTCCCATTATTATTTAAACACCAGTATTTTAAGTATCTTTCCTCCTCAGAAGCACCCCCTGGTTTGGTTTTTTTTCCCTTCCACTTTGATTTCACAAGATATTGTCAAACTTCTTACATGTGAGAGGATAAACAGTATAGCCTACCCTCCATCAGTCATAAAGGGAGAAGCAGGGGGGAGAGGAAGTCCTGCCCTTAGATATCCAGTGTTATGACTCAGGAAATGTGGCAAAGAGAGGTCTTCAATCTTAAATGTTTCAGTGGGGTTTTCTTTGCTGCCATCTCCTAATCCTTTTAGAAAACTGGATCCCATGGCTCTTTCTGGAGACAGTAGACCATAGCTGATGTTTAAAGCAGGTTTGTGTTGTGGTTTGTGTTTGGGGTTTGTTTTTTTCCTTTCAGCATAATGCAGCCATTGCCGAGGTCGCAGGGGCTGCAGAGGCTGTGCTCTGACTGCAATGGCAATAAAGTGTGCTGGCTGGCACCGAGCACGAGCCAAATTCCATCCTGTCGCCTCCTGGTATCGTCGAAGTTTATCCGTGCTACCGCTGCCCTAGAGCTGCCCGGCCCGGCGAGTGAGCGCTCTGCTAGATTCCTGGCTGGGTTAAAAGAGACAGCCAGGGGAACACCCCGTTCCTAGTACTCCTGCACAGCATCTCATCCTGACCTGGACATGAGAGCAGAATGCAGCTAAGCTGCAAGCGAGAGAAGGAAATTAGTTCAGTATCGCAGGTTTCAGACCTCGTCACCTGACCAGAAACACCCCTGACAGCTGTCGTGTCAGCTGGTAGCTAGTGTGCAAAATGCAAGAATTATTAAACTTCAGAGTTTGTTAAACAGGGGAGGGAGAAGGGGAGAGAGAGGAACGACCGTCATGGCTTCTTTCTAGGTTCTCTTGTCTAATGCAATCTGCTGAACGCTTCTTGGAAGAACAACTGCGAAGACTGGTGATACCTTTCCCAAACCAGGGGTGTGCGTGGCAGTCCTGTGTCTCAGCCTCTTTGTGATGTCCCTAAGCTGCTGGCCCATGTGCCAAATCAGAGTTCCTTTGCAGGAGACTGCTGCTGCTGACAGTGGGGTTTGCAGCTCCTGAGAGGACCCTCAAATCCTAATTCCTGCCAGGCAGCATTGAATGGCTGGTGATGAATTCGAAGGTGGGGGCTTAGTGACACAGTCTGAATCTGATTGTCCTGAAAGGTGCAAAACCCATCCCTGGGCTCTGATGTGGCTCTTAGTGACTCATCTACTCTCAGGAGTAAATGGGCCAGCTGGAGTGCCTACAAGGTCCTTTTGGCCCAGCTGGGACTGGGCACATGGACTAGATGCTCTGGGGGAAGGAGGGGTTTAGAGGTGCTAGCCGGTGAACATCCCACAGGATCTGCTGCCCATGGGCACAGTGTACTGAGGTCACTCCCCCTGCCCTTACTGGAGAAGCTGCTGCACAGCCTTTTCCAGAGCCCCATACTAACAGGACTGTGGTCAGTCTCTGCTTGGGAAAGAGGGCACACAGCCCCAGTGCTTGAAGCAGCTGAGAAAAGACTTGAGGGATAGCGGGCTTCTGGGGATGGAGGGCTCAACATGCTGAGCTGGAGCTGTCAGCCCAAGTTCTTTGTTAGGTGGCCCTTGACCAAACCTCATTAAGCCTCCCACCATCAGCAATGCTCTAGGGCTCCTGGCACAAGCTGTGTGGCTGGGTTTGGTGCTGAAAGTCACAGGGGTCATGCCTGGCTAGGTGCATGAGGTAGGGAAGAGGACATAAAGAAAGGAGCATGTCATGCTTCTCTCCCTTCTAACATCTCCATTAGGACCAGCTGCTCTTTATGAGCCTACCCTCCCTCACCCCTACAACAGCAGTGTCTCAGGGCACCAGGCCCTAGGTGTACCCAGCTCACTGGAGGTGCTCTGGCTGTTCCCCCTGGCTCTATGCCCATGTCTCATGTGGGCGTGCAATGGCAGAGGGCTCCCAACACTGGCTTGCTGTGAAACTGGTAGCCCATGAAAGCACCTTGCATGCTGCTGGGGTGCTGCAAGGGTGTAACACAGGGAAGTCCTTTGTCTACAGGAGACGATGGGGCTGCAGCTGCACTCAGCTTATCAACACAGGGGGTTGCTAGATATGTTTAAAGCTACTGCTCATCACTGAGACTGGTTTGGCTCTATGCTGCAGGCCTGTGCCAAACTAAGAAAATCCTGTCTTAATTCCAAGGTGTATTTTCTATCTTATTTGCGATCAGGGCTTGAAACTTGAAATGTCATTGATGACTGAGGGTTACTTTAAAAAAATAAATCTTTGTCTGCTTCAAGTGTGTATTTCCTTAATTTTTAAAGTAATACTTCACGCTTCAAGCTAGGCAGCTGTGCAAATCCCAACCGGCTCAGAGCCCCAGTGTGCTACCTCTTATTCCAGAGCAAGACTGATCCCAGATGATCCATCTCTTTAAAAGCTGGGCAATTTATGCTCCCAGTACTACTGATACAAAAAAAAGTCATAATGTAAATGCAAAGTCTTGGTGCTTTTCCTTAAATACAACAAATGTCATTTCAGTTATAGAAATTTATACAGGCTAAAAACCAATGAGTGTGTTCTCCTTACGTGAACAAAAGGTCTTAAAGATACTGCCTACACCGCACAAGCTTCTGGAAGGCTTTCTTGAAATCTTCATTAAAGATTGTGTAGATTAGAGGGTTAATAAGGGAATTTATATATCCCAGCCATGCTAGGAAATTAGACATGTCTTCTGAGATGTGACATCTTTCACAGGTATTAACAACTACTTCCTTTACAAAAAAAGGGAGCCAGCAGATCACAAATGCTCCCAAGATCAGACCCAGAGTAGTTGCTGCCTTTCGCTCTCTTGTGCTAGAGATCCTCTGTTTTTTCCAGGACTTCTCGTGCTTTGATTCAGACCTGGGGCTTCGTACGGTGATACTGCTTTTGTCGCAGTCCACCAGAGGATCTGATGTCTTCTCCACTGTGCTGGGCATTGAAGCTGATTTGGTGCTTCTTTCACCTGCATCCAAAAGGACTTGTCCGTTTACCTCCTCCCTTACGATCCGGCTGACGCTTCTTCTGTGAAATGTCTTTGCTGCCTTGTATATCTTGTAATAAAGGATCAGGATCAAGGCTAGTGGGATGTAGAAGGCGCCGAAGGTGGAGTAGATGGTGAAAACAATGTGGTCATGTTTGATGATGCATTCATCATCCCTGCTGGTCGTCTGGTGCCGCCAAAACAAAGGCGGCATGGAGATAAAAATGGATATGATCCATACCACTGCAATCATGATGCCAGCGTGCTTAGGGGTCCTTTTCCGGGCGTATTCCACGGCATCCGTGATGGCTCTGTACCGGTCCAAAGCAATGGCAGAGAGATGCAAGATGGAGCACGTGCAGCACGTAATGTCCACGCTGAGCCAAATGTCACACACCACTTGCCCCATGATCCAGGTCTCCTTTACAATGTAGACAATGCTGAAGGGCATCACTAGGACTGCCACAAGGAAATCAGTCACTGCAAGAGAGCAGATCAGATAGTTGGCCGGGTGGTGGAGCTTTCTCGTCACAATTATTGCAGTCATCACGAGCGAATTGATAGCTGTTGTCATTAGTGCAAGCACAGACAGGGTAATGGAAATGAGAATCTTGGATGTCACCCATTTGAATAGCTCTTCCGATGTACCATTTTGTTCAGTTGAGTTTATTAAATCCATGTTCCCTTTTAAAGGTGATCCTTACCAGTAGCAGTTACCTGTTGGGAAAGTAAAAACATTCAGAAAGTATATACTTAGTCTCCAGGAGGTCTTGGTTATTGTTTTCTACAAAGGCTATGGGCCCCAAACTTACAAGAACCCCAGACTTACCACTAGATTCTGGCTCTAGACAGATTTTCCTGGCTAGCACTCTGTGGGATGCTCTGCCTCCAGAGTAGGGGCCTCCTCTTTCACTTCGATCACACTGTTGAGAACAGCATGTGTGTATGGCAGGGGAGAGGAGCGTGCTGTGGCACCCAAGGTGGCACTGCCCTGTGGGGCATTGCAGGCTGCTGCAGAGGGCAACAAGCCTTGTTCCCCGAACAGGGCCATGGCATCAGTGCGGCCCACGGGCGCAGAGCCGGCTCTCCTGCTAAATGCTTACTCTGAATGTGTTGTAGTGGAGTCCTGAAACTGGTAAAACCTGGACAATCTCATCCTAAAGTAAGTACTAATACTGCTTTTAGGCTAGCACTGTCTACTCCACCGAGCAATGTAATGACTGTTGTAAACGTCCACAGGGTGCAGGCATAGTTCTACTTTTTTCTATATCAACTCCTTTTTCCCCATCAGTATGTGAGTCCTTCCTTGTCTCTGGGTAGGCATGACCTTTCTAAACCAGGACGTGGTTTTCAAGAGAAAACAGAAATGCGAAGCGTTGCAGTACGAACTGGAGAATAAACAATTGCCTCTAGAAAGTTCCAATTTAGAGCTTCCTGTTACACGCCTCTAAAATGAACCAGCTGAGTAGATTTTAAAGCTTCACCTGGCTGACTTGTTGCCTAGCTGAAATACTATACAGAGATTAGAGAGTCTTGAGAAGATCATTACTTTCCCTCGAGTTTTGCTATTCTGTGGTTGCTGCCAGAGAAAACTGCAGAGGACCTGGATGCTAGCTGTTCTGCTGGCGGCTCTCTCTGCGGGAGCAGTGTAGCTCCTCGTATGGCTCTGCGGGAGGGGAGTAAACTCTTGGTTATGTTCTGGGGATGTGCACCCCACTTGCTGAAGTAGAACTTTCCAGCTTTTTAAAGTAGAGCCTGCATCTCACGGCAAGAAGATCAGATTGCATCCCCTTGCCGAGTTTTGACCTGCAGTTTCTTCTCTCTGTGTGTGTGTGTGTGTAAGATCTACCTGATGAACCCCTAAGCGGGGTTTTCTCTGACAAATTTTGGAGTGTAGTGAGTGGGTTGTGCTTGGCATGGGATGCCACGTGTAGGGAAATAGATGAAATAAGTTGAATAAACTTTCTTAGGATTTCTTGGGTTTCATTAACATAACCAAAGCTTTTCGATATTATACTGGAGTGAACGAGTAAGAATCTTGTGCTGTTTACAACCTTGGACCCAGCTCACTAATTTGGTTTGATGTTCTAACTGGGTGATGCTTAATGTGCTGTTGACCCACACAAAAAGGATTTTAGAATTGCTTGGCCAACATTTAATTGGGTGAAAGAACAAGGAAAGGAAATGTGTTTTACATGGTGATATTTACAAATGCCGAGTAGAATCTTGTTTTCAATAGTTGGTGGACATGAATTGTCCTATACATGGGTTGGTTGCAGCATGCCTGTGCTCTCTTTCTCTGTGTCCCTCTCTATGAACTTGAAATATACGTCACATGCATAAAAATATCCTTTCACTATGTCAGTGTCACCTTAAAACCTTCTGAATCCGCAATAATTGCTAGCTTGCAGATGTTTTTGTCTATAGCTAGCTGCCTTCCAGAGAAGGAATAGGCACATATACTATTATCTGGTGAATGTTCAACCTCTGCTAAATAAATCTTCATTTTTGAGCTTGTATAAATACATGAGGAAAAAAAAAGTTTATTGGGAAAAACTAAGACTTCTGTTGCTATCCAGCATATGATCATATTTTAGAACAGTTGCTCATTATGGTTAATTACCTTATAAATTTCTAACTGTTTGGGTATTAGTCCTTAATTGCAAGCAAGCAAAAAGCAATTTAGAGATAATGAAAGCTGATTAATAGCTTTTGAAAGTTTATTCAGTTTGAGACCATGGAGTAAGGAAAAGAGCATGGGTGGGTTTGCAAATCTGGTGTGTAGGAATAAGTAGGTTTCCCAAGTGCTGCAGTGATATGGAGGCTCTTCATAAGAAGCAGAGTGACAGAAAGGTGCTTACTTGCCATGTGCAGTGATTACGCTTCTCTTGTGGTTTTAGGATCATCAGCTGGTACGCTCAGATTTCCTTCAGGCTGCTCGCATGGGAATGCAGTTGTATTGAAGACAAATGCACCAACTTCTTTAGTGCATTACTGTTAGACAGATAATTGTCCTGGGGTCTCCTGTTCATATGACATAATGTGTTCTTTAATGGTACCCACCCTGTTCCTACATGGAGTGTTAGGACCCCCTGCTGTCGCCCTCACTACCATGGCAGCAGATGTCCACGGTGGTCCCCGCTGTCCAACAGGAACGGGGATCCTTTGCTGACTGTGGTGAAAATTCATTCAATGTTATTGGGTGATCAGTTAGCTAAAAGGATTGTTTTATAAATGTGTGGAATTAAAGCATTTAAGGACTGCTGCTTCACTCTCTTTTGATCGCTTCCAGTATGAGCTAATTCTGGATTTTTCTTTTGCTAAGCTGAACTCAGTTCAATCAGTGGCCATCACTGGCTTCTGTCCTCAGCAAGCAACCACATCACTTTTAGGAGTATGAAGGATGATCCTGTAAACAGAGCACTGGGTTGGGATGCAGGAGAGCGGGCTTCTACCCTTCTGCTCCAGCCTTTCCTTGTCAATTTTTGAGCAAATTCATTGGAGTGCTTCAGTTAATTCTCTGTAAAATAGCTACAGGAATATTTCCCTGCTACCCATGTTTGCATACTTATATTGCCTTCTCTTAGCAGTGTGAATTATCTCTGGTATGCTTCTAGTGCAGGGAGGATTTAATCTCAGGTGCTTCCCCCAGTGCTCTGGGCACACCAGCATAACTACACGCTGTACTTCCAGCTTGGACTTTGCCATTATCCCTGTGTGAGTCTGTCGAGCTCTTGCCTCACAGGTGGAGCACAGTCCCTCTGCCCTGTGCTGTGGGCACCTCCTTATGGCCATGTACCTCAGACTTAAAAGTGAAGCATGGAAAACTTGAAGCTTTCTTCTCTGAGCAGTGTGTTTACTTTGGTGAATGTAACAAACCTGCAGTCATGCTGAACTGAAGAGAAATCTGTATTTCAACAGTTGTAGAATGGGTTCAGCAGTGATGTGTAACTATTACTACAGTCCAGATTTTTTTAAGGCTGCTTTTGTGGAACTGGCAACTCAGCACCCCTCTTGAAGGACTCAGCTGGATCTATCAACTTATCACGGATAACTCAAATTCCATGGGAGTTGCTCTTGATGCAATTGGAAGTGCTGTCTTTTATTACTACCTTTTCAATATAGAGCTGCTGTTGGAAAAATCTGGAAAGACTGGAGGCTTTGATTGCATGATATTATCCTGCATTTAAAGTTGGTGAAAATGACATCTTGTACTTTATCTTTGTTATAGATCTCAACATGGTAAATTAATCTATAACTGCCATCAAAATACAAGTATGCATCCTGGTTCTGGCCAGGCCAGAGTCAACCTCCCCAAGCAGCCATCACAGGAGACCTGAGTTAGCCTGGGCTGTTTTACACACCACCTGGCATCACTTTCCCATAAAAAAACTTGAAGGGCTGAGGTAGTGGTAGAGGACAGGACTCTTAATCCTAAACTTGTGGGTTTGACCCCTGTGTTGGGCACTGAAAAGAGGACTGATGTTATCCTGGAGCTGTACCAAATCACCTCTTTCCAACAATTCCCTTTTATGAGGAAGTGATGCCAGGTGGTATGGAAACAGCCCAGGCTGACTCAGCTCACCTGTAATGACTGGTTGGGGAGGTTGACTCTGGCCTGGCCAGAACCAGGGCAGTATGGTATTTCAGTTGACCCATTAAAATATTAGCCTTTGATTGCTGAACAGGAGTCCTGTAAACAAAGGAAGCTCCTGTCCACCTAAGATGGCATGTCTGCTATCTTGGATGTGTGAGTATTATTATTTTTGAGGAATTAGCCACTTCTAGAAATCTTTTTTCCTTCCCTCCCAGATATGGCATGTTAAGGCAACCCAAATGTACATACTTCCTTGTCTGTAAAAGCACATGCGTCATCCTCTGGATCTGGTTTAGATGGCATGGGGGAAAATGTCTGTGCAGCCTCATTACACAAGGAAACACTGAATTTATCTAGTGGCCACACAAAGATGAGGGAATGTTGCTGGTGCTCCTCAGTTTTGCCAGGAGTCTTTGCATATGTTATTAAGCCTTTAACCACCTGGTTTTGCCTGAGATTTATAAAAATAGTAGCAAGATTGCTCTTGTTCAATAGCGTTAGTCTGTCCTTCCAGCTTTGAGTAAATCTGGAAAATAATGTGAAACAGTTTGCTGGAGGAAGAGGGCTGGAAATACCTTTGGGAAAGGCATGGTGAGCCTACTGCTTGGGGTTCTGGGTTTACACTGAATTGCTAGAACTTTACAGCTCTTGATTTTTTTTGGGCCTGGTTTGTTTTATACTGCTTTAAGAACTGGCAGTGAGAAAACTTGCTGATGAGACCTCAAGTTCTGCTTTTGAGTCCAAGTTTTCTGAGCATGCTGGGAAGGTGGTAGCTTGCTTTTTTTTTTTTTTTTTCTCCTTGAGGGTTCCTTAGCAAAAAGTGCCTTTAATTTAAAAACAGGGACAGGACTCAGAAAGCAAAATGAACAACCATAAGGCAACTCCAAGTAGTGCTAGTAGCAGGGAGAGATCCTACCCCCATCTCTCACCCAAACAGGCTTCAGTTGGCTTTGACATGCTGAAGCATTTCACCTGCTAGCTGTGTCCCTTGCTCTATTGGCTAAACTGATCCATAAGCCAGGTAGAAAGGCCCAGCATTCTGACTCTGCTGGAAGCTGATCCTGCCAATTTTGGGTTTTGATGAGAAGGAAGACTGCTTGCTTTTGGCTGCCATGTTTTTATCCCCTGTTCCTGTGTAGGCTAACCAGATACTTACTGGAGGTAAGGCTAAAATAACTATAGAAGGATAAAGTAATTAGAAGTACCAGCCTTGTTTGGGGGCTAAAATTGCCTCTCAAACCACTATTTATGGGCTTGTAAAAATCCTTGATGTGGCTGCGTGTCTTTAGATACCAACCATTTGATGTACTAATGATAATTAGCTCAGTAATGAGTCATCATACTAAATGTGAGTAGAAGGAAATAATAATACTCTTTTTGGATTAAATAACTCTGTTGATGGAGGGTGAGTTTCTACTTGAATCTGATAGAGGATATGTGCTTTGAGCATGACTCTCCATGAGCACTACAGGAAACTTTTGTCTAGGGATTGTGTCTTTCAAAGGGAGGGGCACCAGATGTCTAGGAAGTTATCACTTGAGGCTTTTTATATGGCTTCACAGTGGTGTCAGTTTTTTGGTTGGTTTTTTTTAAGGGTTTAAATCCTAACATTGACACAACTTTAACCAGAAGAGTTTAATTCACTCAGTGAATTGGTCCTAATGGCAAAAAAGGATTTGTTCCAGACTTGTATAAACCATCTACATCTGAGATAGGGGTGTTGCTATTCTGGCAAAACTTCTCTAGTGCAGATTAGGGTTTCACTTTCCTGCTTTTCACAGTTCCAAAATACTCTCTAGCTCCTCAGCACACCTCCCTACTTCATTTTGTTATTGCATTGCAACATGGTCCTCTCTGGAATAATTGATGTTTGGAAAAATAAGTCCCAGGACGGCCTGTATAACATTATATGTGTGGTGAGGAGGTCTGGGGAGATAGGGGAGAGGGCATCTGATGGGGGAAGCTGAGAGGGATGACTTGAGGAGGTAGAGTGCCTGGAGAGGAGGGGCGCTGGAGTACCCGTAGCACTGTCATGCATTTATATCCCTCGCTGCTGCTGAATCGCACTGAGTGTATTACAAACACAGTAATTTCTCTGAAGAACCAGGATGCCAAGTATCCCATCTCTGCGATGCGATGGGAGTCGGCGTTTGGGGTTTCTGAGCGAGCTGGCGCGCTTCCCTGGCTGTGGCCGGGCTCCTGTGGCGCGGATGGGAGCGCGCCGAGCCGGAGCAGCCGCCGGCAGGCTCGGGCTGGCAGCTGCTCTGCAAGGGACTTGTGCGTGGTCAGGGCAGGGATCTCAGCACCGTGCTTTGGCAGAGAATGACTGTCTCTCTGGTCAACTGGCACCACAGCTTGCTGAACAATTCCTGGAAACGTTTGGCCTTGGGTATGTTTTTAGGGGTGCAACGCTTTCTTGAAAGCTCCTAGCAGCAGGGCAGCATTAAAATGTGTCCAAACAAAGAAATAAGTACTTAATCTCCCCGAGGAAGCTTCCTGGATCTGTCAGGTCTTCTGTTGCAGACGCTGTGATTACTAAATAAGGTCTTAAGCTCTCTAACGCTTTGTGAACTCATTTTCATTTCTGATAGGAAAATAACAGACTGTCACACGAAACTTTTTTCCTTTGCATAATCCCAATGTCACTGTGACACTTGACACGTGGCACAGATGACTGTGAGTGGCTTCTTAAAATTTAAGTGCATGATTCAGAATTAATTACAAAGTACAGCCTCATTGTTGGCCCAGGAATTCAGTACAGACAGCAATTGCCTAACAAGATTATTCAGCTTCAACTGATCCCCAAAAGTTCCCATTGATAAAGCTGCTAGAGAATCTTAAGCAATAAGCTAAAGAAAATATTTCCAAACAAAATTCCAAGGGCCTTTTACTGTTGTTGATTTCCCCCCCTCAAAAATCTATTGATGTTTGCTTTCTAAGATCTCTTAAAAGACAACTTTGCGATGATGAAAGCCTTCAGCACTGTGGAGAAGTTATCCTAGTGATGCTTGTAGACAGCACTTCAGCTCTTTTGTTTCCTGAGCAAGAACAAAGTATGCAGTTTCAAAAGAGGGTTGAACAAAGCTATCTTTTAGGTTTTGAGTGTAATACTAACATAAAGAAACAACAGTCTGGCAGCTGTTTTCTCCTTAAGTTGTATGCTGAGAAAAATGAGATTTGTCTTTTATACGATAAGAATGTTTCTTTGTAATCTTGGTGTATAGTTGCAAAATAATTCACAAGGACTGTTCAAAATAAGGTGTTTGACAGTACTTGTAAACGAGAACATGCTTCTCTTCACCACCAAATTAATATTACATTAAACTGACTGCATCTAATTGCCTGAATCCACAGACGGCACATCAGTACTCTGAACTGCTTTAGGAGAGTTCAAAAACCTCCAGTGGATTCTCAGCAATTGTAGGTTGTCTCTGGCCTCGATAGTTTCTGAGAGAAAGATTATAAGATGTGCTTTCACATAATAACATGGTAAAAAGCAGGAGTAAAGGACAGAGGCAAATGGTTAACGTACTGATCCTCAGAGACTGAAAGAGGGCCTTGAAAAATCAAAGGTGAGCCATTGCTGCTGTATGGTCTAACTTCCTTGTTATGTATGGGAGCAGCACTGTGCTGAGCACTGTTGGAATCGTTGAATTCTTTTCCCTGGATTGCCTGTAGCCCAGCTCTTGTATTAGGAAGCTGAAGGGTTTAACTGTGCATTACTCATGAGATACTATTTTTTTACAAGGAGACTGGAAAAGACCAAATTATAACTTTGAAGCTCTCTGCTAAAATGCCTTTTCAGTTTTTACCCTTTGAAGCTGCTGAAATTTATGGAAAAAGGCTTTTAACACTTTAATGTGTATTTAATACTGTTGACAAGTAATGAGAAATCTAGCATGGGGTCTCAAATTGTATGCCCTCATGTAGTTACGTGTATATAGTGGGTTGTATTTTTGCCCATTGCTTCTGTGTCTTCTATTTTAAGAACTAATTACTGAAAACTGTTTCCTTAGTGTGCAAAATGAATCTTTACTTTTTGAAGCTGAACAATGTTTTAATGTTAACCCTTCTAGAAAGGAGCAATGAATAGATTCAGGCAAGTCTGCATCTGTATAGTCCTTTGTTTCTCTTTCTAACTTCAATTTTTTTCCATGTTTAGCCTCTAAATGATGATGTTACATTCTGAGATTCTTTTACCTCTTTGTTTCTTGATTCACAAGCTTTAGGTTGTAGCTAGGTCATGTATATCAAACATTCCCCCTCACAGTACCAAGATTTAGAGGCTTTGTTAAAAAGGTACAGATCTAGCTACAGGTAGTTATATACACATACGTAAAGCAGGTGCTCCCTCTAATCAGTTGGCCGGGGTATCAAGTAAAACTAGCAAGCCTGAGGAGAAATAGTCAAATCACTAGCTGATGACACTAATTTTATGCAGCCCATTCAGCTATATCACAGTACCTTTGTGATATGTTTGTGGTACATAATATGTAGTGCAGCAAATCCTAAAATACCCCACCGGGTTCAACCCACTGTGGAATGTAAGGGCTAAGTCCAGTGATAAATAGCCTCCTTCTGCAATGCTGGAAGATTAAAGTATTGAAGATTGTGCCATAGTTTCTTTGGAGCATGCACTTTAAACAAACCAAAACCCCAAAATAAACCAACATCTTTGAACAGGCAGCAATGCCTCAGGCAAGGGAGCCGTGGAGCCTTTTCATGTCTGATGTGCCTGGGAGCTACTGCAGCTTTACGCTTGCTTATTTCTACAACCACCATAAAAGCACACTTGGTCAATCTAAAAGGGTACACAAATACACTCTTGCCTCTCTGGCACTCCAGAGTTGTGACGTGGTGGCAGGGGGGGTGCTCGGGCTGTGAGCATGCCGCGTGTATACATCCTCAGGTTAGTGAGGTCTGTAACCTCTGTGAGTGATACTGCTCACTACCGCAGGAAAGCTCTACTTCTCTGCCCTGGCTGGGGTGGTGCCTGGGAGTGGCTGAGCTGTGTCTGCCCCCAACACTGTCCTTGGCTTGTTTTACCCTGCTGGGTGCTGCTGGGCAGCCCCCTGCCCCAGCCTGCCAAGGCCACGCTGCACCGAGGCACTGTGGGGGATGGGGAAGAATCAGCCCTCCAGCAGTGGCATTAGTCCCTGAAGGTTGTGGGTGGGTATTTGGGGCTCCAGTAAGGCTTTCAGCCCCTGTGACAGTGGGAGCCCTGTTGCATCTGCTGTCAGAGCACAGCAAGCTCCCGTGCTTGCTGCTCCTGCTGCTCTCTGTGCCTGGGTACTGGTGTGCGAGGGGTGCATGTTCCTCTCCACCTCCAAGGTATGACCCCTGCTTTGCAGGGGAGTACCCAAGCCCTCGGGCTCTGGGTAGTGAGTTGCTACGTTAGAAAAATGAGTATTGTTGCCAGCATGTGAAGACATCGAATGCGTTGCCTTGACTTGGAAGGGCTGTCTGATTGTAGGTGTTGAACTTTTCAACCCCAAAACCCAGAGTTACAGTGCCATTAGCTGCAGTTCCTGGACTTGCTGTAGCTTGGCCTCTACTGCAACATTTATTATCCTTTCTGATAATTCAGATGGATTGCTTTAGATCCACATAAGCAATAACAATATTTTCCTTGTGCAAATAATTTATTCCAGTTGCTTTGTTCTCTTTCTGATAATGAAATGTTTTTTCATTAGGAGCTCATTTAGGCCATGCAGCTAATTTGTCCTAACATCTTAGAATCTGCTGTGTTGGATGTAACATTTTATTAAGACTGTACCTATGTTTTTTCTTTTGATTATTACAGTATGACCTGTTTTGACCACAATATGGACTGTCAGTACTCTCAATTCCCTAGAAAGTATGCAGCACTGGTTATGTCTATGATGCTTTCTTCTGTGCATTTATTCGTCAACTATTCACAATCCAAATTTTAAATAAAAAGCCCAACCCTATAACAAACAGCATAGGAGACCTCAGAAAACATGATTTCAGATAGGTCTGTAGGAGGGAAAAATGCTCAAATGTACTGGAGTCCTTGCTTCCCTATTATTTTCAGCTAGCAGTGGAATAAATGCTGCAGACCTTTAAATGCCATGAAGGTTTCTTGTATCTCAGCTGGAGAGGAGCTATAATATGGAAAGTAAGTGAAGAAGAATGCTGAAGAAAAACAAAACTGGCCCTGACAAAAAATCCCCACACAACTCTCCTTCCTCCCCTCAAAAAAAAAAACAAACCCTCAAACAAAAAAACACCCTGAATACAAAACCACAACTAACCGACCTCAAAATAAAATTTGACTACTTCTAATAACCATCAAATATGGTACACGATCATTAGATTAACCTTTTGTTATAATGAAAAGGATTGCTGTAAGATGTTTCAGCTGTATTTAATGGAATCAGTGGGTTTATGCTCCTTATTATTTTGAAATGGATAAAGATTTTAATTTAGATAAATGGGTACCTGACGTGGTCGGTCTGTTTTTGGAGTTTTTTAATATATCTGCTGCTTTTATGTTGGCTTCTGACTTCTGTGCTGATTAACAGATAATTACTTTTCCTGTAGTGAGCGGCATTGAAGTTGGGTGGCAAGAAGGATGTATGTTCTCTGTGCAGATGTTGCTTCTGCAACATCATCCAGCAAGAATGATGGAGCTGGTGTTCGTGTGGGTAAAGCATGACTGTCCTGGGTTCGTCAGGCATCTCTGCTGATGCAGTGAACTTGACTGTTGGTTTGCCTCTGCCCAGTTTAGCAACCTGTGGCAAAGTGTGCCTCTTCAGGCTTGGGAAATAGATGTGTCGGTTTAGAAGCTAGAGGTTCTTATTCAGTTAGAAGTTGTTGATATCTGTGCCAAAGCTATTTTGGGATACAAAATTCAGGGCGATACAGATCAAGCAAGCGTGCTGGCACCTCTGCACCTCCCTGAAGTGATTTGTGTCTCCTGCATCAGGGCATCTCCTCGCCATGTTGGCATTCACCCTATGTGCCCAGGATCCCACATGCCCCATGATGCCCAAGCAGGCTGGTGGGGCCCCTTCTGTTCCTTTGTGACTGCAAAGGTGCTAGGAGATCTTGGGTGAATGACCGACTGAAGTGTTTCTATATGCAAAATGGACATTCCAGTGTATCTGTTCATAAACATATTAAAAACTGCCTGGAACTGAAGGATTGAAGTAAATGCACTTAGGCTTAGAAGGTATATAGTTCAAATCACCTGTTAAGGCTCTTCATTTGGTCTAACTGTGGACTAGTTTAATCAGAGCCATTTAATTTCACCAAAGGTCGCTGAGATGTGGTGGTGTGGAGTGCCTCTAATGATCCCCAGGAAGTCGTGCTGCAGAGCAGCTCTGAAATAACAATGCTCAGTATTTACAGGTGTGAGCACAGTCAAATGCCTGCACGTTTCTTGAGGTAACCTTGTAAAGACAAGCAATTATTAGAAGTTTGGGACTCTGAAACAAGCCTGTGATGGATAGCTGGAGCCTCAGGGGACTGCTATTAGAGGCGCTGTATTCAGGGAAGCAGGAGATGCTTGCTTCTTTCTTCTTTCATCCCCTCCCGGTGGGATAATGAAATGCAACGAAAAGGGGTTTTGTTCATCAGACATATTGGGCATTTTGAAGACCAGGTGATTATTTCTCAGTCTTCTTTTCCCCAGAAATCTCCTTCCAGATAGAAAGAGATGCACTCCAGCTGGGGCTCCTTGCCCTGTGTCACTGACAGTATTATGCATCTTTTTCCCTGTCTGGCTGAATGCTTGCCAGACCAAGGCTTAAGGTCTGTTAGCCTTAATAGGCCGTTAGGAAAGAACTGTTTGATTGTTCTTAATAATGCAATTTTTCCCCCATCCTAATGTAATTTAAAATCTTTTACTGCCACAATGGCTGTTAAAGAATATCCAGAAGGAAGATCTTGACCAGTCTTACAAAGTACAAGAATCCAATATCTTGATGGCTGTTCCTCTGCTAACACATAAGAGTAGAGAAGAGGTACTTGTGACCTTTTTATTCAGCTGTTGTGAGTGTACTTTATTGGGGATTTTGAGTGGCAAGAGGTATGTCTCAGAAGGCAGCTCGGCTGTGTCATTGATGGTTTTGTGCTAGCTGTATAATTGTTAAGACATCCATGTAGGAAACTGGTAGCAGGGGGCTCTTAATTTGCTTAATTCCATGGCACAACAAAGTTCTTTTCCAGTCTGAAGCTGAAGTATTTGGTTTTTAACTGCAACCCTATGTGCCGCTTCCACCTTATAAAGCTAATAATAACCACAGTTATTTCTTCAGCTGCATGTGTTGGTTTCATTGCAGGTTGATAGTAAATGGTGTTATAAATTGCAATGACTTACGTATGAGAATAGGTCTTTGAAAATAGCCTCAGTTTGCCATGGATGATGATTACTGCACGTGCACTTTACAAGCATTTATGTAAATCAGCAAAAGGTGTGTCACACCAAAAGCCTTTGAAAAGCTTTCATATGCAGTGCTTCCAAGTATTTGTATGCGTGGTCTTAGAGCAGGTAGTCTAAAAAGTAACTGCCTTTAAGAATGTAGCAAATGTTGCTTGGCACTCCTGGGAGAAGCGATATTTGGATCACTTATCAGTCTATTCGTTTTTGATAGATAAGTGCAGGAACTTTCTTCTGACTCTAGTAAAAATGTCAGTCTTTGTGTTTCTTGCTGTTTCAAGCCTTTGCTTTTCTACTGCCCTTTAAGACCATTTGATCAGAACATTAAAGGAATGTTCAAACCCTGTGTCCTGTTCAATCAGGATATTTTTTTTCCTATATCTGTGCTACAGAAAATGATTCAGTTGGTAGGGGGGGTGAGGAATCCAAATGCCTCCTTCTGGACCTAGTTTTATTAAAGATTATGTCTTACCACATATAAAGAAGCCTCTAATGCTATTGCTATAGTCATATACAGGAGAGTTTGAAAAGACAACCAAGACTGTCTATATTTATTAATTCTAGCCAAAAGGGGTAGAATCAACTGCTTGCTTTTCCTAAAGCTTTGTTACAACCAAAGAAAAGTTCATAAAGATCTCCTATTCTCCTTGAAATAGGATAAAGAACTTCATGTACCTATTTCTTGAGACAGCCTTTAAACTTCTAGTTGGCTTCCTCTGTATCTTTAAAGGCTACTTCATTTTGGTTAAATACTTAAAGCAATTAAGTACCAACCTTAGGAAATAAGTTATACTTATGTAGTGATTGAAGAGAATTGAGTATTGTTTAATAGTGTTTCTGTCATCTGCTATATTGGGAACACTCTGACAGGGACTTTATTTATCTGTTCAATGGTATATTCAATACCTAGGCTTAACGGCATCCCTGTTCCTCAAGGCATCACTGCAATTTTCCTACTTGTACATATGGAGTTAATGAAATAAATGTCCTCTATAAAGGAGTTGTAGCCCTTCTTTCAATATGTAGAAATATGACAGTAGTAATAATAGGTGGCAGTAGAAAATTCATATGCATCTAGCTTTAAGTATCCAAATTTTCTGTGTTTGGATATCTGGATTGTTAACAGAACATGACACTTAAATTTGTTGGGTTTTCAGATGCTTGATTTAGACTGTCCTATGGTCAGAGAGAGAAGCTGAATTATTTCCCTCTTCTCTATTTTCTTCCTTGTGACCTGGAAACACAGAAAGTAGTGAAACTAAAGACAAGGTTTTGACTTCTGCTTTAGCTGTGAAGCAATGTGAAAAAAGGATGGCTTAGTGTTCCAGGAGAGGTAGACTAAGTTGTGGGGGTTTTTTTGTTTTTTTTTGTTCTAGTGGTAAAAGTGTCTTGAGGACAAGTTGAGCTCAGTCCTTTGTTTCGTGCAGCTTTTAGGATCTCTTCCTGTGTAATTTGACCAAATGGTCCCATTTGGCTGTCTTTCTCTGTCCCTACCAATTGGCAGCAGTGAGTTCATTACATTTCTCTTGCCAGTCTCTGCACAGTCGGCGAGTAGTCTGAGCAGTGAGCACTGAGCATTAGCTCTGCAGCAGAGAACCCAGGAGCAAATAATTAATTCCTGATGCATCTCCCAGGTAGGAGATTTGCTTTTCAGGTCCAGTTCTTCTGATCTGTAAGGTAGAAACCCAGCTTAAGTGCACTGGAAAGTTACAGATGGCCTTGTTAGCTCTTGCTTGAACTTCTTGAGGACTTCTTTTGATGTGGAAAGTACGATGTGGGTCTTATGAGTATAAAGGTGAACACTGAAAACACTGGGTGATTTATTAAGCCTGGAGAGCTGGGTGGAAATATAGTGGGCCTCTAGGATGCTGAAAAGCCCTTTGAGACAAGGAGCTTACCATTAAGAATGGCTTACTCTTCTTAGTGGTACTTTGTATTTATAAGGTGTGTTTTTATCTTGAAGCAAATATGATTTCACACACATGTGGAACTGTAGATGGGTTTTTGAAGGTGCAAGCTAGGGTTAGGGTACAAGTGCTTTGCTTCTCAGCCATCAGGTCAGGAAGTTAGGAAATGTCTCTCCTGGAGCCCCAATGTTTAGGAACTTTGTTGGATGTGCAGGATGAATTGAAGTGAAATGCTGAATCTCGTAATTGATCCATTGCAAGCACCCTGCCAAAAGGTGTCTCCTCTGAAGAAAGAGCATCTAAATTTAAGTGTCTTAAACTTGTAAGAACATGGATTCAGACATGGCAAATCAAAATGTTCATCATACCTTGTATAAGGCTGCAGTCATTTTCTTAGTTGCTAGTGTAACAAAGAACAGTATATAAATGAAGTCAATTTAGCTGTACAGCTGCTATAAACATCTCCCAGGTAAAGCCAATGGAAAAATTCTCTGACTTAGTCCAAGGATGTGTCTGTGAAGAATAACTTTTGCAAGATTTTTCTCAAAGTCTTATTCTTCTCTAGTGAGAAAACTAATTTTGCAGAAACAAGGGCATAGCTGAAAATAGCAGTGCTTTGAAGGGCCAAGTTAACTAACAGTGCTAAACTAGAAAGTCAATTCTCTTTTCATTTTAGATGACTGATGTTAAACTGTGGCACATATTTAAAGCAGTGGGACCAGAAAAGAGCTTTTCTGCCAAGGATGGCAGGTGACCCAGCATCAAATGAGGCATTTCCAGTGGTGTTCTGGGCCAGATTATCCGTGCCGCATACTTGCCTATGGGCCACGAAGGGATCTGGCATTATCCTTGTGTTCTTGGCATCTCGGCAAGCAAACTACCCCTGTGAACTTCAGGAAGGAAAATAGGAGCAATCTATGTAGTTGGTGGGCTGTCTTAAAGCACATTTAATGCTGGCAAGTTCCTCTCTTAGGCTGAACTTTACCTCCATGTTTTACAGTAAGCTTGCCTTGGAAAAAGCAAATTGAAGGATTAAAAGTAAGACGAATCATTTGGGTTTTTTTTAATGTTGGAGAAAGCTATCCCTAGGTTTAGGCTCCTAAAGTGGAGAAGAGTTCACAGTTAGTATTTATTCTAATGCAGTGCTAGCTTGCTTGAGTGTAGGGATGAAATAAAACCTATCTGGGTCTATATTTGTACTAATGACACTAAATACAATGGACTTGGAGACTGAGAAAGTCAACTAGTTCCCAAAGCAACTACTCTGTGTTCCCTCTGGGAAATTCCCATTTAACAGCTTGAGAGAAATAACCCTAGCATCCACTGATGTTGTAGATCCCAAGGGGGCAAGCTGGCACCCCGTCTCCTTGTCTACACTGGTCAAAAGGATTAAACCTAATGACTCTGGAAGTGGGTGGGAATGTGAGCTGCTTGTGCGCCTCTAGTGAGGCTGGAGGTGGGGTATGTCCTCCCAGTGCTTCTTCATCCATGAACTGTGGCTTGAAAGCGCTGTGGGGAAGCTTAAAGAAGCTTTTCTCTCAGAAGGGCCTTCTGCTGTGTTCAGAATTAAAAAGAACCGTGCTGGAGCATTAGAGAGCAAACTGGAAGTAAATTAAGACAAATCAATTAGCTATAAAAGCTATTCAGACAGTGTCTTGGATTGAAAAAGGCACCTAAGAGCATGAAATATTCCATCAAATCATTAAATGTAAGGGTGGGAAAGGGAAGAAGTCCATTTTAGTGCACATGTTCAGCCACATTAATTAGAGCAAACTGATGATTTCCTTCTGTTGGGAAATGTTGAGCCTGTACTCTAAACAGGAGCGGCTCTCTAGAGGGCAAACTCTAGCACGCCATTGTCTACAGGTTCCCCTTAAGACTGTGTAAGATTTCAGTACTGATGTGTCATGCTTCACGTTGGGAGTGTGGTGGGAAAACAATGCTTTAAAACACAAATGGGTGGAGTTTATTTGACTAAAAGCAGCCATCTGATCCTGAAATGTCACCCTACCAGGAGCAGCAGGCATCTTTAGGGCACAGTTACTCTCATCCTGAAGAAGATGTTCCAGTTGAGTCAGATGAATTATGCCTGACGGGACTTATTTATCCCCAGTAATTATAAAGGAGTCTAGGAGGACTAATTCAGATATTGACATCTGCCATGTGGACCTCTAGAGCAAGATAAAATTAATCCTGCACAAGATACCAATAATGGAAAGATGGCAGATATGATTGCTGTGGTTTTGCATAGTGGGTTCTGGTGGAGGAGGGGGGCTGCAGGGGTGGCTTCTGCAAGAAGCAGCTAGAAGCTTTCCCTGGGCCCAACAGAGCAAACACCAGCTGGGCTCATGGCCGTACCCACTGCTGACCAAGGCCGAGCCCATCAGTGACAGTCACAGCGCCTCTGGAAATCACATTTAAGAGAAAAAAACCCTGCAAACAGCCACTTTTTGCCGCCAGAGAAGGGAGTGAGAAGATGCAAGAAACTGTGCAGGCACCAAGGTCAGTTAAGAAGAGGGTGAGATGTTCCAGGTGCTGGAGAGAGATTCCCCTGCAGCCTGTGGAGAAGACTCTGGTGGAGTGGGTGTCTCCCTGCAGCCCATGGATGATGACAGGGAGCAGAGACCCCACCTGCAGCCAGTGGAGGACCTCTCACTGGAGTGGGTAAAGACATATGGAAGATACTGTGACTTGTCTTGGAGCAAGCCCCTGTCAGGACCTGTGGCCTGTGGAGAGGCCCACGCTAGAGCACATTTGCTGGGGAACTTGTGACTCTATGGGGGACCAGTCTGGAGCAGTTTGGGCCTGAGGGACTGAAACACATTCTAGGATTCTATGACTGCACCCCATAGCAGTGAGCCACACTGGGGCAGCTGGTGAAGAGCTGAAGCCCTATGGGAAAGGACTCACACTGAAGAAGTTCATGGAGGACTGTCTCCTGTGGGTGGGACCCCACGTGAAGAAGGGGAAGGGTGTGAGGAATGCCCCCCCAGCTAAGAAGGAAAACAACTTGTGAGGAACTGACCGAAATCCCCATCCCTGTCTTCCCCTGTGATACCTGGTGAGGGGGGAGGAAGGGAGAGAAATCATGAATAAAGTTGAGCCTGCGAAGAAGGGAGGGGTGGAGGGAGATGTTTTAAGATCTATTTGTATATTAGCTGACTCTGGTTTCACTGTGTGTGTAATAAATTAGATGTTGATTTTGTAATTTTGTGTTGAGTCTATTTTGCCCATGACATTAATTGCTGAATGATCTCTCATGGTCCTCCTAAGCCTCTCAATATATATTTTCTTCCCTGTCCAGCTGAAAAGGGGAGTGATAGAGCAGTTTTAGTGGGTGTCTGGCCCCCAGCCAGGGTGAAACCACCACAGTGATAAATGTTGTTCTTGTAAATCTGTCTATGGTGGTGTTACACAGTGCTCTGAGAAGGCTGTAGTAGTACTGAAAAGCTATGGGGATGTCAGGCCTGCAGTGGTCCATCACTGAAGGTAGCCAACAGTTAAGGGCATGCAAGAAGTATTTTTCAGGATGTTTGTGGTAATGTTAATGTTGAGATCATTTCTCTTGGGGAATTTATCCCATAAGGGATCAGCAGCTATCTTTACACCCTTGTAAAAGGGAACTCAGTGGAGAGGCTTCATCTCATTTCAGCCTGTCTGTGTAACTACTTGCTTATAAAGTAGGTGCTTTCCTGGAATCCTTTTGACATTAAAATTGTTTGTATTCCTCTCTCTTCTAATTGGAAAGTAGTACATGGTGTCACTTGGATTTTATCCTATTTGTAAGAATCAGTTTCTCATAAATTAGAATATGGAAACCTCAGATGTGAGGCAACGGCTCAGTGTATGGAACTAAAAGAACTTTTAGTGAGTCTACAAAAATGCAATTAAAATACTGGAGAACTTAGACATTTTAAAACATGCCATGAAGGCTGGAATGCGGTGAGGGCCTCTCTTTAATGCAGCAAAGGCTGGCTATTTTCCTATATTAAACTATACAAGCATTTCTGATTTCAAGGACAAGAAACAGCAAGTTGCTAAACATTTTTTTTAACAAATATGCATCTCTAAAGACAATTGTGACTGCTTTCTCATCCTGTGCAAAGAACAATGAGTCTTAGAAGGCAGAAGCTTTAAAGATTGGTAGGTTAATTAGAAAGTCCCCTAAACGAAAAGTCTTGTTATTTAAATAAATTTCCTCTGGGGTAAAGAATGCAGCAGATGTGTCAGTATTGGGGATCACTAGGGAGACCCTGGCATTTGAAGGCAGGGAACGTCTAATGGTGAAGCATTTGCTCCATGTAATTTTGAAGCACATGCTTATGTGCAAACACTGTATGCATATGAAATAGAAGATAAACACATATATAGGTATGTGGATATATGTATTTTTTTCATCTTTTATTTTTAGACTCTTTCCTAATAGCACTGGGTGAGGGGGCAGGTGGTGCCAGGATAAGTTACTGCAGGGTGAAGTGAGGGAACAGCACAGCCAGAAGGGGACAGCTGGAGCCAGAGATGGGACCTCCAGGGCTAGGGCTGGGCAGCCCATGCAAAGACCACCTTTTGCTACATCCCATGTTGCTGGCGGGACTTCTGAGAGTTTGTTGTATGCTGCATGCCCTCCCCAAAGCATGAGCTGGTGGGGATGGAGTGAGGTGGTGAAGCTCCACTCAGACACCATGGCTTGGTGTTCCTAACTCATGTTTTCCAGCCCACCTTGGGCCAGGTGAGATGCAGTGAGGAGGCACCCACTCCTTCTGTGCCGTTGGCAGCTGCCAGTACTGCCCTGCCCCTGCCCCCCCCCAGATTTTCCCAGGATGGTATTTCACATTGGAGGAGGGTCCAAATAGTCAGGCTTGGGGCCATCCTCACCCTGTGGATTTTGGTTACCTTGCCCTTCTTGCACTGATGCTACTGGGAGTTATATGAAATAAGTCTCACAACCTTCCCCCTCAACGATACATGAACAACTTGGAGAAGCTCCTTTAGTCCATTATTTTAAAGTGATCCTTCTGAGTGATGCTGGTACAGGCTTTGCTATAGGAACCTCATACTGAACATCTTTCACTCTGTTTCTTCAAGCTAGCTGATCTAATATGCTGGTACTTGAAACAGGCTTCAAGGGATTTTACTGCTTAATCTGTATTTATTTGCAGTAGTGTTTGTTCTTAGCATTTTTTTAAATTAAGCAATCATAGGAAGTTACTTTTGGTAATATATGCTGCTAGACTGGCTTCCTGATAGTTTCAGATCAGTTAGACTAGTTTTCTTAGATCTGTGTAAAATGTATTAAACCAAGCAATGTTTTACATAATTTTATTCTTTAGTTCAGCCAGGAATATTTTATAAATTTCTCTGCAGAAAACATCCACTTGATTGGCTTAAAGATTCTTGTAAGATTCAAAATTATGTTAACTATTTTGCTCATGTAATGGAGGATTGTTGAAGAAACATCTGCTTTGGGAAGGCTATCAAATTTTTACCCCTTCTTCATCAAATCAGTGCTCTTCTGTGCATTCAGTTGCACAGTCTGAAGCCACTTTCAGACAATTCACCGCATTGTCCTGCTCATTCCTTTGACCTAGAGATTGGGATTTAGAGGTTACAACTACTGGGCTAGCAGGAAGCATTGCTTTAATTGGAGTGGCATAAATATTTCCTGAACTGTAAGCAAAAAGGCTTTGCTTGGTTTTCAAACAATACAGTTAATGCTGCCATAACTGGCTAAAGAGTCCCCAGGCTGCTGCTCTGTATATCCTGCCTTGCAATGGCAGCGTCATATATGGGGAAAGGGAACTTTGTGAGTTACTCTGCAGTTGTTTTGTGTTTAGAAAGGATGACTGGCAGGGATTTCGAAGGCTTGTGCATCCAGAAACATCAGAAGCTTAAGATTTTATAGTATCTCTGCCCATCCAACTGTACCTGAGGACTCTCACCTGCTTGAGTCTTCCTCAAATTGCTCAGTTCCTTTCCAAATACTCTCAGAGTTGGCTGCACTCAGGAGCCAGCAACGAAGCAAGGGACCTCAAACTACACTGGGGAGGGTCGGGGAGTGCAACCTTGTCATCATAGCACCACAGGAGGTTAGGGGTTGGAAAGACCCTCAAAAGATCATCTAGCCTAACCCCCTGCCAGAGCAGGATCACCTAGATTAGGTCACACAGGAACACATCCAGGTGGGTATTGAATGTCTCCAGAGGAGACTACACAGCCTCTCTGGGCAGCCTGTGCCAGTGCTCCATCACCCTCAAAGTGAAAAAGTTTCTCCTTATGTTCACACAGAACTTCCTGTGCTCCATCTTGCACCCATTGCCCCTTGTCCTGTCACTGAGTATCACTAAGTGTCACAGGACAGTGGAGGTGCAGACCTTCTTTTCCTTGGAGGAAAGTCCGGGATTTTCTCAGTAAGAGTGGTTGGGCATTGGAACGGGTTGCTCAGGGAGGTGGTAGAGTCACCATTCCTCAGGAATGTTCAAGGAAAGGTTGGATGAGGTATTTAGGGACATGGTTTTGTAAGTAATACAGGTAGTAGGGGGACGGTTGGACTAGGTGTTCAAGGACATCTTTTCCAACATTAATGATTCTGTGATTTTAGAGTCCCATCTGGGATACTACAGTGCAGGGTAGATTATTGCAAGGTTTTCTGCAATAACTATATCAGTTCTGCAATAACAACGTTGTTTTTTAAATAGAATATCAATTCTCTGGTTATCTTATTCTGTCTATTTTGAATCCTATAGCAACTAATTTGTACAAGAAAGCTGTTGATTAATATAATGCTACAGTATGAAACAGTTACAGCACAACAATAAGTATTTGGTTTATGCATATTTTTATAATAATGCATTTGGTAATAAATATGCAGCTGTTTTTAAAGCAGTGATTACATGACTTACTGCATTAATTTTTGTGGAAAGTATTAAAGTATGGACAATTTTATTGATATAATGATTATAAGCTTGCATACAGCTAATGCTTAATGATGGAGAAAGGGAGATTATTAGAAAGACTTTGTGTGTGTATATATAAAGTAAGTGATCCTTAAGGACAAATTGGGAAAGAAATTTGCTAAGCAAGCATGTTTTGCTGGCTTGATGAATTTTTTTTAATTTGCTGGTCTGTTGGTTTAGGTGATCCTTTAGGTGATCCATTAGGTAGCTAATAGATATATTTTAAATAACTATTTTTAAATGACATTTTCAGTAGTAAGCCAAGTACAAATATAGTACATAAAGCAGGCAATGGAGCTCACATAGTACACAGCACGTTCGTTGTTTCTAGATTACATTTTTGAAGATTAAGAGTTCCCATCCTGACTGCACAGAGTTGTAGTAGCAGGACAAGACATGCATGGGCCTGCCAGAATTGTAGCAATACTAATTCTGTGTCTCAAAACCAAACAGGGAAGAAACTATACATAGGACATGCTACCGGTTTCTCTTAAGTGCAATTTTCTGCTGTGCTTCTCTTGCTTATAGCATAGAGTGGTTGTGGCAGGGAAGCAAGTGTGGGAAAGCAAACTCCTGTCCCAGTGCACGCTTACATTTAGAGCAGGTCGGTGCTGTGTTCCTCAGTCTGAGCATGATGTCGTCATTTGGAACTTGAACAAAAGGGAAAAAAGGCCAAACTTTCTCATTCTTTGAAAGATTTGCTAAGGTTCCTTAGCAGAAGAAATGACATATTTTGTGTTTTGAACAAAGCATAAAGAAATGTGGGGGCTGTGACTGACAAGTTTCAGTCGTAGAAATGGTAAGTTTGAACATCTTTCAGAAAAGACCTTGAAAGTTGAAATGGTTTGAATCATGCCGTTTGCCTGTCTTTTGATTCATGCTGTTTGCCTCCCTCTTCCATGGTATCCGGTTTGCTGTGCAGAATGAAGGGACGGAGGTGTTTATAGCCCTTTTCAAAGGGGAATGAACTGTTCTCATGTAATGCATTAAATATTTTTCTCCATCTGGAGGTATGAAAATGGCTGGGTTTTGGGGAGGGGAGAAAAGAGGGGTGAGGTGGGGAGATTTCCAGGTCTCTCCTGACTCCAGAGAACGCTTTGCTTGCTAAAAATAACCATTGCCTTTCTTCCTCGGGAACTAAAATTCAAGCAGCTTGGTTCTGTCTTTGTATCGCTGCAGTCTCAGCAAGCACAGGTGCAGATGTGGGAGCCTGCAGCATGAAGGCCAGCCTCCCTGCCAGTGCTGCTGTTGCGTGCTTCTTCCCCAAACCTAAGTGCCTTGGTCCTTCATGGTTGTCAGACTCGAGTTCTCAGACAGAAATCTCTTCAGTGTTGCACAAGGGGCGCTAAAGAGAAGCGTTTAGAAGAGCAGAGCAAACATGAGCGATGCCTTTCTGTAGCCCCTTGGGGTAAAGGTATGATTCAGAAATGGGCAAGCTGCTCGTGACAGTGCAGAGCTGGCTCTGATCTCCTCTGAAGCATGAGGAACAGTGTGACTAACGCTGCCTTGAGGGTGAAGGGGAGGTGTATGGGGGAGAGGAACTGAGCCGCACTGGAAAGTCAGAGGACAGTTAGGATGCTTCTGCCAAGGCAGAGGGGAGGGTGGCTGCTGTGCTGGGATGAACCATGGGCATCTTCCTCAGCATGATTGGTGGTAGCAACCAGCCCAGGGTGGTGGTGGTGGCTGGGTGGGTTGGTTGGTTTGTTTCTTTGTTCTTATCTAAGGCTTGTATTGCTAAAATTAATGGAGTTTTTAATTAATGGAGATTTACCAATTCACTTTTAAGGCCAGTCCCAGACATATATATCTTTGCTATCTTCCCTATTTACTTTAATACCCTACTGAGCACTGTTTGACTTCAGCCATAAACAAATGGCCTCTCGGTGTTCGACTGTTCTGTATTCAAGGAATGATCTTGAAGTATTTCTCTGTCTCACAAAAGAATTCAGATAGCTGGCTCCCTGTGACACCCCCACCAAGGGATCACAGAATCAGGGGCTCATCTGGGGTATGAACCCAGGACTTCTAATATAAGGAGAAACTTTTTCACTGTGAGGGTGATGGAGCACTGGCACAGGCTGCCCAGAGAGGCTGTGCAGTCTCCTTCTCTGGAGACATTCAAACCCACCTGGCTGTGCTCCTGTGCGAGTTAGTCTAGGTGATCCTGCTCTGGCAGGGGTTGGACTAGATGGTGTTTTGAGGTCCCTTCCAACTCCTAATGTTCTGTGGTTCTGTGATTTGTTTGAAAGGCTTTCAGCAGAGCTGACCCTTTCAGCTGTGACCCTTTTGTTATCCTTGTCAGCCTGATGCCCTAGGGATATGGGAATAAGTAAAGTCCCAGCTGGCTGTGCCTTGCAGTGGGTCCAAATAATACTGCAAATCTCTTGGCACCATCAGTTCAGAGCTTTAATGATGAAATGGCCAAGCAGCCAACAACTTCTGTGGAGCTTAACTAAAAAGCTAAGCTGTAAAGAGCTATCTTGGCTGTAAAGAGTTGGGTGAATGGGAAGACAAGATACTCCTAAGGAAATGAAAAACCTAGAAGGTGATGAGCTTCTTGTTCATCCAGTTTTTGAGATGCGACAAGACAGTTGCCATAGAAATGCTATTCTCTGCTTGATACAATGTGCACCAATTCCAGGAAGCCATTGATGGCTGTCACAAATAGCTTTACATAAATTTAAATATCTCAGAGTAACGTAAGGGGAAATGTGGCTTTGTGTTTTCTTATATCAGATTCTGAAATCTCTGCTTTTGCTAGAAGGGGAACATGACTGAGTTGGGCATCAGCTGTTATATGTGGTCTTCAAAGTGAATGTAATTGCAGTGTGTTTTTAGTTGTAAACAGAGGACAGCATATGTTTTTCAGAAAAACATTAGCTTGCATCTTTTAAGACAGTTTGATAGAATGGAATTTGCAAATAATCTTGATTTATGTTAGTAGATTATAAAGTTACACAAATTAATTCTGTTCAGAAGACAATTTCGGCTGTTCGAAACTGAAGCAGGGAACATGATAACTGTTAGTTGGTTGGTCAGCAATGAACTATGTAAAGGATGTACAGAGTTCTGCCTAAAGGACTACAAAGTTAGCACATTGTGTGCCTTGTGATGCCTCAGGAGAAACAACTTGTCTCTGAGAAGGGAGTGATAAAGAGGAAAAGGGAGAAAGAAGAACAGGACTGCGCCTCAAATCTTCAGAACCAGCTCTGTGGCTTTGCTAGCAAGGCAAAAGCTAAAGCTCACCAAAAGGACTTGTAATGAAGAAGGGTGAATGAAGTAAACGTCCATCAAATGTCTTTGAAGTCCACTGAGAGATTATCGGGATGGGGTAGGTGGGTGGGTGATAATGACCTCTCATAATGGAAAAATTAGCCATTCCTTGGAAGCCCTATGAAGATGCATATTTTATGAATATGCATATGTATCTTGTATAAAAACTCTGTAACTGACCCTCCACAGTGTGCACATTTGGAGGAGAGACCCCCTGTGCTCCCAGCGCTTTGATAGTCACCAAGCTCAATAGTCACCAAGGCTACTGAGTCTGGATTTCAGCTTTTCACGGCATTGTAACTTTGTAAGAAGAAAAGTGCTCAGTAAGAAGCTGTTTTCAATTGTAGATAGCCTGGGATATTCAAATCTTCATAAATACAGCTGGAAAGTGAATTATGAAAGGTCAGTTAGCAAGAAAGATACTTCTCTGTTCTTTCTGTGGCTAATAGTTATTCGTCCCAGTCATGTGCCCTGGTATGGCAGGAGGTGGTAGCTGGGTGGAGAGCACTGAGTGTGTAGAAGAATAGGTGCTTCTGGTCTGATTTGCTGTTCAGCACCTTGTTCTGTGGAGCCTGGCTGAAAGCAGACTCCTTTGGGCAGAAGCTATTTGTTAGAGCAGTGAAAGTGGGGCTACCAGAGGGAAGGAAGAATGACCCCCACCAAACCGCCAACAGAAACACCATTTAATAAAATAGAGGCTCTGAAAGGATTTTGCAGGTGAGTCTGTTTGTGGCTATAATGAGTTGCTTGTTATCTATGAAATTTTGTCAGTCAAAAATTATGCTTATAAGAACCTATTTCTTTTATTCAGAGATACAAAAAAATGAATCTATATGGAAGCAAATCTTTTTATAGAAGATTAAACCCTACTGCAAACAAAGTTGGGCTCACTTAATTTTTTTTCAGAGAGCTTATGGACTGGAACAGCATCCTTAAAGAGCCCTGTATTCCTCAAGCACTGAGACTGATTAGAAAAAAAAATGAGAAGAGACTTTCGCTGCTCTGCTTTTCTGGTAGCTAAATTTGGAGCTGCATAAAGATATGCCAGTAGTAATAAATTTAAAAATTTATCTGGCCAGGTGAAGGTGCAGTGTAACATACAGATGGAGTGCTTACTCAAAAACTGCAGTGAGAGCAGTGTTAGTTTTCTTCTCCTGTGCTGCCCTTCTAGCCTAAAAGGACCTCTCTGGCCCATCATGCCTTAAAAAGTGAGGGTAGGGCACCTGCGGGCTAGTACAATAATTAACGGGAAGGCTAAGCCGATGTAAGACTTTAGGTCAGAGATTTAGTGTTCCCTTTTCCTTTCTATGGAGTCAGCCAGCCACTATAAATTATCAAAATATCCACTGCTGTTCTGATGGGGAAGAATGAGCTTTACAGTGAGGCAGCACCCAAACCACCCTCAGGGTACAGCGACCTGGCACTTAACTTGCTCCAGAGCCTCTCTGGATCCAGCCAGCGAATATCGCAACCTTTTTCTCAGACTTGGTGCCTCCCAGAGGCTTCTCCTTGTTATTAATTCCTACTGAATGGCGAGGGTGCAAGGAAAGTCTTGTGTGGGCAGGGAGAGGTGTTAATGATTTTCCCTGTGCTGGAATCAGCTGAGCAGAAGCGAAGCGAGCATCTCCCAGTGGGCAGCAGAGACCATATGGGGATCCCTGGGGACATGGGGGTCCCAAACCAGCTGCTGTCAGCCACCGTGTAGGAGCAGATCTGTGATTGAGTGCTGTGGTCGTGCTCTCTGGAGGGATGCCATTGCTCAGCACTTTGTTCCTGGAGAACTTGCCAACAGACATCTAGTTCATTACAGGACAAACTTAATTTGGCATTACTGAGTTCCAGAAGCCTAAAGCCATACTGAGGTTTAGTAATCTGCTTCTTGCAGTTACTGTAAACAAATATGTGCTGTGTAGTAAGAGCATCATATACTTGTTCAATATCAGACCTATAGACAGCTGTATTCCTAGGAACAGTGCTTTTATTCATGATTGTCTAAGAAATTGAAAGCCTATTTTTTTTTCCACATTAATAATGATCCTGTTGTTACCTTTTCAACCTCTAATCCATCAAATATCGTTAATCCTGACAGTACTCAATTGCTTGAAATAACCAGATTGTCTATCCTGAAATGAACGGCCTACTGTGAGGCTTTCAAATTTGAGGGCTCTTAGCTCGCCAAGTTAATTTACATGATGCTGTTAGCATCTTGAAAATACTCATTTTGGTTTGTAAACAATGTGCTTTGATGAATGGCAATCTATCATCAGTGATCTTGCACCTTCTCTTGAGTTCTGTACTTTTGCAACCAGAGACAGGACAAATGTTACCCATGCAGCATGTGACAGACATCCTCTTCTCTTTAAGAACATATATTCTGTTCCATTTTATTGAAATGTATAAAACTGCCATGGTGTGTGGATCTGGTGGCCTTACTGTCCATCCCCAGACAAAATAAATGTGTATTAATAAACTATGACTAACAGGCTCTGTACCTCTGTATCTTCTGCAATGTTATGTTAAAATCCTTTACAAACTAATTCTCAGTGTCATAGATCATCTTCACCCCAGCCTGAGCTTTGCTTCCCCTCAGTACTCCTTTTGCTCTCACTACTCCCTAACCTGCCTGTCGAGTGTGTTTTCCCACAGAGGTGTTCACACCAGGGGCCACCTTCAAAAAGAGACACAGAGAGCAGAGGAGTGCTTTCCAGTGGTTATGCTGAGGCATGATTGATGAATTGGGAGAACCGCTCTTTTCATCATGTCCCTCTTCCCATTTGGCCTTTCTCTTTGGGTGGCAGGGCTAACTATGCCAGCTCCTGGTTAGAAGGCAAGGTTTTCACTGGCTTTGTATGTGTGCACCTTGGGTGTTGAGGAAGGAGCAAGGCAACTGTTCTGGGAAGCGTGCTGTCCCAACACGAGGCTGCCCTGTTTGTGTTGCCCCCCTTAGAAGCCATTGGAAAGAGCAAGGGTTTTGCTAAAAGGGAGAGATGCTGCAAGCATCTTCTTTCTGCAGTCCCCAGCCTGTGCTGTGAGATGCTGCTCCAGAGGGTTCTCTCCCTTCCCATACTCTCCTGAATATTGAAACTTGCACCAGCCTGGAAGGATTTCTCTTGTGATGCTCTTGAACCTCTTCCTCTTGTGGCAATTTCTCCCCTCCCTGGGGATGCTCTAGATTTACTGCCTCCTGAAAGGAACTGTGTTTAACTTCAGCCAGGGCAGCCTGATATGCTCAAACCATCATGATCTCCTACAAGAAATGTTAAGGAAATCTTTCAGTACTGTAAAGGACACAGCTGTCTTTTTTCTTAAATAAGAGAAAGTCTTTTGGCTTTTAAAACCTTTGGTAATAGAGGATAAAGGGCAGAAGAAACTGCCCAGTCTCTCAGTGTTCCAAATCTGATGGAAAGTCTGTCAGATTTTTTTTTTTCATGAAATAAATTGGTTACCTTAATATCTCTGCCTTTATTTCACTGCTATTGAAAATATCTTAAACAGCTCTTATAAAATGTTGCAAGATTTCTTATTTTTTTGTTCTCTTGACTACCTACACCTCCAGTAAGAAATTTCTCTGCCAGGAATACCACAGACTGTGCAGAGTGCACGGGCACAGTCCCTGAAGTGGATGTGTCTAGCTCTCAGTTTAAAACTGATACCCCCCCTTGGAGTGGGTGGTATCTCTTAAAAAACCTCAGCTGAGAAGCAGATGGAGTATCACTGTGATGTCTTGGTGACAGGTTTGAAAGGCTCTGTTACCATCCTGGTTACAGCAAGAGCATCACCATTCTGAATTAAGTTGATTGAGTCAAAACTGAAGGAATCAAACAAAGATTAGTTCCAGCTCCAGAACACCTGATGAGTTAATGGGGTTTGGTGTTTGTATTTAAAAAAAACCCCAACAACACTACAACCAAAAAGTAAACCAAACACTTACCCTTCCCTGTCAGCCAGCCTTCTGGCCACTTTTTATTTTGTTGGAGCTCAAGATTATCCTGATTTAGAGTAAAGAAGTAGAAAAAGCCCAGTTCTACTTCCAGAGCTTGGCTTCAGAGCCTCCCATATCCACAATCCATCTAATGAATAGAAATTTCTGAGCTCTTGATACAGGACAATAAATACACTTCTAAAAAGTAATTTGGAGTATGAAGAAGCACCATTTCTTGGTGCTTCTGGGGAATGTAAACTCTTCACCTCTCTGATGCCTCCCAGCTCCGGGGGCTTTTCACAGCCTGACAAGTGCTACGTGCTCTGTCCTAGAAACTGCCTGTGCGCCTCAGTCTTGAGGTCCAATGTCAGGTGTCCTCCCACTGAGTGCATCTGCAGAGAATGAGTATATTTGCTAGCCTAGGTCTTGCTAACAAGGTGGGTTTGCTAGGTTATGGTTGGGGTGCCATACTGTGGGCAGCTGGGCTGCAGGGAATGCTTGGCAGACCTATATCATGACGGTTAACTTCAGCTTCCTTCTTTTTGCTGCCCACTGGCTTTAGTAGGATTAGTGAGGCCTCTAAGGAAGAACTGAATGATCCTCTTCCCTAGTGAATTCCTTCCTTTGGACAAATCAAACAACCTCTTCCCCGGGTCACTTTGACAGTGTAGTTTTCTGGGTGGTTAAAAAAGCTAGCACAATCTTACATGTCTCCTGCCTGGCACAGACACTTGAAGATGGGTAGATGCAGCAAAAGGCATTGCTGCCAGGTGCTGACATGCTGTTTTGTAGTCAGCTCAGGAGCAAGCCTGCTACAGTGAAACCCTTAATCAAATGACAGCAACCAGCGCGCTTGCAGCGATGTATTGAAGTGGTACAAATTGGCCCAAGAACAAGGTAGAGGAGGCACAATTTATGGTTTGGGAATGGCGTGTGCTTTTAACCTTGCTGAACTGCCTGGGTGTTCATAGGCTGGGTGGGCAAGAACCACCCCACCCCCCTGTGTGTGTGTGGTACTGGGGTCAGCAGCAGCAGTTCTGTCAGAGACAGCCTGGTGAGGCACCCTCAGGACTCATCTGTTCCTTTTGTAGTTGAACACTGGGACCTCAAAGGATGGAAGGAAGTAGTTTTTGATGAAAGGAGTGCCAGGAAACAAATTAGCTGGGGAGCAATTCATCAGTCCTCAGGGATGTGTTAAGAAATGTAGGGGGGTTGCCAGGCTTTTAATAATTTAGCCTGAAAGCTCCCAGTGAAGAAGGGGACTGAAGTTGCATGAAGCTGTGAACATTGCCAACAAATGCTTTTTCCAGCAATCTGGAAGCTTTGAGAAGCTTGAGTGTCCTATGAAGGGTTTCAATGCTGTCCTACAGGGACTCAAAGGGGTAAATTATCTTAAAGAAGAGCTCTAAGAGAATATTATTAGCTATGTTTTGTATCTGAACACTTGCCTATAAATCCTAGGAAGCATTGTAAAGGTTGGAAATCTTTCCTGGAAGCATTGTTTTCAGTTGTTATTCAAAATACTTATCACTCTTTCAAGTATTATAATATATGTATTATTTAAATCTTGTATTCATGTTTGCAGTCTAGTATATTCAAGGTTGTAATGGCAAAAGAAGGAATTTGTGTGATCTCTTTACATATAAGCTTTCTTCCCTGTGGGGAAAAAACAAATATTCTTTGCACAACTATACTATACTATATGTCATTTTATGGCATGGTTGTAGATTGTTCTAATTGAACACATTTTATACACAAAACATGGACATGTAGCATTGGCACATGGGTAGGATGTATTTGAAACAGGAGAATAAATAACTGAAATAAGGCTCAGGATCTCCCTAACATTCAGACTCTAAAAGGTTTTGATATGCTAGTGTTGTGGTTTAATGCAGCAGGCAGATAAAACAACCACACAGGTGTTTGCTCACTCCTCCCCGCAGTGGGGTGGGGAGAGAATCAAAACAGAAAAACTCACAGGTTGAGATAAAAGCAGTTTAACAGGACAGAAAAGGAAGAGAATAATAATAAAAATGATAAAAGACTCTGCAAGTGATGCGCAGCACGGTTGCTCACCACCCAGGGACCCATGCTCAGCTGGTTCCCAAGCCACAGTGCTCCCCAGCCAACTCCCTCAGCTTATGTACTGAGCACGACAACATATGGTACGGAATATCCCTCTGCCCAGCTTGGGCCAGCCGTCCTGGCTGTGTCCCCTCCCAGCTTCTTGTGCACATCCCGCGGAAGGCTCACGCCGCCTCCCTGGCAGCACCTGGGAAGCTGGTAAGTCCTTGACTTGGTGTGGACCTCGCCTAGCAACAGCCAAAACATCGGTGAGTTATCAATGGTATTTTCATATTAAATCAAAACACAGCACTATACCTGCTGCTAGGAAGAAAATTAACTCGATCCCAGCCAAAACCAAGACAACTAGCCACAGCTACTTGATTTGCAGAAAATCCTTAAAATACTCCAGAAGAGTGACTTTCCTATATATTGTTGTCCACCCAACACTTTTAAAAGTAGCTACTGTTAAAAAGAGCTGCCATTAATATCACCAGGGTCTCAAAGCACCCAAATGCTTTCCCACCGGATCCTACAGCTGTACCCAATTCCACCCCAGAAGGTTGGTGCAGACCGTGTAAGCTGCCCAATGGAGCAGACTGTGCTCCCCACTCCTGTCTGTGCTGCGACTGGGGCAGAGCTCCAACTGCAGCTATTGCGCTCACTTCTTGCACGCTGGGTGCTATGATCTCCCCGAGCCCTTATTTGTAGCAGTTTCTGCCATAATGTGATCTTAACAAATCTTCCTTGGGCATGATCTTCCTTTGGCTGCTCCACACCCTTCTCCACCTGCTCAGGGGGGAAGCAAGGGGAGTGGATTTGAGGCATGTAGAAGTTTGGTCTCAGGCTTTCCTACCTTTTAATTTAAACCTCACTGCTGAACAAGGGAATGCAGAAAGACTACCAAAATAAAAAAGCAGCCTCCATGCACATGTGAAGGGGCAGCATAGTTAAAACTGTTTCTAATTTTTCAGATATTGTGGGTGGATTTTTTAAAAATTTTTTTCACGCTGTCTTTTAACAGAAATGTCTTTTGTTTGCAAGAAAAGGTATTGCTCTGAGTTCGCAGGAGGTGCAAAACCATTTGGCTTTCAGCTTTGCTTTCAGGTGGCCGTGGCTGCGTGTGTATGTGGGAAGTGCCACCTCTTCTTACTGAATTTTCTGGGGAAGATGGCTTTCTTTTGGTATTTCTTTCTCTCGCTTGTGATTGTCTGTTTGTAAGGTCAGTACCTTCATCAACAGCATTTTCAACCCCATGCATGCTGTGGTGAAAAATGTCACTGATATTACATGAAGATGAAGGTTAATTACTGTTTTCAGTGCTGCTTGGAGCATTTAATTTCACATTCAATACAAATGAAACAAACTACTTTCACAAAATAACTTGCCGCTTTCTCCCTTTGTGGTTCTGCTGAGGAAGCCTCTGTCTCTTTTTCTGGATTTCCCACTCAGTTAAAAGAACACTTTTGCCCTGACTAAACATCCCTATGAGGACTGCCACTGATTTAAGGGAATACCCAGTGGGAGACTCCAACAGTTGTGAACTAGGGATTCTTTACTTATAAACAGCAGAAGGTAATAAAACAGCAAGTTGTTTGACTCTAGTCTATTTGTTAATCTGTTAATTACGGAAACAAAGAATGCATTAGGTTGGAAGGGACCTTTAAAGGTCAGTCATCTAGTCCAAGCCCCCGGCAGTAAGCAGGAACACCTTTAACTAGATCACATTGCTAGAGCTTCATCGAGCTTGACCTTGAATATCTCCAAGGATGGGGCCTCTACCACCTCTCTGGGAAGCTTGTTCCAGTGTTTCACCAACCTCCTAGTCAAAAACTTCTTCGTAATGTCTAATCTAAACCTACCTTGCTCTAGTTTAAAACCACTGCCCCTCATCCTATCGCTACATACCCACATAAAAAGTCCCTCCCCAGCTTTCCTGTAGGTCCCCTTCAAGTACTGGGAGGCCACTATAAGGTCTCCCCAGTCTTCTCCTGGCTGAACAAGCCCTACTCTCTCAGCCTGTCTTCATAAGAGTGGCGCTGCAGCCCTCTGATCATCCTTGTGGCCCTCCTCTGGGCCTGCTCCAAGAGGTCCATGTCCTTCCCATGCTGCAGGCTCCAGAGTTGGACCCATAGATGTGATGCTTTTTCCTGGAATTTGTGAGATTCGTGGTACTCCTGATAATGAGTGATTACTTGTACTTTATCATTAAAGGTACAGGGTAACAACTTGCTACACTGATTTACTATCTGCCTTGCAAAGGACAAGCCCCAAAGGGGCGACATTTCAATGTCTTTGAAAAGAGGGGAAGGACAGACAGATGCACAACCTTTCTGTACCTTTTTGCTCTTGAGTACAGCTCCCTGAATAGCGAGCCCTGTGGCAATTGCAGCTGCTGTAATTGCTCTTAGCCCCTGGGTTAACCAGCTCCTTCTGTTGAGTCCATAGCGATTGCAGGCATCCAAAGAGGAAGCGTGGGGTGCAGTGCCTAGCTCCAGAGTGTGGCTTCAGCCCTGAACTATTTTAAAACAGGAACTTTTGACTTTGCAAGGCAATTCGCAGAAAATTGTAGAAAGTAATAGCAAAGTTGTGACAAAGCCTGAAAGGTAACAAAGTCAAAGTGATAAGCAGGCATATAACTTACAAAATTGTCTCCCTTCTACTATAGTGTCACAACAAGTCTTTCTTCTAGTTCCGCCAGAAATCATGAGAGACTGGCAGATGGGAGGCTTCCAGCTTGCAAAATGTTTCTAGCACCAGGCACAGCTTCATCTGTCTGCTGTCAGACCTGAAGCCCAGATGATCTATGGCTAATCCTTGTTTCATAGCTAGAGAAGGCACAAGAAGGGAGACTGGGAGCTTCTGCACTTGTATAAAGGTCCAGATTTCTGCAAAATTATTGTCATGCAACCCTTACCTGCTTCTTGGGGGTACTGTGTGGTCAGGAACTAGGTCATAGAACTTCTATTGAGACTTAGGCCTTTGCAATGCTCTCAGTAGCTCATCACTGATGAGTGAAAATATAGTCATGTAATTTCATAAAGGCCAGTTAATCCTTTCAGAAACAATGCCAGTAGTCGTGCTTATAGATAAGGATCTAGGCCTCATTGCTAGCTATAATGCATCATTGTTCATCATAGGGTACAAAAATTTGTAGCTGAAGGCATCCTGTACTGGGAGACTTTTCTCTTTGTGTTGAAGTAATTTGTTCATGGCTAGAATTTTATTATCTGTGTCAGCACACGTTTCCTGAGTCAGTGAAATTATTTGCATGAGTACAATATTGCCTATCACCTGACCCTTTATAGGGGGGACTCTCAGAGGGAAGAAAAGAGACTTCTAATTGTCACCACAGGTTGTTCACCTTTATTTAAGGCTTGCCTTGTTAATTGATTGAATTGTTTAACGTATTGAGTTATTTACTGATGGCAATGATTTATTTTTGTCTCTGGCAGCCTGAGCTTCGAAGGATAGTCAAAGACTTTTTACTGATCCTTCAGTGCATTAACTGAAAATGTCTTTCCTGTGTACTGGGTAAAAACAGATGGAGAAAGGTGATTTCTCTTTGAAGTGCTTATTTCACAGTCACTAGAAACTTCTCTTAGTGGCATTTTTAGAATCATAGAATGCTTTGGGTTGAAAGGGACCTCAAAGTTTTCTGGTTCTTCTTCCCCTGTAGCAGTTGCTTCATAAATCTCAGCAAAGGTCAGGATTTTACTACGGCTGCAGGTGAGCCACATGAAATTATTTAGAAAGTGACATGTTGTTTTATATATAAATAAGGTGTAAGACAGAACTCTGGTATATGTATTTTGTGGACATTTATTCACTGTTTATAATGCTTGTCTGCATTTACAGTGTGAGAAATGGTGCCACTGTTTCAGCAGTAAGCCCTTTCGGGTTTGTGTGCTGCTGTTTTCATGCTGTGCAATGCCTCCAGCTGAACAGCTGCCCTCCCTCCCCTGTCCTACCCCTGTTCTACCCCAGTAAAAAAGGTCTAAGTTGTGTCTCTTGCCTCAGACCCCCTTTCTCTGCAAAGTGTGCGCAGCCACACGCTTCTCAGGACGTGTTAGCTAGGCACTTGTAATTTGTACTTCCTTAGACAAGAAACACGGCTGCTATGTCCTCTTACTGCAGATTAATCGTTCTGTCTCTTACCCTTGGAGTTGCTGCCAATCAATTATGAGTTATAAACCGAGCTCTTGGGTGATGATGGCAATCTCAGTAAGTCACTGCTCAGTTTCTGCCCTGACTTACTGAGTCTGCTGGTGTAAATTGAAGCATGTATGGCTACCCATTTCTTATCTGGTCAGTACAGACTAGTTTTAGCCCCATCTCATTGCCTGTACTGGAACAGCAAGCAAGTAACTAAAGTCACTTCATTTGCCCTGTGGAACTGTACAGATTAGAAATATGGGGCAGGAGTTACTCTGCTCTGGGCTCCTGAGAAATTCAGAAATGCTGTCTACTACCCAGTGCTTAAAAACAGGAACACTACTGCTGAAATTCTCGCCCCCCCCTGCCCCCATCCTGCCCAGGAGACTGCACTCGTTGGGGAAAAGGGGGCTCTGAATTTCAGAAATGAAGTTTGATCCTTTTGAAACCCAATTTTTAGCCGTGTTTGTATGGATTGGCCTTTGCAACTGGTTCCTTTCTTTGCCTCTGAAGGTATTGCAGTCTTCCTGATAAAATCTTCATGCCACTCTGCTCCCAAGAGAGACACAGAAGCAAGGAGAGGGATGTGTATGATTTGATCTGTGGCTTGCACCATGCTTCAGTGAATCTCTAGATATGACAGGGATGGTTAGTGTTGTGTTAATCACAAAGCACTGCTGTTCAGATAAGCCTTGGCAATTTTGGATGTTTACCAAATGAATACTGTGTAAGTCTCTTGAACTAGCAGAACTCTCAGAAATAACAAGCTGCCTGTGGGATGTCAAATATTGTAATTCCTGCTTCTGTGTCAAATTCTTTGAAATACCTTCTCTTGCTATTTTGCAACGTTCCTACTTCTGATGTTATTAAAGAAATGCAGAAATGAAAAAACCCCACAAACCCAACTAAGTTGTTTTTGTTTGGTTGGGTTTTTGGGGTTTGTTTTGTTTTTTTTTTTTAAATTCTGGACACGTACTCATATTGCTTTACTACTAAGTATAGAGTATTCTACTCCCATGGTGGACATACTGGGCCAGTTAAAATCCTATCTTGTTTAAATAAGGTATTCTGCTATAGAAAATGATTTAAAAAAATACTGCCAAAGACTTGTTTTGAGACTTATGGTTACCAGTTACGTGATGTCTAGATCTATTCTGTTAACCATCCCCCCATGCTTAGTTTGTCCCCCAGCCTGCAAGAACCAACTTGAAGTTCACTGCTTTGTTTTACGTTCAGCATTACTTTGCTTATTGCCTAGAGATTGATAACATAGCTGATGAATATCTGTGTTCTGTGCCACATTATTTTCAGAGGCTTTCTTTTTCCTGTTCTGAGGTGTGAGACTCATCCTACAGAAACATTGTCTGCAATATTAATGAGCTAAGTGAATTAGGGAAGGGAGCAGTGAGATTTTCTAATTCTTACAACCTATAGAAAAGCCAAAGAAGTTGGGAGCTTTGTATTCTCCTGCAGGTTCAGAAAAGGAGGTTCATTCACGCAGCTTTATCCTGTGTGGGAATGCTTCTTTCCCTAAACCCAGAAATAGTGAGGCTCCTGTGAGGAGTCACAGAATCGCAGAGGTCATAGTTGGACAGGAAAGCTGAAAGTCACCTCTTGCAGCTCCTCTTTGAGGCTTGCTGATATTAGGGACAAAATCAGCCATGGGTTTGGCTAGACGAGTTTTTGAAAACTGCCAAAACCTTAGATGCTACAAGTTCTCTGGGCAACAGCACTGCACTCCCCTACCAGCGAGGAAGTTTTTCTTAGCCTTCAGCCTGATCCTCTCAGGACACTATTTGTGATTATTGCCCTTTGTTACATTGCCTGCCACTCTCAAAAAGCGTTTGGCTCCATTGTCTTTAACTTCCCTTCAAGCAGTTGTACTAGACCATCCATTCTTCAGTCTACTGGATCACCCCTTCAAAGACTAAATGAACCTCACTCTTCAACCTCTCTTGGCAAGCCATCTCGGCAACTGGACTGTCTCCAGGTTCTCCACATCAATCTTGAATTCATCCTTTATCTCAAAAGCGGATAAAATACTGCAAGTCTAGCCTCATCAGTGCTGACTAGAGGGAAATAATAACCTCTCAGTCTGCTGGTCTTGCTTCTCTCAATGCAGACATTTGCCATATCTGTGACAAGAGTGCAGTGTTGGTTTATATTAATGTGGCATCCATTGACCTTTTTGGCAGGGCTGCTAATCAGCCCATTTGGTTTTCAGCCTTTGCAAATGCCTGGGGTTATTCTTTCCAGAGTGCACAGCTGTGTACTTTGCTGTGTTGAACTTCATGATGTTTTGCTTGCTCAGTCCTCAAATTTATGGCCAAGTCCCTTTGGATTGAAGCTCTGCCTTTTGTCATGTCAGACACTTCTAACCTAGTATCTGAGATGGTAATCCAGAATATTTAAAGGCAAAATTCTGTTCTGGTTTATTCTCTTGGGGAACACTTCTGTATCCATTAACTATAGAGGGAAAGTATTTCCTAAGCTAAGATTGGCTCTTGGAGGTCTTCCCTGCAAAGACACAATGTATATCAGCTTTAGTTTTCAGAAGTTAGACAAGTGGGAAATACAGAAGTACCACAGTCATAGTTTCTCTGTACCCTGCTGTGTAGCACCCAAGTTCAAATGGAACAAGAACTTTGTCATTTGCTGTGATGTTCTTCTGCTTAGTGTCTATTTCTGCCTTCCAAATACCGTGTTTCATCTGTAATGGTTATGGCACCCATTAAGCAGGGAACAGTCTTGTGACTGAACCAGTGCTACAGACTGTTAGCTTCATTATGGAACCTTCACTTAATGTTCAGACTGTTGGCACATTAATAGCTGTTCAGCATAAAACGTTGGCTTGTCTTCATGACTTTTTTTTCCTCTATTAAGGTTCCATTATTCGTAAGCAGAGTAACTTCTGGCCAGTTAATTTACGTTGTGTTTTTCTTGTTAACCTTCCTGTTAACATCATATTAACAACAAATACTCCTAATTTTTCTCAGACTTTCATCAGACCTCCCACTTTTTCACACAATAAAATCCCAATGAATATGTTTCTGTGCATATTTGTTCCTTTATTTTCTTAGCTTCTCTCATGGAGCATGTGTCTTCTCCTATTGCCCATGCAGATATTATTTGGGTGTATTTAGCTTCTGCAGTGGTTTTCAAGTTGGTTTTTCTCTTTTGTTTTTCTTTTCTCCCCTAGCCAATTTGTAGTCCTGGGCTAATAATGTGGTTTTGTTTTTTGCCTCCCTGATTGTTTTGGGAAGTTGTTCATATAAAGGTTTACAGACCTCGAGATGAAAACAGCTGGTTTTTTTTACAGGACAAGAAAATGGAAAAGGAATATTCTTAGACTCTTGCTGGCAGTAGAGGAAGCAGTATGTGCAAAGTGGTGATAAGTACATGTGATGTATTCTGGCTAGTGATGCCTACAGGATTCCCAGCAAACACACATACTTGACTCCCTTTGTTCACGGAGGGGTAAAGGTCTAGTAACCAAAACTTATTTCTGAGAAACCAGAAAAGTCTTTCACTTTGATACAGCTCTTCAACCCAAACTTACAACATGAAATCTACATTCTAGTCTTTCTTCTACAAAGCAAATGCATCCTACTTCATCTCGGACTTGGACTATGTTAAAGGGAAAATATTTTAAAAGGGAAGGGGTGTATTAAGCAGAAAGGCACGAGATTGATGAGCGACTGGCTCATGCTCTCTCAGCAGTAGTGATTTCTCTTTTCAGCCACTAACCATCCTGAATGTAGCCATATGAAAAGCCCACTGCTGAGGGGGAGTGAGTGTGACATTCTCTTCAGTGGGACGTGGAGCTAAATTAGTGCGGTCCTCCTCCCCCATTTCTTCCTTCGTGGAATGCAGTGCTGTGGCTGTATTAATGAGGCACCAGGCTCATGCAATATGTCTTTCTAGTGCCAAAGTTCAACTGAAGTTTAGTAAGACTGCCTGCAAATATTTAGTTTTCTACATTTACAGATTATATTCTTCAAGAAAAGATTGCTTTGTTCGGCCTACAGCACATTATCCTTCTTTCCCTTTTTTGTGGTAAGCATTCAAAAAATAACCCATTTTACATAAGGAGATGCCTAGGCTTGCTATTTCATTGTCTTCCACCCTGTTCCAGCTACAGGTGAGTTTACCCAGCTCAGAGGGCATCTCTGGTGGTGTTAGTGGTAGCGAGCTCTCATGAGTATGGTAATTTACTGTATTCACAGAAAGTGAACTTAGAGATAATAACCCTGAAAGTTTCTTGCATCATTTCTCATTGCAGAATATGGTGTGTGTATGAAAAATGATCCAGAAAAGTGTTTCACAAAGTGGTCTCTGAATTAGTGGTGGTGGTTGGAGGGCTGGGCAGCATTCTGCTCTTAGCTAAAATAAGTACCTGCCTCAAACTGCTTTGTAAAAGGTTTTAAACCTGTGGGTTTATCAGCTTTACAATCCTGATTTTGTTTAGCACCATGGCTAGGCAATGAGGAGGAGAGTGCAAGAAATGCATGCATGGACAATTATGAAAAAGCACGCCTACAGAAAGTGCTTCTTTCTAACTGCCGTAAGCTGCAGGTTGGCTGATGGTTGAAAATGAATAATTGCATCCCTTTTTAAATGACACACTTTAGAAGTGGTGTGGATATTCCCTTTTTTTAGTCAGCCACATGTCCTGATCCAGCAATGTGTTTTAGTTTTTTTAAACTTGGATGAGACTTTGAAATAAATAAAATTAGCATATGCTTCAACACTGTTATCAAGCAGAAGTCCTTTCCAAAGTCCAGGCCCTGACTTTTAAAAAGCAATTATTATTTCTGCAATCATGTCATGCATTCAGTATTCCCATGTGCATTCAGCTGACGCGCCTTGTGGTAGACACCCAAAATTGGGACTGTGTGTGATATGGGTCATGCGGAAAAGGACAGCTGAACTCTTAGGTTTGTCACCTCTGACCCCCATCCCTGTGCCTTAGCTGTGATCCCATCCCCTGCCATCGAAACCAGAGTGTCCGTGCGATAGAAAGTAGAAATCAGTGCTGGTGATTTAAGTGATAAAGCAGATAGAAGAGCAGAAGCAGAGAAGTGCACTGAGGGGAGCAATTTTTAAGAACTTAATTACAGAGTGCCTGAAGAAGGCTGGGCGCTTTCTGGAGTACAGATCAAGTGTTTTCTCCTCTCATAGGACTAGGCCACTTTGGCTACTTGTGTCAAGTCCCTTCCAGACATGCTAGTGCTTTGATTCCTCCCACTCCCCAGAGGACTGTAATTAAGAAGTTACTGCCTCCCGAGTGTGCAATTATGTTCTCTGGAAGCCAATAAAAAGCCTTGAGCCTGAAATGTCCCCTGCTATCTGCATTAACATGCTTCTGATAGGTAGGCACCTTGCAATGCTTTGGTACGCTGAAAGGGTTGTTTTGTCCTCCAAACAACTTACTGAATGTGAAGAGTATTAGAGAGAGGATCAAAAGGAAGATGTGAAGTAGATAAAATCAAAACAAGTGTGTAAGTGTGCTTGATAAACATTCTTTAAACACAAACTTATATAAAAGTCTGAGCATTTGTGGAGTTTGCCAGAAATGAGCAATGATAGACTTCTGACAACTGCAAGCTTGGGGTTTGCTGTTTGTTTTTATTTTCTTAACCTCTCGTAACGAAAATGTTTCTGTAAAGGCAAAACTAATCTTGTGACAAGAGTGTATGTGAGACAATAATATAATCTGCTTGAAAACTGTTTCTGAGCAGTAATCCTGACTATCCCACCATTCCAGTGTTTTTCTCACATCTGACAAATAATTACATTTCTCTTGTTTAAGGCACTCCAGCAATAGAAATAAAACAATTCCTAGGCACGATCTTCCAACGCAGTCACAAAATTTGGAGCTAAACCTTCCTTGTTGCCATGCACGCCTTCGTGCTGTGCTCTGGGTGGGCATGGAGACCATTTTATTCCCTCCCTCACTACACCAGCCTTTAGGCTTTCAGATATGTTTCTTCCCCGTTTCCCTTGTTTAGGCTAAAGAACTTAATTTCTTTGATATTTCCTCTTAGGCCACATTTTCTAGCTCTTTGAATTTTTTCCTTGTGCTTTTCAACCTCTCAAAAAAATGCTGAAAAATTGATAGAGTGGTCAGGGTGACACCTTGTTAGAGCTATGCTGAAGGATTTTTGGGTTTTTTTTTAATGCTTTGTTATATCCTTGGTCTATGTATTACAGTATTTTTTTTTCTTCAGTAGCATGCCATTGTGACTCATTCCAGCTTGTGATTCCTTCGGTTCTTCTCTGCAGATTTCTTCACAGCCCTTCTATATTCAGGTGATTATTCCTACCTAAATGTAGTAATTTTAAATTGTCCTGGGTTTAGCTAGGATAGAGTTAATTTTCTTTCTAGCAGCTGGTGTTTGGGAGTCAGGGTGAGAGCAGTGCTGATAGCACATGGATGTTTTAGTTGTTGCCAAGCAGTCACGGACTATTCAGTTTTCCATATTGCCCTGCTAAGATGGGGGCACCCAGGGAGCTGGAAGGGGACACAGCCAGGACAGGTGACCCAAACTGGCCAAAAAGCATATTCCATGCCAATTACATCATGCTCAGCATAAAGGAGAGCTGGTGGGGGGAGGAGTGCACAGCTCCACATTTTTGGGGATGGTCAGGTTTTGGGGTGGCTCTGAGCTGTATGGCCTGAGTTGTGAGGTTCAGTGAGAATCATAGAATTGCCTAGGTTGGAAGAGACTCTTTAGATCATCGAGTCCAACCATAGCCTAACCCTGACTAGCCCATGTCTAGACCATGTCCTTAAGGACATCATCTACATGCTTTTTAAATACCTCCAGGGATGGTGACTCCACCACCTCCCTGGGCAGCCTGTTCCAATGCTTGGCAGCCCTTTCAGGAAAGAAATTCTTCCTGATATCTAACCTAAATCTCCCCTGGTGCAATTTTAAGCCATTCCCTCTCATCCTATCTCTTGTCACTGAAGAGAAAAGACCAACCTTGGTATCTCTTCAACCTCCTTGCAGGCAGTTGTAGAGAGTGATAAGGTCTCCCCTCAGCCTCCTTTTCTCAAGTGTATCACCAGTTTTGTATATTATGCTATAAAGTCCTATTATTGTTATTTCCCTCTCTCTGCTTTCCCATTAAATATCCTTATCCCAACCCGTGAGGTTTTGGGTTTCTTTTTTTGTTTGTTTTCTTTCTCCTCCCTTTCTCCCCTGCCCCCAGTTCTCCCCACACACCCTTTTAGAGAGAGTCGCTGTGTGGTGCTCTGCTCTTGGCTGGTGCAAAACTAAGGACAAGGGCTGTCTCTTTTTAAATGGGCTGTTTCTCCTATTTGCCACAAATGCTCTCAATATAGGACCTAGTTGCCAGAGTTGGGCTACTACCCATAATGCGTTTACCAGAGAAAAGCAACTGTCTACACTTGGACCATCATTCCAGATGAGGAATTGAAGTTCAGGAGATATTAGCACAGTAGACCTTTATGGAAGGTCAAAAATATGAAAGTAGGAATATTCTAGGGCAAATGGGGAGTGTATACTTCTTTACCTTTCAAAGTTCATTGCCTAATCTCTTCAAGTAGTAACTATTCTGATTCTACAAGTTGTGGAAAGTGTCAAATAAGTTGAGTTCAAACAATTAGGCTGGTTGCACGCCAAGGACTAATGGCAATACCTTGAGGAAGAAAAAACCCCACAATTATGCAAAAAAATTAAGGAAACACAGTAACAAAGTGTTTAGTAGATGATGCTAATAAATGGTGACTTAACTAATGAACATAAGGCATCAAAAGCAAAGCTAGAAACTATACGATACAACCTTCACTTTTTTGTGTTCCAAAATTACTGTTGTAGACATTGCTGCTCTCTGCATGCACCTTCATACAGGCTGGTGGCATGTTTAAGCTGTGAAAGCACATACAAGAACTAACCTGGAAAAGTGTAGAAGTACTGCAGCTATGCTCTGTGTTTCGGGCAGGGAAAAGGATACACACACGACGTTCTAGACCACTATTTCTTCACAGTGTGTTCTTATCCTGTTACTCATTAAAAGTGCTGGGAGCCAGATAACAGCGCTCTCTGGATTGTAGAAAACTGCCTTCCAAACTGAGATGAATTACAAACTTTCTTTGGGTATCCCTTCAGTTCTCTTACCCACAGCACTAGCTAGCAGTTTTGTTTGTGAGGAATGGAAGAGCTGCCATTGCAGGCAGAGTAAGTGTTTTAGTTCCAAGTGTGTCTGCTCCTGAGTAGGGCGGGGAGCACGACAGTATTTATGCTGGCAGTCTGGCTATTTCTTAGTTTATTAAAAACATCTGGCCAAGCTGGCATCTGTATTACTACGCACTGAATAGAAAGCAGTGTCTTTATTCTGCATCCTCTTGGTTTCCACGGGGCTGTTTCCTACAGAATAGTTCTGTTAGCTCTGATAATAGCTGCATTTAGCTTGAGTGTCCCTGTATCACAGAATCACAGAATCACAGAATTGTAGGGGTTGGAAGGGATCTCGAGAGATCATCGGGTCCAACCCCCCTGCCAAAGCAGGCTCCCTAGCTCATATTGCTCAGATAGGCGTCCAGGCGGGTCTTGAATATCTCCAGTGAAGGAGACTCCACCACCTCCCTGGGCAGCCTATTCCAGTGCTCAGTCACCCTCACTGTGAAAAAGTTCTTCCGCATGTTGGTGCGGAAGGATGGAGGAAAAGAATCTAGATTTGTGTAACAGAAGGTAAAAAAATCTAATTTGGGCAAATATTTTAAAGTGTTGTTGAATGTATTGAAAAAACATCCCACACCTAAAAAATGACAAATGCTTGTATAGGGCATATCAGCACTCTGCTGTCATAATGCAATATGTTGTATGACATTATCCAATCTCCGGGTTTGCCAGTGAAGAATGGAAAGGAAAACATAATTGCTACTTCATACCTTAGAGATGAACGTATTAATCATGAAATTCCTTCAGGTGACAAAGCCTAAAGCTGTGCACTTGTTTTCCCCTGTAAGATGTGACTTTGACTTTTTGTAGCCTTATGAAACAGAGAATTGTCATGCTGGTTTTGTGCCTCAGGATGAATCGTGGGATGAACTAAGATGGCTGGGTTGCTTCAGAGAAGGAGGTGAAGGAAAAATGTATGATTTTGCCACTGTTAAAATCCTTACAGCAGGCTGACTGTGAAAAGACTTCAAAAATTCGGGAGATGGGAGATAGGCAATGACAGTGAGGGGGAAGATGCATGGTCATCCCATTGTCAAGGACCTGTCCTCCTGGGAAAGTGCTCTGAGCAGACCAGTGTGTGGAAAGGTTGTTATTTCTCCTTCCCCAAAGCTGGGAAATGAGCCCCGCACCAGCCATCTCCATGTTTTTCTCCTATCAGCGGATACCTGCAACACTCACAGACAAAATGCATACCCATCTTCTGCCAGTGATCTGCCCAGAGGCATTAGCAACTTAAAGTGCTCTCTTCTGCTCTGTTAGCTGGTGAAAGAAGCTGGTGGTAATAAGTATAAAGTCCGTGTGTTAAGGTAACGATACATGATGGATGTTCCCTGGGCTCTCCTTTGTGTTGTTTTTAAAAGGAAGAAGGTTCTGCAGAATAACCGTATTAAGAGCAAACAGAACACAGGTATAAGGTTGCCTGTGCAACCTTAAGATGGTGCTCAGGGTATGAGTCAGAATTTTACAGAGACAGGGAGTAGTTGCATGTGAGACTTCTGCCTGCTTTGTTAAAGAATCAAAGTATATATAATCAAAGAGAAAAGAAAATAAAGACTTTGGGATTAGACATTTGCCTCTGGTCCTAAAAATGAGTTTGAGCCCTTTTTCTGTCCTAATATCTCTTACAAACACTGGAGTCACTTAAGTAAAGCTTTTGTCACTCTGTGTACTCTTCAGTGCTTGAGCTGTGAGAGCCCGGGTCTGATTTGCAGAGGTGACAAGCTGCTTTGGAAAGCTGATACCTGGGAGGAGTATTCTCTGAGTAAAACCAAAGCGCTGTGCACTGCTAAAACCTTTAGCAACTGAGGCCATGCTCCTCGTAAGCTGGGGTCCTGCAATTAGGAGGTACTGTCGAGTGTCGTCTTTCTGTCTTCAAAACAAGAACAATGCTGGAAGCCCATGGGGGGGTTGGGCCAGAGACTTTCATTAGGTCTCAGGAGAGGTCTACACTGATGAACACCATGGAGAGGGAGTGAGCAATTCTAATGCACAGCAGGGAAAAAAGTAATAATTGGGAAAAAAAATAACAGGATTTGTCTGTTCACTGGACTTGGTCCCTTTGACCAGTAAGCGTGGCAGGGTCCCATGGGAAAAATATCAAAGCATGGTTCAATGAAAGACTGTAGGAAAAAGCCAGTGTGGAAAGGAGCTGGGTGCAAGTGGTATGACAGCTTTAAGCTTGTCATTTTCTAACTTTTGATCGTCTGTAGGTGAACAATATGGTGCTTGGTTGATGTAGTGTTTAAAGGGTGGTTTTGGGCATGCAAGGCTTGTGGGGTCTTTTCTGTATGCTCTTTGTGTATGTGTATGCATGCAAACCAAGAGATTGCTTCCCTTTCCCAAAGAAGCCTAAAAATGTTGCTTCCTTAAGCAGTGTGTTTTTATGATGTGATCATTTCTATCAGGAAGAGCAGCAAAACCCAATTATGGAAAAAGCTACCGTGCTAAGATTAGGAGTATTATGGTTCACAAGAAATATTTTCAGTTTCAATTTCCTTTAGAATCTGTGCTTTGGGTGTTTACAGTTGTTTATTTTACATTTCTAGGCAACAGAAACCTGCTTTACTCAATGGCAGGGACTAAATTAGGTTGTCCTTCAGTATGACACTCTTAATCCAAAGTTTGTTCTGAACATATTTTAATGACTTTGCATCTAGAAATATTGGTCTGATAATTTGTCTAAGCTCCATTAATACTATTTCTTACAGTTACATTTATTTAAATTAATTTATAGCTGAAACTGCAACTTCACGGTATGTAAACTGTTTCTTAGAAGTCTACTTCTCTTATAATTTACATATATAAATATGAATATCTCATTTCATGACATTGCTCTTGTCTTATTTAGGATCCTGGAAAAAACCCGAATTCAATTAGGAAAGAGCATGTATTATTTTTATTTAACTAGCAGGCCATGGTTTCTAAATTATAGGGAAGTTTATCTGAGATAGACAACTGTCCTATTTACTTCTGTCTTACCTGCAGACCTGATGGACTGCTGTTTGACTTTGTCACCGGTAACTATCAGGTGCAGGGGAGAGGATGTCCTCTAAACTTTGTGTTGCATCCCTAGTTGCTTTCCCAAATTCTGATCCCAGTGTGCAGTGTATAAAAGCAGCCTCTGTCACTCTCCTCCTGCTTGTAGGAGACCTAGAAAAAAAGCTTTGTGAGAGTGTGAGCTGTTAGGCCTCACAAAGCCTGCCCTGTCCTGTCATCATGGTTTCGCTCAATCTCTCATCCCTTTCCCTTTTTGTCCTGAGGATGTGCTGCCCTTCCGTTGTGATTACGTTCCCTTTTTTGTCTCCTGTTTTGCCCCAGGACTCCGATCCTGTTATTATCAGAACTGTGCATGCACTAAAATCGGCTTCCTTACAGAACAAGCGGAATACCAAAGTCTGGAGGGTTCTATGCCCAAGTCTGCTACAAGCCAGTAGTGGTGGCACATGGCAGCACCCTGCATGTCCACCTCCAGGAGCAGCCTCTGCATCTTCAAATTCTTACACCCTCATGCCCTAGCACAGCTGTGTAGTAAGTGTCATGGTATAAAAATATTACTCTGGTAGTCTAGGACGTGGCTTTTCATGTTTGTAGGTTTTACCTGAAAAATACACATACACTCATATGTAATGACTATGTCCTGGTGCCACAAGGGGTACTAGCCTTGGGGAGAGCATCAGAGAGGGTGTTACAGGTTGAAACCAAAGGTTGCTTTGGCCCTGGGCCATGGCTCCAGCATTTTCCACTACAAAGATCTGGCCAAGAAACTGACCCTGTTGGGTGCAAAGTCTGGCACTGTTAACAGTGATGTCTGTGGTCAGGTAGGAAAGAGCAGTGTTCATGCAGGGACCTGTGGGAAGCACATGGGAGATGGGCCTGTGGCTTACACTTAGAGAGCTCATTAACTTCAGCTCTTGTGCTGACTATGAAACTGTAAGTATAACGAGCTGCTGTGATCAGCTGTGCCTTCCCAGAGCATCATCTCATTCCAGATATTGTCCTGTAAGCAGTTCTCACTGTGGCTACCTTTATGTCTGTTCTCAGCTCTGCCAGATAAAGGAATGACAAGAAGTAAGGCGAGAAAAAGTGTCCCAGGTGTATGCTTATGGAAAAGTGTACGAATGAAGGAAGTGCAGGTAGCACTTTGCTTTCAAACCTTCCCAGTCTATAATGCTTTCTCCTGAACTTTCAGCATCTCCCTGGTCAAGCAGCAATTTTCCATGGATGTCTTTCCACAAATTAAGCCAAATGATGTATTTTCTCCAGAGGATGCAGGGTCTGAGCAGCATGGAGACAATTCTAATGTAGCTTCAGGTGCCTCTTCTATAATTGTAATGTTTTTCTTTTTCTAGATGAAGATTAAATTCTAGGTGTCTACTCATTCTGTGTGGGAAATGACATGTTCCCCTGTAGGAATATCTTAAACTGAAACGTGAATTCCTGCTTTCCTTTAAGTGGCTTCCATGTCAATTTGCATTCAGCCTCTGACGGTGCAACACTTCCTATCTGGTTAGAAGTTTAATATGTTTTTCTTTGGCCTCTTCTGTGCTGCTGAACGTTGACTTGCTGTCCCTGCTCTTACACTTTGGTGCACTTGGTTTTGTAAAGGAGTAGCCACAGGCCAAGTGAGGTCAAAACTGTTGCCGCTCCAAATGAAAAAAACCCAGAATTTCAAATCAAGGGGGAAATTAACTTTGCAAGATTTCCTTTGAAAAGCAATGCTGTTTTGCAGTAATAGAAAACAAATCTGTAACTGTTAGGAGTAAGAAAATTATCATTGCAAAGTTCTTAACAAAAGCACTTCTGAAATGTGCATGCATTTGAACTGAGATGCTTAAAGTGTGTTTCAAATTTATCTTCGTTATGGCTCTAAACTTGTAAGATGATGAAAAATAGTATTTCTCTTTTGTAGGAGTGGGTGGTGTTATCTATTAACATAAGTTCGAAGTCACACAGTAACATTTAAAGTCTATTTATAAGCGAAAGACTAACAAGCAGATGAGTGAATATAGGTCAGAGAGGGGAATTAAAGAGAATGGGAATAATAACGCCTCTGGCTACATGGGCTGGTAAGACGCCACTGCTACCAGGGAAAAGAGGATCAGAAAAATAACCTGGTGTCTAAGTAAACTGTGGGTTCTTGCAGCAGAACAAAAATACCAAACATTATGACTGTGATTTACTGTGCCGTGGACTCCCTGAGAAGCTTTGTGTTTCATCCCCGAGGCAGGCATAAGGTACTTATTATTCAAATAGCTAGCACTTATTCTTGATAATACTTCCAAGGCGTACCTGACTGAACTGTAAAAAGCCCATCTGGTCAAGTGCTGTTTTAATATGCACAGGCGCTGGCTTGCAAACCACTGTAGATTGTTTTCATAAACTACAATTTAACTGTCAAGATTTAATTAAGAAATACATCCGAGCCTTTGGAACAAACAGGACAGTCAGGGGTGTTGGAGAAATGGGCTGTGCACCGTGGCAGGGGCTTAAGCATTCCTACACTGACAGGGTCGTCTTCCGAGCAGTGAACAGGGGCAGGATAGCTAAAAAAACCCACCCCAAACCAAAGACACCAAACCCAAAGGCAGCCACCTTACGTATAATGCATGTGATAGTTTTACATCGTTCCTATCATCGTCAGTTACACTTTGTAGTTGGTTTTTGACTGTATCAACCTGTGCATTGCTGTCTTGAAAATCCCGGGAAAAGGCCACGTTTTATGGCACTATAAAACCATCACTTGCCCATACGCTTTCCTGCTGTTACGTGGAGGTTACTACATTCCTTTGAAAATACATAGCAGGTTTAATCTGACACAGGACTTGTTTTCCCCCTGTGCAAGCAAGGTGTCTGACGTGCAGCAGGAGACACAAGAGAGTGTTTATTTTTAAATTGTAATGATTTAATATACATATACATGTAAGTATTATTTTTTAAAAATATATACTAAAATTAACATGAATGTCAATTTTAAATAAAATTTGGAAATAGTGAAGCTTAAAGGATAGCTTGGACATTCATGGACATAAACTGAAAAAAATTAAGAAATGTTTCCACAGCAAACCTCATGTGTCAAAACTAATCACTACTTACTGTATTATTTCTGAGTGTAATAAGTAGGGTACATTACCCATTTCAGTGTTAGAAAGCTGATTTTAGCTGTCAAAGGGTTGGAGTCAAAGACCTACAGAAGAATATCTTCCCTGAGTGAAATCTGAAGGGACATTTTGATTTGTTTCTGTTCCAGTACTTCTGAATAAATAGTTTTGAAGCAAATCAAGTAATGAATTCATATGAGTGCTGGTCTTCAGATTTTGTCCTTAGTATTCGAGAAGCTTGCTTAAAACCCCCAAAACTTTCCTAAATATAACCAAATAAGGGTTTTTTTCAGTGATAATATGCCTGTGTGAAGTTAGACTCAGCAAGAGTTTTCAGAATTCAAGTTCCCTTACGTAAAATCCATATAGTTGTCACAGACTTATTTAAAATTTTAAATATATCTTTTATGTATATTTTTCAGGGCTGTAGCTGTATTGGCTGGTCCCAGATGTTTATCACATGGGGAGAAGAATCCTAAATTCAGATAAAGTTTATGAATTTTAATTGCCCCTGCTAAAGTGATTACCTGAAGGCAAGACATTTAATTTAGAACTGTTTAGAGATGAACTGTGCAAGCAAAATCCTCTGCTTTTTTTCTGTCAATATAATGCATATTCAGATTGAGGCCCAAAGTAATAAATCCTTCCTTTCGCTATGCAAGATAAATTACAGAGAAATTCCACTGGAAGTAGTGGAAGTACCTGCAAGCATGTTTTTAATAACAATGGACATGCCCTATTACAGAATTCATGAGACACCAGCTATGAAGTTATTAAAATTTCAGTATTCATTGCCACAGGATGCTGAAGCAGTCAACAATAAAAATAGATTGAAAATGGATGGTGGAAAGTCATGGATAAAGGTCCAACACTGTTCTTGAACATGACGACTCTTCCTGAGATGGATGTTGAGCTGTTTTGAGTAGGACTGACCTGATGTGACCATGTTTAGGGGCTGTGACAGAAGTCTGACCCAGTACCAGCATGCTTTTCTTGCACCTCGTGGCAAAGAACCTGTGTAGTGACACAGAAGATCTTATTTTTGTTGGTTCATGGTTGTGAAATGTAAAGGACTTAACAGGGACAATATTCTGGTTAGTGTCGTGGGATGCCTGTAGTCAAGTTGGAAAGCCTTTGCCAGATGGTTACTTGACTGAAAGAGTCCTCCTAGCCCTGGAGAACCAGGCTGAAAAGTTTTCGTCTCTTTCATGGATTTATTGTGCAACAAACAAATGGCTTTGTGATGATGAAAGACTGAATCCAGCAGTGTTGTCTTAATTGTGGAAGTGAGTAGCACCGACATAGGTGAGAACTGAAGTGTCACCTGCAACTTGTAACTGCACAACTGTGATGACTCTAGCAGCTGCCCATTTAGCAATGGTTTCTGTGCTGTGGTTAGCCAGAGGCCTCGCTCATTTCCACTCATCAGCATCACCTTTTGTTTCACTTGCTTCTGCTTTAAGCTTTGCCTTTCTTCAGCTGAGAGTCAGCGAGAGCTCTGCTGCACCAGAGCTCCTACCACACGGAGGTATAAAAGCCCTCATGCAGTGTGAGTCGGTCTGTGTGTGTGTCTCACGAGTGATTAACTGAAAGTGGGATACAGGAGTTGCCAAGTTAGCCTGGCACTTCAAAGTACAAAAAGCCTCTGGTTATGTTGATTTCCTTCAGTTTTCTTCTATATGGCTTGAGTTTTCATAAGTAGATCCTGACATAAGCTCGGGAAAGTGGATACTTCCCTGTTTTCCAGAAAACGATACCTTTCCCTTCTGTAGGTCAAACTACTGAGCACTGCCACTAGCTCTTCCCGAAACACCTGAGATACCAAGAAATGTTCTCCCAACATTTTGCAGATCAGAAGGCTGAATCGTTTGAAACAGGTTCGGCTATGCTCTGTGGCTCTGCTAGGATTGCACCTGCGTGTTTACAACAGAAGTGACTGCAATCCAGCCAGATCTGGCAACAGCAGCAGCAAGTCACCAAGCCTCCAAACTCAAACTCCCCTTTGGCCTTGGCTGCCTCTACTGGAAGCTGTGAACAAAATGCAGAGTGCAGGGTTCCTTCAAATCTGTGTGAAGTTTTTTCTCTTCTATTTTGGGGTGCGGGGGGTTTGGTTGGTTGGTTGGTTTTGTTGGTTTGGGTTTGTTTTTTTTTCTCTTCCCCCTGCTGCTTTCCATTAAGGAAAGCACCTGATCTGCCATTCTTGCCAGAAAAATGCTGGTTTTATCTCCTCACGATAGCCTTTCAGAATCTATGCAGGATAGTGCATACGCAAGGACTACTGTTTGATTTTCTCCACAGACAGCTTGCTAGGAACTTGCAAGAACTTCACCTTTCCTATGCATCCCATCTATCTCTGGTCAGTCTGTCATCATCGTTGGAAAAAACATTTAAAACTATTATGCTGGAAGGATAGGGGAAAGCTGGGAAGGTCAGAAAACAGGTGTCAAACTGGGAGCCCTGGTCCCTGTCACGCTGTGGCCCGGGGTCTGAAGTGAGGCAAAGGAGAGAAACCACACAAACAGGGGCAGGGACTTGGCATGCGTGATTTTAACCATGGCTGTCATGCCTGCATCTGCTAAAGATTGCTGGTGCTGCGATGTAATGCAGATGTGGGCTAAAAGCGTAGCTGGTGGTCAGCAGGAACGACTGTGCTGCCCCACCTGCTTTTCAGACCAACGTGAGGTTGTTCTTACGCTGCTGCCAAAGGGTTTGAAGCAATGCTTAATCAGCTTCAAGTAAGTTATGTACAATACAAGGACAGTTGGGTGCAGGAACATATATATATATACACAGTATATATAGGATAAAACAGTTGCTTGCAAGTTTACAACCAAAGGTGCGTTTGATGGAAGGCAGATGTAAGCTCTTAAATCCCTATGCATGCAGACCTGGATTGCCTGGCGTACCTTCCGTTTCTGAAGGACTTTGTTTAAGCTGTTGCAATTTGTCTAGCTGAGCAGGACCACAATTATTTCCCAGCCCAGTTTTACCCTGACCTTCGTTTTGCCTGTTTATACCGAAAGCTCTTTAGCAAAAGGATCGCTTACTACTGCGTGCTTGTTCAGTACAAGATGGGTTTCTGAGCACAACTGCAATAACACAATTGGGAACAATATTACCACTCCAGGATAATTCTATACAACGCAGTGGATAGACCTTCACGTTCACGCTTTTGTACCTCGGATACAGTTGCGGCTTATGCAGTGCAGCAATTAATAAAGCTACTGGCTACTGTCCCTGAGTTACAGGCGGTGTGCCGAGGGGCCAATCCTGTGTACAACCTGCAGCCTTCGAGTTGTGCAACTCTTTTATTCTTTTGAAACAGAAATCACGTGTCGAAACTTCTTCACTGAAATGGTTATCAGCCATTGGAACAGGCTGCCCAGGGAGGTGGTTGCATTACCATCCCTGGATGTATTTAAAAGACTGGTAGATGAGGTGCTTAGGGGTGTGGTTTAGTACAGGATGGCTGGACTTGATGATCTCAAAGGTCTTTTCCAACATAGTGATTCTGTGAAGGCTGGGGCTTACATTTGTGTGTCTTAAAAGCAGCAAGGGAGAAAGATAAGAAACAGCAACATCCCTGCACTTGTGAGCAAGAGCAGCAAAACTGTCAGGTATTGCCCTTTCTTCTTATGGATGAGTTTGAAATCCATCTTCCTGAGCAGCATCTCAGTATCTGGCAATCAGAGTTGTTGCCAAATGGTCGTGTTTTGTTATTTTAAATGCCTGCCTGAACCCACCCCAGTTTTTTCAGCTGCTGCCTTATTTATAGTATCAGATCAGCGCAGTAACTGCTGGTTAAATAGAAACCAGACTTCTAAACTCTAGAAATCATCTTATGGAGACAATGATCAAGGTGACTGAAGTCAGGAAGCTCAAATGTGGGTTTAATGTCTCCTCCTCGTCATCAAATATGTCATTTTTGTATTTTGGTAAGTTGCAATAACAAAATGTAAACCACTTAATGATGCCATATGTCTTACTATTAATTATATTATGAGCAGGCATTCTGTAATTCTCCTCCCCCACCTTTCTACCCTGCTGCTAGTGTTTTAGATACAGTTAGAGGGATAGTATGTGTTTTTGTCCAGCTTAGCAGTATACATATTTGCAATTTTAAAACAAATCCTGTTCCAATGTGAAGGAAAATACTGTACTCTTAACTGACCTTAAAGAACAGGACATTTGCTTGCCTGGTCAAGTAAATACAAATTCCCTTGGTGATCTTAACCAGTACAGAATGACATCTATGTTTCCAGCTTGGTGCAGGCATAGGGAGAGACCTGATTAGGACTGACTGAATATTTCCATTCCAAAATGCTGTTGTTTTCTTTACTCTTCTCTAGTCTCTACTCTCACCTTAACCAACTGGTTGATATTTTCACTTTGCCTTGGGTTATATTTCTTAAGAGCAGGAAAAGAAGGAAGAACCATTTCCAGGAAATATATGTTAGAAAATTTCCCATGTGCCATTTTCCCAGAGGCAGATGTAGAAAAGTTGTCATTTTACCAAAGTAAAATGTCAGTGAATATTTTTCTTGATCAAGAAATTCTAGCAGACTTTTATGACCTTGACATGGGATAGCCTTGCTGGTGAAACTTGTGGCCTTGACATCTTTGTGAAAACTCAATTACATTTGAGTTACTGAAAGAAAATAATCACAATGTGCACAGGCTTAGTACAGACATTATAGATTTTTTGACAACTAAATTCTGCAAAAAATACCAGTACTAAGTTCCTGTTTACTCATAGGAAAAATACAATTTTTATCCCAGCTTCAGACCACTGATGGTCTCTTAGGTGCTCTATCGTCTCTAGCATGTCAGCAGTGTGACTCTGAAGCATCCTCCTTTGTCAAACAACTCTTTATTAGCAGATTGATCTTTGCAAGCTGCTCTGGGTTACAGCCATATCAAGAAATCCTGTATTTAGAATAAGTAACATTTTCAGTTGGCTGCCTTGCATTTTCCCTCTATAGAGAAATTGATCTTTCTTTCCAAGAACCTGAAACATCCCAGGGGAAAAATATCTAAGTTAAAAACCAACTCGGTCTTTCAGGAAAACACTTACATACAAGCCTTGCTTTTTATGGTTTATAACCCTTGGCTGTCATGAGAGAGAGACCTTTTTAATAAGTCTGCAGCAAGGACTCTTAAAGTATGTAACAGCTATCACCCAGAAGAACCCATGGAAATTGCTACTTCCCAAAGTAAAACAATGATTTTTCTTGAAGAGATCATGCTACCTGTTCCCATGTGCTGGGGAGATTGCAAAAGATACTTGCTTATGTTGATTTACTCTGTGAATTTAAACTTTTTTTTTTTTTGACTTCACTATGTTTCTGGTAAACTGCTGTTCTTCCCGGAGTTACCCACTCCTACTCTGTGAGAAAGTTTCGTGTTTTATCTAAAGGAAAATGAAACTCCAGTTTTGTATGTTTTCTAACTGTCAGTGGGATCCATCTCCCCCTGCTTTTAGGTGTCTCCCCAAGGTAAGAGCAGCATGATGCTTTTATCTGTGTTAGAAAGATACCCTTTGGCACTCTTTATGGGCATAGGGGTGAAGTAGATGTTGAGGTGGGATTGCGCTGACCTGTTTAAACTGGATGACTCATACCTTACAAGTGGCTCTTTCTGTCCATTACTGCAAAAGGAAGATGGGTTCAGGTACAGATGTCTATCTGGTCAGATTAATCCTCCCCTGAAATTGCAGATATGAAGTGTTTAAGCCTTGACTAAGAACAATAAAGGATGTATGAAAACTTTCTGCTGGGAAATTTGTGTCATTCGTTAGTCAGCAGGAATAGATTGTAAGAGAGTGTTGCCCTGATTTTTCATATCTTAAGATTCCCACATTTTGGTAAGGGAAAAAAGATGTCTCTTCTCTGAAGTAGGTTGCAGTGCAACAGAAAAAAATCTTTATTACTCTATCTTATGCACTGAATAAAATCCCAAATTTGAGTGTTTATCTGCTGAGCCTTTCAAAAGGGAATCTGCTGAGCTTTGCTGTACCAACCCTATTGGCAATAACGGAGCTTAGTTTAATTCAACTAAACAGGCTTAGGTGATGACAATCCATGTTCAAAATAGGACACAACCTCATCAAACATATTGTAGTTACCGTCATTTTTAGGAACACATTTTAAAAGTCTGAACAATTCTCTCCCCAGTTATTATAAATGTATGTATTTTACTGAAGTAGCAGTAACTTGCCTTCCCTTAGCTCAAGTGGAAATGATCCTATTCATTTGTAGCTAAAATTGTCCTCCCCAGAGTACGCTGACTTCAGTCGAATTACAACTTGCATGATTTCGGCTGATAGACTCTCCTGCAGCTATAACCTAAAGAGGTAACATATTTCTTGCAATACACGATAAAAGAAGTGCTCGGCAAAGGTCAGCTTTTCAGATGTCTTGTAGAAATGTCATTAAGTACAGTCTTCTGATAGGTCCTCTTCTTCTGCCTCAGTGTCTGTACCAATTGTCTGGAATTTCTGATTGAAGTGCAGCATCTCTGTGACTTTGTTAACTTCCAGTTAGAAGGTTCTTTTATAATTAAAATAACCTCAAAGTCAAACGTAGCAGGTAGGAATTTTGATAAAACTCTTTGAATGGACTCTATTGTATGAAAGTAAAACAGTTTTTACTTTATAAGTCCTTCTGAATGTAGCTAAGGCTGATAAGACTTTAGTGAATGGCAGGGAAAGTCCTAAATATTGGAACAAATATTTGAATAAAAAGCCCTCCTAAAGCTATTATTTTATATTAATGGGAATAAATACTGTGATGAAAGGAAACCCTTCCGCAAGCAAAGCCTACCTGCATTTGTTTCCCATTTTAAATCCTAATGTACCATGATGACTCCTGGTTAAGTTGCCAAAAGACTAGGTCAGTGCATGTTAAAAGAGTGAAGGTACAGAGGTCAGAGAAGAAACCAAACAGCCAAGAAGTTGTAATGAACTCTAGTTCAGTGCTGGGGGGAAAAATATGTACCAACCAGCATTGTTGCTGCCTACAGACTCCAGAAAATGTTTTAGTTGAGTTAGGGAAATGCTAATATGTATGTGGTGACTTTCTGTATGACATCTTTATAGGTAGCTTTCACCTGACAGACTGCTGTAAAAACAAAAAGATGGCCAGCAGGCAAGTAATAGCAATCAAATACAAAAATCAGTAAAAAAACCCCAGCTGTATATTAGATCTGAATCAGCTCCACAGTGAGATGATAAGCTTTTGTCCCTGTCTTGCTGGAGGTGCTTGTACGGGGAAGCTTAGTACTTGATGACCTGGAGGTTTCAGAGCATACTTGCTCTCTCTACATGGGCAGCGATATGTGAACTTGATAGGCTGGCACTTAAAAGCTGTGTTATATTCCCCTCTGGGAAGGACTAAGGTACCAGAGAATCTTCTTACACGTGTTAGAAGAACCGGTGAGTTCAAATGATTTTCTGACTTCATACACCTTCAGGATGCATTATCCCTCATCCCAGCCTTACAGAGGTCACTGCAATGTCTGTGGCATCACAGAGATTGCTGGATTGAGGTGGCTGCCAGGAGACTGAGCAGTAAAGAACATGCCAGCTCTGAAGAGCTAAGGCTTGAGTTACATGGACTATCCTCAGGTGAGGTGCAGAGGTAGTCCTACCGTGTGGGCTTGTTGGTCAGCAGGAGCCTACAGGGCACTGTAATCACTATCTCGTAAACTCCAGAATTTGCAGTAAAGTACAGTCAGTTGTGTTTATTGAGCTAAGGGAAAAAAGGCTGCAAGACCCAAGCCTAAAAGTAAACTTAAATATAATTTGGGCAGCTTAGTGTCTGACTAACCAGGGGTTGGACCTGATGATCCTTTGAGGTCACTTCTAACCCCTATGATTCTCTGTGACATATGACCAAGTGAAGGCATTATTTAGCATGCGTTCTAATGGACTGCCCCTCGTCTATATGATATTGAGCACCCTGGATGATCACACAGGGGAAAAAACCAAAAGAAGTTTGGAGCATATTCAAGGATAAATAGGTGGTGAATATTTACATGGGTTACAAAAGAGGAAGTGGTGTAATATAAGCCTATCCGATGTTGAGAGTCACTAGAGCTTAATACATTTGGGAAAAAGATACAAGAATAATTTGTCCTTTTGGAATACTGCTGCTGTAATGTATTCCAAGGACAGAGACTTCACAAGCTTGCTGCTGTCCACTGAAGTAGCTTCAGTCATGACCTTATTGGGGTATAAGACATATATGGGTAGTCTACAAATATGCTGGTAATTTAAATGATAAATGCTGATAAGCACTTTTCTCCTCTGTGCCTAAGTTTCACTCAAAGTCTTCCATTAAAATATATAATTGAGTATCTGGACAGTTGCATTTTGATTTGCATCTGTTGCCAAAATAATATATCTCTCAGATAAACCTTTCATGCATTACTTTTAATAATAATGTTTTAAGTTAAAAGACTGCTTCCATCAGAATAATGAAACAAGATAGCCAAGAAAATAGCTATGTGTCTGAGCACAGAAATTCATTAAAGTAAGAGAAATCCATGAAACAGTGATGATAATGAGAAAAGTATTGAGCTTCAGAGTTGAAAATACTGAAAGCAGAGACTGCATTTAGGGCTTGCTGCATGGGAGGGGGCTGTTTTCACCTTTCAGAGTTCTTTGTTTCTTTTTTGTAAAATTCTGAGAAATCAAGAAAATTTTGGGCAACTTTTCCATTGCCATAGGTGTACGGGATTTTACTAGCACAAAAACTGTACCTGATAGTGCTATGAGGAACAATCCTTTATTTTACATATTTAAGTAGTAGAGTTAATGATCTCCCCTCTTCCAATAAGTAGAATTATCTAATAATGACAAACACCACAGCTTGAAGACAGCAATTCAGTGTAATCAAATACTCTGCTTTCTACTTTCCCTCCTGGTCTCTATTTAAGTTGAAGAGACTGTGTGCATTAACTATATTTATCTTAGAAATAAGTTGTCCTTATAAAGCCTCTTTTAAAAAGAAATATTTGAAAAGATGATATTTCCCTCATTAAAACATTTTATACCTTCCGCGGGGTATAAGGCACTGGCGGAGCAAGCGCTAATGAGACGTGCGCTGGCCTTTCATTTTGCCTTCCCTTTCCCTCGTTTGCTGACACAATCTCTTCAGCAAGTCAAGGCAGTATAAAGCCAAGAGTGGCACTAACGTGGCTGCAGTGCCTGCCTGATGCTTCTCTACATCCCTGGCTGTCTGCAGAGCCGTAGGGCTGCTCTTGACAGGCTGTGGGAAGTCAGGAATACAGAGAAGGTTTACAGGAGAAGCTGGTGCTCTGTGTATATCCAACTTGAGACAAGTCTTATAAATCTGATGTCTGGCTTCATCAACTCCTGTGACTATGTAAAGACAAAAGGTTCTTCCTGGGACAGAGCAGCCCTTCGCTGCTGGAGCACAGATGGTACGAAAGTGCTTTATATGACACAAGCGGTTACAAAACATTCGGTGCGCTAACGTGTGCTGTCAAGACCTGTTTTCTTTAAGCTGCCAGTCTGTCATTGTCTTTTGGAGATGAGCGTGCAGCCAGCAAACCCATTTCCATTAAAAAAAAAAAAGGCAAAGAAAGAAGCCCTGTTTATATTTCCCTTCCATTTTCTCCTACCAGGTAATTTCTCTCTATAATGTCACCTCAGGTATTATAGTGGAATTAATGAATAGCCAACATTTCTCTTGTACTAGATACAAAGATTAAATGGTAGGAAAGTAGGTAGGTTTTAAAAATGGTAAGAGAAAAGCAAAGAGAAACATTCCCACTGATTGTTCCCTGCACTGAAATCTGCCAAACCTCCCAGGTATAGTATAAAACTCCCCCTTTTCTGTCTTACGGGCAGAGATGTGCTGAGAGGCATTAGCCCCCTTCCTGCAGTTGATTCAGACACTGCTAGCTTTCATGGGCCAACACAGTATGGACCAGAGCATGCACTTCATGCAGTCTAGCACACAACTCACAGGCTAAAACTCTGTTAGAAACAAAAAGCATCATCTGCCTTGCTGTTTTTGAAGCCTTGACACGTATTCTGCCACGCTACGTGAGTCTCATTGCAGATATACAATGAGTTTCTCCCGATTTACAATGTATTCTTTAATCCCCTCTTTACAAGCTAAAGTAGGCAGCTGTGGGGTGAGATCACAGATAGAAGAGCTCCCTTTCAGCACATACCTCTCTTACCCGGTTCATTCATCCTCTGATTTGGCTGTTGGAAGAATTCCTGGCCAAGATAAAATCCAACTTGGAAGTAAAATCGTGCAAGTTTGGGAACTTGGTCTTTCTGTATGTGTTCTTCATGGCAGAAGGAAAGGCTTGTAAAGACTGAAACTGGCCTGTATTCTGAGCAATTTTTCACTAAAATTTGTATGCTTCATAAAGATAGCATGAGGGGTAATGATTGTATGAGCAGTAATGGCTATAAACTGGAAAAGGGCAGATTTAGATTAGCTATTAGGAAGAAGTTTTTCTCTCCTCAGTGGTGAGGCCCTGGCACAATCTGCCCAGAGCAGCTGTGGCTGTCCCCTCCCTGGCAGTGTTCAAGGCCAGGTTGGATGGGGCTTTGGGCACCCTGGTGTAGAGGAGGGTGTCCCTGCCCATGGCAGGGGGCTGGAACTAGATGATTTTTGAGGTCACTTCCAACCCAAACCATTCAGTGATTCTATAAGATTACCATGAAACAATAGCACAACTTTATTTTCATCAATTTTGCAGTTACCCAGTGACATTTTTTAATTGTTCTGTTATTACAAGCAGAGCAACCTTGTCCTTGCCTCTCCCAGTGTAAGCAAAAATTTTAAAGTGCACCTTACCATATCTTTCAGACAGGCTGGGGACACAATCTTGAGGTGGTAGAACTCTGAACTGGGTGGATATATGTGAGGGTAAGGAGCACTGAACATATGAAAACATCAGCCTTGAGGGGCTGTTTGTAATGGGATTAAATACCCCAGAAAGAATGTCTTTGGATGTTGAACGGTGCCACATTTCTCTACTCCCATGAGCAATTTTCAGGTTGGCTCATGAACAATCATACTTAATCTGCATTTGCTTAGGCAATTGACTGCTGAATATTTTAATTTGCTTCTTGTTACTTTATTATCCAGATGTCTCAATATTAAATGACAATTTTGTCTCCTGATACTATTGCAGGAAGTTTTACCCTCCTGTTTTTAAATATTTTTGTATTCAAGCCTGTTTTAAGTGCCTTATGAAATGTTGTCATTAAGCTGTTGTACTTGAATCACTATGGGAAACAAGGATGTGAGGATTTTATCTTTGTTGTTAAAAATCTACAATTATGTGCTGTGGGAAAAGTCACTTTGCAAAACTGCACATGGCAAAACCAGAAATAAAAGCAAGCATGCAGTAGCATGAAATGACCGCAGGGTGACCAAAAAAGTGAGAAAAATCTCACAAAATATCTTTGTGATGAGCTAACATCAAAAGATTTCAGGTTTAGCTAGGCACAGAGAAATTTGGTTAAGCAAAGTGCTGCTGTGCTTTTCGTCTTCAAAATATCTTACAAAGGTGAAGTCTTTAAAATACATCTGTGCAATGAAGCATTATATTGCCACCGTTGTTTTTTTCCCCTTAGTTGAAGTGGATGTTGAGTTTTTAAACGTCCAAGGCTGCAGAGAGGATTGGTCAGATCTAGGACTGCAGACTAAGCTTCTCCTGCAGTGGCTGACCTTCATAGACTGTGCTGGACATTCTTCATTTATTCAGCCATCCCTCCCTCAGCCACTGCACTCCTTTTATCAAACCAATTGTCCTTTTTGACATCTCTTCCCTGGTAGGTCTGCAGCTTTCCATTGCGTTGTGTACTCAGATTGACCAGTTAAGGCTGCAGTAACCCTCTAGGCCAACTCTCACCTGGATACATCCGCCTCCTCTACTACTCTAGGCTGTTCACAGTGCAGACTTTCCTCTTCTCCTGCAGTACTTTACAGAAAGGTCAGTCTTGCAGAGCTCAGCAAAACTCTCTGTTAAATGTGCCTTGCAGAACCCCTTTGGAACACCCAACTAAATGGATGTGATCATCTTGAAATTAGGTATAACACAAAACCACACATAAAGTCTCTTTATGTGAGGGTGAAAAGAAACTCACCATCTCCTGTGTTTGGAATAGGTTTGGAAAAGTTGCGTCTGTGCCAGAAAGCCTGGGGATTGGACTGGAAGTAGGTATTAAATCTCCTTTAGCAACTCTGGATACTACCAAAAACCTGTAAGAAATCCAAAAATCATCAATATAGAACGTGCATGTGACAATGAAAGTGTCCTGGCTTCGGCAAGGGTAGAGTTAGTTTTCTTCCGAGCAGCTGGTTAGTGCTGTGGATGGGATTTGGGATGAGAATAATGTTGATAACACACTGATGGTTTTTGTTGTTACCAAGCAGTCAACGATTTTTCAGCTTCTCACACTGCCCTGCCAGTGAGAAGGTGGGGGCACCTGGGAAACTGGGAGGAGACATAGACAGGACGGCTGACCCAAGCTGATCTAAAGGATATTCAATTCCATATGATGCCATGCTCAGTATAGAACTGGGAGTGGGTGGCTGGGGTAGCTCAGGAACTACCTAAACATCAGCTTTGGTTGCTGATAAATTGTGCTGTTCATCGTGTTTCATATATTTTATTATTGTTATTACTATCATGATCTTCCTTTTCTGTCCTATTAAACTGTCTTTATCTCAAACCACAAGTCTTACATTGTTTTCCTTTCAATTCTCTCTCCCATCCCACTGGGGAGGGAGTGAGTGAACGGCTGTGTGGTTGTTTTAGCTGCCGGTTAGGTTAAACCATGACAGAAAGCTCTCTATTTTAGGCGGAAGAAAATGATCTTCCAGGTCTAAACCATAATTTTCAGGATCTCTTCAGCTAACTAGGGGTGATTCTTTAAAAGCTTAGAGGCCATTGTCAGGAACACCCTGCAGAGTTCATATAAGAGCATAGCTGGTAATGTCTGAAATTCTTTATAATGGGCTAATGACCAGCAAAAACCTTGCAGGCTTTGACACTCCAGAAACTGACTCCTTGTGAGTAGTTCAAGAAATTGAAGGAAAAAAAAAAAGGACCTGGAGTTTTCTGAAGATAAATGGTCAGTAAAAGGGAAAGGAGGAAGCCTGTGCTGCTTAGCAAAGTCAGTAGCTTTAGTGTTTCTCATGCTATTAGCACTCACGTACATCTCTCAGGTGCTAACAGTCAACTTCTATTGACTGCAGTGGGAGCCCAGGGCACTTGGCATTTTTCAGCATTACCTCATGTTATTAAATAGAGGACATAAATGTGCCAGAGTATGTGCTCTTTAAACTTCAAGGCATTGTTTCTTGCTTTATTAAAATATTAAAGATTTTCTCCCCTGTTAGCACTGTCTCACAGTAGGCAGCTACCTGAAAAAGCAATGTACCTCAACAGTGTGCGCTGTGAAAAGCAGAGACACAGCATTCTACCAAGAACAGGCTGATTTAATTTTAAATGCATATGCCTTAAATGGCTAATGTGCTTAGAATGTAGAAAATCAGATATTAAAGGCAGTTCTTGTCTCAAAGCAGAAGAGCAGTTGGTAAGAAAAATTAACAAAAACAAGTCAAAGTGACAAAAGAAATTAGGAAAGATTATTGATTTGCTGGAAAAAATAATAACTAATAATTTTTCACACATTGTCAAATATCCAAGGTATCATTTTACTAACATTTGACTATGACTTCATACCAGATGAGTTCTTACAGCTCAAAGCTGCCTGGAGCAGGTTTTGAGGATGGTCACAGACCTATTTCTTCTGTCATCTACTTGACATTTTGGCCTATGGCCTAAGCTAGGGCTCTCAGTGATGCGGTTCCTTCAGGTTGTCAGTGCAGTTCTGGGAAGTCCAGATTTCCTTATTGCTAGAGGGATGTACCCAGCAAATCATGAGTTATCAGTCCTGTATGTGTTGAACAAATCTGGAAAAGTAAAAGCTGTTGGTAATTTGTACCCAGGCTACTGGTAGACGTAAGACTTATGTCTTCCAAAAGTGCATCTCCAGTTTAGTACAGAGCATTAACCTTCAAAATGTAACTTATTGGCAGTGATAGTAGAGTTTGAATAATAAATGAGTTCCCATGCTCTCTCTTCCTCTGCTGTCCTTCGCAAGGCAGACGTCTATCTCTAGGCAAGGCCAGGAAGGACAGAAGGTAGAGTGGCCAGCATGACCTACTACAGGCATATGCAGCACTCAAGGTATGAGTAATGATGTACTTAGCTGTATCTCATTAAGCACCCAGTGGATGTTCAGCAACAACTGATGAAGGCAGAGGCAGAGTAGCCCTGTCTGGTTTTGCTTGGAAGTTGTTAGCAGAACCATTGTCCGCATCCTCGTCCCTCAACCTGCTCCATTGGATGTGGCAAAACTGTGTTCTGTATGAGCATGTAAGAGTGCGTGGGAACTAGAATAATCTTAGGGTGGTCTTAAAACACTCAAAAGGATTTCTGTTTTACTGGGTGGAGGAAGGGAAAGATGGCTTTATTTCCTGTTTGGGATCTTGTATGCTTGGTTTTATTCCAAGGTAAGAAATGGTAGGTATCAGAATGTCTAGGTAGCACCTACACATCTAAGAGATTTTGTTTGGCTTTTCTAGAAAAATAAGAAGGTTCTGTTTCTTATCAAATTCTAGGTCCTTTCAGCATGACTTTCCCCTACACTCTATCCTTTTCCCCTTCCTCCTCTTGTTCCAGCTTCTGCATCTTCAGATTTTCATCTTCCTTATCTCATTTTTGTTTGCAAGAAGCTGGCTCTTTGCACTACGGCCCTTCCTAATTGCATTCCCTTTTTCTCTCCTGGTCCTCTAAGGGAAAAAGGAGTATTTCTGAAATGCGTGTGCTTATGTAGTCAAGAATTTCCTTGTTGGCATGCCATCCAATGGCCTCATTCTTGCCTGAATGGGGAGAGAGTGTCCTCTGAAGTGGACTGGGAAGTCACTATTTGCACCCTTTTATCTAGCTTGGGGTGCTGCCAGGTGTTCCTGCAAGGCAAATTTGCATGCTATCTACAGGTTCTTGTGAAAATCTTACCTAGATGGGAAGGGAGGGTGGATGCTAGAATCCTTATTGATGATACAGCAGCATGGATGTAGCTGTTTTACTTCCTGTAATTTTCAGCTCAATTAAAATCTAAGAACCCTAGACTTAGAGGCTCAGCACAGGAACCCAACAGACATCTCCAAGGAGAATCTTACATAGCCAGAAGGTAAAGTTCATATGGAATTACATTTTCTTTTATCTTTCTGAGAACATCTGAGAAAAATATGTAATGCTCAATCAGCAACTGAGACAGTTTTTAGAATGGTGGTTCCTGTAAAACTGGGAACAGAGAGGAAGACATTACAGAACTGCAGAAATAAGGACTCGTGGAACTACTGATAAGGAATTTACAACCAGGGTAGTCTTTGTCGTGGCAGAATATCTTCAGGCAAAGGAGATATCATTAAATTGCCCAAAATCCTATGAACTGACTGTTTAATAAAGAGAAGCCAAGATTTTAACAGATTAACAGAATCACCTTGTACATAGCAGGACTTAATATTTCTAAACATAAACAAATATCTTTTTACTCTATATTAAATAATTTCACATCTGCTCAAAATCCCAATAATCTCAATGTATGTGTGGCAGCAGCTGCCCTTAGGAAGGTAGTCCAGCAGAAGTAATTCTGGACCTGCTTCCATCTCGGAAGCATATTCATCGCTTCTCAAGCTTCAGAGTTCTCTGGCTTCAAGTCTGAATATTTATTGTGTCAGGCTGGAGTCTGCCAGTAAGCAAAAAGCAGAACTATGAATTCTGTCCCTCCTTTCCTAGCAAAGAGATTGATATTATGAGGTCTTTGGTCTGGTGAAAAACAATGGAGGAAATCTTGCAAAATGTGTGGAATATAAAGGCAAGCTTTTTTGCGGTTAAAAATAGCATCTGTGATAATACCATCACAAGACTAAAAGTGACTTTCTTACTGTGTGGAGAATGCTAAATAAGACTTTTTAAATGGTATCTTATGCCAAGATAACTATAAGTAAAAGCCCCACAGATTTACATGAACCTGACAGCTGATTTAAAAGCTCAACAGGAAGCACCATTTGCTATAATACAGAAGACCTAGGTTCAGAATCACACACAAATTTTTGTCTTCTCAAAAGCCAGCAGGAACTGGAGGTGGAATAAAGAAAATGACAGCCTTTCTGCAAAGGCAAACAGAAATCAATCTGTGCTCTTGAACTGAGTTTCTGCTTCCTGTAGAAGAGGGGTGAGGACTATGAGACAATGCTTCTCAGAATGGCTTGATATCCGTAGTTGGAGGAAAGTTCTGTTTTTCTTTAAATTTACAGTGGCTGTGTTGGATGTGCCAGAAAGTGATGGGTCACTACAGTCCTATAAATCCTGAACACCTATGTAGTATAGCTTTAAAAAAAAAAACCTTAGAAAATACCTTCATTCTAGAAGAAAGAAAAGTCCACAATAATGACAGCACACTGACAGTGCAATAAAGAGGAATTTTGTTATTCTGACTGCAGGGGTTGACAATGACCGGAGGGTAAATGCATAACATAGGAAAAAAGAGCCTATGCTCAAATGTCAAAAACTCCCTGCTGCAAATGAAAGAAAGAGAAATATGCTCAAAACGTGTTTACTCTGTATAGGCATAATAGCAGTAATAAAAAAAAGATAATTTATCTGACCTCAATATGTATTTCTGACCTTGAAGCTGAGGATGCAGCATTGCATGTTATGATCCTTTGAAATGTTCATTGCCATGAAATGAGAAGAAATCTTTGCCATCTAACGGTGAAGAAGGCAGCAGCAAAAATTTAAATGAACAGTAAGTGAAAGGGTTAAATACGTGGGATAGTCTTCTTCGTGAGTAATTTTTGTTGACAGTTTTAAGCTACTGTTCAATTCTAGAAACAAATCTGATTATTATAATTATTTCTTTTATTACCTAAAGAGGATAATATCTACTCACAAGTATGACTACTTCTGTATGAAATTAATTTTGCAGCCATAAATTGCACCCTCAAAAAAGAACTCAATCATACAAAGAAGCAGCACAAATTGAAAGCTCTGTTGTTTGTCTGAAGTTATTTAGTTCGAAACAAAGCCTTCCTAGGTAGTCTGTCTGCTTTTTATTTTTAGTTCTCTCTTCTTTGTTATTGAATGCTTCTGTAAAAAAGGCAGATTTTTGTTTTTTCTTCCTCTGATGTATCCCATGTGAAGTTACAACCTTCTGATAGGTTGTATGAAGAGGATTAGAACATGTCATCGCTAATTGCAGATGAGGATTTAAAGCTGGGATGGGCAGGAGCAGCAGAATGATGATGTTGCTCAACCTGTCTTGATTCAGACTGCATTGATGCTTTTCTTCTACCTCTCCAGGAAGTTAGCCTGGCTTCCACATCTGTCTGCACCTTATGGCAAGGGAAAACTGGGGTCTGTTGAACGCAACGAAAGACTAACTTTTCTGCTGAAAGACTGATTTCTCTATTGTACATTGTTCCTAAAGAGCCATTTCTACCACTAAGTCTACAGAAACTTAGGTGGTTCATAAAAGCCTAAGAGAAGGAGCAGTTGCAAACAGAAATAACTTTTAAACTCTAGAAATGCCGTATTTCAGTTGTGGGATTATCTCTTCCTCTTACATGACTTTATTGTTGTTTTTTCCATTAGAGTGAAAACTTCTGAGTCCTGTCATTATATCTTCACACTTACCATACAAGTGCTTCCTCTAAGTGTGGGAATTGTGATGGTAAGGTACACAGGTCCTGACATCTGCAAAAATTACTGTTACTTAATGTCAACAGTGGGTAGCGGTTTGACTAATAAGCTTGAGGAATTACATAACTTAAGTAGCAATTGAGCCAAGTTATGTCAGCATGCATTTCCCCCCCTTTTGCTTCAGGACGAATCAATTATGAAAGACAAGTCAAAATAATGGACACATGTTTATAGCAATTACGGGTCCCTGGCATTGATTAACCATGACTGAGAGATCTTTCTATCATAAAGGTAAATATTGTATCATAAAGAACCTAAAAGCTCCCATGTGTGGCCAGGGAAGGGCACTTACATTAGCCCTAACATTCTTGGACAGGTGTTAAGTCTAAGGAAATAAGAAAATAAGCAAGGCTAAGTAGTCAGAGAAGTTCTTCACTTCTCTGTATGGATCGTTCCTCAGTAAATTGCGTTAAGTAAAGAAAAGAAGTTAATGTAAATGCCCCTTCATCTGCTTTCAAAACAGGTTCTCTTCTTCCAAAGCCTACTTTCTTCAGGCCTTGCAATGAGGCAAAAAAGTGGCTCAGAAGTTAAAAGAACTGGCAAAACTGAGCCAGAGGGAATTTAATTATCTTCAGATATCTAATGAAAACCACAAGGTTTTGTCACAATTTTCAAGACTTATCTGTCAAGGTTTGACAGATCAGGAAGCAGAAAGGACAGTTTCTTGATTAAGACTGAAAAACAAGGCTTGAACCTAAGTTTCAAGGAGAAAGGATGGGTTTAATTAATAAAGATAAGAAATATGCAGTAAAATTACCTTGATAACCTACCAATAAAGTTGTAACCAGAGTTCCACATCTCTGTCCCTCCCATGCCAAATTTTGGGTTTTCATTTTGGGGCATTAAAACATTTTATCCCGAGTCATTTGGAAAACAACCTGTGATTTAGTTAAGGTAAGAATGAGATGCCTCAGTCTCCTCAGCAGTAAAGGAAAATAACAGTTTCCATTGTGACAGACAGACTTTTTGATGTAACATGCTTGTTCTTGGTCATCTGAACTCATGATGTACATCATGATGTATCTCTGCGAAAGCTGTGTTACTTCAACAACTTAGGGTTTTTTTTGTCATTCGCTCAATCAGAACTCTTCTAGTAAGGAAATGTAGGAAATGACAGAGGATAGAGCCTAGGATTATAAAATCTATATGCTGTTTCTTGGCTGATATAACAGGCAGGCTAAGTATGTTGAATCCCTCACAGCAATATCTTACGTATCAAAAGGGCATATCTTTAAAGCAGGCAGCATTTTAGTCCTATATAATATTCTATATATGTAATATGAGCGATCACAGCTCAAACTTTCCTGAAATGGTGGCTCTGGTTGAATGTGTAGCTGTTGGTGATGCAGGGCTTAATATAGACAAAGTTCTTGCAAAAAGAAAGGAAATCTTCTGTAAACTTTATCAGTGCCTTGGCAACTGATTGAGAGACAGTCAACTTTTTTGTTGGTTCATCTCTACTATCAGAGTTGGGGGTACTGGACACCATTTGTGGCTTCCAGAAATCTGCTCAGTTATTTAACTCCTTTTTTCCTGATGCTGGTGGTGCTGTCCAAGTAGCTTTCGGGGAAGAATTCCCAGGTGGGGCATAGAAATGATGGATATAGCTGGGGTAAGCTGACGGTAGCAATTGTGTTTTTCTTCTAGAGAAGGCAAATAAACAGCCTGGAGAACTAGTTTTTATTATCTTTCACTGGATTGGATTGCTTTCTTTCTAAGTATTTTTTGAACACAAATGGCTTCAGCCAGCCTGGGCATGGAATCTTTCCATCATTGTATGATCTGTTTTTCAGCAATGCTGGGATGGCAGCGGAGCAAACATCGAGCGCTGCTGCCAGGGAGGTGCCGGGAGGAGTATGCGAGCAGGATGGGACTGGAGTGAAAGCTCCCCCTCAGCCAAAGCAATTTCTCATCAGTGTTTCGTCAAGCTTGCAAGAATGTACCAGAAAGAATCACCTCTGCAACTCATACAGCTTGACAGAAAACAGATTTTTGTAAGGGCAGGTACCATTGTAAGAGGAAGGTAAGATATGATTTGGGCCATCTAAGAATCTCAACTTCTACTGAATAATTTAAAAACTGACTGGTGTTTGTGGGGCCCTGGTGAGTGCAGCTCCAAAGGATGCTGCTTGCAGAACTACCTCTTGCAACACATTTATTTAATGGTGATGTGCAGTCAAAGAATTGCTCTCCTTACTGCTAAATTACATTTTGTTTCAGGACTCCAATCTGAAGCTGTATCCAAAAGCTGCAGCAGTTTAGAAAAATTAGCCAGCAGCCTGGCTGAGGTTACATCTCAAGCACATTGTTTTCATATGCAGTGATAAATCACTTTTAAACTTTCTGCATGAAGGTCTTTTTTTGCTGATGTATTTGAGAACATTGTAGAGAGGTTTGTAATTAAATAAGGAAAAAGTAGGACTTCTTTTATGAAGAAATTAATTTTTAATGCCATTGAAATCAGGGAATTTTGAAAATACCGTGCATTGGTTATTTTTTTCTTTGTACCTGAACGCTGCACAAAAGTAATTGCGTTTCTCTCTAAAAGATGGTGAAGTGACAAATAGCCAGCTTGCTTTTATATTGAGGATAGAAAATTTATCAAGTAGAGAGATTGAGTATTTAGGTAAAGATGTCCGGATTTTGCCTGAATTAAAATATAGTTGAGGACAAGCTTTTCAAGGTCTTTTACTTAAATGTTTCACAGTATGATATATTTTTAAAAAAAGATGTGTTAGAGCTCAAAAATCATACAGTTCAGTGTCTAGTACTGTTAGCGGTTGCAATTGCGAAGAGCTTATCTACACAAAGCAGATAAGTAGGCACTTTTTTATTCCAGCATTGGGGAACACGGCGGATAGCTCCACCAAAGACAAGTTCATGGTCACCTGCAAGTACAAAGAACAACATATTTATACAAATTTTTAGCAAACTCATTGTTTAAAATTGCATGGAATCCTTGTTTCTTAATTTGACCTTTGCAATGATTGGCTTTCAACTGCTTCACTTTATCTATACAAAAATCATTGGTTAACTCTGCTGATTGTTTTAAATACAAAGATGGGAGGCTAATGATTAGCATATTTATGTTATTTCCTGGAAGTAATTATCATATGCAAATGTCCCTAACACATGTATAGTTATGTTGAGTGGGGGTCCGCTGGTGGTCCTCGATAGTCTTCCTCACTGTGTCCGCTGATTGAACCCCATCCTTGCGCATGTTCATTTCATCTTTGGCTGATTTTACAAACCCACAGCCAGTTTCTTTTCATATCTATTGATTTGACTCAAGGCCCATATCCAGTACTTACTGTTTTAATTCAAAGTCCATAACGATTCCCATAGTGATCAAGGCACACACTGTCCTAGTTACCTATTCACAGAATCACAGAATCACAGAATTGTAGGGGTTGGAAGGGACCTCGAGAGATCATCGGGTCCAACCCCCCTGCCAAAGCAGGCTCCCTAGCACATATTGCACAGGTCGGTGTCCAGACGGGTCTTGAATATCTCCAGAGAAGGAGACTCCACCACCTCCCTGGGCAGCCTGTCCCAGGGCTCTGTCACCCTCACTGTGTAAAAGTTCTTCCGCATGTTGGTGCAGAACTTCCTGTGCTCCAATTTGCAGCCATTGCCCCTTGTCCTATCTCCGCAGACCACTGAAAAGGGGTTGGCCAATTCCCCCTGCATCCCATACTTAAGATATTTATAAACATTAATTAGGTCCCTCCTCAGTCTTCTTTTCCCCAGGCTGAACAGCCCCAGCTCACTCAGCCTTTCCTCATTCCTAAGGGCCTTAACGAGCTTTATATTCTTGTAGTGTCTATAATTCCCTTAAAATCAAAATCATATTCCAAACTAAAATCATAATAACCTAGTATTTAGTAAGGTGATTATAACAGTGCCAAACATATGAAACGCCCTCCTCTTCCTCATCCGTCTCCAACCCAGGGTGGCCAGCTCAGCATTCTACCTGTTTTCGATTAAAGATGAGGTACAAATCTGATCTGGCATGGTAATTACTATATTCCAGTGTAAGTCACAGACCATTCCTGCTATTATTTATCAGACAAAGCCACTCATCCCCCTAATCTTCAACTACAAGTTGCAAATTCATAATGGCTAGCTTTTTGTTATGAGTAAAACCGACACTATTTCTCCTTCGCTCCAGTTGCTGTGGGCCACCTCACCTCTGGCAGCTGAGATAGCTGCACTATCTGTTCTCCATTCTCTGTGGAAAGATTTTGAATTTTCTAATGCTCTTTTTCACCATGGATCAGAATCCAGATAACTTTTTAGTGTTAAGGATGGTCACTTGCACCTCATCCAGTTTCTCCCTGCTTAAATAAATGTGAGCACACTCAGGGTTGTCAGATCAGTCTCTCTAAAGAAATTTTCTTTTTTTCTTCTTGGAGCAAGTGGGGTACTTGTGTGTGCACACTTGAGCCTATCTTGGCAAATTCCAAGGGAAAGAAAAAAAAAAAGAATGGTAGTCCAATGAGTTTAATAAATGTCTTTTCTGAAGACTTTCCCCACTGTGAAGAAAGCTAGGTTTACTTTATTTTATACAAATCCAGGGACTAATGTGGAACAGAAGTCTACATACAAGCAAAAAACCCCCAAAACAGCCCCCAGTCCCCCAAATTTTTCTCCCAGAGCTGTTTAACGCAGAAAAAAGTTGACAGCACAAAGCTACTCCATTGTGAACTAATGAGTCACTGCCTCCAATCTGTACTTCTTAGGTTCAAGCTGACACATTTGCAGCTGAACTTTTTAGGCTTGCCAGTTCTCTGGAGCAGATGTATAATACAGAAAAGTTGGAAATTTCAGGGTATATCTCATCAATTTACCATGTATAACACCTCTGAGAAACTGAGCATCTAACAACAAGGGAAGAGAAGAGAGGGAAGGAGATAGAGATCAGACTACAAGACCTGCACAATTGCTTTCACCTTGTCAGAAACTTTTAGGACTTAAAAATTGTTAATATTTAAACATCTACCTCGAAGAGGGTACATGCTATAAGTAGTAACAATGGGTTAAAGTCGCTTTTTAAAGGACTAAATCCGTTGGTTAATGGAAAAATCCACAGAATCTGTCACAAAATGGTAGATGTTCTTCAAAGTAGGCAAATACAACACTAATGACATGACATTTCCTGCCATATCTTACTAATGAATAAAACATTAGGTAAGCAAGGAGAGGTCAAAGAAGGACAAGAGGCTTGAAAGAGGTGGAGGAGATAGAGGTAGCAAAGCTACCATAATTAACCATAATTGAAACAGGGTTTTCCAATCCTTTTCAGCACATGGAAAACAAATTTTTCATTGTCAACAGCAACCCTTTCTGTTACAAACAGCAGGAATGTACAGGTAGCAGAAAAATCAGTCTTCAAATTCTGAACATTTTAAACTGGAAAAAATGCAGTTGATTTTAAGTACATAGTGTTCGTGCAGGAGATTAGCCAAATCAATTTTATACTGAAAATGCCCACAGAGCATTTTTTTTGGGAGTAAGAGAATATTTTCTTTTATATTTTTTGTGAGAATTCTATTGTGCTCACTCCTCATAATTTTTCCACTCTTGTTTATAGACAGTCCAAGAATTTGAAGCCAAGACTTGATGCTGCAAAATTTCAGATAAAAGCTGCGAGGTAAGAGGGCACTATGCAGAACATCTCAGGGTTTCATATGCAGGTTCCCACAGAGAAAAAAACATCTGTAAGAAAACTGGATGTATAATGAAAAGGCAAAGAAGTGCTTCATCTCATTAATTTCCTCTCTTAAACCTTAGGCTCAAAACCTCCCTCCACAGCTGCTTACTTGTCAATCAGGAGTAATGCTTCCCGCTCTCAAAAATGCTTCCCTTTCTTCCCCAGCGCTTAAAATAGTTTCCAAAGTTGGAGCATGGTACTACTTAATCCAGAAGTAGCAAGGCCCAACTAAATGTCATTTTATCCTGACTGGAGAGTTAAGGAAGGACTGCAACCCCAGCTAGTCAGGAGGAAAATAGCAGTCTCACCCTTCGCACATCCCCTAAGCAAGGAAACTTAAACAGGAATGATCCTAGGGTTTTAAGACAAGCCCTGTTGTTCGAAGCTTCTTTTAGCCAATGTGGCACCTGTTGAGGCTTGGACACCTGGCTGTGTGTTTCCAGAAACCTGCGACCTGATGGCTGTTGTTGTTGTGTCTCACCTCATGCAATGCAAAGCAGCCCTGACACTGGCCCCTGGGTGGTTCCTGCAAAGACTGGGAATGCTCTGGGACTGCTCCTAGCAAGTGCTGTCGTCTCCATCTCTGACAGCATCTCATCTGCTTATGGGGATTGTAACACAAAGCACAACAGCCAAAATGTGCCCATGGCAGACCTTATTTGTCTAGGAAAGACTGAAGTGAGCCAAGATCCTCCCCTACATTACTGGGCTTGTTTTCAAGCTACTTTGCCAGAGCAAGAGGCACAGCAAAGAGAGCATAGCGATGCAGCGATGGAAGAGTGCTGGACAAAGCAATCCCACTAGACCTCAGCTTAAACATAACCTTCTGGTTATGGAGTATTCTCCAGGACAAGAAGAGTTTGGAAGGAGGATGGTGAAGATGAGACACGGCTTATAACTGGCCATGGACTGCTACATGTGTTGCCGAGGATGTGGTTAATGCAAGTATCAGATTTATGATTTGTGCCTAAAGGAAGTAGTTTTTTTTCCTAAATACCACAGGACCCACATGGACAGGTGAAGGCTAGTGCCTTCACCTGGGAAAGGTTTCTGCAGCTGTCAGAGCTGTGGTTATTACTGGAGACAGCAACACCCCAGGACCTGACCCAAAGATGAGACATGGGAGCGGAAGCCGGGGGGAAGGAGAGTGATTGGTGGGGCAGGGGGGAGGGTGAGGTGGGGAGAGTCACATTTTCTGCCCTGGCTGTTGCACGGGAAGTAAGAGGGAGGACACCAACCCCCTGCACATTGTGACTGCACTGCTGTGGCAGCCAAATGGGATTTATGGGGCTCTGTCACTGTCAGACTTGGAAGCTGAGCATATAACTTGCAATGCCAGCTTAGTACATGCCTATAGCTGCTGCTGATCTGAAGATTTAGACTTATTGCTGGTTGCTGCAGGACCTTTAGGACTTCTGCTGACAAAACCCACTGGCATGTGGGTGCTTTAGGAGGAGGAAGATGTCACTGCACTCTGGTTCAGGCTGCACTGCAGGCAAGGATTACAGCTAAAGAGCTTGGCAACAGGGTTTCAATAATTATGTTTATTTTTGCCTCCTAACAGGCTTGCATGGCAGTTTAAGGAAAGGGTTGATGTTAAAATAGAGCAGCTGGCTCCAGTTATGCAGGAAGGATTGGGAGGAGGGTAGGTACAAGCAGGGGTGAATGCTAGATGGTGCCAGAAAAGGCAGTTCCAAGGGAGGCTACTAGGAGTGGGGAGAGAAAGAATGAGTGGCAGAAGGAAAGGTGAGGGAGAAAAATGTGAGGGAAGATACAAAAGCTAAAGGCAATTTCCTAGGGCTTCTTTTTTCATCGCTGTCCTCCTTCCTGTCTTCTGGGTACACCCAGACTGAAGGTATGACCTGTCAAAAACTGAGCACACAATAAGCTACAGCTTTTCTTTATGTTACAGTAAATTATCTGATGCCTGCTTAAATGACCTGGTCACCCTTAACATCTTGAGATGGCTGCAGCCTCTTTTTCTCCTGTGCTTTTTAACAGAAGACAAGAGAACACATAGCTGACTTTTTTTTTTTTTAGAAGGGACTTTTGTTCTGATCATTTTAGGTAAACAATTTTATATTGTCTGTCTTCAGATCTCTGGATATTGGTCCTCATCATTCACAAGAAGTATCCAGCTACTATAGATAATGAAGGAAATGCATACAGGGCAATTACATCTGTATCATCATATATAATTCTTTATCTAATTCTCTATCTATAGATCATCTATGTTATCTGTATCTATCTGCATATGTTTGAATATAATTGAAGGATTGAAACACCAAAATTAGCCAGTTCTCAATAAAAATGGAGTTGCTTCTGGGCTGAAGTAAAGCAGAAGCAAGGTACTGACTGTGAGGGTGACATGATATTGTATCTTGAAAACTAATTAAGGAAAGAACAGAATTTAAATAACATTTGGATGCAACAGCAGGAAACACAAGGAGCAGGTGTTTAACAAGATTTCTTTTGATTGTTTAACCTCTTCATTAGTGCCAAAAACTCAAACCCTGTCAGACTTTGGCTTTACCTTCTTCCTGTAGTTGTACTTTTGGCTGTTTCATTTGTCTCTTGGGATATGGTTCTCAGTCACTAAATACTTTTGATCTCCATGGTATGTGTAGCTTTCTCTTCAGGAGTCAATCAGATTATGTGGCTGTGAATAAGGCCCAGCATTTGCTATGCTGCTCTGCAGGTTCACTGCAGCATCCACGGGAGAGATCTCCTTACGAAACTGGATGAAATCTGTCGCCTGTGACCTAGAAACCAGGCAAGGCTTTTCTTTGTGATCATTGTAAAATATGAACACATAAATAAGTGTTTTTCAATACTTTAGGTATTGTCGTGGCATAGAGGGCTATCTGTTGATAGGTGTCTCACTGCTGACACCCTGCAGAGTAACCGGGACTACATAATACTGAAGTGGCTTTACATCTATGAAGAAGTTCCTGGTTTAAATGACCTTTAGCAAAGAGCTTTCTCTCTCACCCATTTATATTCTGTTTCACACTCCTTCCTGAATTTAGCAAGTGAAAAGAAACTGAGGTGTCATCAAATTTAATGGTCACCTTTTAATGATATGAGTGTTTACTTCTCTCATGATTTTAAGAAGCTTCTTCCTGAATTTCTTTGAAGGATTCAGGGTTTGCAGAGAAGAAATCATTCTAAGACTACCTCTGTAAATGCATGCTTTCTTTATGATGGGTTTTCCTCAACTTTGGACTATAGGCAGAATGAGTACTTGATGTCAGATTTTGCCTGTGTGAACCCCACCGCTCTGCCCTCACACCCATTTAGACCTCTGTATGGCAGAGATTTCTGCATATGCATCTCTATCTAGTTAGGCTTGTTTTCACACTACCCCACTAGCTGCTGCTTCTTTTTGTTATTATTCTTCCCCCTCCTCTTCCTCATTGCTTCCCACCCAGTGTGCAGTCCAACTTGCTGGCTGATGTTTTTCCAACAAATCAGTGTTTTCAACACTAGAATCTTTTACTTTCCACTCTTCTTTTTTTTTTCTCAATTTTGCTAATTATTTTTTTTCTGCACATGCTGTTCAAACCTCCTTAATCATAGAATCATAGAATACTTTGGGATGGAAGGAATCTTAAAGTTCACCTAATCTAACTTCTGATAATCTCACTTTTCAAATAAACTGATTCATTTTACCCCTTTCTTGTCTGTCTGTCTATCTACCTATCTATCTATTTTCTATCTATGAGAACTGACTATCTTCTGTGCTTTGGTCTCCCCTCCCTGACCTGCCTTTCTATCCAGAGAAGGGTTTGCTTCCCTGTCAGGACACTGAGTGCTTCAGCACACTTAGCAACGTCTCGCTTCAAGGGGTGGTTGGCTGGGCTCAAGGCTGTGACATTCCTTGTCAGCTCTTTTTTTTTCACTTGCTGGCTTTTAGCTCCAGGGCTGCTGGTGGCTCAAATTCCCCTAACAAAGTTTCTGCCTAATCTCCTTCTCTGTTGTTACCAGCACGCAGGGACTGTGCTGATCTCCAGAATGTGGATGTTGAAAGGAGAAGGCACAGTTCAGAGCCCATCACTAGATGTACCTAGCTCACAACTTCCCTCCCCTCGGAGTCTCTAGCTTGAACACATTTTGTGTTTTGAAGACAAAAGTGACCAACAGCACACAGAAACAGGTCCAGGTCCTTGCAGCAGTTTGTTTAAAATCAGTGTTATCAGACTTCATTGCTAAACTCCTAGGAAATATGAAAATCAAGTCGAGTGTATCTGCAGGGTACAAGAGACTGTGTGTGGGTCCCGATACCTTCCTATCTGGCAGGGTGTTTGTGGGGTGCTTAGTCGTGGCAGTGATTAAACCCCTTAAGCAGACAGATGTTATGCCTTTTCTCACCCTACAGAGTTGCTACCTGTATGACAATTCGTCTTTTATGATCTTGATTGATAGTAATTGGTATATCATCACCTCTAATAATACAATTCTATGAGAAAAACTAATCTCTGACATTACTGGGGTTGGTATTTATTTGAAACCATAATGCACTACAGCCCTATGTAAATAATGGAGCAGGTCATCTCCCTCTGGGTTGATTTGCATATATATCTGTACATTGTTTTCCTTGATAGCTTATATTGCAACTCCCACACCTGGAACTTCCAGAACATGTTTTAAACTATTTCAGAAATAACACATTGCTAGAGCAGATCAGGCTTTTGAAAACTGTAATGAAAATCTGTTATTAAATAAGGGATATAGCTTATTCTTCTTCTTTTTTTCCCCCACCAGTTTCATTTCAATCAGCATACTGATTATATTCTTATGTAGAAATCACTCGCGTTTATATGGCAGCGCAGTTTCATTTTTGTTCCTGTTTTGAGAAGGAATCCTTCTGCATAGATGCCCAAGTTTCCCCTTCTCTTTCAGCGAGTATTGTGATTACATAAAACTAAGAGCAGAGATCTTCAATCTTAGTAAACAAAACCAGAGGATGAATTAATCTTTAAAGCTGGCTCTGACACTGAAGTCACAATTCATATATTATTTTTGTCAGCAACATGTCTGAACTGCCAAGGCCATTATTGAAAATCACAGCTGTGGTACCTACAATAACCCAACTACAGGAAAGCTGCAGTTAGGTCATACTGCTTGATCGCTGCGGATGAAACAAATGCTAATAGTTAGCGTTACTGCCTACTGATTTTGCAGCACAATTTGTTCAGCAAAAATACTTCTAATGATTAATAGCATTGTAAAAGTGTTTGTTGAATGCCTTCGCTCCTGCCCTATGTGGTTGGCTCAGGCTAAGGAACATGATGGTGTAAGTGAACCCAAGCTGAATCAGTTTGGCCCCTATTTATGGTGGGCAAGTGCAGAGAAAGGTGATGGAGTGGGCTGGGAGGTCAGGGAATTGGGTAGGGCTGGGTGGTTTCTGGAGGCTACCTGGGGAAGTTTTCAAAATTAAGCAGGGCAGAGGCTAAGGCCAGCAAGTCAGCCTTCCCATGGGGAGGAAGAAACACTTCAGGTTGACTATGTACGGTGAGTATTTGAATGTATTATCATCAGGAGGAGGATGCTAGTCTCCAGAATTAACTATTGCCAGACAGAGCTGCTAGTCAAGGGGGGGTGGAAGAGCATTAGGATTTGGGTATCTTTCTGTGTTTTAGCAATCTAATTCTCAGAGTAAGTTGTGTAGGGCTTGCTGCCAATTACTTCAAACAGAGTTTGAAAAATGCTCTTGCCTAAGGTAAATACCATCAACTTTAGAAGAACTTCAAACCACTGTTTTGGAGCGCTCACATAAACATACGTTTCACAGCTACAGTTATTTGTTTCACAGAATTAAATTTAAGTGCTAGTAGTGGTTTGGAAGGCTTATACTGGTATAGGCTATTTGAATACTGGTGTCTGATTTAGAAGGTCTGCAAAGCATCTACTTTGCACATTTGCCAGCAGTAGCAGTCTGGGGGCAAATTGCTTGATAACAGTGTTCCAAACACAGTCTATGTGTGGGGAAAATGTCAGAAGCTATGGACAGATAAGGGTAATGCTGGAAGTACTTGCAGTGGTGGGTAATATGATGTGAGAAATGTCCAGAAAGCCTGCTTTTGGTTTGGGTTTCTTCCCCCCACATCCCCCCATCCCCATGTCGTCTGTTGCCCCCCCCCCCCCCCTATATTTTTGCTTTTCTCAGCTTGCACTGAGGTGGTTTGGCTTATCCTGAGGGAGGTAGAGAGGACTTAACTGCTCTAGCCCTGGAAATTAAGTGTTGGCAGGCAAGCTGGCAGACTCTACTTGCAGCCTGTCTCTACCTGCAGCCAATTGATGGGGCCAAATTTGGGGCAATAAAGCTGAATGCTGAATTACATTCTAGACTTAATCTCACAGGCTCTCAGAGGAAGGAGAAAAAAACCTCAGAAAACAAACAATGTATCACCGGCAAAAAGAACTTTCTTGCTCTTGGCAGGTAACCAAAAGAAATTCTGATGCAGAGGTTCAATGCAGTATAGGTGTCATGCAAGTAAATGTTTTGGCTGTACCACTGCACCAGCAATTCAAGGACCTGTAGTGCAGACTTGGGTTTCTGTCTGTAGCAATTCTTAGGTATATAAATCCCAAGTAAAGTGACTGAACGCTGTTTTAAAGCAGTGTGAGTTCCTTGTCCCAGCTGCTTTGTCTGGAAGGTTGATCCACAGTTTCATGCTGATAAGCATGAAGGCACTTCTAGCCCCCACCCCCCAACTCCCAGTTTCAGTTTAGTCACTACCAGTTTGTATTTACTTAAGTATTTACTGATGTTAAATTTTAAAAAGATCTTCTCTTACCTTCCTATTTGCCCCATCTGAGCTTTGTTTGGTAAGACAGAACTGTACAAACTTGCATTACTTCTCACAAATAATCCATTCCTTCAATCCATCCTTTCATTCTTCCTTGGTTCTATCTCACATTTATTTTTGCCAGAATGTAAATGACCAGAGGAGCAGTCACATTAATGTCTCAGTGAAGCCCTTCAAAAGGACAGTATTCTCTTGCTTCTCCAAAACAAACTTATCTAAAGCATCTCAAGATGTCATTAGCTTTTTCCACACCCACTAAAAGCTCACAGCCATATGCTGATTGACCTCTGCATCCTGACTTTCCTCCTTTTAGCCATCTCCAGTACATAATTCTTACTATTTCCATGGAGATTCTCATTATGGATCATGAGAAAATGTTATTGTCTATTGGCATAGATACCCTAGAACTACAGTCATATTGGGCAGCATTCTGCAAGGTCAAATCTGAAGGGAAAAAAGCATAAATCTCTTTAACTGATCAGATAAACCTTCCAAACTCTCCTGAGCCACCTCTAAAACCTAAAATGTGACCCAGAATATGAAATATTAAGAGTGCAGTTCATGCAGGTTGATGGTTTTGGTTACAACAGCTTGGCAAGCCCTGACATGGTTTCAGTTGCTGTATCCACTGTTTTGGATTAAAGTTATAAATAAAGCCAGCAGAACTAAGATAATCGAATCTGGACACAAGTTCTCAGGTTTACAAAGCTTTTATGTATTTAAAATATTTAAAAGCCAACACAAATACAATTTTGAATACAGCAGAAAGATTATAAATTAAAATCAATGGATTCTTATCATATAGACATCATTGGTTTGCCAATGTTTGAGTAAACACTTTCAAAACCAAGGTACTTGTTTAAAAAAAATATTCCAAGTTGCCATAGTAGTGGGAGATCTCAAAGTTTTACTATAGCTTTGTAGTAAACTATTCCAAAATTTACTCTGATATCCGGTCTATAGCTATTTATCAGGTAATCATATTTTGGTTATAAAGAAGAAGATAAATGTACAGACAGCACAATCAAACAAAACACTTTTAATTGCAAAAGCTTTAAGTTATTTCCAATGTTTAAAGTAGTTTATTTCTAACTGAACAAAGCCACTATTCCGTTCCCCAATATTGACAAATTACAATCCATGCCTACCACAAGGCTACATCTGATGAGTTTGCAGAGACCAAACACAATTCTCTACTTTCTTAACGAATTGTGAGGGAATCTGAAAAGGCTGTAGGATGGGATGGGGTGGGGACACACACACACGCACGAGGGAAGGGCAGATGATGTTCTGCACAAAAGCAAAGCAGCCTAATTCTTCACCAAAAGCTACATAATTTAAAAATACTTTAGAAAAGGATTGTTATTACAATTTAAGGATTTAAGTCACCAAACCAGAGCTTAGCAAGGAAAGAAGAGGTTCAAACAGAGTTTGAATATACAGAGGTAAGAGGACTAATCATAACCTTTTGCTCCTTCAGATGTTTTATGGCATCTTCTTTCCTCGGTATTTCTGTAGTGAGAAGCGCTAATGATACTCTGAAATCTTACCCATGCAGTTTCTAAAGACAATGTTTGCAGAGTGTTTGGATGATTAAAGATAGCACCAACTAAACATCATTACTGCCACTGGGACACGTACATGTCGATGCATTGATAATAGGAGAAGGTGGACAGCTAAGCGTACAGGGCAAACAAAGCCCTCTAAAGAAACGTTTATCTGAAAATATAAGGGTGTTTTTTTTTTTTCACCAAAGCATTACAAATTCAAATTCATAGAAAGCTAAAGAATAAATTGCTGCATGCAAAATTCATATCTGAAGTGCTGAAATGAAATGGTTACGCTGAAAAGAAATGCTGTGCAAGTATTGCGTGATGTGTCAAGAATTTCCTGTAGGATTTTTTTGAAGGGGTAATATAAGTAAATATTTGGTCATTAACAAATAAGCTAAGCAATCAAGAGAAGGGATCCAACAAATATCAAGTGTCAGAGACCTCTTATTTAAAAGCCATCATAGCAGTAATATCTTTCTTGCAGTATGTCATATACGCACCTTGGATCACGAACAGCTAATTTATCTTGTAAGCCCAGAAGCTAAAATATCACAGACGGCAGCAAGGTTGAACAATATTTAAATTTGGAAGAGAATACATGGTAAATTTAAAAGTTTTTCAGATCCATAGACATCCAGGCATCCTTTATGCTCACTGTAGTATTTATCTCTTGGGTTATGCTTCCCTGAAATGACCCTTTTTAAAAATTAGTGTTGTTTTAAGTGTTTAGGATGAAAAAAAAAATCTTCTGTGAATCAGCTATAAAGATCTACATCCTGCTTATCGTGTCCTAGGCCAGCTCAGTCAGTGACTGACAATATTTTTACCGTGAGAGAGCTCCTTTACCTGGGGAACTCAGCACAGCATTTCAAGTGACACAATACTGAGAGGAGCATAATTTTTTAAACAATTATAATCCACCCATTGAAAAGAAGAAATGCAGTATCTACTTCTAATGATATTAATTTCAGCAGTGTGGTCTGAAAAAATCCAGGGAAGAGATTAATTTTGTTAAATGTAGACACGCAGAATCATTTAGGCTGGAAAAGACCCTTAATATCATCGAGTACAACTGTTAACCCAACACTGCCAAGTCCACCACTATACCATGATGTCACATCTACATGTATTTTAAATATCTCCAGGGATGGTGACTCCACCACTTCCCTGGGCAGTGTTCTGCTGTTGCATAATCCTTTTGGAGAATTTTTTTCCTAACATCCAGTCTAAACCTCCTCTAATGCAACTTGAGGCCATTTCCTCTTGTCCTACTGCTCGTTACTTGGTAGAAGAGACTGACACCTACCTGGCTGCAAACTTCCAGGTAGTTGTAGAGAACAATCAGATCTCCTCTAAGCCTCCTCTTCTCCAGGCTAAACAGTCCCAGTTCTCTCAGCTGCTTCTCATAAGGCTTGCTCTCTAGACCCTTCACCATCTTCATTGCTTGTGTTTAGACAGAGATAATGCAAACATCTATAAACTATGGGGTCATTTGTTTTGGGTTTTTTGGGTGTTTTTTACATTCCATTTATATTCAGCAGCCCTTCTAGGGTGCAGTACTTTCCATCTGACAATAAAATATCTAAAACAGATGAGAGGACTTGCAATTCTGTCTTTTTCGCTTCATTGGCTACAAAGTGAATATAGAATGGTCTGCTCAGGCATAGATTTCTAAGTTACATATGAAAATCTTGTCTCAAGCAAGCGTGCCGATTGATATAACTTCATAAAAGAAAATAGAAAAGATATAGTTGATGAATTACTGTCTCTTGTATGAATATCTGTCTGGGCTGAAAATGGGCTATGCTAAATCCAGTGTGCTTTGAAGTGGATCAGCAATGCTGCTTGGCAAATCTCACCTACTAAGCTAGGGGTTTTTTTTCTATGTAGAATGTGAGGATAGAGTAATTCCTTTGTAATACACTAAAGCATATAGTCCAGACCCCACCCAGTAGTGGAGCTGCCAAGTAGGTCATATTATCTGCACATTCTTAGTCTGAAGCTGCCTGCATGAGTCAAACAGCTGAGGTTTTACCTTTGGGTTGGTTAGACCTTCACAGGTCTGATCAGGGTGTTACAGCTGCTCAGCAGCAGCTCTTCACAAAAATCAAGAGCCACTAGAAATTAAGACATGTCCTTTTTTGGCATTTGTGTTTCAGAAGTCTTTAGTTGCTGTAACTTGCTGCAGTTTCCACAGTCCTGGAAAGCATGTATTCCCACATCTTTTTTTTGAAGCTGTACGTTAAACTAGAATACAGAATATACATTATTGAGTTAGTCTATGTTTCAGGTGAGAAATTTAAAACCAGGACACTGTACTCAAAGGATTGTGCTAAATCTGAAACTATTATGAGTTAACAACTGTGGGTTTATCATCTTGCAAATTTAATATTTAAATCGCAACAAGAGAACTTAAACTCAGCTTTCAGGTCTGAGGGATTTTGTTCTTTGTTTCCTGTTCTTCCTTTTCCCTGTTCACCTGTTGAAGAGTGAAAAAACGATCAGAAAAGTAGACATCATTTGGATATTGATCCAATGTGTTAACATTTATACCATTGCCACTGGGGCTACTGTAGTAGGAAAATGAAGCAAAGAAATATCTTAAATTCTTCCAGATGGAATCATGGAATCACAGAATGCTTTGGGTTGGAAGGGACCTCAAAGACCATCTAGTTCCAACCCCCCTGCCATGGGCAGGGACATGCTTCACTAGATCAGGTTGCCCAAATTCCCATCCAACCTGGCCTTGAACACTGCCAGGGAGGGGGCTTCTACAATCTCTCTGGGCAGCCTGTGCTAGGGCCTCACCACATTCATAATAAAGAATTTCTTCCTAATGTCTAATCTAAACTTACCCTCTTTCAGCTTGAAGCCGTTGCCCCTTGTCCTATCACTGCACTCCCTGGTGAACAGTCCCTCTCCCTGTTTTCTGTATGACCCCTTTAAGTACTGGTAGGCTGCAATTAAGTCTCGCCCGAGCCTTCTCATCTCCAGGCTGAATAAGCCCAGCTCTTGCAGCCTGTCTTCATAGGAGAGGTGCTCCAGCCCCCTGATCATTTTTTTGGTCCTCCTGTGGACTTGCTCCAGCAGCTCCATGTCTTTCCTGTACTGGACACCCCAGAACTGGATGCAGTGCTCCAGGTGGGCTCTCACAAGGGCAGAGCAGAGGGGCACAATCACCTCCCTCAGCCTGCTGGCCATGCTGTTCTTGATGCAGCCCAGGACATGGTTGGCCTTCTGAGCTGCTAGTGCATGCTACTGGCTCATGTTGACCTAAGTACTGCATTTTCTGACTGCTTTCTTCCTGAGTGGTAGAGACTACTTTTATTAGTATAATATTAAAAAAAAAAAACAAACCCAGAAGTACTTCTGTTTGCAAGTTTGAAATGTTTTCCCCACTTATATTTCTCTTTGTCTGTACTGTAGACTAGGACAGGTATGAGCCAAATTACAGTCACAGGAGCCATAAGTGTATACAAGAAGTGACTGAAACAGTGTCAGACCCCACACGTGATAAACCAAAAGGGAAAAACTGTAAAGAATATTGATTTCCCTTTATAAGAAACTTGCAGTTTGTGTTTCCAGCTCATAACAGTAGAAACAGCGCACAAACTGGATGGTTTATCAGCTAATGAAATAGTGACTATCTCCAAACTACCAGACACAAATAAAAGGTTAGACCAAGTCCTAACTTGGTTTTCTTAGATGTGCATCCAAAATGCCTACACTTGCAATAAGAATTTGTGTAGGGAAGTGATAGCATTTAAAATACCGATGGAAATTTAAAGATTCTTTTCTGCAACTGTGCTAAAATTCATGCTTTAGGCAATGCCATGAGAGAAACATAAGCTACTGGTGTGCATCAAAATGAAAACTTTAGGACTTTTATTTGTGCATATTGATGCACCATATTAATGTTATATGTATCTAAAAATAAAAGTGGTTTTATTTTCCTCTTTGAATAGACAAGGCCAAGAGGAGCAGAGAAAGCCCTGTCACAGGGAGAAGGAGAGTTCCCTCATGTTTTTGTGGGGTTAGACATAAAGGATGAGGCTTCCTCTGGGTATGGCCCCTATGCTTAGGGCAGAACTAGCACCACCCTGGCAACCCTTGTGTCCTTGTGCTACCCCTCAGCAGTGGCACCCTAAACCTCACACGGGCATGAGTTTGGCATTCTGAACTGCAGAAACACACAGAAGAATCATGTTCTGGTCATCTGGAAGCCCTGTGTCTCACAGCCTCAGGGACAGAAGCTAACCCCACCCCAGCCCTCCTTATATTTTGTCATACAGCAGAAGCAACCTTGGCTGAGCCTGCTCTGAAACTTTAGTTAATGAGGAGTTTAAACATGAGTCTGCCTTGTATGGTCCTCAAAGATATCTGTTGGCTTGTGTCCTGTGAGCACTATTGACATTATCTCTCTTCTTCCCCAAATAAAAGAGGTGTTGCTTTGCCCTCATCTTCCTCCCTGTGCCACTCAGTTGAGAGTAAGCATGTGCAAGGTTGGTAGGATAAACAGGGGAGAATATTTATATATTCATCCTCTGTAGTACCTCCTATTTTACTGCTTGGCGGTAGAAGACAAGCTAATTTCTTGTATCTCCCCCTATCTTCACGTTTATTTTCTTCTTGTCCTTAGGCTGTAGGGAACTGGGAATCATGGGCCTAAAGCTTCCTCTTTAGGTTGCCACTTCAAATCCAGCCCAGGCTAGCAATGGCTGTTTCAGTGTGTATGAAATCAGTTTTCATCGGATTTCAGTGAATCAGGGGCTCTACCTCAAACAATAATTAATAGCACTTCTAGCAGTCTTAGCCCAAAGACTGAAGTCTTGGCATCCCCAGGGACCTCATGGAAGATCTGAGCTGAATCGTATCTGAGGGGCAATGGAAGATAATTAAGCAGTTATATGCTTTAGTCTACATACCTGTTTTGAAGGGAAAATAAACAAGTTCACACTCACATATTTCCAGGGATATGTGCCAGGTACGTGACCGGTACACACACACTGCTAACAAAGTTGTTAAAGGCTTTTAATACAGTGTAGCTTGCTGCTCAAGTATGAACTATATATCTCACGGTTTGCTGAAGGCCTGTTGAGAAAGAAGCAATCAGTAGAATACGATTGCAACATTCTTTCTAGAAAAACTAATGCTTCCTTTCCACCATAAAGCCGCATCCGTCTCCGCATGCCATAGTGTTTCTGCCCCATCAGTTTAGGCATTCTGCTGGAATCTGTTGTTAAAATTATTTTATGTTTCTTAGAGGGTATTGCAAAAGGGTCGAAGAAAACAGCAGAGACCTGCAAAGGATTTGGAGGGTCTAAATAAATATGAAGATAACACTGAATCAAAACACCTCAAGTGCCCTTTCCTTAAAGATTTTGTTATTGACCGATTATCTGAGAATTAGGCACACAGATGGTACTAATCCCCCCCAATATATAGTGCAGTATAAATGTCATGTTCAAATAATGTATTATAATAGGCAACACACAGGTTTCCCACAATGTTCAGTCACTTTGTACTAAAATTGATATATTCGTTTATTAATATTTAATGTTTCTGCTGTGTCTTTTATTTACAGGCATGTATAATTGTATGTGACAGCAAGGACATAAAAACATCTGCAGATAAATTTTACTAAACAAAATTAAAAATATCTGCAATTTAAAAACATTCGAGCGTGTTGAAGAATATTTTTTAAATGTTAACTAAAGAGCAGTCAAACGTCTTTCAGACTGCCCCATCTGGCACAGCTGTAAATAACAATCTGTCTGCTTTAAACAGTCCTCTGTTGACTATGTTAGCAAATGTTAGGATTATTTGCTATTAACTGACAATTTCATCTCTGACTATATTAATAAGCTCTGTATTGACACTAGTACATATATCATTTCTTGCAGATCAGTATAATGCTGAAAGAATCTGTTGTGCAAACATATTTCAAGCTCTTCATCTTTACATCTGAAGATATTGATATGGATGGAGTTAGAGATATTTATCACCATCTCTAATCCAATCCCCTTTTCTGGAAAAAAGGCAAGAAGTTGAAAAATTCATGCATCTGGAGAAGTGGGGAAGACGGGTTTCATCTGTCACTGAAAGTAATCACTTAGGCATAAAGTGTTGGCTGACTCCTGGGTGTGAGTGGGTACAACATAGAGGTCTCACAGATATTACGTCACGTAGCGGTCTTCCATCAAAGTAGAACTGATGGGTGTTTCCTCGCTGCTAAACCTGTGGTGTGTAATACAATTCCATATATGATTAATTATTATGAAAAGCAGATAGCAGTACAATAAAAGTAAATGTTGATTGTGGCTGCCAGTGTATGTTGCTCTCTACAAACAAAGAAAAGGGAGGGAGATCAATTCGCTCCTGTTGATAACTACTTGAATATTGACATGAGATGGGCAGGGATTCCCAACCTCAGTTCCAAATCAAAATCAACTTTTGCTTGGCCCACTGATTTGGATATAAGGAAAATATCGCATTGTAAAGTATGTTTGACAAAATATTGTTCATTCTTTAAGTAGCAATTATTAGTTTGTTGCTTTCAAGTGAAAATGACTTGCTTATTTTATGACAGCATGAATACCCTACCTGTGTTCAGGCCACATTACTGCTGATGCACAATGCACATAAAACTTTCCAGTTTTCTAAAGCTAAAAGCCCATGAAAATAAAAGCGGGACATTAGGCACTAAGAAGTGCACTGATTTTTTTTAAAGAACAAAGCCGAACTAATTGTCTAATTATCTCTTCCCAATTTGTGAAAACTCATTTGCCCTGGAAGTTTTTCTTTATGGGGTTGGATAACAGGAGGGTGCAACAAGTGTTCAGCAAAGGGCAGAGTGATGTGAACATGAAAGATAGCAGCAGTCAGTCCCAGGTACTTCAAAAGCTGCACTGAGAAGAGACTTTATCTAACATCTCCCACTCTGATGTAAAATTACCGCCTACTCGGTATGTTATTTATGTGTATTCAAAGTCATAGCTACTCGCTTGCCTTTAAAGATGATGTTTTAACTGTTTTCCTTGGTGTGCAAGCCCAGCAGAGACATGCTGACAGTGAACCAGGTTCAATGTTTTCTTGTAGGTCGGCATTATTTGTTGAGTTCTGTTCTACCCTGGTTGTGCAAAAAATGCTGACAGGAAACAAACTGCTCGTGTGTCAGTGAATCAGTTTGGCCAGAGGATTCTTCATTAAAGGTAATTACGCAGGAGAAGAACTTTGCTTGATTGTCAGCTTGAGTTTGTAGAACTGGCGGGTTGGGGAAAACTAAACAAATTTAACTTGCAAATAATGTATACTTTGCATGAAAATATCTGACAGACAACAACTTATAGAGTTCCTGCCTGCTGCTTTTATGACCACTTTGCAGGCAGAACTATCATTTATTTGGAAGTAGAGAGCGCTGCCACCCTCTCCTGAAGGCGTCATTGAGACCAAGCTAAATCTGTTTAGGAGGGTCCAGAGCCCCTTCAAAGGCAACATAAAAGCCTGTTGATAAACAGCCTGTCCCTTCTGTGATAAAGAAGTGTGGGGAAAAACAGCTCTAATAGAAGTCTCTCTGAAGTAACAAACTTTAATATAGACTCTTTTGTTTGTTTTGTTTTAAAGCAGATAAATGTAAGAATTTTCTTCTTAAAAGTTGAATCTTTTTTCTTTTGAAAAAACTGGTCTCGCATAAGCAGGAAGAACTTCATATGCAGGTGGTAAAACCAAACACTTGCCCAAAACCCAGTCCCCAAACCTTCCTCCATGTGGGATTTCCAAGGGTAACAATGTCCAGGCATCCTTCCAGACCCCTTCCACACTTCAGCTGGTAAATAAGGGGAGTGGATTCTCTGGGGCTTCACACAATCATTCCCAGTCCTCTTGTTTCTCTCTTTACCTCTGGTTTGTATAGGTGTTTCAAATGCCCCAAGCATCTCAAAACCAATGTTTTGAAGATGAGAAAAAGGATGCTAGCAAATTTCATTTCCAGCTTTGAAAAAAGGTTTGTTGTCAAATTGAATTGCATGACTATATATCAATTGTTATAAAGGCAAAATACATTAAGAAAATTCAATAGAAAAAAGAATTGTGTTTAGGAATAAATAATACAGGTTAGCTATGAAATGTCTCTGTTCAGTGACCAGGATATGGAGTGTGGCTGAAATGCATATTTGTTTGACAGATTTTTATTTTTTTAAAAATTTTTTTTGTGCTTGCAAGAATCGTGGGAGTTAGAGTTGACTAAAAGGAGAAATTACAGAATTGAAATTTATGATATACATATTTGCAGTTGCTACTTAATAAAATACATTCAGAAGTAGTGAAGATGTAATATGCACTGAAAATAGTAGACATGGAAGAAAATTGCATCACAAAAATGAATTAAATTGGATTTCAAGCCATCCATTACACAGTGGAAATGAACTTAGCATAAGAAGATATGAATTGGCATGCAAAGTAATTATTTTAAATGGGTATATGCATTAAAAGGTTGTGTCAACATGCACACACAACTCCGGTGACCTTGTCTGGTAGGGGATGAGGAATTTTGCCTTCAGACTGCTGCAGGCTAATTGGCACTGAACTCATGTTTTCCAAAAATAGAATAGTTAATATTATTCTTTATTTGCAGAACCCTTTTTCTCTCAGACTATTGCAAGGCTTTTTAATAAGAACCCTTACTGTATATTTGTGAAATGAGTCAGATATTTTAAATGGGTATGTTGAAGCAAATGTAAGAAGGGGTTTACCAAGGTGATGTGTCAGTGGCAAAAAGCTGGCTGAGGAGTTCACAAACAAGGCATATACTGAAGTCTGCTTTTTTCCTCCTATTTCAACACTGTCAATAGTTTGGTTTAGCTTTGACAAACTTTGCATAAACTCTTGTTGAATTTTCAGAGTAATGGATTGAGGGGAAATACTTGGCTCTATTGTCCTTAAACGTGCTGCTCGCCGGGGCAGCACGGGTGCAGTCAGTGACACGAGCGATGGGTGAGCCACCCAGGGATTTCCACCGCTGCTACAGCAGGTAGGGCTTGACTTTTCCATTTCATCCCTCAGCTCCAGGGACAACTGGCAAGACAAGAGAAGTCTGTGCTGTGTCAGTACATCCAAGACAAAACTTTCCCTTCTGAGGGAGTGTGTGTACCCTGTTTATGGCTGGAGCAAGAGGCTCACAAGATGGGTAAGAGCTAGGTTGACTGCAAGCGGTAACAAGGCAAAGGGTTGTTACTGAATGCTGGAATATTATCTAGTCAAATGTCTAGGAAACCATGGAGGAATCACAGAGACTTGATTATAAAGAAACTTATAGAAAAAAGGACTGGGAATGGTCTCTCTTCTACCTGCCTCAGACGTATTTGTCACCAAATCCATTTTCCAAACTGATTAATCTCTATTTCTAAATAGTTCTATGCTAGTAACTCTTGGAAGCTTCTTCGCAAACCTCGTTGCATTGAAGGCTAGAAACGTTTTTCTAACTTCATGAAGTGTGTGCTCTCACGTCGACATTACCCTCTAGCTAAAATACTGTTTTCCTCTTTCTGTTTTTTTACTTCAATGATATGTTTGTAGATAGAACTCCTGTCCTCATCTTGGCTGTCATTTTGGCAAGCTCAGTCTTTCAGCAACCATTTTACAAATGTACAGTCATTTAAGAATGGATTGACCCAACAGAATTGTGGAAAATACTAGTTACTCTACCTGCTATTTTGCATCCCTCTTTTTCAGAATTTTGCTGTGATGATTATTTGGTCTCAAAAGACCAAATAAGCTCCTTAGCAATTTCCCTAACCTGATTGCCTTTGGCGACTCTGCTTTTTGTTCTGTGCTCAACATCATCCCCTCTGATTGAAATGAGGCAGTGTATTTACTTAAGTTTTGGGTCGTACCTGGATTATCTTTAATCTCTGTCCCATTCTTCCTGCATAGCAACTCTATTTCTCCCTGCTTGTTTTTATATCCTTTACAAAGTCTAATTTTCACTGTACGTTGGCATTTTTTCATCTCTAACACTCAGCTTGCTTTGCTGCTTAGTACTTTTTTGTTGGTTCTGCATACCCAGCATCTGTTTGTGTTGCCACTGTTCATCCTACTAGGCAAGCCTATTTACACTTTTAAAATAGCAATTAAGGACTCAAATGAGGAAAACACATTTCCTAAATGTGGTACTGCACTGTGCCTCACAACTTCCAGGTCACGTTACTTAAGCAGCTTTTTTTTGTTATCCTAAAGGAAACTCTCATTCAACCTTTGCATTGCTTGGTCTGTGCCATTTTGCATTTATGTGTTGGCTTCCAAGTTATATTCTGGGTGAAATACCGATTTGTGTTCTGCAAAGATTTATGCAACTTTATGTAGCTTCTGTATTCTCTCCTAAATGGTGATCAAATAAAGTGTCTATTTACTCCATGGGTGACATTTATGGACTGAGTAGAAATGATGTAAAGTACTCTCTTTGGTAATTCAAAAGAAAAACACACTAGTGATATCCATTTCCTCATGGTAGACATAATTTTTGATATGGTCGTATAAAATGAACAGTAACTAGATTTTTAGCAATAAATAAGCTTTTATAAGAATGATAGTATATTAAGCTTATCTATCTATTTATGCTATCACACAAGTTTTCCAATCTGCCTGGTACCTGTGTTTTGCTAATTTCTCTCCTTGTATTCTCTACCTGTTCCCATACTTTTAATAACAACTCCTTATTTAATCATGTCTTTTGTCACCTCCCATCATGTTTTTCTTTCATTTGCTTGACTTGCCTCTTTTTCCTATTGCTGTTTATAGTTAACTCCTCCTTTCAATGTAATTTGTTGGTTCACCTGACTGCCTTCATGACACTAAGTTGTCCGCCTTGAATATTTTGTAACAGGCAACCACGAGCACTGTAAGGTCTCTTGCCATCTTGGTGCTAGGGGAGGGGGAGCTGTCCCTTGCAGCATCTGTTGCCTAGCAATGTGTTTCTCAGGTGCCTTTAGTTGCACAGCATTGTGATCAAAGCTTAAAAGGAAAGCGCGAAGGAAAGTGAAAATGGGCTCAAAAAACACTGCAATCAAAGCACAGCACTTGCTGCAACACTTGTGATTTCTACATGACAGTGAAGAGACCCAAGCAGTACTTCATGCCCTTTGTGCCATTATGTACAAAAGGCTTAACTCCTTTTTCTAAGTGCATGGCACTCCTAGGAAGAGGGAAGGCAGTTGTCACCCTCTAGTAGCTCTCCGCTGGACAGTGTGGCATGACCTGCCTGCTCAATATTTGAACTAATATGGCTCAGCGGTGATTTTTGGGTTTTTTACATCATCTTTGACATTTTCACTATCAGATGACCTTCGTAGCAGAGGCCAAGGACTTGAAGTAGCGTGTTTCCCATAGGATAAAGTTAATATAGGTGAGATGAAGAACCCTGAGGAGCTCTACTCTTTGCATCCAGGCATGGCTTTGCATCCAACAGACCTTCACTGTGTACAATCTGAGCTGTTTCATGATGTAGCAACTACTCTAAACTGGCCCCTGTTAAGAGTGAGAAAGTTCTCTGTATCTTGACATGTACCATACCATGTTCAGACAAAGTACAAAAGAAATCTCATGTATTAACTCTCTGTTAAGGTTGATAAAGCTTAGCTCTTCAGACATTGGCATAAATTTTAATTGCACCATGAAACAAAATTAGATGGAGTGATCAGTGCCATTCATGGTGCTGGAAAATGAAATTAATCATCCTTGCATAACCGAACATATGTCAATGAGGTCATCTGGATGCAAATGATATCTAGATTAAGACAGTATGCCTAGCAGCATTTTCCAAAACCACTTTTGTAGTTTAGGTATTTGAATTGTATTAACTTTGTGTGTGATTGAGAATTTAAATATTTTAAGCATTCATACAAGTGTTTTATCTATTAAATGACCCCTAAATAGACACACGAGTAGGCAACTGTTATTTTTAAAAAGGTATTCTATGTGTGGCGCACAAAAATTCAGGGATTATGGTAAATAAATCATCCTAAAGACAAAACTTCTCAGAAATACAGAAAGGTTAGGGTACAATAAAAAAGATCTCTTGGTAATAGAATCATAGAATCACCTGGGTTGGAAGAGACCCTTTAGATCAAGTCCAACCATAGTCTAACCCTGACTAGTCCACCTCTAGTTCATGCACATCATCTACATGCCCTTTAAATACCTCCAGGGATGGTGACTCCACCACCTCCTTGGGCAGCCTATTCCAATGTATAAGTCTTTCAGTGAAGAAATTCTTCCTGATATCTAACCTAAATCTCCCTTGGTGCAGTTTTAAACCATTTCCTCTTGTCCTATCATTGCCCAAGAGAAGATACCAATCCCGACATCTCTGCAAACGCCTTGTGGGCACTTGTAGAGAGCGATAAGGTCTCCCCTCAGCCTCCTTTTCTCAAGACTAAACAACCCCAGTTCTCTCAGCCACTCCTAATAGGACTTGCGCTCCAGACCTTTCACCAGCTTACTCACCCTCCTCTGGATGCGCTCCAGCATCTCAACATCCTTCCTGTAGTGAGGGGCCCAAAACTGAACACAGCACTCAAGGTGTTACCTCACCAGAGCTGAGTACAATGGAAATATCACTTCCCTGGTGCTGCTGGCTATGCTACTCCTGATACAAGCCAGGATGCCGTTGGCCTTCTTGGCCACCTGGGCACACTGTCATCTTGTGTTCAGCTGGCTGTCAACTAACACCCCCAGGTCCTTCTCCTCCAGGGAGCTCTCCAGTCACTCTGCCCCAAGCCTGTAACATTGCCTGGGGTTACTGTGACCAAAGTGTAGGACCTGGCGCTGGGCCTTCTTTAAACCTCTTCTTAAACATTCTTTAAATTTCACCAAATAAAGGGCTGCATTGGCCTATCTTTCAAAAGCATGACAGGGAAATGTGTTAACCCTCACTAGAGGGTTACATAGGTAAGCCCTTTTCCCAACCAAGTAGTTGCTAAGGAAGTCTCCTAGCTGTGATTGAACTTCACATTGTCATTGTGAACTTCACAATGACATTTTCATATACCCCGCTTTCGGCAGATGAGCAAAAAACCCACACCTCACTGCTTCTCCTGTTCCCAAGACTTTCTCAATTAGAAGTTCATTGTTATTTGTCCTGATTTTACTTATTACATTCACAAAAAGAAACAAGATTTTTCAGGGAATGGGGTAATTAGTTATATCCTCACTCATCCCTATGATTCCTGTATTTTTGGGCTTTAGCTATTCTATAGTGTGTCTGAGTTTCCAGTTTAAACTGAAAATCCGCTACAAAGATAACCTTTTAATAAGAATCATGTAAGAAGGTAGTCAGATGCTTTGTTGACTGCAGAAGTATTAAAACAAAGCATTGCTTTGAGATGACTTTTTCCTCTACTTTCTGAGCTTGGAAGAGCACTTCTTCTGTCTGTGTTTCATGTCTGCTTTTAAGTTTTCTGAGGAAAAGTGTTTCCTTACCTATGTTGTTTTAAAAAGTGTAGGTCTTTACCAGAAAGACAAGGGAATGAATCTTCAGAATAACAGGTGTAGGACTTTTAATCTGAAGGTGTTTTCCTTTGCAAGGCTGCATGCAGAAGGGAAGGGGGGGTGGAAATGAGATTGTGAGGGTGGAGTTTTAGTTGGGCTGAGAGACCCTCTGAACCTTATTCTGCTTTTGGACTTTTCCAAGCTCCTGTGAAATATGCTGTAGAGATCAAGAGTGAATACTCTCCCTCTTCTTGAAACTCTTGAAGGGAAAACATTAATTTCTCTGCTTCTGAATGCTTGTCTGCAAGGGCTACTTATGAGAAATTATGGTTTAATTTGAAAATTTTTGCACAGAAACTAATAGCCAAAATTGGTCATTTCTCCCTACCCTTTTAAATCTGAGCAGCAACAAGTCTTTGACACCCCAGCACCACACCAACGATTAGTCTCATGGTTCTCTCTCCTACCATAGGGCTGGAAGTAATTTGCTGTGGGTTTTTTTTCCTTTTTCCTTCAAAGCTTGGTTAGAAATTGTATAAGAAACTCTGGGATTGCTGGGACTAGAGAGCAGCAAAGACTCAGAAGAATCAGCTGTACTGTTCATGCGCCTTTGCCCGTTTTCAAGCTCTGGTCAGCTAGCAGGGAGGGGAAGGCGGTGCAGCGAGATCCCCGGAGCCATCGTTGTGGGGATGCTGCTGTCTGCGTGTGCCATCACACAGCCAGGCAGCACCGATGGCCAGTTGCTTAGTCATTTGGGATAAAGGGGAGATAATCTAAGAGGTAGTTTTGGTGAGCTCTGCCTGCACCAAATGAACACCCAATAGTTTCTGAGCTCAGAAAATCAGTGTCTTCAGGTGTACTTTCGGGGCTGCAGAGGAATATGGTTTTAGAAGATTGAAAGAACAGAGGTGGTGCTTGTTGCAGGGCCAGAGGTAGCTGAGCAAGACTTGTCTGCTGGGTTTCCCACAACAGCTGTGGCAGCAAGGGACAACATCATCGGTAGGTGAAAGATGTCTTCAGAGGCCTTTTGCACAGCCAGTGATGGTGCTTCTGGCACCTGTGGTGAATTGTGAAGCCTAGTGCATCAGAAATGCCTTGTTCTCCTAATTTTAACCCGTAACCTCAACTGAATCTTCACTATCCCTTTTTAAGGCTTTTCCAGTGTTTCTGTGGGAGGGCAGGGCATTGTGTTTGCAGCATGGGTGATTTTATGGAAGGGTATTGAACTCAGGTCAACAACGATACATCCATGAGCACTGTGAGCTTTAGGGTGCTGGAACATAAACTCCATCAGAAACAGCACAGCCATCTAATAGAATGTAAACAATGTGGATGTGGGAAACCATGTTTAAAATTATTGAGTTCATTCCAACTTTTCCTCTTCCTCTTGGAGGAAAGTGTTGTGTTGCGTTTGCTTCCTAAAAGCTTTGTTTCTCCTCTCAGTGATGGAGGAGAGGGAGAGGCTGTTGCATACGGGAGGGAAGGCAACAGTCTCAGTATTCACTGCTGAGAGGTGTACAGCCTGTGCATCACTCTCTGTGAGGGGCAGAGTTTCAGTAAGGAAGGGTAGAAGGTAACTGTATGGTGCCAAAATATTTTCCATTTTTCTGTCTTTCTCTGCAGCAGCTCTGGAAGATGTTTTTGCATGTCACTCCCTTTCATAACTATCTTTTTTATTTTTTGGTCCTCTCTTTCTACAGGACCTTCCTTCACTTTTTTCTCCCTTTTTTCTGGCCACTGACCAGACTTCAGTTTCTTACAAGTTCTGTCATTTTATTTCCCGTTCCTGTCTGTCAGGTGTGCTGGGACGCTGCTGGGACAGAACAGAAGCAGTGGTGGAGCAGGGGAAGGAGTTAAAACTGGAGACTGAGAAGCTTGGAAATAAAACACAATAGTTATTGTGCTAATTCTCATCTCCATAGCAACACTAATGCGATGTTTTTCCCTAACTCTTGGAATTCCCCTCCTATGGTTTCCTCCTGGGCTGAACTGAGCCCTGGGCTTAGCCTGGAGACTGGCATTGCCATGGGGACTTGGGAGGGTGCCTGTATGGCTTTTGAATTGGTGGAAGGGCTGTTGTGAAATTGGTAAGAAGCAGAGGAAAAAGTAGTAACCTCCTTGGGTGACACTGCTGGCTATCCTTATGGAGGGGGACAGGTGCGATCAGGAGGTTTAAAGGGTATTGTTGAAATAACAATGGCAGCTGATGCCATAGGCAGAGGTGTTTCTGTGGGAAGGATGCTTGCCGAGGTTCTATGAGGGTGTGAGGTCAACATTACCTTTACAGGCAACTCCTCAGAGAGACCCTCTTGCCTGTGAATGTATTACCTTCATTTTAAATTTGGTTTTATATCCTCTGAAGTTCTTCACAAATGGCAAAGCAAAAATAGACTTTTGCAATAGCTCTTCTGGAATCAAATCACTAATAGTGTGGGGACTGTGATTAAAGCAAACCGAATATCTTAAAATCTATATGGATCTTTAAATATCTTACTTTGGGTAATGTATCTTAGAAAAGGTAAAGGCAGCTGAAAGCTCAGAGCATCATTCAAACTGTAAGGCATACTACTATCTCAAATGCAATTTCTTCTGTACCTGTTATCTTGGTAACCATGCTTGCATTGTAATAAACTTGTTTTCTTAACCCTTGTAGTACCACCATGTTGAGTGAGAAAAGGTGGTTAGCTGGGAGGAAGGAGACTTTGGTATTCCATAAATGCGAGTGTCCCAAGGTGTGTTTTTCACTGCTTGACACTACTGTAGTATTTGGAGAATGCCAGAGGGCAAACTTTGAAAAGGCATAAGAAGCACCAAGAGAGAGAAGAAAATGTTAGAACATGCTATTGTGACAGGTGGTGAGATGGTAGGCTGTTCTCAGATGGACACATGTTGAAGAGCTTTACTACTTCAGTCTGGACAGCTTCTTGAGAACAGGCAAAAATGTCCAGGAAGCCTCAGAACAGGTTTAATATCTGAACTTCAATTACTGGCAGAAAAAAGCTAGCTAGCAGCACTCTAGGCATCTGTATTAGACTTGGACATGTTCTGCTGGCAGTTTTGGCTGTCCACAAAGATCTATCAGGAGTCCTGGCTGGCATTCATCATTGGCTGAGAAACATTAGTGCTGGCCACAAAATATGGGAGCAAAATGGTAGCCTTCCTAGTAAACAACCACCACAGTATCTGCTGGCAGCTTTTTTTGTCAAGGGTCCTCAACATAGCTTGCACTCCTGGAGTATCCAGCTACTCCCCTCTCAGCTGGTGGCCTTGCTGGATGTTTACTATCACGTCTGACACTACTCTGGCACCTAGAACCAAGCAAATGAGGTGTTTCTTTTGAGTAGATCTCTGCTAGGATTTGCTTGGGTTTTCACTAAGATGACTGCTGCAGTCTAGAGAAAGGTATGTAGTTCTGCAGCTGGAATGCTCCCAGCTATGCAGCAGCATTTGAAAGAGAAATGACACCTGGGCACTTCATGGAAGCAGCGAGCTTCCAGGTAAACTGAGTGCAGTGAAGGAAAGCTGCAGGAAAGTTAACTCAAAATAGAGAACCGCTTGCCTTATCGGCTTGCTCAGATAAACCAATAGGTCATTTTCAAGCAAGTATTCCGTGTCACCAAAAGTATATATTAATTAAATAGATGTTATCTGACAGACATGAGGCATATAAAAAAAAACCCAAACCAAAAAAATGTGTATTTTACTTCCTTCACTCCCTTCTTTCCAACCCTTCTCCCATCTTTCAATCTCATAGCCTTAATACCCGAATTAGAGACCTTCCTTTCCCCACACGTTCAGAACCTATTGCGTACGTGTAGTTTCCAGAGCACTGAGTGGGCTTGATGTACCATCAGGCTGGAATGTGTTAGGAGCTAATTCTGGGATGCGTGAGTACAGGAATTGTCATGGGAACACAGCTGATAATCAAGCAGGATAAAAATTCCAGTAGGAAAACATGCTATGGGAGGCTTCCATCATGTTGCTCAAAACAACCTTAAAGAGATCATGATTTGGCAATTATTTCAAAGGAGACACCATGCAGTGGAAATCCCTGACAAAGCAAATAACCCCTAATAAATAAAAAAGGCACTTAACGTAATGTCTTCTAGTTATACAAGGACTTAAAGCTCTATCCTCCTTCTAGAATCCACTGATGAAAATAATAAATAAATTGGGGGTTCAGCTTCCCCCCTAACTTCAACTCTGCTAATTAACATTGTTTAAACAAGTATATTTTTTTCACTGACAGAAAATGAAGAGTTGAATTAGCCAGCTGCTAGCCTTTGAATCCAGTTTCCTTGGGAAATTACGCTTATGAGATCGTGCTGTCTGTCAGTCGCCATGAGTTCCTTTTGAACTCATTGCCTAGTTTTAACTAAACTTGCAGAGAGATCAAGGGTTCCTATACGTTTGATGAAAGCATGCTGCCAAACAGACACAAGGCAAGCCCCTGCTAATAGAAAGGCCACAGCATGTGTTCAACTTATTATTAGACATTAGAGAACGTGTATGAGGGAACAGGAGGACTGAAAACTTTTGTAAGAGCAAGAACTACAGGACAGTAAGCTTCAAAACTTTCTCTGCTCAGATAACTTGTTGGGAGTCACTGTATTGAGCCCTATGATATAAGTACTCTTAATTTTTTAATTCCAACCCATGCAGGGCCTCCTGATAATTAAACTGTCAACATTTCAACGATGAAAAGCCATATTGAAAATCAATGATCAGTTGACATTGCTGCTCGTGGGTAAGATGGAAAGGTCTTGCAAAGGTCTGCAGAACCAGCTGTGAAAGCCTTCTGTCATTTTGCTGGGGGGAAAGAGCTGTAAGACTGAAACACCATTTGCTAATCCTTGTCTTCTAAACTTACAGCAGGCTACAGATAAAATCAGAGGCATCTCTCTTATGTGGAGGCCTTCAGAACTGCATGCCCTGTTTTGAACTAATTTGCAGGTATTTTGCATGTTCATATATCAAGGCAACAGACTGAAACTCAAAGAACTCAAAGCCACAGGGAAGCTCATCACAAGAGGATCTGTCAATCAGAGCAACACAAGCATGGTCCATCCTTGCAGAGTTCAAGTACCTCTTACTCTTCAGTGCATTTATCTTCCTAGTGGTTTGTGAAACAGGGGAATGTTCCTCACCCTATGAAGCCAGAAAAGTGAGACACAAGGAGACCAAATGGTGAGGCCAAGGTCGCACACGTGGAGGATGAAGTTAAACCCAAACCCCTGAACCATGGGCTGGCAGGGACTCTGAGCACCAACCACACTGTGGGAAGGGGCAGCCTTGGGCTCTCCATGGGCTGGAAAGCTCTTTCATCTCTCCTCTTCCCTCCTCAAACCAGCTCTGTGATTCCTGCTTGCGCTTTCTGATTGCATTCTGGTATATCAGATGTCCCCAAACTGACCATTACACTATATGGCTCTTATGTGTATCCCAGCACAAGTCTCTATTACAAGGCTGCCTTCCAAAATAGCTTGCTGCCTTCCTTTCCAGCCTTCATAAACTATGTCCAGAAATACTCTAAGGTAGTTGCTAACAGCCTAGACTGTGGCTCTGACTGCATAAGAGAGATGTAATTTCAAATTATGAAAATTAACTACTTGCATAATTTGATTTATTCTGTTATAGTCTCTGTGAGGTTTTAATCACGGTACTTTATCCTCAGACAGTGCCCTGTTAAGGCTGAACTGACAGTATACTGTGTGGTTCAGAAAGGTCTAGTGAGGGTGCTAGGGAGGTATGAGGGTAAAAACAGGTAGATGATATAACAAAAATCCCATTTCAGCCTCTCGCCTGTAATCATTCCATCTCTTTCTTATTGCCTGCATTTATTCTATTGCATTTTGATTTAGCAGCCTCTTTAAGATCATGTTTAATACATATATTTACATTTTGAATAGAACTCCTAAGGGAATGCCTGGTTCAGATGTGATGAACCCTTGCAACCCGTTAATATTTCCCCCAGTTCAGAAATGACTTTTCTGTTTCCCCACTCCCGGTAAGTGGGCGCTATCCCAGGGTCCAGCCCAGCTCCTGCCTCCTTGCTAAGGAAGGACCACCCTGCAGACCACTTGCCAATGCTGGCATAGAGCACGTTCCTCAGGGCAAGGAGACTGCACAACTTTTAGAGGAACTAGGCAGGGGAGGAAACAGCAGAGCCAGCAGACCCCGCAGATCCCACATGCAGTTCCCACTCTCCTCTTGCAGGAGGTAGCAGCAGCTTTCCTACCTCTGTTAGCTTGGTTTCCTCAGCACAGCACAAGGAGGAGAGTCAGTTTCTCAGCCAGTGTGGTCCAAACCTTTTTCTCCAAGGTAAGCCCTCCTGCCTTCAGAAGTCCGTCCCAAGTAGCGCTGAAGTCAGCGCAGAGCATGAGGTGGTGGTGGAGGCTTCTGTGTGTGCCTGAAATGTGGCAAGTTGACGGTGGGATAGCCTGTTCAAGTGAGGTGTTGCCTCTGTAGTTACAGCACAGCCCAGTGCCACAGGCAGTGGTACAGCCTCCCTCTTATCACAGTGGAGAATCTGAAAAGCTGCCACTGCACAAGGAATATTTTTGTCTTTTTGATTTCTTTGTTCTTATATTCCCCTAGTTCTTATAGGGACACTTTTTCTATCTCCCACTGGTTCCTCCAATCCCATACACAAAACAGGGTGAAAAAAACAGACAAGCACTTGCACACAAAAAAATTGGGTCTGGGCAGTGAGTACTCAGATGTAACTGTGAATCTTGACTGCAAACAAACCAACCCAAAAGAGTTGCTAGCTGGATAACCTTTCAAAAGGCAGAAACATGTTCTGAATTGCCTCTTTAGTTCCTTCCTTTAGCACATTATCATCACTTTGATCTAAATTGAGTTGACTCTAAGCCAGTTTACTGCAATGTACGGGCTGCTCTCCTGTCTATGCTGGAGATGAGGATTTGCCTGGAAGCTGCATGTGACACCGCTCACTCCCAAAGGCACTGAACGAGAGAGAGATTGGAACAGGTTCTTGTAGTTCCCTCCACTAGAGATGGAATAAAAACTGATTCTCACTCTTAGGACAGGTTTTAGAAAGAGGTGAAGATGCAAAGAAAGGTTGAGAGGTATTTTTCTCCCCTACTCTACACCCTCAATCAAAATTACCCTCTCTTGCCCCGCTGGGAGGTAGCTGTGGTCTGAGGAGACCAGCGCTGCCCACAGGCTCTCTCTGCCCTACGGGATATTTATTTATTGCATCTCAGCTGTATCAGAGCTGGCAGCTGTTGTAGGCAGGGAGAGTCTGAAGAAAGGAGACAGGGTGCCAAAGTCTTCCTTATCAAGAGCAAGAGCAATACTTCTTGATCTTACTCTCATTGATGCCTACAACTCTTTAAAGGGCAATACATCCAGGGTTAGCTTTTGCTTGGCAGGTGTTGGTCCAGAAGATTTGTAACAGGGAACATGAGGGGTATGATCTGTTCTCATTACCACTGAAAGAAGCTTTCTGTCTCAGTCAGGACGAACAAGTCTTTTATTTCCTGTCATCTTTAATTACTTCACCAATTTATTAAAATCTTCATTTTTATATTCTTAACATCCCTGCAATGCATTGAGTTCTTAGGTCAGTGACTCATACATATAGCTGTACAAGAACAAAGCTCTTTTATATAAATGCCTTAATTTTCAGGCTGACCATGTAGTTTTATCGTTCTTCAAATGATCTATGCTTCTCTAGATTAAATGAATGAATTTGCAGAGGGTAAATGTGTTTGGGCTCCACAGACAAAGCTTTATGCCAGGTTACTGCCAAAGAAGTCTACACAATGTTGTCTCAATAAAGCTGAGAAAGTAAAAACCAACTGGTCACAGGTGTATTGCAACTTAGCTATGCAGAGAAGGCATCTCAGAAGTCTGACGTTGCAAAGGTAGTTCTCTCAGCAACAGTGAAGGATCTTTAAGGATGGCATTGGAACTTTAAGGGAGGAGTTGGTCACACATGGAATAGGTATTGCTTTTATGTAAAGAATTGTCAGTGAAAAAGTCAGAAATGCATTGCCAAGTTAAGCAAATGCTGATTAAATCAGCTCCTTGATGCTTACAGTGCTCCTTCCTGTGTAAACGGTGCTTCGTCCCAAATGTATTTTCAACACTTCTCTCTGTCAGTCTGCCTTTAACTTCAATGCAGCAGCGCAGAGCCTATCTAGGTTCCTGTGCCAGTTCTACGGAGGTCCCTCAGGGGTTTATGAAAAAAGTAAAGATATATGTACTTTCCTCTCTCTTTCTTTTTTGATTATATGCCTCTTTGATACAACATTGGAAGTCGGATTCCAGTAGACAGAAGCACTCCTGGTAGGAAAAATATTATTTGCTTTCTGCTCTTTCTGCATTGTTAAGTCCAGTTTAATACCTACCATCCCTTTTTTTTTTTTTTGCCAGATAAATTCTGACCAAGTCTGTTTCTCCAATATTTTGTACAACGTTTTCCTTGTGAATTTTCTGATGGAGACAGAGATGAGCAATTTCTAAACCACTAGATGAAGTTCCCTTTGAAGGTTACAAGCTGATACTCACAGTGCAATGGTCCTGGCAACTGTGCAAACGGTCACCAGTTTAGCCTCGCCACACAGCTGAGAAGTCAGCCAGCGTCATTACTGTGTTACTTGGGAAGATGGGAGGCAAATTCCCTGACCTAGCATTTCATCCCTGGCTTTGCCCATGGCAGGGGTCTGCCCCTCTCTCTTTTTAATCGATAAAAAGAGTGGAACAGCCACATTTTCACCTTACAGGGTGCGGTGGCACACTCAGGAAAAAACAAGTGATATCAGAGGAGTGGGCATCACATGATACTTTAAGGAAGACAAGCACCTTTTTGGGCTTGCAGAAGAAAACATTTGCCAAAAGGAATTGGAACTCATCCTCCTCTTTCTACATCCATGTCGCAGGCTATGTCCAAATACAGCAGATGGAGCACATTCTCACAAGTAACTTACACGGACACAATGCAGTGTGCTTGTAGTGTGGTGTGCTTCCCCCCATTGTCACGTGTTCCAGCAGGTATCCTTCACAAATAGGTCTTGAGAAAGAGTAATTTAATGGGCTTTTCTGTAAACAGGCTGAAAAGAAAAGGGGAGTTTGACAAAAATAGGTCCCTCTCTTCATTTGGATGCAAATCAAATCCCTTGATTTCCTTTTCACTCATTTTTCTTCCAGCAGAGGTCTGCTCTGCCTGCACTGGGGGAGGGTTCAAAGGTGTGGGCACCTGCACACCTAGCAACACAAAGCGCTGGCTGGCTGTCCCCTCACAGCTACTAACCAAGGCCCAGTTCAGTCCCTCCTCTTGAAGGGAGAGAAAAGGTGCTTTGAACCAGGTCAACCTTGTGTAGATCCAGGCCTGGAGGTTGGTGGCCTTGCCTGTGGCAGGGGTGTTGGAACTCTATGATTCTTGGGGTCCCTTCCAACCCAGAATGTTCTATAATTCTATGATTTATGATTTGTACCTGATAGAGTGCCTTAATAAGCTGCTCAGAGAGCTGTTCTTGCTGCTTCTGTGTGGCTCCAAGCCTGTTTGAGAATAGCCAGTATGTGCAGAAGGGTCAGGAGAGCTGGAGAGCGTGGTCCTTTATAAGGTTAAAACTACTGCAAGATAGAAAACCCCCAGAGAACAAGAAGTTGTATCTAGAGCATGCTTTCTGATTACTGAACTATTAGGGAACCTGAAATACTGCCATCCTGTTGCAACTATCTTTACTTCTGTATCAAAGCTGTAAAAAACCAATTCTCTCTGCTCAGTAATGCCCTGTCAAAGTTTCTTCTGGACAAACTATTTAGGCGTATTCATAAACAGTTTCACCACTTGAAATTGTATCATTTCAGTGGCTATATGGCTCAGCACACTTGTTATTTACCCAGCTCCATCAGTTACAGTTGTTCCTCAGTATTAGCTATTTGGTCCAGAAGACAAGAAACATTGTGATGCTGAAGGCAGAATATGTTTTCAAAACTATTACTTGTACTCTTTGATTAATGAACATCAGTTAATATTTTTATTTCCCAGTTTCTAAGTGTCAAAGCTCATATCATGTTTTCCACCTAAACAAAATTCTCTTACCTAGTCACTGGAGTTTGAGGGCTGCTCTTGTGAGTGACAGCTCCTCCCACTCTTCTCTCCTCCCATCCTGTTTGGCTTGACAACCTAGCCTTTTCCTTACGCCTTCTCCTCTTTTCCAACCAGTACCCAAGGAGGAAACTGTGTTTAAATATTCAGAAGTAGGGCTTGTGGCAGAATGCTGTATTATATGGCTCTGAAAATGTACAAGGTGCATTTATCATCTTTTTTTTCTGAAGACTAACTCAGAATTTTCCTTAGTTGTCATTAGTGAATGATGTGCCGTAGAGACTTTTAAAGTTAGAAATTAATGACTGCTTTTCTGAAATTGAACTTCATGCTTTAGACAGAAATCTTTCACATAACCTGTGACATGCACCATTGAGACAGCAGCTGCTTATGAAGGATAATGTCTAAAAACCCAGAGAATCTCACTGTAAATCTAACATCTGTTTTTCCCCATTCATATTTTTCACATATTCCTGAGACCTTTTTTGAATTATCTTCTTAATATTTTAAACACATGAGATTTCAGACCAGCTATGCCCCCCTTTTCTTTCTTCTATTAGGTAGATTTACTATCTAATAGAAGTTTGAATGACTGAAATGACTAAATGCGGTCTTCTTATTTCTTATGTGTAGCTATGTATAACCAGAAACACATGGTATTAACCTAACAAACTGCCAGGAGAGCCAATAAATAGCTTCACTACAAGATCAAGGATGGAGCTAATGAGCAGCAGACTTGACTTGTTACCTGAGAACTGAGAAGAAACATAAAGGTCCTGGAAAGAGGCAATTAAGGCTTACCATCATAGAGAACTTGCACTCCACACACAGTCGCATTGACCCAGCTGCAGCCTTTTTGGATTGTCAGATGAACGTTAACGAAAGCAAGCAAAGCCACTTTCCACCTCAGTGCTTGTTTCTCCTGATGGCGTTATCTATTATAGGTCAAGCAGCTACAGATGACAGCTTAATAGGTCATCTTAAAACCAAGATATACACCTAGAGCTGTGCTGCTGATTGAAGATCACATAACTAAGTGCAGATGACACACTTGGCTTTTAGGTGGCTACAGTGGATTGAGAACTCCAGTGTGAATATCAAATTGTGTCACGGTATCACATACACACACCTCAGACTGTTGCTCACCAGGGATCGTGCTAAATGCTTCACTACAGATCAAGTCATTTTCTAGAGAACTGTCAGCATTTAGAAAGCTCCCACTCTTTGCTGTTTCTTGGGGGCCTGCATAGCCCACCCCTTACCAGCCTACTAGCTGCCAGTACAGTCATGAGCAGGCACCACACTTGGGCCCTCTTTACTTGTCTTTTCTTAGAAGTTGTATCTAAATATAGGTCTTTTCTAGGTCGTTTTTTCCTTTATGGACAAAGCACCACTGGCTTTTCTGCTGATGGAGGCATCCTGGGCTGCTCATCTTGAGGCTTCATTTTGTTGTCTGTCTGGTGTTAACTGGCTTGCCCTGGGCTGAAGAGAGCCTTCTCTGCTCTCCCCAAGGAGAAAAGTTAATGACACCACACTGCTGTCAAAAATCTGAAATGCAGAAAAAACACATAAGCCCAAAACAACCATATCTAAGACAAATAGTGACATCACTTATTACAGAGGCATTCCTGTTCTCTAGCCTAAGTGTAGCTGGTACCCACAACATTCATGTTAATTCCATTTAGAGTGGCACAGATAGCTGTGCCCATGCTACATGGCACCTAACACGGGTGCCTGTGGCTGAAAGGCATTATTAGTATTTTTCAGAGGTTTTAGGGTTCAAAATACCCAAATTGGTGTGAGGGCTGATGCAGCAGGACAGTAGTTTGATAGCATAATACCAAGGGGGAGATAGGTGGTGTGTCCTTGGACACAGGTATGAGGGCATGTAGGCACTTAAAGGCAGATGGTCTGCTGTGAGTGTGCTGGAAAATACTATGTATGACAGGAAGAGCCAAATCTGAGAGTATGGTCTCAGCCATTGTGCTTATTTGAAACGTTCTCCTCAGCAAATCACCTCTACATCCACACCTGGCTTTTGTCTTGGAGGAAACTCATTGGTTTGCTCCATAACAGGGTCCAAACAAACATTGATATGGTTTGCATGATGAGGTGGGGACTTATTAACTAATCAGGGAAGTGACAGTGTAACATACAGATTCTCATTAAAAGAAAATAGTTGTTTATTCTATATATAAAATATTAATTAACACCCCCCCGCAAACAAACAAACAACTCCCTTAAAACCACAACCACCCAAGGCTTTTGGTCTAGATGAAAAGAAACACACATTTAATCTTATCCAAAACAGCAGGGGCTCTTTTTGTCACTGGCAACTGTCAGTGTTCAGGTAATTTCATAATAAGACCTGCATTACAGTCCTTGAGAAGAGTGAGGCTTGGCTGGAATAAAAAAAAAAATTAAAATCCTTCAGTAAAAGGCAGAGTGAGAATGAGCTTAATTTATAACCCTAATGTAAAAATTCTTTGTGCAGAAGAGACGGTAATGATGACATTATGTTGGGCAAGTCCAATACAGAAGATTGTTTATGTAGATACAAGCATTAGAGAGGACAGAGTGGAAGTCATTTCCCTAGGAAAGAAATCAACAGCCTTAAATACATCTTTTTGCAGAGACTGAAATGCTATTAGGCTTCTAAAGATGGACTTCTCTGTTTTCTTGAGTGGATAATTCTGTTATTTGCTTGTTTCGTCCAGTACATTTGGATGTATCTTTTTGCATGTCATTAAATAATGTCAGTGTCATCTTTTGCTCCTGACTGCTTCCTCGGGTGGTCCCTGTCCCTGGTTCATGCCTTCGCTCTGCCTGGGCTGCCGCTGGGTCGCATCGCCAGCGCTTGGCTCTGCCTGCCTCCACTTGGCTGTGCCCCCCTCACTGAGACAGAGCCTGTGCTGGGGTCACCTCGGCTCCTAGGACGACCCCCTCCGTGCAGAGTGGCCCTGTTCTCTTTGTCCCCCAGGTGCCCATGCTCAGGATGCGGATGACCACATACCAGTTTTGCAAAAAGGATCTGCTGGTTACATCATCTGGACGTGAATCAGCTCGCTGTAACTGCTGACATAAGGTGGGATGTAGATCTCTGCCCGGTCATTTCTGCTGTTACATTTGCACTCTTTGTTGTTCCTGCCCAAAAGTATCCTTGATACTTGATCTGTTCAGCTACATTTCTTAAAACAACTTTAAATTCTGACTCAATTTTTTAACCTGTTTGCATTCCTTCTTAACCTTTTATCACCTGTACGCTTGGAAGTGTATCAATTATCCCCTCAGCTAAACTGTTAATGAATAATTAAATGCTAATTATTATTAAACTATTAATTAAAACATTTCATTATACCCAGGAGAGCCTCTCGGACAATCACAAGTGGTGAAAGCCACTATCTCAGCAGTAGTTGTTATAATGAGTTATTAAGATGTGTTTTCTAAGTAAAGTTCCCCAGGCAGTGGGGGAGTGGCAGTAAGCCACACTTACTACTTTGTGTCTGTGCAAGGCTAGAAGCTTGTCCTGCAGTTACTAGGATTTCTTACAACACCAGTGATAACTGACTGGGTTACATCAATAAACAGTACAGATGTCTAAAATTCGCCTGTATCCCCTAGTGGGTGAGACACCAATAAATCACAGCCTGAAATCTTTCCCAAATATCATCTTTTGATAGCAGACCTCTCTGCTTCAATTGTCTATCTCTGTTTCAGAGCATCCCCTTTCTTGTCAGTGACTCAGAGAACCACAGTCATCACATAGTTAGGAAACTTGTATTCTGTGGGCTCCATCACCTCCTACTAGAGAGGTTTGTCCAAGCCGTGTTGATCTTTTATAATCTACAGAAAGCTAAGGATAAGAGAACAAGAACTGATAGCTAGTTTTTTCCCCATATTGAACTTCATAGATAATTTTATGCTTAGTACCAGTAAACTGAATAGATTTAATGCTATCAAATCAACAGTTCCTTTTCTGCCAGAGGAAGTTTCACCCCTCTTCAGCAAATATCCAACTGTGTCTCAAATCTATGAATCGCAAGTCTAATGACTACAGTTACGATGCAAAGAAATCACCTGCACTTACAAGAATAGAATGTTTGTTTTTCAGCTGTTGCAGCAGTCCTACAATAAACGTTATGCACGCTGGTTTCTGGACTCAGGGTAAAACAACAGCCATGATGGTTATTGCTGCCCACACAGAAGGTTTTTCGATCAGGGTTGTGTCAACGCTTTCACATGAATGCCATCAGTAGCAACACAGAAAGTCAAAAGCCCAGGAAAATGAGACAGCTGAGGACAAGGAAGGCATGGTCTGCTTGAAACCAAGCTGCTGTGAGGTAAGAAAGAAGTTGATACTGGAAGAAAGAGGGAGAAGATGCAATGTGATGCTGAAGTCACGCTATGCTGCTGACCTTAAGAGTGATTCATTGAGCACCGTGATCTCCATCAGAGGTAGGAAGCAATAAGCAAAGAACATTTGGCATTCCTGCCCATGAAAAGACCCAAGCCAACTGTTCTGCTCTCTTTATTCAGCTGTTGTGGGACCCACTACAGAGAGCTCTAGGAAGGAAGTGTTACTATGGGGAAATGGAATCAAAATTGATTACAATAAGCCTTTATTCCCACTACCATGAAAAAAAGAGGAAGAGGAATCTGACTGCTGTCTGTTTACCCAAAACTGGTATTGTGGACATGACTATACAGTTACAGGTATAGTAGTTAAATCTCAAAAATTCTCTTTTGAAGGTCAAATGTTTCTGAGATTGTCATATTTTTGATTGTGACTTACAGCAGCAGAGTTCAGAAGTTCTCCTCAAGTCAGGAGAAGCTGCCAAATGCAACCACGTTTGAATAGGTATGAAGTAACCTTTGGAGGAATTCCTGGCTTTGTGCTATTATAAAACATCCATCAAATTCTAATCACCTCTCATTACTGCACAAGCAATAGCTTCTCTGGGTTAGGTAAGCCAGTTCAGTCCTTCCCACCTAATCTGTCCCAAATTTACATAATGGATCTGACCTTTCTATGACTCTCAGTTTTCGTTTCTGCTCTTCTCTCCTCTTTCTCCAGCAGGTCACATTCCCAATGTTCCTTCCTAATTCATTGCAACTTTTCATATGTTCATGTGGGTTTTATATTTTGCCCCTGTGAAACTGCTATGCATGTTTGCCTGCATAAGCATATACCCACACACATGTATGTACATACACAAGCAGGTAGCTAGATCACCTAAGCCACTCTTTGCACCTCGTAGTGAAAGCCTCGAGGGAAGACACTGTCCATGCAATTTAGTATTCCCCATGGCAGGGAATGACTTAACCATTTAACACAACTGGCATGACTGCTGTGTTGGCAGGTGGGCCAGCTGACTTGCTAACACCTCTTTGGATGTATTTGCCATCAAATCTTTCTTTTTTTCCATAGAAAAAACAAAATAAAAATTTCTTCAATAGAACAGTTCAGTCAAACCCTCAAACAGGAACACAGTCATTGAGCACCGTGGCATAATTGTTTCTTATAAATGAGTGAATTAGGCCCAAGATGGTGGCAGATAATTTCTATGGAATTGAATTTAGGTGGTCTATAGGTCTAGCCCTATCTTTAACTCGGGGCTGTTTGCCACTCAACACAAAACTTTCCAAATTCAGCTTGCTTAAGAAACACTGCTTAAGTATATTCAAAAAGGCTACTTGCTTGTATGCTGATGCAGTTTTTCTAAAGACTTTGTAGGAATCCTCTCATTTTTCAACAGTCAGTGACATGGGAGCCCTTAGATCAGATTTTTTGCGGTGCTGATGCTTCATGACAGAGCAAGCCATGTCTGCTATTTGAAAGTAGCTATCCAGCCTTTAGTCTCAGGCTCTCTGCCTCTCTCCTGCAGAGAAACTGCAAATGCTTACACAGAGATGCAGAGCTGGAAGACTCAAGCCCAGTTTCATAACTCTCCCATTTCCAACTAAGCTTCACAAATTACATTGAGATACTCTCCTACTGCAGGCAAGGGAAACTGAAAAGTGCTTAGTGGATTCTTAGGATGTCTAGGTCTGTGTGATTTACTGTACTCCTATGTGCTTTTCTTTCTCCAGGAAGTGAAGGAAAAAACGAGGGCATGGAGGTGACCAGCAAGCAGTTCCCTTGTCTTGCTCCATCACTCATTTGTAAGAAGAACCATCCTGAAAGTAACATGAAATTCAATATATATAATACACATTCTCAACGTTTCCTGAAGTGTGCCCAGGTTTTAATTAAAATGTGAAGCATATACACTGAAGGACTTGCTTCTCTGCCAGGAGCGACTGCCTCTGCCTTGTGCAACTTTCCCACCATAGATATCAGTTGTCAACTGAAAAAAATACTTTTTGTTCTTGCATTGAAACTTCTCCAACTTTATCACATTTGGAAACATAATGTAGTAGCAGAGGGCAATGTTATGCCTGATATATATCATCAGTTTGCAAAAAAAATATAACCAGGGGACACATTTTTTGATGGAATCATTTCTTCGCACAATAGTTGCAGAGTAATGGATCACATTGACTGATCCTTCTTGCTAAATGCTATGACAAAGTAAATGAGCATTTGTCTAAAAATGCCATAACATTTGAAGCTTGAATTAGTGACTCTGTAACCTTTGTTTGTGATCATAAATTACAGAGAAACCCTGCAGGCAAGAATGTAATATTAAAAAAAAAAACAACCAACAGAAAACTCCTCCAAAAAAGCATCCAAAGCCAAGAGATACAACCCATCAAGTACAGAAAATGCATTATGATGTGCATCTAACATTAATCACTTAAGAATCTATCGTACAAATTGCCTCCAGCAGTTTCTAAAGTTACCTCACAGGTTAAATGGACACCCACAGGTGGAGATTAGTCATTTAAAAGACAAAGGCATAAAACCTGATTTTGAGTACTAAAGCTGTCTTAAAGTCAATTTTTCTTTCGTTTTGAAGCTATGATTTCTCCTCCCCTGTCTCCTCCCCCCCACACCACACACCCCCAATTTCTGGGTGAAGGATTAATACTGGGGTAAGCCACTGATTCTGGCAGTATACAAGGCTTTTTCCAATCTACAATTTAGAATTGGGACAAAAAGGTGTTACTCTCTCAGATTAAATAACTTCAGTTGTAGTTTCTAACAAATATGCATCAGTAAGTTATAAAAGAAATTGGAATTTTAATTGCTTCTGCCTCCCTAACCACTAAAATTAGTGGTATGTCATGCTCAGATGTTGAATTGGCATGAAATGCCATGAGCACCTGAGAGATGCCACGTGCAGTGTGAGCGCCTTTTGTCTGTAACTCCGGCTCAAGAGGAATCAGTATTGAAAAGTCAGGTACTACAAGCAAAGTGCCTCATAAGTATAGTCTGTTAGAACTTTCATTTGCTGTCTAGATGAAAAAACAGGTAATTTGGAGCTCACAGGGGAGGGGAAGGGAAGGGATTGGATTCTTGATTTGCGTATTTGCAGGTTTCACAGAATGGAATGAGAGCTGTAGAGGCCAAAACTTCTGGGACAAATAAAAACAAGAGGCTCAATTAATCTCTTATTAAGGAAACAGAATTTCTGACTTACCTAAAAGTCTATTTTATTATTATATTCAAATTGAATAATGGCTTGGAGTTGATTACTTTTTTTTTTTTTTAATGTCCTTTGGCAGTCCAAGCACTTCAGACTCTACAACCAAAACGAAGAAACTTTCAGATATTTATGACAGGTTTGGCAGAAACCTGGACTTGGCAGAAATCACACCAAAGAAAGAAGGCACTATCACACCTGGGAATGGTAACTGTGAAGAAGCAGAGGCATCGAGAGTAGTGAGCTTACAGTACCTTAAAGCAACCTGGTGCAAAGGTCTCTGCTGTACCTTTTGCAGTGTTCAGACAGTGAAGTTCCCAGAGTTACTAATGCTTTGAGCAGCATTGCTGTCCAGTCACTTAACCACTTGTGTCCTACATGTAGGAGGAAAAAATGCTTCCTACTTCCATATTCCCATTTAATGCAACACTGCAGAGAGTTTGTGAGCAGTGTCAGCACACAGCAGTTTGTCTGTTCATGAATGAAGACTTATTTTAGACCCTAAGCAAAATATTTGCATCTTGAGACAAAAGACCTTAATATTTAGAAGACTAGAAATAAACAACAAATGCATATTCTATCCCATTTTCAACAATTAACAAGATAAATGATGGATGAATGTAAGTTTTTGGAAAGGAATTCAATCAGAGGAATAACCACAGTGTAACAGGTGTAACCTGTCTCTCTTTGACTCCTGAGACCAGTCTCAGGACTAAGGTCCCTAAGGTATGTGCCCATGATTACATGTTGCAAACCTCTTTCTTCCTTTCCTCACTATTGCTCGTAGTCCACTGCAGCTTAAAAACTAGAATCAGAAGTCCTGTGCTTGGTCACTCATGGGTTGGCATGTATGCTTCTGCAGGTGTGTATGCACATGAACATACAGGTAGGTAGGTCAATACACAAATGGCTTCTTAGAAAAGAAAGAAGCAAAATCAATGAAGAGGTACAGAGCCTGCACTAAGCTAAGTTTTTCCTGAGTTAAACTTGGAAGTTTAGCTTGTATTTTACAGCACAGTTGAATTCAGTCATTTTTATGAGCTATGCAAATGTTACCCTTATTTCCTTGTATGAGAATAATGAGTCTTTTCTCCATGCATACACTTATGGATTCTTTTAACTGACCTCTCATTTTTATTTTCCTTGGGTAATTGTCTGCTGGATTAATACTCCAAGAAGAACAATAGCTAATAGCAGCGAGAGTAAATGTCTATGAAATTATAACATCTAACAAACCAAAGAGAGATAATCTCCTAAAGCTGGTTTTCATAACATGCAGAAAGCCTGGGGATGCCCAGTCTCACAAAGCACCCAACTAATACAGTGACTGTATAAAATTAATAACCTCCCAAACAAAAGCCCGCTGGATGAAGAAGCTGTCTGTATTGTGCAAACTGTGAAAACCACAGCACAGCACGTTTCACCACTTAAAGGGAAACTAAATAATTACAGAGCTAAGAAATACTACTTGATTCGATTTGGGTGACCTTGTCTAGGCAGGATCCACAAGTTGAATTAGGACGAAAGCAGAAGACAGTTCACTTGTTAACATCGTAAACTAAAGAGATTCAAAGCCTGCTTGGGTTTCCAGTGGTGAATGCCAGCATACAAAATCAGTCAGCACGCAGGACTGCCTGCCTGTAGCACACGCACATCTATGCCGTATCAGATGGCATCGGCAAAGATTAAACTAAGGGGAAAGCAAACTCAAAGGGATGCTGCCACACGAAATCTCACCTACGCCCAGGCTAATAAAGCAAGTAAATATATTTGCAAGGCTGGTACAAACCAGGGAGGTTTTCATTCCTCAGTCCAACTTTAGGGTGAAGCAGAAACAGAGTCCTGCTCTCTTCAAAACCCCAACAATTCAAGTTCCCCGGCAGCGCAAGAGAAGGTAATTAGCAAAAACCAGAGGTTGACAAAATGAAGCCAGATACGCCACAAATATCTACATATATAAACACACAGCAAGCAAGATAATGAAAAGTTAGCTGGATTTACCGTTTCAATTATCCAAGTGGGCGGTTTGTTTGGGTTTGGCTTTTTTTTGGAAACGTCGGGAGCTCTTTTCACGAGGACTCGTCTATACGCATCCGCACCGCGGCAGGAGCCGGTCCCGGAGCGCGGAGAGCAAAGCGCTTCCCTCCGCAGCCACCGCTACCCCCTCAGACCCCCGCCAAAAATAAAAAAAAGCAGGAAACGCGACGAGAGGAGGGGGAGGCACCAGCCGGTTCCTCTTCCCGGAGTGCTGCGGGAGAGGCGGCTCCGCGTCCCCTCCGCCGCCTCGCAACTTGCGCGCGTCGCGGGAGCCGCCGGGGCGGGGCGGGCGCCGCCGGGGGAGGGCGCCGGGATGCGGCGATGCTCGGCGCGGAGATGCTCCGCTCCACCCGCGGCGCCCGGACAGCCGTGGGGATGCTCCTACCTGCCGGCTGGTTCTCCCACACCCCCCGCCCCGCTCCGGTGCAGTGTGCGTTGCCCCCGCCTGACCGCGCAAGGGGGCGGTAGGGGTCCTGCGGGGGCTGCACTGTGCCTGCGCCACCTTCCCCGCTCCCCGAGCCGGGCGCGGGCTGGGAGGAGCCGCGCGAGTATGTGTGTGCTGGTGTGTCCTAAAATCGGGTGGAAAGGCTTCTGCCGAGTCGTCGTCTTTTCAGTCTCTGCCTTGTGGGGGAGAGGAGGGGAGGGTGGCCGAAGAAGGGGAAGGTCTGTTTTAAGCACCAGACTTCTGTGAAATTTTCTGGTTCCCCAGAAGTGCGTGCTCACGGGTGACACTGTTAGCTCCCTCCAAAATACTATGACCAGGATGGGGGAACAGGTACCAGGCTACATGTAATGTGGTGTAGAGGTGAGCAAGCACGCACTCAGTTCTGCAAAGGCAGAAGTGCAGCTGGCAGAGCCATATATATTTGGGCCAGGAGCTTTTGAAGTTGGGTGATAGCCTAGCAACATGTTTAGATGTACTTGGGAAGCAGCTGACCTGCTGTCCTTGGGCTCTTCTGCACCTACCAGTAGTTGCACACCTATTCAGTGCCTTCTCTCTCTTTTAGGCGCTCAGCACTGGGCCACAGCATGATGCTCCAGCAGTTGCTTCTAGCTCATCTTCTGAGGAGGTTGAGTGCCACATGGAAGACCTACATCCAAGCCGTGCTTTGAGCTCCTCTTTACATGCTGTGTGCACATCACTTTCCTGATACATGTTTTGCTTCCATGCTAAGTAACCCTGGGTGCTTGTTAGTACCCTTTCCCTTAGCTCATGATGTTTGGTGTCTGTTTTTTGAAGCAAACAAAAACGTGCCTCAGTGAAACTGGCCCCTATATACTGTTGCAAATTTTTATTCCTCAAAAGCTTAAAAAAAAAAAAAAAGGTGAAAGTGCCAGAAGTTAATTTATACCTTTGGTTATCAAAAAAGGCAAAGGAAAGCTTTTATAGATAGCTCTAACAACTACCTGCATCACACAGCCACACTGCAGTTTCATCAGTCTCACAAGAGGTGGTCTCCCTGGACTGTTTGGTGCCTGCCAGCTTCAGAAGTGACTGCTTAGGACTTGTCTTCTGCAGGCTTTTTAAAGTTCTAGTGGTATATGTGCTGAGCACAGGTTTTATCACTAGTAAATAGAGTCTTGCCCTCATGTGTATCTCCTGCTATTGTCTGAATTAATGCAGAAAGTATTAATTATACCACAAGCGATCTTAGAAATAGCAGAGGTTAAGAAAAACAGTCTTGCTCCATCTTCTCCTCCTCATGTATAAGAGTGGACTCTTTATGATTAACCTGTGTTCTCTCTATGGTCCATATCTGGCTTTAGATTGATGCCATTACATTCAGTTTAATAGGAATGTGAAAGTGACAATTTAGTATATGATTTTTCTGCAGTGCCTATAAATTAAAAAAAAAAAAAATCTGCTAGGGAAAACTGTTTGGGTGACGTTGATGGTGCCAGAAATTCCCAAAACAGCCTGCAAGGGCACAGGATGTTGCAGTGTGAGCAAGTAGTCTCTCCAGCTCCTTCAAATATCTCCTTGGGACCTCTTGCTTGTTTTGCTCCTCTTGGGACCTTTGGGTTTGCTTGTTGCTACTTTGTTCCTTATGTATTCTTATGGTTTCAAACTGTGGCTCAATCTCAGATAGTCCTTCAGGGGCAAAGCTGTCCCCTGCTCAGTGTAGTGGCAGCTTGATCAGCTGGCACGCCTCATAGCGATAGCTTTGATGGCAGCATGAAGGGGCTTTTCTGTTTGGCTTATAACAGGTAGCAATTTAAAGCTTATTTTTCAGAGGGTTGGTTTTTGTGGGTTTTGTGTGTGTGTGTGTGTGTGTTCTTTTACATAGGAACGGTCATACTGGCTCAGGCAGAAAGTCCTTCTAAGTCCATTATCTTCTCTTTGATGAGAGCTGGCAGTGGGTACTTAGGAAAAGAGTGGCAGCCCTGAGCAAATACAGAGGATCCTTGTCCTGGTACACCCTTTCATCTTCCTGAGGCTTAGGCGATGCGTGAGTTTGAAGCGCTGGCTGTGCCTTTGTGTGTAATCACCTTGAGGGGCATTTTTTTATAAGAGCGTCTACAGACACCTTTTGAACAACTTTATACTTTTGGTATCCACTCTCTCTCTCCAGCAAGCACACCTACATCTGTCTCTATAGCATACCCAGCCCCTGGGCTCATGAACAAGTACTCCTTGATGGTGTTATACTTCTGTTTGAAAAAAGCATATGTCAAACTGAAAGTCAAGTGACGTTGTGAAAGTTTTACTTAGCCTGAGTGATACTGGCATTAGTTACGATAAAGCTATTTAACCCCCTGTGTCTGAAAACAACTTAGGTCAGAGAATGGGGAATAGCAGCATACAGGGCCTCTGTATTTATGGGAGGAAGGGGGCCCATGCTGCTTATGCACTTAGATCTCAAGTTTTTTGTGACTGTCTTTTTGCCCTGAGTTTCCACAGCACTTAATGTGTTAGTCTTGATCCTGGACTCAGGCTCCAAGGCATGATGATAACCCTAATAACAATAATAATAATAATTATTATTATTATTATTTTGGATTGTTTGAATGATAAATAAAAAGCAAATAAAAATATTGGTGTGGTGACTGGGCTGTGGATGCAGAACACTGTTGATGTTTGCAACATGCATTTTAGTCCCTTTCTGAGAGATGTGATGCAGAGAGAAATGTTGTCTTAGATGAACAATAATAAAACATGGTTCCCTGAATTCAAGGCTGAATTCCCTATCTTTTGTTTCCAAACAATGCTTATCACCAGTGATGATGCTAGTCTCAACTTCTTCCTAGAGCTGAAAGAGACAGTCACCAGCATCTCAGAAATTTGTCCAGAAACAATTCTTCAGCTATGCCTGTGGCCAGGAGACCACCAAGAGGCGTTTATGTCCATTTTAGCATAAACTCTCTACCAACTAAGTCAGAAACTCTGGGTCTGAAGACATCAACAAGGCTACAGAAGACTGGCATGAATCACAGTCGCTGTCCACTTCAAAACCCAACATTTTTCATCTCTTTTCACCTTGGGGATGGGTCAAAAAAGCAGCAGAGCCTAAGGGAGCAGTGTGACTTATGGACTTACTTATTCCCTATGTATGGCAGCTAATGGCCTCTCCGGTGTCTCAGCTCTCCCTGCCCAGGGCTGGTGTGGTAGATGATCATGAGCTGATACGGGAGGAAAGTGGGGAAGGGAATTCTCCGTTACCGTGGTGTTTGAAATTCCAGTATCCAGCCATGAAGCCCAGGTTACTTTCCTTTGTCTGCAAAAAGTGCCGCAGATCGGTATGGAGTCAAAGAAGGATTGGAGCTGGTTTGTAAGCAACCATGCTTTGTAAGCTCTCCTCCCCTCTGGATGCTACAGACTTGGTACATCTGAAAGTCTGAGGGCTTTTTAATCACATTTCAATCCCCCGTGTGCAAAATATCAAACGGATACTTTGTGTTTCCTGCGTGGCATTGTTTGCAGGGTGTTTCTTCCTGGAATGTTTCTTTCCAGGGATGTTAAGAAGCTTTAATTGCTCCCTGCTGCTTCATCTTTTCCCATTCATTTATGTAAATCAGGTGCCTGGGCACTGCCGACAGCTGTCTTTCCTCCCTGACTGGGTTGTATCCACAGGCCTGGAGGTCAATCATTTGGGGATGCTGAGAGATTTTCCCTCACACACTTCCTCCTTGCCAGTCATGGATTCGAAAAAAGAAAGGCTTTTGTTCTGGAAGAGTATAATAAGCTGTTGGTGAAGAGTGTGGTAAAGCTCATGCTTCTGTGCTGCAGGTGGATTAGGAAGTTAACGGGTAGCTACTATCCCTTCTCAGAGTATGACTGTGCAGACCTGGAGAGACACCTCTTTCCAGTTAACAAAGCAGGATCACAGCAAGGACCCGAGTGTGAACATCTATTTGCCTCTGCTCTTTAATTGGTACCACGCTTGTGGGTGTGATGGCAGCCTGTGCTGGTTAGCACCCTGAGGTGATGATGCATAGGCATAGTTCAGAGTAGAACACAGGCCAAGGGCTGTTTCTTATAGGTGCTGTAGTAATGGCAAACTGGGCTGGATATAAAGTTAGTTGTATATTGACACAGAAGGTGGCTTTTTTGATGTATTTTAGCTGTGAGGATCTCAGCGTGATGTTTTGTAGTAGGGAGCAGTGTGCGTGTGCATATAATTTGTTAGGATCGTGGGAAGACCATCATACCAGGTAAGAACAATACGGGTTATTCATTATCAGGATAATGCTAGGGCAGGAAAAGCATTTAGTTGGGTAGCAGAAAACAGCTCCACAAATGTAGCCATTCATTTGTGAAGGACTTTTTTACCTTTCTCCTACATACACCTTGTCATGCTCACCTTGAGCTGCCACATTCCCATCTTCTGCAACACTGGGGGTAGCCAGTCAAGTCCCTAGTGAGGGCTAAGGTGCTGGCGCCTGAAAGTATGGGAGCTCTGAGAACTGTTCTGCACTGCTGACCATCCCCCAGGAAACACCAACGAGGAAAGTAAATGCATGCGGTAGCAAGCCGCTAGGTGCTGTAGGTGGTGTTTGCCGCTGCTGTCGGTACCTGTACCTCCTTGCTACCTTGCCTCTGTTGTGCTATCCTGCTGCTCATGTCAGCCTTCAGACAGAGGGACAAAGAAAAGTTTTCTTGAGGCTTTTATAGCTGTGATGGGGATGGGCCCCTACAAACCCTCAGTCAGAGCCACCCCCGGACGCAGTGCCTTTGCTCTCTGCGGGGTGGAGAGGTGACCCTGACCGTGTTTACCCAGAAAGTTTAACCAGAGACACCAAGCACAGGACAAAGCATCTTAAACTGACTTCAGAGCCTGATGTGGCAGATAGTGCTGCCAGGAGAGATTCCCTCCTGCTGGGTTTGTGAAAGGTAAGTATAAAAGTTGCTGTTTAGTCTCTAGGGCCACACTGTCTTGGAGAAGCAGCTCCTCCTTGGCAGAGACATTTATCAGGGCAGCAACTCAGTCTTGCAGGGAACACACGTGCCTTTCTGATTTCTACTGCTCTGTTCTTACAAGGGCTCTAGCTGACCATATCCTCTCCTTCTGAAATCCCTCTACTCTGTCACTCTCCTTTCTGAACACACCTGTCTATTGTACGTCTCTGGACTAGCTTGTGTGGTGTGAAGGTGCAGGGATTTGATCAGAGGAGGATGAGGGGGCTCAATGGGTGGCTTTCTGAACCTGCAGCGCAGCTGACGGTTTTTGGCATCAGAACCACCTTTAGGAGCTGTTGCTGAGTGCCAGTGTGACCTAGGGAGTGATGCCTCACAGTTCCGACCTGCTCTATTTCACCATGAATATCTACACATTTGGGATAAAATATGGTAGGTGGATGCCAGGCTAACTTCACTTAGATGGCAGGGGTTATGATGTTGTTATTTACATTGCAGAGTCTCGGGAGCAGGGAGTGTGGCCTCATTGGCTCTGCCTTGCATGGCCGTCACAGAAGTGTGCTGTGGTGTCCCAGCAGTTCAGCAGGGGCAGTGACAGACCATCTGCAGTTTGCAAAACCAGGTGCTGAGCATCTCTCATAATCAGACTATTTGTTTGCCTCCTTTAATTAAAACACTCTCAGTTCTCTTAAAGTCTGACTATTAAGTGAGAAGGAAGATTGCTGCTTAGGAAAATAGGCAATCTTTTTTGCTTAATGAAATGTGTGTATCTCGTTGCTGTTTATCTAGACAGAAAAAATGTGAAAATGTTTATGCTCTGTAAATAGTACTTAACACTCCATGTATTCAAACCTGCTCTCATCACAGTGGGTGTTGGATTAAGCTCAAGCATGCCTTGCAGCAAATTTAGCACGGTGTACAGGACAGGTCATGGTCATCCCTACTCATCTCCAAAGAAAAATATATAAGCCAAGACCCACCCTGGGAAAAATAAAATGTCAAAACATCTATGGAGAGTGGGAAAGGAGATGCACAGCACTGCATAACTGAAGAGCAAGAATGATGTTTGTACTTTAAAAAGCACAAACATTCTCAAGATGGGAGGGAAAAGAAGAATGCAATGTGAAGTCACTTAGAACAAAACCATGAAGTTTACTGTTACCAGAAAAAAAACATTGCAGTCTCCAGGACATGAAAACTGAACATGACAGAGCTGAGAGGGAGGATAAAGATGCTTATATCCTGTTTTACAACTAGATTATGTCAGGAAGAACTTTAATATCTCTTTCTTAGGTTTAGGACTTCCATCCCAGTTGACTTACTGGGGTTTCAGTGGCTTTCTTCAAGCCAATATATATCAATGTGTATGTTCATGTAGTGAAAAAAAACCTACAGAAACTGGCAAAATCCCTATGCCTTTCTCCTTCCTTCAGATGTGAGGATGTCCTCCAAAATTCGTATTTTTGTCAAGTTTACAGACAGTGCAATGCAATTATTTATGCAAAATGTTAACTGCCTAAGATCTTAGGTGGATATGTCAGCCCTTAATAAGTATAAAATCTAAATTGTAACGAAGAAGATAGGGATCTGAGAGAACCTTTAGATGAGAGCCACAAGAGAAATCTTGATAATTTTCACTGCTAAATTACCGGGTAATTACATTTAACAGATTACTTCTTTAGGCAGATTGTTGTCTCTGAGTATGCATGTTTTTATTTTCTGGAAATTGTATTTTCCACTTGGCTGGGTGCTGCTGTTCCATCAGCTGCTGTGGTCACGCTTGCACACGTGCCCACAAACATACAGAGGCTGATGTCGGAACAGTATGCATCTAGAAACAGATGGGTTTGATCAGGCAAAAGGAAGAAAGGCTACTTACAGGGCAAAATGGTGCACAGTGAGCTTATAGCTACAGGTAATTCAGCACATGGTTATAACATATCCAATACCTCAAGCTAAAAGGCATGCTGTAGCATGTAAAACAGTAACACCAACAACTTCAGACCTCAAAAAAAAAAAGCAGAGTGTATCTTCTTCCCCATGAAGAAATGCTTTGCACAAATACTGATGATGAGAACTATTGATGTAGGTAGAGCTTGCAGAGATGTGTCAATGATGATAAAAAAAATCAGTGGCATGAGCTTGACTTCTGAAAATGGCAAAAAAAAAAAAAAAGCCTAGTGTCTACTTAAATACATGCTGAAGTGCTGGTAACGGAATTCAGCTCTGAAGAGGGAAAGCCAGCATTCGGTTGAGAGAAAATATATTTCGTTCCACTTCAACACAATCTGAAGCAACTTTACTTGAAGGGAAGGGAATGGACTAGTCTGCTGTGTCCCACTTTATTGTGCTTTCTCCTGATTTCTGCAGGCATTGCCTCTTCTCTAATTTGCTGATCTTCTGTTTATTGTGCGGGGTTTTTTTCCCTGCTGCAGTGTGTCGTTTCTCCGTTTATTTGTCTCTTTCCCTTTTGTACATAATTTTTTTGTTTGTTTGCTTGTTTGTTTATATTTGCTTCTGTTTTTCCTGTCTTTTCTGTTAGAATGATTTCTAATAAAGTTGCATTTGGAAGCCTTGCCCAAAGATGGATTGTCCACTGTGTAAAGATTGCAAATACTGTTGGTAGACAGCAGCCTCTTCTTCCCATCTAATTAGAGAAAACAGCCAAAGGGGATAAAAGAGAACAAAAACACTAGGAGGTAAGGTAACTTCTTGACTTTCTTACCTCTTGAAACTCAAATAATAATAGAGTTAACATATATAATGTACCATATCAGCTGAGGACAGGACAGCTATGGAGAATGGAGGAAAGGAAATTTCCACCTACTTAAAACGAAGAAGAACTTCTCTTCCATGTTACTGGTACTAAGAAGCTGCACCTGAGTTCTTTGCCTCGGTCTTCTCTGGCAGCCACGATTCTCATAATTCTCAAATCCCACAACCTTGCATCTCTAGAACTCCAGGTGGGAACTGGGGGAGCAAATCCCCCCGCACTGTAAGAGCAGAGCAAGTCCGTGACCACCTCATGAGACTGAATGTCTACAGGTCTATGGGGCCGGATGACACGCATCCCAGGGTCCTGAAGGAGCTGGCTGATGTGGTTGCTGAGCCACTCTCCATCATATTTGAAAAGTCGTGGCTGTCAGGAGAGGTCCCTGGGGACTGGAAAAATGGTCACGTCACTCCCATTTATAAGAAAGGGAGCAAGGAAGACCCAGGGAATTACAGGCCGGTGAGCCTCACTTCTGTGCCTGGGAAGATCATGGAACAGATCCTCCTGGATGACATGTTGGAGCACATGAGGGAAGAGCATGTGATCCGGGACAGTCAGCACGGCTTCACCAAGGGAAGGTCGTGCCTTACCAATCTGGTGACCTTCTATGGTGGAGTGACAGCATCAGTAGATAAAGGGAAGGCAACCGATGTCATCTACCTGGACTTGTGCAGGGCCTTTGACACAGTCCCCTATCACATCCTTATCTCTAAATTGGAAAGATGTGGATTTGATGGGTGGACCATCCAGTGGATAAGAAACTGGTTAACAGACCATAGCCAAAGGGTGGTGGTCAATGGGTCTATGTCCAGGTGGAGGCTGGTGACAAGCGGTGTCCCCCAGGGGTCTGTCTTGGGACCGGTTCTCTTTAACATCTTTATCAATGACATCGATGATGGAATTGAGTGCACCCTCAGCAAGTTTGTGGATGACACCAAGCTGAGTGGTGTGGTCGACACCCTAGAAGGAAAGGAAGCCATCCAGAGGGATCTTGACAGGCTGGAGAGATGGGCCCGGGTGAACCTAATGAGGTTCAACACTGCAAAGTGTCAGGTGTTGCACTTGGGCCGGAAGAATCCCAGACATGGATACAGACTGGGAGAAGAGCTTCTTGAGAGTAGCCCTGCTGAGAAGGACTTGGGGATTCTGGTGGATGAGAAACTTAACATGAGCCAGCAGTGTGCTCTTGCAGCTCGCAAGGCCAATGGTATCCTGGGCTCCATTAGAAGAGGGGTGGCCAGCAGGGACAGGGAGGTGATTGTCCCTCTCTACTCTGCCCTCGTGAGGCCCCATCTGGAGTACTGTGTCCAGATCTGGGGCCCCCAATACAAGAAGGATGTGAAACTGTTGGAGAGGGTTCAGAGGAGGGCCACGAAGATGATTAGAGGGCTGGAGCACATGCCCTACGAAGAGAGGCTGGGGGAGCCGGGCTTGTTCAGTCTGGAGAAGAGAAGGCTGCGGGGGGACCTCATTGCAGCCTTCCAGTACCTGAAGGGAGCTTATAAGCAGGAGGGGATTCAACTTTTTAAAAGGATAGACAATGACAGGACAAGGGCGAATGGATTAAAACTAAAGGAAGGAAGGTTTAGATTAGATACTAGGGGGAAATTTTTTACAGAAAGAGTGGGTAGGTGCTGGAACAGGCTGCCCAGAGAGGTAGTGGATGCCCTGTCCCTGGAAGTGTTCAAGGCCAGGTTGGATGGGGCCCTGGGCAACCTAGTGTAGATCCAGGCCTGAGGTTGGTGGCGCTGCCTGTGGCAGGGGGGTTGGAGCTCTGTGATCCTTGGGGTCCCTTCCAACTCATACCATTCTATGATTCTATGATTCTAAATTCATGCACAGACATTTCAAAATCCTTGTGAATGAGCACATGGAATCAGTGTTAACTGGAAGGGGTGAACTATGTCCTGTAACACGTTCTGATGTTACAACACTATTTACCTTTGAATATCTTAGAAGCATTTTGTTCAGTCAGACTCCTGTCTAGAAGACCCAGAGCTTCATTCCCTGCTAATAGGCTACTAGAATTATTTTGAGAGCAAGCAACTTTGGGCTCTTCCCTAGGGTGTTGTCTCAGTAACGGGCCAATTTTGTTCTGATTCAGATTTGTTGAATGTTTACTGAAGTCTGTGGGGGTCTGTTGTTTTCTATGAGAAGAAGAGTCTTTGTCATCTTGGAGATATTTTCAAGACTAATAAGGACTCAATGAAGTTAATAACTGCCTCATTCCTAGTGTAAAAAAAAAGAGAAAAAAGAAAAAAAAGCAGGTCTAGTGATCTAAATCTTATGAGTAGTTAGAACTACTAACTACTTCACTGGTCTGTGGAGACAGGACAAGGGGCAATGGCTGTAAACTGGAGCACAGGAAGTTCCGCACCAACATGTGGAAGAACTTTTTCACAGTGAGGGTGACAGAGCCCTGGCACAGGCTGCCCAGGGAGGTGGTGGAGTCTCTCTGGAGATATTCAAGACCCGTCTGGACGCCTATCTGTGCAATATGTCCTAGGGAGCCTGCTTTGGCAGGGGGGTTGGACCCGATGATCTCTCGAGGTCCCTTCCAACCCCTATGATTCTGTGATTCTATGATTCTATGATTCTATGATTCTATGATCTGTTTTCTTCAGGAAAGAAAAAAGTTGTGTTATCAGTCATCAGCAAGGCCAGAGGAGGTATCTATATAATCTTATTCAAAATTAATTTGGGATGCTTGCTAGAGCATGGTAAAAAAGAAAAAAAATGACTAAATGAGAGTAGCATGACTTTTTCCATAGATGAGTATTTGCCACTGCTCCCTTCCACTGAGTGCTGAAATGGCAGGACTTCTTGAAAAACAAATCCTCATGACCTTCCCTCATCCTTCTTAATCCAGGAAGATATCTATAAACTTCCAGCCCAGTCTGGCACTAAATAGCTGCTACTGGTTGTCAGAAAATATCTTTGTGCGTGGTTCTGACTGACTAAAAAGTAAATAGACCGCAGGAGATAGATAACATTTAATTTAAATAAAAATTATTAGGGTTTGCTCAGACACCTCTGAGTCTTTTTGTTTTTCTGCTACTTTGATTCATATTTAGAAAATTCCATTGAAAAATGAAAAGCCCAGGGACATATTTATTGCCAAGGTTTTGAATCTTCCACTATTAAACAACTTGACTGATTGCATTGTTCTTAAACAGACTGTGCTCAGGTGAGGATATGGAAGAATAGATGAGACAAATAGTCTAATGTCTAATGGCTTCTAAATAAATGCATCTTTCCATTACAGGCTTTGCTTTTATAGATCCCACTCACTGAAATAGCTTCTTGCATCATTAATGAATAGTATATAGCTGGCTGACTGTTCACCTTCTTTTGTGCAAGAGCTTTGTGGATTTCCTTTGAATACAGACTATGGAATGAATGTGTTTGAGATTTCAGAAGTCCCTGTTTTCTAAAAAGCAGCTTTGTCACCAAGCTACATCTCTGGAAATGTGTAACATTATCTCTTTTTTCCCCCCAGTTTCTTGTAAAAATGTAAATCATATTTTAGGACTCCCCTTAATCTATCTGTATGCTTTCCTCTGTGCCTGAATAAGCTCAAATGAATCTAAAAGAAAAAAAAAAATCTGCTAAAGGAATATAGGAAAAGTTTCTTTTGTGTTATTTTCTAAGTAAATCACTAGATTACACCTCTATTTATAACTTTGAAAATGATAGTAAGATTGTCATGGGAAAGTAATGGGTGTGTTTCCTAAAAAAAACCAAAAAACCCACAATAATGAAACATAGATTTATATTGACCAGCTGAGTACTGCATGAGATCCCTGAGATCTGAGCCTGATAGAGTTCATGGTCATTCACTACAGTCAGCCTTCTCAGTATTTACAATGGAGGGAAACCTTCTAGTGACTGCTGCCTCTCTCCAAAGACAAGAAGATTGGAGAAGTTACTGGCAGTTCTGCTTTTACCCTGAAAAGCTTTAGCTATGCATCCAAGCATTTCCCAGTAGATAATGACCACACTTATGTCTTCCCTCTTTTTTGGGAGATGATGGGCTCCCTCTGTCACCATAGAGCTTTGAATGTTTTTCTTTCATACATCTCCCAGATACATCCACTTTTCTACATATTTTTTCTCTCCCTCCCTTTGTGCTATTCTGTCTCCTCTGTCTTGCAAACACTTGCATGCATCCAAAGGCATTAGATCTTCATCCTCTCCCTCATAGAGAGAGGTGCCTTCTGAGGCATATTCTTCCCTGTAATTCTTGTGCTGTGCACGTGTTTTACTTTCTCAGGCTCTATTCCACTCCCCTCACTCTAATAAAACCTTTGATGTTAAGATTTAGTAGGGACAATCTTTCAAAATCATTTTCATACATCTAAGGGCAGCTCTTCCTTCCTACTCCTGTTTTATCTCAGAATAGCCTAGAATATTTAGGAGGAATAGTAAAATGTGATTAGGAGATCTGTCACATTCATAATCTTAAGATTTATTTGAAATAGGAGCGACCAGTGGCTCATTAGTTCATTCCTGGTATTGTCTGCATGCAGTTCAGCTACTGCTGTCTTTTAACTTTAACCATTCTCTGCTTGCTGTTACATTTAGGAAACTATCTTTGTGAAGAATGAAGAAAGCCTTGGGTGAAAACCAAGATTCCTCCTAGGTGTACTTTGCTGTTCACAAAAAGGCTTGCAGCTTGGTTTCCTGAACTTTTATACACATATCAGAACATTGAAAATTTATTCACCAATCTCTTACAAGGTTTTTATGAGGGAAAGCATTTACAGTTAATAATAAGACACACTCAAACCTATAATTACATTGTTTTGAGTTTGTAAATGTTAACAGCTGACCTGCTTTGTGGACTAGGAGGACCTTGAGGGAGCCAGCAGGCTCTGTTTGCTACCAGATCCAGCTGTGCAATAGGCAGGTGATTTCTATAAAAGGACAGAAACAGGGCAGCTAGGTTTGGTTGCTGGAACGAGGTGGGGAGCTGAAATGCTCCTGGTTTGCCTGGTCAGTGGTGTAGCTGGGCTCTCTGCTTCAGCAGCTTCTGAAAAAATGAAACCTTACTGGTAATTCTAGTCCTGCTGGGAAAATGTTAGTTTGCTTTGGTGCTCTCCAGTTGAGGGTTTAAGCTGCTGAAAGTGAAGAAAGGAGTTTTAGAGTTGGCACCTGAAGCATCAGTGCTTGGGCTGTAGGCAAAGATTTTGGCCTGTTGGATGCCAGGGAAAAGGCTGCTACAGCTGGGTTCACAGTGTATTTCTCCTCTCAGTGGTGGCAGCAAAGTCAAGGCAAAATAGTTTATGGTTGATACATTTGTGTTTTGCTGAGGCTATGTTTCTGAAGAAGACAGTGCCTGGCTACCTCTTCAGGGTACCCTGCAAGAGCGTATGGGTTCCAGCCTCCTCCAGGACTGCTGCAGGGTCATCTTGTGTGAACTGTAGGTGCCCTGGGGTCTTGGCTTTGTTAGTGATCTCCATGGTACTGTTGTATGACCCTTGGGGCTACTTTTTGAAGCAATGTAAAGATGTTTTTAATGTGTGTTGTGAATGTTATACCTAATGGTGAGGAAGTGTCTGATGTGGAGTACCTAGTTTCAGTGTTAAGGTCTGGTTGTTACTGGGTGGCATGGCCTTTAACAGAAATGCTTGTGGCTATAACCAAAGGGGGATGGGTCCTACTGTTTTGCAAAGTTCAAGCTTCATCAAAGCATGCCTTTGAGAATGTAAAATTATATTTTGCTGTTAAGATTAAGCTAAAGGTTTGGAACTGAGGTAGTCAATTATTTTGATCTCTGAAAAGACTTATATCTGTCTTAAATCTTATACGAATTTTTCTTCCCCTTTGTTAAAAAGTGTTTATAGTAGCCTAATTCAAATCCAATTAGGGGAGGAGGGGGAAGGTGGGAATGTGAATAGGTTGGATTTTACAAAGAAATTGTTTTTAATGACGTGGCAAAATACTTTAACTAGGACTTTGCTGAGACTAGAGACTGGTTGGGCAAGAGTACTGAGTTCCTTTCCTTTGTGATCATTTCTACTGTTGAAAATGCAAAACTTGCAGTGCTAGCCTGTTTCCACAATTATTTTCCTAAGCAAAGCTCTCCTTGTATGATAACTCTTTCCAATATAAGGTTGGAAAAATAAAATGTTCATCAGAATGGCTTCATAAGGTTTTTGCTATCCCACCTGTCAAGGTCCCTCTGGTATCCCTTCCTTCCAGTGTGTTGACTATACCACACAACTTCTTTTTTTTTTTTCATTCCCCTTTTCCATGAATATTAAGCTGGAATGCTGCAAGTTCTGTGGAAAATACCACAAGAAATACTGTGCGTGATTTATTTGATGTAGAACTCGCAGAGTAGAAAACTGTTGGACTACTGCTTTCTATGCAAAGCTGTACACCTGTGCACTCTGGACAATGAAAATTGTTACTTGCTAAGGGTATATGTAGCAATATGCAAGATACCTTTGAGACTTTTTCACTTGCCTTTGCAAGTTCATATGGTAACTATTAAATACCTACTTTATAATTACATGTTCTCAGACCCTAATAATTTTATCCAAAAAAAGCTCTTGCAGTGTAGATAAACACTATGCTTCAAACTACAATTAAAAATAAACATTAATTGGGATAAAATCCTGTGACTTTTTCAAGGAAAGGTCAAAAGAGAAGGCCCAGAGATAGCCATAAATACACTTATTTCAAACTTACTACCATCATGCTGTTGCTTACTAAATCCCTTTTCTTGAAATGTGGGAAGTGAAGGAGGGTGATATGTGAGTCAGCTGGTTAATATCTTTGTGACAATAATATACTCACCTGATAATTTTAAATTTTTTTCCCTGACCAATTCAGGATGAAAACTGTGCTTTGCATGAATAAAACATGCTAGAATGTTGGCAGAAATTTTAATGTTTGAGAGTAGTTTAATTTCAAAAGAGCTAGAGGTAAATGCAACACTGCATGCAATTAGTGTACTTATAATTCAATGTCTATTTCTGATGCACTAGAGAACATTTTTCCCCCCCCAGAGCTTTCTCTGAAGACTACAAATAGGAAAGTGACTTTTTCAATACAATGTAAGGCTGCACAAACTAAGTGTACCTCCATAAAATGTTGGCAATGACTTGTTTTTATAACCCAGTAAAATAGAATGCATATTTTTTCCAATTTGTTCTGCTTGCATTGCTGCAAATGACTCCCACTTTTTTCCCCCTCTCAAAAGAGTGAAAAACAATTCTTTGTAAATGCTTTTCCTTGTACAAATGGTTAGATATAAGTTACAACACTTGCTTTTTTAAGCACTTGTCCAGGAATATGCACTGCTAATAGTCTTTTTCTAACAAAAGCTTAATCAATAAACATTAACAGGGGAATTGGAGAATGCAAGTTATTTGTTATATTGCGTATCACTAAATAACGTTTTCAAGTTTGATGAACAGCCTACCTTCTAAACGTCAAATTCCATGCAGCCCAATTTATTATTATTTTCTTCTTCTTCAAAACAGCTCGTGCCAAGAGCGTTTCTTCCAGCGTTACAAGAAACAGCCTTTTGCTTTAAATCCAGCACTACTGTTTCTCCAAGTTCAGGCCAAGACAGGAGTCAGGAGCTGCACGGGGAGTGTTTTGGGGCTGATGTGTTGTCAGAAGCTGAAGTGAAAAGTGTTGAGGCTGTTTCACAGCTGCAGCGTGCAGAGCTTCTCTGGGGGAGCTTCTCTTGGAGGCTGCAGTGCCTGACAGGTCCTCTCCACACAAAATCATTACCTGTGTTCAAGACCTCTGCACAACCTAGAGAATTCTTGAAGTGTTTTTACACTAGGCTCTGAAATATTTATTGTTTCTGTCAGCAGCCACCTTGCTTTTTTTGTGGGGTTTTTCCTTCCCCTGTCTGCAAAATGTGCTCCAGTCAGGACCCCTGATCCTGCATGGTTAGGAGGGATCTTAATATGCTTGGTGCCTAGCAAGACAAGTGCTTGCCTACCCCTCTGAGGAGCAGTCCAGCTCTTCAGAGTGGCTGTTCTCCTCTTCCAGGGGGATTGCTGTAATAGCCAGAGACTGCTCACTGAATGTTAAGGATACGTGAGACTAACTACCCTGATATCTCTTATCCTATGGAGAAGTTGGAAACTGATTTTGAGGGAGGTGCCCCACAACCCCTGAGGAACTGTTCAGGTGGAGGAATTTGTGAGATGTGGCCTGGAGATGTGAAATGGTCAGCTGAACTTGCCTGATTCAGGGTGGAAGGGATTTTTGCTTCAAAAGGCTTACTGAGCCAGAGATGCTCACAGTTTGGGTGGGGGTAGCAGTTATGGTTCATACAGTTCATCTTTATACTAATGTTCTACTGGTGTTCTTGTCCAGACCAATAACAGCTTGTCACCATCCCTCTCCTGGTATGGACAATTTTACTTCCAGTTCAGTTACCTTGTTGCATCTGGTTACTTACAGACAGCTTAAAGGAAAGGTAAATAAAACACTAGGCATAGTGGAACTTTTGGAAAAAAGTTATGATAAATTTGAAGCACTCTGGAGGCCTTTTGATGCTGCAAATTATTTTTTTCCTACAGTACATCAGAAACACATTTTTATGTACAGTTGCTATCTCAAGTATTTGACTTGCTAGGCAGTTAATGCTGTGCAAACCAAAGCTAATACCTGGCTTGAAAAAAATATATTCTTGGGGAAGTGCAACCAGAACTAAGCAACTTGCACAAATTGAGGGACTCATCTCCATGAACTGAAGACATCTCTTCCTTTTCTACAGCTCTTGTCCCTTGTGTTGCCCACTGTCGTTAGCTTTTGCTTTACTGTGATATTACTGTACATGCCTTCAAAATAGTTCAAGTTGTCTTTCAGAAATGTGCACATAAATGCTTGGCCATAACTTGATAGTAAACAGTGTTGTCCAGAAAGCAGATTTGTTACCCAGTGGGCAATATAAGCTAGTGCTCACATAAGAGAGGCATTGCTTTCATTCAGGCCCGGGTGCTCGGTGGGTTCCCACGAAGCAAGTGCCCCCAAAGCTGACTCCTTTGTTATAGTTATACACAAACATTACTCTCCCACTTGCAAGGATTGGTTAGTAATTTACATAAAACTATAATATTTGCTGTGTCATCTTCAATCGCTGTGCCTGCATGGAGGAAGGGTCTTCACCTGGGTAAGGCTTGCCTTGACCTGTAGGTGTGGGGTTGGGTTTTTTTGTGTTACAAAGAAGACAGTTAAGTTAGAGGTGCCTGGGCATTGGGGTTTTTTTGCTGCTAAACTGGCTCTGTGTGTGTATATCTGGTGTTTTTGGTGTTCCAGGACAGTTAGTTTACAGGTTTTCCTTTAAGCAATTCCCTTTGATCCTTTTCTTAGCAACCACCTAGTAACTACCTGCAATCATTCTTAATTATGGAGCCATTGTAATACAGAACCATGGCTAACTTTAAGTTTAATTATATATATAAATTGCAATAACTGTAGGATAGGTTGTTTGTTTGCCTTTGTGAAAACCCAGGGTTCAGTGCCATGATGCAGGTGCAGTTAAACCAGTCCTTTTTAAAAAGGTAGGATTACTTTTATTTTAGTGGTTGTGTGGCTTAAGAGCTTGCAAAAGGCATTTTCCTTTGGATGATAATTGTGCTGTGTTTCCTAGGACAAAAGCCTCAGTAAATCTTGAGCTGCAGTCTCCCTAGCCAGCTGCCTTAGCACAGTCCTGAGGAGCGGGATTAAAAGATGCTTCAGATGAGATGGGGCAAGGGTGATGCCTTGGGGAAGAGCATTGGAAGGAAAGGTGCCTTTGATTTATTTGTTCTCCTGGTGAAAAAGTGGTGTTCTTGGCTGTCCTGTAATTTTCAGTGGAGAGGTTTGTTTGGCATTTTTTCCCCCTCCTGTGTGCTTGCATGTGAGACCTTGTAGGGTTTGAGCGATAAAATGCTGGGTTAATCTTTTCTCTTTCACAATGTGTGGTTCTTCTAGAACTGTGCAGAGTTCTGCAATACTGAGGTTGGTAGAGACAGGAACAGCACCTTGCTAAAATGCAGTCAGCTCTGTTGTTGCCACAATCCTTGCTTAGAAATGTACACCATTCCTTTAACTTGTGAGCGATCCTGCTCGCTGAACAAGCGCTCCTGCTTTGTCCCCAGTCTCCCTGTGAATTACAGTTGGCTGTGATTTGATAGGCACCTGGGGAAAGGGAATACATTCCGGGGTGTTCTTTCTTTCCTGTAATAACCACCAAACATGACTTACAATATGCTATATAATCTGATGGCTTTGAAAGGATGGAAAAAATTCCTCCTTCAGTGAGACAGATGACATTTAGTCTACAGATGTTTGTGATAAAGCAAAGAAATATGGCACTCCAGGGGGATTTGACTCCCCCTTTCCTCCCCTTTTTTTTTTCAGAATATGGATGTTTCTAGCAAAGCCAACTCTGCCTACTGTATGGGAAGGGAAATGATGCTTTTTTCTAGTGACTTTAATTAAAGAAATTTCTTGAGTAAAAAGAGAGAAAACAGCAAGAGAAAAAGGTAAAATAGATGCTTGCAGAATGGAGAATTGGAGCCTTAAAAGGGAAGAATTTGGACAGTAAGCTATGGTTACAGCAGTGTTTTGCAAGTACCACAGAGATTGGTGTCAGGAAAGCAGATTTTTCTGCCACTGATTGAAACAGTTTATAGGTCTTTTTGCTACTTCTATATCCAAATTTAATTTAGTTACAATGAAATGCATCTTAGTTTCCAGACAATATTGGCAGCATCCATTTACAGCATGTAGTGGTGGCTCTTGTCCTTCACCCAACATCATTAGTCTTTCAGTGAAATAGTTTCTGTACTCGGTTTCACACACCACAGGTGAGAATATCACAGAGGTCTGCCAGCATCATGCTATTTCAATGTGCCTGTTTTATTATTAAAAAGACATTTATTTGGGTTAGCAGTGGAAGGAAAACAACAAATGAAAATGTATGAAAGAGTCTGAGGAGACAAGGAAGCTCATAGTAGTCAAGATGGATTTATCACTTTAATGATATTTTATGGTGTGCTCCTGAATATGCATCAACAGGTTGTAAATAATCCAAAGGGAGGATTTGCACGAGCTCTGAAATGCTGTTAGTGTCCCAGCCCAATTCCAAGCTGTGACAAACAAGCATAAATACTGCAGGTAGCGTTTTGCTCATCTTTCTAGCATTCAATCACTTGTAAAATGGACTTAAAAGGAACAATGCTCTGAAACGTGGCTTAACTGACCACCGGAGAGAGTGACAAAAGGTATTATCTGGAATGCTTTATGGAGAATACTTTTTTGTGACAAAAGTGACTTCTGGCATAATCCTCACAGTACGGAAAATATCAGTCTCAGCAGTGATGGCCCAGTTTTCTGCCCGCTGCAAAACCTTAGTAAGCAGCAGTAATATCACAGTGACCCTTTTCTCTTACTGAGGTCTGCTGGCTATGTGAGGATGTTTCAAAACAGTAGTGACACTGAACTTGCAGTGGCAATCTCCCTTTAGAAAGATTCCAGTTCAGCCAAGACTTGGGGGTGTGTATAAACCTCTTGAGTCCCCGATAAAATTTTGAGTCATACTTGAGAAGGGAGAACCACCTGCAGTAGGAAATACTGCAGGTCCCTGTTGTGGTGAGGTTTTGTTAGGGGGCAGGTAAGCCTGTTGTACATACTCCTCATGCATATCAGCAAACTCTGCACAAGCATGGAGTGCAGGGACAGTGGTGCGGTTGTGTAGAGTCCATCATCCTCCTTCCTTCAGCTTAGACCAGCTCAGAGTGTCAGATACAAATGTTCTAACTGCATCAAGTAACATGGGGATTTGACCCTGGTTTCTTTGTAACCTCTGGAAAATCTCTGGCTACTGCTCACTCTGGACAAGTACTTGTTTTAATGGACTTTTCTAGAAGGGTTGATCTTAGTATGGGATTTCCTGAAGTGGCACTTCTACATCCCTTTGAAAGACCTTGATTCAGCTGAGGTCTTTACTGGTAGGAGAGAGGGAGGGTTTTCCAGTTGTCAGTACTGTCTTACAGGAAGCTGGAACCTCACGAATACTATTTTCAGATACATGATCCAAATGAAAGATGTTTGTTAAATAAGTGCTTATTAAATAACTTTTAGATGTGTAATACAAATATACTAGTGCCCCTAAAATGCCTGAATACTTTACATTACGGTGTTGAAAGCTTCAAGTCTAGAATGACACAGTAGATGATAGCAAATGTCTTGCCGATGACTGTATTAAGCAGTTTGGTCAGCTTTGAGTTCTTAAGCACCAAACCTTCAGTTACTATTTTGAGATAATTAATTACTAGTCAGTCACTGAAAACTTGACGAATGATGTTTCTAGAGACACTGGGTTTTTCCTGTGGCCTGTAGCAGAGGGAGCAGTGCCTGCTGCGTTGGGCTGTGTAAGTGCTTATGCCTGTTTGCAGGGGAGTAAGGTGATGGATGAACGACAGCTGCCTTCCCTAGTGCTCTATAAGGGAACTAGGAATGGAGAGAGAGGGATTGGTGCAGTGGCCAAGGTAATGAATGTGTAAGGAGAGGGAGAGCTCTAAAAATAGGATTTTAAGAACAGCCAATAATGTACACCAGCAGACAGAATGCTTTTTTGTAACTTTTGAATGTGCTTGACAACCCTGAGAAAAATAATCTCCCAAACCCTTTTTCATCATCAGTTGGCTGAACTGACCGTGTCAATTCTGTTGCTGAACCTCAGCACTAGACACTGTAACAACCAGCTAATTCTTGTGTGTGCTTGTCACTTGCAGGTTCTTGATCACATCTAGCATAGCACCCTTGTTCTCAAGTGTCTATGAAGTACCTTGACTAGACCAGAGAAGGCCTGCACTTCTTACTTCTCATGGAGTGGGCTCTGCACACAGGAATGTGCTGTCTGTGAACTTCCTAAATTCCTTGCAGCGCATGTGCATGCACATCCTTGCATGAGTGCACACTTGTTTAAAGATTTAATAAGTTGTTGGTTTAGCTATGAAAAATCTGATCTGTCCGAGGTCATGGATGTCTGTGTGAAATCTATCCTGCAGGGTTGTATCTGCCTTTAGATCATGCTGCCTTCATAAAAATCACAGTACAGAACAGAGAAGTTTGAGAAAGTGCAATCCAGTTTTCAAATCAAGGCTCAATCACTAGGCTACATTCACAGTGGTCGAAGGAGCAGCTGCTATTTCTTCATCTATCAGCTGTGAAATGGGCTGGCATCTTTTATTCTATAACCAGATAAATACAGATGTTTGCAAGATCTTTTGGCTTTTCCTCATTAGAATATCCAAAGATCATACAATGTCTTGAGAGTCAAGTGTTAGCAAGGCTTCCCTTTAGTTTAAGGATAAAGAGTTTCATTGTTTGCAGGCAGTGCCCATACTGGAGATGTGAATAATCCTGGCATGAAGGCATTCATTCTTGTGTTGTGATACACTGGTGCTCGTGCTGGGTGATTCAGGAAATGCTGTTATGTCTTGCCATTGTATACAGCCCTTTTCAACCATTGTGCATGGCTTTTCCTTTAGGTGCAGGAAGGTTTTTAGGAGAAAAAAGGGAGATAGCTGCTTTTATAAGCTTGCCTGAACTCCACATTTTCAGTGAAATAAGGATTTTTGAAATATAGGTAGGAAGATATATAAAATGGAGGAAGATGGGACCTAATTCTGACTTGGCTGGTCCTGTGTGGAGCCAGGAGTTGGACTTGATGATTCTTATGGGTCCCTTCCAACTCAGATTCTATGATACACTGACAAATTGTTTCTTCCTGATCTGAAATCTTGATCTCTCACCTTCCTCAAACTTCAGATAGTGTCTTCAGCTGTCAAACAGTATGGTTCATATTAATAGTACTTATTTCTTGTGCTGACATAAAATCAGGCTATTTATTCAATCTTTTTCACAAAAGCGACAATTTTGCAAGCTTTAGTTAATGTGAGTTTAGATCAGTATTTTGAGACTGTCATTTACAGAGGGAGACTGCTGTGAAATCACAGGGTAGCCCCAGATTTGTTATGTTTGTTATAATTTCAATTAAGTTAAAGGATTTATAGTTAGCTGGGATGGTAGCTTGCTCTATACCACCCTTTTATACCCCACAAAGCTTTCATGTAAAAATCAAACAGATGTTTTGATATGTATGGGTGGTTAAGTCTGCCAGACGTGGTTGTTCATCAATTTCTATGCACAATACAGTAGCTTTAATGGATTTTAGGCTGAATTACAATAGCAGAAGTATTTTTGGTAGACATTAAAAAAGATGCTTATAGAACACTAATGCTGTTGCATGGATATAGCATATGCCAAACTATGCTTATATGGATAAATTGAGCCAGACTCTTTTAAAACTACATGTTTTTTTCTTCATGCTTTAAGATTATAAACATGGGAAACTTAATGTTTCAGTTGGTTTGGAGATCACTTACTGAAACTGTTTAGACTTTCAATTGCAATATAAACATAATAATTTTCAGTTGTCTTCTGTTTTTCTATTTGATATGCTTTAAGAAACATTCAGAATAGGTCCTTTCTCTCCATTGGCCCCACGTGTGTATGGGGAATGACAACACTGACAACTCCTCAGTGATGAGAACCTAGTAACTACTATTTGCTGGTAGAGCTGGTTTTCTGATGCTCGGTGACTGCAGCCTAATTTGCATGAATAAAAATGTTGTTTTCAGCTTCTTTCTAAAATCCAATTTGAGAACACAGATTAAACATTTTGGTAAGTAACCAACACTTGAATGAATGCCTTCTGTGTGTTTGCATATCTAGAATAGGTTTTATGTACTAATTTTTATCATAAGCTTCCTGGGGTATTGGCATTTGGTGAAAGCTGCAACTCTCCTGTCGCTTTTTCCATGAGTGGTGGTTTGACCCTGGCTGGAAGCCAGATGCCCACCAAATCTGCTCTATCACTCCCCTTTTCAGCTGGACGGGGAGAAAATATGTATTGAGAGGCTCAGGAGTTGAGATAAGGACAGGGAGAGATCATCCTGTAATCAATGTCATGGGCAAAACAGGCTCAACACAGAATAAGAAAAGAAAAACCTTTTAATTTATTACACTACATTTCCAGTGAAACCAGAGTCAGATAAGGAAAAGTACGACCAAATCTTAAAACAACTCCCCTCACCCCTCCCTTTTTCATGGACTCAACTTTATTAATGATTTCTCTCCGTTCCCCCAGGTGTCACAAGGGCAGGGAATGGGGGTTTCAGTCAGTTCCTTACAAGTAGCTTTCTGTCTAGGTGTCTTCACACCCTTCCCCTGCTGCACCGTGGGGTCCCACCCATGTGAGATGGACCCTTCACAAACTTCACCCATGCAAGCCCTTTTCCCATGGGGCTTCAGTTCTTCACCAACTGCCCCAGTGTGGGTCACTTCTATGGGGTGCAGTCACTCGGGCCCACCATGGTCCCTCACTGAGTCACAAGTCCTGCAGCAAACCTGCTCCAGTGTGGGCCTCTCTTGACAGGCTCAGGTCCTACTGGGGGCTTGGTCTAACATAGGTCACAGCATCTTCCATATGATTCCATCTGCCTCAGCGTGGGGCCTCTCCATTGGCTGCTGGTGGGGTCTCTGCTCCCTGTCATCATCCATGGGCTGCAGGGGGACAACATGCTTCACCATGGTCTGCTGCAGGGGAATCTCTCTCTGGTGCCTAGAGCGCCTCCTCCCACTTCTTCCTCCTCTGGCCTTGGTGTCTGCAGAGTTTCTTACATCTCATTTCCTTCTCTGGTGGGGAAAAAAGCAGCCATTTGCTTTTTTTTTTTTTAACCTAAATGTGATTCCCAGAAGCACTGTGACCATCACTGATGGGCTCGGCCTTTGTCAGTGGTGGGTCCAGCCTTGAGCCCAGCTGGTGTTTACTCTGTTGAGCTTGGGGAAAGCTTCTAGCTGTTTCTAGCAGAAGCCAACCCTGCAGCACCCCCTTCTCCACCAGAACCCCACCATGCAAAACCAGAACCCCACCATGCAAAACCAGAACACCACATAGGGAATATTCTTTCTTTAAAAAATATTTCTGCAATAGTGAACAAAAACTTCTAACCTTGAACATAAGGTAACTGTCATCTAAAGATAAGAAATACTGAATATTCTTGCTTTCTTACACCAGCTCCATTTTCCTCCTTGTCCCCCACATTTCCTTACTCACTTAGGTTTCCCTTTAATTCATTTTTTCCACCCTTTAGCCTCTGGTGCTCAGGCAAGAACCCACAGCCCTTTATTATAAAAGACTGGTGAAAGAGGGAGAGAAAGAATTACAGTTATGAAAATACCATGCAATTTATTATGAATGATAGTACAATTACAAGGAAGAGTGATTTATCACAGACAATTGTCTAGTGATCAAGTCTATTGGCATAAGCTGCCTCCTCTTCATGGGAATGACCCAAAGGTAAAATTGTGGCAAGGTAGCAGTGGTTATCCATTTTTCAGCAAAGTAGTTTAGTTTCTATCTAGGCCAGCTCTGGAACTAATGCAATGTTATTTGAGTGATGATGAAGGACTTTTAGCAATGCTATAAAACAAGAGAAAGTTATGCTGGAGTTTTCATGTTGATAAATGTAAACCTTCATAAAGGGTTTCAGAAGCACTACATTCACACGTCCAATTTTTCGTGTTCGGCACAGAGTGCACTGGGCAAGGCTGCAAGAGTGTTGGTCTAAAACACTTCTGCCTTGCTAAGAAACACAAGACTTTTTTTTTTTTTAAACTCTAGTTTATTGCTATGATGCTCCAGTTATAAATCAACTGAATTCTGCATTTTGGGGGAATTTGACCCTGTATGGAGAGGAAGAATTTGTTTTCAATGAGAAATCTTGCCAAGAACTTGTGCTCTTTCAGTAATCTCCAAATGTATTAAGTCTCACCCTTGACTACAGTTCTGAGATGGTCAAGAGTCTTTAAAACTTAAAGCTCAGCCTGTAATGAATTGGTGAGGCCATTGTTACCTTGCTGTTTACCATCTGTTGATTAAGCTCCAAGAGTCCCTTTCTCCTTTGTGAGCTCTCACAACATTCACTGACTCTGACATGTTTAATTTGCTTTGTGAATTATGTATGACAAGAAACATCTTGCTCACTGTGGAGGGAACAGCCTGTGCTGTGAACTGTGGTGGTTGACTGCTGTGTGTGGTGTTAATCTCAGCCATAGATATTCCTAGAAATCTGTACGGGATTAAAAAAAGGGGCAAAAAAAGAAAAAAAAAAAGAGGGAAAATGTACCTGAATAATGAAATGGGATCAAAGAAGTTTTCAGGAGAGAGAGCAAGATAAGATGTTTTGTTTGGGCCTGTTCAGTGGTTAGGTTTTATGTCTGAAAGCCCCTGGCCAATATGTGTGAGGCACCAATAAATTATGAGCAGAGCTCCCCGGTGATTCTGGGTGCAGTGAAGAAACTGATGGAGAATTGTCATGAGAAGAACTGAATATGGCTGAAACATCATGGATTAACAGTGTGGCTTAGTTTCTTTTGTGGGCTTTTTCAAAACAATGCAAGGTATGCTTTTTTGGTCTCTAGAGTAGGTCAGAGCCCTGGAGTTCTGGCCCCCACCTGTTCTGGGGCTTTTGCAGTCTGTGTGGGAAATCATGGTTTTGGTGATGCTAATGTGAATGTCTAGATAGTGAAGTGGTATTTCATGTTAAAATCAGGCTGATTCCTCAACCAAATGGTTCTTCCCCTGTCTGGTATGGTGACACACTGCTGCTGTGAATGTGAACCTAAGGGGCTTTGAATGGAAACCATTTATCTCTTCAAATAACACTTCTTGTATGCTAGTTCAGCTTGTCATTGCTGTCTGGTTATGCATGCTTACCCTCCCCTCACTGCAAATCATGGTAAACAAAGCTTTGTCCTACTTGATTGGGGGGCTAAAAGATCTAAAGCCTTGCTAGTATGAATCCACTGATCTTTTCCCAAATAACAACACATCCTTTTTCCTGTAAATATGATATACAAATGTCTGTTCTTTGTTTTCAGGGTAATAATATAAATTTTATAAAAGCCTTTCCAAGGAGACTAAAAGACTCAAGGCTGATTTAGTATATTAACTTTGTATTTGTATTCCTAGTGGTAAGTAGTAATACCATTCAAAGGATAGAAAGAATACCAATTTTTACTTTTTGAAATAGTACTTATGAAGGTTGAGTAACATGAGTTGTAAGATTGAAGATCAATTTATACCTCTAAGTTATACTCTTTGATTTATAGTTAGATTACTGGGAGATTTCAAGGAATAATGGGATAATGTGGAGGGAGGATGGATTTGATAAGTGAAGTAAACCTGAAATATTTGAGATGGAGAATTAAAGCCTTCTCTTCACCTGAAGTAGAAAGAAGGTTTAAAGTCTTTTCTCTCAAATGAGGTCACCTGCATCACTAAAATGAAGTAGGTGGTTTGTAATGTTTGTTTAGCAGTTGTGAAAATAATTTAAACATGTTTTTATTATTTTTTTCCCCCACAAATACTTTTATAATTACATTTTTCTTTTTTGAGAAGGAATGATGTTTTAAAATTTGTTGTGGGAGACCCTTCAATTGGCATTTCTACATCTCAAGCTTTTAAGAAAATTGATGCTGCTGAATGACAAGCATATTATACCTGCTACTCTGTGTGTTGTCGGAAGGCTTGGGAAGACGATATGCAAGCTTTGGGCTTAAAGTTACTGTCAAAATTTTAGCTACTAGTTAGTAGTAAAAGAATAAGCAAGATATTTGCTTCTGTGAGTTTTACTTCAAGCTGACAGGGTTGCCTGGTTTGAAGGACCTTGGAGAGGTTTGGTGATTTTCCTGAGATGAGTTAGTATGTCTGGAACAAGAAATGTGTTGCTTACTGTCATTTCATTGTGCCACTTCTGAATTTTAATTTTTTTCTAGCTTGCAAAAGTTTCCTAGTACAGTGTTTACTGGTTCACTTGCATGCAAACGAATTTAGTTCTGTCTCAGTGAAGAAAGTTTAAAAAAATAATCTCTCCAATCAAGCACTTTGAAATTTTTCTGGTTATCACTTCTTAAAATAATAAAAAAATATAGTACATCTAATTAAACTGCCTTTTAGAACACTGCATTCTGTATGCAATATTTTGCCTGAAACTGTCATGTTTTTCTACGTTTATCAACAGCACGTGCCTCAATCTGTACTTTTCAGCCTCAAGTTGTCAAATCATTAGCTTGATTACACTGCGTGTCATCAGACTAATAATGCTCATCTTTGTCTATATCCAGATTCCAGTGAAGTGAGTGGGAGTTCAGCTATCAATTTCAGTGGAAATAGTTTCATATTTTACATCAGGGAAAATATTTTACTTGTACAGCTTTACCCTAATGATTAGAAAAACCTGAAGGTTTAAATGATGGGTAAAGAATCCAAAAGATGAGATGTTTATCCCAACATCCGCAATCTAGAAAACTGACTATCTCATTTCTGGAATTTGTAGAGGCCACAATGTGGGGACAATAAAAAGCCTTTCCACTTACATATTTTTGGCACTGATTTCTAGATCCACTTGTAAAACAAAAGAGCAGCACAGTTGTGAATTTGTACAAGAAGGAAAAATACCCAGATAAAAGCAACTGATGCTTGAACTGCCAAAATAAAAGCTTTATTTCTATTCATTGAGCCTATTTTTATATTAAATCTTGCTTGAAAAATGATTTTTAGTCAAGAGATGTTAGTACTTTGGTCTGTACACTTGAGTTTCTTGATCCAGATATGATCAATACTCATGAATAATGAATGCCTTAATGTATAAATAATGGTAAAAAGCTATATTTTAACCAGTTCAGCTATCTGTAGGAAACATAAAACATACTTGTCTTGCAAAGGTACTCTGATTTTTTTTTTTTCATATTTATTTAGCATATAAAGTGTGCTGCTACAGTGTAGAGCAGAACTGCTCTTGCAGTGACACCGCCCTGACTCTGCTGCCTTGTCTGTGATGCAGCATGTGCCTGTCCCTGTGGGGGTTACACATGGGGGAGTGGAGAAAGACAACTGTTAACCTAGGGAAAAAGACAACTGGAGTCTGGTGAATTTTCTAGTGCCAGTCCCCTCTGTTGAAGAATGCATGAGGCTGTGGGATTGGAGTGCACCTGACAACTACCATCCCCAGAGCCTGGGTGTGAATGGATGCCCTCATAGGTGATGTGGGCAGCAATGCTGGGTAGAGTACGCGTTGTCCGGTCATACTGAAACTCATATTTTTGCAGAGAAAATGGTGTCAAAGAGAAAATTCTGCTTCAGTCCTTGTCATTAGTGCATGACTGGACAGACTTCTCCCTGAAGGGAGTAGTTTGTTATCCTAATCCCACCTCTTCCCCTGAGAATCTTCTGAGGTGTTCTGGCAAGCCTTGCAGTTAGAGTGGAAAGATAAGAAGTGGAAGAGCTCTTAAGCAAATGAAAATCACAAGGCTCTCTGGTGAAAGGAAAAAAACCCCCTGAAACAAAGCGTCAGAAGACAGGCCTTGAAAGGCCATCTTTGTCACAGCGACTTTCTAAGGCTGACTAACTAGTGGTGCACTTTACACTGGGCTCCAGGTCTGTGCGGGTGCCCTTTATGTTAAAGAAATCTGCACAACTTTTCTGAGCCTGTATGACTTTACTGCAGCTGCTGAGCAAGATCCTCATGCAGCATCTTAACAGTAAACAGCCTTTTGGAAGTGACTAGGGAGTAAACATGGAAGTGTTGTTTTGCCTTGTCCCACTGCTGGTGGCACACACTGGGAGGGCACTGCTGTGTCCTCAGGCATTCCAAACAGCTGTTTGCTTAGTACTTTCATTATGCTGATGGTGGTGCTTGCTACTGCGAGTAGCTATTACTTGCTCAGCTTCATTTGGACAGCTCTCAAACACAGGGAATATGAATTTTCTTATTATAAAAGGAGCTGTTATTAAACATGGAAAACTTCCCCTGTATTTCAAATATTTGAAGTTGCTGTGATGCTTGAAGGATGAGAAGAGATGGGTGTGGTTTGTCCACAGCAGTAATGCAAAGCAAGTGTCTATTTGAATTCAAGCGTGCCTATGTGAACAGCTGTTAGATACTTGTCAACCATCAATTTATTAGACAAGACATGGAGCTGAACAGACGCTTACAAGCCCTTTGCTCCTGATGATGTGCTCTCTGCATGGACTTGTTGTGATTTCAGGGAAAGAGAGAAACAAAAACCTGAAAAAGGTACTGGCCAGAAATTCTGTGTGATCACGGAAATGTGTTGAAAGCGGTTGCTTTGATGCAAGTGTCAGAGGAGAGAGTATCATCTTCCCTTTTTCTTAAGCAACCGCAGGAATTGTTTTGCAGAAGAGAAGGTTTAATTACTTTCTATTTTTAATAATTTTCAAATAAAATACCAAGGCTCTTCAAATCGTGGGCAATTAAAATGGATTTTCATGGCAATTATCATTTTGCCTTTTACTTGCTAGCTTAGACACTATCTGGTCATTTAGAAACTGTTTTTGCTGATTAAAGTGGTGATATAACAGACCTCTGATAGTAACAAAGCTTTAATTGGAGAGGTGCTTTGGTCCTGCTTGTTTGCTGTGCCAAATGCAGTTGACTCTCTTTTTTGGGGGACACACACACACACAAAACAGAGGAGCTGGTGTGTGGATTTTCCTTCCCACACCCATCCAATAATCCCTTTGTATTAGAACTTCTGGTTATGTATCTGGGATACCTTTGTGTTAAAAGACCAAGAGAAGTGAGCTGCAATATGTGTAAGTGTCCTTGTAGAGCACTGTGGGAATCCACACTTTTTGTGCAGGTCTGCACTTGTCCTCCACATGTATGTCATGACTCAAGCTGTGATTTCACCAATACAGTAAATGTACTGTGTACCAGTCAGATACTGAATGTAGGAAAAGCGTGATGGCTCCTTTGCCTTAACAGCTGAAGTTGCAAAAGTTTTTGTGGTGGCGATGTTAACTACTGCAATTTTGCAGCAGTTGTCCCAGCCTGGTGACTATTGGCCCCTCAGGATATGCTATGGGGCAAAAAATGATCCTTTCAATGGGGAAGCCTATTTGTTACATGCATTACATCTGTGAGGCGCGTCTGTATGCAGTGTAATTGGGAACATTTCCTGTAAACTGAATTTGGTAGATGAAGCCACAGCTTTGGTGGCTGTGACCCCTCCATTCCTGTGGAGGAGAACACTATTTCCTGGTGCAAGCTCCATCCTATGTGCAGCCTCTGACATGTGATAACATGTTTTATGCCTAGAAATATGCTATATTGTGACCTGTTGCTCCTCCTAGGTACATCTACAGGCACAGACAGTATAGTCTAATAGTGGTAACTCTACCAGTATGGACAAAGTGGGCTGAGATCTGAACGCTCTGTCAGCCAGCCTGTCCTCTGGCACAGCACCCGGCACTGATTAGCTTGAAGCTTCTTGTCCCAGGATTTATTACTACTACTGCTTACCCAACTTCCTGAAACATTGATTTGCTTCTATGTTAATCTGAACTTCTCTTAGTGCATCTTAACAAGCAGATGACTGATCATCTTTTGAATTATCATTTGTGCTGTCCTGAGAGAAGCGAGGTGGGAAATGTGTGAGGGAGAAAGACCTGTCTTTTCCTGCGAAGTGTGGGTGACCTCCTGGCCAGGTACCATCCTATGGATCTGGCTTAGGTGTTGCCTTTTGACTCTGCCCAGCTTCTGCCTTACTTTGTGTGGTGGTCGGTTTATGTATGACTTCTCTGTTGATTTAATGGTACTTTAATTTGCATTTGCATCTCTGGAGATGAAGGCTTATGTGACACAGCTCAGGCTCCTCTTTGGCACAGGGCGTGCTGGCTATTGCATGTAAAATATCCGGTACGTGGGAGGGGGTTTATTATCAAATTAGCAGACTTCAACATTACAAAGTAGATATCATAGAATCATAGAATGGTATGAGTTGGAAGGGACCCCAAGGATCACAGAGCTCCAACCCCCCTGCCACAGGCAGGGCCACCAACCTCAGGCCTGGATCTACACTAGGTTGCCCAGGGCCCCATCCAACCTGGCCTTGAACACTTCCAGGGACAGGGCATCCACCACCTCTCTGGGCAGCCTGTTCCAGCACCTACCCACTCTTTCTGTAAAAAACTTCCCCCTAATATCTAATCTAAACCTTCCTTCCTTTAGTTTTAATCCATTCCCCCTTGTCCTGTCATTGTCTATCCTTTTAAAAAGTTGAATCCCCTCCTGCTTATAAGCTCCCTTCAGGTACTGGAAGGCTGCAATGAGGTCCCCCCGCAGCCTTCTCAAAAATTAAAAAAAAAAAAATAATTTAAACTTCATGAATTTGCGTGTCATTGTGATATTGTTTTTTTAGTAATAGTTAGAAGATTTATAGGAGAAAAATGAGTTGACAGTGTTTTAGTTGAGTAAAAGGATGACATGCTAGTTTTCTTATCTTAATTCCACCCTTCAAATTGTGTGCCACACCTGCTCCACTCCAGCCCAGGTACAACTCAGATTTCCTAATCCTGTAAATGAAACTGATTGTTATATCTAAGCTGTAAAGCAAGCTTTCCATGTTGCCCAAAAGTTAAAACCAGCCCTTTTCTGCAGGGACTATTTTGCAGCAAGCTGATGTGTGCTGGATAAATAACTTGCTGAGGGGAGCCAAAGCCTCAATGTGGCTTGTGGAGATTCTATGTTCAGAGAGCAGGGGCAGAAACAGAGTTTATTGATCCAGATTGTAATTACAGAGCACAGGCTGATAAGTATGCTGCTGTAGGAAGAAAGACCTCGTATTGCCAACAGGAGTCCATGCTGGAAACCATACAAAAACTATATATGCAGCAGCAGGAGTTAGCAGATTATTTATGTGTCTGTTGGTGGGGTTTTTTTTCCCCCCACTTGCAGTGAGTCTGCATCCCTAGTCTGCTGATATAAATATTGCCTGCAACCAAAAGTGAGCTCATATGTCACTCTCCTAAGAACTGGGGGATTTTTCTGAATATTTTTATATAATAAACAAGTTTAAGTAGAAAATCAAGTTCCAAATGCTTCTGCTTAAAACCAGCATGTGGTAGTTTGACCAAGGCACAACACCACGAAACCTCCGTATTCTCATTCTTTGAAGGCTAAATTGTAGTATAATTGCATGTCCTGTAATACATGACTTTGGGAGCTGCTCTGGAGCTCTGGTAACCTCAAAGCTACAAGGTGACAGAGAAGATGGGTTGTCTGAGGAGCCTATGCAAGGCGGGTGAAAAAACCTGAACTCAACTATATTTCTGAGGGTACTCTGGTCAGTTATCTATACAGAAGGAAGTACTTTTGTCTTGGGCTAGAAAGGCATTTGACTTACTCTCTTCTGACTGATGTTCCTTATCAGTGGCCTACGCTTTTTTCCAGATGCTTTTATATTTTTATTTTACTCCCCTTCACTTTCTCCCCTCACCCCACAATCTCAAATGCAGAGTTCTTTAGGAAACACTACAGTCAGAAAGCTTTGATAAGATAGGATAAATGCTGAAATACAGCTATCTTCATTTATGATAGCTGTATGAACCCTGACTATTGAACTGTGAGAAAATAGAAAGCTTTGCTTGCCCTTTGAAGATGAAACACGACTTCCACATATTTGTCTATCTGCATAAGGCAAGTCTTATCCATGAGTTCATCTTCTGTTTTTAGCATTCAGCAGTTTTAGTAACTGTTGTCCTTGTGTATGTTGCCATGGGCAGATACCGTACTGTCACTTAAGTGATCTTTTTTAAGTTGTTTGATGTAGCAATGTATTGCTAACTTATACTATAGCTGTCATTATAGACAGACACAGTTACAAATAAGGCTTTCTGACTTCTTTCCCACCTGTGTAACTGGTGACAAGGCCATTATATAAAGATTTCTCCTGAAATGAACCTCTGTAGACACCAGAGATACTGCATGCTGCTGGGAAGATGTGCTTTCAAACTGTGAACTTGAAAAGACTGTAAGGATTAACATAGCTGAACTTGAAAATAATGATATATCAATGATGTTGGGGTAAGATATTCTGAAAGTCTGAATTTGTCAGTGTAAGGACCTACAGGCTCATTTAATTTTTCATTAGCATTACGAACTAAATATCAATCTTTCCATTATCTCTGTGTTCTGTAGTGCTTTGTCAGACAGTTAATTTAAAACCAGTCTTCTTTCGATCCCTATTTGATGGATGCATAAGGAAATGGAGAATCGCAAGTGGCTTGGTTTGTGCTTCTGCAGTGTTTCCAGTAGCTGGAAACTTTACTATTTCTTGAACTTCCTAAAGATGTATATTTGTGAAATTTAGATAAATGTTGGCTTTTTATATGCAACAGGGCTATTATAAAAGTACTTAATCCTAGCAACGCTCTCTGCATCTGTTTTACTGTGATATTAATTCAAGGTCATTTTTAGCATCTTTGAATCAACAAATTATTCTGCTCAGATGGTTGGTCAGATTGTCTTCTCCTGAAGGAAAGGGTAAGATAACTTCCTCTGTCTTCCCTCCTTGCCTCTTCACTACCCCTAATAATAATTAAAGAGAAAAGAGAGCTTGGCTGTAACAGCTGATACACTGTGTCAAGAAGAAAGAAAATATGCACAAAGCCTGAATTCCTGACTACCACCTTCCTGGGAGGACAACAGGCCAGCTATGATATGTCAAAAAAGCTTCTCTTTAGCATAAATAGATTAATACAGGTGAGGAAATGAAAGAAAACTGCCTCATAAACTTGTAACCGTCTCTTTAAAAATCATGAATAAGTTATGAATGTATTTTCTCTTTTTTTTTTTTACATTTAAGATTATTTGAATTTAGATAGCAGGAAAATAGCAAGATATTCCTTAGCCAAAATCATGGTGTTTTCTAACTCGTGATCTAAGACACAGTAAATACCTTGTTTACAGTACGCTGTGTGGCAACCCAAGGGTGATAGTATGGGCCCCACCTCACCTGCCTGTTGCAGGTGGTGGAAAGCGTCTAGAGAAAATCAAGAAAATGCGTTCCAGCAACTGCAAGCTATGCTGGAAGTCTTGGACATGTAAAAATCTGGTACTTCAACATCAGTGGTGGGGAAACAATATATCACACCTGCTTCATTGCCCTTCCTAGTATATGCTTGTTACTGTCTACTGGCCTGGACTTCTGGACCAGCCTCTGGAGAGAATTTAAGTAAACTTCTTGTTGATTTAAAAAAAAAAACTACTAGATCATTCCCGTACTCTTCTTTGTTACACTGAAACTGATGGTGTGCGATGTCTAGCCCTCAAGTTTTAAAAGAACTTTTCTTTATTCAAAACAAAGCATGGGAAAAATGTAACAACTTGTGCTAAACAGGTATGACTTTGGTGATGTTTCCATGTGATGTTTGCAGTTTCGTTATATGAAGGTAAGCAAGAAGGTAAAGACCTGACTTGTCCCATGTGAGGGGGGGCTCTGAAAAAAGAAAGACTTTCCTTCTCTCTTGTTTTTTTTTCCCTTGCACTGTAAAAAAAGACAGAGCTCCGATCGACGTGATGCTGGTCAGAGAAATGACCTTTCAAGAGAAATGAATAAATTAAATCCTGCTTGAAGTATTAGGGCAGAGTCATGCAATAAGTATCTAAATCTTTCCAGTGGTTGAAGATTTTAGATGTAGATAACCATTTAAGCTTGTTCTGCTTTTGAACTAAAATAGCAGAATAATGACATGGCAATGTCATGATAAGATGGGCATAATGTAATAAAAGATGTACGTGAGACAGAGGGTGAGCATGAAGCAACGGAAATTCTAGTTGCTCCTTAAGGTGAGAAGCTGAAATGGTGATTCTTTGGCCACCGTAGTGCACACGCTGTAATTTTCACTCTGCTACAGTGGGTATTGTTATCATGCAGCAAATTATCTGAATCACCATGCCATTGGGGAGGCTAAAGATTTGGGCTATAATACGATGTGTTTCCAGAAACAAAGCCTGGAATCCTTCAGTGGTGTTTGCAGTACTCCCAACTATGTGAATAAATACATCCAGAACACACTGTAGTTGATACACTACTTATGAGTTAAAACTGCCTGTTCTTGAAAAACCTCTGCTACAAAGCTGGGCTTAAATTTTATCAAAGGGAGCTGAGTGGAACAGGAAAGATGCTCCAGGGTGAAGTGGATAATTATTCTGTTGGCTGAATGTCATGATTTAACCCTAGCTGGTATCTAAGCATCGCTCAGCTGCTTGCTCCTCCCTCTTCCAATGGGATGGGGACAAGAATTGGAAAATCCCTCATGGAATAATTTAATGGGATAACACAAGAAGATAGTAATAACAATATATAAAAACCAAGAGATGCAATTGCTGACCACATGCAGGAGGAAAAAAATCCCACCCTGATGTTCAGTCTGTTTCCAAGCAGCAAATCTGCCTCCTGGATCACTTCCCAGTTATTTCCAGACCTTTATGTTATATGGCAGGGAAACATTCCTTTGGACAGCCTGGGCCAGCTTTCCTGGCCATGATCTCCCAGGTTATGGTGCATCTGGCAGGGTGTGAGAAACTGAAAAGTCCTTTATTTTGTTGTAGACACAACTACCTAGCGACAACTAAAATCATCAGTATGTTATTAACATTATTTTCATCTTAAATCCAAACCAGAGCACTATACAAGCTACTAGATAGAAAATCAACTCGGAGCTGAAAACAGAACTCTGAAATACCAAGATGAGTAGTTCAATGCTGCCATTACATCTGTACCTTCCTGACCTCAAGATGTAGATTCCCGAAAGCCACACAGATTGGTGTGGAGTCACTATGCCCAAGATATTTCATTTGCTTACTCAGCTATCCAATGAAGTATTTTTTTAATGTGTGAAAGCTGACATTACAGATTCTGCCTTAATCTGGTCTAAAGAAAAAAACTCAAGGTGTATGCAGTTTGCAGTCAGTTCTGTAGTAGATCTGTTAATTGCTGCTGCATCTTGAAGAGTGACCCTGCTTATAGTAATTAGTACAGCATTATCTTTGAAGGGTAAGTGAAGAAAACAAGGTTCCTAGTTTGTTTAGTATCCAGTCTGTGTCAAAAATTAGATGCTTCACCGATGCTTCAGTATTGGTTCTGTCCTTGCTATTCCTAGTGAAAGAGAGACTTGGATTTGATTATTCATAGCATGATTTCTATATTAGAATCAAGTAGCATGCTAAGAGTGGGGTAGATGAATTGTCAGTAAATTTGGGTTTGTATGCCATTGTGGAAGAGACTACAGCAGAGAAATCCTATGGAACATCCTGTGCTGTATTTGGGGTTGATGCTGCTGCAGTCAGTAGTGTGTGATCAGTCTCCCCCAACTAGGTCATCTAGAAGTTGAATCAGTCTGATGTCAAAGCTCCTTTCAGAGTCATCAGAGACAGACTGGTAACTCTTGGAGATTTGGATATTAATCTTACAGGACAGATTGCCCCCTAGAGTGATGTGCACTTTCCCCTCTGACTGCAAAGAGTCTGGTCTGGCTGTCTAGGGGTTGTGCATCCAGCATGAAGTTTAGATAAGGATCTTGCAGCTTACCATTTATGCAACCATTAGAAGCATTGATGCAGAGCAGGAGAAGGCTGAGGTTTCCAGTGTATGAACACACTAGGTTACCATGTTGTAAATAACTTATTTTCAGGTAAATGTTAATTATCTTTAAATTGGTTATGACTTGTGTTTGTATCTGCTGAGAGGCATCTTGTTGGGTCTCTTGGAGGCAATAGGTTTTCTGCTAGCTACCTGAAATGATGGAATTTCAAGCTTTCAGCACTGATACTCAAAATCAGACAAGGCAAATGCTGCCTGTTATTGCTCTGCCTTTTGTATTTGGCTGTGAAAACACAAATCTTCTTTTAGGATCTTGACTTTCAGTTGTTGTGCATAAATGTGACATATGAGAATGGTCATTAAGTACAAAATCCCACTCATAGAAATGCAATCAGGAAGAGTGTTGGAGCATTGTTTGGGTTTTTTTTAGTTTAGAGCAAGTTGACAAACAATACAGCTGAAAGTTGAAACTATTTTCTCATAATGGCTATTAGTAACTGGTAATAGTTCAAATGAATTTGTCTTCCAAACAGGTGTGCTATTAATTCTGTTCTAATTAATTGGTGTTTTGGTTTTTTACTAACTTTAACTGCAGTAATTTTCTGGCTTGACTGGGAAAGGAAGGTATGCTGTTGGGTGGGGTGGGGAAAAAGGGTTAAGAAGGTGTGATATGCTAGACAAATTAGTGTCGAATACTATCAACTTTTGAAGGATATAGAGCTCTGTGTTTGAGGGGAAATAAGATGATTTAGTAGTGCATAGTTCTTACCTGTTTTCTTTTCAGTGACTTGTACAGTTGATCAGGTCTAAGGAAACTTTCAACCCCAGGAGTGGAGGACTGTTTGAAGAGCAGGTCCTTCCTGCTCTTTATTCCATGTGCTACCAGCCTGGATGGGTGTAGCTCTGGTAGGAATACAAGCTGGTCTCAGGACATCCAAACCCTTTTCTCTGCATCTGGATGTAAGGAAGCTCTAGCAAGATCTTTCATTCTAATGTGAGATCCCAGCATGAGGGGAGAAAATCAGATTCTATGAATTATTGTAAATGTGATGTATTTATACATTATCTCACAGGAGGAATAATTAATCTCCACCTACTTGTTTTCTTTTGCACATAAGTATGAAGACAGGTCTCACTTTTTTCTATATACTTCAACATCTCCCAGTCATTTTTACTTGACACAGAGCAACTCAACATTACTGCTCTGAGCAGCCTTTGCTAACATGCCTTTTGTCTTCACTATGAATTTCTTCTATTTTTTTCCACAGAAACATCTCCAGTCACTACCTGGATTCTCTGTGATATTATCATCCTTTGCAGCTTCTGACTCTTGATACTTTGTGAGAGCCAGTGATTTCTCTTGGCAGAGTGAAGAATTTCTCCCTGTTCATGTTCTGCTCAAGTTTCTGTAATGTCTTGTCCAGTAAAAGGTCTTTCCTTCTAACCAGCTTCACTTAAACTGGGTTTCTATTGGATAGGTGAACTATTAAACTAACCCACTCAGCATGTTTGTTCCCACTTTTTGACTGGTGTGTATGTTGGCAGAGTCCAGCAGTAAAAGCCCTGAGTTTAATTTGATTTTATTATTTTCAGAATTTAGCTTTGGACTTTCTTTCCAATGGTTAATTTACCTCCAGCAAGGAGACAAGCAATCAATATCTGCTGGTTTTGTGATGTAACTGTGCTTCCCTCCCAAATCCCCTTTTCACATTATACATAATAGTCTTCTGATCTTAACCTTGTTGTTTTCTTAATAAGAGTTTTAAATGCCAGTAATGCTTTTTGTTAGGAGCTGATAGAGAAGTCTCAGTCAGAATACACAAGGTATATTTGGAATAGCTTGCCATCAAGGTGAATAAAGTGATTCGGTCATTAGTATTTTAGATGGCAAGCATTTAAATGTCAGACTGGGCACTTAGTGGACAGACAGTGGCTGTAGCTTCATTTAAAATATTTGGAATCTATGTAAGCTTGGTTGCTACAGAATCTGGAAAGGCAAGTAGCACAAGACTTCAGTTTGTTTATACACTGGAGTCTGTAAGTTCAAAAAGATTATTACATGAAGATGGCTGAAGAACAGCTGTCACCAAACACAGCTCTTGTTGTATAATCTGGTGGGCTGATACTTTGTGTATTCTGGCTGTGTCTCCCTGCCACTGTGCAACGGCAAAGAAAAAAGTGTCTTTACCCAGGTATTTCCCAAGATGTTCTGGCAAACCCACAAGTAGATGTGGGAAATTAGCTATGAGGTTGAGATTTCTCAAGATCCTGCAGTGTCATCATTGTAGAGATAAGCAAGTAGGAATGACTTGGGTTTTAAGGCACACTGGTCTTTCTGTATTACCATCTCAGAAAGTTTAATTCGTCATAACTGCAGCTAAAACACCAGAGGAGACCTGTGGTTCTGTAGGCAGATACTAGCAGCTCTGATGCAGAAAACAGTTTGAGAAGCAAGTTCCCAGTGTTTGACCAGTGAATGCATGCTGGGTACCCCCAAGATGAGAAATATCTTTGACATCTCCATTGGGTTTAATTTTGCTGGCTTCCCTTCCCAGAAGCTTGTTTTGCTGTCCTTCCCTCACTTTCTATTTTTAATGTGTGACCAGGGTGCTCAGATTGAAGCTCACTCAAGAACCCGGACTGTTGCATGCTATTGTTTCTTTCACTCCAGCAATTTTGAGTGTTGCTTATCTCTCTGCATGTGGTGTTTATGATGACATAATCTCTGATGTTTCCTTGCAGCTGTGTAATATTTCAGCTAATTATGTGGCTTTATGGTTTGTTTTTCTTGCACTCTATGAATTGCTTTCCAAACTGAAGCATTTTTGGGTAGAGTAGCTAGTATTTTAGGTGTCTGTGGTGTGTTTCCAGTAATGATCTCAAAAGATTTGTCATGTGGAAAGAAGAATGAACGATTTTACTGTGAAATGGGTTTCTTGTAAAAGTGTAGGCTTCAGATTTGTGTCCTCCATGGGCAAGCTACTAAGCTGCCTTTTGCTTTTGAAAAAAAGGAAATAATAGCACAAGCTACCACTGAAAATGAATATAAGGTATGTCTTGGTGTGCTATTCTACCAGGTGCTGTGCATCAGGTACCTTTCAGTCTGTGTTCTTTCTGTGCTATTTCATCTATATAACTATTTCCTGGACCAACTCCTGTACAGATTTGTCTGGAGTGCTCATGGATGTCTCTGCTGGCTTGAACCAAATTCTTTAAGAGAAAGTGTATATGCTGGCTAAAATGTCCAATGCTCCAGTTTTAGCATCATCTGGGATTTATATGTGTGCACTCTGTCTGTGTCTCTACTTTTCAGCTTCTCCTCTAGAATAAGAGGAGCTGTAGGAAAAACAACTGAATTTATCCTGTCTCCTTGCTTTTACTGAGAAACTGAATTTCAGTGAAGCCCCAGGGTGAGATCCCACGGCTGTAGAATAGGTACTCTGTGGGTTCATGAACTGGGATTTTATTTCTTCTGTAGTCATTTGATCTGGCTGCTTATCCTGAGGTGTCCGCTCATTGCTCCTGCTTTAGGGAAAAAAGAGGATTTGATCCTGCCTTGAACTGAGAGAAAACATCCTTCAGCACTTGTCACAAACAGCAATCTGAGATACTGTGGTTGCAGAAAACTAGGAGGAAGTGTCAGTACAGATGCTAAACTGGATTAAGTGGTGGCTGAAACTATATGAAATTTGGCTCTTCATCTGAGTGGTAGTTGTTGCCATGGGGAAACATTACTGTACAAAACCACTTCTCTTAATTGTAGACCAAAGAAATTAAGTAACCACAAACTCTTTGTAGAGTCTATTTACATTTTTTTCTCTCTAGATCTTCACCATAAAGAGAAGGAGGTGGTGGGGGGGGGGGGAGGGACAAAACTCTTTTCTAGCTGTCTACATCACAGGTGGAACCTGGGCGGTTGTTTTTTTATCTCTGTGAAGCTTAAACACCAGGGATGCTTTCTAAGAAGGCTATAAAACTATTGGAAAAGAGAATCAGTGATGTATTTGACTGCACTTACCAGAAGTGTTCATGCTAGTAGTAGACTGCTGTTTGTGGCAATGGTGTGGGGTGAAATATTTACCATGGGGCTATTTAGGTATAGCTTTTATCACAGTACTCTCTAAGGATTTATTGATTGATGGCAGATTGATACCAATCTTCTTGCAAGGTAACTCTAGCCTTGAATCCTCAGTGCTCTTAATAGGCCAGCTGCAGAAGTCAACTATCTCTGCGCATGTGAGGTTCAAGTAAGCTTTTGCTTTGGTAGGGTCTTACAATCACAACAATACCTTACTGTTCTTACCGTAGCTGCTAGTCCTAAGTTATTTATTGCTGTGGTTTAACTCCAGTCCACAGTTCAGTACCCCACAGCCATGTGCTCACCCCTTCCCCCACCCCGGGGAGGCGAAGGAGAATGGAAAACAAACCTGTGGGTTGAGATAAAGGTAGTTTAATAGTATAACAAAGAAAAAGAATAATAATAATATACTTTAAAAGCCAAGCAATGCACAAATTCAATTCCTGACAACATGTGAAAATAGAAACCCAATGCCCAGTCTCTTTCTGAGAAGAGATCCTGGCTTGCTTCCCCAGTTATAATGTTGTGTTGCAGATATGTGTCAGGGAACATCCCTTTGGCCAGCCTGGGCCAGCTGTCCTGGCTGTGCTCTCCTAGCTTCTCGTGCATGTGGCAGGGCCTGAGAACCTGAAATAGTCCTTGACTTAGTGTGAGGATTACAACTACCTACTGACAACTGTAACCATCAGTGTGTTATCAGCATTATTCTCATCCTAAATCCAAAACACAGCACTATACCAGCTATGAGCAAGAAAAATCAACTCTCTCTGAGCCAAAACCAGAGCACTCATACGTTTCTGAATCCCAGACTTCCCCATCTCGTGATAGTCATGTTTAAAGGATATAGTCATTTTTTTGATATTATGGTGTTGAGGAAGTTTTCCAAGTGTTTGATGGATCTTTCTTTTTTTAAGGCATTTTAAACCTCAACTGTTCTAAGCAATTATTCTGGATTTTTAAAATTGCCTTTAGACAGTGTATTTTGTCTTCCTTTCAGAAAAACTTCCTTCCTGCACACACACACACCACACTCCCCCTTCCCCCCCCTCCCGCCCCGTTTTCAAATGAACTTCAGTAGAGTTTGAAATATATTTGGCTTCTGCAATCTGCTAGTTGTGTAACTGAGGCATACAAAAAATTCCCCTAAAATAAAACTCATTTCTGTCTCTGCCTGTTTCCTACTGGCTGTTTTATCTGGTTGTTTCTTTTTTAGTATCTAAAATATTTTACAGCTCCCCCACCTTTGCCTTTTTGTGTTCCTTTTCAAGCATTTTCATGCAAATGTTTAAATTCCTGAAACATCTTGTGGCAGTGTTTTCTTGCCTTAGTTCCCATTTTCCTGCTTGCAACACCCTCGCTGTGCTGCTCTTTTATGTAAATTTATATAGTATGTGCTCTCACACTCTTATTGCTAGAAAGGTGGAACATGCTTGTCTGAGAAATTAATTTTCTTGGAGAGATCAATCTTGGATTTTGCCAGGCAGACTTCTTACTGCTGGTATTGTTCACACTGCAAAGTAGTAAAGCATTGAGATTACTATGAAGAGCAGCTAGCCTTTTTTCATAGGCCACCCTGACTCATATTGAACAGGCACCTATTTTACTGAAAGCTTCTCTGGTTTCTGTGGAACAGTCAACTTCTGGCTACCTATTTCTGCGACTGGATGCCATTTTGAGATGAGCTAAAGGATGCATTGGAAGTTATTGATAAAGAATGACTCCTCAAAGGCAGCTATATGCAGAGATGGATAGTAGTGTTAAGTACCAGGAGAAGGGACTTTCTGCTTTGTGAAAGAGGTTATAGACATCCTTGGATCTACATGAATGCTATCTTCTGCCTTCAAACTGAACTGCAGAACTTTGAAATGCTTTAGGCTAAAGGGTGCCTCCATGTGTTCCTGGAGGAGCTGCATGCACAAGTCTGGTGTTAAGAGACTGGAGTTCTGCTGTTCAATGTTACTTTGTGTCCGCCTTCTGGTTGCCAAACTCTGAAAACTGCTGGAGAAATATGCTGGTGATGCTGATAGAAAACACGTCCTGAAGGAGTGCAGTAAGCCTCAGGAGCAAGATGACTGTTTTGGGCACATTAAAGGAAATACTGCATCCAGTTTCGGGGAGTTGTGTGTTTAATTTGGATTTCTTGAACCCCGAGGCATCCTGCTTGCTTCTTAATAATAGGGGTGTGCTCTACTAAAGAGTTTTTCAGGGACAAAATAAGGCAACTGTGTAACATGGTGGGTCAAACTGATTGTTGATGTATGTTAGTAGATGTACAGAGGAAGGAACAGGGTGCTGTTTACATCCTGCTTTGCTAGCCTCAGAATTAAACTGCAGCACACAAATACAAAATGGTTTGGCATCATTAAGAAACAAAATTACAAGCAGGTTGTGGAAAGAACAGGGGAAATAATACTTCATGTCAGTCACCCTCCCTGTGGTGTGCAGCCACCTGGAAAAGAAGTGTGACTGCTCCAAACCCGCTCCTGACAAGAATGTAGAGATGGAGGTGGAAGAAGCAAAAATAATTAGTGGTATAGAAAAATCCTGCTAAGAGGAGGCGTGCAAAGACTGGGAGCATTCTTTTGGAGACAAAATGAATAGAAAGAACCACTGAAGAAGTCTTCAAAATGGATTGTTTGGTACAAGTTGAATTGCTGGGCCAGAGAAGTATTTGATGTGCTTCTCTACTTTCTCATGGCTGCAGAGTAACCCCATCAGTTTGCCTGGACAGTCATGATACACGTTTATTCAAGAAGTGCTATAGGCAGGCATGGGAATCGTGGGCAACAGACAAGGACAGTTTGGAGGAGGAGCATGTTCATGGAGTGCAATGTGGAATCTGAACCAGCAGTGTTAGGATATATCTATTACATTATAATGCAGGCAAGAGCCGCAGTGGCAAAGCAGCAGCATTGTGTGTGGAGACTGGGTTGGTGCAGTTCTACTGAGACTCTGAAGTATCTGAGAGGTGTACCTGGTATCTGTAGTTTCGTTGTTTAAACCCTCCAACAGCTGTGCTCTGCAACTTCTCTGCAAGAACCTCCAGGTGCCAACTGGCTGAAAGCTGCCTCCTGGTACTTGGATCTCCTGACCAAGTGGGGACTCAGGGAGCCACTTAAGCCAGCTTGAAAGCTCCTGGCAATTTGTAACTGTCTTTTTCTCTGTTTAACCTGTAAATCAAATTTCCCTGTTTGACTAAAAATGCTCTATACAGCTGAGACCTTTTCACAGAAAAAATACCAAGTTCCAAATTCCTTTTTAATAAAGACATTTTCAATTTAGAGATGTTGAGGGTAAGTGATATTAAAAATGGTATCTGTGGGAGTTGCTGTTCAGAATGACCAAGGTCATTAAAAGATGACCAAGGCTATTCCTACAGATACCTGAGAAGATATTGGAAAACTTAGCCCTGAGGTACTTAAAGAATTGCTGACTTTTGTCTTGGCTTAAAGCCAGAGAAGGTGCTTATCTTTTTTGAATGATTTTGTGATTAGGTATTTTTTGAGTGATAGGAATGGTTTTGGGAAATTGGTTTAAGCCAATATTTTACACCAGAGAATATAAGGCCTCTTGAAAACCCCTGAATAGTGCAACTGCAACTACAGGATTATTTTTTTGTTTTGTTGTTTTGCTTTCTTTCTGCATATGTAAGAATAATGTTAGTTTATACAACTCTGTTGCATAACAAAAGCAATTTTCCTTGTTTCAAATACTGATTAAGAGGATCCTAGCACTTGCCTTTTGATTTCTATCAGCCTTGTTTCCAGTGTACCAGAGTTAGTCAACCGAATTACTTAACAGCACATGACATAACAGCCAAATGAAGTATCTAATTCTATTAAAGCTTCTCCATGTCCACACAAAAGAAATCACTTTTAATTTTTTATTTCATGATTCATAACTGCTTAGGAATTGGTATTCTTGGCAATGTAGCGTCTGTAATCCCAGTGCTGTCTGCTGTTCTGATGTGTACATAGTATATGTATGATATTGCGGAGGTTGCTCCAGAGTACTGAGAAAATGAGATAAGGGTATGTCGTTTGGTGATAAAACTAACTATCAGTACATTAATAACAATAATAGTGTCAGAGCTGCTGTATTCATCCATTTGACCTACTTTTATCTATAAAACCACAATAACAATCTGTAATACTAGTATGTAAACACACTGGCTTCTGCTGATGAACTGTTGTTAACAGAATTCACCGAAGACATTACTTCAGCGTGAGCTGTCTTTTATATACAGCAGCTGGAAGCTGTTTAAAACCAAACATCCACTTTCACAATCACTTATGCTTTATTACTGCTTAGTGGAGAGTGTTGTGAAAGACACCTCAGACTGTCTCTTGCTTGGACCATTTTGACAAGGTTTGCTTTTGGAGGCTGAGTATAGCATGACCCTCTGACATAAAGAGCTGGTCAGCAGGGATTGGCCTTTGCTGTAAGGCTTAATTTTCTTATCAGTTCTTTTGCTTGTCCCAAGAGAGGCTGAGTGACTACTAAACTCAACTTTTTAGTGGTGCCCTACTTGTGCATCCTGATGCTTGCTCCCATGCAGCATGTGTGCTGGGGAGGTCACTGTCCCTGTGACCTTTGGAGATGAACAGGGGCTCTGGGCTGCACTACCACTTGAAAGGGGCAGAGGTGGTTGAGAGCCATCCCTTGTGCCAGGAGGTCTGTAGCCACAGTCAAAGAGCAATGGTGGGTGAGTTGAGTGCCCAGGGGCACAGGTATTTGCCCCTCTCTGAAAGAGTGGTTGCCCCAGCATGGCGAAAGTTAGTGCTGGGGTGGGACTGAGCAGAGTCAGCTGGTTCAAGGCAAGGACTTTTCTCTGGTTTGTTGTGGTGCTCCTTGTGGTGAGATTGGTGCTTTAATATGGACCTTCCTCCAGTGGAAGTGGGATCACTATAAAATGTGGGGGAGTATGTGTTTTTACATCTTAAATTTTAAACTATGAAGCAATTGGATATGGAAACCTTTTTAACCTGTTAGAAAGCAGGCTTTTACTTGGGTACTATTGCTTGGTTTTCTAAGCCATAGTAGCACTGTCTCAGAGGGACATGGAAGGTGTTCAGTATGTAATTTATTCCATAAAATGAGTAAGGTGTAATACAACTCCTGGAGCTGCTAAGCACACTATGCATGTTGTAACTCCACTGAGCTGAAATAGTTCACTTACGTTGCCTGCAGTAGGTGGTTCATGGACTTTTTAAAATACATGGACACATTATGTTTTGCCTGTAAAGCGCCCAGGTGCTTGATGCCAAGATTCTTCACAGGGAAGTGAAGATCACCAAGCATTTGTTTAAGCACCCCCACCTCTCCCTAAATAACCACAAGAGAGAACTTTTCATCTTTTAAGCTTAAAGCAGAAGATTTGTCAATAGCAAATACTTAATGTCTCTGGAAGAAAGCAGTAACAAAATCTAGGAAAATAAATTGTATCTGACGTGTTTTTCCTATAGATCTAGTGGAGAAGAGCACTAGAGAGATCTCTTACCCTGGCATTGTTTAGCGGTGAATGGTGCTGCTGCATAGGATGTGGCTCTTGCATGCATAATGGCATTTGCCGTGCTTGACTTGCCTGAGGTGATGAGATTTGGGATGAGGTGATTAGGAAGGTTAAATCCGGAAATTCAAGGTTGGAAGTCAGAAGGGAGATAAATGTAAGTTTGTGCTTTGAACATTTTTGCAAGGCCCAGAGTCGCTGGAGCAGTAGAATGCACCTGCCTTTAAGAACTGTGAAACAGGTATTATTGTTAATTTGTAAATTCAGAGTGGCAGTATCTACAAAGCAGAACTTTAGAAAGAGCTTTTCATCTGAAGGGGTAATCTGACTTTTGAGAAGCATTGAAAGCCTCAAGTCCTCCTCATGTTAATGCAAGGCAGAGGAGGTACTTGAGTGGCACTCTGGATGGCTGCCCACTAAGCTGTGTGACTCCTCACCATCGGAAACTATAGAAACCAAAAGCTGAAGGGATTCATGGTGGTGATGGAGAGGGGCTGTCAAGATTTATATGATGCAAAAAAGCCACCTCTGCTTGTTCAGAAGGTTTTTGCACCAAGCTTCAGTGGTGCCTGTTCTGCAGGAGCATGGGCACAGGCATGCCCTGGCTTGGTACTCTTCCCTAAGCCATTGCTGATGGCTTAGAAATGGTGACAGGTGATGAGGCCAGGGACCCCTTACCACTGGATTTGATTTTGTGTGTCTCTCTCCCCTATATAAGTGAAAGCAAGCTTAAAGGCTGTATTTTACAGTATCTTGTTTAGCTAATAGCAGTTACTTCTACAGGTCTTTGAATATTTCATGATAATAATTGTTGAGATCCCATCATTGCACTGGTCTGTTGAGAGATAAGGCCTGTTAACTATTTAACCTCTACCAAGTGACTACATTGTTTGCTTTTTTTGACTCTTTGCATTACAAGAATTAAACTGGGAGTGCTAAGCTCCTGTTGCTTCTTCAGGTACTCGATGTGCATCTGCACTTTAACAAGGCACTGCTTCAGTTTTGCCTGAAGTGCTGTGTTTTTTTAATGGCAACAATAAAATATCCGTTAAGACCTGAGCAAAATGTTTCAACAAATCGTTGTACCAAAAATACTGATGGGCAATCTGCTCTGTGGCCAATTAAGAGACACTCTGAACGCTTCCCTCCAAGCTCTCTGTGAAAGTTTGAAAAGTCGTAGGCCTGACTGGTAAATGAATTGGCATTAGGACAGCTATCTGGGGATTATGAATGCTGTGTGACATGTCAATGCATATGATCAGGCTGTCAGTAACTGTGCTGCATATTGAACCAATTCAGCACTTGGTCTGTGTGAGTTTTGGAAATGTCTTGGTACAATAGGAACAATTTGGAGTGTTACTTTTCTTTTTCTCCCTTCCTTTTTTTTAATCTCTCACTTTCCAGGACAGACTGTGCTATACTGCTGTATTTCCACATGACAGAGTTTGAATTTCTCCTCTTCAAACATTAGGGATGTTTTGCTGCTTTATTGTGACAACCAAAACCAAGCAAGGCTCAATTAGGGGAGGCCAGACTGGACAAGTATAATTGATATAGCGAGCTCAGGAAAGAGAGTAGCAGTAGGAAAAGAGAGGAAGGGAGGGAACTATGAAAAATAGGGGAGAGCAGAGAAGCAGCAGAGGCTACATGTTGATGTAATCAGCCTGAGCAGCAGATGATTCAATACGCTTATAGATGTCCATTTGAAAAAAATTCTCCTGTCCTGTGGACAAGCAGAAGATTTGATGTCTGTACTGTCCCTGACAGCATGGCCCAGTGTCTACAGTACAGCACAGTGTCCATGGGTGGGTGACCACTTTAATATAAGACAAAGCATTGTGCTCGTGACACCCCTGAAGTGGCCCCTGCAACTGCTCAGTGTTTGTCCCAGGGTCACACAGGCAGTGGTGGCTCTCAGCTCCTCAGCAGTGCCTGTGTGCTCCCGTTTCTCCCAGTGGCCCCTTGTAAGTGCCCTTTCTCCTCTTCCCCCAGAGCAGGGCCCTTCCTGGGGGGTGGAGCTGTGTCCCACAGCTACTCCTTGTGCATGGGACCTGGAGCATCTTGCTCAATTTTCACACTATGGCAGTGCTTTCTTCCTCCCCTGTTTTCACTTCCAACCCCAGCACAACATCTCTCTGATCTGTACTGTCCTTTGCCTCTGCCAGATTGGGTCCTTCGGTCTGCCTGCCAGATGAGCTTGGATCCTGTCTCCTTGCTGCCTCATCCCCATGGGTTCATTGTACAACTGCATTGCTTTCTCCTGCAGGCATCTCCTCCATCCTTCTCACTCCATCTTATTGCAGCTCTGTTTTTTCTTTCTCTTTTCCAAATGGCTATGTCCTATCTTCCTCATTGCCACTGTTTGTCTCTTGGAGATAGGAGTCACTTTCTATGTGCTCCCAAACAGAGAGATGTTTGTGACTTGAGATGCACTGGGGACTTGAAGATGCCAGGAGCTATGTCATGTAGCTACTTTGGAAACATTAGTTTCAGTATCTGATCCAGAAAACTACATCAGTCTGTCAGAGCAGGATGGCACAGCAAATTGAGTTTTACCCGCTTCTTAAAAGCTGGGTAAGGAACAAAGTGCTGTTTTTTTTTCTTTTCTGGTGCTTATTAAGCTTTGGTTTTCTTTTTGTGCTGTAGGATGTGAAAAGAGGAGGCTGCTCAGTGTAACTCTCTTCAGCATCCTGTCATCTTCGTTTACCTGAAACATTGTGCAGTTTCTTTGTGAACCTACACTGGAATCTAATTATTTCAACCTGCGGTCTCCTGGTTCAATCCTACAGGGTTTTAGAAACAAGACTTTTTCACTAAGTAACACAGGGCAATTCAGGGTGGGAAGACCTGTCAAAATTCATAGCATGATCTTATTTCTATTACATTTTAAAGTAAGTAGCCACTGGTGGTCTCTTCCCAAGTTCTAAACAAGCCTTCTTTGGGACCTTCTAGTTCAACCTCAACGGCAGGTGGGTTCTTGTGTCTCTTAAGATAGAGGCTCACCTCACAATATAGATATGAAAGGAAGAAACTTGCCTCCTGAGAACTGTGGTCACTGTCTAACTTCTGTGGACTTGATGGTTTGTATCCAGAGCGGAGGCAAAACACAATAGATTGATTTATTTTTTAAACTTTTGTTTGTTTTTATTATTACTTTCTATGTGTGTGAGGAATACAGGAACTAGCAAAGAAGTTTTGGAGCTCTCTGCTCCTGCTGACTTGCAGTAGGATACTGTGGCTGCTACCTTCTCTGCCTCTTGCTGGCAGGCTGCCATACCATGCAGGTTGTTCTCCCCATTTTTAAAAGACAAAATCATCATGTCTACTGTGTAGATAAACATAGCACATGAGATTAGTTTTACCCACATAGTTCCTCAGCGGAAGGCCCAGATAACTGTGTTTATAGCCCTGCTCTTTTTAGAAGGCCTTTACAGATCATCAGTTTTATAAAAGGATGCTGGTAGCCAAGGTGGGGGAAAGCCTCATGCTTTCACTTTTTTTTAAGATCCGGGGAAACTTAATTCCCATTTGCACAAAATGTTTTATATCAGAGTACTGTGCTGTTGGATTTTTCTTTTCCTTACAAAATCTACAGTCTTACTTCATGGGGGATTGATTTTCTTTTTTCGTTATTGTAGATACCTTAAGTGAAGTTAAAATTCCATCATATATTAGCGCAAACAGTTGTACCTTCAAGGTATGGAATATTCTGCAAATTCAGGTTCTAATATTACTCTGTGGCATGGAGGAAACCTATAATAAGACTTCATACAGTGCACCAAATATAGAATTATGGGGATTTCTATATGCTAGAAGTGCACTGTTTTGGTGAAGGCTTTTGCTAGCCTTACTGCGATGTCCTTATGACAGGAAAAGGCAGGGGAAATCAACAATAAGGGCTTTTTAAAGCTAACTTTTCAGCTGCTCTGAAATGTGCCTGGCACAGCTGCAAATAATTCTGGTTATTGATATGTCTTCCACCAGTAAGAAAAAGGCTGTGCCAAGGGAAGCGGATCCAGGTGCAAAATGTCCTGGCACACAGGAAAACAGGAAAAGCTCCATGTGCCTGACTTCCTTGTCATTTATGGGGCATTGGCAGAGGGTGTATTGATCTCTACACCACAAAGCTCAGCATGTCCACCGCTCAGAATGTTTCTGCAGGTCACCATGACTGTGCACAAGTAGCTGATGTATCATCAACCCTTCTTCCTAGCCTTCTGGTATGTACTCCCTTACCTACAAGGGACTGTGGCCCTTGAAGGAATATCCCATGGTGTGACTATTCATGGCACTGGTGAACAAATACTGACCCTACAGGAGCTTCTCTGTGTGTGTCTCAGTTCAAGCAGCAAAGGCATTAGGAAATTGAATGGTTGAAGTCTGAATTTGACCAGGATAGTTAGGGTAACTTTGAGTTTCTAAGATATTATGATTAAGGGATCTGTAATTATTGCTTAGTCTTGGTAGGAAAAAAAAAGCGATGGAAAAGACTAAATCTTTTTAGAGGGAAGTGGTGTCCGGTGATGTTTGAATGCAATTTGTTGAAATTCAAGACAAGAAAGTAGTATCTTCAACAGGTAGCTCCACAGATACAAACCTAACTTCTTGTAAGAAAGAGTATGCGGTACTTCTAGTTGCAATTACAAAGCTGAGGGAAATGTATGGAAACTGAATAAATACAGAATATATTTAACAATAACATGAATTTCAATGTCACTTTAATATCCCTAATAACCTTCAAATACAGTGGTTAGAGCTGATGTGAAGATTAAGTTGGTATTATGAATAGTCGCAATTCTAACGTGAGTGCCATGGATCATTTCACTCCATGTTCAGCCCCTCATGTTACTCATATAAGTAATTTCAAAACAGCTGATATGTTACTCAAAACAGTCCTCTTAATTTAACTCCAATACTTCTCTGTTTCTTGAAATGAACTTTCAGTATAACTGGTAAATCAGAATTTCAACTTTCACACTTGATTCTTAGTACACAAATTTTGTTCATAAACATTCATCTGTGTATCCTTCATATTAAATGTGTCCTTCCCAGAAGGTGTATTTAGCATCCTTTTGTGTAAATTATGAATGTGAATTTTAAGATCTGGTATTAAAGTAACAATTTTTCTCAATGGTGAGTTCTACTTGTCATGGTCACCAAATTTATTAATGTAACATCATTAACATTTTTATAAGATGTCAAAAATCACAAAAATTTAAAGAATCATTTTCAGCAACATGAAAATTACAGTTTCACAGAATCACATAACAGTAGGGGCTGGGAGGAACCTCTGGAGATCACCTGGTCCAACCCCCTGTCAGAGCAGGATCACCTCGAGCAGGCTGCACATGGCAGCATCCAGGCAGGTTTTGAATCTCTCCAGAGATGGAGACTCTGCAACCTCTGTGGGCAGCCTGTGCCAGTGCACTGTCACCCTCGCAGTAAAGAAATATTTCCTCATTTTCAGATGGAACTTCCTGTGTTCCGGTTTGTTCAGGGAACTTCCTAGGTTTGTCCCATTGTATAAAAGGTTTTATTTAAAACAACAACAAAAAATTAATCACTTAAAATTCTTACAGGCATCAGTCTAGACTGTGATGAGAGGGGTTTATGTTAAGGCTTGTTCTGTTTATATGTAAACAGCTTTTTTTTTTTTCAGTTTTATATATTATGCAGTATCCCATGCATCCACATAGAGCCATTACTGTGTCATACAAAAATAAGCAAATCTTCTGAATTTAATAAAGATTTATTTCTTCTATAAACCAGCCTGTAGGTTTTCCTAATAAAAGTTCTAGTGTTTTTCATTTTAGGATGTAAATGCCACAATCAGGGTAAATATCTGTATAGATTTTTAACCTCCCTAACTAAAGTTTTGATTTTACCTGACATTCTGAATTTTATAACCACTAAAAGTGGTCCTGGAGTGCTGGGGTGGAAGGAACAACCTAAATGCTTGACTTACATTATGTGGCATCAGAAATCAGCTGAACTCTGTCATATTCCAGCTTGAGAGAATTCATAAGCGTGAAATGATTTACCAGGACAAGTTTTGTCCTTGAGCATAAAATTACCTTTCACTGTTAAAAATTTCCCTTTTACACTATATCACATCTCCCTGACTCTGTATTGATACTTTATCCAATAAATAAACATTTTTGTTGGCAAAGGACGGGGCGGGGGGGGATATATATCTACTGGGTTCAGCCAATGATTGGGATTTGACTCTGAAAAAAATACCCTTAATGTAACATTGCTCAGAAAATGCATCTGGACAGGCTGTCATATTAGCTGTGGTGTCAGAAGCTGAAGGGAGGACCTCCAGAGCATAATGAAGAGAGCAGATATATATTCTGACCTTAAAATACTCTGGCTGTCATTCTTTAGGACTAGAGTGTATGGGTTCTCTAAGGGAAGATGGGAAGGTCTGCATCAGTCTAACAACTGGATTTAAAAAAAGTTGTACACAGGCTAATTTCCTATGCAAATATTTAATGCTGAGTCTACCTTACTAGAGTAAACTTTATTTCACTAGCTCAAGTTAAAACCTAAGACATTTAGCTATTATGAAAACACACAGTTGATATTTTAGAACACATCAGTTCAGGTTAGGTTGATACACTGGGGAGAGAGGGAAATGTCACTGGCTTGGTAAAAGCACTATTTCCTCTTCAGATGCCATTTCACACTTCTAATGCCAGGGAAATGCTCTTTTGATTCATGGAAAATAGAAATATCAGAAGTCAGGATTCATGGTCTGTCAGTGAATGGTACAAAGCAGGGTTTTTCAACACCATTTCTGCTTTAGAGGTAGGTCTCCAGATTTTTTTTTTTTCCCTCCAAATCAATTAAAAATGTTGTGTCTTCTGTCAAGACTCTTCCAGCTCTATCAAAAGATACATTCAGGGCAGTCAGTGGCTTTCTGAGCTTCAGTGACAATCTCAGGCTAATACGGGAGGGCTGAAGATGGGAAATGCTTTAGTTCAGTGAAGTCGCCAATTATCATCTCATAGAGACTTGTGCACTGCACCTTCAATTTTGCAAGGTTTTCCATATAGCAATTTCTCCACCTTTCATTGCTCCTCAGATATGTTGGCTGCTGTGTGCCTGGTATAACAGCATGACACAGAAGAGGCATACTTTGCTGCTGCAAATATCCTCTGTCCCAAGTACAGTTATGAAAGAAGTTGAAGAGTGACGTTTGTCAGAGCAATTATTCTCTTTTGTAGATTAGAATTGCCAGCTGGCTGCTGTTGTGAAGGTTGATCTAAAATATTTTAGCTTAAGATTTGTATTGGGCTGCTTTAAGGGTGAGGTTGTTCCAGTTGATGTCCATATGGGAGTCTCATTGAAAATAGTTTCCCGCAAGAGATACATAAAACATCTTCAAACAAGCCTCTTCAGGAATTTTTTTCTCTTAAAAAGAAAATTCATAGGTATTGTCGGGGGGTGGGGAGTGGGGAAGCAAGGAGGAAGTATTACAGAGGGATCTTCCCTTTTTATCCTCAAAAGAAGATATTTGATGATAGTACTTCTTGTTCAGATAACAGGCTTATGGAGAGTTTTCATCAGCAAAGTGAAAATTGTCAAAGATGGAATCTCTGCGTTTAAGTGGTTCACACTGTGTTTGTGTTTCTTGATTCAGTATCATTTAAAGGGCTCACTGGTTGCCTCTGATCTGAAATTTCCTGAAGTTAATGTCACTGACAAAGGTGAACACTAAAGCAAGACATCTGAATTGAACTCAGTCAGACACTTTAGCTCTAGGTATGTTTAAACACATTCTGAGAATTCCTCTTAAGACTTCCTTTGCTCTTGGTTGTAATTCTAATTTAAATAAATTGTCTCCAAGGGCAACATTACCTGTGTGTTTTATTGCCAGGGTATCCTGAAACTGAACCAGGAGCAGGGGAAGACAGCAGGCTGGCTGTAAAATACGAAGATGGCAGGTTGTCTTGCACTGTGACTTATTAAAACCCTGAATTAAATTAACTTCTCTTCTGACCATGCTCAACAGTAGACGAAGCTGTCCTTGATATGCTTGGTTGTGTCACTCTACTGCAAGGGGTGGGGGGTGGTAGTTGGGTTGGAAACTCCTGGACTTGCAAGCTTTGCAGCTGGGATCCCCAGCAGAGTGTGAGAGGGAAAGGGCATCACCCAACTTCCTTCCCTTGATGCAAAGACTTCACTCATTCCAGTTTTAGTTCTTCTGTAGTACATCATGGTGAAGGAGGGAATCTTTCCAGCAGTAAAAAAACTGGACATTGACGGGAGATATTATATCTGTGACAAATTCAACTCAAAGATATTTGCAGTCCCCAAATGGTGGCTACTTGATTGTTGCTTATTCTTAGACTGAGGCACATGTACAAGTTTACTTAAAAACTAACTAAATTTTGCTGTCTTTGTTCCTGTGATGTTTGAATCGGGAGGTTAATAAACATCCATATGGTGTTCCTTTCTCCTTCACACTGTGCTCAGTCATTCCTGTGAACGAATATGACTTGAAGATACATGCTGAAAAAATTATAAATTTGCAGCTTGTGTTACTGGACTGGATGCATATGGTTCTTGACATCTGGGAGAATACTGGTTTTCTCAGGAGAAAAGGTGTTATAGCTCTGCACTTCTCTGCATTCTCCATAGGATGTTTTGTCACCCACTGGAGATACAAATGCATGCTTAGGCGTGTAGCTGATTCAGAAGGAGCTGGGCAAGGAGGTGAGGGGAAGGATGAGGCAGCTTCTTTGTGCTAACTCTGCATCTCTTAAGGATGTTACTGAGCTTTTAGTATAACAAAACATCATCTTCCCCCCCCACCCCACCCTTCACCAAGGATCAGGGGTCATCATAAACACCCTGGTGTGTGTCCTGGCATTTTACCTGACAGTAGATATGCTAATAAAAGGCCAAGAGAATGAAGAGGAAAATCAGTGTGAAAATATAATAAAGTGACGGGAACAATTAAAAAAAAAAATTAAATGAAAATGAGATTCTGGGGCTGAAATTCAGTTTAACAGACTGCTTCCAGGAAGGTAAGTGGTTTAAATATAAATAATGCAATTACCCATGGAAACAAGGATTACTTCTATGGAGATTTAAATTTACAGTTTAATAAGCAAATGCAATCTAGTAAGGCTGTTGTCCAGAGAACAGGCCAAGCATCAGCACTCAAAACACTATCAGTAATAAAGTGTATGTCATTGCTACCTTCTCTCAAAGGAGAGAATAAGGAGGAAAGCAATCCCCTCATTCTGTCATGCCTGACCACAGGCCAAAGGCGGCAAGCACTGTTTCTATTTTGGAGTACCTAATCTCAGAACCTGGACCTTCAGTGACCTGAATCCTGGGGATAGGAATCCATGGGGAGGGATAGTAGAAAATCACTTTATCAAATCAACAATTCAAAAATGACAGAGCAGTACATGCTAGAATTGAACGCAGTTAAAAGGGCTTTAGTAATAATTTCATAATGTTTGCAACATGATTTTAGTGCTGAGGGGCTTTGTGCTGAAGATGTTCTTTCTGTTTAGAAAGAGGTTCTTTCTGTTTAGCTGAATATTGTAAAACACTGACCATGCTTTAGGCTCAGTGTTATCTTTCCTGGAGGAAGAGGGAATTTGGAGCTTTTTTTGGGGGAGGGAGATGGAGGCATGGAGGATTAGGTCCTTGCTCAATTAAAGTTTTTGGATTCAGCCTTTCCTCTCAGAGAAGAGTTTAGTTCTTTGTATTGAATGATCTATTATTTCTTCCTACTGACCTCCTGAAGATTAATCTTACTGTGGAAAAAGTAACAATGGTCTTTTAATGTCAGCTCACTCTTAAAATACATTTGCTTCAAGAGAAAATGTAATTACTTGCAACTACTTTTTAAAGTAAAAGCCTTTTCTTCATCTGCCATTTTTTAATATCTAGATATTTTCTTTTGGTTTGCTTAAGCAAACCATTATCTCTTCCCCTGGGTTCTTCAAAATCAATCCATCATGCTAAGAGTTGTATCTCAAACCTAGCATGTTTAAGGTCCTTATTACAGCAGAGACTGTTAAACCTTTGACATTTGCCTTCAGCTTTAAAGAAACACAGCTTTTATAAAACAGTAGGTTTATGAAACGTATAGAGGAAGCTTCTATTAGAAAATAATTTTCTTGTTTTACCTTAGTAATGATCACTCATCCTTTATAAGCAGAACAATGTGAATGAAGGTTGGGTTGCTCTAGATTTTTTGCAAGCTTCCAGTTAATTAAAATGTAGATTTGTAAGGAAACTTGATGGTGAGAGGTGTGTTCACCACAGGTAGGAAGAGGGAGGTAAAGATATGCATTTCTCTGCTGCAGTTGCTTCAAATCCTGGTGTGTGGACTCTTACATGTACAAAGGAAGCATGCCCTAGACTTGAGCCTTAAAAACCAATAAAAAATTATATTTTAACATCAGTAAACCCTACAGATGCAGCTCTGCAATTTATGGTGCCTGTGTTGGCTTGGGTAATGTTGCAGTCAAGTGTAAAGCCTTTGGAATGATAGTTGAAAATGTGTGCTTCACCTTTTTCTGAAGTTAATGATTGTGTGTGGCTTTATCTTGTCTTAGCTTTGGAGCTTAGATGATCTTGTATATCCCTAACATTACCTCTGGTTTTGAAATCCGAAGGTTACTTACGATCCCTGGTATTTGAACACCTGATTTCCTACTTGTTCCACTGAGAAGCAGAGACTGGGTTTATTGGGAGGTTTTTGGGGATGCTTGGCATGTGTTTTTTAACTCCTTGATGTGTTAATGAAATTACTGAACTGACTTCCTTGACATTTTAGGGGAAAAGAAATGGGTTTGTTTCATGTATTCAGTTCAATTCAGAAAGAACTTGTGCAGGATGAAGATTATTCCAAATTGCTGAGTAGCTGTATCTTGTCCTGCAAGTCTTGGGGAACACCTGTGATTGAGGCAGATGCTAAATCAAGCCACCTTTTGCTCCACAATGTGTACTTGTGCTCTTTAAATCTACCAGGTGGCTGTCCTCCAGAAGCAGCATCTCTGAATTCCCACCTGTATCTGGCTTAATAATGCTTTGTCCTTATGTAACACTTTATTTTGCTGTCATGTCTCACTTTTCTCTCCCTTCCTCCCCCACAACTAAGCTGTTACTGACTCTCACTAGCAGTACATAATAGGAGCATATTAGTGCTCTGTTGACATCCTATGATTGGTTCAGATCTACGGCTTTGTCAGTGCTACCATGCTGCTAAAAACAGTCACCTTCTAATTCTTCACTCTTTTCTGCTTGTTGGGTTTTGGTTTTTTTCCCTCAGGTTTGGACAATTTATGCCTTGAAGTCTGTTGCTAATGCTAGTACTTTATATAGCAATTTCTGGGCAAAGTTTAGTGTTTTCTTCTCAGCTTTTTTATTTTTAATAAAATATGGATTGCATTTTACCACAGAGCTTGTAGTGAAGTAGAAAAGGCAGATATTAAGGGACTCGTCTAGTATTTTTATGAAGAGCTCACTGGGTGGAAAAAAGCAGTTAACTGAGAAATAATCTCTCGAGGCTCACAGAACCAAAAATGCCAGCTGCTTTTGACAGTGACTATGGAAGCCCAGTAGATGTGGGCACAGCTACTCCTATTGGCATTGGCTGTTTGGTTTGTGATTTTCATTGGAACCCAAAAACCTTGGTGCTGAGTCATCTGAACTTAGAGACAATTACAGAATGTTCCTGTAGGGTAAAGCACGTGTGATCCCTTAGTAGGATATGAGGTAATTTGGAATAGTCTGGTGAGAGCACTGCAACTTCTCAACATCATGTTATCACCTCTTTTTTGGGACTGCTCCCCAAAGCACGTATATGCAGCAACATTATTTCTGTTCTCCAAAGAAAGATTCACTTCAATCTTTCTGGAACATTCTTATCCCAAAGACTATTCTCTCAAGGTATGGCAGCCAAAGAGGAGACTACTGAAACTCCCCCAAAACATTTGTCAAAATGAAAACTGCTGTGAGAATTCAAAAAGTATAATATAATCCAAATCCTTGTAGTTGATTTTTTTCCTCTCTATTCTATGATACTGAGATGTACCTAGATGCCTGAAAGAAATAAATATTAGTGTCATGGGAGTTGTTAGGTGAGGTATAACCAAGGCCTTGGGTAAAAGTTGCTGTTCCCATTAGTTATGTCAACAAAGTCAGATTACTCGGGGAGTACAGCTTGTGCACAAACTTTCCAATTATAAAGATATTACTCAGTCTTACATCTTCACCAGTCCTCTTTGCACAAGCTTGGAAAAAGCAAAGTAGATGTACCATTTGGGTATGGGAAGATGTGTGTGGCAAAAGCATTTAACTCAAAAACAGGAGGTGAGGATTTTCTGAGTTTAAAGGCACGATGTCCTCACGCTCATGGAGTGGAAGGCAGCCTTGCGGTAAGCAAATGAATGTCTTACTGACCTCGATTAACATTCTTTCTGTTTGTGCCAGGACTGAATTTTGTTCTTCAAGCCTGCTAGGTGCATACTAGGTGAATAGCAGACAAATGTAAATGACTTCATTTTATCACTTGAATGGCATTAATACCTCGGAGTCCACCTTAAACTAAATTAAAAGCTTGGAATGGAGAACCGTAACTCTCTGTACAGTCTGTGGAGAGAGCTATACTCCTGGGGTGTCCTGAATTGCCCTCTATGCACTTCACTGATCACATAGGAACACAGAGTTGTATCTCAGCCCAATGTTAAAGTGATTTTGGCCTTTATATCCACAGGCATCTGCCTCTATCTTGTTTTAAAGTCCTTTTTTTTTTTTAAACTTCTGTTCCTAGTGTCCTCTCACAGTGGAGGCATTTACCTTACAGACAGCAGAAAAAATGACAGAAATCACAAGTTGGATGTCACTTCGGCTTCCTAATTCATGAGGCGATGCTGTACCTATACATCAAAAAACCAAACTGCAACTACAGCCAGATAAATTACTGACACAAGGGCAACTGAGAAGCAGCGAAAGACAGATGAGACTATGACTTTCTGTCAATTGGTTTAACCCTCCTGGAGAATATCTGGTGTCAAGTTGTCAGTCTACTTGACTTCAGAATGAACAGAGTGAGCTGATAAAACAATGCGATTCTTATCACCTCTTCTGTCCTGGTAAAGTTTATAGACTGTCATAATTTGAGACATTCTGCCTTTTTGCTCCTCTCTCGCTTCTCCTCTCTCCCCCCATATTCTGTCAGCTTGTGGTCTAAAGCTATAATCTCTGGTAGCCCAACATTCTAGTTAAGTACTATGTCTGTATACCATTATATGAATAATCTGGCTTTGACAATGAAAAAATTGAGCTGTCAGGCAGAGAAGGACCTGGGGGTGTTGATTGACTGCAGGTTGAACATGAGTCAGCAGTGTGCCCAGGCGGCCAAGAAGGCCAATGGCATCTTGGCTTGTATCAAAAACAGTGTGGCCAGTAGGTCTAGGGAGGTGATTGTGCCCCTGTACTCGGCATTGGTGAGGCCACACCTCGAGTACTGTGTCCATTTCTGGGCTCCTCACCACAAGAAGGACATGGAGGTCCTGGAGCGAGTCCAGAGAAGGGCAACCAGGCTGGTGAAGGTGCTGGAGGGCAAATCCTATGAGGAGCGGCTGAGGGAGCTGGGGCTGTTTAGCCTGGAGAAGAGGAGGCTGAGGGGAGACCTTATCACCTCCTACAAACACCTGAAGGGAGGTTATAGAGAGGTGGGTGATGGTCTCTTCAGCCAGGTGACAGGTGATAGGACAAGGGGGAATGGCATGAAGCTGTGCCAGGGCAGGTTTAGATTGGATGTTAGAAAAAAATTTTTTACTGAAAGAGTTGTCATGGCCTGGAACAGGCTGCCCAGGGAGGTGGTTGAGTCACCTTCCCTGGATGTGTTCAAAAAAAGGGTAGATGAAGTACTTAGGGATATGGTTTAGCACAGGACGGGAACAGTTGGACTTGATGATCTTAAAGGTCTTTTCCAACCTTGTGATTCTATGAAGATAATTAATGCAAATGTAGAGGTCTTGAATCAACTCTCAATCTGCTTCTGTCTTGGTAATAACTGAAATATTAAAATATTGCTGAAGAGTAGGCCATCTCTGATAATTTTCAGGTTGTAACTTAGCTCTGCTATAGCTTCCATAGATATAGAAGAGATACTTTCCTTTACATTTAAATGTTTAAGTATAGTTGCTAAATATTTAAATATGACAAGGAAATAAGATCGGCTTATTGTTCTACTATGGGAATTCTATGGCTGCACAAATAACTTTGATTTGTTATCTACTTTATTTCTGAATTACTTTCAGCCCTCAGTCATGGTTAAGTATGCTTTATTCTGCTTGTTTAATATGCTATTCTTTAGATGAAGTCATTACAGAAAGGTTTCCTTCAACATTAACTTCATCAAATATAGAAATCCTTAGCTGAAGGAACCTATGCTGGTATATGAAATCACTGATAGCCATGGATTTAGAAGTCCATGAGCTTCCATAGTTTTATTACTATATGTGTATAATGAAGAGGCAGGCAGGATTCAGTAATGGTGATCTTGTTCACAGATCCCGATTTGTCTTCCAAAACACTTCCTTGCTTTCTGTGCCACTTAAGCTCATCATGTTAGAAGTGCTTTGATCTTCCCCTTTCTTTTACCCAAGGTTTACATTTGTTTTTATTTGTGTTATGGCAAACATAAATTCACATAAATTTAATTTTGTTCATCCAGATCAATTTTAGTTTTATTATGGACCATGGGAAAGAGCAACAAGAGATGCTTTCAGGATCCCTAATTGCAGAGGTCCAAATTTTTTACTTGCTTTTCTATGGGACATATAGAATATCTATGCAGATATAGAAGATTTGTGGGAGGGATAAGGCAAGCAGACAGAAGAGAGGGATCTTTACCCAGGCTAGTACAGCTACGTTTTTCCAAGTTGTTTCATAGAAAGAGGCTCACAGTGAAGAAAGTCTTGATTCCTTCTTCAGACTTTGGATTTTTCATTCAAAGAACTGAAATTCAGTAAACGTGTGATAATTCTTTGAGCATGTTTCAGTAGCTTTATTAGGAAACTTCAACATTAAAGTTTGAACAGAGATTTTGCTGTGAACTAAGAAACACAAAGTCTAAGGTTGAGCACCTTGTGTTTTACTAGGTTCAGAGTAGGAATTGTTAAATATTTAAAGGAAACAGGTTTGGGGCATGGGAGTTTTTTTTTTGGGGGGGAGGAGGGGGGCGGGTAGGGCGGGGGGCATTTGGCTTGTTTTCTCTGGTTGTAGTGCTTTACTAACATCTAGTCCAAATCATACCTGGGTGAAAAAATGTTGACTGGGTTTTGTTTTGTTGTTGTGGGCTTTTTTGTTTCTGTTGTTGTTTTTTGTGGGGGTTTTTTAATTAAAAATTGAGCTGAAATGTTTTGATTTACTGGGCTTTAAAAGAAGAAGCAAGGCAGAGACCCCTTAGCCTGAGGTCTGAAGTAGGTGCTTCAGATTTGGAGGGCCTCAGCTCCAGGCTGGCTCTGTGCCCTGGTCACTCTCCCTCCTGAAGGCTGCCCTGGGTACCAGGAGTGTTGTGGTGTGGGTGCTTTGATCTCTGCACAGCACTGCTGTCTCTCTGTGGTGCTTTGCAGGAATTGAATTGATTAACATGGAAACTGGTTCAGTTTTGATCTTCAGAAAAGTTGGAAAAAAAATGACTGTAAGCCAAACCCCAGTAATATTTATAATATTGATAGTAGAAGTAACTATTTGAAGAGTTCTAAAAGATAATGCAAGAGAACCATCCATCAATTTGAAAGAATATTGTCTGGTATGCAAGTTAATAGAGAATACCAGTTTGGTTTGGGATTCTTTCCAGGTGTATATACAAAATGGATAAGCAATAAACAAATATCCAAGGTTGTTTATCTCCCTCTATAGAAGACTGCGTTCAGAATACTTATTATGACCTTGGTACTCTGCTTAATGAATAAATGGAGTATTCAGCCATATCTGATAATGAAAATGAGGCATGCTTAATTGACTTAGCACCCAACTAATCAGCAGTTAATGCAGTCCTGAAAATTGCTAAGTTATTTCATCTTGGAGGGTCAGAGCATGTGTGTAGAGAAGGGACAATCTAGTCTTTATACCTTAAGCACGAAGCAAGTATAAATGGTAAACAGTAATTGATGTGGCCCGGAGGTTTTGGTCAGTTATGTGGTCTTGATCCATGCTTTCTTCAGCCATCTGTAAAATGTTTATAATTCTGGAATGAAAATTTGTTACTTGACATCCTGCAGGCAACAACTGCACTAGGGGATCTATTAGATTGTAAGGAAAACAGCTCTCATTGGCAGACCAGCAAGTTAGATTGGGTTCATTTTATTTAAAAACTGTGGTTTTGAGTTGCCATTGTGTTGAAATGTCCCAGAATAGCCTGCTGAGACTTTATACAAATTACTTATTGAGTTACAGTGCCTTATTCCACATTTGAAAATGTGTCTGCCCCAATTTTGCTTTTACAGACAGTGTTTCATAAATAAATGAGAGAATTTCTTCCAAAATCTTCCCCTCTTTCATGGCTTAACTGAGCAGACAGCTAAAACAACTACACTGTTGTTCCCCAACCCCATTAGGATGGGGGGAGAGAATTAAAAAGAAAAAAACCCAAACTTGTTAAACTTATGGGTTGAGATAAATGCAGTTTAATAAAGTAAAAAAGGAAGACAATAATGATGATAAAAGAATATACAAAAGAAGTGATACATAGCGCAATTTTTCACCAACTAAAGCTGATGCTCACCTAGTTCTCAAGCCAAACTGCCTCCTGGCCCACCCCTCAGTTATATATGGAACATCACATCACGTGGTATGGAATATCCCTTTGGCTGGTTTGGGTTAGCTGTCCCTACTGTGTCCCCTCCCAGGTTCTTGGGTGCCTCCCACCTTCTCAGGGCAGCCTGAGAAGTTGAAAAGTCATTGACTGCTTGGGAACAACTAAAATCATCAGTGTGTTACGTTATTTTCATCCCAAATCTAAACCACAGCACTAACCAGCTACTAGGAAGAAAATTAACTCCATTCCAGCTAAAATCAAGACATGATCTCAGCAAGGATTTTTCTGTTGCTCACTGGAATGACTTGGTATTCAGAGCAAAAACAGTGATGCTTGAGGAAGAGGCCATTAATTTAGTTCGTTGCACAAGGGCTAATCAATGGAAACACTGCTTTCACCATTTGTGTTCAGAAATCCCAAGCTAACAAAAGATTTGGTACAGCAGGAATCCTTTTGTTCCTTTTTCTCCATTTTCTGTGAACTGTTTTTTTAGCAATTTTTGTCTTAAAGTATTAAATAGTTTTCACACTACATTTTGATCAGGAAATAGTGACTATGAGGACTTTTTTCCAAAGATTTTGCATTTATTTAGAAGAGCAGATGGTTAAACGTGCTAAATGACAGAGTAGCTATATGTCTTCAGTCAACTGGCTGGTGGCAGTGTCCAGGTGTTGGTTCCACAGCCTCTGAGTCACTGCCTTGTCCCTAACTTTAGGAGCAGGTGTCTTTCAGTAGAGGGTCCATACTTCTCCCTACTGAAAATTAGCCCTGGGATGTTGTGGGTCTTGCACTGAAATTGATAGAAGTGGGGAAGGTGAGGCCTCAGCCTCCATGTTGGGCCTATGATTGTTTGTGGAGGTATTTGTCATATAAATCCCTGCAGAGCCACCTGCTGCTTTCCTACTGTTGAAAATCTGGATGTCCTACAGGTGATATTGATAAATGAAGGAGCAAGGGTTAAAATGTGGAGGGAATCTCTTCAGCTTTTTCTCTTTGTCTCTGTTCACTTGCTTGCTGATGCTGTCTGTCTTCAAAAACATTCATAGATTTAAAAAACCCAGTGGAACAGTGGTTTTATTTCTTATTTCTGTGCTATTTATTTTATGTGCTCACATACTCCTTTTGGCTTTTCACTTACCTCAGTGCCAAGCTTCAGACATCTAATGTTTTGTAAGTTGGGGCTTTATAAACCTACCCTGAATGTATTCAGAAAATATTGCTCAAAATCCAAGTCCTTGATGTGGCATCAGCAACCTTAATTTAAATCGGTGTTAAACCTGATCTTTGTACCTCAACTCATGAATCACTTGTGAGAGGTCAGTGTATCTATTGTGAATCTTCACAAACTTCAGGAATTTGCTAGAGGAACAAAAGGGGAGCCTTGCCAAGCCCCAACTGTGAATCATTGTGTAGCTTTTCAAATGACAGATTTTCCTTGGCAGTGTTGGATTTCAGTTCAGTTGAGAATGTACCACAATGGTATTGACAAAACATCCTGTCCTCCAAGACGAATGTTTATTATAGAGATGCCTCTTTTTGGTCAGACTAATACTGTGAAGTGTAGGTAGCCACTAACTGAGCTGTTAGGGTTTATGAAGAATACTAATAGGGTCATTATAACAGTGGTGATCTAAGAAGGAAAGTGAAGTAAAGGTCATGTGCAGAAGCAGTATTCTTAGACTTGCTGATAACTAGCTATGTTCTGTAAAGTTTCTAGAGTAAGGCATTTCGGTCATCAAAAATATTTGGAACCCAGGCTAGAGATTTTCTGTAAATGTGAAAGTGGCTTTTGGACACCCTTTGAAAGGAGTCCAGATGTGGCCCATATTTCAGTCCCGATTCTGCACTCACTCTAATTTCCCTCCAGGGTTTTAACCAATTCTGTTTTAATGTGGGAAGTGGTGCTGGGCACTTAATTCTCTACATGGTGCTGCATTTGGGTTAAAGAACATGTTTTGTGGAGAGAGGCATAGAGGAAAACACAGAATAGCATGTTTTTCTTAGAAATATCTAAGTGTTTCTCTTAGCTTTCTGTAATGAACACTGAGTATCTGTACAGCCTACTTGAGCAAATGATGACCTCTTACCCAGTTGCAATGCTGGTGCTTGCTGTCCTCACTGCTGATATTGTGATATTGTATGCTTTCCCAGTCTCTCTTATGATTCTCCTGCAGCAGGAATTAATGTGGATCCTTACTATTGAAATGGATTATAGAGGAGATGTGCTTCACCTGTGTTTTGCCTTTTGGTTGTTTATCACTGTGCAGTCTGGAAGTAATATTAATTTGGTATGATACTCGGTCAGAATGTAGGGATGTTGAAAACAGAAGTGCTGCCAAGACTGCTACTGGAAAGAAGCAGAAAGAAGAGTGTCTGCCTGTCTGCTGCCCCTAACAGACAGGTTTGACAAAACTCAGCTGCATCCTCCTGGAAGTGTTATAGGATAGGAGTTCAGTGGGCTGGGACCTTGGGAAGGTACGCAGACTCATCCTACATTGCTTTTTTCCTTGCCTCCCTGTGTGACTTTAATTGAAACTCCATGCTGAAGGGGGAGAGGAAAGGAGGGGTTGGGGGTGAGAGGGCTGCACCTCCTGCAGGGTAAAAGAATACAGCAATCAAAATCTTTTGGGTGCCTTCAGGCTGCTTCGGTCTTCAGCAGGGTTTGATTTGAGATCAGAAGTCAGCTCTTCTAGAGGTGGACTGATAACGATGTGAGAACGGTGGTTGGCTCTAGGAGGACTTCCTTTCTCTGCAGGTTGGGGAAAACCTAAATACGCAGTGACAGTGAAATAAGGAGGAGGAAGGGTGGTTCTCTTTGCAGTAGTGTGCCAAGAAATTTCAGGTGAACACATACACCTGAATCAAGCTAGCTCAGTTGTGTGATAAATGACTTGTTCCCAAACAGGATTTTAACCAAATTGAACAATTTATTAAACGAATAAAGGCAAGCAAACGGCGCTGGGGTGCACAGACAGTCCCGGGTGCGCCGGGAGTCTCCGCTCCACCAAGACGCACCCTGAACAGTTCCAGTCCCTGGCTTATTTATCTTCCAGGTACAGCACTGCCCACCGGCTTAACCTGAACAACCATATACTGACATGCTGGAGTGCCTCGCCAGGCGACCCCCACAAGACATCCTTTAGGTGAGCTTTAGTTTTTATCTTGTTAACAACATCAGGCAGTTGGTTCTGCAGACTTGAGGCAGCTTTTAGGCACCTTCCTATTCTTCTTTTCTTCCTCTTTATTACCTCCTTTTCAGAGACAAGTTGTTTCTCCTGAGGTATCACAATCCATACAATGTGCTAACATTGTGGTCCTTTAGGCAAAGCTTTGCACATCCTTTACATAGTTTGTTGCTGCTTCAACATACTTCATTCAGTACATGCAAAAACCTTAAACTGTCCCTCCCAGGCCTGTAGCAATACAAGGGTCTGTCATTATGCACCCCCTTTGTTCCATATTAACAGGAATCAGATGGACATATATCACAGTGGTTATAAAGGTTTGATAAGGATTGAATTATATTGTAACCCTGGGTGTCCTGTGTTGGATTTGAGATCAGGTATTCTGTCGGTCTCACGTGTGCTTTGCTCCCCATGTGTGGTCTGATTTCCTTACTTTGCACGGCTAAGCAAGCAAAAGTCTTAGTCTTCTGATACAAAAGGAGCCACCTGAACTCTTTAAAAGCAGCACAATTACAGAGGGAAAACAGTTATTCTCTGTAGATCAGAGATGAAATCCCATTCAGATAACTCTCCTACACCCAGTAACATTTAGAAACACGTGTACATACATGTGTATAAACATATGTACTTATATATTGGTGTGTGATATACAGTAGCTGTTTGCATAACATAGCACTTGAACTCTCATGTTTTCATAACGCTCTTTGCCTTAATAGAAGGGTGTTTCCTATGTGTCTACACCTTTCTGGATTAATTCAAACTGAACATAGATGACTAAGGGGTATACTGTTACGGATGAGACCTCAGAGTGCTTAATGCCTTAGTAAGCAGTCCTTCTGGTTGCCTAATGTGTTTGAGACATGCCTTTCCTAGGTCTGGTTGCAACTATCCCATGAGTGCACCTTTGTTCTGATCTTTTTCCAGTCACTTTCAGCTGACCAGCCCCCAGATTGCAACTCAAAGACTTGCTGTTAGCTTGTAAATGTTGTGATTATGACTTTATGTGGTGTATATGTGGTATTCAGTTGACTAAAGGTGAAGGGGAGAGGAAGATCTTTTCTATTTAATGTTTCTCATTAGCTTGTTGCCACAAAGAGAAGTTTTTAGCATAACATGCAGGAATTTGCCTACACAATATGTCCTATTAATGTAGAGGAACTAAATCTGGAAAAGACTCCCACTTTCATTGTCTCTTTTATTCTGTTCCACGAATGCCCCAGTTGGACTTGTAATGAAGTATTTCCTCCAGCTGTCAAGAAAGTTTACACTGTGATCCTAACTTTCTGTTTCCTAGCAACTCTGCATCTTTCTGCTTATATAGGAAGCTGGCTTATACTTTTAATGAACACAATTCTAACCCATGGCCAATGAAAAGCAAATACGATGGAAGAATAAATGTCATCCATACTTTGAAAAGAAAGTTAAAAGTTCACATCCTAATTACTTATCCACTCTAGTATTGCTTATAATTTTGACAAGATGAGCGTTTCTTTACATGTCCTTGCACTTTCAATTGCATTTCCAGTTGTGACCGACAGTGTGGATGTGACCATCCCTCAACCATTTGGCCTTGGGGCTAAGGACCATGGCTTGAAGTTTTCCTTGGCAATTTCTTGCATTTATATGTCACAACATGTTGTTTGAAGGTGTGTATTTGGTTTCCTATTTATTTTATTGCTATTTTATTTTACTGGGTTAGTCTGTCCTGCTTTGAACCTGGATTTTCTTACTAGTAAGGTCGTTCATCAGTCTGCCGACCTGGATTATGGTGAGATTAATGACAAGTCCTACATTAAGAATTCAAAGGGACTGTATCCCTGCTCTCCAATACTTGTATAAATCAAGTCACAGAAATATCTTCAGCGGTTCCTTTATTGTGATGTTTTCTGAGCACTTTGAAATCAAAGCTGCTTTTAGCTGTATTACAGGCAGAACATGGATGGTAGTGGTGTGGGAATTCTGCTTCCTCCTAGAAATGTAGGAAGAGCTAAACATCTGATTAGTATCTGAGATTTCCTAAGTGAGTAATGAGATGGCATAGAAACAAAGTGAAAGCTAACTAGGGATTTACTTTGTAGGGATAGCTTTTCCCCATTTAGATGTAACAGTATGTTTTTGCATAGGAATTAAAGATCTTTCTGGTGTTTCAACAAACATCTTTTCTGTTAAAAAGGTCAGAATTTCTTCACATTTGTATTCTCACCTCTGAAGTGGACAGATGGCTTTGATTGCTTGTTGGAAAATAGATCCCTTCAAAGAGCAAACTTCAGTGAAAACACACTGCCAGAAAAGTGATTAACTATAGAACGTAGGAGCTGCTATGCTGGTCTACAGTAGTGATATATTTACCCTGGAATCTTGTCTTTAATAGAGACTTGAAGATGCTAAGAAAAGTGAAAGGTTTTTTCCTGGATTTCAACACTGTAAAAAAACCCAACAACCCTACTTCCAGAAAATACTTATCTTTGTCTTCTGCTACTGTAGTAATGGCTTAATTTTGGCCAAATCTTCCCAAACTTTTTATTGCTATCTTAATGCAATCATAATCATAATGTATTTCATCTTGCTCTTGTAACACCACCATACTTAACTGCCCTTGTGTGTACATTGCAATTGCTCTTCATGAGGTCATATATTTCTCCCATGTATACTTCCCTCATGCAGAGTTGCAAGATGTTAGTGTTTAAGATTTTATGCTTTAAAGTGGTCCTCTGTGTTATACAAGTAGTCTCGCCCAATTCCTGATCTGTTTACAAAGCGTTGCTTAGGAAAAGGCTTTGCTGTAATGCTTTTTGCTGTGGTATCTTATAAGCTTTGTCATCATTAATACAACTATTTTCAAAGTGCTCTGCAAGGAAAAGTGATGGCTTCTCATTTTACCTAAAAGGAGTGGAGAGGCAGAAATGTCAGGGTCAAAAAACCCCCTAAAAAACCAAAACTCAATTGAAATGCCTAAATGAAAACACTAAAGATTTGATCTTTCTGTGTCTACAACACAGAATGCGACATGAATTTAAAGCACACATTGAGTTCAAAGCTTGGTTCCCTTTAGCTATGGTTGCTGCAGAGCTCCAACATGAACGAATTCTTTAGCTTCATCCCTGAGCAGCCCCAACCTTTCCATGGGCTCATCCATCAAAAAAAAATATAAAGCAAAAGACTATCAGAAGTCCTGCTGATCCCGGTGTCACACATCTCCAGTGTGAGTGAGTAAAGCTAACTGCTAGCAACCAAAGGCTTTCATTGAGGGAGCAGCCCCTCTGCTAACTAGGGAGGACACACACCTTGCCAGTGAGCTTCATCAGTATGTGCTGGTAAGGGAGGAATGGCACAATGCAATGTAGAAATTGTGGGCTGTGGTTAATGCTGTGGGGAGGAGAGTAGACTTGCTACCTCACAAGCTGCCTTCTTGGTGGTAGAATCTGAACGATACACACAATTAATACATTTATCTATGTGACAGCCAGATAAAACAAAGAAATGCTATTGTTTCAGCTGTACCTTTAAGGATGTGAGGCAGCAAAAGGGAGTCATTTACAGCTGTTATAAGAAATCTGACAGGCAATTGATATGACCTCCAGAATAACTGCAATTACTACAGTGTCCCTCTGTTTCTGGTAGCCATAGGTTTTTTCCCCTCTTTTTTTTTTTTTTTTTTTTCCCTGAAGCCTCATCATTTTTCTTGTCCCTGCCCTCCAATCTCAGTCTCCCCACCCTGTGCCCTGGCTCCCGGTGCACTCTCATCCCTCTGCCTCTCTCCTCCAAACTGCACTGCACTCAACCCTACCCAGGTGCGGCAGTTCCCTGCCTTTCACTTTTTGTTGTGGGGTACGCTGTAGTTCCAGTAGTTTTGTTTTCCTTTAGCATGCTTCTAAAGGTAGTGCTCTCACTTACCATTAAAATCTTTTATTCAAATATAACTTCCTGAAGACACAGCACTATTGTGAGGGAGACTTGATCTTGTGCCTTGTGTATTTCTGTAGTTTTATAGGCAGGACTATAGGAGGAAGCTCTCTCTGCTGTGACATGTGCAGTGCTTACTCACCAGCCCAGCCAAGACATGTGCTTGTTGAAACTGTAAGTGTTACACTATAATTTTTGAAGTCAAAAGGATTAAAATTTGTCTCCTAGGTATGAACGTCTTAATGCCTCTGACTATTTTGCTTCAGTATCTTTTTTTTTTCTTTTTCTCCTTTGGCTGAGTGAAGTTTTAAAACATGACTGCACATCAGAATGTGTAACAAGGTAATATTGTAGGGAAATGAAGAGATATAATACCTCTGCGTCTGCTGTGCTTAGCGTGATGAAAGACAAGCTTTTAAAAACTCCTTAAATAGGTATGCTGCAGGTATTTCTCCTGCCACTTTCATTCTGCTGTATGGAAAGTATTTGATATAAATCCCCCCCCCTTTAAAAAAAAAAAAAACCAACAACTTTTCCATGCATTACACCAACTATGTAAAGAATATTCATATAGACTTTCACAGACATGAAATGAAAACCATCAATGCCAGGCAAAATTCCTGCATGTTTGTAATTGCTTTCTGTTCTTGAATGGCTTGCAAAACTTCTGCAGTAACCAGAAGTAAGGTGACTTTATCCAAAACAGAGCTTTGAAACTACCTTCAAAATCTTTCTCAGAAGCTGGAAGGCAGACAGCATGGAATCAAAGGCAAACTGTACTGCTCAAATGCTCTATGCCCATCGCCAATTCATCTCAATTTGGGTTGCTGACCTAGAAGTAGGCAGACAGACGGATACATGCCCTTCTGCTTCTCTTTGCAGGGAGAGAACATCCCATGTACTTTCATTACATCTGTGCTATATTTGCTCAGCTTTGTAGCCAGAGCTTTCAAATTACTGCCCATTTTCTGGTGTCTCTCTCTTCTGTGACGACTAAATCAAACATATGTTTTTGGAGCTGCTGGGTTTTGTTCTGATACTTTTCTTTTTTCCCCCAAAAAACATGTATCTCCTATCCTCTCCCACCCCCAAAATCAAGCTGCAGGTTTGGATGCTTAGAAGCAGTGCAACTTCATCGATGACTTCTGATTCCTCATTACAGGAGTACTGTCAACTTCCCACATGATGCGGTGTTGTGTCCTCCAACAGAGCCTTAGACTCCTGCCTGTGAGCTATTAACAAAGTAATTGCTGTTATCATCCTGTTAGTCCTCTCTGAAATATTTTAAAGCCAGGTATTTGATCACTTAAGCTGGTGCAGTATCCCACTGCTGCAAAAGCTTACAGCTGAATATCAAACAGGGCTAATGAGCTTTCAAGTGCCTAATGCCTGAAAGGACAGATTTTGAGATTTCTTGATTTAGGCTAGAGCTGAGGAAGTACTCTTCTTTGCTGAATCTAGTCAGGAGAAGTTAATGGAGGGGAGGAAAATCTTGCATAGCTCTGATTTCAGCGTGGCTTACTGTGCAGGGCAGGATCTATCCCATTATAATTGCATCAAGGTATGTACATGAATAGCAGGTAAAAGATATTTTCCTTCAGAGTTTTAAAAAAACTGTCTTGTACAAATAGTTACCATCAACTCTTTGCATGCTAGGGACTTGGAAAATGAGACTGCAGTACCTGGTGCTGACATTCTTGCTTCAGGAATGTTTTTGCAAAAGCTTTGTGGTTTTTCTGTCCTTGGGGTGGTTTGTTTTTGTTTGGTTTTTTTTAAGATGCATTTGGCTACTGTGGAAGAGTGCAAGTGAGTTATTTTTAAACAAGAAAACTCTAATTCTGAGCCCTCAGGTCAAGTCCCAACTGCTGCATGTGACTTTTGAGTCAGTCTGGCAGAGAAGTCCAACACTTGAAGAGAAACAGCTGCGTTCCTGCAGCTCCAGATGGAGGTGGTCCATCTGTGATATGTGTCCAAATATGCACCATACAGCTAAGAATGTGGGGGTTAAAATGCTCAATTTCAAGAGGCAACATTCTTCCGTGTGTCTATAGGTACTACCGAATTAGTTATGAGTGGAAAGTTTCTTTCGCTATAGTTTGTCATTAATATTAAAAATGGAAATCACATGACCAGATGTTGTGTCTTCCCTCTGCCCCCCCCAAAAAAAGTTTTATGAAATGTGTAAACCATTTTAGCAATCAAGTGATGAAATAATGCACTCAGATTTCTCCTCCTTCCCTACCCCCTTCATCTTCTGTAATATTTGGAATGTGCTCTCTTTCCTCCTCCCCTCACTTTCTTTTATAGACACAGGCTCCTGAAGAGTAGTCTAGGATCTCATATGGGATTTGCCTACTTTGCCAATACATGAAGTCTCTTCCCAGTAGGTGTCTAACACTTACTTTAAGAATCTAAATATGTTCTTTTTCAGCTTCTCAGTCTGGCTACTGAGCAGACACATCCATTATTCACATGGTGTTAATCATCTGGACAAAAAGATGAACAGTGCAGGAAGAGCTTTGTGTAGAGAACACTGGGGTAGTAGTCATACCTTGTCCTGGACTCCAGTCACAAAGGGCAGGATTCATGTCATTGACCATTTTATTTCCACGGTGTTGATGTCTTTATTTGAGCTCTAGCCAGTTGGGGCACTTAATAGTCAGGGAAGAGGCATAGGTGCTTTTAGGTAATGGCTTGTCTGACCTGTTTCAGATGTAGTAGATGGTAGTGTGAGATGACTCATGCCCTCTGCATGCCCATTTTTCTCCAATGACTGGAAAAGTTGACACTCTCTCATGGAGATACCAGTATTTGTCCTGATCCTTCATGATGTGTTTAGGCTAGTCATTGTGAATTTAGCAGCATTTTTCTTTAAAAATTGAAACGTTATACATCCAGGAATACCATGAGACTAATTTTTGCATCTCTGTAAAGGAAAAAAGTTGATATTTGTGATGTTCATAGTAAGAATGTGAAGGGGGGGAATAAAACATTGTAATGAAATAAGCAAAAATGGAACAATTTTTAGCTCTTCCTTTCCTGCCTCACTTGAGACATCTTTATAGCATGTCATGACTGCTCGTACAAGAAATGGGACTGCTCAGAATTTTTTTTTACTGCATGGATGGAATGTGTTTGCTTTAGCCAGAAGTAATTTGAAAAATTCAGTGAGCTTTTCACACCTCTCTTTTAGCAATTGAATTCAGTGGATCAAGTAAAATGGGTAGTTGTGCGAGGTAGGAAGGATATTACAGGTTATTGTAGAAATGTATCTTTTTATCCTGTTTTATTTTTTCATCTTTCTACTGGGTATTGAGTAAAATACTTTGAATCTAGTGAGAAATCTGTTTCTGTAGGTGGTGTGTGATGGATGTGTGGCTGAACAGGGAAATCTTTTTCCCCCTCTTCCTAGGAATGGTAGGATGATATCAGAGGATGGAGAGTTTTTTAACAATGCCCAAATAACATGGGTACTTGAAGCAAAAGGGTTTATTCTTAATGTGTTTAAGCCAAAAGATAGCACTTTACAGCAACAGAAGTTGTAGATGAGCCTGAAAGGAAAAAAGTTCTTGGAAGGGAATAATTTGTAAAAACGTTTGATGCCAGCAAAATGGCAAGTGTTTCATACAAAAATCCTGACCTGCTGCTTAGCCACTCTAATAGCATTAGTTATTAATCACCCATCAGTAAGACACTTTAGGCATCAAAGTCAATGTAGGTTTTAAATTTAATGGCTTAATGTAGCTTCAGCTGTGGTTTCTAGGTGTTCCACTGAGGTTTCTCTTGGAAGAGCTAAGAAACTTCTGTTTCTTAAATTCTTTGTGCTGAAAGCCATGATTCCTCTTTGTATATGTGAAACTCAAGGTTTCTTGCCAAGGTTGCTGATGACATCTGCCAGAATTTCTCTAATGTGGGGGTAGAAATCCTCAGGGCAATGCTGGCTTGAGTCCTGCTGTCAATAGGGGGAGAGGGTATCTAAAAGGGTTGTTCAAGTTTGTTGTACCACTCTGAAATGTCTAAGTAGCATTTCCTCTTGGTGTGTTGTTTTGTGCATAAATATATATGCTATATAGATAGGTTATATATACAAACACAAGTCTTGCTAATAATGCCAGTATACTGTGGTGTAATGCAGCGATAAGTAAGAGTGCCAGAACCATACTAATAAAATCTCTGGAGCAGCAAGAGAGGGAAAATCTTAAGAGTGCTGATTTCATTGGTACTAAGCGATTCTCTCACTTGTATTTTACTGTTGGCTCTTGTTAGTTTAGTGCAGGCACTATAGAATCTGGCATACCAAATCTGTGGAAATGGATATGTACTTAAGTGTCATACAGCACGAAGAGACAAAATTACAGAGTCTGAACACATGTACTGATTCATCAATTACAGATCATGAATATGATGTTAACATTAATAATGGTTGTCTTGGTTAGTTTCCTGCAGTATGTGATAGGCATCTGATTGAAACGGTGCTGTCATTTCTGGTAAGATTGAATATCCTCTTGCCTGTTAGAGAACCAAATGTGTAGCAGAAGTAGTCAGGCCAGGTGAAAAATGTAGCTATTTTCTTCTAAAATACTTATGAATTAAGTTAATCAGGGTGTTTTCCCTATGACCGTGACAGTAACATGTAGAGGGTACTGCTGGTTTTATATCAGTGTTTTGGGGCAGCCAGTTTTGTGAGGCTTGTGATCCACCTGCCTTTTGCTTTGCTGGTGCTGAGGAAACATTTTCTCTTCAGACATCTGAAGTTCACTAAACATTGCCTGTACGAGACACTCCTAAGGACTTTTTCCAGTTCTAAACTGACGATGCAGTTGCATTAATTTTGAGTTTATGGATATCAAGTTATTTCCAGGGAACTTGAAACTGAAGGGATTAATACAAGGATGTGCTCTATGAAGACCCTGAATTTTATTAAGAAATGGCTCTGTGTATGTACAGACCCTTCCAACTCCATCTGAAACTACAGATTGACTTCTATTGAGTTCTCAAATGTTCTTACAGCCTGCAGCAGCAGGTGGTATGCTGGTAATAGGGTAAAAAGGTGATTAAAAAAGGTAACTTTAGTTGCTGGTTAGCACTAAAGCATGGTTTTCCTTCTAGCTAGGAAAACCCAAGTACTGAATGATGTCCAGCCACGTGGCTTTGGAGTGGATGGCTGCTGGCTGGGTGAGGAAGGGAGGACCTGAAAAGAAGTCCCATGCTCTTCTTGGAGCAGGATGGAGTTTTGCCCTTTCTTACCACCGTCACCTTTTCCCCTAGTAGGGTCAGGAGCTGCAAGCTCTTCTGCCTGTAAATCTTTCCTGTTCCCCTCCCCTGAGCTGTGCAGGCTTGGTCAGGTCTCTTCTCTGCTCTTCTCACTTGTGCTGCTGCCTGTGTAGGATGGGGTGAGCATGCACTAGGTGCAGGAGATGGGAGTTTGGGGCTCACCAGCTGCTTCACCAAAAGGCAGCGTGTAGGCATGTTTGCGGTGGAGTTTGGAACTCTGAGAAGATCCTGCCGGACTGAGGCTATCTCTTTCTGCTAGGTACAAAATGAATTTTGCAGTTCCTCATAGGCCATGGAGACAGTTAAACCTTGTCACATACCTCTGCATGGGCATGTCGTGGCAGGAAAAGCTGGCATGTGGGGTGCACAGCTAAGGGCATCCAGACAGGGGTTTGGTTGAAGCACTTCCGTACCTCTGTTAAAAGGTGATGTGGGCAGCTTTGCACAAAAGGCTGGATAACACCGGTCCCACTTATTGTACTTTTGTCTTTAAAGACTGTAGCTCATGTTTAAGAGTGAGTGCTGTATCTAGATTACAAATGATTCAGGTTTGAGGCTAAGTTTTGATCTTGAAAAGCTGGAGCTAGAGCCTTCTGGTTACTGTTCAAAGTTTTTTCAGCTGGAAATTGAGCTCTTTGCTAATATGCACTTTACAAATGTTGTGACAATGTGAATCTGCATACTTCTGAATCCAAATGCTTTTAAACTAATACTTTGTATTGTTTGCGAAGACCATGTATTCTCTTACAGTCTTAATAATTATAGACTATACGTATTTGATTCAGAATTCCTGCTGTTGTGCTTTCTGCTTATTTAAATGAGAATTTAGCAGGAAAAAAAAAGTATGAATTTAGTGGGTATTGCAGCCAGAAGATTCCCATCTACTGAGTGGAACTCAAATGAAGCTATTTCTATTTTTGCGCTAAATTAGTGTGGTGGGTTGACCCCAACTAGCAGCCAGCAGCTTGCTCATTCCCTGTAGTGGGATAGGGAAGAGAATTAGAAGAACAAAAGTGAGGAAAACTACTGGGTCAAGATGAAGATGGTTTGTAAGTGAAGGAAAGCTGCATGTGCAAGCAAAACAATGGAAAGAATTTGTTCCCTGCTTCCCATCAGCAGGCAGATGTCCAGGCACTTGCTGGTAAGCAGAGCCTCAACGTGTATAATGGATGTGTGGGAAAACAAACACCACAACCATGAACGTCCTTCCTCCACCCCCCCTTCCAATTCCTTTCCTGGGCTTTAACTACAGAGTACGATGTTATATTGTCTGGGATATCCCTTTGGTCAATTCAGGTTATCTTTCCTGGTCGTGTTCCCTTCTCACTTGCATACACACAGCCTAGTCACTGGGGGGAGTGGGGGGACAGGGTGGGGGTGGAGTGAAGGAGGGGAAAAAACCTTAACCAAAAAAAACCCACCCAAAAAACCATTCATGCTGTGCAAGCCCCTGCTCACCAAAACACTGGTGCGTTAGCAACACTGTTTTAGTCATAAATCCAAAGCTGTGTAATACAGGCTGCTATGAAATTAGCTCTATCCCATCCAGACCCAGAACAATTAAGTGGCCTAATTGTGCATTTCTTTTACTGTCTGTTCATTATGGCTGTACCTGGTAACTTGGCTTTTCTGCACTTCCATGGCATTCAAAGCTCTAACACTGTTGGGGTTTTTTTTGTTTGTCTCCTTGAAAATTACTTGTCTGTTTTCTTGGAAACTGTCTACTTGAGTTCTCCATGTCCGTTGCTGCTTGCCTGATCAAGCTGCACACACTAAGAAAAGAGAGGATGTGTCTGATGATTCCAGACAGATGGAGTGGTCTTGCCACAGAGGCTATGGAGAGCAGCAACTAAACAGATTAAACTTGATGAAGTCATTGACAGACTTGCACAATTAACATACTGATGTGTATCTTTCTTGCTTCCATCTGCCAGCATGGCTAATTCGTTTCATTACTGTGAAATTCACTTGAAATTCACTTGACTTGACATTCCAGGCTGATGTATGGTATAATTCACCTGCAGTGCTTGCTACTCGTCCTCATCTTGAAACAAACCCTTTGAATCAAAGCTATTTGAGTAGTATGCTGCAATCCTTTCATCCTTAAAACCGGTAAAACCTCTTCCAGGATTGCAGCAGCAATGAGCTTGGAATTATAGTAACCAGTGGCTTAAAGATGTTTTAAGTTCTGTCAAGTATTCATCTCCGTAAATGTGAATAATGTTCTTCTTACTGATTTTGAGATCTTTTCCCTGTTCGTTGGGAAACCATGCAAGCAATAGCACTGTGAGGGCTGATCCTGCCTTTGGACCGCTGGCTGGCTGGTTAGCTGATGTAAGGGACCTCTGGCCAGAGCATTGTGAACACTGAATTGTGAGCTAATCCAGTAGCAAATTGTTTTTCATATACAAGGTAAATCAGGGTCACGGTTGCTCAGAAGACCTCTCACATGACTTCTGAAGTTATTTCTGTGCTTTGAATGCAGTGAAATCCAAAAGTGCAGTGATACAAACTAATGCTTTATCATGTACAATGAAAAAAAATAAAATCTGGATCCTAGCTGTGATGATTAGGGGAGGTAAAATGTTGAAGGTCTTAACAATCCTTATTCCTGTTCTGATGCTGACTGATAAAACACTAGCATGTGTGCAATCAGATGTGGCCTTAGCACTGAGATTTCCTTTGCTTGGATCACATGAAAAATCATTGGCTGAAGCTGTTCTGTTGATAGTGTCTTTGAGGTCCACTGCAAAAAAACCACATTTTGTTTGCAAGAGATGATTTGATGTTATCCAAAGGTGAGTCAGAGAATACAAGATGTTGATGTTGGCCATCTAATATCACAGAGGTTGTTTATGCACTGAGATTTAGAGAACATATATGCAGTGTGTGGCTAGGTCCTGGATCCAGAAGACTTTGGAAAGGTAGATCTGATAATGCTGCCAAGCCTTCTGTCCATGTGGATGAGTTAAATTTCCCTTATCCGTATTCACCTTAATTGCTTCATTCCCTTTAACTGAAAAAATGTTGATTAATAAAAGGCAGATTAATAAAAGATGTTGATCAAGAAACTCTGGCTTATTTGGGAAACACCTTGTCTTATCACTGCTTGGTAAACCCTCAGGGAATAGTGCAACCAGCAATGTCTCAGCAGGAGTTCACTTTCACCTGAATTAACTGAAGACCAAGGCTTTGGGGAAATTACTGTTTTGTCTTTGCTGTGTCTTTATGTCACTCTAGAGCTGAGCTGATAAAATACCTACTGCCCTCAGGTATTCTTTAAATTTATCCTCAATAATGCTGGTTTCACACCTCCGATTCATAGGTGCAATTGGTGAGAGTGGTGGGGCAGCCTGTTGCTCATGGCCTTTGTTAGGCTCAGGACCTAATGAAACAGGGAAGAAGCCTTTCCTTGTTTTTTGCTTGCAAATGCATAGTTGTATTCTTAATGTGCCAAACTGCACCACTGGGACCCCGAGTGCACCATGTGCCTCTTCTCCCTCTCTGCAACACTGCCACAGGACTCGTAAAAGATGAAGTTGAAGGCCACTGACTTTCATGTCCAGACAGGTGCTGGGAGAAGCCTGGAGATATGGTATGCTTGTAAATTTAGACAGTTTTCAGCCACCCTGCAAGATCAGATGCTTTGGGTGTCTTAGTTAATCAGTGCTTATGCCAGCTGCTGATCTGCCTTGCAGCCATTACTTCCACAGATGCAAGTGGTAATAGAATAATTGATCCTATGGCACTGCAGCACTAAAATCTGGATTGCCATAACTCCTTCATGGTGGTACCATGTCCATTAACATACAGGAGTGATGGGTTAAAGATGGACAAAGGGATGGAAGAGTGTGAAGGACAAATTTCTCATGTGTGTTACAATACATGGCTGGCATAACCTTTTCCTTTTTTGTATGTTACTAAACAAATGAGGGTCAGGATGTATCTCTGCAACTGGCATTTAGCTTCTTGCTTCTGTGATAATTAGACCTTGAAAAGATGCTCATTTTACATCCAGTGAATACTTCCAAAATGTCCTTTTTTCCATCTTTCTTTTTCATATTTAAGCTTTGTATTAAGAAATGAGCTCCCTGTAGACTACTTTCATGGTCTTGGTGTTGTGCCCAAATGGGGCAAAGTAAGAAATTGCATACAGTCTTCTGCGGCCAAATGATAACTTTGCAGTATCATGTCTGTGCCTATCCTGAAGAGAGGGCCAGCTTTTTTTAACTCTTGAGGATCTTGAAAATGTCACTAAAATGTCCATGAAATTCATAGTTTCCAATGCTGGAGGTTTTGAATGAAAAACTTCTGAATGAAAAAATTCTACCTTGAACACAACATCAGAGCAGATCATCTTAAAATGTCACAATGAAATAGAAGCATGTGAATAAAAGGTTTTTAAAGAAGCTGCTGTCTCTGTGCACAAGAAAGCAAGGGATATGTCTCTGTAGAGTCTTCTGAAAGAGCTCTGAACTGTCTTGTGTTACGAAAGAATTACTCTGTCTTCAAACAACTCTGCCCATCCTTTTTTATTCTCTGTGCTGCCTAGGTCTCAGAAACACTTTGAATATGTATAAGAAAAAAGTATACAACTTTATAAACATTGGACTTACAAGAAAAAAAGTTTTGAGGTGAAATATAATGCCAGTATAAATAATTTTTAAGTGTTTTTACTTTCTAGTGTCCGGACAGAACTTCTAAATAGCTGGCTATGTTGTTATTCAGCATGCCAAGCCTTACAGAAGCTGCATAAAGCTTTTTATAGGAAGGAAAAAAGGACAGAAGACTTAGCACAGATGGTGGACAAATTTGATAGTTATCCCAAGACAACGGTATTATGGCTTCCATAATCTTAGTATCTGTTATGTTTTGTCTTTTGATTCACAATCAGGGAACATTCAGGCCAGTCCATGTGTTAGATGCATCTCTAATGAGGAGGAAGAGAAGTATTTGGAGGCTGTTGAAGCAATTAGCATTTCACTTTTTCTCCATTGTGTCAAATGATGCTGTGTCCTTCCTGGAGTAATGTTGGCTTTTTGCTTCCTGCTCTGCAAAATAGTTCTTTTGGATGTCAGAACTGGATGTCAGAACTCAAAAGTTATGTTTCTGAATGCATTATAAATATTCAGATAGTTTCAGGCTAGGTAAGTCCTTCCAAATCTGCATCACAATTAGCAAGCTGCTTTTTATTTTGGTCTGTAGGTCCATAAAACTTCTCACAGATGTGCTGAGATGGTAGGTTGAACTCTGTTCTCACCAAATATCTTATGCAGAAAGTCAAGTGCTGACCTTCCCCTGTCTAAAAATAGAGACAGAGGGTGACTGTTTGTGAATGGGTGCTAACTAGACCTGATAAAACCCCTGTGAGAAGATAAGTAGTTAGAACTGCTTCAGTACCTCAGAACTGCTTCTTCAATTTGAGGAAGTGACAAAATGCCATAGGTGGATCAACGTGAACATTCAGTTGCCAAGCTTTTGGGCATCCTAATGTTCCAAATCATTACATGAAAAGATTCCTTCCTCTATTAGGAGCTCCTGACTTCTTAAATTTTTTTAGCATTAATGTAGTTTGATTAGCTTTCAGAATTTGCTGATACTCTGACGGGAGACTTAGTTTCGATAACCTCAGGTATTCAAGGGTGGACTGCATCAATAGAAGCGAACAAGTGAACACGGAATTAAAATTATAATCAAACCTCAGTATCCCCTTCTCTGTCCTATCCCAAGGATCCATTTTAATTTTTGATTGTTTTACCTATCTTGATTCCAGCTGAGACACTAATGTGCCCCTATTTATTAGAGGTGGCATGCCTCTGAGGAGAAGAGGATTCCCCTTAGGAAGGTTTCAGACAAATCAAGTATATTCTGTAGCTTTATAGAAGAATGAATTGGTAGCTATGTTGCAAGTTGCTTTGTTCTTTGTGACTTTATTGGTGGCTTATCTCTGTCTACTACGAGAAGTGAAACTTTGGCCCCAAACCCCATGCATTCTGCTGCTAAATCACAAACCCCCAAGGAGGGAAGAAAAGGCAGCATTAATGAAATAAGAAAGCTAGCAATCTGACAGTTTTATTTTTGATCAGTGTAATAACTGTGTGTTCCTGTTTCATATGTCTTCAGCGGGACTAACATCACAGGTAGATAACACCATGCCATGTTAGTGACAAAAGACACAAGAGCAAGCAAAGATAGGCTGGATGTGTGTCTTACCCATTGGCTCATCTCAGTTGTAGCTTCCTTCTACAAAAGAAAACAGGATATTAAAAAGTGAAAGTGCAAGGGGTGCTCTTGCCTGAGAGCTGATCAGGAAGTACCAACAGTTGTTCCTATATCTATATCTCTAAATGTGGTTGTGAATGCAGATTTCATTTTGGGAGTTCTCGCTATGTATTCTACTTGGACTTGGGAGATCTTTTGGGTTGTGCTGTTTGCATTACGTGCCGGCTGTTTGTGTTGTCAAATAGGCAAATTCTCTCTTGCTATTTTGAGATGTGTCGTGGTTTTGCCCCGGCCGAGGGCCGCACCCCACACAGTCGCTTGTACTTTTAAAAGGAAGGGGGAAGGAAAGTTGGGGGAGGGGGAAAAGGGAAGGAAGAAAAGAGGGAATGAAACCACAACCTAGAAACCAGAACCACGCAGGTTGGGATAAGGATAGTTTACTAAACAATAACAGAAAACTAGATATAACAATAACCTAAGTTTAAAGCACAAAATAGATGAAAACTGGTGATACACAATGCAATTTCTCACCAAACCACACAACTCAGGCCGCACAGCTTACAGCCCGTCCCGGACAACCCAACCGTCCCAAGAAACTGCACGTCCTGGCGTTGTCTCCTCCTCTTCCCCCCAGTCCCCTTTATACTGAGCTTGACGTAACTGGCATGGAATATCCTCTTTGGCCAGTTCGGGTCACCTGTCCTGGCTACGTCCCCTCCTTTCTCACTAGTAAGGAAGTATGCAGAGCTGAGAAAGGTCCTTGATTGCCCGGCAACAACTAGAAACATCAGGGTGCTATCAGCACTGTTCTCATCCTAACACCCAAACATGGCATTCCATCCACTGCTAAAAATAATTAACTCCATCATATCTGAAACCAGGACATTATCCACCCCTTATTCCATACCATTTACGTCATGACCAGATCCAACAATTTTCTTTGGGTACAACCAGTTTCGTGTTTCACACACCCATATATGTATGTACACATGTATGCACACATACGTGCATACAGATCTTATTCCCTTAGTCTGTGAATCATCCCTCTGAAGTTGTTGAGTTCATTTAGTCCATGATTTTCAGGCTCCATTTGTCGTAACAGTTTCTCAGAATAATTGTATGTTCCATTGGCTCGTTGCATGCTGCATCTCAGGCTCTTGACTGATACACCTGGCATGGTCCATGCTCATAGTCTGTGGGTCAGAGTTTATTTTCAAAGGGAAAAAAGAAAAAAAAGTTCTTGAGAGGCCAGGCTTTAGTTCCATCATCATGGCACTCATTCTTCATTAACTTGTATGACTCCGGCTATAATGCTATGGTACAACATACAGCAATCATAACAATAATGAATATACAATAATGGGTTATTTGGCAATTATTATAATTTCTACTCTATTAATTATATTGGCTATTCTCACCCAAAATCAAATCCCCTTGAGGTACGCATTCCTGCCATTTTATTCCTAAAAACTGGATTTCTCGCGTAGGCCCCTTGACTTTACTTCGTTTTATAGCAAAACCGGCTTCTAAAAGGATTTTAATTACCCTGTTTCCTTTTTCAAAAACTTCCTCTGCTGTGTTGCCCCATACAATGATGTCATCAATGTACTGCAGGTGCTCTGGTGCTTCACCCTTTTCCAGTGTATTCTGGATTAGTCCATGGCAGATGGTGGGGCTATGTTTCCACCCCTGGGGCAGACGATTTCACGTGTATTGGATGCCTCTCCAGGTGAAAGCAAACTGTGGCCTGCACTCTGGCGCCAGTGGGATCGAGAAGAAAGCATTCGCAATGTCAATTGTGGCGTACCACTTGGCTGGAGGCAGGGCCCCTCTATTGCTGCTGATCATATTTGTTTTCCACTGGTTGCATAAAGGACTTAGAGGTCCCTTCAAGAGGATCAGACACATCAGACACATAGGTAGGCCTTCCAGTTGGTCTAGGGAACTGCCCAGTAGAAACTGGTGCAGCCTTCTTCCTGGCAGAATCTCGTTGTGCGAATGTTTTACCCCGCAGCTCATTTACTCGTGCTCGAAGGGCTGAGGTGGGCTGCATATCCCATTTCCTCATGTCCTCTCCATGATCAAGCAGGTAAAACCACAATGTACGTCGTGGTGTGTATTCTCCCTCTTGGAACGATGGACGCTTTCTCCCAGTAGCTGCAACATTGCTCCATATGGGTTGGGAGTTGGACACATTGTTGTCAAGTCGTTGAACCAGTTTTTCTACTGCTGCAATGACGGAGAGGGAAACATTGTCTTGGTATTTCCTGAGTCGGCAGGCCACCTCATTTACGGTTGGTGGATTCATATCATCCAAGTCAATTGCTGCCAGTGAATTGGTGTACCCTGACGGTGCACTTCGTACAACCTTACGCCACATATCTGGAGTGCATAGGACTTCATCAGGATCAGCGGGAAGCCGTGAATTGTCCAGATCATAATAAACTATCTCCCGTACAGCTAATTCTCTCAGGTGCTGGATAGCTGTCTCTATGCTGTTACACTTGGGTGTCTGACATGTAATATATTCCTTTATGGGATATCTTTCCTGCACACTTGACAGTAGTCGCCTCCAGAGGCTGAGGATTTCCGGCCTCCTCCCAATTGCTTTGTCAATTCCTCCTTCTCTAGCTAGGGATCCCAACTGCTTGGCCTCTCTGCCTTCTAATTCCAAACTATTGGCCCCGTGATCCCAACATCGGAGCAACCAAGTGATAATGTGCTCACTTGGGTGGTGGGTGAAATCTTTTCGAACCTCACGCAGCTCACTCAGAGTCAGGGATCGGGTAACAATCTCTGGTTCTGCCTCATCCTGATATCCTCAAGATGATCCCGGTTGATCATCATCCTTATCCGTCACTATGCGAACTGATTTCTTTGTGCCTTTCCTCTTTTGTACGGGAGCAACAGACACTGGTGTGGATTGGTTTTTCTGATCATCTGCAGTGTCTGCTGTAGAGATTACAGTAGCTGCAGTATCGGTCACAGGGGTTGCAGTAGCTGCAGTGTCAGCCCCAGTGGTTGCAGCAGCTATAGTATCTGCCAGTCTGTTTCCTTTCCCTTTTCCCTGACAGTGCTGACAGTGCTGACAGTGCTGCCTGCTATCAAGCAGTGTTTGATAAATAGTGGCCAGAGCCCAGCACAGTGCAGTAAGGTGTCCATCTCTGGGAAACCTACAGCAATTTTTCTTTAGGTATGCAGTCACTTGATTGGGGTCTTGTAGCTGTTCAGGAGTGAAATTCCAAACCATCGGGCGTGAGAAAGTACCTAGGTACTCGCCCATACTTTGCCACATGCCCTGCCACTCGTGATTATTCTGTCTCGGAGAAAGCTCTTCAGTGGTATTCATAAACCTATGCTTGATATATAACAAAAACTGAACCATCTGCACCAAATCTACCAATAGCAAAATGCTAGTTTGAATATCCCAGAGATATTGAAGATTTTCAAAAACTGCCCTAAGAGCTGTTGCATTTAGCCCAAAGGAAAAGAAAGCAGTGCCCCCACCATACTGGCTGCTGTTATTAACCCTTCCCTGTCCAAAGAATGGACAGGACAGCAAAACCTCATACAAGTACCAGCTTAAACTCATGATCATCGATATTATTGTATCATAGACCGATATCATAAAATACATTATAATGAAGTATGGGAACAAATACGGGAGCCGCAGACCTGAGAGAGTAAAGAATCCTGCCAGGATTGTATACAGCATGCGGTGGTTTTGCTGCCACAGCCTTGTGAATAAATACCACAACATCGTGACCAGAGATTGCTTAAACAACAGTGCTTATCTTAATTGCGATAGTTAGGGTCAGATCTACCGTTATCCCAACCGTTCGTCGTGCCCCACGTTGGGCGCCAAAATAACTGTCGTGGTTTTGCCCCGGCCGAGGGCCGCACCCCACACAGTCGCTTGTACTTTTAAAAGGAAGGGGGAAGGAAAGTTGGGGAGGGGGAAAAGGGAAGGAAGAAAAGAGGGAACGAAACCACAACCTAGAAACCAGAACCACGCAGGTTGGGATAAGGATAGTTTACTAAACAATAACAGAAAACTAGATATAACAATAACCTAAGTTTAAAGCACAAAATAGATGAAAACTGGTGATACACAATGCAATTTCTCACCAAACCACACAACTCAGGCCGCACAGCTTACAGCCCGTCCCGGACAACCCAACCGTCCCAAGAAACTGCACGTCCTGGCGTTGTCTCCTCCTCTTCCCCCCAGTCCCCCTTTATACTGAGCATGACGTAACTGGCATGGAATATCCTCTTTGGCCAGTTCGGGTCACCTGTCCTGGCTACGTCCCCTCCTTTCTCACTAGTAAGGAAGTATGCAGAGCTGAGAAAGGTCCTTGATTGCCCGGCAACAACTAGAAACATCAGGGTGCTATCAGCACTGTTCTCATCCTAACACCCAAACATGGCATTCCATCCACTGCTAAAAATAATTAACTCCATCATATCTGAAACCAGGACAAGATGAAATACTTGCAGCTGGTAGGGATGCATATTCTTTTGCTGAAATGGTTCTCTACCATATTGGAAACTATGCTGTTTGACTGGAAAATAGAGTTCTGAAAATTATTTCATATCAAATCTATTCCAGCCTGAGTCTGTGTTCATAGGCATAAATCTGTCTCTAAATGTTAAAACTTGTCTAAAAATAAAAAAAGTCAACACATTTGGTATCCCTGGCAAATTAAGTGTATTAATAATCTCTCAAGAGCATATTTCACTCCTTGACTTATATCAGTGGAATTTTTTAGATGTGTACTTCTCAGTCCAATCGAAGATGGTAAAATGTGGGCATAAATTGGAATTCACTAAACAATGTCTGACTTAGTTTTTCATCTGAATGAGCTTTGGATTTGTTTATAAAAATAAATTAGAATATTCAAGAAAGTGAAAACACATAGAATTTACTGTAGTGTAAAGAAATCTGCAAACAAGAGTGGGCAGGAATATTTTATGTGAGTTTTTGTTATTAATTCATCAATGGTAATGTTACTATCCTCATTGTAGTAGAGAAACCATGGGTTTGGTGTAAGATGCAGCAGAACAAAGAATAAGCTATGGTGTAGGACAAATAAATAGGTGAGCTGTGATGTAAAGAATTACCAAGGGTTCTGTTTCTTCTTGATTTATGACACTTGGTCTATGAACCTTGAAGTGGTACAGCAGGTAGCTCTGATATATTGAAATTATTCTAGTTTACTTACTGTGGACACTTTCAGAGTGACATTTGGGACAGTTCATCGAGAATAAACATCATCTTTATACAGTGACGTCTCGGGCATTTTTTTATGAAGATATTATTGTAAAGATACTAAGATATACAGGAACATTTCAGAATTCTAACAATTTATGTATCACCCTTTTATGCTATTTCAGGGTGTCATATAAATTGCTCTGCTACCTTTTCTAAAACAGTAAGAGAATTGCTATGACTCTCTTATTTTTTTCCCCTCCATGACAATGTTAGAGTGCAGAGCATGCTCTAAAATTGAACCCTTGTTTTAACTCATTTCCAATATGTGTGATGAGGTTAATGTGCCAGAGGGATGGGATGTGCCATCCAGAGGGACCTGGACAGGCTGGAGAAGTGGGCCTAGGTGGACCTCATGAGTTTTAATAAAGACAAGAGCAGGGTCCTGCACCTGGGTTGGGACAATCACCATTATCCATACAAGTTAGGAGATGTGCTTGAAAGCAGCCCTGAGGAAAAGGATTTGGGAATACGTGTGGATGAGAAGCTGGAAACGAGCCAATGTGCATTTGCAGCCTAGAAGGCCATTCATATACTGCTGCTACATCAAAAAAATGTGGCCAGCAGATCAAGAGAGGTGAATCTGCCCCCTCTGCTCTGGTGAGACCTCACTTGGAGTACTGTGTCCAGCTTTGTAGCCCTCAACACAAGGACATGGACCTGTTGGAGCACGTCCAGAGGAGGGTCACAAAAATGATCAAAGGGCTGGAGCACCTCTCCTATGAAGACAGGCTGAGAGATTTTGGCTTGTTCATCTTGGAGAGGAGAAGGTTCCAAGGGGACCTTACAGCAGCCTTCCAGTGCCTGAAAGGTGCCTATAAGAAAACTGAGGAAGAACTATCCACAAGGGCATGTAACAATAGGACTAGGGCTAACAATTTTAAACTAGAAAAGGGGAGATTTAGGTTTGATATTAGGAAAAAATTCTTCAATATATGAGGGTGGTGGATTGTTGGAACAGGTTGGCCAGAGATGGGTCCTGGAGATGATCAAGGTCAGGCTTGATGGGGCACTGGGTTACCTGATCTAGTTGGAAGTGTCCCTGCTTACTGCTTTGGGGTTGGACTAGATGGCCCTTGAAGGTCCCTTCCAACCTAACACATTCTGTGAATCTCACAATTCACGCAGTCATTTGATTTTAAAAATTTAAAATGGAAGAGGGGAAAACAAAAAGGAAATAATAACTTTTCCTAGAAATAAATTTGGAATATTTTTAACTTACGTAGTCAATTGTTTTTGCCCTATGAAAAAGTCAGCTGTTTATCTAGTATTTCAAAATCATAGCTATCTGCATTTACCACACTAAAAACTGAATGTCATATTCAAAACCTGCCTGGATGCTGTCCTGTGCAACCTGCTCTAGGCGATTCTGCTCTGGCAGGGGGTTTGGACTAGATGATCTCCGGAGGTCCTTTCCAACCCCTATCATTCTATGGTTCTGTGATTCGAAATGAGATTACATTTTTTGTAATATAAAACCATTATATAGTTAACGTACAAGGTAAATATCTAGAAATCATTTTGGCCAGCATTGCAAGATGAAACATTTATAAAACACTTCTAAACACACAAACCCATATTTTGTGTATTAAAACTTCCTCAAAGTGAAGAAAATCTGAATAAGACAGTGATAGCTTAGAAGATTTACAGCCTTCAAATTGAAGGGTAAACAGATATCATCTGTTACATTTTATTAGATTAGTCTGAGAGAGTCATCTTAATAGAATGAAGACAAAACACAGCTGCTAACAGTATTACAAATTTCATTCATCAAATGCTTTTTTGTGTCCTAATTTTAATGCTTCTTATGAGGTGAATTACTTCTGCTGTATCATCTATCTCTGTTCTGAAATAAAAGTTAAAAAATAGTCTAATTTAGCAATATTATTGTAGCTGTTATCCCAAACCAAAAAGGCAGGCTCCTGGTAATATTTACAAGAAAGTAGGTGAACAAGGCATTTGTATTTTGAGAGAGGCTTAGGCGCTAGAATTCCTACATGCCATCTTTTTCATGGCTTTCTAATAGCCATTTCACTTGCAATGTTTGAGTTGTTTAAGTAGGACTAGGCATAATGTTCTATAAATATCATGGATCATGTCTTGAATCCTACAGAGCAGCTGTTCATGGCTGTATGAATAATTTCCTGATTAATTACACGTAGTCCCTTAAGCTACTAATTCATATCAGTTTGTTGTACAGCCTAACGTCTAATACCACATGGCACTGACTCAAAGATCACAGGACTTCCTAAACCACTTGGATTGTTTTTCTAGCGAGTGTCTTTTTTTAGGAGAAAGAAACCCAAGGTTTATTTTTAGTCTTTCAGAAGCCAAGACACCTGACTATATTACTTGTTCCTACCTTTTGTCTCCAGCTGTGACCTACTAAAAAAAGTTAACCCAAGAAAAATAAGTTGAGAGCTAACTTCTGGCAGCTGTAGTTCAATTATTTTTATTTTCATAATTTCTTCAGGTGGAATTAATCTGTCAGCATGAGCATAAGAAATAGAACTGTCTTAATAGCAATAACAGAAGAAAAAATATCTCTTGATCACTGTTAGACTAAGTTTAAAGTGAACAGTGTACAACTTTTTTCTCATCCTCCTAACATGTGAACATTGATTTTAATCCTTTGGTAGTATTCTAAGACTTTTCTATAGCTAGGTTACTTTCTCAGATTGTCCCTTCCCTCTGCCTTCCCCCTCAGTGGAATGGCTTACAAGGGAAAATTCTCTTTGGGAAAGTTCAGTCAAAGCCAAGAGTCAGACATGCTTTAGGATTAGGTAGTTGTCATATTGCTCTGGCACTTTATTAAAATCTGGAGGATTTTTCTGAGATGGGAAAAGTTGGCTTGTTATGGAGATTTTTGAATTGAAAAGAGGATTTTCTCATGTCTATCATTACATCACTATTTGTGCCAAGAAAATAATTGTGAAGGAGCATTACCCATGAAGAATACAAAAGCCTGAGAAATCATCTGTGTCAGTAACTATCTTTTCAATGGCCACTTGCAATCTCAGTGGCACCAGTTTGTGGGAAATACGATTAGTCTGTGCTCGGGTGGAAGAGAAATTAGAAAAGATGTCTGTAGTACTTTCAGCGCCCCAAAATGGTGCTGTTTCCTCCTTACTGTGATGTTCACATCCAAAACATGAGGGAATATGTTGTATTAGAAAGCGCCTTATGTTCACATTTGTTGTTGATGTCATGGTTTATAACAGAGCTAGTTCACAAAGTTGGTTGTCACTTTCTGGGTTTTGGCTTTGCAAGTGTGATTTTTGAAATGAGATATGTGAGGACTTCAGTTGCTGTTTAGAACAGAAATACTAAGCTTATATCTTTGCTGAAACCTTCCCAGGTACTCAAATTTTCAGCTGGAAGCCCATGGGTTTTACATTGCTGTGCCAATTGGTAATACCTTCAGTTAATTAATGTATAATATAATAGCCCCTACAGGAACATGAGGAAGTGAGTAGATTTGTTAAATTAGCAAATAAAATAATATTAGGAGTCATGGCAGTCTTGGACTATTTTCGAATCTGTATGTGTATCTTCTCCCAGTTCGCTTCCATTTACTCATGGCCAATAGTTGTGACAGATCTTGCCTGAAGGCTGTATGTAGCAGCAGCCCTAAGAGAACTGCTTGATATGCATATTTGGTTTTCTGCAATCAGTCACAAGCCTGCTTCATGTTCTTCTCCTGCCTTCTGACCCTGTTACATGCTTTTCTTGGGGGGGTTGTTTTGGGTTTTTTTGTTTCCACAGAGCAGATATTTTGGAGCTGTTATGTATCTGAATTCGGGCGGGGGGAGGGGAAGCAGCATTCATGATATTTTATGAGAACTGAATCAGTTCTGCAGAAGCTTATTTATTCCAGTTTTATGTGCAGTGTGTCTATTTAGAGCACAGTGAATTAAAAGCCTCGTTTTTTGGTTTTGGTTAGAAGTTCCAATATTTCAAATCCTTTCATTCTCAAACTGCAATTAAAATTTTGACCTTTGCCCAGGTGGAAATATCAATTGTTTTCTTCTCAGGGAAAAGACAGTAAACTTTGATTTGCCAAATTTGAATAAAAATGCTCTTGGTGTGGTTTCATTCACACATACTTTGCACACCACTTCCTAGTACCTCTCACACTGCAGATACTGTGTATCGATACTTTATTATTTTATTCTCTCATTGTCTCTGTTGTCATATCCTTATCCTTAGATAGATTGACTTTCCACTGGTGTGCTTTGGTTACATATTTAGCTCCTGCCCGCCCTTCAGTTTAAAGGGCTAGCATGTAAGAATTACCATTTTGGGGGAAATTGCAATTTACGTGGAGTTCTTGATGACTCCTGTTGTCTCCCAGTAAGTACCATTGGTTATAGATTACTTAACCTGATCACACAAGCTTTCTCTTGGAAATGTATCTAAGATGTGTCATTTATACGTGCAGTGGTTTAATCCCAGTCAGCAAAGAAGCAGAGTGCAGCTGTATTCTCAGAATCATAGAATGGTTTGGGTTGGAAGGGACCTTAAAGATCATCAAGTTCCACCCCTCTGCCATGGGCAGGGACACCTCTCACTAGACCAGACTGCCCAAAGCCCCATCCAACCCAGCCTTGAACACCGCCAGGGAGGAGGCATCCACCACCTCCCTGGGCAACCTGTTCCAGTGTCTCACCACCATCATAGCGAAGAATTTCTTCCTAATATCCAATCTAATTCTACCACTTTCCAATTTAAAACCATTCCCCCTTGTCCTATCCCTCCATGCCCTTCTAGAAAGTCCCTTCTGCTTCTTTGTGGGACCCTTCAGGTACTTGAATCTCACTCCTTCCTCCCCTGGTGGGATGAGGAAGAGAATTACAAGGGTAGAAGTGAGAAAACTGGAGGATTAAGATAAGAACAGTTTAATAATTGAAATAAATAATTACAAAAGTGTAATGAAAAGGGAAATAAAAAGGGAGAAATAAAAGCCAAGGAAAAAAGTGATGCAAATGAAAAAAAAATAAATTATCATCACTCTAAAACTGATGTCAAGCCAGTCTGTCCCTGCCCATCTCTCACCCCAGTTTATATGCTGAGCATGACGTGAATGGAACGTATGGAAGGTCCCTCTGGTCACTCTAAGCCAGCTGTCCTGGCTCTGTCCCCTTCCAGCTTCTAGTGCATCTCCAGCCTTTTCCCTGGCAGGGCAGGAGAAACTGAAAAGCCCTGGACTTGGTGTAAGCACTGCTCAGCAGCAACTAAAACATCAGTGAGTTATCAACGTTATTCTCATTCTAAATCCAAAACACAGCACTGTACCAGCTACTGGGAAGAAAATTCAGTCTACCCCAGCTGAAATCAGGGCAATATATTAGAGTAGATAGCTGTAGCATAGCTCACCATTATTCAAAGATGAATACAGTGTTTTTGATTCACTAAGAATTTTGAACAAATTGCGGTCAAAGGGACTTCTAAGCCCAAAAATTGACTCTGTGAAGATACAGCAGAAATGAAGACAGGTCTGAAAACCACATTTCTATCTAAGTTACTGATTCATCATAATCTGTACCAAATCATGGAATGCTTGTGCCATCAAATGTGTAATTCATCACTGAAAAAGTTTCATGTGATTTTGCTTGGATTTCAATCCACCTCTTTCTTGCTCTTTCAGATAAACCTAAAGAGCTTCTTGCTAATCTGAAATTTAAGAACTGAACTTTCCATTTGTGGTAGGATCTGGTAATGCTTCTATTGATTAGAGGGCAACGTTTGCATTGATTATACAATGAGCAATATAAACACAGTAACTTGCAAAGCTGTCTTTAAATAAATACCATTTTCAAAAGTGAACACAACTAGATTATGTTGTGATGTGATAACATGCAGCAAAATAGGAAAAAAGAATGTGCCATACTTGAGGCTGCAGGAATGAACTTTGAGATACGATGTACTTGAAAAAGTGTTGAGACCATTTAAAATCTTCACTTCAAAATTTTATCCTTCAAAATTCATGGAATTACATAATGTTTTGGGCTAGAAGAGACCTTAAAGATCATCTAGTTCCAAACCCCTGCCATGGGCAGGGACACCCTTCACCAGACCAGATTGCCCAAAGCCCCATCCAACCTGGCCTTGAACACTGCCAGGAAGGGTGCAGCCACAGCTGCTCTGGGCAGCCTGTGCCAGGGCCTCACCACCCTCATAGTAAAGAATTTCTTTTTTATGTCTAATCTAAATCTGTTCTCTTTTAGTTTAAAACCATTATGCCTCAGGGGTTGGACTCGATCTCTTGAGGTCCTTTCCAATCCCTGCAACTCTGTGATTCTGTCTCATCGTATCACTATATGCCCTTGTAAACAGTCCTTCCACAGCTTTCCTGTTGGCCCCTTCAGGTACTGGAAGGCTTCTATAAGGTCTCCCCAGAGCCTTCTCTTCAGGCTAAACAAGCCCAACTCTTTCAGCCTGTCTTTACAGAAGAGGTGCTCCAGCTCCCTGATCATCTTTGTCGCCCTCTTCTGGACTTGCTCCAACAGGTTCATGACTTTCTTGTACTGGGGAGCCCAGAACTAGACACAGTACTCTAGGTGGGGTCTCAGCAGAACAGAGTAGAGGGGCAGAACCACCTCCCTTGACCTTCTGGTGATGCTGGTTTTGCTGTAACCCAGGACATGGTTGGCTTTCTGGGCTGCAAGTGCACATTGCTGGCTCACATTGAGCCTTTCATCAACCAACACTTGCTTGGTACCTCTAACTCACTGTAGTACTCACTGTTTTTGCTACCAGTTCTTTGATTTGGTGTGATTAAGAAGTTTCTGAGTATTTGTTGGTTTGTGTTTTGTAAACAAACTTTTAAGATGTTTCTAATGACTCAATTATAACATATTAGTGCAATTTCTTAATACGTTCTGATTATTTGGGCTCAAAAAAGAAATTATGTTTGTAAAGAAATTCTTGTGATGGAGTGCTTGTAAAGATACTGGCCTGATATTAAGGAAATCCAGCTGAAAGGCATTTGGGAACCAAGCATTTGAGTTCAAGCTCAAGGGATTTAGGTTTACAAGATGCTTCTCTATTTTTAGCCATGCTGAAATGGGCTGAAAGCTCTGCATTTTTAATGTGCTCAGATGGTGTCCAGGTAACTCTCATAAGGAGTTAATTCTTTAATAAAGAGCTGAGGAAACAGATGTGTGACACTAATGAGGAAAAGACATTAACTTCAAGCACAAACACAGAAGTGCAAAACTGCTGTTTGTGGAGTGAGGGAATTTTAGAGAGCTTGTATGACTCTAAGATCAGAGGCTGTAAGGAACTGCATGGATATGGCTCAGAAGTTAAAATTCATAAAGGATGCTGACTGTGCTGGCAAATGTTTTCAGAAGGGGATAATGTCAGTTTTGTGGGGTATAATTTTTACTCCCTAAATAACCAGTTAGCTAGCCTTTAAGAAAGAAAAGTCTTGAATGCTCTGTGGCTATCAGTGTCCAGGTTCGTTGCTTTGATCACTGTCTCTTGCAGGAGCCAGCTCTTGAAGTAATCCACGGCATTTTCAGGGGGCCACATCTTCCAATGTGAAGCTCAAGTACCAATATTTGCACTACTTTCACTCCTCAGATGGATAGGGAGTAATGAATTCACCTTCTCTGCAAGGAAACTACCACCTTCCCAGCCTCAGAACGATTCTATAGCTTTGTATTTTAAAAGACTTTGTTATGGTTTTTAACCTGGTATTTAATACTTAAACTAAGAGATTGAATATTTCCTGATGTCTCACAGATAAATCAAGACATAGATTGTCCACCCACCATGTGCCTACTGGGTAGAAACACCAAAAAAAATTTTATGCATGGTAAAAATTGATGTAATTGGCCTGAATCTGGAGAAATTTGTCCCAACAGAAAGTTTGTTATTTGTGACATGCTAATTATGGATTCTCTGAAGTATGATTCTTGAGCTGCCTGGGGATGCACAAGGAGCTGGGGGGACGCAGCTGGGACAGCTGACCCCAACTGACCAAAGGGATATCCCATACCACATGATGTCATGCTTATCATAGAAAGCTGGGGGAAGAAGGAGGCAGAAGAGTAGGACATTGAGAGTGATGGTGCTTGTCTTTCCAAGTCACCATTACATGTGATGGAGCCTGGCTTTCCTGGGGATGGCTGAACACCTGCCTGCCTGTGCGAAGTGGAGAATGAACTCCTTGTCTTGCTCTGCTTGTGCGTGTGGCTTTTGCTTTGCCTGTTAAACTGTCTTTATCTTAACCCATGTGTTCTCTCACTTCCAATTCTCTTCCCCTATCTGGCCAGGGGTGGGAGGGGAAGAGCAGGAGTGTGCAAATGGCTGTCTGGGGCTTAATTCTGGCTAGGGTTAAACCCACAACACCCCAAACAAAAAAAAATACTAAAATAAAATAATAAAATAATAAAACAAAACCCAAACACCCCAAACTTACGTCTAAACAAAGGGCATCAGAGGGTGGCCTTAGTTTTAGGTTAACTGGCTGTATCATTTGAATGCATCAACTGGTTGTGCAAATGTTTTTGCTGAAGTTAATCAAAACAGCATGAATGCCCTCCTGAGCCATCCAGACTAGCATGAGGGCAGTCTATACTTAGCTCAGCTCAATAACAGCATATAAAAACTGAGTAAGTAGCAAGCAAAGAAAGGAAGCCTAGTGTGATACAGGCTGGTAATGAGACTCACATTTGCATTGTATGTTGCAGTTCATTATCTTGTGCTTGTATTGTGATTTCAATATGTTGCTGTGTCACTATGCTAAATCAAAATCCTGTGTAACATCAAATGCCTCCAAATAAGTACGTATGGTATTAAACAGTAAACTTGTGGAATAAATATTTAAAAATACCTGCAGGGAGTATTGGACTTGAGCAGGCATGGAGGCTGGTTTATAGACAAAGGAAGATAACTGCTTTTCAACTTTTCTGTAACCATGTTATTCCCACAAACCAGTTTTGTTGTTTTGAGGATTGAGAGCTCATCGATCACATTCACTCCATTTGCTTTCCACTCATATTGCTGTCCTGGTTTCAGCAGGGATAGGGTTAATTTTCTTCCTAGCAGCTGGCTAGTGCTGTGATTTGGATTTAATATGAAAATAGTGTTGATAAGAGACTAATGCTTTTAGCTGTTGCCAAGCAGTCAAGGACTCTTCAGTGTCTGGTACTGCCCTGTTAATGAGAAGGTGGGGGCACCCAAGAAGCTGGGAGGGGACACAGCCAGGACAGCTGACTCAAAGTGACCAAAGGGGTATCCCACACCAGTTCCATGGGTTGAGGGGCTGAGCAGCAGCTGGGGACCTGGCATGGCCACTTGGGGGTCTTGCTCAGTGTTGACTTGGGGGTGATGGCTGAATACCTGCCTGTTGATGGGAAGTGGTGAATGAATCCCTTGTTTTGCTTGCAAGTGTGGGCTGAGAGGCTGGGCATTTTGGGGGGTCTTGTGCAATATTGACTTTGGGTTGAGAGACATTGTGCTGTATATCAATTGTGTATATATATTAATAATGTATATTATCATCATCCCTTTTTCCAATTAAAATGTTTTACTCTCAACCCGCGAGTTCTCTCACTTTCACTCTTCTCCTTCTCTCCCCCAGCCCACCAGGGAGAAGTGAGGGAGTGGTTGTGTGGTTCTTAATTGTTGTCTGGGACTTAACCATGAGAATTGCCTTACATTATATTGATTTTTACTTATTGCTTATCTAGATCAAGTCCAAAACATTTTATATGTTTATTAGCTCTTCTGAAATCTGATGCTGAGCTGGGTTGGACTACAAGTTAATCCTTCTCTGAAAGGCACCAATCACATCAATTTTTAAACTTGCCAAAATCTGGCCAATGTTTAGGAAAATCCTGAAACACTTTATAAGTAAAGGAACTGATGTTTTGAATCTGTTAGAGCAAATAAGTTCTCATTTTATACTGGACTCTTCTTGCTTTTATTCAGCATCTTACCTTCCCTAGAAGCTTCTTCTATTCTTGGTTTTCATTTTGAATGTAAATCATACAGCGAATGAGGCTTTTTTTTTTTTCCCCCCCAACTGCTGTGCAGGGTGTCTAAAGTAGTCATAAAACTTTGTTCATCACTGTAGTGATACAAGTCAATGATATATATTAGCTAACTGAAACTGATCTGGCTTCTTGCTATCGAGGGGTTAGTTTCACAGAGAAAGTAGATAGCTACCAAAGCTTTTCCTCATTTTACTGAGAAAGGAACAGTGATGTGAAGAGGAAGAATCAGAAATGTATTTTCCACTTGCTTCGGTTTTCTAGATGTGACTTCTTTCCAGTATAAGCGGAGAAGCACTATGGAGAGTGAGAAAAAGAGCCTAAAAAACCTTATTGTGGTTATCAGTGAGCTCAGGTGGTAATATGGCCGCTATAATTTGGTGCAGCTTAGCTCTGAGCACGAATGACTTAGTTTGAGGTAAATTCTGTAATATTTGTTTCTGAAATATAATGTGAAAACTCATACTTATGAACTGAACTGTATTTGCATGATAGTTAAGTCTAAGTCAGGTAATCTCTGGCCAGGTTTTACATTTCTATGAAATTAGAATGCTATAAATTAATCCTGTTTAGAGGAGGGTGTTTAAAAATTACAGGATTGAGGCAGGAGAAGAATCAAAACTACTTTACTTTTTTTTTTACTACTTGCTTTTAAGTTTGTAACAATATAATTCTATAAGTTATTTTTATCTGTTTATTCATTTCTTAACAATGTGTACAAAAGCTTAAAACCAAATCAGAATATATGAGATGTTGGCTCTTTTTAAAGGCTGTGTCACACTTCAAATGAATAGTAAATTTCATCAAAGAAGTTTGATTTAACAGTAGTGCCACTGTCTCATCTTTACCTCCAGTGCCCACTTTACCTTCAGGATGAAGGCTTTAAGCTCCTGCACGATTAGATGCTATTGAAAATCCTCAGAATAAATCTTCATCTTGCCAAGAGACTATGTGACTGTGTGGGATGGCTTATGCATACACTTGGCATTATGATGGCTATGGAAAGGCTGAGGAATATATTCCCTTCTTTCATATGTGTTGCAGGTGAGGGCTCTGTGTAAAAGTGACAGTCACGGTTGCTGTCTTTTGCTAGTTGGCACTTATCAAGGTACTCATCAAGTGACCCTTCACTGATTCTTGAAGTTCTGTATAAAAACACAAGTATAAATGGGTGCCTCAATAGAGCTACAACTTCACAAGTTGTATCTTACTCGCAGCAGATCAGAGCCTTATTCGGAGGGAGTGAAAAAATAGCGTGAACAATTAGAAGGCCTCTTTACTGTAAAACTAATAGAGTACATGCTGTGCAGATGGTTGTTTCCCATCATTGGATGCCCATTTTTACTGGCCTCTAGTTATTCCCTACTTTTAAGTAGGGTAACATCCTACATATGAATAGGATGGAAAGAAAGATTACACCTGAATACCAAATGCCACTAAGGTTCACTTACCAGCCTGTGGCTCACTTAAAAAAAGCCAGGCTGAAAGTAAAACTGCTGATTCTTAACTTTCTCAAGGTGTTCTCTCTATTCCTTTTCTGTTTTGACTTGCCTTGTCCACTTTCTGTCTAACAAAGCAGTCCGTATCATAAAGGCACAAGAGAAGAGTTTTGTCATGAGCCAAGCTGCATGCATTGTAACCCTTTATCTATGTTCTATAGAACAGTCATATAGCTGAAGTTGTCAGGACAAGAAAGGTGCACATCCAAATCCCTTTTTCTAAAAGGCTTAACATAACGAAATGGAGGCTGCTGGATAGGCTCTGAGACACTATTTTCACTGGCAGAACAGAAAGGGTTTTTTTCCACAGAGTTTTTGGAGCAAAGTTATTTTGGGTATTGATCTTCAAAATCTGAAGCATAGTGTCTCAGAATTCAGTGACATTTTACTGCGTAAAGAAGTGTTGGAGAGGGTGTACTGATACATTTCATGAGAAGTTGTAGTTTTGCTTCTTAAGCATGATTGGAAGATTAGAGATCATCAGTGGGGGTTTTTTTTCTGGATCACACAGAATCACAAGGTTGGAAAAGACCTTTGAAGATCATCAAGTCCAACCATTCTCATCCTAAACTAAACCATATCCCTAAGTACTTCATCTACCCTTTTTTTGAACACATCCAGGGAAGGTGACTCAACCACCTCCCTGGGCAGCCTGTTCCAGGCCATGACAACTCTTTCAGTAAAAAATTTTTTTCTAATGTCCAATCTAGACCTGCCCTGGCACAGCTTCATGCCATTCCCCCTTGTCCTATCACCTGTCACCTGGCTGAAGAGACCATCACCTATCTCTCTACAACCTCCCTTCAGGTGTTTGTAGGTGGTGATAAGGTCTCCCCTCAGCCTCCTCTTCTCCAGGCTAAACAGCCCCAGCTCCCTCAGCCACTCCTCATAGGATTTGCCCTCCAGCACCTTCACCAGCCTGGTTGCCCTTTCTGGACTCCCTCCAGGACCTCCATGTCCTTCTTGTGGTGAGGAGCCCAGAACTGGACACAGTACTCGAGGTGTGGCCTCACCAATGCCGAGTACAGGGGCACAATCACCTCCCTAGACCTACTGGCCACACTGTTTTTGATACAAGCCAAGATGCCATTGGCCTTCTTGGCTGCCTGGGCACACTGCTGACTCATATTCAGCCTGCAGTCAGCCAACACCCCCAGGTCCTTCTCTGCCTGACAGCTCTCCAGCCAGTCTCCCCCAAGCCTGTAGCGCTGCATGGGGTTGTTATGTCCCATGTGTAGCACTCTACACTTGGCCTTGTTAAACTTCATCCCATTGGACTCAGCCCATCGGTCCAGTCTGTTCAGATCCCTCTGAAGAGCCTCCCTACCCTCAGGCAGATCAACACTTCCTCCTAGTTTAGTGTCATCTGCAAACTTAGTGAGGGAGCATTCAATCCCTTCGTCGAGATCATTGATAAAGATGTTGAACAAGACTGGACCCAGGACTGAGCCCTGGGGGACGCCACTCGTGACCGGCCTCCAGCTGGATTTTGTTCCGTTCACCACCACCCTCTGGGCTCGGCCATCCAGCCAGTTTTTAACCCAGCTGAGGGTCCACCTGTCCAGGCCAGTGGCAGCCAGTTTCTCAGTCAGAATTCTGTGAGAAACTGTGTCAAAGGCTTTACCAAAGTCCAGGTAGATCACATCCACAGCCTTACCCTTATCCATTAAGTGGGTCACCTTGTCATAGAAGGTGATCAGGTTAGTTTGACAGGATCTACCTTTTGTAAACCCATGTTGACTAGGCCTGATCCCCTGGCCATCGTGCATGTGCTGCATGATAGCTCCCAAGATGACCCTCTCTATGATCTTCCCCGGGACTGAGGTCAGATGTATGCTGGTGTGTGTGTTTAATGTGCTCCATGAAGAAGTGCAAGATAAAGGTCTTATATTCTCTATCACTATTTAAATCTGAAAATAACACAAGTCATGAAACAAATGATCAGTAAAGAAATAGTGACTGCAAAAAAGGAAAGAGAAGACTCTGGAAACTTTCTGTGGCACTATGTACTCACTGTCAGCACAATGTGACATTGCAGGGCTGTTGCAAACCAAAGGAGATGATAAGGAAGAGTCAAGCAGGTCAACTGCTGAGATGTGGGGATAAGTAAACCTCTGTTCTGCTGGCGATTTGATCACCAATCTTAAGGAGCCTGCTTACCTTGATGCCTTTCAAACCTTAACAATAATTGTAAAGAAATTATATGAGCTAATATGTAGACAATAGATCTACTTAAATCACTGAATACAACTTAGGTTGTATTAGTTTGTTCTGGAATTATATATGTCAGAAATATCAGCTGTTTCTAGCTTTGTATACCATAGTCACCTTATGATGTTTGGATAGATCTCGGAACAGTGGATGTTATGTTTCTGACCAGTCACCAAGATGTGAACAAAGGAGCTGTCCTTAAGACACTAATTGGGTTTTGAGACAAGGTCAGGAACAGTAAGGAGCCAGGAGAGGTTTGAGGAGCTTCCATGTGTGGAAGACCATTTCTGGATCTAATCTAGAGGAAACGATGGAACCTTCTGCTAGTCTTAAACACATTCAAACCTTGGGAAAGGTAATAGGACTTCCTGGAGATTGCTGTTTCTACCAACACAGGCTGTTCTCTATCATAACCTTTCACTGCAGCCATTTCTGCCCTGTTTCATAGAGTCTGAAGCCCTCAAATATAAGTTCTGCTATTCCTCTTTCCTCTTTTTCCCTGGCTTTTCTAAGTATGTGATCTGTTTGCAATGAGATCAAAGCACTGGTTACATTTAACTGGCAAATAATTATGCCATATTTTAAAGCAAACCAAAATTGCAGTGCATTCTCAAACTTTTTAAGGACACCAGAAAGTGGGACTTTATACCTGGTATTACTGTTTAGCTTAGCTAAACACTGCTACAGGTCCAAATGCAGCTGTAGGATAAATAGATGGGATTGTTCTTGCAGCTAGCAGGTGCTTACTCCAATCTATGAAGGCAAAATTCTGTTTCATCCATGTTGCTTGGGCTTGCTCAATCTCTGAAAATTTATTACTGGAAAATTCCTTTTTATGTATGAATTTTGACTTAAAGCATAAATGTGTGGGCAGGTTCCATCCGTGTTGGCAGGCTAGAATTATTTTTAGCTAAGACCAGTTTGGCCCAGCATAAGCAAGGAGCATGTTGCTGAGATCCTGGGGAAGGTTCACAGGATGCTATTGGCAATTCAACAGGCATCTAATTTGTTCTGGGTCATTTTAGAGTGTATGAAGCATGTCATTTGTCTGTCTTATGCTTGCAGAGAAGCCATTTTTCAAAGAGGCTGTAAAACTGAGGTCTTTAGTACCTGCGATTTATCACAGTATCTTAACACTGTCAACAAAAGTAAGATTTGACTGTAATGTAACATCTCTGTGGTTTGAACAGCTGCTCTCTGCCTACCTCTGCTTCCTGTTTGGAAACACTTTACATGTATTTATTTCTTGGGCTAAAAGTTGGTTGTAGTAATGTTGATACGTGATTTGCAATAAGCTCATTGTACATTAATTATTAGTACTTTATTGCAATCAAAGCACTTCTTAGAATATAATTAAATCTTTTCCTCTTTCTTCCCCCACACACCAAATAAATAGCCCATAAGGTATGCACAAAGAATGAAAGCTACAGTGAAAGTAAATAAATAATTTTGAAGTAACTGAAGGTAGAGACTCAGGGATTAATTTGATGTGTAATGTATTTTTGTTTCTAGTAGTTGCCTTTTCTATTAAATTAAGGTTTGTTTCTTTTGCTTTGTCTGGTTTTTTTAATGTACATTCCTGTAGTGGATTTTTTTTTTTTTTCTTGACAGAAAGACTTGCTCCTGTAAAGAATTCAGAAACTAAAATTCTATAAATTTTTAGGGCACGCTCTGATGGAATAGTGGCATGGTTACTCTGAAGTCAACAGATGGGACTTTGTATTAACTCTGGAGTTCCTTGGGTCATGCAAGTGTAAAAAGGGTTATGTACTAAATGCAATACTTTGCTTGGTCCCACAGTGAAAAGGTGCAGTGAGACTTCTGTCTATAAGGACTAGTTTCTGTACTTTTCCCACTGTAGCTTGTAACATCTTTGGAAACAGCTTCTGATGAAGTCTCAGTAGCTTTCCATGTAAACCAACAGATACAAGAGCTCTGCAACAATGAATATTCTAATGCCAGCAAGAAAGAAAGGAGAGAGCACTGAGAAGATAATCTTGCAGAAAGCACACCAAAACAAGTATTATTGAGGTAAACCTCAGAAGTATGAATAGCTGCTGTAGGACTAAGGTTCATCTGGATTTTCATCTTCTAAAACTTTTAAAATAAATATTATTTCCTAGAACCTCATTTTCATTTGATATACACAGATGACTCCCTTTGCATTTAGCTTTTGATTTTTCTGATTGAACCAATGCTCTGTAGGAACAGTCCCAACAAGGGAATACAGATGTGCTCAGGGTTTGGATTGGTGCTGCAAAGTGTCAGAGTCTGTTTTTGTAAGTGGTTTTATGAAGTTGTCATTTCTCCAGGGAATTCTTAATCTGAAAACAAAATATTGCTTGTGTTCCGTTCTCATTAACTTCTAAGCTACCACCTGCTTTCCATTGAATTAGTAATGTAATTGCAGATAATGTCTTTATAGAAGGAGGTGATGGAGGATGTCTTACGGCATTACTATACTGTTGCAGTAATGAGGGGGATAGGTGTGTGTTGGGAAATAGCAACTGTGAGTGTTCAGACAGTGTGTCAGTATACACGGTGTTGGAACTCTGTTATCAAATACAAGTCTGAGCACCAGAAATGAGGGAATAGGTAATTGCAGAATCCAAATGATAGGCTTTGGGGAGGTATTTCTTTCACTTGGATTCTCTGGTGATTCTTAACATACAAGCTCATATGAGAGTTTTTTCCTCAGTGGTGGGGGAGAAGGGGGAATGTGGGGGACCTATACAGGGTCTGCAGGCACTATTTGACTGATCACTTTCATGAAACTTGAATTATGCTTGCCACCTCTATTTCTTTTGGGACTAGTGGAGATAATAATCCTAGCAAGAATAACAACTGCAGATATATGTGAAAAGACATAAACGTTTAAAGGCAACAGTGGTCGTACATAGCTCTTAGGAAAGCTGCCTGCTAACAGAGCGTTGAATGAGAAGCTTTCCTGACACTGATGTCTTTACATTATTTGCACTTTTTTTTTTTTCCCTTTCATACTCTTCTATCTTCTGCTGGAAGGGGGAAGGGCTGTGCATTGTAAGTTCAGGTAAATACCCACTGGAATGAGACATCTGTGCTCCTGCTGTTGTCAGGTAAGCAGCAAGCCAACACAGAAGAACACGAGCAGTGAGTGTTCATCTCAGTGGTGCATGTAGGTTCCTTTGCGTTCTTGCTTCTAGGCAGACTGCACCTAGATAGCAGCATCTTGAAAGGAAATGGAAATGCAGGGCTTAGCTTGGCTTCTCTCTGAGGCAGCAAGCTGATAAAATCCTTTACCAGCAGGTGGGTTGGACTTGCATTGATCAGGTTATCCATACTAGTCCTAGAGGAAGTCTGTGCTGCTTGGCAGGAAGCGTATGAGAAATGCTGAGAAGTTTCCATGAGCCACTTAGTGCAAGACAAATATCACTCCAGGGTGTATTTTATTCTGATCAATATGATTTAGTCTCTGATTTAATTTTTTTTATTAGGGTCACACAGTTAACCCTCCTGTGAATATTTTTGTTGGAGTGCCTTGATGACAATGACACCTTAAAATTAGTACTTCATTACTGTAAATTATGGAGGAAGCTGTTGTCTTTGACAGTCTTTTCCCCATGTTCTGTATGTTTTAATTTATAACCTGTAGACAGCTGTGTTTGTTACTCTTCTAATGTGAAAAACATGAAAGCTGAAACAAGCTTTTGAATACAAAGCAAACTTGTGATGTTCTTATTACAAATACTATTGAATTATTAAAATGGAAAGATGGTCCTTCCAAAAATACCTCTGCATAGCTGCTATTCTTTGTGCTTGTCTTGTCTTCTCTTTTTTTCTAGTGTACCACTGTCCCCCTCTAGGTAATGGTATTGAAGCTTGACTTTTCTCATGGTTCAAACAGCTCGATTTTCCTCATACCACAAGGAAGTAATTTTCTTACACAGCGCTTGTTTTTGAAGACATTAAAAACTGTACTGTTCAGAAGGGCTTGCTGAGCAGGGTAATTATCTCCTGACTCCTGTTTAAATTAAAATTGACCATTCAGGACATTCTCCTGTCCTGAAATAGTCTGCCTAAAGCAAAAAGCAGTTCTAGGGGCCAGGGTGGTAAAAGCTGCAATTTCTTATGTATGGGTTGTTTTTGTTGTTGTTGTTCTGCAAGATAGGCTAATATAAGAGTGTTCTAAGCCAACTGGCTTTGTGAAGTTGTATGTGTAACAGGGTCACTTGTGGTGCAATCTGCCTGTTCCCATGGGCTCCCTTCCCTATGCCACCTGAATGAATGAATATCTTCTGGGATCTGGAAGGTTTAAATGGGTCTATATTTCAGCTGTTTTCCTCAAGTCTGGCTGTTCTTATACTATCTCCCTTATGGCTTTTAACTGGTGTGTCCCTTACGTTCTAATACAGCCAAGACCTTGACCTGATTGTTGTGGAGTTTAGAGGGTTTGAATATAAGTCTTCAAATATTCATACCAACTTGTGGGTAGGAAAGAAACTGGAAACCACCTTCTTTCTAGCTTATCTCTTAGCTGCAGATTTGGCACCTGCTGTTTTAAGGCTATGTTATCTTTTTTAGTAAAATATCATTATTGGTTTTAACTATGCAGGCTTTGTATATTGAAAATGATAAAAGATTGCTAGCACATCTTTTTTGAGAGAGCCTGGCTGAGAATATAATATGAGCCAAAATTTACAGTAATTAGAAGTAGCTCCAAAAATATCCATGACTAATCATATCAGCCACCTGAAATAAGGTAAAAGTTCTACTTCTATCTTGTTAAATTTGGATGGCTTAAAAGAAATCCCAACACATCACCCTCCCCTTCTTTTGTTTTTATCTAACCATTTGGTCTGTAGGCTGTGCAAAGACCCTATATAACATTGTAGAAATTATGCAACAGTTAATCCAGAACTGATGTTGGAAGTCAGGATTTACTGTGGGGATCATTTTGGAAACTGTATCAGCCTTCAAAGAGGAAGAGTTTAACAACATTTTCTTGCACCCTCTTTATTCCTTGATTTGTCACTACAGAAAATACTGACTTGTAAACACCAGAATATGTAGTAGATAACCACAGAAACATCTGCTATCTTGGTGTAAGAACTACGTGAACACTTCATAAGCATTATTTAAATCTAAAAATAAGACTTTTTTGAAGAGTATCAGCATTTGTAAATGTATGCAGAAGCACTTAGTATTCTGGAGTTATTTACTCTGTCTCTCTTGGCAAGAGTTAATTTACAGTGGTTTTATGATGTCTTAAAATACCACTATGCACATTCATCTCTGCTATTTTTTCCACTTAAAACTGGGATATTTGAGAGAAATGTCATTCTACTGTAATGTCAACCTGAAACTATCAAATTCAGTTCACAAACAGGAAAAATTTTGGGTGTTTATCCTATTCCCCATAGTATGCACATGCATACTTCATGTGTGTACATCTTGTTCTCTCAAAAGAGATCCTAGACAATTACTAGCAAATCCCTTAGAGGCATTTGGAGCAATGTACTTGATATCAGGAAAGCTACTGAATTTCAGAAGATAAGAGTAAGAAATACTTTTTAAATGGTGACTGTCTTGCAAAACATAGTCCCTGAAAATACTAAATTAAATTTATTATAATGAATTTGCAGACTTTCTTTTCACTTAGAAAAAAAAATAGTGCTTATGATATAGGAGCTGGTCTTTACAAGAGTACAAACCAGAAGTGTCTCATGAGGTGTCTTATTTCAGGTGCAAAGTATATGCTTACTAGATCTTGTTCATTGCTATGATTTGAGGGACAGAACTTATAAATAGAACAGAGAAGCAGTTGCCTAGACTCATTACTTAGTTGAATTTCAGTTCTTGAGAGATTATCCTGATAAAAGCTTAAGCATGATCTTGATACTTTTACATGATTTTACAGATATTTCAAATCAACGATTAAAACCGCAGGTTCCCCAAGATAGTTGCTTTGAAAACTTAAAGATATGTTTCTAAGGGTATTTTTGTCTTTCTAGTAGCATTTCTTTGTATTTGTGTTGGGTGGCATGCTTGCTTTCTGTGACCTGTGGCTAAAATGACTTCATATTAGATCACCGCAGTAAGTAAATTGGCAGCCTTTGATGATGACCCGTGAAAGATGCTTACCGCAGAAGTGTTAACTTGCTAAAAGCAAATGTATTCTATACAGGAATTTTTGGCCAAATTAATAGCAAATGCTTCAGTTGTCTTGATGTCTTTATGCTACTTTTCCTTGGCAGAAGTAATGACATTAGTTTGGAAATCAATTTGTCCTTGATATCCACCTCAGCTCTCTCTTTCAATAATTTAATGATGATGATTTCAATAAATTGACAAGAAAACACCCTGGATATATACCATTTTAATTTTTTTTTAAATTGGAGCTACTATTTTTTTTTAATTAAAGCTACTGTGTTCTAATGTTTCTGACTTTGCATTGTGAAGTATGGTGAAGCTTAAATTGACTGCCTTCCCTTAAATGTAATTCTAACGCTTTTGGCAATTACATTGGAGGTGAGTTTCTTTATGTGGACGAGAGTGCTAGTAGAAAGAATGCAAGTTTTGTCCAGTTTTTGAGCATTTGAATGTTGCATGTAACATCCATTTGTGGGAAGTGATGTGATGATGATAAAATAAAATAAAATGCATTAACTGTGTATACAACAGGATGTCAGCCAAATTGCTTCATGAATGCATATACGTAACTTACTAGAGAGCAAGCCTAATCATGGCCTTCATTTCAGTGCTTTCAAAATATCCCTTACTGCATTTCTTCAAGCTTTTTCAAAAAGCAACTTTAGTAGAACCACTAATTGTTGTTAAATGGTATAGTATTTCTAGAAAGCTCTGGGAAACTATTCTTCTTCTATCACCTTCCAGAAGAGAATTGTATCTTTTCCACTTATTCATGGAAAAAAATAACAGTAAGAAATAACCTTCTTGGATTTCATTGCTTCTGTTGGCATCTTACTGCATGACCTCTGTGATCCTACGCCTTTCCCTTGTTCGTTAGTCTCTGCTCTGCTTTAAAGTTCTGTCCTAATTGGGTGTCTTCCTTCTAGTGACATTTCCCTCTGTAAAATTACCTACTGGCATGTCATGAGGGAAATATAAATACACTGTCAGACTGCTTGTTATTTCACAAATGACACTTCAGAACATATATCTCCAGTAGTACATTATTGCAATCAGATCATGGAGATGAAAGGCCTGGGCATGAGGTTATCCAAATATCCTAATGCTACAGGACATCGATTATGCTCCCACAACAGAAAAATGAAGCAGTTAAAAATTCAATACTCATCCACCTGCAGCCTGCAATAAAAATTCATTTGTGTTTGAATTATGTTAGGAACTGTCTGAAATGTCCATGTGGTTTTAAAATACAGTATTGCCTAGCATAACAATTATGAATTTTTCTTTAAGTTTTAGAAACCTTGCTTATAAGAAAAAATCCTACAAATAAGTGAAATGGGGATTACAGGCTGTATTAAAACATATATTTTAGGGGTTTTTTGTTCCAACTTTACATTGGAATATTTTATTATGTTCCTTAATAACAATTTACTTTTAAAAATACATTTAGAATACTTAAAGGTGTAAGAGTAAAAAAAAAAAAAGGCAAGTCAAAATATAGACACATTTCAAACTAATGTTGTGCCTACATATGTCGTGTTCTTCACGGATGTATTTGAAGTCAATGAAGTTAAACCAGGGCTGAGCTTAGCTTTCTCTGTCTTCTCCGATTTATACTTGCCATCCTGGCACTTAAGGTTCATTATCTCATGAATTATATTTGTATTACATTACATTTTTAATCACTTAGGCAATGTGTGACTGCCTTGTTGAATGTTAGGACTTTTGATTTGGTGGAAGTAGTGAATACAGCTTGCTCTCTTGGAGTTGCAAGGTTTTTCTATTAAGGCAACTTAGTTTTGTTTTGCTGAGATACTAATTGAGCTTTCTCTTAAAATCGTATTATTGGATAAAGAATACTGTGTCTAAAAAAAAGTAAACATGGGAAGGGGAGAAAGAAAGGTGACAGTTCTACATATGCCTTCTCTGTTAGATTTACTTGGGTATTAAAAAATATTTCAAATGAATAGTTTTATCAATCACAAAGACATGTTTTACTGTAAAAAATGTAAGCTGCTCCATACTGCTGGTGGCCATGAAGCTTCTTTTCAGTTTGGAAGTGAGACACAACTAACACAACACAGGTTTTATTTGAGCCTCTCTTCACTTGTGATGAGTTAATCTGGCAAAGTAGAATGAAATATGTCCTTAACAACAAGATTCCTACCTGTTCTTCAAGGTTTCACACAGTCTTTGATATGTATCTGCACACAGATACATTCCAGTTTTCCCTCTGCCACCCTTATCTGTTCTGCAGCTTCTGGTACTGAAGTGCCAAGCCAAACACGTTTGTGCCCCCTGTGGTACAAGTTACTAACACTGAATGCATGGAAAATTGGAATTTAATAGTTTCCAGTTTTTAACAAAAAAGGGGTTTTCCTCCACTATTTACATTTCAGTTCTTGGTAACCATGCAAGAATTTCTCCAAAAAGCCCTTGAGCTTTCATTATAGAAGCTGTGTCTATCCTATAAAGAAACACACAAACAAAATATCTTATGCTTCCCTAGAAAATAGCTTCTCTAACAACCAAACCCAGAGAACTATTCAGGTTCTTCTCTATCCAGAGCTCCTACAAGAAGGATTTACATTTTTGGAGCAAAGAGGTCTCTAAGGCACTCTAAGCTGGTCCAAAATAAAGATGAAACATAAACAGAAAAAATCTGCAGTACATTCACAGAGGGAGAACTTCCAACAAAAGGCATTATTTTATGGACCAAAAAATTAGAGGTGACTCTTCAGAGCTAGGTTGTTGCCTGTGGTGCAAGTGTTGGTTACTTCAGAATGTAATTTGTAATGACAGAAAAGGGTCTATACCAAACAATAAGAAATAGAGGGGAAGATTGCAGATGGGAGAGAGCAATACTTTAAAGCGTGGTTTGAGTCAGCTTTTGGCTTAGCCCTTTACTTCAAACTTTCTCTGCAGTGCAGAACTAATCTGTTAGTGTTTGACGTTATAATTAGAATTGCTTCCCTGGAACCTTATGGAGATAGCCAAGAAGTACTGTGTTTCTTTCATTTCCTCCTGTTAATAAAAATGCAACAAACCAACCCATTCCAACCAGCTTCTCATTAGCAGAAGACTACTTTGCATGAAATTTCTTAGGTTCCTTTGAAGTAGCATGTGTGTGTGTGCGATCATGATGAGTTTACTCCAAAAATAGCAATGAACCTTTTCTATTTGCTTTCCTAGGCCAGCAGTACTTGGTGAAGGACTGACTGCCCAAGGCCTTGTAGGGTCATGGTTGCCAAGCACAGGTATTCACAGCTGATCATCGCTTGTTTCTTTAAAGGTAGCTTTCAGCCCAATTAATCCACTACATATAATTTGAAGTAGGATCCTTAGCGTCATATTAATGGAGCAGTTTGTCAACCTAATAGGGTTTTTAATGTTATTTTAGACATGGAATCCATGCAGACGAGGAGAGGAAAAAAGCCAAACAAATTAAAAGATAAAAGCAAAACACAACCTTGATTCATCCTTCAGTTCAGTAATAGCAAGTAAACAAGAAGACTGGATTATAACAAGATATTTTTTCCCTGTGAATGGCATGTCATAGGCTTAATAATTTGAGACCTTACAAGTAAAATCCATTTCAGAACATCAAATTTCTGTGAGGACAAAAAGTCTCTTTACATTATTACAATGTGGAACAGATGACCTAATCATTTCCATTGTTTATAGCGTAGGGTAAGATTGATCTGAATATCTGCCACTGAAAGAAATAAATGATATTGCTGCCATTTATTCTGTATTCAGTCCTCTCGTGGGAGGAGGAGGAGGGGAGGAGAATGAAAAACATTCACAAGCACATACAACCAAATTTGAGTGTGTTTTTAAACGCTTAATAATTAAGTAAAATTTGTATATTGAAACCATAGGTAAAATGTACTGTACTGACTCAGTGTATTTCAAATTTCCCCACACTGGGATCTGTCTTCTGTGATATGGTGATGCAGAGAGAGGCAGGAGGCCGGCAGCATGACAGGTAAATAGCAGCTGCCTTTATTTCTGAAGCGTGTTGTGGCATTCAGCAACGTTTCTACAGTGCTTCATCTGCAGGCTTGATGTATGTGTCTAGACCTAAACAGGATGGAAAAGGGAAGGAAATAGTTTACAGGACATCTGCTAGTCTATGACACGTTCTGTTTGGAGGTCAAATTAATTTACAGCGCAGTAGGATTATAGATGCAGCAGCTTTTATGAGCAGGGGGCTCTGTACTGTGCCAGGTGCTCATACAGACTCTTTGCCAACTGTGAGTGAAAGCAGCTTGAGTGATCAGAAGTGTTAAGAGAAGCAGCACACCACACCAGCCCATGTAGTGCTGCTGGCCAGACCTCCCTACTCTCTAAAAGATCATACATCTAAACATCCCCTAGGGGACCATGCTTTGTTGTGTTCCCTCTCTTTTCCCACAGTAGGATCACCAGCTCTGATGCCTAATTTCCATCAAGGTTCTGCCTCCCTAAATCCATATGCCTTTTCCTAAGCCTGATCTGGTTCCATATGTTCCAGTAGAAAGCAAAGTCCTCCATGTGGCTGAATTTGAGCCAGGTTCTACACTTTTCCTGCTGTATATGCCATAGGAGAAAGTTACTCCAGCAGTCACAGTGCTAACCTGCTTTTACCTAAAGCAATGTCTGTTGCTTCTATACCAAGTCTCTTCATACAGGAGAGAAGTACTGCAATACATGGAGACCAGAAAACATCCAGCAGTCCAAGTGTGCTGTGCTTGAACTGCCTGGCAGCTGCATGTCTCCAATAGTAAGGGTGCTTGCCATGGCTTGGGGTTTGGCATCAATCTGAGAGGGTTTGCATGAGTGATTGCCACTATTTGTTCACTGGGAAAGAAGAGATGGCAACTCTTCAGCTTAGTACTGTGCTGTAGCTTGGGACTTGGGATTTTCTTGATTTTTGTCTCTGGTCTAAAGCAAGCTGCTGAGGGTTTTGAGGCTGGGAATTCACTCCACAGGTGAATAACTGGGGTGCTGGGTCACTGGCTGTTCTCTTCAGTTACTCTTATAGGTGCTTGTTATCAAAATACATCAATTTTGTGAAGCATGGATTGTTCTTAAAAACTAAGGAAGATCACCTTTCTTCAACAAACCCTTTGACTAGTTTTCAGAAAAATGTCCAAGAAGTTGCTGGGGATGGATGGACGCTAATGTATTTATCGATGGAGCTGGGATGAGTGTTATGCCACAAAGTTTTCATCCACTTGTATTATTTGGTTTGCTAACTGAAAACTGTGTTTCATATACAATACTGAGAAATGACAATTTAAATAATTTGCTCAAACTGAGGTGATACTGGCCAGTAAGTATCAGCTGAGCTTGATACAAGACAAAAGTGACGGACCTGAATTTTATTGACCATAATAAATCCGAAACCAAACCAGGCCTGTTGCATGTCTGTGAATGCTGGGTATCCCTCTGCCATGGTGCAAGGAGGGACAGGGCCCAAGAACAGCAGGGCCTCCTCATGGGCAGGGGCATCAGGGCAGGGCCTGGCAGCCAGGGCCTGTCCTGCTTCCTCAGCCAGGGAGCAGGAGGGATTTGAGGGGTGGGGCCTGCGGGCACCTCCCTGAGGCTAGGCCAGGAGGGCCTATAGGGGGGCCCATCTCAGTGGGATCCATGGCCAGGCCCTGACATGACAGGGTGGTAGCATAGTCAGGGTCCAAGTGTGGGAGGGGAGTCACAGCCCCCACAGATGGGGTTGGCCCTGAACACCCATAGCCAAATGCCCACAAGGGAAAACATGTCTGAGGGCTTTATACTTGAAAAGGAAATGCTGGCATTGACTTTACTGGATACAGGGGAGTGAGAGCTTCCACAAATGCAGTTTCTGTGACTTTACACCCCATCACACCATGACATGGAGTTTCATGGCATTACTGTCTTGTGAATTTACTGATTGAATGGAACTGGCTTTAATGTTAAAGGTCTGAGATCACTGCATAAATAACCTATGTCGTTAACCTCTACTTATGTCAGACTATTACTTTAAGCAAGAAAAAAAGAAGGGGTCTAAACATGATCTGGTATTTAAAGGCAGCGCTATCAGCTGTATCCTGCTATTTGCACAGCACGGTCCTTGTAAACAGAAATACCTTCCCAAACTGATACTGTGGGGTTTTTTTTCCCTTGTAGGTACTTGCCTGGTACTTATTACTTAAACAGCAGATGTTCATGCCACCAGTGAAGAATGAAGCCAGGTACATGGAAAGGTATAATAACAATGCTTTCTTTGTTCCTTCTTAAATGCAGTTTAGATTGTAATCCCACATCAAACAACATACATCTTCAGATCCAGCAGTAGTGGTTTTGCCACTTTGGAGTCATTAAAAAGGAGACACGGTGACCCTCCCTCAACATTAGAGATAACTTTTGCATTAGAGATACGTTCAGTGTATTCCACTTGGGTTTCTGTGTAATTAATTCAATTTATAGAAGCGTACAACTTGTAAAACCTACAGAATTGTTTGAAAAAGATTCTCCTTATGACAAAATATAGTCCAGTGGTTTGTACCTGTGAGTTGGCAGCTTCACACTGGGAAGCTCCTGAGCTCCAAATCCGGTGGGGGCAGCAATTCAGAAACTTTTTAGAGGCAGAGTGAAGTGTGGCAGCTAATGTGGTTTATAATGAAAAAAGGAGAACAGGAAATGATTTGATCTATTTGAACTTAGATGAAAACATAAAGTAGAAAATACAGACATAGAAAAAATAAGGAATAATAAATCTGAGTGAAAATTTCTGGGGTTTAGAGGAAAAGTTGGAAAATTGTTAATGTTCCATAACTTTCACGAAGGGGTAGCAGCAGTCTACACACTCTAGCAGAATATGTTACTGCTTGAAATGTCTTAGTGTTGCTGGTTTGATAGTCTCAATGTTATTTTTAAAACAGTTTTTGTGTAGTCCTCTTAGAATTGAATTGCAGCAAACCTGCTCCTTAATTGATTCCATTAAGAAAAAATATTTCTCAACTGTGTAACCATCTAGGTCATTTGATTGAAACATTAGGCTAATCAGGTCCATTCTGAAAACAGCAACAGTGACAGTAGGGCTGACAGTCACAAGTGATACTTTATTCATTTTTGTTGCCCTATAATTTGTGAGCATTTATTCAGTTCATTCTGCATATATCTCATGACAATACTAACTTTGAATTTTAATTTAGGGTCACCTCTAAGCTTTATTGGAGCGAGGTATTGTACATAACATATTTAGTGCCCTCAGACAAACTCAACTGAAAAACTTTAAAGTTTCATCAAGCAATTCTTCTTACAATTACTGAAGGGGAAAAAAGTGTTAATAATGTGGAAAGCTGATATGTAATCATCTCCAATTTCTAAGTTTTGGTTATTTTTATGTTTTTTAATATAAAAAGGGTGTGTGTGTGAAACCTGTGAGAAAGTTTGTCAGGGGCTTTCTGCGGTTAGCTTGAGGGTCCTGCCAGGGCATGGGGAGGGCTGGGATATATCCAACTCCTGCCACTGTCCTGGCTCATGTCTCCTTCCTGGGAGCTATGGGTACCACAGGAAGGGCACCACCACATCACTATGGTTGGACCCACATCCTGACCCCATGGTTAGGAGTGTTGCTGCAGGGGAAAGGCTAGAAGAAAAGTCATGGAGAGATGTGTTTAACTGGTGTTGGAAGACAAGAATAGCTGAATGTCATTGGGTGAGGTGGAAATGTTGGGTGTTAGAGACTTGGAAGGTGATTAAAAGATAGGGAAGTAAAAGTTACATTTGTGAAATGGAAAATGCACAGGTTGGAATCAGATAAAGAACATTCTCTAGAATGAAAATATTAAAATAAAGGCAGAGCGACAGGAAGTGAATTTAATTCCTAACAGTAAAATATAGAAACCTCTTTCTTCATTTAGTGAAGAGGAGAAAGGAGATGAATAGCAGTGAAGGAAGCAGAGTAGAGAAAAATAGGATCACTCTCCTTACACTGTTAAGTGAGTCTTTACGGTGATTAATTTGAAGAATTCACCTTTTATGTTGGAAATATTGCTAAAATTTGCTGATAAATTATTTCTTTGGGGGAAAAAATATAGCAAGGTTCCCCCTCAAGATTTAATAAGTCTTAAGCACTATTTGATTAAAAAAAATAAATATGCAGGCTGCTTAAAGGGTTTGTGAGTCTCCATGCAGATACCACACAGTGCCCCCAACTGAAACTTGGGAAGCTCTGCATGCACCTAGACCTACTATCCAGAAGCTGAAAACTTGTGGCAGTGCTTTGCTTTTATTTTGCATCTCTGGAGAATATTTAATGCTTCAACCTATAAGCATGGGCATGATGGGGACTTGACTTAACCAAACCTTTTTGTTTGTAGATCACATATGGCATTTCTTTCAAATCACAATTGAATCCAGTAAGTAAAGACAAGGGTCAGCGTAATGAGTAGAGAAGAAAATGGCTAATGTTGCGTTACGCTCTCTCATCTAGGGAGGTAGACTTTTCTAGGATTGCACACACAAAATAAGGCACTGATCAAATGGGATCTGAATACTGTAGTCAATTATGAGTGATTAATAACCGTAAGAAGGAAAATATTAAAAAGAAAAGCAAGATGAGAGAATTATTGGATCTCTTTCTGAAAAGCTATGGTGCTGGATAAACTCCAGCAGTCTGAGTGGTTAATTATTTTGTGAGCAATAATTTAGATACTAGATAAAAATCTTGGTATTGTAGCTTTTTCCATTAAGGAGATGTCCATTACTTTAGCTTTTAAACTGATTTATTCAGATACAGGGGCTATTGTGCTCTATTCCTCAGACAGAGAACAGCTGGTTGAACTGTATTACTGAGAATAGAAACCACTACTGAATTTTCAAACTGAAAAATTACCAGTACTGAAGCTATGTACTTCTTGGCCTCAAACTGACTGGGTATCTCGGAGTAAATTTCCTTCCTAGGGCTGATCCTAGGAAGAAAACTTAATGTCTTTGTTGCTTTACTTGGCTTCTACTTTTATTTTATTTTTTATTTATTTTTACTCCCAAGGTTCTGCTCTGTCACACTAAAAGCCTTAACATTTCAGTCAGAAACTAAGAGGTACAGGTAATATTATTTATCATTACAAGTTTATGCTTAGATATATAAAATACATGAAAAAATTATTACTAATGCATAGTATTTTGCTTGGTAGAATAAGAAGACTTCACTACAGTAAATCCAAATTTTCTGTATATGTATGTTACGAGCTATTTGGGATATCATCCCTTTATTAAATAAATAGTTCACCTATCATATTGTGATCATAGCAATGCTGCCAATTCCTCTGTAAATCTTCTATTAGAAACCCTTATAGTTGTAGTGACTTCATTCAGTTTCACAAAAATCTGCGATGTCTGAAAAAATCCTAACCTTATGATCGACATTCCAGTCACAAAGCTCTGTCTCCTTGCTTGATAAGTGAAAACTTTGTATTTGTCTGCAGCAGAAAAAAATCCTCATGCCAAACAATGAATTTTTAACCAGATAAGCTTTACAGGAACCCAGTTCCTTTCTGTTCAAAACATTGTCAGAATTATGTTACAGGTAAAACTAACATTTTAAATAGATACTTAACAACACTTGCCTTCAAATATTTTATTTTAAATTTATAAAGAACTTCTAAATTTTAAAAAGCTTATTTAATCTCTGCTTAGCAAGCAGTTACTGAATTTACAAATTTTTGGCATTGTTTTAACTCTGTGGATCTCTCCTACTACTTCAACAGTTCGACTAGACTATCCATGTAGAAAGATGCCTTATGCATATGCTGCTTAGCCTTCAAATGTGTTATTCTCTCCTTGCGGTTTTCATTATTTGTCAAATGTTTTTTAAGTAGCAATTCCATCATCTTAAAAATTATGCTAGTAAGTTTTTTAAGAAAACACTCCCTTGATAAACTAGGGACCTCTCTTTCAATGCTTTTTGCTGTTTTTAATGTCCCATTGGAGGCAAGAATTTAAATGCAACTTTACTTAAATAAGGTGTCAAGAGAACATTAGTAGCACTTTTGTCCTGGAACCTGAGAAAGAAAAATCTATCAACACCTTATAGGCTAACCTTTTGTACCATTAGTTTTATGGGGTGATGCCTCTTGCAGGTCTAGTTCAAGATAGAATTGTATGCATCCCTGCACAGTACAAAGTGAGTATTGTATTCAGGTTGATCTTAAGTTTTATGCTGTCTTGGTCTGAAGTAAACAGAAATACCTTGTAAAAATAACACACTCTGCAAGAATTATGATTGCTCAAAGGTTTGGTGGTTCTTAAGAAGATTCAGTGCTGGAATTAAGTGACTTTTCCCCCAGTGGTTGATTGTGCTGATTGTATTTCATAGATGTGACAGCTAAAAAAAAAGCCCTGTGTGAAGGGGACTTGCTACCACAGAATCACTATGTTGGAAAAGATCTTTGAGATTGAGTCCAACCACACACATCCTCTACTAAACCACATCCCTGAGCACCTCATCCACCCATCTTTTAAATACATTCAGGGTCTGTGACTCAACCCACCTCCCTGGGCAGCCTGTTCCAATGCTGGACAACCCTTTCAGTGAAGAATTTTTTCCTAGTGTCTAATCTGAACCTGCCCTGGTACAACTTGTGTCCATTGCCCCTTGTCCTTTCACCTGTTGCTTGGGTGAAGAGACAAACTCCCATCTCTCTACAACCTCCTTTCGGGTAGTTGTAGGCAGTGATAAGGTCTCCCCTCAGCATCCTCTTCTCCAAGCTAAACAACCCAAGTTCCCTCAGCTGCTTCTCGTAAGGTTTGCCCTCCAGCCCCTTCCCCAGCACCATTGCCCTTCTCTGGACACATTCCAGGACCAAAATGTCTTTCTTGTAGTGAGTGGCCCAAAACTGAACACAGCACTCAAGGGTGTGGCCTCCCCAATGCTGAGTACTGGGGCACAATCACTTCCCTGAACATGCTGGCCATGCTATTTCTGATACATGCCAAGATGCCATTACTGACTGGCCACCTGAGCACGCTGTAAGCCACACTGGCAATATCTGTGTGTCTTGTATGGCTTCTAAATCAAGGTAGTGTTTATTCTGATATATTTGTTTAAATGTTAGAGAACATAAAACAAACTCTGAATGTTTTAGATGAAGTGATGTTACTTTAGAGCCCCAAATGCTCTACTAAGTTTAAATATTCAAGTGGGGGAAGAAAAGGTAAAAATTTATAGGAAATACATTGGTATGTGGTCTGTCTGCATATCTCTTCTCCCCCAGCACAAGAATGGGCATCTATTTTGGTCAACCTTCACACTGTTCTTTCTTATGGGAAAACTATTGATTTTGAGAAGAAGAATCAGAAATGAGTAGAGGCTGCATTGCACACATGTATTGAGATTTACATGGAAACACTTTAAGATGTTTGACTGTTTGCCTCTGGAGTAAATTCACATCTCTTCTAATACTAGTAGGAACACAGCAGCATGTCCACGGCAGCAGGGCTGTTGTTTAGTTTGTTCAGTTTTGTATCACCATGGAGGTCATTTACACCCTGAAGCTCTCCCAAGCACTGTATGGATTTTAGTCATTCAGATGGTAAGGAAGCAGATCTGACTGATTCTTCTGCAAGGCATTGATCTCTGCACTTTCCAGGAGCATGTTTGCAGGGACATAAGCAAGATATAAAATGACTGTTAGTTTTTTTCTTGAGTTTGTTTGTTTTTCAGAAATATATTTGCTAGTGGGAAAGTATGGAGTAAGTTGATTTCCAGGTAGAGCACTGTTTCAAGCTCTCCAATCAGATGTACACAGAAAACTTCTTTTGAATTATCTCTATTTTTATCACATCCAGTATAAAAGAGAAGACTTGTTTCCCAGTAGCGTAATGCTAAAGTTTTCTTTAATGTTAAAACATGAAAAGTTGTCAGTTTGATTGATGACAGGGTAATTAAGGTTGGAAGGGACCTGTGGGGGTGCCTAGTTCAATCTCCTGCTCAAACCATGGTCAGCCATGAGATCAGATCAGGTTGCTCTGGTCTTTAGCCAGACAAGTGTTGAAAACCTCCACGATCTTTCTCAGCAAACTGCTTGACTGTCTGACATCTTTACCCTGAAAACGTTTTGCCTTATGTCTAGTCTGAACCTCTCTTGTTTAAGGTTAATCCTGTCTTGCCTTGTCTTCCTGTCATGCACTGGTGTGGGAAGTTTTGCTCCACCTCCTTCGTCCCTGTGGGCACTGGTAAACTCCTGTTAGACTTCCCCGAAACCAGCTCTTTTCTAGAAGAAGCTTCTCATAGGGTAAGTGTGATCAATCAAGCATGGAGCAGAGAAGAAATCATCCTTTCACTCACTCTCCCAGTTGTACTCCTGTTAATTCAGCTGAAGATGGTGTACATAATATCTTTCCTGCCAGAGCACACTGCTGGCTCATGGCCAGATCCTTTTCTTAAGAGCTGCTTCCAGCCTGGCAGTGCCCAGGAACTGGGTCCTGCTTTCCAGGGCTTCATTTTTCTTCTTGCTTAATTTCATGATGGCTTATTCTTCTAGCCTGTGTAGGTGTCTCTGCATGATAACCCTGCCCTCAAGCGTATTGACAGGTTCCTCAAGCTAGTGTCATCTGCAAATTTGAGAGTGTAGTCCGTTGCAACTTCTAGTTAACTAGTAAAGGTATTAAACAGGACAGGCCACAGTGCAGATTCCTGCAATACTTGTCACAGCCTTCCAGGTACAGTATGAGCCACTAACCACTACCTTCTGGACCTGGTGATTCAACCAATTTTGTGTCTGAATGCAGATACACTTTGAAGGTACAGCTATGGCTCTACTAGCTTAAGATGTCTGAGACAATTTTTAAAGAACTTTCAGATCTGATGTTGTGAGGTAGCAGGCTGCTTCTGTGAAGGGACTCCTGGAGTATGTGCAACAAAACCTATAAATACATGAGAAGTACTTACATGAATAATTCCTGTTTGATGATAGTGAAGCATAGTTTCAGGCCATGGCTCAGCTGGCAGTCTATTTCACTGGACATTGCACAGACCTTTCTGCAGCCATTTCAGGCAAATAGAATGAAGATGTATGGAGGAAAATAAACAAGGGGTTGGTTTTCCCCTTTTCATAAGGTCTGATCCAATTTTGCATTAAAGTAATAGTGTGGGCTTTCCAGGTGGTTCAGTGAGAAGTACAGTCAAGGACAATTAAAGACTGTTCTTATGCGGAGCTAGGAATCCTTCAAGGGTAGCTTTGCATGTAGTGGATGAAAGCACAAATGTAACAAATGCAATTAATTTGAGTTGGCTCTTGTGTTCTCAGGAAATGAGGTAGAGAGGAAATGTAAGGGGAAAAAAAAAGAAAACAAATAGTCCAAACTGTGAGCTGATGTAAGTAGGCCCAGGAAGTCCATTGGCTTTCCTTGCTTTGTACTATTTTTTGGTTTGATCTTCGGAGCTATGGTTTATCCAAAGAGGAAACAATCCAAGACCTGAAGTTCTACTTATCTGCAATTCAAGCTATCTTGTTATTTACTCTAAAAAAAGATTGCTTTAGTGGTGAAATAAAACACCAAAAGTATGTTGTACATCGCAGTTTTCCCCTACGTTCAGTGACTGTCTTTTCTCATGAGTTACCTAGATAAGATTAATTGCTTTCTTTTCTTTCTGTTAATACTCTCCCATTTTTTCAAAGGAATTGCAGTAATATGTGCAAATCTACCCAAGAGACTTGCAGCCAAGAGTGAAGCTTGTTGTTTGAGCAGTTGCTTGCCTCCTGCCTTTTTGACTAGCATTAGGAACTCTTTTTGTATAAGAGAGAATTATTGTAACTGGTATAGTGGTTCCTTTTTTAATGGAGCGAGCATTTGTACATGGGGCTTTCCCACATGGCACACCACAATTCAGGCAACATTCATATGTGATGCAGTAAAATTTTGTACAAGGGTCTAACTGGTTGCCAGTAAGAGACCAGACTGAAAAGAGTGTCTTTTGTTACTTAATCTCATGGTAGTAATTTGCAGGTTTCGTCTCTCTAGCAAGTATGACTGGGCTGTGTTCTGCTTGTTTTCCACTCATTCTATTTGAAGCTTTTCCCATTTGGACCTCTAAGCATTCAATTATTTGAACATAGAGAATAAGGGAGACTATCTCTGGCTTTATAGGAAGGATTCTGCAATGCGATGAGAGATTCTGCTTCCCACCTCTGCTCTTTCAGGCACAGGTCTAACCCCAGGCAGGTAGGCTTTTTGGAGGACCTTTCTAAAATACCTTAACCAGGTTCTTTAGCTTTCTCTTTTCTCTCTCAATCTGCCTAACAAATATCTTAATCTAAATTGCTTTCCTTGCAGAACCAGAAATGTAGTTTTATCTTTTGTTACTTGTTCTTCAGCTCTGCTGGAATAAATAAATAGCAAACAACTGCAGCAGTTACCTCCTTTCTTCTACTTTATGAAACAGGTACGAGAACAAGGGATGTGCTAATATCAGAAAAAAATACCGTGATTAAATAGCTGGGAGTAGAATCTGAGCTTAGATTTTTCAGCCTTGTGCTTGGAATGTTTCCATATTCATTTTCATTCTCTGCAACTCTTGAAGCATATGAGTTTTGTGCTGAAATACATATTTCTTCCTCTTTTTTTTCCTCACGCTTGCTCATAAATTCTTCAGTTGACAGAAGAATTTGGATGCGCAGAGGAGTGTTCTGTCTTCATTAAATTCAGCACATAATTGGTGTGACCTCTTCTGTTATGTTTTTCGCTGTAACTTAAAAGTAATGCTTTATAAGCAAATCATAAACCCTGAACTTACTGAGAGAATAAAAACTGCATTCTTTCTCAGTTCTGAGATCACAGAAGCAAAGGGAAACACTAATATGCAAGCCTTGGCCGGAATAACGCAGCGGGCGCCTGCCCTGTGTAACCTCCCCTGCAGAGAGCGGCTCTCTGGTAGGCCAAGCTGCCTCGGGATAGTTTCTCAGGGCCAAGGCACGAACAGCAGCAAGTGCCGACAGGGTTCCGCGGCAGGCTTCCCTGTGCTCAGCATCAACTGCACGCAGTTAAAAATAAACCAAAACTGTTGATCTGAAAGGACAAAATGTCACACTCGGTTCCGGTTTCACGGCGCGGTTCCACCGGTGTGAGCGGGCAGGGGATTCGCTCGGCCGCCAGCTGGGGCCCGCGGGGCCTTGGGAAGGGCTGCAGGGGGCACAGCACCACCTAGCGGTGGAACAGGAGGGAAGGGGGAGAAGGAGGGTCGCGCGCCGCTGCAGCCAGCGCGGGAGCGGCGTTTACCAGCCCTCCTGCCTGAAATACCTGGAAGCAGAGGCCTGCTGGGTATTTGTTTGGTTTAGTCCCTGAGTATTGTGTCGTGGTCGGTAACCGTCTTCAACGCGAAAGCACGGAACAAAGCAAGAGTTAACTTGCAGTCATGATCAGAACGCCATTTGCCTCAGATTAACTGCAGTAGCATAACCCAACTGCACAGCAGGTGTTTAGTGCTGCCAGAGAGCTGCTTCACCTTTAGTGCAGAATCTGCAGCCAGTGTTCTGCCTGGTGAGAAGAGCCATCACCTCTGCTGAGGGGCTGGCCGACCTTAACTTGACTAATAGAAGCACAGGAATGGAATTAATTTCATTTGTCCTTTGAAAAAATCTTGGTTAAAACCAGCTATTAGTTTTTAAATTATTAAAGTGGAACCATTTATTTAAACACTTGAGCATTTTTTTTATTCTCCAAGAAGTCTTTAATAAGTTTCATTTCTCTTATGCTGACAATCCAGTTCTGCCACTTGAAACTATACAGTATGATCTATCACCTTATTCAAAAGGCAACAAGTTGAATGAGCTTTGAGTCTCTGAAATAGCTCATGGATTTGTGGTTAAATCTAAGTTCCCCATGTATTCCTAAGATCCTGGGGAAAAAAATAGTCGTAACTTTTTTTTCCAATTCATTTGAAAAAACCAAATTGGTTATGTGATGGGATTGGTATTCTTGCTATTCCTTATCAACCCTGAAACTTTTGATAAAAGGGGGAAAAAAGCAGCGTATGAAGGACAGAGTTTTAAAGAGGACTTCTTTTCTTATTTTTTTTCTTGTGTACAAGGTAACTTTTCTTTTGCTATTAAATTTTTTGAAAAATTAATCAAGGAAGTTAGAGAAAATCCTGTCCCAGAATTGAAAGTTTTCATCTAAGTTTAAGCTATGATATTCAGTGCAGTTATCATTAATGTGACAATTTTTGCAGATAATTGATTTTCAGGTATCACTGGCAATGAATTTAGCTAAGTCTGGCTTGAGTAGGCAGCAGCCAGAAGAGCTGATTGCATGCTTCTTTATGTCTTTGAAGACAAGAATCCCCTACTGTAATTTCGCTCCCTGTTGATGCCATCAGGTTTTGCCTACATGTCCTGAGAATCTGGAGTCACTAGGACTTAAGTAAGCTAGTAAAGACAGCTAGTTAAGTGCAGGTAATTCCAGCTAGAGGACCAGGCTAGAAGCTAGAAGCTAAAGTGGAAAAGTTTATTTTATCATTGAATGTGAACAGTGGATCAGAAACTGACATAAAAATATCAGTATCCACTTGTGCTTAAACCAGAAAAGAGTAAGGCTTGAGACTGCAGTTGGTTCAAGACAAGAAAATGAGGCAAATATTCATTATGAATGCTGATAACAGTGCCACTTATGAATTTGTATGTATTTCCATACTTGTTAGTATAGTTTTCAGAACATCTTATATTGAGCGTGTGGGTTTTATTTTTATGGACCAATTTAAAAACTTTTTTTGCATACTGTAAGTGCTCTAAATGGCAAATTAGACTTTTCTGTTGCATAGTACAAATACAAGTATTTTCTCTTGTGAAGAGCCTAGATCTACAGAGACATCTTCAAAGACATGTACTAGGATAATGCAAAGGAAAAATACCTGGCGTTTTGACAGTGAGTTCTGAAGCAATTGTATTTTGATGGTAAAATAAAACTTAAAGTGACTACAGATATCAAAGGCAGCTGAGAAGTATATAAAAGGGGAGGAGGGAATAGCTTTTAAGAAATTACAAAGTAGCTTTGTCAGAAGAGATGATACCACATTGTGTCTTGTTAGAAAATTAAATGTCTCAGACCTAAACTCAAATGTGCTTTGTAGTGAAAGGACAATACAAATTAAATCAAACAGTTTGCAAATGAGGCTCTGTAGCAATTGATGCCATGTTTGGCTTTTTAGGTGCTGTGGGTCATTCAAGGTTCCATTTATAAAGAACTTCAGAGATTGTTGTCTGTTCTGTATGAAATGGGCATATGAATTTGTTTCTTCCTGAGGCCAACATGTCAATAGACATGTTGCTTCTTGAGGACATATCTCAGTGGTAGTAGATGGATGGGCGAAAAAATAAGGGACAGAGTCAATAATTTTATTTTAGCCAAAGTATGTAGTGTTGTAATGTACCAATTTTCTTAATCTGTCCCCTAGCACCTTGTCATCCATACTCCCCTATCCTCAAAGGAGACTTGCAAGAGCAGTTTGGAAACTAGATATTTTTCCTTCTGCATTCAGCTGAGCCTTCTGTTTAAAGTCAAAAAGCTAGCAACATGTTACTCTAAGCTAAGAGTCTGTAGAAAACTTGGGTACTTTTTGAAAACAATAATTTGTATATATAAATACCACAAAAATAACTATATGGCAGTATAGGGATTATTGCATAAAATGTGTTTGGGGAATTCAGAAACTAATTTTCTTTCTATAGACAAGAGAAGGCTAAAGAAAACTGTTTAAAGAGCAAGCAATTTTAGTCTGGGATTAAACGAAACTCTGAAGAACCCACCATTCACTCAGACATTGACAATATAGTTCTGGTTAGCCATTTAATATAAATCTTTCTTCAAAAGTAATTGCCAAAGCTTTATTACTTTAACGCTTCTCAATGGCCAAAGAAAGGACTTGCTGTAACTGCTGAAGAGACAGCTAGAAGCCTATGAATTACCCTCATGACCGAAGGAAAGACTTCTTGAATGTGTGAGGTGTTAAACTGTTAATCAGAGGTCGCTTGGTTTTCCTGATGGCAAATTCTTTATATAAATGCCTACAGCAAGGGCAAACAGGTGGCTGCAGAAAAGTCCGTGTTTAAAGAGCTTAAGGTGATAGATGGTCCAGCAGCACAAAGCTTCTTATATTGTAACTGGCAATGTGTATTAAGTATTTTCTTGTTATTAGCTGAGTAATTAGGTATCTGTAATGGAGTATCAGCTTTCTTCAGAGACAGTAAGAGGGACAAAGAAGTTCGCTTTTTATATAGAGAAAACAATGAAACTGTTTCTGATATAGATGCATCCTGTTTTCAGATGTAGATACATTCTAACTTCACTAGAATCTACTCAGTTTATGCTACATAGACTCTTACAGGACTTGAGCACATCCTAAATCTTAAGCAGTTACCACTTGCTGTACATAATGTCAACTGGTGACAGGCTGTTCATAAAGTCTCCTCTGTTTTCATCTATATTAATGCTGCTGGTCCACTCTTTTCCCTGTGAGGTCTCAGTGGGGTGAACTGACAAGGGGTTTCCAGTCATATCTGCGTGTTTAAAAATTCCCACTGCCTCTGGATTTTAAGTGGAGTACTATTTTTAACCAAATTTCAAACACTTGTTTTGAGAGTTACCTGGTTATTGTCTTTGTTTGGTAGGGTTCCTCCACACCAGACGCTTAAGGTAAATCCCTCTTCCTCTTAGTTATTATGCTCTTGTTTCATGCTGTGGGTTGCGCATCAAGATTGACATTTCCTAAAATACTTTAGGACCTGTTTATCCCTTACATTGATTTCTCTTGTTTGTGATCGGTGTACTCCTTCCCTACGCTACATCAACAGTTCTTGGCCCAGGTAATTACAGGTCGTCTCAGCTAAGCTACTTCAAGCTTAAAGTTTAAAATTAAACTATGTCTATTACAAAGTTGGTTTTAAAAAGACTCAGGGACAGCAGGTAAGAATCAAGTGATAAAAGATGATGTAGAAAAAAAGCCCAGCTAATGTTTTTCCCTAAATGCAGTGAGGCCTTGTAGGCCTCAACTTTGATAATAATCTTTCAGCAGGAGTTAATCATGGGCCAGATGTTAAAGAAAGTCTCTATGGTGTCATTCTTCCAAAAGTTAGGAATTGCTAATAACCTTGGAATGGGGAAGGTATATTGGCAGGAAGTGTTTACTAGGATATTGCCTGCCTTCTGTAATACCTTTACTGCCTTATAGTTCAAAGATACCATTGGAGTGAATAATTAAAGATTTTCCATAATTTGTTTTCAGAATTCTTATTGACCATTCTGTAGTAAGTGCAACACAGGGTTTCCCCATTAGTTCTTGAAGTCAAATCTCATCTATGCAAACATGTTTGCACGCATGCACACAAACCCTCTGCTGAAAGAAAGTGTATGAACTTGCTGGTAGAGTTAAAAATATTCAGTAAGGTAAACCTTGTCTTGAAAGTCCTTTGCTGAAATGAAATTTGCAATGCAAGGCAATTGCTTCTTTTGCAAAATTGAAATCAGTTTTGCAAAGAAGCATAAAGAATGACAGGTTATTAATTTAGGATGCAAAATTACATTTAAATTGCTATTTGCTTGAAATTCCTTTCAAATTTTTTATGATTTTTTTTCCTTTTATAATTTATGACTGAGGAGTGCTGTATTTTATAACAGGACTGTGATGAAATGCTTTAAACAAAGAATTATGATGGCTCCTGGAGCATCCATCAATGCAATAAACGAACTGTTGTCAGTAATGGGACTAAAAACAGAGGCGATGGTATGTCTTGTTTATATGCCCTATATCTTATTAACATTCACTGTTCTTGGTAAAGTAATCCCATGAATTCCATCAGGTAATACACACTGAGGAGTGAAGCAAACAGGATGTAGCTCTTGGAGATCTGTGGATCTGTACCTTGGGCTTTTGCCAATACTATTTAATTGAAAGGAAGACCAAGATAAAATTATAGCCTTTTGAATGCCAATGTGTGCTTGCAGCTTTGTTAACCCACTTTTTTGAATCTAAATGAAGCATCCTTGCATAAATAAAACACACTATTATAAAACAAATGATGCACAAGATGTATTTATGAAACTAAATAAGGGATAACAAATTGGACTGGATTCCTGGTCATATGTAGCATTGCTATCTGAAGTACTAAAAAATAATGTATCTGAGGCAGCATGCTAATAGCCTTGCCAGCAACAGCATGAAGAGAAAGGTGAGACTGCAGATAAAACAGAAAAACTTATCTGCATAGTCAGTGTTCTGGAATATCTCATTTTCAGAAGTCTTTTGCTCTCAGAAGGACTAAAATGGAACATGATAATTTAATATTAAACCAAATCCTGTTCATCTTTTGTTTGAAATAATTTGTCTTAAGTGACAGCCTATCATGGGACAGACCTTTTAAGGTAGAGTACCTGCCCAGATATCAGCACATTACTCATCACTTGAAGGACATCCTTAGCTATTCCATACCTTTTACTTGATAATTAGAAGACTACCAGATAACTCTAACTGAAATGCAGGGAACTATAGAGCATATATTTAATTTTTCCTGCAGTTAGTTTTTAGGCCTACTTCCTCGTTCCTGAGGACAGGGAGTGTCAGATCTATTTGACTTTAACGGGACAGATAAACACGTTCTTGCAGATGTAGTCCAGCTGTTGAAGACTAAAACCAGACAATATGAATCTTACCCTGTGCTGAGATGTGGCAAGGGATGGTATGGACATGCAATTATGACAGCTCAGGGTCAGTAGGGGGCAGTTCAGGTCACAGTGATCAGGGTGAACCCATCTGGTGCTGAATGCAGTGGTGTGGAGTTGTTTTATAATCTCCTGGTGCAGATTAGCCGTGGTGTGTTTAAAAATGTTTGGGTGCAGTAACTTTTTTAATTGCTGCAATCGCCTCCAAAATTGTCTCCAGAGCTTTAAAGATTCCCTTGGAGCATAATCACTTCAACATAGTTCACTTGGAACATGGTCACTTCAACAACCCTTTGGCATTGTAGGAGCCGATCCAGGTTTTTAAAAATGGTATTTCACAGGATCACAGAACAGTTAGGGCTGAAGGGACCTTAAAGATCATCAAGTTCCAAAAAACCCTGCCCATAGCATATATTTCCTTGTACATCACATAGCCTGGTACAAACCCAGCATACTGGCACCAAGCCACAGCACGCAGGATGCTTATGAAAATGGGCTTGCTAGCCTGAATTTCTTGCTTAAAGCAAAGGCAAATTAAATGTGTGTCATATCTTTTTGTTTGTATCTATAACAAGAGAACAGTAGGGCCTTTTGTAGGGATTTGCACATGGTAACTTAAACTGCATAAATGTATACTTCAATATTAGCAGAACTGAGCTTCCTGTATATATTGCATTTTCAGTTCATCATCATGATTTATGTCAATGCATAAAAAAACCTTCCATCCCTTGAAACTCTCAGCTGCTTGTCAAATTTTGAGTAGTAAATGAAAGGGGAAAAAAAAAAGTAGTAGATGTGGCAGATAAAATTAATGAAGTTATCTTTATGGCAGCACAGAACAAAAATTGTAGGCCAGAGGTTTTATAAACTCCAGTGAAGGTTTTTGTCATACACATGGGAACTCTGAAAATGATGTTTCATGGAAGCAAGCAGAATTTAGCCAATGTTAAAGAAAAGAAATTGTTGCCCTGGGGCAGAAAGGACATGTACGTTTAAGTACAAGTAATGAGGTTCTTTCACAATCCTCAAGTGTATTGACAATTAGTCAAGTTCAAGAAATGTGCAGTTGGTTCATGCCCTAATTGCAGCCCATAAATTAAAGAAATAATGCAGAGTGCCTTGCTAAGTTGTGCCATGCAATAATTTTACCACACGGGATAATATATTTCAGATCCCTGATAACAACGTATTTAGCTATATAGAGCCAGTTTGGCTCTGAGTATACGAAGGTCAGAGAAGCCTTAGAATCACAGAATGGTATGAGTTGGAAGGGACCCCAAGGATCACAGAGCTCCAACCCCCCTGCCACAGGCAGGGCCACCAACCTCAGGCCTGGATCTACACTAGGTTGCCCAGGGCCCCATCCAACCTGGCCTTGAACACCTCCAGGGATGGGGCATCCACTACCTCTCTGGGCAGCCTGTTCCAGCACCTCACCACTCTTTCTGTAAAAAACTTCCCCCTAATATCTAATCTAAACCTTCCTTCCTTTAGTTTTAATCCATTCCCCCTTGTCCTGTCATTGTCTATCCTTTTAAAAAGTTGAATCCCCTCCTGCTTATAAGCTCCCTTCAGGTACTGGAAGGCTGCAATGAGGTCCCCCCCGCAGCCTTCTCTTCTTCAGACTGAACAAGCCCAGCTCCCTCAGCCTCTCTTCGTAGGGGAGGTGCTCCAGCCCTCTAATCATCTTCGTGGCCCTCCTCTGAACCCTCTCCAACAGTTCCACATCCTTCTTGTATTGGGGGCCCCAGATCTGGACACAGGACTCCAGCTGGGGCCTCACGAGGGCAGAGTAGAGAGGGACAATCACCTCCCTGTCCCTGCTGGCCACCCCTCTTCTAATGGAGCCCAGGATACCATTGGCCTTGCGAGCTGCAAGAGCACACTGCTGGCTCATGTTAAGTTTCTCATCCACCAGAATCCCCAAGTCCTTCTCAGCAGGGCTACTCTCAAGAAGCTCTTCTCCCAGTCTGTATCCATGTCTGGGATTCTTCCGGCCCAAGTGCAACACCTGACACTTGGCAGTGTTGAACCTCATTGGGTTCACCCGGGCCCATCTCTCCAGCCTGTCAAGATCCCTCTGGATGGCTTCCTTTCCTTCTAGGGTGTCAACCACACCACTCAGCTTAGTGTCATCCACAAACTTGCTGAGGGTGCACTCAATTCCATCATTGATGTCATTGATAAAGATGTTAAAGAGAACTGGTCCCAAGACAGACCCCTGGGGGACACCGCTTGTCACCGGCCTCCACCTGGACATAGACCACCACCCTTTGGCTACGGTCTGTTAACCAGTTTCTTATCCACTGGATGGTCCACCCATCAAATCCACATCTTTCCAATTTAGAGATAAGGATGTGATAGGGGACTGTGTCAAAGGCCTTGCACAAGTCCAGGTAGATGACATCGGTTGCCTTCCCTTTATCTACTGATGCTGTCACTCCACCATAGAAGGTCACCAGATTGGTAAGGCACGACCTTCCCTTGGTGAAGCCGTGCTGGCTGTCCCGGATCACATGTTCTTCCCTCATGTGCTCCAACATGTCATCCAGGAGGATCTGTTCCATGATCTTCCCAGGCACAGAGGTGAGGCTCACCAGCCTGTAATTCCCTGGGTCTTCCTTGCTCCCTTTCTTATAAATGGGAGTGACGTGACCTTTTTTCCAGTCCCCAGGGACCTCTCCTGACAGCCACGACTTTTCAAATATGATGGAGAGCGGCTCAGCAACCACATCAGCCAGCTCCTTCAGGACCCTGGGATGCATGTCATCTGGCCCCATAGACTTGTAGACATTCAGTCTCATGAGGTGGTCACGGACTTGCTCTGCTCTTACAGTGGGGGGGGATTTGCTCCCCCAGTTCCCACCTGGAGTTCTAGGGATGCAAGGTTGTGGGATTTGAGAATTATGAGAATCGTGGCTGCCAGAGAAGACCGAGGCAAAGAACTCATTCAGTACCTCAGCCTTCTCCTCATCAGTTGCAGCCAATTCTCCTTTCTCATTTACCAAGGGGGGTACGTTCTCTTTGGCCTGTCTCTTCTGGCCAATGTACCTGTAAAATCCCTTCCTGTTGTTTTTAACATCCCTCGCCAAGTTCAGTTCCATCTGCGCCTTGGCTTTCCTGATCCCGTATCTGCAAGTCCAAACAGCATCCCTGTATTCATTCCAGGCTACATACCCTTGCTTCCAGAGCTTGTATTTGCCTTTTTTTTCCCTCAGTTTGACCAGCTCCTTGCTTAGCCATGCTGGCCTCCTGCCCCTCCTGCCCACTTTCTTATTCAGAGGGACAGAGAGCCCTTGAGCTCTCAGAAAGGCATCCTTAAAGAGTAGCCAGCTGTCCTCAACATTTCTGTCTCTAAGGACCACTTCCCAGGAGATCTTGGCCAACAAGTCCTTAAACAGCCTAAAGTTTGCTCTCCTAAAGTTCAGTGTCCTGATCCCACTCTTCGCCAGGCCCACATTCCTTGAGATCACAAACTCAACTAGAGCATGGTCACTGCAGCCCAGGCTGTCTCCAACCTTAACACCTTTAATGATCTCCCCCACATTGGTGAGCACCAGGTCCAGCAATGCATCGCCTCTGGTTGGTCTATCCACAATTTGAACCAGAAAGTTGTCATCTACAGACTCCAGGAGTCTCCTGGATCTCTTGCAGCTTGCAGTGTGGTTTTCCCAGCAGATGTCCGGGTGGTTAAAGTCCCCCATCAGGACAAGTGCCTGCAACCACGATGCCTCCTGCAGCTGAAGGAGGAAAGCCTCATCAGTAGTCTCACTTTGATCAGGTGGCCTGTAGTAGACCCCTATCACCGGCTGTTCTTTATTAGCCCCATCCCTAATTCTGACCCACAGGCTTTCAACCTGCTCCTGGCCACTTCTCAGAGAGAGCTCCTCACAGTCTATCCACTTTTTAACATAGAGGGCAACTCCCCCACCCTTCCTTCCTAGCCTATCCCTTCTAAAAAGGTGATACCCTTCTACAGGGGTATTCCAGCTGTGGGAATCATCCCACCATGTTTCTGTGATTGCAACTAGATCATAATTTTCCAGTGACATCACGGTTTCCAATTCCTCCTGTTTATTACCCATGCTGCGTGCGTTCGTGTAAAGACACTTCAGCTGGGCTTTCTGGCTCACTACCTTTTTTGAGGAGCCCTCCCTCAAACCTCTGGGAGGAATCTGAAGTTTTCCCCCACTGCCTCCTAGAGGGACATTAGAAGGTTCCGGAAGAGGGGTCAGCAATACTACCTCCTCTGAGGAGTCCCCAGAAGTTCCTATGGGACACTTTAGAGGTATTTCCCTACAGTCTTGTAGAATTTCAGCATCCCCAAGCCCTCCTCTATCTTGTTGAATTTCACCCTCTTCACCCTTTGAATCTAGTATAAAGCTACAGGCTACTTGTTCTACCCTAGCAAGCCTCACTATATCCCCTCCCCCCTTCCTAACTAGTGGATCTTCCTAACTAGTGGAGCCTTGAAGTGGATCTCCAATGTGTAGAATAATTGCTTAATGGAGAACACAGTGTACTATACGGACACATATTAATTAGTGAGGGAGGGAAATGGTATTTTTCTGAAAGTCATTGGTAACTTCTTGTACAGTACAATCTTGGCACTGCCTGGCGTGTGATATATTTGAACTGAATGGTAGGGGGATCAAGTCTGGGAAACTTCATAGGGAAAACAGTTTAGCTAGGTCTATTTTTTTGTATTTTTGGAGAATCCAGATATGTTGGCCTTTTTTCACTTGAAACTCTGTTTTAGTTCCTAAACTTGTAAAACCAAGACAGTCTTCATGTGAATCCTTCTTAGGACTGATGTTTGTGTTTTGATACCAAAATCTCAAAAGCAATGCTGTTCTTTACAAATCAAATATAACTATTAGCATTCATAAAAATTTGACTAGGTTTAAGCCCACAGATGTGAAGGCAAATAACTGAATTATTTCTCTTATTTCTCACCTGCATGATTCTGTAATCCTTGGGCTATTTGAGAAAATGTTAGGTTAGTCCTTCCCATGTTAGTGGTGACTAGGAGCTAAGAGTACCATATACTTTCATTTCTTATAGAGTGTCCAGATGCAGTTAAACACTGTGTAAGAAGGTTGTAGGATATATGTGATTACTTTTCCATAGTTCACAGAAAGCAAATAGAGATATGCTTAAGTTGGCATAGCTTTCGATGAAGGGTAGAGGACTGTATAGTGGCCCAATAATCTGGAAAGTACTGTCAATGATACCAACTGCAGTCTTTTTGCTGCTGAAAGAGTTGCTTCTGTTCAACTCTGATCCAAAGATAAGAAACATTTTTATCTCTTTTTTTTTGTTCTCCAGTCCCTCTTCAATAACATTTGACAATTCAAGTGCTAAGAGGTGGCTGTGAGACTTTACAGGGTATTTTTAAAGGAGTATCTCCTTTAAGTATGTGGAGGGAAATGCCTCTAAATTTTTTAATCACTAACTTGATTTTATTTGTAACTTAAATAGGACTCAGGTCACTCATCCTCTGAGAAAGAAAGCTTTAAGCACAATGGAATCTATTGTTCCTTGTACATTGGAACAGACGCCCCTTCCCCATACAATTGCCCCTGCCCACCGAAAGTCTGTAAAAACCCAGCTGTCTAATAGAGTGTGCAACATTGCAGGTGGGATTGAAAGGAGAATCAGATTAATTTATTGAATTGCACTTTTCATTTTTAAAGAATGCATCAACAATAATACATATGTAGGAACAAAATACCCGATACCAAGGAAACTGAGAAAGAGGCGGATTCTTTCTACTTAATCTACTGGGCTGTCAGTAAAGTCCTCTTATCTGTATTCTTTTTTAGAGGGTTTGGTGTCAGACTCTTATAAGTTGTTAGAGTTGTATGAAACTTGTCTATTATGAAGTAAAATTATTGGAGAAGACTTCTGTTGACGCTGAGCTCGTTCAGATTTTCAATTAATAGCTTATGTCCCCCCAAAAAAGAGGGGAAGAATGGTGCTGAAAATTTATTAAGAAGAAAAAGTATTTTCCCCATACATGTTGTTATAAGCCTCATTAATGTAATAGTCTACTACTTTTTTCCTCACTGAAATCTTCTCTTATTCAGTGTTCATACTGGAAAGCATTTATTTGTTGATGATTGCTGTTATCTGAAAAATAGCTCGGTGACTAATTATCACAGGCTGTTCAAACTCTGTTTTGGAAACTTCATCTGAAATTTACTGTCCACAAACATGAACAAAGCAGGTCCACCTCCAGGATGAGATGAAGTAATCCTAAGGGCATGAAACAGAGGAAGATTCCATCAAAAGTGCTGCTAAATAGGAGTGCCTGATTGAGGATGTCTTTTTGAGTGATGTTACCACTAAATAACAAGTTTCACGCTCACGATGTAGCTGTTAGTGACTTTCAGTACACTGAAATGAGAGTTTGATTTCAGGTTGAGCTATAAACAAGAAAAAAAAAAAAGATGCTCAAACAAGCCTGTTCTTGCTGTCCTAGGTTCCCAGCCCTGATCTTCTCTTGCTGAGTACAAATCCTAATATTAACTCCTAGCTTTCTGCTTAGTATCCTCAAAATGTTTAAGAAAAGCTATATAACTAAATGTAGGCATTTGCAATGTGAACATTTACATCTGAACTAGGCATTGAGCTCCTCTCCATAGTCAACAGGAAGCAAGAAATGACTAGAATGCAACTGATCTCCCACAGATGGCATCTGAAATGTATCAATAGAATTGTATTCTAGCACCTGCCTCTGAAAGAGTGGTGAGTAATCCACAGATGGACATCTAAAGCTAGGTGAAATTAATCCCACCTTCTGTGTCTCACCCAGCTGGCTCCTTACTCAGCCACCTGTGCCATGTTTTGTCTCCTTGGATAGCCAGAGCTGGCTTTCACCGTGTCCTCAGCTCTTTTTCTCCATCTGTCTGCTTTGCCATCCCTCCTGCCCTTTAATAGAGACATCCTCTTTTTCTGTGCCTTGCCGGGAGGGTTCAGAAGTGGCAGGCTAGTCAAGAACACAAGATGGTATTCACGCTCCTGCCCCTTTTTTCCAAATCTGTGACGGTTATAGGAAAAATCCTGCTCATCCCTTGCATTCTGCTCACTGCACTGCAGGATAGTGATGAGTGTCGAAAGGTCAGTCTACAGCTTCCCCAGGGAGTTGGAGCTTGTCTAATGCTGTTGATAGCTTCTGAATATGAGTTGATTTTTTTCATGTTGTCTGCTGACTGTATATGACCTCAGAGTTTTGAAAACCATTTAACTTGACAAATTTGAACAAATAAAATGACGTGTTTCTAACATGAGGGTCACAGTCCTTTCTACGCATCCTTGAGTTGGCTTTGAAAGAGATATGGGAGTTTTAAAACTAGAGGCTATTTTATCCTTCCTAAAAGAATTGGAAGAGTTTTCTTCCAATTTTCTTCCTGAAATGGCTGCCTCTTAATAAAAATCCCCTACATGCCAGGGAAAAAAGCCCAACCCAACAAACCAAACCAAACAAACAAAAAAATTCCCCAAATCCTACCAACAATCAACCACCCAAAAAAACCTCTTTACCTCAAAAGTTCAACTTTATACTGCAATATGATAAGGACAGCACTAGCCTCAATAATTTGAGATGTTGCTTTTAACAGAAAGAGAAGAAACAGCCTTACAAAATGTTATGATAAAAAAGTAAGATTTCTATACAGATTTTCCTACAGTTTTGTTTTGCTTGTGGGGTTTTTTGGGTGTAAGCTTATAAATTGTAGTTCCAGGCTGGAACTGCTGTCAGCTAACAGTCTTATCAGTAGAAAAGGATAGGCTTTACATATCACAAAACTACCTATTAATTTTGATTAAGCTTATCAAATAGTTTTTATTAGGAAAGATGACTTCATCACCAGATTCATTTTTATTGCATACTCAATAAAACATCTTGAGGAATAGTAAAGTTCAGTGCCCACTTCTATAAATAGGTTTGAACGACTGTCTTCCACCTCCAAAGAAAATTCCCTAACCCCTTTTATATGAGATATTATGGTCTTGGTTGTTTTGACATTTCTGATTCAAACCACTTCATCTTCTCCTAATATAGCATTCTTTTTTAATTCAGGATGGGTATTGAGGACAGAAAGGAACCTGCTACAGCCTCCCTTTTTTTTGGCTTAATTTTGTTTTGGGTGTCTGAAGAAGAAATGGTTTGATTCAAGTCAAGCAAAAATATATATTACTTAAAATCCCTACCATTTGAAGTCATGTGTAGTGGAAACGTGTCTTTCATTAATTCTTAGGATGTATGAATGATAAATGTTCTGCCAACTTGCATGCTGGGAAGTCCCCTTTTATCTTAATAATATAACATTACTTTAATAATCCTGAATATAAATACATTTCTATAAGTAAATTGAACTGTAGTAAATGCCTAATTATCACCTATTGATAGTAACACTCTTTGTAAAGCCTTCTGCTAATGCAATGCCTTTGCAGAACAATTATCTGTACTAAACACTTTTGTTAAATCTTTTCATTCCAACTGCCCCTTCAAATCTATATTTCTGTTTGCATTGAAATTGTAGAACATAATTTGTTCAAAGGAAGTTAATCATTTCTGCTTTTTAATTTCTCATGCCAATTTTTTTAAGTTTCATTTCTGTGGTTTATTTGCCAGGATTAGATTAATGTTTGCTTTTTGCATGCACATAGTTGGTCGCTATTCCAAAGTATTAACACAAGAATATCTTTTTTCAAACATCAGAGTTCTTCTAATTGCTTCAATAGGACTTCTCCACAAATGTATCTGTTTGGGAATTACTTTTTTATAGTTGTTCCCTCTTTAAAATCTTTACATAATTGCTTGCAAAGTGGGAAATATCTTTTGCCAGCGCATCATTAGCCTTATATACAAATACATTGATATGTATGATATTATTTACTTGATAACATGTTAACTCTACCTAATTCTGTAGTACTTCTGGCATAAGAGGCACCTTACACTTCAGAGGCACCTTACACTTAATTAGTGACTGTAAAGTATCTTATAACTGTAATAAGTAACTAAAGGAAATTGCTGGTCAAACCAATTAAGCAAAGAATGCTTTGTTAAATGTTGATGGGATAAGAACATCCTGACAAATGGCAGAATCGCAAGATCATCAGGTGTTAACTTAAGCAAATGTTAACACCACCACGTTATTCTGTAACCAAGGCTTTGATGAGGTCTGCTGAAGCAAGTATGGTTCAAGAAGATAAAGAACAAGAAACCGAACGAAATCGAAGATGTGGCAACCGACCTCAGAGAAGGATAAAAAGGACTGCTTAGCCTAGTAGAATTTGTGAGTCTTGGAGGAGCTGCAACTCCCCAGCCGCCCAGCGCGCTGTCCTTTTTGCTTTCCTACTTTAATTAAATAATGAATTAATTCCGGACTTGATTTGCATTAATTGTCACCAACAGGACAAGAATAAAGAATTAATTTATACGCATTCCTCTTCTTTTGGGATTCCTTTTCCAAATTATTTACTGCTGCATATATTTGGGTTATTCAGCTGTCACACCTCTGGACATAAGATAATTTGATTTTATTTGTAGAGAGCAAATAAAAAGAAAAATGTTTCATCAACCAGGGGCTTCAAGATAAGGAAGTTCTCTGTGGATTGCACAGCAAAGGTACAACATGTTGCGAAAAAGTAGGTTGAACAGTTTCAACTAAACTGTTGTTTCAGAAGGAAATGAAGGTGTAGAGGTATTGAGTGAGCCAATGAGTGGAAAGCCTTCCACCGCAGTCACATGCTTGGAAATTAGGAGATCTCTCAGTCAATTCAGCAAACCGGAAACCCTTATTCAGAGATTTGAGCTTTGTCCCTGTGTCTGAGGAGACAATTTCTAGGGTCCACTAATGCATGCCTCAGTTGATTCTACAAATTTTGAGGTATGCATTTCTGTTTCTCTGTAATGTAATATGTGCAGAAAGTATAAATTTTGTTTCCTGCAGCCTATATCATCTCTGGCTTTAAGAGCACAGCATGCTACTTACAGGTCTTGACTTCAATAACTGCACTTAAACTTTATGCTGGATAATAAAAATCTTGCAGTAATTTTCTTATGATGACACCTCTTTTTTATCTATAGTTGAAAACAGACTGCAATAAGGGCAGTTATATTAAAGCGTTTCTTGAGTTTTTGCTTAGGTCAATAAAATATCTTAGGCTGCTACTGATCAGCAATTGCTTGTGTGAACTTGGTGAAAATTCTCTCATTTTAGCAAGGGAGTAACAAAAAATAAATGAAGCTTCTTCCTTTCAAGTGAAAGGGAAAGAGAACTTTTAATTCATATATTTTTTCTAATCTGAAAATGTCCGTATGGTGGAAGGAAATATGTGAAATTTAGTGTTTTGATGAAAACTGCTTGAAAAAGTTTTGTAAGACCAGAGTATCCACACGTGAGAGACCCTCTCTGTAACATCCATCACCTAGTTCTAGATGTAGTAATTGTACCTTTTTCTAGGAATGAGGAAGACCATGGAGTAGATGTCACGATCCACAACCTAGACAAGACTTAGTTTGGCAGAGGCTAAACCGCCTTGCGTTCCAACCTGGGTGGCTGGGGGCGGCTGGGCTTAACCCCTGAGTGATGTCCAATTGTTAGGTGTTTTATCGTGATAAGTTCTCAATTCAATTATCAGAGAACAGAATTAGGACTCGAAACAGAGTCAAGGTTAATGGTGCTTTATTTGGCCCACAACAAACGTGCAGGGAAAGGGGGGAAGAAAGAAAAGAGGAGTGGAAAAGAGAGAGGGAGAGAGAGAGAGTGGAAAGAGAGGGGGTGTGGTGGGGGGAGGCTATATCTACCACCACGAGGCTGCGGCGTTCCATCCGATGGCAGAATATTCTTCAGTGTCTCTGGGTCCGATGGAAGGGGGGAGCGTTCCCTCCTTTGTCCTTCGATGTGCTTGCTTCTCCGTTGCTTCCCTTCCCTCATGTTGCTTGCTTCTTTTTCCATGGCTGAATGCTCCTTTTTCGTAGCCATACAGATCCTTTGTATAGCCACAAGCTTCCACCTGGCCTGTGGGAATGCTTCAGGGTGGATGACCGAATGTCCGATGTATGAATGGCTCCCGATGTCTCTCCTGATACTGGAGTGTTCTCCTGATGTGTGAATGGCTCCTGATTTCTCTCCTGATATCTTTTTGGTGGCTCGTTGAATAGTCATTAGGTCCTTGGAAGCCTGAGCGGGTGGTGGTGATGTAGTGTGCTAGGAATGAGGTTTGGTTAGGTGAGAGGAAAAAAGAGGGGGGAACGGTTCTGTTGGCAATTGTTAAGGCATGTTTCCAGTACCTTACAGTAGAACACATGCTCTACCTGATTCGAGGGTTACATCCACATGTATGAGTGCCTGTACTGAGAATTTTGTTTGAAGCAAAGAGGTCTAGGAAGCAGCAAGAGTGGGGCTGCTCTGAGAGGGGTCATGCAGGCAGTGGAGGTGACCCCAATGCTAGTTGTGGTGCCTCATTGGTGGACATCACAGTGTCTGAGAGGGGCAGGCAGAGCTGGGTGCTGGTAATAGGATCCATTGACAGCTCAGGCATGGCAAGGAGGTGAACCAGGGCCAGGGACCACCTAGAGGAGTCAACAGGAACGAGTGGAGCCAGACTTAAGGACAAGGCTGGAGACAAGTCTGCAGTGTACCTTGGAGAAGACAGGGTTCAGAGCAGTGGTAATTGCTCTTTTCAGGTACCTGAGGGGCATTAGAGAGATGATGATGTTGTCAGGCTGCCCACTGCATTGCACAGTAAGAGGATAAGAAACAACAGTTGTAAATTACGAGAAGAGGAATTCTAATGGAAAATATGATGAAAATGGATGTGTGAGTGTGTGTGTAATTCACTGTGAAAGAGGTCTAATACTGCAGCAGGTGCCTGGGGAGGCTTTTGAACCTCTGTTCCTGGAGGTGTTGAAAACTTGACTGGATGAAGCTCTGAGCAGCTTGGTATGACTTTGAAGCTAGCCCTGCTTTGAGCAGAAGGTTGGACTTGATTATCTTGAGACCTTTCTATCTGAATGATCTGTGGTTCTAAAAATAACTCTCGTCTCAAATATCTGGGCATATGGTTGGGTTCCCCGTTACAGGGGCAGAAGGTATATAAATCAGTGTGTTCTTTCTCTAAAAGTTTAAGGGGAAAAAGAAAAGACAGAGTTAATGATCTCATTTTGTCCTGATGAGATGTAAAATGGGCTTGAAACCAGACTTACAGATTCAGAAAACTTAATGCTACTGTACTTGAGCAGCAAGAGGAACTACTGTAATCTCAGCTTGCTGCTGCCTACCATAAGTAAGCAGATTTCTGCCTCAAGTTTTTGGTGGTTGGTGACATTCATTATAGCAATATGAACAAAGACCTTGCTTAGGTCTTCAGTTTTAAGTAATTTTTCCATGTTCCTATTCAGCCATCATCTTCAGTACTGGTTATTCTATTTTTTCCAAAATCCCTTAGCAAAAACTCAAAGAAAATAATCCTGCTCAGTATGGCTCATTGCCACCCGTTGTTATAATAACATTGGTGATAACTGGAATAAATTGGACCATTTCATGTTACCATGGTAGCCAAATTGAAAGTAGCATTTTTTTCCCCTAGGTTGGCTGCAGATATTGTTGCAGGTAGAAGATATAAACTAATATTGGTTTATAATTACCATCTGTGTTATACCAAAGTATCTTTTCCTAAATTTGTCATTCTGTGTGATAAGTACCTATGGTGTAGGAGTTTTTCATCAAAGAATAACTGGAGGACAGAACTTCCTGTTTGAGTGTATTGGTGATTAAATGAATCTGATATTTTCTTTGATGGTGAATTTAAAGTGAAGAACTGTTATAACACATGTAATTGGAGATTGCCAAAGAAAACTGTCTTCCTTCTACAGCTGTAAAAAAAAAAACAAAACCAAAACCCAGGGTATTTTCTAAACAAAAAAACCAACAAACTAAATCAGATTTCAGAATTAGAAGAATGTTTCTTTTTTGTTCTCTATGGACAGTGAAATTCTGCAAAGATTTAAAATGATTCCTACAGAATCTTGTAGGGATAGATGGAAGAGCTCTTACAGGACCTGGCTGTTGTATCCAGTCTTTAGTCCTCTGTCATAATTTCCACTGAATTGTCTCTTAGCTTATGCTATAGTAACCATGTTCGAGTGTTCAGGGATCCTAATTTTGTTGTCTGGAACTAAGCATGTTAAGTACCTTTTGTGTGTATTAAACTGAACTAACGAGTTGTCTGCTTATAAAGAGATGTTTGTAAGGTATTCTGGTGGAAGTATAGCAGAAGGAATATTAAAAAAAATTAAAATAATAGGAAGTCATGGCAATAACTTGATAACTGGGGTCTCTGTTATTTGTAGTAACTCAAGTATAGAGTCTGTTCTCAAATAACAGCTCCAAATTTGGAAATACCAAGAATCTAGATATTCATGTGATTTTACTTCAATGTGTTATCAATATCATAGGTCTGGTAATTGTACATGCTAAAGAAATAACTACTGTAGCAGCAGGAAGGCAACAGTTTAATGGTAGAGTGAAGTCACTACAGCATAGTCTGTCTGCAACTCTGGGTTCCTTCCTCTTGAGTAAGCAGCGTGTCTGATGCAGAATTGATGCATTCAATGCAATGTGCTGATACAACACTTAGCCAGAGATGAAAAAGAAACCTCAAACCCTGACACTTATGTATGTTCCAAACGTCCAGTTCCATGATGGCTGCTGTTCTCTGTTAGTTTCTAAAAATCCATTGTTTGATAGAAATAGTTCAAGGTTTTACAGACATTCAGCACTAGTAAAGCAAAAACTCTTTAGAAGTTTAGAGGTATTTTGTACTTCAAAATCAGATAATTTCTATGAAGAATGTAAGCCTTAGATTCTCATGGTGAATATACCAGTATGAAGCAGCAGTGCACTTTTGATGTGGATCTTCTTATCTTTCCTACCCTGCTGTACTTTGGTTCACATTGAACTATATTCCTTTTGGATGAAGCTGGGTTGGAAGATTTGATACTGAACTGCATCTAATGCACTGCAAACACTAAGTGTATAGAAATATCTAATCAAAATAGCAAGCCTTGCCTACACTCTATCTTTTAGCTCTTGGGATGATCAGGGACACATTCAATGCCAACTCATCCTTCGCACCATATAGTCAGGTAGGATCTGCACTTTATTGTCTTCTGATTGCCTCCTTGTTGGCTTCCACATGGTTATGGATCAGTTTGGCTTTGTGGTGTGTGGGGTTTTTTTTTAGTTTGTGCTATTTTTCCAACCCATTTCTGTTTGGCTACATTGGTTCCTTTCCCACACTGATTTTTGTCCTACGTCTAAAATCACATGCCTTCTCAGCATACATGTTCTTTGTGGTAGGTGGTTAGTAGCTTGGGCTGCAAGGTATTTATTGGTGTCCTTTCATGAGGGTGTCAAGGCATAGTCCCACTCTGAAGACTTGTCTTTAGAGCAGAATCAACTGCTTGTTGTTTATTATGTGATATTTGCCACGATGCAAGTGATATGAATGTAAAGCCACATTCCCTTTTTGAAGACTGTCTACTCTTTGCCATTCTGCATTTTCCTAGTCTACAGTAATGCCATGACTATCAGTTGACTTGAATATGTGTTTCTGCTTGGGTGCCTGACTCCATATATATTATGCTCCATCAGTGTGTATATACACACACATATATATATCGGTTTTCTCCCTTTTTCCTACCCAAAAGATTGTTTCAGAGTGTCGTTGTTCACATCAATGGGAAATATGTTTTAATTTCTGCTCTAAACTCAATCTCACTAACCTATGCAAGACCCAGGACTTGGCCTTGTTAAACCTCTTAAAAGTGTCTTTGGCCCTTTGATCCACCTTATCCAGGTCTCTCTGAAAAGCCTTCCTACCCTTGAGCAGATCAACACTCCTGCCCAATTTGGTGTCATCGTACTCACTCCCCTCATCCAGACCATTGATAAAGATATTAAACAAGACTGGCCCTGAACTCTGTTCACCACAACTCTCTGCTTGGCTGTCCAGCAGATTTTTAACCCAGTGAAAAGTGCACCTATCTAAGCTGTGAGCCACCAGCTTCTCCAGGAGGATGCTGTGGGAGACAGTGTCCAAAGCTTTACTAGAGTCCAGGTACACAGCATCCAGAGGTTTTTCCCCTCACTTTCCCTCATTCACTAGGTGCATCACCTAGTCATAGAAGCAGGACCTGCTTTTCATGAACCCATGCTGGCTCAGCCTGATCCCCTGGTTTTCCTGTACATGCCTAGTGAGTACATTCAAGATGAACCGTTTCATAATCTTCCCAGGTTGACAGGCCTGTAGTCCTTTGCATCCTCCTTCTGGCCCTTGTTTTAGATGGGTGTCACACTGGCAAACCTCTAGTTGTATGGGACCTCCCCTGTTAACTGGGACTGATGATAGTCTTGTCTGAGCTGCAAATACAGCTGTATTTTTCCCTGAGCTGTCTAGCTTGTGCTGGCCAGTAAATGTATGATCTCTTTCCTGCTGTGATGCAAATTTACTTTCCTGCTTGTCTCACTAGTAAACATTTCTTCTGAGAAGGGTAGCTGTTAGTGTAGAGAGAGATTGATGTATTTTGAACAGGTTTTGCATTAAGTGTCTTAATAGGTCTGGTGTTCTTTTAAGTCAAAGAAATGCCTCTGGTGTGGGTTTGGATGGCAAAACTTGCCTGGAAACTGTTGCTAAGTAAAACTTGCTTTTGTTGCTAAATGATTTTAGTTGGGGCCTCTATCGGTAAGACGATGTGAATCAAACCATAGATGTGGAGGCAAGCAAGTTGGGAATGGCAGGCTGTGAATAATATGAACTTGTGAGAAGAACCACTTATGTTTATGAAGCAAGATCAAGGCTAACTTCATTATAAAACTACCTAGGTTCATAATGAATCCCTTTTTTCCCCTTTTTTCGGAGGGGCTGAACTGACTATTTGCAGGTTTTGTTGTTTGCATGGTGTTATTTGGTGGGGTTTTTTTTTTGGTGGTGGGTTTGTGTTTTAGTAATCCTTCCCTACTAACTATCTTAGTCAAGCTCAAGTTTCTTTTGTGTTTTGAAGAAAACCTGATAATTTGATGGGAAAATGCATCCCTTTGAGGAGGAAATGGGGAAAGAGAGGCAGAAGACCTGCATGGATGAACAGGGAGCTATTGAGCAAACTCAAAGAGAAGCAGAAGATCTATGAATCGTGGAAAAAGGGTCTGAGCACCTGGGAAGAATACAGGAATGTGGTCAGGGCCTGTAGGGATGCAACTAGGAAGGCTAAAGCCCTCTTGGAAATTAAGCTGGCAAGGGACATAAAGGATAATAAAAAGGGGTTTTTTAGACACGTGAACAGTAAGAGGATGTCCAGGGATAATGTAGGTCCCTTGCTGAATAAGGAGGGTGTCCTGGTTACGGGGGATGCTGAGAAAGTGGAGATATTGAATGCCGCCTTTGCTTCGGTCTTCACTTCAAAGGCCCCCCGGGACCCACAGACACTGGATGAGAGTAGGACTGATTGGGAAATGAAGAATTTCCCTCTGGTTCAAGTAGGGGAGGTCCAGGAGCGGCTCAAAGGGATTAATGCACACAAATCCATGGGCCCAGATGGGTTACATCCACGTGTGCTGAGGGAGCTGGCGGGGGTGATTGCTGAGCCGCTCTCTATCATCTTCGACAGGTCTTGGAGGACAGGAGAAGTGCCTGAAGACTGGAGGATAGCCAATGTCACTCCAGTCTTTAAAAAGGGCAAGAAGGAGGAACCTAGTAACTATGGGCCAGTCAGCCTCACCTCTGCCCCTGGAAAGGTAATGGAACAGCTTGTTCTGGATGCCATCTCCAAGCAATTGGAAGAGAAGAAGGTCATGAGGAGTAGTCAGCATGGATTCACTAAGGGGAAATCGTGCTCGACCAACCTCATAGCCTTCTACGATCTCATGACAGGCTGGGTAGATGGAGGGAGAGCAGTGGATGTCATCTACCTTGACTTCAGCAAGGCCTTTGATACTGTCTCCCATGACATCCTGATAGCAAAGCTGAGAAAGCATGGGATAGATGAGTGGACAGTGAGGTGGGTTGAGAATTGGCTGTCGGACTGAACCCAGAGGGTTGTGATTCATGGAGTAGAATCTGACTGGAGGCCTGTTACCAGCGGTGTTACCCAGGGCTCAGTGTTGGGTCCAGTCCTGTTTAATATCTTCATTGACGATCTTGATGAGGGAATAACATCCACCCTCAGCAAGTACGCCGATGATACAAAGCTGGGAGGAGTGGCTGACACGCAGGAGCACTGCGCTGCCATCCAGAGAGACCTGGACAGGCTGGAGAGCTGGGCAGTGAGAAACCAGATGAAGTTCAACAAAAGCAAGTGTAAAGTCTTGCACCTGGGAAGGAACAACTGTTTGTATCAGTACAGGCTGGGGGATGACCTGCTGGAGAAGAGCTCAGTGGAGAAGGACCTGGGGGTCCTGGTAGATGACAGGTTGGCCATGAGCCAGCAGTGTGCCTCGGTGGCCAAGAGAGCCAATGGGATCCTGGGATGCATCAGGAGGAGTGTAGCCAGCAGGTCAAAGGAGGTGATTCTCCCTCTCTACTCTGCCCTGGTCAGGCCCCACCTGGAGTATTGTGTCCAGTTCTGGGCTCCTTGGTATAAAAAGGACAGGGATCTCCTGGAAAGAGTCCAAAGAAGGGCTACGAAGATGATTAAGGGCCTAGAGCATCTCCCCTATGAGGAAAGGCTGAGTAAGCTGGGACTGTTCAGCCTTGAGAAGAGAAGACTAAGGGGGGACCTAATCAAAGTTTATAATTATCTGAAGCAGGGGATGCAGGGGGAATCAGCCAGCCCCTTTTCAGTGGTCTGTGGGGATAGGACAAGGGGCAATGGCTGCAAGTTGGAGCATAGGAAGTTCCGCACCAACATGCGGAAGAACTTTTTCACAGTGAGGGTGACAGAGCCCTGGCACAGGCTGCCCAGGGAGGTGGTGGAGTCTCCTTCACTGGAGATATTCAAGACCCGCCTGGACGCCTATCTGAGCAATATGAGCTAGGGAGCCTGCTTTGGCAGGGGGGTTGGACCCGATGATCTCTCGAGGTCCCTTCCAACCCCTACAATTCTGTACAAAAGAAAAAAAAAAAAATGACAGCCATTGATGTCCATGGATTTGTGAATACAAGTCACAACTTAAAACTATACATTAACCATAAATAACTAATATCACAGGGCAGAAGAATAGGCACATCTGTCATAAAAGTGTAATTCAAAGGTACATTATCTGGAGGTGATTCCATCAGCTAACAAGAGGGAGAGGGCATGGAGTGGACACAGAAACGCTTGTTAAAAGGCCAGGGGGGAAAAAAATACTTTACCTGACCATCAAGAACAGAAAATCACATTAATAGCTTGACATAGCAGCGAACAAGTGCACCATAGGTGACCCGCTCCAGAGGGTCAGCTTTAAGGAGCTTCTGAAGTGACTGCCTTGACAATACTCGATACTGGAACTTTCTCATTTGTCAACTTTGTTATGAGAAAACTGAATCTAATAGCTTTCCTGTCCAGTGCATGCCAGCTCTACTTGCCTAACTCCCAACTGATCCTGATGACTGTCTGATGAGAAAGTATGTAACTGCCTTCCCTCAAGAGACAGTGTCTGTTTGGGTGTAAAGCATTCACAACACACACAAGTTCCTGAACTCTGAGGGAGTCTTTTCAGGCTCCCTGTTCCCTGTGCTAGCTTCACAGTGCTTACAGCAAGTCTGGGACTATGTGCATTAGGCCTGGGACTGTGGTAGCCCACTTCAGGATGAGATAGAGATGAAATACGATGGATTGCAAAGTCATCCTGGTCCCCCTTCATTCTGAATGAGGGAAAGCACTGTCTATCTTCTCACTTTGCAACAGTTAGGTAAACAGTAACCTCCCTTAATTTTCCTGACCCATCTTCTCCTTCCAGGTTGTTTCTTAGATATTTGGAGATAGTGCCATTGATACCAAGGTTTGTGTCCAAAGGGAGTGTGCAGAGAATGGAATCATATTTGATAAGACTGGTCCAGGAGATGTGCCAAGAGGTGAGGGTTGAAGAACATGGGAGTGTGTGTTGAACAGGAGTTTGGAACAGCAAGGTATGCATGAATCTGGGAGTGTAATGGGAACTTGGAGGAGGCTGTTGAACACTGGCCTGGGAAAAGAGAAATGTTTAGCTTTGTGCTATTTAGAGACCCGAGTCAAGTGATCATTGGGGAATGAGTGGAGCCTCCCTTTAGAGGAAGGTATTTAGCAGTAATGTATGTAATAAAGCTGATTCTATGCTTGTGCACACTGGAGTCTGTGTCTTCCATATGCCACCAAAGTGTGTGAGCCTGGGGATTCCATGGTATTGTCCTGTTGTCTTCTAAACTTATGAAGATCTTAATTTGGCCATTTGAAGACCAGTTCTGGTCAGAATTACTTTTATTTTAATGTAATCTTTTGTCTGAGAATGGTCCTTCTTGCTCAGATTTGTAAGTGGTCTGAGTCATTGCATGTGAATGGAGATGATCAGGTGGAGAGGATGCTTCAATGTGGATTAAGGGTTGACTGACTGAGTGTCAGTGCTGCTGAGGAGGACCTGGGAGTCCTGGTGGACAAGCTATCTGTGAGCCAGCAGTATGCCCTCATGCCAAGAAGGCCAATATACCATTTGGTAACCTGCGGTGCATTCCAAAGAGTGGACAGCAGGTTGAGGGATGTTGTCCTACCCTCCTACTCTGTTCTAGTGAGGAGTACTATGTACAGTTTTGGGCTCCCCAGTTCAAGAAAGGAAACTACTGGAGAAAGTCTAGGGAAGGACTACAAAGATGATGAGGGGACTGGAACATTTACCTCATGAGGAAAGACTGAGAGTGCTGAGTTATTTTAGCCTGGAGAAGACTGAGAGTGGATCTGATGAATGCTTATAAATATCTAAATTATAAATATCTAAAGGGTGGATGTCAACGAGAAGGGGACAGACTCGTTTCAGTGGTGCCCAGCAACAGGACAAGGGGAAATAGGTGAAAACTGGAACACAAGAAGTTCTGTCTGAACACGAGGGAAACTTCTTTACTGTGAGAGTGACAGAGCACTGGCACTGGCTGCCCAGGGAGGTTGTGGAGTCTCCTTCTCTGGAGATGTTCAAAACCCTCACGTGCAACCTGCTCTAGGTGAACCTGCATTAGCAGGGAGATTGGACTAGATGATCTCCAGAGATCCCTTCCAACTCCTCTTATCCTGTGATCTTGACATTGTAGAAGCATCAGGACTGTGTTGATGGTTTTGTGATAGCAAAGGTCAAAACTACATAATATGACCTCTCCTACAGAGCAAACGTGATTCCATAATATGCAGTCTCTTAATCTGTGATGGAATGTACCTCAGTATTTATAGATTTTTGGTCTTTTGATGATCCATAAGAGAGAACTTTTTTCACTTGGGATGTTAGAATTATTTAAGTAGGCTTTGTATGTCTAAAGGTTGCCAGTTTTACCTATTTCTCTCCAAAACAAATCATTAATGTGGTACTGTTGATTTTGTGTAGGATGACCACAGACTTGAACAGGGATAACTTTTTTTTTCCCCACTGGCCTGGTGCTCTATGAGGCCTTTCTGAAGTGTGAACAAATCTTGTCATTCAGAGTTATTTTTCTGTACGCTAAGATCAGTGGGTGAAGTTAGCTTCTGGTTCCAGTCATTTCTTAAGAACAGATGATGACTCCTTCTCTTGTCTGTACATACCTTTTGGCTTTTCAACATCCTTTATATATTGGCTTGTAAAATTTTTATGTAGCTCAGTGTTGTTATTTGTGTGGCTGGGTTCTAGTGAAGGTCAGGGCTCCAGGGGTGGCTTCTGCAAGAAGCAGCTAGAAGCGTTCCCTAGGCCTAAGAGAGTAAACACCAGCTGGGCTCAAGGTTGGACCCGCCGCTGACCAAGGCCAAGCCCATCAGTGACAGTCACAGCACCTCTAGGAATCTCATTTTGGAGAAAAATATGCAAGCAGCCACCTTTTGCCACCAGAGAAGGGAGAGAGAAGATGCAAGAAACTCTGCAGACACTGAGGTCAGTAAAGAAGGGGTAGGGAGGAGGTGCTCCAGATGCTGGAGAGAGAGATTCCCCTGCAGCCTGTGGAGAAGACCACGGTGGAGTGGGTGGCTACCTGCAGCCCATGGATGATGACGGGGAGCAGAGTCCCCATCTACAGCCCTTGGAGAGACCCCATGCTGGAGCGGGTAGAGACATGGAAGACGCTTTGACCCACATTGGAGCAAGCTCCTGGCAGGACCTGCAGCCCATGGACAGAGAGGTCCATGCTCTTGGGGGACTTGAGACTCTGGGGGGACCAGGCTGGAGCAGTCTGGGCCTGAGAGATTGAAACACAGTCTATGATTTATGACTGCACCCCACAGCAGTGACCCACACTGGGGCAGCTGGCGAAGAGCGGAAGCCCCGTGGGAAAAGGACTCATTGTTGGAGAAGTCTGTGGAAGACTGTCACCTGTGGGTGGGACCCTGTGCCATGCCAGGGGAAGAGTGTGAGGGACGCCCCCTGCCCCAACCCTGCCACAGGAAGGAAAGCAACTCATGATGAACTGACTGAAATCCCCATCCCCACCTCCCACTGTGACAACTTGGGCGGGAGGAAGGGAGAGAAATCATGTCTAAAGTGAAGTCCATGAAGAAGGGAGGGGTGGGGGGAAGTGCTTTAAGATCTGGTTGCACTTCTTATTACCCAACTCTGGTGTCACTGGGTGTGCAGTGCAGTGTCATCAATTAGATGGGCTTTTTTTTTATTCTGTATTGAGTCTGTTGTGCCCGTGATGCTAACTGGGGAATGGTCTCTCCCTGCCCTTATCTCGACTCCTAAGCCTCTCTATATATTTTATCCCCTGTCCAGCTGAAATGGGGAGTGACAGAGCGGCTTTGGTGGGTGTCTGGCCTCCAGCCAGGGTGAAACCACCAGGCTCAGCTTATCCATTTTCAACCAGGGGACATTCATGAATCTCCTGCCATTGGTTTAAGTTGTATTCCTTACATGTGATAAAGAAAGCCTGTTAAGGTAGCATTTGTGTTCCATATGCAGGCTGTGTAGACTGACACAGTCACATTTCTAGCATGTGAAGGAAATATTCAACCCATAGATTTGTTTTTTAAGGTGTTGATAGGGACAGACAGAAGATAGCCTGCTTGTTTGTTGGGGTTTTTTTTTTCCATAGCAAAACTAGAGCTGCAAATGCAGAGTCCTCTGTGTGTGTGTGTGAGAGAGAGAGAGAGAGTGAAAGAGCTTGTCATGTGGGACCCCTTGAAATAGGCTACAGTCTTGCTCTTTTAGGGATGCAAACCAGTGTTGTTAGCCAGTCCACACTTCTGTTGTCCACTCTTCATCATTTCCAGTGGTTCTGCAGACATATTGCATGTTTGCAGTCTTTTCTCATCCCTAGCTTGGAATGTCAAATGGCCATACTGAACTACCAAGGAAACAGGCTTGTCAACGCAGGCAGCTGTGTCCTTTCTTGTGAGCACATTTCACATAGAGGTAGGAGGTAGGACAATGCCTCAACTCAACAGAAAGTAGAAGACTACGCAGCAGTAAAAGGCATAGCATGTCTCACAAAAGTAACTGTGAGTACAAGGCTCAGCAACATTTCTTATGAGACCAAAAATCCTCAGCTATAGCACGTAGCAGCTTTCCAAGCAGCACAGCATAATTATTTTCCTTTTCAGTCTTTCCCTCCCCAGCCTAGCACACGATATGTTGTATTTGACACTTTTGAGGGAGAAGATACTCAGCAAAGTCTCACATTTTTTCCTATTCAGAGTATTTAAGTCTGGAGCGTTGTTCTTTAGAACATTCTTATTAAAATAGAATATTATTTAAGTGCAGAGAAGTATGCAGCACAGACAATTTAGCATCTTAGCCAGAACATATGTTTTAAATCTTTTGTGTAGGGGGGGAAAGAAAAAGTGAATCTGAGAAGGCGACAGAACTGTTATAATCTTACGGTACAAAGCAGTAAGAATAATTCTTATGTGTACAAGAGAACGATGTTTAGATGTCATTAAGCCTACGTGAGCTGTTTGATAAGTTATTTGAAGCAAAAAGCATCCCTAGACAAACAATAATAGTAATAGTTTCATAATCTGTTATAAAGAGCCTGCCATTAGTGTCAGACTGGACTGAGACTTCCTATTTTATGTTTTTCTGCGACTAATCCTATGCAAGAGCTCCCAAAGCACTTAAGAAAGTAAGGATATAATGCTAGAAAACACTTTCTCGTTCAGAAGAGTTCGCAGTAAACAAGGCAAGGGCAGAACTGTGAGAAGACCAAAAATTTCAGTAGCTGCTTCATGCACAACTCATTTGTACCCTGGGCAGTGCCAAGAGGAGAGACCTAGTGGGAAAAGAGTGCGTAAGTGTTTAATTGCTGGTGGCAATAGCAATACCCATAGTTAAGCTTGTTTGGCGTTTTCTTACATTCTAGAGTTTCATGACTCGTGTGTCTGACTTTGTGACCATAACAATCTTTTCATATTATTGTATTTGTATATTTTTTTTCCCTCCCCTCAGTGGCAGTGGAGTGCTCTGGAAAGCCCCTACTCTTTAGTTTAGGGAAGAATAAACAGAATATAGGGCTTGACCAGTCACATGACTGTTTGTGGTGCAGCCAAGTAGGTAACTGCGTAGCCTGGCTCCTGATGCTCGTTGGTCCCTTTGTTTTGTGCATCGCCTCTAACAGAACTAAACCACATGCCAAGGCGTGTGAATCAGCATGACAGAACAGCAGTTCAGCTTGTTCACTTGTTGCTGAAGTGACAATATTCTTTTTTTGTTAATCTTTTTCTGCTAAAATGTGTGATACGACACTAAAAATTAGTAAGTTGATTCAAATACATCCTCATTTGGTGGATTTTGTTTCAGTGACATACCCAATTAAGATAGTGACCAGATACTAGTACACTACTTAAAATTTTGTTCTGATGCTGATGGTGGAAGTGTATTTCAGCAGCAGGGTATTAGTGAGATTGTTAATTGATATTTGCATTTAATGAACCCACCAGTAGTAATCCATTAAAGAATAAACATGTGTTAGAGATAGTGAGAGAAAAATTGGATGCCTGTGGAATAATTAAATTAGCAGAAACTGTTGTTAGCATGGCCATGTGCTAGCAAGGCCAACAGTGTCTTTTTCAAGAATTTGAGTTGTCCTGGAAACATGGAGGTTTTGATTTTGTTTTCAGTAGTTTAGATTTTATCTACAATGATGTGGATCACATGAGAAAGCCAGAGTTCCAAGGTTAATGTGCAGGACTTGCATAATATTACAAAATAAACTTTCACTACGATACTGCCTTTTATTTTTGAGAAAACAACCTGAGAAAACTCTTTGCATGGTGACTGTTTCAACCGCTGCCTATGTAGTGACAGGAACGTGGCACACATGAAGTGCTTATCGCTAGGTTCTGAGATGACTGGTGATCATTTAAGAATTCATAGTGGGGGTAGTTGGGGTTTTTGTGGGGGTTTGTTGTGCCTTCTTTTTTAGCCAGTCTGAATACACAAATAGTTAGCTTATATGCTTGAATTTGAGCCAAAAATAAAATAAATTAGCCTAAGTAGATGCCAATTCTGAATTTTATAATCAAATATGTAATTCATAATTTTCACTGTTGGTGGCTTGCAGCATAAATACAAGGAGTAATTAAATCAAAATAAGAGTAATCAGAATGTTGTGCAACTTATCAAAGAGCCCACATGTAAAGCTTGTTTTTCTATTACGAAACAGGCTTTTGAAATGTTTCTAGAAGCATGCAGCTTGAAAGGTTTGTATTTCCCTAGTAAATGAACAGAAGTAAGCAAAACCCCCCCACCTATTCTATGAGAAATGATCTGCATTTTTTTGCTTGTGTATTACTGTCTTACCCATACTATAATTTTGTAGATCAATGTATGTTAAGAGGTGGGGAAGATTTTTCTGACAATTTTCAGCAGAAATTCTGTCAGAGCTTTGACTTCTCATATCATGCTATGAAATGACCCCCACTAACCAACTATTAATAGAATATATATTTTTATACAGAATTTGAGCCTATGTTCCAAGAGGGGCAGTTTGGCTTTAAAACAATACCTGCACATTGCTAGATGGGTAGATCTGATCTATTCTCCCAGGCTGTGGGGGAACTGTAGCATGGAGAGGCCTGGACTTCCCTTTGGTCCAGTGCATTGTGCTATTTAGGCAACCTTCCTCTCCCAAAACCAATGGAATAAAATTCTGACTCAAACCTCTACCAAAAAAAAAAAAAATCCAAAAAAAGATCTATTTGCTAATGTTCATTTGGGTTTCCCACAGAACAGATGAGTAACTGTTCATAATTCTGCACCAGTAGCAAGCGACTGGGCAACCTTCTGTGTCGTGTTAAATTTCTTCTACTTCTGAGCAGTAAATGCAAATTGTCACATTTCAAAATCAGCGTGTTTCTAGTAATGATTTCAAGAACTGTGTAAAGAAGATCCAAGTAAGAGAGAGAGATGCATTACACAGTTTATATGCAAAGCAAAGCATGGCTTAACTGGCTAATAATTGCTAAGAATTTGGGTAATTCAAAGCAGCGTGTTAATCCCTTGAGGAGGATTGTATTAGTATCTTCCTTTAGATTTACCCCTAATATTCCCACCTTTGATTCAGCTAACTGTTAAGTAGCAGAATACAATTGCACCATGAAAGCAGGGCAGGAAGAAATAACATGGATGACCTTGGTAATGTATTGAACAGAATGGTTATGAGACAGTCTATGCCTGCTGCTGCTGTTATTTACAGCAACGTCCAGGGAGACACCAGCTGTGATTTGTGCTGCCTTTTGCAGACCTGCAGTCTAAGTATGTAGTTAAGGAAAAGGTTAGCAGACACGGGAGCAGCGAGTTCAGTTTGCTACTTCTCTAAAGCCTCTGCTAAGTATAACTGATTTTGAAGTCTTCTGCCAACTTCATTTCTCATTTCCACGTCCAAAGTGCATTTTAACCCATCTCCTCTAAAGAAATAACTTGCTTGCTTAAGGACAAGGCCATTGTTTTACCAGTCAAATGAGATTCTGTAGAAGACATGCTATTCTTGCCTTAGTCACCATACCCGACCTTTACTTGGTGAAATGTCAATGAATTAATGAATACTGTGGTCTCCTGCCTCATACGGTAATAAATTTGCAGTCTTTCAGCTTCTGCCAATCTCCATTTCACCCACAGAGTTGGTAGGTGTCCTAATGACCATAGAAAGAGTTGAGACAGCGGTATAGATGCTGCTCAACCTGTAAGTCCTTTTTGCATCTATTTATCCTGGCAGAAGCTTAAAAATAGCATTTCCTAGTTGTCTTTGGTTCTAGTATAACCCAAAAGGCACTGATTTCTAGCTGTTTATCTTGACAACTCTGATGTATAAAGTCCATGACAGTTCTGTCCTGTCACTGCTGTAACTTGCTAGTTCACAAACAGCTCTCGGGTGAAATGCTTTGTCCAGCCTTTTGAAAAAGGCACAGGAGTACATCTTTTCTCACAAAGGTGGCTAAAATGGTGTATGAGTTTCTTTCTATTGATAACTGGGTTAAGGAGAACATGTGCTGCCATTTCAAGGCAGATAAAAACCTGCTTCAGTGCAGGTTCTGAGATCACAGGCAATTAAAGGCAAGTAAAGGAAAAATTTCTGGTTTGACACGCCTCCATCCTGAGCTTTTGTCACTTACATCCATACTATACAATGATCAGAAGAAGTCTCAGCTTACTTAGATATAAAGAACTTGTTGGAAATGGGGTAGTGCAATCACTTCTCTGTATTTGCTGCAGTTTGGATTCCAGGTGTCAGTAGGGCATAATGGGACTTTTAAATTTTTTTTAATCTGTTACATAAAAAAATGACAAGCAGAGGCTTTGACAAGAGTATTTTCAAGAGGCAGGATGCAGTGTTTCTGGACTAGGAAAGTGTTTAGGTATACCTTGATTGAAGCAGTTGAAATTTATGAGAGGGTTTATTCAACTCCTACTTTTTCCCTGTTGTATAGCGTGAAGATAAGACTTCACAGTATTTGAAAGGCAGCACTGTTTGGTACAAAAGACTTTGACAAAGCAGGTAGGCATTTCATATTACTCAGTGCTACAGGACAAACCGAAATATGATTTTGGTGTGGGTGTTGTTTGGGTTTATGTTTTGTTTTGCATTGGTTTTCTGTGGTTTTGGTTTTTTTTTTAAAGGGAACACTTAGATACTTTTTTCCTTGCTGGCAGTAAGGTACCATCAGAAGACAATGTGCATCAGCAGTATAGGTACCTGAATTGTATGCTACCGGGTATCAAAACTGCTCTTCTCAGAAAGGGAATTCCCTTTCCTGGATTGTGGTGGTTTTGGCTCTAGCTAGAGGCCAAATACCCACCAAGCCACTCGCTCACTCCCCCCCCTCAGCTGAAAAGGGGAGAAAATATATATTGGGAGGCTTAGGACTTGAGATAAGGACAGAAGGATCACTCTCCCATTAGTGCAATGGGCAAAACAGACTCAGCACAGAATAAAAGAAAGTGATTTATTACTACTACAACTAATACACCCAGTGAACGGGAACAAGGTAAGAGTAAGAAGCGGCCAAGTCTTAAAGCACCTTCCCCCCACCCCTCCCTTCTTTGCAAACTTAAACATCATCACGATTTTACTCCCTTCTTCCCCCACAACATGGCGCGGGGAGGGGCAGGGAATGGGCAGCGGGATTCCGGCGATTCCTCACAAGCTGCTTTTCTTCCCCAGATCTTAACACTCCTACTTCCCCCCCACCCCTCCCTTCTTTGCACACTTGATGTTAATCATCAGTTTGCTCCCTTCTTCCCTCCCATCACGGCACAGGGAGGGGCAGGGAATGGGGAGTGGGGTTCTCAGTCTGTTCCTCCTGAGTTGTCTTCCGTCTCCGCTGAGGGGGGACATTCCACACACACACACTTTCCTTGCAGCACCATGGGGTCCCACCCACGCGAGAGTCATGTCCACGAACTTCTGCAGCGTGAGTCCTCTCTATCGGGGAGTCATTCCTCACCACAGGCCTCTCAGCAGGACTCCCCTCCACAGGGTACTGACATTCGGGCCCAAACCCCCGGCCTGGTCCTCTGCAAAGTCACAAGTCCCCCACCAAACCTGCTGAGGCGTGGATCCATCTCTTCACAGGGCATTGATATCTCTGCTTCCCGTCATCATCCATGGGCTTTGAGGGGACACCCATTTCACCATGGTCTTCACCACGAGCTGTAGAGGAAACTCTCTTTCTGCATTCTTGTCCCCCCTCTCCTTTGGGCCTGGCCTTGGTGTCTGCGCAGCCTGCTACATCTTCTCACTCCCTGCTCCGGTGGCAAAGTGCGCCTGCCAGTAGGTTTTTTTTCTCCCATATATGATTCACAGAGGCGCTGTGACCAGCTATGATTGGCTCAGCCTCGAATTTGGCCTTGACTTGACCAATGTTTACAAAATATGGGGCTTGGAGAAAGCTGTAACTGCGGCTTACAAAAGCCACTGAAGCAGCACAGCTACACAAAACTGCAACATAGATGAATGTATATAATGCTTCATCATTAAACACACTGCTTATGGTTGGAATTAAGTTTTTTGTGCATGTGTGTGCAGCCAAGTAAATAGTGTGATAAGAATTAGAGGTCAGTAGGTGCATACTCCATCATCAGAGGATGGAATCTATCTCAAAATGCTCTGACAAATAAATGTCTTGAAAGGCTGGATAGCAATGAGGAAGACAAAAAAAACCAGCTAAGCATCTTGCAGAGACATTTGATGTTTCTAGTAGAGAGCTCCTCTTCTCAGACTGGAAAGCTTGATTTGTTGTACTTCACGTGCTTTTGAATTTTGTATTGCTTCATGACTCAGTATAGCTGACTCAATAAAAAGGACAGTATTGTTATAAAGTAGAGGCAGAATAAAGTTTTGTTATATTTTTGTGTTTGGCATTTTGAACTACTTCTTTGGTGTTTTGCTTTGTGGGGTTTTTTTTTTGGTTGATTGATTTTGGATTTGTTGGTTTTTTACAATACTGATGTGTGAATTCTGATCCATTAGAGAGAAGGTGCCTGCTCTTGTCAATCAAAGATTATGATTAACTGCAGGTATTTTTTGTCTTGAGTGGCAGGCACACTTATGCATCAGGAAACAGTTTTCATCTTGAGGAATTGCACCTGTACTTGGAATGTGGTACTTCTGCTCAATGGTGGGTAGGTCTAGAAATAAGATGCACTGAATTCAAAGATGACTTACTACAAGCCAGAATTGGAGAAGCAAAGCATATAACACATAAATAATTCCTATTTATTCACATGAAATGCCCAGCAATGCGATTGACAATGGCTTTAGTAGAGAATTAAATGAACTCCAGTCCTTGAAACTGCTACCATCACTCATTGTTGTGGTTTTGTGTGGCTGGGTTCTGGTGGAGAAGGGGGGCTGCAGGGGTGGCTTCTGCAAGAAGCAGCCAGAAGCTTTCCCCAGGCTTGACAGAGTAAACACTGTCCGACTTAAGGCTGGAGTTGTTGGCCAAGGCTGAGCCCATCAGCAATGGCCATAGAGCCTCTGGGAATCACATTTAGGAGAGGAAAAAACCACAAGCAGCTGCTTTTTGCCACCAGAGACAGGAGTGAGAAGATGTAAGAAATTGTGCAGGCACCAAGGTCAGTGAAGAGTGTGGGGGGAGGGGAATGAGGCGCTCCAGGTGCCGGAGAGGAAGCTGCAGCCTGTGGTGAAGACCATAATGAAGCAGGCTGTCCCCCTGCAGCCCATGGAAGATGATGGGGAGCAGAGGTTCCATCTACAGCCCATGGAGGACCCCATGCTGGAGCGGAAGGATGCTGTGACCCCATGGGAAGCCTGTGTTGGAGCAAGCTCCTGGCAGCAAAACCAGCAGTCCATGGAGAGACCAACACACGCTGGAGCAGGTTTGCTGGGGAAAATTGTGAATCTGGGGGGGACCAGGCTGGAGCAGTCTGGGCCCGAAGGTCAGCACCCCATGGAAGAGACCCACGCAGAGGCAGTTGGTGAGGAGCTGAAGCCTGGACAGAACGGACTCCTATTGGAGAAATTAATGGATGACTGTTCCCCGTGGGTGGAAGCCCACGCTGGAGCAGGGGAAGAGTGTGAGGAATGTCCACCCCCAGCTAAGAAGGAAACCAACTCATGATGAATTGACTGAAACCCCCATCCCTGCCCCTTCCTGTGCCACAGGGGGAAGAAGGGAGTGAGATCATGACTAAAGTGAAGTCCATGAAGAAAGGAGGGGTGGGGGGAGGTGCTTTAAGATCTGGTCGCACTTCTCATTACCCAACTCTGGTGTCACTGGGTGTGCAGTGCAGTGTCATCAATTAGAGAGTTTCTTTCCTTTATTCCCTATTGAGTCTGTTGTGCCCATGATACTAATTGTGGAATGATCTCTTCCCTGCCCTTTTCTCGACTCCTGAGCCTCTACATATATATTTTCTCCCCTGTCCAGCTTAAAGGGGGAGTGATAGAGAGGCTTCGGTGGGCATCTGGCCTCCAGCCAGCATGAAACCACCATACTTGTCCATCATGCTAATGTGACAAAGGTGTCATGTAGCTTGTGTGCTGCTCTCCTGATACATTACTTCAAAACAGCTAAAGAACCATCCTGGGCTATTGATGTCACCTCTTTGATGGGAAGCTCTGGGCTGACCTCCTGTCTCCCTGGAAACTGAGGGAGGTGTAAGAACATAGAGCCAAGGGCTAAGGGACTGCCCTGCCTAAATGGGGTCTAGTAACCTGTTGGCCAGAATTCCTCAAAGGCAGAGAGAAGCCACCAAGGGCTATCTGCTCATTGAGAGATCAGTGGAAGATTAAGTCTTGCATTCTTCCTCTAAGAGAAAGATAAACTGTATTTCTGCAATCTGTAGTTCCAAGACTCCCCAGTGGAGAACGTAATTGTATTTATTACCTTTGTTTATTTTTTTTATTACCTCCCACACAGAAGAAGGTTGCAGGCAGATATCTGTCACTGAAACTGGTCATAATTTCAGTTGCTGGTATTAAGTCAGGATTAATTCTAAGGCTGTATAGTATATTTTTCTTTATTTAAAGAGAATAACAAGTTATTTTTCCAGCTTATTTTCTGTCAACAGCTGTTGCAAACTTCTCTGCAGGGTTGTTGTATAATACAGAGGAATGTTCCTTAAAAGAATGTTCTGCTAGGACATGACCTGGCAAAAGTAGGCAACTAATATAGTGCTAAACAAACTTAGCAATTGGTATACTCAGAGACTGGCACTTCAAAAACAGCAAGCATGCTCAATATTACAGTGTCTTCCATCTTGATATACCCACTTTTAACAGGATTATTGACATAATATTTTCTGTGCATCTTCCCCCAAGTTCTAATTTTTAAAATTATATTAATTCAAAAGGAAATCATTGCAGCATTGAAATTGAATACTTAGGAAAATGAATATGCATAATAGTGATGGTAGTGTGTTTAACGCTCTGCTTTGCTTCCTGAGGTACAGGAAAGAGTGTTCCATCTGTACAAAACAGAAAATGTAGACAGACTTGTAGGCTTGTAGAAAGTGAGATTTGCCATATTGAAGTTAACAGCTCCCTTGAAAGGAGCTTAAGAGCAAGTGAAGTGCTAGAATAGTGCTTTCATGAAAATAATGAACAAAGCAGCCAAGGTAAATAATATGAAAGTAACACTGATTCTCTGAGTACGATGTGATTGATTTTTCAGAGAGAGACTGCGGTGTCAGAAAGTCAGCTGCTCCACCGTGTTGCCATGGAGTAAGGGCACGGACAGAGTATGACTGGAAAAAAAACCCCAAAACAACAGAAAACATTTCTGTTGTCTTCCAGTGGTGGGAAACTATAGCAACTTTGAAACACAATGCCAAGCGTGGGCCATATTCATCTCTTCTATGTGCTGGGGTTAAGCTCCTAAGGGATACTTCAAAGGCCTTCCTCTTCTTACAGGGGACCTGCTTCTGGGCTTACAGCTTCAGCTTCTTCAAATCACAGAGGATTTGTAGCAATTCAAAGTCCAGCCTTATGCTGCCCCTGAAAATGCTTCTTCCATAAGCACAGCATTTTTTGAATCTGCCATTTCAGTCCTTCTGATATTTCTGAATATAACCTGAAATTGTCTCGTCATTTAATTATATAGTTCACGATATCGCTCACTCTCCACTTTCAGTATTCTCTCTTCTGCTACTTTGTAAGTAACAGAAAAAAAAGACAGTTAAAATACCCTTAGCTTTTTCTGTAGCAGATTTCAGTTTCTGGAGTGTAAAGAACAGATGCTCCTGGTGACTCGTGCTTTGAGCTGTGTGTGTTGAGGGAGAAGAGGAGGAGGGGTACTCTGGCATTTTCCTAAAACCACTTTTAGAGTACATCCCATGTCAGTTTTCCCTGCCTCTGCAGGTTTCAGTGCCACTGAGGGATCCCATCCATGAGTTCTCTTAGGGTTTTTTTCCATTTGCCATATGTTGTTTGCTTATTAACGGTAATCAAATACAAGCGATGAAAATAAACAGAATAGGCAAGTATCTCACCAGAAAACAATGAAGAAATTAAACTTTTTTTTGTCTTTCTTTCATGAAATCAATAATACCTCGCTTTTCAAATGGTCCTTCATCCAGGGGTTGAAAAACTTACCAAATATGAATGTCCTTTCAGAGGTGAAGGAACTGGAGGACAAAAATTCCTTCCATAGAGTGCAGGAAAAGTTCTGAAAACTAGTAGTTACTAATTCATGTGTGTGCCCTACACCCCGCCCTGCCATCCTGGCCCCAAAGATATCAGATGGTGCTTAGGAACCTGAAACATTTGGAGGGGTATGGAACACACAAGCAAAGATAGGAAATATTCTGCTTTTTGCCTTGGATATAGAATCATAGAATCATAGGGGTTGGAAGGGACCTCGAGAGATCATCGGGTCCAACCTTCCATGTTCTGGAAGGATCTCTGACCGCGTTTGGGGTGGCCTGTAAACTTGCTTTACTCCACTGGATCTCTGCTGAGATGATCAGTGAGAATGCCAGCACTTGTGATGGGTTTTTGCTTGTGGTTGGAATTCCTTCCTGTTAGGAAATTATTTGGAAAAACTCGGTCTTTTAGGGATTAAGCTGAGGGAGAAAAACAATCTGTCAGTTTCAATCAATGCTTAATTCATATTTTTTGCATTGCACTGCACAAGAATTCTCTGACATCTGGATTCTGAATTCACGGAGAGGAACATGCCTGTGTTTCAGTGGCACGTTTGCAAGAGTGAAGGCCGTATTCCACATATCTCCAACAGGGAAATGTACAGGGTAATGCAAAATTTAACAGAACGCTACTTGTAGAAGGCTTCCCTTACTGTTTTCCTGAAGAGAAAGCAGTTTTACCCTCCTTTACCCTGAAAACAGTTTGTCTGAGACTTGACACGCCTGAAGTCTGGAGCACTTCCCCTATGAAGAGAGGTTGAGGGAGCCGGGCTTGTTCAGCCTAGAGAAGAAAAGGCTGCAGGGGGACCTCATTGCAGCCTTCCAGTGCCTGAAGGGAGCATACAAACAGGAGGGGAATCAACTTTTTAAAAGGGTAGATAATGGCAGGACAAGGGGGAATGGATTCAAACTAAAGGAAGGAAGGTTTAGATTAGATATTAGGGGGAAGTTTTTTACAGAGAGAGTGGTGAGGTGCTGGAACAGGTTACCCAGAGAGGTGGTGGATGCCCCGTCCCTGGAGGTGTTCAAGGCCGGGTTGGATGGGGCCCTGGGCAACCTTGTGTAGATCCAGGCCTGGAGGTTGGTGGCCCTGCCTGTGGCAGAGGGGTTGGAGGTCTATGATCCTTGGGGTCCCTTCCAACCCATGCCATTCTATGAAGTCCAAGGGCCTACAAGACACCCTTTAAGTGCAACACTCTTGTACTTTATGCTTGGGTTTGCATTTTGTTGTGTTTAGGTTTAGTTGGCTATTTTTAGTCTAGAGATTATCTCACCTTCTGGAGAACACCTGTGTTTGCGTTTTGTCACAATGTTTTCTTTTATCTAAGAAAATGTTAAGTGGAAGTTTGAATATTCTCTGATTTGTCCCTGGGTTTGCTTTTTTTATTTGCTTCTATGTATGATAATGTGTGCTTGGAGCAAGGGTTGATTTAGCAAGCATTTCAGAGGTCACCTTCTGTTGTTTTATGAGCCACCAGCAGTTCACAAACTACCAGCTGAAAAACAATTTAGTGTGCTGGGCTGGAGCCCTCTCCCTGTTTTACAGTGCAGAGCATCAGGACAAAATTTTGACCCAATGTTCAAAATTGGAGAGAAGTAGAGGAAGGTATTTGGCTGACCACATCTGTTAGTATGCCACGAGTCCTGTTTTCTTGGCTAGTGGGTAACTGACCTGCACAAATAGAGGGCTTGCTGCAGCAGCTGAGAGGTGTTGTGTACATAGGCTGGAAGGTTCACACAATGTTCTGTGTGTCCCTGTGGCCATTTCTGTATGTCCCTATGTCTTGGGCAGCCTTTGTTCCATAAACAGTGAGTGCTGTTTCAGAACTAACTTCCAATTCACAGACCCATTGAAGAGTACTCATTTTCTTTCACTCTTTTAGAGCATTCTAGATACTGGTGCTGCTCTCTGGGAATTTTATTTTCTTCATATGCTGGTCACTTTACTGAATCACTAAGATTCAGAAAATGTTCTTAGGGTTTGAGATACTCAGAGTCCCTGGTATTGCTACTAAAATATGCACCTTTATTGTACTACTTTCAAACTATAAGCACATCCGTGAATTTCCAGGAAGGAAATTCAGATTTCTGAATCTGAAATTCTAAATTCAAATTTCTGTTGAAGGTCTATCTTCAATGGTCAAAATGGATGGTGGTTTCTTACTGTAGAATTGGGGGAGATCATGCAGGAATGAGATCGCAGTGTAATGAAAGCAAAAGCAACAATGATTCTTTGGATAAGGGTCCCCAAAATAGACAAGATTCAGGAGCTTTCAAGTCCTGGAAAACCTGAGGTTTGGAACAGTAAAACTGGGATGTATGGTCTTTCCTTGTTAAAACCCTGGGAAGCTGTAATTTTCATAGCATCTGTGCTCCAGTGGTGATTCTCTTCTGTGCCCAGCAGTGTGTAATGTTTCCCTGCTCCACAACAGGAAATCACCATCCATCTCAGATGTAGCAGTCCTCCAGTAGAAAGAAAACCAACCAGCCTTGCTTGGAAAAAACAGCTCTTCCAGCTTATCATGGACTTTAAAATCAGAAAGATAATCATCTGGATGAACAGTCCAAGGAGCAGAAGCTTAGTGAGTGTCATGTATACTCACATACCGTGTCATCTCTTCTGATTATTATAGAGGCAACCCTTGCTGCTCCTACATTCTATTTTCTAGAAGCAAAACAGGGATATATAGGTTATTTTATATCCCTGTGTAACTTCTTTCAGTGTCATCTAGCAGAGATGGAATCAACTAAAATATATTTAGAATACAGATTCTGCCTTATTGAACTGTAGCCTGAATAGGTCACTAAGAATAGTTGCTTGAAGTATAGTGGTTTCTCTTTTTCATGTCTTTCTAGAGGTACAAATATCTAAATCAATAACTGAATATCACATAAGCATCAACAGCAGGAAGAGAGATTATAATAATATGGATGTAGTCATGCATAAGAAAAATATTACAGAATAATGAAGGTAAATGCAAAAACAATTGAGGTGATCACAGGTTTATTGTCTCACTTATGTTTTTATGCAGTACATAAAGTCTGCATTCAATTCTGCCTGGTAGGATATCATACAAGGACTAATAATTTGTCAGATCCTTTCCACAAGTTTCTAGAGCTTAAACATACCTTGATGCGTTTTTGAGATATTAACAGTCAATGTGACCCACAAACTGATTTGCTCTGATGGCCCAAAAAAATCATTTAAATGAGAGACTGTATTTTGGAATTGACAGAAGGAAAGTTCAGTGTTAAGTTAGGTATATATCTGTTAATTTTCTGGATGAAACTCCATTGAGTGTAATACTTCCTACCACTCTCACCCTTCCAACTCTCTGTTTGCGTATGTACTACAAACCTGATTCTCTGCTTATCACTGTCTTTGGAAAGACACCTTCACCCTTCAACATTTGACTTTTCTATCTCTGGCTTACAAGTCTGGACCCCATTGACTTCTCAAGCTCTGGATTAGGCCGTGAGTAACTCTGCCTGCTTTCGAAGGACTCGGCTGAAAATTAAAATCTTCATTATATTATTAGATTTAAGTGTGGGTCTAATTTTCTCCATCTATGCCTAGACTAAAGAGCATCTTTAAAGTTCTTGTTATTCTCATGTAGAGAAGGGATTCAGCTGGTGAACACCCTCTAACCTGAGAATCTGTAGAGGAGGAGGAGGGCCAGCCAGTGCCAGAGCCCTTGCCCATCAATGCTGTGCCTTTGGGTACCCTCTGTTGGGTTGCTAGAAGTCTCTAGCTAATGGCCTGTTCTTACCAGGTTTATCTTCCCAAACTCGCCCCTATTTCAGCTTCCTCTTTCAGCTGATATTCTGGGAACCCCAAAGAGGCTGTTTCCTGAATACCACATGATATAGGGAAAGCTGTATCATACTCCAAATTTCCTCAACACATAGATGAAACCAAAGCTTTACTTGTTTTTGCATGGCCATGAGAGAATAGTTAGTAACTGGTAACTGCTCCTCCTACCCCCAATCCATCCCTGGTTACAGTGTCATTTTGGAAAAAGAATGTTTGCTGCTGCTTCTGAAAATTCCCTCTACTTGTATAAATCACAACATGACAACCTTTTTCCAAAGGCATTTGAGGCTTTCAAGTTTGAAAGCCATGTTGTTAAAATTCTAGGTTTTGATGTTATTGCTGCTGAACTCTAGTAAACACTGTGAACTTTAGGCTGTTGTTTCTTTAGTAACAAAGAGGACGTAGAATTTTGTGCACAAGAAATTCACTTTGGAATGAGTTATTGTAGTTAAAAACGGTCTCATTAGAAAAAAGTAGTCCAGCTCTAGCAGTTAATGACTACTGCAATACCTGTGAAACATTATCTCAGACCAGTGGTGTTTGCTATGGCTTACTATTTGTATTACAGGTGTGACAAAAGGATTGCAAATTATCCTGGATTTTAATTGATGCAGGCATTATTTATGAAGGCAGAAAATTTACTGCCTTGTAAAGTCTGCAAATCCACTAGAAAGAAACAAAAGATTATTCATTTTGATGAAGTAAGGAAAATTAAAGGACTACCTGTAAATTGTACAGAAGCTATGAACTGAATTCCAATCTATCAGGCTAATCCAAGTTTGAATAGACTCAGGTGATTTCTCAACTAACATGCTAACATAAAAGAATGGAAAAATGGGTTTAAAGTGTAGCTGGTGTGGCTAGATAGCTGTGTTCCCTGAAGAAATTTCCTGCTGTTTTAGTAGCATTTGAACTCATGGACCAATTGCAGTCCAGTTTGACAGGATGCTGGCAGTCTTAGAAAGCATACGATTTCATGAAAACATTCATTCTGTTGAGTAAAACAAAGCTGCAGAATGAGTTTATTTGGCATTAGTCACTGGGGAATCAAGGGAGGAAAAATCCCCAGAACTACTATTGCAGGAGAAGCAATGAGCATGTAAACTGTGGTGAGCCTGACTTAATTTCTGGTGGTGTACAAGAAATTACTTGTTTTGCGGGAGAGACTGTAGTTTCATGCTGTTTGAACTGGACTTCTCACCTGTATTTGAAAAAAATTGAGGGCGCACTGCTTGATCATGGTGTATGAGGAGAGAGCAGAGGAGGTCCTTGCTCAGTCCCAAACATGGAGTTTCAGTATTCACAATGTCATTCGGTGTAACTTGGGCCTCAAGGGTCTCATTTTAAAGAAACATCTGAAGTGAAGTATTTTCTAAACCCTAAAAGGTAACATTTAGTTTTAGGAAAAAAAGAGTTTGAGAAGTATTGGTGACAAAATCTGAGTGGCTGTTGTATCTTAACTTGTACGTTCACAGTTGGGTTTTTAAGGACAAGAAAAATTAGGGGTGTCAAAACTCAGGACTATATTCCTAGGATCTCCAAAATTGGACGGAGCCAACCAACACTGTAGGTTTCATGGTTTGATGGCATCCCCTTAAAATAACTTTGTTATTCTCCCCAAATATTTAGTTGCCTTCCTTATTTGACAGGAAACACTTCTTTTTTGTCTGACAGTGTATTTATATCACATAACAGTGGGGAATTTAGACTTTTGGGTTCCAGTCACTGCGATTAGAATCAAGGAGCAAAATTGCTTCTTGTTACTTTGAAATCATGCTTTGTGTATTCTGTTATACCAGTGTCAGATCTGTGCTCAGATACTCTGCCACCATCACCCACTTCTCTGCCACTGACAGTCAAACACAGAGATGTATCAAGAGCTGGAAAACAGATCTGTCAACAGTACAGAGGCTGACATTTATTTGTCAAGTCCTTCTTTATTTCTTACCGTGAAAGTCATACTTGACCAAAATATTCCACGTTTGCAATTTAACCTGGTGAACAACTTGCAAGAAGGTCTGTGTGATCAGAGGATGGTTCAGAACTGATGTGAGAGTGCACAGATTCCTTTGAGAGGGTCAGAAAGGAAATTCTTGAACTTTTTTTCCCTTTCCCTTTTCCCTCAAATTAGCACACATTAATTTTTGTTCCCTTTCAGTGTACGAGGTTTACAGAGGGAAAAAAATGGATGTGTGGAGAGCTTAGTCTGGTAACAGAATCAAAAACAGTATGAAGCTGTCTTGAACATTAGTACTGACTCTTAATTTAAGACCAGATTGGTTGTGGAAGCCCTATCGCTGGAAGAGTTCAAGGCCAGATTGGATGAAGCTTTGGGCAACCTGGTCTAGTGGAGGGTGTCCCTGCCCATGTCAGGAAGGAACTAGATGATCTTTGAGGTCCCTTCCAACCCAAATAATTCTGTGATTCTATGATTCTATGACTGACTGAGCATGAATTTAACCGATGTGACTAATCTGCAAATGTTGAATTTTGAGTTGGACAGGTGCACATGCGTGTTCTTTTATGTGGCATCTGGTTTGGGGTGGGTTGTTCCTACAAGCTGCTTGCAGAGTCTAGAAGTTTGCAAATACTGCTATAGTGATACAGTGCTCCCTTTTTAGCCACCGTTAAATTTTGTTTAGTATTTAAAGTTCTTCCTGCCATGGCTCTGCAGAACAGTCAGTGATGACCTGTGCTTGTTCACGTTTGTAAGAGCTGTCCTACTGCTTTTAAGAAGTGAAGAATTGTACACCATACAAAATATCACCCTCTCCTTGCCCTTGACTCTTCAATATGAGAAATCTTTTGAACGGTTCACTGACTCTTACACAACTTGACTAGTTCTAATGCATTTGATTCCTTAAGCATTCTCCTCAGAAAATGAGTATTTACAGCAGCAGCACATGAAATGAGAGCGTGTGTAGAAATCTGGTGGGGAGCCAGAACCATATCTGCCTTGCAGATGTTTGGAAAGTCTTGCTGGTTATGGCTAAAAGCCTTGCTAATGTCCTCTAAGGGAGAAGCTAAAAGTGTACAAGTCCTTAACAGAAATATCTTTTATTGCCCTCTCTGCTGTAACTTTCTAGGCAGAAAGTGTGGAAGGAACTATCATGTAACAGCTTCCATTCACTAACTGAACCTAAAGGAAAATCTAGAGCTAGGAAAAAAATGGCTAAGTTAGCTGCCTGGGGGTGGAGTTAGAGACACAGACTGCCTAGGCAGAAAGTATACACTGTGTGTGCAAATTGTTCTTGGGAACTTCTACCTTGAAGTGATGATCCTTCTACAATGGATGAGATTTTCAGTAACAGTAACTGTGAGTGCCCCTGCCTGTGTTAGAGCTGGGACTGACTTGGATCAAGTGTTTACAGAGCACTTAGCTCATCTTAAAATGATGTTGCTAGGTGCTACTGTGATTAGAATGAATACTGTATTGAAAACTGGATGGACAAAGCACTGTAATTGTGGTGCGATTAATTGAGATGGATTCAACTATTCCCACAGGTTTATCAGCTTATGCTCAATGAGGTAGAAATGAATGTAATTAGCTAAACATCATGAATGAAGATACTTTTCTTCTCAGTGAGCAATATGCTCTTCTGAGAGCAATTAAGGACTTAGTTCTGCAAGACACCAAATAAATATAGCTTCAAGACCGCTGCTGATGTTTAAGAGTTTGGAGGATTGAACCCTTTGTATTCAGAACATCCTCAAAGGCTTAGAGTTTAGCCCAGGAGAAAAATCTGGTTTTGTCCTGTTGTTCTTTCACTACTTTTACAATAGATATGTACATGAGACACTTCTATCAAAGGATTAAATCGAATACTTTAAGGTTAATTCTCTCAGCTTTACTGAGGTACTCAACATGATTTATTATTCTTGGCTTATACAGATAGCAATTCTCACCCAAGTTAACTTATTCTCTCAACAGGTGGTCACATAATTAGACTGGATTTTTATTGCAATTAGGTACTTCATATGAAGCATCAAGCTTTTCATGCTTACCAGGAATAATTTGTATTTTAAATCAGTGTATGAGAGCTTGTTTTTTGGGGGAGATGGAGAAACATCTTACAGGCATGTGGCTTGGTTGCTTCTCCAGGGTATTTGGTGGGGGAAATGGCTTCAGAGTGGTAGGGAGTTGTTTTATTCCTTGGAGCGTCTGACCTTGGCACGTGGGCAGCCCTGGCTCTTTGATAGTCTGTCACGCTGAAGTCTGAATGTTGGTTCTCTTGACACCTCACCCTTGTTTTTGTTTTCCCTCTGCTGAGATGGTCCTTCTGTGCACAGATAAAATCATATTGTGCTACATGTTCCCCTGCATTATTGCTCCTTCAAAAGTTGCAGTGATTGACTCTTTGCACTTACAGTTCTCAGGAGGGAATCTGGTAAGGAAAGGATTAGTGCCCATTGTGCTATGCACTGTGTACTTGGATAAATAACCTCTTAGTGAACTATGAAGATACCACAGAAGAGCTCTCAAGACGAGTCAGGCAAGCTGGGGAGAGAAACCTCCACCTGAAAAGAAGTGCCTCTGACTGAATGAAATTATGGAAAGCAGACCTAGGCTACTTTAGGTAGCCTGAGAAAGTTGACCAACAGTATGCTGGGTGTACCTTGAGTAGCTCCTGAAACGCTGTGTTCATGTCACAAAAACAACAGTGTTAGGCTCATGCATTCTTGCTTTAAAAATACAGATGGTGTTTTCATATGCCTGCCTCTCTAACACAGCAGCTCTTAAAACCTTACCTGAAGATGCTTGTTTTTCTGGAGAGACGGAGAAACATTTTTATAGGCGTGAGGCTGGGCTGCTTCTGAACTGATGTTAATGGTGCAGAGAAGTGTTAATGGCTCTTCAGAGCTCCGGGGGAGGGAAGGTTTCACTGAGGAAGTGTGTATATAGGCCTATTATGTCTGACCTGTTTGTCCTGGATCTGCTTTATGGTCAGTGCAGAGAAACAAGCACTTCTTGTTGCAATTCATCTCATCTGGGAAGAAATGTAGTCTAAAATGGGTCAGATAATTGTGCCCTGAAGTACTTATTCCTCACTGTTGATTATGAAGAGTCTAAGGTGACAGGCTGAGCCGCTGACATACTTGCTGTAAATTCCTAAAGTTAAGTGGAATAAGTCAGCCTTGGAAGCAAGTGGAAAACAAATCCCATCTTGGACATAAACATAATTTTGTTCCTGGTCTTGACTCTTCGGGCTTGAACAACCAGGCTGTTTTGTGTACTTCTATCCACCGAAGACTAGCCAGAGGATTAAAACCAATCAAGCTTCCATAACAATGGGTCTTTCCTCTGACTTTTCTGGCTGTGTATCTTTCTTCTAGTCTGTTAGTTTTCTGTATTGTAGGAGTTTGGCTTTTGTTAGTTAGTTTATTTGTTTCATAGAATCACAGAATGGTCTGAGTTGTAAGGGACCCCATGGATCATAGAGTTCCAACCCCCCTGCCACAGGCAGGGTCACCAACCTCAGGCCTGGATCTACACTAGGTTGCCCAGGGCCCCATCCAACCTGGCCTTGGATTTGTTTGAACAAATTAATTCTTCCGAGTCCTGAAAACATTTTAGCCTTAAATGTATTTAGAGGTGATGGTTTTGCCTCTGTGGTCGGTGGGCATTGGTTTAAGCCTCACCTGTCCTGGATGCTGGGGACCAGGAAACATGAAACATCAAATATAGCCGAAACAGCGTGTGCTGAAGTACAGATCCATGTCTGGCATTTGAGAATCCGAGACGAACCTGTTGCCGCCCTGCCGGTTGTCAGGTCTCTGATGAGCTGAGCTCCCATGGCACCTTCTCCCCTGCTGTGCTCGGCGCTCAGCTGCTTTTACTTTGTAGTCAAACGTGGAAAAACGTGTGTCAGTGAGAGAAGTCTCGGTGGGCCAACAGGTGTGCGCACAGAAAACGCGATGCAGGAGCCTTTTCTTACTGGCAGCTGGGATCGTTGCTGTTGGGGTTTTGGGGTTTTTTGGGGGGGCGAAGGTTGCGCGCCTCCCTCCCCCCTCAGGAGGAAAATAGGGGAAAAAATGCAGACGCGGCAGTGCCGTCAGCGTCAGTAATGACGATGGTGACGAAAACCCGCGGTGCGGTGCCCGCTTCCCGGCGGCGGGCGTGGTGCGGTGCCCGGAGCGCTTCGCCCGCTGTTCGGGGCTGACACCTGCCGGCAGGAGCGCTGAGAGGCCTGCGCCTGCCTGCGGGGCCGCGGCAGGGGAGCTGCAGGAGCCAGGAGGATTTTTTTCTTCACCTCCCCTTTTCGCCCCCCCTCCCGCCCCCGGAAGTTTGTTTTAAGCGTGGCTGTAATTGTTATTTGTCTCAAATATCATTTATGCTCGTTTATTTCTTTCTGGGTATTTGCAGTTTACTGAAACTGCCAAATATTCATGGTTACGTTGTGTAAATTGCTGGGGTCCAGCTCTCATTTCTGGCAGGATTTTTTTTTTAATCACTGTAACCAACAATCCGTTTTACAGAGGGACCTAAAGGACCTGAATTTAGCCAACCCGTTAAATACGGAAGGGTTTCAAGTTGCCTGGAGCAGCTTTGGGGAGCTCCTCCTTTTTGAAACGCGTTTCAAACCTGGTCAGGACAGGAAAAAAAGCATTTTTGTGCCTAGAGCTGAGTTCCGCATGCGAAGGCACGCTGCACTGCACGGCCGTTATTTTGTCTGAAGAAGATGCCTGCCTTGTTCATTTTTCAGTTTTTCCCGTGCAACATCCCCCAGAGCGCGACTGAGATAACAGGAGGGGGTAGGTGCTCCTACCTGGCGAGGGGGGGTGTGCGTTGGAGAGGGGGCCTTGAGTATCATATTGCTATCTAAGTGATTACTCCTGCCTTCTGGCTTCATGTTGCCTGCCCGTTTCAGGAACTGATCTCATGGTCTTCTGCAAAACACGTACTTTTGTGTAGTACGATAATTATCAGTTATCCTCTGCCAATTAATAATTTAAAACCCTGTAGAGCGTGTGCCATTTGCTGCTTGAGCAGAGATTTGATGGCTTGTGAAGCAGGAGCTGGGTGTGAGCGAGGTCTGACACCTGTGGCCACCACAGGGACAGGGAGACATTTCGGACAACTCCTGGGAGGACCTGTAGGGCAGATGCTTGAAGGGGGCTTTGCAGTAGCAGGGTGGTTTGATTTAAAGCCATAAGGTCTGTGCTGTTTGGTCCTGTTCCACATCATTGCACATGCATATAATTTGCCCCTCTCACTCACACAAAGTTAATTTTCAGGTGGATTTGGCTGGATCTGTGAGTATGGGCTCATGGGGCAGTTCTGCAAGGGGACCTGCTTCCCCTCCTCTCCTCTCTGCATGGATGCAGGAGCAGGGTTCATATGGGTGACCTCTGCCTTGCTTTTATTTATTTGATTTTATTTTGGTCCTCCCTGCAGTTTGCACAAGGGTTGTCTTCCCCTTCTCTCCCCACCTCTCCAGTGGAGGGGTGTGGGGACTGGTGGTGGGACAGGTGATTCCTGGCCTTCAGTGTTGTTTCTTTTAAGGCATTATAGCAAATGCCTATTCCCTTCCCTGATAGAAAATGTGTTGAGTTATAGCTAGGGTTGTCTGTTTTTAGGGCTGCCCAGCTCTTTGTGTGCTGCTAGCAGTTATTTATAGCTGTCAGGTTTTGACAATTCAGGATGAAATTTTTCATGCTTAGTAGGAGTCTCACATGAATTTTTATGGACAGGCTCACCAATTCTACTTTTTTATGAGAGAACAAGGGAAACTAATTTGATCAGGTTTTTAAAAAAACACCAAATAACAACCCTCTCTTGAATTGCGTTGTCTTCCTCCCCATGCTTAAAATTTGGAATATGGAGAGGTGTGTTTTAACATCCCTTTGAAAACTGGTCTCTGCTTGGTCAGTGAAATAGGACTCCAAAACAACAAAGTATTTCTGGAGGTTAAAAAGCTGCAGTAACTAATATTTATGAATCTTCTCTCTTGAAGAGGGTGATGAGTAGGGACAACAAGCCAAGATATAGGGGAAATATGAGATAGGGGCAGACTATCTTTTGTCCTGGGAAGACTGGGGAGACAGGGGTCTAGCATTCAAAGAATCAGCAGTGATCATGCATGTTTGTGCCACTAAAGCCTTCCCCGGGATAAGTTTCTTTTGAAGAGATCAGATGAAAGTGTCCTTAATTTTGAGATACCAGCATTTTGAGTACTTGTCTTTGCATATTGGGTGAGTACATAGGCTAGAGCAGATAATTGTTTTGATTTGCTTGTAACTAGTAGGTCTGTGGTAAACAATAGAGGCGGACCTATTAATATGTAAGAAAAGTCAATCCAGAGATAGGGTTTACCATTTTTTTCTTATATTTTTTATTACTCTTTTACAATACAATCAATGCCACAGAAATTGCTGTTCTGCATAGTGGAAAATGCAGGCGCACATGAGAAGCAATGCAGAGAACTGGGCACAACCCCAGCAGAACTGGAGGTCAGTGGCTGCGTGTTAACACGGCTGCATCGTGCTGTAGTAAAGTCCTTGCTGCTTTGCAACTGAGGAACACCTACAACTACAAAATGTTTCAGGTTCTGGCATGTGGCATTGACTTTGGATACATGCTTGATTGAGAAGGGGGGGTGGGAATTAAAAGAAGGGGTGAGGAAGATCGTGTTGCTGGCCACAGGAGAACGTTATGCATTTGTACCACATTAAGGGTCCACAGAGAGGCAAATCTCCATCACTGAATGTCGAGGAAGTTCTTTTGAAAGCAGTGCAAATAGCTACCACTGACAGCCTAAAGCTTTCAGAGTTTGTACCTTGGTGTCCCCCTAAAAGTCTGTCTCACCAGTGTAATACAGTCATCCTCAGAATTCTGTTCCCGGCCTCTAAGCTCTAAATATAAATGGCCCAATTTTAAAGCCTACAGTGCAATGAATGAGACTGTTGAGAGCAGAAAGGTGATGTTCTCAGCAGCTCACTCGTGGCTCTGGGGCTGCCCTTGGAGCGTGTTGGAACAGCTACCAACTTTTCAGCTTTCAGAGCACAACAACTGCTCCAGATGTATGCATTGCATATACTCCTCACTTGACAGGTAGGAGAAGCAGCACACGTTTTTTCTTTCTTAATAAAGCTTTTCACTGCACGATCAGAAAACAGAGACCATAATTTACTTGTTCAGGATGGCAAATCCCACTGTGGCGAGGGGACCCACACAAGAGCGGTTCAGGCATCCATGGTTTAGTCATAATCACATCTAACTTAATGCTGTCAGCAGTGAGGTCCAAATCAGGAACTGCCCCTGGTGAAGCAAGTGCAGACTTGAGCTTTGTCCACAAGCCTTTCTGCTTGCACCAGGAGTTTGTAGCTCTAATTTCAAAAAAGTGGGTCCCGGTATTACAAGAGGTAGTCAGAGAGATTAGCTTAAGCATGTGTGATGTTGGGAAAGAAAAGGTGTGGGATACTTGCTAAAGCAAGAGGTCAAGAGCTGGGTGTCTGGGTTTCCATATCTGACGACCATTCACTATTTTGTGAATCCTAATGTAAATTCTGCAGAGGAGCTTGCAACAACTCTTGGGTACCAGTTCTTCAAATTGTGGGGTCAGTAGGTACTGGCACAGCACAAAGAATTCGTTGCATCTGCCTGAAATGTTGACATAAAATTAAAAGAGAAGACAATGAGACTGACCTGCAATTAAGGCTTATGGTATCTGATGGAGTTTGAGCACTGAAACATCACCAAATTATTTTATCCCTTATTCTAAAATGAAAAGAGTAATGGTGTGAATGTACACCTAAGATCTCTGTGGGGCAATCCTTTTAGCCATCTTTAGAAAAGACTAGTGAAGCCTATGCAGACTTGAACGTTGGACTGGCAATGAGAGGGTTAATTTATCCACTGCATTCTAGTTTGAGTATAGATATAAAATGCCTGCTGAAACAAAGAAAGCTTACTTTTGTTTTTTTATGTGCCAAAAATGCAAGCCAATGCTAGGGAAAGAGTACAATGTAGAGATTCGTCTATGTGTGTGTGTGCATGAGCGCACAACGCTTTGTGATTGGTGCCTTTGTAACATCCGATTCATTTTTATGCTAATTTTTTATAAAGAAAAGATTCAGCGTGTTGTAAAATCTGGCACTCAAGATATACTGAATGCTGCCAGCCACCTCTTTTTATGAAAGGTTAATCTCAAATCAGTTTTATTGCTTTTATTTTTCAACTGTGAAGAAAAAAAGTTTCCAAGTGATTCCTTATTGTTAATGTTTCAGTTTACTAATTTAATCCTAATTCCTAATATTTCATGCGAAGGTTTATCTGTTATGTGGTCCACATATCTGTACTCTCTCTAGAGGTGATTTTGATACCGCAGTATCTGAGCATCTTCCTGTATTTTATTGACCACTGTGGCTGACTGATATTGTTAATGGAGATCATGTTTGTAATGAGTTCATCAAAAATAAATCTTTCAGCGATTGAAGGTGTGGAAGAGTTTTTTTGAGGAGCTGAGGGAGTTGAAGGTATGTGTGGCTCACATTAGAATGCTGAAAGCGAACTAAACAAACTTAAGAGATTTGTGATCATTCTGTATTGAACCAGTTGCTAAGGAAATTCTGGATGTTACACAAATAAGCTTTATTCTTTGGCGAGTTTCATTCAAAGGTTATACTTAGAGATTATACCGAACCCTAACTCTTGGTGATTTCGTTGTTGTTGTTGTTAAGTATATTTGGAGGTGTTTTATTTAAAGTATGCCACTGTTTGGGGTTGAACCACCACAAATAGCTCTCATGGCTGGAGAACACAAAAGTATTGGCTTAAATCCACGTTCATGCACATACATCATTAACTTTCCAAAATTCAGTTAAAAGAACATAGTTCTATTTTGACCTTCTCAATAAAGCCAAGCAAATGCTCAAAAATGGGCATGATGGGTTTAAAAAAAGTTGGTCTTTATTAAACATTCTCCTCTCTGTAGGAATTCAGGTTGGCAGCTGAGGAAAGTTTAAATTAGCTGGTAAATTTGAACAGATTCCCCAGTCCAGCTTTCACTTAATTCACTTGCTTCCGATTAAGGTCAGGGAGGTTAATTCTTACCTTGTTTATATATAGGATTCAGTACTAACTTTCCAAAACTGAATTGTGTGTAGGGTGGTGTTTGGGAATGCATGAAGTTTGGAACAGAAGTTCTGAGGTCCCCAAACTAACTTGCTCAAGGGTGGCAAATTTTCAAAATGGAAGTTTTCAACAGCATTTTTTTCTGAAAGCAGTAGTGAAAAATAAATAATATTCCAGATTTAATTTGTATCAGTGTAAGAATGGTAAAAAACCCCAAACAAAACCAAACCCTTGCATGACAGTGAAGTACAAATGGATATCTATATTCTGTACCAGTTATTGTACTGCTTTCACGTGCCCTGGTGTCTCAGTGCTCTCGCTGCTTTTCAGTCCTGTGCTTAATGATACGACAAAAATATGTCAAAACATTTTATCACTCCTACTATGCCATTTTTTGCTTCTTCAGTTTTTCTCAAAATAGCTAATATTCATGAAAACTATGAAATTACTAGTTCAGAGAGTCCTTTCATAGAGTTAAGAAATATTTTAATTTTGAAAAAGGCTGCATAGATATTAAACAGCCTCTGTATTTCATCTGCATTTGTGCTGTAAGCACGCAGTCAGCTCCGTTTCTCTGTCTGAAGCAAAGCTGGGAAGTAGGTGTATGCATACATGTATAAACAAATGTATGTTGTAAACTTGTACAAGTTTTGCCTATGGATTCCCTATGCTTGCAGAATGATTCTTGATCATGGGGAAAAATCTCATCTTGCAGAAATTACCGTCTGAGAGTTGACAGGCCGCAGTAAGAGCCAAGCATGCTGCCAAAACTACTGCTAGAATATAGTACCCTGTTTTTTAACTCATAGTCTAATGTAAGAACACAGAAGATCTTCCTGAATTAATTCTGTGTTAAAATCCAAGCTCACGCTAAAATGGTGTCTTGCCTACCTCTTCTGGCAAATAGCTTTGTCAGTGTATACCTCCTTTCTAATATTGCTCTCGTATCTTTGGCTACAAAGGTGATAGTTTTGAAACAGACCACCTACTGTGATTTTTACTAGTTTCTATCATTCTTAACCATTGTGCAAACAGTGAAAATTAAAGAAGCAATCTTTACTCAAAAATGATTATTTAAAGCTAAGCTATTAATAAAATCCTCTGACAGGTGGAGACACTTAGTAATATCAATTAGTTGTCTCTGTAGATATGAAGTATTCATTTTATAAATTTATTTATTCTCTATATAAAGTTTGTTGCCTCTTGAAAAATGGCTCGCTGTTGGGAATACATCACGCTATTCGTTCAGAAGAATATTCCCCAGATGACATGGACGTGCTTTCAGCAGTTTGGGGGAAAAAAAGGGACAAGTGGTTATGTTTTGCAAACATGAAGATGAGCCTGAGTGTTGGATTAAGAAAAAGATTAAGAGCTGGCTTTGTGGAACTCTTCTGCTCAGGTACCGCGCTTGCTGTGTGCAGGCGACACGCGATCGTAGGCATTGCTGGCAACATGTGCTTTTTCTATAATGCCGTATTTCTTAGTTAGCTTCCTCTGTTAAAGCCTTTGTGAGCGCAAAGGTTATTTGTTTCCAGGCTAGTATAAAACAGTCACTGAGAGTGGTAGAATTTCATTTTAAGGACTTAATTCATCATTCAGATTGCTTGGCTGATGATCTGCGTGAAGGCTGTAGAGCAGGATAAATAACAATAGCTGTGAATCACCTCAGCGCGGGAACGTTAACAAAAAGATCAGATGTGTTGGGTTGGGTTTTTTTCCTGGGTGTTTTGGAAAAGTCATCGTGTTCTCAGAGTGCTGGAATAGCCATGAGTGGTCTGATTTTGTGTTCCTTTTGCTCTGTGCTGTGGTGCATGGTGTAAACAGGGGCAAATGCCTGTGTGCTCTCTGGCAAGGAGCAGTCAGGTAGTTCAACAGCTTCTTTTAAACAGCTCCAAGATGACTGAAAATCAAAAGCTGGTGTTTATTCAGATCTAATGAAGTCTCCTTACTCTAGGGAATATAGATGATTACTCACTTGGAGACAATCCAAAGGGAAGTTCTGGAAGAAATCAACTTACTGTTTATAGTACTAAATAAAAAAAAAATTGGAATATGGTGGTATTACTATGGTCTGCTTCTAGTAAATGCCGACTGGCAGAGAAAATGCTGGTGGTTTTCACCTTTGCTATAGTTTTGTGACAGGGGATGTGCTGGGTCTTTTTATTGCTTTCTTATTTTCCTTGAGGAAACAGTGATATACCGCCCCCATTAACTTACAGCAGAATATGAAAGATTAAACTCTATCTAATTGCTGAACAGTTACTCTAGAAATGTCTTTCAGGCTTGCCAGCTTTTTTTTTTTTAATATATTGTATAATTTTGTTCAACTTGTAGTTTTAAGTTTTACTGGACTACAAGAAAGAGGTGGCATCCTCTACACAAATGATTTTGCACCATGTGATTGATTGAACTGAGTATTTGGAGGGAGCTTAGAAAAGGGAATTGTAGCCAGTTCATTGCCAAGGGTGTGGGGGGAACAGGTTGTGAAAAGAGGAAACAACAAAGAGGAAAAAATAAGGTAATGAAGAAGGGAAACATGCCATTATCTGGGCAGCCAAAGAGCTTTGGGAGGACACATTTAACTAGATTACATTTTCCAGGGTAGCATGTTTCACATAGATGCTTGGCTTCAGTTTTTTCTTGTGGTTTATAATGGATTATGTAAAGGTTAGTAAAACAGCCTTTTCCTTTCCTTATTTTTTATTCTGAAGATGAAGTTGTTGAAGTCCACCACTGTAAATATATTTCATAGTGCAGTGGTGGCAATACAGCACCATTTTCAGTATAGACCTCAAGACTATGCTAAACTCTGGTCACAAATTATCTCCCTTTGCTTCTGAAAATGCTCATTTGAGCAAAGGGGAAGCAAGCACAGGGAGCTGTTTCAAGTTTGAGACATCTTAAATGGTGAGGATTAACGGGGAGGGGAATTTTGTTAGTGCTCTTCCTAGCCTGCGTTATGTGGATAAGGAATTCCTTTTACTTCTGTATATTCACACCCTTTATCCAGGCGGCTTGTGTAGGATAGGTTAGTGTATCCTTGTGTGTAGCCCTTTTGGAGGTCTGCATAGAATCCTCTGTATTAATGACAGATTGTTCAGGATCAGACATGGATAATTATTCTTGTAAAAGAAACCCAATAGTTGGGCAGACGCAGAAGAATGCTATTGTGTGTTTCTTGGGTTTAAGTTTCTGCAAGGTCTGGCTTATACCTTCCTTGCAATAAGTTCCTTATTTCTTGTCATTCACTGCAGTGTCGTGGTAAATGGTGTAGAGAAAGGTGGTCAGCTTGCCCACCCTGTCCTTTCTCTACCCCATCCTTGCTGAGCAGGGGAGGCTGCAATATTGAATGGTGGAATTCAGCTGTGGTAAATTCCTTCCCTCCATAGTAAGGAGTGCACGGGGAAAAATCTTGTTTAAAGTCCCTAGTTTGTGGCCAGAACCAGGAAAGCTCCATGCTATTGGAGTCCCCTGACTTGATGTATCTTTTGCTAGAGTATCTTAATGGAGAATTCCTTAAAAGCCCAGCTCCTGAGATGCTGTGCAGTCCCAAGATGAGGATGGCCTATCAGGTGAAGAAGTGCAGCACCTGGGAAGATCCTTGCACGATATTGCATTCTGGGGAGTGTTTTACTGCTCTCAAGGAGAAGAAATTACACTCCAAAAGGTAATTCCTACAATGTTGTCTAACCACGGCACCTTGCATGTGACATGTAAGTGTTCCTGGGTGGCTGCGTCTCATGGTAATGCTTCCCAGCATCCTGCTGGCCCCATAGAGGAGGAAGGCCACCGCCTTGATAGCTTCAGGTATGTTAACGAATTGGAGAAGGTCACCCATAATTCAGCCATGCTAAGAATCCCACTCCTTACCCACAGCCTTCTGCTGCTCTCCCCACAGGGCTTCCCTTGTGTGGGACATTTCAAAGGTTTGACTGCTGTCGAGCTAAACTTGGGATTTCATTTGCCAGGAGTGATTCTCTGTCAAGAAGCAGGGTGGCTCCCCCCTTCTGTGTCCCTTCTCTCACATGCATGTTTGAGTTTGGCTTGTTTGTTTGAACACCTGGAAAATGGCATGGTATTTTATTGAAATGCTGGCTCCTTCAGGCCAGCACACCTGCTGGTACGGTGGGAATCTTCTCACCATGTGTTACATGTATATGCTGTCAGATTAAAATGCAGTGCTGAGATTTAAAAGGAAATTTCAAAGCCCTATTGTGTGTGCCTTCCAGCATGATTTCTGAGCAGAGTTACCTGCGTGGCAGAGTGTTTTTAAAAGCGAGCAAGGCCCCAATTAGCAGAGCAGTGGTATTGTGAAAGGGCTGTAGACACAGTTCCAATGAGAAGCATTAAAATCCTTGCCTAAGGGAGAAAGGAACACATACAAATGCTTTCAAACAATAAGTTATTCTTATAGTCCCATGCAAATTGTCTATGACAATCGCTCCATTGTTATTGTTTGAGTTCAGGTTGTGTTTTGTTTTGAGAAGGTTTCAACCTTCTGAGTTTTACCTGAGCAATATTTTAAAAAGGGTGTGTATATGAACAAGATCATTTTACTTCTCACATTTAAAAACAATGAGGAAGCCCCTTCCCCCTAGCTGCCATTGTAGCTTATATTTGAAATGAGAGGAGGATGTCTCAGTTGTCAGCTTGTATTGAAGCTGAATCAGCTCAGATCTTGGACGGTGGCTTCTAAATTCGGACAGTGGATAAGTGTGATCCTTGGCCATTGGATGCACCCCAGAAAATTAAAGTGGAATTTTTGAGACTTTATGTCCACTTAGCGAGACATTTCAGGCTTTCCCCCATGGCACAGGAATACATATAAAAACCATTATAAGCAAAGCACTGATCGAAATGTCATTGGTAGATCTGGCTGCTATCCCTAGGTTGGCCACTGATTTTGTAGTCTCTTGGGCAAGCTACTAAACACATCAGTTTCTTCACCCATAAAATGGAGGTGATATCTTTGGGGACAAGGATGAGGCCTTTAGATGAAAGGACATATTGAAGGGCAAAGCGGTCCTATACTATGATGATTATTCTTTTACTGAGAAGGCACACCTTTCAGGTTTAACACTGGTAATGATTAATTGAGTTGTGTGGATTAAATTTTTAGCCAGAGTTATGAAATACTTTCCTAAAGAACAATGCATTTTAAATGTCATGTGAGATTTCAGAATTAAAATTTTATCTCGTGTTTCAAAGAATTTTAAATGACCTTCAGTCTGAGCCAGCCAGGGTCTTGAATATGCTAATGAAATCACTTTGCTCGCAAGATGTTTTGCTTGGTAATGAAACTCAAAACTACTGACCGTGTTGAGCTGATGATGTTTGTCTGTCTACTGCAGTAATATTCATCGGTGCAGTTTGTGCAGGCAAAGTTCAGATTTGAATATAGATGACCAGGATTTTCTGGGAGCTCATACAATAGTCTCTGTTAGGTCTTGATCTTTGTAGCCAGCTGATGACCTTTATTTTGCACTGATAATGTGAGAAAGCAGCATTATTTTATCACTTAGCTCCATGAATACAGAAATAACTGAGTTCACATCACTAATCATTTTAGCAAATTAGAAAGTCCCATTTAGCTCATATCTTGCCAGCCATACTTGTACCAAGTGGCGTTTTTGAAGTATTTTGACTGCATAATGTACAGCTCATTGGACAAACTGAAGTCCAACTTGAACATTTTGAATGTATTTCACAGTCTGGGTTTGGCTGGGGTTTTTTTAAGCATGATCGTTGCTGTCATTTTAATTAGACTGAACCTAGATGAGTATAAGTAATTTTTCAGGGTGAAGTATGAACATTACACTTACCTTGGTAAGAAAGAGGAAAACATATTTATATTAACTGATTTCTGAACTATTGGAGTTCTTTTAAAAAATATATGGCTGTAACCTCAGAAAATTCAAATTAAATTTAGAAAAATCCACAGATTACTCTTTTATCTTGTGCCTTTCCTACTGTAAATCTACTAAGTAATATTGTAATCCCATAAATTATCACAATTTTGGATTAATCCCAGAAGAGTGGATGTCTAAACATGTAGCTTGTCTGGAAAGATTTCCTCCCACAATTTATTCTGTATAAGCTATCTGTACTATCTGCATTAAACAGCACTGGTAATGCTGCAGATCAAAAATCTTTGATTACTTTATCTAAAATAACTTCAGATAATAATGAAAAAGAAAACAGTGTTTGATTTAATTTATGAAAGCTCATCAAAGATGTCCAGAACATTAGGTGGGGACTTTGATATAGTTTTTGAAATTCTGCATGACCTTTCATTAAGGCTGAAACTTTCCATTTAAATAGGTTGATTTCATTTGTTTTATGCCAAAATTGTTGGAACTGAAGATTTTGCTTCTAGTTTTGGAAGAACTTTATAGCTGAGAAGTGTTCATCAGTTTTGCTGGTCAGATACCCAAATATAATTGGGAACATATCAGCCTGTTCCTTTCTCCTGTGACATGTAATGAGGGGAGTGTGAGGAGTGGGGACAGGCGGCACAGAGCAGAGGATGGAAGCAGATGAGCACATCAGAGGGGTGAGTGTTATGCCAGAGGGAGGAGGAGGGAAGAAAAAAAAAAGACAATCATCATTATTCAGTACATTTCCCATGAGTTTTAACTTATCCTTGTCCCAAGTTTCCAATAAAGTTGAACTATGGGCAAAAAAAGGTATTAATCAGTCTCCCAGAAAGTGATTTCAGTTGTTACCCATTACACGCCTCTCGCTTCCCTAGAGAGGCTCAGGCATACGAAGCGTGCGTTTGCCTCTGGATGTGAATTGTGTGGAAGAGCTGGCAGCTCATGGCAAGTGTCTAGGCCACTGAAGTTTTTTCAGTATTCATTCTAATTAAGTTAATTGTAAAGAGTTGTAGATGAGGTTACACAGAGAATACGTGGTAAAACACATTATTTCACTTTGTGGCATGAAGGCTGGGGGGATGCTCATGAGGTTTGTCTTGCTGTAGCAGAAACTTTGCTGTGATCCACCAAGAGCTGGAGATGGGCCTCAACCCAGATCGTGAAACTCATCTTCCCAGCCAAACACAGAAGGTGTGTGTTGTTCAAAGGCGGCACAGTCTGTGATGCCAAAGGCATCCCGCTGTGATAAACAGCCATGGAAGAACATTTTGAACCTTCAAATGTATCCCAATCCTTTAAGGATTTCTCACCTTTACAAGGAAATTTCTGAGATCCTTTCAGAAGGTAGTGAGGCCAGTACTATTCAATACCCTCTCCAGGAATGGAAAAGAAATTTTGCTTTTGGAGATATGTAAAGTCAATGATACTTTCCAGAAAAATATTCTGGGGTTTGTTCATTGTCATTGGGTAATAAAATAGCTTAATTGTATGAGCCCAGCTTCTTGAGAAAAGGTTAATGTTTGGTAAGGTTTTGCAGGTTGGACAGAGGAAGGCTTGTACTGCCACTTAAGTTCTAGCTTTTCTGACAGATGTTGTCATCTTTAATAGTAAATGGACTCATTCACAGCAAAGCTGCAGAGATTAGCTGATGTGGTCTTAGGCTATGTAATGTCGATGGATTTCAGTATTAGGTTGGTAGGGATTCGGATGGCTGATCTGGGTGGTTCTGAGGCATTTTCTGGGGAGCGCTTTATGATCTCGAGAATCTGGGTGAGCAGCTTTACCCTGGCAAGCTGTCTCCCTTCCCTTGCCCTACTGTGCTTATGCTCATTCCTTTAGTTTTCTTCCTTCCATCTTTGTGTTGCTTCAGGTTATAAAGGTTTCTGTAAGGTTTCAGACCTGGTGCTGGTCAATTTTCCTTCTTTCTATGTTTGGTGGTTCCTGTTTTGGATTGGGTCTTTTTTTTATGTTTTAATAAACATGACTTTTTGATTAATTGCATTTGGGCAGAAACTGTTTTCATAATGAAAGTATAAACTGAGAAGCAGAAGATGGATGTTTGCACCATTTGGGGGAATGTGAAGGGACCTTTAAAGCGAATGTATCACAGAATCACAGAATAATAAGGTTGGAAAAGACCTTTAAGATCATCAAGTCCAATTCACATCCTAAACTAAACCATATCCCTAAGTACCTCATCTACCCTTTTTTTGAACACATCCAGGGAAGGTGACTCGACCACCTCCCTGTGCAGCCTGTTCCAGGCCCTGACAACTCTTTCAGTAAAAAAGTTTTTCCTAACATCCAAACTAAACCTGCCCTGGCACAGCTTCATGCCATTCCCCCTTGTCCTATCACCTGTCACCTGGCTGAAGAGACCATCACCTACCTCTCTATAACCTCTCTTCAGGTAATTGTAGGTGGTGATAAGGTCTCCCCTCAGCCTCCTCTTCTCTAGGCTAAACAGCCCCAGCTCCCTCAGCTGCTCCTCATAGGATTTGCCCTCCAGCCCCTTCCCCAGCCTGGTTGCTCTTCTCTGGACTCGCTCCAGGACCTCCATGTCCTTCTTGTGGTGAGGAGCCAAGAACTGGACACAGTACTCGAGGTGTGGCCTCACCAATGCCGAGTACAGGGGCACAATCACCTCCCTAGACCTACTGGCCACACTGTTTTTGATACAAGCCAGGATGCCATTGGCCTTCTTGGCCGCCTGAGCACACTGCTGACTCATATTCAGCCTGCAGTCAGCCAACACCCCCAGGTCCTTCTCTGCCTGACAGCTGTCTAGCCAGTCTCCCCCAAGCCTGTAGCGCTGCATGGGGTTATTATGTCCCATGTGCAGCACTCTACACTTGGCCTTGTTAAACTTCATCCCATTGGACTCAGCCCATTGGTCCAGTCTGTTCAGATCCCTCTGAAGAGCCTCCCTACCCTCAGGCAGATCAACACTTCCTCCTAGTTTAGTGTCATCTGCAAACTTAGTGAGGGAGCATTCAATCCCTTCGTCGAGATCATTGATAAAGATGTTGAACAAGACTGGGCCCAGGACTGAGCCCTGGGGGACGCCACTCGTGACCGGCCTCCAGCTGGATTTTGTTCCATTCATCACCACCCTTTGGGCTCGGCCATCCAACCAGTTTTTAACCCAGCTGAGGGTCCACCTGTCCAGGCCAGTGGCAGCCAGTTTCTCAGTCAGAATGCTGTGAGAAACAGTGTCAAAGGCTTTACCAAAGTCCAGGTAGATCACATCCACAGCCTTCCCCTCATCCATTTAGCGGGTCACCTTGTCATAGAAGGTGATCAGGTTAGTTTGACAGGATCTACCTTTTGTAAACCCATGTTGACTAGGCCTCATCCCCTGGCCATCGTGCATGTGCTGCATGACAGCTCCCAAGATGACCCTCTCCATGATCTTCCCTGGGACTGAGGTCAGACTGACAGGCCTGTAGTTCCCTGGATCCTCCTTCCAACCCTTCTTGTATATGGGTGTAACATCTGCCAGCCTCCAGTCGAGTGCAACTTCCCCAGTCTGCCAGGATTGCTGAGAGATGATGGAAAGGGCTTTGGCAAGCACATCTGACAGCTCCCTCAGTATCCTTGGGTGAATCCCCTCTGGCCCCATTGACTTGTGGGTATCTAACTGGCCAAGTAGGTCGCTAATCATTTCCTCCTGAACCATGGGAACTTTGTTATTCTTCCCCTCCCTGCCAGCCAGTTCCGGAGGATGAGTACTCACGGAATATCCTTCATTACTGTTAAAGACTGAGGCAAAGAAGGAATTAAGGACCTCAGCCTTGTCCTCATCCCTTGTCACTAATGTGCCATCAGCATCCAAGAAGGGCTGGAGATTCTCCTTGACCCTCCTTTTACTATTAATATACCTATAGAAGGACTTTTTATTATCTTTTACAGAACTGGCCAGCCTGAGTTCCAGATCAGCTTTAGCCCTTCTGACTTTCTCCCTACATGATCTCACTAATTTCCTATAATCATCCCTAGACACCTGCCCCTTCTTCCAAAGCTCATATTTTTCCTTCTTTTCCCGTATATCAGCCTGAATCTCTCTACTCAGCCAGGCTGGCTTCCTAGCTCGCCGACCCCTCTTCTGTCCGACTGGGACAGCCTGTTCTTGTGCCGCCAAGATTACCTTCTTGAGGAGCAACCAACCCTCTTGGGCTCCTTTGCCCTCAAGGGCTGCCTCCCATGGAATCATATCAAGCAGCTTTCTGAACAGTCCAAAGTCAGCCCTACGGAAGTCTAAGGTGCTAGTTCTGCTGTCTCCCTTCCTTACTTCTCCCAGTACTAAGTACTAATGAGTACTAATGAGTACTAATGTAACTCATTTCTATGCTATAGTAACTTTTAAATGTTAGTTTTCCAAATATTTCACATAACTATCCATCAGGCAACCCCCCCATATCTAATCATTATATGTTCGCCCAGGTACCAAGTTGAGAGCTTTTATCTTTTTAAGAAAGTACTGTGAAATCAAATCTTCGCAGGCGACACCATTTTACAGTGTTTGATCTTTACAAAACTCATCTTTGTTGTTTGTTTAAACTATTATTAAACATAGACTATATGCTATGCATGAATGGTCTGTTCTTTTGAAAGTATTTTTTTGTAGTTGGGTGCACGTTTGAATCTGAAAATAACAACTAATATGATCTGTGACTGCAGAAGTTTGATTGACAATTGACACTCAGATGTGGCTAGATAATGAAGGCGAGTACTTTGGAGTTGCAATACAATGTTGAATATGCAAGATTCGCAATACAATAATTACAAAAGCTTTGTGAAATCAACATTTGCCTTGTAATATGAAAGGGAAAGCTAGGAAGGAATTAATAGTCTGGCTACTGTAGCAAAAGCCTGTATTTGCATGCTAAAATCTGCCTGATGTTACAGGCATGCTTTCTGAAATGACATAGGAAAAATGAAAAGTCATCACTTGGACAGGAGTAAGAGTGCTTATTGAAAAGCTACACTGTTAAAAATAGCCTATGTGGATCGACATTCCTAGCCAGGTATGTGAAAATCTCTTTCTGTGTGAAAAAGTTTCCAAATGAAAAGTTACATGGAAAAAAAAGTTTTGCCACTGAAGAGGTTGTTACACGGTCCTGAATTAACAGAAATGACTCAACTATAACACATCTGAGTTTTAAACCTGGCATTTAACAGTTGTGAAATATTTATTAGTTGTAATATTTTGTAAATGCTTTAAAGGTATTAACTATAGCTTTTATTTTTTTTCCCACATAGTTGGCTAAATGCATGCCTGGTATAGATCCATTGGCTGGGCTGAGTCATAGCTGTTTGCAGCCTGATCCTACACGGCTTCTGACTGGAGTTACACTGGAACGAGCTTAGACCGCTGCCATGAGGTGTCAGCGTCTCCAGCAGTGTATGTGCAACGTGTAATGTTTTCAGAAGCACCAGTCTGACCGAGAGCATGAAACAAACCTGGGGAACTTGTATATCTATGTTATTTAAGTTTTTTAGATCTTATCTATAAGTTTAAACCTATTTTATGATGCTCCTTGTATGGGGAGCTGCTGACAACAAGGCTGGGGTTGTTCTTTGAGAGCCGTGGGAACACCACCTTTCCCTGCAGATAGCAGATCATGTCTGTGCTGTACGCTCAGGGGCTCCTTTCTGTGGGGATGATCTGACGTTAAGGACAGGTGGTTGGAGAAACAAATAATCTTACGTTCTTTTTGGTCTTTATCAGGTAGTCCCACTTGGTCTAAATCAGGCTTTAAGGCTATTGTTTGCTCTAATGCAATTACATGTGTTTTTTACTCAGACTCCAGTGAACCAGACTTTGGCAGCAAGACCAGATAAGCCTTCTATACGTTTTTAAAAGTGAAGCCGCATTGTGCTTGTCCCTGGGAAAGTGTATTCCTTGAAAATATTTAATCTGCCCTCCTTCCTCATCATTTGTGGATGAAACTAACCACGGCATACATTGACAGTTAGTCAATCTATGTCTTACCTAAGAAAGAAGATCTTCTTATATTTTATTCCTGTGCACAGTGTAATGTACTTAGAGAGGTCTTTTTCATTTACACCGTGGAAAGTAAACCAAAAATCTATGATATGCCTCTGTCTTTTTAGAATTGCAGTAGCATGAGCACAGTAATTTCAGTTCAAGACCTTTATGGATAGTAAAAAAAAAAAATTAAAATGTTGCAAAATTGGCGCAGCACCTATAATTATATCACTAGTGCTTATTTCCATCCAGGCCACTGATTTTGAGTGATAATACTGGCATATTTAATACTCACATTCCAAGACATGCTGAAATCTCTCTCAGCCTTGCCTTTTTGTGATGCTCAGTAGTACCAGCTCCTGCTGATACCACCGAAGCGTTGGCACCGCTCACTCTGTGGAGGCAAGTCCTCGAAAAGTAAAGTGCCCTTGTGATATGGAGGAGTGGCCCAAGCAACTGTATTTAAGGGGTACCCTTGCCGTTACCATGGGCTTCACAAACCAGTGTGCTACTGCCTTGGCATGAGGGGTGGAGGAGCTCTGCACTTGCTGTTCCAGTAAGGATCCCTTCAGAGTCTGTGGGATGGATGGCCTCTGCCAAGCTTTGCGGATGCTCTCGCGACACGGCACCGAGCAGGCAGAGCTCGGATGCTTCATGCGGAACAGTCACAACAGGCTTCTCAGCCTTGTGTGGCTGCTTAGCGGTGCAAAGGGTGCCAGGAGCACAGTGAATCAAGGAAGTGCCTCACACGGAGGAGTGATGCACCTGAGAGCCCCAGTAGAGCTGAGACCCTTTGAATTCTGGAATGCAGTTGGAGCATGCAAATCGTTGTTTCATGGTGTTGGAACATACAAATCGTTGTTTCATGGTGTATTTGCAAAAGCCTGTTACTAGCACAACAGGAAAAAAAAGCCAGAAGATAGTTTTCTGCTTCCTTTCTATTTATCTCATAGTTTTTACCTAACTCAGTAAAGACCAAGCAATGAATTGAAGCCTGGGCAGTGAGGTATTCTGCATAAAAATGAAACATGACGGGAATTTTACATAAAAGTTCACTGTGCAAAAATGTACAGGTATGACAGGATGCAAGCTGCAGTAGTATCAGAAACCAAAAGAGTTTAAGATCCCCCATCCCTTGTGCAGTAAACGTTAAAATGAAGCTTACTTCCCAAGGAACCAGAGGTTCTCTGAGATGCACTACTGGAAGAGAGGATTGTGAGCATACATACACCCCCCTCCAAAGTGTGAGTGCACATGTGGGCAATTACTTGGGCTATGTTTCAGCCTTAGGAGTTTCCTAGTGATAATGCTTGCAGGGACTTCCATCTCTGCAAGCTCTTTGTTTGAATAAGTCTTGCATTTGCAACTTGTCTAGAAGGTCTTGGAGGCCCAGGAAAAAGAATGAGTGAATGATGCTGCCAAGACCTGCATTGTGTCTTGTTCCCTTTGTAATTACATAGTGCTTAGGAAAGGTGAGGGTGAAAACCTATGCTGTTGATCAGCATGGGATCATTTCCTTGGAACAGAGATGCTGTGCTTCTGCGAGTAAGCTGATGGTGCTTTCTCTTGCTGCCTCACAGCCAGTCCTGAGACAGTAGAATGAGCCTCTGTCTCTGAGTTGAGAGAACTTTGTGAAGGGATCTTTCTGCCATGAAAACAAACACCTTAATTCTGTCTCAACAGAATTTCAAAGGCTTTTTTGAGATTCAATGAGAGTAGTTCTAGAGGAAAAAGAATTGGTCTTCTGACAGAAAGCAAAAATTAACTAAGATAATTAAGGGGAAGAAATTAAAGTGAGCTCAGCATTATCCCATAATGGCCAGTGTAAAAAAAGGGTCAGGAGAATGGGGTTGCTGTCTCAGGGCAGAAAACCCCCACTGAATTTTTGAGAGCACTTGTAAGTGTAGGGCAGGGTATATCTCTTTCAGTTAGTGGCTGCAAGTCTGAAGTTGCTGGCAGAAAACCACAGCTGTCCTGTTACTATGTCATTTTTAACTGTTGTAAGACAATTCAGAAATAAAGGAAGAGGGCATTCTCTGGGTGACAATTACGTCCACTTACATTTCTTGGTCCATTTCAGTATGTCCAATGGAGTCTTTCTCATTCATAAAGTGCATTCTCACCAGAAAAGGACACATACATTTGACTTCCTAACTTGGGATGCTGAGTGTTGAGATTCAGATGGTGATTGGCATTTATTAATACAGTCCTGCCTTTCTTTTTAAGATCTGGCCATGGGTTGCAGTTTGGAGGGAGGACAGATATAGGTCATATAATAAAGGGGGGAATATTTCTCCTCTGGGGCTGTAGATAAACTGGCACATGATCTTAATTTCTGAGGAGGAAAAAGGGACCCTGGTTAGCCTTTACAGTCTGGTAAGATTGAGATATTTTTTAGAAAACAACCAACCAAAAAACCCAAGCAAAACAAACGTACCAAAAAACCTCCACAACCAACTGACCCAGCCACTCACCCCCAAAAAACCCCATCACCCAGGTATCCCATTAGTGGAACAACTTGGTGCTTCTGTGGGTAGAAACTGCTGTTAGTTCAACCTCACTTCTCCATTCCCAAAGTCTGATTGTTTTTTGACACAGAGGAGGAGCACTGTATCATAATTTTTTTATTATCATTTAGCACCTTCTTGTGACCAGAATGGAGTGTCCTTGGATAAAGACCTGGCACAGGTTGCTGAGATGTCAGCATGGAAGGAGGTGCTTCTCATGTCCATGTGGCCCCAGAACCTCCCTAAACAAGCAGAAGAGTGTCTAATACTGCAGATCTAGATAGGAACTTGGATAAGAAGAGCAAATGTTGGCAGAAGCCTTGTGAGGCAGTTTAAAATTGACCATGAAATTATCTACAGGGTCATAGGGAAACTTTGGATAAGACACCGTCTGAAGCCCAGTCAAATAGCTGAGTGTGGCTGGCCTGTCAGGGATTTACCACCAAGGGATTCTTACAGAACAGAAGTAGCAACAGATTAGCATAGTATCCTCAGGGGGTTGTGACAAAGCTTTTGGAGAGGTGCTATTCTCTTCAGGAGTGAGCTCCATTATTCTCTCTGATGAATGTGAAATTTGCCAAATACATAGTCCAGCTGTCCAGGATCCTCAAAAATGCAGCCAAATAGCTATTTTAAACTAAATGCAATTAAAAACTTAGTCATAATAATAATAAAAACCTCAGAACAAAAAACAAAACCCAAAAGAAAATAATTAATTTGTTACCTATAGTGAGAAGTAGGCAATGTGGTATGTAAGTAAAAATATAAGTCATTCAGCAGCATGAAACAACACTAACTAGCAGTGGTAGGAAAAACCCCTTTGAGGTTGTGTCTGGGGTGGTGTCACAGAATAGCTTTTTACCATACGCTGCGGCAAAGTTCAATGACTCATGATTGCTGGCTGCATGTACTTTCCTAGTCTCTCTGCCCCAGCTTCTGCAGGTGAGCATTCTTAATGAACCTACTACAGTCTCCTCTAATGAACTGTATAGGTCTGGAAAACTTGAGCACTTGGGAAAATTTAGGTAAGTCTCCTGACCTCAGGAAGATACGGAAATCTGGACACGAGCTCCATCTTCCACTTGGTGACAGGCTGCAATCTCTTTGCATTTAGCTATGAGTTTGCAGTAGAAATATTACTTTTTGGAATCTGAGGAAAAAGAATTGTCAAGCACAAGTTATTTTTAGTGTTTTTATTTCTCCCGTGGCTTCAAGGCCCCAGTAGGTAGGTGTCCTGAAGCTCTTCCTGGATGCATTGTGCTCCTTGCTGAGGGAGAAGGGGTCACCAGAGGTAATGCTTAAAACAGTTGTTGAATTTTCTCCTGAGTAACAGTTTATGCACTTTCTATTAGGTATAACACTCTGGCCTAGTGTGCTACACATCTGCTGTTGGAGCCAACGCTGGTTTCCTAGCATAAGAAGGATATACCATTTGAGAACTATTTATAGCCTGTAAGGTGTTACAAGGCCTTCTTGACTTCTGTCCTGGTTTCCTTCAGTGCTATGCTCTGATCTGAGAATTGTGTAGGTTCCAGATATACCCTCAGCTGAATGAAACACTGGAGTTTAAGACTCAGTTCTGATTTATTACTTAGTGTACTTAGGAGTCTACAGACTTTAATATATATCAGACCAAAGTGATATAGGTAGGAGTTCATTTGATGACAGAATATTCCATAATATTTCAGACATTATTTTAAAGTTTTTTTGTATATTTTGCAGTAGGAGAGTACATATATGGGTGGCAGTTACAAGTATAGAGGCTCACCTCTCTTAGACCACATATGCAGTTTGCCATATGCAGTACTTCTGAAACATCTCAACAACCTCAGACGCTGACATCCTCAAAACTTATTTAAAGATAAATTCAAGAGTTCTATAAAACGTCTCAGCGCAGCACCACTTCTCTATTAATCCATTAAAAATGCCACAGTAACAGGTATGATTTCTCCCATATCACAAGCCTGAAGTCTGTGTTATCAAAATTCTAATTCAGATATTTGAACCAATTTGCAATACCAAGCACACAGAAATTATTGTAGTCTTTAAATAAAATAAATAAATGGACCAACCCAATCATTTTTGGTCACAAAACACCAAAAGACCTACCATCCCAAAAGTTCCTGAAATAAAAAGTCAATACATTTTATCTCCTAAACCAAAATATAAACAGACCATCTGTGTCCTTTTTCCCTTTAAAATTTATGCCATATACATAGAATATGTGACTATGGTGTACTGCAGTAATTTTAATATTTTTAAGGGTAACCTGTATGTTTCTGACTGCTTCAGTGTCATTCCAGTTTCATGCTATCAAATCACTTGGTACATTTTTTGAGAGAAGACCCTGTTCTTACTTACTGTGCAGCACAATAAAGACCCAAGAGCTGGGTGAGACTGTAGATGGTGCAGTAGTATAAATTAATAATAGGAACCGTGAAGGAGTTTTATGTGACGCTATGGGCAATTTTAAGAAATGATATTAGATGAACATTTAGCACATCATGCTTATGTAAAGCTATCTGTTCAGAAACTTTCTCCTGGCTACAGCTGCTCCATGGTACACACCTCTGATTTTACTAGTATGTGTTAAGACAGACGATTGCCATGCAACTGCTGGGATTTAGGTTAATTTAGATTATTTTACTGTAAGTTCTTGACATTTGCGGACTTTCGATTGAGCTCTCAGCTCAGTTGTCTTCCAGACAATTGCCCAGATGAGATTTTGGGGGCAGGTGTTAACTGTGGAAACCTATTTAGTATTAAACGTACCTGTCTCATTGCTACTGACTTCAGAGACGATACTTTTATATTTTTTTTCCCCAGTTATTGTTCTTCACAAAAGACCTAATTGAAAAATATCTGTCAAACCATGTCTCTGGTTTCCCTTTGCTCCCCCCACACCCCTCCACCCACTAATTGGACACGTATTGTGTTTGTGTAGGAAGGACGGAGGCTCTGTAGCTGTATAGTTATATTGCCAAGTTTAAAAAAACCACACACAAACCACATTAAAATGGATAAAGGGATTTCCTAGCGGTATAAATACCTGCACACGACCTCCCAATGCTCTGGAGCCCTCCTGCCTATGTATATGCAGGTAAAACGTGTGGAACAGAGCTTGAGCTGCCGCTATTCGCGCAGGATCCACTCCGTTCGCAAACAGGGGCGAGTGGCTCTCTTGCCTGCTGGAGGAGGGCATGACTTGCCAAGCCTTTGCTTCATCTGACACCTTTGTACCCCTGAATTCAGACTCTTCTCCTTCTCTGCCTCTGATAATGCATCACAGCGCCGCAGAGTGCCTGCCGGTATCTAACCATGCCACCAATGTTGTGTCTACAGGTACTTATTTTTTAAAGATAATCTTGCTCTCAGTAGCTCTCACTTTTAATGTCTTTTGGAGGAGACGTGTTCACCGAGTTCTGGGGTGTTTAAAGTGTTTGGTGTTGATGCTGCGTGCCACTGGGGCTACATTAAAGTAGAAACATTCTCACAAAGCACGGCAGGACAAGTGAAGCCGGAGAACCCCAAACGTTTGTGTTTAAGCTCAATCTGTAGCTTTCTGTTTGTTTGTTACAAGAGCAGGCTCAAGTAGGCAACCCGAGCACTAACTTAGACCAAGTTCAAAGGCTCTCGCTGTTGTTATGACTGTATAGTCTTCAGTGGCAAGCATCATCTCAATTACTTGAAAGTTCGTCTATTATGTAACCACAATTTACAATAACATTAGCTATTTTAAATAGAAAAGGTATTTAAAGCAGGGTGGGTCTAAATATGATTTGAGAAGGCTTTCAAGAAGGGAAAATACTGCTTTACAAAGCATATTACATATGGAATCAAGACTAAGTTTTGTGATGTTCAAAATTAATGGCACGAGTCTCATAAATATTTTAAAATTTTACGTGTTTGTGTATATAATCCAATTAATTGCATTTAAATACTAGGGCTATGTACCCATTGAACTATCTGAAAGAGAGAAAGAAAGCAAGAAAGAAATATAGAGAGAGTTTTCTTGCAGCCTTAAACCTCCAGATGTGAGATTCTGGAATTGAGGAATTGTTGATCGAAAGCTTTCAGGAACAGGAAAATAAATAGCTTTGATTTGAAATTGCATTAAGGTAAGAATTTTATTTGGAGTCTTAACAAGAAACTAGCCTCTCCTGAAATACGTTGGTAATAAAACATTTTAATAAGAAAGAGCATGTAAGTAATGAAAATGGATCATTGGCTTACCATACCAGGATCTTGCACGTTGTTAAGCAAGAGGCTCAAAATTCCCTAATATGGCTGTTGGTTAGTAGTGATAGTAGGGAATAGGAGACTTTAAATTTTGTATGAGACCAAATTTATATATCTGTATCATAGCAGTACTTTCTAGATTCATCTGATTCATAATAAAGAGTATATGGTGACAGCTAGCCAAAATCTTTTGCTGGTCTCCTTCAGATTTGGGTTTCAATGTTTTGTAGTTATTCCTGGAGGACGAATACCACTCTGGTCAATGGGAATTTGTCTGTGGGATCACATCTAGCAGGTGACCCTGTGAGAAAAGAAGCAGTGACAGAGGGATGCTCACTGTAATGAGTAAAGGTTTACAGCTTTCATACGTGAATTCAGACAATGTAATAATGCCATTCTGGTGAAAGCATCTAAGGAGAATTCGTGCACAATGTAGATGTGAAAGAATTTAGAGTTAAATGTCAAGAATTTTAAAAAATGCATGTAACATAACAAAACAGAGGTGAATGTACTTCTCTTCAAATAATATATGTGATATAGCTGATGTTCTCCCGTATCCTCAACATTTTGTTATTAAATAATATCATCCTCACTATTTAATCTTAAATCCTTATTAGCAACTTGAAAATGCTATTTTTATGCATTAAAAATTATAGTCCATGTATTATGAAATAAGGGGGTAAAAAACTACTAGTAAACAGCTCTTCTCTCAACAGAAAAATGGCATTTCTCTAAACATTTTATCATTATTGTATTATTATTTTTGCAATCTTTATTTTGTGTGCCTTTATCCTAGTATAAGCATATCTGTTTTAGTAGATTTTAAGTCTGTATAAGTGTATCTAAACAGGACGTTTTACTGTTGTGGTTACTGATGTAAAAAATCTAACCCCTGATTAATTATATTGTCTTTAACAACTGGAATATGTGATCTGAAGTGGAGTTTTACATATCTGAATGTTCACAAACATGAATTTTTAATACTATATAGTAGTTGTTAGAGGGGACAGTTTATGTGTTTCTGTGCCTGGTTATGCATGAGAAACCACCATGTCTCTCATTTTGCATACAGGAAAAAATTGTATAATTCTTCAGGCACTGAGCATGGACCTGTGAGAACACTAGAGAGAAATTAATTGTGCGTGTGTTGGTGCTGATGATGGACAGTGTTGATTTGGGCCTAGCTTTTTAGAAGAGCCCAGAGTCTATCATCCTGGTACCCTACCACCCTGCCAAAGGGCTCTGAAATGTCATTTTGGTGGCTTAAGCACTTCAGAAAATGCGACTTCTGGATGCCTCTAAGAAAATGTCCCAAACGGCTGCTTTTGGAAACCCAGGTCTTAGGCATGCATAAAATATTGCCTTCATTGATGCCTGTGTTTGCTGTGGGGTTTGCATGACAGCGAAAGCAATGGAGCAAGGTTTTATGTGAGATTAAATGATGTATGGAAGTATGGTGGGGAGAGGAACCAGACTCCTCCTGAAGAATTCACCACTTCCCTTGCTCAGCAGCATGTGCAGCCTGGGTTATGCCCATAGGTTATACTAAAAATAGTGCATTGAGCCTACAGTGTGGCAATTTCTGGTCTTGGCTCAGAGAGCGCCTCGTTCCTTATGCTGGCAGTCTCCTCTGGTGTGACCTGCCCGAGTGTTTAGGCTTCCAGCAGTGTTAATCCGATGGCTGTGGCCCAGAGCTAAACGCTTCCTGAAAGCACACGCAGGCCGTGTACAAGGGTACTGCCTGCCTCTGAGCTTCAAGGTCGTGTCTTGAATCCTTGCATGTTTTCTTACCAGTCCCATCTGTTTTGTCTTTGATCCAAACTCCTATGTGCTCCTGTACCTGCTTTGCTGTGATGACTTTGGGAACCACTTTGGCAGGCCTCCATTACTCTGTGCCTTCCTGTCATTATGGAAATCAGCCGTCTACCTATGGGGTCATGGCAGGTAAGAGACATGCCCTCACCCCGGTGAGATATTCGCATGGTGGGTTTGGGCAGTTTTCCTTTAGAGGGACTGATTCAAGACAGTGGCTTAAACAGGACAGGGCTGGGGTTAAGGTACTAAACAAGGGGGGTGGGAGTAGGGCAGGTAGGAAATCAGGTGCCAGTGCTAAGCTTTTCCAAACCCCTCTGCATCTCTCAGGAAATTTGTATCTTATTTCCCTCTATGATATTGGGATAATGCTGCTCTTTTGCTCACCTATGATAACTTCCTCTGGTAACCATCACTTTTTGAGGACCAGGAGTAATGTACCCAATGTACCAATGCGTACTACTGGTACCTGGGGTGATGGAGACCTGAAGAGATATAAAATAAAATGGTGGCATAATAGAAGGTTAGCTAAATTCAGCAGGCACATCATACAAATGATCAAGGATTTTTACACAGAAGAATTCATGCTAGTTTTCTAGAATTCTGCTCAGTTTTCCATGGCCCAGGCTGAGTAAGAAGGAAGAATAGTTTCCATGGAAATTCAGGTGGCAGCCAGTAAGATACTGCCATGAACCAACACAGCTCCCAGGAAAGAATCGTGAGTCAGAGCTAATCCAAAATCAAACTCAGCATTTTATTTCACTTAAGAATGAAGGAAATATTAGAGTAAGTCAGCATATACAATTATATTTGTGTAGGGACTTTTTATGGATGAGAGTAGACTTCTTTCATGGTGCGGAAATGCCCAAATGCTCTTCTTCCCTTATGCATGTATGTGTCTGCTGCAGACATTCCTGGCATTGTTCAGATCCTGGGAAAAGTTGGTAAGTATTAAACAGAGGTATTGCTCAGAATTTCAATTTGTTTCATTCCAAAATAAATGTGTCTTCATTTTTCTCCTCTTTTTTTTCACCCTTACTTTTTTTTAGGCATCAAGCCTGCAACCCCAGAGATGCTATCAGCAAGTCTCTCCCAGAGCCGCATCTTACAGACGTGCAGCATGCCACATCCCAACGTGGTAAATGGAGTCAGCACATTGCAAAGCAAGTCCTTCTCCTTTTTGAGTCTTTTCCTTTGTTCCTGGAGAATTTTTATTTTACTTTTGTGGTTATCCTGTACGAGGTGTATAAAATATTCCTCCAGTGCTGGTGAGAGCAAGAGGGGCATTGAAGACAGGAAAAGTAAATGGAGGAAGGGGTGGGAGGTTAACGAAGCTCTGAGTTCTGCTACAGAGCTTGTGTAATTTAGAAAACTGGGAAGGATGTCCTGAGAACCTGGGTTTTCCTGGCTCCACCAGATACTGAAGACTGTTAATGTTTCTCCAATGATGTTTTTTTCCCTCCATGAAGTCAGAGACTCTTTAGCTCTATGTACAATATCTAACAAAAAACAGCCTTTGTTCTTAACTGAATCTCCTTGTTATGCCTGATCTTTGTGAACAAAATGTTGCATGAAATAGTTTTGTTTTGGGCTTGAGAAATTCCTTTTTTAAGCCAGAATGGTTATTTTGAATGTTTTGGGTTTGGGGTTTGGTTTTTTTTTTTTTTGGTGTGTTTTCCCTTTTATTTTTGATTTGAGTTCTTTCTGTGCACTTTTTCCTTAAATTTTATGCCAAAGCTAAACCAGGGTAGTTTCTTGTCTAGACATCAAATGGTATATACATGGAAATATTTTTGTACCAGAAAATAGAGAGTGGCAGGACATAGATTCCTCAATCTCATTGTGCCACTTAATTCCAGCTGGGCTCCTGAATTGCTGTTTGTTTAAGTCTGGACCATTTATGGTCTTATTTAAGTGCATCAGAGTTTGCTATGAAAAAGATGGCTGCGGCCTGTGACGGTGTCTGCCCGTTTTCAGGTACGAGGACAAGAGAGAGACCATATCTCCTAGGAGATACTCGCTCTTGGGTACTTCTGCATGTGTTGATTCGTCTGGAGTATTTATTATTTATGAGATGATGAAGACAAGTTTTATTGTATAACAGTAGAGAATGATTGTACTGAGGGTTGTTGGTTTTTTTGTCTTGGTGTTGCTCAGGTAGCCTGACCCCTTGCCTTTACAAATTCCCGGAGCATGCCCTGAGCGCCAGCTCCTGTGCCCTGGGCCACAGCTTCACACCCATGCACCAGTCCCTCCTGGCAGATGATCCCACTGCCGCCGACTTCAAGCAGGAGTTCCGCAGAAAAAGCAAGTCTGTTGAAGAGCCCATTGACATGGACTCCCCTGAAATCAGGGAACTGGAGAAATTTGCTAATGAATTCAAGCTGCGGAGAATTAAGCTGGGTATGCACTTAGTATCAGCAAACAAAGGGCTGAAAAATTCCAGTGGAGGTCCAATTATTTCTGAATATTTTATGGTCTAGCCTCTGCAGTGGTCTACTCATAACTCTAATCCTGCCTTGCAGTGCCAAACCCTTCTCCGTTCCTAGAAGACTCGCACAGAATTAATGACCATCAGCTTTTTCCAACTTAGTATGCAGAAAATTACTTTAGCCTTTCCTGCCCTTAAATTATTTGACTTAAGTGCAGAGAAAATTATTGCTGTTCATTAAATTACATTTAGCAGCAGGTGCATTATTTTGCACAGCCCCAAATTTCCTGCAACTCAGGCCAGCACTTGCTCTCGCCTTTTATGCCCGTTATCTTCCCCACCAAGTGCTCCATCTTGCAGGATGGGGCAATGTCAGTTCAGTATACAACATGGGTGACATCCATGGCAAATCTCTCATACCAGTGGGAAGCTCCTCTTCCTGTTTTATTTTCTTGTGCCAAGGTAGAGCAGCAACCAGTATCTCTGTTGCTATCTAATAACTGCTGGGACTGATGCAAGGTGGATGGTACTAGAGAGTCTCTGGCAAGCTGTTCTGCCTTCACTGGGCAAATCTTAGCTGAGGGCAAAGGTGGACTGAGCCCCCTCTTTCTCATCGGTAGGGATTTTCTTCTTTCTATAGGAGAATTGAGGTATATTGCAAAGGAAAATCCTATCTCCATCTTGTTTGAGCTGTACTGGAAGAAAACCCAGACAAAACATCTGTTGCTGTAGATTAACCCTGCTCACGAATGTTGGGTACTCTGAATGAAGAGTTGCAATTTTTGCATTGTTATTAACATAGTTTGTATTATTACAAAATAGGGCATCCTACAGAAATCCACCTTTATAAATGTTAAAAAAAACCCAACAAGGTTGTTACAGATATCTGTGTTTTATCTCAGCAGCTAAAAGACTAGTTTGTTCCATCTGCAGTATAAAATTAGGACTGAGACAAAAATGTAGGGATTAAAATTATATTTGCCTCTTGGTCAGTTTTGCTGTGTATCGTGTATTTAATGTCAGCTACAGCCACGGAAAGGCGTTCTAAGCCCCAAGCTATTAATCACTGTAATTACCACACCTTCAACCTGAATTTGTGAGGTGACAGAACTTCCTCTGCCAGAGCTTGTTAGACCAGGCTTAATGCCCTGATGGGAGAAATGCAATTTGCATAGGAAAACTAACCTGAGGTTGAGCAGTATGAGGGAAGACAGGGTTAATGCGGGCTGTGGGTCTGTGACTGAGACAGACAGAGTTAGTGCGATCAAAATGGAGGTAAAACGCTGCCCCCGTGAGACGCTCAGTGTCCAGAGAGCGTGCCTGTTCTGGCACAGAGGCAGAGAGGGAGGGTGATGAGCCAGACCCCTAAACATGGCAGTTATGCATTCAGAGCTGCTGCTACAAGGTTGGTGTCTGCACGGAAACCGCTGCGTTTCTGTGATTGCTTCCACTTAGTTGTCATAACAAATAAAAGGAGACCACAGGTGCCACCCAGGGATCAGCTTATTGTCCATAGAAAGGAAGAGACGGGGTCTGGGTCCCTCTCAGGTCCCTAATCTCGGAGGGTAAAACTCCACTAAATCAGTGTAAAACTCTCCTGGAACCAACAGGAGACTGAACACACCTCTGAGATGAGCTCGGAGTCAGCCACAGAGACCTCTGCAGAAAGCCCATCCTGAAGACACTGCAGGCACACGCTCTTCGTGAGAGTCAGCACAGAAAGGTTAAGCATCTCAAGGAATGTAACCCTTTCCAAAGTTGCTCTTTTCTCATTGTTTTTGATAGGTTACACACAAACCAACGTTGGAGAAGCACTGGCTGCTGTGCACGGCTCTGAATTTAGCCAAACTACTATTTGCCGGTTTGAAAACTTGCAGCTGAGTTTCAAGAATGCATGTAAACTGAAATCGATACTGTCAAAGTGGCTGGAGGAAGCAGAGCAAGTAGGAGGTAGAGAATTGAAATCCTCTAAATATTGACTTGCATTTAAACTGGAATCCTATATATATGTTGAAGGACTAATATGCTTCTTCCACAGATTAAAAAATAAGATTTTACCAGGTTTAAATACTGAGGCATGCCTATATTAAATTTTGGCACTCTCTTTTTTCGGTAAGCAAGGAGGGGCAAACTGAAATGCTTGCAGGGTGCAGAATAGCAGAAACAGCCTTTGGCCTGCTGGAAGTAGTTTCTTTCAGTCCCATCTCAGCAAACCGGCTCCACTCCTGCAGCATAGTTAGAGCTGTTACTAGGATCTGCAGGACAGATCCCCCATGTAGCATCATATGGGGATTCTTCACTAGCAAAGGACTCTTCCTTTCCAGCCTCTGGCATATGAGATGTGTCCGTGGGGGAAAAGATTTGAATTCAGCTGAGGCAGCGGTCTTTAAAGCCTGAAGAAGAATAGCATGGCAGAGGGGTTTTTGATGCGACCTCTTTGCTGCCAGGGAATTCCCTTCCTCTTGCCCAGTTGATCTGCAGTCACAGAAGAGGCATGGGGCTTGACGGGCAGAGCGTGCCTTAGAAGAGGTTGGTTGACTCAACGGAAACGGGTTGTTTTAAAATAACAGCCTTTTTGGCTGGGTGAATAGCGATGTGGGAAGCAGCATGCCCAGAGGCGGCAGTGAAAGCCAGGACTGCCACTGTGTGCTACTCGCCCAGCGTGGGAAGAAAGAGACTCTTATCTTCATGCTACTTTTTGGACTTGCCATTGTATTCAGTGGTAGGAAGCATCGTTAAACAGCTGCCTCTGCCACATGCTTCAGTTTCCTTTGAACCAAACGCAGAAAGCTTCCTTCCCTTGCAACTGCATTAGAAACCAGAGACTCTCCTAATGTGACAGGCACATTTCAAGAATCACTTGTACAGGGTTTGGGGTAGGTAGCAGCTGCTGACTGCGTGAGCAGCATCACAGGCTTGAGCCACAGGGTAGGATCGTATGTGCAGGCAGTGGCCTCTGAGGAGCGAGGGGGTAATTGTCTGTCAGGAAGTGGGGTGGAAAAGGCAGATGAATAAATGGTGTTGGAAGCCAAGGCTGTCTTTCTGAACAAAGAGGGTGAGCCAAGGGGTATGTAAATGGACTCCATCTCCCCAGACTGTACCCCACAGGGTGGGAGGAAGGAGGTCTGTAAAAGGAAGAGGCTGACACACAGCTCCACAGGTATGTAGGCGCAGATCTGGTGCCGTTTGCAGCTTTACTAGTGGCATACTGTTTTTGCTTATAACCATTTACAGATGGAGGTTAAGCAACGACTAACCATCTTAAAGAAAAAAAGTGTTCCTGTGTGTGGGGCTGCTCCTGCTCAGCAGCATTATCTGATAGCTTACTTCCATCTTCAAAGACAGGGACTTATTTTTCTGGAGACAGTTGTGCTTGTTTTCCATCCCCTGTAACTGCTGGGTTGTTTTTGTTCTGTTTTTAATGCAGCTTTATACAATGAAAAAGTCGGAGTGAATGAGCGGAAGAGGAAGCGCAGAACCACCATAAGGTAATAAATATTTAAGGCATTACATGTTACCCCTATGGCTATGATGCTGCTTTTTCTTGGGCTTGAAATCAAAGTATAATTTTTTATTAATGAATCAATCTCTATGGCTGGTGTTTCAAAATGTTTCACTGTTCTCAAACATTCCAGTGAAAAACAACAGTATAGCCCTCCAAAACCCCTATTTGCTCCAAATATACTACATTTCCCAATTAAAGCCTTTTATTTTCAACATATGGTAAGTATGATAGAATCACAGAATGGCTTGAGTTAGAAGGAACCTCAAAGATCACCTAGTTCCAACCCCACTGCCATGGGCAGGGACACTCTCCTCTAGACCAGGCTGCCCAAAACCCCATCCAACCTGGCCTTGAACACTGCCAGGGAGGGGGCAGCCTGTGCCAGGGCTTCACCACCCTCACAGGGAAGAATTTCTTCCTAATATCTGATTTAAATCCACCCTCCTTGAGTTTAAGGTCACTGACCCTTGTCCTATCACTACATGACCTTGTAGTTTCTCCTCTCAGCTCCTCTCCAAGCCAGTAAGGACTTGAGTGGAAGTGCCAAGACCTTGCCCCGTTTATGCACTATGGGCTGCATGAGCACTGTGGGTTAAGACCACCTCTGTCCTAGGTGTTTTCCCCTGGCCAGAAGAGCCCACTGAAGACTGTCCATCTAAACATTGTGGGGTTTGCCATTGTTTTTTAATAGCTGTTGGGGAATCAGTCCTCATATTAAGCATTTTTTAATTATTCCTGTTTCTTTTACATCGAACTCCATTGTACTGGGAATATCAAATATGGCAGGTTGACAAGGGCACAGATAATTGAATGGAAGTTCAGGACTAAATCCCATATAGTAGGAAAATACTGTTACTCTTAATTCATATAGGACCTTAGTCTGAAGACCTCAAACTAACCAGAGAGATGGGCTTTAACTGAACTGCCACATTACTCTGAGCAATTCTTAATGCATCTTTGAAAGTAAACTAGATGTAAAACAAAAGTCCCCCTAACTAAATTAGGTTAGTCATACCATGAGCAAAACCTGTTTAATTTGAGTTCATGGAAGCTCTTTTCTTTTGTACATTGATCAGAAAGCCTAAGAAACTGTTGGGCCAAAGCTAGGGGTGTTTCTATACTTCTGTGCACGCACAGCTGCTAATGGGGTAGTTTTGGTGACATTACTGAATATGGTGAAATAGGTGCAAGAACCACAACGTATTACAGATGAAGCAGTGAAATAACCAGAACCCCAGCAGACACGTTGTGTATAGCACAAATTCCTGCACCTCATTCCCAGAATAATGCATGAACTGCCCTCTTGTGTCCAAAGACATTACAGCTGCGGCCGAAGCCAGACTTAAATGAACACAAGCACGCTGCAAACACGCCTTGTTTCCTCAGAACAGGAAGCAAATTCTATTCTGGCAGTAAGAAAACCTGGTGGCCTCAAATCTGTCTGTTGAACCACTCAACGCTGGTCACTGCTGACTATGAGGAACGGAGTAAAACACACTTTTGGAAAATGTGATGGTTGCTAAAACACTTTGCCATAATCTCTGTTACTTCTAGAAATTCTCCAGTATCTGCTATAATAAAACAACATCGATACAGCAAACATTTCCCAAATTGTAAGTGATGGGGCTCTTCCCCTTTATAAACCCAAATGATCTGACTAGGTTAACCCCAGGAGCATGTGTTTGCTGAACCCCTAAGACACTGCTGTAATTAGGGCAGGATGGGTGGCCAGGGTTGTTCCGGTTCCTGTGATCCCATTTGTGCTTAGCTAGTAGCTCTATTTCCTAGACAACATCAAGAAGCACGAATATTTTGTGATTTTTTGTGATTACTGCTGGAGCTGCACCAAACTTGATGCTGGTTTTGCAATTAAATTGCTCTGTGCTGAAATTTTGCATCTCAGCAAAGAAGTACAGGGTATTTTCAGCTCTGTGGGTTTCCTTCATATAGAAAAAGAGAAAATAAACCAAGTCACTGTCTTCAGTGCTCTTACTTGACCCTCCTTCTGAACTAGCAGTGAAAGCCTGAATGTGCCAGAAAAGTTTTTAAAGGTGACATTTTATCCCTCTCTCCAGTATTGCTGCTAAGGAAGCCCTAGAGAGGCATTTTGGAGAACAAAGTAAGCCTTCTTCTCAGGAGATTATGAGGATGGCAGAGGGGCTCAATCTCGAGAAAGAAGTTGTGAGAGTTTGGTTTTGCAACAGAAGACAAAGGGAAAAAAGAGTGAAGACGAGTTTACACCAGAACGCTTTTAGCTCTATTATCAAGGAGCATCATGAATGCCGGTAAAGCTTTTCCATGTATAGATTTCTGGTTTGTGGATTCCAATTCCATGTGGATTTCTGGTTTGCTTTTTGTAAATACTGTAAATACTACATTGTTTTAAAACAAAAATCTGTACCCTCCCCCCCCAGTTCCCTTACAAGCTAGCCAGCTTCAGGTGCAGTGCTGTGGAAGACCTGATTTTAACTTAAAGGTTTGGTAACAAATTAAATGCTACTGCATATATTTAAAGAGTTGAAGGACTGCACTTAGCTGCAAGGAACTTAGGTTGTTCAACTAGAAATGCTTCCCAAGTCGCACAAGTACTTGTCATTTCCTGGTGCTGTGCCTTTCTTGTGTCTGCGATACATTTAGTGATTAACTAAGAACCCCATGTAGCTACTACCCTAAGCGTCAGGTAACAAAACCTCTGCCTTGTATGGGAAGAAAGGTTACAAAGCTCCATACCATCAGCTATAGTATCCACAGTGTTTTGCCTGTGCTTCACCCCCCACCACCATTCCCCCACCCTATGTAGCAAGTTGTGCCAACCTGTGTGAGATTATCAGCTATGAGGCATGTGGCAGGGTCCCACCTCCAGCCTCCAGAACACTGAGCATCTGCAAGACAGGAGAACTTCAGAGGAGGTGAATCAGTGATCTTAAACAAGCAGTGGCGAGACTGCTGAAAGTCTAGTTGTGGCCGAGGAGGGGGTACGCTCCTGGGATCCTGTGGAACCGCCACTAGATCTGAGAGCCAGGCTAGCTGAAGACCTTCCTCTCCAAAGGACATCTCACACTTGGCCACCTGCTTACAACAGCCATAAGCCTCTGAGTGAGTAATTTCTGGTAAATTCTTTGCATAAATTCAGGACAAAGCCATTAGAAATATGCCATAATTGCTGTCATTATTTACAGTAGAGTCAGCTTACCAGTAGAGTGGTGGCAATACTGTTCTGACTGTATGCTCTGCCTCAGTGTACCATTTGAGTGCCTTAAATTAGTGCCAAGTAGAAGTGACTTTTTTTATGCTTATCAGAGGTAATTTTTGCTGATTTTAGTATATGCCTTAAAGCTTGGTTTGGATAGGCTTAGCTATAAAAGCTGGGATGCAATTTACTTTACCTTAAGACTTTGTGACCTGAGGGGAAAAAGACTAGAGAATTATCAGTGGGTTTATTGCTTCAAGTTTTCTCTCTGCATTGTATTTTATTTTTCCTGATTGAATCCATGTGTGGACACACACCAGAGATGGTGTGTTGAACTAAAAAGAAGACCCTTGTGCTCTGAAATCAGTATGCACACAAAGCATTTACTGCGCTATATGTTCCCGCTCTCTTACGCTACACTAATTGAAAGTAATCCCTTATTTATCATTTTCTAGCCTAGAGAGATAATTGGGGAGGGGAATCCAGTGCCAGAGCTTCACCTATCAGAAAGCCAGGCACTGAGAAACTGAATTAATGACTGTAGTACTCACCAGGGATAGATTAACCAGCCGTCTCATCAGCCCTGCTCATTTTTATTAAAATAGCCCATTACCATGTATGTGTTTTTCCCTGTTTTCCCACAACTGAAATTGAGTGCCCACAAGTAGTAATGGCCAGATACGGTTTATTTTTCCATAAAACAGACCTGATGATTTAGAAAATGCCTAGATAATAGGCCCACAGAAAGCAAAAGGAGTTTAATGTTCAAGACCACTTAGAAGCTGTGTGTACAAGTTAAGTGCTCCCTCTCTAGTGTACATTAAATTATCCCTGATACCTGTCACGGTGACCATAAGCACATTCAGTTATGGAATTAGGCTCCTGGATTAAAAAAATAAATTTTTCTGGATTAATGCATTGTTTTAACCCCTTAATCAATTTTAATAACTCAAAGGGAAGAAATCATGCTATGTATTCTCTTCAGGTTGCTCTCATTACCAGCACAGCTCACCCACCACAGCAAAGACCAAGCTGTAGCCTCTGTCCAACACGTGCATTATCAGCAGATCGTGAACTTTCCAAAAGGGGGAAAGATAAATACAGCTGAGAAAATTAGCACTCAGTAAAGGTGGTGGCCTGCATTTGTGTATGTTATGTGATCTAATGTTACATATGTTGAAACTATCTGAGATATATATACACATAGAAAAATTAATTTTTATTCTAAGTTATTTTCTTAAATATAAAAGGCTTCCTAGAAGCACTGTAAGCCTGGACTGTCCCCCTCCCAATAAAGTATTCTTATACATTTGGTATTACAGGTAATGGTCTGTAATAGTGTTGGTGGTCCTTTACTTCTTAGTTGTGTATCGTGTCGATGCGCTTACTCATTTTAGTGTGCTGTAATAGTTAATTCAAGAGCTGACCTAGTGTAACCTTGTGATTTCCAGTCTCAGAGGTGGTCTCACAAGTGAAGACGAGTATCAGGAGCAGGGCAAAATAAAATGGAAGGTGACACATAATGCCACGGTCTTGCAAAAGAATAACAAGAGGCTAAGTGGAGGAAGCAGCCACCATTTAAGCACATCTAGCTGTTGCCACGTAAATGCAAACAAATTAAACCAGAATTGTTTAAAGAAAAAAAATGGATTAAATAATTTTAATGTGCTGCAGCTGCAGCCATTAGATTTGAAGAAGGTAGCAATTTTTTGGGGTTTGTTCTTTCTCTGTAGGAACAACTTATTGGTCAATTGCCATTGCTCACTCTTGATTAGGGAAACCCCCAAGATAAGACTTCTGGGGGCAGCTTTACAACCCTGCATGGAAGAGGTCAGAGGGCCTTTTGACTAACACGGGCTGCACAATTTTTGCTTTGAGGTATTTGGGGGTTGTGTTTTGTTTTTTTTTTTTTTCTTTGCTTTCTTTTCTCATGGGTAACATTAGGCAGGGTATTAAACTAGAAAATAGAGGGCAAAACCAGACATAGTAACAACATCTAAACCAGCGGTGAACCTGTCTCTGCATAGCATTCTGTCCCCCTCATCTGAAGGGCACAACAGGCCTAGAAAAGGCTCCAACCCCGGCCAAGCTGATGATCAAAGGTAGGAGTAAGCTGCCGTCTCTCTCCTGGCAGTGAGCGCGCTGGGGACCTACAGCATGCTGAGCTGTAATGCAAGGCTGGATGGGTGCAGGCTGCTTCTCCCCCTGCTGACGGTTAGAACTAGGAGTAAACACGGGAAGCGGGAGAGAAGTTTCAGGAAGAAGAGAAGTAGTGGTTCTTCGTGTGGTGGGGAGAAATATGTGGGACTTCTCTGCTAAAAGATGTTGGTACCAAAGTTGTTTTATAGATATGCATACACAGACATACATATGGATAAGTTCACTGATGAGAAAGCATTTCAAAGCTATTGTACATATAGGAACTGAAGATTAGGTTGGGAAGTATTAAGGGAGGAAGTGTCATCTATGTTTTTCTTGTCTCTTCCTTGGGCATTGCTTGGGGGCAGCTGTGGCGTAGGACTGTGCGAGACAGCCCTCAGTCTGCCCCAACAGAGGGATTCTTAGGTGTGCACACAAGTGCTTTGTTCTTCCTGGATGGAGGACTTCCGGAGTCAGCTGCTGGTAAGGTGTCAGGAAGGATAGAGGTTTAGGACTGAGAGGGTTTGGTCTTTCTTTTACCACTAAGAGTGATTTAAAAGGAATCTTAACTAGGGGATGCAATTTTCATATAGGCACTACAACATACTCACTGTAACTGAAATAAATACAAGCCTGCAAACTTTTGATTTGGCTACCGAGATTTTTATATAGATCAGAGCTGCAGGACTTAAAAGGTAACTGCTAACAAAACACACAATGGAGGGTGGCAGTAGCCCTACTTCCCAAGGCTTATTGACACTGAAAAGCAATGCCTTTATTACTGCCCAGCAAAAACCCCAGAGGAAAGAACACGTATCAGACCTAGGTGGAATCCTGACAGCCACTAAGAGGATAAAGCACATGCTTCATTCAGGAAGGACGTAAGCCTCCCTGTTCAGCTGAAATACAACAAATCAGTAATTTTGTATACCGAACTAATTTCACACCATATCTTCACATTCGGTGTCTCAGAGCAGTACCTGGGCACCCAGTGACAGGAGGAAACACCAACCTGATCAAGCCTTTACTGAATGTCGAGTTTAGTCGTGTCAAAATCCCACAGGCAACTACAACAAACACTGGGCTGCTTTATAGCTTGGGTCAAAGTAAAATTTTTTGGAGCTAATGGCGATCCAAAGGAAGCCCAGTGAGGCAGATACGTAAGCCTAACTCCACAGAGGACAAAGTCATTGTGGAATAAAAAGCCTTTTATTACATTTTTTACAAAATAACTTGTTAAAAAAAAATTCACCTCATATCAGATATATGCAATATATAAACTTACATATTCCTACCCGCTACCTCACAGATTCATAGTGTGTCCATTGCTTCCTTCAAAGAGAAAGAAGGAACCCCTGCGTTTCTATGCCAAAAACCTCATCTTCCTTTCTCTGCTGACTTCAGTCCTAAAGAGCAGACGATGTGCCAAGAGTACATACACAGAGGTTATGGTTTCCTGCTACACTTTCTTTAGCAGCAAAGTCTCTTTGTGAAGTCTGTCCCCCCCAAGTTGTCCTGGTTTCCACTCTTGGGAAGTATTTTGCTTTTCTCTTTTCAATACAAGATGATTTTGCTGATTCCATTAAATGAACAGCCCCAGTAAGTAACCACAACCGAGGAGCAAATAATCTCCAGCAGAGTAAGGGCTGAGGAAGGAAGTTCACACCATCTGGGAAGTCATAACTGGAACTGCATTCTCAGACTTTGTTGTCTATTTAAAATATCAACAGTTCATATTTAGTTACCCCAATGCATCCTGTTAAAAGCTAGAATAGTGCCGATGCAGTTCAGAGACCATAGAAAAACCTTCACAGAACCAGAACACTTTTATTATAGTGTTTAGCCCAGTAATTATCAGGTTATCATCCAAAATTGTTCTTAAAACTAAAGTTTAGATTTAGCTTATCAATGTGATCAATCACATCTTAGTAAACAATACAATTATGCACAGTTATCTTCCGATAAGAAACAGGGGAAAATATATACAAATGTTGTTTCAGGCAAATGTCCTTTTTGCAAGTGCTCAAGATGCACTGCTGAACTTCAGCACTGAGTCCCATCAAGTGTACACAGAGGTCTCTCCATAGTGTTTTGTGTAACCATCTTAATTACACATTTACTCACCTTTCAAAGACTCATTCTGAAAAAGAATAATCACAAAGGTACAAGATTTATATACATAAAGGCACAGCAATTCTGTTGAAACCAGCTATGTTACAGTACAATAGAGTTTGATCAGTGCCTTTCATGCAACAAAGTTCACTAACAAACTTAAATCCTCTTTCAGTAAAAGTAACTGCACAAAGACTGTATCCTTCCCTTTCCATAGAAAGAATAACCAGCTATTATTTAATCAACTCAACGTTACTACAGGAACTCTGAAGAAATACATGAAGCGCTTTGTCTTTCTGCCTATATTTGCTACGTTTTCAAGGCTACTTCTCATCAAAAGAAAACAGTTTCCAACTAAGCAAAGGTAAAGTTTCATTTGTGCTAAGATGACAGACTGAGAATTTTTCTATAGCAATAGTTTTATAAAAATTATATATTATATAGGTGCTGTCCAAGGAGGCATCACCACCAGCCACAGAATAGCCAGTTCTGAAGACAGCTCAGGAACTGAGATAGAAGAACACTTTGAATTTTGAGGACAGATTCAGGTCAGGTATAAATTAAATTATCATTAGAACTACATCCCTGGTTGGTCCAGTGCTCAAAGAGACTCCATGCAATGGACACACCAAGCATACTCCTCTTTGTAAATTGATTCAAAATATTCTCCTCTTCTCCTTCCCCCTGTACCAACTTCAAGTTGTCATTTCTGGAGCTTCAGATTTTTCCTAGGCATCAGTTGCATTGTAAGAGTTATTTGCACTTTTTACATCTGTCTGCAGTGGAGTAATTAGAAGGCAGACTGTAAACTGCTACCGAGCTAATCAACTCCCAGAGCTTTGAGCTGTCGTTCAATCTCTTCATCTGATATAGTAGCAGCTTTTGATGTTGATGCAGATGGTAAGCCTCTGGCTGCTGATGGAGCATTGGCCATCTAGAAGAAGAGAGAAGTTTTCTTCAGTCAAAATAATACACGTTATGACAAGCTGACTTCTAGAGTAAGATTGTAAAATAAAGACTGCTAAAGTAAACTGAAGAAGGGAGTGAAAGGGAAGAAGCTTATGAACAGAGTAAAAATAGCCATACCTTTCCGGATATTTCAATCCCTATCTCATCGAGCACTTGGTTAACAATATCTTGGCTCTCTTCTTCTTCATCGGAAGCATCAAAAATATCATCCAAGGTATCATTAACTTAGAAAAAAGAAAAAAAGAAAGAAAATCCACGCTGCATTAAGCAAAAAGGTTACTAAAATAATCTAGTACTATTTTTCTCATCTCCCAGAAGATGTTAGTAATACCACTGTGTAAGAAAGCACCTGCATGTCGGAGAGGCTTTCTTCTGCCTTGCAAAGCCTGTGAGCACAGCTAGAGCGATGACAAGGTACAGCATCATTACTTTCGTAAAACTCTTTAGTTTCACTAAAATAGTTCAGTTGCTCCACACACCCCTCCCCAAACTAGTTTTTAACATTTCTTAAAAATATCTCCCGCAGTTCCATAAAAGTCCCTTTTTCTGTTCCTCCTCCAAGTAAATGGTGAAACTTAACTACTCTGCTAACTTCCGAACCACAATGACACAGTTCTGCAGGGCTGAGGTGTTCGTGTCTTGCTCAGCGATATGGTTTTGAGTGCTTGCTACTTACTACAGCCAACATGGTGGGAGGGATTAGGACAAGAAGGAGACTGTGCCAGCAACACCAGGAAGCCTGGTATTATTTAGTTGACCATGGACAGATGCAAGGGGGAACCAGAAACTTGCCAGCCCCCAAAGAAGTCTCTGGCTTAAAAGAGACAAAGCCATCCCATACAACCACGTATGCAAAGCTGAAATTATCAATGATGATATCGAAATTATCCATGTCCAGTCCCAGAATAAAAAGTCAGGTGCAGAACTATCACCTACAAAAAGGGCATTTTTTCAATATCCCCTACCAATTATGCCAGGGAGGTTTTGAACTGGTCCCCAACCTGCTTCCACTTTTAGTATGTTCTTTCTAGAAGTACAACAGGTGTTTTGCATGAAGATGCGATGGAATGGATTATAAATTTAGTATCCAGAGCTACTAGAAAGCCTAAGGCTTGGCCTCCCTGCCTGCTCTTCAATTCTGCTGTTGATTTCATTAAGTGCAGAAATAAAATCTCATTCATCAGTATTTCTAGACTGGTTCTGCCCCACCAAGAGCACCGAGGGCTGCACCTACTTGTTCCCTGCAGTGTGGAACTTACTCATTTCTTCAGTCATTTCCATCTTCATGTTTTCCTTCTGGAAATTCTGCATAGTTTGTAGTGTCTTTTGTGGATCCATTTTCTTATTAACTGCTTGCATCGTCTATTAATATTGAAAAAACCCTTAGTGATGAGACAGTAGTGTCAACAAATACAGTAAGAACAAGTAAGACTGTTAATGAAAAACACCTTCAGTCCAAACTCCCCTTCCCTTGACTCGCTACATCCTGTGAGAACTGTAGATGCACAACAGATCAATAGCACAGTCAGCACCTAGTAAGAAACCTTGTGATCTACTCCTCTAATAGATGTGCTTTGAAATGTACCCATCTTTCTGGCGCCATGACCCTTCTCCTGGCCTTGTATTAGGAAAAATCTGCCTGATCCAAATGAAAAGAATGGGACAATATTTCCTGGCTTGCGGGCTGTATGCTTTGAAGAGGTAAATGGCTGCAGGTTTTGTATTCTTCAAGGAACATTTATTTGAATCACCACTAGAGACCAGGCACTAAATGGTAGTTGTTTTTTTATGTTATAATTTAGTGGAAAAAACTATTTTCTTTGAAAAACAAATGCTGAAGTGTGCGGGAAGCACATGTTAGCTTAAGGTGAACCTTTGTAATGGGTAGAGATCTTTCTGTGGCAGGGTAATAAACTTCATCTGTTTTACTACAAGTATCCAGCACCAGCTTTGCAGACATCGGTATTTAACACTTTCTTCCTTCCTAAGCAGCGCGTAGCTGGGTCTCTCATGGGATGGCAAAACCTAAATATAGACACGAGCAATTTGCACGTAAAGTCTAAGCATTTTTAAGAAGATAAAAGAGTTGCTTAATTAAAAGGGATGCTACCAGCTTCACGGAAGCTCTTCTGCCTTCATGTCGGAGTCTGTTTAAAGCGATAATGGTTTATGCTTCTAACGTTAGTTGAATTTCAAAGGCTGCATTCACAGCCACCTTACGTGAATCTAAAAAGCTGTTCTGGACTTACAGGGTGTTGGTTCTTCAAAATTCTTTTACGGGAGTTATAGATGGGCATTAAAAAAATCCGCACTAAAATGATACAGACTTTCTTATCTTCTGAAAATAAGGGTCAGGTGCATGATTAGGAGAAACAGGCAGCCATTAACTGGACTTTACTACGGCCAAAATTAACGCCATGCATGCTATAAAAAGCATACAGAAAATACTTCGAAAGCTTCGTGTTCATGTATTGTCTTGTTGAGGTAACTGATTCCATATATTTTCACTGACAGTTGTATGAGATAAGAATAGTTTATAAGCTTCAAAATGAACAACTAAATAACTTCCTTTAAGCTTTCTGTGTCAATAAGGCAAAATACTCACTTTAAAAGTGACCAAAAGAATTAAACACCTTTCTCTCCAATAATGTTACACAAACTAGTCCACAGAAGTACCTGCTGCATTTCATAAAACATCACTTTTCTGGATGCTTATTAGTTTATTTTTGAATAGTTTTGGGTTCTTTTGTACTGACTTCACCTTCATAATTAGTCTAGTGACACTTTGGTTTTGAGGAATTTAATCCAAGATGTCTTACAGGTAAGAACAAGTCAACCACATAATAATTAAAAAGCAAAACCAAACTGTTCATGTGCAACACTGTTGAGGGAATATTGAGCAGACTGTTTAATTTCATGGACTGTAGAGTCAGGCAAACCCTCTCCTTTGTGGGTTAGTGGTGGAGGATGGAAAGTTTGCTATAGAGCCACAACCTTGTATCACTGTACGGCTGGTATCTGCCAGGGTACTGCTGCTAAATGATACCTGACAGCAAAGCCTTAGTACTAATGACTTTCTGCACTACGTTGCATTGCATCACCATGTTTAACTGGCATGTAACTGGATTTAACCTGGACTGTGATAAAAGCAAAACTTGTCTAAAGTGATGTCATACACCTCAAGGTGAGCGATCCTCCCTGCCAAAAGCAAACCCTGTACCTGTCAGTTCAGGGAAATAGGGTAAGTTCACAACTCAGAGAGCTGAGGTTTTTCAGACTCTTATGAGATTTGTGAGAAAAATTAATGCAATACTGTTTCCTCAGAGCATGGAGAGTGAAAATGACAGGGAACTCCAGATTACATTTCCTTAGGAACTTAAGGACTGAAGCAATAACCTACTTTTTGCACGAGTCATAAAGCTACTGTGACACACTGCCTTGATTTCTAGACAAAGCGTGCCCTACTTTTTCCCAATAAAAACTGCTTGTGACAGGATATATAGGCAAGACCCTGGAACGGAATGGTTTGGGGTTTTTTTGGATGTACTAAAAAAATTCTTCCCCTGCCACAGGAGTTTATTTTTATCATGCAAACATTTGACAGGTGCCTAGCCCAAGAAAATCTCCTCAGATAGGTGCTACCTGGCTGGATCACGTAGAGAAAAATTTCCTAATACAAATCAAATTACATTTCCCTACTGTATCCTCAACATCATTTGGGGCATTAAGCGGTAAGTTTTACCCCTTCAATTACCTTACACAAAATAACACACCTTAATTTTTGAAACCACATGCTGTGCTATAATATAAAAGAAAGTCTTGTAACACCTTACTTTTGCTGTAGTTGACATCGCTCCTGCCATTTTCATCTGCGAGTTCATGACCTTTGTTTGAGTAGACATAGAAGTGACTTTAGAGCTAACAGCGTATGTTCGGTTCTTCTGCTTCCGCAGCTGGACGAGCTGTTTTGCCAGCACTTTACAGGCTTCTTTGTTACCAGTCTTGGCCATTTTCTTTATTTCTAGTTCCTGTTAAAAAAAGGTGTAAGATTAATTCTACTGAATTTTCAACCCAACAGACTATAATTAAGTCTTATTAAATTCCAAAAGTTAACCATTCTCTCGATTGATTTTTTTTAAGGCATTTAAGCTTATATAAATAGTCTTCCTTGCTTTTCTTCCAAGGCTATTTAGTAGAATAAATGCAACGCTGTTATGATTTGACCAGAAGAAAAAAACATGCCACAAATTACTAATACGGCAGCACACGGTTCCCCGAAGAGCTTCAACTTCCGCATAATGTCACGTTCACTTGTATGTGCACAGGATCTGAAAAGGGAGGAGGAACACTTACAAAAACCCAACCCAAATCAGACCCAAAAGTGAAGAAATTATGGCCAGCCAACTCCTAGTGCCATGACTTGAAGCATCCTCGATGTCTTGCATTCACAGGCCATCAAACCCCATTGCCCATGGAATAAATGGGGATCTTGGATGTTCTTTTTAACACTTTTTCAGCCTAGAGAGATTCTCATAACCCTTTTGGGGAAGAATGAGATAAATTTATATGAGCGATAATTATAGGCTGTTTGCCTGCATAATTTAGTGGGAATTAGCACTAAAAAGTGGTATAATTTGTCTACAAAATCATGTGCTTAAACCTTAAGACAAACACATCTGGCTTACAAAGACACCCCAAACCCCAATCTATCGATTCAAGGAGAAACGGCAAGCTGTTTAGCCCAGAGGTACCAGGAAAATTTTGGCACAAATAATCTTGTCAGCTGGGATTTTTTCAAAGTATGCCTTTTGATTTGTGACTTTGTAATGTAAACTTTTCAACTAATTTTACCTTTTCATCCCGTATAAGGAAGGCTTGCCACAGTACACTGGCTCTTTGTATACATCCAATTTGATTTACCATTAAGCAAAATCAGCCTTTAAAGACCAGCTGTCTACTGTGGCTCTTCAGGAGAATGTAACTGTGAGAGGAACACAGTTGCTTCACTTTGTGTGTACTAGTAGTCCAGAAACCACACTTTCAAGAAGACATGGTTCTCTGAACATGTAAACGCTGATCACCAGGACATGGAAACAGTTGTGTTTAAAGGCAAGTGTAAACTGACCCGCCGCATTAGCTTCACTATTAGGAAAGATCGTGGTTAAGTTTACTATAGAGAAGGCACTGGCACAAGCTCATCTCTGTAAATCTGTACTTTCTGAACTTTTTAATCCAAGAAGGCACAGATCAGCAAATAAGGAGCACAAAAGTGTTCAAACATTAGGGGCTTGGACTTCATGTAAAGCCTTCCTCTTTGTAAGTGGCTTTCCGAGACCGCAAGAACAAATTATATGGAGCATGCCCAGAACATTATGTCCTTTTTTCATACCTCAAGTACTGTGAAGGGTAGGAGGCATTAGCTTGCACTCTAGCAAGCACTAGCTTGCACCCTAGTTTTAACAGCAAACATTTGAAAATAGGGCAATTTTCAAAGCAACATACAAACCTACACCAACCATTGTTAAATGACTGCGGATATCAAATCCTACATATAGATTATTTAATTCTTAATTAAGAAGAATTTGGGTGGAGAGATGCAATATATTATTTGCTTTTGAGAGGTTTGGGGCAAAGTTACTGCAGTCAGTTATATTCTTCTGGTAAAAAATAATCAAAATTCATATAGTCATACAGGGTTACTGAACTGAAACAGAACTGTTTGCATACTTGAAGGTTTTTTTATGCATAGAATTAATGTAACGAGGTTTCCTCAGAGTACACCTCATAGCTAAGGAAGGAGAAAAAAACCCCGTGCCTTTCTGAAGAAAGTACCTTACAAAATATTCAGAGATTGACTGACAAGCCCTTGGTCCTTTTTCACTTGATCTGACTCTGAAAGTTAGTATTTATTTTTCATTGACTCTCTCATCCTAACAGCAAATTTTAAGTTTTTAAAGAACATTTTTCATTTCTTTCTTTTCCTTAGAGATCCATCATTTCTGAAACAATTTACTGTAGTAAGTAACCAGAACTTCAGTAGTCAGGAAAATTAAGGTTATTTCCAGAGTCATACCAAAAACGTCTTATCTGTGTAACCTATTATATCTTAGGCCTTCAAGGCTTCCAGACACAATTTGTCTGACCTCTTCTAGTTTCTTATTCACAGCTCTCGGGTATTCATGTGACCTGCTGCCATGGAACACCACCTCATCAGCTACTGAAACAGTGGCTCGATTTGCACAGCTTTTCCCACAGTCTGAGCATGTCTTCATGCATCAAACCCCACCATCTGTCACATCCATTTATCCAATTATACTGCCACACAGGTGCAGCATCCATTCACCAAATACTTGGTAGCTCACGCTCACAAAGTTTTAAATCGATCTTAATTTAGGCAGATGGTTTTAGGGAAGTTCTGCATGAATGAAAATAATAACCTTATTGGGTATTCGTGATACCCTATGGTTTTTCAAGTACTCTCTGCCACTGAAGAGTCGCGGTAACATACAATAGCACTGACATGAAGTTTTTCTACCATGAGACCACTGATTTACAAGCCTGTTAGGAAAAAACTTCTGAAGGATAGAGAATGCTAAGGATGGAAGGGAAAAATGAATGTGGTTATTCAATCTAAAGTTTCATGCTTTTCCTATATTAAAGACTGACAATCACCTTTAGATAGTATTTTTTTTAGAACATGGTTTTAATAACTGAGGAGTCAAAAAGGGGAAGACCACTTTTTTTTAGTCTTCATTTACGAGAGCACAAGTCGTACCTTCAGCATTTTGCAAGTTTTCTGTTAGATTGGGGGGGGATGTTTGTTACTAGAGAGTAAAGTAAAATTCCCTGCTCTACTTACCAGTTGTTTTTCCTGTTTTTCGAGAGCTGCTCTATCTCTGGTTATAGCCCTTTGTGTTCCTCTTAACTCTCGGTTTTGCTCCTTTATTATATCTGTAAAGAAAATATTTACAGCTGGGAAAAAGTTCTCAGTACTACATAAACATCTTGTCTGCCAAGCACTCTGCAGACATGCAGCATGTTTGAGAGAGCCCCTTTGTTCAGAATCAGTTTTACACAATTATACAATTACAATTATACAATTTTATGTATACAACATGATTGCATTTCAGCATCACAGGCCACAACCCGTAATGAAAATGGCTATTTTAGCTAGTATATTCATCATAACTGTAGCAAGAGCCTTAACTGCTCAGCGAGATTTAGGAACACACCCCTTCCTGCAAGTTCAGCTCTAACTCAGCAATATCCCACTCGCTGTGATGCCTTTTCAACCAGTCAGGCGTAACTGCAACAGATAGATCAGCTGCAGAAGCCTCATGTATGACACCTCAGAGCAGTTAGGGAGTTCCCAAGCCCATTTAAACAGTGATGCTGCTCCTAGATGCAAGTCCTGTTGCTCTCCATCCTTATTCTGGTTCAACGGAGAGTCTTCTCCCCCACAAATGTACCGTATTTGTGCAGCCCAACTTCAAGTCACACTATGAAGCAACAGCAATCAAACTTTTTCAATTAGCAGGTGCTTAAGAACATTGAGATATGGAAGTGCAGGCCTTCATAGCAAATTTAAGTTTCCTGACAAGTGGCAAACGCTGCCTGTCAGGTGAAACTTACCATCCTTCATAGGAGTTCTGTCCCCTGTACTATTTAAAAGTTATTTACTGGTCACATCCTCTTATGAAAGCAAGTATCACTTACGATATAGCCATCAGACATGCCAGTTGCAATTAACTTTGCTTAGAATTTACAGTACGTGCTTAGGTGTGATTCACCTGGGCAAAGGTAAAGAGGTCTGCATCTGACTCAGCATCCCATGACCTTCATAGAAGAAAGAAGTTAGTAATTTTAGGAAGAGATTCACCTACTCCTAACCTATGTGTCTACACAACATTAGATAAGCTTTGGGTGGGTCTTTAAAAGGAACAGACTGCCACACCAACTTTGCTTAGGGCTCTTCCCATGTAAGTGACATCACAGCAGGGCACCGATATTACACTTACAAACATGAAAATCAATATAAACAGAGTTACTAGCAGAAATAAAGGCATCAAGTACACGTTCTAGAAACCGCAGCCACCCTTTTCATTTTTAAGGCTTCCAAAAAATCGTTTTACAAACAGAGAAAAGCATTCACATACTTCATCCCCATGATCATAAATACTGTGAAACATCCACTGCTGGATTTATTTCAGCATTGATAGGTCTGAATCAGAAAAGCCCTAAACCTTCAGTAGCATTTCGAAGAGGGCATATACAGCATCCCCTCCCACCAATTGTTTTTGGCCAAATACAGCCATACTCCAAAAAAACCCTGTGAAAGAGAGACCTGTTTTTACAGTGCTGCTGCTGTTGTGAGAACTACACAAAGAGCAACATCAGGAGATGTGGCCTTTTCACTGGACAATAACGAAGAGCTGAAAGACAACACAGAATAAAACATTGCCATTCTTCACACTGGCAAAGTAGTAGGGAAAAGTCCTCTGAAAACAATGCTACAGGCAAGTAATTTTGAAGGTAGACAAACATTTATTACTTGCACAGCTGTGCTTGCAAGAAGAAAAAGCTTAATAGCTACATACAAGACTATCTTCTCTAACTACTGTAACTATAAAAAAAAAAATCCCTTAGCGTAGAAAGCTTGAGAAGTAGGAACTCAAGATTATAAGAGACAAGAATTGTATTTAAGTCAGGAGACAGTAAGTATGAGCACAGCAATCGTTTCTGTTAGTCTGAGCCGCTACATGAGGTCATAAACAAAGATAGCAATAATCTGAAAAATATGACTATCCACAGTTATGGTCTCTTTCATTTGTTTTTGCAAGCGAAGGCCAAGATAGGAACTGGTTCCTGTTTCTCTGTGATAATTGAAGCACATTCCTTGTGTTACTCCAGCAGGCAGAGGATGACAGGGTATTCCATAGAGAGGCTTTTGCCAACAGCCATTCCCGTGTGTCATGCCGTCGCCTCACATGCCAGGGTAAGGAGGAAGTACCTCCGTTCCTTAAAACAGGTTGGACAGGAGACACCCAACAAGACTTGACCTGGATCCTACAGTCCGCCTTGGTCACAGAAGCTTAGTGCCATCTCCCCCTTCCTCCCCTCTTCGCTGCTGCACCAAAAATGGGAAGAGCCAAGTGGGAACCATACGTATTCTCCCTCGGTGACATACAATTGGTTGACGCACTGCATCACTTTTGGTGTGCCGTTTTCGAACAAGGACCCACCCGACTTGAGACATGGCAACCAACATGCCAGATAGACAGCTCTGGGGCTCCTGCCAACCCCTGGCTAGGCTCTGCCCCACAGCCACAAGTGGGGCACGCCGATCTGGAGGGCTGACTGTCACCCACAGGACTGCTGTCAGGTAAGCAAGCTTTCCTTTGGCTTAACTCAGGAGAATGCTATTTCTGTGTTGCGTGTAAGCGCTGTGGCAACAGACTGACTACAAAATCATCAAGGCCGGGTCGTCTTAAGACCCGCGTTGAAAGCCGAGGGGTGCCAGCGGTGGAGGAGCGGTAGCTGCTCTTCGCGCAGCCGGGCAGCGGCTCCCGGAGCCTGCTGCCACGCTCGGCCGCCTTCTCCCCGCCGCAGAAAGCTGGCTCCCGCACACCAGCACCCCCCGCGTCCCTGTTCGTTCTCGGCTCCAGCAACTCTTCGCGGGCCTGTTTTGTTCCCTCGCTGCCAACGAGAGGCGTTCCTCCTCCCTCACCCACAGCCCAGCGCCGCCAGGGCCCGGCTCCCACCGCACCCCGGCCCGGGCGCCCCACGGGGCCCAAGGCCCCAGGAATGCTCCCCCGCCTCGCTGGCTCAGGCGGCCGGCCTGGCCCGGCCCCGGGGACTCTCCCGACCGCCTCATCTGGCCCGAGCGCGGCCCGTGAGTCACTCCGCGAAGACTGTGGCCTCCTCCGTTCCCTACGAGTTCCTGGTCCGCTGGGACACAGGGCCCGGGGCCCCTCCGCAGGCATCGCCACATCACCCCCGGGCTCCCGCTCCCCATGAGCCTAGGCCGGGGCCAGCTCCGCGCCCGGGACGGCACCAAGGCTGAGGACAACCGCCCCCAGGCTGCGAGAGGGGTGGCGGGGCCCTGCCACGGGCGCCGATAGCCTCACGCTCCACTCACCGTCCACCGTCTTCTTCTTGAAGAGCGAGGCCATGGCTACAGCCAGACCCGGAGCTGCTAGAGCCCCCCACAGATACCTCTACGAGCTCCTGCCTCCTCCTCAGGTGACCAGGAAGCGGCCGGGCCGCACAGACCCGCCGAGCTCCGCCTCCCTGTCGGCGAGGGGCGGAACGGGGCTGGGATCGGGCCGGGCCACAGCGCTGCCCCCGCCTACCCCGCTAGCCCTGCGGGGCCGGGACAGCGCTGCTGCTCAGGAGCACTTCTCTCCTCGGGCAGTAGTACCAGCTTCTTGCTGGTTTCTCTCCGCGCACGGGGCTTCGTCACGCCGAGATGTGGGAAAGGCGCGCTGGGACCGTCCCGGCCGCGGAGGGGACGGTGCAGTGTGGGGCGAGCCTGGCAGCCGGCCCAGGGGAGGGAGGGAGAGAGGGAGGGAAGGAGTGGGGCCCGCCCGGTGGCGGTGGTGGAAGAAGACTGGCGTAGTTCTTCTTGTATGTTTAATTATTAAAAATGAACCGCGTTCGGCAGTGCGGTGCCGTTCGGGCGCAGCTCCCGCCCCTCGTCTCCCCGCGCAGCTTGGCCCGCGGGCAGCTGTAGGGATCCGGGCTGGCTGCGGTGGCGCAAGGGATCACGCGTGGGGTCGGCTCCTGCCTGAGGGACAGGCAGCACGCGCGTCCGCCTCAGAGCGGGGCGGGTCGAGCGCAGCGCTCCAGGGGGTACACCGCGGGGAGGGGAAGGAAGGGAGAGGGTTCGTTAAGGAGCTGCCCCCGCTTTGAGCCGTCTCCCTGAGGCGTGGCGGTGCCGAGGGGACCGAAAACACGGTCTCAGATAAACCTTTGTCCGAGGATTGCAGCTGCCGTGGTTCGCAAGATGTAAGGGTATGGCAGTAGGAGTCATCGTCGCCTTGGGTTCAGCTCCTAATTACAATCCTCAATTTTTAATAAGGTAGTTATAATGTAGCTGTGGTTTCATCACCGGCAATTACCCACGTACAGATCGTGACCTTCGAAAATAAAAAAAGGAGCTATGGGAGTAAATACAGAGCTATTGGTTTGAGTTCTAGCTAGATATACCTTCGCTCCCTTTCAAGTGTCGGGGGTTTATGGTAATTTGCAAGGAAAAAACCCAAGTGCATTTTGACAGCTAGATGTAAATTTAACCTGAGGAAGAACTGTAAGTTTATGGTGGCAGTACCCTAATAAACCACACTTTTATAACCTTGCATGGAAAAACAATCTATTTAGAATATTATAATAGCAGCGTAAAGATGTCCTACGGGGATATAAGAAGGTACGATCTATGTATTTGGTGTCAGTATTTCGATTTCCTGAAAATACTAATTTTGCTGCAAACAGCGAGTTTGCATTGTTTTTCATGTGGCCTCTTTATTTATTTTTCACCCATTGTGCTAACCTGAAATCCAGATCATATGCAATGGCATAGATACTATGGGGGTTTAGTGATTCACTGTGAGATAAGTTAAATAAAATGCCCTTTACAAGTTTATTTGTGTATGTCTGTTAGGTCAGATCAGTCAGAGATGAGTTGGTAAGCAAAACGGAAATCCTGGCTTTGAAAATGCACAGATGAAGGGGAGGAGAGTGCCTGTAATTTAGATTCAGTTCTCCGCTTCATTTGAAAGAGGGGTGGGTCAGCTTAACTGTGGGGTACTCTTAAATTGCACTAATTAGCTACAAGAGCAGAAGAGAGCATTTTTTTCCACAATTATTTCTTCGTGACTGTTTACTTGTGCTGAGGTAAGCAAAGATGTCTGTAATGGGCTTCGTGATTGCAATAAACTATGCCTGAGCTATTGCTTGCTAAGACTTACTTCCTTGTGCTATAAGCCTGAGTGCTGGGATGCTCATACACTTCATTTGCATCTTTTTGGCAGCAGTGACAGGGTAAGAGAAGCCCTTGAATTTATCTTCCACAAGAATAATGGTTAAACTTCACTGCTTCTTTTAGATCCTCAATGTCCTGTTTCAGGATCAATTTGCAAATCAAAATGTATAAATAATATCTTGATCCTTTATGCTATAGCCAAACTTTAAAAATCAATGAGGCAGAATAAATAACCTTTCCTTAGTGACGATGTGCAAATACTAGTAGCAAACAAAAGCAAGGACTCTGTTGAATATGGAGTAAAGCAGGACACAAAAGCTGGCTCAGAAGAATGGTATGATACCCTGCCTGTATCAGCACCTTCAAATCAAAGCATGAAAAATGAGTTTGGATAAGAAAGGCAGATTAGCTATAGGAAAGCTGGTCTGTGTTCCAGAGCTGTACTTAGAAAAAGGTGGTGCTTGTTTTGAGAGACATGTATAAGCTACTTGTGGGTTGGGCCATTGTAGCATTTAAGTGTGCTGTCAATTTAAACCAGGTGGCCAGGTTTGGTCTGCTTAAAGTTAAATGTGTTCAGGTGTGCTGATGAAATGGCTGCTATGAAGAGGTTATTGCAAATCAGTTTTTTTAGGTACTGCTCTGTGGAATGGTGGCTGACTTTTTTGATGTGCTTACAGGAGAAAGAGAGGTGAGTTTTCAGGGATGAGTCTTGAAGAAAGTCTCAAGGTTATGCTTTAAGTTTCTTCAAGCGTTCTGGCGATATTAGCTGATCTGATGAAAGTTATCAGTTTTCCTCATCTCCCTTTCTAGGGTGAGGGAAACATAAGTGAACTTTAGCTGACAAGCTAAGCAGGCTGTCTTGGGGTGCTTTGTGGATAGTGACCCAAATTCAGTACTATCATCTATTCTGGGCCTGTCTAATTTCTTATCTGCAGATACAAGGAAATGAAATGAGGCCACTTGCAGTGAAGAATGAAGTAGGTAAGTTGAAAGTTAGAGGAGTTTGCATAAGACAAAGGATCAAAGACTGTTATAAATGTACTGTTACATGAAATGCACAGCACTGGATGTGTGAAATAAGGTTATGAGGAGATGTGCTTCTGGGGCCTCAGCAACTCGCTGTCTTCTGTAAGGACTCACTAACACTTTATCCCAGAGGAGCTCCACTCAAACCCAATGACACAGTGTCTAAGAGTTGTGAGATCGTGCGGTACGAGCTACACGGCCTTACACCTTGCTCTGTGAAGGCAGGCTGAGTTGGGCAGGGGCAGAAAGGAAAAGGCAGGGACTGTCACAGGCTCTGTAGAACCTTGGGCCGCAGTTCAGTCAGATGCTTGAAATTCATTCCTGAGTAAGAGTCTGCTGTGGCACAAGCTGATCGTTACGGCTGTGTTTAAACTTATGGCTCTGCTGAAGTCTGCATATGTGTCATGATGCTCTCTCTAGTTGCATTCTTTAGTAATGGTAGTTGGAAATGAGAGTGTGCTCTGTAGGGTGGAGATGTGATGGCAAATGTGCTCTCTGGGCACGGGATTTGAGGGGCCGGGGAGAAGGGGAAGCAGAAAGGGGCAGAGAAAGATCAGTGGTCACCACAAAAGGTGCGTGTGGAATTTTGAAGAAGAATAAAGAGTTAGAAACAATAGAAATAAGTGAAAACCTGAGAGGTGAGGATAAAGAGGACAGAGGAGAGCAGTGGAAGCTGTGTAGCTGTAAGATGCTGGATGTTCCCTCCAGTACTGTGGTTCATTTTCTCTGCTTTGTTCAAAATGAAATCACTTATTTGTGTCTGCAAGTATAAAAAAGTGGTTTATACAGTGTATTTCCTCCTCACCTTGCAGGTTAGAGACCTTTCCAGCAGCTTTTGTGGAAACCAGGTGAGAAGTGAAAAATACCTCATTTACAGGAGGAAGGGGGAGTCACATCTAGCAAATACACAGGTATGAAATAACCCTTAGAGATACTGCAAGCAAAATTATGAGATGGATTTCATAAGGAAAAACTTAACTGTCTACAAATAACCGCAGTAGTGAATTGGTGTTGAGTAAGAATAATGCCAAAATAAATGAGCTTGCAATGGGGATCAAGTCCATGAGCTAAGATCAGTCAGTGGACTATCTATTTGGAAATAATTTGTAAGGCTAAAGATCTTAATTTTAAAAAAAGATATTTTTCACCAAATTAGGAAATGTGGAGGGATGGGGTAAACATGAAATAGGAGTGAATGTCTTGCTTTCCATCTGTTCACAATTTAAGTTGAATGGGGCATGTATATGAAGCAGAGAGCGTATTGTTGGCCTTGTAACTTAATTGTTTCTTGCTTTCTGTGTCTAAAAAAGGTCAATTGCCAATAGACATCTACTCATCTGTGCCTTACAGCATACAAGGTGTACAAGATAGAGGGAAATACACATTTAGGTGTGGAAGCATGGTTTGATTTAATTCTTCTGAGGATTGTGAGACATCTATGAAAACTGAAATTGTCTTTTTATGTGAAAAGGGTTTTGTGATGCACGTGTTTTGCGTGACAGTTCACTAAATTCACTTGGCAGACTTCTGAGTAAGTAAAATCAAAACAAACCCAAACCAACCCAGCAAGAATGAGTTGAAGAAAAAATGAAGTATCAAAATGTAAAATGTTTTCTGAAGAATTTTTAGTGAACTGGAACTCTGAACACTTAAAGTATGTTCTTTTCATCTTTATTTTTTATTGCTGGATATACTTGTGAACAATTCGGGGTGAGGGTGGGGGAAACACAACAAAAACTGCAGCACAAACCCAACCATCCTTAATATGTGTAACTATGTAAGTTTAGGACTTTTTTGTTGTGTAGAACTTACATACATAAACATCTTACTTTGATATGCAAGGTTACACCTTAGTTTCAGTCACTTGCAGTATTTTCTTGTAAGTACTTTGAACCATTTAGTATGTGTGTGAAGTTCAGTACTTTGTAAAACCCTCGGAATGTTCAACCCCTACTTATGGAAATCTGGTTTTAATTATTACCTTGATTGGTGATAATAAGGTACTTCTGAGTTTCAGACTGCATCTTTTATAACCTTCACATCTGATTGCAAGGTTCTTCCTTGGTGAAAGAGCGAACACTTCATTATAAAATAGTGCCGTTACTTGGCACAAGTAGATTTAGTTTTGCTTCAGTAATCAAGTACAGTAGGACATCATATTTCTGTAGGGCATTCATGAAATCAGGGTTTATATTTTTAAAAGCATTTGCTTGCAAATATCGTATCTTTAAATGACTTTGCCCAAGGAGAAAAGGAAATCCAGCCTAGCAACAAAATAGGTAAATACTGTTAGCATTTTATCACAAGCTTCAAGAACTCCTCAAGGCATCACGTTTAGAAAAAAGAGGGAGAGATTATGGGGAGGATATTTATTATGACAAACCACAAAGTCAACAGGGACTGCTAAATGTTCTTACAGTCATAATAGCCTATCTCATGTTAATTCTAGCCCGAAGCTCTGTGACTCTTTATGTGCAGAGATAATGGGGGGTAAAACTGTATTTTTAGTTTAGCAGCAGATTCCTCCCAACCATGGAAAATAAATTAGAGAGCTCTGCAAACTAAAAATGATTTGGGCTTTGAAGGAATTCCCAGCAATAATATACAAGACTTATTACCCTGGGTAGTTAGTCCTGTATGTTTGTGTCTGATAGTAGTCATTTTGATTGAATATTGCCTCAGCAACTTGTTTTCAAATAATTTGCCTTTAACCCAAATCTGTTGATCCTAAAAAGACAATCTTTTTGGTATTGGTGTTCTTGTTTGTGTATCTTGGATAAAATTTAGTGTATGTTGTGCAGGCAAAATGCTGCATTAATGGTAAAGTTTTTGTATTTCACTTAGCCTGGAATTCATTATACATCAAGACTTAACACCTCAAGAACTGTGTTAAATAGGTTTGGATTTGATAATGTGTAATGTTTTTTGTTTGTTTTCCCAAGCAAAACACACTACTATTAGCTGTTCTAAAATAAACTGAATTTCCGAGGTTTGTAATGCATTAAGATTATTATTGTTCACTATTTGTCTTAATATTATTCCAGAACATGACTGCTTTTGTCTAGGACTGCTGTAAAGCTGAAATAAAACCTTTCCATTCCCCGGATAATATATTGTCCTGGTGTAATAAGAAATATTATGTGGACATCAACCGACTGGACAGTGCAAAGAAACCAGAGGTTTCCTCACCTGCTGTTTACGAGTAGGCATCGAGGTAAAAAGTTGTTAAGCATTTGAAAAAAGACTTTTGTGTCAGTTTGTAAAGAAGTCCTTCCAGCAGCAATGAGTAGGTAAGGAAAAGACAAAAGATGGTTGCCAGAAGCAAAATTAATAGCTTGTTGCTATAAGCTAAAGTTAATGAGAGCTGAATGAAGGAGTCTGTGTGGACTGTGAAGGTGAGGTGGCACAGAGATTGAGATATACCAGGGAAGGTCTTGAGTAGAGGCTGTTAGTGGAGAATAACTGGAGGAACCACTTGGATCACACTGCGGTTTTCATTGCCTCCTTCCAAGCAAAGTTGCTAAGAGGATGGGCTCCTGCAAAGCAGAAGTATCTCCATGTTGGATTCACCAGGGGTGTGAAGAAATCCGTCGCACTCATCTTGCGCTACGGTAAGGAGTATCCTGTCTAAAGTGTCAGCTTTCTGGCTCAATAGGAAAGGCTGGCCTAGCAGAACTGCTCTGCAAGAGGAAGTGTGTTTTATACAGCTGAACCCATGAGCATCTGCAGATGATGCTCAGCTGACCTGCCTCAGTAATGGAGGTGTATGATGAAGACAGGGTCGAGTGTCTCTGGGTGAAAATAAGAGGAGAACAAAATCAGCGAGATATAGTGATGGGAGCCTGCTACAGACCACCTGACCAGGAGGAGGAAGCTGATGAGTTGTTTTTTAAACAACTGGGTGAAGTCTCGCGATCACCAGCCCTCGTCCTTATTGGGGACTTCAACTTACCGGATGTCTCCTGGAGGTACAATACAGCAGGGAGGAAACAGTCTAGCAGGTTCCTGGAAGGTCTGGAAGACAACTTCCTGACCCAGCTGGTGAATGAACCCACAAGGGAAGGTGCCCTGCTGGACTTGTTGCTTGTCAATAGAGAAGACCTGGTGGGGGATGTGAAGGTTGGAGGACGCCTGGGGCATAGTGATCATGAGCTTATAGAATTCTTAGTACTGGGAGAAGTAAGGAAGGGAGACAGCAGAACTAGCACCTTAGACTTCCGTAGGGCTGACTTTGGACTGTTCAGAAAGCTGCTCGATATGATTCCATGGGAGGCAGCCCTTGAGGGCAAAGGAACCCAAGAGGGTTGGTTGCTCCTCAAGAAGGTAATCTTGGCAGCACAAGAACAAGCTGTCCCAGTCAGACAGAAGAGGGGTCGGCGAGCTAGGAAGCCAGCCTGGCTGAGTAGAGAGATTCAGGCTGATATACGGGAAAAGAAGGAAAAGTATGAGCTTTGGAAGAAGGGGCAGGTGTCTTGGGATGATTATAGGAAATTAGTGAGATCATGTAGGGAGAAAGTCAGAAGGGCTAAAGCTGATCTGGAACTCAGGCTGGCCAGTTCTGTAAAAGATAATAAAAAGTCCTTCTATAGGTATATTAATAGTAAAAGGAGGGTCAAGGAGAATCTCCAGCCCTTCTTGGATGCTGATGGCACATTAGTGACAAGGGATGAAGACAAGGCTGAGGTTCTTAATTCCTTCTTTGCCTCAGTCTTTAACAGTAATGAAGGATATTCCCTGAGTACTCATCCTCCGGAACTGGCTGGCAGGGAGGGGAAGAATAACAAAGTTCCCATGGTTCAGGAGGAAATGATTAGCGACCTACTTGGCCAGTTAGATACCCACAAGTCAATGGGGCCAGATGGGATTCACCCAAGGGTACTGAGGGAGCTGTCAGATGTGCTTGCCAAAGCCCTTTCCATCATCTCTCAGCAATCCTGGCAGACTGGGGAAGTTGCACTCGACTGGAGGCTGGCAGATGTTACACCCATATACAAGAAGGGTCAGAAGGAGGATCCAGGGAACTACAGGCCTGTCAGTCTGACCTCAGTCCCAGGGAAGATCATGGAGAGGGTCATCTTGGGAGCTGTCATGCAGCACATGCACGATGGCCAGGGGATCAGGCCCAGTCAACATGGGTTTACAAAAGGTAGATCCTGTCAAACTAACCTGATCACCTTCTATGACAAGGTGACCCGCTAAATGGACGAGGGTAAGGCTGTGGATGTGATCTACCTGGACTTTGGTAAAGCCTTTGACACTGTTTCTCACAGCATTCTGACTGAGAAACTGGCTGCCACTGGCCTGGACAGGTGGACCCTCAGCTGGGTTAAAAATTGGTTGGATGGCCGAGCCCAGAGGGTGGTGGTGAATGGAACAAAATCCAGCTGGAGGCCGGTCATGAGTGGCGTCCCCCAGGGCTCAGTCCTGGGCCCAGTCTTGTTCAACATCTTTATCAATGATCTCAACAAAGGGATTGAATGCTCCCTCACTAAGTTTGCAGATGACACTAAACTAGGAGGAAGTGTTGATCTGCCTGAGGGTAGGGAGGCTCTTCAGAGGGATCTGAACAGACTGGACCGATGGGCTGAGTCCAATGGGATGAAGTTTAACAAGGCCAAGTGTAGAGTGCTGCACATGGGACATAAAAACCCCATGCAGCGCTACAGGCTTGGGGGAGACTGGCTGGAGAGCTGTCAGGCAGAGAAGGACCTGGGGGTGTTGGTTGACTGCAGGCTGAATATGAGTCAGCAGTGTGCTCAGGCGGCCAAGAAGGCCAATGGCATCTTGGCTTGTATCAAAACCAGTGTGGCCAGTAGGTCTAGGGAGGTGATTGTGCCCCTGTACTCGGCATTGGTGAGGCCACACCTCGAGTACTGTGTCCAGTTCTTGGCTCCTCACCACAAGAAGGACATGGAGGTCCTGGAGCGAGTCCAGAGAAGGGCAGCCAGGCTGGTGAAGGGGCTGGAGGGCAAATCCTATGAGGAGCGGCTGAGGGAGCTGGGGCTGTTTAGCCTAGAGAAGAGGAGGTTGAGGGGAGACCTTATCACCACCTACAATTACCTGAAGGGAGGTTATAGGGTGGTAGGTGATGGTCTCTTCAGCCAGGTGACAGGTGATAGGACAAGGGGGAATGGCATGAAGCTGTGCCAGGGCAGGTTTAGATTGGATGTTAGGAAAAAATTTTTTACTGAAAGACTTGTCAGGGCCTGGAACGGGCTGCCCAGGGAGGTGGTTGAGTCACCTTCCCTGGATGTGTTCAAAAAAAGGGTAGATGAAGTACTTAGGGATATGGTTTAGTTTAGGATGTGAATGGTTGGACTTGATGATCTTAAAGGTCTTTTCCAACCTTATTATTCTGTGATTCTGTGCTGGTGAGTGTATGGATGAGGGAAGGGAGAAGGCTGGAAGCACTGGGTACCTGAATGATTGGAAAAAGCACGCTATGGAACTGAATATCTATAAGCTAATGATGGACAAAGAGACTGATATTTCAATTCATATAGAAAGAAGTCTGGAGAAGGGAGCTCGGAGTTATCAGAATAATCGGGATAGTGGAGGTTTTGCACTAATCCATGAGATTCTTCAGGAAACATAGAGAGAAAGGAAACCAAGGACAGGGCCTCAGAAAAATGAAAGGATGTGGTCTTAATATATGTGTTTGTTTGGGGTTTTTTTAGCACTTTTGTAATTATGGAGGGGATAATTTCTAGAAATTTGCTGAAGTGGAAGTACATAATATTGAATTTTATTCTAAATAAATTCTAAATTCTCCATACTTAAACGCAAGATTTTTTTAAAATTATGATTTTGCAATATATTAAAACACATTGTTCAGTCTTTTGATAGCTGTGAGAAGAAGCAAATGTTTATGTAGTGGAGTTGTGATAATATTCTTGCATCCACATGAAGATGAAGTGATCTTTATATTTTTAGAAAAGTTAATGTTTCTTTTATATTTTAAAGGAATAAGAAAATTCTTCTTAACACTGGAAATGAGAAATCCTTCATTTGACATCTTGATCTTTTTGTTAATGATTTATGTTTTCACTGGGGTTCAGAGTGCTTGTCGCTTGCACCATCCTTTGAGAATAGCTATAGCTACCTAAGGTCCAATACAACAAAAAATATGTTCAGTTCCTGTGTTGCAAAGGTGTATATAAAACTCAAAGTCACTAGAACCTGCTGCCAAAGCATATACTGCCAGAAAGCCAGATATATTTTATATTGCATTGGGCCCTAAAGTGTTATAAAAAATGGCACATCCCTCTCTTTTCCACAGCTTTATGACCAGCAAGACAGCATCAAGCGGTTTATTGCAGACCCTGTTTATACCTTGCAAGAGTGCAGTGTAGTAGACCCATGTGCATGCTTTGTTTTCAGCACCAACTCTGGAAACAATTTTGAATCTCATTTGATTTTTAGTTGAATCTGTTCTCTTTGTTGTCTGTCTGTGAATCAGTGTTGAAAAAATTAGACCAATGTCTTTCTTGCTGTTTAAAAAGGCATTCAGTTTATTTTAGATTAGTTCAAACTCTATTTTTACCTCATGCTTAACAATTTCTTTGTTAACACTTTAATGCCATCATCACTTTATACATCTAGGTAAAAAACATGTGCCTTTTCCAGGGATGGGGCAAGGAGGGAGACCTCAGCCACATGTAAATGAGGATTCAGTTCTACAAAGGCAGGAAAAACATTTGGCCACATTAATTTCTGTGAGAATTTGTATGGATAATCCCTTTATAAGTTAATTGGGATGTTTCACTGGTAAATGAGGTAGCCAGGATCCACGTGCTGGTGTCTGTAGCCTTTTGGGAGGCTTGGCTGTCAGCAAATGGAAACAATGTTGAGCAGTTTATCCTTTGCTCCTACAACAAAGGCTGAGCCTTTGTATCTGATTAGATCCCTATTCAAGAGACTCCTCTGGCTTAATCTTTAAGTTGAATCTGAGAAAAAGTGTCTACTGTGGCTCTTCTTTTATCCTCAGCTTGTATCAAGTTCTTGAAGTTACTAATTTAGCAACTCTTTGCTTGTAAGATAGTTAACTTACTCCTTGATTCTGATGTATCTGTGGTTGCCAAAAATGTGTGTGTGACTATTAGAGATCTCGGCCCAATGTTAAGAGGGAGAGCACGAACCACGGGTGGTTTTGATGTCCCGATTCAGCCACTTTCTTCTGAACAGCTTGCCTGTATGCAAGCACAGGTCCTTCTCACAGCAGGAAAAGTCCTTTTATCAGGACTTGCTCCAGTTTTGGAAAGGAATTAGACACAGCTATTCTGCTGAGAACAAAGTACTGGTGACTCCCTCAGGTTTTTGGTGTTTTGTATAATGCATAGCAAACTGCAGGCGGAAGAAATCATGCTCTGAGTAGCAGAGGAAAAAGAAACTCAACTACATTTTTCTGATGCCTGGGAGAGCTAAGTCGTCCCCCCTCAAGTAGGAAGGGATCCTGTGGATGGGGGAGATAGAGCTGGCTGGGAAGTCGGGGAAGAGCAGCTCTGTGTGATGTGTCTTTTTTTTCAGTAGTGGTTTCTGATTGTAGCTGCTTCTGGAAATTACAGATATTTTATGTTTAGGAATAGCCCCTGCACACAGGATATGTTACATGGTGGTGTCAGAATCCTGAAGCAGACTGTTTTGTTCAGTGCTTTGCTGGCTCTGTCACTTCATAAAAAGGGATCTCATTTATTAAGTACCTGATCAGAACTAGTGAAGTTCGTGATGTTAGTTAAATCCACCAAGTGGCAATTTAGCTCTCACTGCAGTATCAATTGCAGCTGATTCTTGTGCTAGTTGTTGCCATCGATATTCACGAAATGCCTTAATAAAGGAAACAGAGGATTACAGTGAGCTCTCTTCTTGTACAGAAATAGATGATACAAGCACACCATTTCTGTCTCACTTATAAATAGCTCCCGGAAATAGTGGTCTGTGAGGGAATAGGGCTGATTGACTCGTTCGGTGTGAATAATTTAGCCTGAAGAATTTGCATTTTTTACATGTATTATCCATGGAGCACTGAATTTACATTCATCTATTTGTTATTCGTAATCTTCCACTTAATAGTTTATGAACTGCTCTCTGAATATTTTGGAGATGCGCTTACTGCACGTTTTTGTTACATGTTGTATATGATGGTCCTCTGAGCCGTCTTGATGGTTTCTGTGTCTTTACTGGATAGTTAAAGACATCTGTGGTTCTTTGTGGTCAACCTGAGAAGATGGCTGTAGTTGCCTACAAAGCGGACTTGTGTGCCAGCTTCTTATAGGAAATAGACATGGTCAAGGGAGTCTTGAAATGGTTGTAAAGTCTGTTTAAAAGTGGGTTTTGAGTTCAGATTTGTGCAAGATGTTGTAATTTGGCTTTCTTGTCAGAGCAAATTCTCCTTTCTTTTGTGAGAAAGTGGGGGTAATACAGAATCAGTGTGTGACTGGGAAATACGATGGTCACAGCTATAGCTCCCAAGAGTGAAACAGTGTATGTGGAGGTGATGGAGAGCTGCTGAGCCAAGTGTAGTACAGGTGCCAGAAATGATGTGCATATTAGCATGGTATTCTACTCATAAATATTAGATTTCTAGTTTAGGAATTTCTTGGCTATCTCTACTGAATTGTGTCTTGTGTGTGTATCTGTACTACATGCAGAGTCACAGAACGGTAAGGGTTTGAACGGACCTCTGGTGACCATCTAGTCCAATGCCCCTGCCAGAGCAGGATCACCTAGAGCAGGCTGCACAGGACAGTGTCCAAGTGGGTTTTGAATGTCTCCAGGGGTGGAGACTCCACAGCCTCTCTGGGCAGCCTGTGCCACTGCTCTGCCAGCCTCACAGTAAAGAAGTTCCTCCTCATGCTTAGGTGGAACTTCCTATATTCAAGTTTGTGCCCGTTGCCTCTTGTCCTGTCACTGGGCACCACTGAAAAAAGACCGACCCCGTCCTCCTGACGCCCACCCCTCAAGCATTTAAAAGCATTGATAAGTTCCCCCCTAGGTCTTCCCCTGGGCTAAAAAGTCCTGAGTCCCTCAGCCTCTCTTCACAAGAGCCCTCAATCACCCTTGTAGCCCCGTGTATATGTCTGTTGTGTGTGTATATGCACACACATAATACGTATGTGCCTCAGCTTCCTTCTTATTCATTTATGTTCTGTGCAAGTGGCCTTGCACAGGTCTGTTTCTCATCAGCAAGCAGGAATAGCAAATGTTTCCCACTTCCTTCTCAGGATTGTTGTGTTTTATTAGTCTGTGGCTTTGAGGTGCTGTGAGCATGCTGGCTGGTTGTAGGGAAAACCCAATAGTGCCAGTTTGCCAGGTGACCTAGTGAGTGCCAAGAGGAATTAATGTTGTAATCGCACAAGCAAGTACACAGAATCACTGAATGTCAGTTTTATGCATGGTTACAATCAACGTCAAAACTATAGGATGTTGTATAATCAAATAATTTATTAGGCACAGCTGGTTAACTGCTTGCAGCAAAACAACCTGTGGCTTAATTGCTCCTTCTACTGCACTGGTTTTTTGCGTGGTCTTTTTGGCCCCAATACCCAAAGCAGAAAACCCTGCCTTAGGCTTCTTAAGAGTTGTGCAAGAAACAGTGGGTCATAACTCATCCATGTCAAATTAATGTTGTTGTCATGGGACATCAATGGCATAATGAAGGGAGAATAAGGGCATTAAGGAGAGTTAGTCCTTCAATAGGACTTCCCTTCTGATTTCATTGGTATGCTAAATGCAATTGTATCTTCTTCCCCCCCCTCCCCCAATATAACACAATGAAGTCTTTAACTGTGGGTAAAAAATATGAACTTTGTTGATTTTAAACATTAATAACTTTGCATTCCAAATAGAATTGGTTTGTACCTTTAGGAGTGCAATAAGGGAAGTTGCTACATGACATCAATCCTACAATGGCTTTTCCTCTGAGGTAGTTTTTGACAGTTCAGCTATTTTACTCTATAAAGTACGAAGTTAAATATCATCTTCTGCCCATGTTCACTATTTTGATTTTGTTTTCAGCATCTCTCTCCTATAGCCAGGTAGGTGAAGAGTTCTGATTCTTCATTACTAGCATGCGTGGGGCTGAGTTTGGACAAACCAGTTCTGTGGGTGAGAGGATTTGAGAAATAGTACTTTGTTTAATTATTGAGGGCCTTTATGTGAAGTGTTGGATTTTCAAAGTTATCCTCTTGATTTAGGGGCGTAAGTCTATTGGGACAGGTGATAGTCACACAAGATGTCTATGCATTCGAGTTGTTCATTTACTGTGTCAACACAGATAGCTGTGTAGTCCTATGATGTGATTTTTAGTTACTTGCGAATTCCTGTTTTGAAGAGAAAATGGATGCTGTTTTGCTGCATTAATTATGTCAGTGTTAGAAGATTCTACCAGTTTAACTGTTAAATACTTTGGATTTTGTCGGTAGCTCTAGTGCTAGATTCTGTTAAAAACGTGTTTGTGTGGTATGTCTTCATACTTCATCTTCACATGTAGAAGCAGTGATTTATTGAACAAGTAAATAAATATGAATAGAAATAAAACATAATGAAAGTCAGCAGCATGATAAGTTAGTGTATCAGGTATGTAGTAGTAGTATCGCTGTTTTGCTTTTTATTTATGTGGTGCTCAGTCCAGTGAGTCCATACTTATTCAGTGAGTCTGTGAGTTCCTACTGCTTTATGCATAAAGAAATACACATGGGAATTTCTTCTGCTACTTAATGTTGGAATTGGGCATAAGCAGTTTACCCCTTACTTGCCTATATTGTATTGCCTACACCTCCCTGCATGGCTTTTTGTAGGTATCTTAACTATAAGAAAGTTCACGCTCTGTGCAGACCATGTAGCACCTTCTTCACATGTGTCCTTCAGTGACCCTCTGTGTCATGGCAGGTGTTCTAGTGTAATTTTTAAGTCACATCAGTTATCACTATTTGCTTTCCTCTGGAGATCTAGAGGTGAGAAGCCATGAACTCTACTGTATCTCAACACTTCCAAATTCTATTTTGCACCTACTGCTCTGATGGAGGTGTCTACCTTGACAGAACGTAGCTGTCTCCTTGAGCATTTAGTGAGTTTCTAGTTTTCATGTATGCATTTGAATGGAGTGAAAAATAAATTGAAAATTCAGGTTTTCATTTGTGTGTTTGGCTCTCAAATCTTGTTTAAACTGTTGAATACAGCTAAGGTGCTCTCAGGTTGTCAAATATTTCTCTCTTCTAATTTCTTCCAAGATAACTAGCCACCTTTGCTTTTTTTTTAATTCCTGGCAGGTTTCTTTGTTTTATTTTAATCAAGGGCAATAGGAAAGTGGAAGAAAAATCCTTTTGCTCACCTGTGTGGTGAGCTGTCACTGGAGTGATTTTTGTAAGCAAAACTGAGATAGTCTTAATTAACAGTTTGCAACTTTATTCTACTGAGCTCTCAGCAAATTTAAGGCCTTTTTCTAACACGTACATGACAAGCCAGTCAAAAAACCCCCCCAAAACTCTGCAGTGGGCCTCAGTTGGTTTTTGCAGGTATTCACACTTCCATAGTAAAATTCTTATTGTGGCTTCTGAACAAAATCAGCTGTCTACCAGTGCTATATGGTAGCATTGCACACAAAAAGCTGCATGCATATTGTTTATCTGTATAAATTCTGCAGCTAACTGAATGTCAGTATCAGACAGGGATCACTTTTGTTCTTACCGTTCTTCTTTAACCTTAAACCTTTCTCAGTTGGAGACTTAGTTCCCCGGTTTTTCAGAGTACTTTCTTTACCAAGGAAATCAAGCTATAGATTTCTCAAAACACTTGGCCACTATTCCTGTTGCCATTTTCTAAAAAGGTAGATGGTTTACAGAGCACTAAACTCAGGGTGCCACCAGTGCTCCTCAATGAAACTGCATTAAAAATCACATGAAAGGGGGATTGAACCTGTTCACTGTGTACATCAATCTGTTACATGCTAGGAAGGAGAGACAAGGTTAAGAAATACTATAACCAGTCCTGAACAACAATCCCTGTGCTTAATGACTTTTAAAACTAGATTAGAAAACACAGGGAAGTAAACAAGAGCTAACGGGAGCAATCTGCTGCTTGGGAGGGTGGGCCCACATGATCCTTTCCCTCCCTGTATGAATGAGGGTAGAAACAGTGCCATATATTCAGCGTGCTAACATTTGCATTACAAATGCTTGTACCGGGTTTAGAAAAGAGCTAACAGATTGTCATTGCCCAGAGCACTGGCATTACAATGATTGCTCCAATATAACATGGCAGTTAAACTTTTTCTTAACCCTTGTGCTACCTTCACCCAGCTTGAGAGAGAGTTATTTGCCTAGACTTAGCCACCCTAGAGAAATGCATATTTTAATGCCTGTTGAGATGTGGAGAAAAGAATCGTGTGTTTTAATCACTGGCACCAGAGACCGATGCATCTCAAAACCTGCAGTGTTTTCTAAAGTGTAAAAGAGTAATAGATGATGGACAGCTCACACCCTTCAGAGCGCTGCTGAGGTTGCATCCTTGGCGGGTGGGGAAAATGAAGGATTAATCAAGGCTTTTCACACCATTTATTTTGCTTGTACACTCTACAGTTTGTTTGTTTTTTTTTTTAAAGCTGTAGGCAATAAAATTAACACCCTTTTGTCATTTTACACCATTGTTGCAGCGCTGTCATTCAGGTTAATTTCAGCTTTCCTGATTTAGATTGGTGGAAGTTGGAAGAGAATTTTTTCCTCTGGTTACTTACTGAATCCTCTATAATAAGTAGATCTGGAAAATGGTGAAAGCTTCTTTTGTGAATGTTTTATTAAAGAAAAATTCTTCTGTAAATGAAAAAAAAAATTCTAAATTTCATTTCTCTTGAAGTTCCATAGGTAATTGAAAAACTGAATATCACTTTTTAAAATTTGTCTTTTTGGATTTAGGCTTTGATATAAAAGCTAGCACTACTCCTAAAAGGGCATTAACATGGGGACAGGATTAATGGGAACTCTTACAGGAAAAAAATGGAGGATTCTTGGCACTCTTTTCATAGAATCACAGAATGCTTTTGGTTGGAAGGGACCTTAAAGATCATCTAGTTCCAGCCCCCCTGCCATGGGCAGGGACACCTTCACTAGACCTGGTTTCCCAAAGCCCTGTCTAACCTGGCCTTAAATGCCTCCAAAGATGGGGCTTCAACAGTCTCTCTGGGCAGCCTGTGCCAGGGCCTCACCACCCTCATAGTAATGAATTTCTTCCTAATGACTAACCTAAACCTGCCCTCTTTCTGCTTGAAGCCATTGCCCCTTTTCCTATCACTACACTCCCTGGTGAACAGTCCCTCTCCCTGTTTCCTGAATGACCCCTTTAAGTATCGTTAGGTTGCAATTAGGTTACCCTGGAGCCTTCTCCAGGCCGAACAAGCCCAACTGTCACATCCTGTCTTCAGAGGAGAGGTGCTTCAGCCCCCCGATCATCTTCAGAACTGGACACAATACTCCAGCTGGGGTCATAGAAGAGTGGAGTAGAGGGGCACAATCACCTCCCTCAACCTGCTGGCCATGCTGTTCTTGATGCAGCCCAGGACATGGTTGGCCTTTTGAGCTGCTAGCGCATGCTGCTGGCTCATGTTGAGCTTTTGTTAAATATGGTCACGAGAAGATATTTTTATGACATTTGAGTTTTCTGTTCTTGTCTGACTATTCTTACTTGCTCGCAGTCTTCTGGTTTTATCTAGTCAATGCTCCTAAGCTTTTTAATGGGTAATTATTAGGGTTTTTTCTGTCCCACTAAAGAAAAGCAGATCTGTGTAGCAATCTGTCAGCCCCAAGCGTGGTTCTGGAAGTTATTAATCATCTCAGCAAAGCGTAGATGACAAATGCTAAAGCGTTCCTGTTCCTATCAGTGCAAAAAGTGTGTATTTGAGAGAATACTCTCACTAAGGTAAAATAAGGCTAAACTGTACTCTTCTCTGTAGAAGTAGATTAAGGGTAACTAAATCAACTTAGGAGTTGGCAAAGGAATTTCTATTTCAAAGTTAGTGAATCCACTTTTATCAGTAATAAAGTGCACCAGTGGGAAAAGGTAGCAGTCTTAATTACACCCTGAAAAGCCAACAAAAGTATTTAAATTTTGTTGTTTAAAAACAGCTCCTCAGGGTCTCATCCTGAACCACCCAACCAACTGGTATTAACACGCTTGCATTTAAAATCAATTCCACTATTTATTGCTCTTTAACAAGGTCAATTCACCTATCTCTTCCAGGAAACGGACTGAATAATCTGGTCTGTGCCAGGACAATGTGTTAGCATTTTAAGTCTTAATAGAACTTCAACTTGCTTAAAATAAATAAATCTCTTATGCTTCTAGAAATTTCATCTTATGATTGGCCCTGAATTATTAGTCATTGCAGAAGTGTCTGTTCAGATGAATATATATATATATATATATATACACACATATTCTTCTGATTCAAGGCCTCTTGGGAGGTGAAAGACCGTTTCTTTCAATGCTGCTTCTGTTCAGGTACCACTGTCATCTTGTATTTAGCTCACAGGTGTCATAGGATGGGTTTACTGGTGGCTCCAGCTCAACAACTTGTACAAAGGGCATAAGTCTTCAACTTTCTACTTCCTTTTGTTTTGTCTTTTGGTCAGGAAGATCTAAGAAGAACTTTTAAGTTTACCTCACTTTTGAAATATTAACTCAGCTCCAGGAAAGTTTTAGTATGATGAAAAAACCCCCAAACAAGCCAAATCAAACCACTCTTTTGCTATATTTGTTCAATTAAATAAATTAGGCTTTTATATTTGAACAAATACTAGTAATGAAATTTAAATAATTTGAAATTTAATCAGTTAGTGGTTTGTACTGTGATGTCGTCTTCCCTTTACAACCATTCTCATTAGCGTGCAAAATATCCTAGACATTGTGATAAGTTGCATCTAGCAGTTTACTAGATGACACCATGCACCTAGATGGAAATTTTCTTAAACAATTATCTGAAAAAAGATTAAATCTCTGTAACATTTAGTGGACAACAATAATGTTTACTTTGAAGTAGAGACATAAAAATAGCCAGTATTCTCTGTAAAGCATTGACCTTATATGAAGGATCTTCATGGCGTTTCATGAATGAGAACTTCAGAAAATTTGCAAAATAATGCTATGGTTTGTATTCATATGTCTGCATTGAAAAAGGTTCTCCTTGCCATAAACAAAGACATGAGGTCCAGTTTTATGGGTAACATATCCAATTGAATTGCTTTTTTTAAAAACTCAACTATCCTGTATGGAGTGTAACATTGCATTGAGAAGACTGAATGTATAAAAACCCCCCTAGATATTCTCAACAATCTTTTGGACAACATATTCAAAATACAATATATTCACTAATAGGCTGATATCCTCTGTAAAGTGATGTCATTAAGTGTTGTGGTTATGAAATCCGATAAGATTATTTCTTATTGTTATTTCTTCTTATTAATGAAAAATTCCATGAATAAGTGGAGAAGATACAATTTTCTTCTAGAAGGTGAGAGAAGAAGAATAGTTTTCCAGAGTTTTCCTGAAATTCTATACCATTTAGCAACAATTAGTGATGCTACTTGTAGTTTTGCGTGGCTGGGTTCTGGTGGAGAAGGGGGGAGCTGCAGGGGTGGCTTCTGCAAGAAGCAGCCAGAAGCTCTCTGCAGGCCTCAGAGAGCCGGCTCAAGGCCAGAACTGCTGCTAGCCAAGGCTGAGCCTGTCAGCAACGGTCACAGCACCTCTGGGAATCACATTTAGGAGGAAAGAACCCCCTGCAAGCAGCTGCTTTTTGGCACCAGAGAAGGGAATGAGAAGAGGTAAGAAACTGCAGGCACCAAGGTCAGTGAAGAAGAGTGAGGAGAAGGTACCTCGGGTGCCAGAGAGAAAGATTCCCCTGCATCCCATGGAGAAGACTGAGTGGTGTCCCCCTGCAGCCCATGGATGATGATGGAGAGCAGAGATCCCACCTGCAGCCCATGGAGAGGACCCCCAACGCTGGAGTGGGTGGAGACATATGGAAGACACTATGACCTGTGTTGGAGCAAGCCTCTGGCAGGACCTGCAGCCTGTGGAGAGAGAGAGAGGCCCACACCAGAGCAGGTTTGCTGGGGGACTTGTGACTCTATGGGGGATCAGGATGGAGCAGTCTGGTACTGAGAGACATTCTATGATTTATGACTGCACCCCATGGAAGTGACCCACACTGGTGCAGCTGGTGAAGGGCTGAAGCCCCTCTGGAAAGGACTTGTGTTGGCAAAGTTTCTGGAGGACTGACTCACATGTGTGGGACCCCACTCTGCAGCAGGGGAAGGTGTGAGGAATGCCACCAATCCTGCTAAGAAGGAAAACAACTCATGATGAACTGACTGAAACCCCCATCCCCTTCCCGTGCCACCCTAGGTGGAGGGAGGGAGAGAAATAATGAATAAAGTTGAGTCTGCAAAGAAGGGAGGGGTGGGAATTTTAAGATCTGATTTTACTTCTCCTCATCCTGTTCTGTTCTCATTGTGTGTGTAGTGTAATAAATTAATTTTTTTTTAAAATTCCACGTTGATTCTGTTGTGCCTGTGATGCTAATTGCAGAATGATCTCTTCCTGTCCTTATCTTGACTCCTAGACCTCTCAATATATATTTTCTCCCTTGTCCAGCTGAGAAGGGGAGTGATAGAGCGGATTTGGTGAGCATCTGGCCTCCAGCCAGGGCGAAACCACCATATTAACTTATTTGAGAAGGTGGTATTTTGTGGGGGCTGGATTTTTGGCTCTTGGTATAACAGTCTACTGTTATTAATTAATTTATGACTTGTGGTTTAATATCTTCCATAAATATTCTATGTGGAGCACAAAATTATCCAACATGCACATGTTTCAAAACAGTGTGTAAGAGGATATAATGGCACAGTCAAAAAAAAAAATAGCGCCATAAAGCTGCATTCCAGAAGTTGTTGAAATGTTCAAAGAGACAATAGATTGGATTTTGTGGTTGAGGGATGGTGGTTGTATTTTTTTTTTTTTCATCTGTGAGAGAAATGAGCTGTTTCTGCAATCATCTTGACTATTTCATCAACCTAAACCAACCTATCATTCTGAATTTTAAGAATGGTTTTTGGCTGAAAGAAAAGGGCAGATTTGTGATTATCTAAATTGTCAAGAGACATAATATTTTATTAGCAGTCTTGGCAGCAGTACTCATGTATGCATGCTGTAGCACAAGCCATGGCATTTGTTACAGTAAAATCTAATTAAAATTTAAACTCAGCTGATGGAGTTCAAACTGCCTTTGGAGAGGGAGGGTTGCATTCTACGGGGTCTCTTTCTATGTATGTGTATTTGCCTTTTTGTTCATTTGTAGCTGTGCAGCTTCTGTCTGAGCTCAAAAACACGTCTGTCTGCTGTTGTCAGAAGTCACATTCATAGCCTGTTACTTGCTTCAGGTTTGCGTCATCTTGGTAACGTCTCTGGCCAGGCTTTTTCAGCTCTCAAGGGCTTGACCCCTGTTTTGGTCTGCAGTTTTACTCAGTGCCATTGTAATGAAGACTTAGATATGCAAAATGGTTTTTTTTCTGTGAGTTTATTAGCTAAGTCAAGACAGTTAACCACCCGCTGCTGTGATTGCTGTTCTAGTTCACTGAGGATGTCAGTAGTAAATCTTGTGTTTCTTCTTTTTTTTTTGGTATGAAGAATGGCAGCTCACTGCAATGTTTTACTGTACAATATGTCAGTCTGGCATACAAATGCACCCCTCTTCTTGATGCTTGAGACAGGATTACAGAAGCTGAATAAAGAGCGGTGTGTGCCACAGCTTGCTTTTACTGATGAATGCAGCTTGGGCTGTCAGCAGGGCTTAGAGAGAAGTCTCTTAAGTCTGGACTGATCTCTATACCTGGTGAGCTGCTTGCCCTTCTGAAAATTAGCAGTTTATTCTATGCAGGGTTCTACATTGCCATTTTACTGAATTCAACTCCTACTCTTTGAGCTGGATGCAATCAAGAAATTATTAATTTCCTTCCCTGTTTTTTGCAGTATTTTTTTTTTCCAGAAGACCCATAATGGCGGTGGAAGGTCTGTTGCTTTGTGGTGTTTATTCCTTCTCTTTGGTACTTAGCCAGAAAAGACTAATCCAGAGATATCAGCTGGTGAATTCCAAATGGCAAGTGGAGGCAAACTGTGTGGAAAAAGCAGTGAATCTGCCAAAGATTGATTGCTTGATCCTTTCTTGTAGGTACGTAACAGGCTTTTTAAAATACAAGCTTTGTGGGGTTTTTTTCTTGAGTAAAGTTTAAAAGGAAAAAAACACCTCTGAAAATTTCCAGGATTCTTAGTCGATACAAAGTGCTGCAATAATTTCTGTGCCATCATTTGACTCTCATGGGTATATGCAGAATGCAAGAAAAGATAGGGGTGCTTCTGTAGTTGGTGACAGTGACTTCTAGGCACTGGAGAAGTGATTATCAAAGACTTCAAAAAGGCTTACACTGCAAAGCTGAGAGAAAATTTGTAAAGAAGTAGTGAAATAAAACAGGTATGTCTATTCACTGTTTACTTTTTTTTTGCTTGTTTGTCTCTTCCTCAGGGAAGTTTTCACACTGCAAAATTCTTATAGTGCTTTAATTTAGAGGGGGCTTGAGTTTAATGTTCTTCTGAAAAGTTTCTTCTGTAATAATTAGCAGATACAGTAGATTGGGAGAAGACATGGAGTATTAATGAAATGATGGTGTAGCCTGAAATTCCTTTCCCATAGAAACTTATCTAATCCAGTGTAGCTCTCTCCTGCTGTCCCTCAGGAGCATCTCCATCTCCCTAGAAGTATATAAGACCTTTGCATCTATTAAGGTGATTGGCAGAATTTTCAATACATTTTGCAATTATATCTGCAAACAGTTTGGAAAAGCCAATTGCCCAAAGCACCTGCCCCTATCCCCCCCCCGCCTCGTTATGCTACTACTTATTTAAATACATTAAAAAGTGAAATAAATATTTAGTAAGAGACCATGTCTTTGCTACGACAAACATAAAAGGGCAGATTCTTATTAAAAGTGAACAGAATTCAGTGAAACTGCACAAACAATTTTTACAGTCATTTAAATCCTTTGATCTGACCAAAAGCTGTTACGGAGTGTAATGTGCTGCTGGAATAAATAGTCACAATAGGCTACATGACAATTTCATGTGCAAGAGGTCATGTGTATTATAGAGTAAACAATTCTGAGGTAGGACAGTGGTTTTAATTCTCAACCCAAAGTACATGTGGTCAAGAAAGTTTTATAGAGTGTTTTCCTCCCCCTCTCCCCACAAGGACTTAATTATGTAGGTACAGGCTTGCTGATAGTCACAGTCATTGTTCTTTAGCATAAATTTGCTTTTTTGTGAGTGGATATGAAATCTATAATCTGTTAATGGCTGTTTCATTCCCTGGCTACCCCCACCCTCTTGGCCAGTGACTTAGAAGCAAAAATTAGCTGTCAGTGGAAAAAAGGACCAGAACCAAAGGTAAATCTAAATATGTAAATGTATTTCAAAAGTGATGTCCTTGACATTAAATCTGTGAAAGACCTTTGCTGTGTCTTCATATCATGCTGTTGCTCAGCATCCTGTCTAAGCTTATTACTGCTTCTTCTTGCTGCCAGCATATTTATTAGCTATTTAATCTTTTAATTCCTGTGTGAGGATTCATAGAGAAATAATGTTTGTCTGTAAGCATATATGTGCATGTGGGTTGTGTGCCCATATAAACCAAGTTTTGGTTCTGTTCCTGCTTGTGATCTTGCCATACTTCTGTCCCTGCATCTTGACAAATGGCACCATGGTGCCTACTAATCAAGTCCCTTCCGATACCGAGTCTTGTCACTGGGCAAACAGAAGTAGTGTCTGGCAAAATGCTTCTTCCTTCTGAGGCTTTGACAGCTATTCTGAAATGCATACCACCCTCACCCCTCCCAAATTATTCTCTCCGTCCTAGATGTCCTGTTGTCTAGTGGTCAATAACAGTCTGGAAGTCCTTGTCCAGAGATTCCCTTGTCCTCAAGTTGAAGGAAGTTGTGGGCCTGGGCAATGTGTTTGGTACTGGAGGACCACATAATCCTTGTGATGTGAGGAAAACAGGAGTGCATGCAGTAATTTAAGGCACAGGGGCACAGTAAATGCTGTCTCCTGTGAGCTGGCACCAGAGCTGGAGCACGGTCAGATACCATTTCAGGAACCCCTTTCTGTGTTTGCAGTGCGTTGCTATGGCACATCAGAGGCCAGCTGTGATGACCTAGGTGCCATCTGACTTTTTTACATGGCAAAAGTAGCACTTTGGGAAGTCATATGAGCTCTCAGCAGTTTGAGAGCAGTCTGTTGCATCATGCAAGCTGCTGGAGGCCTTTGTGGTTGTATGGCCTACTCCTTAGTTCATATGCTTTTCACCCCATTAGCTCCCAGAGTGCCCTAACCTGGAGCAGGTGGCCCACAGCTACTTGGGTCATGTGCTCTCTTCAGCCAGCTGAACCTGTGTGTGGCTAGTGGGGAGGGTCAGGGGATTTCCTTCAGGTGGCCTAAAACAGTAAGGAAGCCCCACTTTGAAAAGCTTGCCTTCTGATGCCTGCTATATGTGGTGTGTCAACCCAAAAATGCACTTTTAAAAGTTTCTTGAGGTCAGCTGTGCCCATTTGAGCAGAGCTTCGATTCCCTGTGACAGTGTTGTGGCCCCCACCGTGCTCTGCACACACCAGCGTGAGCCGAGCACAGCATGGCTCGCTATTAAGGCTATACAGGTGACGATACAAGTGTAATAATATCCGGCTGATGTTACATTAAACGTCATAGATGACAGCACCGCAGGCAACAAACCCCCGTGGAATGCTGGCCATTGTATATTGACCAACAGATGGCACTATCGGACTCCTTTTCTCTTCTGCTTGAGCAGCGAATCGCAAGCGAACTGCTGTCCGGATCTCTCTGCTACTAAATCCAGTCATTTCTCCCTAATGAATATTTCATTTAAATTCCTAATGCCTTATAATAGTATTTAAAACCTGTGCACGCCTACGTGTGCAATGAAACAAATTATGAGGATACATATTCATAAATTTAACCTGTAATGTGCCTGCTAGTGTATTAAATGACTCTTGATTTCCAAGGGGTTTATAATTCAAGACTGAATTTGAATAATTTAAGTAGAAAAGGCGCTGCATGTGATCATCTCAGTTTAACAGATGCATACAGTCGTGAAGAGCTAAAAAGCATTTTGAAAATTGATAGAACAAGCTAAATTGGATGAAAACTACACTGCGCTAACTTTGGGAAACTCTGCCTTTCTCTTTTCTCAAATTTATAGCAAGCTTTGATAGTTCTGTAACTTTAAGGTGACTCTTCAGGATCAGTAGAAAACACCATCAACAGATAAAAATGATGCCTTAAATTCAAATAATATAGGAGAACATAGCTTCTATATCTGAATCGCTAATGAGACTTTCAGAATGAGACATTACTGAGAAGGTGTTGGAAATAAGTCCTGCCTGGACATAGAGAAAAGAAAGATAAAGTCACAAAGTGAAGAGAGGGCAATGTAGAGTTTAAAGGAATTATTACCTGTTTTTGAAGGGATAAATGCTATGCAGTGTAGACATCTAGCTTTGATTAGATACTGTGAGAGAGACTGCTTGAGGCTTCACTGTGTGCTACCACCCTCAAAATAAAGAAAAAGATTTTTTCCTTATGTTTAAATGGGATTTTCTGTAATTCAGTGTGTGCCAGTTGTCTTTTGTTTTTCACAGGGCACCACCAAGAAGTGTCTGCCTTCATCATTCTAAATGCCCTCCCATTTATAGATATTGATAAAATCCTCCTAGAGCCTTCCCCAGGCTAAATAGTCCCAGGTGTCTCAGCATCTCTTTGTACAAGAGATGCTCCAAGTCGCTTAGTCATCTTTTTGGCCCTTTGCTGGATTTGCTCCAATATGCCCCTGTCACATACTGGGGAGCACAGAGCTGGACACAGCACTCCAGATGTTCTCTCACCAGGGCTGAGGGGAAGCATCACCTCCCTGTGTTCACAGGTAGAACACCATTTTTCTTTCAAAGTAGTCTGAACTTTAGGGGTGACTTTAGGAAGATAGAAAGGTTGCTTTTGAGTTTTACTATTTATTATTTTATCCTGAGAGGTGTTAAATGCTCTTAGAACATAGCCTGTTTTCTGAAAGGGCAGCCCTGGCATAAAGATGTTTATGTGCTTGAGTACTCTGGGCAGCCCTAGGCCAGCTTCTCCACAGTGTCCTTCCTGGATTATCGGTGCGTACCTTTTGCAAAGCACCTCTGAAGTATCCTGCTCTGAATTGCTTGGTTTCACCAGTTGTTGGCTGATTTTTGCGCACGTGTATATGAGTAAATAAAACATTGGTAACATCTGAAGACAGGTTTTATTTGCTAATCAAAGAATGGCCATATTGTTCCAGATGCTGGCTGAGCACAAATGTGTGCTTACCTTGCAGAGCACCAAGGCAAAGTCTGCCACAAAGGTGTGAGAAGGAAGACACAGGGTCTAATAGCAAACGTGAAGTGAGTTTCTTTTCTACTCAAGCCTTACATTTTTTTTTTTTTTTCTTTTTTTCTCCTAGAGGTATTTTTATCACTGCGGGTATTTAAGTTATGTTTTAATTAAGCTGTATAATTATAGGTGCATGTCAACAGAGGACATCTATCTGGGTAATTAGAATGATGGTGTAAGGAATAATTATAGAATATAAAGACTAGCTAAAAATGAGTCTGTTGTGGTGCAGTTAAATCCTGCACAGATGCTCAGCTTTCCTTACCTACCTCACTTGATGCTTCAGTTACTGGCTTGCTGTCCGCTCGCACTACATCACTTTAAACTGGATTAGGGAATTGTTTAATGTGAAAACTTAATAAAATGGAAATCCAGCAGAGATGTGAATGGGAGGAAAACAACCAGTGCACCATCCAAAGCCTCTGCTGCATAATACAGCATGTTCCATGACAGAAATCCTTCTTCAGCAGATGCTAAATAAATGTATAGTTGAACAATAAGTCCTGTTTAGACATCTCCAAGACCCATGTTGACACGTCATTTAAGCACATGCTCAAAAAAGTCAGATTTCATGAAGCAGGTAAGCTTTAGTCAGGCTGGGTTATGTGCATGGAAAGATTGCAAAATCAGAACCCATTAATAAATATTTTATTAAGCTAGGGTTTGTTGGCCCGTTTCCATCAGTGCTTTGCTTGCATAGGGTTTAATTTATCAGTGTAGGGTTTTTTAATATATATTAATTTTTCCTTTTTGAGTGGGTTTAAGCTGCTGGAAATTAGTACTAATATATAAACAATTCAGTTTAGGTCTCATTTCAAAGACAGAATGGAAGTTAGTGGAATTTTTCTTTAAAGTCAACAGGGAGCAGCATCAGGCCTTTCCATTCTTAAAGGTTTTCCTGAAAGCCTTAGATTGCCTTTCCTCCAGCAGACACATCTTTATATTTTACACTCCCTGAGAACACCTACAAAGAAGCCCAAAAGAAGTGGATACAATTCAAAATTTTAATGCAGAATTCTGAAATCCATCACTTCTTAATCATGCTATTAATGGAATAAAACCTAAGGATTAGAGCAAAAGCTTCAGAAACGCTGTTTCTAAATTCTAAAAACAACCCACTTCACAAAATCATGCCAACCTACCCCCGCCCTACCCAGCTTCCAGCAGAGTTTGCAGATTTTTTGACATGTCCGTTCTTTTTAGTCTTAGTTATTTTCCTTAAGCTGACTTTCTGAAAAGGGAGGAAGCCAGCAGTTCTCTCGTATGCACTCCTTTATCATCTGAGAATACAGTAGGAGAAAAAAGTGCAGCTGTTCCTTTCCCTCTGAATGTAAAGGGAAGGTCCTGTGTTAAGGGCTTGCTGTGCAGCCTCGGGCAGGCAGTGGTAGCTGCTTGGCTTTGCGTGACATCGTATTCTGTTGATTTATGGTGAGTAGAGATAATTCTATAAGATACAAAGTACTGTATCTTAATTTGTGTGTTGGAACCTCACTGTAAATTTGTTGTCCAAGACGTTTCCCTTTCATAATTAAATTGCAGTAGCTAGTTTTATTGCTGTTCCCAGGGATAAATCTTTGATCTGAGAGCTTCCATGCTCCCTATCTCTATTGCTTACCTTTTTATTACGGGTAAGGTATTATTTTTTACTGTCTTCCTAGCAGTCTTGACAGAAACTTAACTTATACTGGTCTGTGCCTTCTAATTTATTTGTTGACTGGAAAAACCTTGTATTAATAAGCTTTTTACATATCGCCTGGTACTGTTATGTTCTCTCCAGCTTATGTGCAGGTACATTCTGGTTTCCTATAGAGTTTCTGTTCTTTAGGACATCTGTCACGCTGTCTTCAGGCAGCACGTGTAACTGCTAGCACTGTTAAAGGACTCTTGTACAGTAAGAAACCCAAAAATTCTGGAAAGCAGATGATCAAGTTGAGTTCTATTGTAGCAGCAAACCCAGAACTCCTGTTGTTGAATTTCTGTCTAGTACATTTGGGGCTTTTCTTGGAAGGCAGAACAATGATAAACTCAAATGCTATTTGGTAGAGGGCTTTTCTAGAGGCAAGCTTGAATGGCTGAAACATTTATGAAAATGCAGCTGATAGCCGTGTCTGTAAAAATAAAATGAAGCTCCAGATACAGGAATTAGAACAGCAAACTAAAGCAACACACAAGAATTATAAACAGCGTAAAATGTAATTGCAGCATTTAACATTTATGCTGTAATGTCATAAACATCAGCCAATTGTGCCTTCGGCGGCGATTAAACTTCCTCGCTTCGCCAGCAGGATGGGCATGTGTAGTAATCATTCCAGTTGTGCCTCATGCACAGCTGTCCCAAGATCTCTCTTGGCAAAGAGGATGCTCTTCGCTACCTTTGCGTGTCTCTCCTCCCCTCTCGGGACTTGTAGGAATTGTACCCAGGATTTATGTTAACTGGGGAGCCACAGTGTTGCCACGTCAATCTCAGTTGTTCATAGCTTTTGGATATGTAAGCATCAGTTGTCATTGTGCTGCCTCTAAAAATAAAAGAGGTGTCTTAATAACATAAGCATGTGATGCAATGCGCTGTCTTTCGGCGAGCAACCAGAAAGACAAAAGGAAATGAAAACCGATTTCCTGCACGTTCCTGAGATTCTGTATACTGAGGTCAGAATGAAACCTGGATTGCGCTTTGAGCCCTGCAACTGTCTGTGCTAAAATATGCTAACGTTCAAGTGTGTTTCCCCTGCTCAGTCTTTGTCGCTTTGGACTGTATTTATGAAGCTGGCGATGCTCCCTCTGGTGGGTAACTCGTCTCCCAGCATCCTGGGCATCTTCAGAAGCTGGGCTCTGGGTTGTCTGGTGGATAAAATACTGGCAAGCACAAAGTGTCGGTTCAAATGCTGATGGAAGTGTAACAGTTTTATTCAGTTTACGTTGAGCAGAGAGACATTAGTGGGTACTAAGGGGAATTGTTCATCAAACATGCACAAATGTCGCTATATATTTACCTGCATGTCTTCAAGCATGACTTTCGACCCCTGGAAAATTAGTTTGGCTGTCTCTTGACAGAGGGTGCTGGCATTGCTGAAGCCTAGAAAAGCTGTAGGGTATGTTAAATCCAAAGATCATCTTGCCCAGCACAGCTATGATGTATGTATGTACGTTTTATGGTCTTTCATGAAAGAAGATCTATGTTTATGTTATGTTGTGAAAGAGAGAGAGAAATGTCGATACCTTTTTAATTAGAGTATCTTTTCCTGTCAAATCTTGTGATGGGGAAAAATACTGTTTCTAGAGGAGAAAACCCCACACCTAGATTTCAGCAATAAGCACTCTACATTATCTCTGGGTTAGAGACTTCTGGAGCTGGGGGTCCTTGCCAGGCAAGCCAGTTTTGCCAAGAGGATACCCACAGCAGTGAGCAGGTATTTAGCAATATACAGGGTGTCCAAGGAGATTTTTTTAAGTCTTTTAAAATGGCAATAACAGTTTTCTTTCCCTGTTCCAAACAGTTGCATTCAAGGGAATTAATATACTAGTTTTATAATGTGTAACTTTAAAAAGGAAGTGTACCAGCTTAGAGAACTCGTATAGGAGGGATACTTCCAAGAATATTGAAGTTATTTTGAAAGAAGCCTTAGTTTCATATGCAAATAGAGGTTTTTGAAGTAGTTTAATGAATCAGTTTTCCCTAATAAGTGATATAAACACAATATGCAATGCTGTCCAGCTTTTGGACTAGCTTTTGTAATCGGGTCAGTGATGTGATTGCAATGATGTTAAACTTTTGATAATGTTACTCTCTACTTGTGTTTTCTTTGTGGAAGCATTTATAAAACCAAGTATTTAAATAAAAATAAAATGTTCTTTTCAGCTTTGATGACAACTTGCATAAGTTTTGTGATTTGGATGTTTTCCCAAAAGGCTCAACTACTGGAATCAATAAATTGTACTGAGAACATTGGCTTTCATTAAAATTAAATACCATAAGAAAATCTGCAGTCTGCCTTTGCAGAGAAATACTTTAAAATGTTGAACTGATTGCAGGCTGTTGATTCCAAAGTGAAAAGCCAAAGCTAAGTAATCACAAATTTCATGACACTGAAACTTGTCTAAGAGTCTTGGAAGCCAGGTTGCTGGTTCTCCTTGAATTTCAAAATAGTGAGCTTTGGAACAAGTAAAGAACATCTGCTGAAAATAAAAATGTGTTATGATTATATTGAACAAAAAAAAGAGCTGATCCAGAAACTGCTCCAGCTAGTTCAGAAACACTTGTTGACCAAAGAATTAATTTCTTTCCTGTTTTCTATGCAATTCAATGCCTTTACTTTCAGTTTTAATGAATGTGTGTTTTTCCTTCATCTGTCAGGCAATTGATAGTATTCCAAACTCTGACTGTTCACGTGCTCAGTATGGTGAAGTACAGCCCTCCAAAATTTAGATCTTGCTCCTGTCCCCTTTCCTGAGGGAAATCAGTTGCTGGGTCATAGTGACATGATATGAGAAACTAAGGGAATCTATTTCTCTCTAAAAGAGAGATTTTCTTCATGTTTCTTGGGGACAGAATGTTCCTTTCTAGGCAGCAAAAAAACCTAAGGTTCTTAATGCTGGTGTCTGATTCAAATGGTTAAGGATTAAGAAGTAATTACTATCTTGTCAGATTTACTTAAAATGGCATGCCAGCTAGCAGTGATGTGCAGTTTCAATCTGTAGTCAGGCGTCCTTATTGTCCTGGGATAGCAAAATAAACTTGTAGGTCTTTTTTTGGTCTAGCCTGATGCAACCTCTGAAATCCAAATGTCTGTTTGCACCTGGATGTCTGAAGTTTCCACAGCATATTGTCAGTCCATTGGCTGATGTTGAGCAAATTTGACAAAGGATGAGGAATTTTGGATATATTTATGGTTTTAAGCTTATTTTAACCTCAAGAAAATTGTAGGCTGTCCCTGGAAAGAACAGCCTATGCATTGCTGTTTCCTCCCTTGTGTTGCTCCAGGAGTCCTGTGGCTCTCCAGTCACTGGAGCCACTGTCTGATCTGGGTCAAAATCAATCATTTCTAGGTCAGGCCAACTCACAGGCACAGAAGCAAGCTGACCATGCAGCCACAAGCTTGCTCTCACTGGCCAAATGGCAATAGCAAGCAAGTAATAGCAGGTTGTTGCCGAAAGTGGCAGGGAGAAGGACGGAGAGTTTGAGATTACCTGCTTCATTAGCAGCATGTGGTTAGATTGAGCCACAGATCTGTGGAGACTCATGCCTCCCTTGGTTCTGATTTACAGATAGATTAACTTGGGTTTTTTTAAGCTTTATGCACCACAGTGGGAGAAAAGATAAAGAGAAGGCTGGGGAAGCATCTCCGTCTGCAAACTTCCCCCTGGTGGACTATAACGAGGAGATTAATTTTTTTTTTTTCTATTATCTTATGTTCTCACATGGGACCAGGTCACTGAGACTCCTGTAGCAAAATAATAAATTGCTCTGAACTGGTGGCCTATTGTGTTTCAAGAAGGAAGGAGAGGAGGGAAGAGGGATGAGAAAGGGAAAGCTATATATAAAGAAAATTCTGCCTCTGCCTTGTCTGAAATTCCCTTTAAGCTTGCTGTAGGCAGAATTGAAGAGAAACATTTCCCTTTTGATCAGTATTTAACCACAAGCCTGAAACGGCCTAATATGATGAAGCAGGTTAACTAATTAATTCAGACTAGCACTTGGTAGTTTAAGCTTTTAGCTTGCTTTGTGAGAACTCTCAGAGCACTTGTGGAAATGGAACAGTCTTGGTAGTCTTGCTGATTTTAGAGATGCTTCAAGCTTGCTTTTGTTTTAAGAAATCTTTCAGCAACACAGTGGCAGTAGAATAGCAATAGGATAGCCTAATAAGGTGCTCTTCACTGGTAACAAAGCATAGATGTGCCTTATATCTCTATTTCATTTGGATATTTATTGCTGTTAACCACTGCCAGGTACGGTTCCTTCTGTATGGAACATGGAAGTGTGCACGTATGAAGCTACATGGGGTCTGTGTAGCTGGGTTGAGACGTGTGCTTATGTGCTTTACTGGATTTGGATTTTGGCTTGTGAAGGTTTAGAAGTAATCTTTAGATTTTGTCTTTAATAAGCTGTGTGAGTAGATACAGAATTAAGTTTAAAAGAGTAAGAATCGCAGAATGCAAGAGTAAGAACACAACAAATGTTTTAAGAAGATAGATGATTATTCTTAATCATTATGAATACATGCCTAAACTGGTCTTCCATTGCTTCCGAGGCTTATCTATTACTGTTGAAAAGACATTTATAAATGGCATCTGTTACAGTAAATGTTCTTCACATTTGACTTTGGATAACCTTGTCTGAAAGGACAGGCTGCCCTCAGGTCCAGCCAGGAGGCAGGATTGGTTTGCCAAAGCTTAAGAAACAGAGGTGTCTCATCTTCCAGAGTTACTGAGCTGCTTTCAGCAGGGGGCTAGAAAACGATGGCTGGTGCCATCATGAACTTCTGTGTAACAAGGGCACAGATAAGGCAGGGTGTTCTCTGGTAAAAGGGGAGGTACCTGAAGGATGCCAGTTTGCAGGCTCTGAATCAGTTGGTGTTATGGTGGTCCACTGAAGGTTTTAAACTATGAACCCAATCAAATAAAAGGGAAGCAGAAATAAAAATGCAAGTAACTGGGTCACTTTCTTGAGTTCAGCATCTATTATTTAGGGGCTGATATAAAGAAAATAGTAATTTTCCTCTAAAACTCTTCATCCAAAATTAGCATTAGAAATTGCCTTTATTTTTAATCAAAATGACTTTTTGCATCATGTTCTACCTTCCTGCACTTTTTCTCAGTACGGAAGAGATGGGGCTACTGGAGAGTGTGCACTAAAAGGTCACTAAAATGATAAAGGGACTGAAGCATCTCTCATATGATGAAAGGTTGAGAGAGCTAGAACTGTTCAGCCTGGAGAAGAGGAGTCTCTGGGGTATCTCATCCATGTTTTGTACACTAATATTTATTATCTGAATGGAGGACGTAAAGAAGATGGAGCCAAGCTCTTTTCAGTGATGCCCAGTGACAGGACAGAATGCAATGTGTGCAAACTGCAACTCAGGAGGCTCCTTCTGAACATCAGGAGACATTTGTTTACTGGGAGGCTGAGCGAGCAGTGGCACAGGTTGCCTGGAGTGGCTGTAGCCTCCATTCTTGGTAGTGTTCAAAAGCTGTCTGGACGTGGTCCTGGGCAACTAACCATCTCTAGGTGGCTCTGCTTGAGTAGTGGATTTGGATCAGATGAACTCCAGGAATCATTTCCAACCTTGACCATTTTGTCGTATTTTTTTCTGTACCTGTAGTTTTATACCCTAGTTATGCTTTGAATTGAAAGCTAATCGTGCATAAATTCACATTTAATAGTACCGATTATGCCCTTGATGTCCTGCATGGTGACAAGCATGTTGATACCCAAAACTTTTAATTCTCTGTGGCATCTCTTGGGGACAGGTGGTGTACCCTTGAAGATACTAATAAGATGGGTAATAACTTTTTTTGGATCTATGAAATGTGGTCACCTGCATTTAAGTATTTGATTACAAACGCAATGAAGAATTGGTCAACTGATTATTCTAAAATGGGCCTGAGAGTGGTTGCTGAGCAGAGCAGAACTATGCCTGTAATTCCTTGTGCATGTGAAACTGTGTATTGGAAACCATCTATGCTGAAAGTCAGGCCTTTCAAAAAAATACTGTGAATTGGAAGATTGTTACACTAAAAAGGAGAGGTCCTTAACACTGAGTGTTGTGTGGGGTATAGGAAATATAACTAACTCTGTCAGGTATTCTAATTTACAGGTTACTGTTTTATTATAATTTAAAGAGAGGGGTCATAAATGAAAAGATAGCATTCCATGAAGCAAATAAGATGGAAGAATGAATATATATCACTTCTATATCTTTTCCTCAATTTATTTCTATGTCATCTTTTTTGAGTGATTGTTAATGTTGATCACCCCCAGCCCAGAGAGAGCCCAATAAAGAGAATATTGTTCCCATGAGTGCTATTACTATTTATATATCACAGACATAACCAAAGAATTGTATCTCTTTTTTTCATAAATTGTAGTTAAGTCACAGGGATTTTGGAGAGAACAAAGAGATGGGGAGGGAGAGATTGGTCAATGACTTAAAAATTATCCATTTAGTACGTGTCTAAACCACTTTCCTGTTTACAACTTTTAGATCCAACTGGAGGAACTATGGGCACTTGCAAAGAATGTTAAATTCTGGCTTCAGCTTAGGGTTGAGGGTTCATTTCTTAGTCACACTTATTTGCCCTTTTTCCAGAATGCTGTAATGAATGAAGGGGCACTAACTCTGTAATGAGATTTGCTGCCACTATTGAGAAATATAAACAGATCTGTAAAGCCCCCAGGTAATGAGAATAAAGAACATACTTCCTGCAGATGCCTTTACACATGCACTTGGCCCTGTTTTGGCATTGGGTAGGAAAGAATATAGTTAGCCCAAACCGGTTTTGATCCAAAATAGGAGAGAATCTCTAGTTTAGGTTTCATTGGCTTTTTGCAGCTTGGCAAACTGTGTATGTGCAAATTCATAATTTCTCTCTTTTTTTCTTTGTTTTTATTTGTGTAATCTGGAAACTGTAACTTTGTATGATATTCCATTGCTTTATGCTTTATAGCCTCTTGGGCTCCCTTAATTTTAAGCATTTTTTGTATATCCAGTTTACTTGTAGATAATTGAGAGGAAAAGATGTGAGGGAATGGTTGAGAGAGAAAATAACAGAAAATTTTCAGATGGAGTATGTATGTTTATAAGTGAGAAGGCAGGACGTGGATGATCTTAGAATGTCTAAGATTTTTTCATGAGTGAAAGAATTTGAGGCATCAAGACTGATACTGAATTACATAAACATGCTGCGTACACACGGACTTCACTATTTATCCTGGAAACATTCTCTTGTTAGAAATAAAAGGTGAAATAGTTTAGGATCCCTATTTGTACTTAGTATCTTCCATCCAGTGACATCATTTACTAAGTCACATCAAATGATTTTTCTCCCTAACATCTTAACACACTGTAAGTCACATCTCTATTTCCAGTTTCCATCTCTTATGATGGGCAGTTGTCTTGAACTAATCAGGTCTTGCACGGACTAAAAACAACGGGCTGTATTGGTAGCTATTCTCTCCCAGATGAACAGGCAGCATGCTGATAGCTACCTACCCTTGCTAAATGAGTAAGTTGAAATAATTATATTAAAAAATGTTTCTTGCCCTCTTCTGTTGCCAAAACTTTTACCTTGTTACTTGGCATATCGAGCTGTCAGCCATATGGATGCCATTCAGCCATTTTTTGCTTCTCAGAATACCATTGCACAGGGCCCACACAGCCAAATGTCCGTGTGTTCTGCAGTTCAGCGTGACTCAATAAAGACAAGAGAAAGACCACGGTTTTCTCAAGTGGCATCAGGCACCTGTGTCTCTACTTTAGTCATCCTCCTGTCAAATATACCAAACAACCCTTATGTATGTCAATTCAAGTTCTGTCTACTGGGCTGCGAGGTTGCATAGCTTTCTGCCTTACTGATGGTGCTTTGCAGCGGTAAGATATGAGCAACATCAGAGATAGATTTTATATTTTCTCTTTTTTTTTTTTTTAAGTACAGGTATTAGCTGTTTGAAATAACTTTGGTCAGGTTGCAGCAGAAAGCTGCAGAATTGTCTACTGGTGTGGAGATGCTGTTACTAAAATAGTAATATTACAGAAAAGTCATGGCTCAGATGAGCTATTAAGAGCTTTCCAAGCAGCCATAAAAACTTAGACTTACATTGCACTGTTAGTTTACCATTACACTCCTTAGCTGTAATAGCTGCTAACCAGCAAAATCTTCCTAGGAAAATTGTTGTATCACTGACTTAGTTATGTAGAAATGCCCAGGAAGCCAACAGGCTGCCAGTCACAGCTATCCACCGCACAGTGTTTCCAGGAGGGGCAAGGGGATCCATACTGGGTTCCTTTTACTTTGATTTCATGGCCCCAACTGTCTGGAATTTTAGACCCTGGGGATAAAAGGACAGGAGTCATGTCTAAAAATTACATGTAATTCTGAATTTCCACATTTGGTTAACATTTCTGAGAAGGTCCAAGGCAGACAGAAATACCAACCTCAGTTCAGTCTCTAATCCTGAATCACGTAGTTGAGCTAAACCCTATTTGGCCATCAGTTGACCTCTCTAATGACAATAAGAATATTTTAAACCATTCAAAATGATCACAGTTTTGGTTAGCTGCCTACACTTTGCCATGGTTACATGAAGAAGTAACTTTGTGACACATGGTTGGCATTTTTTGCATTTGTTTGTTTGTTCAAGCTCCAGGAGGGCTATCTGTGATATACATCTGAGAGCGGAGGTTTGAGTTTACATCCCTCTAGCCCCCAGACTGTTAATTTTAACAATATGAGTAAACTTGACAGAGTTTCCACATTCAGCCTGTTTGGGGCATGCCAGGCTGGGGGTGGTATGAGGGGAGGAGGGCTACAAAACAGCAGATGAAGGTGGTTTCATTGCCATGGGAACCAGACCGCCCGTGGGGAAGGGAGCAGATCTGGTGAGCTGGGGAGGGGGCACAGAAAGGACACGTTATTATGTTGTTGTATTTATTTTTAAAATTGTTTTTGTCATGGAAATGTCACTGATGCAGACGCTTAACTCAGAGAGGACTGGCAGCAACCTTGATTTAAAGTGTGATGCTTTGCACCTACTGGGATTGTCCTTAAAATGTTCTTTGCCAAAAGGTTTTCCTTTGATACATCAGTAAATTAAAATCTCTGATCTTGTGGTTATACATCCTTATAACCAACAGCAGTTTGGTCTGTTGGGCACTTCATGGTGTGGATCCTGCCTGAAAATGCAAGCTAATAATTTTGGTTCTCGTGAAAATTAAGATCACGTTGAAGGCTGACCATCTTTGGTATCCCCTGATGTTGCTTGTGTTATCCCCATAGCTCCAAAACACTCTGCTGTCCTCCTTTGTTACGCCCCTTTCAGTTCCCTGACTGTTGATATTTGACATCTTCACAGTGCAGTATCACGGTTGTGATGGGTTCAGCAGCACTTTCATTGCAATGAAAACTGCAGCTCAAGGGATTAAGTCTTCAACACTCTTTATGATTCTAATCAACAGACATGAAGTCTGAAAGCAAATAATAGCTCTAAACTTGCCTTGCCTTTGCACTGAGTTAGTTTGTTCTATGAAGGGGAGGTGATTCCCCCTCTTTGGCAGCCATTAAAAATGTTGATTGCAAGTGACTACAAAGCTCGTATTTCCACTAGGAAGTATGCTATAGGAAGTACTATGAAAACTTCTCAAAGAAATTATATAATACAGTAAATTTATTTGGATTTTTTTTTTTTAAAGTTTTATTAGACAGCAGTGGATCACAGAATCATCAAAAAGAGCATTTATCATTGAAAGGTTATTAACATAGTTTTCACCCAATCAGGTCTTGATGCAAAAAAAGGATTAAACTGTACAAAAGCATTAAAGACTATTATCAAGTCAATAAAACTTTAAAAGGTGCTGTTGAATTGCAACTTTTAATGCTATGCTTCTAAAGCAAAGGCAGCATCACATGTGATTAGTAAACACACATATTGTGTTTACCATATGGGTTCATTTCTCAGAATTACAAGATCTTACTGCACTTTTTAGAGTAAAAAAAGAAAAGTAAGTTCTGATGAACCTATTTCCCAGTTATTCTGTAACATTGTAGGAGCTAGGAATTGAAATTATTTCACTGAATGCATGTTCTTTACACCTGCAAGTGGAGATACAGCTGCCAAAACCTGAAATATTACTTCAATAAACTCACAGTCTATTTAATGACTTCCCCTATCGATTTGTGGTCTGGCCAGTTTCGAAACTTCAACACAAATATCAACTGCTTAAGATGCTAGATGTTACTGTGCATTTTGAGGGTTTTAATAAGTTGTGGTAAATGTAGAGCTTAATGTACAGTGTCTTGCTTTAATTTTAAATAGGCTTGTTTTATGAGACATAGGCACAAATGTAGGATTTTAAAAAATTAATTTATACACCTTTGGAATGCTGATTTATCTGGGTTTGCACTTCACTGTGTCTGTAGATTTTAAATACCCCTGGACGGGCTCCTCTGTATTCTCTAAAATGGTCTTTTCAGTGATAATTAATTGTATCTGTTTAAATGCAATGAAAGTCCTTGTTAATAGGATGAAATTATTTTCAAGCTCTCAGCAGGTCTAATGAAAGCCACACTGCTGCTTTCCAAGTTACATGGGAGAACTTTCCAGCCAAGGGGACAACTCAAAGCTAAGGACCTGTGACAACATTTTCTGATTGTACTTAGCATTTCTTTAAGTGTGATGTATATTCATGAAGACTATTTACCCTGACAAGAAATGTAAAAAATAAACTGAAGATAGTTTACCGTCCTCTTTACTTTTTTTGATACTTTGGCAAGGTAAGTGGTTTGTAGACTAATGAAATTCAAAAGGCTGGTCATATATGAAAAAATTTTTTTTAATTAGGAAAATTCTGTAAATTTAATCATCTCAATGCATTATGAAAGTTATTCTTAATTACATATTTTTATGTAACTAGCTAGTAGTATATACATTCAGGTTTACATATTCAGCATTAACAGTTTCTTTTCAAATTAACCTTTTTTTCCCCCCTTTCCTAGTTCTATAGTACCGTAAAACATATATCATGAGGATATATATGTCGGATATATATGCCTTTTATAATATAGTTCACTTCCTTGCTATTGACAGACATTAACAATTTGGTTAATAAACTGGTTAGTTAGTGTACTTGCTATTATGAACCCTGAAACTTATTATTAGCTACATTGGATTATATGGCCACATTAGATCAAGGAGAATTAAATTTCTACTTACTTAAGATTATATTTTCAAAAATATTCTGATTACCTTTTGTTCCCCTGATGTTCTTAAAAAACCCCAAACAACCCCACCATCCGTGTGTATTAAATGACTGGAATAACTATTTAGCACTTATTTTAGTGTGTAGATAAGAGTCCATGTTGGATCACCCCCTCCAGCCCTCCTCTGATGTAACCAGGTTTTTGTTACCAATTAACCATTTGGTGATCGTTTCATAGAAGAGAAAGCAGAAAGTCTTCCACTGCTTTGCACTTGATCACAGTTGCAGTTTTACACAGGGTGTAGTCATGTAGTCCACAAGATAACCAAAAAATAGATAGTCTTTGACAATAGTAAGTGGCTTTTGGTTCAGCTGGACACACCTACAGGAGCTCCAGTAAATTTTTCTCCTTTACAGCAGCAGGTAAGTTAGGCTATGATTTACAGAAATTCTGATTGTTAAAAGTGTCAGTACTTCCATTATATATTTACACCTTTATAAAGGTGTAAAAATAATTTGGTAGACTGAAATAATGTGAAAAATATTTTTCACATGCTGTGTGTGATTAAGCATGGGATTATTTCCGGGTTTCACAGTGTTTTTTTCAGAAAGAACAACTTCTATATCAAATTAGAAAGGATGACAGAAAGTGAAGGCCATAGTTTTCACAGCTGCTTAAAAATCATCAGAATTTTTAATTTGTTAATGAGATAATGAAATATTTTGAAAAACACAGAGCTGATAAAATAGTTCAAAGAGAGGCAAGAAGTTCTGTAACAGGAAGAGTCATCCCAATCTGTAAGCAGAGCAAAACAGCAGATTTATTTAAAGTGCAGGACCTAAGAGAATACTTTAAAATATATATATGAAGTAAATCTCTGTGGGAGTTTTGACTTGTTTGTGAATGCATTTTAATGGGGTTCATTAATTTTTTTTGTGCCAAAAAAGAAAAAAGCATAGTGTAATATGGTGTTTGAATGTTGGAAGAAATAGAAAAATGTAGTAGGTTTTAGGTGAATATAGAATAATAGACTCTACATGTGTTAGTTGACAGTATCATGTCAATTTTTGTATTGTGACGCTCTGTTCTGAGTTCTTCTTCACTAAGCAAATCATACCCTTTTTTACCTCAGCTCTACTACCTATTGTCCATTAGCTCATGCAATTTAAAAATTAAATTGTTGAAAACTGATGGTAAAAAGTGAAAAGAAAACAAGAAAACATTTTGCTTCTCAGCAGCCAGTTCTTTTAATACACTGTTTTCATCATATCTTTCCATTTGTTTTCGATTACTAAGTACATTTCCCTGAAAAAATACGATCTTTTGTGGGTTAAGGGTTCCTCTGCTCCTGCTGCTTCTCTCTTTCAAGCAGACATAACTTCAGTGTTTCTGGCAACCAGATTATCTTTAAAGCAGCACATGGTAACGTTGCAAACAGTGAACGCTGACTTCAAGTGTGAAATGAGCAAGCTTTTGAACAATGCAAAACCTGGATCAAATCTTGAGGTGATGCAAACTGATAGAGTTCTGACTTGAGCCACACTTTGAGTTTTCTGCTATCTGAGGATCTTATCTGTCCATTTTCTCATGTACAGGTCTTCAATAGCCAGCGAGAGAGGTGAAAACTGAAATTACATTGTGGCAGAACCTCTGTAAATAATAAAATTTCAAGCCTGCCATACAGCATTCCTTTGGGTTTTGTGGTTGCCTTTGTACATATAATATAAATCTAATGAGTGTATGAGGTGGGTTTCAATGAGAGTGATATCTGTATTGCATGAATTAACAGTAGTTGTATCAGGGTTGGATGAAATCTTGATCTAAATGGGAATGCTACAAGTCGTGACCACATCATGTGTGAGGGGAAAGTGCATTTTACTCAGTGGTGCTAGTAAGACTGGAAGGGAGTATTAAACCATCTTCAAGTAATATTTTCCACATAACTTTAATCATGATTTATTGTCTATTTCAGACTTGAAGGTGGCAATTCTGAAGACCAAGCTTTCTCCCAAAACTGGGAAAAAAAAGGCAGCTAAAGCTATTTCCGCCCAAATCTTTTTAATGTACTCCTTCCTTAGGAATTGTGCTAATTATGTGCTCATGTAGCCATAATTTTTCAGTACAAAATGTTAGGTGGCATTAGGCAGTGTTAGGCAGCTGGCTTCCCCAGCTCGTTTCCACTTCTGTGGCACAGACCCTGTATCTCCCTTCCAAGCTCTGCTGGCAGTACCAGTTGTGGGGCAATCCTGTGAACGAAGTCGAGGCGCTGTCTGCATTAAAGCAATGCAGAAGCTATGATTTATAAAGTGTCACCTTACCAAATACTACTGGTGCTGCAGACTGACTGTGCTTCAACAAATTTGGTAATCTCACTTAGCAAAATAGTCCTACTAAGGACAGTTCGGTGAGACCAGCCACATCAAGCTGTTTTATTCTTTATCAGTGCCTATTTCATTTGTATTAAAAGCTGGGTAGATAGCTGGGAATGTTGGGAAGCCTGTATGCTAATTGCCTTTAAAAATAAATGCATTGGAGCCACTGGGGCATTTCTGTTGTGTTTTTAGATTATTCATATAAATTATGAGGTTATCAAATGTGAATGTGTAATTGTCAGGCATATGCTCGGATATCATCTTCCTAAGATGTGCAATTACTCAGGATGTCATCTCAGTCTTCAAGCAACCAGAAACTTCTGTTTCTACATAAAACATCATCAAGGTATTAGAAAGCCTTTGGCAACAGAACACAATTAAAATACCTCAAGCAGTGAAATCCATTAATATAAAAGAGGTTAAGTTCAAGAGAAATAGTTAGGGCATGTCTGCTTGACGGTGACAGAAGCAGTGCAGAGCCCTTGAGGATTAAATCACCCCACTGAGAACCTGGGGTCTCTGCCTGGTAACGGCTCCAGCATAGTGCCCGAGCTGCTACGCTTAAAGCTCATTTGGACATCTCCCTGCTACCCTTAGGTGGCTGCAGACAGCACTGGTCCTTCTTTTGTGATGGCAAATCATCTCAGGGCAGGTATAGTACAACGCAGTCCAGATGTTACTGGCTTCAAACCTGGCTGTATTAGATCTGCGTGTCGTGTTCTACCAGTGACTCCTCCTGGTACCACAGCTGGGTCCTTGCAGCACCCCCTGAATGGACACATACACTTTGAGAAGCTTGGATGCAAGCCGCCCCCGTTTGGGAAGTCAATGAAGCTGTGGTTATTACAGGGCAAAACCTGCTCTAATGTGTTCTGCAGGACCAATAAAACGAAGCAGACATTCCCTCAAGTCACAATTAACCATAGCCTCTGAGATCAAGAATTCTCTGTCAACATACCGAGTTAAGAAAACAAATTATACAGGCTGCTGCTTAGCATTTATGCATCACTTTTACAGAAAACCAAAGGAGATAATGAAGTTTTCCTCTTTGCAGCATGGAAAGGATGAGGTACACTGCATTGTAGAGAAACAGCTTTACCGTGGATGTTTTGCTAAGCTATATACATAGATGATTTTGGAAAACAATAGTTAAACGTTCAGAGTGGTATCCAGATAGTTAAAATTCACATACAAAAATTATGTGCTGGAAACTTTCACTTCACTGTTCCTGCATTTACACTATGCACAGTTTACATTATGCACATAAAGAAAACATCTGTATTTTCTAATTATAGAAGCTTTAATAAACACCAGATTCAAGCCATGACTTTATATCTGTGGAACACAGAATACACAACTGCGACGTGTTTCCATGTGCTACCTTTCTCGTGTGTATGGAACCTGATCCCAAACAAGTATATCTCTGCAGATCAAGGTGGGCATCTGTGTACACTTAATTCTTGAACTCTACTGAAACTGCCAGCTGTGAGGATTTCTGGAATGGCAACATCCCACCATTGGAAAAAGAGCAATTTATTTCATGTAAACTAATTTAAAGAGCTTACAGATGAAAATCACTCCCAGTCATTACTTGCATGGCCTGGCCTTGAAAGGATCATCAATTTTCATTTCTTTCTACATCATAACTGAATTACTCATCTCTCAATTAATGCACTGCAGCCTTAAAAAAATAGTGGAGCAGACCTGTCAGTGTCATCACACCTCATGAGGCTCTGCTTTTCAAGAGGGCAACTTCTCCTCCCATCACAACACTTAGGGTAGAGCTATCAGTGGTGCTGTCCAGATGTATGTTTTATGGTTTTGTCCATGTAAACTATAGCTATATATCCTTGACCAGTGAAATGATATATTCTAATTTAGAACTTTGCCTTTCATTTTTCTGCTGGAGGCCTGTATGCTGTTGGAAATCAATTCGTTCTTGAAAATTTAGCAGTTAGAATTGTGTCTGTAAAGTTTTCCTGTGTTAGCCTTTGTCATTAACTGAAAAATACAATTTTGTATATAAAATGTTATGAAGCTGTGTACCAGCTACTTTAATGAAATACACTTATAATATGAGCTATACTTCCATCTCAGAAACTTTTATGATTTGATGAAATACCTAGTTAGAGTCTCTGGCATGATTTAGTAGCTGATTAATATTCATAACTACAGTTTCCTGTAAGTACTTATCAGGCCTTCTCTTTAATATCTGTACAGCTATCACAGTTGATACTGACCAGATAACACTTGCCAAAATCCTCTTGCCCCTTGTAAGATAGCCTGGCATCCTGCAGGTCTCCATACTCTCACGGAGCTCTGAGAGCTGCTGTTCCTTGTGCCCCCAGCTGACAGCTCGTATCACCAATTGTACTCTGTGAAGCACCTTTTAGTCATCACCATGCCAGGCTTGGGCTCTCTTAAATTTCTTAATGAATTCCTACCTATTAATTTTTATTTTGGATAAATAGAAGATATTTATTTGCAAAGTGTGACGACCGACTTGGTAAATAAGCAGTATTATAACTGAATGCTTGAAATAACATGGCAAACAATGTTTTGAATGGCCCAAAACTTCTTTTCGTGATTTGTGAGTAATCTGTGTGTGAAATGGCATCTTTAGCTTCAGTGAAGAAGGTTTCTGTTTCCTCAGAGGTTCTTACTGTTTGTCCTAAAATAAACTCAGGGGAAAACCCTCCGCTTCCAGTACGTTTCTAGAAATCTGCATATTGTACTCCTGCATCTTCTTTACTGCATACCACTTCTTCACAGACCCATTTTCTTGCAGGTTTCCCTTTGAAACCGGGAGACCAGGCTACCTGCAACAATAGAATTCCCTGCTTCCCAACCCGAGCAGGGGTAAGGAGAAGGAAAAACAAACCCTGCCAGGTAATCTCTGCAAATTATAACCTCATTAGCAAACACGCTGGTTTTAGATTGACTGAAATCTGTTGCTTTGGTTGGAATTTGTTTTAGCTGTATGAGTTACAGTTGTTAGGATCCTTGGATCACACTTAACTTGTGAAAGTGAACAAGAAACTGCTACACATGGATTAAAGTGTGTCATGTAAATTTTATGCTTGGCTAATTACTGTTTGGTAATAAGACTGAGGCTTAGCAAGTACAGCAGAGAGAAGAGGATAGAGGACAGAGCGTGAATGTGTTGTCATTACATCCTGGAATCTATAGGGAGCGGGAGTGTGGGCCCTGAATTGCAGTTAACTGGGCAGTAGCTGGAAACAGTGAATGCATGTCGGGGCAGCATTAAACTTATCACCGCAGAGTGTTAGACACACAGGTATGTACAGGCCCCACATTCTAAGAGGCCTCAGGCTAGGGAAACGTTTGCTGAATGAAAGTAGCCCCTTCACAGCTTCATCTTCAGGTGCTCTTCACACAGGCAGGGGCCAGGCTAGCAGCAGAACTGCTGTGCATATGCAGCAAATCAGTTGCTTCAGTCATAAGCCAGACATGTTCCAGTAGACCCGTGGAAGTATTGCATGGGCTGAGCATGTCCACAGTAAGTCAAGATTTGCTATGTCTTCATGGTAGGTACAGACAGATTTCATGAAAGAAGCCACTTAAGGCCCTCAGTGGCCCTGTGTTTGCAAAAGCCAGTCTGTAAAGGGCTATAGGTGAGAGGTATTGGTTTCTTTATACTTCTTCCCATATAAAAAGGCAGCTGTGGTGGTATATTCCCAAAAGATGACTGAATTCTTATGGACTGGAGTTTTTATGGACTGGAAAAATCATCTGTGAAATGACTAAGAAAAATTTAGTTGAATTTCCCAAAGCCCAAAACAGAAGAATGCTTATGTCAAAAGATAGACAGAATCCAGCACTTCTGCTGTAGGGAGCTAGCAGCAAAGTTGCTTTTTGATAGGGAACCCTGTTGTCTGACTTCAACATCCCATTGTGGGGAACCCATCCTCCCTTTAAAGGAATGTTTTCTTAGGATTATATTAGTGTTGATTAGGTTATGATTGTCTGTATCAAAATACGTCTGGCTCTATGGCATAAGTCAAGCAAGATACAGACTCTTGCCCTCTCCTCCTCAGAAACAGGCAACCCATGTCACTGTCATCAGGTAAACAAGGGGCATACACACCACAGTGAGGCAAGATTCCCGAGTTAATCTGGAATCTGCAACTGATGTTCTGGTTGACTTTTCAGAAGCTTCCTTGCATTTCTTGGATTCTGTAAAACTGAGAGTGATAACATGTGGTAGACTTTGATCTCGAGGATTTAAATGGTACTTGTTCCCCCAAATTCTTTGTTTTCGTGCAGTAAATGCATTATCTAATTTCTTTAAAAACCACAGCCAGCTGACTGGTTATATTCCTGTCAATGTTAGTCACTTGCCTGACTTTTAACATGACTTACTACTCTTATAACTGATCTCCTATTATGTACCACTTTGCCTGAATTCCTTTCCTGAAATTGCCATTAGTGCTCAGGTAATAAAAGCACAGCAACCTGAACATACTTCACATCACCCAAGAATCTAGCTGTCAGGGCTGTTATTCTTTGTAGCTTTTGTACAGGTAAAAACAGCAGCATCTTAGAGGCTTTTATCAATGATTATCCTATTGCAGACTGTATTTAATATACCAGGAGACGTTCTCTATACCATTTCGGAATGGCATTGTGGTTTCATAACATCCTATCAGCATGGAGATGCTGCAGTAAGAAGTGCCTGATTCTGACTTGGTCCTGCTTTGTGCCCATGTAACTCCATTGTTTAAAAGTGGACAGGAGTGAAATCAGGGTCAGGCCAGAGTTGCACAGATGACCTGGTGGGCTAAGCAGAAACTTTTGGACTTTGTTGGAAGCTATAAACACTCTTAATTCTGTGGGTAAATTGTAATTAATCTTCCTAGGCTTGTCCGTAAATGTCTTGTGGTTTTGGGCCTTGTAGGCCCCAAGTCTTTTTCCTGCAGGTGGGGGTTTTTTTGTGTCCTCTTACTCGGCACCAGGGGAGTACCAAACATCACTCATAGCGTGACTGCTGCTTTCGTGATGTTACTGCTGCTCACGTAGCTTTTCCCAAATTAGCTTTAAACTAGCTGTTTGGGTTGCTCGAAGAAAATAGCTGCAACTGCAGATAATATAGTGTAGCTGCCAGAGAGGTTTGGTACCTCTCCAGCCCATCAGTCTGTGCCGAGATCCATGTTGCTGCATCTATACAACTGTCAGCACCTGACCTACTTAAATTTAAGTCAGTTTGAGCAGGTAATTACTCAAGCTGCAGTCAACCCTCTTTGTTCAGGGTAGATGAAGTCTCAGGACCAAGTGTCTGTCATTGCTGTGCAAAGCACAACATTATCCATATGCTCATACATTTCTATGCAATTATGCATCATTTCCTGTCTATACTACCACTCGTTTAAGTCTTAGTTAATGAGATGATTATACGCTGGCAGCTGTTCACAGGTATTATTTTTTTAGAAATAGGAACATTTTCTTCCTCAAACAAAGTTTTTTTTTATTGTCTAAAGATTAGTGAAGTTTGTAATACGTTTTTATATACTGTTCCTTCTTTGTGGTGGCTAAAACTGGATTATCCAATCATAGATGTGAGTCCCTATTTTACACTTTGTGGAATCTTACAGTCAATGAACTTTACAATATACAAATTATTCTCAGAAAGTTAAGAGTCAAAAAGATGCATCTGAAAGTATTTCCTGGAACTAACTCATCTGCATACCCAGCTTCAGATCTTTTTCCCCTTTTTCTACAGTTGCAAATCTTTTCTGGCCCATATCAAGGAACTGTGGTGCTGTCTTCAGCTGCTGTTTCTGCGCTGGGTGTCCTGATAATGACTTCCATGACTATCCTTAATTGGAAGCGCAGCCAATTTAATGAGTTTCCCGCTGTCTATGTTGGTCTACTCATCTACCCTCCTCCTTGCTGAGCTTTGTCCTTGACAGAATGAATAAATCATGCAGCCATAAGGGTTTTTTAAGTGTTGGAGAAGCTCGCCTCTCTGCGTTACAAGCAGTAACAGACCCTTAGGTGAACCAGCACAGCGGTACCCACAGCAGGAGGTGCGTGGCTGAGGTTGCTTGCTTGCTTCCATGGTCATCTGTTTGATTGTGTTCACTTTACTCAGCATTCAAGCCCTATTAGGGGAAGCAATAGTAGTATAGTTAGTATGGACCAACCGCGCGTTGTGTCTGGCTGGGGCAGTTGAAGTGGATGTTTGGGGAGAACCCATGAGCCTGCCCACATCCCATTGCCCATTCCCTTTCTGCTGCCCCAGAGTCAAAGTTTTTTATAAGGGATATCAAGGAAAATTCCTCTCAGTTCCTCTTAGTATGCCTTTATAGACCTGTCATCCATGAATTCGTGCAGCTACTTTTTGTACCTAATGATACTCCCTGCTTCTGCAAGCTCCCATAGTGAGTCTGGAAGGGAAAAATTCAGCTTAGAATACCATGGTTACACAAGCTTAGCAAATTTTTGAGTGTTTTATGAAGGGTAATCTGTATCATAAATGTAATTTGTTGATAATTTTACTTTTTACTGTAGTAGGTGGCTGCAGAAACCATGAAATCAGCAGAGTAATACTTTTATCTGTGATAAAACAGTGAAACCCAAGAAAGGCAGTGATGGACCACGACAAAGGTACAGCCAGTAGTGAGTTTCATCGAGTCTCCCTTTTCCAACACTGGCCTTGGTGCTTAAGGTAGATCATAAGCAGAGAGAATACCTATAAGATTACTTTTCCAGTACTTATCTGATGCCTTCGGTGATTTGCAGCTCAAAGCCATCCTGATCCAGAAGTGGTAGTCTGGGTTTCACAGCAACTTGCTGGATTGTTCTTTCACAAAATCATCCCATTGATTTCTGATTCCCACCGTCTGGGCATCCATGACACCTTGTGTGACAGTATGTTTGCTCCATAGGAATTCTGAAGCTCAGGTATTTTCACTGAGTTATTGTGAGCCTTCTGAGTGTGTATGAAATCATACAGATTAGCCACAATTATTTTGAATGGCAAATTCAAAGCGTGTTTACCAGCTGTGAACAGAAAGAGGGAATGATTTATTTTTATTTATTCATTTCAATTTTTTAGTAATTCTATTGACATGACATACATGGACCTACTGCCTGATACCTGACTATAATAATAATGAAACTCAAAGAGAAGTATGGTTACAAGTATATATGCAAGCTGTATCAGATATACAGCTATAGGCATACGTAGCTTTATCTTTACATATATGTTAAATCCAAGGTCATAGGCACACTCACTTGTTTGGGTGGATCCAAAGGTAGAGTAGCAGACTAATCTTTTGAAAACATGAACCCTGATTCTGCCAGACCCTTGAAGATACGCTGTCTTTTATCCGAGGGCTGCTTCCCGCTGCAGCCCATGGTAGTGCTTATCTGAGCAAGCCAGGCTTGAGCCTTAAGCCCAGTGCTGAACTGGAGCCTGTCGATGAAGCTGGGATGGTACAGGAGTGTGGGGAAGGTTTATAAACAGCTGAAGTGGAGCCTTCTGGGTTTAATGTGTTCCATAGCCAGTTCAAACAGGGCAGCAACTAAAAATCCCAGATGTCAGAGTTACACAACAGCTCCTTCAGAAAAGCAGCTTTAAGTTTTCAGTGGGCTTCATAATAGAGAGCATGCACGAAATGTTCACCCACAGGTAGTGAAGTGTTTGCTTTTGCTAGCAGTACTCACCCACCATCAGCTCTCAGCTCGTCCTTTCATAGGGGGAGAGATGGAACTAATATTCTTCTTCATCCCTAATGCATGTTTTTACATTACCCTTATGTTGCTGTGCGTGGGTTGTGTATAGCAGACTTAATGCAGCAATTTGTAGACCTGCACAATTTAGTGCTTCTTTTTTTTTTTTTTTCCTTAAAGAAATGCTATATTGAGTGCAAAGTTTGAGGCTTTTTTCCACCTGGGTTAAGGTTAAGGACTTTGAAGGAGAGGATAGTTTAGTTTGAAACTAGCAGAAGTTTAGTATTTTCTATTCATACCTGTAGCTTCCTATCCCAGTAGCGTTCAACTGTGTCTCCTATTTCAGCCTCCTACCATGGGACTTGACAAGCTGCATCCTATAAGCACCTGTTTCTTCCCTCCTCTGAAAGGCATCAGAACTGCAAGCACGAACGTCAACTCTTGCTGTACTGAACCTGTTTAAAGAATCTAAGAACAGGTAATGAGGTTTTGAATTTCCAATATTTCTATCATTTCCCTATGAAGCTGTGCAAATTTAGTGTTTCTAGTTGACTGTGAGGTTAGGAGTCTTCCACACCAACACCTGTATTGGCAGAATATTCTTCTTTTCTACCATGTTATGGGGATGTAACAGCACTGGTATTTGCTTTACTGTCTTGCAATGACTGAATTTTAAGCCTCTAGTCTTTTTAAATAGAAGGTTGTTTTCATCCTGAGGAATGATTGGAAAGGACCAACACTGATCTATATATTCTTATTTTGATTAAGACTAGTGCTTTGATTTTGTTAAGGATCTAAACCACAGTGAACTAAAAATGGACTCAAGAGGACTCTGGCATTAGTTTAGATAACTAACTTTACTTTAGTGCAGCCTTTTCATCCAAGGAGAGAGGTCTGTAGCTCAACATCCCTTCAAATCCAGGCTGCCATCTCCTCAAATCTCACAGTGCTGGGGCTACTCAAAAGTGGAGTACTCCTGGTTCTGAATCCTGTAGGACAAAGGTCTTCACTTGATATTCATTGGAAGGCTCAATGTGCCTCTGCTGCATCACAAATTATCTTATAAGATTATTATCTCTATATTGTTCATTATAATCTAATGAATAATCATTATCATCTCATTATAATGCACAAAATCCTTCATCTTTGATGAAGATGCTTCCTGTCTACTTAGACCAACTTCAGACTGCCTGGAAGTTTTTGGCACAGTCAGGACTTAGAGCACTGTCTGGCCTCTTTTGCTTAGTATTTCTCACTGGCTTTTCCCTCCCCTTTTTGACTCTTTCTGTCACTTACCATCAGTGTGCTGATCTGTACCCATGTGTGCTAGTGACTTTACCCCGGTGTTTTCAGGTGACAAAAGTGAAAAGATAAGTTAGTCAGGGTGAAACATCTCTCCTTCTCACACCTCAGTATTTCTCTTACCTCAACTCTGCCTCACTAAAATAAGTACTAATACCAATGTGCAGAAAACCTATCCACCAGTAAAAAACTTCTGCTGAGAAGAACTGTGTGTAATTGCTCACTGGTCTCCACTGGAGCACTCTAAGACATTTTTAATAGGTTTTTTTTTCCTATCAAGGCTCGGTCCTTGACACAGTATTTTTATTAATGAGGCATCTGGTTGTTCCACAGGCTGTTTGTTTTTCACACTGTGCTCATAGAACACTGTAATCTTCTAAAAACTGAGAGGACACATGAGATGCTGATTTAAATTAATTATAAATTAGGAATCTATACTCATATCATCTTACCTTATTCTGCCAGGGAACATGAGCAATATAACAGGAATGCAAGTTCTGTTTCCGCAAATGTGAGGGAACACTTCATTAAATGTCAGTGTCCTGGGTGACTTTTCCACATTTGATCAGCTGTACAACGCAGTGCTTTCTCTTAAATGCCCTGGACTCTGGGAAGTAAGAGCAGAAGAATCAAACAGCTGTCCCTAGCTAGTGACAAACCCTGCTGTGACATAACATGAAGAAACCAACTATCTGGGGTCTGTTTCTGCAGTGTTCAGGCAAGAAAGGCGGTCACAGTAATTCCTGCAGAGGGTTTCTGCACGCAGTGTCTTGAACTGCTTGGTTAGTGAGTGATGATGTGAGGCTATTTTACGTGGTTCTTCACAGAGTACTGGGTCCTACCCCGTGCCCATGCAGCAGACGCAGCAATGTATTGGGGTGAAGCCTACCCTGTCCCATGCAGACTTCAGGGCACAAAGTCAGAATGACCCTCTGTGGCCCATTAAAGCTTCACATTTTTAATATAGGGAAGGGCTTCCATGTATTGCAGGGTCAGAATCTTTTGCTACAGCATCTACACAGTCATACTCACTGATTGAATATCACTCATTTGGGCACTGAATTTGGGATTGAATTGAATCTGTCAGTCATGACAAGTCAAGGATGATGCATAGGTTAGGAATAGTTTGTTGCAGAGAGTATGATGCACTTTAACAATATGTTGTATGCTTTGAACAAAATCAACCCTTTTGTACTAATGGAGGTGAAAAAGTGTTAATCTGTATTTAGTACAGCTCACAATTGAGGGGTACCTTAAACTATCCTGGCTATGACCACAGATCTTTACCTGTTTTCAACAAAATTCTAGTTACTCCATCATCTCTGTTTCCTATTACAAATTTGAGCTAATATACCATAGGTGCCAATTTAAAAGTAAGATCATTTTTCTTCATAGCAAGAACAAATATTTTCTTTTCTATATGGAGTTCTCTTCAGTGTCCTTGATGCAAGAGTGTGAAACTTTTTTTTTTAAACAGATGGGTTGAGCTTGGCACTGTAGTATACTTATGGCTGCTGCTTTAACCAGGTGTTTGGGATCCTCTTCTCTGGAGGAGACTGATGACAGCAGATGATGCTGGTGAAAATCTAAAAGGATTGAGAAATGTGATGAATTGCCCATTCTTCTCCCTCCCATGTTATGCCTTTTTCCCTGGACTTTTTTTTTGGGGAGGGAAAGACTATAGAGTGGGAAGGAACAGCATAATTCATCACATTTTTTCAACAGCCTCTGTTGGCAAGGTCCAAGGGGTCCACATGCAAAAACTAACAGGATATTCTTGCTCTAACTGAAATGGCAGGATTTCTTTGCTAGAGCTGAGGTCCTTGTAGTATGTAATTCACTTTTGGTTTTGGACAGTGAGTGCTGGTTCACACTGGGGCAGTGCAAATGTTCCTGCCTGTTTTGAACAAATCTTATACTGACTGCGTGTATCCACTTCCCTTTACCAGGGAAGATAAACTCAGTTTGTTACTATTACTTGGCTTTCCAGTGCCTACATGATTTATCGTGATTCTTCTGTCAGAATTTTTCTTTTACAGAGAGAGCAGCTGAATATAACTGCAGAAATTACTGTATTGTGGTAAGGAGCTTGCAGAGCTGGCACCCAAGGGTATTTTGAAAGTGTTGAATTTTCCAAGAGGCTCCCAAAGGCAGTAAAGGCTTACTTGAAGATTTAAAAAGTGGACTGGGAGTTTCTGGTCTAAGCTATCACAAAAAGTGGTCACTGCATACATCTACCTGCTCTCCAGCTGACAAAGTTGTCTTCAGACTTACGTGAACATACTTTGGGAAACAGCATAGAACTCTGCATGATCTAGTGTTGGAATATTTATACTGGGTGAAGGTTTTGGGAGAGAAATGGGGAGGGAAAAGCAAGTTTTGCAACTCCCCTGAATACCATGTTGCTACAGTGGTGCCCAGCATACTAATGTGCAAGGCAACCTGGATGTGTTCACGTGAGCTTTCGTTAACACTGTTGGATTTCAGTTTCACATCTGAACTGTGGTACCTGGTATGTTTTGCTCTGATTTTTTTCAGACTTGAAGGCCACATAAGACGATGCCATATGTCCTAGCAACAGTCTTATTTCAGTGACTGAGCTCATCTTCTGGGCAGATTAAAACTGACACTCTATTGGGAAGAAAGCTCTAGAAGGTATGGTTATTTTTCTAAAGCAGCCCATCATCCAGGAGAATAACATGAAATATTATAAATATTATTACCACTAACGATCTCTCCAATCTGCAGTTTATCCAGCATTCTTCAGGTTCAAAGTATGGTCTCATTTAGACTCACAAAAATGTAATTCTTGTCTTTTGCAATAATTTTCTAATAAGCTACAATCTCAATAATTTAGCACTGTAAGCAGTCTTATTTCATGAACTGTGTTTTATTTTGAAGGTCCAACTTTCATGTAAATTATGAGAAGTATATGAAAATAGCATCCTCTACTTAACAACATGTAGGTGTTTTTTTCCCATAATTCTTGTGAAATAAAAATAGAAATAAGGTAAAAGATCTGACAGAATTAATGTACTACATAACTCTGGAGGCATAGCTATCTGGCAGAAAAAAAACCCTAATGAAGTCATTATTCAAAGGAAACCTTGCTTCAAGTTACAGAATGGATATGAAAATGATAGATTAATATGCTTAAAGAAAAGTATATAAATAGACAGGTGGCACAACTGAATAAAATTCAGCTAACATGGGTAGTTTGCATTTCATTTTGTACTTATAAATCTATGTTATAGATGCCTAGCAGAGGCTTGGTATTTATCTCTTGCTTTCCATTAATAAGTCATCACTGTGGATTTCTCTGCCGTGCCCCTGATTGATATCATATCACTGACTATCCTGTGGCAACTACTCCCTAGCAATTTGGCACATCCATATTACTCACTTTTAATCAGATATTTTCTTCAGCACTTGCTCTCACCCTCAGTAGGCTTTCTTTAAACTTACATGAATGTTACGAAGAACTGATTTAAGACCAGTGTGGTAATAAAGGCATCCCCATTAAAAAAGAAAAAGTAATTTTCTTGCAATGTAGAATAAAATTTATGCACAGTTTTAATACATTAAAGATCTGTTTTGTAATGACATTTGATGGGCTAAACCCATTCCACTGGAAGTGTCTTTATCTACCGATGTCCGAGAAGGCCCAGCCTCATTCCTGTGGTCTGGAACCTCCTGCAATTCCAGCTGTCCCATCAAGATTGAAATCAGACGATTTTCAGGTGTTACATGCAGTTGGCCAGAGAGAGATACTTTGCTAAGTTTCCTTTTCTGTGATGTTTGTAGTTCCCATGCTCCCAGAAAAAGGCAGGTTTGACTTAGAAGACTGCTGGTGTGGTGCCTGAGTTGTTTGCATCAAGTACTTCACAGCTCTTCTGAACTCCATGGGTTAGGGTCACCGTATGAATTTTTTCTCTCATGATGAGCAACTGCCTCTCACGAAGTGTGGAAAGGTGTCATTCAGCATCATTCTGGACTTATAGCCAGGAATGGTATTTTTATTTCCCTCGAGGAACAGTGGTCATATTCCCCAGGTAAAATGTTCAGGTTTTGTTTTTTCATTTGAGAAACAAAATTATTCATGGCCAGCCTGATGTGCTGGCTTTGGCTGGGTTAATTTTCTTCATAGTAGCTGGCATGGGGCTGTGGTTTGGATTTGTGCTGAGAACAGTGGTGATGATGGAGGGATGTTGTCGTTACTGCTGAGCAGTGCTCACACAGAGCTGAGGCCTGTGCTGCCTCTCACACTGCCCCACCAGTGAATGGAGCTGGGGGTGCACAAGGAGTTGGGTGGGACACAGCTGGGACAGCTGACCCCAACTGATCAAAGGGATGTTCCATACCATATGGAGTCATGCTCAGCATAGGAAGCTGGGGGAAGAAGAATGAATAAGGGGATGTTGGGAATGATGGTGTTTGTTTTCCCAAGTCACTGTTAAGTGTGACAGAGCCTGGCTTTCCTGGGGATGGCTGAGCACCTGCCCACCCGTGGGAAATGAGGAATTAATTCCTTGTCTTCCTTTGCTTACATGTATGGCTTCTGCTTTACCTATTAAACTGTCTCACTTCTACCCTTCAGATTCTCTTCTCCATCCATTGTGGGGCAGGGGGGTGAGTGAGTGGCTCTGTGGGGCTTAACTGCTGACAGGGGTAAAACCACAACATCCAAATTATGAAAGGTTTACTTTAAAGAACAAGACAAAAGCTCGGATGCAACTAAAATGAAAATATTATTCAGAGGTAAGACTATAGAAAGAACAGGGATATATAAAAGCAATTTAATTTCACGGGTTTTGGAAGCATCGCCCTTCATGTATTTAAGACCTATTTTTATTAAAATTTTGCAGCAGATTTTACAAATATGTTTGTCTTGAAGAAACTTACCGATTCAAGTATCTGTTTGTATGGCAGTGGTCTAGAAATATTAATTTATATGCAATATATTTCCTCTACAAGCTACACAAATGGCTTTTTATCAAAGCTTCCTTCACTTGGTTATTTGTTTTGAAAACTATGCTAAATGCAGATCGGTCCAGTAATGAATTGTTCCAAGATCCTTAGGATCGTGAAATCTGTTTATACAGGTCTGTGCCCTGTGCTCTTTACCTGTCCTATTAGGATCTTTCCCATTTCCTCCCATGTAGTATCCTCGGATCTTGTGCTCCACTGTGCTCTTACTTCCATCTCTTGTCCCTCAAAAATGACAGGTGTCACTATGGGCCCCCTTCAGGGGCTTGCTGGCTGAACCAGAGGCAGAAGGGCTGCCTAGCTAGAAACAATAACTTCTTAAGTAAGTAGTGCTCTATAGTGTTAATTAACAGGTTATTAATCTAATTCATACACAATGCCAGTTCATGCTGCAGGCCAAATCTTTGATAGACAGAATCTTGTGTAACTCTGGCTATTCTAAGCACTTTGTTGATTTACCAGAACCTAATCCTTAAAGTGGAACTAGTAATTGTGTAAGGGTGATTTTGTAAACTGAACCTATTACGTCTCTGATCCTGCAGTTTTCTACAGGTTTCTATACTAATTAATTCTTACTTTGGGCCTGCCCTGGACTTCTGTGCTGCTGTTGAAAAATGCCTCTTTCAGAGGTTTGATATGTTCCAGGTTTTCTTGGAGAAATCCATTTATGGCTTTAGTTCTGTTGTTGAAGCTAGGTGGCATTCAGATCTAGAAGAAGGTAGGCTTATTTTGTAGGTTTAGATCTCTCAGATCTAAAGAGAGGTTTTTATAGCTTGAAGCCTTAGTTTAAAAATATGTATAGTTTCAAGCAGAGCCATGTGTTTACATATGTTTACCAAAGTGCTTGAATGTATAATGCCAAATATGAGCCTAAAATGGTAAGAAAAAGAAATATGTTTCTTCCAGTTTTGCCAAAACTTGTTATTCTTGTTGCAAACCACACAATATTTGCTGCGCTTACATATCTATTCCTTGAGTCATCTGATTATTATTTTTTACATTCCTTGCTGTTCATTTAAAATGCAAACCAAATTTTGTTCTTCCAATTACTGAGGAAACAAGAAAACATCAGAATAGTGTTTTTCAAACAATCCAAACCAAGTAAGACCCAAGGCAGGGTAAAACCAGAATAAACCCAAAAGCTCAGAAGCCCAAAGCCTAACAAGAAATCCATGTGGGCTCATTCTTAAAATCTCAAAGTCAATTTTTTTAAAGTTGTTTTTAAGTTATGATTTTAGGGGCACTCGGACTCAGGAATTTTGATTGCAGAAGATGAAAAATAGCACCTTATTATAGTCGGGTTATTAAAATGGAGAAAATAACCAACAGCTCTTCCCTCATGGGCAGCCTTCCAGGTCACAGTCAATGCCTGTGTTTCCTAAGCTGATCATAACATGGAAATGGACATATCATGGATATGATCATCAGTGGAGATCATTATATTTGGCTGTCGCCACTCAAGTCTCAGTTAAGTGCTAACCAGAAAAGAAGAGAGCACTGTATGGGGTTGTTAAATTGAACCCTGGAGCCCAGCGCAGACCCAGGCTTTCCAGCTTCTTGAAAATGACGTCCATCTAGTGGACACGACTCGATATTACAGCAGCAAAAACCAACGGCTTCGTAGAAGGTATGTTAGCATTGTATATATGTATATATATGTGTGTGTGTGTGTGTGTGTGCAAAAGTAATTTTTAATATTTATTTATTTATTTTTAAGGAGAGAGGTTTATTTGCCAATTCTTGAAACTTTGTGAGACAGTTTCTCTGGTGGACTGCTTCCCTCAATAAACCTGTCGTTCTTAACGGAGATATCCTCTCACATGATGAGGCTGCTGGCATTTTCTTCAAGTTAAAAAAAAATCTGTGTTTTGGCTTGTTCCTTGCCGATAAATTTACCACCAGAGAACAAGTGAAAGTTTTGGAGAAGAATGGTTGATCACTGCCTCAGAGATCCAAACCGTACAAGTGAATTAAAGGTGCAGTTCTGCAGTCCCTCTCCGTTTGCTTCAGCAGACATTATACCAGGAGAACTCCTGAGAGACTTAAATGAGTCCTCTTACTTGTGTGCACTAGGTCTTGCTGCCTAGGAGATGTACAGCTGGCATATGTAATAGCGCAGTGTACCTGAACTGTGTTAAAAAATAGGAACCCAGTGAAACAGAAAGGTAAAGTCTTGAATTAGCATGATTAGCAAACAGGTTTTCATGTCAGTTTTATTTATGAAGAATAATTGAGAGCATCCCAAGTCTCTCATCGTCTTAATGATCCAATCCCATGGAAGTAATCATAGGTCAGAGAATAAGAAACAAATGACAGCACCCCTTTGAAAATGTCATGTGATTTTGAGACCATATTCTCAACATTATTAAAATGTAAAGTGTTTTGTATCACCAAACCAAAGGGCTGAATTGCCTGAAATGGGAATCCATCTGCATTTCACATCCTCCCCTCATGTCAACATGGAAAGGTAGCCCTGTTGGTGCCTATAAGCTGCAGTCGTCTACTCCCTGGAGCCTCCCCTTACCTGTGCTGCCCTTGTGAAGTGAGTAACTGATAGACCCGTGTCTCTGAATACCGGCCAAAGGAGTTGCTTAACAGGAGGGCTGTGACCACAGCGTAACTGGGAAGGGATTGCAAGTCTTGCTTTGATGGCCTCTGAGCACTGCTGTGTGTGCTCTTTTTCTCCCTCAAGTGCCCCTATCAGCCTCATTAATTACCCAGTGAGCTGTGTTGTCCCTTATGCTTTGCAGAGTGAGTGGGGCAGCACTGATGACTGTTAGCTTCTCTTAAATTGATGTTTGCAATTTGACAAGGAATTTTCATTTCGTGATGTGTTTCTCGTGCTTGTTACAGCAAAGAAGTTGCACTGAATCGAAATACCTCTAGCAAGAAGCTTCAGGGTTATTAACTCAGCAGTTCTGTGTAAAAACACACATTCTCAACAAGTTTTAATTCTAGCAGCCATCTAAGACTGCTTAAACAGAGAAAGTCAGTGAAACCCTCAAGGTGTCATGTGGACAATTTAAAAGCCTAAGTAGTGAGACAGTTGGTAAGTGACATGCTGGTGCGTGCTGGGGCTTAACTCTATGCAATGGCTTTCTGATTGACGAACTTACAACTCACTGTGTACACTCAACGTTCTTTTTTTTTGTGAGAGGGAAAGCCAAGAATGAATGTAACAACTTCATTCTCTTTTGCACATCAAAAATGTTCATTATTGCTGCCAATACCAGTATTCGTGGAACACCATTTCCATTCCTTGCATATAGCAATAGAAAAACCTGTCTGAGCAGCTTCCAGCTGTGCACAGTAATGTTTACATTCCCTTCAGAGAGGTGCAGGTGTGAAGGGAAAGAGTTGGTTCATTACTAAGATAGCTACACGTGTCTCTGTGTACGTTTTAGAAAGAGCAATACCTTGTATCTGATGGCAGCAATACTAAAGTCTGCAAGGACTCTGGGGGAGGCTGTCCCCTTTTTATCTGTGGAGAGTTCTGTCTTCTGGAGAGACGTGTGTCACCTTCACTCTAGAGCTCAGGGAGCTCTACCCTCACTATGGAGAGACAGCAACCTCGGGCCAAACAGGGCTTTGTTTCCAGCTAGTTCCCAGGATGGAGCATTAGGCAGGCTTTCCAGTGTCCTGCGCTGACCTCCAGGTGCTGACCATGACAGCAGGCGGAACTACTCCTGGCCCTTAGGACACATTTTGATATTGTTTTGCTATATAGATGCTATTCAGAACAAGGGGACTATCTCTGTCGAGGTTAAATATTCTGAGAAAAGAGGAATTACCTTTATAAATATTGCAGTATGCCTAAAGGACATTTTTTTTCTTACACAGCACTAATTTTAAAAGTAATCAAATCTCCAAGGAGTGCAATGTTACCTGAAGTGCCAGAAGATGAACAGAAAAGTTTACACTACCTTTCCATCTTTGCTATTTTTCTCTGTTATGCCCAAACTTACAAAATGCAGTAATGCACCTAAGAGATCTGGCAGTCTGATGTCCGTCCATCCTGAGGCACAATGGAGGGAATCAGGAATAGAGCAGCTGCCTGATCTCTGAACCATCTTGTTTTCAGAGGCTCTTACATAAGCTTTTTTTCTTCCGACTCTGTATTTACCAAGTCAAGGGTCTATCTCATTGTTCCATTAGTGCACTACCTGAATTCACAGCAAACTAATGAAATATGGCATTAAATCTTATTAGATGCTGTATGTGGAACATAGCTCAGTCCCAAATGCTCTCCTGAGAGAGCCCCATTCCTCTCAAGCACATATCAACGAGAGTAAGACTATACAGCAGAAGAGAACAACAAACTTTTTCAAAATGGTGGTATCTAAATTGCACGGTGCAAATGCCATTCTTTGGGAAAGAGATTTTTCAAATGGTCTACGTGTAAAACCACTGATATGAGAGTAGAGTGGACGAAGTGCTCCAACCCTCCTTCCTGTCTCTCCCTCCTTGCTCCTGGCAGGATGGTAAGTGGGGCAAGGCTACAGGGGCTGCCTCCCTGCTCTCTCAGATGCTACAGCTGATGAGCTTCAGAAGTTAGTCTGACCTGGGTCCAACTCACTGAAAGGATTAATTTTCACACTTTGGTCTGAAGAGAGAAGATGCAGGGATTTAAAAAGCATGTTTCTTGACTTGCTACGGGTACCTAGTTCATTTGCCCTTCATAATTGGCAGCTCTGAGCATTTGAGAGCATCAGGACTCTGGTGTATTGTTTCCTGCCATGTAACTGCTGGATCTGTGACATCTCTTTGAGCAGGCCTGTTTTGCTTGCCATGTTACAATTTATAATTAGGCTGACTTTACCTATAACCCATTGAAAAGATAGAGGTAGGCTTTCAGATGCTTCTGTCCACCAGACAAATGTTCATCACAGCTGAAATCCCTGAGGTGTCTCCTGGCTCAGCTCCGGGTTGACATGAGCCTCCTTAGCAGTGTCAGGAATGAAGTGCTTCTTGGTACGTGCAGAAGCTGAACACTAGGCACCTGGAGAACTTTAAAATTGAAATAGGTCCCTACTTAGGTTTAAGAGCCTTCAGAGTTGGGAGGCAGCTGAGCAAAAGTTTTTAGTACCACTGTTTGTAATGGCAGCTAAATTCAGCCTAGCTGCCTGCTTAGGTACCTTAATACCATTTTGGGATCTGGCCCTAAATAATTAAATAAGTAAGAGCAGGCAATTAAGAAGTCGTGCTTAGCTGGGTTAGCCTCTTGAAGAGAGCAAAAATCAGCCTCATTTCCTCCTCCTGAGAATCGTTAGATCATTTGTTACAAGGGCAAAGGGAGCCTCTGCGGCATTTCATTGTGGAAGTGTGTGGGGCTGCTCTATGGAGTGCTCTGTTCAGCTGTTTACAAACTGCGTGCACTAGATTGAGCATCCCAGGTGGATGTTTAGTTTGCAAAGTGATATGTCAACCACTGTTTAATTAGGACTCTGCAGCCCACCTTTCTCAGATGCTGCTGCATCATAAAGGGTTCCCTGATTGGGAATATGCAGATGCCATTGGTGGAAGAAATAGCTGCCTTTAGCCAGAGTGAAAGGGCTTTGCCACCTCTAACTTGAAGTTATGGCAGCAGATTTGGACCCCAGGGGTTAGGTGTAAGGACAGAGGAGACAAACAGACCTCTATTCTCCTTCCAAGGAAAATGTTGTCAGCGAGGGCTGTTGCTGTGCTCTGTGGCCTGGGAGAGGAAACGTTTCTCCATCACTGCCTGTGTATCCTGCTCATGTTGCTTCTTGGGGCTTCTCTGCAAGAATTTCAAGAACAGGTGAGCTACTTCTCTGTGCTGCTTTCTTGTTTAGGCTGGGATGAGGAACGAGGCTGGAGCACTTTGTCCACTGTACTTGCACATGGCAGTCAGAACCCTTGGTGTTTAATACCTCTGAGAGAGACCTGCAAAGAATAAGCTGCTTACAGTGAAAGAGAATGTCTTGCTCTGCGGTGATGCAGCCTCCTCTGATTTGGAAGGTAATTAGTACTTCTTTGCGAAAGCAAAGACTTTGAGGCTGAATTTCTCCAAAGAAACTCCCTAGTATGCTCTACAGATACTGTGAAGATACCTTTGAAATAAACTATAATATTCTGTTCAAGTGCCCTGGTTTAGGCTAGTGTTGTGAACTGCTTCCAGTCCAGCTTACTGTGGCAAGCCTAATCAAAACCAACCAAAAGCCTCAAGCCCTCACCAAAACTGTTGGTGCTTGTAGGGACTGTGGTATTGATACCCTTGAAGAGTTAGGTTATTTATCCATACTGAACTATAGTAGCTAAACCGGTGCTTTTAGCCCACATGCTTTGTTTGCCTCAGATGGTCCTTGCCAGAGGTGACCATTCTCTGTCTCCCTCTGAAATATGAAAGCTGGGTTTAGAAGAAAGCATTTCACTTTATTTTTTTTTTTAAGGAAAGCTAACATTATTGAAATGAAACCCCAAGCGTTGTTGTGTTGGACCCACCTCTTCAAAAAAAAAAAAGTTAAATACATTGTATGTTGTACATACTTTTAAGACAGAAGCATAGTATTTCTTCTTGATCCTAAGGGTAATGCGTGTGTGTATAGGGGTAAGGACTGTTCAACAAGTGAGAAAGTCCCATTGCAGGGGAGAATGGAGCTTAATCCTCAGTTCTCTTATCACTGGCTTTGGGAGTACTATTCACTAGTTCGCTTTAGCTTTGGTGCAAGATGAAGCCATTCTACTGTATTTTCCCCATCCTCTGGCTTCTGGGAAGTGAAGAACCATGACCATGAGCAATATACTTCCTCTTCAGGTTGCTTTTTCCAGGATGCCAGTTTTTCTCACTTAAAGGCCTTCTTAAGGCAAACACATCCTATAAGATAGAGATGCCCATGGAGTGGGAAATACTCATGTCAATGAATCTTGCTGCCTACAGGAGTCTAAATGAACTGCATGACTTATGCCCATGCCTGAATGGCGAAACTGCTGGCCCGTGATCTCGAGCTGATTAAGCTCACAGTCTTTAAAAGAAATAGTGGTGATAGCTCACGTGGTCATTGTTAGTTTATTTGTATATAAATGTTTTATACATTTTACTATGCAACATGATTGACTAAGAATTAACTACTTGCTTTTCCACTTTTTCCACTCATACAGAGTATTCTGGGTTTATAATTGGAAAAGAGTCATGCCACAGGCAACTGAGGAGAGCTGGTTAAATGTTATTGGTGGCTGCATTTTTTTTACCAAGAGACTGGTAGTACTCTAGTATTTTTCTAGCCATTCTCTTCACCATACGCATATGTTCTTTTGATGAGCAAAGAAAAGCTAATGAAAAGACTATCAAAATGAGATTACAAGAGCAATATGAAAAGAAACTGCTGGCAGTCTTCATTATTATAATAATATAGTATAGGAACAAATTACATGATTACTCTAATAATACAATACAGCAGGGAGGAAACAGTCTAGCAGGTTCCTGGAGGGTTTGGAAGACAACTTCCTGACCCAGCTGGTGAATGAACCCACAAGGGAAGGTGCCCTGCTGGACTTGTTGCTTGTCAATAGAGAAGACCTGTGGGGGATGTGAAGGTTGGAGGACGCCTCGGGCACAGTGATCATGAGCTTATAGAATTCTTAGTACTGGGAGAAGTAAGGAAGGGAGACAGCAGAACTAGCACCTTAGACTTCCGTAGGGCTGACTTTGGACTGTTCAGAAAGCTGCTCGATATGATTCCATGGGAGCCAGCCCTTGAGGGCAAAGGAACCCAAGAGGGTTGGTTGCTCCTCAAGAAGGTAATCTTGGCAGCTCAAGAACAGGCTGTCCCAGTTGGACAGAAGAGCGGTCGGCGAGCTAGGAAGCCAGCCTGGCTGAGTAGAGAGATTCAGGCTGATATACGGGAAAAGAAGGAAAAATATGAGCTTTGGAAGAAGGGGCAGGTGTCTAGGGATGATTATAGGAAATTAGTGAGATCATGTAGGGAGAAAGTCAGAAGGGCTAAAGCTGATCTGGAACTCAGGCTGGCCAGTTCTGTAAAAGATAATAAAAAGTCCTTCTATAGGTATATTAATAGTAAAAGGAGGGTCAAGGAGAATCTCCAGCCCTTCTTGGATGCTGATGGCACATTAGTGACAAGGGATGAGGACAAGGCTGAGGTCCTTAATTCCTTCTTTGCCTCAGTCTTTAATAGTAATGAAGGATATTCCCTGAGTACTCATCCTCCGGAACTGGCTGGCAGGGAGGGGAAGAATAACAAAGTTCCCATGGTTCAGGAGGAAATGATTAGCGACCTACTTGGCCAGTTAGATACCCACAAGTCAATGGGGCCAGATGGGATTCACCCAAGGGTACTGAGGGAGCTGTCAGATGTGCTTGCCAAAGCCCTTTCCATCATCTCTCAGCAATCCTGGCAGACTGGGGAAGTTGCACTCGACTGGAGGCTGGCAGATGTTACACCCATATACAAGAAGGGTTGGAAGGAGGATCCAGGGAACTACAGGCCTGTCAGTCTGACCTCAGTCCCAGGGAAGATCATGGAGAGGGTCATCTTGGGAGCTGTCATGCAGCACATGCACGATGGCCAGGGGATGAGGCCTAGTCAACATGGGTTTACAAAAGGTAGATCCTGTCAAACTAACCTGATCACCTTCTATGACAAGGTGACCCGCTAAATGGACGAGGGTAAGGCTGTGGATGTGATCTACCTGGACTTTGGTAAAGCCTTTGACACCGTTTCTCACAGCATTCTGACTGAGAAACTGGCTGCCACTGGCCTGGACAGGTGGACCCTCAGCTGGGTTAAAAACTGGTTGGATGGCCGAGCCCAGAGGGTGGTGGTGAACGGAACAAAATCCAGCTGGAGGCCGGTCACGAGTGGCGTCCCCCAGGGCTCAGTCCTGGGTCCAGTCTTGTTCAACATCTTTATCAATGATCTCGACGAAGGGATTGAATGCTCCCTCACTAAGTTTGCAGATGACACTAAACTAGGAGGAAGTGTTGATCTGCCTGAGGGTAGGGAGCCTCTTCAGAGGGATCTGAACAGACTGGACCAATGGGCTGAGTCCAATGGGATGAAGTTTAACAAGGCCAAGTGTAGAGTGCTGCACATGGGACATAATAACCCCATGCAGCGCTACAGGCTTGGGGGAGACTGGCTGGAGAGCTGTCAGGCAGAGAAGGACCTGGGGCTGTTGGTTGACTGCAGACTGAATGAGTCAGCAGTGTGCTCAGGCGGCCAAGAAGGCCAATGGCATCTTGGCTTGTATCAAAACCAGTGTGGCCAGTAGGTCTAGGGAGGTGATTGTGCCCCTGTACTCGGCATTGATGAGGCCACACCTCGAGTACTGTGTCCAGTTCTGGGCTCCTCACCACAAGAAGGACATGGAGGTCCTGGAGCGAGTCCAGAGAAGGGCAACCAGGCTGGTGAAGGTGCTGGAGGGCAAATCCTACGAGGAGCGGCTGAGGGAGCTGGGGCTGTTTAGCCTAGAGAAGAGGAGGCTGAGGGGAGACCTTATCACCACCTACAATTACCCGAAGGGAGGTTATAGGGTGGTAGGTGATGGTCTCTTCAGCCAGGTGACAGGTGATAGGACAAGGGGGAATGGCATGAAGCTGTGCCAGGGCAGGTTTAGATTGGATGTTAGGAAAAAATGTTTTACTGAAAGAGTTGTCAGGGCCTGGAACAGGCTGCCCAGGGAGGTGGTTGAGTCACCTTCCCTGGATGTGTTCAAAAAAAGGGTAGATGAAGTACTTAGGGATATGGTTTAGTTTAGGATGTGAATGGTTGGACTCGATGGTCTTAAAGGTCTTTTCCAACCTTATTATTCTGTGATTCTCTAATATACACCCTTGGCAAAATGAGTAAAAAACAACCAACCACAAACCCCAAGCAATTGTTAAATTATTAAAGGCATTGATGAAACTGCAGCAGCAAAACAACTTTTCACCTGCAGTTAACATATATTTATTTTTAGAGTCAGGAAATGGTGTGTGGTATTAAAAATGTGGCACTGTTTCTTGTAGTAAATGCTTTCTGTCATTTAAGCCAAATAAAGGATTTGCATTGCCCCATTTATGCAAACAAGAGTGTTCATCAAATGCTCCTATAGTCATCCATCACACCTAATAAAACATAAGGAGTGTTACTACCTGAACTCATATAGAAGCCAGTTCTTCTGAGTGGAGGGAAATGAGGAGGAAGTAAAATGAGTGCAGCTCAACTGGATGCAGTACTGCAGTTTCTTTCATAGAATCATAGAATGTTTAGGGCTGGAAGGGACCTTAAAGGTCATCTAGTTCCAAACCCCCTGCCATGGGCAGGGACACCTCTCACTAGACCAGGCTGCTCAAGGCCCCATCCAAGCTGGCCCTGAATGCCTTCAGGGATGGGGCATCCACTACTTCCCTGGGCAACCTGTTCCAGTATCTCACCACCCCTGTAGTGAAGAATTTTTTCCCTAATACCTAATCTAAATCTACCCCCATCCAATTTAAACACCACCATACCACCCCCCCCCCCCCAATCCTACCACTACGTGCCCTTCTAAAAAGTCCCTTCTGCTTCCTTGTAGGCCCCTTCAGGGACTGGAAGGCCACTATTAGGTCTCCCCAGAGCCTTCTCTTCCCTAGGCTGAACAACCCTGACTCTCAGCCTGCCTTGATAGGAGAGGTGCTCCAGCCCTGTAATCATCTATGTGGCCCTCCTATGGACCTATTCCAACAGTTCCATGTCCTTCTTATGTTGGGGACCACAGAACTGGACACAGTACTCTAGGTGGGGGTCTCATAAGTGCAGAGTAGAGGGGCAGAATCACTTCCCTTGACCTGCTGGCCATGCTCCTTTTGATGCAGCCCAGGATATGGTTGGCCTTCTAGGCTGCAAGCACGCATTGTCAGCTCATGTCGAGCTTCTCATCCATCAGCACCCCCAAGTCCCCCTCTGGAGGGCTGCTTTCTATCACATTATCTCCCAGGCTGTATTGATGAAGAGGATTGCCCCAACCCAGGTGCAGGACCTAACTTTCATGGGGAGTTATCTGAAGCAGCCTACTGAGGGAAGGTGGATTTGCTATGTCTGGTTGCAGAACTGTACGATGGCAATAGAGGTCTGAGGGAGCAGCAGCAGTCAGAATCATTCCTGTTCTCCTGAAGACTGCAATATCTGAATGCAAGACTGAGGGGAGAATATTAGCTATGCCAGCAGGGATGGTGGTAGGAAATATAGATGTAATCTGGGTTTGGGGAAGTCAAACTGTAAGAATTGGGGTGGTTTTGAAACTAAGAATAAATCCAAGATAAAGCTCAACAGTATTTTACTGTGTTAGTCCCAGCTTGGACTGATATCTCTGTCCTAGTACCCTTACAGGCATACATGTCTGTGCTGAAATGAGGGGGAGTGAAGATAAACAAGGAGATGGGATTTCTTATTTGTTTTAATAGGAATTATAGCTAAATTGTCATCAGAAGCCTTAGCCCTACGTTAGGGCTTGTTGGACTGGATCAAAACCTTTGCAGTTAGCTGGTGCAAACGCGCTCTGCTACAAACTCACTTTGCTGGTTCAGATTTGTTCTAAATGTGTTGCTGGGCTAACATTTTGCTATGGACTTTGTGCCAGGCCAGGCATTGTCAGCTTGCCCCCAGCTGCATAAAACTGGCAGGCGCTCTGTATCGTATTCTGGCTAATCCACCGAAAAAGCGTTGGTACCCATGCCACTCAGCGGTTGCAGGTGGCGGATCAAAAGCTGGAGTATCCCATGAGTGGCTACGCTGGTGACCATGGGACTAATTTTAGAGCAAAGTGTCAGTCAGTGTCCCCAGTCTGGAGAACAATAAAGCCATATTCTCACAGGCTTTTCGTTTGCCAGGAACTGTAGGGCTTCGTCCTCACTCACTCCATATTCACTGCTTTTGCTGCACCCCCAGAGTTTGGGGTTGGGGAGGAGGGGTAGAGCAGACAGTGAGTCTACGCTCAACCCGTGGCCAGTTAGGGACCAAAGAAACCTTCAGGGTAACTGGGAACAGCATTGGAGCTACCCTGCCTTGGGTTGGCTGCTGCTACTGGCCCAGTTGCAAGTTTGAAGGAGCACCCAAATGTGTTTCTTTTTTTTCCTGTGAGGAGGAGGATGGAAGAGAAAGGCATCATCCAGCATCGGAAGGTTTCCATCAGTTTTCTGCTTCTCCTTTGCTGTTACTCCCCAGCTGCTTTGCGCTTCCCTCACAGATGCACCAGGGCCCCAAAATTCAACTGCTGAGATGGAAACATGTTTAATAACATATTATGAAAAAGACATGGTGAAAAATTCCGATATAGATGGAGGATTTTAGTGCCAGATTGTGCCCTGGGATTTCAATGCATATCTTTCATTAAAGCCATTAAAAATGTTCGTGTTTCAAGGAAGAATTTGGACTTTTGACACAATTCCCTCTTTTTCTCTGGGAGCCAAACATTTTCTGTGGTAACAGAAAGTATTATAACAAGAATAAATATAATGCATTTAGGCATTAAAATGAATAACAGTCCTTGATCTATTTGCTGAAGATTACAGGCATGAGATGTGAAAGCTGTTAGTGGATTGAAGAAAGATATTTGCTGCGATTGGCATTGCAGCTTTGCTTATTCTATAAAACACGAAGGAGATGACTGGAGAGGTATCCAGATCCTCACATCCTATGGAGGGATTGCTGTGCATCTTGTGATCAGAACTTTGGATGGTGGTCTGCTGTATTTCATTGCCTTTGGAATTAAGCAATCCTAAAATCTCAGTGTAAAGTCCTTGCCACCCATGAGCTTCTGCCTCCCACTCCAGAGGGGTCAAAACCTCAGTGGCAAGAGCATAACTGCTATATTTATAAGGGAAGTGTTAAGCCTCTCCTGTGCTCCCAAGGTGCTGTAGGAATGGAAATGGCATTGTATGAATAGAATGCTGCTTTTCCCCAAACACCCAACCCTTCTATTCCATATTGTTTCAAATTGGAGCAATATAAGTATGTATAGAGGGAAACTTTGTCCTTGGAAAAGGAAGTAACTCTCATCCTTCTCTCTCCCCACAAATGTTTGGGGCAGTACTATTCTATACCTTCAGGATTGAAAGGGACTGGCTGCATCTTGTGCATCTTTCATGGGGAATGGAGAGAACCTGAGCTCAACCCAGGAGTTTTGGAGATCTCTGTTGCTTCCTGTGCTTCTGGGTCTGGCACTGTATTAGCTGGAAGTGTAGATCGTGGTGGTGGCACTGCAGCTTTACAAGAACGTGCCCAGCAGCCCTTGAGTCCTTGGTCAAGTTGAACTCCCTAGCTGAGCTGCCCAGCATCAGTTGGTGTGAAACCTTTGGAAAGGTTTGTGGCAAATTCCCCCAAAGAACAAACTTGCCTTAGAGGGTGGTCTGTCCAAATTGAGGCATCTCCACAAAAAAGGTCTTTCATCAAAATTGACTTTTTATTTTTTTTTTTTCTATCTCATTAGAGAATTCCCAGCCAGTTGTGAACAAGTGTGACTTTATCCTTCCTATTCATTTACATATAAGGCATAGATAATGCTTGGTGCTCACTTCCTTGGAATGCAGTGTGTATCTTCAGATTTGGTCCCCTCTTTTTTGGAAAAACTAACATATTGCATTTTTGGCTGCTGAGTGGACAATAACAGCAAAGCCAAGGGGCTTTGCCTGTAACTACTAGCCACAACGAGCTAGGGTGTGGTTTCCCATGATTTAAATACTTAATAGGATGCCAGCAGAGGGTGAAATAAGGAGGGGTGGGGAAATAAAGGGGAGGACTTGGATTTTTTTTTTTTTTGGTGTTTATCTCTGTGGATCTGCTAACTGCACAGGGTTGTCTCCTCAAAGAAATATTTGGAAATAATTGCATGGTGGTGAGAAGAGAGGAGGACCCTTACTTCTTGTTATTGTTCAAAAGGTTTGAAAGGCTTACAACTGCTTTCCAGCATGTATTTAGACCTCCTCCCCTGATCTGTGGAAGTGGCAAGCATCCACAGCTCCAACAGGAAAAGCACATCTCGAAACAGACAAATGAGAGCTTGTGCAGAGACTGCTCCCACCATGTCGCTGCACCCTTCCTCTCTCCTCTGGAACGACAGCATACTAGGCAAGTCATGTTCCCTTGATGTTAAAGCCCACATAGCTGCTGTAGCAAGTCTGTGGTGCTTGCCTAGTGTTCCCTGAGGATTTCCTGGTCTTTATCTCCTATGGCTGCCCTCAGCATTGCCGAAGTTCAGCTGGTCCAGGAATCAGTGTAGCCTGGTGGATTTAAGGAGCTAGAATACATGGCAAAAATGAATGAACTTTGCTTAAAATACAGCCAGATGGTTCTTTGCCTCATTAAAGAAACAGACTATGACAGAAAACCCCGGTGGTTCCCCTCTGTACAGAAGGTCTTGCACTAGGTGTATCTTGGCCTCTTCTCCTCTTCTCCCTTTTCCAGTATGATGCGTCTGCATTCACAAGCTGTGCCTTCCATTCCGGAGTGGTGAAAGGGGACAATGATAAATTGCAATGCCTCTTAAGACATCTCCAAATCATATCAGATCTCTCATGGCACGAAGGAGCAGCCAGGATAAAATCCTTTTACTGCTACACTGCCGAATTGCTGCAGAAAATTTAGAGTGTGTCGCTGTCCTTTGGCACCCCGTGCTCAAAGCTGCTGTTCTCAAACTGTATGGAGGTGGAGGAAAGCAGAGATCCTCTCTCCTCCTCCGCCCCCTTTTTTTAAATTTCTCTTCCTTGTGAAATGCCCAAATTCACAACTTCCCATGCTCTGAAGAGAGGGTGACTGCCTACATACTCTGGGGTCTTGTTACACTGCTAAAAATGGGAATTTGCTGCTGCTTCTTGTGGGGTGGAGGGAAGAGAGTGGGCAAAGATGGTGGTTTTACAGCAACTGTCTTGTGATTCGTGGACACTGGGAGTAGAAGGCAATATAAGAAGTATCTGAAAATGCAGTCACTTACCCCTCTTTTATGTAAATTCCAGCTTACGTGCCAGACTCACTGTTGACACAAGCAGATGCAAATCTAATGAAGTCACCACAGTTACTTCTACTTATGCCAGAGGTGAATTTGTCCCTATTTTTGGAGCGTGCTAGTTTTGTGCCACAGCATTGGCACACTGTATCATGTCAGAATCCTCTTCAGCAGTGGCCCATGTGCCACTGGCTGACAGATGCGATGCATCGTGTCAAACATCTGCCTGCTAATGGTCCCATTCTGCTTTTTGACATGATGCATTATGCCACCTTATCTTGTCTGAAAGCATCTGATAGGAATTGTGGCAGGATCTGATAATAAGGGATGTGTGCTAATTGAATATTGGAGCGTTTTGGCATCCTGTGGAATACAGGGATATCTACACTGGCACACCTGTAAACCTCTTGCAAGTGCCTCATACTTGGGTGTGAAATGATCTTTATGTAGTCCCACCTCAGTGCATCACATTAGCATAGTAGATGACAAATCAGTTTCTGTTTTGATCTAGTTCTGCTTTAAGGATTGATAGCAGACTTTCTCCTAAAAGCAATCAATTGGTATTGAAAGAATTGTTTCTGCTTGTGATTTGACAGACTTGATTTGCCACTGTCTATTAAGCATGGGGAGCAGTTGCTTTGGGTTTCATTTTATTTTTTTTTTCCCCTCTCTTTTTTTCTTTTTTGGATAAACTAGGATCGGGCCTTATTGCTGTTGCATCTGAAAGCATTTTATCTCAGACAGAATGGTGCTGAACAACATCATCCCTAAAACAGGAAACATGTTTCACAATCCTCTGCGGCAAGCAGCGCAGCTTCCCTGAGAGGATCTGCGAGGGTGGATAGCAGCCAGTTGTCCAAATGTGAGGAGGCCGGGTGCCAGGAGACGGAGCGGCCGGAGGAATGCCTGGAGGCAGCCCGACCCTATGCTCTTGCCTAAAAAATTCCAGGTCAGGATCAGGCGCGTGTCCAGGAAGGGTGAACTTTGGAAGGTGGTACTTGTTATTGCTGATTGGCGGCTGCCGGCTCCTGGAAATGTTGCTGCTGGGTTAATGTTCTGCCTTGGGCTTGTTGTTGCAGAAGGAAACGAGGGGAAAGAGATTTTCAGAAACTAATAGGGCCCAAATCAACCAGAGGATCATAGATAGTGATTGGCACTTGGATTTTCTGTTTTCCCAAAGGAGTGGCTCAGCAGAGCGTGTGCTGCCTGTCTGTGTGGTGTACCCCTGCGGAAACTCCTGAGTGGCTGCAAATGTTAACACTGGAGATTGAATCCGTTGAGGTAGATGTACAAAATGTATTGGGAACAAATTACCCGAGTGCTAATTAAAAAGTCTATAGCTACCTTAAAACCTGTATGAGCACAACTTTTAAAAAATAAAATAAAAAAATTAAAGGTGCCTGCAGTAAATTGGGTCTTTTTCCAAAGTATTGCAGTTGAATGTTTCGGAGAAATGCTTTCTATAAACAGGGAATCCTACTGGGGTCAGACAGAGCTATTTTAACCTCCTGTATTCATCTCACTGTTCTGGCCAAGGAGCTCTCTGTGTGTGTGTGTGTTTGCCTGTGTATATATATACAGAGAGAAGAGTGAGAGTATAAATTTAGAACATTTGATTGAAAGCTATGATTTTTAGCCACTATTAAATGTAGCTAAGCTTCAAACCAGATTTTTTTTTTTTTTTTAATAAGAAACTTGAAGTAATTTGTCTTGGGCCAAATGAGAAGAACTCAAGAGCAAACAAGTGCAGTTGGTCCTGGGCTCATAATCTGGGGTAATGCTAACAAGCCATATGCGTAGTCTTTTCTATGCGAGGAATGGCGTCAAAAGCCTTCAAGGGGGGACTGCAGTAGGACAGAGGTAAGCCATGGGTATATTTAAGTAGGACTGGAGACATTACAACCAGATCCTGGTTTTCTGCATATTTTTCAAGTAGAGCACTGCTCCTGTGATTTATTTTTTTAATTTTTTTTTTTTTTTTAAACATTGTGGACCAAATGGGGGGAGGGAAGAGAGGCTTTCCAGGCTAGCTGAAAACACATCCGACCTGCCACCTCCAACGGGACAAGCGAATTCCTCCTTCCTCCCAGGTGAATTTCCAGGATGAGTCCCTCGGGGCCATGAAGCGCGGCCGTGGCAGGTGACACTTAACTCGGGGAAGAGGTTCTGGCCTCTTAATCTCACGGACCGACATCCCTCCCCTCGCCAGAAGCGATGGGGGGACTCGCACCAAAGGAGAGTAACTCTCCACGGAGCCCAAACCAGCCTCACGGAGAGAAGCAGGAGGGGAATGGGGGTGGATGGTGGCGGCGCAGGTGCTGCGCGGCCGCGGAGCCGCTGCGAGGGGGGCGGGCGGGGCGCGGTCCCCGCCCCCGCGATCGCGCCGCCGTTGCCGCCGGGGCGCCCCGCGCTGCCGCCGCCGCTCTATAAGTGCGGGCGCGGGGTGCGGCGGCTGTCGAAGATGCGCTGGCAGCCGGGGCTGCGCGGCGCCCCGCCGCGGCCGCCCTGCGCGGAGGAGAGGGGGGAGAAGAAGAAGAAGGCGAAGGAGGAAGAAGGGGAAGGCGGCGGCGGTGGTGGTGGCGCGGAGTGGCCGCGGCCATGAGCTGCTCGGACGTGGCCATGCAGCAGCCCGCCCAGGCGGCGTGCGGGGCTCCCCGTTATCTGGCCGGCGCCCCGGTGGCGGCCGCTCCCGCGGCGGGATGCCCGCAGGTGAGCAGCGGGGAGGGAAGGGTTGAGCGGAGTACCGTGCAAGTGGTAGCGGTGGGGCGGACTGGGAGGTTGGGGGGGCTTTTTTGGGGAGCTCCCCCCCCTCTTCCTAAGCGGGCTGCAGAGCGCATCGCTGGCTGGCCGGGGCGGAGGTCTCCGCCCCGGCCAGCCAGCGATGCGCTTTGCAGCCCCCGGACTGATTTGGAGATGCGGGGAGCTGGTGAGGGTGCCCTGGAGCAGTGGAGCCTGGTAAAACTTTTTTTTTTTTTTAAAATAAGAAAAAGTATTTTTCCCAAAAATCTTGGGTTTTTTTTTTTTTGGGGGGGGGGAGGGGGGATGAGCGCTGGCTTGCTCTGCTGGAGCGGTGAAGGGGAAGAAACTTCTTTCGTTGCCTTCTCTCCCCCCTTCCCTCTCCGCCGTCGCTCCTTACTTCGACCATCCTCCCCGCTTTGCCGGCACGGAGCTGCGCTTTTGCTGTCCGCCGGTGCGTTACCGTCCGCGCACGCTGGCGGAACCTCCGCCCTCCGCCGGCGGGAGGGGACCCGCACCGTTCCCCGCGGACCGGCCGCGCCGCTCAGCCCCGGCTCTCCTGGAAGATCGGCTCCTGCGAATTTCTAGCTGAATTTGGTGATCAGATGTTTTGCTGGGGTTGGTGGTTTTGTTTTTTGTTGTTGTTGTTGGTTTTTGATTTTTTTTTTTTTTAAGTGAATCAGGAAATTCTTATCAGGCTGACAGCATTTTTAGACTATGCAGTGCGTGGGTGAAGTGGGACTAATATTGACTTGGCCCTAATGTAGTCATCTGAGAATACATTTTTTGGTTGTTGCTGCATTCCATAAGGTTTTATCATTATTATCCATGAAGATTGTTTTCTCCGTACATGGGAAGTGACCCCTAATATCAACTTGCCTGGGAGACACGAATATGGGCTAAATCATTAAAATTCCTATCGTGTGTCACTGTCTTTTTTGGGGTGGTTTTTCTGGATTTTTTTTCTTTTTTCTTTTTTCTTTCCCTTTATTGTTGGGAGAGTGTGCCCATTCGCAGAAGCAATACCCCGGCAAACTTTTCCAGGTCGCTCACATTGTTCACTGTAAACACAGGCTCTGGAGAGCTTGTGAGTTTTCTCTGTTGCAGCGTGGCTTCACTATGATTTCTTCTCCCATCTAGGTCATGGCATGCAGAACCCTGCATCTATTCACTAATTTTAATTCCCAGCTTTTTATTTGAATATCTGGAGCTCCAGCTGTTAGACCACATGAGTTGGAGGGGAAATAAATAAATAGCCTCGAATAACTTGACTCTTTGACCAAGAGACCTAGAAGCAGAAAGCCGCAATTGAAACTTTGGTGAACTTTTTTGGCATTTACCTGTAGGTGATTTGGCTGTATTTCCCTTCCAGAGCTGGGGTGTAGAACACCTAGTATGTGAAAATCTATTAAATGATCATTAGCAGCTGTGTCACGCTCAAGTGCAGTTCCTTTGTATTTTTAAACAGAATCGTGAAGTTTCTCCATCAGCTGAAAGCAGCACCGTGTATGAAATGTCCCAGAGGCACCCTAATGAACACCAAGGTTTCCTGAAATTTCATTTTAAATAAACTGAGTTCTTGTGGGTTATGCTGTTTAAGAAAAGTGGAGCTAGATGTGCAAGGCAAGAAACGTAGTTAGCTCTGGTGAGCCAATACAGCTCCCGAGTCGTGGCCAGCACATTATATCCCGTTTCCATCAAAAAGCATTCTAGACCTTGCTGTCCTACATGTCATTGACAATTTGTTTTAGTTCATTCTGCTTGCGCCAATTTTCCTGAAAATATTTGGAGCTGGAGGGTCTTCACAAACCAGTCAGATGTCAGGCTGGGAAACCAAGCTGTTGTTGCTAAACTGAGAATGTTGCGCGCTCTAATTCGAGCAGCTGTGAACTTTGGAGCATTTGGTGTGTTTTCCTCTGCAACCAGTGCTTTTTAAATGAAAACCCGAAGTAAACATCGAGCGAGCTCCTCGTGGGTCTGCAGTCGTAGTGGAAAGGTTCGTTGTTCAGGTAACATATGACACTCTGCAAGTCTCGGCTTCTTCAGAATTGTCCCGACAGGGGCATTTAATCAGCTGGTAGAAAAAGTGTACGAAAGAAGGGTGAAGAATCTGTTGCAGTTTTTTGTTTCTTCTGACACATGTGCTCAACATGTAAAAGGCTCCTGCGCTCCTCGTGGGGAGGATGACCACTGTAAAGAATGTTCCTCTTCGCCGGAACCAAAACCGCGGTTTATAAATAACATCGAGGGAGGAGGAATTAGTGAGAGATCCTAAAAAATAAAGCTCTGCACTGCAGCTGATAAAGTGGGGCTCACCCTTAAAATATCCATGGAAGCATTTTTTCAGTGTTGTCGTGCTACTCTACTGTCTTTTGGTACCCAGTAAAACGACTTGTTTTCAGAGAGAGAGAGCTCCTCTGTGTTGTGCTGCTGTCAGCTTTCCCTTCCTCAGTGAGAGGAGATGTAGGTGTGTTGTTCAAACTGAAGCTTGTGCCTCTTCATAGGTGTTTGTAAGGGGTCTGTCATGAGCGTGTGATAGGTGACATTAGCTTTCAGTAGGGGCTTTGTATCCCTTAAAGAGCACAGCAAGCTCCTTCGCTGCAGGGCTGCTGTTGCAGATGTGTAGGCTCAGGCTCCTGGCCGTGGTGCCTCTCTGGAGAGGTAACCTCAGCGTGAGGTTCTAACCTATAGAAACACATAGGTCGCGTGATGTGTACGCGAGTCAGGAGAAGTGTCTCCAGCAAATGGCTGGCATCGTGTCACTGCTCTGTAGCAGAAGGGGTTTGAATGGACTGTCTCCTTTTGTTACTTTTTTACTTTATTGTGCTTTTAAATAACAGATTCTGGATTGCTTTTACATGATGCACTGGCATGCAGCCGGAATGTGTAGAGGTGACTTTTTATTAAAAAAATATTTTTTAGGTGATGGTCCATCACACTTTTTTATCTGCTCTGAAGTTATTCTCATGTGTCTGTAGCTTTCATTCCCTTAAAATCACTGCAGAACTGATTTTTGCCTTGCACACCAATGCAGAGTTTTTAGAAGTTTCGCTTTCACCAATCCATAGCCAAGAAAGGGCTTGCTGGCAAATTAATTTAGATAGGATTTATTTTTATTATTTTTTTTTTCAAAAGCGTTTGATGGACCGAAGCCTGAATTCCTATTGAATGTTAATAGTGGTGGAGGCTTAGCACCTTAGATCTTTGAGATTGCTGAAGTCCAGGGTGTTTGCCGGAGGGAAGTGAGCAGAGCAGGGATATGTGCATGCTCGTAGGATGCCAGAAGGAGCTGATGAAAACGGGGTGTGGCCCTAATGCTACAGATAACCCGGGGTTTCCGTGTTTCTCTGCCAAAAAGACTGAGCGAGTGCAGGCCAGGGTTAAAATAGGAGCGCATTCCCGTGCGTGGTACGGAGCTGTGCCTGCGTGTGTGTAAAGCCCTGCTGAACAGCGAAATCAAACCTCTCTTCCTCGCGTGCTTTCCTGAGGGGCTGTGCAGCTGTAGCAGTGAGTTTTGGCTTCCCTATGGGTTGGGTAAGGGTGTAACAGAGAGGCTTCTTCAAAGAGGCCCTGGGAACATGCAACCAGTGAAGAACCCTGTCGTGTTCTTGGGGCACACAAAATGCCGTGAAGGCTTGCTGTGCCCCCGCTGATGTAAGTGCATAGCAAGCTGCAGAGCTGAGCCTGAGGTAGGGCTCGCCCTGGCTCACTGTGGGCTGAGCTTAATGTCTTTGAAATGGGAAGTTATCGTAAATGGCAGCATCGGAATTTCTCTGTGGTGTGTAGAGGTAGCGAGCTAAGCCAATGTCATCTTTGCTGAATCGAGTTTTGCATAAAGAGTTGTGATGTGCTCAAGTCAGACTTTATGCTGACAGTGCTGTAGGCAGGCTTTTTCCAGATAAGGGCTTGTCTCTGTTAGAAAATTAGGTCACTAACTCGGCTCTTCCTTCCAAACTAACAACATTGCAGACAAGGATAAGTCGTGGTGAATGTCTATCAGCTCACTGCAGCTAAACCCCGATTCATGCTCTGTAACTTAGTTTTTCAGTGAAGTTCTTTGTATCACGTGCCCCATGGCTTTGAGGACAGGCTTGTTACACCGCTTACGCCATGTGGCAGTTTCTAACACAGCAGGTAACAGCAGAAGGTAGCTTCCCACCTGGGTTTTGTAGATCAGATGCTCTCACAATGCTTGTTCTGGAGCCTGGCTCTTGCCCTGTTATTACTGACTTCACCGGAAACTGAATCAGACTGTTATAACTCACCTCCAAAGTCTACTCTCAGAATTACAGGATGCACAGCTTGGATTAAGTCGTGCCCTCTGCAGGGGATTTTCTTGTTTTGCTTTGCTTTGTTTTTGTTTAATCCCATGGAACACTGCTGATTCAAAAACAAAAAAAGGGGGGCTTGCTTTCCTTTGTTGTTCTGATTGGGACCAAATTCTATGATCTTCCTCTACATACAGAAGGAGATTTATACTGTCGTGGTACACCTCAGTTTAGATGTAGAGCGAAAGATGTATATGTAACTCTTTCTCCACTGCTTCCCTCCATCAGCAGAGTGCAGCAGGAGCTCCAGGCTCCGCTGCTGTAAGCCCAGTGGCTCACCTGGAAGCCAGCGTGGTGTGGCTTTGCTCTGGGCTTTCCCGCTTGTGAGGGCAGAAGCGAGTGTTTTCGTGTTCTCATGGTATGCTGTAAATACTGCTTCCAGGCCCAGCATTCCACGCTCTCTGATTGCTTGAAATTGTCTTCTTCCTTGAATACTTTCTGTGTTATCAATAGGAGCCTGCTTGGCAGACAGCTCCACAAACGGAGGACTGTCCGCGCTTTGCCCGGAGTTTGTTGCTGAAATTCCTTCTCAGAAGCTGATGTCAAATGACAGCCTTTTTCTCAGGATAGGGTCATATAGTGTTTCCTCAGTGTAGTTATCCTTTATTTTTGGTTCCCGTTCTTTCTCTCGTAATGGAAAATCTGTAACAGGTGGCCGCAGGCACACCAGACTTCCATGCTTGGGAACATAAAGGACCATATGCTGCATGATGGCATGTATGGAGATAATAACTTGGAGGAATAGGCGACTGGTTTATATGTAAAATAAGAGCTGGCCTGAATTTTCCATCCAAACTTGTCTAAACTAAAACTTTCTCCGTTCTCTGCCGTGCTCGGCAGTTTTTGTCTGGTTTGCTGTCTACTCACTGGTTTCAGCTGGAAGTGAATTTTTTCAATCTGTGAAGAGGAATGTTCTGACATTTTTACCAGACGCCCTGGGTGAGATCTGGGACCCTTGAGGTCAGTTGGACTTTTGCCATTGCCTTTAATGTGGCCAGAATTTCGCTGCATGAGAACCATTTTGCTTGGTTCTGGGTAGGGTATGTCAGAAAATAACAGGCTGGGGTTGGGGGTTTTTTTTGGTGAGATTTTTGGACCATGTGCTTTCTTGGTCTAAAAGTGGTGCTTCTTCCTCCAGAAGGCAGGATGATGCTTAGTAATTAAACCTCCTCTTTAATATTGCTGTATTAGTGGTGATTTGCCATTGACCTTTAGCTTCGTTCGCTAGACAACTTGCAGTAAGAGCTCTTTGGAAGAGCCTGTTTGTGAATATATGGAACTAAAAAAAAATATATATATATATACTGTTGGTTTAGGCTGAATTAAGCCCGTGCTGCACAGCATTATTGGGTTGTTCCATTCATCCTTCAGCTGTGAACTTGGGTCTGTTATCTAATCTGGCATCAGGTGCTACAGACGTTGGATTTCCCTATTTCCCGGTACGCTAAGCTGACTTTCAGTTCGGTGTTCTGGGTCTTGGCCAGAATGAGGTTTTGTATGTTTAGTTTGGTTTGTTTTTCAGAGGCTGCTTAATCTCAGTCTCTGGTTTTTAAGGAAGAGAGAGGTGGAATTCATAAATATGTGAAAATATTGGAGAGCTGAGCGTAGGGAAGAAATAACACTTTTTTTTTTTTTGATCAGAAAATACTCTTCGTTGAGATCTTACAGATACTGTTGGCTGTTTATATGTGTGTGCATATGTATGTATATATATACCAGAACTGTTGGTATGAAAAGAGTGCAAGGGAAACTGGGCTAGCCCAGGTGAGTTATCAGAAACCCAACCTGGGGTGTCTGGGGTTTGTTTTAGTTTGGTTTTGTTCCCTTACCCCACGATGGTGGGACAAATCCATTTAGCTGTTGATCTTGCATACTTTTCCACTCATACGAGTGCCCAGAAATGCTGTGAGAAGATTATAGTTAAGGCAGAGCAATTAAGACAGAGTCTGTGTGTAGGCAGGGTATTTGAAGGGAGTTAGGGGGAGAAATAGCATCTTAAAGGAGGTACATGATGGAAAAGATGTATCTGTTACGTACGTGGGAAACTTCTTGGGTCAGTTTATCTTGCTGTAGTCTTTTACTTAGGGTCCTGTAATTACAGGCTGATAGTTTCTTCCTGAAATACAATTGAAGTAGATCTGTATCACAGGCTTGATGCAGTTTTGAAAAATCCTTTTAATTTAGAACTCCCACCCTTTGCAAATAACTTGCTGCAAAACACATCTTTTCCCTGTAAATAACTTCATGCTTTACGTAAGGCCTTGTACTGGTCTGTCAGAATTATAATAATTTTTTTTAATGTAGGGAATAAAATAAAGTCAGATTTGGTGTTTTCAAAACCAACAAATGCTTGGAATATCTTGTAATGACTACCCATGGACTGGAGGGGAGGGAAGAGAGTAAAATGGAAAATGAATTAGATTCTTAGGCTGTTGAAAGGGGAACATTCCTGCACAGAGAAGCGACTCTGGAGATAAGTTTTAATTTCCTGAGCTCCAGTCTCTATATGGGAACATTGAAGGACTTCCTTCCTGATAACCAAGTCAAGCCAGGGGCTGTATTAAATGATGTGTTTCTGTATATAATTGCGTGCTTGCATGTGTATTTGCATACTCACAGTATAAACACAAATCGTGTACCTGTAATGTTAAAAATCAACAAGGTCTGGTGCATGCGCTGCGCCGGAGAGGTGGTGATACAGCGATGTCTACCTAGACTTCTATAAAGGATTGCTTTCATACTTTTGTCTTGAAATAAAACCCAACACCCAACCAAAAGCAAAGATGAAAAAACCCAACACACTCAAACCTCTTTGTCTTGCATTTTTAAGAGGATTGGGGTTATGGTGCACCCTTGAGAATGCCCTAGTCGCTGAGGTAGATGTGTTACAGATTTTTAATGCATGCATCTCCTGTATATGTGATATTGTTGTAACAGTTTCTGTGACACTCAGGCCTCATCATTCCGTGATTTCAAGCAAAAACACGAAGCTCACAAGGAGTGAGTCTTAGTAAGCATTTCAGGAAAAAGCGTTAGAAGACTTTTTATTGTTTGTTTACAGAAGGCACAAAGCATTTACCAAAAAGTATAGGTCACCTCAGATTCTTCATTTGCAACAACTAGTTTCAGAGCCTCAGACTATGTTTCCTTGTAGCAGTTAGCTTCTACTGAAAATGTTTTAATTTGCTGTTTCTGTCTTTAGGGTGGGGTTTTTTTTTTGTTGTTGTTTTGGTTGGTTTGTTGTTTTGGTTTTTTTAAATGAATCCTGCAGTTTTTTGCTACATATTATAGGACTTTGGGATAAGACCATATGTTTAAGTAAGTAATGCTGTGCTGCGCAGAGCCACGGTATAACTTGCTTTGTGAAGCACGGGTTTACTTGAATTCCAGAACATTGTCTAGATATCCCAAACTGTACAATAGAGTTACTTACATCCCTTGTTGCAGTTTGTGTGACAGTATCATATGAAAAGTATTACTGAGCTGGTCTATGTTCATCAGTTATTACTGTAATGTCATATACGTTGTTTAATTTCTATGAGCTTTTAGTATTATAGGTTTTAGTTCCACTTGTCAATAGCTCTTTCTTGGAATTAATTTTTTTGTAAACATTCATAATTAAGAATTAGCCCCGGAGCATCTCCCTTGCATCACAATGAGAGAGTTTGTATTGGCTTATATGATTTTCAGAAAGCACCAAAAGTAAATATATTGATGGGATGCGAGATTGGAAAACTACTTTCAATTAATTCTAAATCAGACGAGCCTATTTATTGTGCAAATGGAACTTTATAGACTGTGTAGTTGTTTAACTTCTTCTTTGGAACAGCTCTGGGGAAAGGGGAAAAAAGCTGTAAACTTAAAGAGATTCTGCTGGCGCTAAAGTGTTGCCAAGCAAACCATAAAAGATAAGTCAAACTGTAATTCTATAGAAAAGCTATGAAATACTTTTACATACGTGCTATGCTTGTTTTCAGGTTCCTGAAGCTGCTTGTGTGTAAAGTCAGCTGTGGAAATGGCTAGCTAGCTGAAAGCTGTGATTCCTGCAGCTTGACTCTTGTGGGGAGATTTTTTCTTTCTCTTTTTTTTTTTTTTTTTTTTCTTCAGTGAAAACAGTTGTAAAGTGGAACATCTGAAAAATATGTTCCATGCAAAATGGATCTTCACACACATTTATTTTGACATTTAGGTTTGATTTGAGGGAGAGAGAAGATTCTGAAATAGCCATTCACAGATGGCTTGTGCGGGTTTTGGTGGCTTTTTTTTTTTTCCCCTGTATGCTTCCCTGTGCTTTTGGTTTGGGGTGGATTCTTTTGCATGTGTTTGCACACTTGTCAATCCCCCTCTTCCCCCAGATCACATGTTTCATTTTTTATGACTTGAATTTTTGCCCTTTTTTCCAGCAGTTGTTTAAAAAAAAAAAAAAAAAGGGGTGTGGGGGAAATAAATCCCCCCCTTCAACCACTCCTCCTCCCCCACCCTCTCCAAGCCCTCCTCACACAAAGCTATAGCTTCCTATGATAAAAATTTTTCGTGATGGTGAGTGAGAATTTTGTGGACATTGATATTTTTGTGGGAAACTCTTCAGGAAGTACCAAATTCTGCCATTCTTTGCACCTTCAGCAGGGAATAGATGTGGGGAGTCCAGAGGGCCGTGCATTCTTGATGCTGGGAGAGTGGCTGGCAGGACCTGGTGCGTGTTCAGCTGGACGGGTAAAATGCAGACATCATGTATCTGGCTGGGCTGGACTCTACCTCTGTAGCCTTTCCTGAGCAAACTATTCCAGCCTGACTGTTCCCTTTGTAAGGTGTTGAGTGAGAGCCGTTGATATTAACTTGTGGGTGTGAAGCGTGCCTGAGAAGCAGGGCCGTCTCTGTGTGAGGAATAAAATCTGGTAAGTGACAGGTGGTCATCACTACTTTGTGAAATGCCAGTGCGAAATATCCCTGTGTTCCACCTGTAATTCTAAAATGAAAATTCAGTGTTTCTGGTTATTTTGTTTCTTTAATGAAATGGGCTGTTGAGCTCGCACTGAATGCCAGCAGTGATGCATCTCACGTTTGTTTTGTTGTTTGTTTGTTGTTTTTTTTTAATCTCAGAAGAAACTAGCTGTATACAACAAGATGCAGGAGTCTCTGGAAGTGACCCTTCCCAGCAAGCAAGAGGAGGATGAGAAAGACCAGCCTGCTGAGATGGAGTACCTTAACTCTCGCTGCGTCCTTTTCACTTACTTCCAGGGAGACATTGGTTCAGTAGTGGATGAACACTTCTCAAGAGCTTTGAGCCAAGCCAGTAGCTTCAATCCAGAAACTGCCATTACCAAGAGCAAGGCAGGTCTGAGTCCTCTGTGGAGAGGTAAGAGGCTTTGTTGGGTGTGGCTTACTCGGTCTGTGTTGTGGTAACGTATACTGCATTGCAGCTGAAATTTTGCTCTGCTGTGGAGGTGGAAAAAACCCTCAAATGTGAAAGAACCAAGGAGCTTCTGAAGTGTTAAAGGGGGAAAGAGGTGTTAAAGGCATGGGAGAAGCCAGTGCTGGTGTCTCCCTCTCATAGCCCGTGGCTCCGCCAAGGCCTGGAAAGAACAGGGTAGAGCTCAGATGGCTTCACAAACGTCTGCTGCAAGGTCAGAGGCTCACTTTTAAGCTCCGAGTGTGAAACTTGGCCTGTGAGGCAAGAGCAAAGCTGTTAGGGATGCTGGCCTTGGATGTGAGGAGACCTGTGCAGCCTTCTTGCTTGACTTTGCCAGGTGATTAAGGTTCATCTATGGCTGCTTTCCAGGTAGGGAGGAGCCAGCATAGGCTGGAACGGGTTTGGGTGTAAGCCCTGGCCCATGCAGTGTGTTGCAGCCTGCCTGGGGCAGAGCTCACATGAGGACTATGGCCATTGTTACTGGGCTCCCCTGCGTAAAATGTGGGTGATGTTACTCTTTTTCCAAGCAGGGGGTAGACGTGTGGTGGGTGCTGGCAAGGCATTTGAATGCTGCCGTAATGCTTGCGTTTCCCAATGCCTATAAGCACGATCGCCGTAACAAAGAGAAGACCTTGCCAGGTAAACTAGGTAGTTCTTCCAGGCAAGATTTTGAAACTGCTGACTGGAGAAATCGTGATGGTAAAACACTGTTTGTGTCTTATGGAATGGGGTGATCTGGGTAGTTTCTCAGACCCACAGCTGTGTTATTTCTGACCGTGTCCTTATGTGGGTGGGCAGAGGGACACGTACTGTGGCAGGGGGGTTGGAGCTCTGTGATCCTTGGGGTCCCTTCCAACTCATACCATTCTTTGATTCTATGAACTAAGTGTTGTGAGCAGTGGCTTTGCATTGGGTCAAGTGAGAGAGAGACTGTGAGGATCCTTGTCAGAGCGGAGGTGTTCATACTCGGCGATGTTGAGGTGAGAGTGTATTGATGAAAGTCGCAGATGATAGGGACGGGATTTTTTAAACCACTGTGAAGAAAAAACTATTGCAGGAGGACTTGCTTTCCAGAAGGATGATGACAAATCTAAGGAAGTTTAAGCAAAGGTCAGCACAAGTGGCTAGGGAGCTAGAGGAATTTATAGCTTGAGCCGGGACCATTAACGTTAATGGGAAATTTTCCGTCGACTCGACTGAGAGCAGGATTGAACCTATGCTTACTAAAAAGGAGACAGGAGCATTTATAAATGGCCCAGACAGGCTATAAATGTTTTAGAGATGGGATCAAGGCAGTCCCCAGAGACTCCATGCCCACAGCAAGCCCTCTTTGCTGAGCTTGGAGACATACCATGGGAGGGGTTGTGTGTCTTCTCTTTGGCCTCAGACATACTCTGCTGTCTGACATTTTCCTTGCTCCCCCCACGGTGGCACGGCCCTCCCCAGAGGGCTCTGCAGGGGAACAGGCTGGCCTGGCATGAGGGTCCTTCAGCCACGCTGCCTCCTGACCTAGTGTGCCCCTTGCCATCAGCCGGGAGCAGAGGTCTGCATGTCCTGAAAGTCTTCTGGGAATGAAGTAAGGGGATATGCCCTCTGCCTGCACTGCACCTGCCGATGTGGAATGAAAATCCCCAGGAAGGCTGCTGGGCAGGGCTGCTTGGTCCTGTGCTGTGGACGCTGAGAAAGCTGAGGATATTTGCCTCTCCAGAAGAGAGGCAGACAAGGGTTTTATCAGGCCCAAACGAGGTTCTGAAACATGCCCACTTGGAAAAAGTGGGGAAGGAGTGATGCTAACACCTTGGTCTTGTGGTCCATATATAGCTGATGAAGATGCTGTTACAACAAATCAAACCTGTATCCCGTTACCTAGAGAAGTTAAAATATCATTAGCTTGAAGATCTTTTGTAAAAACCTTCATGGGTCAATAAACTACTCAAAGAGAAATAATTAAAAAAAAAAAAGCTTTTGTGTTTTCAGTAGCTGTTCTGGAAGGTACAGATGTAAATGGAAAGCGTGTGGGCATGAACTGGCTACTTAGCTCACTCTCTTATTTCTCCTTGACCTGAAAGGAGGATTACTAATGGTTTCTACTTTTTCTTTTTTCTTTTTTTTTTTTTTCTTTTCGTTTCCATCTGGTGGGGTATTTTAGTGTCCTGATGGAAGAGCAAACTAATTTCATCGTTAAGGTGATATTGCTAGGTTTTTTGTTCCCAGGAGGGGTTTTGCTTATGTAGAGAAAATAGAACCTGTTGTCTTGAAACCTGTGTCTTTTATATGTTAAAAATACTGGTCGGTTAAAGGCTACAATGAACTTCAAAACAGACTTTTTGTAAAATATAGCTCAACAGGCTCTGATAATATGGGCTTTGAATATTCAATTGTAGGTGTTGCTACCTGAAACCTTTTTCAGGGGGTAATGTAACTAATGATAGCTTGAAACTAATGTTACCTTAATGGTATCTTTGTCCCTGCTCAAAGTGTAGGGTGGTTTGGGGTTTTTGTTGTGGTTTTTCTTTTTTAAATTTGGGGTTTTAAAAATTTTTCCCCCCTCCTGCCTTAACTGAGAAGTAATGCTGTACTACTGAAAATTCCATACGTTGTCATCTTTACAGCATGTGCGCTTTGGCATATTTTCAGTGTGTGTTGGCCAGCCATCATGAACATTGCATTAGTCACCACTCTTTGGTATCTGAGATGCTGCCGTCTCCCTGCCTCCCTGTACTTAGAATAGGAAATTGTGGTTACTCTAGTATCTTTCCTGGCAGGCAATTTTTGTTAAAGGTCTCCTTCCCTATTCCTGAAAGCTCATGGAAGCTACTCAGATTTTCATCTATTTAGTTATTTATTTATTTCTCAGGGACAGTGCTGAAATGTCTGTTTCTCCATTACCATGTCCCATGAGGGCCTGGTGTCTGACCTAACGGTATCTGTAAAGATAATTAGTTGTGCTTGATGTTGTAAAGGTGGGAAGGAAAGGAGAAGACCCTTCAAACACTGTGGAAATGGTTGAGGGTTATGTTTCAACACAGAGATGATTCTTGTTGATGGGGTTTCTAAACACTTAATATTGAGTAGCATACTCTATGAGCACTCAGGGTGGTTGAAATTTTCCTGCATGGAAACCTGAGTGGACCCTGTATCTCCAGTGACATGACTTGACCTTGACTAGTGAGGTTGGCCTCTGCAGTTACACTCAACAGTGTTTCAGTGGAGGCTGACCGTGATGGTTGGTGCCAGTGCTAATGACTGTGTGAAATGTGCATAGGATGAAAACTGGAGATGGCCAAACACGCTTTCTGTGTCCTAGACCTTCTGCATGATTAGTAAAGTCAACCTGGTATGCAATCTGGGATGAATTGGCAACTCCAGTGGTTTCAAGTGCTCTCTCCTGGTATTAAAGTTGTCCTGCAGTTACTCTGTGGTTTTCTGTGCTTTTTTTGAAGAGAGATGGTTTGGATTTAGGGCTTTTCCATGCAGATAGCAGCCAGATAGTTTCCAAAAACTCTCGATTACAGAAATTAATTTCCCAGAATACTGGCAATGCATTGTCAAGCTCTGCTCCTCTGTTAAGCAACGAGGAAAACAACAGACTGGACATGAAGAAGCTTGGTTTTGCTTTTATATTTTTTTTTTGTCAGCCCTGCTGCCAATGCTGTAAGCCACACGCGCTCTCTATCTCAGCCTAATCCCTTGTAACAAGGAACAATACCAATTTCAGAGGGGTGCTGAGGCTTCTGTTATATGCTTGAAGCTCTCTCGAGTCTTCTAGCATGAATTACAATAGAAATGCATTGCTAAAAAAAGCAGCAACCTTTTGAAGAAAGCCATGTTGGAGTACTGGCTGCTAGATAAGCTTGAAGCCTCTGAGGCGGTTTGGCACGAAGAGGAGTTCTCTATGCATGTCCGTGGTATGTTTGCAAAGTTTATTTCCAAGTTTGAAAGTTAATTAGGCTCAATAAGCTGCCTAAATCAAAGCCAATATACGTGTGGAAAAAATGTATATGATTTTAATGGATTTTAAACCAGATATATAAGCGTCCTAGTGATGCCGTTGGAAAACACTTTTACAGCTTTTGTTTCCAAAATATTTTTGTGTAAGCAAAGTTCAGAGGCAGGAGCGTTTGAAGAATCTGTTCATTCTCAATGATGTCTTCACCCAAGTCTCATTCCAGTTGCTTGTTAAACAAAGCAAAACAAAAGGTCATTTAAAAAAAAATAATATAAATATTTTTGTAAATGTTATATGAGGAACACAGGATTCCTCGCCTCGTCATATATTAAACTTCCCTGGCTTTATATCGCTGTGCGTTATTTTTATGACTGTTTTTTCATCGGAGGTAAAGTCTTGTATTTTTATAATTCCATTTTTGACCAAACCCCCCTCCCCTATTTTAGCTGAGACATATTGCGTGAAGCGATGCCTTCAAACGTGACCTGAAAAGAGGATTGTGAGAAAGGAGATGGCAATACTTTCCTACACATCAAAAACACTAACCGCTCCTTCAAAAGAGGAATTTTTAGAATGTGATTTCATAATGTAGAGGTATTTGAATCCATTTAAATATAAGTTGAGCCCTAGCTGTGAGAAGCAGCAAGTCTTTTGTTCCTGGCAAAAGCTTTTTTTTCAGTTATGTAGATGATTCTGCTTGTCTGATCCCACCAGTACGGGGCAGCGTGAGGGGTTCTGTAAGGGAGTAATGTAAGATGCGTTAGCTGCGATCTTTATCCCATCTAAGCATGCAATTAGTTTGAGAAGATCTGGTATTCTTTCTTTAGCCAAATGTCTCATATTTTGCAGTGTGACCTGATTCTCTGTCCTCAGAAGCATTTACAGCCACAATAGCTGCCTTTCTAAGTGATGTGTTCTGGTCCGGTCAGGACTAAGGCTTTCCTTGTAATTTCTGTACCAAGATCCTGAGAGAGCTGTGACTCTTCAGCCTGGAGAAGAGAAATCTTCTCAGGGGAATCTAATCAATATGTGTAAATACCTGATGGGAGGGAATTAAAGGAGGGGGGGGGGGGAGTCAGGGTGTCCTCAGCAATGTTTGCTGACAGGGAAAGAAGCATGAATTAGAAAACAGTAAATTCCATCTCAACACAAGTTTGGTGAGGTTTCTTTTGTTTGTTTGGGTTGTGGTGTTTTTTTTTTTTTTAAATTGTTGAAGGTGGCTGAACACTGAAACAGGTTGCCCAGAAAGGTTGTGGAGTTTGTGACTCAGTCAAAAATCTGGCTGGACATGGTTCTGGACAGCCAATTCCAGGTGACTCCACTTGAGAAGGGCGGTTGGACTAGATGGTCTCAAGAGGCCTCCTCCTCCCTCAGCTGTCCTGTGATTCTGTAGTTGCTGAGGAATCTTTGAGTTCAGAGTTACAGATTTCAGAGAGTAGAAAGTCACTGTGGAGTTTGTGTCATTAAATTCGTTGTTCGGTTTCAGTCATGCTTTGTTTCTCTCCTCTTTACCAGAAAGCTCAACAATTTCAAGCCAAAGGAGCAGTTTCCCAACTTCGTTTTGGACCAGCTCTTATCAGCCTCCCCCTCCACCATGCTTAAGTGGAGTACACCCCGATTTCCCCGTTACTGCACCCGGCACCTTCCCAACACCAGATCCCAGCAGCTGGCCAGGACACGGCCTTCATCAGACTGCCCCACCTCCTCCCCCTGCTGCATCTGAATCCTGGCATTATCCTTTAGCATCTCAGGTGAGCCCTTCATATGCACACATGCATGACGTGTACATGCATCGCCATCACCCTCATCCACACATGCACCATCACCATCCCAGCTCGCACCGCGACCCCCGGTACGGGTCCCTGCTGATGCCTTCAGTCCGTGCAGCCAGGATTCCTGCTCCCCAGTGTGACGTGACAAAGACAGATCCCACTGCTGTCACCAGCGCTACCTCAGCATGGGCTGGAGCCTTTCATGGAACGGTGGACATTGTGCCGAGTTTTGGGTTTGACACAGGTAAGATTGCTCGATTGTGTCTGTGACTTGTTTAAGCAGGAAGAATTTGAGCAAAGCAGTGGAATTCCTGCAGCTGAAGCAGGGCTTGTTCTCAGAGCCTTCTCCAACTATATTTCCAGGTGGGAACATCTCCTGAAGTTGCTGTCAGGGCAGATGAGCTGTGAAACATCAAGTTCTCTCTGCCTTTTGCTGAAAGACCTTTGTCTCCCTTGGTCCCATTCAAGCCAAATGAGTTGTGACATGATATAAGGGGTTTTATTTGGGTTTTTTTTTAAATCTTGTGGGAAATGGTTAATTAAACATCCATGTGGACGCTTCCAGCTTGTTCAGCTAGTTCATATGTATATTCATCAAAATACAGCTCCAGTGAGGACTGAACTAATTACTTGTCAGTGCATAAGGATTGCGTCTTACTCGTTGAAATTTGAACAGATCAGCATTTCCTTCCTGAGTAGTATCCAGGTGTCACACAGGGAGTAGAGATGCTGGTTGAGCTGTGCTTGCCATCAAACTAAACTTTTTGCTAGGTCTTAGGCAGAGGTCTGTGAATTAGATTCATTTTACCATGGGGTCTGTAGCCGTGGGACAGACAGCCTCCATAAACCACTTCTGCACCTGCGAGCTTTGACTGGCAGGCTCTCTCTCATCTCAATGTTAGGAGCGGTCTGGCAGCCCTCACTGTTTGTAGTTGCTTGCCATCAGGTGATGGGTGACTAACAGTTCCCATGACATCCACCCTGGATCTCATACGCACTATTGAGGTCTCCGTTTTCTGATGGGTGTTTATCTGACCAGCAGCAATCCTTGCAGATTACTAGCACTTAAACACATCATGTTATTTATTAAGGAAATGCTAGCTTTGCATCTCTCTTCCTTTCTCCTTAAGGTCTCTGTTTGTCTGTCATCTTGATAGCTCTGGCTAACTGATTCAATGTGTGAGAAGCACTTCCTTGCTTTGATCAGTGTGCAGGGGAACAAAGAATTGGTAGAGAGAAAAAGGCTCTTTCTTAAGTATGAAATAATAGGAATGATTATAACTGAATCAATCTAACAAAATCTCTCTCTCTATTTTCCCATAATAACAACTGGGAACCAATGGTCTCTTCTAAATACCATGCCGCTTGCTTCCTTGTGATATTAAGAGAGCATAATAGGATTCTTAATCCTGGACAATTTTATATCTATTAGTGACATTTCCAGTCACACTAATGATACAAGAGGAATTGCACTTTGTGCTTTTGTGTATAAAATGATAATCTGACAAGACTGGGATCTCAACTTTTGCCTTTCCAACAAATTCACTGTCACAGGTAGGGTTGACGAGCCCCCTGGTCTGACAGTAGCCCCAGCAGTCCAGCTCCAGAGCTCTGATATCTGACTTACCTTTTGAGGATGGAGCCTAGAACTGCATAAGGGATTGTGAGTCAGGAGAAACCACTACCTGGCTTAGGTAGTCTAGGCTCTGGCCTAGACTGTGGGTTGTTTCAGTGCTGGGCAAAGTGGTCTGTTCACTGCTACTCTGTTAGTAGTAGTACATCTAATAAACCAGCAGCTTTCTTTCTTTGCTGTGAGAGCACAGTACCTCAGATAGGAGCATGGGTCCTAGAACTGCCTTACAGAACTAGCACAGGCTTTGCTTGGTGCTGCCTACTCCATGTGAAAACCTCTGCGGAAGGCTACAGTTGTAGTTGCTTACTGGGCATGGGAGGCACTGGAAGAGGCCCGAGCTGTTGGTTTCTGGCCTGTGCCTGGCGTGTGCGGTTTTGTCCATGAGTTCCTATGGGAGAAAAGGAAGAAGGGGAATGTGTGACAGGGTTGCAGCAGCAGAGGATCTCAGCAGACTAATGCCTGACTTGTTTGTGACTATTCAGAATGGCCATGTGATGGAACACGACAGCAAAACCTCACCAGGCAGCCCCAGTTTGGCACATAAGGCTTTGGGAAAAAGGGAGCAAGCAATGGAATGCCACAGGTAGTGGTAGCCTGTGGCGTTACAGTTCTTTCCTCTGTTACCCTGCACAGTCACTGCTGCTGTGCTCTCTGAGCAGAGGCTTGCTGGGAAGGGCAGGAAGGTTCCAAGCTCCCGTTTCAGCTCTACCTGCACCCTGTAAATTTGGGATACATGCTTTGGTGGCAGGCATGATTATGGTCAAAAAGAGGGATCTTAATTATCCCGGTGTTATGTCTGCATGCCAAATGGTGTCATTTCAGGGGAGGTGTGTTGTGCTGCTGAGGAGAGGAGGGGGTTGCTGAAGCACCACACTGAGTCTCGTCCAGCACTTACCAGAACAGGTGAAGATTTTGTTGCTCTGTGTCTGCTCCAGGGAAGGATTATACTGGATGAGTCTCTGCATCACACAGAATTTCATTACAATTAATTCTAATGCGAGACAGCAACCTCAACAGAGAAGCTAAAAACTGAAGGGCCTGGGAGAGCATACTGGCTTTGTGTGGCATAGAAGTGGTTTCTTCAGAGTAGGGAACGCCTTAGTAGGGAGAAAGCTTCAGTTCTGGAAGTCTTTGTTCATGTGAACACATAATAAAGGACATCAATATATCAGATTCTTTGAGCCTCAGACCATTCATATAAAAAATACTTGTTTGGTATATACCTAGATGTTACTTTGCAGAGACCTTCAGATACAAAATTTATCCATCCGTGTCCCCCCTCCCCACTTACTGTGGGGTCACATTTCTTGTGCTACTGTCACATGCAATTATAGAAACATTTGCAAAATTCCTCACGCTGAATTACGTGGAATGACAGCGCTGGGATCAGGGCAGGCTGACTCTAACCTTGCCCTCCTCCAGCTACATTGTTGCATCTCTGCCATACTAAGCCAGATACTCCATCTCATGAATGGATGATGCTGAATCACTTCAAAGGGTACGAGGGGGTTCCCCTTGCATGCCCCGGTATAGTTTGGGAATTTATGTTTCAGAGCAGATTGTGTGGGACAGCAGCGTATCGCCATTCATAGAGCCAACAAAGTATCGATCTGTCTTGCACATCTGTTTGAACTTACATGGTCCTGTTTTAGAGGATGAAGAAGGATTTAGCTACCTGATTCCCATTAAATGTGGCTTAATCCTCATATTGTGTGCTGCAAATTAACCCTTTTAGAAGCTGCTTTATTGGTACAAGTGGGATTAAAGAAAATGCTAGTCTACATCAAAACCTATGAAAGCCGGTTACGTTTGCGGCTGATGGTATGCAGTGTCTTTCCAAAGCTGGTGTCCAAGCTACAACACCAAATAGAATAGTATGTTTTATATCAAGCATTGATGTAAACACATTGGTATAAGCACAACACGTTTATGCTTTAGGCCACAACTCCCTGCCCTACTGATGCCAGGCAAAGCAAGGTCAGCCTCTAACAGCATTGACGAGTAACACAGTCCCACTGTGCCAGGCTAAATCCTCCTGTTTATGTTAAGGATGCTCAAGTTGAGTTGAACACTTAAGACAAGTGTGTGGGGCAGTCAACTGTTGTCTTGCAGCAGAGCTGATGGTTATGGCCATCAGCATCATCCTCGGGAACTGGGCAGGAGGCTGCCCTGTACACTGGGCACCTCAGGTGATGAGTCAGATCCAGCTGTGCTGACAGTTGCTGGGTCTGCGGGAAGCCCCGTGGGGAGGAGAAGCAGGGTAACTTGCCCTGTTCCTGCAGACCCTGGGAGGACATCCTGTCCTGCTGCTGTACAGATGTGCTGGAGGAGGCTTCCTGTAGCCCCAGTACATTAAAAGCAGTCCAAAATTTTGATATATCTGAGGGTCTGTCTTAAAATTTAGGTGTACAGCCTTTAGTATGCAAAATTACGCACATTGAGGTTCTTAACTTTAAATTTAGGTGACTCAATTGACATCCTCTATTCCTGGATGTCATCTACCTTGACTTCAGCAAGGCTTTTGATACTGTCTCCCATGACATCCTGATAGATATCATGAGCTAGGGAGCCTGCTTTGACAGGGGGGTTGGACCCGATGATCTCTTGAGGTCCCTTCCAACCCCTACGATTCTGTGATTCTATGGTTAACTGTGGAAAGTCCACTTTTGGAAATGCCAGTGGGTCAGTGGCATGCTGGGTATGGAAATTGAGTGTTCAGGCTACTGCCTTCTGTAGAGTTGTCTCTGTTCACACTCGTCCCACCAGTTCTTCACAACTCATCGAGTTTGCTCAGACTTTCCCGCAGAACCTGCGTTCTGCTTGTGTGGCAGTTAGCTGTGATGTCGGCATCCCCAAGATGGGGAGTTGTGCTGGTGTGGCAATACTGCCTCGGAGAACGCAGGTGAGGATATCTTTGCTAAGATGAAATTGTTCTTGCAGCAGGCTGCATGTGAAAGCTTTTGGGTCGTAGCAGTGTTGTGCTAGGATGACATAGTAGGACTGCAGGTAGCCTTGCTACAAAGGAGATGGGGAAAAGGCATGGAAAGCATTCCACATTCAGTTCTGTAACCAAGACAACTTTGGGGTTTTTTTAATTGTTTTCCCTGGCTGTTTAGACTTAGTAGCTAAATCTTGTTGTTGGAGATATTTCTGTTTGTTGCAAAGACACCTAACTAGGAAGGTGTGGGCTCAGCTGGTTATTCCCTTTCTGCTAGCTGCTACTTTCAGGAGGACATAATCTTAAACAGGTGTACATGTCTGTGTTGGGGTGTTTTTAAGTTTTTAGAAGTCACATTTCCCTTCTTCATTAGCTACTGTTGCTTCTGGTGGCCTTTAGTGCTCCACTGATGAACTTAAATGATTTTATGACACTCTGAAAGGTTTCAGCTGCCTGACTCCCTCTTTTATTTTGTGTGTATGTGTTTTGACAAATTGTAAACAGTAGGGTAAAAACAACACAAAATTATCATCACTAACTATGAGGGAGCTTTGCAAGAAACTAACAGCAGTTTATGATGACTCTGCCTGTGAAGGCTGCTGCCAGGAAAAGAAGTAGCTCTTGTGCAACAAGGAGACATCCTCATTGAGCCCTTGAACATGTTTTCCTAGGCATGCTTTGTTGAGGGATATCCCAGTTTTTCCAGTCTATAAAAAAACAGGTGAAAGTGCACGTAAAATGGAACATAAAGTTACTGAGCTTTGATGTGCTATACCGGTGTGCTCTGCTTTCCCAAGCTGCTCACTGCTGGGCTCACAAGCTTTTGGATGCTGCTTGGGCTTCCTGTGTGACTGTTACCTGCTATGTAGCTCAACTCTGAAATGATGCTGATCATCATTCAGCCTTGAGAGAAGAAGAGTGAGAGGGGATCTGATCAATGTTTGTAAATATCTCAAGTGTGGGACCTGGGGGGAAATTGTCAGCCTCTTCTCAGTGGTCTGTGGGGACAGGACAAGGGGCAGTGGCAGCAAATTGGAGCACAGGAAGTTCCACACCAATGTGTGGAAGAACTTTTTCACAGTGAGGGTGACAGAGCCCTGGGACAGGCTGCCCAGGGAGGTGTGGAGTCTCCTTCTCTGGAGGTATTCAAGACCTGTCTGGATGCCTACCTGTATGACCTGTCCCAGGGAACCTGCCTTGGTGAGGGGGTTGGACTTGATCTCTGGAGGTCCCTTCCAACCCCTACAATTCTGTGATCATAGGAGATTTAAGTATTTTCACTCGTGAAACAAGGTGGTGGTGGTCAGATCAGAACGCATCATGCCTGTTATGGCTTTTGAAATTATATGGGTCTTCCTTTGGGTTTCACTATGTGATTAGATATGGAAACGAGATCCATGCTTAGCACATGGATCTGTCAGTTTTCACAGGTTAGCAATGAAATGAACATGGAGCTTCAATGGCTGCAACATCATTGAGGTCTGGAGTTGCACCTACTTGCATTAGTGATAAAATTGGCCCTAAATTCTTAGCAGATCAGTTAGTTAATGTATTGGTCTTGGTCACCATGCAGCAGGGCAGGATATAGTACGATGCAGCGTGGTGCACTGCTGTCTATATAGTAATGATGATTTATAGCAGGAAGTACACCGTTTCACAAAATGTGATTTGCTTAGTTTAAAACATCAAGGGAAAGCTTTTAAATCAGTGAGTCCTAAGTGCCTTGCTACCTCTTAAAATGTGTTCCTGCACCTTTCTCCTTTCTACTTTCCTCATAAATGAGCAAGAATATAGCTTCTTTGGGAAGTTTCATCCACACCTCTCCTTCTATTGTCTGGATTTTAGGTATACGCCCCGTTGGGTGTAAATGTAGTGAAGATTGAATCCCTCTGGAGCAGAGAAAGCTCTGATTATAACATGGGTTCCAAGTCTATAATGCTAAAGCCACAACATAGCACCACATTTATTAGATAGTCCTCACTTTTTATAAAGGAAAACGTTAGAGGAACTCGTAACAAATGCAAGCTGAAAATCAGTAATTTTTCCCATGTGGAAGCACTAGCCCTTCTTGGCTAAAAATCTGACACTCTGTAGGTGAAATTACTTGGATTTTTTACTTGCTGTAGGAACATTTTCCCTCCCTCCTCTGTAAGGTGAAATACCTTATTAACTCTGAGATCTTTTCTAAAAATGTTTTCTAAAACAGCAAGGGTACGTGTCTGGCCCCCATGAGGAAAAATGAACCCTTGTGCATGCTGGATTGTCTGCACAGACCTTGCTGGAGGAGTTTATCATGCCATGTCAGGCTATGCTGTGAAGGAGGCCAAAAGAAGGAAGTGCCCACAGGGTTCTATCAGCATTCCTGAACCACTTGAGCCAATCTGAAACTTAAATGTGGGTTTAAGCTTATCTCATATAAACTGTAAAATTGGGAGCAATAATAATGTTGCTAACAGGTCTACTGGGCTGGTAAGTTGTGGTTGGGTCTTTTTGTGTTTGTTTTTTTGGGGTTGGTTGTTTGGGTGGTTTTAAAATCAAAACCTGTTTATCCTTCAGTTGTTTGGGGAGGAAAAAGCTATACCAACTTGTAAATTTGATTATTTCTTTTTTCTCCTTTTCTGAAACGTAGGTCTACAGCATCAGGACAAGAACAAGGAAACTTCTTGGTTCTGAAGTTCAGATAAATTAGGACCAGCTAGAGCTGGAGTCAGCGCAGCTGGGCAGGCGATGTAACAGTGGTTGACTCCTCCTGCATGGGGCAAAGGACACACATGAAGATGAAGAGCCAACCATTCTGGTTCTGCTATTGAGCCTTTTGTTTGTAAGGCCATTAATGGGTCCCACAGTGTTTGGAAAAAACCAAAAACCTAACTTTTTCTCTCTTTCCTCATCTGAGCCTGCTGCAGCTGGGCAACCTAACTCCTTTCTGCTCCTTTAACAGTGTTTTGTTCAGCTTGATATTTTTATGAACAGTCTCAATTGTCAGGAAAAAGACTCTCCCTCGACTACAGTGCGCCTCCTTTCAGGAATACAGTATTTTGTAGCTCTTTGTGCATCTATTTTTGTAGAAATACAGAAAGTTTAGGTAAGGATTGGTGGGCTATTTTAGGATGACATATTTTTTTAAAAAAAATTGTAAAATTGTTAAGTTCTGTTTAAAGAACTTGCTCTCAGAGAAGCACTGGCAAAAAAATGTATAAAATGCTATTTTTAGATGTCTGTGATGTGTTTGTGCATTTTATTTTTTTTTGTTTTGTTACCTCAAATGTCTATCTTTCCTGTCTTTTTGAAATTGAGCTAAACTTTCCTTGTTTCCACATTACTAGATCTTGATGTTTTTGTTCTTTTCTGCTAGCTTAAGCAAGTATACTTCGCACCAAAAGTTTCAGCCAAATGTTTTTCCTGATGGTGTTAGATTGTGTAGTAAGGGTGTTCTTATTTTCTTGCTTCTAGAGGTGGCTTTGTGCTGTGCTGATTGTCAGAAACTTGCAAACACCTTTAGCAAGGAGTAAAGCCTGGTGTTACAGGAACTGCATTTCCAACCCATCCATTCTTTCAAAATGGACCAAATACTTTTATGGATTTAAATCCAGCATGAATTTGGGCCTCATCCATGATCCATTGACACTGTTGAATGCAGTCCCCTATGGGTTATGTTTCAGGCCCACACAGTGCTCATAAATATCTGTATACTCTTATTTTAACTTATGAGGCAGGACTTTCAGCGAAGCCACTTCAGGGGTGGTAACTCACAACATCCATATTCAGGCAAGAAATGTCAGCTTTACAAAAATGTGTGACTTGTGGAAAGAAAATGTTTTCGACTGGCCTGATCTGCCTGCTGAGCCCTGCAAGGAAGGCGCTGAAATTTTCAAGTCCTGTTGACTTCAAAAACCTGTTTGTGTAAGGCCCACAGCAAGTCTGAGCTTAGGAAGATCCCAGCCGCAGCTCTGGAATTTCGTAAGGAGTTGCACGTGCTCAGCATGCACTAACTCAGGCTTGGCTGCAGTCTGGGTAAGAATCTCAGCTTGGAAACAGCATGGCCACAGCACATCTGCAAGGGAAACACCATTTCTGGCCTGGGCCTTGGGTCTGATTTGCATAACAAGGACTTTAGTTGAAGCATGATCCAACCCTGACTCAGGGCGGCATGATCACCCTTGATAGCCCCCGTCCTGCCATGGGCTGGGGCTGGGCCAGCCACCATGCCCATGACTTAGTGACTCCAGTGTGAGCACGTGGTCAGGTTGCCAGGCCCTAGCTGTTGCTTAGGGGGGGATGTTGCCTTTCTGCTCTGTGCACCCAGGTCCCAAGGCTCTATAAACTATTGCACTTCTGATACCGCTATTCTCAGACATCCCTGTCTGAAAGACAAACCAGCTAAATGGAAACCAAGGCATAGGCACATGGCAGAGATAAGAAACAGTTTAATTTCAAGGCAATGAGCATTTTAAACTTGGTTTTGTCAGGTGGAGACCACATGGATCTACGTGTGAAAGAGGAGGGGGAGTGTTGGGGTGTGCGTGCCATTCAGACCTGCCTCCCTGAACTGCTGCTTCTCTCCAGGCTGTTTGAACTTGATCCTGTGAGGTGTTGAGTGTTGCCCCTTGCCATGTGAGAGGGCTTGACATGCTGGCACTGGAGGCATTAGGATTATGTCACAATTTGGCAAGACCCTTAAGTGTGTACCTTGCTGATTTGAAGTTTGAGTCGGCATAAAAATGCTGAATGGACTGCTTAAATATGACTTTAAACAGTAAGGTTGTAGTTCCTGTGTTGGGGCACTGAATTAAATGGGGGGGTGGGGGTGGTGTGTCCCCACCTTCATAGTCCATCAGCATTTCTTTCTCTTAATACTAAGTTCCCTCTCATGACAGTTCTGTATATTATCGCTGATCTGATGGAGCTAGCTACTCAATTTGTAATGCAATAGGAAAACTGTATGGGAGGGAACATAGTGACAGCTGCTACAACTCACTTTCTTATCAGTATAGTTCAGGAAATAGCTCAGAATGAGAGTTGTGGTTTAGGAAACCTGGCAGTATTAGAAATATTGGTAGGAAAAAAGTTCCAATATTCTCTTTTAAAACCTTTTAAAGATTTTCTTTCTGGACTTGGCAAAGCTGGAAGTCAAAGAGGCAATGCATCCTCTTCCAGCTTTAGAGCTGGAGAGTTTGGGTGACAGGGGGAGCTAAAGAAAAGGCAACACTTCTTTTTGAGGTGTTTTGTGATTGACTGCGTGAAATAAAGTCCAGCAAGAGCAGCCAATTCATTGCCTTCCCCTTTGCAAGTTAGGTGATGAGGGACCTCCTCCTGTTCCCTAGAGATGTCAAAGCAGAATGTGATGGGGCAAAAACCAGGCCCACAGTTTGCACTGGAATCCTTTTGTGGATTGTTTTAGTGATTTGGTGGGTACCGGGGATGAATATGTGGTGAAGCTATTGCCTCTTCCACTTCAAGGACTACTGTTATGTGCCCAGTTTCCACTGCTGAACCGGGGAGTCTGCTGAAGGAACTTTTGTTGCTCTGCAGGCTCTGAGAGACAAGTGCCAATAGCAACCTATCATCTATAGCCATGCATGGACCGGTCAGTCAATTTCCAAAGTCAAATAAATTCTTTTTTTTTTTTCCCTCAGCCACTGACCATCCCCTGTACTAACAACTGAGTTGAAAGCCAAACTACAAGTGTAGAGCAGTAACCCTACTTCTATGTTCTCCAACTGTAAGGATGGGAAAGTAAAAAATTCTTCCCTGTGACAAACTTTTAGGTTAAATTCAACAGATTTATTTCTTTCTCCTCTCTCTCTCTCTTTCTTTCTCTCTCTCATGTATACGCACATGTATACACACGCACAAATGTGCTTATGAGAAGCAGATGCTGTGATGGTTTTGTTCCTGAAAGAGGAGGGGAGCGCTTGCTCGCAATGTTGCAGTTAGAATTGATGGCAGAAAGAAAGAAACAGAAATGTTAAGACTGTTCATGTTTCCACAGATAGGAAAAAAGGCCCTTAAAAATCAGGTCACAGACAAGTTATGTGGCTTAACACATTACTAAAGGAGTTGCTTCATTCTTTTTGTCTGTGGTGAGTTCTGATGGTGTCCCAAGAAAGTGGATGATTCACTTTGTGAGAACTTATAAAACATGATGTACTCTTGTCTCTATTTCTGGGAGAACACAGGGAAATTATTGTTTTATTTCAAGAAAATCTACATACTGAACTCTTTAAAGTTTTCCAGGATTTCATTGTATTCCTATTAATGTTGAGAAGTCCGCTGTCAGTTTTTGTGTCTTCGTTTGAAGAGGGGGAGGGCTCGAGCTGTCCACTAGTTTTTGAAATGCAGATACCAGTTTGTTTAAGCTGGGCATTTCTACTCCAGTGAGATGATGGAATAGTGCAACTACTGACTGCCCGGCAGGCTTGATTTCCAGAGAGCTGAACAAGCTACACTTGGTGATAGTGAAGTGCACTTCGTTCTGATCCCTCTCCTCACCAAATACATAAATTGGGTTACCAGTTTATCTCATACCTCTTTCATGGCGTGCAGGTCTCCAGTGAATGGCAGTTTTCTCCCAGTCATCTGCTTCTGGCTGAAAACGTGCTTTTGAGGATGAATCTCTCATCACAGATTTCAGAGGGTGCAGGAGGGGAGTGTCACATTTCCTCCTCCACCTGCACTTAGGATCAACTTGCCTGTGCCCAGCCTTTCTGTTTCCAGGCTATTGTGTGTCTTGCCCCCCTCCTCCCACAATTCCTTATGTGTATGTATATATTTATATACATATATATATATACACATACACACAAATACATGTATAGCTATACCTGATTCCCTCCATTCCACCCTCATGCTTCAAATGCACGTCCTATGGAAGTGAAGCCAATGACAGCACTAAATCTCATCTGAGACTAAGAAAAATGTGGGCGGTTTATTGCATTCTCTGTAACCTCAGGAGTGAACGGAATTTTTCCATACTTGCAAAAAGCAAAAACAAACGACAACAACAACAAAAAAACCCCAACCAAACCCAAACCACCTTTCAAAATCCCTGATTTGTTGTATCTGACCATGGAGTCAGCAGAGTTATGTAGGGAGGTGCAATATATATTGCCTTTCAGAAGACAAGCATATCTTTTTTGAATATGGTTCTTTTAAGTGATTTCAGGTACAGGCTTTTACTCCATATCAATGGACCAGCAGCGTGCATTTCCTATAAATGATTTAGAAATATGTATATTTTTAAAACTGACTTCTTGGCTTTAATATGTCAGCCTCTGAGCTTTTAAAGGGTATTTGGATGATAAATATTGTTTTATGTGTGGATTTTTAAAAAAAGCTGATGCGTGTTGTTTGGAACTGAAATCTCATGTAAAGCAGGAAGATATTGAAAAATGAATACTGCTTTTAAGTATTAGCCCTATGGGCACAACCTGACAGCTGTGGTGCGGGAAAGACTAAAGGACTCTCACCTGAGTAAGGCCAAAATCCAGCCCCTGTGACAGAAGAGGCAGGAGTCGTCGCCTTGCAAAGGCTGAACTGGTAGAGCTGTGAGCAGAGATGATCCTTGCCAGCATTGTATGTCAATGATTGGGCAGCTGCTGATCAACATATTAAACATTTCCCCACCTTACTGGTTGCTAGGGGAAATTAGGGATGTCCCTAGAAACCTGGTTTTCAGCTGCCCTTGGTCTGCACAGTGCCTGTGACCCTCTCGCTGTTCGTGCTGTGTTCTCCCTGGCACTGTGCTGGGACCTGTGAAAGCTGGGCTGGAGTTCCTGTGAAAAGCAGGATGCTCTTAGCCCCCAGTAGAGATAGTTTAGGGACAGGGATGATTAAAACATAGCAGTTATCTCATGCACCTGCTCAAAGACTCAAGCCTTCAAGATGGATCAGCTGTGCATCACTGATGATGGCCGTTGGCGTACAGGAGCCCAGTATACTGCTTCCTCCCCTGAGTGTCATTGGAAGACTTTGTTGGCATTGAGATCATTGGGACCAGCCTCGAATGTCCAAATTGGGGTCCAGTGTTGGCTGACACAGTGTGGGGGCCTGGGGTATGATCCAACGTTGATAGACATCAGTTGGCATCGGCACCGCTTCCGGTGAGCTTGGGCTCAGGTAAATAGTACCTATAGACAACTGATATTTATGGCAGTTAAGGTTTACAGTAATCAAGTAAAATATCTGCAGAACTATGCTGCACTTTCCCTGCTAGCTGTTTGTAGCTGTTGTTTGAAACCATCAGGCAAATCAGGGTCCCTCTCCTCGCCCCACTTGTTCTCTAGCCCTGTTTCCCTTAAAACTCCATTGAACTTTTTTTGTGCCTCTCATCAAAACTGGGGGGGGGGGGGGGGGGGAGCCCTTTGTATTAAGAAAAGTGTCACTGTTTTAATTACTGAATAAATAATATAATGTGAATTTTATTGTTATATTTTTTATGTAGCATTTTCAGTTTGGTCTGTATTTCTCAACAATTAGCTAATGCTTTCTTTTTATTCTTATGCAACTGAAGAACTCATAAATCTCTTTGTAAATTACAGCATCCTGAGTTTCTTTTTTTTTTTTTCATGAGATTAATTTTTAGAGCCAAGGGTTTGTCTTCTGCTGGAAAACACTGTAAAACAAGTGTTCTGAACTGGTTCTCTGCTAAAATTGGACAGAGTAAAAGCTTAGCATCAAAGGGATTTCAAATAGGGCTCTCATGAAGGCTTTAGCTTTCCATTTCAATTGCTTCTGCTACAGTATCGTAGATATTTTTAAGATTGTTTTTCTAAATATCTTTTTAAGATGCATTAACACTAGAGGCTAGTTTATGATCAGACCTGGTAGAATCACTACCTGACACCTCTTAGTGTAATGCCCATCTCTGTGTTACCATTTTCTGGCAGTTTTGACAGCCATCAAACAGAGACTTTCCGTGCAAGTTATTTATCTCAAATACACCTTTTTTTTTTCTTGGCAAAGTTGAGTGACTTCCACTAAGGATGTAACTTTGCCCTTGCTAAAATTGTTTTACAGCTGTTTAATTAAGAAATGTTTGCATGTCTGTGTTCTGGCTCGAAGGCTGAAGGTTTGGTGTTTTGGTCACAGATACATCATTTACTGTTCCAACGGAGGGGGGGGAACCTCCAAACTTTGGCCAAGTTCAGCTTTTGAAAAATTGCCACTTGCACGCACTCTGCAGGGAGCTGTTAAGAGTTTAGTTGCAAAATCCTGTGAAGATCCTGACCATATGGGCTATACTGTCTCAGAGCATCAGGAGGTGAACAGGATTTTCCCCATACGTCCTGCTCCAGGCCCCTGTTTCCAGGACCAGACAGAAAATCAGGGTGCTTTTTCTGTGCCTCAAAACTCCATGTTCTGCTTTCTTAGGTCGTGAGGATGAGATGGAGAGAGCTGCCAGGGAGAAATAGAAGGAGAGGAAGGGCAGGAATGGAGGACACTGGGTTCAAAAGCTTTTTATAGGAGGGAGTGGGATTGGGAGATACCAGGAGAGAAACAGTCTCCATGGACACTCAGGGATGAAGATGGGATGGGGACTGCTGAAAAAATGAGGAAATAATGCCAAACAATCACTTGGCTAATACATGAAAGACATAGAGGGGGATGTGACAGCCATCAAAAAATACCAGAATAATGCGAGGACTCCAGAAATTTGGTATAAACTAATTGTCAAGGAAAGCTTGGTATGAACATTGCAGGAAATATCTTTCTTTGAAGTCAGCTGTGTGGGCTGCATTTTATTCTATGAGAAAAGACGTGGGAGCACTGTTGCTTTAGGACACAATTATCCTCGGCAAAGCAATTGTATTTTAGGAAGCAAGAGTGTGTAAAGCTAGGGGATGAGCTAGCAGAAGTGCTTTTTCTTCTCCCCGTAGCTTCTCCTGCTCTCACCAGAGTAGGGCTCCAGCTGCATTGCTCCACACCTGGGTTTCCAGGTGCTTATGGGGGTTATTTCCATGTGCTCTCACTGTGTCAAGGAATGAGAGCAGGGGCAGTGATGGCCAAGCACAAGCATTATTTTGTGATCCATTTTATTCATGACAGCTCAAGTGCTCTGTTAGTGGGAATCAGTGTCACTCAGTTGACTTCAGCGACCTTAACACCCATAGAGAATATCACTGGATAGGTCCAGATAAATCTCATTTCGGGTGTTATCAGCTGGAAACAGAGTCCCAGCCTGGAGTCCTGGGGAGGTGCTTCCCTCTGAGCCAGAATCCATCCTGGTTGCCTCAGCGGTGCTCAGCCCGCCTGTTGAGGGCGAGACGCCACAAAAATGTGAGGAGTGGGTCTGGCATCCTCCATGCTGGTGGAGGAGGTGAGTGTGGCTGGGGGCCAGCTGCTGGGGCTGGCTCTGGTTGGCCCCAGGGGGACAAGAGTGCCATCAGTCCTTTGTGGAGAGCCCAGGCGCAATGGGGTCGGTTGTCCTGGCAGGACCTTGGGCTCTGAGGGGTTATGCTGCCTGCGTGACGTGGGAGGCCGGGTGGGGACCAAGACATCTGGTGAGAATTCCTCATGGCTGAGCTGTGCGTTGGGCTGGGATGCCGATTAATTTAGCTGATTTCTTTTTTGGGGTTGTTGGAAGGAGGAGGGGGGGCTGGATGCCGCAGCCTTCCAGTAATTGTCTCTCCTTCAGAATATCACTTTTGCTTTCTTTGAAGACAAGTGAGAAATTATTTCTTTTTTTTTTTTAAAAAAAAAGCAAACCCCGAAAACAGCAAAACTCCAGCAGGAACTCCAGCAATGCCTTTGCCTTGACAGTAACTGTACATGTGCAACGGTTTATCACTACGGGAAAATGAGCGGGTAATAAAGTTTTGATGTTGGCCGTTGCATGTATCACAGGCTTTGAAAATGATTTGTGATGTGAATGCCCATAGTAGCACCAAGGTTCAAAGGGAGGTGGTTTGTTCTTCATGCCCATTTAGTCATTTAGTTATGAATAACACCAGCTCTAATTTCCTCCTCCCACCAGCGAGCAGAGAGTCCTACATTGGAAGCCAAATATAGCAACAAAGATTTCTATATCTGGCCAAAACCAAAAAATCTGTTCCCTTTTAAGAATAACACTCTATTCTTTTCTGATGGAGATGGATAAAGAGAAAATTCAACTTTAAGGAAGCCAGTTTCTCGGTGGGGAAACTCCCTAGTCTCTCTCGAATGCCCAGTGTAAAAGATACAGACTTATTTTTTGGTATGTGTGTAGAAGCCAATGGGGAGACTTCTATAGAGCCACACCAGTAAGGTGCTTTTGGGATGGCAGTCTGGATAAATCTTGCCTTCTTGCCGGTGTGTTTTCCGTACCCTGCTTTGTCTGTCTTCTGAGCAACAGAGCCAGCGCTGAATGGGAGCTCCAGGAGTTGCACAACTACCCCTGCTTTTTATTCACCCTTTTCTTTCCGGTTTGCTTTTGTGGAGAAGTTCATTCCTTGGCTCTGAGGGAGCAACCCCTGCTCCACCCGGCAAGTAAGCTCGATGAGGCAGCATGAAGCAGCAGCATCACCCCATGCTCCCTTTCTCCTCATCTTTCTTGTCAGGGGAGTATGTGGGCAGCCAGCCCTGTGCTCTTTCACATGGCCAGACTTTGGTGTGTGGTGCCCATGGGGATGACCAAGGACAGTGGGGCTGTCAGGTTCCCTGCCTGGCTGGGCTGGAAGAGAAGAGATGTCCTACAAATAAAATCCAGAAATGTTCATGGCCAAATTCTTCCTCAGATAATCATTGGATGTTTTCTGAATTGGCATTGATGCCACTTGGAGATGAGCATGTAGGTGGATGTCACTCTAGCAGTTTTTAGGTTGGAACAAGTTTTTAGGAGGAGGCAACACCCCACACCCTTCCACCTCTTTCTGGTCTCGAGCAGTTTCTTTGACTTTTCTACACCATCTGAGGAAAGCTATTCAGCCTTTCCTTCGAGGATTTATTCCCATTCCAATCCACTCCCACCACCCACCCGTAAGCAACTGGTATCTGTGACATATGAGCAAAAAAATCCTTTCTCTAATGTACCGGCTGTCCTTGTTTCAGAAGTGTTGCCTCATTCATTTTCAGACCATTTGGCTGAAGGTCTTTGTAAGGTGAATACTTCAGGATTCTAGAGGTTGCTCTTCCTCCCTTGGAAATCTGAGATGTTGGGGTTTTTTGACTTCAGTACAAGCAGCCTTGCATCCTTGATGCATTTTAAAACCAGTGCAGGGAAGTGTCATCCAGTGAGTATGTTTGCACTGGATCTGTTCTGCCAGACATGTTGCTGATGGGTTTTTAAATAAACACAGGGATGTTTGGAAATATTTTTCTGTATGTAAATATGTAAAATATGCACAGCAAACTAACAGCTGTGGGATGTACTCATTGCTCACGTGAGGAGGCTTTGTGTAATGTTTTTTTTCCATCATCCCCTCTTTTTTCAAGCATCTGTGTCTGTTCCGAGATAATCACTTCTTTGTGATTCCCAGAGAACAAAGAGGGAGGAGGCTGGATGGGCCTGCGTGATGCCCTAAAGACTGCCTGAACTTCTGTGAAGAACCTCCTGCTGTACGGTGAAACCTGCTTTCCATGGGGCACAGGAGCATGTATGTGCCTTGAGGACAGCACACAGGAATTGCTTTTCATTAGAGGTAGGATGGTGCCCAGGTCCAACTGAACTTGGCTTTTCAAGAACGGTAATGCAAGACACAAGACGTAGTGCACAGCATTCACAGCTGTCCTCGGGTGCTTCAGAACTAACGTGACAACAGCATTACTCACCAGTGTATGAGACTTAATTTCCTGAACTGAATCTGTTGCTTAGGAAAGGGTGACAGCGCTGCAGCCTCAAGTCCTTTGTTTGGCCAGGGAGAACTGAAGCCTACTTATGTGTGTGGTTCTACTGAAGACGACAGTAAGAAGAACAGGAAGTCACCAAGAGCAAACTTGGTCCATAGTGCTACTAGACTCTCCACATTTATAAAATTCAACTGTGCTTCATATTAGACATTCTTTGGGAGGGAGTAATTCATCCTCTATGCACAGTAAGCCTCTGCACTGCTTCTGAATTCTACAGGATATTTTGTGTGACTTAGCCACCTGTTGTTTTTGATGATTTTTTTCCACCCTTATCCTTACTCTTGTTTTCCAGTTCCACTGCTTTAAGGGCAATCTTCCAAACCCCTGGCTCTCTGGTGATGTGGATGTCATGGGACATGGCAGAGCGACTCTGCGTTACACAGTTATCATATACGGGCACAATGAGTTTGACCTGTCCATGAGAAGTGACGCTTGGACCTGTGGATGTTAGAAGGCTCAATACAAATATAAGGTCCATTTTTTTTTTTGTTTGATGGCTCCAGCCACAGTAAATGGAAGTTCCTGGAATCAACAACAGCCCTGGGTAGAAGGCAAAGTGGACCATCATTTATCAGGATCACAGGGGACACTGGCTCCCTCACAAAAGGCTGCACTTACTCTGGTGAGGGAAATAGCTGAAATGCCTCCTACAGAGACCTGCTGCTGATGATTTTCCTTGCTCCCAGTTAGGCTAGCTGGCCTTTTCTGCCTTGTTGTCAATGACAGTTCCATGTGAAGAGGCCTGAGGGGATCTTTATGAGATCTAGTACTGTCAGGAACCTCACTCCCACCATGCCCCTGTCCTAATGCAAAGAAATCACCATAATGGGTGACAGGACTCTCCAACAATTCATTGCATTTTCCAGTGCCTTACTGCTGTGTTCTCCCAGTTTAGAAATTGCCAGGTTCCTTAACTCTCATTTCCCCAGCTGGCCGGTGGCCATGTCTATTCTACCACCAGTTTCCCCTTGCAGCAACTGCAACTTGCTACCAGCCTGGGGGATGCAGTTAACTCTTTGAGGCCGCTGTTAAAGCCCACAGCTTGGAAAAAAAAAGAAAAAAAAAGAGTGTTGTGGCTCATATGTGGCCTGGCTAATTTTCTGGTCTCTGCGATGGAGAAACGGCTGCTTTTTGTATGAAAGTAGATACCAAAAGACCAGAACACCTTACTTGTGCAGAGCACCCCAGACACAGGCGAGGCAAATGGAGACTTAGAGGCAGAAACAACTCAAGGACAGGGCACTGAACTTCTTACTATCCCCAGTCATGGCTGTGCCTCTGTGTTGCCTGGAACTGACCAGCACAAGAGATGCCCTTTCATTTACACAGTGAGGGTGACAGAGCCCTGGGACAGGCTGCCCAGGGGCGTGGTGGAGTCTCCTTCTCTGGAGATATTCAAGACTCATCTGCACGCCTATCTGTGCAATATGAGCTAGGGAGCCTGCTTTGGCAGGGGGGTTGGACCCGATGATCTCTCGAGGTCCCTTCCAATCCCTATGATTCTGTGATTCTTCTCTACCATCTCCTCAGGCAGAAAGTAATTAATTTCTGCTGCTTTGTATTTATGATACTTTGCAGCATGTGCTGGTTTCATCAAGTATGTGGATGGCAAGCAGGGAAAACAGTTGGCTAGTGGTTTTCCTGTAATAGCTGATGTCCTCTGTGAATAAATTAAATCAGTCACAATGTGCACTTGCAGACCAGTGTCTTCAGTGCAGAGAGTTGGCAACAAGCAGTGAATGACACAATTTCCTTGTATTTGGATTTGAAACATAGAGAAGCTCGGGGGAAGACTGAAATTAAGCAGGATCCCCAAGCTCCAGAACTTATTCCCTTTTAATATTTTGGATGGTATTTCAGTGATTCTTAGCTAAGGTTCTCCTCAGTGAAGGAGAAAATGTAGCTGTCATCTAAGACAGACATTGCTGATTGTTTTTCCTGTGGCTGTTTGCTGATTTGAAAAGGTCCGAGAGGAAGCATGGAGAAACCAAATCACCTTGTAAAGCCTCCAGTTCTCCCATTCACAGTTTAATTCATCATTAAATGCAAATCTCAAACTTGATATTTTCTTTATATGAAATCAGCAATTTATATGAAATCATTACAATTTTGTCTCAGCTGGAATATCATTCCTGCCACATTTTTTTTTTCTTCATCTTTTAATGGGTCAGATTTAAACCATCTGCAGGCAGATGGAAAAGTGGAATTATTGTTTTCACCAAAAAATTTTGCAGCTGTCAGGGTGTGTTTGACACAAGCCTGTTGGCTGAAAACAACAACAGGACGCATTGTCCCGGCTGAATATCAGAGAGCACAAGAACTCTTCATGGCCAGCTCTTACTTGGAGAACTTGGGGCTAAATGAGGTAAAGACAATCATTACTTAGCCATGCTCAAGGGCTTTCAGAGGGAATTCACAGAATTAGATGCCACTTTTCCTTGGCCTCAGTGAGTCCCTGTTGTTTTCAGCCTGAGTGAGGAGACTCCTTAAGTGATAGTCACGATATATGATATATACCACTGCTTTGTGACTGATCTACCACATGGCAGAGGCTATAGCCATCTCCTCCAGTACCTGTCATGACGTATTGCTTTTATAACTCAGCTTAATTTATGACCCCATCATTAACAAATGCAGCCAAAAAAAAGAGGTTAAAGCAGAGCTTTCGAGGAGGGACATCAGGAGCTATGACTCAAACCCTCCCAACGTGGACTAGAAGATTACTTCACCTCTTTGTGTCTGAACACTAGTGGTTCCTTGGCGACACCAGCACTGCTTCTTTTCAAAGCAGGCCCTTCTGCGGGAGCTTTGTCAGCGTGAAAGCCAGATTCACCACTGGGAGCTCGTGCATCTTCCTGCTGGTGTTCTTCTTGTTAGGGTTTGTAAGAGTAACTGTTCGTGCTGCTTCCATCAAGCTAGGCTTCTTCAATAAATGTAAATGAGTTTCCAAAATGGACTAAAACTCAAAAAACCTATGTACTTGTAGGTGGCTCTGCCTGTAGAAGTGTGATTTTTCATTAGCAATGTGAAGTGTATAACTGCAAGGCCTTCCCAATATAATTTTTTCCATTTAAAGGCAGAATTTTGCTGTAATTTTGTATGCTTAGTGTTTTTTTAGAAAAAACCTACTACCATTGACATTAGCAATGTGGGCTAAGACAGTTAACAATAAAACTTCTGTCCTTTTCATCATGAGTTTTGAGAGTGCTAATCCTATGAAGTCACTGGGAGGTGTATTTTTCTGCTCTGAAGTGATAACCATTCATCATTTCCATCTCCCGGGGGTGAAACTGTCGTGTTTGTATTTATTAATGCTTTTTTTTTTCTTCCCCAAAATCAATTGTCCATAAACATCTGTAGAAGAATGTGCTTGAGCTAAACTAAAACTAAGAGAATAAGACATTTTTGAACTGTAAGCTATTGGCTATCACTCGGTTATCTGAACCCCTGCAGTACACTTGTTTTGAGTTGCACTCTTGCTGTTCTGTGGTTACTGAATGCGTTGTACAACTGCTCAGATTGAAAGCATTTTTGGAAATAGTTCATCAGATAGCTGGTCTTCTGAAATAGGCCAGAAGACCCATCTTCACACCCACCTTGGATCAAGGTAAAATGGGATTGTGTTGCAGCTGTTGTCATAGTTTGACTAGTCTGGGAGCCCTGAAGATGTTTCAGTTCTTTTATTTCACCTGTTCTGGGAGCCAGAGTCCTAATTTCAACAAGAAAACCAAGAAATCAGAGATTTATTGGCAGTATCATCACAGGATGGTCAGAGAAGGTAGATCACACAGTCTAGAGGCCAAATCCCATTCACGTCACTCTCATGAGCCCAGCATTTGCTTTATGCATCAAAACTGCCTTTCACAAAGGGAATGTTTCCTCTTCCTGGACTTGATACACAATGCTTGGACATGCAATGGTTGCAGCCTTAGCAGGAGGATGTAAGGGGCCACTTACTCACTAGGTACTCTGCCTGGGTATTCACACTTGCATGAAGTGCTTGTGAGATGTTCCCCCTCAGCACTGGTTAGGCTCTTTCCCACCCACTTAACACGGATGCCAAGGAGTACATAAGTGGACAAACAGCAGAAAACCACCCCCAGCCTACTGTTGTCTCTGCTGGGCCAGACTCCTCTGGACAAGCTGTGACATTGCTGCAGAGTGGGTCTCCCTGACGTCCCACAGGGAGCAGCCTGACACCACGGCAAAGGACCCACACCTAACCAGCCCAGATTTGCTCCTCTGGCAGCTGTGCGGCGGCAGGAGAACTGGTTTCTGCATTGCTTTCCCTGGAGGTCAGAAAAAAAGCAGCTCCCTTGTAAGTTCATTCTTTTGCTGCCCATTGATATCTTTGTGAACAGAAAAGAGGATACAAAACACTCTCAAGAAGCTGAGGCTGTCCTGGTTTCTCAGAGCCATTAATTTTCCTGTGGTTTTCTGCTGTCTGTGGGTTTAAGAGATTAATTCCCACATGGCAGATCCAGTTGCAAGTGCCTCACTGTGATCTCCGAGCAGGTGCATCTGTAGCAATCCCTGTCCCTCCTCGAGAGAAGGAGGAAAGTAGGCTCAGATAACAAGAGAGCCTGAAATAAAACCAAGAGAGAAAGTGGTGTGAGGGCTGCTAACCTACTGAGCTCTGAACTGATCTGTGGGATGTTTTAAAGAGGAAAACCTGAGGCCATACAAAAGCAGTTAGTAAAAAGTAAAAGCACTTAGTAAAAGCATTGTGGGATACAAATATAGCTGCTAAAAGCAGCTTCTGCCTCTCAGGAAAAAAAGCATAGACTTACACGAGCCCTGCAACCAGCCAGATGTAGAGGTGTGCTGCAGTTCTGCCAGTTGCTCAGCTCTGCTCCTGGATGACATATTCTTATCTCCATACTGCTACCCCAGCCAAGGCCTCTAGAAGTTTAAATGGGAATGAAAAAACAGTTTTCAGGTTATGTTATTTTTTCTGTTCTGCTCACAAGTTGACTTACTAGGAGGAAGTTTCCCAGAAGTTCAGAAAAACAGTTCCTTCACTTTGTTCTTTCTGTCCTATTGCAGAAGTATTTTAATATGAAGACATCCCAAAGCAGTGCCACCATTGATTCTGGCTGCTTTGTGCCCATTGGAGTCTTGCAACAGGTGTTGCCTTTCTCAAAACACAGCTGAATATGGTCTGACTTCTTAGCACAGTGATATAGCATCTGAAGTGGGGAGAAGACAGGTTAGGAAATGTGGTGTGATGGATGTTGCTCTGTTTTTATAAATGTCACTTCACTGAAGGGGCATTGTTAAAGGAGACTTCACTTCCAGGGTGGTGGTGAATGCTATATTTTTTAATGATTATATTCAAACATAAGGTAAAGTAGTGAAATAAAGAAATTGGCATAAAATTAAGTGATTTATATGACCTTAGAGTTATTTTAATAAAAAGAGCTGCATAGTTGAACTGCAGAAGTGGAACAACCTTAGAGATAAGGAAGTAACAAGTTAACATAATTTTGTAGAATAGCACAATGTTTCTCATGACTCTATTGTAAATCAGTAGCCAACCAAAGGAAGGGTAATATGTTGGAATTATTCAGGTGCATCCTACTTGAAGTTGAAACTAATTTTAACAGGGTGATGCTTATGGACCATGAAGAGAAGCACAAAGAGCAAATGCTCGCAGAAGAGGTGAAGATTTAATCAAGAGGAAGATGTCCAGCCTTCATCCCTGATGACCACCAGAAGACCACCTGAGTGTTACTGGGCATGCTCTATCTGGGAGGAGTCAATGTAAATGACTGATTGAAAATGATTTGCATAACCCTACCTTTTCTTAGAAATATAGTGAACACATAAAACTAGTTTGTAGAAAATGAGGATATTTTGCCTTGAACACATTAGGAGGAGCGATCCCCTATGTGCCCAGTGCTGCAATAAAGAATACCTGCTTAATAGTCACCAAGGCTATTGAGTTTTGATTTTGGCTTTTCATGGTATGAGTAGCTTGATTAGCTAATTAAAGGTCAGGGTAATAGCATAGAAATTCACAGCTGAGCTGAGTATACTGCTGACTGGACTGAAGGAAGAGATAAGAGGTTTTGCTGTATTTAACCAGACTGTTGCAGAAAAAGATAAAAATTCAGGTAGGCTATCATCTGTTTTTTTCCTTTCAAATGGCCTTCTCTGGTTTCTGTAGGGACTAATCTAGAGCACTGAAGTCAGCTAAATGAGTAATACCAGTCTGAGTGGATCTTATGTTTTCTGTGATTCTGTTCCTGAAATCAAAGAAGTTGCCTGGTTTCTCAGTAACTGTCCTACAACTGTTGACTTAGTAAAACTTAGAGGTGGAGCATGGTACTACTATGAGTGTGTTTCTTGTGTCTTGAGGTATGGTTATTACTTGTTTGCTTAGTTTTCTTGAGAGAATCATGCAGTCCTCTATATATTTGAAGTTCTCAATTTTATTTTCTTTTTTTGTGGGGGGTGGCGTGTGGGAATTTTCAGAGGCACTTGTATTTGAATTAAACTGTTCAAGGGGTGCAGTGTCTTATTTCACTGGATGCACAACAATATGTGTGCTTCTGGAAGCAGGTGTGACAGCACAAAGATTCCTGCTGTCAGAGTCCTTGAATAAAGTAGTAGTCCAGCTGAAGGTAGGTGGTGTTTTGCTATTGACTTTGACATGGTCCTTTTTTTAAATTATTATTATTTATCTTAGGTTAGATATCAGGAAGAATTTCTTCACTGAAAGGGTTGTCAGGCATTGGAACAGACTGCCCAGGGAGGTGGTGTAGTCACCATCCCTGGAGGTATTTAAAAGGCGTGTAGATGAAGTGCTTAAGGACGTGATCTAGAGGTGGGCTAGTCAGGGTGAGGCTATGGTTGGACTCGATGATTTAAAGGGTCTCTTCTAACCCAGGTGATTCTATGATTCTATCTACTTTTCCAAACTGCTCACATCTAACTATGAGAAGAATGAGCTTTCTGTTCACTCCTGCAGTAAAACAACACATGTAACTTAAGACTTTAAGCCTGTGATGAGGATAAATACCTGAGGACTGCACATATAATTTGTTTGCTTCTGTATTAACACAGGTGTCATGCGGGCAAAAGTAGGATTAAATAATTAATATTATTCTCGCATTGCAGTTTTACATGAAGGGCTCTAGGATGAGCAGAGGCACATTCTACGTTAACTGCCACATGTAAGTGCGGCTCTTCGTGTTAGGAAAATTGCCTTCTGCCTGTCAACATAGCTGGGAGGAGCTGGGGGAACAGGGAGGTCCCCATCCTGTCAGGAGGTAGGTGAATGCAGACCAGGGTGGTATTGAGGAATAGCGAGTTATAGCATCCTGGGAAACAAGTGCCTCGTTGAAAGGCAGCGATGGATAACGTTAATTATGAAGGCAGGAAACTTAAACTAAACAAGCAGATTGGGATCCTGAGAAAGGATTATTCAGAATTTACCTCTGTCGATTTTCATGTGGATGGTTGTAATTGTAGCCATGAGGCATGGCCTGGCCAACAGCTTGGCTGTTGCCATTTACAGGCAATTATTAATGACACTGTTTAATTACAAGCTAATTTCCTCTAAGGCAGCTTATGCTTGAAGCTTCTGTGATTTAAATGTGAAATGACCCCATTATTCCTTTATTTAATTGATATTAACTGAGACTAATTAACATACAAAAGTAAAATCAGCTTTAATTAGAGAATCATTACTGGCACCTCTCTAATTACTATTGGAGGCAGTAAGGTTTTCAGCAGCACCGAACTGTTAATGTGGAAAGTAACTGAAAGAACCACACTGAAAGCAAAAGGCTTTGGACAAAATATACCTATAGAGGTTTTGTTGTTTTTGGGTTTTTTAAGAGATGGAAATTTAAACTGTAAATCTACCCTTGAAAGCTATATACAGGCTATTGTACTTATAAAGTCCTTTGAAGATACCTGTATGCATGTTTAGCTTTTGTGGGACACTATTACAGGAGGCTCCTTTTCTGTCCTTCACAGAGAAGTTAAGACTGAACTAATTTTTCCCAGTTAAACAAACAAAGTCTCATTCACAGCAGGGTAAACTTCTCCAGCTGTTTATGGACCGGGTATGAACAGCTGACCTCATCTAAAGAAGTCAAGCTGGGAAACAAGGGGGGAAAAATCGCTGTTGAGCGGGAGGTGACATCGGTAATGATGTAACTTACTATGAAATTGGTTATTCAAGAAAGCTGTGTGCTTTAACTGTACCTGCATTTACAATACTATCCAGTTTGCTTTTAATTTTGGGGTATTTAACACAATCTTTTTACCACTGTAGAATAAATCTGTGCTATTATGACCACCTTGATATGCCAATAGAGGCCCATGGTGTGGTGTCAGATGTGGCCTTTCAAAAAGAAAGATTTTACATGGGTTAGAAATGGAAGGGGAACGCAGCAGTAAAATGAATGGAAGCTGTATAGCTTTTGAAGCAAGGAAAGAGCTCGCTATGCGGGAGAGCATCTCTACAGTAGACACATAGTGCTGGGCAGAGCTGTGTCTGTCTGTAACCAGCCTGTTCACCACTGACCACCTAAAGCCTCCCAGCCCTGCTGTTAGGGAAGGCTGAGGGCAAAGGCTAAAGCACAGCCTGGTGTTGCCATTGGTGCTGTCACTTTAGGGCTGTGGATCGCAGGCAATGCACCCTCCATGTGCTGTTGCTCGCTGTGATGCCAGCCTTTTCTGGTGATGGTTTCACTGAATGCATTCAGATCCTCTCTGAAGTGTCATTTCTGTGAGCAGTGTTGTTCAACACTGTTGGGTTTTTCCTGTAAAAAACACTTTTTTTAATTTCTGTTCTGGCACAGTCCTGTTTAAACCTCTTTCTCTGAGTGCTGCAGCCATTCAAAAACCAGCATATCAGGTTCACTCTTTGACACTGTTGTGGGTTTTTTTGGGTTTTATGTTTGGTGGGTTTTTTGATGTATCTCCACCTGTATGGAACAGATAGAAAATGTGATGTAATCCATTGCATGGAAATTTCTGATGCATCAGTACATCTCCAGGAGGTGAAATAGAAAGATCCAGTCCTATGGATGCATAAAAAGAGAGGAGGAAAAGGTACCTTTTCCATATATGTCTCCCTTTGTTCCCTTGTTCATGTTGGAGTGTCACCTCTTACATAAGAGTTGGATCTGAAGCTTAAAAAAATTGAGTGACATTAGAAAGGTGTGCTGCTCTAGATTAGTATTAGTAAATAAGCCCCATTAAACTGATGTGCATGGCTCTGTGGGCATGCCAGGCTGTGGCGTGCAGCATGTCTTCAGTGACAGTCAGGCAGATGGTGGCAAGCAGCAGTTGGCTGAGCCGCACTTCGGTGGTCACGAAGTTCTACCCTGGGGCTGCCAGTGACTTTGTACAAGTCTGCCTTGTAGCTGTTGTGGGTTTACCTTTTGCCATTTACATTCTTGTGCTTTAAAATCGCAATGGTAGATGTATTTTGGTGATTGACTTCAGCTTCCTTTGCAGTCAAGGACTTGATAAGACCAAGCTCTCCCTTTGGTAAAGAAAAGAGGTTCACTCGTGTGTCCTGCAAACCATTTCATGTGAATCACTGTTGCAAGGCTACGCACAAGCAGAAAAGAAGCTGAAGAGTGTGAACAAATATGATGTTAGTTTGAGGGCAATTTCAGTCTGCTCCAGTAAAATACTTAGTGAAAAACTACAATTCCAAATTGAGTACATTCAACAAACTAGGCTTGTGAAAGACTTAGTCTTCACATTGCAGACTGGAAAGTATGTGGAACGCATCTTGATAAGCTCTAAGGTTCCTGAAAATACTTTTAAATCCCTGTTGCAAAATAAGAGGAAATCTGGGCAATTTCAGGGATGCATCCTCCGAATGCCACTTACTTGGGTGTGAAGAAAATATTCTGAATCATTAAAAATTAGTACCTTATACTTGTTGCAAATTTCTGTGCCTCCTCTCAGTAGATGTCTTCCATTACTACAATTGCAGAAATAAATACAAGAGTTTTGGTGACAAAAGGAATGCCATGAAGAGAAATGGAGCAAAACTGAACATCTGCTTCGTGATAGTAAATGGGCTAATGAGGCAATCTGACTGATAATACAAATGATGTAACTTTGATAGCAAATTATATATTGTAGTACGTATTAACTTTACATCCTCATCTCTTGTACGCATTCTCTTTTAATACGTGTACTGAAAGTACTGACGATAACTTTGTATGCCTTTAAAAGGACACCATTATAGGTTTTTATTATAAGATATTCAAAGATGTCTGTGTTATCGCAAGACAAATGGTGAAGGAAATTCTGTGGAACATGGGGTTATTAAAGGACCAGTGGGCAGAAAATCTTAATAGAAAAGCCATCTCCAACGACCAGTTCAGTTATTCCTGTAAGGTTCATTTTTTGAGAAGTATTTGAATATAAACTATAAGCATATTCCCATTTTTCACATCCACATCTTTTCAGCCCATCATCTAAACTTGGGGGGAAAGTGTAGAGTTAAAATAAGTGCTTGTGTTTAGACACCACAGGTTATTGGTGGAATTGGGATATTTGCTCTTAGCTAAAGGTAGGGTTAAGCTCCTGCACAACCAACTACCCAACAAACTGAAAAGAGGAACCTTCCCTCTCAACACTTATGCTTGTAAATGTTAAATTAGAAGGCATCTGTCCTTTGGATATGGAACCAAAATGACTTATGTGCTGTGTGTGAATGTAGATAAATAGCTCTTGCTTGAACCATCTCTGTGGTATAAAAAAGACAGGGATCTCCTGAAGAGAGTCCAGAGAAGGGCTACAAAGGTGATTAAGGGCCTGGAGCATCTCCCCTGTGAGGAAAGGCTGAGTGAGCTGGGACTGTTCAGCCTGCAGAAAAGAAGACTAAGGGGGGACCTAATTAATGTTTATAAATATCTTAAGTATGGGATGCAGGGGGAATTGGCCAGCCCCTTTTCGGTGGTCTGTGGGGACAGGACAAGGGGCAATGGCTGCAAGTTAGAGCATAGGAAGTTCCGCACCAACATGCGGAAGCACTTTTTCACAGTGAGGGTGACAGAGCCCTGGCACAGGCTGCCCAGGGAGGTGGTGGAGTCTCCTTCTCTGGAGATATTCAAGAGCTGTCTGGATGCCTATCTGTGCAATATGAGTTAGGGAGCCTGCTTTGGCAGGGGGGTTGGACCCGATGATCTCTCGAGGTCCCTTCCAACCCCTATGATTCTATGATCTCACTTTGCAACGATGGACTTGTAACACTGAGCACAGCCCTCCCTCCAGCTGAGGCCCTGATCGTGCAGCTGTCACAAAGGAGAGCTTCTGGGTATAAATGTCCTCAATGTGGAGATTTAAAAGTAAAAAATGCCTGTACAGACTTGGTTTTCTTTGGCTTTGATCTGAACTACTTCGGCAAGTCTTGTCTGTGGAAAAACATCCTGTGTGATTTGTAACCAGAAAATTGAATTGCCTGGTATTGGGGAAGAGAATCAGGCAAGCACCAAAGCTGAGGCCCGAAAACATTTGAAAAGCTTTATTTGACCTCACCTAAATGGGACTTGAAGTCACATACTGTCACGCTTATGTAGTGGAAATGTAGTTCAAGTTTAATATGTGTACAGGAGCATGGTGGAAAAGAGAAGATATGGATGCTAGTGCAGTGTAAAAAGAAATGTACCAGAGGCAAAAAGCTCATTTATTTTCATTACACAGAAAATAGTTTAGGCCAAATCCAAGTGCACAGAAGTGAGGGGAAAAATCCCTATTAACTTCATGCAGCTGGAATAAGCCTTCAACTGGTAGAACTGGCTTCCTTAGTGGATTGTATTCTACACCTCACCCTGTATGTTGTCAAGCATTTTCAGCTGCATGCTGCTTTAAATCACATCGGTAGTACTCAACAGTTTGTCTAATTGATTTTTATTCTTTTTTTCCTTAAGCATGGGAGTTGTCGCTGAGTCTGAGAGAGAAGAAATCCATCACCAGGGGATAGAGCTTGGATCAGTGCATTGAAAACCTGTTTCTGAATGCTCTGGGAGTTAGATCCTTTTGTGCAAATGTATGTAGAGCCACTGACTTAAACCCTTCAGATTGATCATGGACTTGTAGAAATCAGAGTAACTTCATTCATCATCAGGAATTCATACAAAGATTCACAGCAGGTTTGAATATATAGAAACCAAGGAATATAACTGAAACTCCACCCCCCCAGCACAAAAAAAAAAAAAAAAAGAGAAGTGCTGACTGGCAAAAGATCTTTATTTCTTTTCATATATCATGAACATGACCTAGAGTTGCATCAGCTAAAGAGGGCTAGGTTATTTGTAGACCAAAAAAAAAAATTTGCAATAAAAATAGGTCCATATCCCATCGCTGAGTGGTCATTAGTTTTTTACAAGTTGTTTCCTTTTTCAGGTTCTAATTGGTAGCCTGTTGGGAGCCCTGAGTGCAGACCTGTCAAAACAACCCCCTTTTTTACTTTTTTGTCACATTCCAGTATAATTAGACAGATGATTATGGTAACAAACACAGTACCAGCTGTTTTGAGCTTAATACTATTTAAGTATTACCATGCCTTTATTTTAAAGGTACCGAAACATATGGGAATAATAAGGCATTTCTCTCTCTCTCTCTCTCTCTCTTTTCTCAGCTAAGCTAGAATTTTGTATTCAGATGCTAAGCCTGTGCTTGAGGAAAGGGAGGGAAAATAAATACTATTTCTTGAATACCCTGTAATAAGTCCAACTCATCAGTCTCATTCATACAGCTCCAATTCCCCTTTCTACTCCATCTCTTCACTGACTTTATTTCTCCGGGCTCAGAAGAGAGAAAATAATACAGAAACAGGTTTGTGCAGCTTTAGCAGCCTAAGACTAAATTAATGGCAATAAAAAGAATAATAACAGTAATAAAGATTTTTGGAATGCTCTTTTCCATGAAAAACTCCTCGAGGCAGCAGATGGATCCTTTCTAGATGGGGCTACATCACTGCCTGGGTGGCTACTGGAACTAATTTCTCTCCCAGGATTCAAACTTTCTCCAGTGGAAGTTGTCATCTTTTCAGATAGAGGAGAAGTGTGTGGAGGGGGGAAGTATCTGTTTTAAACAGAAAGCTTATATAAAAAACCAAAAAGACAAGAAAGGAAAATACAGCAGTAAGTAATTTAAAGATATCAAAAAATTACAGCCAAACTCACCCTGTGCAATATTACTGAGAAATCCGCAGAGCTGTTCCAGGGATTAAACTAACCACAGAGCTCGCATTCTTGGTTACACAGAGCTAGCTTTCTGCCAAAGTACTTTAAGACTTTGGCATCTTTCGCTTTCATGTAACCGGGAATCGGGTCCTCTAGCTTTATCCCCTCCACTCAGAGCTCTGTTCAGTGAAATCCTGGGGCTTTGCTTTCCGTGTTTATGATGGGTGGGAGGAATGTGCAGCGGGAGGCTTGGAGGAAGAGTGAAGCCAAGGACAGCAGCAGATTTGGTATTACAGTGTATAGTCAGGTTCCTAGGCTGAGCCTGTCACCGGGGCTTCTTGGTGCCTCGCTGCAGTGTAACAATGGGGTGTACTTAGTTTCTGGTGAGTACTGGTCCTGCTATTCCTCTCATTCAGAGCAAAACATTTTCTGCTGCGTAAGGTGATTGCAGGCCTTGGTGATTTACTCTCTCGTGTGTATACATACTCATGTGAGCATGCAAACTCGAGTATGCTCACACACGTACATTCACAAGCCAGTGAAGCGCCTCCACACTTGGAACCGAATGTCCGGGGCTGTCAGTGAGGTTTTGTGGTGCAACTTTGGCCAGGCTCTCAGGAAAGCTGCCCCCATCCTTGGCTTGGGTGGCAGCGTGGGGTTGCCTGTGCTGAGGACATTCAGCAGGTGCAGTTGCTCCATGTCAGCTGGGTGTCCTGCGGGGTCTCTGAAAGAGTTTGCGGATTTCCTTGAACCGGAGATTAACAGCCCATTGAACGAGCTCTGTGTTTTGGTTTCTTTTAAAGGATTGCAAGGCTGTGGTCAGTCTACTCTTAAATATGGAATGAAAATAAGCATAAAAGCTTCTGCTACCCCAGCCAGCTGCAGGAAGTAGTGCCCGCTTGTTCTCAGAGGTACCTGACTTCAGACTGTAAAGCAGGGATTACGTCCTGTAAATTCCAATTAAGGGTGATTGTATCAACAAATCCTTTATAAATAGTAGCAACGAAGCTAAAAGGAAAGAGTGCTTTAAGATAGCAGGAAAAATATTCTGGTTAATATTTTTGTATGTCAATATTTCAACAGAGCTTTGTGAATGGATGCTTTGGTACATAAAGATGAAGTGCTTTTTGCCCTTTTTTCCCTTTTTTTTCCTCTCCTCACCTCCTTACTACTTTAAGTTTTGAAAATGAACCCTTTCCAACAGACTGATCTTTTTTGATGTTGAGTCAGTGGACAACTGAGTTATTTCACACTTGGGGAGCCAAATTTTGTCTCCTATTGCACATGTTCAAGCCTAAATTTGGGCCTCAGATGTTTCAACAGAGACAAGATTACTGCAGGCACAGGGTGTAGAAATTTACCATGAAGCTAATGTAGGTATGCTAGGGAGATAATACTTTCAGGATGGGAAATAATTTCACCTTCAGTGAACAGTGCTAGAGAAATAAATCAGCTTAAACACACCACACCCCCGCTCCCCAGACATAAGAAGTGGTTTAATTGCTCAAGGGAAGGTTGAAGGGAACTTTAAAGTCATCTTCCTTTTGCAAGGCCAACCAAGCCTCTGTCATAAATCAGAGGAGCTTAAAGAGTGTGTTAGTGTTGTTGGTCACCACTGTCCTGATAGCCCTCCCTTACTCCCAGAAGAGGGTGACGCAGTGATCTAGTACCATTTCATGATGAAAAGTCCTGCTCTTGCTCCACTGAGACAGAAGTGAGGGAAGACGGGGGTTGACGGTGGCCAGGGCCAGTGCAGATTCTCCTAGTACACTGGGCATGGGAGCCCTGTAAGATTATATATCTGAAAATATATATTCATTATATATATACAAGCATGCACACACACATATATATATATTCCTGGATTTAGGTGTGAACTGAATGCCTTTAACCTGTAGTTTGGCCCAAAGCAGCCTCTTTAATGGTGGTACTACAGTGAGACCATATGGACAAAGAGAGCTGTCACTATGCTTAGTAGTTGCTCATGCACAGCCCTAAACAAGCAAAAACATTCTCCAGAGATGCTGTGAAAGGTGATGAGGTAACCCTTATTCTCTCTGCATAAACTCCAATTCCTGCAAGACAACATTCATCATTGGATGAATAGGTGGACCTCAGTGTGAAATTTTATCCGAATAATTGTGCCTCTGCCAGCTAAATGTTTCTCCCTCTCTTTTTTTCTTTTTATCCTTTTCCTTTTCTTCTTATTTTCTGAAGCTTCCCTGCTAAGAATAAGATGGTCTCCTACAGGGATGATTAAAAACAGTTGGCTGACTCTGAGGAGAGCATGCTATATAGTATAGCACAAGACATGAGATGCTCTAAAAAGCTTTTCTTCATATATCTCTTCTCCTAGTGCAGCAATTAAAAAGCAAGCAAACAAACAAACAAAAAATAGGAGATTTAGCCTCCCTTCCCCAACTTCAGAAAGTCATACTGAATATTGAAGCACTTAAATAATTTTTACATCAGTCTTAAAGGTGAGCAGCAGTCATTTTCATTTGTCTTAATTGAGCTAAAAGAGATACTCTGTGTGAAGTTTATATTGAGGAATAAAAATCTAAAGCAAAACATGTAGATTGCTGTGAGAGGGTGATGTTTTCTCCAAGTGCAAGTGGGCTGGAAGGATGACAGTATCAGAGAAGTACAAGATTTGGGGGTGGGGTGGTGAAAGTCCTTATTCTGAGGATATGAAAATACAGGACCACGCATGTTCACGATGCACAGTACTTGGAATGCATAATGTCTGCCTATCAAAAATAAGCAGACAGTACATTCTTCGTAAAGCTTCCTTCTAGAGTTGTATTCTGGCACCTTTTATTGTGGAGTGAAAATCACAGCCAGCCAGTCAGCAGCACTGTGAGTGTAAGGAGGCGAGATGTCAGGACTGAAGCATAAGACCATAATTGTGCAGCTGCTTTAATTAAACTGCTCAATAACTCCTTGTGAGGAAGCTTACAAAACTGGACCTGCACATATGAGAGTGCTAAGGTAAGTGGCTTGTGGCATACCTCACCCTCAGGGAAAACTAATTTTTTCCAGCTTTGTGAACAATACAAAAGGTATCCATACTTGCTGAGCACTTAGTTGTATTTAGATGGCACAGATTAGCTTATGGAAGATATGTGGAAGCTTAATAGTATCCCACCCATTTTTGTTACAGAAGTTGCTATTTACCAGTATGAATGTTCTCAGCATTTCTCTTACTGGAAGACAGCCACTTTTAAGTCTGGATGATAAACCAGACAGATTGAGTTTAGATCATGAAGATGCAACTGAGGCATTAAAATGTCCCTGTCTGGAGGCTGATCACAGTGTAGCCACGCTGGAGGATCCAATGCACAGCCTAGCATTACCGAGACTGGCTGAGAATACCAGTGGAGTTTGGTCTATGTTGAGCTCTGTGCTGTTTAAATATTTGTACCTGAAATAATCTGGTTAGGTTCAGTATCAATGCAACCTGCAGCTGCACCTGTTTATTGGTGGGCAACAGTTGATTTGAGGGTAAAACCTGAACTTTTCATTTTGTGCGGAATGTGCTCTGATCAGAATTCAGAGGTGATGTTTTCATGTCTCCGTGTCTCTGAATGATGTTGAAATGCTGTTATGATCTTAATGATAAAATCTAGTATGAGACCATTGTCAGACTCTTCAGAAAAGAGGCAACAATGTAACTCTTCCATTTCAAAGGTATTTAGAATTTTCTGTGGATGAGCTTTGGTCCCACAACTGCCTATTTAAAAGACTTGCATGGTTTTCTCCTCTGTGCTTCTTAGCATGAGACTTGCTTGTAGTACAATATATTTAAACCATGAGAGGAAAGAAAAAGACCACTTCTGCTAAGCCACAAGCATTTTGTACAGAGATATGTTTTGATTCAGCTTCCTTCATCCACCCCAGATTATAATTTGCTTTGCTGCAAGCTCTGTAGGACTGTGCACAACATGTGTAGATTCTCAGCCAGTTATTTCAAAACAATCTTTAAAACTTATAGAAGACAACTTTGAATTTTACTGGGGTAGAGAGAAAGAGACAATGACTTTACTTGGAAATAATCACAGTACATGCCCAGTTAATCTTTCTGTTCAAAATATTAGGGATGGCTAAGTTCGGCTCTAAAGACCCAAATAGATTTGGGGTGTGTGTGGAACATTGCTACTTCTGTTCCACACAATGTTTAAGGTTGGAAAGGACCTCTGGAGGTCAACTGGTCGAACTGTCCTGCTCAAACAGCATCGCCTAGACCAGGTTGCCCAGAAGCTTTTGAATATCTTCAAAGTGGGAGATTCTGCAACCTCTCTGGGCAACCTGTGTCAATGTTCAGCCACCTTCACAGTAAAATGGCTTTGCTGATTCACATCCTTTTCGGCTTGTAATTATTCCATGAGACATCAGTAAAAGTTTTGTTTGACTTTAGTGTCATCTCTTGGGTTGACAGTCGGAAGGAGGCAGTCAAGCCCTTGTAGCCCAAGGCTGCTGAGGGTGGGTGCTCAACACCTTGAGTTTCATACCCTTTGCCTTAGCCTGCTGCATGGATAGAGAGCCAGCAGTGACCTCCTTGATGAGCGAGGCTGTCTTGGCAATCTTAGCTTCCTGCTCTTTCCCTACCTGTCTTCCTCTCCTGTTGCCAGGAAGCAATGTTGATGTTTCTCAGCATGGATAAGATTATCCACCTTGCCTAATCATTGTGTATATCCAGTGGTTATTACCCATTTCCAAAACTTCCCTTAGTTTGAGAACAAATTTGACATAATTTATGTGATAGGAGAGGAATGGGGTGCGTGTGCATTTGATCACCTTGGCAGGGACAAAGCAGGGATGATGTCTCTCCTCCTTTTCCAGGACTGTGTTCATTTTCCTCTGTGCAGAAGGTGGTGGGGGGAATGACACACACACGCGAGTGATTTATGCTCTAGTTTCACAGGTATAAGTAAGTAAGATGGAGGGCTTAAACCTTATTGAAATGTCTACTGTTGCACAGCAAGGGGAAGACCTGTAAGAGCGAGTAACTTTATATTTATACCTGCTTTAAGTCTCTGTGCAACTAGAGAGTGAAACAGTGTCAGAATGGGTCTGGAGTAGGCAAGCAGCTGGGAATCCAGCTTCGATCAGAAGTCAGCTGGCCAAGGTTTTTTTTTTTGGTTGGGCTTTTTTTGGTTGTTGTTGGCTGGTTTTGGTTTTTAAAATGTGTCCTTCTGCTATGCTCTCAAACCATTACTTTTAGGGAATCTGCCTGAGATGCCCATTGCAAAGCATGCTGTGCATGCCCGGGAGCAGCATCAGCAAGTTCAAGCCTCTGTGAAATGTTTTGGCTACTTGCCATTTTTTCGCTCATGTATTTAATGGCCTTCTTAATGTCCCAGCTTTCTGGATTAGCAGAGAGACCTTGCAAATGGAAGCCAAAGAGCTCTGTGTGCATGCTCACGGGTGATAGGCACAAATTAGAAGGGCTGTGGGAAAGAAGTCCCCTGACTAACAGCTGTCGTGCCATGTGCGTGGCCATGCTGGGGAGGGGGGAAGGCAGGTGGTTTTCTGATCAATAATGTTATACTGGTCAGAGCCATCTTGTGGATGCAGTTATGGATTATGTCCCTTTCACATGATATGAATTTATGCCTCTATCCCCATAGGAGGATTGGACTGCAGTGAATTATGCTTGCACAGCTACAGTATGGTTCAAATTATATGAGTGGAGAAGACTTACTTCCAGTTTTTAATGAAACAATAGGGATGCATCCAAAGACTGTCAAAATTAACATCAGGATTCCTGTGGGCTGCTTTCCATTTATTCGAGAGCCACCTAAGAGGGCATTTTATCCTCTAGAAAGAATTTAAAATACAATTTTCTGTAACTCACGGGCTTATTTTCCCTCCCAGCCTAGTGGAAAGGACTCTTATTATTGCTTTTGGGAGGTGGCTTAGCCCCTGGTATTGTATGTGAATTCTTTGAGAATGTAATTAGGAAATACATCACTTCGCATTTTTTTTATTGTAAACATACATCACTCTAATACACCATTGTTATGAAATAAATATCTGATATTCTGGAAGTATGGAATGATCCCATTGTTTTAAGAACAGAAGGAAGGCAACTTTCCTTCAAGATCACAAAAATATGCCTTTTGTTGCTGAAAGCATGCTTTACATTAAATTGCAGAGTCAGTGGGTCTAGGCCCACGTATGTGTTGGCAAGAGTGTGCCTGACTGTTGGATGGATGGAGTGTAAGGAGATGGCAGCAGTTCTGTGAGACTGATTGATGAAGACAGGCACAACTTCTGACTCCTCCTGAGAAGTCAGACTGTCCTTTGCCTTGCCTGTCTTGTAGATTTTTGAAAGGTATCTGTGGAGCTACCCTATATGCAGTGTTCTGTGTTGCTTGGGTACACCTTTAGAAATGTCGTTCCTCTGTTTGTCCCAGTGGAAGCAAACACCTGATACTGTTGCTGGTGCATTATTTTCCTTCCATAATCAGGATTTCTGTTTCAAACCCTCCCAGTGCAAAAGAAATCATTGCCTCAGTTGGAAATCAATGGCACTTTGCATGTACATAAAGGCTTATTTATGTGAATCTCACGGTACTTTTATGAATTTGGAAGTTCACACTACTATTTGCCTGATCCGGGCCATGGAGTACTTGAACCTGCGTGTTTGTACCTGTTATACTTGACCTACTATTTTCTTGTTAGCCAGTTTCCACCTTCGTTTTCCTGGGGTATTTTTTTCTCATTTCAGTGCTAGCTACTGATGTAGCTATCATTTTTGAGCAGTGGGTCCCAAGAACATTGTTATGGCTCTTGCTGGCTCAGCTGGTGGCTGACCTTCCCCTGGAAAATGGTCATTTGTCAAAATAAAAGCATTTAGCAGGGATGAGTTTGAAATGCTGTTGCTTTTTATAGCTTTTTAAACTAAATGAATCTGCCTAAAATACATTTTCATGGTTTCTTCTTCCCCTCTATCTTTGATAAATCTGTTTCTACTTGAAAAAACAGCCACATTTCAGGCAAAAGTGGACCTTATTTTGTACAACCAGATATTTAACTTCAGAACAGAGGAACTATTTTGAGAATTTCCTTTTATGAGAAATCAGATTTCTTTCAGTCTAAATTCACACAAATGGCCAATGTCAAAACAGTTGAATTGACAGGTGTGCCAACTTCTAGATGCTTTTCTCTGAAAGTCATTTGTCTGGTGCCATGGTGATCTAACTTTAACTGAGGGAACAGTCTAGCTGAGATTATGTGGAGCCCAACATTTGAGGTAAATGGTACGCTCCACATCAGGTGTTGCCATGACAATAGCTGGCTCCCACAGCTTTGACAAGGAACGCTCAAAAGATGCGCTCCTGTCCAGCCTGGAATACAGGTGGATTTAAAGATGGTGTTAGTCCTGGAAAGGTGATGTCTCAGCCTATCCCACAAAAACCGCTGTGCTGCTTTCTGATATCCTGCATTTTGCTTGTTAGGAATGCTGTTCTGCAAAATTGTGCTTTTAACAGAGTATCAAGACCCATCTAGAAAAAACACACTGTGTCCTGTGGGGAAGTTACAACCAGGACATGGTTTCTGTTGAGCAATAGTGGATTACCTCGAAGACCGGAGCTGTCCTATCCTGGGCTGCACCCCAGATGACCGTGGCCCTGGGTCTTACATGACGTCCAAGTACCACCATTTCTGGTTTGACTGTGGGTCTGTCTCCATTACTGCCTCTGTGTTTTTTATTTACCTTGCATGGCTTTATATGAGGAGGAGGATGAGGCTGAAAAATAAAGGCGGCAAGTTTATAATTGCTTTAAACCGACTACAGTCATGGCCCTCTGGGGAAGGGCATAGGCCATGGCAGTAGCCTTTGACCAAGACAAGGGTTTAAATGTAACCACTCCCTTCCCTACACACTTTAAAAACACATTTGAAGTGAGCACTATCACTGACAGTTTAAACAATTCACAGGTCCTCATGCTGCCCTGTGAATTACAACCAAGCTCTGCACCCTGTCTTCTCTTCTGTCCTCCTTGCTTTGCAAACACAAGAGGGTCACAGGGAACAGAGGCAAGAACTAAATGTCCAAAAGGCTTCTTCCTCTGAGAGGTCTCGTATTGAGGAAAGGTACCACACTGAGATTATTTTTGGGGGGATGGGGGAGTTCATCTGCACCCTACCAGGAAGCCACTGTGCTACTTCCTCTGTGTTAGTGTCCACGTCCGCCCACCTCACAAGGAGTAAGGTGTCTGCTCTCCCACTGCTTCAAAAAGCAATAGGAAAAAAACAACCCCAATGAAACACAAATAAGAAAATGCCCCTTCTGAAAGACAGCTCAGGAATGAGCTGTGCTATAATGCAACTACACGGGCACCCCAAAATGGTATTTGGTTATAGCAGGAATAGTTTATTTTTAGATCAGTCAGTCCCTCACTTGGTCTATCTATGCCTTCTCATTAGCTCAGCTTTTACAGTAAAACATAGTGCATAATTCATGGTTTCCAATTAATTTTGGATATAATTTTCATAATGAATTTACCAGTTCATAGTTAAGTTTTTTGAAATGTAGGTCTGCAGATCATTTTTGTTGTTGTTTCCTTAGCAATGGTGTTTATTAAAACAGTCCTCTGGGAGTGGGATATTCATCATTCAAATTTATAAACAGAAGCTCTTGGGATCACAAGGAAACTCTTCCCTAGAAGCATCCAAAGTATGTGGTTAACATGTATTCTTATCTTCCTGAGGTCTGTGCTTTAAGATGGGAGAAAAATCTCTGTCAAGACTGTATATTATTTTCTAATTTCATACACATTGTAAAAGTATACATGCACCTTTACTGCATACAACATTAATTACTCTGTCTGTCAAGTCTGGCTGTCCTTAGTGGTTTCTTTGTGCTTTTAAATCTCAGAAAGTGAGTATGCATCAAGTTAAGCATGGGAGTCCTACGTCTCTTCCCCTACTTTAACTTCTTCAGAACAACTACTCAGTGTTTAACAACAAATGTAATTCAGCCTGACAACCAAGCACCTGAAGCTCTTAAATATCCTGTTCTGTGCAGTGTCTTGTCTTTATCATGGTAGCATCTGAGCACTCTCCACAGCTAGAAATGAAACAGAAGGCTTCTGTTAGTCATTATGAAGTCAATATACTCAATAAACCTTTGTTACCATCTCTTTCCATAGAAAAGTTCTTGAGATAGTTATTTACCTGATTGCTTGCTTTTTAAGATCTGAATATACATCTGTATGGAACACTGAAAGTTTGAATGCCTTAGGGCTGTCGCCAGTGTGGGTTCAGCTGATGCTGTTACATGGGTTTTGCCATGAACCTGAGAAATGTGAAGCACCTATATTCAAGAGGTGTCAGTGCAAAATAGAGCTAATCTAGCAAATGAAAACACAGTGCAAGTCTTAAATGCATAGGTAAACCCAAGCCTAACCTTGGAGGCTGTTAGCAAGGAGAAGACTTAAAACTAAGGATGCCTGGAGGATCAACTTGAGAGAATCTTAAATTTTGCATTTTTCTAATTAAAATTGCATATTTCTAATTCAGATTGATTCCAGACACAGAATCTTGTATGGAAAGGACAAGAAATGGTGTAATTGGAGTCAGATCATCGGCAGTGAGGAGTTGATGGAGTCTGTGACCTGCCATGGTCTATTACAGTTAATGCTGCCTGCGAGTCAGTGAGGAATGCAGGTCTTGAACTTGTGGTCTCTCCTTGAGGATCTCTTGGTGCACACCCCTAACCATTGGAGACAGCTCTGTGGCAACTGCCTCCCAGAAATGGTGTTTTCATCTGCTTGTAAATGTAACTCTTCTTGCGTGGGTTTAATTCTGGCCAAGAGTTTCTGTGCCATGTGATGAGCTCAACCTGGCACTCATGGGTAATGGTGATTAAACTCTGACCAAAGTTGCTGAAGTGTTCCAGTAATATCCTTGAATCACCATTTAACCTCTTTTCCTATTTCCCCCAAGAGAGCAGTAAAGTAGTTGAGGAAACCAGGAAGGGCCTGAGGTTTCATTCTATTACTCTTTTGTCAAGCTGCGCTGGAGTAAGGTGGGCACACACGCGACTCATGCCAAGGAAGCAACATTCTCTATGCAATACTTGGCCATCCTTAGCGGTGCAGGTGTGTTGTGGTGGTGTAGGGATATCAGAATAGCCCCAAAGTGCCACTTGGTTTACACATCTTGGAGGCTGTCACCATTAGCACTCTTGGCAGTTTGCTCCAGTGATGAATTTCTCTGTTGGCTACCCAAATTCTAGTCTAAATTTAGATAGCAACCCTGCTGCTGCAAAGATTAAGCCAGCCCTAGGAACCTGTCTCTGCCACCTTCGCTCATGTTGACTCACACTTTATAATACACAGGATCTACTCAGGATGAGGAAATTCATCAAAAACAGGCCTGGCTGTATATTCACAGGAATCTACAGAAGAGATTTAGCTTCTTGCATTCTCTGTATCCCAGAAAAGTGAAGAAAATAGTCGCTTTCATTAAAAAGAAAAGCATGTTTATCAATTGCTGCAGTTTAAAGTGAGTCACTAATTTTCCCTGGGATCACAGAGGTCTAACAGTTTTCTTTTTCCCTGGACTGGTTTGATGTGAATTAGGAAAATTGTATCCATGGAGAAGGAAATAAAAGGCAGGAGGTGGTTCAGCCTTTACTGGGTTAGCTCCTGGGTGCTGATTTTATATTGATATTCTTGGATGACATTTCTTCTTATTCAGGGATGTGTAAAACATTCATAAATTACAGTAAAATGTTCATATATCTGTGATAATGAATCCCCTTGAAACTTCTAGGCTGAAGCACCTGCTACAGCTCACAAACTCTGCATAGTAGAAGCAAGCTGGTTTATTGCCAGCTAGTCCTTGGTAGGTTCATCAAAGAAAAACTTCTTTCTTCTTCTCTGTTTCTGTAACCACACAGGCAGAAAGATGGCTTGAGGTTCTGATAGTTCCTTCTTGAACAAATTACTGGTCTTTCTCTGTGCCATAAGAAAATACCACAGTGGTGTTAGTGACACACCACATGGACCGAAACCTGCTTTGACTCAATGTAAAGTTTGATATGTTTTGGTGCACCAGACATCCATCTGAATGAACTGCAGAGTTTATCTCTGTATGAACACCACTGGATAAGTGAAAAAACCACAACCTTCTGCAATGACTTTTCCTTTATTTGAGCGATCTAAGAAAACTAAGATAAATGCTCTCTGGGCAATATTTATTAATATTCGAAACAGTGTCTGAAAATCTTTAGGATACAGTATGCACTTGCACTTTAATAACAGATTCTTCCTTGGCTGTACAGAAACAGTATTGATTAAAAAGATTTATTCTGAATTTTGAGGCAAGTAAAGCTCATTAGACTTGTTCAATAAAACAAAGGGTTTACCAGGAAACCGGTCATATAATTCTAGATCACAAATCTACCAAATTAATATAGGATTTATTAAATCATGTGAAATTTTTGTTTTTTAAGAGAAAAAGTCTAATTTTATGGAATAATAAAGAATTTATTGTCACTTTAATATTCTGTGAAAGTGACATCAAAATTTAAAGCAGACTAAAAATGAAATACTGCTTTTCTTTATAAAAATCCTGCAGGTATATATATAAACAAACTCTAGAAATGGATATTTGGAGCTTGTTAGTTAATGAATGCATGTTTAGGATTAATGTGAGATGCGTGTGTGTGTGTGTGTATATACAAATTTATTATCCACAAAGGCATTTTTAAATCACATTCATATATTAACAGCTGATTTTCCACCTTCAGTATTAGTTTTGATTAAATCACTGCTCCAAAACCTAGTAGTTGTGGAAACTTCTCTGAAAGACAGCTGAAGACATATAAGGAATTCATAGTTCTGTAATACTACTGAATTATGTATTCAGAAAGCAGAGTTAGAATAACATTATAGCATAAAGTATTACTCTATACAAGGACCTTCTTACAAGAATCAAATTCACCATCATTTGATATATTATTTCTTGAGCTCTGAAGGTTTTATTCACTCAAACTTTATACATACTATTCTTTAATTATCTTATTTTCAACAAATTTAAGATTTTGATTTTTTTAAGATAAACATTCCTGTATCTAAGTTACTCTCAGATCAGAACTAATAAAATACTGTGTATATATTCAGTCAATTGAAGCATTTTAGGAAATGTGCATTAGGTACCCTCACAGTGTTTGAGAGTTGATTTTTTGGGTTTTTTTTACTTCAACCAGTAGACCCTCATCACGTGGTGATGTTGCTCTTGGACAACTTCTTCAGTACTTTCAAGAGTTTCCCTGAGCACAAGAGCTTGCCAGACCTGGACATCAGTAGTGAAACTCCCCAGTAGTCCAGTGCAAAAAATGTGTGCTGTGGATTGGAATGGCTCTTGGAATAAAACCAGTTGATTTTGCCCATACAATGGAAGTATCTTGTAGACTCCAGCAATTTTTCCCATACATAATCTACCGGGATTTATTTTTCATTTCTCCTTTGTATGTATCATCTCTTCAATCACCTACTTAAAAAGTATGGTACATTCAGTGACACTTCAGTTGAAATGATTCAAACCAGAAGACAAGTAGGAAAATAAGATTTTAGAGTGGCTTCTTTTGTGCTTATGAGGATTTGGGACTTGTATACATGGATGCTTATGGGACTTGGAATAGGTCATTTCATGTTACCAGATGTGCTAAAATAACAATCTCAAAGATGTTTATTTAAGAATCAAAGTTAGTTCATTATTTCGGGTTTACTTTAGTAAGTAAATAGGCCTTTAAGCAAGCCAGTCTGCTTATTTTGACTGAAGTGTCCAACTTTCTCCTCTCCTTATGAGACAATGGAGGGTAATCATGTTGCAGCAATGCCAAGCAAGGTCACCCATATGCCTTCAGAAGGACTTTGCTATTTAGAATATTTTGGAATATGGGTTGAGCCAATGTTTATTTTCTACTTTAAAAGTGCCTGTGCTCAAACACCAGATACTTAAACAGATGATTATAAATACACTAAAAAAATATAAATAATGACAAGGCCTTTCAGATTAAGCTGGATTCCAAACCATAAGTAACCAGCAAGACATCAAATGTCTTCCAGTAGTTGTATGATTTGCCTTGTTTCCTTATAGTTTTTCCTTATGGAGAACTTAAGCAGGTAAAGTTGTTTCCAGATTTTGGTGTGGGCCTGAGATCACTGAGGAGGGGGTGAGTAGTGGGTCACCCTGAATGAAACAGCCTCCCCTCTGCAACTGGGAACCTGATAGCATTAGTAGTCCTGTTGGTTTGAACTGAAGCAGTAACTCAAAGATAATTTCACAGGCTACTAAGTTTCAGACCACACAGGTCACGGAAAGCAGAACTGACAAATTGCGTGTTTAGAGTATGCTTTAGACCCCTAGAAATTCTGCCTGCATTGACCCTGCTTTCCTGTGTGTTAAGGAGAGGAGTCCTCCAGATGTACATCTATACTGTGAGGTTACCTCTTGCTATTGTCATAGGAGAGAGCCAACACCTGGGTGGCAAAGTTAGAAGGTGCAACAACAGCCTTCAGTATGAGTCACCAAACCCAAGTGTGAGCTGCTTGATGCAAGCAATGTGAAATATATCCTTCAGCACTGGCTTTTTCTCCCAGTTTCCATAGAGATGGATGATCTGGCTTCTCATTTTTAACTACAAGTCTTCTGGAGAAGGAAGAATGCAAATGAAATGCACAATAATTACTTTGATCAATGTATTTGAGATGCCTTATTCTTGAGACAAAGTCAAGAGATCACACCGATGATAAGACAATTCTGGCAATGTTTGTTTTCCACTATCCTGAAGTTGTGGCAAAGGGTTAATTTGTGTGTCTTTGTTTTCATTAAATAAAGTTATAAATTATATTTGGCTCTGCTGAAGTCAATGGCATTGCCCACGATGGAGTGTGTGCAAACTCCACAGGCATCAGAGCAGCCAGTGTCTGCCCAAACTGTGACCGAGGCGGTTTCTTATCATGAAGTCGAGGATGAAAATAAACATTGCCCCAGTGTGTTTTAGACCTCAAGTAAACAATAATGAAACCTATTTGAGTTAAGTTGGATAAGCTTTGACTGGACTGTGAAAGCCTTACTAGTTGTTGAAGCTCTGAAATCAGAAAGTCTCTCACTTGCTTCCTCCACAGTTGACTTGCTATGTCTTAGTGTGCATATTGCTGCTATTCAGTGATAAAGCATAGCAAAAATATCCTGTGTGATTGTCAGCTGAATGAAATGAAGTTGTGCGTTGCAGTCAGTCTTTCGATTTCGATTCTGGGGTTTTTGTTCCTTCTCAGTGAGTGTCCTTTACCTTTCCGAACCAGGTAAGTCAGGAAGAATCTGAGATCACCCCCCTGTACTCAGCTTTGCTGAGGTCGCACCTCAAATACTGCACTCAGTTTTGGGTTCTTCACTACAAGAAAGACATCGAGGCCCTGGAGCGTGTCCAGAGAAGGGCAATGAAGCTGGTGAAGGTTCTGGAACATAAGTCTTATGTGGTGCCGCTGGGGGAACTGGGACTGTTTAGTGTGGAGAAGGGGAGGCTCAGGGGAGACCTTATTGCTCTCTACAACTACCTGAAAGGATGTTGTGGTGAGCTGGGGGTCACCCTCTTCTCACAGATAACTAGCGACAGGACAAGAGAGAATAGTTGAAAGTTGTGCCAGGGGATGTTCAGATTAGATATTAGGAGAAATTTCTTCTCAGAAGGAGTGGTTGGGCATTGGAATGGATTGCCCAGGGAAGTGGTGGAGTCACTGTCCGTTGGGGTGATCAAGGGAAGATTGGATGAAATACTTAGGGACATGGTTGAGTACGTAATACAGGTGGTAGGGAGATGGTTGGAGTAGATGATCTTGGAGATCTTTCCCAACCTTAATATTCTATGATTCTGATTTTTATCACTGCATTTGGAGGGGGCATCATTTTGGACAGTGGTGAGTGCATGATATAAGTCATCTCATACTATTGCCAGTAAGATAGTGTTAGTCTTTTGGGTCACTTGTGACAGTCAAAATGGGTTTATTAAGCTCAGAGTTTTAAGATATAATTTTTAATTTTTTTTCTTTTTCTCTGAAATCTGGTACCTGGTTAGAAGTCTTCTGGATTTTGCAGAAGTGGAAACACAGATGTTCCTGGCTTTTCTCAGTACCCTGACAAAGTTGAGAAGCTTTGCTAAAAAAAATGGGTTTCTGATGCATGTTTCTGGTCTTGGAATAAAATAATTAAACATGCAGAAAACGTACTAATAGGCTAAATTCAAGTAAAAAGCTGATGCAAAATGAAATTAACAGTTTTATAAACTAAAGTACAGCTAATGCAAACTTAGGACAAAATGTGCAGTTATTTTTTGCCAAAATTTCTCCAAATGACAAACAAGCCATTTTTATTTGGGAAGTCTAGAGGAAAGCCAACACTGTGAGACCTCATTACATACCACTGCAACTATATCACCCTACTGTCACCTATAGGGATGTGGCATGTTCATGCCTGCAAAGTTGGCAGGGGAGATTTTCTTTTTAAAGTTATGTAATATTAACCTAAACATAAGCATGTTCACCTAACTTTTTCTTGTTGTTGTTGTTTTGTTCCTTTGGTTCATTCTGTGCTTGAATGTGTGATTGTTACTTGAGATGGAGGAAGAAGATCAAAACAGAGGAAAGGCAAGGGGATTTTAAAAGTTAAAACTGCACAGGAAGATGAGTTGGAGGAGGGCTGGGGAAAAAAAAATGCTCACTCTCCTAGGACAGGGATAGAAAGATTTTATTTGCCAGACAGTGAGATAATTTGTCTATTGTGAGCCTCTGTCTACTTGGAGACATGCACCTTGCACTGTTTCCGTAAGGTCCAGGAAAAAAGGGAAAAATAATCACATACTTAATTTTCACTATTCCTGACACACTGTCCCTGTGTTCTGCAAAATCAGAATTTTTGAAATGTGGCAAGGCAAGAGCCCAGAATTCAGGAGTATGCACCTGCCAAATCTGAAGCCTTAGAAATGAGAGAGGAGGAGAGAAGGAGAGCTGATTTATTCCAGCTCAATAAAGAATTTGACTGTACATAACAGCTGGACAACCTATTATTCTTTACATGTGGACAGCCTTCTAAGTGTCCAGAAATAATAATGCAGTTTGGGCATTCAATGACTATGAGAAATTTTTACCCAAAACTGTAAAGAGAGAGGGGAAATTGCAAGGCTTTTAAAATGAGGTTTCACATGAAAATACTGTCACAAAATAGCTACTGCATGGCAGCAGTGATAAACTAATGCTAGGGGACAGCAATTACAAACATTACAGTAACCTCTGACAGGTCCAAAGTGAAATCTCTAAATCAACATCTGCCTTCAGAGGCTGCATATTCCCAAAAGGAAAATTCCCTCTCCTGTGCTTATCTCCTGCTCCATCCTCTTCTACCTGCCAACAGCTGTGGAGGCTGGAGAGCTGCCTAGAAGGCTCTGTGCAGTCTAAATTAAAGAGGCATGTTAATTTAGGAAGAGGTCTTCAAACCTCCAATAGATGGTGGATATGCCATGATTCTGCCTCATTCATGCTCTTCATGTGAAGAGATCCTCTTTCAAAACATAGATACCTTGAGCCACATCTGATGGTCCAAGGTTCCATGTTAACTATTCTCTGATCAGATGCTGTCCCTCTGGCACCCAGGGTTGTACCCATGCACTGATTTTATTTTATTTATTTTCCTGGCACATGATACTATTGACAGTGTTGGTTTGAAGCAGTTTTGCAAAGGCAAGGCTAGCTGCTCTCATTTTGGAGAATATGTCTAGAGCCAGAGAAGGTGCAGCCAGGATGGGAATGACAGTCCTCGGTGAGCAAGAAGTCCTCTGGGCACGATTTAGAACAGCCTTGACACTTTTCTAACCTGTAGTATGGGAAGGTAAAATGTCTTCCAGCTGCCTGCTAGATCTGGAAGCAAGAAACATCAGCAGCCTTTCCTTGTGAGGCCCTGCAGAAACTATGTGCAGTAGCACAGCATGCTGCTTAATTTTAAAGGAACCAAATCTGAGACTTTTTAGAAAAGTTTCAGAAATTAATTGCTTTGGATTTTGAGGTTCAGAAGAAAGCAAGAGATGGAAACTCTGAAAAAAGGGAAAAGGGATCGTGCTAGCCTCAGTTCAGCTTTCCAAAATTTCAGAGTCTGCCAGGGAGGTCTATGCAGGATTGCAGACCCAAGGGAACAACAAACCCAGTTGGCTTAGACTGGCTTTCCTGCCAGCTCACTAAGACAAGTGGGAAGTCCGAAGTTTGTAATCTCCTTTTAAGTCTTCTCTGGACTTACGTTGCTTAGAGTTTGTTTGCTTGTTCCCTTCCCCCCAGCGTCCCTACCATTTAATAGGAAAACCAAGGATAAAATGTTAAGTCTCTCCTCTCTTATTAAAATACCCCAAAACAAGTATGGAACAGAGCAGAGAGAAATAACCCCAGTGACCGCTAGCCAAAACTCACAAGTAGTATGTGCATATCTGAAATAGTTGGTGTACTCGCATAGGAAATCGCTGGATATTTTACACCTCTTGCAGCGGTTTAGTAACTGGCTGTGGAAGCTCATTCCCCACTTGAGAAAGTCATGAATTATACAGTTTTTACATCTGTTGAGCATGTTGTGCTTCTCAATCATCCAACTATACTGAGCCCTAAGTTTTCAGCCTTCACAATGAGATCACTGTTTTCAAGCACGTTCTAGTGGCATTTTGTCAAGCCATGTGTGCTTTCAGAATGGGGGCAGGGAGGGAGGAACAAAAGTATGCTGCCGTTTCACAGGATTACAATCTACTTTTCAGCCTACATAAAGCTGTGACTGACCCATCAGCAAGAAATATTCTTTGTTTACTACTTCTCCCTCTTGAAACGGTCTGACTGCTGTAAGGAGGAAGAGCGTAAAAGGGAGGAATATATGTTTTTCACTTTGGATTTCAATACCTGATGATCCAAAAAAAACCCAACCCAACAACAAAAACCCACCAAACCCCCCTGAAAACAACAAACAAAGGCACAAAACTTCAGTCATCCTTGATGTTCCTCTTAATGTATTTGTTTCACTGTGCAAAGACTCATTTGGTCTTTTGAGTGAAACTGCTATGAAACAAGGGCTTACCATGTGAACCCTATCACAGAGATTATGGGAGATAGAGTGTTTTAATTTTGCTTAGGCACAGGCATAAGGAAATTGCACACACTAATTAGCAGGTTTTAAATCAAAGTACTCCAGGTTCATAGTAGCAGGGGGGAGAGTCCATAGAACTAAGAAGAAATAACTTGGGAAGGGGCGGAAAGGGAAAGCCTTTGTAGAAATTATCCATGGATAATCTATTGCTGTGGAGACAGAGAAATGAATACATTTATCTTGAGTCACCCAGGACTCATTGAGATTCCTCAGTGTCGAACAATTCATAAACAGATAATAATTCCTTGCACTGAATGAGTTTTATCATTGCCATATAAAGATGTCTCTTTTTTTGTCTTTTTTTTTTTCCTGGAGATGGTCACTCATCATTTAAACAACAGTCAGCCATGGTAAGACTTCCACTGGCCAAAATTCAGATGCAGAGAACACAAAAGCAGTACATGTGATAAACGTTGACTATTTGAGGCAGCTTAAGGTTTTGTGTATCTTTTCGTACTAGCTTTTTGGTTCAGCACTAAAATCCACTTGTTTGTATAGCTTACATTGCTTGGAAAAGAGGAATGGGAATTCCCATCTAAATAGATAACAAGCATGGCACTGATGGAAAAGCACTGAAAATTATAGCTTCATGTAAAATAAGCTGGACTAGCAGTTGGATCAAAAACGTTTTTGTGTTCTTGCTGAGAAATACAACACGCGGAGAAAACCCCTCTAAAAGCAAAACTCTTCTAAAGCACTTAGACCTCAGTGCTTAATTCGGGTAGTCTAAGTGGCTGCAATTCATATGTTTTCCCAGTCCTGTGGGTGTGTAGGGCCAGCTGGGGCCAGCTGGGCCCAGCTGGGGTGTAGGTCAGTGAGGAGGGAAAAGCTACCCTGTTCCCTCCTGTGCCCTGGGACAGATGTCTGTCAAACCTGGCTGCAGAGAGAGGGTGCTTTCCCCACCGCCCTGGGCTGTGCAGAGGAACAAGAAGGGAAGAAAGCAGGTCAAGCAGGAGCCCAGGACACTGCTTAAACAGCCCCTACTAATCCACAGAGCCACCGTGACCATTGCTTCATGCGAGTTCCTGAGCATGCCCTCAGCCCCGTCCTGGGGTGCCCAAGCTGGCTCTGGCTGCTGCCTCATGGCTGTGTCGGCATGCCCGGAGAACAGTCTCATCTCAAGCAGATCTCCACTTTCCTGAGTGGAATTCGTATGCACCAGATAAGTTTACCAATTTTAGCAGTTTTCTCCATAAAGCTTAGGATAAACTGGGTGGACTAGAGGAAATGAACTGCCTTCTCTTAGTCCTCATAGTCCATGTCTAAAATACTGTCCTTTCTTTCTTTCTTTTTTTCTTTTTATCTCTTTTTTTTCTTCCCTATTTTCTCTCAGTTTTTCCTACTTTTTCTTGTTTTGTTTTTTTCCTCTCATTTTTTTCCCCCTCTGTTTTATGTTTTCTCTTCTCTCTCCCCCTTCCCCCCCCCCCCCCCTTTATTTTTCCTCTTTTTTGGCTCACTAGCGTTTTCTAGATAAGTTCAGTGACACTTCTGTGAAATTTTGAAGCTGTCCAAAGGTGAGTTGTCTTTGCCCTGCTCTGGGATGCGACAATAGCCCTCCCAGTGGTAATAAACACTGTACAGCTGACAGCCCCCTTCTGCAGGCTGGGCATCAGGTTTTGGCATGACAACTGCCAACCACTCGCAGGGGTTCTGGGCTGCATCGTTCTGACATGGTCCCCACAGGGCCTAAGCAGGACATGCTGATACATGTAGTATGCTGGTAACCATGTTTTTGATCTATGGCTAAAACTATCTATTTATCCACACCTAAAACTATCTCTGCCTACAGAAGGAGAGAGCAACACCCACAGTTTCCACAGATGTGTTGGAGAGTGATGGCTTATTGCCACCCAACAACTTGAATGTGGAAGAAAGAGCTAGGCCAAGGTGTAGGAAAAATCCCTCTAGGGGCACAATACGGTTGTGGTTAAAGTTCACAAAAATGCTTGCCTACCTGTAGCTAGATGCAACCTGTATGTTGTTTATATTTGAATTAAATAAGAAAATCCCTTTCCATACAAAATGAGATGAAGATGATGTCTCTGCTGGCTCCAACTGCTACAGCTAAGTGTCCTCATACTGTATGTAAGTTTTGGCTACATAAGCTCACTTTTGGACTCTGATCTAACTTGGAACATCTGTGGTGCCTCTGCCTTTTTTTGATCATAACATTGCGTGTTTCCATTATATGTATGGACAATACCCTGTCCCTGGTGTGATTTGTTTATCCTATCACAAAACATCTTATGTACCTACTTTCACCAGGATGCAGAAATAGTGCTAAAAGTAGGAGAATAATAGTCTGCGACTGGTATCCTATTGTGTGCATAACAACCAAATGTAGACTGACGTGCAAAAATCAAATATCTGAAAGGGAGTGAAGCTCACCAAAGAAACCATTCACTGTGAGTAACTAAACTGCATTTTGATTTTATGGTATTGACGTTGAGCTCAGTCACCCCAGCAGTTAAGAAAAGGGATGAAGGTTTGAGGTAGGGGGAGCCTACGGGCTAATATTAGCTGCTCTGTTTTGTTTCAGCACACTGTCACAAAGAGGATGAGAAGTTAAAACATCTTTGGTATTACCACTTGCATGTTAAATGGGATTCCCTCCTTGAAGATATTTTTTGCGTTGTCAGAGGAAGGAAACGGCAGCTGCGAAGTCGGGCTCCTCTCATGCCGACCGCAGGGCCTGCCCCACCCCCCTGGAAATCTATGCCAGATGCGGGAAAGAATGAGCAAGGATTTCAAAGTGGACACTCAGCATATGGGAGGGAATATTTTAGCAACTAGAAAGCCTTGGGTATTTTCAACAGCTCTCAGTACTTGAAGCAGCTCTTTAAGAAAATCTGCTCCGAGGCTCTTGATGGTGTAAAATAGAGAGCAGTGTGTCTTCTTCCCGTCTACATGGAAACTGGAGTTTAAATCTGGCCTGCTGAAAGCCTCTTTTTATATGTTGTCTGCATGCTTGCTGTGAAGCACAGGTAGAAAGTGCTGGGTTTGGAGGAACAGTAAGCTGAGGGGATGAGGTATGTTTGAGGAAGCAAAGGTCTTTGACCAGCCTCTGAGCCGACTAAGCCTCTTCTAGCTCTCTGCCTCCAGGAGGTACCTCGATCCCTCAGTCTGAAGCCATAGCTGTTATAATTGGGGTTGATTAGAAAAAGGTGAGCATTTTCCATATAGCAGAAAAGCTCAAGAAATATTTTGTTTAAAAATATTAACAGAAAATTTTGACTAGAACTGCTGAGTAGCCAGAAGTTCAGCTTTATTTTTTGAATTTTTTGAAATGTTTTGATAAAATCTTGGCTTTTGGAAACAGAGATGAAATATTTTGGGCTCACATAGCAATAGACAAAAAAAAAGAAAATCCTGAATAAAACACAATGTCTCCAAAAGTATCCATTCAGATGTGGCCTTTTCTTTCTTTTTTATTTTTTTCCTGAAAAATGTTTTGATTGAAAAAATGTGACCATCTACATATATCACACCAATTATAGAAAGCTAATACAGGATACCTCAGCTCTGCCATGAGCACTTCTAGTGAATGGGCTTGCTTTGCTCTATCCCTGACTTGGGGACAAAACCGCCAAGTGAACATAGCATTTGGTGTGCTGCACAGCCAGAAGCAGACACAAGCTGAAGAAGAAGGTGTATGAGGAGCAGAAGAAGGAAGAATGAGGGCAGACATGGGGACAAGGTTAGATCTGCTGAGAAAGAAGATTATTCTTTTGCTAGGAAGTAAATTACTGGTAGAAAGGAGAGAGATAAAACAAGGTCACATGCTTAAAGGAAAACATACGCTTGCTGGTTCCTGAGCTTCAGTAATAGACTTGTGTTCTTTGGTCCTCCACTACAGCCATCTTTTTAGTGCCCTAAATTCTTGACTCACTAACTGATAAACAATTTTAATGGCATGGTACTAAGGATGTTTTCTGAAGAGCCTTTCATATTTTCTATCTTCCAGTGTTGTAGCAAATTGCAGTTATTTAGGCACAGCTGCTGCCTGCTCCAAGCATGCATATGGTGTCAAGGTAGGCTGTATGTTCAAATCTGAAGGTCGGGTCACAGAGCTCCTGCCATCAGTAATACACTTGTTTTTCTCTTTTACAATACACACCTTATTCTTCTTCATGAACAATGGATGGAAGCTATACCCTTCTTTCAATTTACGTCAGCATGGGATGTAAGTGGAAGTATTATATCTCATTGTAAGTGGGGACATTTATTCTTATATTTGGTGTTTGCCTATCATGGATATACTGAATATCCGAGCTGCACACAATATAGAAAATTATATTAGGAATAACTCCTTTCTTGTTTTTCCCAGCTGGAAGCAATAAATCTTTTTTTCTATAAGCCATACCCAGGCGTTTCTGGGCACTCAGAATCAGGAGTGTGCTGCAGCTCTCTGGTAGCAGAATAGGTCTTGGTAGAAAGTTCTGCTTTGCCTTTCGTATTCAGCAAGGACAAGTACTGCCCTTTTGAAAACTACCCAAGCTAAACTGTGTGTTAGAAACTCTTGATCAAATAGTTCAGAGCAGAGTTCAAATATAGTGCTCAACAAACATTAGCTTTGGTGGGTACTGTAGCCTGCCAATTGAGAATTGCACTTCCAACAGCCATTTAAACACAAACTTAAATAAAGATATTCTTTTAATCAAATACAAAGACACTCAGACCATTATCATAATGATGGAAAATATGTGCAGTCTGAGAAAAATTGTTATGGTTGTCCTTGATTAGATACATGTTTAAATGGATCAGTGAGCATTAAGCATTCAAAATGGTCTGATAAATCACATCCTTCTCTTGGTTTCTAATAGGTCATCTCTAATTTGAGTTGTACTCGGTACAAAACCTTTCAGCGCCTTCTGGGAGGTGGGTCATTCCTCATCGTTTGGAGGCTTAATTCTATTGTGTCAGTACAATGGTACAGGTAACTAATCTATAAACAGTGTATTTCTTAAAGGCTGAACTTTAAGGACATCACATTCAAGATTCTGCTTTTAACAATCTCTGCTTTGAGTTGATCCCATTCTTTTTAAGTCTTGTTTCTTCCATGTTTTTGAAATCCCTAGTTTCTTGCCTTAGGATCATAAATGTGGTGGAATACTGAATCAAAGGATACAAAAGCACCCTTTTTTTCCTGAAGGATTTTCAGCCTGCAAGGTCTGAACTCTAGAAGTAGACCTAGCAAATCTCTTCTAGATAGTGGAAATAGTGCAGAAAATAACAGTAAAGTTTTTCATGTCTTAACACTGTATTTCACTAGGCCCTGCTTACTTGATCCTTAGATTCAGAGGACAAAGCACTTAACGGCATTAAAATTTAAGCTAGGTGAGGTCTCGAAATAAAAAGTGTATTTTGTCCAATGGTATCTAAACATAGATAATTCCATTAAAAAAGAAAAGCAAACCCAAAGAAAAGAGCTGTTTCACTTTATTTTTACTTCTTTGAGTTTTCTGGGTTTTTTTTTCCCTTTAGTAGTTTTAAGTTCAAAAACTTAATACCTTTTGCAGAAAAAATCCACAGTATTACAATAGCAAAACACCATGTCCTTTATAATGGAACACCTATTCAGGATATCAGTGGGCTAGATGAGTCTTTCATAAACGCATAACATAAAAAGAACTGTGCTTATCATTTATAGGAACACCTCCTAGATAAATTACAAATAAGGGCAGCTCCGATACTGCATTCCATTTCAGTCACTTCCACCAAATATATAGGAAAGGATGTTGAGCATGCTCATGATCTGGATTAAATCAGGAAGGTCATCTAAAGACAGATTTAGATCTAAGGAGAAGTAGGAATTAGTGAATTCACTTTAATCTGGCCTGTAATACAGTAACAGCTTTATAAAGAATGTCATTTGAGATACTTCTGAATGCTGCTGCTCAGAAAATGAAGTTCTTTGTCATTTCTTCTTCCTGCTAAGCAGAATGCCCCTGCCGCCCCCACCACCCCTTTTTATCAGATGGTTTGAAAGAAAAATTATATTGCAAACCAAAGTATGTAGGACTATTTCTATTAAGACTACTCATGGAAAGTCTACCATTTCCATAGTCTTCTCCCATTCTCTTCTGCCTTCAAAAGAAAAAGAAAATCCCTCTAATGCAACATGACTAAACCAATTCTCCAGGAAGAAAAAATACTCTGTAGCAAAGGTGACCTTGCATTGCTTTCAACATGAAATTACATCGAGTCATGTCAGGGGTGGAGGAGAGACAGTGATTTCATCAGACTTTACCCTTGGATTGGCCAGCAGCGGTGTTTGCCATAAAGTGGCTGGAAGTTCTTGGCTGTGGCACTGCAAAACTGAGCAGAGCATACTCACATAAAAACAAATTAGAACCAAAGCCCACACCCCAGGACAAACCAAAAAGGAAGATGGTAGGAAGAAAGCTGAGCACCATAATCTGTTTGGATCTTTTACCCAATTTATGTGCACTTTCCCCCGTTACACAACAACCCCCAAGTCCCTATTCCCAGGATACTTGAAGATTATGAAGAATCAGGCCAGGTGGAAGGCAGACCATTTCTTCATGCTCTGCATACAAAGTAACTCCTTTGTGTAACTCCTTTGTGTGTTACAAAATTAACCCTCATGTGGTGAACTGTGCTATCTCTATAATCCCTTCATGGCACTGGAATCATCCAGATGGAGCTATGTAGGGGCCAAGATCTCCGTATCACCTAGTTTCTCTTACTTCAAAAGAGTATTCTCATTTCTGCATCTGTATTAATGTCCCAGGTATAATTTCTGGATGAAGTCTCGTGCTCAATTCTCTTTTACTAAGAGAACTGCTCTTCACTGCATTAGCTTCAGCATGATGTCAGCATGAACTAAAGAGCTGGTGCGAATAGGGCCTTTTTCCAGAATAAGGGTCTTCTAGTAACATTCAGAACAGACTTTCTAACTGTCCTCCATAATTACTCTCTTAAGTACAGATAGTTCACCTTATAAAATTGCCAAAATCATGGATATCAGTTTTTGTGACAGACTATGCTGTTAAATCAGTCCTGCAAATAAAACTGAAGTTCTGCATCCAGATCTGTAGTAACTATAGAGAACAAACTGGATCAAGTTTATTTACTTGGATGTAGGTTTTCTTTTCTTCCTGTTCTTTTGGACTCACACATGTTCTCACGTATGCCATATGAGTATGGTAAAGCAGAGCCAAAAGTTAAAGTAGTAGTTATTCTGCTTTTTTTTTTCCTGCCAAAATGAAAACTGTTCGGTCATATGTATTCTTACACAAGGTGTTACTGCTTTTAGTTTAGGCCCACATTATTGTAATGCCGTATCTCTGATAGATAATTCATCCTTTAGTGTATTGAAACTAAGGCTTGCCTATAGAGATGGTCTGAGTCAGTGAAAAGCTACGTGTTGGTTTAGGGATTAGGTGATGCAAACCTGTATCTTCTGTTATTCAAAGCATGTGATGAGCTGCTCACTGTTGTCATTTCTCACTTAAGCAGCAGGGAAGCTATGAACAGTAATAACATTAAGTGTTCAGTCTGGCTTCAATTGTGTTTCCAACTTGGTCTGCAAGCACACTCATTTACACTTATGTTTTAGATGTGTCAGTCTTTGCATTTTCCCTGCCTAAGAACCGTAGACATCTGCATCACTAAATGCTAACATTCTGTTGTTAGAAATGAAACATCTTAATCAATCTGTTGACATATTCTGCTGTCATATTTTGCTTATAATCACAGTGATAGCTCTTCTGAGGAAGACCCCTCCAGTGAGAGCAAGGGAACATCGATACTTCACAGACTATACTCACATCTTCGCTGTTGAAGTCCTAAGTGATAATAACCAGGAAGAGCATCAATTACTGACGAGTAATGACATTAAACCAAGCCAATAGATCTACCCATTACTCAAAACCCTCTGAGACTACCAGAGTTTCCATAGTCTTCATTAGGCTCTAGATCGTGCCTATGTAGGTTTTGGTCTCAAAAAACAATACCAGTAAAGCTTGTACTATACCACCCAGCTATTCTTCAGGTAGCTATAGCAATATCCTTGTCAGGTGAGTGTTGGTGGGCAAGGAGATGAACATTATAGCTGTTTGCTGCTTAAGCCAATTGGAAGCTAATTTCCTGGAGTATACAGAAAAGCTGTGCTTCTTAACACCTTTGTTGACTGGACTGTAACTAATATGTTTTAATTAGGCATCAAATAGGTTGCTGTTTGCTCCCAATGTATTCATCTGTCAACAGTATCTCCCCAGTGGCAGCTGCATCAAACTGATTTTATCTTCATGGCAAAGGAGTATTGAAATAAAGGAAGATAAAACCAAAATGAACACAAACTCACAAAAACCTGTCCAACCTTTGCTAAGACTGGATTTGTTGAGGAGTGAAACTCGATAATCAATAAGAACAGAAAACACCGGGTGGGGGAAAAGCATGATGCGTATACTGAGTGGAATAATAAAATATGCCCAGTTTATATGGTTAATCTTCTCTGTAGGCTTGCTCTGCAAATTTAAGGAAGATTAAATTTCAGATATGCTGTTTCTTGTTTTTTCTGGCAACAATAAACTTCAATTTGAGGGAGGTGGGGGAGGGAGAGGCTGAGTGGGGAGAAAGAGCCACAGTAAAGTGTCTGCTGTCCATGTAGTTTTGCCAGACTGCTGTCTCAATTGAGAGCTGTGATCGAGATTTATTGGGCTTAAAATATGAAACAGACCTTTCATGTTGGAATTCTAAATATCTTCTTAAGCAGTAGTGAGTACCACCAAATGCTTAAAGGCAACACGCTAGAGTTCAAACCCACACAATAGTTTCTTTTCTCTCGTGAACCAGCAGATTGTAGGAATCTTGCTCCATCTTCTAATTTTTGAACTGAGGAAAGCATGTGTTGGATGTTATCATCATCATCTGAAAATCACTGGTTTTTTTTTTTTTATATTAGATTTTGGCTCAGATGGTCAAGATTGCTAGTATTTGAACACGTGCTTTGAATGGGCAGGGTTATCACTTCAGTTAATAAAGAAAATGCTCAAATGCATGCAAGATGTTTGCATCTTGGTAGCACATTTTATTAAGCTCTTAGTTATGTAGTGGCAGCAGGAACAGCTTGGAAAAGATCTAGACTATTTGTTTCATGCCATTTTGCCAGCCTCCTGCTCCTCTGTTATGCCAGCAGCTATGTTCTACAGGAAAAATAAAGCTGTCTGACAGAGAAATAAAACTGGAGCCAAAGTTTTCTCTGTGGACCTCAGGGGTTAGAGAGCAAAATGCAAAACTTGCCTCCTTTCACTACTTTTCCCTCATTATGTTTTAAAAGAATATTCAGAACTCACCTTCAACTTATTTTGGAGGAGCATCAATGAGAATATATTCAGCCCATTAGTCTGTACAGTATTGTCTATACTGAGATCTGACTAGGATGCGGGTCTGGGAGCAGTTGTATTGAATTTCTGTTATCACATCAATAGATTTGATTACTGCAGAATTTAATTATTGAGTAGAGTTCCAACCAGCAATTTGAGCTAAGTTTTTTAGTGGCTTATATTAAATGGGTGTTCGGTAGCAGTTCCATCAATGATATGTGAACTAAATGACCTGTTGAGTGCCCACTGCACATGTATGTACTCAAGGACTTTCTTTTTACCACCTGTTGCAGTGGCACTAAGTGAGAAAACATAGGAGAACAAGGACTACAAGCCATAGGAAAAATGCAGAGTAGAAATTTACGTATTTTTCTTCCCTTCAGGAAGAATGTCACTCACAAAGAATAGAAGAGATTGAGATGAGGAGGAAAGTCCCTTTCTTTGCTGACTGGTAGGTACATCATATCTGATAGAAAAGATTCATCACCTGAGCTTAATTTCTTCTTTGAAGATGCTATATTTCGGCTATGCTCATAAGGCTTTTACATCCCTTTTAATTGCAAGCGGAAATTATATTGTATACTGTGTCTCATGTCGTTAGACTCTTAGTCCCACAGTAGGCTAACATGGATGCAGAATCCCAGTGGCTTTGTCATGTGTAATTCTCTTATTTGCTCCTGAAGTAAGTAGTTGATGTATTTCCTTGAGTTGAAAAAGGTACTGAGAAGATTTTGAAGGTGTTATCCAGACCAGTTCTAGCTTGAGCCTGGGGATGCATTCGACCCAAGGACAATTTGGAAGTGCTGTGCTCCTCTCATGCATTAGAATTTTGCACGAAAAATGTATCACATTGTTGCTCTGTAGTTTACTCTGACTGTGGAAAAATGGTGAGCTGAATTTAGATTTGCTTGAAATGACTTGAGAAGTTTTTAACTGAAGGATGATGATACTTCTGAAGCTGACTAAAATCCTGTGAAGGATCCTTCACTTTGAAGTTCACTTGCCACCACTGCTCCAGAGCCCAGATTTGTTAACATTCCAGGCATGCTGCAGAGCTCATAATTTACACAGTCTTTTGACTTGGAGTGGGTTGAAGAGTGATGAAGATTGAATGGGTTCATTATAATTTTTGTTTATTTTAAGCAGTTATACATCTCTTCTAGTTTGGATAGTCTTCATTGGGGAGGTCATTTATGGTTTTGCATTGTGAGCTTTATTCCTCTTCTTTACGTGCTATTGTTGGGCTAGATTTAGAGAAAAAAAAACATTGCCCTTAATTAATTGGACAAAACATTCTCCTTGCAGTATCTACTTCAGTTACATCTGTTGTAACTGGTATTTGAAGTCGCATGATAAAATCATCTGGTTTCTCCAAATATCAGTGCATAGTTTTCTTTATACCCTTTTTTAATATGCTGTGTCTCTCAGGCCACAAAAAAAAATAGCCTGTTTAATAGTTAGCAAATTCGATGTGAAGAAAAAGACAACAAAAATCCAAAGCCCCAGTGATTCTTCTGTGAATAAGAATGGAGAAATATCAGGGCATAAAAAGTGCTATAGATGTGCTGCATTATTCACGCACCATCTCTGGAGGAAGGCTTAAGGTGTGTTGCAAAGTAAATAAGTAAATTGCAAGCAAAAGAAAAAAAGTGAAAAAACTCCATGTGTGTTCGATTTGCTCTCCAATTTGATATGTGCAACAGAATAGTTGGTGGTCCAATTATTGGCCTAAAATCTTAGGTCTGGAAAAACGAGTATATTTTGGAATCATTGCATTCCCCTATGCAATGACCCTGATCCACTTTTCATTTCTTGTATAATGTATGCTGCGTGGCACTATAGCTCCACAGTGGTCTGACATTTGCATTGGCAGCAGTAGGATTCCTGGATACAGGAAGAATGACAATAGCTAGTGTGGGAAGGAATGGGTGACAGTCAAGACACTAAACAGATGTAAAATATCTTGTCATTCTTCCTAACAGCTGTCAGTCACAGGCCCTTACTAAACAAGACACCCCTGAGGGTGAGAGCTGGCTACTCTGTTGTCTTGTTATCTTCACAGAAGCTTCCCAGCAGGAAACATGGAGGGACAGCTTACCTGGGAAACCCAGTCTTCTGCAGCCTATATCTTTTAGACAATTCTACAAACAAACAAGCATGGAAAGTGGGAGCTGCCTGTCCTGGGAAGGCCACTCGGCATGGATGGCCTCACTGGAGAACTAGACACAATGGAATTAGCATCCAATTTGTATCAATTCCCATTAGGGTCAGATCAACCCATGTTATCCCATTAGCTTGCAGCAGTTAGAGAAACACACAGATGTGTCTGTATTCTGAAGACCAAGACAAAGCCTTGTTATGCTTTTTTTTCCCCCTTTTCCCTCCAATGGGATTACAATGGTCCCTGTTGTCTCTCTTTGTCTCGGTACTACTTGATTGACAATACCCTGGGAGATGTCACTGTCCTCGCTCCATGCATTGTAATAGCCTAGTGTACCAAGGGTGCTTTAGGACCTCTGTCTCCTCTTTTTTTTTTCAGGTGTTACAAACGTCTGTCACTGCACCACAATGACGGCCTCTTGTTGAGCTCACATATCTGATGCTCTATCAATCGGTGTCTGAGGGAGATGCAAGAGAAAACTTTAGGTAGTGACATGAATAGGGGGCAAAGAAATAGGGCAACTTTATTATGGACTGTCATCAGAAAGTAGCATGTGTGGAATGTCAATTTAATAATAGAATTGACAGCTTTTCTCTGGTTTCCGCAATGCCACAAGTGTCTCTTTGACAGTTTAAAAAATAGGGCCTTTGTAGCAGTCAGTGAGTGGCACTACATACATTTGTGAATGCCCTGCATAACTGAGATCCCCTAAATGCCACTGTCCTAAGACCAGTTCCAAGAATCCTTCTGCATTGACTGAGGGCAGTGGTGTATGGAGACCTGGTGAACCTAAGCAATGTAAAATATGGTGTACAGTAGCTGGGAGGATGCAGCATAGTTAAAAAGATGCTGAGTTACCATTCTGTCAGGAAGGAGTGTGCATGTGTCATGCTAAATCTTGCTACATAACTGACCATAAATTTTCTGATTTCTGAGGAAAATTATTTTTCCATTTTTCATTTGACAAGCATTCACAGAAAGCTTCCACTTGCTCACTGCAGAAAAACATTAACATTTAGTAAAAAGCAAGATGTTTCCTTTTTTCAACCAAAATTGAAAGAAATAGAAAAGCAGGAATTTACATGATTTCTCGCTGATTTCCCCACATGACCTGGGGAAGAGATTCTAACTGGTTTCTCTGTTTTACTGATCATGAGTACAACTGTTTTAGAAAGCAAGGCACATAGTCTAGGGAATAATATTGCTTCTCTAAAAGCTGCAAACACAAGAATAAATTAGAGATATCTCTCTTTTCGATTTTTTCTTTTTAGTGTTGAATTTAACATGAATTTTCTTAAGAAAGGGCAAGGCATATTTCATTACTTGTTTGCAATTATAAAACCATAAACTTTCAGGTTGTTTGGGTTTTTTTGGTATTTTTATTACAGCTCTACAATGACAAATAGACACCACACTTTTCTTTAGGTGTAACAGAGTAATTTTTCGTCCTCTTTTGAGGAACAGAATCATTCTAGTAAACAAAATATGACTGAGAAAAGTGAAAACATTGAATAAAATGAAAACTGTAAAGTTTGTATGTTGGAAAGTGAGTTTTATTCCTCTTTCAAATAATCATATGCTAGATCACTCATTTTAAACATTGAACTTTTCTACCAAGGCTAAAAATAATTAAAAAACCCCAAACACCTAACAACCAAGGATTTCCAAATGGGAGCTGGAAATATCACAACCATTAAATACATATATAGAGAGCAAGCCTGATAGAAAAAGAAAACATAAAGCATCATTTTACCACAATAAACCAGTAGTTATGTTGCTAGGGCAGACAATCTAGTCTACAGGGCATATAAATGATGATGATGATAGAAGCTTACAGTGTACTGTAAGTAGATACCTACAAAGATGATGCCTCATAATTTACCTTTCTCCATGGACATGGGTTTTCTAATTAAGTTATGCTTGTAAGTTTGGAAAGTTTATTTGCCAGGAAATCTAAGGAGAGAGATGTCTAGCTCTGACTTTTATTAGTTTTCCTGTACAGTTTTCTAATACATGCTGACAAATATGTGATAAATGTATAACTAGCTGAAAAAGAAAAAAATGTTTCCTTGGCATTTGTTGCCTTAGTAAAAATGATTCTACTTCATACACGCAATTGACAGTCACTGATTGAAATTGAAAAGAAGCAAAGTCAAGGAAAATACTTTGAGGTGGAGGTACCTTATATCTCTATATGACAAAGCTAAGCAAGCAATCTTTTTTTATTCCTTCCGATGTGTTCAGAAAAAGCAACAATTTAGTCTGAAACCAATATTACTTCTAAGGAAACTTCATTTTTTGGCCAGATCTGCAAAATAGCTTCAAGTTTTCCTCCTGTGGCTATTTCATGAGGAAAACAACTACTTGACTCTATTATGAGATAGGCTCATTTCTCAAGTGCCAGAGATACATACGTTAAGTCAGACAATGAGGTAACTTTCTTAAATTTTGAATGGAGTGCTATTTGGACTTAAGACAGAAGAAATAACTGTTTAAGAATTTCTTCACTCTTCTGGAAGGAAGAAATCTTTCAAAGCCTCTGTGGTGTCACAAGTTGCTAATAGGTGCGGTCTCCCTCCCTTCTTGTATCAAGGTTTCATGTATTAGGAAAGAGAAGTCATCCGTTACCTGGTGCTCGGAGGTTAACATGAATGTTCTTCTTTCTCTGATTCTTTCATTTATTATAGTTTAGAATTAGAACATTAGTACACTTGTCAAATGTAAACTACATCATTTGTTTCCCTTTTAAACATTCAGTATCTTTGAAGTGAAAGCTTAAGTCAGACAAGCTTAGCTCAGAAAAAAGGCATAGCATTACAGTGCTGTCACTACTAGGAGCTGAACCATGGCCAGTTTAGGCAGTATTATATCATTGGAATTAAACTGGTTTCCTGTCCCCTTGAGAGAAAGTCTTTAAAAAAGAGGGAGAAGAGGAAAACAATATTCTTCTTGTTTGACTTTTCAAGTTTATGGCCCTGTGCAGTCCCCCTGTCACTTCCACTATGCGAAGAAGTATGTTTCTTTGTTTGGGCATATAGGGCTTCTAATTGGACGTTGTCTCTAGTGCAGCCTTAACAGGCCACATTACATGAGGGAGTATTGTTGTGTTTAAGGAGAAATCCATCCCCATGGTAGCTGCAGAAGAGGTTTTGTCACTGGGGGATACAGACTCCCTCAGAACAAATTTTTTGTTCCTCAAAGGCTGCGGTTGGGGTGGAGGAGCACAGCATTAGACTCATCAAGGCTACGCCCAAGAAGCAAAAAGATACGCCACCAGGAACTGGCAGGCCCTTGACAGGCTTTTTCCTGGGCCATACAAGTTGGTACAGAGTGTGCTTGTAAATCCAACCTGCACATACTGCAATATGATCCTGCCAAAGAGTTAAGATCAAAATGCCCTGTAATGTCTGGATGGATACAAATGCTCTCCAAATGCGTTTTTGTTTTTTTTTTTTCTAAACTGGAATCTAAAAAGAGAATTAATGTTTGGATCTGATCACATTTGGGGTGGGGGGGCTGACAGTACAAAGAAAAACAAGACAGTCCAGCCCTTACTCATGCCTCTGTGGTCACAAACAAAAATGGTTCGACGAACAACTAAGAACACATTTCTGAGAGTTTTAGTCTGCTTCCTGTGGGTAAACAGAAGAAAAAGAAGACTTTATCAGAAATGTTGCTCACAAAACAGTTTGTCCATATCTAGCATGGAGACAAGGTTTCAGTCAGCTTGACCTCTCAGTTGAATAAGACTGGTGGTCCCAACCTGACACCTAATTAGTATTTCCCCACCTTGCCATTATAGTGTCTGCAGTTTGGCATGATCTGTGATTTCTCCTCAGGAGACCCTAAGTTGTGCAATGCTGAGGCTAATACGGGTAGGGAGAGGAGGCTCAGCTGAGCTCTGACAGGAAGTTTATAGAGACTCTGTCCACACTCAGCCACCATCATCAATCCCACATTTTCTCCATTAAACCGAAAAATAACTAATGAAAGCCCCAAAAATGCAATTTTGGCTTCAGTGAAACAGAACACAATATCCAATATTTGTGGTGCCTCGTGGAGGCTGAACTCCAAGTGAACTGTGAAAACTTCCAGGGTATAGCTGTTCCCTCACCACCCATTTACTCTGTGACTAGAAGGTTGCTGGACTTCTAACAATTGCTAATTGGTAATGATAGTACAAGCATAGCAGAGAGACTATGCATTTGTAAATTTAGTTCCAGTAAAGGCACTATGGAGTAAAATGCGGAACATCCCAATTCACAGAATTAATTTTGCACATTTTATCTGTGGGGAGAAAGTTTTTTCAGGTTAAAGATACTTTTCATATCCTTATTCTTTAGTTTTGGGGGCTTATTTTATTTTATTTTAACAATGTCCCTATACTTAAACTCTCCAGGGTACAATCAGAGATTTTGCTGAAGAGTAAAAATTCTTTTTAAATGTTTAAAAGTTTTGCGTGGCCAAAATGTTAGCAGCTGTCACTTCATGACATAAATTTCATATATTGGATGACAGGGAAAAAAAATCCCTTTCAAATAGAGAAGTTTCTGTAATCTAACACTTAGGATGCATACAATATTTCAGGCACAGGGTGAGGTGATGACGATTTTAAGTCACTGGAAAATAGGAGAAAGACTTGCCTGAACAAATACAATAAGCAAAATATTCCACCAAAGAATGGCAAATCTAGGCACTAATTGATCAAAAAGGTATTGCCCCTGATCTATCCAGTGTTAGCTCTTGCTTCCCAAAAATAAGACCCAGGAATCACTCCTGTTGTCTGAACACAGTCATTAATTTACCTTAGAGTAGAAAAAACTTTTGGTCTTCTCTTTTACCTTCAAGGAGACCTTTACTATCTTTAGCTGGTATTCCCTTTGCCTTGAGAAAAGCTGTGCTCAATTTCTCATTTATCTCCTGGGTCAACCTGAATTCAGTTCTTCACAGCCTTGAAAAGCATACCTTACCTGTGCAGATTCTGCCATTACCTCCCCCACATCCCCCTTCTCCTCTCCCATATATTTTGGGAGAGGGGTTTGTGCAACCTGGTCTATTGGAGGGTGTCCCTGCCCATGGCTGGGGGTGTCACCAGATGGGCTTTGAGGTCCCTTCCAACCCAAACCATTCTGGGATTCTGGGATTCTATGTTTCATCTTCTACTCCTGCTGATAACAGAATTCAGATCTGACAATTTCTCGCAGATGTGACGCAGAGACAGCCAAGTTAAAGGTCCAGCATGCCTGACAGGTCACTAAACCCCACTGGACTGACTTGTCATACAAGGTCTGGGAGAAAGGAACAGGCTGGAGTCACACAACACTATTGTCACGCAAGCAAGTGACTGGGGTAAGGGGGATCAGCTCTTACAGAGAGGCTTCTCAAAATCATAAATGCCCGCAGTCCTGTACTCCCATGCAATTCCTTCATATGCTTCAAATCCCTCGGGTTAGAGAGTTTGAACATTTGCAGTCACAGGGTCCTGTTGGCAGCTAGTAATCACCATGTGCAGGGCTCATGCTGTCACCAAAATCACTGCTCAGCCTGGCAATGACACTGGGACACACTGGCATGGACTGAGCTATTTCTGCCTGGTTTGCATAGTCTTTGCAAAGCTCTTGGCTATTTTACCCCTCTGCAACTGATACCCTGGGTACTAGAGAATATTGGAGGCACTTCCAGGTGCACTGGAGAGGGGGATCTCACTCGATGTGAAGGCCAGGCCCTGGTGCAGACCTTGCCATGGACATGCTGCAGAGCCCTGCACCTCCTGCCTAGGGCCCTCCTGCCCCAGGAGCAGCTGGTGAGCAGATCACGGATGAGAGCAATCAGTGTAACATATGAGGTTACAGAGCAGGAGAGCGTCTGCTTTGCTGCACCACAAATGCTAAATGCCAGGATGACTTTGGTGGGGAGCAGGGAGGATTTACTTAAGGTGGTGCTGGCTGAGAAGGTCTCCAGCACAACACGTACGATTCAACTCAGCGATTCCTTGCACCAAATCCTTTACTCGGAGGAGCTGGTCATCTCTAAAATTTAAACCCTGAGCAGTGCTATGTGTGTAAGCCTCTCCCTTGTTACAAATGATAACTCTTCTGGATCTTCCTAGTAAAACTACATGGAGACAGAATATCAGCTGTGTCCCAAAAAGGTATTTTACAAAAAAGATGAGTTTCTATTTTAAGTCACTTAGGTACAAACTCTTCTTCTTTAGAGTAAGACATGATATTGCCACAGTAGACAATGCTTTTATAAAATCCTTGCATTTGTAATAAGTGCTTTGTAACCCTTGGCATATCAGAACATCCCTGCAAAGTAACAAATGCTGTCATACTTCTGTTGACGGGAGTGGTATGAGGCTTAGGCAGTAAAAATGGGGTACCAAAGTTGATCATCTGCTAGCTTGCTGCTGCCAAAAGTTCTTCTCCCACTCCCCTTGGGCTGGCACTGGCATTTATTTGGCCCCTGATGGCTGCGGATGGTTGGGTGGTTCTGGTCTCTAAACTGATAGAATTCCTCTTGCCTGTTGAATAATTTTCTGCCAGTGTAAAGGGTATAGAAAACAGCCAGGATGAGGGCAAGAGAGGTGGTGGCATTTTTAAGCAAAACATATGCAGGAAGTAAGGTTATTTCTGTTACATAAGGAGGTTCTTTACTTAATAAGAGATTATTTTCTGAAGCTGACCTTTTCTCAGTAATACTGGTACGTGTTGAAAAGCTAAAAACTTTGTAAAATGCTGTTGTAAAACTTCACCTTAAGTGCCTTAACTCAGGTTGCAGAAGGGCACTGGTGGCTGAATAGACTGGATTTTAGGTTGAATTCACGCCCTGGAGGGTGAGTATAGCACCATACCTATGGGACCACCCTTCCTCCCTCTCCTAAGCTTTTGTTCTGTTTTGTTGTCTTGAACGCCATAAAAGGAGATTACAGGAAGAGAGAATTTTCTCTGCTTGATTATAGTGCCATTATATACACATGCTTATAAACATGCTTCATTTCTTCTATAGTAATGACTCATCAAGCGTTACAGTAGAAAATAGTTATGTATCACATAAGGCTACTATGAAAAGCAGGAAAGAATGTGATTGTACAATTAAAGTCTGTGTGTTAAAGCACTTGAGGTGGAAAGCTAAGATAAAATTACATATAAAAACTTAATTTATCCATTTCCTGGCTGTAGATGGTAGCATTAACACAGGGTGGGTGGATATTTCTCATGTAAAGTTGTGAGTTGTTCCTAAAAAATGAATTATTACTGCACCCTTAACCAGGTATCATTTCATTCATTAACTTCAACCATAGTTTTCCCTAGGGTTTTAATATCACTAAGTAGATCTCACTTTAATAAAATTTTAAGTTCATTTAAAAATAAAGGACATTTACAAATAAGAAAGGTTATGCATTTGAGTCAAGTTTAAAGCTACTCATCAAAAGTTTCACATTTGGGTGAGATATCCGTATTTTTGGAAGGAATGAATCTGATTTGAGTTCAGCTGTCGGGAAATAAATGCCCTCAGATGTTGTCTTTGGTGACTAATAATCAGGTATTTTTGCCATAAGAGAGGCTTCTTTCTTACTAAAAGAAAAATGTTGTCCGAAGCAGAATTTTTCTTGGCAGTATTGCCATTTGTTAAAAAGCAGAACAAAAATATTTAAGTGATTTTAAATGAATCTCACATTTACCTAAAGAAAAACTTCAGCTTGCCCATCTGCAGGAAAAGGCCATTATAATTCAAGTTTCTATAAACATGCTGCGATGACAGGATTTTTAATACTACACCTGAAGGAAAAAGATAGTGTACAAATGTAATGCACCTGCTGGCTTGGGTGTTTATATGATCAGCTAAGCAGGAGCTCTTAATACTTCCCAGCAGATCCCTGCCAGTGGGCCAGCTATAAATCCCTCCGCAGCCAGACAAGTTGGCCTTTATTTTTTCATATTGCTCTGGGCATCTCACATGACATTTCCAAATAAGGAATTGTACTACAAGCCTGCTCTGATTGCTAGTAATGACTTAACTGCGGAGGAATTATAACAGTATGAATAACAGGGGTTTGCGCCGTGAATGCCTAAGCTACTCCAAAAATGCCAGAGCGACCAATATAATGTGCTTCTCACTCATAACTTTGAAATGGAAGAGAAAGTCAGGACACTTTACAACTGCTACTAATCTGTAAACACTGATTGTTCATTCAACAGCAGGAAGCGAAAACAAACAGAAAGCAAATAATGGTATTTGCTGTCAATGGGAATTACGGAAGCAGAATTAGGCAAACCATAAAATTAAGAACATAGGAAGGGGAATAAGCTTCCCCCGTGTTTAAAAAGGGTCATTAAAATGAACAAGTAGTCAGCAAAAAAGTTTATCTGGGTGTACATGTCTTATTAAACAGCATTAGATTTCTGACTCTTCGCTAGAAATAAACTGATGCTGTTTGTGTATGGGTTCGACTACAAACTCCCCAGGGACAGACTCTTCTTAATTGTTTTGCCTCACAGCTTGTTTAAACTGGCCTGTCAATTTGGGCTGTACTTGTAAACTGTGGCTAGAGAGAGTAGATACAGAGCATCTACCTAATAACTATCTAATACAGCATACTGTAAAAAAAGGACCAAAGGTCTGATGACTTTCAAAAGGCAGCACTCAGATAAAAAAAACCAGAAAAAAATAATCCAACACGTAGGTTTCTTCAGCAGGATTATGTACTGAGGAGGGGATGCTCACACGCGGGCCCTGACCCTCGGTGCTTGATACTGGAAAAAGCTGCAAACTGTTATATGTATGTACAGGGGACATGGTGGAGGAGGGGAAATTAAGACCAAAAAGTAAGTTGCAAATCAAGCACAGGGAAGTAAGGAAAGCCTGGGCTTAAACTCAGCAATTCACAACCAATTTCGGCCACTCTCCAGGCATGATTTAAGCAAATTCTTTGGAAGGATTTCACCTTGCAACTGCTACTGTGCTGCTAATGAGTAAAGCAGTTTCCCTAGGTGTGGCTGGTGCTGCCTGGCAGCACTGGAGGAATGAGAGGCCGGTGCCTAGAAAAGCTGTTTGGCCATAGGGCTGAGGGGAGAGGGTAGGGTTGTTAGAAAGACTTTGTAGGTGTCTGGGGGAGTTAAGAGCTTGTTGTAGCCATGCTTGCACTGAAGGCACTGGTGGGTGGGAATCATGAGGGGCTTTGCTAGGCTCCGTCTCAAAACCAGACCCCTGAGAGATGAACATGCCCTTTTTGGCAGGGCCCTGTGCAGGAACCTGGGGTTGTTCCCCTGCAGCATGGTGTGGGGGTGCATCACCTGACAGAGCAAGCCAGTGTGCTTGGGCCTGAGAAGCAGCAGGTCTGTCACCAAGGCTAACCCACCCACAGGAAAAGCTCAGTGCCGCTTCTTCTGTGGCTTGCTTGTGATGTCACAGCACCCCAAGTAACCCCGATGGTGCCTACCGTGCCTCCATGGAGTGCTCTTCAGGGCGGGCCCTTGCCACAGACAGCTTTGGTATTTGGAGCTACAGCGAGAGAGACCAAAAGAATTCCTCTTTCCATGCTATAAAAACCTGCATTCCTTCCTCTGGGCAAAGCAGGCTGGATTTCTCCTTGTCTGAAGTCTCTGACTTAGTTGTGCAATTTGCCAAAAAGGCTGCCTCCCTGGAAAAGAGCAGTTACCACTAATTGTTTTGCCTGAGAATCACTCTTTTGAGTTGTCAACCGAAGCTGCCTTCTGGCAGCTGCCCAGGTTGCCATAGTTCTAGACAAAATGAAAATGTTATTGAGTGAGGAATCTGTATCAGAGAGAGAAGCGATGGAAATATCAGTCAGCAAAGCTTGTGATGTTCTGCCTAGGAGGAGCTGCATCTCTGTACTTTGCACCATTGTAAGATTGGTGCTTGCAAAAGAGGATGAAACTGTGAGAGCTGGCCATGGATTCATAATTCCATATAAGGAAGAATTCAATTTTTCAGATTTCATTTTCCTCAAGATGAAGCGTGCCTTGGGCTAGAATCATTCTTTTCTCATATACTTGGCTACCTGAGCAGAAACATGAAGGAAGATCAATGCTCCATAATTCACACATTAGCCTTTGAAAAGTTATTTCTTTTGAGATCTTATCAAATCCTCTGAAACAAAGTTACTGTTATGAGCAAAAATAATAATAAAAAAAGCTTGCAAATCTGGGATATTGTCTTCTCTGGGGTGACAGTGTGCCCCCAAGCTCAGTATTCATTTGGATTGTGACAGCAGGAAAACGCCCTGAGAGCCAGATGTGCTGGCTTATCTTCTGATCTTGAATTGGAAAGGACTTCTTTACCCTTTAGTTTGTCTGAGCTAACAGAACTATGCACACTTGCTCACTCTCTTTGGTTTGAGAAAAGATGGACTTTTGCTGCTATCCCTGTGTTTTTGAAGTAATAGCGAGGCACTGCTCAACAAGGTGCTTGTGAACGAAGAGGGGAAAGTTGAAAGGCAGAATTTAGGATATGGAATAGCTGAGGAAAAAAAAAAAAAAAAGCTGGCTAAAATTACAGTCCTAAATGGGGAGAAAGCTCTGTTGGCTTTGTCTATGAGGACTATAAGAAAGCTGAAGTGCCTATAAGAAAGCTGGGGCAGAACTGTTCACAAGAGCATGTAGCAATAGGATGAGGAGTAATGGTTTTAAGGGTAGATTTAGGTTGGATATTAGGAAAAAGTTCTTCAATATGATAGTGGTAGATCCCTGGAACAGGTTGCCCAGAGAGATAGTGGAGGCCCCATCCCTGGAGATGTTTAAGGTCAGGCTTGATGGGGCTCTGAGCAACCTGATCTAGTGAAGATATCCCTGCTTACTGCAGGGGGGTTGGACTAGATGGCCTTTAAAGGTCTCTTCCAACCTCACACATTCTGTGATTCTATGATTCTATGATTCTATGATTCTATGACTCAGAACAGCCTATGGCAAATGGAGGTGATATTGCAAACATTTCTGTGTAACCTCCAGAGGCAAATTGGGTTGGTGACAGATTGGTGTTTCACAAGTATGAGAAGAGATCTTGGTTTTATGTATGTGTGGCTTTTTTAAAGTGTATATCGATCTACCTATCTATCTATCTATCTACATAAAAAACTAAATCTTGATTTTACTGGGGGAATCCCTCTGAACTATTTTTTTGCCCATTTATGTATATCAGGCCCTATGTAATTGAAAATTGGTTTTGATAGCTAAGTTCAAATATGGTATGGAAGTATGTCTTTGCCTGTGGTACAATGTATGTGTCACTAATCTGATAACCTTTGTGTAAGAATTTAGTAACAGAATTCTCTAATGTATAATCAACTCCAAATACATCGGTTTGGACATTGACTTCAGAAATTGCTGCTGCTTGGGATGTATGTTTTTTAAAAATTACCAATTAATTGCCAAAAACTTCTAAAAAAGGTTTGCAACAATATGGTAAGATATTTAGTAATTTGATAATTTTTTTTCCTGTAAGTAAAGAAAATAACTGGGAAAAAAATGGCTGAAACAATGGAAATATTTTCAACATTAAAAAGTAATTTAGAAAGGAGAAGCAGAGGTTGAATCTAAATTAAAAAAATCATTTTTTTAACCACAGAGGAAGATCAGCTGATACTTCCATTTTCCTCTATGGTGATCCAGTTTCTAATGGCTCACATGCAAAGCATTTTTCCAAGTATTTTTTACTCTTAGAAAAAATGCTGAGTGATGTAGCATAGCTTGACTCGTGATACAACCAGTCATAATCAGAAGAGAGAAGGACAGGCTGACCTCACATCTAACTCCTGTCCAGGATTCTCCTATAGCATACACGTGGCCACATTTCTGAGGTTTTTGCAAAGCAGATTTGGTGGGTTTAGTCACCTGCTTAACACTTTGGATTCAGGGATTCTAGGCACCTGTGGAGAAGTCACAAACACAGGTTAATTGGCAGGGGCATGGGAAGGGGAGGTGAGAGCTTCTGGAGAAGTCAAGGAAAGCAGTCCTTTTATTTACTGAGAGAGGTGGCACTGCTTTACTGTGTAGCAGAGCAGGGTGTGTCCTGGCATGCTCCATGGCAGAGGTGTTCCTCAAGTGGCAGTGCTGAGTGACTCTGATAAAACACTGGGTATGGTTCCAAGCTTCCTCCTGACTTGACCTAGCTTTGAGGTGAGCTCAGATAGCTCAGGGTCTCGACCAGATGAGCTGTGAATATCTTCAATGTTGGAAATCCTTCCATATCTCCAGGCGATCTGTTCTTGTGTTTAATCAACCTTGTTGACTTCAACCAGTGTCTGGGTCTGTGTGTGCAGAACACAGAGAAAACATGAAGATGTAGGTGTGAGACGGTGGGTTTTGCTTGTATGCTTTCTTTTTTTTAAAAAAAAAAACCCCTAAACAGTTTCACGTCTCATTCTTTTAATATCTTCTTGATTCTTACATCCTGGTTCTGCTATCTTCCAGATATGAGGTAATTAACTATTAACTTTGTTCCTCATGAATGTATTCTACCACAGCTTCAGCCCCAGGCTGGACTTTCTCTTTTGCTGAAGCCTATCATTTGAATCTTGTGGCAATATCTCAGAATTTTTGGCCAGAGGGCAGACTGTGTAGTGCATATGATGATGTGTAGTTGAATGCTTGCATGAATAGGCAAGCCTTCTAACATACAATTCTTGGGGCCCATGAAAGTTCCATGGTGACTTTGCAGACTATCAAGATAATATAAATACTGTAGGTCACATCTAGTTCTATTTTAAATTTTTTCTAATCTATACTATCTTGTCAATTTATTTTTATGCATCAGTGTCACTAATGTGATAAGCGTTTCTACCTATCTCTGGAATTGTACTGATTGTTTTCTTTTAGCAATAGCAATTGTGTGGAGTGCAGTCACAGATAATTTGCATTTGAGTTTTTTAACGTGCATTCTTTAGAGTCCCAAGGCAATAGTGGGATGCAGAGTCTTGTTAGACTATTGGCTTTATTACCGGGCCCATGATTCACGGGAAAATGTTGTAATGACCTCTTGCACCAGCAACTAATTCTATTAAAAGATGAAAGTTATTTCTTCTCCTGGCACAGATATCAGAATCTGCCTTCAAAGAATGATATGGCATTAATAGTACAAGCTGCCCAACACTTCTAAAAGAGTAAAAACTGCAAGACCTTTTTTTTTCAAGTGTATACACAAGCCAGCTGTATTTTTTTTTATCCTGTGCTTCAGAGGCAGAACTGTTTCCTCCTGCTACTCAGACACAGCATATGTTAGCAATAAGTGAATCATATTTAAGATGGAGAAGAGAAGAAAAACAACTCTGACCAGAAGATTGACCTAACTCCCAAATCAAAATTAACCTATAAAACTTGGATGCATTCAGATGACCTTTCACAACTATGCTCTTAGGACAAAATTGCACAGGTTCTTATTCCAATCTGACATGTGTACCCTGAATGATCACTTTCAGAGGTCCAGTTTTTGGTGCCATGATCATTCAAGTTACTTATCTTTTTTTCTGAACTATAGTGCTAAATTTTCTCATCCTGGCTGCTTTTGAGAAGTACCTGCTCCAGAATACCACTCTTCCTGTGTTTCACCTGCTTACATTAATTGGGTGGTGTTGTCCCTTAGCTTAGATGAGTCTACTATTTCCTTAGTGGTTTTATTTAATCTGGATAGATGGCAACCAGGTCATCTTAGCAGGCCTAGTCAATCTTGATCTTTTCTACAGATATTTTGATTGTCATGCCGAGTATTTTACAGCCATGATTTGTTTTGGATGAATTTCCTCATGATTCAGGTGTCTTGTGTCTCCAGTGAAGAGTCTACCAGTGTCTTGTACTTTCCTATTTCTGTGGAAAAAGTATCCTGACATGTCATGTATCACTGTGATAGGACAAACATCTCAGGTGGATTCCCCATTCTGTAGGGTAACTGTATTTTCCTTTTTCTCAGACTACTTTGATTCATGAGTGTGGATTTGTAGGAAATGTTCTTATCAAATGCTAAGTGAATGGTCTTTAATTTCATATTCTATTTCACTTCAGTCCTGAAGTTCCTCCATAGCTTTTTGTTTCAATACCTTTCAATTTGCCCATGAATAACACTGAGTTTCTTCCACTTACTGTTGCATGTTGTGACACTACCTTTAGTGTCTAGCACAGATGTTGGTGGAGCTTCACCCATAACTTTCCTCCATGTCAATAGTTTCCCTGTCAGCAAATGCTGTTCCAATTTTTCCCTTAGCCAGTTCTTAACCTTCTTTATAATTTTCTTCTTTTAAGAAATGGTAGGGTTAACAACTACGTTTTGTACTTGTTAGACCATATCAAATGGTCTCAGCATAATTTTTATTAAGGAAACTCCTTTGCTGGTAAAGCTGTGATCTTAATAAAAAGAACTTGCTTGTGTAAGAGATCTTCAGTAAGAATATGCTGCAATTTCTCCCTTTTTCTTGTTTATGTCTGTTTTTAATTACCTCCTCCAAAACTTGGTAATAGCTCTTAGATATTCTGAATGCAGATTAATGGGTATCTCTTCTTTCCTTTTTATGTACAGGTTTTATAGGTCCTTGCTATTCTTCTGCTACCTTAGTTTGACATCTTTACCACAGACCCTTCTTACAGGACCTGTGATTTCTAGTATAAAATCTATCTGCATTTCAGGAAAGGAAAAGACCCAAATCCTCTGATTTGAATGTATTGGGTGTAAATTTTTGGCAGCGTGCTTCTAGTCTACATGTCATGACTCCTTGTCTCATTAGATACTTATCTTCCATTCTGCCTTCAAAATTACTTTCTTAGAGATGGAGGCAGAATATTAATCTAGCCTTAGAATCTGAGCGGATTAATTTTTATCTTAAACTCACCCCCTCAACTACATGATTAACTTCTTTCACATTTTTCCCAGTGTATGCCTACTGAACCATTTGTTATTTTTATTAATTTGTTTCATAAGTTTTGACTCCACTTCTAGCAATGCTTGTGTTGTTCTCATACTTGATGGCCAATAATATGAAGCTCTCCCTAACGATTAGTACCTTTGCCAATCTTAGTAACTATATCCTCATTTCTTTTCTCTTAATCCTTTTCTTTTTTTGGAGGCAAGTATGTTTGGTCCTGTATTAAGTTCATATGAGGATATGGCAACATCACTGATCCCCTGTTTCAGGGTGTACTTGGTTAAATTCCAATTTGGATGTTTGAGCTTTCAGACCAGGTGAATTCCCTGACTCTAGATTTGCCTTCTGAAATCATAAACTTGATATGCTGATACGTTAGAAACTTGTGGTAGCTCTATTCAGGACCATTTTTTATGATTGTTTTTTCTCTAAGGTCTATGCTACCTTTCAAAATTGTGTCTAACCAGCATTATCTTAACCTAGTGATACCTTAGTGAATGTCTGAAGATAACTTTCTATTGCGCTCAAGTGCTTCTGAGCATTTTATTATATTTGTTCTCCATTTGACATAGAGAAAGCTAATGTCTTAAAAACAGAATTTTAATGATTGTGTCAAGTTATTGATTCATACCCATCTCTATTTTTGGGGCAAATTTGTGGCAGACCCCTACCTATGCTGTCTTAACTGTCTCATGCTTTTCTGACCTAGCATAAAGAATCCATACTTTTCTGATTCCTTGTTCCTGGAATGCGCCTTAGGGTTGCAAAATACAGAATTGCTAAAACCATTCTGTATCTGAAGACTTAATTAACTGCTCGTAAGGGGAAACGTAAGGAAACATGACAGTCATTCTTCCTAAATTATGTATTCTGTACTTGTAATCATTGACAGGTATCTTCTTCATTATGCCTCTATCATTTCTTCTGGTGTGATGCTAAAAACTAAATATTTCAGCACAGGATTTACCAGTTTGGAATAAAATGGAACTATCACTGTGTAAAGCTAACAGGCTTCGGACCTTTAAAGGTCAACTAGTGCAACCCCTCTGCAGTAAGCAGGGACACTTTTAACTAGATCAGGTTGCTCAGAGCTTCATATCCTGGGGTCTTTTTCTTTGGTTGGGTTGGTTTTTGTTGTGTGCTCGTTTGTTTGGTTTTTTCCTTTTTTTTTAAATCGGGTAATCTGCTCTAATCCGAGAGCATCTTCAGCAAAGTTGCTTCCTGACCAGTTTCCCCATCTTGTCATGTGCACTTGCTTATCCTTACACATACAGAAACTCCCATGCTTGTCAGTTGAAGGAATTTTTGCACTGCATTGTGAAGGCTTTGCTGTTATTTGCCTCGGACTGCTTTCTGCAGTGGACATTTTTTTTCTTGGTGTTACTTGTATAATTATTTTTGCTTATTTATTTATTTTTCTCATTTTAAGCCCTTGCCAGCGTAGTCTTGTTTCCAAACCTACTAAGGACACTGTTCCTCCTTGTTCAGGTTTCTACAGAAGATTTGTAACAGTACCAAAGCCAGAACACTTCCCTGCACAACTCCCCCCTTTTTCCTTCTATTTAGAAGACAAATCACTGATAACTTCCTGAAATGATTTGTGTGTGTGCGCGCACAAGTTTGAACCATCCACGCAGCCCCGCTCCATAATGACAATGTGACTCAGGACACCATCATGCCTAACATCAAGATGCGAAATTTACTTCTCTCTTAGTCCCAGGGCTTGTTACCCATTCTGAGAGAAAAATTAAATGGGCTTTATACGGTTTGTTCTGTACCGATCTAAGGAGCACCTGCAGAGAGGTTGCTAATGAATGTGGGAGCCAGGAGAACTTCAGATGAGGCCATCACTTCTCTGTTGAACACAGGCTAATTTATAGCCTCTCTGCTGCAGTAGAGTACTAAAATTGCATGCTTTTAAAGTTAATGGCAAAACAAAACATTTTACCCTTTAGTACTCAATTCTGATGCAAGTGAAGAAAATCTTAAAAAGACATCATTTTCATTCTGTTTTTGAAAAATAAGTTGTTATTTCATGACCTTCTTTCCCTTTGCAACTGAATTTAGCCTATCGGTGTCCTTAGGAGACCAAAGCAGTATAGCATGAAGCTGAGCTCTTGCCTTCCTAGGGATCCGAAGTAAATCCATGAAAGGGAAAAACTTGAGATCCTTACCTTTACAGAAGTGATGGGTTTGCCTATGGTTAGAATCAAAGGCACACGCTGTAAGCAATCAGTAAATGGCAAACACATCTTTGTGCATTGCTCCGTAACTGCGAATCTGGCACTTCCAATGCTTCATAGCAGTACTCGTTGAAGTAGCGCTAATGAGAGAATTAAATCCATGTGATTAGAAGCAAAGTACGAATGATGTAATAAAATCCTGGTGAGCATCTGATGATCTGAAGATGGGGGTGGGCTAGGGAAGGAAACAGTCACATCTTGTGCTCTGGGTGTGAGACTCTCCACCATCTCTGGCTTCCCTACCTCTGCTTTCTTTGCTCTCACATATGCTCAGCAGTGAGTTTTCTCTCTGGCTGTGAAACATTCACTGACCTGCAGAATGGGGAAGACATTGTGGGTGCTCTGCTGTAGTTAAGAGTTGTGGATGCCCCATCCCTGCAAGTGTTCAAGGCCAGGTTGGATGGGGCCCTGGGCAACCTAGTGTAGATCCAGGCCTGAGGTTGGTGGCCCTGCCTGTGGCAGGGGGGTTGGAGCTCTGTGATCCTTGGGGTCCCTTCCAACTCATACCATTCTATGATTCTATGATTCTATGATTCTCCTGCCTTCATGGTCTTGTCACACCAAGTGCCCCTGTCCCTGTATGCATATATGATGACCTTGACCCAGCAGGTCTTTTCTCCTGATCCCAGTATGAAGGGTCAATATTGAATGAGATAAAGTCTGATTTCGGGGCTGTTGTTCCCACTGCTGCCTTGTTAAAGTTGTGTTTTGCCTACTGGCTTTCTGTTGTTTTATGGAGAAAACTGACTTTCTGCAGTCACTTCCATTGGTGTGGTCCCTAACGTTGCATGCTATCTTACAGCCATTCTGCAATGACAGATGTGTAGCTTTATCACTCGGGCTGTTGGAGGACCATATAGTCATTCAGGCTAGTGGAGGATTCAGCAAGGTTGGGAAACTACACTAGAGAGAACTCAGATCAGCCAGAATATTCCTGAGGTCATTCCAGCAAAATCTTCTATTTCTGCAGAAAATGTGCCTCCCCGACTTATCCCCTTTATGGTTTTTTTTCTTTACCTGATAAAAGGGAGGGAATATTTGAGAAAATATAGTGCAGACTAATTCTCCATTGCACTTATCACTGTCATTTAATTTGAGTGAAAGTTTCTAATTACTAAGACACCATCACCTAAGAAGTTTCCTATTAGCAGAGCATACGTGAATCTCCAGCAGAGCTCTGTCACAGGCTGCCTGTGACATGGTCTGATCTGCTGTTGTAGCAGCTTGATACTTGCTAAGCTTTTTGGCTTCCTCAACTTCTCACCGCGTATTTGGAATAGCTATTTTCTGTGCTGCGTATAACAAAAGAAAACTTGTTTACTTCATGTCTCACCTCCTGATGTAACTTGTGTACTGTGGTACATGTGCTTCTAGAAACAAAAAATTATCATGTAAACATCTGCATAAGTAATGGGATTAGACATTCTGACCCCAGGCTGTCTGTTTACATGAATTACCGACTTCTCCAGAAAAATGATTTTCATTTTTTTTTCCCTCAAGGCTGGTATTTTGACTGAACTTGAATAATCTCAAAATCTAATTTGTGTTCTACTGGTGCAAAATTTAGGGAACACCATTTAATAATTATTACAAAGCCAGAAAACTTGGTTCACTTTAATTAATGGCTGTTGTCTCACCAGTTTGCAATTCCTGAGAGACTAATCTTTTTTCCTGTGCACAGTGGTTACAAGAGAAAAGGAAAACGTACTGAGTGAGAAATAGAGTTTGAAATAATTAAAAGAGGATGAACAAAGCACCAATTCTAGGAAATATGGGCAGAGGCTGATTTTTTTTTTTTTTTTTTTTCATTACTCATTCTTTTTATTTTTAACACAAACTGGAGACAAACTTTTTTCTGTACAAAATGTGGTATCGTGGCCTGGGCTTTCTTGTTGCAGTTATGCATTAATATGAAAGCACTACAGAGATTTCTCAGTAAAAAGAGTCAGTATTCTAATGTTCCAGTTACAAAGTGTGAACATCAGTGATGGATGGTTTTCAGTGGGGTCACTGATATTATTATTTTTTTCCTTGCCACTGGATTCCTTTAAATTGTTGCCTTTTGCGTAAGCTGAGGTATTGCAAAACCAGTATCTGTAAAACGAAGCTGAAAAAAAAAGTTGGAATAAAAATGAAACGGGACCCCCGGCATTAACTGCGCGGCTGGGATGCCGTTGCGGATCGGAGAGTGTCTGTAACTACACGTATCACGTACTCACAGGCATTAGCTCCAAAAAGCCAAGTACTCAGAGAGAAGGTTTTCTGTCCTTGTTTCTCAGTGACCCACGTGCAACCCAGACTATGTCACTTAGGGTGACTCTCGGTGCCCCCCACCTCGCAGAGGGGCTGCCAATTAGCGGGCACGGTTCCCTTACCGGCGCGGCTTTGGTTAGTTACCCTCTCCTGCCACCGCGTGGGCAGCAGCGTAAATTGCTTTTCCCGCTCGGCACCCCTAAAGCCCGCGGAGGAAGAGTGCCGCACTCTCCCCTGTGATCCATCATCGGCTTGTGACACTCCTTCAGCCTCACCGACAGCATCTTGTCAACCCGTGTAGAGTGCCACCGATTAGAATTCCTTCCCCAGGAAGTTTCTCCAAAACTCTAAGGCTTTTAGTATCTTTGGAGGTCATTAGGCTTTGAAAGCTCTGTTTTGTGAATTCCTACTACAACAGTGGCATTAACAGCTCTACACAATGCTTTATGTAAACATCCAGTCAAGGAGGTTAAGTTTAGATGACTTGATCTTATATTTATAAATATCTGACGTGTGGGACACAGGGGGAAATGGCCAGCCTCTTTTCAATGTCCTGTCCCCACAGACCAAGGGGCAATGGTTTCCAGTTGGAGCATAGGAAGTTCTGCACCAATATGCAGAATAACTTTTTCACAGTGAGGGTGACAGAGCCCTGGGACAGGCTGCCCAGGGGGGTGTGGAGTCTCCTTCTCTGGAAATATTCAAGACCCGTCTGGACGCCTATCTGTGCGACCTGTCCCAGGGAACCTGCTCTGGAAGGGGGGTTGGACCCGATGATCTCTCGAGGTCCCTTCCACCCCCTACGATTCTGTGATCTAGTATCCACTGAAATCAATGGGAAGATTCTTGGTGACCAAAACCAGAGTGCTTCTATTATTATGATGATATTATTAATAACTATTATTGTTACTACTACTACTTAGGATTACAATTAAGATTACTCTTACTGTTGTTGTTACTATTGTGCAGATCTTAGGCGAACAGTGAGAGAAGGGTCTTTCACTAAGATGGGGCCATGCCTTTGATTTGGAGTCTTCACTAAGGTACTTGAAAACAGTGAAGGTGATACCAATGCTCTCAGCATGAATTTATTAAACAAAAGATGTCTTACAATTATGAATTTGAACCCATGGTTACCTTGTCCTAGCATTAGGCATAGCTTGTTTTAATGGCTAAGTCTTGTGGTAAATTGCACTAAAGTAAATGGAAAATGCCGTGGAGGGGTAAATGGTGGTGTGGATTTAATGGTAGTCATTACAGACCCAGAGCCTTGCTGTTTGCGGCACTCACATGCACTTACGTGTGGAGATGCTTTATGTTCTAAATCTGACCACCATGTTTGAAAGCTGGCTCCCGAAGTGGCATCCAAGAATGTTTGTATCACTCTGCCAGTGGGGAAAAAGCAACTTCATATTTTCTCCTAAGCATCCTGAGTGGCTGTAAGCACTTCTGTTGATATTATTTGCAATTGACATCATCAGAGGTGCTCTATGGTCTGAAGTCACAACAGTAAATAAACAAGTGCTATACCAACATGGTTTCTGAATACACGGATTTTTACTGTTGTTTTGAATTTACTCTGAATTTATCTCCCTGGGTGAATACATATATTTTATTTTAAAATTCTATAGCATGGTGGTTTAGTCTGAATTCTCTTGATGTGTCTCTAGAGCTGTTCTATTACAGAAAGACACTGTCTTAGTTCATACCTGCCAAAGGGTTTTTACATTTTCCAGTATGTTGTCATGTAGATTAGAAACTGTACTTGTGTTCCTAGTGAAATGTTAACAGCAGCTATATCATTATCTTCTAGAATATTTCCCTGTCATGGATGTTCTTAATTTCCATTGGTTATGGCATTGTCTTTTGTGAAAGACTCAGTTAACGGAAATTTTGAGATGGAAGCACTGAAAGGAACTGACATAATTGTGTTGATCTCCTGTACGACTCGGGTCATAAAACATTATCCTATAAATTACAAGCTTGATGAAGGAATTATATTTGAACTGTACTCTATCTCAGAGAAAAATAGCCAGACATGAGTGAGGAGCTTTCTTTGGTCCTGTGTCCCATGGCTTCAGAGTTACTGACAGAGCAGTTACCTTACTGTTAGGTCAGTGTATCTATATCTGACATGGAAATGGAACAGCAAAAACTGAACTACATAGACATGGTAGATTTTCCTGCTAAAATTGGTACTCTTGGAGGAATTCAGTACTATGTCAACTCAGATTAAACTTGGTAAACAGAAAAAGTAGAAATTATCTTATGTGATATTGTCAAAGAGCAGTGATACAACTCTTTAAGAGTTTTAAAGAGCTAGAACAAAACCATGTCTTCTTTCAGATTAACCTAAACTTTTCTTTTTCAGTAAGCAGGGGAGGATAATACCCTGTTTTCCATATATTTCTCTTTAGGGATGTGACTTTGAATTTTTCCAGTTTCTGTAGCATGTTAACAGTTATACATGTGGAACAACATCCACCTGTATGATCAGCCAATTGGGAAGCATTTTTCAGTTTCAGAAGTACTACTTTAGGTACAGTTCCACATCTTGTTCCTCAATGGATTGGTTAACAAGCTTTGGTGTCAAAGACCTTCTTGGAACATTTGGCCCATGGTTTTATAGCTTATGTAATGAAAATACACTTGGTGAAACATGTGTGAGGAGATGTGCTAAACAGAAATTACTTTCTTTATAAGGCACTTCCAAAAGAAAAACAGTTTAGAAACACAAAAATACATGTTGAGTCTGTTTTAATCATCAGGAGACAGTGACTGCTAATGTGGCAGGAAAAAAGGCATAGAAAAATTACTAGGTGTCACAAAATCAGAAAGGAGTCTGACTGAGCTGAAAACAAATCCCAGACCTTGAATTTTGGCCTCATGGTTCAGCATCAGAACCTTACTACCTTACTATCTGTCATGAGAAACCTCAAATACAGTACTATAGCATGTACCTTGCCATTTAATAAGCTTTTCTTCTTCCTAAGGTTACCATTTGTGTGAACCAAGCCTTGACACAGACAAGAGAAAAGATTCTCTTTTGGCTTCAGTGGCGGTTTTAGCTCGCAAGTGTGCTGCTGTGGGAAGCCTTCAGTTCTGTAATACCAAATTTGAATTCTAGATTCAAAATCTCTAATTCTCTCTACACGAATACACTGAGATTAAGAGCTGTACTGTCATTTTAAGGGATTAAAACCAAACGAACCTGAGGATTTAAGACCATGCTGGATTCCAACATACTGTTAGGAGCCCTTGTTAGAGTGGAGTTATGGGGTCAGATCTGCAACCGGCGCTGAGAGGTGCCTTGAATTCTTTGCCATTCTTTTAAAGGTGCTTTTATTTTTTCCCTCTGCAACATACGGTATATCTGTAAGAAACAGGGATTACACTGTGCAGAAGAGTTCTTTTTAATTTATCTTCTCTATGTTAAGCCATTTGTGGCAGTAATGCAGAAATAAATAGATCGGACATTTGAGGCATGCTAGGTCACATGTTTTTGGTGACAAAACACTTGGGGCAATAAGGAAACAAACTAAAGAGCTCTCAGTTTTATGGTCATTACAATTTTTATCAAGTGAAAGTTGCTTTTCTCTGATAAAAAAAACCAAACAATTTTTGTTGTCTCCCTGCCAATCTGCAGAGACATGGTATGACAAGGCACATGTTACCGCTGTTCCTGGCTCTTCCTCTCAGCCTGCAGTCCAAAGATCTGCAAACTTCATGCTTGAGTTGTTGAGCTGCACTTGAGGAATCCGGATTTGAAAACTGCTTCCAGTTTCCACTGAGGCCAGCATCCTTACTCACTTCCATCTTTCAGAATTTAAGTTTTCTCACCTCAGATGAAATGTATGGCTTTGGAGGTTTGCATCCCAAAAGCCTACAGAGTGACGTGAGAGAACACTGCAGTCTTACCATGTGAAATAATGCCATAGTGTTTATTGGCATTATTCTGTCACTATGTAACATTTGTATTAGTCAGTAAAGAAGGAAACAGGGAGAATTTTATGTGTAGTTGACCATTAAAACTGTCAAATAAAATATTTTAAGAAGCCTTGTCTCCTAGCAAGAGCCACTTGAAACTAACGTTATGGTAACCGAGCTTTGCAGCTCTCCTGTGATATTGAGAGCATGGAAAATGAATTGTATTTCTTAAAAAAACCATCTGATACGTGAACTGAAAAAGGCATTTAATGCTTAAATGACACAGCATTGCAGATTAGGGCTTACCTTGCTGCCATCTACAGTTGCTTAAAGCAATTAGAAAAAAAAAATTACTGCAGATTTCCATTGAAATATATGGCTAGTATTGCCTATATCTACTACATCTGCTTCCTCCTCGTGTGTCACTGGGAAGAAAATACATGGAAATTTTTCCATAGTTCAGCAAACAGTGTATTTGCACATTTTTGGTGCTAATATAATATGTTGTTTCAGTTACCAAATTGTGTAGCTTTGTTTAGAAGAATTTCAAAGCTGTTTGTGTGTGGATTAATCCTGTCAGTCAGTTACAGGGCCAGTGCAATGTCAAAGGGATATTTAACTATTACCAGTCTAGAAATGCCTCCGTATCATTGTTGGTACTGCTCTCTTGCAGGGGACAAATATGCTTTGATAGAGAGATGCATTCATATAAGAATAACAACATTAAAGGGTCTGTATTATGTTAGTTAAAATTATATAAATTTTACCTGAGGATAAGCTCTAGGATATCCTGGGTGTCAAACCCCACAGCACAAAGGATGAAGGTGAAATACCCAGATCTCTCACATGCCTTAGTACACCTTTGCCTAAAAAGCATCAGAAGAGTAGCTGCCATCAACCTGAACATTTTCTTCACAAAGAGGTTCAATGGACAGGAAAGAAAAAAAGTGATTTGGTTGAAGGGAAAGAAGAGTATTAGCTCAAACTATGCCATACCTGCACTCCCTCTGTATTGGTTAGCATACAGGTTCCTGTTGAGGAGAGTGCTTGGAAAGAGGCCCACTTGCTTTAGGAAGTGTGTGTATGGGTGCACAAGATAAACTCCCTATTCAAAAGACTCCTCTGATATGTATAGAAGGAAAAGACTTATGAAATGCCAAAATAGTAAATGTATCTCTGTTCTTGATGTACTGACTACGTTTTACTGCTCCTTTTCATGAAGTCCTCTGGATTAGGTGTTGCTAAACATAATTTATCTGGGCAGCACCAAAGCTGTCAGGTACCTGCTGCAGCATTTGTTTCAGCTTAGTTGCAAGCCTGCATCTAGGAATGTGAGACAAAGCTGTTTCCACTTCTCTCCCCTGCCACAGGGTTCACCTCTCTGCCCTCACCAGTCATGCCAAGGCAACATCTCTCACCTGGAAGAAAACCAGCAAAGGTAGCTTAAAATCCCAGTTATCAACGTATGCCTCCAGGGGATGCTTCTGATGGAAATAAAAAGAAAAGAGCGGTGTTGAATGAGAAGTAGCAAAAAGATTTCATTTTGAAATGCTGGTCTAGGTGGTGTATGCTGAAGTGTTGCTCTTCAGCCATTGACCCCATGGCATGCTGGCTGGCACTGGAGGCTGCAGCCTGAGGGCTGCCGCGGTCTCTGTGTCCTGCAGATGTAGCAGTGCTGTTGGAGAAGGCAAGACCTGGTCTGTGGAAAGCACCACAAAACCCAGAGTGTATTCATAGAGGTGGGAGAAGATTCTAGAAGAGGTTAACTGCTTTTAAGATGGACCCCTGGAAGCTGCCTGGCTTCCCACTGTGGCCTCCGCCTGGGCTCTGATGGTTATTTGGTCAAATGTTTTTGTATAGCAACATCTTTTAATAAAAGTGTGGGTTTTTTCCTAGGGTCTGTCAGCATAAGAAAGTGGGGCTTGATTTGCCATGGATGGCAGAAGAGCAAAACCCATTTTTGTTTTCATCATTTGCTTAAATGTTGCTTTTTCCAGGTCTACTTACTGCAAATTGAAAGTGTAATATGCCTCCAATATCTTCCCTCCCCCATTATGGTCAAAAAGAGTTTCTCTTTATTGTTCCTAACAATAAGATCTATAATAGAAATTATCAAGTTGTTGAGCAGACGGCCTCCAGCTTCATTTATTCTTTCATCCCCACCTGAGCCTGAGCAATACAAATATCCTGCCTTTTCAGTACAGTTTAATGAAAAATAATCTCAGTGTGTTATGGATAGACCCAAGAAATAAAACTTACAGGAGCAGAAAAGGTAGGGAAGGATAGATAAATGCAGAGAAGCAAAAATAAGGGAGAGAAGAGCTAGGGGATAAGAGCCACCTACATCCAACTCCTGTATTTCTCCCACTGCCATACAAAACAAAGCAGCGGGCAGAAGTGAAGGGGCAGCGACACTATACTCATTGAGCAGTTGCAGCTTAAATGGTCCAAATAGTTTTACATTGATCCTGTGCTTCATTTTTTGGCCATGGGGTGATCCAACTGCTACTTTCTTTTCCATAACAGACTCCAACACAGGCCATGGTAGCAGGGAGCCTTCCCCTTCTCTGTGTTTCCAAATGATGGTTGCACCACTCCCTTTCAAGCCTTTCACCTGCAGTGCAGTTGTTATCCTCACAAATGCCACCTCCTTTTGCAGCAAATTGACTTTATGCCTACATTTCTGAAACCCCGCTAAAGCACGTGCCCCTCTTTATGGGCATATTGTTGTATAGCAACCAGCAGAGAAAGAGAGGTCAGTTTGTTTTGTCCTTCCATGTATGTGCTTGTCTAGGGATCCCACATGTGAATGGGTTTGTAGCACAGATGTCTTGGTTGCCAACTAAAAAGGTCTTGGAAGCATCCTTTCTGTTTAGTGAACTTGTAAGTCAGTGCATGCAGCTTCGTTTTATTCATGCTTATGCCTCGTAGAATCAAACTGAGTGAGACAGATTTTCTAATTAAAAGCGAGACTATATGTTTATCTGTTGCCAGAATGTTAGATATATTTGGTCTGGATGCAGTTAGTCTCTTATATCAGCAGCATTTGATGAATCCCAGTTTTCATTAGCTATCTTGAGTGGGGATGGATTATTGCACATTTCCTGTAAGCAGCTTAATTTTATTGTTATATGACATTCCTTACTTAGCATAAAAAGTGAATAACTGAACAGCGTTAAAAAAGCTGAGAACTCTCATTGGTAGCTCTGGGGGACTGTTTTCAATCCTAACATGACAAAGATGCCATGTATATGAAATCATGTGTAAACTTTCAGATTTTTTTCCATAAAGCAAACTTTCTTCTAAGCAGTAGCTTTAAGGGCCGCTTCACTTCATCAAGGGAGAAAAATCCTAAAGGCATAGTGATTTCAGAGACAGAAAATGCACAACTTCTCTACTAATATAATGAGCCATTTACAAAAAGCAAATCATCAACAGCTTTCTGTTCTGCAGCAAAAGGAGACATAACATAACCTTTGTGGTATTGATTTGCTGTTCTGGATCAGCCTAGAAGGGAAAGTAATTCCTGTTAAAGCTGTTGAAAGTTATCTGTCCTTGTCTTTAAAAATTGATCTAAGATTACAGATGTCCTAGAAGTTTTCTAACTTGTAGCTAAGCATTAAACAAATAACTGATTTTGTGTGAAGTGTAATTATTAGCTAAAGAAACACATCTGTAAATAATTTCATATGTTGAACTAATTTTAGATGTGACCAAATAACTTAGGATGAGTAATGACTAATTTTGGCTTTTTGTTTTCTGCTTGTAGAATGCAGAGAGCCAGATCACAGCTTAATTTTATTTTGTTATGTGCAGTATCTGATGAAGTTCATTAATTATTTTAACTGCCTTTAGTTTACTGAATTTTCTAAAGACAATTCAAGGAATGATTCTTATCTGTAGATATCCACTACTTGTTCCTATCAAACTGGTAGTGGATGGATCTTTGATCTGGCTTGGTATGATTGTCCTCTATTCTTGTATGGCTTTGAACACTGCATTATATAGTGGTTAAATAAATATGCCATCATTTCTGATTTGAATACTTGTGCATAAGATTTTACAGTTTTGTCTGCAGGAATTCTGCATGGGGCATTGAAAATTGCATTTTGTCAATTCTTCTAGTGAAATTAAATATATTTTTTTTCTTGCTTTAAATTTCCATTCTTTTAGTAGCCAGCTCCGATATACCCAGCATAAGAATTACAGTTCTTAAGGAGACTTTAACTATAGGGTACCTCTTCTCCTTCTTCTATCTCTAAACATTCTGGGGGGAAAAAAGAAAAGGAAAAGGAAACAAAAGTGTTTGGATGGATGTGACAGTTTAAGCTTTTCTCAGAACGGTAATCTCCATGCCAAGCGAGGTAGATCTGTGGATTTTCCCACTCAAAGAAAATCTATTTTCAGATGAGATAAATTTTCTCACCCTTCTTCACAGGGAGTATCTGCAAAGCTATTAAATAAGGTGTCCAATAGCAGCTTGTCACCAGAGAGAAAAGATGAATAACAGATATGTTTGTATTTAAATTATCTCAGTTCTTGTATGAGCAGAATACGGAGATTCCACCTTTTAATAAGCAATCACTTATACCCATGTTGATTTTACTGATGTTAACAAAGGCCTGTTTGGCATTAAAAAAATCTATTTGCACATAACCCTTTCCAAAGAATCTGTTTCAGAGCTGATTCTTTCTGAAGAAAAGGGAGGAGGGAAAAGAGTTATTGGTAGCTTTTGGACCAGACCTGCTGTTCAGATAGTATCAAATTCACAAAGTCTAATTGGAACAGATGTTTTCTGGCTAGGGGTTGTTAAGAAACGCTGTCAATTACTCCTTTTTCCATAAGCTCTTGTTTTTTTGTTGTTGTTGTCATCAGGCAAGTCCTCCAAGGGCCATACATTAAAATATTACCCTAATTACTCTCACAGCCCCTTTATTGGCCTGTGTGGAGTATCACTCCACCATATGCAATCTTACAGGCAAACATGTAATGAAATTCCCAGGCTGCATTTCACAACTGAAGAAGGTTAAAAGACACTGGATACAGTGTCCTTGGAGGCTAGATGTTGCAAGCAGTGTGTCAGGAATAACTATCAATCTGTACTCCTTTTCTGGCATAGGCGATGAATCTCTTATTGACTCAAATTAGCACTGAATTAAAGGCTACCATTGTGGTGGTGATAAACAACAGGAACAGCCAAACTGTAGTCTGACTACTTAAAAATACTCTTTTTTATTTTTTTTTAATGTGAATGAAAGGGAGGTAGCATGTGTCTCACCTTGGTCTGTGACATGTATCTGAGAATGTAATTTAGATAATCAAAATATGCAAAAGAAAAGCTCGAGTTCTACTCCTAGTTTTGGCTTTGGCCCCAGACCTGTCACTTTGGCCTGGATCCACCAGTGTGCATGAGAGTAGTTGTACTGAGCATTGCTGCACTTCGATTTCAGGCAGTTGCTTCTGGGAGTGGAATTACAAAACCTCATCTGGGGCTGAAACTGCCTGCAGAGGGGGTGGTACAGGCCCCAAAAGCTGACTGGGGGACACGCTTCAGATGGTCCACGGGACATGCTGGAGAGTTCAACTGTGTAGTTTGTGACTATGTGATTTGTTTGCATTAGAGTCCCCGGATACGTTGCCTAAACAGCATCTTGGGCAGGTGGCCTGGGGAATCCCAGGTTTGGTTTATAACCTCCTGCTTTGCTATCCATATGGAAAGTTTCCTCCAGGCAGAGAGCAGATCCTCTCCTCAGAAGTGCTCTGGCTTGTCTGGCCCTGTGTGGAGCTAGGAGTTGGACTTGATGATCCTTATGGGTCCCTTCCAACTTAGCAGATTCTATGATTTTGTAAGTGCCTTTGCCACTTAGCTACTGCATAATTCTCCTGGCTGTTTGCTTGATGAATGCTTCAGCTCCTCAAAGCACCAGCACTTCAGGAGGACTTGTGGCCAAACCCTTCTTCAGGGAGGCAGCTGGCATGGCTATGAAGGAACCTCAAGCTGAGCATGGTGGAGTATTCAGGACTGCACAACATGAGACATCTGACACTTCCAAACATTTCCTTTTAACAGGGATGCCTGTAGCTGCTGTGTAGTTGTGTTTTAGGGCTCTCTGCAAGTTGTAGCCCAGAAGGGGAAGATATGCAGAGCAAAACTGTAGGTGCAGAGGATCTCGCAGTCACACAGCAGGTGTTCAAGGGGTTTTCCTCTGGACTAGCACTAGTCTGGGCCAGTGTGTAGAGAGCTCATTAGCAGTTGGAGAGTGTCAGGTGAACACCTGCCCCTCATCTCTTTGGGACAGATTGTCCTGAAGGCCATCACTGGTGTGTGTGCACACACACATGCTGTGACTAGTCCACAATGTGAACTAAAGTACCAAAAGTGGGAATACTTTTAATAGTCATTCCTGGTCTGGAGTGAAACATTGAGCTGTTGACACAACTAGAAGCAAAGCATGCTCATTAGACAGTATTCCCTAGGTAGAATATAAGATGACTACATGACCTCACCTGTGCACAAAGATGCTTGTAGTATCCTAGGTCCTTCAGCATTCAAACTGCACGTCTGGACTTCACTTTGGAATGGCTTGACACAAGTGGCACTTTCAGTGCTTCTTTGGGATGTAGTCCTTACCTTCTTCATGCTTTGGTTCACTTGTCTATAAAATGTGTGTATATTTCTGTTGTGATCTCAGGAGTTGCCTGGGAGGGATATAAAAAAACCCAACACAACAAACAAAAAATCAACTAGGGTTAGAGTATTAAGCTTTTCTTAAACTCGATGTAGGTGATGAGTAGCCTTCCAGCAAGAAAATCTGAACTACTGGTATAACCAAATGGTTTTCAACTGTGCGTTTTCTGTTGTGGCAGATTGCCAGTAAGTGATGACATTGGGTTGGCATGGTACACTGGCCTTGGCCTTTTCCCATAACTGAATGCATGTTGGGCATCCTGTTTCTTTGCTGAGATGTCAACAATTAGGAGGCCATATCCTGCTTCACTCTAACAAATCAAAAAAGGATGAAGAAAGACTGACAACATTTCTTCCATCACAGATTCCCTCTCCTGCACTGCAAACCCAAGATTTAAATCTAATTCCTACACAGCTAAACTAGAAAAATCTTATACCAGCAATTCACGAAAGTAGGAGACCAGGAACTCAGTTTTCTTTTTATTGCAGAGGGCACTGAAGGCTAGTGCTCTGTGTTGTGATGTCTATAAATGTAGGAGGAGGAATCCCTCCATCCCCTCGCCCCTAGCTCTCCTGCAGCACATCCACCCTGCACTTACCTATCTCTGTGATCCAATGCTTCCCTACCCAAATACATTCTAAAGCTCCAGTATCATGCCTCATCTGCCTCCCTCACCTGCAGTACCTGCTGCTTACCAGCCCTGTGCTCCCTTGCTCCAGTTGGCTGGATTAGGAAGTGCGGAGTCAACATTGGCTAGCTTCTTCTAGTTTACATTTACTGGAAGAACCCGAATAGCAAGGAATTGGGGCTATACACAAATTTAAACGGCACAGTCTTTCCCTTTGTCTGGAAATGTCGACCTTTATGGCTCAAGTAGCCTCAAGATAGCTACCTAGGAACTTTCTGGGTGGAAGTGCTTGAAGACACATACCTCCTGTAACAGCAATAGCTGTAGTGTAAGTAAGCATCTGCAAACAGACAGGATTAGAACCTGTCACTATTCCTGAATCTCTATGCACCAGTCTGTCACACATTAATCAGACATAGCTGAGGAAGGGTTGTAGGACAACTCTAAAGCAGTGAATTAAAATAAATACAAGGACTGATGAAAACATTAATGCTGTGAAAAGACAAAATCCAAACTCAGTAGCCTTGGTGACTATGAAGCAGGTATCCTTATTGCAGCGCTGGGCACACAGGGGATCGCTCCTCGTAATGTGCAAGCTGAACGAGTTAGTTGCACAGCTTATATGCAGGTTATACACATGTATTCATGAACTTTCTAAGAAATGATTAACATATTCATTACTTTTCCAAGAATTCATTATCATAGGTTTCTACCCTTTCCCGCATGCGTGCTACAGTCTCTGGGTGGTCTCCAAGGAACCTGGTGGTCTTTTACTTCATTCACTCATCTTCATCACTGTGTTTTTACTATGAACTATAGCCCTTATTTTCCTCTTCTTGTTTACCAGAGGAGCAATTTTATTTTTTCAAATATGAGTTATCATTAATGTAGACTCAGTCCTCATTTATAATTTAAAAAGCAATTTCTTAAATTAAGTATTAAGCTGGTCCTCCTTAATTTCCCCTCAGCTGCCCTAACTCAGAATCCAGGAGGTAGTTGCACCACTTGTATGAGGAAGATGCAACCACAGATACTTTATCCTATGAACACAAGTGCAGGTGCCTCCTCCCCTCATGTTCTTTTTGGCTCTGGTATGGTAACAAGCTTGGCACAAAGACTGTGTGTTTTAATGGTGTAGGTGTCAGGATCTTTCTCAGAAGCTGACATGTGCACTGCTTTGTGGATTATTGCTTGTGAGCTGCTGCAAAACTCAGTTGGTCCGCACTCAGTGCAAATAATTCTTTTTATTTGGCAGACTTTAAAAAATAGAGGAAGAGAGAAATAGAGGCCATCAGACTGTTCCTAAACAAGAACATCCAGAATGGTAACGAAAAATGTTGCTGCTGAGTTACACAACCATTAGAATCGCTTACCATCAAAGGTCAAAAGCATTAACCACATGTTGGCAATGTCTATAAATAGAGCCTCTATTGAGCTTTACCTAAAGTGGAATGGATAAAACACTTTGACTCAGGAAGACCAATTAGAACCAGCAGGATCTTTTAATTTAATAGATGCATTAGGGAAGATGCATGAATGTTGGTACACACAGACATAGAAAACTAGACAGTTTCACTGCTTATGGAGTCTGAAATAGAATACAGTTTCAACTTGACTCACAGAAGGCCGTGGGACAGCTGGCCCTGGTGTGGCTCTGTAGAAGGAAAGCATAGAAAGATTTTTCTAGAGTCTGCAGGGCTGTGTGACAAGTAACGCATCTCTTGTCATCATTAATATGTGGAGGCACGCTGTTTGTATCCACAGGGATAAAGTCATGCCAAAAGTGTGAGAGCTCAGACTTCCTGCACAAATGGCAGCCATCAGTGAAGTCCAGACCACCCTCTCCCAGGAGCTTAGGATGCAGGTATTTCTCTAATATATAATTTGTAATGTTTAGCATTATGTGCTGATTAAAGATGTTTGCCAAATATTAAAAAAAGGAGGAAATGCTAGAGTTGTGTGCTTTAGACATTTTAATTTGTTCCACTGTGTCCCTGCCTAGCATCCATAAATTATATGAGTATATGCAACCTTTTCCAAAAGCAGGTAGGATGGTCTGGGTTTGAACTGGCTGTTGCCTAGTGGGAAATGGCTAACAGGTAAGAGCTGGTCACTAGGATCAATTGTTTCTGAATCCAGGTAGTGCAATTCTCTCTTGACTGTCCAGACTGACTTCTTGTAATGGGAGCCGAGGTACCAGCTCTTTCAAGATATCACATGCCAATATCTCCTTATTCAGAGCAAAGAGTAGGTGAATGGTTCTGTGCTAGGAAGACCATCCCCTGATTTACTGGCTTGTCAGGTGGAAGGCAAAGCTCAGCTCTATCCCATCATAATTTTGGTTGCAGTTTCTTCATTGTTGTGAGGAAAAGCAGTATGACTTTATGCTCCTAAATGTTCCCTTTCTCAGTTGTCCTCCTTAAGGTTTTTGGTGAGGAATCCTGTGATGAAGATGCACAGCTGCATTCTCCTCAGCACTATTGGATGCTGAGATGGTAGGAGGAAGCTACTTAGAGAGGTATGTTTGGAGGCACTGGTTAATTTTGGCCATGTGGAGAACAGGAAATATGCTCTAAACACAAAGATAAACTTGTAACAATTCAAATACCCTGAGTTGCATACTTTTAAAGGCCAAGAAAGTGCTTCAGAAATCCTTTTTCCTCTAATTTTTCAGGTTTGGGGCAGGCTACAGGTACCTCTTTTCAACTCTTTTCTTGGGCAGAAGGTAAATTCCTGAGTAAGCCATAGCTGATATCCTGTGCACATGGGAATTAAAAGTGTCCTAGGATGGTAATTTTGAAATGTTCATTTTTTCCCTGGGTTCCTCTAATTCCATTAACACAGGTCAGTAAAAAGGATCATAAATTAGGAGGTAATAGCAGAATGCAGACATTGACTTGGTGCCAGCAGTTGACTTGCCTTAATTTGCCTAAATATTCTTCTTGTAGATAAGCGATTGCAAATAGAATTTAAAAATAATCTTAATCACTCCAGCAGCATGGTGATTACCTTTTGATTGCCGGAAAGGAAGCTCAGTGGGCTATCAGGTGCAATACCTTTCAAGCTTATTCATGAAGCAGGTGTTTCCTAGCCTATTTGTATACATGCCAGGATCTTCCCTTAGGGACTTTGCTTTGATTTACTCCTAGCCATCAGGTGTCTTTCAACGTCTTCTTTTCTATTCTTTGTTGTCTCTCTCCCCCTGAAAAAGCAAGGACATTAGTCCCTGCAAGAACACTTTACAGGCTGCCAGTTATGCTTCCTACCTTGTAAGGTATGTATGGGACTGGAAGTTATGGCTGTGCTGGGTTGCATGTTCATCTGCTGTCTACCTGCTGGTAGTGTACTCTCTTCATTCTGCCTCTTTTCACTGTGTTCCCCTAATGCTAGGTAACCTTATCAAAGAAACAAAGGCAAGACTAAATGTTTGGAGAAACAAAAACTACAGGTAAATTGACACAAGCTGTTTTAAGCACTATGTGATCTCTTAATTATTCTAGCAGAATGTCATATACGGTACAATCTTTCAGATGCCAAATGGTCTTCAGAGCTGATAATTGTAAAAATGTACCTGAAGCTTCAAAATTTACTTGACCTTAAGATAGCTTTCCTGTATTTTGTCATCTACTTTGTATCGTATTCCATTTCATTTGTCACTTTGATGGATGATATTTTTTCTATTCAGAGTGTTTTCTGGTTTTCACTATCCTCCATTTCTAGTCAGTTTTCCCTTGTGCTTTCATTTATTTCTCTCAAAATTCCATCTTCCCTTTGAATTTTCCCAGGAGCAGCCTGCTTATCTGTGCAGGCCTCTTGCGTACTTTGCCTGATTACTTACTCATAAGGATGCACTGCTTTTGAGCTTGGAGGAAAGGGTGCTTGAATATCGACCATCTCTATGCTTCTATGTTCTATAGCCCTAACCCGTGGGATTCTCCCAGGCTTTTCTTTGAAGAGGCCAAATTTCTCTCTCCTGAAGTCCAGGGTTGTAATCCTTCTCACTGCTTTGCTCCTTCCCTGTAGGATCCTGAACTCCACCATCTCATCATCACTGTAGCCAAGGCTGCCTCCAGCCTTCACATCCCCAACCAGTCCTCCTTTCTTTGTTAGTACAAGGTCCAGCAGCACCCTCCTCCTCTTTGGCTCCTTCACCACCTGTGTCAAAAAGTTATCATCAGTGCACTGCAGGAACCTCCTGGGCTGTGTGTGCTTGGCTGAATCACATTTCCAGCAACTATCAGGGGTGAGCGGCATCACCTATGAGAACCAGAGTGTTCAATTGTGAGGCTACTTTCAGCTGTTTGTAGAAGGCCTCATTGACTTTCTCTTCCAGAGCAGGGGGCCTATAGTAAACACCCACAAGTGTGTCACCAGTGTTAGCCTGCCCCTTAATTTTTAGTCATAAGTTCTTGACTTTTTCTTCATTTGTGGCTAGATCATAGGCATCCATCCTAGGCAGGGCATTTCAGTTGGTTTCTCATGTAAAGAACAGATCTATCACCTTGCCTTGCTGGCCTGTTTTTCCTAAAATGTATGTAGCTATCCATGATGGCTTTCCAGTCATGCGAGCTATTCTACCATGTCTCTGTAATTACACATTCTCACAATATTGGAGAGTAAGTTCTGCTTCTCTTGCACTTCCTCTCAGCTTTGAAGGTTCCTAAGTCACTGGAGTGGTGTCATAGTCTTGTAGAAAACCATATTTAATGCACATCTATTCATCTGTTTTGATGCTATTACAAAATTAAAATACAGGACACAACAGACTGTCTCTATTCTTTCCAGCCATAGGTTATATTCAGACTTGAAATTTAGATAGTAGATTACAGCTTAGAGCTGGTGCCTGCATATAGGCCATTTTAAGAAGGATAATTGGTTCTGAGAATTTCTGTTTTAATTACTTTTTAGTCTAAGCTTTCAAAACAGCTAATTATTTTTACCTCCAGACTTGAGGAACCTGAGAGGACTGTAATTTTCCAGAAAATGTGAAGCACCTCCACTCTGAAAGTGAGGTGTGTTTACATGTATCTTAAGGCAGGTGTTTCAAGATGAATTGGCATTTGGACCACCATTCTCTTTTAATAATACATGTCCCGCCACAGCATCCTGGAGATGTCCTTGTTCAGATTTCAGAACTGACTTAATAAGAGTCACTCAGTTACTTACATAGTTAAGACAGGCGACAAAATATTCAACCTGAACTGATGAGCCCAAACTTGTCTCCTAAACAACCGAGAGAATGAATTAGGGAGTGACATAATCTTCTAAATTACATCTATTATGATATAATAATGTTACATGCCAGAAGGACTGTGAAACTCTCATAAAGGCTCTTAATTTGAATTTGTTTTGAAATGGCAAAACACACACAAAATCAACATACTCGATTTAACTCATTTAAACAATGTCAGCATTTAATTAGAATATGAGGATAAAGTGATGGGATATTACAGTCCAGATTTCCATGAAATTTTACTAATCTAGGGCAAGGACTTACAGCACTTGGTGTATAAAATAAGGTGCTAAATTTAAAATATGACCCCATGCATATTAGCATAATTAAAATGCCAAACTTTAAAATGCAATTATTAAGTAATAGGAATGCCATGCATTTGTAATGCTAGAATTTCCTTATAGCACATTAAAGACGTGTAACACTCAGCATATTCCTAACTACTACTTAATTACCCTTATCACTTATTGCTGCAGAGATGCAGAGCATGGAAAAGATACACATTTGCCTAACCAAAAGACACATTAAGAAATTTTCTTTTGTAGTTTTAGCACAGAGAGCCTTTTAAAGCCTGGTGTGCATCTTTCTCAGTGTGCCACTAATGAAATAATCTTAAAACGAAATTTTGAAAGTGTCATTTGAATACTTCGGTCAGCATCAAGCATTTTATTGCATGAATCTCTGTTGCCCTTGTAGAAAGCCCAAGGGGTGCAAGAGTTTGAGTGCTCCTTAAAAGCTCCTTTGTCTTTGTAGATACCAACCTGTTGACTGTCAAAAGAAAGGCTTACCTTTAATGCATTTGTCCTCTAGACAGCATCTCCTTCATAACCAATTTTACAGTTCTTAAGAAGACAGTTGAGGTTTTCAGAACACTCTAGTTCCTTTCATGTAACTATTGTAGGGCTTCAAGTTTATTTAGAAGCTGACTCTCTTATGTAAAGCTTTTAAAAGCAGTTGTATGTTTGATTCTTGTGTTGCCTTTTTTTTCCCCCTCTGAAAATAATGAAAACAAATGGAAATCTGATGCTTTGCTTGTGCAGCCTTTAAGATTGCCAATAGCTATTTAAACTAAGCATAGTTTAAGCTGTCACTCTAGTCTGAGATACTTTTCATTGCCAAAGGCTTATTTCGCACAGGGTGGCTGTACCACGCTCCTCTGGAAGCGGGAAGGGGAAAGGTGTCCTGAGCAAATGTAACTGCCAGTACTTCATGCAGTGCCTTTCCGCTTTGGTGTCCCTGGACAGTTTATAGACTACCTGTGGATAGCTTGCCAGAGACTGCCTGGAGCAGGAGAGTTGGGATCTATGGGTCACACAGAGAGCATCCTGGTTTGATGTAGATGTGAACTTTCAGGGTGCCCTAGTGATGGTAGCTGAGTCACATCTTGAGGGATATAATTTGGTTTCAGATTGTCTTATTCTCGATTTGGATGCCTTCACATCTGTGCTGTTTATAAGGGAAATCAGGCCAATCTTGCTATAATCAGGAAAAGAGTATAAAGTCCTTATTCTATGAGGATTAAAGACAAATTAAAAAAAAAGAATAGACAAACAGAATTATAGGGAAGAAAGAAAGAAGGAAAACCTTTGCAAAGAAACAACACACCAGAAACTGCAATAGAAAAATATTGCTGAGGTGAAATTTTTTTGTGAAGAAAAGGACAATAGCATCTGAGGAATGGGGTTTACCACAAAATGTAGCTCCCTCTGAACGCTTCTTAAAGTATCTGTGTGTCTCTTCTGTACTGTATTTCCTTCAACACAAGACCAGAGGCTACTGTGCTGGTCTCAGCCCCTGGGGCATGCTCTGCACTCTAAGGCAAGGCCTGAGGCTTTGCTTTCAAGAGACAGGGGTCTTATGTCTTGGTGATGTTGTGCTTTGTTTTGGCTTTGTTCTTCTTCTATCACAACTCCTGGGGATAAGAAATGTTGAAAAACATGCAGGTCCAAAAAGTAGTGACAGTATTAATGACTTGGAGCCTGCCACAAGCATGCCATTTCAGTGTAGGTACCCAGAACTGGCACAGTGAATGAGAGTGGAAGGAAAAAATTCTCCAACGAGTAGTTGGTCAGGAGTTCATTTAATTTTCTTCCACGTTCACTGGACAATTAACAGCTGCTTCACTGGAAAGCATTTTCACCTAGTTATTACCTTCATCACAGACATGGACTGTTTTTGTATGCCAGCTTTCCCACCATTGACCACTCTTCCCAACCTTGCACAGTAGTGACAAAAGAATTATAGTACAGTCAAGTCATTGTTTTTTACTTTTCCCTTGCCATAGGTCTGCTTTTCTTACAAGTGCAGTAATTTCCCCTGTCATGCTGAGAAGTATGCTATATCTTTCTTAGGACAGTGCATGTATCTGATGAAATAAATCAGCCGGGTAAGTTGGATGACAAATCTGCTGTTCAGAAAATAGATTCTTCATCAAACTTACTACTAGAAAAGCAAATCTCTGTTATTTCAAAGAATGGTAAGATTGTCCTCAATACTCATTTCCTATCTGTGATATATGTCCATCTGATTCGTGTTAATATGGAATAATGTTGAGGGTGCATAATGACAGACCCTTGTATTGCTATGGGCCTGGGAGGGACAGCTTAAGGTTTTTGCATGTACTGAATGAAGTATGTTGAAGCAGCAACAAACTATATACAGGATGTGCAAAGCTTTGCCTAAAGGACCACAATGTTAGCATTGTGATACCTCAGGAGAAACAACTTGTCTCTGAGAAGAAGGTGATAAAGAAGAAGCAAAGAAGAATAGGAAGGCACCTCAAGTCTGCAGAACCAGCTGCCTGACTTTGTTAGCAAGACAAAAGCTAAAGCTCACCTAAAGGATGTCTTGTGGGGGTCGCCTGGCAAGGCACTCCAGCATGTCAGTATATGGTTGTTCAGTTTAAACCAGTGGGCGGTGCTATCCCTGGAAGATAAATAAGCCAGGGACTGGAACTCTTCGGGATGTGTCTTGGTGGAGCGGAGACTCCCGGAGCGCCCAGCACTGTCTGTGCACCCCAGCGCTATTTGCTTGCTTTTGTTCACTTAATAAATTGTTCAATTTGGTTAAAATCCTGTTTGGGACCAAGTCATTTATCACATATCTGTATGGGATGAATGAAGCATTGAAGTGGAAGTCGGAAATCTATCAAATGGCTATTTGACCTTGGACAACTTGGATTGCTCCTCCTTGTGCTTCTTAATTGTGTGCTTACTTCTGTACCATGTCAACTCTGTGGAGGAGAAACCATTCCTGTACTTGTTTATATGACCTCTGTTTCACTTAGAGTCTCCATGTAACTTTAAACATTCCTCATTTTAAAAAAAAGTTGTGAAACAGGGCAACTTCCACTTGTTCCCTCCCAATTCCACAGGAGTAAATAACTTCACCTGACAGCAAGTGAACTACTGCAGTTTGGACTGAAATGACATGCAGTTCCAGTAGTCATAGCATGCCACCTCAGGAGGTATTTCTTTGGGAACTACTGCTCTAAGGCTTCTAAAGCAAAAAATGCTCCAGTTCAGCCAATGGGCTGAAAGCCAACCAATGGGAAGGTGAATTAGTCCAGGCAAAATGGGCTAACCACATGTCGTGATATCAAGGTGGAAAAACAGTTGACACATGAATAAAAATTAATGGATTGATGGTGGTGTGCTGGGCATTCAATTACAGAGAAACCAGAGTAATGAAAGCTTAAGTTATTCTGTCTATCATCCCTTCTTCATGTCCAGAAAGCAACAGTGCATCTGGAGAGTGACAGAGCTCTTACATCAAAAATATATGGCACTACCGGGGACAACATCCTCCTCTTGAACCATGATCTTATTTCACTAACTGAAAGGAACCCATGTGTCATCACTGTCTCCATTGGCTTCCACAAAATCCTAGTCAGTGCCATACTATGAGGCCCGAAGTCCTGTCCTGCTCTCACTTCCCTGTATTTTTTTTTCCTATTTCCCAGTGTATTGTGTATTTCTTCCTTTCTCTTCTTCTCCTTTTACTTTTGCTGCAAAGGTGGGCTTTGGTAGCTAGGACTGTTTTGTAGCATGTCAGAGAGTCTGCGATCACAAAGGCTGCTCGAGCAAAGTTATAAATAGCTTGACTTGTAGAGGTTTGTCAGATCTCAGTGCGACAGGTAAGACCCTGTGCTGAGGACTTGCCACTATCTGATAGCAAGTGAGAGACAACCTCAGAAACAGAAGGTGCATTTTTTTAATCTCCATAGTTCTTTTTATTTTCTGCTCTTTGCAAGCTTGTCTTTGAGAAAAGAGGATCAAGCTACAACAGAAACAGCAGTAGCAAGAATAATTCCAGCTCACTTCAGCATCTGTTTTTCTTTGCCATCAAAAGGCCTGTTTTTATCCTTGTTAGCACCCTCTGAAAGATTTGCCAAACAGTATGCTTTGTGTGTTAAAGCTCTGGTGGCAAAAGAGAAAGGAATTAACAGAAGCTGATAAAAACCATGAAAATTGTATTTAATTCTGTAACTTCCACTTGCTTTGCCTTATTTTATTTTGTTGTCCTGCCCTTATGATAATCAGCTATGAAAATTTTTATTCTGTAAATGTTTTCCCATGTGATTAAGGAGGCTAAAGTCTTTGCTTTTGGAGCCCAAGATCACTGCAAGAGTTTAATGCTGTGCAAAAACAAGATCACAGAAACACCTTTGACTCTTTTGGCCCATTTCTCTAGCTGAACATATCAAAACAGAGCTTAGATGCTGGTGTCATAAAAAAGTTTCTTCAACAGAGAACCAGACATATGGTAGAACAATAGACATGGCCCACCTCCTCTCAGTTAGACTGTCATTACAAATAATAACAATGAAAATAATATAATAGAAAAAGTTATATTTGGCCTTTATAAAGATTTTGGGAAGGGACAAGATGACCCGCTTAATGGACGAGGGTAAGGCTGTGGATGTGATCTGCCTGGACTTTGGTAAAGCCTTTGATACTGTTTCTCACAGCATTCTGACTGAGAAACTGGCTGCCACTGGCCTGGACAGGTGGACCCTCAGCTGGGTTAAAAACTGGTTGGATGGCCAAGCCCAGAGGGTGGTGGTGAATGGAACAAAATCCATCTGGAGGCCGGTCACGAGTGGCGTCCCCCAGGGCTCAGTCCTGGGTCCAGTCTTGTTCAACATCTTTATCAATGATCTCGACGAAGGGATTGAATGCTCCCTCACTAAGTTTGCAGATGACACTAAACTAGGAGGAAGTGTTGATCTGCCTGAGGGTAGGGAGGCTCTTCAGAGGGATCTGAACAGACTGGACCGATGGGCTGGAGTCCAATGGGATGAAGTTGAACAAGGCCAAGTGTAGAGTGCTACACATGGGACATAACAACCCCATGAAGCGCTACGGGCTTGGGGGAGACTGGCTGGAGAGCTGTCAGGCAGAGAAGGACCTGGGGGTGTTGGTTGACTGCAGGCTGAATATGAGTCAGCAGTGTGCCCAGGCGGCCAAGAAGGCCAATGGCATCTTGGCTTGTATCAAAAACAGTGTGGCCAGTAGGTCTAGGGAGGTGATTGTGCCCCTGTACTCGGCATTGGTGAGGCCGCACCTCGAGTACTGTGTCCTGTTCTGGGCTCCTCACCACAAGAAGGACATGGAGGTCCTGGAGCGAGTCCAGAGAAGGGCAACCAGGCTGGGGAAGGGGCTGGAGGGCAAATCCTATGAGGAGCGGCTGAGGGAGCTGGGGCTGTTTAGCTTAGAGAAGAGGAGGCTGAAGGGAGACCTTATCACCACCTACAACTACCTGAAGGGAGGTTGTAGAGAGATAACTGATGGTCTCTTCAGCCAGGTGACAGGTGATAGGACAAGGGAAAATGGCACAAAGCTGTGCCAGGGCAGGTTTAGATTGGATGTTAGAATAAAATTTTTTACTGAAAGAGTTGTCAGGGCCTGGAACAGGCTGCCCAGGGAGGTGGTTGAGTCACCTTCCCTGGATGTGTTCAAAAAAAGGGTAGATGAGGTATTTAGGGATATGGTTTAGTTTAGGATGCGAATGGTTGTACTTGATGATCTTAAAGGTCTTTTCCAACCTTGTTATTCTGTGATTCTGTGATTCTGTGATGGGTAATTTTGGGTTCTGTTTAAATCATGAAGAGCATTTCATAATATTTAAGACTCCATCTCATGGTATGAGTCTAGATCCACCAAGGCTTCTAAGTGCATTTGATAAGAGAAGCCTATTGAGACTAAAATGGCTTCCTCTAAGCCCATGATAAAGAAATAAAAGGGAGACTGTGGGCCTTATAACCGCTGTGATGAACCACAGTGAACTTGGCTTTGATGTTTGTGAGTAAACCAGTGTATTTTGCTAAAAGATGAGGTGAATTGGCCCAAATATATCAATCACTGGATGCTCAATGAGTGCTGGCACCGTGGACCCCACCTGGCTGTAAGCTTGAGGTGTGACCTGTATCTCTAGCTACAGCAACAGCATCTGCCTTTGAGGCGCAGTTTCCCAGGGTGAGGGTGGTTAGCCTGTGACTGACTTATCAAACGGAGGAGGAGGTTTTTGTCAGGAGCTCCTAGAGGTGGTTCTGTTATGGACCTTTCAGCCCGTTCCCGAGTGATAGTGAGCTCACCCTTCCACAAAGGCTCTTTATGCAAATTATACAGCGAGTTTAATTTGCATGTGAGGAGTAATTTGCACAGAATGGTAAATAAGTATTTTTAGCATTGCTTGTTCTGAGCACTGGGTTTGAATATGAAGCTGAGCAGAATGTGTTGCACGTCTATGCAGTACATATTTGAAAATGTTGCTGGTGATTAGGGTAAGAATCGATAAAGATTTACAGTTACCTCTGAAGTAGAAGATTCCTTTTGGGATTTGGTGGAATAGGTGAACTGACAATATATGCTGAACATGGGAATTCATGAAGAATGCTAGTCACATCAAGGAAAACATAAATCTAGCAGAAGGTGGGGCAACAAGGTACCCCTGAAACAAATATATAATAAAAATGTTATAGGGCTCTTTCTGAATGGAAAAGAATATAAACCAGTAATAAGCAGGTGTGTAAAGCTGTTTTCTCCCCACATGCAATGTTTCCAGGGGTAAAAAACTAACAATAGTAACCACATTTTGAAAAGTCTGTTTAGAAGCCAGAGTGGATATGGAAAAAAACCCCAAAAATAATTTGAAGGCCAGAGAAAAATGTCTTTGTTTAGCTTCTCAAGGAAAGCCAACTGAATTGTGATGTGATTACAGCCCCGAAAGCCATATGAGAACAAATTCCTGCAAGAGAGAGCAAGAGAATATCCAGGTAGAAACACAGCATGGCAAACAGCAGAACAGAGACTCCATCCATCCATCCATCCATCCTGGTAAATGGATGTTTTTTGCGGGGGTGTAGATTCAAAATATCTCTTAATGGCAAAAGCCCAGAGGGCATGAACATATAAGCTAGAAAACAACTTCACTGAAGATCAATGTCATTAGGCATCATGCAGATCAAAATGTTGAACAGTGCGTTCACGGTCCAGAGGCTCAATTACCCATTAGCATCAAGTCCATCACCCTCCAAATGCTCTTTTTTTATTTTTTTTTGCCTTTTAAAGAACCAGACTTACTAAGGAACTATGTAACTTCCAAATGGCAACCAGGGCTTCTAAATGGTTCAACATACAAGTTTAAAGTTAAAATATTTTTAAGTGATGATGACAAGTTTTCAGACATCACATCTGAAAAAATTTTTGAAAGATCAATAATTCTGAGCCTGAAGAAAAAACCTAAATCAACACAGATTTTGTTGCCCTTTTTATGGATTTTTTTTTTTAAATGTTTGTCAATGTTGGAAATTGTTGTGACTATTGAGTGACATCTAGTGGATGCGATGCTGAGTACCAAGAGCTCGAAGGCAAAACCCTTTTGAAATAAGTCAGAGTTGTAGTGCTAGCAAAGTAACCAGGTAGTTAAAATATTAGACGTTGTACCAACATGTAGGTCACCAGCTAGGAAGATAGATGCTAGCTCTTCACTGAAACGGGAACTTGAGTGAATCTGAATGTGTCAGATTTCTCTTTTTTAGCTCGATCTAATTGTGATGTTAAAAATAAAAAAGAAAAAAAAAAAGTGTGCTACTTGCTGGATCTTCTATTGTACTTTCACATAATCTACATTTTAATCTACATACATATAGTTTTTACCAGCCTACTGACTGTGAATCACAATCTGTCACATCATAGCACCGTATGCTCAAGAGGGGCTTCTGATGTGTTTTGGATGGATATTTGTTCCTTTTTCATTTCCATTTCATTTTTCACAATTCAATATGAACTTATCCTTGAGGCTTACTGGCTACAATAAGTCTGGAGTTGATATTCCAGGTTGCTTTACAGTGAGTTGATGACAGAAAAATTGCAGTTCTTCAGAAGGGATTGTTGAGGAAGAATACCTGAAATGCTTGTTTGGCTTAATTCTCTTTTTGGGAAAATGTATTTCTGTGAAGACCCCATTTCAGAAGTTGAGATACAAACACTCAATTTTTTCAAGTGAAAATAAAACAAACTGTGAAAAGAAAGTTTTTATTTTCTGAAGGTGTGATTTATCAGATGCCTTATCTCTTGCTTAAATTTACTGATCAATGAACACGTAATTGTGAAATCTGTATTTTTCACCTTGGCCACAGAACCCTCACAGGGCTCTGTAGCACCTTTTTAAGCGCCAACTTATTAATGTTACTTCACCCATGTTTGCAAATGTAAACTTCAATTTTTTTACACATTTATCACATGCATTTTAAACAAGCCTCTGGACTGCTTTCCACTGATAAACTGAATCCGAAAGTCACTAACATGGGATTTAAGGGAAAAGTGGTAGAGAGTGATATGTTTTGATTACTCCAGGATCATTATAGACAAATACAAATTATACATAGTCAGAATGTTGAGATAAATAATCTATTCTACAGATGAGACAATGGAAATATAGTAGACGGATATGGTCAGTAAAGAATACACTAAAAGTAAAGAATGCAGTGCAGTGAGATCAGTGATTTTTATACTGACTTTTGTACTTTAGAGAGGGGTTTTTTTATTAATAACTTAGATTTGAGAGATGTGTGTTGCTTTAGTGTACCTGTTGTTGGATTTGCATGCTGTAAGTTCATTGTACCCACTAGCTGCTTATTCACACCTCCCTCCACCCCCACTTATTTTCTCCCCAAGTCCAGTAAGATGTTTGTTGCACAGACTGCAGATATTCCATGATACCTCCCTGCTGGAGATGCTGTTCTGTGTCCTCCACCCTCCTGTCTTTATCTGCTGCTCCCTTGCAGTCAGAAGGGAGAGCTGGAGCTGCAGCAGTAGCTCCTGCTCCAAGCAGAGCTAGAATGGCTCAGTCTTGTGGCAGGTGGTTTGCAAAGCTGCAGCCATCTGGTAGCAAAATTTCAAATAACTGCACATTCCTACCAGTGAGCGTGTCAGAGTGCAGCAGTGCTTCATCCATAATGGTCTATTAAGACTGGGAAATCAATACCAAATATCCATAAGAGGTGGAGGAGTGGACTGCAGACTGCAAGGAAGGATTTAAAGGTTGTTCAGATTTTAAAACTCTTTCCCAGTCCTCCCTGATACCCCTCCCCAGCTGGAATTCAGTGATGTTTTATCTTTCTATGGGATTTCATTTGATTTATTCTTACCTTTCCATAAAATCTGCACTGTATTTGCATGCAGATATACCTCTTTGTAATAACTAATTGTCTTTCTGTGACATCTTGTACTTGTGTGTAGGCTGGGGCTAAGCTTCTATTTTAGAAGAAATGGCTTTAGAAGACACAAGACTGCTTTATTTTTCATTGTGTACTACATTCAGGTGTGCAAAATTAATGTATTGCATAGCCTAATATCTAGAAAAGTTACATGTTACAGATAAACGAATTCCATCAGTACCAAATTTACTTTTGTAACACAGGTGCAAAGTTTTATAAAAAAGTTGTTTAAAAGAATCCCAATCCAGGGGCTCCTGATTGTAAGCAAAACTTTTCTTTCCACATTTTCAGTGTCAAACTATAAGGAAGATTTATGATTCAATAGTGAGCTGCTTCTCCCTTGGGAAATAGATTAGTGCCATACTCTATTTTATTCAAAATATGTACCAAAATCATACTCTAGTGCAGTCAACACTTAAAATTTTATCTTCTGTTTTATGATACCTTTTGTTTGTATTCAGTTTTGTCGTGTTTTTGTCCCTGTCAGCAGCTAAGCACCAGTCAGCTGCTCACTCACTCCCCAACAGCAGGATGGGGGAGAGAATCAGAAGGGTAAAAGTGAGAAAACTCATGGGTTAAGACAGTTTACTTGGTAAAGCAAAACAAAACAAGGAATTTTTTTCCCACTTCCCACAGGCAGGCAGGTGCTCAGCCATCCCCAGGAAAGCCAGGCTCCATCACGTGCAGCAGTGACCTAGATAAACAAATGTCATCACTCTGAATGCCCCCATCTTTCTTCCTTTTTCCCCCTGCATTCTATGCTGAGCATGACATCATATGGTATGGACTGTCCCTTTGATCAGTTGGGGTCAGCTGTCGCAGCTGTGTCCCCCCCCCAACTCCGTGTGTACTCCCAGCTTACTTGTTGGTGAGGAGATGTGAGAAGCAGCAAAGGCCTCAGCTGTGTGTGAGTGCTGCTCAGCAGTAGCAACAACGTCCCTCTCTGTTCAGCACAAATCCAACCACAGCCCTGTGCTAGATACTGTGATGAAATTTTTTTTTAATAGGAAGAGAAACTTGTTACCATTTTAGAGACAAGCTTAAAAAAAAAGTGTGAGTCTCCTGATGTTCACAAATGAGAAAGCAAGCAGGACCCAAACTTCTGAGCCAGCCTGGGGAGAGCTGGGCAGGCAGCTTAGGTGACTCGTGTTAGTAGCTGCTTAGCCCGATGCCACTGAAAAATGGTTGAGATCCAAGGCTGCGGCAGAAGCCTGCCCCTTCACAACCATCCCCTCTCCCCGCCCTAGCCAGGCCACACATTTTGTGCTATTGCACTGCTAGTGCAGGACAGCAGAGGGCTTTGCTGGAGCCGACGCAAGAAGAGATTAGTTTCCCCCCAGTGTTTGCTGTCGCCATAGCTGAAATACTCCTGGCAGCCTTTTAGTGACAAAATAAACTTGGGAGGGTTGATCTACCCTTTTGACTCAGCTGTGCAGTACGTCCCTTTCAAATTTCTTAGCAGAACATGCAGGAGGGGGGGTTTTTTGTCTCTTTTTTCCTCCCAGCCCTCAAGTCTCATCTGAACACTGGTACATACCTGCGGGCATTTCTGCAGATGTGCTTGGAGCTTGCGGAGGCCTTCAGGGCAGGTAGGATGTGGTACTCCGCCTTGCAGAGCTGTGCCCAGCTGCGACCTACCCTGTGCCTGCAGGCTTGTGGGTTTCAAGTCAGTGCTGCTCCTGGTTTGAAACCACTGCTCAGCGGCAGGCAGAGCTGTTGCGTGCAAGCAGGGCGGCCTCCGCCTGCACAGCAGCAGCAGCTTACTGAGGAATGGTAAAAAAAATGCTAAAGAAATAAAATACTGCTGCCACAAGCCAGGGCAGCTGGATACCCTGGATACCGACAGCATCTTTTGAGCCTTGCAGCCTGAGAACATGGAACCTAATACATGGTACAAGGTGCTGCTGAATGGCAAGGTGTGTTGGGTTGGGGCCTGGAGCTGTGTTTATGTGGCTTGTGGACTGGAGCTGACTTGCATCTGGACAACCGGGAACGTGCAGTTCTATTTAGACCTATTAATCTGAAGACATCTCTTTGTGGCTTTGATCAAGCGCATGATACCAAATTAACAGCATTAAGTGTATGGGAGCAGTCCAGGTAAAAAGATGGAGCTCCAAAATTAAATGAGGTTTGCTGGAGGATTGGGATTTTTTTTTTTTTTTTCTGTTATTGCTGTATTTTAGCAGCCAATCTGGGCACTGACTGTATGGGTTTGTTTTTTTTTTTAAAAAATATTTCTTTATCACATTGGATAGGCCTGGAACACAAAGTCCAGGAACCACTCCTGAAGTCGTGCACGTTTCCTTCTGCCACATCCAAATACAGGCATACAGTTGTCCTCAAAAAGGAAAAGCAAGAAAAGTCCTGTTTCATGGCAGTTTTATAGAAAAAGGATTAAAAAAAAAAAAGTTTTTTGAATGTGATGTTGTTAACTTGGCAGATGCTTGAAGTTTAAAAGGTTTGGGCATATTTACTTATTTATGTATTTATTTATTTATTTTAAGGATCTATATCTCATCTCCTTCAAGTACAGTTAGAGTCATACTTGCCAAAAAATTTCCACTCCAAATCTATTTTTTTTCTCTGCACATATATAAGGAATTTTTCCTTTAAGCTATTTAGCTATTGATGATTCAAAGTAAAAATGAAAAATAACGGATTTTTTTTTTACTGCTTCAGAGCTTGCAGTACCTGTGATTGTAACTGTTGTCTCAGACAGTGTAGTTGAAACATTAGTTGGATGCTCATTCACAGAGTGCAAATCTGTGAAGGTACAAGACTTACAATGTCTCGAGTTCCTGTTTTCAGACTGGGAATAAGTGACATCTTTCTTATTAAGCACAGTTTGGGAAACAAAGAGCTATTGAAATAATTTCCCCAATCTAATTTTGGTGGGGTTTTTTTTGTTTGGCTGATTGGTTGGTTTTTGGGGTTCTTTTTGGTCAGGAACTCTGATCCTGCCAATTAACCTTTGCAGAAGAATTCCTGTAGTTGTGCCAGGTCCTGCTATCATTAAATCCAGACAGCCATCAAGATTGTGGTCATCCATTCCTGATCTCAGCAAACCTGATTTAATTTGCTGATAATGTCTTGTTAAAAGCAACTTTTCTAAAGCTCAGAAACACCATGGCAGTGTTTTGTGATGCATTGCTATCCTTTTTGCTGCAGATAGCCTGTCACACAGAAAAAGAGCCCCACTAAGACCAATGTTACACTGTTACAAGTGCAACAGGGGTAGATGATGCAGTGCTGAGATTGCATCACTAATCCACTCTTTGGAGGGGCACAGAAGGTCTGCACTTGTACATGACAGAGAGTTTTTGCAAAAGTTTTATACCAAAAATCAAGCGAGAGGCATGCTTATCAACAACACACTGGAATATTAAAGCACATAAATATAATTCTGCTTGTGAAGGTCAGAAATAATTTCCTTGTTAGTTAGTAAAAGGTATCTTTGAAAGTGCATATATATATATATATATGCATGTATATATATATGGTTTATGGTATTTGTTTTTCAGTAGTTGCCAGACTAGCATCTTCCCCTTTTAGCTATGCTTTACAGTAATATAGTGGTCACTTTTATTTAGTGAAGGTATGAGTGAAACAAGACAGGCCTTTAAGACCTGAAAATGAGACAGGGATAGAAGTTAGTAATACTTATTTTATTTTGTCCAGAATAAGCAACAAGATTCTTTCTTTCATTTCAATATACTTCAGAAGGTCAGCATTCCCACAGCAACTGGCTTTTTTTGTTTGGTCATTATAAAGAGACCTTGCTGTCTCTCTGTGTTCTGCTAGAACTACAATTCAGTCAGGCTCAGGCCCTTAGATTTCACAGTTATTAATATAAACAGTTTGGAAGTCTTTAAAAATGTATGCCATGAAGAAAAGAAGAGTAAGAGGCTTTCCAGCTGAGCTATGCCAAGTGTCATGGTCCTGGGCGGCAGAGTCTCTTGCATGTGAATTATCCGAGTGAGTTTGCTGAGGTTTACTTGTTTGGGCAGAGCTGCCCACAAAGAGAGAGTATTTGTGCTTCTGGAACCATGGTTACTTCTTCCCTGCAGAGAGAAAGAGAAGAAGGTTGGTTACCCTTAGCTGTGGCTGTACAATGTGCCAAAAGTGAAAACGTGTTATTTGCAGACTGATCAATGATAATAAATCATAACAAGAAAATCAATTGTTTCATTGAATCAGGATTAAGGACAGCTAGAATTACTTGCACAAATGCCACAAGCAGGCAAGGAATGCCAACACTGTAAGCAGATGAACAAATTAACATCAAGCACTATAATGTCCTTCCTATTTTGCTGATGGACAGCAAATAAAAATACAGAAACAACACAGCAACTAGTTTTTCTGTGTCAAGTCTCTCCAACTTTAAAATTAGGTTCATAAATTAAATTAGACATGTTATTCTGTACTAGTTGTTGTTAAAATCTAATACTATGTACTGCTCCTATCAATATATTACACAATTCCATCTGTGGCTTCACCAGTTGTCATTAGTTTGCCTTTGGCATGCCCTGTGGGATTTTTAAAAAAAAGCTGTTTAAAACATGGACCTTCCCCTATAAAGTCCGACCATGACACTAGTGATTTGGAAGTATAACCTGCCAGAATTGCTTTTAAGAACAGCATCCTGACAATTTGCCACATGTCAAAGTCCAATTACAAAGTTACAATCAATGAATATGAGTCTAGACTAGGCGTTATTCTGTGAAGGGAGAATTCTTGTACATCTAAATCCTATCAATGTGTAGTGTTCTTGTATTCACTACAGCTCTCTGTGTCTCTGCTTTGCCTAGATGGGTGTTGGTTCCCACTGTGATCTCCCGAAGACTCTCTAAGAATTTATTGCAACAGTACAAGATGATCATGTGAAAAATCCCTGGGCAAACCTCTGGCTGCTGTCACAGTTTCCTCCTCCATATGTTGCCAATTTTCAGGGTGATTGGAAAAGTTCTATTATTTATTTATAATTGGGATTTTAAAACCATATATAATAAAAACATTTTGATTGCTTAGTTGTGTTTGCCTTTCCTTCCTCTCTCCTTCCTCTTCCCTTTCCCTATTTCCCTTTCTTTCCTCTTTTCATCTTTCCCCCTCCATTCTTTTCCCCTTTCCCTTTTTATCTTCTCCCTTTCCCTTTTCCCCTTTTTATCTTTCCTTTTTTGCTTCCTCCTGTCCCCCCTTTTTTTTCTTCCCTCCCCCCCTCCCCAGCCTTTTACCACAGCAAAGAACAAATAAAGTTTTGGAGGAGAGGTTGTAGGGTCTCTAGCTCTTGTGACAGTGTTCATCATGGAGGCTCAGGAAATGCTTTCTGTAAGAACTCACACTGTAATTGATGGTGGTTGTTGGGCTTTTGGTGAGGGCAATCCTTATCTTCAGCATTCATTATTTGGTGAAGTTAAATGTGTTTTAAGAATGTCAAGCAAAAGGCTTTATCTGAGGTTAGAAAAAGTGGGCAAGGCATATTAAAGGCATGGGAGTCCATCTCAGCAAACCCGCACCTAATCACAAACACTTTCTTAGGCCAGACAAAGCTCATAGTTTTAAACAACAAACTTAATTTAATTTAATGTAATTTAATGTAATTTAATGTAACGTAATTTAATGTAATTTATTTTATTTTATTTTATTTTATTTTATTTTATTTTTTCCTGCTTTGTTCAGGTTCTTTTAACATCTTCATCAGCATTTTCCAGAGCGCAGTAAGTCACTGTACATCTGTTGCCGTGATTTTTTTCTCTCACTATTTCCACAGGGAAAAATAGCAAAGAGTATTTATTCAAGTACTTTTTTTGGAAAGGACTTGAGTCCATTCTGTATTTATTTTAAAACATATATGTGATTGTGTATTTATGTGAGAGAAGGCAAGGTCAAAGAAAATTGTGGCTTGCATAAGTAGCACTAGATGGTGCTGTGAAGAAAAATATCTAAGCTGGCTCTCGGCAGTCTAACTTGGGTGCTGAAATTTGGATAACTGCATTTGCAAGCTGTATAAAGCAGATACACATGGCTGTTTAGGATTGAATTGGATTGTTTCTTTTAGGATTGGAAAGTGGTGAGAACCATAATCTGATCAGTACCCAGGAGAGGTCAAGCTCTCCAGCCAAATGCCAGAAAAATGTAGATGTCATGTATGACCTTTACCTCAGAGTCCCAGGTGGCCCCTGAGGCGTGTGCTCAGCCAAGAACCAAAAGGTATGATGGGATTTTAAAATCTATGGAAAATCACTGTAGAAAGTGAAACAAAACATTCCATGGATCTCTTGAAGCCAAAGAGATACACGATAGTTCTGAACTAATTCAGGCATTGAGTTTTTCTCAGCCTGTTATAGATGCTGTGAAAGCAGTACCTGCACTTGATGCTAAGAGATTGCTTTGCATCAGGAAGAAGCATTGTCCTCCACCCTCTTTCTTGAGAGACATGATCAGCTGCTCAGATGCAATGAAGAACTTAGCCATCCTCCAGCCTTTGTCTCCTTTTGGGATTTTTCCTTTGTTCCAGCTCTCAGCGTGGAGCATAAACAGAGGAAAAAGGTCTGAAAGTGCAGCTGTGGTTTCTAGGGCTGGACAGGCTGATCTGCGTCGGCAGGCAGTGGTGCTGGCTGCGTGCCTTCCAGGCTGGAGCAATGTGGCAAAGTGCTGCAACTTATATCTCCAAGCCATCTGTCTTGAAAACAGTCCAGTCGCATGCTCACCATGAGATGTCTGTACACCCCCTTCAGCCACTCTCAACTTTGCAAATAGCCAAGCCCTGAACAGACACCAAATAGTTTTCCTCCAGCACAAACCCTGCATTAGCTTATCTCCTGAGAGGTGATAAGGCAAGGCCAGCCCCTCTGCAACCATTTTGGCCATTTCTAGTGGCAATGTTATCTCCACCATCACCATGGGTTGGTTTAGAGCAAGCTCCTTCTATCCTTTTTCTCCCTCACTGCTTGGGGCTACTGCTTGAGTCTGGATCTATGAAAAATGGATTAACGCCATTTCATTTTATGTTGGTATTATTCCTAAACTTCAAGGGGTATAATTTATTTTGCCATCTTTATGGTGTTCCCACTTATTCTTAAAGCACTTCTAAACACAGAAGATATACAGAAAGGCACTTAAATGTCTGGTGAGTGGGGTTTTTAACTTAAAATTATAGTATTTTAATGTTTCACATGCAATGATCTCTTTGTAAAGTTTTCATAATGTCAGAGAAGTTTATAGAGTAAATTAGTTTGACTTCACTCAGAGTGCTAACATTTATAAATCTACAGTGCTGCCTTTCTGAATATATTTACTGCTGCAGAGAGGAAGGGGGGATCAAAGGGCTCTAACACTTATTTCTGCCATCATTTCTCATCTTCAGCACAGTTTGAGTTTTGTATACATAGCAGTTTCCTGCTCCAGAGATGTCAGAAATTATCTGGAGCCTGTTTACAGGACATTCAAAGAGGATATGGACAAACCTGTAAAAGAGTAGGTACTGCATATATGAAATATTAATGGCCTGCATAAGTCACGAATCCAGGTTCACTCGCGGATTTATTGTGTGCTGTATTTTGCAGTGTGGGCGTGGGAATAAAACTAGAATCTGTCTTTTCTGAGTGCATTTCTCCCCCACATCTTATTTTAGCCTTGACAGTAATAAAAGGAGAGAAATAAACAGTGTGATATTAGTGATCAAAAGCATCAAAACACATGAGGAAAATGTCTAATTGTAAAAGATCACCAAAGTAATGGCAACAATAATTTCTGTTTCTGTGTGGCTCGATGCCTTGAGATGTTAAATTCTGTGAACTTGGGAGGGGTTCTGCATTCTTAGTGTATTGTACCCATGAATTGCCAAACTGCCCAACAACATGCCCTTTTCCCCTTCAGCAAGAAGAGAATTTTTTTTTTTAATTCATCAGCAGCATTGGCTACCCTAAGAAACTGCTATTTGAGAAGATCGACCAGGCTGAGTCATACGCTGTCAGGAGAACCTCGTGGTTTTGACAAAATAGTTGATGCAACGCTTAGAAGTTAAGCCTCCCCCCAAAAAACCCCAAATAAATAGAACCAACAATTTCTTGGCCCTTGTTTCTTGGATTGGAGTTCATTGTTTTATGTGTATTTGGGGTTGGTAGTACCATGAAGACATATCCTGCTCTTACTGTCTCAGAAATTTCTATGTGTTTGGCAATCTGAAGAATCACAGATACTTTATTTCCCCCCTCCCCACCTTACGTCTGGTTTTGGGCAGTATGAAGTACATCTGCAGTTAAACATTGAATAAACAAATGTTGTGACATATCCTGTGAATTTTGGGTTGTTTGGGATAATTTCAAACATCAGGTTTGACGTTTTCTGTAGCACAGGGTGAAAATGTACCCACTTGTCTGTTTCTGGAGCCCAGCATACCTGAAGCACAGCATTCCTTCTGCAAGATACCTGCTTTTGGCTTGAGTCCTTCCAGTGTTTACAGAAAAAGAACAAGTCTGTTCTTGCAATTATTATTGAACTTTATTAAGTAACAACAGAAGTCTAATGATGGGAGTGACCTCCTGAGGTGATTGACATCTGGGCTGTTCCCTCGACCTTAGCTGTGCCTGCCTACGTCAGCCCAGATGGCTCTAGCTAACCTGGTTTTTCACCGGGCAAGCTGTGGGAAGTTTTAGACTGCTGCTTTCTCTACAGAATGTTGTCTGCTTCTACATGTTACAATATTGCCACTGTTAAAAATTCAGAGCGCCACCAAATCATCTGTTTGGCCATAACTTGAGAAGGATTTTTTTAGGAAGTAAGTTCAGTGGTTGTGGACTTTTGTGGGAATCAGAACTTCTCCATCACCTACAGTGCAGACTCTACTGTGCCTTCAAAGCTGGGCAAAGGGTATTCCAAAGTGATTTTTAAGGCTTTATAGTGTTTTGTAAGAGTTACAGAATAGAGCACTGTAATCACTTACCCACTTATAAGCTAATATTTTGCCATTACCAAGAGGTATTAAACAAATGTTCAATGCTTTCTTCTGATCTTCCTATACCCATATAGCCATGAACTGCTTGTTTCATGTTATCAGTCAAAAGAGGCCATGTAGAAAGCAAATGAACAAGCAGTGGATACTTGTAAAAACCAGTCATGTTTCAGAAAGTCACTGCGCATATATTTGGGGAGGTGGGAATTTCACTTTTGAACACAGCTCCCTAGGCAGCTTTCTGCACAATCTGGCATTGCCGGAGAGCAAGAAGGGATTTTAGGGGCTGTCTCACACAACGGCTGTATTTCTTTAGCTGTAGAAGTACCCATAAATCAACAAAATTGTAGCATTTACAAGCATCCTACCACCTTCGATAGCGCTTCCAATGTCAGCATAGAAGGCAGAAGTGAACTTGTTAATCCTCATAAAATTGGAAAGAAATGGCTTTGTAACAGAAATTTGCAACGTGAGGAAATGAGCAGATACACTTGTAAAACTACAGCACAGTGGGGTTTTGTTCCTTCCTCTTTTTAATTATCCTTTTTATTGTCTGAGTTAAATTTTAACAAGTAATTTAGTCGAGCACTGTGGTATTTTATTCATTACTGAATTATGATCCTATCAACAGTGTTACATTTGTTATTATTGTTATTGCTATTATTATATCCCTTTATCTTCATGACCACACAACACAGCTTCTGGAAAATAAGCGAATGTTAGCACTGCACCACTAGAAAAATATATACATGGAAATGCGACTAATATTTAAACATATTCACCTCTATTCCACACCACACTTTAATACCATTTGTTTTTCTACTTTATGTGGTAATTTTATTTCTGTCCACTGATAATTTAGAATTGCTTCCTACTTACATCATTAAACTCAGCCTGAATTATGCAGCTGGTAGCTGAGATCACCTGCATACTCACTTTACGGTTTCACTAACTCTTCTTACAACATCAACATATTTTTAAGGAGGGAGTGCAAAATATTTACTTGTAAACTCACTCGACACCTTTTGTAACATGGTCACGGAAAGAAAGGAAAAAAAAAAAAAGCATGCTACATAAGAATGTTCCCAAGGATATTGCTGTAGATGGACTGCAATACAGAGGACAGACTGAAACCACTAAAATGCAAGCCTTAATATCAGAATTGGAATTTAGTTTTGAAAAAAAAAGTGTTTTTCAGTTTTTCAGTCTCCTGGTATCAGAAAATAGTTACCAAGCAACACTGTAGATATTGGAAATGCAGGCAGATCTGTTCAAATAAAAAATATTCAAACCATTGTCATTATCAGGGGAGCTATGTTATTGCTGGATTCATAACGTTTGGTATCTGGATATTTTCATATTCTACTCCTTGACAAAAAACTGCTTTTCCTGAAGAAGGTGCCCTTAATGTTACTTCTGTTAGATTAAACTTGCAGGGATACGCCACCATCTGCTGTAGTTCCACCTGTATTTCGCAGGGCTGATACAGTAACGAATGCCAACCGCCGAAGGGCAAACAGACAGCGAGTACATACACAGGATGTTTGAGAAGCACCAAAGGAACAGCTTTTTCCTAAGAGCATTTTTGCAGTGATTGGCATGGGATTTCAGCAAAAGCCCCTGTCTTCAATTGTCCACTTATTCCTCAGGAAAACAGCAAATAAATGGGTTAGATCCAGAACTGTCTCCTTGCTACCTGGAATCAGTCTACATTTTAGAGGGAGCAGAGCAAAATTGCCAAGAGTGTGTTTTGCAAGCTGGCTGCAGTATGGGTAAGAGTCGTGTAGCAGAGCCAGGGACTACTATTCCCTTGCCATGTGGCTTTGGGCAGATGCACCTGGGATGTTGTTACAGATTGGATAAAGCTGTTGGAAAAGAAAATACAATCCTTAAGGTCAGCTGCAAGAAGTTCTAGAGCTCCTGAAAGCAGATAGCTGTATTAATAGTCATCTAGTCATCTTCAAACCTCAAAAAATAATCCTTCTCCCCATTAGATCCAAAGATATGTGAGGTTGGAGCCCCAGGGTGAGAACTATGGACTTTCATTTCAATACCATATTGAGCTGGAGTGTGTAGGTGACACAAAGACATGCTGTAGGCAGACAGTGGTGTGTTTTTTCATTTGCAACTCAAGTAAGGTAAGTCTAGCCCAAGGCAAGGCCTCCGGAGGCCCTTTCAGAATGGTGAGTTGATTCTGACAGCACTGAAGTGAGTCTATGTCTTTCAGTTCCTTGTGAAGTGATAAAAAGAGAGACTTTGCCTCTTCTTGAGAAAAAGAATGATTATCTACATGTTATCCAGTTTCTTCATCAGGTTCTCCACCAGACACTATGACCCTGCATCTTTTGTTTTCCTCCTAGAGCCAAGTGGGGAAATGGTCCTGAGACCTGTGATAGAAGGAAGATAAAGTATGAAGAATTCCGGGAAGAGCTATAAAAAAATGACAGCTGTTTGGAAGGTCTGATTTACAGCAATAATACCCAATCTTCCCAAACCTGTGTGTCGAACAAGTTGCTCTAAAGATTTCCTAAGCTACTCCCTGCACTTCAAAGGAGGATCTTGTGTGCTGGGCTTTTTGCAGTGTGAAGCAGCACAAGGAGAGCATTTGCTTGCAGGGTTTGGGCCGTCCCATTTCCAGCTGGCTGCCAATATCTGGAGCCAGTGAAAAAAGTTTGAGCTTGGGCTGAACCGGAGAGTTGTAGCTGCCTGCTTCTTCAAACAGTTCTGGGGCAGTTGTGAAAGGCCAGGGGAGACGGGGCCGGGGGGCGGGGGGTGGAGTCGCTGTTTCCTTCTGTCGGGCTCCTAATTCAAGCAAAAGAATGGAGCAGCCAGGGTGGCTCTGCTCGCCTCAGTAATGCAAAAAGCAGCAGACAGCAGGGAAGGAATATTTGGCTTTCTAGCTCCTCTGTCCTGTGCAGGCAAAGGAAGCTGGAGAAGCCAGCGACTTCTCCAATCCCCTTCTAAATTTGTGCTAAAGGAGATACATTCAGCTCTGAGAACATCTTTTCAAACGACAGTGGCACCTTTCTCAATGCAAATGCTTGAGGGCCGCAGTTTAGATCCTCAAGGGCCGCATGCTTTGGGCAATTAAAAGGTTCTGATAAACATAAAGGTGATCTTTTATCTCAGCCATCTCTCTTCATAGGCAGTGGTAAGAGTATCCCTCTTAGAGGATGATAAGCATGCTAAACTGATGATTACAATTTTTAAAGGAAAACCCTGTGACAGAAAGCCGCGCTGCTGATCTTATCTTGTAAAGATGCTACATGCTGTATGTGCCTGAACTTCTGCCTATCCCTATCTTCTTATAGTGTAGAGATAAAATTATTTGCTACAGTATTTGTACCCAATTTAATTTAGGATGAGAAATCAGGGAGTAGGAGGAGAGGGTGGAAGGAGCGGGGGGAGCCAGGACCTGCTCCATTTACAGCTCTTAAAAATAGCATGCGAAGCCGGAAACTCATACAAAACCGAACTAGCCATCATCCACACGCAATGCATTTCCAAACAGAGGATATCTGCAGTACTTCCCAATTATGTTCAGTTCACTGCAGCAGGTGACCCCAATTTCTTTGAAAAATCTTTATAACAGTTCTTTTCAGAAAACCTGCATGGGGTGCTGAGGATAAAAGTCAAGACCGTAGAGTTTCACTTACTTGGGCTTCCTTCAAATAAAAGTGTGCGTATTATGTGGCTGGAGGACAAAGATGTGACACCTGCACACGGGCATTTAAAGCCAGTGGCAAGATGAGTTGAAGATTATCAAAATGAAATTCTGAGACGTCTGTTGTATACACCACCTGGATGTCCTATGCCCTGCCTCTATTTCTTTCTCTTATTGCTCCAATATGCCCTGTGCCTGCTGTGGCTTGGTCCCGCTCTTGGTAGCCTGGTGGGGCCAATGCTGCCCAGAGTCCCTGACAGTGGTCATGTTGTCCCAGTGGTTGCTGCACGTGAGGGTACATCATCAGAATCACAGAATCACAGGATCACAGAATCACAGAATAATAAGGTTGGAAAAGACCTTTAAGATCATCGAGTCCAACCATTCACATCCTAAACTAAACCATATCCCTAAGTACTTCATCTACCCTTTTTTTTGAACACATCCAGGGAAGGTGACTCAACCACCTCCCTGGGCAGCCTGTTCCAGGCCCTGACAACTCTTTCAGTAAAAAAGTTTTTCCTAACATCCAAACTAAACCTGCCCTGGCACAGCTTCATGCCATTCCCCCTTGTCCTATCACCTGTCACCTGGCTGAAGAGACCACCACCTACCTCTCTATAACCTCCCTTCAGGTAATTGTAGGTGGTGATAAGGTCTCCCCTCAACCTCCTCTTCTCTAGGCTAAACAGCCCCAGCTCCCTCAGCCGCTCCTCATAGGATTTGCCCTCCAGCCCCTTCCCCAGCCTGGTTGCCCTTCTCTGGACTCGCTTCCAGGACCTCCATGTCCTTCTTGTGCTGAGGAGCCCAGAACTGGACACAGTACTCGAGGTGCAGCCTCACCAATGCCGAGTACAGGGGCACAATCACCTCCCTAGACCTACTGGCCACACTGTTTTTGATACAAGCCAAGATGCCATTGGCCTTCTTGGCCGCCTGAGCACACTGCTGACTCATATTCAGCCTGCAGTCAACCAACACCCCCAGGTCCTTCTCTGCCTGACAGCTCTACAGCCAGTCTCCCCAAGCCTGTAGCGCTTCATGGGGTTGTTATGTCCCATGTGTAGCACTCTACACTTGGCCTTGTTAAACTTCATCCCATTGGACTCAGCCCATCGGTCCAGTCTGTTCAGATCCCTCTGAAGAGGCTCCCTACCCTCAGGCAGATCAACACTTCCTCCTAGTTTAGTGTCATCTGCAAACCTACTGAGGGAGCATTCAATCCCTTCGTCGAGATCATTGATAAAGATGTTGAACAAGACTGGACCCAGGACTGAGCCCTGGGGGACGCCACTCGTGACTGGCCTCCAGCTGGATTTTGTTCCATTCACCACCACCCTTTGGGCTCGGCCATCCAACCAGTTTTTAACCCAGCTGAGGGTCCACCTGTCCAGGCCAGTGGCAGCCAGTTTCTCAGTCAGAATGCTGTGAGAAACTGTGTCGAAGGCTTTACCAAAGTCCAGGTAGATCACATCCACAGCCTTACCCTCGTCCATTTAGCGGGTCACCTTGTCATAGAAGGTGATCAGGTTAGTTTGACAGGATCTACCTTTTGTAAACCCATGTTGACTAGGCCTCATCCCCTGGCTATCGTGCATGTGCTGCATGATAGCTCCCAAGATGACCCTCTCCATGATCTTCCCTGGGACTCAGGTCAGACTGACAGGCCTGTAGTTCCCTGGATCCTCCTTCCGACCCTTCTTGTATATGGGTGTAACATCTGCCAGCCTCCAGTCGAGTGCAACTTCCCCAGTCTGCCAGGATTGCTGAGAGATGATGGAAAGGGCTTTGGCAAGCACATCTGACAGCTCCCTCAGTACCCTTGGGTGAATCCCATCTGGCCCCATTGACTTGTGGGTATCTAACTGGCCAAGTAGGTCGCTAATCATTTCCTCCTGAACCATGGGAACTTTGTTATTCTTCCCCTCCCTGCCAGCCAGTTCCGGAGGATGAGTACTCAGGGAATATCCTTCATTACTCTTAAAGACTGAGGCAAAGAAGGAATTAAGGACCTCAGCCTTGTCATCATCCCTTGTCACTAATGTGCCATCAGCATCCAAGAAGGGCTGGAGATTCTCCTTAACCCTCCTTTTACTATTAATATACCTATAGAAGGACTTTTTATTATCTTTTACAGAACTGGCCAGCCTGAGTTCCAGATCAGCTTTAGCCCTTCTGACTTTCTCCCTACATGATCTCACTAATTTCCTATAATCATCCCAAGACACCTGCCCCTTCTTCCAAAGCTCATATTTTTCCTTCTTTTCCCGTATATCAGCCTGAATCTCTCTACTCAGCCAGGCTGGCTTCCTAGCTTGCCGACCCCTCTTCTGTCTGACTGGGACAGCTTGTTCTTGTGCCGCCAAGATTACCTTCTTGAGGAGCAACCAACCCTCTTGGGCTCCTTTGCCCTCAAGGGCTGCCTCCCATGGAATCTTATCGAGCAGCTTTCTGAACAGTCCAAAGTCAGCCCTACGGAAGTCTAAGGTGCTAGTTCTGCTGTCTCCCTTCCTTACTTCTCCCAGTACTAAGAATTCTATAAGCTCATGATCACTATGGCCCAGGCATCCTCCAACCTTCACATCCCCCACCAGGTCTTCTCTATTGACAAGCAACAAGTCCAGCAGGGCACCTTCCCTTGTGGGTTCATTCACCAGCTGGGTCAAGAAGTTGTCTTCCAAACCTTCCAGGAACCTGCTAGACTGTTTCCTCCCTGCTGTATTGTACCTCCAGGAGACATCCGGTAAGTTGAAGTCCCCAATAAGGACGAGGGCTGGTGATCGTGAGACTTCACCCAGTTGTTTAAAAAACAACTCATCAGCTTCCTCCTCCTGGTCAGGTGGTCTATAGCAGACTCCCATCACTATATCTTGCTGATTTTGTTCTCCTTTGATTTTCACCCAGAGACACTCGACCCTGTCTTCATCATACTCCAGCTCTAGGCTGTCAATGCATTCTCTGACATACAAGGCTACCCCACCTCCTCTCCTACCCAGCCTGTCACGCCTGTATATTTTATAACCGGCAATTGCAGCACTCCAGTTATGTGAATTATCCCACCACGTTTCTGTGATGGCAATCACATCATAATTTCCTGTACTTACAAGGACTTCTAATTCCTCTTTTTTGTTCCCCATGCTGCGTGCATTGGTGTAGATGCACTTCACCCCTGGGCTGTGGGGGACTCAGCAGCCCTGGTGCAGCAGGGACGCCTGTGCTTGCCCCAACAGTGCTCAGTCATGCTCTATGGCAGCTCTTCTGAATGCTTTGACTCCTGCCTTGCATGTCCATAGAGTGGGCTGCATGGTGTGGGCTTCCAGTGAGTGGAGCTTTATGAAGAGGTCCTTGATGGGGACAGAGCTCTAATGGTGGAGGCTGGGGGCACGGGGCTTATAGGGTTGTCTGTACTTGGATAATCACTTTTCTAGCTGTACCTCTCTGCCCTTTTTAAAAGACCAGGTGTGCTTTAGTTTCATGGGTGTTTTCAGAGGAACACAATAGAGAACATGGCTGGTTTTACTTAATGTTTATTTTGGTCATGTTGGCATGAGAATGACTCAGTGTAGCACAAAGGGCAAACGTGATATTTGGTGACAACACTGTGAGAAGACACCAGTGTAAAGAGCATCAGGCTGTCATGGTGGGGGAACTGGATGACCTCGGGGCGGGGGGGGAAGATTATAGCAGTAGAATTAAATTTTATAGCACAGAGTGTAAATGGGTTTGGGCTTGGGGACTATTATCACTCTTTTGCTTTATACTGGGAGCTCATTAGGTAGGGATGACCGACTCTGAGAAGGATCTCTGTATATTGGCCATGAGACAACTGAGAACCACAAGTGCTGTGAAAAGGCAATGGTAATCCAAAAAGCCTCTGACAGGGTATTTTCAGTAGCGATGAGAGAGAGTTCCTGCCATTTTACAAGGTACTGCTGAGACCTCATATGCAATGCTGTCTCCAGTTTTAACCAGCCATATCTAAGAAAGATGAATTCAAATGGCAGCAGTTTGCAATAAAAGGCTAGGAGGTGTCTGAAAATGGAGGAAAAAAGGTTGAAAATCACCATGCTGGAAGAAAGTGTGAAACTGAGCTGGAATTCATCTTATTCATTACTTCATCTATTTTTGTTTGTTTGTTTGTTTTGCTTTAGCACTGGGCATTGAAATGCTAGATAAACAAAATACAATTTGTTTTACAACAGAGAATGTCTCCTCTATCAGTTTCCAATAAAAACAATGGTAGTAGCTTTGTGCTAAAATGGCCAATTTAAATTGGATTCCAAAGTTATAGTTCAGCCATCATCCTGAAGTTTGTTGCAACATGGGCCTGAATATCTAAAATAATTTCCAGTGGTCAATAAATCACTTTATGGAATTTAGGAGTATGTGCAGGAATGGTTTCCAAGCCAGACGTTGTAATGGAAATTAAGAAAAAAAAGAAAAGAAGAAGGGAGAGAAAAAGGAAAAAGAGAATTTATTTTCATAGCAGCCTTAGTTCATTGTTATACCTACTAGAGCATATAGTATTCTTATGCAACCATGACTGTACTTCATCACCCTTGTTACGCCACCACACAGTTTCTGGCCAATTTATCCTCTTTTCACTGCTTTCCACACAGATGCCATCTGCATACCATGGTAGTCTCATGCTCTGTGACCTGAAGCTGAAACAGGACATCTTGATCATAAACTGAAAAGAAGCAGGAGCCAAAACCTCACAGCTGTCTCCTCCATGGCCCTTTGCCTTGGCCCTCTCTGGAGGCCTGGAGCTGAGGGGTACAGGGTGCAAGGGCTCAGCCGTTCCCCAGTCTCTCCCCAGCTGCCCTGAGGTCAGTGCGATATCCCAGCCACTCATGGCAGTGCCTGTCTGGAGACATGTGTCAGTGGGTGATTTGCAGCTTCAGTGCCATAATATCCAGGGCCTGGAGGGAGTTAAACTGTTGCTGTTGATTGAGCACCGTTTTCCCAAATTTCTTTCCTTTTTCCACAGACTCGAGGAGGAGAAGCCTCTGAGGATGGTCTTGCTAGTTTTCTTCTCCATAGCTCTTCACAGGAACAGTGAATTTTACTATTTATGCATAGAGATCCTACTGCTAATTCTGAAAACTGCTGCACTTCCTCATTTTTGGGATTAGGCCATCTGTTTACAATAAGAAAAGTAACGGATATTAAAGTCAAGTAAACGGTGATCTTTTCTTGGAAGCTACTCGGTTTCCCCATCTTTGCATCCACCCTCTCTCTCTCCACACAAACCTTGGATGCGAGTGATGGTTCCTATGAGATGCACCACAGTCACTTGCTCTTTTCGCTTACTGCCAAAATACACTGTGTTAAAAGGAATTCCAGGAAATTTTGATGTAAAGCTTTAATGAATTAAGGGTCTGAAGTACTGTTTTATTAAATAAACAATGGAGGATCAGACATTTGTTTTAAAGGCATCTCAGGGCAGGGAGCAGGCTGTAGCCCCTCCCCATGTCCTGCTCTCCCTTGCCTTTTTCCTGAGGCACCCTCACAGCCTCTCCCTTCTCACATAACGTAATGTGCATCTGCTGCTTGACTAAAATTTGGGTATTCCAGTTGTGTGACAGGTGTGAGAGTGGCCGTGTGTAAGGAGCGCCTGTGTACTTTATAGCACGGAATGGCGAGTTGCTTCCATGTGTTGTTATCTGTGCAGATGTCTTACCCAAAATTACTGGATGCACTTTGAGTGTGGAAATACCTGTATTTTGACCAGCTATCAGCAGATGCCCTGTCCTATAACAGAGCATGGGAATGGTCAGTCAACCTTCCCATACCTTCAAATCCACTGGCCAAACTGAACAGCGCTGCTGATTGTTTAAGACAGGAAAAAAGTTTCAAGGCATTAGCTAGGTGATGCAGGGAAATATTCGCATTGAGCATCGCTGTGCATAGTCTAGAAACCACCTGCTGCAACATTTTGTAAAATATGTTTTGAGACTGAAATACCAAATGGTATACAGATGCTAATCAGCTAAAACCATCAATATCTGTTTTCTGAGCATGGATCAGAGAACAGTATCTTGGATACAGCACAAACTGACAGACAATATTATTGTCAAGCAGAGAAACTATCAGGTCATACTTTAATTCTTCTCAGCTGTCCAGGGAGTTTATTTAATCTCCAGCGCAAAGGGAGGATTCACAGATATATCTGGCTGAGGCGGGAGGGATGTTGTAAAGGCATATTTAATGGCATGTTGTTAAGATTTTATCATGCCCACATGTGAGCTTGGAAATGTGGAAGGTGCAACCATTCTTTTCCCACAGCAAAGATACTTTTTTTAACATACTTTGTGGTCTGTAATACATAATCTTTACTGCAGATACCATCCCAAAGATTACAGGGTTTTATCTATTTCTTGGTCAATTTGAACTCTTATTTTGTTGCCTGTGAAAATACCTGTATGCACTTTTGTACATGTCAGCCAAGGGTGTTTATAATGTGCAGGAGCACTGTCTTTTTTGCTTTCAGGAGCATCAGGGATCTTTCTGTGCTAGAAGATGAGCCTAAAATAGCTCTAGTCTGAATCATCCCTGTACAAGCCAGCCTCAGATCATCTCCTGATACATGCCTTTCCTCCTCAAAGGTGTCAGACAGCTGATTTCGATTGAGAATGGCTTAGTTGTCTTCTCCAGCTTTGTGATGTTCAGACATTATCCTGGAGACGATCTGTGATATTTTGCAAGGTTCAGCCTCAAACTGAAAAGTTTGGCTATTGGCACAAAGAAAAGCGAAGGTCCTTTTGGGGGATAGCACCAACTACTTAAAAGCCAGTTAGTTTTTACTACCAAGTTTTGTAAAAAGTCCCTGCAGGCATACCACCAGTTCCTTTCCCTCAATAATTTGCTCTCAGTATTGAAAACAGACGGTCCTTTTGTGTGGGTCTGTTTTTCTACACAGAAAGAGGGTTATCTGGTGCTATTTCAAACTATTTGGAAGCAAGATATTTGTTGTTGTTCCGTGTTATCCTGATCCATGACTGAAGCCCATGGGCATTGCCACACTAAAACTAAGCTAATAACAAATGTAAAAAATATCCTTTGAAGATCTGCTTCTTCAGTGGTGTGCACTGGCTCAACTGTTTCCATTTCCTTAAATATCTTTCAGTCCTGTCACAATGCTAAAAAGAGGTTGTTGGTTTTCTTTTTAGCTACAAGCTGTTTCAAATTTTTCTGTTACATCAGGCATAGAGGTTTACCATCTCCTTCACAGTGAAAATAGCAATAATTTGGCAGGAACAAAAGAGATACCAAGGTCTCTAGATTTTTGGACATGATGCATCAATCATGCGAGTTGCCAGCAATTTGATTCAGCTATGAGCTGTGAGTGAAACCTGATGTTCAAACATGTGTTTTCGCTCTTCCATGGTTTCCCTTCTGATTAAATGCCGATTGTATCCTACTAGAGCTGGACAAAACCCTGTACTGCCTATTGCTCTTCCTATATGTCATCATCTCAGTTAAGACGGAGATGTTCAGTGTTGCCCGTTCCTATTCTATGGCTTTGCTTCTGTCTTGCAAAACAACCCCTTTGATGACAACCTACCAAAATAACACCTGCCGATGACATAGGTGCATTGCACATCACTTTCTTTTTGGATACCTAGGCAATGTAGGTATGTGCTCTCCTCTGAATGAATGTGATGTATTAGGGCTTGATCTTTGCAGCGCCTCTCTGCCTAAGAAACTTACTGCTTGTAGAAAGGCTCTTTCAGTTTGTTTGTAGGACCAAGGCCTTGCAGTGCATGGGTAACTTTCACTTCAGTTATTGATCTAAATATTTTGGGCAGCTATGGACAAAGGGAATACAGTGGTACATTGAAAAAAAATGACTATTGAATATGTTTCTGATTAAAGTGACAGCTCACACAGTATGAAATAATAAACCCCACACAGAACCTGAACAGTTACTTTAAATTCAAATCAGCTCATTTGACCATGAAATAATATAATCAATATCAATTGGTGCACACCATTGCTGACTTCGTGACCATAACATTTTTCACAGTGAGGAAGGTTTCCCTCTGACATGAAAAGACAAAATGGTCTGTTGAGATTTTTAAGAGACTTTGATGGAACAAGAAAGCCAATGTTAATTATTCCATGTACTACTAAATCATACCTTTTGTTTTCTTGGGGTTTTTCCCTTAGAAATCTGCAAGTTCAAAAACTCACACAAAAAGGGGTAGAATTTTGAAGTGCAGCCTTTTGGGCTTCTCACTTCACCACCATCCAATCTGTGGCAGGGCAGGTGTAGCAAAACCCCACAATTCTAGAGGTGATCATTTAGTATGTTTTTATTTCAAAAATTCAAAAGGGCAAACTTTGCTAGGTATTTATTTGTTGGGCTTGTCTAGGTTTGTATGTTTGTTCAAGCCTTTAATATATAGCATTAAAGGTACAACAAGCAAGCTGCTGTCCCTGCTCCTCACCCACATCAGTACAATGCCATTACAAACATTTCCTTATTATATTAACATCTCCTTCTATGTCACTTGCATCGTCACATCTATTGCAGCACTTAACAGAGTAGCACTGAGTTATTGCTCAGTTATTGCTGTTATTGCTACTTAACCTTGCAGATGGCTAGCCAAACTTTCAACTACTAAACCCAGACATATCAAAGAAACAAGTTAGTCCACTTCATACACAGTTTCCCAAATATCACATTGTCTTCTTGGCTAAAATAAAAGACAAAAACCCCTCAAACCCAACCCATGCTCACAATGATTATAAAATCACTATGTCAAGTCATCATCTCGGGAATAAATTGCTTGGCTTGCATCTCTCTAAAATCTCATGAATTAGTATGCTAACCTGGTGCAAATTCAGTACCTGCAGACAGCACTCCTGTGGGGAAGCCAAGCACAACAAAAGCTGTGCGTATTTGAGTAGTCCTTTCAGATTATCAGTAAGAGCAGTATGAAAGCTGGGTGGGACAACATTGTCTCTGGTTCCACATTCTCTAAGGTATCTGCTCTGTGGAGACAAAATAAGACCACAACTGATAGTTCTATCATACCAGCTTTTTTCTCAAATCCTTGTACTCAAGGGAAGAAGAAAGCGCAGAGAATATTGTTGATAGTTCTGTTGCATAATACTGGAAATGCTGTCCCTAGCTTTTCTGTAATCACCTCTGCCTTTAAACATATGATTTAGCTATAAATTATCACCCTAGCCATGAGCACTTCCTTCATAAACTCACTGAAAAGCAAATTAACCTTTTCTCTCTAAAATGAACTCTCCTATTAATATGAAAATCAATTCAGTCCTGTTTGTTTTGGTTACCCCAGCCTGTTTGCACTTTCCAAGCTGAATAGTCACTGTCTAGTTAGTTACTTAAGCAGAATTAATTTTAAGAACCAATTAAAATAACCCCACCCAATGTTATAGTAAGTGATGTTCTGGAGAGCTTTTCATTACTTCAGATGTGGTTTCTAATTGCAAAACAGAATGCCTAATTATTGCCCTGATTCTTCTGTCCTGACCTTGGACCAGAACCACAGATGGAGAACACCGGTGCAGTTTAATAGCAGTTCATGTCTATGTGCTTTTCAGCTGCCTGTAGCTCTAGCCCCTACGTGTTCCTGGGTGTATCTTTAAGGAAATTTTTTCAGTTGGTGCCTTTTTTAGCATCAAACTTGCCTTTTCAGGTTGTGAGCATTATTTAGCACCTGTCCTCAAGTGGCATGCATAAAATTGTACTCTGAGAAACACATGGACTTTTTATCACCCAAGGAAAAATTCATCCAAACAGAAGTCCACCAGGATTAAAGGAACAAAGCCTGTGTGCAGTGAAGAAAGAACTGTAATAGAATCCAAGTGTTGTATGGTTATGGGCATACAGGGTAACGGGAAAGGTTATACAGGATTTTCCTTTGTTCTCGCTTTCTGGCAGTCATAGCTGATGGTAAAGGAATATTTTCTCCTCTGCTTTTTGGGCTTTGTTAGCTTATACAAAGAATTTCATCACCCTATTTTACACTATCATCTCTCTCACCGACAGGCAAACATGGTTAGTATAAAGCTATTTCTCCTTACTATATTGTCAGGTTTTTTTCTAGACTAAGTAATGTATCTTTAGTTCTCCTACCCCCACCACAATCAATTAATTCCTCTTTTGTGAGGAAGAATAAAGAGCAAGATGCAGCTATATCCAGTGTCATTAAGGAATGGGCCCTAAAAAATTAACATACATGTAGACTTCTCACAGTAGCAAAATAATTAATCTGCAGCAAAACACTAACTCATGTGGTACCTTAGCAAAATATCAGATTTCACTGTGCCACAGCATCAATTCTGTCCCCTGGCTCTCGGGAGAGCTGTTTTAGGCTCTTTGACGACTCAAAGGAGATTGAAGGCGTATGATTTTTAGGACACTTTCAGATACATGGAAAAGACAAAAGAAAAAAGCTGAGATTCTCTGGGAAAGGCTGAAGGCTCCAGAAGTGAGAAAAGCTGAGGGAGCTCTGTCACAGGACTCCTGCTTACCTGCAGACTCAGGGACAGGATTCAGAGCCACATCCAAAACCACAGCTGCAACCCTTGAACACACCCACTGATTAAGTGTCCTAATTTTGGAGTTGCCTAAACACTGCATGCAACTTCCCTATGTCTCTGGAGCTATCTGAGCTGCTTCATTTCTCAATGGCTCACAGCAAAGCTCAGCTCATGTCATCTGAGACCTGGAAACAAAGCCTTCCTCCAGATGAGGGTTGATCTATAGGGTTTTTGGAGGACATGTAGAGGATACAGAGGCAACAGGCAACAGCTGTTTTCTTTTAAAATATGGCCAAAGGAGGAGGGCCCACTTTTCACACAACAGCCTTGTTGTAGGGGCAGCCACCCAACAGACAAGAAAGTGATCATTGAGCCCAGAGCTGCTTCAGTGTTTTAAACACTTTGGAATAAGTCTGCATGAACGAAATATCCTTGGAAGTGAGGGATCTTCTTTTTCTTTACTAGTCCAGTGCAACTTGGGTCCAGTTCTGCATCACACGCACTCTGTGACTCACTAAGGTAGTTGTGAGAGCTCTCCCGACTGTACACAACAGCTCACCCGTACGTGGGGTCATGATGGCTGCCAGCACAAACTTCTGCTGCCAGGGGCGTACAATGTTTTTAAGGACAGTCAAGTATGCAAGAAGGCCTGGATCAATTTACTCGGTGATTGGGAAAAGGAAAGGTAACCTGGGTACTGAACAGCAATCTGGCAAAGAGAGAGTAGGAGGGAAAACGCAAGGATGTGTCTTCTCCCCATCTCTAAGAATTGTACACCTGCATGCTGCTGAATTTCAGGCAGAAATGCTACTTAAAAGAGTCCTTTTTTATTATTGTTGTTTCATGAAAAAAACAGCCCATCAATTCACTGCTTTAAAAGAAATCATTACTTGTTTGCCAATGTGTACATTTATGAAGGGAACACATAATTCTTTCCAGAAATATAAGTTTAGTATCTGTAAATCTACTGCTGGCCTCTTTATCTTCTTGTTCCACCACTTGTCGTGTGCCCCAGGCCAATGTTTCTCTAACAGCCATATTGAGTAGTACAAACTGAGCACGAGCTTTGAGGTGGTTTAATGTCTGTCCACTTGCTAAATGTGTACTCTTCTTTTTTTTTTTTCCTTTTTTTCTTTTTTCCTAATGGTGTTAAACCAAACTCTCTAGAAAAGGCCATTAATATAGGACAAAGGTAGTCCTTCAGGGATGGGGCAGACTCTGCTCGCTACTCCCATTACCTGCCCGGTTAAGCTGTGATATTTGTCTCCTAGTTTAAATTCTGTGATGTGGCTGAGTTCTTTCCAGTATTTTCAAATACTAGGGGCATCTGTGCTAAAATCAGCTCTCTAGACTTCCTTTTTAATACATTGCTGCTTCATTTCTGAATTTTTACACAAATTCAGGCCTACATTATTAAAGAATGCCTACACATAGCCTTTGCCCTCCTAAATAGAAAGACCTCCTTAAAGCTTTCAAAGTACTTAGCTGCCCCGCATAGTGCGATAAAGAGGGTGAAATGGAATATATGATGAAATGTCATACCCAGTCCAAAATGGATGAGCAATTAGTGAACTAATAATAAGGTTGGAGTACTGTTTCTTCAGAAACCATTAATTTTTACATCAGTAGGCATCATATGTATATCAGAGTGAAATAACTTTATAGCTTTGGTTGGTCTTATGATAGCAATACTTATAAAACAAAATAAAGGCATCTATGGCACCCTAAATGGAACGATTAAAACTGTAGATGAAAATGCACAGAAGTCAGGATAAAAAATGTAACATCAGCTAATTTTGCACTTTCATACTGTCTACTGTGTGACTCTGTTGAAATGTAGGTCTGTTTTCACAAGTGTTGAAGGACTGCTAGCTTGAGACTAGTTGTATTTATTTCCTTAGGCTGCCTCTATAGTCAATGAAGAGGCAGAAGCCTTGTTTTACCTCTCCGAATTGCCCTTTCTCACGAGGCAGAAGTTAGCCTTTGTGAATTAACCCTTGCTGAATCCTTGCATATTAGTTTACTGGATAAGCTGATGTTATTACAACTAATCCTCACTATTTCAATTCCTGATATTTGCACATGGAAATTGAAAGGCTTTGTTTTGTACTAACATGAGCTCTTGCATATAAATTCTTGTTTTGTTGTGGGTTTTGGTTTTTTTTTTGGGGGGGGGGGTTTGGTTGTTTTTGTTTTATTTTTTTAAGGGAAAAAAAAGGGGACATTGCCCAAGTTCAAGGCAGTTTAGCTTTACAGGCTTCAATACAGCATCCATCATTAAAATTAAGCATGTGCTTAATTGGGTTTCTGAATATGGATGGATTTAAGCACATGCTTAAATGCCTTGCTCACTTGAGGCCCTAATGGACCATGCAAACTTAAAAGATCGCATCTCATTGAGATAAATGGAGTGGATAATCATAAATTTATCAGATTAGAAGCTGCTGCTCACTGTATATGTAGACAGCAACTTGTAGTGTTGTCCTCCCTCTCCAGGAGGATAGTCTTACTGACATCAACAGTAGCAGCAGAATAAAATGATGCATGGGGAGTAAGTGAAAAACGGTGGTCCTGCACTGGGAATGCTGTAGCAGGAAGGATGAAGATAGAAACTTATAGAGGTTTTCAAAACCCCATAACTTTACTCTTTATTATTAATCTTTATTCTCATTTATCTAGATTTTTTTTTTTCCAGCTGGACAAGAGTTCTTGCAATGGCTAGTGCTGAGCACCCTGCCCAGCAAGGCATTAACCGGCCACTGAAATAAGCCATTCCATAAGCAGCAGTCCAGCAAAGACCAGTAAGATGCAGACTTATGTCTGGGTTCTCTATGGGATTTTTTTTTTTTCTGAGGCTGGTTGAAACTCATGATTCCCTTAGTAAGAAATTAGCATTCTCTGAGATGAGTTTCCCTTGTGTTGAATTAGATCGAATGTGGGAAATCCTACAAAAAATTTTTTTAAAGAGAAACAGACCAAAATAAAATATTCATATAGATAAGGTGATCTCAAATGTCATTCCTTAGAAAATAAGGCTATGATATTTCATAAAAGCTAATGATGGTGGACATGTGCTGGATAACCCAGTAATCGGGTCTCGATATGTGATGCTTTTTAAAATAAAGGATACGGAACAGTCCCAATAGTGTCTGATTTTGCTTATACAAGGTTCTGTACCAACCAACCTTTTCTTTTTCCTCTATATATTACACATTTTAGTTTTATTTTGAGCCATGTTAGATTTTAGAATTAAAATTGCTCGAGGCTAAATGAGCATGAAGCACTTTCTGGACAGGTAACAGCCAGAAAATATGACACTTTCTCCTTGATGATGTATTCCACTAACGTCTTCACATTACATTATGTAATTTTTTTGTTTTGTGAGACAAACATTTTGCTGAAAATCACAAAAGAATATGAGGTATGTAAAAGAACTACAGAATTACCTGGGGGTGGTTGAAGTTCATGTCTTACAGCGAAACCCTGAAGAAAGGGGGTGTGTGTGTTGCGTGTCTCTAAGAAAGGTGAGAAGATGCTGATCTGTAACGCAGTATTGCCATGGCTGGTGGCATGTCATAATCTTTGCACTGAGTTTGCAAGGTGTCATGACTTGCCCTGTCTGAACTGCCCTTGACCTGCTGGCAGCCTTCTTTTACTCGGCTTGGTTGTGACAGCAGTTTCTCTTACTCTTTAGGACTGTGTGGCTGATTTGCTTTACTTCTGTTTATCTCTGTGTGGTACCACCATAGTTTTACACACAGATATGGGTCAGACAAGATAAGAGAGACACGAGATGCAGTGTGGAGGGGTACAGGCTGGGGGACAACAAGATACGGGGCACAGGCTCAGCACTGGAGACCTCACTGCTATAAATAACTCACCAATGACTAGTTAAAAAAATGCAGACCTAAAACTGGACAAGTCTGTTTTTTAGGATAACAAATAGAACAAAGAAATAATATCTAACATCATCATAAACCCATCACAAAAAATTGGCTAGAATGCGAAGGTGCAGATCAATGAAATAAAAGCTAGGTGCAAAAACATGTTACCAGACATGAAAAAGTGACATTGAGAGAAAGAGGGAAACATCAACATGAACATTACATTCTTCACAGAAAAGGACTCCAGTGCTGACAACTTACTGTTAACACTGCCAACACCAGAATGAAACCTGTGACTTTAGGAATCAGAGGAACACCAGAAGGGTGAGTGTAATGTCAGGTAAAGGGGTAGAAACTGTGTGTGTGTGTGTGTGAGTGTGTGTGTGTGTGTAAAAATTTAACTGTATTAGTACTGTTTTTACTGAAACATTTTCTGCATAGGCATATTCTTTCTCTTTCCACAATAATTATATCTGGACAAATAATGATTCTTACATTAGACTGTTAGGATTTCAATTATGTTAATGATAATTTTTTACTTTATGTATAAGGTATGTTTCCTTGTTGCTTGCAAACAGGACTTTTACCTACCCAAGGAAGAAATTTTAAAAGCATACAGCTCTTTTGCACTACTAGAATATAGTATAATAAGATCCAGGGGTCTGAAACTGATCTGGATGAAATGACGAAATGACATTTGTTATACTCTGCCAGCAATAATAAATACATATCAAAATAAAAAGCAAACCGTACAAAACAGGAAAATGGTCTTAATGGGGAACTTTTAATCAGGAATGTGAATTTCACCGCAGGAGTTTGTTTTGGCTTTGTGTTTTTGCCAATGGCAAGCTTCAGGCAAGAGGGAAATAATGTACTATCGCTCATGCAAACAGTCTGCCCTCCCTTCTACGTTTGCCAGGGTGTTGTTGTTGCACTGGCTGTTTGCACTGTCAGGTTCCCTGCTTGTGCTCCCACAGGCTCTTCAAAAGAAGCAGCACTTATTTGGGCTCATGGAGGTTTTCCATTAGGAGAGCAGAAGGGTAGATCATCTACATGCTTCTTCACTCTCACTTGAACTTAGAAAAAAGTGCTCTGTGCAATGTTTGCTGAAAGACCTTGGCTTTTCAGGGGTTGTGAAAGCCGTACGTAAAATGAATTTTTACTGCCAAAATGGATCTTATTATTTGGAGTGTTTTAGGCTATATTTGTACAAAGCAGCAAGTAACTGTTCTTTGGAGAGCTACAGCAAGGCTTTATAAGAGCATGGAATGGAAGCAAAGAGGTCTCATTAATTTATGCTTTCATAATATCAAGACTGAAAGGAAATATATTTTAAATAAGAATTGACATAGGAGACCTCCATGATAACAGCTTATAGTGAAGGAAATCATTCTTATACAATATATTTCTCAAGGCTCATAAAAGATAGCAATAACAAACAACATTATGCAGTATCTGGGAAATTCTATTTACTTAAAATGCTTTCTGCTTTTATTATTATCCAGGCTCATTCCTTCAGTGGAAGTTCTGATTGCAGCTTGAGCAATGTGTATGATCTCATTACAACAGGTCTGTATTAGAAAATCTGATACTGATAGTTCCAACAATGGCACCTTTCTCTTGTTATCTGTTACTTGGCTACAACAAGAGCCGTGCAAATTTCCTGCCATCAAATACTGGCAGGTGGCTGAAAACCAATCTAATATGCTGTACGTATCCCACACAGACCCTATTGCACTGGGAAAAAAAGCACTTTCAATATCCTGACTGTGGCTGGTTTGGAGCACAGCCTGCTGTGCAGGCAGTGTTGGGAAGCAGGCAGGTCTATGCTTTGCTGAGAAGTGTACAAAAGGGCCATCACGTAGGCCGTGATACAGATACTCATCAACATGAATCTTATGACCATACACCCTGAAGTAAGCCAAAGGCAGGTTTCAGGGCAATCATTCATTGATTTCTAGAAACCAATTCTTGATTTCCTCATCATCACTTTTCTACTGCATGCTCATGTCCAAGGCCAGCTAGAGTTTTTTCCTTTGAAAGGTCTAAGAGTCTAGATAGCATCACTTAGCCACAAGGGATCACAATTATTCAAAACATACACTCCTAGATTTTGGTGCTGCAATGAGAAAGGTAAGGAGGAAGACTGGCCTCTCTTTGTCTCTGTGCAGCAATCCTACAGTGTTTTGCCACTATTCCTTAGCAATCCTCTACTTTAGGTTTTTCTCGCTACAACTGGTGGTGTAAGGTTAGCTGCTCACGAGCCTGCACCACGTAACAGAAATCCAGTCCTTCCCATCAACCCAAAGCTGATGGTTTTGCAGCCTTTTAAATTAAGATCTATTGTAGAAAAAATAAAACCAAATAAAAAAAATCCAAAATCTCCCACACAGTAAAACAACCATCTAAGCAGGGAAAATTCAGAACCTACAAAGTGAGAAATAAAATACAGGAAAAGCTGGAAAACCAATATTCCTCTTGAGGAGAAGGGGTTATTTTCTCCAGGCTTTCATTCAAATTTAGCAACTTGCAGTGTTTCAGTAGTTGAGAGACAGCGTCCTCACCCCTAACTCCTTCTTGCAGTCTTCAAGAAGATAACTTTCTGTCATTTCTGAGGCTTGGTATAGGTCTGCCCTCCACTGCAGACAGCCTCTTGCTTCCTTCAGAAGTCCTCCAGTCTCCACTCCTTCAGGCATTTCCCTGCTTTCCTCCTGTCCCATCACTTGTCCTGTCCTTCAGAATGACTGTCAGTCTGGCTTGCTTGGATGCTCTTTCAGAAGGCATGGATTCCCTTCCGCCCTTTCTAGCATGTTCCACTTCAAACCACAGTACAGCCACCAGGACTATCCTTCCTCTCTGCTGCCCCTCTTCACAGCATTCCTGTAAAGATATAGCATGATATAAATGGAATATGCCATTGTGCTAGTACCTGCTCAGAAACTACAATCACATCAGCCAGCCTGGTCTGCTCTGAAGTCTGTTTGTGACAATGGCAGCACAAAGCACTGGCTGAAGGAAGCACACGCCATCCGCTCCCCCGATCCTTTCCAAACCATAATGTGTTGAGGTTTTTTTTGTTGTTGTTACTCTGTTGTTGATAAGTCTTGGTGGAAGTCTCGTGCGGGCTGTTTTGAAGATGTTTCCTGACAGCATGGTAGACAGTCCTGCTGAAATAGAAAATGTCCGTTTTAAGAATGTTCAGTATCACAGTAAAGTTGCTAAGGAAAACCTCATGCCTTCCCTTTGTTTATGAATACACATCTTGATGAAATCCTGTGAGCAGTTAGCTGCTAACATTTAACATTATGAATTAATAAAGCCATGAATTTTGTACGAGTTATTTTCTGGAAGGTCTTTCATGTTGCTGATTGCTATCTTTCTTAATGGAATAAATCCTTCTGCTTGGGGTTGTTTCAGTCTTCACAGACGACATCTCAAAGTAGCTCATTTATTTGGGGAGTAAAACAGATTTAATGAACCATGAGAAACACATGATTTTTCACAAGTGACCATAATGACAATGGTTCATAGATCATAACAGGCTATTTACCTGTGCCTGAATTGCTTCAAATTTATTTCCTTCAGACGATTTCCTAAGCTTGGCTACAGTAGCAATATGATAGAGCTATAGGTCCACAAGCAATGTGTTAATTAAAATTAATGTTTCTTATTGAGCTGCTGCATTGAGCACATAGGTCTTCTCAAAGAAAATATGACGAGCTAACCAAACAAATCTTCGGGTCTGACCAGTTTAAGAGATTAAGGATTTCTCTCTTCAGCTGCCTACAACTTTCCTGGCAGTTGTATGCACTTCTAATCAGCATATCCTTATGATTATTGACTCACCTCTGTATAGTGTAAAGCTTGTTTCTGTTGCCGTTAGGCTGTTGGACTGATGTGCTTACCCCAAGGAGCAAGAAACTCTTTTACATTCTTATGTATGTGAGCTAGTCAGATTTACATATGGTCTGATCAAGTATGATGGATTAGATGGATGGATGATTACTGAAGACAGAATCAACACTAGACCTTTTCCTACCTGGAGTTTACTGAAGTCTTGGAGTGAAGAGAAGGTAGAGAGGAATTCAGTCTCACCTGTGTCAAAAATTAAAGCGATACATAACAAGACAGCAGTTTCAGGGTTAACATGAATACATATATAAAAGTAACCAGGAGAAAACTGGAAAACAAAATCGATTTAGCAGAGGCAGTTGGATATCCCAGGTAGGTTTTATGTGAGATTTAGACACTTGAATCCAAGAACACAACTCACAAACCCCGTATTTAACCTCCTCGGCATCAAAAAGGCTAAATATAACTTGGGTTTGCACTGGGCTACAGGGCTGTGCTCCTCCTTCTCCCCCCCCCCCCCGACTTTGACCTCCATATCATATGCCTCTGTAAAAAAATTGTCCATCCTCAGGTGACAGATTTAGGTACCTGCATCTGTGAGACCCCTCGGCTGCTAAGATCCTTGGAGAATCCAAGAGTTGGAGGAACCCATGTCATTGACTTTCATTGGACAGAGAAGATTTGGTCTTGGGCATCATTAAAGTGCTTTAATCTTAGATCTAATTATGCACTTGAGCTTGGATTTAATTTACATTAATATTTTTATGTAAGCATAAATACCAAAATGCATAATACAGCTTTCACAGACAAGCTCACAGTTCAAAAGAAACTCCAGGATCGACATGGCAGAATATGAACTTTAAATATTTTTAAGAGACAATTTTGGCATTTGTGTAACAAAAAAAGGTAGAGAAAAGAGCTGCAGTGATAATTTCCCATGAGCCAAGTAATCCTGAATACCTTTTTTCACATGCATCCCACATCTTTGAAAGGATATGTACTGCATCTTCTATAAGTGGAGAGTTTTGAGATGTGCAACATTTCCTGTGTAACAACATATCAGTTTCAGGTTGTGATGAGAAAAAATTGCTTTCAAATATCACGGGTTCAAAAGTGCAGCTGAAATTTTAAAGTATTAGTTTCACATTCTGCTTAAGAAAAACTGTGAAAAGAGAAGCAGAGAGGAGACTGGGGATAAAATTCCAATAAAAATAAGACATCTATATCTAGCCAGACAGTCAGCATTATATATATCTATATAATACTGTGTGCATGACGAATACGGTAACAGAACACTGAGGCTGCATGGTTAGGCAGTCAAAAGTTTGGAAACAGCCTAGTTAAGGTTGCTCACTGTGCTGCTTTGCTCCCTCACATTGTGAACACACTATGCCTTTTTTTAACTGCAGTGCTTCTCGGCATTCTCTTTCTCTGATAGAATAAATATTTCTTTTATATAACCTCGGGAAACTTGAAACACTGTTTATTCCTCTAAGCATTTGTGGATTTTCATTATCATAGTGGTGCAGACAGTAACGCAGATGCTCAAGCTGGTTTTTAGCCTTTTGTACCATTCAGATGGCACAGAAGGGCCATAAACCAGACAGCATCAACCTACCTCTCCACCCTCCTCCCATATTTCCTTCTGCTGTGTCTGATGTGGGTGCTTTTCTCCCACCTCGCGCCTTCTGCCAGTTTTGCGTGGTTAAGTAAAATGAAACACAGCAGCACAGCTTTCAAAAGAGGAAAAAGAGCTGGCAAGAACCTTCCTCCATCATCACTCCTATGCGTAACAAAAGGTGCAAGACAGCGTGTCCAGCAAGTCTTCACGTGTTTTGTCCTTGTCTGTCTCGAAGGCCAGGGTGAAAACCCACCAAACCGAGAGGTCTGGATCTAGGTCTAACTTATTTTTTTATACCTGTCATGGTCATGTTTTGCTTCTCCCACCCTCCTCCCACAGACACTTGATATTTCTCTGTTTGGAAGTCCTACCAAGCCTGCAGAGAGCAACCTTTTCCCAGCTGACTTCTAAAGTGGTCTTCTTGGCTCAGTGCTGTCAACACCCTCCCCCTAACCCCCAAGCCACTGTATGGCTAGGAGTCAGTTCACCTACAAAATCAACTGCCTGATAAATAAGCAGCTTTAAACTGCTACTCTCTGGAGTTTTCTCTTGACATGGAATAGGTCTCTAAAGATGATTCCTTTAATTTTCATGCTCCTGACTTGCATGTCTTCTAACACGCCATTCTTGAAACAGTGCACAGCATTTCAAATCCTGTACCCAACATAAAGGGGATAAGTCTATTGTCTCTTTAAAAAAAAGGTATGCAATTAAAACTACATCTACTCCAATCCCTTTGATGCTCATCCAGCCCACAGATATCAATGGTGTCACAACGGAGTCATCCTGATACACACCTGGACAAGGACTTCTAATGACAATCTAACTCGGAGGGTCCAAATAATTGCTGCAGCATCTTATGGACAAAGGGAAATATTTATAATAAAGATAGCAAATACATCCATGTTCCATATAGTTGGACAGTCTAGTGGGCACACAGCTGTGTGCATAGCCCTTCACTTTCTAGTTAGCAAGTGGGCAAACACCTGGTTTTGGATGCGTTTAATAACTTTACTATCTCCAGATTATTATCAGGACTCACCTGCTAGAGATCACTGCCGTCATTTCTGAAACTGCAGAACACAGCTGTTCCTTCAGGAAGCATCTTTTCATGTTAAATCTGCAAGGTTGATGTCATCTTCATCATCAGTTTAGGCAGATGAGGAGTAGCCACCAGTAGCTTTTTACCAGGCCTTCTGTTGCTGTGTAACCTCCAGTGGAGAAACAGGGACAAATGGGGAAGTATGCATGTGGTTGCAAAGCAAAGGGATTTGCACGCCTTTATTGTACCTGCTGGAAGCTTCTTATTCCCATACTTGTGTTCCCAGAGCTGAGGCTTCAGCATTAGCCTGATTCTTACTCATTCTCTGTAATGGGTGTGCTGTGGATTCAAACTCACTTTACTGCACTGCTGTCTTAAGAGACTAAGGTAAAAGGGGCAAAATAGAGACTGTTCGCATGAGGTGAAAGCAGCACAGAAACATTTCTCGTATTAAACCTTTTCAGCTTCTATTTCATTTTGGAGGATAGAATAAAATTCTTACCTGGAGTGATGGATTTACAACTTAAGGAATGCAACACAATTCTGTAATGCGACTCCATCATAATTTTCTTCTACAAACCTGATCTTTGCTTAATAGATTCCTATTATAAAGTTGTGTTAGGATAAAGAAGAAAACATTGTGTGTTACAAATTCAGAACAAGATCAGCAGTCTGCATGAGAAAAAAGGTTTAACTGGGAAGGTCAGCAACTCTTTAGCAATTTTATTATAAATAACTCAGTTATATTGCATAATTCCCATGATTGCCGGAGACCTCATTGATTACTCACAATGGTACTGCATTAGGATGCTGATAATGAGATGTTTATTTTAATAACTATTCTCTATGTAGATGTACTAGTTTGCAGAAGCACTAGGTTAAGGATACTTCAGTTAAGTGACTCCTGAATGAATTTAACATAATAAGGAGGACAGATGGGCTTTCAACTCTGTAGCAACAGTAAAGAAAACAAGACATCACTGGAGCATGGATGCTTTCATGCTGTTCTTTTTGCAAATGCAATGTACTTCCATTCAGCACATTAGCTATTTCTGCTTAGGATGGTTATATCATATAAAGAACTTGGAACTTGAATCAATAAAGGCTAGACACTTCTGACACGTTAAGCAGCAGCTTACCCTGGGAAGAACAATTATCTGTTTCTTTGACACATACGTACTCTAATAAATGGAATTGCACCGGAAGCAAGGTAAAGGATACCTGCAACTGTTGCAGATCCTGGCCTAAAATGAATGATGAAAGTAACGGGGTTTGATTTCTACCAGAACTTCCATGAGAAATTAGATTCTGTCTACCTGTTCCTGTCTCTCATCTCCACTTTGCAGGCAAATCTTGGTTCCCTTTACTGCCCCCATAACACCTCTTCGATGAGCACATTTCAATATGTGAGCTATTACCCGGTGTAGAAAGCTCTCCTGAGAATCCAGGTGCAATTCCATTTCTATGCTCAAAGCCATTATCACTCTGGATCCAAAGGTATTCGTAACATCTACAAACAATCAAGGAACAACTAAAGATGCAGTTCCACCAACTGGAATTTAAAAATCCATTTCAAATACAGAGGCACTGTAATCTGTACAGAATGATTAGATTTCACACAGCTACTGAACTATTTTGACAATTTAGTCCTTAAAAATCTGTACCAATAACTATACTGCAAAACACAGAGGCATCAGCACAGCATGATGCAAGTCTCTGATCTCAAGTTAATCTTTAAAAATAAAATGACCTAGAAAGAATTTATTTCATTCCTTACGTAGCTGAGGGTTTTGTGTTACACTCTGCAGAGAGGAAAGGCCTGGAAGGGATTTCATTTACTACTTCTCTTTGTCATTTCTGTTGAGCTGTCACTTACCCTCACTAATCTTGCAACAGACTCTGCCCAGCATCTTCCCATGTAAGCAAGACTCCCCTGTTGAGAAACCTGCGCAGGATGCTTGGTATAGCTTCAAACATTTGGACCAACACATCGCATGTGATGTATTAAAGTTTCTCTAGACAGTTTTCAGAGTTGTAGCTGCAGCCACACTCTTCCACTGATGGTTTGCCAAAGACCTTTGGAGAGAGTGCCCAATCCTCTGTTACCCTAGAGTAGCCTGTGTTGTGGTTTTTGGAGGACCAAGAGCTTCCTTGCCCAACCCTTCAGGCTCTGTCAGCATCAATGCTGCTTCACGGACCCTCTGCTTTGTGTCTTTGATGCAGTGGGTGAACCTGAAAGGAGGCTCTCCAATCACAGGCAGTTGTATTCGTCACAGCTGCCCTTTAGACAACACAACCTCCTCATCTCTACCCTGGATAGATCTGTTCATAATCCAGATGTAGCATTATGTCTCAGCAGCAAAATAAAACAAATTCATTAACATAGATACAAGTAAGAACTTGGGCAGGGTCATAGAAAGGCCTCACTGAAGTGAAATACATGCACATATACATGTATACCTTCGTGTGTATGGATATGGGTGCATAGAGAAATGATTTAGAGAATGTGCTGCTTTTATATACTTTCATGTCTGACAAACAAAGGAACTGTCACATGTATGCCTGTCCTGTTAATAGAAAAGGGGTTATAAGGGGATTCTGCTGATTATCACAATCTGTCATGCTTTCACATAAAAAAAAATAAATTACACCAAACATATAATGAAAATATTTTAGTGGATGCTCAGTCATTTTGAGCCGAGTTATCCATCATGCTTTACAAATACAAGCTGTAATATAGGGGAATTTTCTCATCTTTTCTCCAGAAAAGAAAAAGAAGTATCAAACCACAGGTGATGTGCATTCATCTTCTTGCACAAAGACAAAGGAATTAAACTGTACAAGGACCAATTCCAGTTCATGATATCTGTTTCATAACCGCTAACAAAACTAAATTTTCAGTCACAGATTTTTACCTTGAATCTAAGAGGTTCCCTGGAATCTCTGCATTAACATACATTGTAGATTATAAAACATATAGGTAATATCATTTGGTATTAATTTTAATTAAAAATAATTGCCCAATGCTTAAATGCATACTGTTTTTTGCTGGGATAGTCTTATTTTCTACATGGTAGCTATCATGGGGCTGTGTTTTGGATTTGTGATAACACAGGGATGTTGTCGTTACTGCTGAGCAGTGCTGACACAGAGCTGAAGCCTTTGCTGCTTCTCACACCACCCCACTGGTGAGTGGGCTGTGCAAGGATCTTGGGTGGGGAGCAGGGATGTCAGCCATGACATCTGAGCACAGCTGACCAAAGGGATATCCCATACCACATGATGTCATAGAATCACAGGTTGGAAGGGACCTTTAAAGGTCATCTATTCTGATCCCCCTGCAGTAAGCAGGGACATTTTCACTAGATCAGGTTGCTCAGAGCCCCATCATGCCTGACCTTAAACATCTCCAGGGATGAGGCCCCCACTACCTCTCTGGGCAACCTGTTCCAGGGATCTACCACTTTCATATTAAAGAACTTTTTCCTAATATCCAACCAAAATCTCCCCTCTTCTAGTTTAAAACCATTACTCCTCATCCTATTGCTACATGCTCTTGTGAACAGTTCTGCCCCAGCTTTCTTATAGGCACCTTTCAGGTATTGGAAGGCCGCTATAAGGTCCCTCCAGAGCCTTCTCTTCTCCAAAATGAACAGCCCATCTTTCTCAGCCTGTCTTGATAGGAGAGCTGCTCCAGCCCTTAGATCATTTTTATGGCCTCCTCTGGACATGCTCCAACAGGTCCATGTCCTTCTTGTCTTGAGGGCTCCAAAGCTGGACACAGTACTCCGGGTGGGGTCTCACCAGAGCAGAGTGGAGGGGCAGAATTACTGCTCTCGATCTCCTGGCCACACTTCTTTTGATGCGGCCCAGGATGTGGCTGACCTTCTGGGTTGCAGATGCGCATTGGTGGCTCATGTCCAGCTTCTCATCCATACATATTCCCAAGTCCTTTTCCTCAGGGCTGCTTTCAAGTACATCATCTCATAACCTATATGAATAATGGGGATTGTCCTGACCCCGGTGTGGGATCCTGCACTTGGCTTTTTTAAACCTCATGAGGTTCACCAGGGCCCATTTCTCCAGCCTGTCCAGGTCCCTCTGGATGGCATCTCATTCCTCTGGCATATTACCTTCACCACTCAGCTTGGTGTCATCAGCAAACTTCATATTAACCTCACCATTCAGCTTGGTGTCATCAGCAAACTTGCTAGGGGTGCACTCAATCCCACTGTCAATATCATCAATAAAGATATTAAACAGCACTGTTTCCAGCACAGACCCCTGAGGAACATCACTTGTTACAGTCTTCCGAATGGACTTCAAGCCATTGACCACCACCCTCTGGATGCGACCATCCAGCCAATTCCTTCTCCACTAAACACTCCACCTATCAAATCCATAATTCTCCAAGTTAGAGGGAAGGAAGTTGACCATATCAAAGGCCTTGCAGAAATCCAGACAGATGACATCCATAGCTCTTCCCTTGTCTACTGATGTAGTTACTCCATTGTAGAAAGCCACCAGATTGGTCAGGCAGGGCTTTCCTCTAGTAAAGCCATTCTGGCTATCTTGAATCACCTCCCTATCTTCCATGTGCCTCAGTATAGCTTCTAGGAGGATCTGTTCCATGATCTTCCCAGGCACAGAGGTGAGTGACAGGTCGGCAGTTCCCAGGGTCCTCTTTCTTACCCTTTTTAACAATAGCCATGATGTTTAATCTCTTACAGTCACCAGGGACTACAGCTGACCACCATGACTTTTCAAATATCATGGAGAGTGACTTGGCAACTACATCAGCCAATTCCTTCAGCACTCTGGGATGCATCTCATCAGGTCCCATGGACTTGTGTACATTCAGGTTCATGATCAGCATGTAAAGCTGAGGAAAGAAGTAGGAGGGGGATGTTGGGAATGATGGTGTTTATCTTCCCAAGTCTCCATTATGCATGACGGAGCCCTGGTTTCCTGGGGATAACTGGAACACCTGCCTGCCCATGGGAAGTGGGGAATGAATTCTTCATTTTGTTTTGCTTGCATGTGTGGCTTCTGCTTTCTCTATTAAACTGTCTTATCTCAACCCACGCATTTTCTCACTTTTACCCTTGTGATTCTCTCCCCCATCCCATCGGGGGTTGAGTGAGTGAGTGGCTGCACAGTGCTTAGTTGCCATCTGGGAGTAGACCACAACAAAATGTCACCTTCTTATTATGTTAGATAAAAGCATTAACCCTATTTTCTATATAATTCTTTTTAATTTTATTAGTTGGGGTTTTGGGGTTTTTTTGGTTTTGTTTTATTTTGTTTTTTACTTTCTAATATTAAAAATCCTATGGAAAATCTGGAACTCTTCTCTATTTTAATCCCATATACAGATTAGTCTTTAACCCTACCCAATTCTCTCTCTTGCATACCATAATACAGTGCAGTGATAATTTTCATGCAAAGACACTATCTGAAAAATAGGGCAAATTTTCACTCAAGTCTAAAAGAGAAGCTACCACAATAATAGCTGCTCATATGATATATTAAAAGTACTTTTTTTTTTAAAGTTGTGAGAACAAACAAAATTAACAACAGAAAATCCATACAACCAGGCTAGAGGGAGTATTTAAAGAAAAGAAAACTCATTGCTATTTTGCTTGGTTCCACATTTTTTAATGTGGTGCCCAGACTTTTCATATGTTTCTATGCAAAATTGACCTGATTAGATATCTCTTTCCATCTTTACTTCAATTATTGGAGCTGTAGATTCCTTAACAGGGAAATGAGGACCACAACACTTCTCTGCTTCACCAATCAGTCCAGTTTTTAATTAGTAAGGTATGGGAAAAGACTTTCTAGCTCTGCACTCAGTATAAGCCTCATTTTTACAGTCTGTAAGCATTTGTTCCCTAAAGTTTCTCTTTACACGAAAAAGGCAGTTGGTTCATTGTATGTGTTCCTCAGCACTTCTGTCCCCTGTCCCACTTGGTGATCTCTGCAGCCAATATTTAAAGACTTTAACACAGGAAATTCATCCTGTGTGCTTACAAAACAAAAAGGTAAATCTGCACTTGCTTCCTATCCCACTTTGAGTATATCACAGCCAGTATGTGGCATGAATAAGAGTGTGTGCAAGTCAGGGCGGAAGGGGAAGCAAGACTGGGAAATAAAATGGCTCTTGAAAAGCAGGAAAAGATGCTATATGGTAGTCACAAAATACCAGAAGGCTAAATGCAAATTTGCCCTTGAAGAAAGAAATGGAAAAGGGGAAGACACTGGAAGTAAGTTGAGTTCAAGTTTTCTTTTAAGTTTCAAGTTTGTTTGTAACAGAGACAGAGTTTGACTCTCAGTGCTGCTGACATTGCATAATGTGAACCCACCAGTGAGGTTTAGATGAATCCTAGGTAAACAGCGGCAGATTTCATGCTGTTCTAATACAGACCCCTGTGAAAGCACAACTGTTCAGAAAAATATGTAATATACTTCAAGTACGTGGGCCTACAAACCTCAAGAGGCACCACTGCAATGGTTCTAGCCGAATGACTTCTAATTTGACACCGAAGAGGCAACCTACCAAGTAATAACTATGAAAACTGTACAGGGACAATAATTCAGCTTACGGTAGCTGTATTTTAAGCACAAGGAGCTCTGCTGTGTATTAGTGCTAACCTTAACACAAAGCTTACCTTGTTATCAGATGATCACTCTTTTATTTTTAATGTGTGTGATTGAAACAAAAAACAAACCGTAGAACACGTTGTAAACACAGACACTTCCCATGTACCACATTGCATACACTAAAAGACAAAATAGAAGCATTTGTAGCAGAGGAACTACCAGCATGAAAAACAAAATGAATCTTCCTCTGAGATCGCTGGCATGCCACCCGTGATTTCACTGGGCAGGCAGGTAAATTCACTCTAGATATCTCATCTTAGCCAAGGATAAATCCTGAAGCTCTTTTCCATTACAAACATACACCGTCCTTCCCATATAGCACTTTGTTATTCAAAGAACTGCTTAAGCAGTAGCTGATCAGCACGACAGCTCAACGCTAAGTGCCAGGATTTTGTCTGTTTTCCAGAGGCACAGTGGAGTTCAGCAGTACCAAACCAGGCGTGAACAGGAATAAAAAGTCATGGGTTCTGGCCTGGCACTAGTTCCTTCTAGTCCCTATGAAGCTAAAAGCAAATGTTGAAGAGAATAGTTATTTATTGATGCAGTTCTGCACTACTATGCATAAGACACATACTTAATTCCCAGCCCCTTGCTCTGCAGAGATCATGAGCACTTAAACCAGAATGTCTCATCACTTCCGTAATGACATCTCCAGGGATTTCTGGTGTTGGGCGGATAAGCTACAAAATCTGAGAAGGTGACTGATACTGTCTTGGTGCAAATGCTGAGTCCCTAAAATAAGAGCATAAGAAGCCGCTGCAACGAGGTGTTATTAAAATTCTCAAATATACACTTATTAATTAATACATGAATTTTCTTAATCAACTACACCCCTTTTGTTGTGACAAATCGTTTTTATAAAGCGTGACACGGGCGTAGCAAAGTAAAGAAGCAGGAAAACTCCTGGTGTGCTCTGCTTAAAGAGAAGCGCAAGACGTCAGGTAGAGAGAGGTGCTTCAGAGGCACAGCAAAAAAACCCCATAGCTACCTCTCCACGTAATCAATTTACTAATCCGGCCACCAGTCAGGACTAATAGGAGCTGTACATTTTTACTCCACAGTGCTTCGAAATCTGGGTCAGCCAAAACCGAGTCGCCCCCTCCTCGTCCTCCCTCCCCGCCGCGGCTGCTTGTGGGAGCTCCGGCGTTGCCTCGGCAGAGGGAGGCACTGCCAGCGCCGGCCGCTCCGAGGAGCCAGAAGGCAGCAAAAAGCTGCCTCAAAGAGATTAAATTCAAGCGCCGGTGATGTCCATTTTGTTTCGAGCACAATCTCTTTAAGGTTTATGAAACTTCAAAAATGCTTAACGCCTTCCGGAAAGTCAAAAGGGTGATGCTATTTATCACGCCTCAGTAGTAAAATAGCTGACCTGTCCTGAAATTATTGGGGTGCTCCCTGAAGGTTAAAAAAATGGTCAAGGTATTTGCAGGCTGTGGTGCGAGCACCCCTTACGGGAGTCACATGCAGGCATCTGTGCAGGTGGGGAATGGTGGGGCACCAGCACCTTTACCTGGCTGGAGCCCAGGACCCTAACCTGGGCTGCACTTTAAGGCTTTATGGGAAGAACACCCAGAAAGGTGGGGTATGTCGCTGCATCTCAGAGCCTCAGGACAAGGGCACTACAAAAAAGCAGACAAGGACCAGCAGAGCAAGTGAGTGCTTCAAACGACAGGGAGTTGGGACCAGCAACTGGGTCTGCCACCTGCCTTCATGCCAGTCGCCGCTTTTGGGCTGGGGCCACCTCTCACCTGTGGTTTTGGGCCCTGGGTCAGGTTGCCAGGACATTTAGCCTGGGTATAAAAGCATATACCTATGTACACCCAAGAAACATACACCATACCACATCCACCAGAGCCAGCAATGCCTGCCCTCTCCTTGAGGAAATGGGTTGGAAGGAGAAAGAAGATGCAGCCGTAGCTTTGCCCTGGGAACATGTGCAACCTCCATGGGGACTCCCATGTCAAAATCCACTTAATGGTTGTGGGTTTCCTTCCTTTTGATCGAGGACATTTTGTCCAGCTCGTGTCAAAGGCTTTGTGAGTTTTGCCGGACCTCTGAGAGGTTCAGCTCTGCGAAGGCTCTACCATGTCTCTGGGCCTCTCAGGCATGTTACATCTCTACTTTGGCCATGGTCCAGGTGTGTGCTGAGGGTTTCTGTAGCTGTGCTGTGTAGCTCTGATCAACAAAGCCAATGCTTCAGGGATGTGTTTGTGGAATCTGCTGTAAATGAGCTTGGTGTGTGATACATCCCTGAGACATTATCTTTACCGCTTGTGCACAGAACAAGTGTTTGGCACATAGGTACATGCTTTTGCCTGGGAAATCCCTTGTAGCTATGGATGTGTAGAAAGGCAAGAGTAAGCGTGTTTTGGATATAGCAAGGAAAAGAAAGCTTTGAAGGAAATTTGCCCCAGAGTAATGACTTGAGTGCGGTGACTTCCTTGTGTTTTCAAATCCACCATGCTTAAATAAATAAACATGGGCATTAGAGTGCAAGCCACTCTCCTACAGACACCTGCATGTCTTTAGCATTTCATACTTTCTATTATAAATAGCAGTGAGGCATTGCTTTTGTGGCAGGACTGTGAATAATATCTTTTATAAAAACAGCCAGCGCTGTGCAGACAGCTCCAGCCCCCTGCAATCAATACTTTATGGATAAGTTGATGCATGCACTCTTTAGAAAATGAAACAAAATGTACCATGTCAGTTTACATAATCCAAGAGCCGATAGCCTTCATTTTCTGAGCCACCAAAACAAAGATATAAAATAAGGAGATTCAGAGGCTGGAGTTTACTCTCTGCATATTTTGCCTTTTTTTTTTTTCTTTCCCCCAAAATGTCTCAAAATCTTTTGAAAGGAGAAGAAAAATCTGAGACTGCTGCAGCATTTCAGACATAGGCTGGAAAAAACTGTGTAAGTTGGGGAAAATGCTGCATAAACACCCCCCTTTTTGTATTATGCTGGCTGCCTGACACATTAGATAAGTCAGTGAAAGCAAAAGCTTTCAGGGTCTGTCATCTGAATTTACCTCAGGACTTCAATTTTCAACTTTTTTTGCTTCTTGTAGCACCCAAAAAGAGTACAAGGGGAACAGTCCTGGAATCATAGAGAAGGAGAGCCAAGCCCATGCAGTAAGAGTGGGGTCTCACAGCCCCCTGTTCTCCCTGTCCTCTCCTTGCCTTTGTGGCTTTGAGGGTGATAGATTCATGTGCATGTGCAGCTGTAACACATCATTTCAATGATGAGCACTCTTCAGGATCCCTTCTTTAAGCATCATGACTTTCACATGCAGGTGATGGCTTCTGCAAGTCCTGTCAGCTTCAGGTTCTGATTGTTCATCCAAACACGCACAGGTCTTACGCGTAAGGCTGGATCTGCACAAAATTGATGCCTAGGTTGGAAAATATTGGCTTGTATTAAACATGGCACCATTCCCTGTTCATGTTCTTCCTCCCAATTGTTTGAAAGAGGTTTCACATATGAGTCAATTTCTTCCCATTGAATGATTTCAGACAGTTACTCTGATAATAAGACTTATCAGATATATTTATGCAAGAGACATAGTTGGCAGTCACATGAAAATGAAAAAAAAATTAAATTCATATCAATTGTCATATAAATAAATAAATGCTAAAAAATAAACAGAGACATAACCATGTCTTCCTAGTTTGCAGTTAGGTGCCTAAATACCCTGGCAAATCTGGAACACTATAACGTTACAGCTGGTCCTACCTCTCCAAGCTTCTATTTACTTTCAGGGAGAAACAACCCAAAAGAGCTAAGATCTTTGAGAAAGGAAGAAGGAATAAGTTGCCCTTTCTGCAGACGCTCATGCCTGTAGTGGAATTATTTACATGCATACTTGCAAGTTTGCAGATTTTTACATTTACTTTTCACATTCCCACAGAGCTTTGTCAACTGACATGATTTACAATGTAAAATAAAGTTAAAAAGATAACAATAAAACACTACAAACCTCTTGGTTTGGACACGAATACAACTGACACGTTACTCAAATCTAGTACCTCTTAGGCATTATTTGTGTTCCATTTAATCAGATAAGGTCTCAAGTTGTTGCTGACTAGTCTCTTTCCAACCTAGGGAATCAACCAAGTTACCTTAGATTACAGTAGATTTTCTGCAACGTGCTGTTAGAAACCACTACATGGTAAGTGCCCAAGACCTGTAAGAGATGGACCTCACTATCTAGGGGACACTGTGGGAAGGGCAGTGGCCCATGACTGGAAAGCAAATTTAGAATCTGCATAGAAGGTCCACCCTCAACTCATTTGAACCAAGGGCTGAGGAAGAAGAAAGTGTTTTAGTGTAAATGTAGATATCAAAACCAACAAAGAAAAGTCAAAACAAAGCCATCCACAGCAATCAACGTAGTACCAGTTATTTGAGAACAGAATCTGTTGCTAGGTGCTGGCCAGGAAGAAAATAAATGCGCTGTCTTCTCCGTTATCCTCTCCCCTGCCAGCTATCCCCACTAAGTTATTTCTGTACTACTTTGTCTCCTTGCTTTAGTCTTCATTCTTGTGTTTTTCATCACAGTGCCTCCCTAGAGCATTTTCCTCATCCTGGGCTACTAATCTGTGGGATGATAAACCCAGGAGACAAAGGTTTTTCCTGCTGTTGCAGTCAGCTACTTTTCCTTTTTCATTTTTTTTTTTAATTTTTTCATTCTTGCTCTGTCTGTTCTCCTATTCTTACTGATCTCCTCTGAAACACACAGGGCAGAGGACAGGAAAGAAGGAAGTATAAGTGAAGTTATTGCCCAACGCAGAAGAAGGCTCAAGTTACAACATCTTTAGCTAGAAAAACTATCAGAAGTAAGGTTTTAGAAGAAGAAATGTCTTCCCTGCTGACAGCACCATGAGAGATAGCTTCAGGGCAGAATTTTAAAAACAGAGGTTGTCTTGACCTCTCTCCAGCCTTGCATGGTGCTCAGCATGATAGTGCGGGGGAAAAAAATTACGCTGGGTCAGATGCAAAGACACATTGCATTGCAGCAGACATGCAATAGCTCCCTGGATTTTTCTGTGGTTCTGGATGGCAAGAACTGGGATACTCTATTCAGCATGACCACAGGAAAGATTTGAAACCAGAGAGTTCAGAAAAGAGCAACAAAATAATTAAGGGGCTGGAGGGATTTACGTATGAGGAAGATTAAAAGAACTAAATAAATATGTATAGTTTGGCTAAGCGATAACTAAGGAGAGGCATGCTAACCATCTACAAATATTTGACTGGCATACACACTAGGGAGGGAAAGGAATTACTTAGCATGAGACAAGCAGGTATGTCAGGGAGTAATGGGATGAAATTAAGAAATGGAAAATTGAGGCAGAATTTAAAGCAAATCCTCCTGACAATGAATTCTAATAGTTTGTGGAAAACATACCAGCATATGTGCAAGAGGGAACAGTCCTGTATTGATAAGAAGGGGGACTTAAATGACTTGCTGGGCCTTTCCAATCTCAAATATTTATGATTCTATAATTAAGTATTATTAAATTTAATGACATGTGCCTTTTTTTTTTGAGTGAGTTCTGACTGTTGCCTCAGGTCAGAAGTGTGCAATTATTTCCTAACTAAAGGTCTTATATTTTAACTCATGAATTCTTCTAAAATTAACTAGGTTGGTCTCTCTCTCTCTCTCTTCTCTCTCTCTCTCTCTTTTTTTTTTTTTTAACCCAAATTGAATTTCTGTTAATGCATTTTCTCTTATTTTCAAGTAACAGCTATCTGCCCCTATTAGCGACTCACAAATCCTTCTTTGTGCAAAGCAAGCATGCATACTTATGGTTGCATGGCCCAATGCCTGAACCTGGTCAACCTCAGGTTAAATGCCTGCAGTGTTCAAGAGAACCACTGCCCCAAAGCCCAGATGAGCACAGAGGCTCTTCTTATTTGGAGGATGAACTCTGTGAAACCAAGGAAAAAAAGGTTACATGGTATTGCCAACGAAGAGCTGCTTCGATTGCTTTGCACCTAGATCATGTCCATATGAAGAGCTTCATGTCGTTGCTTAATCCTGTGCCACAGCCCACTTCATTAAATGCAAACAGGTGTTTACGTGGTAGTTGGCAGAGCTCCTGGCCAGTATCACAGCTCTATTTAACATTAGCAAACTCCTTCATTTTGACGCACATGCCTGCTCTTGCGAACATAAGCTCCAAAATGTGTCCAGAAATGGGTTAAAATCTAGGAAGTGATCAGCAGGCTGCGATCTCACATAAGCAGTCATTTTGGGGGGTGCAAGTGGTTTGTTCTGATCTGTCTCAGCACGTGCTGCCTGAGGGAGTTGTGGAATACAGCACTGTAGTTTTTGCAGACATTCTACCATTGGATGTTTTGTACGCACAGGCCGAGTATATGAAGTCTAATTCTTTGTGAATTATTATATAAACATAACTTTTATCCAGGTAGCATCGCTGTTCACCTCCCGCTGTGGAAGCGCAACTGTGACGCTTTGCATTTTTGTGATGCTTGCTTTTGGTTTCCCCGTGTCCTGTAGCTGCAGACTGGATAATTTACCAACACTTCACCAAAAATTTTTGACATTAATATTCACTTCATTCTTGACTGCTTGCTCAAAGCTCCTCTTTATTGTATGTCCTGGACTTCAGCCTCACCCAAGGCAGTAAATGACAGCAGAGTTTCATCTGGAATTAGGATGTGGTGACAGTAATGCCTACTAACACGCTGGTGTAGCATAGTGAGCACGGGCTTTGCCACGCGGGATGAAATGTATCTCTCTCCAGCCCTGACACGTAGTCTCCTTGTCATTACCTGTCACAGGAGTGCCTCTGATCTGTGAGCCTGCTGTGCTTGCCTGCCTGCATGTCCGATGGCTGGTCCACTGAGAAGATCAGAGAATGTGAGAGTCTGGGTATGTCTTTCTAGTGTGAATAAATCCTTGGCGAAAGATCCCAGGTGCTGGCATTACAATATTCTGAACACTAATTACCAGAAATCTATTTGCCAAATCTTTGTACTTTTAAGATAACACTGTAGCAATCAAGCTGAAGTAGGATAATTAAACAAACCACTCTCTCTCTTTTCCTCTTTTTCCTCAGTAACTCTGCACCCCTGCCTGTCATTTCACAGCACCGAATTGCTGAGATGCGGGCGCCCGGTATGAAAGCCCAAGTCGTTGTGTGCGCTTCACAGGAGGTACGGCTGCAGCACCGCTCCCTCCCAAGGCAGTAGTCACGAGGGGCCCTGGCTGCCTGCGTGCAGACCTGAGCACTGAGCAGTGTCCAGCCAGAAGTAGGTGGAAAAGCTGTAGGCGAAGGAAGAGAGGAAAGAATGAAAAGATTTGCTGCCTTTCCCAAAGCAAGAACAGGCAGAGTCTTGTGCTGTGCTTTTTTATTTTTTGGAAATGAAAGGATTGTGAATGTGATGTTGGCAGCAGCGCTAAATCTCCCGAAGGATCGAGACGTTTAGGGTGCAAGAACTGGATTGTTGCTTGTCAGAACTTGCCTGTCTTTCTAATGTTCTGTCCAAAGCAGTAAGCAGTTCTGTTATAATGTGCTACTGACAGCTCTTCAGGAAGGTGCGTCAAGCTTTAGCCATCAGTTTAGCACACAGACCTCACTTTGCCTCCACAGCTTCTATCAAAACAGCTTCTGAGACCCTTCATATGTTGCAGTTTTGGTCTCAAACCCATGAGCGGAGGAAATGTCCTTTCACTTCTAGTCACTAGACTAGAAGTGACTCCTTCTCCAGATGTGGATTTTTCAGGAACCTCTAGCTTTGCCATTCTGTAAAGTCTTTAGGAGTGTGTATTACAGTGAACATCAACTTAACTGATGTATTACTGAATAAGGAGGAGAAAAGATATTACATTTTTAGATTTAAAAGCTTAAAACAAGATTGTGGCTCCTGAATATGCACTGTTCTGTGTTTTTTATAGACTGCATTTTATAGATTGCATGTGATTTTGCCTTGGGTAGCTAAGTGGTTTTTTTTTTTTCCTTCCCTGACAGCCTTCACTGTTACAAAATACCTTCCACTAGGTAGTCCACATTCTTATCTTCTAGATTTTAGGCCGCAGTTCCTTCTTGCACATGCCCAGCCCTGGGAAACCCAATCCAACCAAATCCAACCCAACACAAACCAAACCCCCAAAGCATATTTTTATGTCATTCTGCTTGTCACTCTCAGAAAATAAAAGGAAAAAAAGATAATAATGCATTTCTTGTATTTTCTGTTTGCCTAACTTCTTATTCAGTTGCATTTTTCCGAACTTTTCTCTGGTATTGTTGCTTGTGTCTCCAGTTTATTGATTATTTCCATAGCCCTCAGCATAGACACTGTTCAGGAAAAACACTAACATAAAATGAAGAGGCTTCTTTTTCAGGCTTCTAGACTGTAAGTCAGGCACTTGCTATAGTTAACATACAGAGCCAGAAGTAATTTATATATTTCTTTTCACACAGAGTTTCCGTTGAGCAGGAAACAAAATACATACTTCTGGAGATGCACAAAACAAAGTAGCAGTTTACTCATGCATAGAGAGCAAATTACTTTTGGGTAGAATAAGAATGTTACAGACCAAAATTGATGTGGTTTTCATGTTATCTTAAAGAATAATGTCAAATCTTTCCTCACTGCATTTTTTTAAATGAAAATGAGAAATAACTTTATACCACTGAAGTACTCTTGGATTCAGGACATTTCCACACTCTACGACTCATAGCAGACCTCCTAGCTTACTTCTGTGAAGGTAATTTTGCTGTGACAGCTGTGAGATAGCATCTATAGATTGTTCTGCAAAATGTAACTTTCCATTAGGAGCGGGGGGTGACTATTCTCTAGTAATAAGAACTCTTTGATAAACATTTATTTTTTTCTTTTTCACCTAGACAAGGCTCTGCCACATCTGCTGTGCTGGATCTAGCTGTATTTCTTGAAGCTACTTGAAATCTGTATAGTGACAGTTGCTAGCAGCAGTAACAGTGGCCAGACAAGCAACACCATTTTTTGTAAAGCGTCCTATTTACCATATCCCATCTCCAGGTGAAGATCTTGTCTCCTTATCACTCAGGCATAGATGGGAAGGGGCTAGTGAGGGAGAATGGGACACCCTGCAATTTCACCGAGAGATGTGGTTTTGGTGTGCTCTTGTGTGCATCAGAGCAATTCCTATCCACTATGGCTTTCTGATCTCTCTGTGACCTAATGGTAGTGGCGGGCTGAGTTTGAGGTTACTTTCTCCACGTTAATCCTTCTACTCTGAGAGGTCAAAAGAGCTGGCTTTATCAGCTCCATCAGTTTCTTCTCAGCAAGTAGCTCACCTTGGGGAAATTCTGGACAAGCCATGTGCAAGAACTTCAAATTCATACATATCCACTCGAGCAATGCACAATCTGTGTCACAGTAAAACTGCTATTTACTACTTCTAATAAAATCCTCATTTGATATGAATGGATGTGCTTTTGTCAGATTAACTCTTTTGCAAAGGAGGCATCTCATTTCACTGAGCCATCAGCCAGTTTGGTGTTTTGCACCACTTATTCATCTTCAGGCTTACCACGCCAGCAATACGCTTTTTAAGAAGCACAATCAGTTCTGGGTTTTCTAACTCCATAATTTCTATTCTTCCTCCACTGCTGCTCTTTGCAAAGGAGCTGATTTTCATTCCATGGATGAAATACAGAGCAGCCTGCTGGTTAAAACAAGAGGCGGCCATCTGACAAAGACTGGGAAAGGACTTGGGCTTTCTGTTCTAATAATCACAAGTGTCAGTAACAGGACGGGAGGAGAGACTCAAACACAAATAAATTAATTAGCAAGGACATTATTTATACACTGGGAATTCCTAGTGTATGTGGTGTCTGCTCTAATAACCCATGGACAAATCACCTCCTTGTGCTGTAACACCTTGGGGAGGGGGCCAGCAGAGAAACACAATTCTATATTCCCATCTAAAGAGAAGAGGATAAGAAGCAGCTTGAAAATCTACAGGAAAAGACCCTGCATATGCATAAAGAGCAGAGTGATCCGTACAGACACCTGTCCCTCACAACAGCTACTCTTGCTCCTGGCTAGACGTGTTGCAGAGTGATCTGCAGTTACTATCAACTGGATTGTGGTACGTGGGGATTTGAGCACTCCAGGCTTGCTTTTCCTAATGCAGTGAAGCACAGGTGAATACGGAGCTTTTAGGAGAAAAGACAGCCTTCCACGAAGGTCAAGGAAAAGTAAGGATCTCTTCCTTGCTTGTGTGTCCTTTGTAGAAAACAATCTAGTTTTCATGCACCATATGAAAATGAATTTAAATAAATCTATGGTAAGGACACTTTCCCCTTTATGAACTACAGTATTTGTGCCATATTCTTAAGTATTAAGGGGAAAAACACTAGTATTGTCAGGAGAGACCAGATTATTATTTCTGGCCCATACTGACTGACCCTTTTTATTGGGCACTTTAGTTCGTTACTTTATAAAAGAAGAATAACAAAAAAGATAAACTACTTGATTTCTTTACTATAATTCTGTACATGCTGTATCACAAGATTCTGACCTTTAGCCATTGTTTAAGAAAAATACAAAAATAAGGTATCTATTAAAGATTTGCCATTTATGGCATGCTTACCTAAGAACAATGCATGCTTCCTGTGTTGCTGAGTCACTCCAGTAGGCAGTACTGTTCAGAATAGCACCCGAGCTTTTCTTGGGAGGTTAAATTCATCTGCAATTTTGTAAAGAAATAAAAATTATTTTTGCACAGAGTTTTGTTCTCTCTTATTGACCAATGAACAAGTAGGAGTTGAGTGTTTAGTTACATGATGTAATTTGTCACGTTTGTTGCTGCAATAGCGGTAGCCCAGGATGGTATGAAGCTATGATATTTAAGACAGAAAAGGGTGGTGATGGTGAAACACACAGTACTTTAAAGCATCTGAAGTTTTAAAAAGGCAAGGAAAAAAAAAAAGAAAAAACTTTCCACAGTGTTTTTTAAAGACAAACATAACCATATAATTTATGGTACATGGTAATTACTTCTCTGTTTGAGATGTTCACTATTTTCTCCCACTGTAATTTCACATACTGGATAATGAGTATCCTCAGCACAGAAACAACAGTAATGGCTGTGCGGCAGGAGAATGGTTACTTGATCGTTCTACAATAAAATGTTGTCTCACTTCTTCTCAGTGCATGACTCAAATACAGGTGTGCAGAGGATTAAAACTGAAAGGCCAGAATATTAAGTTAAAAAACTCAAGCAGATACTTTGTCTAGCAGTCCAGCAGAGCAAAACAAAGTCATATTGTATAAAATTGATATGTACATGAACATTGGTTCATGAACTGGTACGAGCATGAGCATGAAATTCATGTTTTCAAACAATCCCCTGCCGATGACCCTTAGAAAATATCCACTGACTCTGTATGGAGGTAAAAGTCTGCCTCTTTTTGTTTCTGAAGGATCAGGTGAAAAATTTGAAATAACAAATCTGTGTAGAGTTTTGCCTGAAATACAGATTTTAAAAGCCCATCTAATGGTTCAGTGAATGAGAGTTAGTTGTACCCAAACTCCCTTTCAGTTCTCTGGAAGCAGAGTATGACCTGGAAACATTGTTTCCTTTCTAATATCAATCAATTGATGGATACTTATATCGTGGAAATTTTAGACTGTTCAGGGAAAACCTAGATATTAAGTTAGTGTTGTGTTGTTTGGATTTTTTTTTAAAGCATTTGTTAAACTCTTCTTTGTATCAGGCTTTAAATACATCTCACCAAACTTTTGGAATAAAAGGTGCTAAACATATAATTTGAAACAATTGCATTTAGTTTGAAAAATATTTGGTAATGGATAACTCAGCATAGGTGAGCTGAGTTATCCCAGGCTGTTTCCACACCACCTGACACCACTTCCCCATAAAAGCAGCTGGTTGGGGAAGGGCACGGGCTTGCTGTTTACAGGATGGTCTGAGTGTTGCTTGGTTAGCACTTTGGTAAGGCACTCTGGTTAGCACTAGGTGTGAGTGTAATTTGCTATTATTGTTTTATGTTCGTGGTGATTTTTGTCAGTAAACTGTCCTTAGCCCAACTCATGGAGGATCTGTCTGTCTCTTCTGTGGGAGTGAGTGAGTGGCATGTGGTGCTCAGCCAGTCTGGGGCTGAACCACCACAATAAGGATTTTATGTTTCTTACTATGTAACTGAATTTTTTACAGAATTTGTATAAGTATAACCAATTTAAGTACTGCCAAACACAAGGTAAAGCCTAATGCTTCAACAGGGCATGAGCTTCCTATGATAGAAATATTGATGCCAGCGTATGTTGAGGGAAGGGGAAAGTTTCCATAACTTTTGAGTGATAAAATTTACATTTACAGATATTCACAAAGATCTGAATGAATGCTTCAATCCTTAGATGAAGATACCTTTCTCTTAGGCTGTATTTTAAACAGGGACGAATGCTTTTCCTCATGGAGATAACATGTCTGCTGAAAAATGGAAGTGAAAACAGAAAGGAAGAGTTTCCTAAACATTATTATTGGTAGGTAAAAACCTACTCTTACAGCTATTTTTCCAAAGGTAAATACACAATCCCAGTCAGAGTGAGACAACGGTCTAGAACAGTAACTACGTGTGATCTCAGCCAAACCTGAGAAAGAATTTCTGTCATGTAGCCAAAAGGAAATAAAAATCCCGCAAACATTACCAGTCAAAAAAGGATAGAGCACAGTCTCATAAGTTGGAGAATCCAAACCTCAATATTTAAATACAATGACATCATCCTATTTCTAGTAAAGTGTAATTTCTATAATTCATAAGAATGCTATGAATTTAGAATGCATTAGAATTTTGAAGTAGAATGCGCTTTGAATTTAAAGCGCAAACTAGTTCCCAATTCAATCTTAAAACTTAAAGAGGAAAAACAAATGTTATAGAATCCTCCTAGAATTAATATTGGATTTCTCCAAGTTCAAATTACAATAATACCATCATGAAGTGAGTCCTCAATTAACCTCCTCTGACATTCCAAGCAGAATATTTTAGGGGTTGTGAAGCATGCAAATAGAAACTTCAATTAAAGCCCAACTTCATACATTGGACAGCTTGTGAGAATAAAATAAAAAATTATGTAACCAGCCCAGTGCTTCCATAAACACCCACAGATGATGGAGAGAAATCTGACAAAACTGAGGATCGGCATCCTAATTCCTTTCTCGGGTAGAGCCTAGAAAGATTAATAACTTGTTTACATGGTGGAGCAGGGGTTCCCTCTGTATTCACTCTCAGCTTGGCTTCAGCACGTTCAGGTGGCCCGCGTTCACTCTGCACAAACCTTACTGTGCGTTAACTGCTGAAATAAAATGCATCCGGCGTGGCAGACTTGCAGTGCTTTAACTGGAGGCACACTGATATTCATTGGGTGCAGATGGGCCACACGTGGTCCTGGAGAGCAGCCAAGTGCTCTCACAGGGGACAGCCCTGTGTGCCTGCTCCTGCCCTTGCATCTTGCCATCAGCTGCTGCTGCCTGGTTAAATGCTGGCGTGTGGCTGGAGCGAGGCCCTTGCTGGTGGCACGCACAGCCTGGAGGTCACACTGGCCATACTCCCTAATTAATATAACTGTGCTCTGGCATAAGAGCATTGCCTGCCTAGGGTGGGACAGGCATCCTAGAAGGGGTAAGGTGATGGTTCGGGCTGCTGTGATGAAATGTAGCAAGAAAGAGATCTCTTCTGGTGGCTCATTTGCTGATGGGTCAGAGATGAGTTTTTTCTGTTGTTTTGGACTGACATGAGGGGCCAGCATTACCGCTAGTGTAAACCCTGTCAGCACTTTGCATAGGCAGCTTGTTAGTACCAAGAAAGTCATCTGGCCTTGTGATAATGTTTTTCCTTGACTGTTCTGACTTTTACCTTTTCTTTTGCTTCCATTAGATGTAACCAGTATTATATATTTTTGATACAACTCCAGGACTTGCTTTTTCCATGTACCTGCTGGAGACTTGTAGCTGTTTGAATTTTTAACCTTTCCTCATGTGCTGAATACAATGACTGTGGCAGAGAAAAAGCTACTCGGACTCACTGCTTGCTATGTAGATTTAAAATTCCGTGCTCCCAATCTGACTATCAAAGTGGTATTTGTATGTATTTGCACAAGCTCTATTTTCCTTCCTGCACGCTGATAACCCTTTCCCCTAAATGTTCAGAAGGGTAACTTACATGCCTGCTCAACCCCAGAAATACTGTTTAAAGGAGAATTGTGAGAATGGAGTAGTTCACTGCATCTCAGCTATCTGTTCCTAACTGTTCCCCCTTTCCTTTCTGCCATCTGACACACACATTTTTTCCTTCCACTTCTCTTTGGCTTGTCCCAGCAGGAAAGCTCCTCTTCTCATAGCATTGTCAAAATGGTGACTGCCGGCTCCTGCCTTTTGATACAGAGAAAAAGATAGATAAACACTGTTCCTCTACCCCCCACCCAAAAAAAATCCTATTAAGAAAAGTTTACTTACTGTGCACAGTGCAAACTAAGAATCGTATTAAGAATGTATCCTAATTATCAGGGTATAGTAATGTTCTCATTATAATCAATGGGTTTTTGAAGTTTCAGCTTTCATGGTATGTAATGAAGTTCATTTCATAGTGCTGTACTATAGACCTCTATAGCATATTTTACAGGCATTTTCTCCTCTAATTACAGAGGGAAGAATTTCTGTAGCAGAACATGTTTTTGAGGCTTTTTCGCAGGACCAAACTTGGCAATGCAGCTCTATATCAGCTCTGCATAAGAGATGCATAGATATAGTGAGCGATGAGGCAGGAGGGTGCAGACGTCATTAACCCCAGATGTTCTGGACAGTTCTTTCAAAACACTGTTGCTGCCACTGCGTGACTTTTGCCTGTCCTCAAGAGGTATGACATGGACTTTACGGCACAGCAAATCCAAGGTGGGAAGCAGCAGGAAAATATTTATGGCAACATGAAGCTTAAAGGCTGAAAGCTTTTCCCTCTGTCTTTTTGTGAACTCATCCTTTCAATCCATTGCACTATCATGGCCCTTACTATTGCTTTCTTACCTTCAACTTGGCTGGTTTTCTTGAGAAATGAGACTTATACAGAAAAGCATTCTGTCTACCTATAAGTTTGTCTTTCCTCCTTCTCATTCAATAACTTTTAAAATGACAGAAGAGTTTCAGACACACGTGACAAAATCCCCAGGTTTTAAATATAAGGTGGTCCAAGAAACTTTGGGAAGGTGTGTGGCTGGGTGAAAGGACTAAAGTGTGCTGAAAGACAGGCAGGGTTGGCTCTTCCAGCAACCATGGGCTGTGGCTGGCCAGAAAGGCTCCGCGTGCACAGCTCCCAACCACTGATGTTATATGATGCTTCTTGCATACCTCATGTACATAGAGGTGAGGGCTTATTGCAGAATATTGGGGACACAGAGGGGAAGTAAAAATACGTTATGGGAGGGATCTGGGGAAGAGAGAGGTATATCGCTGTGATGTGGTCTGTGTGTGGGAGGGGCAATTGTAAGAGGAGGTATGGGTTTATTGCAGGTGTGGGAGCTGCGAGGTAAAGGGATGTAGGGCAGAGATCTGTGGGAAACCTAGGTTCATTTCTACCCATGGACAGAGAACAACACACTGGTTGCAACATGTGTAATTTTGCACAGTTTCTTGAAGCAGTAGTTAAATAGTTATATCTTCTTACTTGTATTTTGCAAAAATAAAGATTTGCTTTATTCATCTGAGATGTTTTTTATGAAGCTCATAATACTAGCTACATGAAAGAAAAGTACGCTTCTTATACTTAAGATTTTTTCATGGTTCAATAGACTAAGTTTAAAATAAAATGGAATAACAGTGGGAACATAACCATAGCACGCACAGAGTGAAAGCAGTGTTTCCCCACTTTAAAAGGTCTTTGTTCCATTCCCTTGCAACATTCACAAAACAGTCTGTGAACTCCTTAAGAAATGATCTACTAAATGTTCATGAAATACACAAGAAAGTACCACACACAAAAAAAGGGTGAAGTTATACAGTTTCATAACTCTGAATTTTAAGCCATCACTGTTTATCCTTCATGTAGAACATAAAATTCTCCTTTGATTAAGCATCCAGGGCAAGTGTGACTTTAAGGAGGGAGTTTCTCTTAATTTCTCTGCTCTCTTAGTTCCACAAAGTGTAGTATGCAATTATGTGAGATGTGCAAGTGCTGCCCAGCAGCTGATAGCACGACTTACAGGGCAGTGCCACCTGCCCTCGGTTTCCAAAACCTTCTCTCATCCTCCTATAACTGAGGTGATAATTAAAACACTCCCGCTTGAAATTTTTATTATTTAGGAAAAGGCAGGAGGGAGTTAGCAGAGTCTCCCAGGGTAAACGTTCTGTCATCTCTATTAATGTGATCAAGGCAGTGGGAATAGCGCTATCTGTTCTACTAAAGAAAATAGGTAGTGCTTCCTGGCAAGCAGTGCGCCTCGTGCATTTGCTAATCATGCTGCACTGATATTGATAAAGTTGCCATAATAACGTATGAGGCTGAAAGTGCTACAAAAGTGGGTTTGACTCTGAGCTCTGAATTGCAGAGCTATGGCCAGCAGCTGTCATATGCATCCTCTTCCCCAAACCTGATGCATATTGGTAAAGACCGGTAAGGCAACACTGGTCACTTTTTATTCAGAGCAGCTCGAAAAGGTACCAGACTGTCGAAAGGGGCAGATCCAGGAATGGGCATGTGGGAATTTGGTCTCAGAATTGCAGTTGCAGGGAGGTAAGCCTCACAGCACGCCAAAAAAAAAAAATATTCACAATGCTTATTGCCTACACACACACACACACAAAATAGAACAGCGTGGGTAGGGTGGAGGAAGCAAGCTCACTGAGATGGATATAGTGCAATACTGAATATGCAACTGCTAAAGGGGTCATGCTTTTGTGCAACCCAAACAGGTCCCGTAGGCGAGTCTGGGGGAAGCTATTTCTGCTGATTTTCAAAGCCAGCTGTCCTTATCAGAACGTCATTCCCTTGCTCTTCCTTGTACGCATTTGCACCATGACTCTTTTCCCCGTATTCTGTACTTTTAATTGTTTGTTGTTTGATATCATCAACTACTCACTAGAAATAATAATAAATTGCATAGATAGATAAAAAAGCAAGACTATTAAACCTGCCAATTTAAATTAGGTTAAAAAGAAGTGTTCGAGATAAGCGCCAAGGCAAATTAAAAGAAAGCCAAGCTCTGCTCCAGAGATTGCTTCCACACACTAGAAAAAGGAGCGCCAACTCTCTTCCTCAAATGGGGAATCAGCACTTATGTAGTGGCCAATATCTCAAAGAAATTTCATTTTTCCATCTACTCATTAGGAAGATCCTCATCACATCCCAATGGGCACAGATGTAACCAGGGAAGTTTGAATTGTTTCCTCTAAGCCAGTCTCCTCGGCAATCACTGGTGTTGAATTTCTTTGAATTCCCTTGTAACTGCTCTGCAGCTTTATGGAAGACCTTGTCTAGCATCGTACAGTCACTTCCACATCAGAGGGATCCCAGGGCATTCTGTAGGAAACATTAAGCGTCTTGAGGGATTGGCAAAGACTTTGCATTTCACCATTCTCAAACAGAAAGTGATTACTGTTCCTTCCTGACTAAAGGTGTGATGGTCTGCAGACTGAAAAAATAAAAAAGAGAATAAAATTTTTTAAATGTCCCTTTTGCTGTGATACTGCATTGCAGATTTGCATCTAATTTTCTGCCAATATTATCCACTCAGTCTCTTTCAACATTGCTGTTTTCCAAATTTTTCCTCCCACTGAATCTGTATGTTTGATTAATGTTTTCCCAGATGTCTGAACCTGGGGAAAAAAAGCACTTTCAGTCTCATTTTGTTAAGTGCTAGGAATCTCTTTGATGATCCATAACTAATTTTACTGTACTTGTCACAAAGCAGATGTGTGGCAATAGTCCCCTAAGCATGCTGCATTCAATCATTACAAACTCCAGAATTCTCTTTGTTTCCCCCTCCCCTGTTTTTTTGTGTTTATTTTTCGTTAGTAATTAACCTTCACAGTTTATCATATTCTCTTTTACTGGTTTAATAAGCACATTTGACACACAAGCTATACAGTTGGTCCAAACACTGTTTATCCCTCTCTTTTTAGTTTCATCCCTTTGTAGAATAGCAGATTAGGATGCAATTTCAGGAATGAAACAAGTCTTCATTTAGGTTATTTTGTCTCAATCACGTAGTCCATTAACGCTCATATTTCTAATTTACCTGAAAGATTTTTGCATTCAAAGGACTGGGAGTCTTTAAACATTAGGCAGAGGAACTATTAAAATTAAAGTCTGTAAATAATTCCTATTTAAAGAAGGTGTAATCTGTTATCTTTAACTCAGCATCCATAATTTGCAATAGCTTAAAAGCTCACCTTTGTTTCAGCCTTCTCTCTTGGAAAGGTAGAATTTGCCTCTGAGTTGTCCCTCTTATGTCTGATAAGCTTCAGCTATAGCAAAGAGATGACTGCTGTTATTGAATCTGACAATGAGAGGAATTCATGGAACTACCTAAAAAGAAACATCCCATTTGTGACTGTATAGAAAGCTCAACCATTTAGAATCACAGAGCAGCTGAGGCTGGAAGGAAAGCATTTCTGGAAATCTTCTAGACCAACTTCTTTGCTCCAAGCAGTGTCACCTAGAGAGCAGGTTGGTAAGGGCCATGCCCAGTCAGGGATTGAATATCTCCAATGACAGGGACTTGACAGACTCTCTGAGCAACATGTGCCGGTGTTTAATCACTCTCAGAGTAAAAAAAAGATTTTCTTTTTTTTTCCTTTGGTTTAAAAGGAATTTTTATATTTTGATTTGTGCCCATTTATTGCTTTTAAAAGTCGCACCTCATTACACTGACAGAACGTTTCTTGCCAGGATATTTTCTACAGGAAAAATAAATCAACTACAAATGTGCATCTATTTTTCTGCAGAAGTTGGCAAAGTGAAATTGTAATACCAACCTAGATATATGTGCTACTAGACATCAAAATCCTTATGAAATAAAAGTAGCATCTTATTCACCATAATGCATATGACAAATACACTAGCTACATAGAAAACTAAAGGAGATATTTGCCAGTGAATGCTGGAATAGGAACCATAGGATATTTTTTATCATAGTAATATCAGTAAGTATTAAGCCAGAAATTACAGTATTGTTTTTGTCCCTTCTTCTAAAACCATAGCATTATCTTGTTTGCTTCTTACTGTTAGATTCCATTTTAGTGTGAAATGTGTGTGTGTGCATGTGTGTAGTTTATTGCACATTAGGTCTCTGAAGAAAACATTAAGGCCAAACTTAGATGCATTTTGTGTTTGAATCTCAAAAAGGATTGTTGGAGAATCCATCAGAAGTTTGTGGCATAGAGTTTGAGCAGCAGCAGCACAGCAACTATCTGGACTATGCACTTAAGTCACATGTCCTGTGTGGATCCAGGAGTTGGACTTGATGATCCTTATGGGTCCCTTCTGACTCACTATATTCTATGATTCTATTGCAAAACTAAAACTTCATGAACATCAATGCTGTCACAGAAAGCCCTTAGTGCCTAGCTGGCCACATACATGACTCGTATTCAAAGTCATTTATGTAAAAGTAGGGTTCTCCTTCCTTTAGGGGAGATGAAATACAAAATACTGACCATCTGAAGAAGTGAAGTGAACCTGAATTTTTGTCAAGGGTCATTCTGCTGACATTCCAGAGGTGGATTGCATTGGGCAGAACTTTTGAAGCAAATGCCCAAAAATCCTGTCTGGTCATGTACCAGGTAAAGTTGGTTATCTGTTTAAGTTTCACATGAACTAACTTACTGGTGTCCCTAGGAAAGAATACTAATGACATTAGTGTTATTGTCTACAATTTTTTCTTTACTATGGTTGATAAATCTATGTCTAACCTGGGGAGCACTGCAGTCTTTCTAGCCCTCAGGGCTGACTAGTCGTGTTCCATATTTGGGTAATCCAACAGTTCCATCCTCTACACAGCAATACTTTGTAGGAAGTGAGCCAATGAGTATTGGCTGTGTACCCCTATCTGGATGACAGGGCAGGAGCTAGACTTTGAAATACGCTATCATGTATACCTGTTACTCAGTCCAGACATGGCAAATAGCTGGAAATGACTGATTGGTGCAATGGGTGCAAATTGGTGCAAATTTGCCAAAATTAAATTGCCCATTAAAGGGACCAGGGTGTCATCTTCAGTCTGGAGGTTCGTCAGGTGCAGGATGTAATTTTTCTTCCAAACAGAAAAGTTGAGCCCGCAAAGATGCAAGTGGCTAGCTAAAAGATGCTACCTTTTACCAGAAAAAGACTTGCATTTCAGCCTCTGAAATCAGATAAGTTCCTTGACTTGGCTATTTGCAGCTGTATTTATTTCTTCCCTTCTATCTCAGAACCTATGGTCCAGGATGCAAAAAATCTACAGAGTTGTGCTCTGAACCTTTTTGACAAAAAAATCCTTGAGAAAAACATGTTGAAATGGGAAAGCATTACCACATTTTGCTGGCTTTCTTTTTTTCTAGCAGTGGCTTTGACAGTGGGTGGACAGTAGTGCCTTAGAAATTGTCACAATGTTGAAACTTATCAGGTTGGAAGGGTGCTCTGCCATGTCCTCTGGGAGAAGGGAATGGCATGAGGGAGGGGAGACGAGAGAAGATGCCATTTCTTGTATATGAGCTTTTGCAAGCTTCCAGAAGAGAGGAAATTCAGATGTTTAGCTGGCAGCAGTTGGTGGTGAGGGCAGAGCCCTGGCTCAGTTCCCTGTTGGGCACAGGGAGCAGTTTCCCTCCATCTGTTAGGAGCTTCTGATTAGATGATGTAGGTTAAATCTTTTTTCCCTCTGCTCCCCCTTCCCAATGGTTGTGAAATCACTTATTTGTGTTGCTAGGAGCGAAGAGAAATGAAACCACAAAGCCAGTGCAGGGCTTTTTATGCTCTTCGCAGGCTGCAGGGGCTGGAAGGAGATGATTAGAGTGATTGAAGATTGATGGAAGTGATAAGATGGGTGAAAGTGTACTGAAGGGAGCAAGGAATGATGCATTACTTAATGAGATACCTTAAGTTTCTCTGTCAGGCTGCCTTGTTTGCAACCTGTTTAATACTTGCTCTTACTTTATAAAGAATAACAGTGGCTGATGGTACATTTTCCAAAATGGTTTTCAGAAAGGACAAATTCATATCTGCAAGCGTGTGAATTGGTACAGGAAAAAAAGGAGTGACTACACATTTTCCATGTGCCTATATAACTTGTCCCAAGGCCATGCCAAAGTAAAATCAACTGCATCGTGTTATAGTGATGCTTTCTACCTATAGGCATTTCTTAGCTGACTGCCGTAGTGACTACACTGAGATTATACAGGACTGTAAATACAGGACAAAGAAAGCTTTTCAGGCAGCAATTCAGTGACATAAAGGTCTGGAAAATTTCAGAGCAACAAATCAGACAAATTATTACAAAAATAAAAAATAAATAAAAAGAGGCCCTGGGAAAAGCCGTCTCAAAACCCCCTAAACATACACAGGCAGACAGACCAAATCTGAATGAACAAAAGTGAAAACAATATTAATTCTGAAGGAGAGATGGAAACTTTCTTCCTTCTTCTTCTAGCCTCTTCTCTCTCTTCAGTTCTTTACCTTCTGTGACTAATCTTCTTGGATTCCTTACCTCTCCCACTGTGGTATTGATCCATCCTGTGAGGGCATTAAATTGCACAACACGCCAATACAACAGGCTACCCTATTTGTGTAGCAGTACCCTATAAATTCTTTGATAGCTGTCCGTCTCTGGACAAAGTAGTAAAAAAACCCAGCCACAAGCATTGTACAGCCCAGGGCAGTAGCTGGGGTGTTGCTTCACCACCCCCCTCCACCTTGCCATCCTGGCAGTGTGGGTCTGCCTGTGTTATCCAGGTGTTATCACAGAAGTGGAAATGACAGCAGTAAGAGGGAAAATTAATTTTGTGATGTGGATTCAACATCAGCAACTAAACCAGCAGCTTTCCCTTTGGGAGTTGACCGGAAGATTAGGCTGAGATTATACAAACCTCAGTTAAAGGTGGTTGCTTCTGCTAAATTTGAATTGGTAAGGATATTACAGAAAGTCACAAGTTTGCTCAATGAGAAATGAAAACATGCATTTTTTTCCATCTTAGTAAGTGGAAAGAGGAACTTGGTCAAAGTCAAACACTGTTTTCATGCAATCATAGCATCCTGGAACAGTTCGGGTTGGAAGGGACCTCAAAATCCATCTTGTTCCAACCCCCTGCCATGGACAGTGACGCCCTCCACCAGCCCAGGGTGCCCAAAGCCCCATCCAACCTGGCCTTGAACACTGCCAGGGAGGGGGCAGCCACAGCTTCTCTGGGCAGCCTGTGCCATTGCTGCATTGCCCTCACAGAGAAAAATCTTTCCCTTGTAACTGATCTTAATCTGTCCTCCTTCAGTTTAAAACCATTACCACTTGTCCTGTCACTGTCCCTCCCCATCTTTTCTGTAGTCCTCCCTTTAAGTAGTGGAAGGCCACTATAATGTCTCACAAGGATTTCATAGTTAATCACTACCCCCCTCCCCAGGACTGGAAAACCAAGATGGCCAAGAAAGCTCCCGGGAAACATTTTTCAAACATGCCCATTTATAACCCAAACTAGCTAATTTACATCTCTATTTACATATATCCCACAGTACTTTATTCCATTGATTAGACATCAGTACATTTACATTTCATTGCTTCCACATTAACAGCAGCAGTAGGTCACAGTGACCTTACAAATATCTTGTCAAAGCCTTTTGTGTCAAAACAGCCCAACCTCAGAACTGCACTATCAAAACATCCCCATCATCCAATGTCAAAACAGCTTCATCACAGAGTCTAAGCACATTCAGATCCAACAAATTATCATATCAAGGCTTTATTGCTTTAATATCCAAGCAAAAAACAAAAACCTAATGCCTTCCCTGTGAAAGGAAAATTGTTCTTACTCCCATTTCCCATTGCTAATTAACAAAGTTCCTCTCTGCTGGGGTGTCTCACGAGTGATTTTTTTTTTTTTTCTGACAGTACCACTATAGTGACCGACATTCTCATTTAGTCAAACTTGCAAAAGTGGCTGGAAGACACTCCTGGGGACTTAGTCTCAGTGATGGTCAAGTCAGTAAAATTCCTGGCTAGATACAAGATTATTCAGCAAAGTGAACAGCACAACTGTAAAATTCTGTAAACAAACCCAGTACACAGTTCTGGACCATGCCCCATTGCATTCTAATTATCTTATTGTTCAATTTTCAGGCCAAACCTATCTCACTGCTTGGCTTCACTGCAAGTGACTAAATGAATAAGGAAGGAGGAAGCAGACACTAAACTTTTTATTTATTTTCTTTTTAAAATTTAAAAGAAGTGATATAAATAATCCCCCCAAATGAAATCTATTTATAAATCATGGTGTCAGTGTTTTCCTTGCCCACCTGCACAGTGGGTGGAAAAATTACCTAACTTTCATGGATAATCGCACATTTTCACACAAGTGCAACTGAATCCATGAGAATCCCACAATTTGAATTGTAATGTCTTTCCACCTCTGCTTTATGAGCGGGGTGCTCGTAAGTGAGGTTTTCAGGGATGGATCCCCTCACAGGCCAGTCTACTTGCAAGTAAATATACATGAAACCCAAATATAAAAGCAGTCAGGACATCAGTGTTCAGTGTATTCTTGAATAAGGGCATGCATAAACCATCATCTGGAAATGTAATAATACAGTAAGATAGTCTGGAGTGTCAGCACTGCAAACATTCATGTTCAGGCAACACAATTTCAGGCAATGACTTTCTTAATAGGTAAAACTTTCAAATATAGAATACATAAATACAAATTAGCTTGTCACATTATTTCTTTTTTTTCTTTTTCTTTTTCTTTTTTCCCAGGATATTAGCAAACAACCAAAGCAATTAAATGTACAAGCAAGAAGGTCATAGGCAATCTGCTCTTAACTAACCTTGTAGTGAAGACGTTGTGTCACACCCATTTGTACTAGGGCAGGATCTGTTGCATTTTGCTCTGTTTCCCATGAGTCATTTCTGTGGCAGCACAGGGTGATACCATGAATTCAGATTGATTATATCAAGGCAGAACAAATCAGAAGCAGCAGCTGCAAATTTGTAGAAACAGACCTGGCTAGTGTATTACTGTTATCCCCAGGAAAAAGCAAGTGGGGACACGACCACATACCTTGATCTTGTATAAATGCTTTCTATTTAATTCTTCAGATTTGGTTCACTCTGAAAGTCTTTTAAAATTCGTGATTTTTTTTTTTCTTAAAAGATGTGCAGTAGGTCCCATGTAACTGCTTTTATTCTCAGTATAGGAGATATTCCCTCTATTTAATTGAGAAGGCTGTCACATAATTCACAAAGTTCTAAAGTGTGACTGATGTGAAGAGAAAAAAAACCAGTTCACTGTGCTCTAATGGTGGCCTTTAGTTTATACTTAACTATGCTTTAATAGATCATTACATTTATTTGTATTTTTCTTTCACTTTCTAAAAAGTAAAATACTGATTTCCAATCTTTTTTTTTTCCTGAGAACTAATCTCAGGATTTCAATGACCAGCTTCTCAGTAGTAAAGTCTCTTAATGTAAGCATTTCTTATTTTCATCTGCTTCTCCAAGTTCTTCACTGGAAACAAGATGTACAAAACCAATTTAGAGTCAAGGGGGGAAATACTTTAGATCTCTCTGATAGAAACTTCTGCTGCCTGAGAGATGGAGAGGAAATAGAAGCTGTTTTCATAGGTTACCTAGGGGAATTATACATAGATGAAACAAAAATATATGGAGAAAGAAGATCGCCATGGGGCACTACAATTACAGAGAGAATAGAAAAAAAAAGTGAAGTGGAAGGGTGAAGAGTCGGAAGAGCGACACATGTATGAAGGAATAGAAAGACCTCATGAAATGGAAAGTGGGTCCAATTTGTTCCTCCATAACTTTGATTCCACTTGATTTCTGCTATCCAAAGCAACCAGGATGGCTGAGGCACCTGAGCAGGCTTGACATGAAGCGCAAGAGGAGGGGCTACCATTGACATAGAGCTGTACCTGCAGAGGGATTTCCAATGAAGGCAGCTGAAATGGTTTCTGATGGTGAAATGGTAAAAAGCTGCTGATACCGTGGTACAGACTTCTCAGAGAAGCACTGAGAGAAAGACTTCCTCAACTAGACTAAAGCTCAGAATATTAGGGACAGTAGAGGAACACACCTATTCAAAGTTTCCTCAATGTTGTGATTTTCCCCAAACAAGGAGCTGAGTGCCGTACAGTTGCTGTCTCTGGGACTGGGAGGACAGGGTGAGGGAAAAGAAAGCCAAAGGCAAACCTCGCAGGTTGGGATAAGGATATTTTACTGGGTCAGCAGAGAGAAAGAAATAACAATAATAGGCCTTTATAGCAAAATATACAAAACCGGTGATATACAATGCAGTTTTACACCGAACCACGGAATTAAGGGCGTACAGCTCAGAGCTGTCCTGAAACCAGACAGTTCCCAAATTGTGGGCACTCCTCCCCTCACCAGCCCCCTTTATGCTGAGCATAACATAATTGCTATGGAATACACCCTTTAGCCAGTTTGGGTCACCTGTCCTGGCTGTGTCCCCTCCCAGCTCCCTGTGTGCCCCCCGCCTTCTGATTAGCAGGGCAATATGGACAACTGAATAGTCCTTCACTGCTTGGGAACATCTAAAACACCAGTGTATTATCAGCACTGCTCTCAACCTGACTCCCAAACATGGGTGGGGTGGCATTCCACCGGTTGCTAGAAAGAAAATTAACTCTATCCTAGCCGAAACCAGGACACGTGATCATCTAAATTCTCCAAAAATTTACAGTAGTAGTGCCAGTGCTACTCTGCTAGTGCAGCCCTTAGGCATAATGTTTCAGCAGTGTAGGAATCATTCTCTTATAGCTCTGAGGTTTCAGTAGCGACACCAACCTCGCAGTGATGTGCCAGAGCATCCCTGGACCTAAGAAACCTTCTTGGCAGCCAGGAGTCTGGCAAGTTGAAGAGACATTTCCAGTGTTCTTGTAATTTATGGCACAAATGACTTACACCAGAACTTCTCCCAAGCAGTTGAGGGGCTCTATACACAGGACAGCCTTGTGTCGCCCAGTGTGTATATCAATACTGGTACAAAACACCTTAAGATTCACTTTCCAACTAGAGGTCATCAGTCTCTGTGGAGCCTGATAATAACAATGGTGGAGAAAGTGGGAAATGACTCTCAGAATAAATGAGCTTTCAAGATCCAGTTTAGACACAATGCTGCAAATTACAATTGCTCCTTGGTTTGATCACTAAACTGATAACATAACCGAGAAACTTAGAGCCTGTTTCTGACCAGTTCCTCTGGATTGCCTTGAAAGTGAAGCAGCAGCCAAAAACTTCTCAGTGGCCACAGGAAATAATTTCAGTGGAACACAAAGATGGGTGGTATTTCAAATTACTAGTGTTATGCTAGTAAAATACAGCCCCTCTTGTTAAAAGGTCTGTGGGTCACACTTTACATATTATTATACAATGTATTTGCTATTGCTGCCAGCAAAACTGTTTGAAGCAGCAGCCACGTTACATTACTTCCATGCAGCAGTCCCAAGCAGAGGGAACCTTGTCTGTGCGTGCCACTCTTTAAGAGCTAGTGGCATCCTCACCTCTTTATACATCCAGGCTGTCCTGAAAAACTGGCAATGTCAGTGGGGTGCAGGAATTAACAGCTTGAAGTAACAAGGAAAAGAAAAAAGAAAAAGAAAATCTTCAACACAGAACATGTTTCAGTAACATTCATCCTTCATCTTAGCTCTTGCAGGAAGGTTCTCTTTTAGTTCCACATTTTAGCTCAACCTGCTTAAGTCTTCAGAGACTGCACTGACAAGCAAAAATTCTAATTACCGTGTTTAGTTTCCTCTTTTTAGCATGCTCTGCAGGCCTTGTCATCATTTCACTGTGAAAAGAAGTTGGTGGGTTTTTTCCCTTTTAGCAAATTTTTCACAACTATTCTTGTTAAAGTCATGCTGCAACAGAGATTCCTTTGATTGTCTGGCCATGTTAAAATTGCCATTAATGTTGTTCTCCTTTGAAACTTCTTCCTATGGGTTTACATTTATACATCTGGCAGAGAACTTTATTTGCTTTTTTGTTTGTTTACTATCGCACACAAGAAAAGCCTACATAAATCAAATGCTTTGTCCCTCAGGCTTCACTTGTCTGTCTTTATGTTGTATCAAAAATTTCAATAAAACCTGTTAAGTAATAATCCTATAAAGACATGAAAGTAGAATATGGCACAGTGACAAATCGCTGGAGGTTGAATATACAAATAATCTTTTTGAAAAAGCAAGGAATTCTCACTATAGCTAAATTTTTTCTTCATTTGTTTTTCTAACTTGAAGTTTAAATAGTTTTTATTTACAGAACCATATACTCGTGAAACAAAATCTCTTGCACCACAGTAAAGATGGATAAAATTTGTAAGGAATATAAAAGCACCAGTTGTATCTAACATGTCCTGGTTTTTAATCTGATTTCAGTAATCATTTCTTCTTATTGTTACAAAAAAGATATCTTGACAAACACTGACACTTGTTCTGGCAGCAGGCACAGATCATCACAAGACAGATATCTTACTACCAAAAATGAAGAAAAAGATCACCTAACGGCATATTATTACAGGTTGCACATCAGTGGGGTACAGAATTGAAGAAAGCAAAATATTATTCATGGAGAAAGCTATGATAAAGAGTATTGTGAAGGGAAGGGAGAAAAAAATCCTAAACTTTTGAAGATATGAAGTAAGAGAGTCGGGAAATAAGAAACACTAAAATAAATTTGCATTTTCTTCTGTGAAACGAAAAGACCAAAAGCCTAATCACATTGTCAGGCATTAACCAGTCTAGTGCAACAAGGGAAAAGCTGAGATAAAAATGGAAACTTTAACAATGGCACAATGTCTTATAATTTTATGGATATCTTCAATCCACCCAACTTTCACCTGACTCTGTTCTTTCTAATCTCTCTACTTTTGTGGGTGTGTGCACGTGGCTTTTCCTTGTCCCAAGCATTTTGCCTCAAATGTAGCTTGGCTGTTCTGATCTTGTTGCCTGCTGTATTGGCTGCATGTTTCCTGGCTGTATGGTCCCAAACTACTTCAGTTTCAACTTCCATGCAGCACTGAGGCATTGACAGCATATGACCCAAGAATCACACAGCAGATAGGGCAATAGTGACTCTGCTGTTGTCATTTGGGAAAGGAATAATAAAGTTTGCAGAGTTGCTACACTTATAATAGGCTGTTTTCAATTATATTAAAACCACACACAGCTGATCACCTGGTTCTTAATGTCTCCGTGGTCAGATATTAAGAAATTATGCAAAGGCATTAAACCCTCCATATACCAAAAGTATCAGAACAGTGCCCTCTTTTCAGTTCAGCCCCAGCTTTGATCAAATGATTTCTATTTTCCTCAGCGTAAAAAGCTTGTTACAAACAACCACGTCTATTGCTTCACTGCCATTCAAATCACTTCGAAAAAAGGACAGGGTTATCCAGTCCAAAAAACAGAAAGAAGAATTTTTGTACGGAAATATGTTGCAATAAATACATAAACGAGGCAAATGCAATGAGAAGCTTCAAATGGAAGTCAAAGAACTGAGTACTCAGCATCCGTGGCCAAAAAGGGATCTTGAAAGTTTTGCTCAGATACTTACACTAAATTTTCACTGCTTTGCACATACTTCTTTTAATTTTCCTTCTTAATATGAAGCAGGTGATGTTTTTGTTGTTTGTTTGTTTTTAAACTAGTAGAGATGTCTGCGGATGAGAGAGCTCCTAAGCCCTCTCTGCACCATTTGACACAGTTATTTATGGATTTGCTGATTTGGATGTTTGTGCTTGGAGCGCTTGATCGGTCATCCAGTTGTCACCAACAACACAGTATGAATAAGAAGTGTCAAATGCTCTGAAAGACTCATGCGCATGTGCATGTATTTTTAAGTGACTGAAATCTTATTTGAAAGCGTTCAGCTTCAGACATCCACTTACCATTCAGTGGTTGCATTCATATGAGAAGAGTTTTAAGCAAAAGAGTTCATTCCTTATTTTGATGTACAATCAGTCTTGGTGTTTCATCTAAGCCTTATCCCTTGTCATATAGTAAAAGCTGACAGGATGACAAAAAAAGCTTTTGTGCTAACAAACTTTCTCTGTTCCCCCTTTTGACTTCTCAGAAAACATCTGACAAGTGTCACTGAAATTTATTTAAAAGCAGAAGAGATCAAGCACATATTGAACATTTAAAAATAACAAGCTGTTAGAAAACAAGCAAACAAACAAACAAACAAACAAAACCCCAACCCAAACCCAAAAGCAGTATTTACAGCTCTGCTAAAGAACAGGGATTCAGTTGGGGCGACCCTTCACTCTTTGCAAATACTTTACCCCTTAGCTATGAGACCTGGCCTCAAAAGAGACCACGGTATCATGCTTTTGTGAACCCTTTCACTCTTTGCCGTTGCAAAATGGAAAACTAAATGTTAAAGAGACTAACAAATAAAAGCAAGAGAGAATGCTCCAAGATCTTGCCCTCTTCTCCCTTCCCCCTCTCCCGGCTTGGACTCGGCAGAAGAAGCACTTGCACAAGGTATGCTCCTGCCACTCTGGCTGATGTGGCTGCAGCCCTGGTTTAGCTGCAGTGATCCCACCAGCTTAGCTAGAGAACAGCCCCTAGCAGCCCCAGGGGCCCTTCAAAAAGGTCTTTCCCTTGGAAAGGAGACAGAAGGGTCAGGAGGAAGCATTACAGCACTCTCAGCCCTAGAAGGCAGAACTGTAGGCCTCCTCACTGAGAATGAGTGCCTGATCCTTGTTCTCAGGAGACTGGACCTGAGAGGAGAGTTTTGGAGAGTTCAAAGGTGTTTTAAACTGTCCATGTAGACCAAGGTAGTGAAATGGAAAAGAGGCAACATTCATCACATCAGTTGTGAATTACATCTGCTAGATAGCTGTGAACTCAATCAAACACTGCAGCCATCTAATAGTTTGATGGCAAGTGTTCTTCATATTCCCCAAGGAAATTGTGGGGGAAAAAGCTTCAAAATGTGACCAACAAACTGCAAGGAGAAATTTCCTTCCCAGCACAACGTACAGTGACATATAGGAAGGACATTAATCCCTATTTCACCTCATCACTGAAGACCAGTGGGTGATTTTTCCTACACTCTATAGTATTTGAAAATAGAATCTAAATACTGTCTCCTCTGAAGTTAACACAAATTTTGCTGTGGACCTCAATGTGCCAAGATTCATAAATATGTTTTTTGTTCTGTTGACTAAAGTGTTATTATGGCTTTCAATATGGCACCTTAAGGTTGATGCCTGTGCCACATAACATTGAATGGGCCTCTGCACTTTAAGGTGTATAACTTCTTATTGCTATCTAGACGCTGGTGTCCATCACATCAGTGATCAGAGAAGTAAGTCATGCTATGGCATATTATTTTGTCCCAAATACAAATGCATTTGACAGGCAGGATCTTATAGAGAATGTGTTTTCTTGAGCAAAGGGCTACAACTGAAAAATGATCAGGTTTTGAAGTATATAAGCTCTTCTTTTGCTCTGATGAGAGCTGGCATTTCTCGAGTTTTTAGACAAACATTGCAGCTATGTACAAAATCATAGCATGTAGGAATACACTCAGGAAGGAGTAGTTCTACAGAAAAGTAACAAAGCCAAATCACTGTAGATGTGTTGGAAGAATAAAGGTTGTAAAATAAGCTTAAGATTGTGCCATAGCTTTGCAGTCAGAGAACTCTTAGAATTAAATCTGTGAGCTGAAATTTGGTGACCATCTTAGAGGCAATATATAAGGGAGATTAACCATTGACTTATTGCTTGCTGGGAGGAGTAGCCTGCAGATCAAAGACTTCAAGTTATTGGAAAAGAACTTTCTTTTACAAACAGTCAGAGAATGAGACAGAGGTGAGTTGCTACTGGCCCTAGTTAGCTCCAAGCCCCCAAGAAAATTGCCCAGAGTCCGAAGGAGTGAGAGGCACTTGGCAACAGCAATCAATATGATGCAGTCCTGCTTTGACTGCCAGACAAAAGTTCAACGATTAAACTTTGATGCAGAATGTTTCAGAAATGTTGATTGTGTTAAAAAGGATCAACTAGAAATACCGTATTAAATTTAAAAAGCACAGAGATGTAGAAGTAGGCTAGAATGTATCTAAGTCAATTTTATTAAAACTACATTTACAAGCAACTCATTTGCTTTTTTTTTTTGGCAATGTTTTAAGATCCAACTAAATTACTAAGCCACAATATGAGTTAAGTGTTCACTTTGCTTTTCTCTTCTATTACTCATATTGCATGTAGAACATTAATTCATCTGGCATCGGTAGCAATTCCTGGAAAGGCTCAGATTTCCAATTGCATTCAAAGTGTTTTGGTGGACAATTTATTATATTACCTATGCTATGTGTTGCTATTGTATTTGTATATCTGTGTCTACCAAAGCATGTCCTATTTTTTGTTCCTTGTACTTCACTGGGGCCTCAATTATTTTAATGTACATTCTTAACTTTTAATAAATCAAGGACAATTGTCTTCAACCATTAAAGCCAGAACAAAGTAATTTAACTTGACAGTTTCATCACCCATACCACACATTTCAGCTCTGCTTATTTCACGTTTGCTTTCCCTGGAACTCTCCCATAAGGAGAATGAAAATTTCAAGGGAGCAATAAAGTAATAATCTTATCAATAGTAAACATTAAAATTTCCATCTGTGACACTGTGCATGTCATAGAAACATTATAATGTTCAATAGTATAATTTGATTATATTGTAAAGTAATTATACTTAAAAGTTTTCCTTTTTTTACCATCTGAACATGCTGTTGATATCTATTCTCTTCATGACAAGGCATACATAATGACAGAAATTATGGCAGTTTTAACAGATATGATGCCAGTACAAAATTAAACACAACTCCCTGAAAGCTCAGGCTGAAGTCTGCAGTTGGCTCTGTGCAAATGTTTCTGCTGGAAGTTGACAGGAAATTCTTAGAATGTAAATATTCAAGTCCAGAGTTTAGCTCTGGTATCAGTAGCTGTGTTGTTTTCCCTACATAGATGCTAATTACAAATCCTACCTTTAGTTTCAGCCAAAGCTGCACAACACTTCTCATTTTAGAATAATGTTTTTATACTCATTTACTTTAAAGCTCGCAGACCTTTGTCACTTAATGTGACGTTTTCCAAGCTGCTTGTATTTCACTTAATCTAATTTTTGGGGTGTTCTTGAGGGTCTCTGGGATGGCAATGAGAGGATTTCAGACAAATGAGTGTAGCTGTTTCCAGGGGCAAGGCTTTCTCACTGTTGCGTTGAAAAGCTCTAACTTTCATTAACTCTGCAGAAGAAATATGGCAAGTTGGCAGTAGTAGAAAATAGTATAGAGTAGGACAAGAGAGACAGTCACCTTTGTGTCACGGACATTTCCATGTCATTCCCATAAAAAGGACTCATGGCCAACCATCTTTTAATATCTGAAAAATCTCGGGGTTTTATGTTTGATAAGCAGTTTTTAAGGAGTGGGGTGGACAAGACAAGAAGACAGAAGCAGAGATAGCACAAAAAGCTTTCAGAGGAGAGGGCAGTTGTTGGGTAACAGTTTACCTAGGTCAAACACTCTCAGGAAGGTCTGACCACTCATGTCAAAACTTTGGAAATAAACTCTGAAAAGTCTTTCCCAGCTTCTACAAGCAAAAACCGTGATGCAAGGACGAGCTCAGGCAACTTGATTCATGCTTGGTGAAGTAGCTAGTGCCTGGGAGAATGGAGCTGCTCCTACAAATGTAGGACCAGCTTTTCTCCCAGCTGTATGTAGCACTGGAAACTAAGCCTCTGAAAAGCACAGGCAGTGATGCAGTGCTTTTTCCGCTTCATTTCCCTCGGTACCCTAAACAGAATTCTAGGATGTTCTCATGTGCAGACACTTATGCCTCCTTAGGAAAGCTTACTGAAGACATAGATCACAAGATCAAATGGCAAGGAAGCTTAAAGTCAGACCCAAGGGTCTCCTGTAACCCATTCTTGAAGTCAAACTGGTAGTCTGTTGGCAAAACTACCAGTTCATTATGATATCATCTTGAATAACACAAAACAATTTTGCTATTTTCCATCAGGTTTTGATGTGAGGGTTTTTTGATTACATAAACTACTAAGATCATGCTAAAACTTTGTACCTGACTAAATAGAATAAAATGTTCTCTTTCTTTTCTCTTGAACTAGATGTTTTCCACTGCTAATTTTTGCCATTGTTTTTCTTTGTTGCGCCAATTTCTCAGAAAGTCAGTTCCATGTAAATTCTTTGAATATGTAGTTCTTGGAGGCTCTTGGATTGGGACTTACCATTAGCAGCACTAGTTACAGGCCTTAAAATAATATTTTCCTGTATTATGGCTGTGACATAGACTCAAGCAGACTGAAATGGTTCCAACAGAGCCTAACAGGCTATGAATAGCAGTTTGAGATATGTTTTAAAAGAATTATCTATGATTTTGTTTCTGGAAGATAAGATTAAAATTGTATAATAAAAAAGGCACAACATTAAAATGGCATCATTTGATGTGGTTTATATGTGAAACATCTTTGCAATTCTTTTTAATACAAAAGAAGTCTGGGTCCCCTTTGACTAGAATACTCTACAATGAACTAAAATAGTTTTTCAGATCATCACACTAAATTTCTACCTGACTTTGAGTGCTAAACATGTCTCAGTTTCATAACTTTGATAACTCATATCCATGGTTTGACTGTCACTTTTTGATAAAATGTTAGTGCTGTATTGTCATTACTGTTCTGTGGCAAACAATCATGAGTTGAAAGGGAGTGAAACAGCATTATCAGAAGCTGCTATCTCAGAATCTGTTTCAAATTTGTATACAAAGCCATTTTTGACACCCTGCTCTGACTGATGCAGTAATGTTTTGCAGTACAATTTCATCTACAGTTGTTGCTAAAGGACAATAGTACACTACATTGACTAATGCATTTCTATGGAAATAACCTTCTGATTTGAGTGGGACTTCATGCTGCTTAAGATGCCATTCAGCATGAATAAAGGTGTCAAAATATGGCCTGGAGTTATTATCCCTATAACCTAAACTTCAGTAAAGCAATGAGATGCTAACACCTGGGATGACATTGCTATCTTAACCCGTGCCGTCTGACCAAAGGTTAGTAATACCATGTGCACAGTATGCCATCAGACTCTGAAGTACAGTCACAATAGCATGAAATTTCAGTATAAATAGCTGCCTTCGTTCCCTTTTATTCCCCTTGTGGATTTAAGTCAGTTCCTTAAAATATTGTTTAATATGATTTTAGAGATTTAATAACAATCTGTTGACCAGAAGACAACAAATGTCAGGTCTCTCCCCAGCTTGTTCTCTGTGGTGTAAGTTTCTTTGAGAATGCTTTTTCTTTTTAGTCTTACATTAAGAAACATCTTCTTAATTATCTTTGAAGCCATCAAACAGATTTTGCTAGCTAATGGGAGGTCTTTAATAATACTTAACAACAACATGTTCTATAAATTATTTTTGGATGCCTTGAATGTAACAAGCACTACATCAAGCTGGATTCTATTTCTGTGCTGTCTTGTATCGTTTTCCACACCAGCTGAATTGCTAATAACCACAAAGTCTAACTCACATATGCAGAACATGAAAAAAGTTTGAACAGTAAGGGATAATTACGTTAGTATGTAACTTTGGATGCTCTGTGGACATAAAATAAGAACGTATTTTTCTGAGTGCATGAAGTACACCTGCACTATGAATTTCCACTCAACATATTTTTGAATATTTAAGAGAATTCAATTAGTTATCATTCCTTTGGTAATTCAGTCTTTCACCATTGTCACTATGGCAAATTTTCCATGCTTGCATCAATACTTAGTGCAACACAAGCAAAGTAATGGTAGAAATTATGGTCATGCTCATTCAGCTATCTGGGCTTCTCATTGCAGTTCCAGTAAATGTGTACAAATAAAAGGCCAGAACAAGCTGATGCCAGATTTTTAATTCATGAATCCCAATTAGGTCCAAAACTCTTTCCTAAGTTAACAAGAGACATTAAGACTTCCAAGTAAGAGTGAGATTCACAACAAGCCAAACAGCCCTATTATTCCCTAAAGAAGTGCACATTTGAAATGTTGTCTTTGACTCAGGGCTATAATCTATGTAGGACTGAGATATATATACAAGGGATGTATTCTTCCATTTAGGTGCAAAAAAAAAAAAGGATGACTGGGTTTTAGGACAGTAGGACAAAAAGAAGGCTTATCATCACTACCTTACAGTTATGCCAAGATAAATTTGCCTGAGATGAAAAGTATAATTTTTGACCTTTCTTAGCCAGAAATAAAGTTCATAGTTTTGACCTTCCTGTAAGTTCTAAACGGATGAATGTGCACTGGACTCAGGCAAAGAAACACCCCATTGATACTATACTGGAAAAAAATCCAGGATTCAGAGGGCCAGAGGGAAATGAAGAAAATTGTCATTCTAATCATTACTTAGGATGTTCATCTGGTAGGAAAGTAATATAGGTTTGAAATTAGGAAGTCAGGTAATTCAGTTCCCATATAATAACCTCTGTTACTAACCTGGTCAAAAATGACATCATCTCCCTGTTTGCAGTTTTGACAGAAGTGCCTGTCACTGCTCTGATTGCAAAGGCAGTACACTCAATTTGCCTAGCAGAAAAAACTTCTCAAAGCATTGAAAATGGTCTTAAGGTGTGAAATCATTGCCCTTAGCTCAGGTACAATGGCTGAGCTACTGGGTATATACATTAGTAAAACTTGAACTGTTCAGAAGGTAAAAGTTCAGGGGACCTGCCTGAAATGGATATTTGGGGATTTATGGTTCAGACTGAAGCTTACAAGTATTCTTTCATTGCACTTGAGGGCATCCAGCAGGGTACATGGCACAAAGGCAAAAGTATTTTAAAAAATCTGTGAAGGACTTAACAGAGAAAACATAAAATTAGTTCAACTTTGAAGAAATGCATATGTTGACACCTTTTATTCTACCATAACTTTATCACAGAAGTGTAGCTCATGCAAACCCACCCCAATGCTTCCTTACACTGGCTTCAACTGCAGGAGAGTTGCACTCAAGAACCAAAAGGTCATCCTTCTTTAAGGTGTCAAAATATGCACAACAATGAACCAAGGTATACTTAAATAAACATTTGGTTTATATATATGTGCATATGTATATATGTGTGCTTTACTGTACTTATATATATATGTGTACTAATACACAGTTAAAACTGAAATATTGCAAGCAACTTTGTATATTTAGTAAACAGATATGTTGGCAGTAGAACTGCCACATGTGAATAAATGTCCTCCATAATTACAAAATATAAGGAACTCAATAAAAATAAATAACTCCTGTTAAGCTATCCTTGAAATGAGATATGAGTGCAATTTGCTGAATGTGTTTGATATTGGTAACTGTGCACTGGTTTTGGCTGGGACAGTACTATCCAATATATTCATCAACAACCTGTGCTGATGACACAAAACTAGAAGGAGTGTCTGACACAGCAGAAGACTCTGCTGCCATCCAGTGAGATCTGGACAGGCTGGAGTGTGGTGCCACAAAGATGATTAAGGGAGTGGAACACTTTCCTTATGAAGCCAGGCTGAGGGAGCTGGGTCTCGTTAGCCTGGAGGAGACTGAGGGGTGGCCTCATTAATATCTATAAATATGTAAAGGATGTTAGGAGAATGGAGCCAGGCCCTTCTCAGTGATGTCCAAAGATAGGACAAGGGTCAATGGGTTCAAGCTGGAGCATAGGAGGTTCCATGTGAACATAAGGAAAACTTTTTCACTGTGAGGGTGACAGAGCACTGGCACAGGCTGCCCAGAGAGGTTGTGGAGTCTCCTTCCTTGGAGACATTCAAAACCCGCCTGGATGTGTTCTTGTGTGACTTAATGTAGGTGATCCTGCTCTGGCAGGAGATTTGGACTAACTGATCTTTAGAGGTCTCTTCCAACCCCTAACATCCTGTGATTATGTGATTCTGCAATTCATAGTAGTTAGCATGGGACTGTGTTTTGGATTTGTGCTGAAAAAAGTTTTGATAACACAGGGATGCCATTGTTACTGCTGAGCAGTATTTACAGAAAGCCAAACAGGGCCTTTGCTGCTTCTGACACCACTCCACCAGCCAGTGGGCTGGAGGTGCACAGGGAGTTGGGAAGGAACACAGACAGAACATCTGATCCCAGATGACCAAAGGGATATTCCATACCATATGACATCTTGGTCAGCAAGAAAGAAGAGGGGGATGTTGAAAGTGATGGCATTTTTCTTGCTGAGTCACCACCACACATGACGGAGCCCGGCTTTCCTGGGGATGGATGAACACCTGCCTGCCCTTGGGAAGTGGGGAATGAATTCCTTGGTTTCTTTTCCTTTGTGCATGTGGGTTTTACTTTACCTGTTAAACTGTCTTTATCTCAACTCACAATTTTATTCACTTCTATTCATCTGATCCTCTCCCCATCCTGCCAGGAGAGCAGTGAGCAAGGTGCGATGTGGTGCTTAGCTGCCAGCTGGGGTTAAACCACAACAAACAAGTGAAATTACTTGCACCACAGTAGAAAATAAACAATGCTCTAACATTGCAGATTTCAGCTACATCTTGTTTGATCTATAAAGCCTGATATATATTGACAACTCTGTACCCTTAACTTGGTGGGAAAGTAACTCAAGGCAGTCCTCATTGACTTTTTGCTGTAACACATTAGTCACAGAAGGGAATATTTTGGGTATCTGGGATCAAGCCTGATTGCTAGTCCAACTAGCTGGGATCACTGATTTGTTGGGGTATATTTCAAGGATTTTGCTCCTTTTTGTTTTGGATTTTTGAGTTTGGTTTTTTAATTGACTGATTGATTTGCAAGACTATTTCATACACTTGAGATACAGAATGAGCTTTTGATGTGCAGAACATGGTCATGAAGCTCTGAGGACTTGTTTTAAAAGTAATTATTTAGCTTTTCCTTGAATGGCACTCTGTGAGGGATTATGAAGAAAATCATTATAAGGCTGCACATCAGCTAGGATACTTTTTGCCCCTTCTCTTTGATTTATACATACACTGCCAAACAAATCAAAGGTAACACTTGGGAGCTGCATGTTACTCTGATGGATCTCTGGAGAGGGTGATAGAAAAATGAAGTTAAAAAAAGGAGATGAGAAACACAAGGAACCAAAAAAAGTTTCAGCAAGTGCAGGCTCTGCTGTCAGTCAAACAAAAGAGAAGGTGTAATTTTTTTTTATTGCAAGCTCATAGCCAAGGATGAAGAAAGAGAAGTTGTCTCCCTGACAGAAACAAACAAACACATGTTAATTTTGATTCATTCAATTGTTCAGGTTTTATTTTTCCTTTATAGACAACAGCTTTCTCCCTATTCAGGTGATATGCCAATGCACCAATATAGCCTCTTGATCACACATAATGCATACATTCCATGACACTAAATTATGTCCTGAAATTGGTAAGGCTGAGAAATGAGAAGCAAATAAGGATGTTCTCCATTCATTTCAGAGCTATTAAAGGATATAATCTCTTAATGCCTCAAAAGACCTGACTATTGAACTTCGACTACAACTACCACTAATTAGAGGTTTGCAATGCTTGATATACCTTCAGAGAAAAAAAATTTCCACAAACCAGCTTATTAAAACTGTGATACTATCTCACTGCAAACAGCTGCTAGCACGGGCAATTTGAGAGTGCATGTGAAATGAGAGGGGAAAAGCTGCTATAAATGCAGTTAAAAGAAAGGGATGCATCAAAGCAAGCACATTGATTTGCAACAGGGTGAGTTTATGGCAGATTCTGAAACTTCCATAGCTGGAAATGACAAAAGTAAGTAAGATACCTTGCTTCAGGAGTCACCTCTGGTAATTGCATGACATTTTCCCCTTGTTTAAAGTTTTCTATAGTGACAGGACAAGCATTACTTCAAGCTGTGGTCTTGGAATTACCTGACTTAATTGCATAAAATTGTTTTTACCTGTGACTGTACACAGCATACATTGTACAAGCTTCACCACAAAATGCTGGAGTGAAGGGGTTGAGCGCAGTATGTGGGACAGATACACGTTCAAGTCATTTCAATAGAGTATAGACTGAAAGCAATGTTTTGTTCAAGATACCTAAATAACCTTTACAAGATCAATAGTCATTACATTGCCCTCTAAAACCAATGCAAAACTAAAAGTGATGCTAAAAAAAGATATCTCAAAGTTTAGTTTGCCCTAGTAGAGTTGTAATGTTATAGCATGCTCAGATTGATAGTGGAAGCATCTCAATTTCATTTTTAACAGGCTGCCTTATGGATGGAAATCTGTATGTAAGTGACAGAACTCATTAAAAAGTGTAGCAGAGAAATGTGTTGAATTAAACGATGAACTTTTATTCATAACTATCTGGCCTTAGAAGATTATTTGACATTGTGTATGGATGTCAAATACTTTCAGACTGAACTCTATTGCATATAACTATCACACCTAGCTTGCAGCTATGATGGGCTTACACTTGAATACATTCCTAACTGTACGCATAGCTTAACCATACCTTTATATGTGTAGATCCCACATGCAGAAACAACACTATGACATCATTAAGAAAGTACATGTAAATTTTCATTGAGTACATTTTTTTTCCTGCTTTTGAGCATATATCTCCTCAAAAGCAGAACATATGCTTTGAAGTTGAATGCACTGTTCTCTATGAATCCAGTGATAGAATGCATAAAATGCTAGTATCCAGTGGATCCATGGATCCACTTCTGAGTTTATAATGATTTAAGAAAAACTGAAATAAGTCTAGAAGAAGATTTCTAGGAACTTGATTGGGAATTTCAAAGGTTGGGTTTTTGATTTTTTTTTTTCAATGGCAGGTGTTTTATTTACATTTAAAAAAAGTAGATTGGGAAATATAATCTAAGGTTTTCTCTTGCACTGAAAGCCATGAAGCCTTTAGGTATACGTGGACTTCACATTCTACTTGTTCCAACTATATGTTATTAATGTACAATCTCAGAATGGTTATTTACACACATGTAGTCCTAATTTCTAGAATACCTTTTCCTGTGAATGACAAGGCATTTTTAGCCTAGTTTGCATGAAGTAAATAAGAACATAAGTTAAAAATAAATAGAGATTCAATTCACATAAAGACTTCTGCCAAAAACACAGAGAACTGGGACCAGTTTATTTACCCAACATCCCTATATAGCTTCACCAGCAAAGAGAAACATTCTTCTGAAGATATCTGCATTGATTTTAATTATATCAGATCACCATAAGCCAGTTAATTTTCAATAGATACTGGCTTTCAACTATTCCACAACCTATTGATCCTAAATTGTTGTTTGAGAGGTTATAAACAGAAGAGAAAACTGCAACAGAAGCATGCAATACAGTTTGCTTTATGGAACCAGGTAAATCACAGTTTGCAAAGTCATTTTCCCCTCTAATAGAGTCAAAAATGGTTATTATGCTTTAAGGTTGCTGCACTTTATCTAATTTATTCTTCCATTCTCTAACTGCCTAAGCTGTTTTTTCAAACGTTGCACAGTCCATCATATGTTGCATCTATTTTCTGTATGACAGAAATTGTCTTGATTTCCATAACAAAACAATAACACTTTGTGCTATTGCGATAACAATACTGCAATGATCTGAGATATCCACTTGCGCTTACATCCTCTGCCTTTGTATCCAGTAAACTCAGGTTTCATCAGCACCATCCTAATCAATTAAACTAGGGCTGAAGCACTGGCCAAAGAGTATTTTATACATTAATAGTGCTATTCACATGCCAATAACTCTTCTGTTTAGAAGGACATCTTTCCTTCTTGCAGCAGTAATATTTTAGATCAGAAAGATTTGACAACTGATCTTGTAGAATGTGGCGGCTGCCCAACTAGCCATGAACACTCGAAGCAATTTGTTCAGATAGAAAGTCCAGGTGTCTTTGTTGGTGTTGCAAAGGGTCAGTAGTGAAAGGAGTTAGCGGGCTAACCAAGAATTTTGCTGGATGTCAGTATCACATTGAAGCTTGAGCTTTTGTTGTGAGTTGTGCTTCCTAAAATGGCCATTTGTATCTCTGTACCCAGGCCTCTCCTGTGTAGCTGTCTGCCAGCCAGCCAGCCATTTTCCTTCTTTCACTTCTATTTCTTTCTACTAAAACTTCACTGCCTCCAAAACTTCACTGCCTTCTTAGGAACATCAAGTCACTTGGCAGGCTAATTGCTTTTCTGCTGGAAGAAGTTATCAAGTGAATACACTATTTTCTATAGTAATTACAGAATGACCCTAGGGCAGAATGTGTACAACAATAAACCTCAGTAAGAAGGCAGATTCCTGCTATTGTAAAAGGATAAAACTCCTCTAATGTCAATGGGGTTGTATCTATTTCCATGGGCTGATAATTTGGCTTGCATTAGTAGGCGGTTGGCGGATACTTCCCTTGTCTTTTCGGGAAGTGTTCCTGCCTGAACTTCACCTGTCATTGCAGGAAGGCAATTACACCTTTCTTACCTCCAAGGTTATGATGACCAATACTCTTTGAGAACCAACAGTAGCAAATTTAATTCAAATCGTTCTCTCCTTTGCCAACACAAAGATCAGTCTATTCACTCTCATTTTGACAATATTTCAAACCGCTGCTCAATAAAATCCCCAGATGGCAGAGCATTTAGCTTTCCTTCCTCAGTCAATAACAAATTTATGCTCCTTTTATTGTCTTTATTAAAAATCTCAGGTGCAATTACATTAGAGAAAATTTTGTTCTCTTTTTCACATAGTCTGTTAAAGATAAAATTTCTCTGTGTCCGTTGCTAATAGGACAGGGACTTTAATGCTATCACAGATGTATCTGTGGTTTGTTCATGCTTGACTGTTTCCACCAGTGTGAAGCAATAGCTATTATTGGTCACATGAAATCATGAACATCAAAGAAGCAAAACAAAAAAAAAGGAGCCTGTTACCCCAATATGGTTTGTAATTTGTATGTTACACAGCTAACAAAAAGTAATTGTAAATTTTCTGAAACAACAGCAACCCTAAGAGCTTCTAACCTCACCCCTCTGCTTTCTTGCTCTTCTTCTTAGTCTTCTACAAAGATAAAAAGCTGGGAGGGGTGGCTGACACGCAGGAGCACTGCGCTGCCATCCAGCGAGACGTGGACAGGCTGGAAAGCTGGGCAGGGAGAAACCAGATGAGGTTTAATAAAAGCAAGTGTAAAGTCTTGCACCTCGGGAGGAATAACTGTCTATATCAGTACAAGCTGGGGGATGACCTGCTGGAGAAGAGCTCTGTGGAGAAGGACCTGGGGGTCCTGGTTGATGACAGGTTGGCTATGAGCCAGCAGTGTGCCCTGGGGGCTAAGAGGGCCAATGGGATCCTGCGATGCATCAGGAAGAGTGTGGCCAGCAGGTCAAAGGAGGTGATCCTCCCCCTCTACTCTGCCCTGCTCAGGCCCCACCTGGAGTGTTGTGTCCAGTTCTGGGGTCCCTGGCATAAAAAAGACAGGGATCTCCTGGAGAGAGTCCAGAGAAGGGCTACGAAGGGCCTGGAACATCTCCTGTATGAGGAAAGGCTGAGTGAGCTGGGACTGTTCAGTCTGGGGAAAAGAAGACTAAGGGGGGACCTAATTAATGTTTATAAATATCTTAAGTATGGGATGCAGGGGGAATTGGCCAGCCCCTTTTCAGTAGTCTGTGGAGATAGGACAAGGGGCAATGGCTGCAAATTGGAGCACAGGAATTTCCGCACCAACATGTGGAAGAACTTTTACACAGTGAGGGTGACAGAGCCCTGGCACAGGCTGCCCAGGGAGGTGGTGGAGTCTCCTTCTCTGGAGATATTCAAGACCTGTCTGGATGCCTATCTGTGCAATATGAGCTAGGGAGCCTGCTTTGGCAGTGGGGTTGGACCCGATGATCTCTCGAGGTCCCTTCCAATCCCTACGATTCTGTGATTCTATGATTCTTCTATAGTCAAAATGCAAATAACAATTTTTTTCTTTTCTTTTTTTTGGGGGTGGGGGCAAGGGTATGGGAGGGAGAAGATGCTGGAGGAAAAGGTTTTAAACAATTATCCGTGAGCTCAGGACAGGAGACATATCTGAAGACAAAGCTGGAACGTGTTTTTATCGAACAAGGTCTCAATCTTTTCATAGCTATTGCTTAGAATATAGCATATATAATGCCAAGATGATTGTTTAATTGTTTAATTTATATTTTTTTTCCTTTGCAGTTATATTTATCTGCAGGAGAAAACAATGCTGTGTTTTCTGAAGTCTGCCGTTAAGTCTGTCAGTGACATGAGAGACAACAGCAACTGCAAACAGTAACCTAAATTCAGAGTTGTTAAACTGATTACGGCAAGGGGCTTAATCCATAAACCCATTTTCACAGCAAGGGATGAAGACTACAGGGATAAAGGTGATTACTGGTGGTCAGACGCCTAAGTGAGATGCCTTGGAAGAAACCCTTCAGGCTGTCAAAAGTAGAGTTAACCCTGAAATTACAAAAAGTTTTCCTTCTTTGGACTGGTCTTATTTTTAAAAGTCCTGGAAAAAACCATCACCTAGGAAGATAAATAATGACAGCATTGGATCTCAAAGTCTATGTCATAGTAAATAATCCAGTTTATCTCCAGAAAATTGTGGAGTGTTTGGAAATCTTGTAAGCAGAAACAGAGGAATATCTGTTGTGTGAGATCCTAGACTTATAAACAATCGAATCAACTCTTTGAAGAAACAGAAACCAAGGTCCTTAAAGAGAACCTGTATTGACTGACGTATGTGACTTGGTGATACAATCACAACTTTTTGGCAAGGATTTATAAAATTTATAACACTGCCAAGGCAGGTCCCAATATTCACCATCAGAGCCTTCACATGTTTTTATGCTTTTGATTGCTTTTTCTTTTTAGATAATAATGGTACAAAATAGTTCCAAGGGAGACTCATGGCAATACACTAAGGGTGAACCAAGAGGTAAATGAATCATGGCCTCTTGTATTAAAATAAATATTAAAACTGAACCTGTGCACATGTTCAAACCCATGTTCTTCCAAATTCTAGATTTGATAACATAAGTTCCAATGTTCAAATGAAAGTCTAAAATTTCCCCTATGTGAAGGAAAAGGAAATATTATTCCAGAGTGCTTCTCACTTTACCTGAATCTTGAATAAAATTTTCAGTTTTGTCTAGTAACTGAGATTAATATTGGTAGCTATTGCTTCTGAATATTTTTTATAGTCGGCAATCTATATTGCTGCTTCTCTAACTACAGTCTGAAAATAAGCCTGTCAGATTCATTCTTTTGCATTCAAATATTTTTCTTCTGTTCCTCAAGTCAGGTGATTCTTGGTTAGCTTTATCTGCATCATGTGTGTACAATTTTAAAAAAACAAACAACTTCAAATACAATATATCTTTATTTTAGGTTTGAATCTGGATGTTTTGGTTTTAAGTGTCAAAATTAATATATGCTTTATTGTTTCTCATGTCATTTTATATACTCTAATTGCCATTTGCCCTCAAAGAAAGTTGGCATTTACTTGGAAAAAATTAAGTCATTTTCAGCTACCTAGAAGACAAGTATGAATCTGCTGTGACTGACCAGACTGTTTGTTTGCGTACGCTTCAATTTCTGTCAGTAGTTCTAGGTAAATTTACAGTAAAAAACACTATCATGGTCACCAGAAATGAAAAGCATGGATAAGCACAGCCAACACTAGTGAATACCAACAGCAAAAATAGGAAATTTGAGAAAAAAAAAAGAGAAGTGAGAAGAGAGACTTGGCTCAGAGAGTCAAATCCATACAGGAAGAAAATTTCAGCTAGAAGTCCTTGAGCTCACGAGAATGACTGATTTCTTCCCTTGCAAAGTTAATACATTTACTTGAAGATCCTAGATGCCAGTGGTTGTGACGGTAAAACTTGGGAAGTGCTTTGGCTGTCAACACCAAAGTTTAGATCAGGAAAAGAAGCCTGAAAAGGTGCTCACCAGAAATCCTGATGAGCCATCTTAGGAAGTATGTTTCCATCATTTTTACATCTCCATAACAGTAGTGTTCATAGCATCTCAGTCAAATTCACCTATTCACATTGCACATAGAATCATTATCGATTATCCTGAAATCACCTTTTAATCTTCAAGTACTTCACAGTCCTGACTATTCTGCAATGACATTATGTTTTGAAAGAATGACAGCAGAGCGCTTGCTATTTTCATTTTGATTTTTCTTTGTGAATTCTATGATAAATAGTAACCTTTTTCTCTATGGTATACACATATGACTATTAAAACAACTGTCATGTTGAAGCAAGGAAAGATTTTAGTCTTGCTAATGGTTTTCCAAGGTTTCAAATGTGCTAGGTAGTAGTGTTCTATGAAATTTCACCCTAGAGAGTGTGTATCTGTAAGCAGTACCTGAATTTCTAAGCAGATCCCTGCCCCGTCTGTCCCCTGCCCTGCACTGAAGGGTCACTTCAGTATAAGAAGAAGTCCTTTAATCTTCATAAAACCCAAACAAATCTAAATGGTTGCCTGCTATTTACATTAACCTTTTAAAAAGTCTTCTATTTTATTCAAGACATTTTTTGCTCTTATCCTTTATCTGAAAAATTCAGATTGATACTAAAAGCTGCGTATTTCCGAAATGGTATCATTCCTCATAAATTATCCTTTCCCAACAAAACAGCTGTGTCAAGAATACTGAGATTACAGGAATCTTGCCATTTTCAGATAAAACAAAACAAAATGAAACAAAACATCAAAAATGAAAATTAAATTAAGACACTATGGTTGCCACTATGCATGTATCATCCCATTATAAATGACTCTGTCTGCACACCTACATTTAAATGCAAAAGTTCCTAACAAAAACGCCCTTGGGCATCAGCTACTTTTAGAGTCCTGGGTTTCAAAAGTGTCTGAGAGTAATTCCAGGAGATGGGTGTAAATTTCAGTTCAGCATAGTCTGACATTTCTGATCCTGGGAATAAGATGCTTTTGAAAATTTTATCCATGCATTTTTGTTTCCATACCTTATATAGCTTTGTATCCATACTTTTGTGTTTGCATACTTTGATTCTTTTGTGTACATACATTTTTGTTAGATTCTTCTTTTGTACCTTTCTTTCTCTTCATTTATATTCTCTCCTTTTTTATATTCTGCCTGTTTTGTGAGGTTAGCTTCAGCTTTCAGTGGAGGCTCTAGGAATAGCTTCTTTTACTACCAGAAAAAATAATGGCCTTTGCCAGTTCTTATGTCTATATAAGATGATGCCCCAGTACAAGCACATAAAGTAATTAACATTGGCTCATTATTGATCAGTTTAACTGCTTCTCAGTGAGTGGACTCTGGATATATCAAAAACTTGTGATGAATTTAATCTGTATTCTAGTGGTTTCCCTAGATGTCTGGAAGCAATTTCCACCTTCTCCCCCCTTTATACCAAGATGGAATTCCGAGTCTTTAAGTGAAGAGCGGTCAGAGTAAGAGGCATTACAGTCCACATTGCTTTAAAGACATTACACACACGGTTGAAAATGCAGCTTAGAGAATGCATGCTTTGTGCAATTACAGCTGAGATTTTCAGATAGAACATTATTTGTGATGTCTCATTAAATTGACAGCATCTTAGACAAGAGAGCAATTGAATTAATATGTTATGCATTAGATACATATTGCCATTCGGTTACTGTATTTCTTAACAAACTAAAATTAAAAGCCACGGTTACTTGTGGGTATAGCCACTATGTAGCGAAGCCCTGAGACACTATGTGTATGTGTGTGCAAGAAAGAAAAATGTCTGTTACCAGTAATAGGATATCTTTTGGTATGCTAGCAATTTTCATAAGCTTCCAAGTGCATAACGTATCAATTCCTATTGAAATTCCATTGATTAGCTTTTGCTTGCAGTAAAGATTGATATATCGATGAAGATGGGGTCTGAAAAACTGTACCTTCATGATAAGAGCATAAACATACACACTTAAAAACCTCGGAATTGCAGTGATTTCATTTATTGCTCCCGCCTAGTGAAATGGTAGGTATGTTTCTTTTACACAATGCATCTCAATGCATGTTTCTTCAAGCTTGTCATGAATGTGTGGTCTATCACCAGAGTAAGCACAGAAGCACAGAAGAGAAGGTTTTACTACTTTGCCTGTAGCGTTATGTCACAATTTTTTAATTTTATTTTTTAAAAAGTTGTTTTGTTTTGGTTTTTAAGAAATAAGGTAGCATCTGTAGCCAGTGCAAATCTGAAGTATTTGGACACATCTTCCAATACATGACAATTTAATTTATTCCTTCTTGATTTCCTTTCATGAATCCAAAAAATTCAGAAATAATGCCATACATTGTGCTAATGTCTTATCTGATATATGTTTATGTCCTTATTTCTTTCTTTATTCCAAGAATTTCCCAACTGTAATAAACTTCTGTGTAATGCAATAAATTCCTGAGAAAAATATGAAGGCTAATTGTTACTTGAATTGCAATGTCAAATGATTTAATGGGACATGTGACTCTCAGAATTACGACTACACAGTTTTTATTTAGGAAACAAACAATAGTAGTTTATATTATAGGCTAGAGGAGGATGTTTATATTTAAACAGATTCACCAGATCTGTTAGAGTACTAGAAAGAAATATGATTTTTCTACTTATTAAAATGGATTATTTAAAGCAACTTCTGCTATCCAGGAATGAAAGTTTATGAAAAGGCCCAGAAGGAAAAAAAAAGGATCACAAAAAGATGATGCTTCCAAAAACCTGTATATAAGTTCTATTTTATTCTCAAGAGGCTGAGCCTTAAGCTGAGATGAGTGCACATTTATAAAGAAGCTCAGCTGCATTATCTTTACATCCCTATTATCTCCCTACATGGAAATATTTTTAAATGGCTTTAGACAAGTTTAATATCCTTTTAGGGGAAAAATTCATTATTGCTTTTTCCTCTATCAGGTGTTTATTTGTTTTATAGAATACGAAATGCTCTTTATATTTTTACAAGAAGCAATTCCTCAGTAAAACATTGCAAGTCATTGCTGAGTGGTCCCTGCAAACCAGGAATTCCCCCAAATTGTGTGGGATATCATTGAATTTTCTTTCCCTTTCTCAAAATACTGTTTTCTCCATCTGGACACAACTAAGCTAACTATTTTCACTTTTCTTTCCTTGTCTCCTCCGTTCTTTTCCATTCTTCCACTTCATTTTTCTGTGATATGGCTCCACTCTCCGCACATCGCTCCTTGCTCTCTTTCTTTGTTTCCTCTTCCCACTTATTCAAAACTAAGGCAGGAGCTGTGTAACCCCACAGGAGAACATTTCTCACCCTCCCTGAGTACTCTAATAGCTGTTTGCACCAATGTCTTATTTCTGAGCTGAACCTTTCCCACATCAACTGTCCCACTGAGTTTAGTGCATCTACACACTCAAGTGACGTTACTGAAAAAGGTTTTGAAGCATTTTCTGGATGGGAACCTGCAACTAGATCTAGCTTTTTTTGGCAGAAATATTCAACATGTGTTCCACTCACTACTTAAATGCCAGGAGAGCCCCTCACAGCACAGCTTGTTGGACTGAAGTGATGCACAGACCTGCCTGACCTGCTCTCTTCACTCAGAAAAATTACAGGAAGAGCTGAGCTCTGATCTATGCTCAGTGTGAAAAGTGATAATGACTCAAACAACCTTGGGCAAAATTTGTGAAGACTAATTCAGAAAACTGAATGCTTGTTGATTAAAATTATGAAAAGTACAGAAAAATATAGAAATAGCTGGTATTTCTCAGTTCTGTAAACTTCTGGCACATAGTAGTATAGAGGAAAAGTAAAAAAAAAAGGGGGATGTGTTTTGCCCTTGAAAGTAATAATATGATTACAACAAGACAGTTTCATATCTATTGAATATTTTAAACCATTCACTTTAATGTGTGTTTCATTAACTTTGAGGTGAGAATGAAAAGAAGGCTCCTTCATGTTGTTTTTCATACTGTTCCACTTCATTATTAAGCAATGATGCCAAGCTGTTCACCAGGATTGCTGCTAGCAGGCTTGAACAGCTTCTGCCAAGTGTGATTAATGCAGATCAAACAGAGTTTATTCAGCGGAAGAGATTGGCAGATAACATTTATCATCTCTTAAGAAAGTTGGGATTTCCAGACTGACGTCAGGCTGGTGATAAACTTAGGGGCTGAAGGATGTTTGACCAAGTAGTTTGCATATTCTTTAGAAGAAAGTTGCATCCATTTTGATCAGATTTGAAACCTGAAGAGAACCTCATTTACATGCAAAGCCTCTTCCACTGGTTAACTTTGTTTTTAAAAGGACAAGGCATATGGAGACTCTTATCAGGAATTATAATTTTTTTCGTAAGTTTAAGAAGTGTGTCTTAGACTACGTGTCGCTCGATAGTACAGAGTAGCCTGCTACTGGCCAAAACAGCATCCTCAGGCTATATGTAGGGTGGGAGAATGAGACAGCCCAGATTTAATTCCTGGAGTTGCTTTTTTACCCTGGGCAATCAGGTCCTACTGTTTTTCACTCTTTCTGTCTGCTTGACGGTATAAACTTTTCAGGGGCACCAGGCTCAAAGGATGGCTGAAATACAAAACAGCAACTTAGGTGAACATCTTTTTAAATAATGAGAAGATTTTAATGAGGAAATTGAAAGATGTTTAGTCTTTACCTTTCTCATAAGTCATTATCTTTATGTCAGTTTTCTGTGTGCTGAGCAACACAAAAGCTCTGTTGAGAAACTCATCCAGTTCCTAAGATCTATTGCTTGGCCTTGAACCTCTGACACACACTTCTGTACAAAGATCTTCTTAGAATAACAGTTTTCCAGTTCCTCCTCCTTCCTCAGACAAACACAACCCTAATGGCAGTCAGCATAATAAAAAATCTCCAACATATAAAAGCAACTTACTAACTGTAGTCAGCAAATCTCTGAGACACCTGTGTTGTCTCACCTATTCCAAGGCAGCAAAAAGCTCATTAGTACCAGATCAATCGCGTCCCCAGGTTCAGCTGGATCATCCTGGGGTGGTTATTGCCCACCTAAAACTGTCTTGGGCAGAAAGACCTTTGCTTCCCTCCCATTTTGGCTATACACTGACGTAGCCAATTCTGTCAGAGCATATATTTCTCTGCAGGGAGAAAAGGCCTTTTTGATATCACTGTGACCTAAGACCTCTGTTTCTCATCACTGATTTCCATAGACTTATTCTTTTGAAAGTGCTTCAGTTCCCAAGGCTCCAAATGATAAAGTTTGTTTGGTTTGTCTTTTTACAGAAAGGATTATTAAAAAAAACCCCAGTAATAATGGTTTAGAACAAGCTCATTTTCTCTTCTATATAGGAAAAGTAAACAGACAGAAGACAATTTTCTTGGCTCACTGTATAGGCATTTTCAGTTGTTGTAGGCAGTATTTTTGGCACAGTGGGTTCCTCAGTAGGGCTGAGGCTATAGCTTAGATGTTCCATTCCTAAATGAAAACCCTTTAAGGTGCTCTTTTATTTATTTTTGTATTTTATGAAACATTCTGAGCATCTCAGTACATTTAAGAAATGCTTATCTGCTATTGATAACACAAATTTAGAAATATGCTTTCTCAGATACCCTGTGCTAGTCCTAATTACTTTCTTTTGCTCAGTCTCACCCTCAGCAATAGCTTTGGCAAAAAGGCATCATTTTATCTGAGACCAAGTGGCAATTTAAAAAAGAAAATAACAACAAAACCCAACAGCCCAACACGTACAACCTAACACTGGAGTTTGTGCCACAGCTCATCTGGCAGACAGTCTGAAGAGCACGCCTCTGACTATCAGAGCTCTGGTTTCTGTTCCATTCACAAATGATCATTTCTACTTTCCATGGTGGTTGTGTGCCAGATCTCTTTGGGCAATGGCAATATGCTCCACTTAGTTTCAGCCTTCGCTAGCCCAATATTTTTAAAGTAACAGTAATTTCAGGTTTTGAGCAGAGTGGTAATATGGCTGTACTCAACCTATCTTTGGGGTTGTTTGTGGTCAGCTTAGTCTTGTGCTTACTGCTGGAGAACCTCAGCTCCAAGGCCTTGCTGATGTCTTCCTCCATGCCACACAGGAGGCTTTGCAATCCTTGTCCTTTGCTCCTGCACCGCAGCGATACAACAGCTATTTCTACCTATCACTTGTGAGGTCTTTTAAAGCTTCCAAATTAAATTTGCTCCTCTTAGCTCCCTGTAGTGCCACTCTAGGAACTGTTGAAGCTCATCTTGTGCAAATGCCCGCTGTTCCACTGTACGTTCAGTAAAGCAGCTATAGGATCTTCTAATTTACATTTCAAGATACAACTGGAATCAAGCAGCTTTGAGGCTTTCCAGCAGTACAGGTAAAGTCACTTTCGTCACATGAAGAGTAAGGAACATGAGCCACATCAAGCAGTTCCTGTTCTTGGTCAGGACAACTCAGAAGAGTGTATGGGGCTTGCACAAGGAGGTAGGAGTTTTTGACCCTATTATGTCCAGAGGTGAGAGCATGCCTGCCACCCAGTCAGTCACCATGCCCACCCTCACCTACCATACCACTGTGGCTGCTATGCTGGGGGCTGCTTGAGCCCCACCACCCTGAAGGAGGCAGCTGAGACCATGGATGACCAGTTGCCCCTTCCCTAGCACACACACCCCTAAGCACCCTGCCTGGTTTGCCTGTTACTACAGCCAAGGCAAGGAACAAGCCCCTTGCTTTCCTCACTAAGCCTGCCTTTAGCGAGGAACGGCTGCAGCCCCTCCTAATGATAAACCAGCACCGAAACACATTTTGACTGTTCATAATCTCCTATATCAGGTTCTCATACCATTAATGCCACCAGTGCTGTGACCTTTTAGCAAGATATCAGGCACTAGCAGCAGGCTCAGAATTGCAAACTTTAATTAAAAAATGTATTTTAAAATAAAACTCAGTTTAGATGCACTGATAAGTGATTTTTCACCATGTGAAATTTCAGAGTGCTTTGCTGAGAAAAATCATTGCAAGCTTCCTATTAATTTCTGGTCTAGCTGGGTTTCAAGGACAATTTTATTAAAAATGAGCAGAACCTTATATAATAAAACCCTTGCAGTTGTTATGACCACCTGTGCTACCTCCCAGCCTGATCCACCACGTGACACAGCACAGCTAATTTTCCCACTTCCTAGCAAGGAAATTGAGCTGCTACAATTTTAGACTATGAGGCTTACATACACATATTTTAGACTTCATTATTTTTCTGTATGGCAAGGCTGAAACTGGCAGAGGTTGTATCCAAATAACTTTAAGAGCTCTTTCTCTGTGCAAAAACAGTATAAAAGTTCAGATAAAATCATTAAAGCTTCTGAATGGGCATGAAAGCAAGAGACAACAAAAGGGAAATAAAAATGGGTTCCTACTTGGAGTACAGAGCACTGAGTGTACAGAAAAGGTCTCACAGGAGACAAGCTTAATGGATTACTGTTAATAAACATTACAGTTTATTAAACGGTTTATAAAACAAACAACAGGATGGCACTCATCTGAACTGAAACACAAACAGGGAAATGATGACTCTTGAGGCTTGCTTACCACAGATAAATTACTTCCTGCTCTCTCCTCCGCCCCAGGTCTAAGTTTTATGAAAACACTAATTGCTCCTCACTCTCATTCTTAACCACCGACGACTCAATGAAAAAGGAAAAAAAAACCCAAACCCTAATCAAAAATGCATACACCAGCTTGAACTGGTCCATATGGATCTGCCTTTTTGGGTTGTACCCACTTTTTTTTAATTTCATGGGGAAAACCCCTTAGTCTTAGCCACAACCTACCACTACATGACTGCTCCTTTTCCACACAGGAAGAGCAGGACAATTCGGCTAGAGGAGAAACTTGGCAAGCTGAAAAATGGAACGTAGGGGAGGAGATTATAATTAATGCATGTGGGTAGTTTACATGCTGTCTCCTCTCCATGGTGAGAATGTAGCAAGCTGTCTAATTGGAGCCTGGGTTTTGGCTCCTCTTAAATTCCTTAGAAAACATTGCACTTCACAGCCTGCATAGTTAGATTTTGTAGGTTTTGGCCACAGGAGAATCCTAATAAAAATACTGCGATGAAGAGGGCAAGTTATTTCAGGCATAACATTCTGGAGCAACACAAAGAGGTCACAACTGGTGAGAATCTGCATGAAATTGCATTAGCCACAGATGAAGTGTCCGGTCATCTTTCTGCCCAAACTCATAAATATATTAGCACACACTACTGTCGCAGTCACATCTTATTTTTATACGCAGCAACTGCCCTCTTTCCCGGTTTCTGATGATTCTGTTCAAATGTTACTGCCCTGGAAAAGAATTTTTGATTTTGATTCCAAATCCTGCTTTGGGTGTTGCCAGTGGATTTGTGTCTAAGAAGGTGCAGTGACAATCTGGCAGGAGAGTGGATGGAGATCTTCCTTGCTTTTGCTCAGAGCCTGTGAAGGACCCACAGGTGAAAGCTTGATTATCTAAATATTTGCAGTTCAACTAGTTATTTAGGTTTGAAAAAAAAAATCCTTAAAATTTAATTTTCAATATGCAAAAAATTATGTTAAGACAGCAAAAATGCCTATTAATTTAGCCAAGTAAAGTAAATTATACAGTAAATTGCAAGTTTTGTGAGGCAGATCTTAAAGGTGAAGCCTGGAAGCCCTTGAAGTTTCATCACTGATATTCAGGGCAGTGAATTGACTGAGTGAGGAAACTGAGTCACCTGGCAGGGAAATGAAAAGACATGAGTGTTAACACGAACTGTGCCACTGTGGGCACCAGCCCCAGCTTTATGACTGTGCCTAAGTTCTCCTGCAGCCTATAGCCAAACAATAAGAATAAAGTAAAATATAGACTAGAAAAAACCCGCATCTTTTACTAAAATATAGTTAGGTATACATTTAATTTTCAGCCTGGTATTGTAGCAAAGTGATGCTAGTGACTGCTTTTGAGCAAAGTTAGAAAGTGCAACTACTAATGAGGTTTAAGGAAAGACCACTCAAAGAAAATGGTGCATACAGAAGGGCAAAGCTACAGTTTGAAACACTTATATGGAAGTATCCCTTCTCTGAAACTGTTTACTGAAGTCACAACCTTTATTAACTGCATTCCTTTCCTCCTGAAAGACAGAATTCAACTATAAACTATTTGGAAAGGCCAGAATCTTCACATTAATTTACTGAGGCTTTCAACCTTCTGCACAGCAGTGTGTTTTTTAATACTGCTCAAAAATATCAAGTACCTCCTTTCCAACCTATTCACCAGCTCTAAATGGGATTTGACATTACGAGGTCAGCTTTGCTTTGCCTCATAGATGACTAACAAATTTGCAGAGGCATAGGTTCACTGTTCTCACATGGATCACTGCTCAACAGACCACCAGTTTTTGATGGCAAACATTTAACCTTCAGCCATTAAGTAGAGGAGGAAATTCAGACTCAAACAAATTACATGGCATCTAAACAATGTTAAAGTTGGCCATTCAGTGTGCCTTTAGACAGTGGAACAGCACATTAGTTCTAAATTGCAAAGTTCAGTTGATGGAGTGATAGAGTTCAGATCAGAAATGTTTTACCTAGCTATTGAAAGGCCTGCACAGTGAAATGTATTTATAGAGGACAAGAGTAGAATGGAAATCCACTTTTCTAGTCAGAAGATTGCAATCCCCTATGTTCTCTCCTTCCTCCCCCCCCACCCCCCACAAAGTAAACAAAAATACTAAAATGCACTGTAAAGTATAATGATAGTTCTAAATTATTTGTCTATAAAGTCATCATATTAAACTGATTTCCCTGGGCTTTTAAACTGTGTTTGCATCCTGAAAAAAAATACATTTCCACCATGATATTACAGCGTGTTATTCCTAGCTGTCATGGACTACTCTTTCCCCTTTTGTAATCACATCACCTATAAGGCTGTTTGCATCAACTTCCCAGTTAGGAGTGTTTTCTACCCTGAATGTGACTGGGAACCTGTATAATGGAGAGGAATAAAAAGAGGAGGAATACAAAGAAGGAATGTATAAAGAAGGAATACAGCTAGCAGTACTGTTTGGGTCATGAGCGTAGAGATAAGATCATTTAACACTTTGCACTTTAAAAAAAAATCATTAGAAAACGTTTAGGAATATTTGGAATTTTTATTTACTGGATGCTTTTTACTACATCATGGGTGAGGCAGCACATAGTGTGCCTCTCTCATGAAAGTTTGATGAAGAAAAGGTTAAAGATGCTGGTAGAGAACAAGTTTCCAAGAAAAGATGGGAAGCGTGAGGTTGTTAGTGAACTATCTGGAAATACAGCTATAAGCATGATGCAGAGAGCTCTCAAACAGACCATCTGCAGGGTTTTGATTGATTCTTGGAGTTTTCCTCCTCATCCATACTCATACTTTTAATTTCTCTACTCCATACTTTCTCGGATCTCAACAGAAGCCTCTTGTATTCATCTCCACTATAAACCAATATTGCAGTTTCTTGAATAATCATGTTTCTGCTCTACCAGAGATCCTAAAAGGAAGAGACATGAATGGAGAATAATCTGATTTTTAAAATATAAATGAAAAGGTGAAAAATAATTCATATTGCCCTCAGGCATAATGGAAATAAATTATGCTTTTCTGTTTCCTAATGCTTGGGTTGACAGCTTATGCCTTGAAAGGATGATAGCTAAACACTGGGAGGCTGTCTTTGGAGGAAACCTGAGGTGTAAAGAAGAGAAACCAGGGAAGAAGTAGACAAATAAATCTAAGAAAAAAGAATATCAGGAATTATATGGGAAGAACCTCAAGGAGCTGTAAGGAGATCATCAGAAGAAAGGGGAAAGAGATTATGAAAATCTATTCAATTTACTATTTTATGCAGTTCATTTGGTCAGTGGCTCTTTAAATGATTCCACTTTGTTCATAGTGATAGCTGGAAATTCACTAGCTTAACTAGGCAATATTTGGCATCATAGAGCTCGTTACAGAGTAGGTTATAAATCTATCAGAGACGCTGCTTGTAAATATATCAGAGACCTCTATGGGATTTTACTACTCAAGAAAACATCGTAATTTAAAGGATATTAAAGCTGATAGCATTCAGCTATCAGTTAACGGATGAACACCTCAAGTAGAAAACTCTTCCAACTTGGAAGTCCAACTGAGGTCCTCCTATATGACCACTGCTACTTGCTAAACCTGTTACTTCTCAAGAATGCAGGAAGATATTGCCACATGGAACTCAGTGAAAAAATGTACTTAGCTTCACATTTCTAAAAGCCAAAGGAGATGAGTACCACGAATACTATGTCTCATTCTCCTTCTGTAAGGATTGGATATTTATAGACCTCCTGATATTTTTCTGCAATTATTTTGGCAATCAATCCATTAACACTGAAGAGAACTGATAACTTTAGCTATCTAGTATAAATGATTATACTTCTAATTTCTAAATGAAATTGACTTCTAGAAGTCAATTGCAAGAAAACTGCATGAGAAAAAAAAAAGTCTTAAGAAACCCCAGATGAGCAAAACCCACACTTGTAATGAAAATTCAAAACATGGAAATTAAGCGCTGTATAACTTTTGAAATGAGCCTAAATATTCCACAAAATGACAAAAAATGTGTAACTACAACTCACTGTGGTTACTTGATGTATCATCCAGTGGTATGAAACATTTCACCAGTGAAGGCCATAAAACATATACTGAGAAGGATATACTTAGAGGAAGTGCTCTGGCCCCTCACTGTTGTTTTTGTAGAAATTATTGTGACAGACAGTTCTGCTCTTTTCTTGTAACTACTGCCACAGCCAGTGCTGCTGAATTAGTGCTCTTGCTTTTATGAAAAGAAAAATATTCCTTCAACTTTTCTTCAGGACCGAGGACACAATTTTAAATCTATGAGGAAGAAAACTGACAGTTTAAACTTTGGCCTCCAACTGACAATGAGTTAGAAGAAGAGGAGAATATACTCCCTAAACATCACAGAACATCATTGCTATACATGCAGTCATTATTGGTTTACTTTATTTTTTAAATTAAAATAAGATTAAGACTTCTTTATTAAGATTATTTTGTGCAATTAGAACAAAACCCATCTACCCGAATGAGGCATTTCAAAGACTTTAGAATTACTAGTACGATAATGCCTAAGTACAACATAATCATACTAAGGACCAAATCAATGATCTCTTTATTTTCGTTTTCTGTATACTAAGTATTTTGAATAAAGGCATGCATTTTTCCTCTGTTGAAGCACGAAGCTAAAAATTCTTCAATTATATTTATGTTATTATAAGTAGAGAACAGCAATAGGCTACCTAAATAGAGAACTGCCTGGGTTCTTTTATACTTGCTTATACATCAATATCTCTCTCTTTATTAAACCTCTGTCAATGAAAGTCAAGGGCATTTTAGCGTGATTATAAAATAATCTTTTATAAGTTTAGGATGTATTATACTTCTAATTTACTGTGTATGACACTTATTTAATCCCCAATGAATGTGGTCTTTTCTACACTAATTTTTAAATAGCTAACTTGAAAACTACACTGTGTTTGAGGTGAATAGCCAGCATTCATTCAGTGCATTAAATACTTTTTTCCACGTTACCAGTTCTGTTTTACTTTCCATAGAGGCTAAGTCTTGTTACTGACTGAGCTGTTCAGAACAGCACCAAAGTCTTTTATCTCAGTGGCTACAGGGGCACAAGAAGTCTTAAAAAAATTCTTGATGATATTAGGATGTTCAGCAGAGAACAGAGCAACTTGACAAGATCTGTCGGAGTTCTTCCTCACCGTTTCGCATTTGTCAAGGTCAAGTCTTCAATTTCCTAGTTTTTAGTGTCTTCTTATTCTTGATTTCTTCAACTTACACTTCTGCCTTCACAACCACATCATGCTAGATAATTACACCATTCTCTCAAAAAATACTCCAGCAAGGAATGACAAAGCAACCAGTCGTGCTACTTTGAGGTATTTCTCTGTCTCTAAGAGCTCTGAAAAGAGAATTTCCATTAGTTCTGTGCAGAGGATGGGAGCAATGAACTTCTGCCCTGTTATCCCAAGTGATACAAGCAATGAAGAATGATGGTAACAAATGTGGCAGAACAATATTTTTCCTATGCTGCTTTCCAGTAAACCTTACAGTGGTTTGCATAAATTAGAGTTGTTTGACAGTGTGTTGTATTGGGACTGGGTAGCTGAGAGCCAGGGTACTGGATCAGTTTTTGTCTGAAGTTGTAATTCTAAAACCTCATTTTCTACTGGAAAATGTTGCCCCAGTGGTAGAGAAATCAAAGTTGAGCTAAGCATTAAAAAAAATAAAGAAAAAAAGAGAAAAGAAAAGGAGCAATTCCTGTATACATACAAAATGAGGCAGAAAAAACCCATTCGTAGTCAATTAACATTCAGGATAGGTTAGAGAAACAGCATATTCTTGGTACTTTTGGTAATGGCAAGGATGTCTCACCTGAAAACCCATCCCATTTAAAAAGTGTTCCTAGCTAGGCTCAGAAGAAGTAAGTGCTAAACTCACTTCTGGTGACCTTGATATTTGCATTTTAATAACAAAATTTTTGTCCAATAAGGGACCCATTCAATTCCTTCCTTTAAGTTTATTCCCCCAGTGGAATCATTTCAACAAAATCCATTTTGACCAGAATTTTCCACAACTTACAGATATTTCAGCAAAATATCAAACACCAAAATATTTTGGTGAAATTGACAAGGCATCAGTTTGAAACAGCCAAGATACAAGGGACTTTTTGAATAACTGGAAAAACCCAGATCTCTCCATGATGCCAGGGAAAATGCCCCTACTCCAATTTCTTTGTGAGATTTCTCATTTAAGCTGGTTCTTAATATATTTCATGAAAGTTGCAGGGGGTTTTCTACAGTGTTAACTTTTACACATAACAGGAGGCCATATGTCAACTGCTATGGCAGCCCAGTGGGAGACACGACTTTTAAGAAACCTTCTCTATAATACATACGTTTCCCCAGGATTTAGAGTCAACTGACTAATATAAAGCACTGGAGAATGTAATTTACTGCATAGGTCTTTAGAGGTCAAAACTGACAACGTTATTAATTGTACTACCAAAGAACCCAATGGTACAAGTGATATAAACACCACCAAGCATTAAGTGAGGAAGAAGAAGGCTTACAGCCAACATCTATTCATCACGTGTCATCTTTATGGGACAGGTGATGCTTCCAGAAAAGCCTGCCAGGCTGTCACCTGTGTTTATAACACTCCCGGTTTTTCACATATGCATTTTAGCATGGTGCATTAAAGTTTTGCTGTTCAGCTTTAGAGAAACTCATCTACTACACAGTGGTGCTGTCTCAGCCAAGTTAAAGCCATATGGTGTTTCCTTACAGATAATATGTTGTACTGTCAGGAATATAATCATATGTAGAGTGGTGATACACATCCATTTTGTGAAGTCTCTTAAAACTTACTTGGTTATCAATTTAAACCCACTGGGTTAAAACATCTGTGAGAAATTACAATTGTAATCAACTGCCTTGGATAATGCGCTGTTGCCATTAAATCCTAATGCTACTTTCTAATAAAGTAATGCTTCCCAAAGAGAATCAGAATGTTGAAATGAATGATGTGACAAAACTATCAATATAAAAAAAACAAATCCAGAAAAACAATAATTTTAAATTCTTAATGTAGAAGCGTGGTTAGTTAAACCTAGATAATACATATATACTGAAAGAATATGCACAATAAGAACATTTGACACAGATATCTATATATTAGATATACATTTCTGTCCTTTTGAAAAATGTCCGTGTTCAGAGATACAAAATAGTTTTATTTGTACCCAGCGTTAATCCAATCAAAAATGTAAGGAAAAAGCACAGTCTGCCTCTTACTCTTCAAACCAGGGACCTATACCTCACTGCAAAGTCAACTGCAGTTTTAAATTCAATTCATAAAATAATGTGTTTCCAAGTTCAAAATCTTCCCAGCTTCTGAATAAGTGTTTGAATAAATAACTCCTTAAACCGATTAAATCCCTTGTCCAGGAAACATAAAAGCAGATATTTTTATGTCAACTATTGTTAATGTTTGTTTATGGACGTATTTGCCAAACTTGAAGCATAAAACTGTAAAAATAACTTTTAAGAAACATTTAGATGAAACGTCCTGTTTCAATCTGTAATAAAAAAAATATTTTTCCATAATGTCTCACAGGTTTGTAAGAAAACTATCCTAAGTATCATATCTTTCCTCGGCTGCTGAAGGAGATGCCTAAGGAATGTGAAACTATACTGGCAAATGGTCTTGGTAACCTCCCAGGCTGTCAAATCTTAGGCTGCACAAGACTAATAACTCTTTTATAGAGCATTTCTCTTAGCAACGCTCCTCAAGCCCAAAGGCTCAGAAGATCAACTTTTTAAGGCAAAGGCAATAAAGGTTCACTTACATTGGTAAGCTGCATTTTGATCCAGAAGCACGTCACAGAACTCATTAGCAGGTAGAATTATAAAGATAATGGACTAGGGCTCCTATGGCTTGGTCATGTGGAAGCTTAAAGTATTTGAGTTCATTTTGCTTTATTATTATATATTACAGGGTTTATGGTAATTTCTAGTCATGGTCTGCAGATTTGTTCTAAATGATGTTTCTCTGCAAAGAACCCAAAGGGAGGCACAAAGAGCTACAGAATTTATTTTAGTTCCTTAAGCTTAAAGCGGGAGTGACCACTCTATGGCTCACATGCCATGAGGGATGCTACACACTCTCAGCTGTGGCAGAACTCATATCTCAAAGAGAGAAATTATAAAGCAGGGTGGCACTCCCAGAAAACAAACCTGTAAAGCAAAAAAATTCAAGTAGCAAATAACCAAAATTAACAATTTGCAGTCAAGAAGACACCCAGTGATGAAAAGTTCTGCATGTAGCCACAGAAGCACAAATCCTTAACAGCTGCCCGCAGGCCTGGCATTGCACAGTGCAAGGTTTGCCTCGTCTGTGACTGATGATGCTTCAGAAAAAGAAAATGATAAAAGGCAGAAAGCCCTCAGAGAATGCAGCCAGGGTCTCACATGCCTCATTTTATGGTATAACTTCAAAAGGTGCTTCAAATTTTGTTAAAAGTGGGTATATTGTGATCATGAGCAGGAAGACCAAAACATCACTTAAAAAAGGAAAAAAAAAGGATGATGACATAGCACGGAGGAAAAATAATACTATATGGGAAAGACATGTCATTTACAGACAGATTTTCAACCTGTTTGGCTTGTAAGATTACACCCAGAAAAAATTCAATACAGGGTAGCCTTTTATGGAAACCACAAAGAAATTATTCCACAGTGTTGTGGCAAATGTGTTATCTGATCATCTTTCGTACCAGAAAGAACCACCACCACCTGGTGAAAAGTTCATTTGAAGTTCATTCATTCTGTACACACACACGCGCAAGCACACATACATATATGTATAGATATAGATGTATAATGGCATAGGATAAATGCATACAAGGACATACCTATGTGTATATAATAAAGTAAAATGTAGTCTAGTTGAAGACATTAAATATTCTTAATTCCAATTTACAGAAAGCAATGAAAAACTAAACGAATCAGCCAGTACTGACATCCATAGCAGTGAAGGGAAAAACCACCCAGATAACAATCGATGTATTTTCACATAATATGATGAGAAGGTGCCCAATGATATATCAAGCCAAATTAAACAGCTGAACATAAATAATTTTCACTTGTAAGTCATGACAGTTGTGATCCTACTGTCTTTACACACCTGAGTGTTTCTGCTCAGCATATGCATGGAGACATTACTATAATTGAAGAACTGTCTTCGCTCACTTTCTTCTACTATCGCTGCCCAAATTTTCTTTGAAGAGTCAAAAAAATGACCTGAAGGGTTGACTTGGTAGGCTTGATGAGACAGTATATGCTCAAATGAGGCATGTACCTTGACTGGTGAGGGGAACGGTTGTGCTGTCTTGCTAGAACACGCAAGAAGAAAGGTTTGTGTTGTCCATGTGAGATTTTTCCAGATATTATGCTGCTATTCACCTAGAAGCCCCATCTGAGTCAAAGACTTGGCATCTTATGCTTATTTTAAAATCAACTATGTGAGAAGATAATGAGATTATTTTGGATGGAATTCTGGACCTATGTCATGATTTGCTTCCCACAGATACATGGAAATCAGGTTGAGATTCTGCCTTGAAACAAGACTGCTGAAAGATGAAATAATCTAAACCCCTATCCAACCTCTGAATGGCTTTGAAATCTTTTATAGAATGCCTCTGCTTTAGCATTTCAGTTTGGACCAACTTTTGAATTTAATTTTTTTGTTCCTATTCTCCATACCTTGGTCTGCACCATAAAGCAGTCTCAGTGCACAAACCAGTTCCTTTCCCATCAGGCTAAACTGAAGGATGCACTTTGTGATCTTACTCCACTTGCTTCAACCATGACTGGGTGTCCAGTCCATGGAATCAGTCTAGATCTAATCCAAAGAAAAAACATAGGAATGCCCTAGACGTGTCTGCTGGAACCTCAGCACCATCAGCTTTTCTACACAGAACCTCTCCATTGTGTAACATACCTTGCTGAGATATACACAACTTTGGGAAGGTCTGTAATTTTCTGCTGTGCCTAAATATATCTGGAGAGAAATATAACTAGCGCACAGTTATACCTTGAATACAATCCAGCCTATAACTAAAATAAATTAGATGGCACTGGCTAGAATGGTGCTGGATTACCAAGAAAAAGACAAAATTATAAATTTAATTCTGAAGTAATGTTTAATTCTGAAATAATTGGTGGATTAAATAAGGACATCACAATAGAAATCAGTGGAGTTAAAGTTGACTATGCCATCTGTGTACTTGGCTCACAAACTCATATTGCTAGTGGATGTTGGAAATAAAATTGTGATGCACTAATTACCTGCTTCTTAGGATCCCTAAATTGAAGCAACAATATGCTTCAGCACTTAGTTAGTCCATTGATACTGTTAAGATAAGTTATTTTCAATCAGTTCTGGCTCATTATGTGTAAAACAGTGGTCAGCTCTGACAACCACATTATATTAACAATACCTGCTAAGTGGTGTGTATTTTAACAAAGTGACCTATTTCGGATTATTACTCTTCTCAATAATCTTTTCAGAAGACGTAATAAAACAATTTAATGATTAAAGTTTGGGATCATAATTTAATGATTGTTTGGGATCATAATCTTTTTTTTTCTGCAAATATTTTAATTTGTAAAATTTGTCTTTTTAACTTGTCTTTTAATCATTTAAGTTACAGAAAACAGTATAAGATATAACATTTTTTGCCAATGATGTTCCAAGGCTGATAACTGTAAAGTTAAAACAGAATAATTTCCTGCCTCTTATTTTATTGTTTGCTCCAATTATAATGTTTGTAATGCCACTGAAAAATAATTAATGTTATTTTAGCACTTACAGAATTCCAGACTCCTGAAGTTTCTTCCATTGAAAAATGAAGCACTTGTGGCTCACCCAGTACAACTGAAGGGTCTAACATCATCTGGTGAACTCAACTAGCTCTTTCCTTCCTTCTTTGCTTATTTCAAACCAGAATGCTCACAGCTTTTTCCATATTTGGTCTCCAAACCTTTATAGCACCTGTGATGTTTCAAATGCATTGTTTCCATTCCATGGGGTAAGATTGCTTTTCCAGGATGAATGGTCAGAGTAAACACATTTCCAATTTCAAAACTATTTGTTTTGGTAATTCCAGATAGAGAGACTCTGAAATTGGTATACACTCATTTTTGTGTTTACCAAAAGGCTGTTTCAGATCAGAATTATTCACATCACTCTCAACTTTCCAGAGTCCACATGTATAGCATAATACCTAGCAAAGAACCAGAAAAAGTGTTTATAAATATTTACTAAAGGGGAAAAAACCCCCTGAGCACCCTAAACTCAGCATCCTTAAAACACCATAGACTTTATTCCTCTAAAGAAACAGCTCTTGCTGTTTATTGTTTATTGTTTATTGAGGGTGAAGGAGAAAGGGTGGTCTCAAAGGTAATTTTAACAAGAAAATTGAGAGGAAAAGGATTTTAAACTATGTAAAATGGTGATAACTTTGACTCTAATTATCTTTTACATAAAAAGAACCTTCAAATTGAAGGACATTTGAGAAACACAGTGGTTTCACATTACTGTGGTAAACTGAACTGCAATCAAGAAGATGCCTTGGATTAGAAATCTTGGTTACAAATTTGCTGTGCCTTATCACAAGTTCTCTGAGGCTGTTATCAGTATTATATTATCTGTATAAGAGTGGTACCTAGAAAACTCAGATGAGATCAAATCTCTATTGCTGTAGGCGTTTTAGAAGAGCTCTTATACTCACTCTCACATAAATACCAATGAAATACAATGAATGAAAAATGGAAAATGGCAAGAATTGGAAAACGAGTTGCTCTCAGTCAAATAGGGCACCTCTATCCTTCCTTATATTGCTCTAAGGATGGACTTGGGCATGTTGTACCCCCTAGGTACCACGCACCACATTCCCAGGAAGACCACAAGGCAAATTCACAGCTTAACCATTTCCTACAACTGACTGCACATTGTGGCTGGGTACAGTAACTCAGCAAGTTTACCAAGTCCCCCAGTTGGTGGCAAAGATGAGAAGTTCACACTATAAACACTTCAGTGGGTTTTTCATTGAGATATCTAGATTAGCCCTGTGGGCTGAGCTCTTGGTTACATGCTGGAGGTCATCTTCCTGCTCAATTTCGAGTCAGGGAAATCCAGTCTGTGTGCTCTGAGGCTGCCTCAGGGTACAAACCAAAGCTCATCAAGTAAGTGAGTGAGGATAACTGGGGGATTTCATTCAAAAGTGCACTCCTGACCCAGACTGCAGCACTTTTGTGTACACACACACTCACTCACAGAGCTCTAGGACATCAGGAAGGTCTGCAGCTTAAAATGGGTCTTTGTACCCAAACTTCCTGGATTTGAGTGTCTTCTGGGTCAACCATCTACCTCTAGGAGAACAGCCAGAATGAATGAACCCAGCTCTAAGCCCACTGCCTTACCAACCAGAGCACATTTTTCCCTCAGTCAACATATGCTCCACAGAAATGGTTGCTGTAGCTCAGTAACTTTACCATTATAGAGGAGCAAATTCATTCCCCTTCCAACATTTTCATGCTGTCCTAAGTTCACATAAACAGCTAGATTTTAGAGCTAGCAATGTGAAATTTTCAGTGGGGCCACTATCTTTATATAAGTTATTATACAATAGAAGGAAATGCCATTCTCCAGGTAATTCATGTGTGACTTACAATTTTTATTTTCTCTTGGTAATTTGTTCTCTCATCAGTAAAATGTTTCATGGGTATATCATGTATCATATTTGAAATAACAGATTTTAGTGCATGTTATCCAATAACATATTCATTATTTTAAATAAGACTAGGGAATTTAAAACTGTAAAAAAAAAGTGTCTCATATATCTAATCCATAAAAAGAAAGTTTATTAACTACATAGATGTTTAAAAATAAATGCTATATTAGAATTTTGGGAAATGCTGAATTCTTAAAGTAGTTCTCAAGATCTAAATGGAAGAGCATTACTTGTAAATATATCAATAGCCAACCATCTGAAATAGATTGTTAACTGTTCCAGAGAAACATTATTTTTCAAAAATTCCTACAAATATTTTTATTTATATATGGCTGTTTATATATGTGTACATACATATTTATGTACACAGATAAATGCATACATACCTAAAGTTACTTAATATGCATATACTGAATGTTATGCATAAACATGCAAAGCTGGGGCCAAAATGAGAAACTGTGATTTAAATATGTTGTTTCAAAACACATTATTTTAGGCTGTACTCTCTCTTGCTGATTTGAGAAAGTCGTGTCATCTTTAATTCATATGGACTAAAGCAGCAGGAGATAAATACTTTTTTTACTTTTGCTCAAAACTTTATAACTTGTCATTTCTGTCCTAACCTTGACAACATTTAAAAACCTTTTATAATAATATTTAAAACATTTCATGAATCCACAGATATGACATCTCCTCAGAAATATGAAAAAGCAATCAGGGAAAACAGAGTAGAAATTTCAATATTTACCTGCTTTAAACCAAGGTGCAAGCAGTCCGAGGTGGTAAAGTGGTCCATACTGGGGTTCAACAGCCTTCTGTTGCAGAATAGGATGTGAAAATCTTTTCTAGAACGTAGCAACGGATGGAGTGATGAAAACCTCAAGACTATCAGTTAAAACGTGTTTATGTATAAAGATACTGTATCACAGTGCCTAAAATTGCAAAAAACTGGAGCTCTTTAGAATTTGTAATAATAAGAATGCATTTTAAAATGTGTTACTCAATTTTAAAAATTCCTGTCAGTCTAAAATGACTAATGATACTACCCAGTGTTTACTTCTGACTTCAGAAAAACTGTTTAGATTGAATAAGCCCCATTTAGTATGTGAAAATCGAGGGCACATATAGGAGCACACACATTTGCATGATGCACATGACTGCATGCAATAATTGCCTGAAAGTATTCAACTTTTCTGAGGGTATCCAGTTTAGCCAATACATACCTTTGTTGTCATTGAGCTCTCCAACAGTGATCCACACATAGTGCAAAACTTAATGATGGTGCACTCCAGAATCCTAACATGATACCTTGTCTGAAATATTTTGTTGGGTTTAGATAAACTAATCCAGCTAAATCTGTTTACAGTACTTATATAACCCCCATTACTGGAACTCCTGAACTCCTCGCTGTCTTTTAGTGTGGGCATCCATTAAGACAATTCTTTTTCGCTCGCAGTTTACAGACTATGAAGCTCACAGCAGAGCTGCACATTTGGTGAGCTGGTCTGAAAGTCCTCTCCTACTGAAAGACAAAATGCAGAGTGCAACTTCCAAAAGCATCTGATCAGTACCAGAGTTGTATAAAAAGGAGGAAAAAGTGAGCTCACTTCCTATTGGATGAAATGCACAATATCAGAATAGTCATCCACAAAGCCACAGCTTCCAACCCCATGCTTTTCCCTGTCTTTACATTCTTCACCATCTACTGCAATTCCTTGCTTGGGGTGAGGAAAACATGTGGCATGCTGGAAGAGATTAGTGCCTGCATGTGGGTCTCCAGCCTTAGCTTCCTGAGTCACCTAATCTAAGCAATGTGAGACACAGAGTTACTCTTCTCCAAGATCTGCAGGTGCTTTATGATTATCTGCAGACAAGTACACCTCTTTGATCTCCGTTTGGGCTTAAGACTTTCTCCATCACCTCAGGATTTCTGTTTCCAGGTGTGCAGTTTGTCACAAGATAGAGTCTGTGGTAATGCCATTTATGTAATGACTGCATGATTGCCACCAGAGTCCACTATGTAGGCTTTCAGAATCTTCTTCATACCTAACTCCTGGCGTAGCGACAGTCAGGCTTTTGACATGCCCGTTTTCCCTCTGAGCACACTATCCAGTTTTCCTTCAGACAAGTTATTTTCCCACCCTGCAGAACATGAGGAATTCGACCATCTGAGCAGGAAGCCTGGATGACCCGAAGTGCCAAACAAACACCATTGTAGATTCAGGATCAACTTAGAGTAAATGTGCTCAGAGTCCAGAACGTCTTGGATGCATTAGATTACACACAGATTAGATTTGACACATTCTGGGACTGCTTGCCTCAGCAGATGCACAGCCTTGTAGGTCTGGAGCTATTTTAAAGTTTATAGACAGAAATAGGGAGAATGTCATCTGACATGGTTTGAACCTGTATTCCCTATCTTCTGTGGAAGGTGTTCTAGCAATGAATGATGGGTATTCAGGGGTGATCAGAGGCTTTCACTTTCAATGCTAGAAATTGTTTTGTCTTAAGCAGTAACTGGATCCAAAAAAAAAAAAAAAAGGGGATGGAGGAAGCTAGAGGGAATTTCACTCTTTGGCCTGGTAGTAAGGGAAAATAAAAAGGGGGACAGTATGTCCAACATGACCTGACATTTTTTGTGTAAGAAAGTGTTAGGCAGATTTGCTTTGACATGCAGCAGATTTGGCCACACAGGTGAGCCAAGGAAGGAATCTGTTGTTTGTAATTTTTTTAATCAGGATTAGACATTGAGAGGTATACTCACAAATAAATGGTGATTGAGCAGTTTTACTCATATTGACATAGACCATCAATGAGCTAAGCATCGTCCGGGCACACTGCTCTTGCAAAAATAGTTATGTGACTAAAGGATGCACACATCCTGGTGGCTCTAGCTGCTCACCTGAAACACATTTGTACTGCTGGGACAGAGCACTAAGACTGAGCATCCGGAATCCCAAACTGGCCCTTAAACAACAGAACTGAATCACGGATACAGCTTCAGCTTTGTAGGCAGAGAAATAAAAAACAAGTGATAAACATGAACAATTCAGATATTGTAAGAAAAATATAGTCAAATCACAACATTTATGTCAGGTGGCTGCTATCATGTTAATTTACATATTAACTGAATTGGATAACTGTCTGGATTCCATGCAAATATACTATCAGCATTTAAAGACAGAAGAAATGAAATTTGAATTAGTTACTTATTATGATCTCAGCATTATGATCTTAGCCTCTGATCCATGAAAACACTGAAACAACTGCTCCAATCCATATTTATTTTACCATAAACTTAAGTATTTGTCCAAATATTCTATTCGATGAAGACATTTTCCTAGAATGAGATTTTTTTTTTCTAGAGATGCTTTGGAGCTGGCCAAAACTTCCAACTCTGTTTGGCTGCATGTCACTGTTAGATCTTTCCAGTTGAATCCTACATCCGAATCAAATTACTGATAAGGAATAAAATGGAAAAAAAAAATAAGAAAAAGAAATAGGAAAAGTCAAAGAAAAACAGGTCAGGCCAGTTATCCTTCCAGTTTTCCAGTCATGCGAAAGCTGAGATGCATATATCTTTCCACCATACTTTGCGTGTTTAGCAAAACCAGAGACCCTTAAGTCCTAAATCCAAGGAGGAAACTGATTCCTGCTCCACAAAACCAGTTTGAAGACTAGGTTCCAGACCATATTTCAACCCCCTGATGAAACATCTCTGCAATTGGAATAGAAAAGTAGTTTTTAAACAGGGGATTTAGAATGTCATACCTCATTCTTTTGGTTTTGAACTTTTGCCTGAGATCTTCAGGTTTTATGCCACAGACCATTTAAGACATTTCTGTAAACTCATTTCACATATGAATCACTAAATGCTAGATTTCGAATTTGACTCTTCCCCTACCTTATTTTACAGATAAGAAGGCTCAAGGCTTCTCAGCTACAAATTCAGTTTTGTCCCTCCGAAGATCCTTGAAGGAAATTCAATTTAGCAGCATAAGCACCAGGCCAGACATGAAGGAGTCACCTGCTGGCAAATGAGCATGACTTGGTGATGGGGATTTCTGAAAGGTCAGGAAGGACACAAGGAGCTGTAAAATAATATTTGGGAGTTGGACTCGACGATCCTTACAACTTGAAATATTCTGTGATTTGTGTGGTAATGGGAATGCATTAAAATTGAGGTTCTCCAGGTGGCAGGAAGGACTACAGATTAATGAGATAGAGTTGGAGTGTTATTGGGTAAATGAGAGGGAATTGAGGTCCACAGCAGTTAGGGAAGAAAGGTAAAGTTCAGGCTCTGCATGGAGAAAGGGACCATAATGGGAAGAGCTTAGAAGGACATTGCTGGAACAACCTGGTAAGTGAGGGAAGAAGAAAGTCCAGCTTGTGAATTTCACCTACATCTTCTGTTGCCCTTCTTCTCTGTGTGTTATCCAAATAATCCCATTTCAGTTCCTTGCTTACTGCTTCTGTTGCCCCTGAGCCAGGAAAGCAGTGCAGAGTAAAGACTTGGATAATAAAGCAATAGCTGCCCTCATACCCGGTGCATGCTAGTGTCATCAAAGAGTGAGAATGTAGGAGTACATCGATGCTGATCCTCCAACACAGGCAGGACAGCCTTTCACTGATATGGCCTGGTTTCTCAACCGGTGCCTATGTTTCCTATGCCATTTGCTGGCTCTGCTCCAGGCTTAAGCTCTGGCTTCCACAAATAGATCCACTGCAATCAGTGTGACTACTCATGTGAGTAATGGCTCACAGCTGGATGCAAACAAGAGTCATGAGCTCCCTACATTTTTAGGTTCTGAATTTTAGTAGTTTTCTTTTACTTCTCCCCTCCCTCCCCTGAGAAATTGGATAAATAAATTGCTTTTCCTAAGCTCCTCTATGTTTAGGATCACAATGATCAGCACAGTAAGACAAATAAAAAGGAATGTTATTAAGGAAAGTTATCACAATGCTGCTGCAACACATAGCTTTAGTTGTTGTTGTTCTATCAAGCTCTTTTGCTGATATTGTCTTTAAAAGCACTGAACAACCCTCCTGGGATTTCAAAGCATCCCGAATTCTACTAAATCCAATTGAGGTGTTCAGAGTTTATCAGTTCAGATGTCTTCTGTGTGATCACACCGAATTCATTTTTCACCAGATGCCCTATTGCTAGTAGTACGTGGGTTCATGTATGTAGGTATTATTCTCTAATGATAGTGCCCTCATCTAGAGAAGAGATTAAAGCTATGTTCTTAGATTCTTTAATTTTAACAAATGTAAACAAAAGCCAAAGAAAAAAAAGGATGTCAGAAATCTCAGGACAAAAGAAGGGGATTTACTGCTGAGGACCTGACTTTTAAACACTTCTCACTACAGTGATATGCACTTTCAAAAGGCATTCAGTGTCCAGCCATTAGTGCTGCAAAAATGTCTGGATCTTTGGAGAACTTAAACACCATGCCACTGGCTACTTCACTGATGCTTTAAAATGCTTTCTTTTTTTTGAAATCTAGATGATACAAACAGGGCAATACTGTCTTCTGAAAATCCTTGTACTTCCTAGTAAATGTCACAAAACACAGACAAAACTCAGAGTGATATCACAAAGAACTTCCTAAATGATCCTTAAACAAATGACTATCTAAATTAAATCTATTTGAGCTGGAATCTATCTAAAAATACGTATTAAAATCTTATTCTTTACTGCATTTCTTCTTTTCACAGACGTTGCTTTGTGATTCACTTCCATCCTCTTTTCCCCTTAGCTACCTCTGTACAGACTACTGCTGTCTCAGGGTTGTGTAGCTGATTACTCCTTGTTATTCCTACGGCTAACCCTGTCCTTTCCTTGGCAGTAAATAAAATTCCTCATCCCACTTTCCCCCTCATCTCCTGTCCCTGCCTCCAGGCCAAGTTAATGTTCCTTTCTTGCTGCATCTAGCAAAATCATATTCCTTTTTTTTAAGCTCTCCCTCTCACCCTGTTCAGTTCATGTACTCTGCCCTCACATCTCTATAAAACTCTTTCTCTGACCGGACTTGACCTCTTCTTTCCTCATAGTCTCTTACTACATCTGAAGTTCTTTGAAGAACAAATATTTGTGAAAAAAGATGAGTTAAGAAAGCCACAAAGGCTGCACTCCAATTTTCAACATTAATGAGCATTTTTGCTAGTGTCTCCTACTTCTGTGACTCCCTAATTCTGCCCCTAATCTGTTTGTGACATCATCACTTCTATTTGTAAAATTTTGTGCATTTGTAAAAATGTGCATTGAGGTCCACACAAACAATTTAATATGAAATTTTAAGTTAGCAAAGCTATAAAACTTGAAAAGCATAGAAACATTTTTTCAGCTACATTCTCTCACCACAGATGTCTAAGCAAGCGCACTTTGAAAAAATATTTGTTAGATGGTGAGTTTTAGGACAATAAGGCAGAAAGATGACTATTTGAAAATCTTGTGCCTGTCTGAAGAGGAAAAATGTTTGGAGAGGTATGTCCACCTAGGTGGAGGTTGAGGCAGAGGCATGCCGTGTGTTTTAAATCTGCATTTACAACACGTAGCAGTCTTGCAACATAATGAATAGGTAGGCACATGCAAGATAATGTCTGCCTTCTTCCAGAATTTGTCTGTACATATCAGGACTGTACTTTTGATGAAGTGATAAGGAAACACAAGCTGCAAGTATCTGCTCAGTGCCTCAGCTAAAAATAACTTCACTTACCACTCTTGGAGGCACCTCGAAAAACCACACTGAGAATATTAACACACAAATGCAAACATCAATTGTACTTGTAAACTTAAGTAATTTTTCTCTAGGTTGTTGGTTTTTTTCTCCATTTTGTTCAGACACAGCAAACAGATGTGTCAGCTTTTTCTTGGTTCAGTAACAGAGAATAATCTCTAGAATCTGATTATCCCAATTAGTCTATAGTCTGCAGTTATTTAAAATAAGTAGTATGGAGATTTAGCTTTGCTTCAGAAATCAATGAGTATGGCATGAGTCACCCCACTGCAACAGTCCCTCCACATTCCTGTCTTAATTGTCTCCAAATTAAGAAAAGCGTTAGATGCATCTTACTGTGAGAAAATGAATATTTCTGATCCCTACTGCTAAATAACACAGCAGAGAATTCCTCTGAATGTGCACAAGATCAGTTCCCTAATATGAAAACTGTCCCTTGAATGTGTTATTCAATCATTTTCAATTTCAGCAATTATTTATAATTTGTTAAACCCGTAGACTAATTTCACAAACAAAAAGTGAATGTTACTTCTTTATCAAGTGGGGTCCCTGTGAGCTCCCAGCCTTTCTTAGCTCTTGACAGAAACTTGATTGCAATAATGAAGCATTATAGCTACAGCTCTGTTAAAAACCACTGCTTTTGTTTTTGAACTAAGTTGTGACAATTGCCTCCCATTTGAATCAATTTTACACGAGCCTTGTAACAATTTTTTACTCTGTGATTATTTATTATGTATTATTACCTGAGTGCTTAGTGACTCCCATCACTGTGGAGGACTTGTCCTGCTGAGAGCGGTGTACAAATTGATGGGCAAACAGCCTTTGCTCTATGGTGTTTGCAGTCAAAGGGCCAAAGCATGCTGTGTGTGGTGACAAGAGGAATTCCACCACCCACCCACCCAGCACACAGAGGGGACATCAAGGCCAAGGGTGATGGCACAACCCTATCCCTGACAGGTGCTCTGGTTTTGACCCATAAAAATGCACATGGATTTACATTGAGCACCAAAGTGCTCAATTTCGTATTTTCACAGTACCTAATAGGTAAGTGGTTAGAATTACAGAATCATAGAATGGTTTGTTTGGAAGGGACGTTAGAGATCATCAAGTTCCAACCTCTCCTGCCATGGGCAGGGATGTCTCTCACTAGATCAGGCTGCTCAAGGCCCCATCCAACCCAGCCTTGAACACCTCCAGGGAGGAGTCAGCCACCACTTTCCTAGGCAACCTGATTCAGTGCCTAACCACCCTTGTAGTGATTTTTTTTTCCCTAATATCCAATCTACTCCCTTCTAATTTATAACCACAAGCCCCCCCCACCCCATCCTATCACTCCATGCCCTTCTAAAAAGTCCCTCCCCAGCTTTCCTGTAGTCCCCTTCAGGTACTGGAAGGCCACTATATGAACTCCCGTAGCCTTCTCTTCTTCAGGCTGAAGGTAGGTAAGCAAGCCTAGCTGGCATAAGTCGCTTGGAACAGGATCTCCACCTCCACACATACATATGATAAGACTTGGATGCATGAAGGTTTTCACTTGTTTAAATGGTTGTGCTGGTTTTGTCTGGGACAGAGTAAGTAGCTGGCATGGGGCTGTGGTTTGGATTTGTGCTGATAACACAGGGATGTTGCTGCTACTGCTGAGCAATGTTCACACAGAGACGAGGCCTTTGCTGCTTCTCACACTGCCCCAACAGAGAGCTGACCCCAACTGACCAGAGGGATATTCTATACCACATGATGTCATGATCAGCATAGAAAACTGGGGGAAGAAGAAGGAAGAGGGGAGATGGTGGGAGTGATGGCCCATCACTCCCAAGTCTCCATTATGCGTGACAGAGCCCAGCTTTCCTGGGAATGGCTGAACACCTGCCTGCCCATGGGAAGTGGGGAAGGAATTCCTTATCCTGATTTGCTTATGGAGCTTTTGCTTTACCTATTAAACTGTCTTTATCTCAACCAACAAGTTTTCTTAATTTTAATGTTCTTATTCTCTCCCCCATCCCACCAGGGAGAACTGAGCAAGTGGCAGCATGGCCAGCTGGTGTCAAAACACTGCAACGGTTGCAGAAGGAAGACATGGATCTTTATGTAAATACTTCCCCTCACTTCAAAAAACCCTATTTTTGATAGGTTTTTAAAGAAAAGACATACTTTTCATGTATTAATGTGGTTTTCACCTCAGTAAATCAACATAGTTTAGGAAACATCTTATTAAAAACAGGGTTTTTAATATCTAAGAAACCCTGCCTAAAAAACTTGAGCTGTATGTGATTTCTTGTTTTCTTAGCTTATTCCATATTATCTAACCTACAAAACATTTCAGAAAGAGTATTTTTGTGTAAACTTGCCCGGAAAAATCAATGCATAAGTGGTAGAAAAATAATTTTGACTACTTCCTGCATTATCTCCAACACATGAAATTTAACCAGCAGAGCTTGAATTCAGTGAAAAAAAAAAATTAAAAATTAAAAATAACAAGTGCAGAAAATTGAATACTGCCTGGGAAAGCATGTGGAAAATGTTTTATTGCACAGGAGAGTCCAGACGATATTGACCAAGCCTCTCTTGACTTTCTCTAAAATATTTGTTGCATTAAAAACAAGCCCCAGGAGCAGTGATTTATTTCTGAATCCCCTGCGTGTGCAGAGACACACAAAGGTCCTAAATCTGCTGACTAAGATAAATTGCAAGTTGAAATATATTTAAGAAATGATAATGCAAAATGCAGGAAAATATACAGAGAAACTGAAGATAGCAGTGGAACAGAGTACATGACCTGCCTGAAAAGTTGTTACACACAGCCAAAGAGCAGATATAACTGCAGCCGAATTCCCTCAGCTTTCAATCCCTGCAGAAATAAACTACTATTAAGAGAACACATATTTCTCCCTGCAAGTGAATCCTTCAGCTGCTTAGCAAAGATGACTGGAAAGCTGCTATTGCAGGAGGTGAAACAAACTTTTTTTTGAAGATGAGGAAAGTTTAGGAGAAAGGAGTGTGCTTAAATTCATTTAATGTGTTAAAATTCCAAGTCTAAAACAAGCAGGAAATAAAAAAGTATAAGCAAGTGATTATTAATAGACACAGTGCCTTGTTTCATGCTTTGAAGCATCTGGCGTGGGCCAGAATTTAGAGTCAGGACAGAGGACTCAATGGACCAGTGGTCTAATAGGGCATGGCAATTCCTGCCGTCTTGTTTTGTAGGCAGGTGCAATCAACCCTGGTTTTGGTCTGTTTGTTTTTTAAATCTCCTCCCCTCCCCTGTTTCTCTTTGCATATAATCACTGAGAAAGCATCTCATCCAGCTGTCACAGCAAACCTCTGACAGATCAGGTCCTACCATGGGCCAGGGCTCAGCTATCAAGTAGCAAATTCAGAGCAGCTCATGGATCAATGTGGGTGAGAGAAAAGAGAACCTGCCACCACCTTGCACTCGCCTGCCTTCAACCTTCTTGCTTCTAGCCACTCAAGAGAGGAAAGAGATGGTGTTGGTACTGGCTGGGACAGAGTTAATTTTCCCCATAGCAGCCCTCACCGTGCGGTGCTGTGCACTGGTAGCCAGCAAGGTGTTGGTGACACACCAGGGTTCTGGCTACTGAGCAGTGCTGGCACCGCACCAGGGCTGTCTCCAGCATACCCCCAACTCACCAGCAGGCTGGGGGTGGGTAAGGGAGGGGGCACAGCCAGGACACTGACCCAAACTAACCAGAGAGATAATCCATCTGCTCAGCTATAAAAGACAAGAGCACAGGGGAGGAAGGGGGGGAGGGCATTCATTATTTATGATGTTTGTCTTCCGGAGCAACTGCTACACATACTGAAGCTCTGCTTCCTGGGAAGAGACAGTTCATCACCTGTGATGGGAAGCACAGAATAAATCTCTCTGTTTTCCTTTGCTTCTGTGTGCAGCCTATGCTTTTGGTGTATTAAACTGCCTTTACCTTGACTCATGAGTTTTTTCTCTCTTATTTTTCTCTCTAACCCAGTCCTGCTGAGGAGGGGAGAGATAGAGTGGCTTGCTTGGTGCTTGGTGCCCAGACAAGGTCAACCTACCAGAGAGATGCACCAAAGCAGCCTTCTGTCTGCTCGAGAAAGCAGCAAAGCAAAGACCTCAGAGTTAGTATCAGAGAACTCCAAGCTGAAAAGTGACGTAGAGAATTAAGACAGGATATTGGAAGTGGAATTTGATGTCTGGGGAAAAAAATGGTTTAATGAAAAAAAGCTTATGAATTTATGATCTTCTACTGAGACTCTTTTGCATGTTTATTGTTGCATTGTTTGTACAGCACTACCACAGTGTGGTGCACAAACACTAGAGATGGAAATAATTCTACAGAGGATTTGAGGAATTGTTCTGGAATACGAAGTTCAATTCATAGACTCCATGTTGCGGTAGGGATAACACCATTAAAAGGAAAACAAATTAAAACAAAGAACTAAATCAAGAAAAAGAGACATTAGTATAAAGTTTTCTCCAAGTGAGAATGGCTTCACCAGCAGGGCTAAAAGGAAAAGGGATGACACATCTAATTCCATGATGAGCAGATCTTTCCAGAGATAGGTTTTAGTCTTTCTGTCTTTAGAAAACCAGCCTTAGCACTTCTTCTAAACTCCAGATTTACTTAGAGAAGAGACCAGGAGTGCAATCAACTGTTGACCTGATGCTGTGAATTTTCCTTCAGAGAAGTGAGGGCTCCAGTTTTTCTCCTGCATGGGTTGTCACAAAATAGGACTTTCATCTCCAAGATCTCCTAACCCATCTAAGCCTTGTCTGAATTGGGGAACTGTTTCAGAAGTGAGGGGAAGCAGGACTAAGACACAACAGGATCACATACTCTTAATCGATTGGAAAATCATGCCTAAATTATGAGACTTAAGCAAAATAAATATTCTGCCACAGATTTAGCTAAATAGAAAATTATATATTTCTTCATTCATTTTTCTATATTTATAACTTTAACAAAATGTATAATCTGTTTTCTCACCCTGGGAATGTCTGCTTCTGCCAAAAAAAAAAAAAATGCAGATGCGGAGGGGGTTCCAGACAGCTCATCAAGAAAAAATAACCCACTCCAAAGCCTACCCTCTATAACTAGATGGATATTGTCACTGACTCATAGGAATGTGTTTCATTAACCTTCCTTTTTTATCTTTCACCAGCTCATGTTTATTGTTCTAAAAGAACTACTATTTTTAGCTAATTAAATTCAGTGGGGTCCCCATTTAGGTAAGTGTTTATCTTCAGGTGGGAGCGTTCACTCCCACCACGTGATTCGTATTTGTAAGGCTGTTCACCCACCCACTGATCAGACTGCTAGCTGTGCAGCCTGCTGCAAAGGCACATATCACAATTTCTTACACGTTCTGTGCTGTAATGACCTACTGCTTTTCTGAAACACAGCAACCACAGAAACTCTCCTGGTACCTATCCCAGGATAGCTCGACGCCTTTGACATGTAAGTACACAGAAACATGAAAGGACAAACTACCTCCCCCCCTCCATAATGCCTCAGCTCCAGCATACAGCTGTATTTAGCAGAGCATTTAGTCATACTTATCTTTTAGCACTAAAAGTTTTGTGGTATAGATCCCTCACATTGCTCCAGTTACCTGGGCTTAATAGAAGGAGTGATATCTGGGAAATCAGAAGGGTAGCCCTCTAGTGACATCAAGTTTTGCTTTTCAGGGACGTGACTAAAAGCAATGTCTACAAATTTTTGGCTGCACAATGAACAGTGATGATGCTGTAGCCCATCTATAGCCTCCAAACAGATTTGTCAGAGTGCCCTGCAAATACAGCAGGCAAGAGTTGAGATGTGAGTGGGGAAAGGAAAGAAAATGAGCAAGGATGTAAGGTCTGCTCTCCATCCACAATAACTTCTTCCTGGGCTGCCACTCAATGAGTCATGTGTGTGTGTGTGTATGTTACAATTCCATATTTCAAACCACGCCTCAGTTTTGAAAGAGGCGGAGCACAGGTCACTCAGTGTTACTTGGGACAACTGTAAGATCACTACATGCTCAGATGTAATCTAGAGAAAAACAGATGACCTTCTACAGATGGGATACCTGAACATAACAAGTTGAAGAAAAAACATTGCAACACATCAGAAAAATACTGAGCAAGAAAAAACAAGAGATCTGCACTGAGATTGCTCCTGGTTTGTTTTTTTTTTTAGCCATAGAGCCAACCAGATTTTTCTGATACCCACATCTTGTTTATAGCTGAGTCATCTTTGCGCTGCCACTGCTGCCTTCTTCCCTACCTATGGTATTTATTCCATCCTTGCCAATTTCTGCTATAAGGTCTGACTAGTCCCAACAACTGACCAAATAAAAAATTGTGAAAAATAATCCAAACCAAGAGAAGATGCTAAAAACTTCCATTTTACTTTTTCCTCCTCTTTTCTTCAAGCATGTTAACTCAGCACCTAAAGCTTCTTGTGCTTTATCAAAAGACCAGATCCAGGCTACCTTTACCAAAATGCTAGAGAAACACTCATTATTTATTGGATATGACATAGCATTTCCTACATTCCTGATTTAGTCTTTGATCTCTCCCGACAATTTATTTTAAAGAATTTTGCTATCTTAAAGGATTATAATTGGTACATGCTGTCCTTTCAAAAAGATGGGTTTTTTTAAAAGAAAAAAAATGCCTGAAATATCATTTATGTTCTTTCTGCTTTTAAAAAGTTCAACAAAGTTCATATTTACCAGACAGTTAAGAAATATTTATATTTGTTTTATTTTCCTTCAACAGCAAACCACTAATGCCTTATGACACCTTTATTACAGCATTCTCCTGTGAACTGCTCCTTTCAGTCCTTTGATCGTGAGCCAGCAAAGAGCCTCAGCTTGTCATCTTGGTGTCACTGCAAGTTCTGATTGCAGGGCAGGCTGGCATTCCTTTGCTCTTATGCACATTTAGCGACTTGTATGCACTGAAAAAAAAGTTATTTAAAAGCCTTGCCATCAGTTGGGTGGGTTTCTTTTGTTTGTTTTCTTCACTGGTTCTCTTTTGCTTTTTCTTCTCTTTTCTTGTATGCTACTCTCTAATAACAAGGAAGGTAAGTTTGATCACTGCTCTTTTACAGGGTGCTAAAGCATAAGTTACCATTCTTCTATGTATTTTAGATCTACATCTCTGACAAGATCAGACAAATTTACTTCTGGTAGAAACTTCCAGAAGCTTTATTAGTCAATAGTTCTGTGGTTTTAATTCTGTCCATGTACCCTGGGTGTTCATGCTGGCTGTCCTGTATCATTACTGTCACCTAATAAGCATGACAAAGACTCAGTGCCCCAAGACCAGTATCTCTGCGTTCCCCATCTTTTGGGTGGCTCTGTGCCCCAGGATGCACTGGGATACAGCTTCAGTGCATAATCAGCTGTCAGCTGTCAGGTACTTAAATATATATATATATATATATCTTTTCTATCCTACAAGGTTTTCTGAATATTCCTAAAATATTCACCCATTTGCAAACATCTTAGCGTTCCCTCCTTCTTTTAGTCTTTCTACCACCTGCATGGACACTGAACAGATCTGCAGCATTCTTGTGTCTGATCTATAGACATCCTAGGAAATTCTCTTGAATACACAGAAATTCAACATGTATAACTAAAACAGCATTTAAGGACATCAGGAAGCGAATATAGAATTTACTGAAGGGAACAAGCAAACAATGCTGGCTAGCTAGTGCAGGCATCTATCAGCTACACAAGGAAGTAGGATACTCCAAGGTCTAAGAAACAAATGGTAACTGCTAGGACCACTCCTTTCAGGAAACTCTGGGATGACTGGGAAGGGCTGCCACACTTTTGGCCAGGAAGAGTTCAAGCTGGACTACAGCTTAGCAGCTCAGAAACAGAAAGCAGTTCAATTTAGGCAGTGGAAAAGTGGTGAGCATAACTAGAAGACTGTTAGTCTAGCTTGTGTCAAGTAGATGCTAGTCACTAGGGAGTCAGTTTCAGGTCAGAATACACTGAGAAAAGGGCTGTCACTCAAGTCTGCAAGGCCACTACTTCCATTTTACTGTCGAAAGTCAGAAGGAAATAGCTTCCTGAAGAGCAGTGCAGTCAGAGATAGGACCCATATCCCAATAAGAATTTTTTTTTCTATGACTACATAAACAGGAAAGCTGTTAATTTTCCTCAGTTCTGTAAGCACCTGTCTCAAGTGGGAAAATTTCACTATATATCTGTGCTGACTGATCAAAGATGATGCGCAGCGTAACATTTACTTCACTAGGAACAGATGTCATTTTCAGAAGGTGCAAGCAGTGATCGTTTTCTTCATCTAGCCCTCCACATTTCACAGAATCACAGAATCACAGAATCACAGAATTGTAGGGATTGGAAGGGACCTCGAGAGATCATCGGGTCCAACCCCCCTGCCAAAGCAGGCTCCCTAGCACATATTGCACAGATAGGCATCCAGAGTCTTGAATATCTCCAGAGAAGGAGACTCCACCACCTCCCTGGGCAGCCTGTGCCAGGGCTCTGTCACCCTCACTGTGTAAAAGTTCTTCCGCATGTTGGTGCGGAAATTCCTGTGCTTCAATTTGCAGCCATTGCCCCTTGTCCTGTCTCCACAGACCACTGAAAAGGGGCTGGCCAATTCCCCCTGCATCCCATACTTAAGATATTTATAAACATTAATTAGGTCCTCCCTCAGTCTTCTTTTCCCCAGACTGAACAGTCCCAGCTCACTCAGCCTTTCCTCATACGGGAGATGTTCCAGGCCCTTAATCATCTTCGTAGCCCTTCTCTGGACTCTCTCCAGGAGATCCCTGTTTTTTTTATACCAGGGAGCCCAGAACTGGACACAACACTCCAGGTGGGGCCTGACCAGGGCAGAGTAGAGGGGGAGGATCACCTCCTTCGGCCTGCTGGCCACACTCTTCCTGATGCATCCCGGGATCCCATTGGCCCTCTTAGCCCCCAGGGCACACTGCTGGCTCATAGCCAACCTGTCATCAACCAAGACCCCCAGGTCCTTCTCCACAGAGCTCTTCTCCAGCAGGTCATCCCCCAGCTTGTACTGATACTGACGGTTATTCCTCCCCAGGTGCAAGACTTTACACTTGCTCTTATTAAACCTCATCTGGTTTCTCCCTGCCCAGCTTTCCAGCCTGTCCAGGTCTCGCTGGATGGCAGCGCAGTGTTCCTGTGTGTCAGCCACCCCTCCCAGCTTTGTATCATCGGTGTACTTGCTGAGGGTGGATGCTATTCCCTCATCAAGGTCGTCGATGAAGCTATTAAACAGGACTGGACCCAACACCGAGCCCTGGGGAACACCGCTAGTCACAGGCCTCCATTCAGATTTTGTTCACGACCCTCTGAGCCCGGTCCGACAGCCAGTTCTCAACCCACCTCACTGTCCACTCATCTATCCCATGATCTCTCAGCTTTTCTATCAGGATGTCATGGGAGACAGTATCAAAAGCCTTGCTGAAGTCAAAGTAGATGACATCCACTGCTCTCCCTCCATCCACCCAGCCGGTGATGAGATCATAGAAGGCTATGAGATTGGTCGAGCACGATCTCCCCTTGGTGAATCCATGCTGACTACTCCTCATGACCTTCTCTTCCAGTTGCTTGGTAATGGCATCCAGAACAAGCTGTTCCATCACCTTTCCAGGGACAGAAGTGAGGCTGACTGGCCTATAATTGTTAGGGTCCTCCTTCTTGCCCTTTTTGAAGACTGGAGTGATATTGGCTATCCTCCAATCCTCAGGTACTTCTCCTGTTCTCCAAGAGCTGTCGAAGATGATAGCAAGCGGCTCCGCAATCACTTCCGCCAGCTGCCTCAGCACACGTGGATGTATCCCATCCGGGCCCATGGATTTGTTTGCATTAATCCCTTTGAGCCGCTCCTGGACCACCCTTACCTCAACTAGAGGGAAGCTCTTCATTCCCCAAACACTCCTACTTTCATCCAGGATCTGCGGGTCCCGAGGGGCCTTTGCAGTGAAGACTGAGGCAAAGAAGGCATTCAGTATTTCCACCTTCTCATCATCACCCGATACCAGGACACCTGCCTTGTTCAGCAAGGGACCTACATTATCCCTGGTCACCCTCTTACTATTCACGTATCTGAAAAAACCCTTTTTATTATCCTTTATATCCCTTGCCAGTTTCATCTCCAAGCGAGCTTTAGCCTTTCTAGTTGCGTCCCTACAGGCCCTGACAACATCCCTATATTCCTCCCAGGTGCACAGACCCTGTTTCCACAGTTCATAAACCTTCTGCTTCCCTTCGAGTTTACACATTAGCTCCCTGCTCATCCATGCAGGTCTTCTGCCTCTCTTTTCCGATTTCTTACTCAAAGGGATGCACCTATCCTGTGCTTGGAAGAAGTGCTGTTTAAATGCTAGCCATTGCAACATCAAGCATAGTTTTATCCTTTGCTTCCATTATTTTTGTGCCCATAAAAGAGACATCTGACCAGCACCACAAAGAAGCAGCTAACATCTGAGAACATGCACGGATTGTATTTAATATACTTTTATTTTCCTGAAAGGATATGAAAATATGTCATAATTCAGACTGATATTAGCAATGTTAGTGTTTTTATTATTATTGCTATTTACAGTGTACTGAATTATCTTTGTGGGGTAAGGTCACTATTAGCAGCAGAGTTTAGAGCACATTAAAATTAGAAAATTTGCTTGCCAATTTTCAACATCCAGATACAAAGACAGTTATGAAAATGTGCTAAGAATTTTCAGATCAGAAAGGCCTTACAAAATCTTAACAGTATGTCTGAGTACTGAATTGTCTGCTTTTTTACTGTGTGTTGTCTAGAATATTGCAATTAAATGTCATATAAACAAATGATATGAACAGTTTTGGATAGAAGTGTGCTGTTTGAGCAACTATAATCTTCTAATAAATTTCATAATAAATGTACATATTTCATTCAATACAAGCATCAGAGAAGGAATCAGTGTAAATACTTCACAACAAAGATGAAAAGAGCCATACATTCTGTAGATACTCTTTCATAACCTCGCTGAGGAGAACACGGTGCATGCATAACAAGATTTAGGGACATGGGGAGTGTCACAGATCTTTCTGATTTACCACTGGCATCCATGTGAAATAGAGAAGGATGCTAGCCATGTGTGTCTGTCATAGTAGGGGTAGTACATGGTCTCTAAAAAGTGGTGAGATAATGTTTTTTTGATTATTCTAGTCCATAATATCCTGTAGTACTACCATCCAATGCTTAACAGTTTAATAGTGTTTTGGTACCTTGCCATCCTTCCTTCTGAGGCCTGCTAAACCTTTCTTCATAAGTAACTTGTGGGCAATAGAGGTCCTCTGACTCTTTGTGAGTCTTCTAGTAAATGGGGAAGTTCTCCGGACAGACAAATCTGCTAGAAAAAAAATCGATTTTTAAAATCATAGAATCTTATAATGATTTGGGTTAGAAGAGACCTCAAAGATCATCTAGTGCCAAGCTCCCCTGTCCAAAGCACCATCCAACCTGGTCTTGAACACTGCCACAACTTCTCTGGCCAACAGGTGCCAGTATCTCACCACTCTCACAGTAAAGAATGTCTTCCTTATATCTTATCTAAATCTGCCCTCCTTCAGTTTAAACCCATTACCCAACATCCTGTCACTACATTGCCTGATAAATAGTCCCTGTCCATATTTTCTGTAGGCCCCCTTTAGGTACTGGAAGGCTGCAATAAAGTCTTTCTGGAGATTTGCGTTCTCCAGGCTAAACAAGTCCAACTCTCTCAGGTTGTCTTCATAGGAAAGGTGCTCCAACCCTCTGATCATCTTTGTGGTCCTCTTCTGGCCTCACTCCAACAGGTCCACATCCTTTTGTACTGGGCACCCCAGAGGTGGATGCAGTGCTCCAGGTGGGGTCTTACCAGAGCAGAGTAGAGGGGCAGAATCACTTCCCTCTACCTGGTGGTCATGCTGTCCCAAGAGTGGGGTTGCTACCTGGTGTGCAGTATGCCAATGCACACACAGAGCAGAGGAATTTGATTTATTCCATATCTGTGCAGAGATGGGTGCTCGGTGGTAATTCCACAAACTAATCCCCTACACACAGAATTTACAACCTATTGATCTGGTTACAGGATTAGAAAAACCCACCTAAATTTACACTAATTAGTTAGTAATTACTGCATCATGTATTATTGGTCAAGCATATTCAAATTAGTATGCATGCTCCTTGAAGGTGTGTGTGTGTGTCATTTGCACTGTCCTTTCATTGGGTGGGTGGTCGCGATCTCCCCCTGCCACCTTTACCTTTCTCCCAGTGTCTGTTGACTTCAGGCCCCTCTGTCAATGCCCCAGCTCTGGCATCTGCTGAGGCAGGATGTTTCCTCTTTATCAGCCTTTCAGCTCTTCTCCAAGGATACTTTTTAGCAAGATATGCTTCTTATCAGGCCTCCCACCCTTCCTCAAAAGCAGAGTTACTAGCAAAGCAAGTTAGCATTTTTAACCCTAAACTAAACAGTGTCTAAGCACGAACCCAAGCACATTTTTTCTCTCTGTGAAAACTCTGCTTTATGGATATCCTTTTCCCTGCTTTGAGACTATGAGACTTTTTGTGGGTCTCTCATGTCTCACTATTACAGCTACAATTGTCCTTTACAGACAACTAATAATAAACAAACTATTATAATAGCTACCATCTTAGCAGAGTTAAATTAATTACGCTTTCTGAGGAGGTTCTATGATTATCCCTGTGGAAGAAAAATTTCATTTTATACATAAACAAGCAAACTGATAGGTAACTAATTTATTAATCCTAAACCACAACAACAAAACACCAGTTAGCTTTGTGAGCACTTAGTCTCTCTTTAGGCAAGTTCTTGTTTCTCAGGTACTGTTTTTCCAGGTTTAACTTCTCCATTTGGTGCAGAGGTCCATTCATCTTTGTCAGGCCTGGTGTCCTTCTTACCCCTGTATAATGAATCCAGGAACGAATTTCCTCTATCTTGGCCTCAGTATAGGTCTTCAACAGCATGGTATAGGGTCCTTTCCTTTTCTCTTTCTGTAGTTCATCTTTCCAGGTCTGTGTGTAAATAAAGTCTCCTGTTTGGATCGGGTGAATGAGTGTATCCAAAGGAAAGGAAACCTTTTTATTTAGGTATCTGTGCAGTGAAGATAAGGTCTGCAAAAGAGAAATCAGGAATTCTTTAATTGCTGCCTGACCTTTTTTTTATATACATTTGGCCCCCCCTTGACATTTAAAAGATTTGTGGGATATGATTTCCCATATATGATTTCAAAGAGGCTTTACTTCTTCCTCAACCCTGGGGGTTATTTGAACTCCCAAAAGAGCTGTGGGTAAGGCCTCTGTCCACTTAAGGTGTGCTTCTTGACACATTTTAGAAACTTGTCTCTTGAGCGTCTTGATTCATTCTTTCTACTTTCCCACTGGAGTGAGGCCCCCAGGGGGTGAGTAGTTCCCACTTAATTCGCAAAAATTTGGAAATTTCCTGTACTATTTCTGCAATGAAATGAGTCCTATTATCAGAGGAGATTGCCTCTGGAATACAAAATCTAGCTAAAATTTTTTTTAACAAGACTTTAGTTACTTCTCTAGCTTTATTGGTGCGACAAGTAAAAGCCTCTGGCCAACCACAGAAGGTATCTACCAATAACAATAAATATTTATTGGTTCCATTTAGGTAATTCTGAAAACTTTGTTTTCCAGTTAATCCTTGTCTCACAAATCCTCCCAGAATCTTCTTTCTGATTTTGGTGTTATTCATGCAACCGATGGTACATTTCTTTACTACAATACATGCTATACTCTGCATTTTGGGCCCCAAACCACTTCTTTTAGCAGTTAATACCAGTGCATCTGCTTCTGTATGTGTTTCTTGGTGCGGTCTTTTAAGCACAATTTCCACCATTCTTTCAGGAATCAATAATTGTTTCAGTGGCATCACCTACCAGCCTTGACAATTTTTTGAGCAATCTAATTGTTCTGACAACTGCTTTTCCTTTTCAATGTATGGATATCAGTCACACTTCTTCCAAAGCAGCCTAGGATATGATTTGCTTTCTGGGCTGCAAGTGTACATTGCCAGCTCATGTTGAGCTTTACATCAATCAACACTCTCATGAATATACTGGTCTGGAGGTTGAAAAGGGCTCAGGTAAGGCAGAAGCTGCAGGAAGCTTAGGGGCACGAGGGCCTCACTGCTGCTAAGTTATTTGCATGAAAGCACGCAGGAGCTAAGGGAAGGATGCAGGAAGATATTTGATCAAGACAGAAGAAATAAAACCTTTATTCCTAGAAACCTCAGGAAAAAAGTTTTTGCGCTATTCCTGGAAAATGCTGGTGTTTAACATGAAGTATAAAAAGGATATCTCTGTACAGATCAACACAGCTATCTCACAAGGAAAGATGAGTCATCTTTGGCACATAACACAGCAAGACAAAAGAAAGAAGTCACGAATCAAGTGCACGGCTATTGTAATTGCTCCTTTACCCTTGTGAAAGTACAGTGCAGGTATGAGACATTTAAAACTGGCAAAATTGGATTTCTAAATGGGACTACAGCTTCCTGCAATTTTTACAACTCCAGTGTACTAGAGTTTTATGAGAATTTATTCTTAAAAGCTGGGACCTTGGACTGGATCACTACCGCTGTTTGTGAAGTGTGTCTTGATATAGTCTGTTTTACTTTAGTTATATATCTAGATCTGTAGATTCTTCTTTTTTGCTGTCAGCTGCATTTTCTGATGTTGTTGCTTTATGACAGCTGAAATTCTACCACTGATATTAAGATGTGATAGATAACTACTGGCTCTAATATTGTCCTTTTTGTTTCATTGCTAGGCCTTTAAATATAAAAAAGTTATTTTCAAAATCTATTCTTATGTCTTTTGGCTATGAAATGAACGTTATTATTTGAAGAGCGTTTACAATCTTTTTTGATTGCAAAAAATAATCATATGCATTATCTCTACCTTAACTTCCTCTTTTATTTGATTTTGCTGTCTTCCCTAAGTTTGATCCTGATAAATTTCATAGCACTACAAATGCCTACCATAGTCTGGATTGCATCCCATGTACCTCTTCTTCCTGGCCTTTGGTGAAGGTATCTTTTTGTGGTATATTGATGTATTTACAGCTGCACCCAAGCAGAAGCATGTTCTGCCTTTTTCACATGCAAATATATATATGGTTATATATAACTTGCTGTACATATGAAAACACTATTCTTGTTCACCTCTTCCTTCATATATATGTGTGCATGTGTGTACATGTGTCTCTGTGCACATTTATAAACACACATTTAGGTAGGAAAGGACCTGTGAGGAGTTAGGAGATGCTGTCCTGGTCTTTTCTACTGTCTGGTAGGCCTGCCAGAGATCTTTCACCTTTACTTGCTGCTACATTTAATGCCTTTTCTGGCCCTTGACTACTGTCTCTGCAATGCCGTTGACCTGAATATCCCTGTTTTCATTTCTACTTCATGGAAACATCTGCTCAGCCCCTTAAACCACGCAGGGAGTAGGTTTTTATTCAGGTGTCAAAAAGGCAGTAGGATTAAACTACTTCAAATTTGCACATGGGTGCATGCAAGCCTAAAGAGATAAACTGACAACTTTTCACAGAATAGAGGAGGGAATAGGAATTGGTTGGATCATAATGCTTTCAGTGCAGGCAACCATAGACCTCACTACCAAAAGAAAAGTATTTGATATTGGGCACCAACTGTGCATTCAAAATAGAAAAGGCAGCAGGCCTTCTCTTGATGAGTTTAAGCATTCAGGGACACATTCTGTCTCCTTTTGTGCTCACTCTGATTAGTCTCTTACTCCCTTTATACTCCTGCTGTAACTGGGAGGGCAGAATGTGAGCTATACAGTGGCGACGTGGATGGCAGAATGCAATCTGCAATAAGCCACAAAAAATACAATACCCCAAAAGGAAACAAAATTACTAGTATGGCAGTGAAGAGAACTGACATTGCATAATCAAATAGCAGCATATAGGTAAAAAGAAAGGCTGAGATTAGGTTATTATATTAATCATTTACTTGCACTCCATTATTTTACTGCACCTCCTTCACATATGCTTTATTTCTTAGGGTTTACAGTAAAAAGATCAGATAACTAATATGGATTTTGTCATTAAATTATGGAGTCCTGAACACCTCTTTCATGGCTTTGGCAGTATAAACAGTTTCCAAAATTCATCTCCTTCACTCTTTCCAGTGTATTTTCAGTGACAGATGTTTGTTTTAAGCACACAGAGATACATTGCCTGGCTCCTATGCCATGGGAATTTAACATGCTTTACCTTTTGGGAACAAAGAATTCTCCAAAATTACTTAAGCTGATTTGCCTGAGTCTTCTCCAAATCTGTTATGACATCATTAGACCAAAACGGATTGGGTGTGACAAGAATGTGAATATTCAGGTCATGGGGTGAGTTTGAATAAGTTTTAAAGTTCACTCCAAAGACGTGAGAGCAATCCTATTTAAAACTGTGTACAAAACTGGGTTACTCTTACAAGGACTAAAGCTATGAAATACTGCCGTCTCTTTACGCACCACAGAGGATGGATGCCAGCATGGCATCCCAAGGAAAGGTAAATTCTTAATATGAAGAATTGGATAACACATCATTTCCAAAGGTTGGGGGGAGTGCTATAAAGGATTGAGAAGCCTTAAAGGACACAGCTGCAAAGCCAGCTACTACATATCCTTGAGATGTTCATACAAGGACTCTGTGATGTACAGTGCCAAAGGAAGAGAGATCTGTGGAGTCTGTTGAGACAAGGTTCCTCTGTCAACGTTAATAAGAAGTGAGGTTATCTCACTGCTATGTTTGGGTCAGAAAAACACTGAAGTTTCTCAGAAGACTCATGGCTAAAGAGATAATGAAGTAACTGAAGAGCTACCAATTTTTCCATAATCTTTCCCCAGTATAAGAAGATTAATGATAGAATGATAAATGGCCTCTTCATCTAAAGGAAGTGAGGGAGCCTTTTCTTCTTTTTCCTTTCTCTGTTTTTCTTGTTTAGAATTCAGACGCTATTTTAGGAGACTGTAGAGATTTCTTGATCTCACCGAGAATGTCGTTTTTATGGACATGTGCAGTGCCCAGGCACTTTAAAATAATACACTTTTAAAAAAATCTAAGTAAAGAAAGAACAAACAACTCATCTCAAAACCTACTTGGCTACAGAGATGAACTAAAATTTGATTAGGACTGAGGACTCTGGTTTGGTCAGACCTGTTAATATCAGGTCTCCATAAAAAGCACATACTGTTTGGTCCTTATGTTTTAATTTCTTGTTGGCACCCATCCTCAGGTGGCCTGACTATGATAATTTTTTTTCCCTCCAAGCCATAGAGATAGCAGCATGGGGCACAGAACAGGGGTAGGTTGTCACACTGGTGTACTATCAATAACTGAATAGTAAAGAGAGTCCCTTCCACTCACAAAAGAAGTGCAGTAATGAAGAGACACCACAGTTGAGTGTGCCTGTTGCAGAGGAACAGTCCCTTTGGGCAGCCGCAGTCCAACTACTTTTACTTACCATCATAGCCAAAGCCCATGAAGATGAGAGAAACCACATACCCTGCTCCCTCTTCCAACTTCCCTCTTAACCTGTATTCTCTGTCTTCTGTCCAGTCAGCCAAAGAGTCAAAGATGTTTTTGCATCAGTCAGGTCCAGTTTTCCTTTTGGGGTTTTGGGGTTATTTCCCCCCCTCCTTTTTTTTCCTGAAGATTTGAATTTTTCTATTGTGTTTTGATAGTGTAACTTGAGGTTTTTTTACTTTATCTCCAGACTCAACCTTTTGCTTTAATACAAGCTGACACAGGTGATGATTTTTGAGTGGGATCTAAATTAAAGATGACATTTGATATGGTCAGATGGTGATCCTACATTTCTGCCCACCGGATCTGGCCTCATCCTCCAAAGCCCATGAGCACTGTGTAACACTTCTGTACTATTGGGGATATCTACAAAGCAGAACAAAGGTAGAATTGTACTATGTCTAAATATCTCCTTGCTAGTTGTAACTGGCTAGTACAGTGATAGTCATGCAGCAATGATACTGTGCATTTCATCATGCAATCAAAGTATGTATAGAAGGTTTCTGAAACATTTAAAAGCACAAACCATTGTACATTGACTACTTATCTCAGTAAAGGGCTGCCAAAGACTGGTCTAGTCCCTCCTGAGTGTCTTCAACCTCAAAAAACTTTAAAAAGAACTACTTTAATTCCTTGCCTTCTAAAACAAGGAGAAACATAAAGAAAATGTGTAGGTAAACCTTCTATGTATGCAATACAGCAATATTCCTTCCTTAGTAGACTCTCTTCTTTCTCCATAAATAATCTGTCCTTTATTAATCTTGTTTTTCAGCTTAGTTTGATCTAGCAGGTTGTTCCTTGTCACATTTTCCTTCCTGTCACACTCCAAATTGCCAGCACCCATTTTGCACGTGTCAGCAGAATTATATCTGGTACATTTATGCACTTGGGAAAGACAAGATTAATCATCATTCCATCTTCTTACTTGCCTGCAAGTGACATTATGCCACTTTTTTCCTGATAATACAAACAATTCCTAATCCTGATTGTCATTATTAGTCAAGAAATTCCTGAACTCCTTCCCTGCTACAGTTGTAGCACACTACAGACTGTGTGTTTTACCTTACAAGAATCCATTCCCTCCCTTCCTCCCTTCCTTCCATATCACATGCTCCTCTCCATATTTTTTTTTCTTTTTTTAGCCTATGCAATTCCAGTTTGGCCTCTGATCTCAGATCATGGTTTCTAGGTATCTAATCATTCTTGTAACTTCCTTTTTAAGTGTCTCCATCTGACCAAGATCTTTCTTTAAGTGAGGACCCCAAAATCAATATAGTCCTTTAGCCTTAAGGCCATTGAATCTTTATCAAAGTTGAGCAGAATGGAAATATTACCTCAAATGCTTTGCTGCCTCCCAGCATGGTATTTGGATTCACCACAGTGGCACGGCATTTTTAACTCATGACTCACATGTATTACCTTGTGGTTCAGTACAACCCCTGACCCTTTTCTGTGTAACAGCTTTCTAACCAGCTGCTCCTCGTTCTTTATTTATGCAGTTGACTCAGCTTGCCTATGCGAGTCACAATGAATTTCCCCCTATTCCATTTCAGCTCAACTTCCCCAGCTTGTCAAGATCGTTTTGAATTCTGCTCTTGTTGTCCAGGGCATCCAGCTTTCCTCTCAACTTGCTAACCCCTTTGGGGTGGTGATCATTAATGAACAATGAGCAGTACAGGCCAGCTCCATATATCACTCTATTTTGGTAAGGAAACTGGTAATTAACCTTCTGTGTAGAAGTTTGAAACAATTTTGCACACACATTGTTACAGATCTTTGCAGACCATGCTTTCTTTACTTTTGAGGATGTCAGGAGTGACAGAGTTGGAAGACTATCCAGAGTCAGGACAGAAGGGATTCAGTGCTGCTTCTCTGTCATGCTATAGAGCAGAAGTAGAATGGTTTGACACAGTTGTCTCCCACAAAAATCCATTCTGGAACTATTGGTCTCCAGACTGACTACCAAGTGCTTAGTATAGTCAGGCATGCTTTGGTCTAACATCTTTCTAAAAAACTTGATTGCCCAATACAGCCACGCATCAGTGGCTCCATCAGTTTTTAAAGACAGCCATCGTGGTATCTCATCATCCTGTGTTAACCACCATCTCTGATAACCTCTCATTTGCCTCACTTCCTACAACTGGATTCTGATCTTGGATACTCAATGTGTATTTACTGAGAGAGAGATTATTTGCAATAATAATTTGAATTATTTAGAGGAACACAATAAACCAGTCACCGAATTATGAATCTGACTTGTCAGTAATATTAGGAAATGTTTTGAATTTTTCTCTATCTATATTCCCTGATGATTTATAATATTTTTAAATAAAAAGCTCATCTTCATATGTAGAAATAACCCCCTTTTTTCTAAATTTGCTCCAGGTCCATTATTATTTCAATGAAAACAAAAGGTATTTTTCAGAAAATCTGCCTTTAAGAAAAGAAAAAGCAGGCACTTTTACTCTAAACTGCACAGTCTCAGCACATATATAACTTCATTCAGCATGGATCCACAGTACATTCCAGGCCTATCAAGATAACTTTGTTCATAATGTGATTTTCATTGTTTGTGAGAATAGGTTATTGGTTAAACAGGGGAGTGAAGAGAACTTTTGAAGTTGTGAGATCATAGAAAATTTATCCTGATGGTCGAATCAAGGGACTTGAAAAACTGGTGATAAAAAAAGGGATTTTGCAATTTCTCACATCTAGTTAAATTTGTATCTACTTGGGGTATTGCTCTTATACTGCAGCTGAGAAACCTGTAAGACATCCAAGGTTACACTGCAGTAGGGCAACTTCCCCAGCTTCTAATAAATTTAAACCAAGAGGCCCCCTAAGATATTGAGACTAAAGCTGAAATAGTCTTCTACCTGATAGGTAAAGGAAAAGCAAGTGATCCTACCTGAAAGGATGCATTTTGCTGAGTGGACATTGAGTCACTCTGCTAAAATATATTGAAAGTGATGTCAAAACAAATATTCGTATTTGTCTCTGCAATTATCATTTATACTCAGTATAAAGCACCAGATACAACATTAGAAAAGTAAACTTTAAAAGCTGGGGCATTCAGAAACTGCAGCACCAAAAGGTAACTAAAAGTTTTGAGTCAGTTAGTGAATAGCTAAAAAGAAAGAAATTAATTCTCTGGGTTTGATTCAGCCAGGTGGCATAATGATTTACTGTGGGTTATCATGGGTCCTTGCATCTAAAGACCTCACAGAGTTCAGCCCTGAACTCTGTGTCCTGACAGAGGGAAAGTGCCCAGAGCAAGGGGCAGGGACATCTCCACCTGCCTCCAAGATGCTTTGACTTCAGCTTTCAGCTAGCTGCCCACCAGCTGCCTGCCCTCTCACCCCAAGGATTTCCCTTCCTCCCACTGGCACAAGGGACACAAGGCTTTATCACTCAGCATCTGCAGAGGTTCTCGTTTAAACTTGTGGACCACTGTCCCTACAGTTATCCTACTTTTCTAAAACTGAGGGTGCACTTAAAGGAAAACAGACTGTCTGTACCTTTCCCAGGCTGATAGATATATAAGCAATAAACAGACAAGCCTCCCTGGTTTCCTTAGGGAATTTCCACACAGACTCAGTGGCTGTGACTCTACTCTACTTGCTTGTCCCAGTTAGAAGCAAAGCAACCCCTTTTGCCACAAGTCCGGCATGATAACGCCTGTTGTCATGACAGTTATCCAGAAACAGAGATATTAAATAATGGTTCTAGTTGTGGTATGTGCCAATAAATTTGTGTGCCAAAGTTGACAGGGAGCTCTGTGAGAGCTACACAAGTTTAACATTCAAATATTGCTACAGGTATTTAAATACCTAAATGTAGAGATGCACGCCTCCCTTTAATTATTTCAACAGTTTTGATGTCCACTATTTTGCCCTACTTAAAAAGTCGGACCTGCAAATTTATTTAGTCTCACACATCACATTTTCCCACCAACAACATCATGGACACACTTGTGTCCCGGGCATGTATGGCCTCCAAAACCCACAGACAAATCTCCTGCTTCTGTCAAAGGGAGTTACACTTCTGTTAAGCTAGTGGTTTGGGGCTGGGTTTTTGTTTTTTGACAAAGGATTCTCACTTCTAACCACAGCTTCACTTGGCCACACTAACAGTAAAACAACAATAATAATAATGATAAAATTCAGCAACACATAAAAACTTGTAGAACAGTAATAGTGGTGCTTTTGCCATTTTTATGAGGCACTAATCTAGTTGCCTCATAAGGAAGCAGATTATGGTCTCATAAAACAGCACAATGGAGCTACGGTATAATGACTTTAGTAGGTACAGCAGCAGCTTTACTACAACTCCTCTCTCAACAAATTGTATGATGTAGGATGATAAGTATAAATATAAAATCAATCTAAATTTTATTTGATTGTGATTTCCACCTTATCAGGACAGAAAGAGATCACAGGAGAGCATGAAATAGCAAAGACAAATGCAAAAACCCAACCTATAATAAAAGATAAGCTAACACTTTCAGCTGCCTAACTGTAAAAATATTTCAGCAGATGCCCAGAACACTAAAGGTATTTACACAATTCATACAAAGTAACAGCTTTAAAAGCAAGCCGTCAGCTATAGAATAGGAAAGAGTAAAAAGGCAGAATTAAGTAAATGGAAGTACCCCTTCAGAAGCTGTTATTTGTATCACATCAGTTTGTTTCATTTCTCTGCATGGAAGAATATTAAAAACATACTTTTTGAACAGCTATATCACACATTTTATGCCAGCCTAGGAAAAAAGGTAAAATAAGAGTTTTTCTTGATTGTGGGGTTTTTTTTTTTCTGTTTTAAGATACTGCAAAGGAGTAATTATGCATATGTTATTTTATACATTTATACAAAATGAATACTAATGGAATAAGACTTGGTGTCCCAGTTATTTACAGTACAAAGACTGATAAACATTTACTGAGGGCCTGATCCAATGTTCAAAAAAGCCCACTGAATGCCTTTCTGCATCAGATACCAATATAATCTCACAGTATTGCCTCTGGTTTTTGTGTGATTCTGAATTTAAAGATCAGACAAGGACCTGCTTTTATTATAGTGGTTGTATAGTATGTAGCACTGTGAAATCCAGATCCACAATTGCAGTGCCTCAGTCCTAACCACTGCTGCACTTGTAAATAGAGCCTGAATCTCTGTGATCATCCATGATAGAACCATGAAAATTGAAGTTACTCCCAAACTTTTTTAAACTTCTCATTGGATTTACAGTTCTATTTCAGAGCCATTAAAAGGCAGTTTGGAGGGACTGTAACAGAATAGTTATTATTGTGCAGTGCTTCAATAACATTGCAATTTTTGACAGCAGCTTATGATGTACAGTCCACAGGTATACGAATATCCTTGAAAAATCAGCCCTACCTGGTTCCATTTAAATGCTGCTTTGAGTTTTGGACTCCCCTGCTGCTCCCAAAAACATTTCCCTTAAACATCTCCCATGGTTGTATAGCAGGCCCTTGTACAAGGCATGATTATGTATACCTCTCCACCCCTCCACACAGCTAAATGGCTATTTGTGCTCTAGGATTAAGACCTTTAGGTGCCAGGATGACAATATGACCAAATGACTGTACCTGCTTTGAAGTCTATAAACTGCAGCTTAAGTTTTGCAAATTTCTAATATACCTTGTTCGTGCACAGTACTGTGCTCTGAAAGCAGCATCTCAAGCAGCTAAAAGCTTGCTGTCCTACATATTTCCTGTGCACACAGCTCTGTCTGCAGAGATAGCTCCTATGGAAGTGAGAATTACTGTGCTAAACATGCTAGGTGTTTCACATTGTCTGCAGGATTTCATGGGTGCTCTCTACCTGGATGGGTGGATGGATGGATGGATGGATGGATGGGTGGATGGATGGATGGAAAGACAGGCACACACATGGTCATCATTTCAGTTGTTTCCCTCTTCCATGACTTCATGTCATCCAGCTCCATAAGTCCACTACTACCTTGTCTGCTTTCAGCTACACTAGTAACAGCCATTCACCACTGTTGTCTCATACTGCCCAATTCTGTCTTCAGCCACAGATTTGTTTTTTAAATAGCACCTGAAATTGGTCTTGTGGATGAACAAAAACAGCAACACAAAATCTCCTTTAGATTACAGATGTTTGCAAGCCCTGCTTCCAGGACTGTATCTCTTACAGATGAGTCAAATCTGGACTTTTGGAGGGGCTGAATATGGTGGTTCAAGTAGATTTTAGCAAGGCTTTTATTTACTCAAACTTACAGAGAATCAGCTCAAAGGTACTGTGATACCTATAGTAATCAGATCAAAGTTCTTGGGTTTTTTTACACAGCCCTTTCTGCTGCTGCAGGTTAAAGAAAAAGTGATCATTAAAATGGTAGGTGACACCTAGGAGGGGTGTCACCCTCAGACATTTTGAGGGTCTTATAATGAGAGAGTAATTCCAAGTAGCATTGTCCCCGGTGAGACTGAGTAAAACAAGACTCCTTAGTTGGAACTGGGCTTGGCAGCAGCTCTACGTACAGAAGACATGGTGGAACAGGACAAAATGTATCAGGAATGAAAGGGCCAAACACATGTGATGTTAAATTGGGTGTATCCACCAGAATCAGAGAGGGAAATAAATAAATATGTCTGTTAAGTGAATAGAAATTCTGTTAAATATATATATGTATATATATGATATAAATGAATTAAAGAGTACCTGAAGATGTTTGCGTTTTAGCTGCTGGATTGCCTCTCTGCCTCTCATCCCTTCCTTACAGTTTTCTCATCTTTTGTAAAATCAGAAATAAGGATACATGGCCTGGGCAGCATGATGCTATTGCTGTGACTTGCAACAACCAGGCAGCTGTCTAGCCACAGAGTAAACTGACACAGAAGCAAAGTTATCTTACTTTTATGTAAATTCCATCTTTGACCTGCACGCAGCTGGCAGTGCATTTTTTATTGTGTTCACTGGGTTTTCATTACACCCCTTGTCATATGCTGAAAGGTATTTTAACTTCATTTAAATCTCCTTGTGCCTCAGAAATGTCAATAAATGTCATTGTTATCATCAGTTTTGTCCTGGCTTGGCTTTTCTGAGTTTTCTGTCTTTAGATTTGATTAAAATTGGGAAATAAATAGCGAATAACATATTGATTGCGGGCTGGGAAAGGTTGCAGATAATTTACTATCTGGCAAGCATGATACTGAGGGTTTTTTCCTACCAGAATCTTCAGACTAACAAAATTCATTCTGATGGAAAAGGGGAGCTTGTAACTATTCTTTAGTGCAAAGTAGTTTTGCAAGTCTTTGTTTGGTCATCTACAGACCATAAATCAAGTTAAGATCAATGGTAGTTACCCCATACTGTTAGTTTAGCAGACCTTAAAAAAAAAAGCTATTAGAGATTATTAAATCTGAAATCAAAATGCCTTGCTTATGGGGGTGGGGGGGGAAAGAAAAAGATCAACAGACACTGTCTGTGAACACTAATCTAAACCATAATTCATTGTATTAGCGGTAATTTCACTACATTGCTTTATTCAGCCTTACAGAAGAGTGAGTATTTGGAGTTTTATATCCTAAACTGCTATTTTTTCATCCTCCAATACTTCATCACTAACCAAGAGAAGGAAAACTTACTCTGCCAGCACAAACTTCAGCACTTTTCATCATACTGATGACCTCTCAAGGATCTTCCTACTTTCAAATTTTCCCTGACTGGGAAAAGCTGAGAATAACAATAGTTATGATTTAAAGGAAGAAAAATGAAACAAACCCAGGTAAGACATCAGTCAGGTTCTTCAGCCTTTCCCGTTTACCTCTCAGAGGGTACCTGATCGAATGCCCATTCAATTGTAGTTGCAATTAGAGCCTTCGCCTCTAACCGCTGTTGCAAAAGTCCTTCTCCTCATGTCGATCTTATTCCCCTTGACACTAATAGTTGTGGGAACCATCCTTCATGACAATCATGCTCTGATGGCTGTAGGGACAAGGGTTTCAGCACATACTGTTTGACAGCGAAAGACCTTCCACCTGTGGCAGCTCAGGACAATGTCAATTCACAAGTGGAGAATTTAGGTATTGCTGCAACACAAATAGTAGTCAGAAAACACCTTAATATGTCTGGTGAGTTGAAGAATCACCATTATCTTTTCTTTGCCTGAAATGCCAACAGTGTTGCTGCTTATCAAGAATGCAGGACAGCTCGGGTAGGAAAGTGTCCCAGCACACCAAAAGTAATCACAGAATGCCAGCAAACCCAAGAGGAACACTGTAGTAACAGAGCTGTTAGTGGAAGCTGGACCCCAACCACAAACCCTCTTCCCAGCTTTGATTCCTCCTCTCCCCCACAAATTGCAGTAACTGTTCTGTAAGTGGACTTACAGACTGGATGGCGATGCATGCCGTTAACACTATTCCCAGTAGCACAGGAGAAATATATGACAGTCTTCCTGAAATATCTGAGACACCCCATTTGCATCACCTCTGAGTACTTGCCTGCTCATTCTCACTCCACTGCAGGTAAGGAACAGTCACAATATGCATTTTCAGATTTAATATATTACATCATAAGCAGTCATTAGCTGAGCAGGTTAAAACAGGGTTTGTGATTACTAGAGCATCAAATTCAAGAGGCCCTGAAGTATTCAAACAGTTCTCCAGAGCAGATAGAAGCAGCTCCCTGTACGGCAAGTGCAGAGTAGCAGCAATACATAAGCAACTAGCATGCTAAAAGGCACTACTTCAGGCATCGTACTCTGCAAAGCATGCTTAGTGCCTGTTGCTGTTGCCTTGCTATTTGTAGAAAGTAGCAGTAACACATATTAATCATTCCATTTAAGAGACCTAGATGAACAATGCTCAGCAACACCGATATTATGACCATGTAATATCTGTGTAATAACAACTAATACACAGTACCTGTCCCAAGATTCTGATCAGATTTTGCATGCACCTCCACAGCCAGGAAGGCTACCACGCTGAAGTGACAGTATCAGTCAAACAATGTGTTAACAGGTGATCAGTAGTAATCCAGTGTGAGCCATCCTGGTTATATTGGAAGGCATGGGTTCAGTACCACCAGAGCATTCAGGACAAAACTAGAATGTGGTAAAATATAAGAGAATTAAACTTAATATTATATCTGGACATTTATAAAGAATAAACATGAATTAATCTACAAACTTCGTGTGCAGTTGGACAACAGAGGTACCACTTATTACAGGAAAGGAGTCTTGCAGAAAAGGACTAGCCAGAAGAGCTGTCGCAGTGTTAACAGGGATAGAAATTAACTGAGGAGATGTCCTCATGTAAGGTACTGAGCTATGTGAAATCTTTTCTGTGTTTTATTCACTTGCAATATAAGGTGGTCGTTGCAATATTAGGGGGAAACTAAGAGCCCAGATGGCTGCATTGCTTGCTCCTGAGCTATTGCTTTTTCACTAATGTAAAACCAGAAATACAGAGGATGTAGAAAAACAGACCAGATTTGTAGGTGGTCAATATAGCAAACAGTGCACAGAATAATCCGCATGCTTCCATTTTAGGCTGAACCGTGGCATTAGCCTGTGAACCCCAGTTCCCAAGCTCATTGCCTCTGTACCCAGATCCCTTCTACTAGCTGGCTGCTAATGGCATTGCTGTTAAGGAAGAAACAGACTCTTACATCAGCTGCAGTCCTTTTGGGTCAGAGACTATAAAAGTTAAATACAAGCTAAACATTACTGAAGTTATTCTGTTTCTTGTCCCAAATTATTCAATCAGTGCCAATGACCCTAGCAGCAAATGATTACTCATTGGCAGTTGCAGTCCACAGGGAAAGATAGACTTGGTGAGTTACTTAGCATAGAAGCATATCATCTGTTTCATCTTCCAGCATTTCTAGCTAAGCCAGAAAGGCATTTTCAAGAACATCTAAGAGATTTCAGAAACATGTATTCCACTGAAACTAATAGAACTTTTGCTCCTTGTTGCCTCTCACTCTTCTCGTTATGTCTAAGGCATTCTTTTTGTCAGATTCATACCTAGATTACAAATGTCTGCGGCATTTCCCAAAGTACAATTAGATTTAGTAGCTTCCTTCACTGCCCAAATATTAACACAATCTAGCAACTTGGAAAGATTAAGTCCAGATAAACAAGTTTCATGCCCTGACCACTAAGCTACCCTCAAGAATTCATACATGGGGGAAGAGTATGTCAACATCTTGAAAATGAAACCTCAGTCGTATGGGCAGTACATTTGGCTCGTAACAAATCCAGAGCGTTATCACTACAACTTCATTTCCGTGGAGTTCATGTGTATCTCGAGCTGCTGCAAATTAGTGTAAGACATCTAACTGAAAAGAGAAGCAAAGAAAAAATCTTGAAATGAAGGATTTTTACATGAGTATTAGTATTCTGTATTTCCACTACAGCTTCTCATTCTTTCCATCATTGTGCTTCAGGCAATGACAAACCCTTTCACCTTAAAAACAATCAATGGGGTGTTTGAAATGATATGCAGTGCAGAGGATGCGTATGTATAATATTTTTTTATTTCCCATGGCACCCACTTAGCAATGATTCCATGATACCCCATTTAGGCATTGAGCAGTGTCTGTATTTTAAACTGTAACATTGCACCACTTCAAAGCTAGAATAGATTTGCTCCCTACACTCCCGATTCTCTGCTAATGCCTGCTGCTGACACGAAGGCAATGCCCAATCAACTGACTGAGCAAAGTGTTGACAGACCCCAGAGATGCTTCTCTGCCCCCGCTGTGATGAGAGGGCAAAAGGAGAAGAAACAGAGTCCATTAGCAACTTGAGGGGCGATGTCAAGGGACTACATATTGTTCTGAGTTTCAGTGTGAGATGTGGAATGAGTCAGAGCTCCAGCTGATCCACTGGGAAGAGAGGAGCAGGCTGTGGAGAGAGACAGGGAGGAAGAGGCCACAGAGGGAAGGTGAGCAAATGACACTGCAGAGAAAGCAAGGAAGCCTGGGTCAACCCAAACCATTAGGTGCAGTCCCTATTGACAAGAAACATGCAGTTGAGCTGTCTCTCACACAGCCTCTCCTGTGGCCCTTGAAGGGTGCAATTTAAACTCTTGTGGTCCCCCCTGTGTCCAGCATCAGGGAAGGACTGATCAGGGACATATATCCCCCCTGTTTCTCTTAGCTGTCCTTTTGCCCATTGCCAGTGGGAATACCCACAGCACAGAGGGGCAGCACCTGCTCTGTAAGCAAAAATATCTATCTGCTTGCAGTACAAAGTCTCAATTCAGTTCCTCATGACTATGTGGAGTTTGAAGGTCATGTCAGAAAAGGGATCTGGGAAGGCCCTCATCAGGAAGACTGTCTTTTAAGGTCCAGATGTGGCAGTGAGCAGATTACTTTCCTTACATACTTTATTACAGCAAAAAACCTGGCTGTTTCCCCTTCTCTGCCTAGACCCCGTCTTTTTTCATTGTTTATTTCACTAAACCACCTTCTTTTTTTAGCTAAGTTGTAGCCTGGAAAGCCCTTGTACAACTCTGAGTATTGCAAAGTTGGCTGAAATGACTCAAACTCATTAATCAAGCAGAGAAAAATGCATCATATCTGCACTTGGTGAATGTCACAGAATGCACAACAAAAGGAATGCTTAATTACACTGTCACTAAGGCTTATTCAGCCCCCCCCATCCTCCTCATCTCAGTACAATGGCAATCATCAAGCTAATCAGGAAGTTGGTGTTTATAAATCAATTAATACATCAATTAATGCACTGCTTAATGTGCTGCTTAGAGCAGCTATTATTGGCAGTACATGTCAGTTAATTGTTTCCTTCCTACTCTACTGGCTCAGTGGGAATGTGTAAGCAGAAGGCATCTTGTGTTCGTTTTGTTGATATTGAGGAGGTTGCTGGACTCCTGCCCTTGTGGGTAGTGGGATGTAATAATTCCCCCAAAATAGTGAGTAGAGGGTGAAACACGTTCCTTTGTAATGTAAGGTAATCAAGGATGTTGCATTTCAGACTGCATCACACCCAGCCCCTTCTCCCCTGGCAGCAGTATCAAGGCCTGCTGAGGGACTACATATGTCATAATACCAGCCTAACAATTGATCCTGTAGGATGTATCTGACATATCAGTAGGGACCCTGCACCTTTCAAAAACTGCTAAATGAGTATTCTGTGAAGTAGCTGTGAATAATTGCAACCTGCTTCCCCTCAACACAGCAGCACATCACAAATCAGAAATTAGCGTCAGAGATGTAGTCAGAGAAGTCACAGAAGAAGTTGCTGTCACAGTAAGTCAGAGGACCTAATGGACTCCTGTCCAACAGTCTCCTATTTTAAGCCTGCTGCTATTCCTGAGATTCACTTCCTTTCAATGTCAGTACATAAAACACAGACTTACCAATCAAGATCAATCTTGATTGCTAGTGAAACTTGACAATACAAGCTGTAAAAGTGTATTGCTGGTTTAAGATTTTGCCTTGCCTTTTCTTCTCTGATACAAAGTACAAAAATGACCTTCAGGTTTAAGCAAAATGGTAATAAATTTTGCACAATAGATTTTCACACCACCACACACTTGATTCTTCAGCATTAATTACTGCAGCTGTGAATACCTGTTAAGTATACCCTTGCATTAAAATGGCATATGAGGTGAATTACCCATTTAGGTTGTGGCAGAGGTTTTTGGAGGGACAAGACTGGATTTGGTTGAATCTTGGGCTTAAACTAGAATTTTGTGGAAAAAAAGTCTCTTATTGATTGGTTGGTTTCTGTCCATACATACAGAAAAAAGAAACAGTGTTGGGAAAAAATAGATTTGTTCAGTTCTAGTCTCCATCTTGCATTCCTCTTTCATTCTTCTGCCTTCTTTTCCTGAAGTGTGAAGATACAATCTTAACTTTCATTATTGCTAAATAAAGGATAAATAAGATTTTTTTCCTGCTATAAGAGGTTATTATAGGCTAGCAATCAAGTTCTAATTCTACTTAGCTACACAATTGTTCTAGTTAAATTATATTACTTTGAGCGTATGACATATCAATTAATGGGCTTTCTATACAATTAGAGTGCAATAAATCAAAGTAATTTGCTGCTATATTACATGCAGACACTTGTGTGGGGGCTTGTTATCTTCAACTTGCCACAAAAAGTTTTGTACCTGTGTACATGCAAACACTATATAGTAATATATGGAAATAGTTTACCTAATTTTAAATTCTGAGTTTTCACACACATCTTACAAAAACCTGTTGCTTTATGGAGAAATACAAATCACAATGTACTAGAAAACACCAGTGGGAAAAAAGAAATTCTGGAGTAGTGAAATTGGTGGTGAATGTTGTATGTATGATACTTTCAAAGGCAGTCTGCATTGACTGAACATTGCTTCAAATTAAGGGAAAAGAGTTCTCAGCTGCTAAGGAAGCTGAACTGCTTCAGTGCTCTGTATCTTTGAAAAGTTCTTTCTGTAGCATGCAAACCCCAACAGTTTTCGTACTTGCAATATAATGAATGATGACATGAACTTCCACTGTCCCAAGCCCTCTGCTTTCAGTACTGGTGCAGTTTGCAGCAGCACTCAGGTTTTTAATGAGAAATGCACACCAAAGAATGTTTTTTTGTCTCAAATTAGTCACATAAATACAAAACTATTTGAAACATATGCGGCTTGTGCAATCTCGCACAAGAAAGAAGTGTGATAGTTCAAAACTGAAGGAGCATGCCATTCTCCAAGCCAAAATGAAGGTATATAGTCATGGTTTGAAGCACAATAGTAGGCTTCAGATCACAATAAGCAAAAATAGCTTAAAAGCCCCACACCCACTCCCTGTTGGGGAAAACACCTTCTTTTCTTTTTTTTTTTTCCAGCTGCAAAAACACAAGGTTGCTTTTAATCTAAAAGGAAATTCTTTCACAGGAATTGACCGCTTCATGTCATGTGGTTTACTTTGTATTTTTCAAGGGATTTAAACCAAAATCACCTTTCAGAAATACAGAAGAACCTTAAACTATACCAAAAACATTCCTCTGAAGAAATTGAGCCACAGCTATCCACAGGTGTGCTTCTTAGAGACAGAGATGTAAAGTCTCAGGGCTGATACTACCTGCTGTGCAGTACCAAATAATTCAGTTGAAACCTATGCGAAGAGGAAATTTCATGTAGACATTTGCCTCACCTGTCTTGACCCCCTGAAAAGGTCTAGAAAGAGTTCATTGCTCTTAAGGTCAGGACTCAGCAAAGAAACATAATCAGTTGGAGCATAGTGTACACAACCAGAAATATTTTGTTCCATCATGGACTATTCATTACTGGACTTCATGGAAGAGCAATTCCCAAGTCTAGAGATGCAGCTGCTACTCAAATACAGCAAAGAAATACTGGAGAAGATACTTGCCTCTGAGCCAAGACATAGAGGGTGTGTTTCTGGACAGGAACGTGAAAGAGTGCTAGCAAGGCGATGCTGAAGTAGGGGAGTTAACAGGAGAAAAGGAATTTGCCACATATGATATTTAGAATGGGAGGCTGGAGGACAGGAAAGAAAAAAAGCTAAGAGAAATAAAACTAGTTTGAGCAAATGGAGAAAGAGACAACAGTAACCAAGATTAAGGAAAGAAAAGAAAGAAAATAAAGAGAGAACTACCAGACTTAGCATGACCATGGGCACCAGTTAGTAAGCCTGTCACCAGTAGAAATGAAGGGAACAGCAGCATACATTTTGCCACTTGGGTTAAATTCAACATAAAAGGCAAACATAAAGAATTCTTTAGATTGTGGTCTTAAAAATGCTAGCGAACGTTCATAATTTTATAAATAAAAAAGCAGCAAGAGATGGGATATGCAGTAAAAAAAGCAGACTGATTTATATGCTCTGCTGAGAAAGCCTCTCAGTGCTGAGGACAAGAAAAGAAAGCACCAGACTGAAAATGGACGTGCCAATTCTGCACAGAAAAGATTTTGAGAGTCATGGACCATTACAGTGCCTTTATGAGTAGAAGCTGAAGTCACACTTTCTTATCAGGCAGAAAAGGTACCAGTCTCCTGGCTGAACTAACAAATTACTTCTGAATAGCTCCAAATCTATCACATCACTCTTACCAAGCAGCTCCAAATCCATCACAAGTTACTACTGAAATGTGAAAAGGTGAGAAAAGTTTGTTGGTAGATCCCGGAAGACAGAAAGAAAGGAATGACAGACTGCACTTTCCATTAACAAGAACCAGTTGACATGTCTCCGTAGATGACTACTCAGAGATGAGATTGTCCAACAGCACTTCTGGTAAAATGGATCCAGATAATTATACATGTTAGCCTGTTAAAGAGGTTGCAGTTTTGCCGGGCGGGGCAGGGGGAATGGGAACCCAAATCCACAAACAAAACAACACACAAGAAGAACAACAAAAATAGCATGTATTAACACCATCCAGAAGGCCTATGGGGAGCTAAAACCACTTTTATAAATACAAATTGTTCAGTCTAATGCTTTAAGCCTTTAAAGTGCTATATAAATGCTAAGAATAGACAACCGGTTGCTCTCCCTGAGACACTTCTTTCTCCATCAATGCATACTTATGCCTAAACAGTTACTCTACAAAATAAGGTGCTTTTTTCTCCCACTCTCTCCTCTTGCACAGGTAATTATCTAGACATAGTTTTCAAAGGGATCACCATCTCTTATGAAACATCCGTTTAGTGTGTTTAAGTCACTAAACACTCACAATTACGATTATTGCCACTGGGAAAAAGAACTATTTTTTGTTGTTGTTTTCATTATTACTTTTTTTTTTCCTCTCTAGGTGTTCCGTCATATGGAGAAGGATACAAATAGGAACTTTCTCTGTTCTTTTGATTATCTGCTGTTGTAACAAGTGCTCTAGGGATGTTAATTAAAAGGCTTTGTAGTACCTCTTGCTCCTGACCAAGGGTATTAACCTAGCAGAACACACGTTATCTTCTGCGTCTTAGAGTTGGAAAAGCTGTGCTCATACAACTTTTCCTCTTTCTCAGTTGTTTAACACTATTTCTGTCCCCTAAGAAGTGAGTTACTGAAAGATTAAAGCCAATGACCACCATATGTCTATTTTCTGAAGCTGAAAAAATCCTGCAAAGGATCCTTGAACATGCTCCCTTTGACACATTAATGCAATCTTTACTGTTAAGCTTCCTAGATGATTTTCTGTGCAACAGATTTAAGATTTTTATGCAATTCCTAGCTTGTTTCCTACAATACATGAATGACAGCATATCTTAAGTGCTATGTCTGCAGACTGCAAGCCACAAAATGTTTTTCAAGTAATCATAAAATCTAAAATGGGTTGCTTACCATGACTGAGTAATGTATTCTAGAGATATGAGTGCTTTTGTATATTTAACATTGTGATTTTCTCTTTGATCTCAGCTATCGCATTTAAAAGTATCCTAATCTTGGAGTTTTATAGCCTGTCTTGAAAGTTTATCAAGCAAAGCTTTCACAAAACATACACATTCACTTAGATATATGACATCTTCTTATTTCTTGCTTTTGGCAATCATCAGCCTTTCCCTCTCCTTCATGACATATTCTATCAACTGTCTCATCTCTTAACTGTGCTTCAGACAGCCCATTTTAAAAACAGTTGCAGGTTCCCTAAACTGTTGTGAATTTTCCAGCTTATTTAAAGTAATTAGTAAAAAGGAATGGAAAAAAAAATCTTATTCCTTACAATATTATACATATTGCAATACTTTGCTTAAGGTATGTACCTCTATAGAAAGCAAGATGTTTGCAACTGTTTCAAAATTAAATCATCTCTCAGAGAAGCAGATTAATTGCTTTTAATGAACAAGGAGCATGTCAAAACCACTGTAAATTCAGGGTACCAGAATCTACATTTCAAACTTTTCTCTCTACTTCTTTTAATGATAAAGAGTTGATTGACATACTCCCCAGAGGTGCAGACTTCTGATAACATCACCAGCAGCTGAGCAGATTCTTTCCCTAACTACTTGAAATTGCTGAAACATGTCGGGTATTCCTTTGCTAGTGATGACAGTAATGAATGCCTGGTTTTGCACAGCTTCAACCACATGGGGGAATTGCATTTTACTGTCTTCAATTTTCAGCTGGTAATCTCATACATGAACGTATTTAATACCCTCTTGACTTGTACCAGAACACCCACTAATATCTTCTCAAGCACACAAGTTTTGGAATCCTTGCACTTGAGAACTTCACAGGTAGGGGGTAAATTGCAAGGATTTGCCTTCTAAGAATTTATAGGAAGTACCCGCTACCTGTGGTGCTGTCTGCCCATGCAATATTATAGAACTAGAACTACAGGATCTATAATATATCTTAATTTTCTGGGCTTCCTCATGGGAGCAGATCTTGCATCTGAAATCCAAGACACAGCTCCCTGCAAAAAATGAACACCTCTTTCCTCCCCATTACCACCCTCTGTGTGTTTGTGTGTCCAAAAAATAAAACAATAGGCCTGACAACATCTGGCTTGGTGGCGAAATCCAGGTGTTTAGCCACTGAAGTTTTCACTGCTGCTACCAGTAAGCTACCAATTCAGGCTTGGTAACTTTCAGTGACATATGTGTCATTTCATAACGTGGATGGATCACTGAAACTTTAGGCATGTCTTTGTCGCAAAGAACCATAGTGACAGTTTGCATGGGCTCTGGGATCTTGATGACACTTTCAACTCCTGTCAAATCACCTTCAAAGAAGTCATGAGGTCTTACCCATTTCTACAGACCTGTTTTGACAATAATGTGGCACTAATAGCTGATTGTTGCTCTAACTATCTAGATAACATGTCATAACTTTGTTGGAACATCTGTTATTAATTTACATTGGGAAACAGCCAGCAAGAGCTGCTTTTTTTTTTTGTTCCTCAGCATAATAGCTGCTGTGTGGATGCTTTGGAAAAATGATGCAAACATTGTTCACCTGGTGCACATATAGGCCCTTTTCAGTGACTGAACTGAGAGTAGGTAAAGCATCTGATATGAGGGGACAGCTCCGGTGCTTTAATTGCGGTCAACACGTTAACCACATTATCTGTGGTAGCAGATGGGTTCTGACAATACTTTTTCACGTCTTACTGAAATGCAACACTAGTCAACTCATGAGTGAGGTTGTGATCATTCAGAGCTATCAGAATGATCTGACTTGTTCAACTATCTCTTTTGCAACACACAGTCTTGATCTGATGTTTTGAAATAGTTTGTTATTGTCACTCAAGATGCTATGGCCCTAGAGGTTATAAAAGATACATCAGAAGCTTCTCATAGACTTTGGCCTTTGATTTCTACACAGGCTTATAAAAACATTTGTAAATGGTTCCTCCCGGGAATGTAATGCTTGGACTGAATTTTGTATGTGAGCATCCAAATGCTTTCTTTCAACCGCTGAACACAGAAGTGAGCACAATAAAGGGTTTGTCTTCTTTGTGATCAACTTCACAGTTCACCTCTAAGTTCTTGTACCCTGCTTGCCCAAACTATATACAAGTTAATTCAATTGTAGGTTCTTTTTTGAAGTCCAAACTGTTTCCACCAAACCAAAACTGAGTTGTTCCAAATACTCCAGGTACAGCTGCCTTAACTGTGTTTTGGATAACACTGCCCTGCTTTGGTTCTCTTCACCATATGTAGTCCTCCAAAACCTCCTACCACAGTGTCCTCTGCATTGAAAAATCTCTCCATACACCTTCCTGCTGTATTCCAAAGCGTGTAATGCAGACCCTTGGCTTTCATGCCAGACTAAAAACACTTCTTTTGTCAGCTGCTTTAACATTATTTCAGAGATTTTGAATAAGGCAAGAAACCATACACAAACAAATAACCATGTTTAAGGTGCAACAGTGGGGTGCAGAAGAAGCCTGGCTCAAGTGCTAAGCCATGCTGAGACACTCCTAGATAGTGGGGATGAAAGCCATTCTGCACCATTTTTTCTTGAGCCAGAATAATTTCCTGGGATAGAGACCTGTAGCAGTGCAAACATAGCCAAAGGCAGCAGTAGATTCAGCAGTGTGGCCACACGATGATTTCAGCTTACTTTACACCAATATTAGAAGCACTTCTTATAGGGATCTGCTATAGCTTTTTACTTTGGGATTCATTGCCTGTCCCCAGTCTACCTTCCTCAGCAATTCCACATTTTTCTCTTCAGAGCCATCATTACTGCATTGCTAGCTTTAGAACTTATGTTGCCATAGCAAACATTGCACATTGTCTCATTATTATTTGTGTCTTGAATGCTTCTGTATGTAATTATTACAAAACTAAGGTATTTGCATTCTTGAGACTGAAATGATGCCATGGATCTTTGAATTATGATCTCAGCGTGTTTCAGCTAAACTAGTTTTTTAATTTGACCACTGTGGAGGTATATACTGGTTGCTAGGATGCTCCTGTTGGCAAGACACTTGAGGGTCACTTCTAAAGGACAGAGACAGTGGGAACTTGGGCCTCGCAGGCCACTTCAAACAAAGAACATGGCAGGAGTTTTTGCCACCGATGAGAGACAGCAGGAAATCTTGGGATGCTGAACTTCTACACTAGTAGGAAAAAAACCCAACAAACCCCACAACAAATGTATCCGGTTCAGCATGCACACAAGTCAACACTCCTTAACACAGCAAGAGTCAATGAATTTAACAGGAGGTTAAGTACCTAATCAAGTGCATTATCATGTGCTGAATAAACGGTGAACAGTTTCTCTGATGCTAGTCAAGCTACATATATTTTAATAACAGCAAACAAAGGTAAAAAAAGGGTTTGTGCTTTAGGATTTCCTAACTTTTTAACTCCATAAAATTGCTCTTCTCTTGTACTGACTAGACAAGGACCACATTATCTTGTACCAAGTCCTGGGATCTGCCAATTCTTTCTAAAAATCCCCATGGGTATGTGTAAACATCAGGCATTTTCATCACCAGTTTGTTCCCCCCCCATCCCCCAAGTAGTTCTAATACTAATTATTTCTCCAGCTACTCACTTAATATGCAGTATATTATGTACCACAGAACGAGGAGAACGATCTCCTTACTTGATTTGAGAGCAAAAGCCTCACCTGTCTTCAGTTCCTGTTAACTGCAGCATATTGAGCAGGAAGACAACTTGGACCCAGCTTAGGTGTTGTATTCCAGGATCAGACAATATCTCAGAAGCGAACACAAGACTAGGAAGCAATGCTTTTTTCCTAGTTCAGCATTTTTGAAGATCTCACGTCATCTCATCAGCTTTAAATACAACTGGTACATTAACCACCAAGTAAAAACGAAAATGCATCAGCCTGAGTTTATACCGTGCATCACAGTAAAATCCATTAGATGATCTTCATTCTTTTTTTCTGGTTTATTTCCAACTTTTACAGTATGTATGGTGAGTACAAAACCTATTTTTCATCACTGTATGTGGATTGGAAAATATTATGATTGTAAAGAGTACCTTAAATTTGTACCTAAAGTTGTTCAGCTGGTGATGCTAACTATTTCTTGAGGGAAATTTGTTATGCAACTTTTCAAGTGACCCGTAAGAATTTGTGTGTCTATTGGAAAGTGACATGATAAAATAAAATTGTGTTGACAGCTACATACAAATAATTTTTTTTGCCTAAGAATGGATATATAAATGTCTGGGAGAGGTTCTTCATCTCATATTTATCAAAATAATCTAAATTCTTGTAGAACTCTTGCGAGGGAAGAAAGAAAAAGCTGCTACTCACAACCACTTATCTGATTTCTGCACCACAAAATTCTTGATGGCATTAGAGCCCTGTCATTTAATTGCCCCTACCTCCTATTTCTCTTTCATGATCTCCCACTGTCATAGATGCTGAAAGTATTTGATGTTCCTTGTCCATAATAACTATTTACTGCCGAGAAGTTGGCTTTATATTGAGAGTTAAATTCATTTACTTATTGTATATAATTTCATGTTAGTAATACAATTTTAAATAAAGATACCCTTGCAGTGGAAGCACAGTTGCTGGGGATTTTGAGTATGCTGGAAAGGTTTTGGCAGCACTGTGGTTACCTGAGTAGCCACAGCAAAATGGCCAGAGTTGAGGCTGGTAGCTAACAGGAATAATCAAAGATGGACAAAATAAATAACTCCTTAGCGCTGATAGGTTATTTGTTTGCAAAAGAGAAAACAAGGGTAGGGGGAGAAAATACATTTTTAATAGAAGGTTAGTTGAGTGCACTGCAGCAAGGAATTTGAGTGTAATGCAAAATTGCATATTGTTTCACTTGGCTTCCACATGCTTTCCTGCCATGCTAATGAGGAAAATGTCTTTAAAGCATCAGCAGAGAAATATGAGTTTGTACCAGAGGATTAGATTTTGGACGCAAGGTCATAAAATTTAGGTCACACAGTCCAGTGCACAGAGCAGTGCTGATAAATTCTGACTGAGGTGGTAATCAGTTACGATGAAAGGAAAATAAAGAATTAAGGAAAACAACAGTTTTCACATGGCTGTAGTGCACTAAGCAGCTTCTGTACTCAGATGCAATACAAATAGTTTAAAAGAAAAGGCAGCCTCCAGTGTGCGAGTCATTTAGCCAAATGTTCTGAAAGCTGAAGGGCAATGCTCAGATCCTTTCCGTTTTAATAAATATCACTGGTATGAAACCTAGGAAAAAGAGGATAACCAGGTGAGACCTATATATGCTTAAAACAAAGAGCTCAGATATAAACTAAGCCACGATATTGCAGACTGTAGAGTTTTCTCTCTGCCATTTACCAATATCATGCCAGGGTCTAAATAAGAACACCGATTCCCAGGATAATACATCTGAATTAAAATCCTGAGTAAAATCTAGTACAATCCAAGTCCTCTTAATGTTTTCCTTCCTTGTGTGAGTCTTCTGCCTCACAGTCTTATAGCCTGGGCCCTACAAGCTTAAAAATAATCTGAAATAGGAGATATGGTGCAGCACTGGCTAACACTGCTGAAGTTCTTTTCTGCAAATAAGGATTTTATCAAATAGCAGAGCCTCAACCAAAAAAAATATTAAAAGCATGCTGTTTTCAGAATGAAATGAATATTCAAACCATCTGAGTCTTTTAAGGTAATTAATTTTTAAAAATTCCCTTAAAATAGCTGTTTCATCTTATGTAAAAACATGTACATATGAAATGACTTAATTTTTTTTTTGAAGTCATATAATGTAAGAAATTGCTTAATGCTCACCATTGGCATGCTGTCAGTGCACACAAGCAGAGAGGCTGTGCTAGGGGCAGAGGAGCAGCACGTCTCTTAAATCCTGATGTGATGTGATCCGAAAACTCAGCATTATGATAGGACTTGGTGTGGTAAATAACAAATGCTTTCAGTCTGGCTACAGGAGCTTGCACGTATTAGGGCTGGGTAATGTGTTGCCTCAGTTTCCCTCCTTGCCAAAGGAAGCGGAGTTGCAGGCTGTATGAACTGTCTCTTTGAACTTCCTCTTTCCCTACAAAGACTAATCACCTTTTATTTAAGTATTTAAGCTTGGATGAGATTACTTACTCTTTCCAAGATTTACTCTATTTATACAAAATAGTAGCTTATTTCAAAGTCAACACCATCCAGCATATATTCCTATTTTCATCAGCACCCAAGTTCCCCCAAGGGTTCAATAGTTCTTGTGTTCTTTACCAATCATTCACAATTCCCTTTGGAACCCTTCTCAGAAACCTATTACAAATGTTTCACTTGGAGATGTAATTCTGTGTAGGTTGGTTTTGGGTTTTTCGCTTTTTGCTTATATTTCACCATGGCCCTTCTAAGTGCCACACAAGGCTGGTATCTTCAATCTGTGAACACTCTAAGGTCTCTTACTATTCCAATGACAAAGACACAATGTAAGCCTGTTTTACATACCTACATGCAGTTTGGCAGTGTCATGAAACAGATCCTTTTCCCCTAGACATCTACATATTCCAGCCTCACTTTCTTTCACAAAGCGGTAGCTTGAACCACGCCGGCTGGTCCTCAACTCCTACTGTTCCCAAACCAGACAAGCTGGTTTGTTGCAATGATTTGGTAAACAGCCCACAGAGGAAACCATCAAAATCCTCACATTGACAAAAATTGTGTCACTGTTCCCATGTAAAGACCCAATCAAGTGAGATAAATACACTCTATTGCCAGAGAACAGTTACAGGAAAACCAAGGCCAAAAGTTTAAAGGTGTGTTGTAACAGACGGTGGGCACCAGCCAAAGATCCAGCCAGCCTCTTCTGGCTCTCTCTGCCTCGCTTCTTACTCAGGGAGTAATTTTTGACAGAAACAGCGCTGTGACTCACTGCAGAAGGTGCTACTTATCATAACTATTTGTAGGAGACTGAGGACCCAGTTTGAATAAAACGTCTGATTTGCATGTTTAATGTATGATAGCTTATATTTTAAGTTATTAATGAGTATGCTGATCTGAAGAAAGAAATTTGCTAAATATTTAATGTTAAACAAGCTTTGGTTAAACAAACTAGAACAGAAGAAATTTCTGAAGTTGCAATCGCAGCAATTTTAAGCCACAGGTTTATCAATATTCAAATATGTGTAGGAGATGTTTGGGAATCTAAAACCACAAAGTGATCTTACATTTCTATAACACCTTTAATTCAAAAAGATATCAGAGTGTTTAATAAACTGCAGGCAGGGATCATTTCACCTATCATTAAAACGCAGACAAGTCTGCAATGAGTTTTGGAAGTGCTTTTGCAGTGCAGAGGATCACTGCACAACAATATAGGAAAAAGAATAAAGAATGCTGCTGCTTCAGAGGCTCAATATCAATGGGGATTTAATCCTCAAGGTTTATGAAGTTATATTGGCATGTCTGCAACTTTAGGTCCCCATGCAATTAAAGAAAATACGACCCATAATAAATTGAGTGGATCGAAAGCACCTAATCAAATAGGCAGAATACTGTGGTTAGCCTATGGCTATATTCTGAAAAGCAGGATGAGACTGAGCTCAATATTCCTGTATTGAAATACAGCTTTTTCTCTCAGCTGAGAGACAGCGTCTTGGCAACAGACATAGTCTGTGGTTCTGATCACGGTGCAAAGTATTGAGTCCATACTAATCCCCCAAAATAGTGATATTTATCGAGTCATCGACAATACTTTGGTTTTGCTCGCCCGTTTATTCACCTCCAAAATACTGCTTCTTATGAGACCTGATGGAACAATGTCCCTAGAATGTTGATGCATAAATACTGCTGCTCTTTGGCACCCATGGCCCTGAAGTGCTTGAGAACAGTCCGTACAATCAGCTGAGAAACCAGAGTCAGGAAGCACAAAGTGGGGATGATTAGTCAGAAACCATTGCTCAGAAACAGTTTTGCTGAATTCCACTGGATTTGGTTCAGTATCTAATTTGGTTTGACCTTTTGCTGTCTGAGGTATTTTTTATCTTCACTGAATGACACTACAGTTCTCTCTTTGAGACTGGATGGATTCGTGTTTAAAACCACACAAACAACCCAGTAGCAAAGATGAAGTCAAAGCACCCACTTCTTCAATCTTTGCCTTGAGGAAGGTTGATGGGAAACTACATGGAAGGCAGTCCTTGATAATGCACTCTTGATTCAGTTTTGATTCTAGTCAGCCTATTTTTTTACCTCATTCAAAAGAGTCTCGTGCAGAGCTGTCCCTGCTTCTCAGCACTGCGATCTGATCAGCTTATAGAGATTGAAAACTCCTGGTGCAGTTCTTTAAGCACAGCGTACATCCTTGAACACACTTCTGAGGGAGGCCAGTCCTCACTGGGTTGTGATGTCAGGTTACCATTTTCTTAATATCTTTTCCTAGCATACTGAATCTTTCACTCTGTGGTGCACCCTGTGCCACCTCACCCAAGGAAAGACAGTCCATACTCCTGTGTCAGCCCAGCTACCCAACAGTGTTGCCTCTGCAGCACTTCCAGAGGAACCAGATAGTGAAAATGCAACCTCTTCAGAATGAAATTCTCATTTAAGTCCTCTAATTGTTTCTGCATAAAAGGGCAGCACTAGCAGAAATCTGTTGATACATGCATGGATGTAGTCTGGTTCTCAGCTCCTGGCAGTAAAATGCAGGTAACAGGGATGTTCCACGCTACTCAAGTTTTGTCAAGGTAATTGTAGTAGAGACTAGGAATTGCTCAGCCACCACAGTAATGGGGTGATCATATAGAAATGTTAAAGAAAGAAATACAGGGTTGTTCTTTCTTCCTGACTGTCCACCTTCCTGTTCCATCTGGAAATGCTCAAGAGGTATAATTCATGAGAAAGGCATAGAAAGTGGCTATCCAAGCTGGAAATAGGCAGATCCATACTGCCCTTGGGTTTACAATTTTATAATAAATTGGAAGTCTGGTCAGACAACTGAAGAACCGATGAGTCAGTACTGTCTCCTAAAAACATGCTCTCACACAAAAGCACAGTGAAGTATCTTGATATAGTTTACGTTTCAGAAAAGTTACATAAGAATGAGTCAGCCTTTTACTCAGTCCCACTGGGAAAGGAAAAAAACAACCTTGCCTACCAAACCAGCAAAATGGAAAATTCCTTCCCAGCTGCAAACACGACAATTATTTTGGCTTTTATATAAGAAAGGAGGTCCATGTTTAAGTGTGCAATTCTACGTGATGTTTCCAGGTGGCAAAGGCCAGATCCTTCTTTATGTGAAGCTCTCTGATGTGTGTGGGTGCAGGCACATGCGCATACATTCATTTCCAGGTGGCAGAGCAGCATTTATTATTAAAACCAAAGAAGTCCCAAAGGATAAAACTAAATTAAACAGTCCACTTAGAAAGCTGCTGCTGGAATTTCACTGGAGGGCTTCTTTTTCATGAAATGAAGGCCTCTGATGGTGATAGATACTGGCTAGGCTGTTTGAATGTGGAATTTTTACATCTTTTAATGAGCTGAGTTGCTTTATGAGAACCATTTTATATCAGTCACCTGTATACTGTATATTAAAATTAAAAATTATTAAGTAAACAATCAGAACTGAAAAGACTGACATATTTCACATTACTACCTCCATAGACATCTTTTTGCCATGGTTTTGAAAATCACTGCCTAAAATAATTGACAGATTGCAAACTAGTCCTTTTCTCATAGTTGAAAGTATGTGATTTCAACTTCAAAAAGTGCTTATTGATGTTGGAGCTTGATCTTTAAGCAACATTTATTCAGCATGTCAGTGATATGGTACAATTAGTTCCTCATCAAAAAGAAATACAGCATCTCAGAATTCAAATTTTATTATTGCAAAGGTTTGATTTAACATCCTGCATACCTAAGCACTGCCAGGCAGCTGGGATGGAATACATTGCATTGAGATCTATCCTTTTTATTAAAAACATATTATACCTTAAGGCAAGTATGTTTTTCTATAGGGATTGCTCCACAATTTAATTACAGCAGACTATCCTCTCATTTTATGAGATTCATCGGAGCTCAGGAACCACAGCGTGATTTATATCAGTATATCCTGCCCTGTCAAAGCAGAATGGGTAGCTGTGCTCTGTTCAGAAAAAAATAGTATGGCTGGCAAAAATTCTTTGGACAAACTGCAGAAATGACAGTACACTGTTGGCTCCACAAGGTAACATACATCATTCCGCTAACAAACTATTACCCACTAGAAACATCTCAGAAACATGTGCTGGCTGGGGGAATATAGCACCTCACTAAATCTTTTTTTCCTACACAGGTCAGACAATGGCATTAAATTTCCAGGGTGGATTTTTCTTTTTTTTTTTTTTTTGAGACTATATTTTACAAAAGCAGAAACTCCACAGAAACCCTTAGGAAAACAAAGCATCCTTTTGACATTTTTAATATTTTTCTTGATTTTAAATTTCTTTAAGCACTTGCAAACACTTACACAACACATGATATTCTTACACAGACACACACACAAAGGGGGCGAAATATTGCTGCATAAACCAAGTCAGTTGAGGAAGTCTCATACCATTGCAGTCCTCAGTTAAGGAGAGAAAACAGAGAATTTAATCTGAGACATACAACAAAAATAGCACCAAACTTTCTCACTGCAGAGAACCTGCTCCTACACAGTTTGGCATCCTCATCTTATGAAAAGGAACTACATAAGTCAACAAGTTCATAGGAAGAGTGGAGAAAAAGGGACTGTCTAAGAGTGGTAAGAAAGATTTCCGTAGTGACATGGTATTTAAAACACTTGCTAAATAAAAAACTGCCATTCTTCTTTTACTGCTCGGCAACACTTTCATTAAATCAGCAAAAGGTCCCTGAATTATAAGCTGTGGGAGTTTAGTCAAGATTGCCAGTTGTGCACCTTGGTTGTCTCATGGAGTCTTGTTTGGTTGGTAGGCTAGTTGATTGGTTTACTTTTTATTCCTGCAGGTAGTCCCTGGTGGCAGGATTATCAGAATTTATGAATATATCAGCTGTCTTCTTTTTTTTTAAACAAATTTCCATCCCACTTATTTTTGAGAAGAATAAAATATTACCATCATGCAAAGTAACAACACAGAAATAAAGAGCAAAGGTATCAAAAAAACCAAACCTAAAAATAAAAGTTAAAAGTTCATGTCTTTTAAAGGTAGTTTCAAGATTTTTTGAATATTTGGGTTTTGCAAAACTGCTCATTTCTTATCAGCCTTGTCAATTATTTTTATTATCAAGCCTTCATCTGGTAGTGATATGCCCAGAAAGAATGATTCTTTGTTTAATACTCTATACTATATTACAGTTGACAGATGTTACTGTCTTGCCGGCAAGAGTACTGTCGTGGTTTAACCCCAGCCAGCAGCTAAGCAGCATGCTGCCGCTCACTTACTCACCCCACAGCAGGGTGGGGGAGCAAATCAAAAAAGTAAAAGTTAAGTGTCCTGGTTTTGGCAGGGGTAGAGTTAATTTTCTTCCTAGCAGCAGGTGTAGTGCTGTGCTTTGTATTTAGTATGAGAATACTGTTGATAATACACTGATGCTTTTAGTGGTTGCCAAGCAGTCGAGGACTTTCCAACTTCTGATACTGCCAATTAGAAGGGAGGGGATGCCCAAGAATCTGGGAGGGGACACAGCTGGTACAGTTGACTCAAACTGGCCAAAGGGATATTCCACACCATATGATGTCATGCTCTGTATACAGCTAGAGGATGGGTCAGGAGGCAGGGCAGTGTGCTGTCCTGTTGAGCATCAACTATGGGTGGTGAGAAATTGTGCTGTTCATCACATGGTGGTATGATTATCATTATTATCTTCCTTTTCTGTCCCGTTAAAAATGTCTCTATCTTAACCCACAAATTTTTTGTTTTCTTTTTTTCCATTTTTGATTCTCTCCCATCTCACTGGTAGGGGAATGTGAGCAGACAGCTGCGTGGTTGCTTTAGATGACAGCCAGGTTAAACTATGACAGTAAGAAAACTTGTGGGTTGAGATAAAGACAGTTTAATAGGTAAACCAAAAGCCATGTACACCAAACCAATGAAAGACAAGGAATTCATTCCCCACTTCCCACAAGCAGGCAGGTGCTCAGCCGTTCCCAGGAAAGCAGGGCTCTGTCATATGCATAACAGTGACTTGGGAAGACAGACACCATTACTCCCAATGTCTCCTTCCTTCTTCTTCCCTCAGCTATCTATGTTGAGCATGACATCATATGGTATAGAACATCCCTCTGGTCAGTTTGGGCCCCTCCCAATGCCTTGTGCACTCCCAGCCCACTGGCTGGTGGGATGTTGCAGGAAGAAGCAAAGGCCTCGGCTCTGTGTGAGCACTGCTTACCAGTAATGACATCTCTATATTATCAACACTGTTTTCAGTGAAGAAAACTAATTCTATTCCAGCCAAAATCAGCACAAGTACACAAGGAAATGCTGTCCCACAATTTTCCTCAAGTCAGGCAGCAGGCTTGCAGGAAGGATTGCCTTTGCGCATCTTCCTTCTCCATACTGAACATCTCAGATGGCATTTTAGGGATAGACCAAAAGGAAGAAAAGGGAATGCTAGCTCCATCCTCTGAAGCTGGTTTTCTGAAAGAAGAAGGATGTAGTAGGCTGCTGTATGGATAGTCTTAGCATAGCCAGTAAGCAAGTGCAGAAAAGCCACAGAGGAAGATGGTGGGCTGAGAGGAAATGCTTCTTATCCAATCCAAGTAAACACAGAGAACAAAGGGAAGGAATAGAGTCCCAATGTCCTTTGGCAATGAGACACTGTGTGGATGGAAAACTTCCTGCTTTTTATCGAGCACAGAGGTTGTGACTGCCCTAACTTGAACAATACATCAGGTTAACGCTCCTTTCACCTGTATATACTTCTCCTAAAACACGTCCATAAGGCCCAAAGACAACCTGGCAAATTTTTAAAGTGATCCCAAGGAAGAGGAATAACTCTTGTGAGAAGCTCCCATGACTTCCATTCCTGCAATGATAGCATCACTTCTCTATATTTGTCCATGGGGGCTATCTGATCTGGAATCTGGTCTCCAAGCAATTAAATTGACAGAGGGAAAAATGATGGGGAAATGACATTTGGAAAAAAAAAAAAAAAGCAAGCTTGTATCTGAGTAGCTGTTTTGGCATCATAGGTGTTGAGCTACAGGCTATCAGTGAGACTGGTGACATGGGATTTCTCTGGGCAACGACCATGAAATGATTTATAATTTAGTTAAACTTGCATTATTAAAAAGGGACTCTGTCTCTTTTGAAAGCTATTTGCGTCTGTCAGTCATTCTCTTGATTTTACAATGTACTGGCCTAGTTGGATACCAAGTTATTAAAAAATAATCTTTTTCTGTTGTTGTAGTTATTGAACTGATGCTATCAAAAGGACTGTATGATTTACAGCATCTGTCTCTAGTGAGACTTTAGTCCATATTTTTTTCGGCCTCTCCTCTTGATGTATATTTAAATTTGCCATTCAGTGAAATTCTATTTCTCTCTTTCCTGGCATGAATGCAGATGCTTGGGCTACTCTTATCATTCACCCTATCTGAATGTAAAATGTGTTTAAGCTGTGAAATATCTTTCTTTCCTGTTTGGAATTTTCTAAAATCTTTCTCACACTTTGGCAGTGATATTTCAACCAAAACCAGCCTCATGGCTGGTTACACAATTCTCTGTGTTTTCTGAAGCTTTGAAAGCAATATTTGAATGCCTAGGGCAGTTATTCTGCCTGGTTTCCTTTTGCCTGTGAAAAGATCACATACAACACCAGTGGAGCATGGTGCACACATAGCTGTGGTTGCGCTGACCGCTGCAAGGTCTGCAATTGGAAAGAGTGCAACACCAGCAGCACAGTTAATAGGAAAACTCATCCTGTGAAGTGGAAAGGTTTAGTAGTCAGAGCACCAACCACCCACTTGGCTTTTGGGAGCCCAATGAATACCTTACTGTCTTTGCATAGTACCATGCCATACGATAACTTCTTAAAGCTATCTCAGGACACGCAATGCAAGGCTCAAAACATAACAAATGTATGCACTCCATACGTCCTCAGCTTACAGGCTAGACATAGAAGGGAACCACCCATTTGCTACCAAGTACCAGTTCACACTGAAAGTGTAGCAGAACTTAATTAGTCTGATCAGCACCTGAAGCACCAGTAGTGTTGGCTCTTGCTGACCTCCATGTTGTTCAACAAGGAGAAAATAGAGCAGCATTCAATACCACTACTTTAAAAGAAAAAAATATAACTTTTAAAACCTTTCCAGGACTATCGCGTTTTAAGGAGGAGAATAATGTCTGCAGAAACTCAGAGAGAATTGTTGTCTCGCAGAGACAGATAAGAGTTAGAGGCTTCCTGAACTCCTCTGGGCACAGTGAAGAAGGCTGCCCAGAGAACTGCTGATTAACAGCATTTTATTCTGAGAGAGGCAGCCCCTCCTGGCTCCCAGTTTCTGATGAGTTCCTGTACCTGGGGAGCTGTTGCCTTTCCTAACGGAAGCTACCACATGCTCCTGTGTGAGGCTCTGTTTCTCATTAAACTGGTAACTATAGCCTCCCCCCTTACCCCATGACTAGAAGCATTGCTGGCTGGCCACATACTGACCAATCAAATGGGAAAACAGAAGGAAAGCTCCCAGGGAGACATCAGTCATAAAGCTTCTAGTTTTATGTTCAACTCACACTCCTTTCACACAGTATTGGAAACGCCAATCTCCCCCCAGTGTCTTGCAAAAGAAGATACATGGAGACTGCCAAGAATTAAAAGACTTCCTGTATGTTTTTAGCAAGCCAAATAAACAGATGCATGGAATGAGCAGTGATTGTTTCAGAAAGGTAGAGATGAGAGCCAACATTCAGCTTATTGTTTTTGCCACCATTTTACCAGTGGACATTAGTCTTGAGTCAATAATCAGTAACGGGTTGGCTGACTGGTAGCATCACACACTCTATTAAACATACAGTGATCTCTCATTAACTAGTTCCCAAACCATTTAAGTTTTTTCACTGTGATTTACATTTTAGAAGATCATTGAAACTACTCAGTGCGACAGCAGGCATGCAACTAAGTCCAATATGAATATATACAGACACAGCTATTTGGCATGGAACCACAGCTCAGTACAGGTCTACATGGAGATATTCAGTGAGTGTAGAGAACCGTTTACTTCTAGGCAGTGGCTCCTTTGATCCAGTTTCTGTCACTTAGAATGAGTCAAATAATTTCTTATACTCACATTTTTCTCCCTTGGTGATAAATGGAGTCTAGAAAACTAGCACAGATCTAGATATTGTAGAAATATGAACTTAGATGAAGTGAAACTCTAATCTCCCCCAGCTTCCTACATAGTCAGTGGTAAAAATTATGCATTTTAAAAGGGTCTCTAACTTAGACTTACACACTGCCAAGGACAGGTAAATATTTCTATGGGAGGAAATCGTCTAGGTTAGAGAAACAAAATGAAAAGAATCTTTTTGGAAGAAAACCAGACAGAAATATTACAGAAAGAAATACTGTAAGACTAACAGAACACTGTGCCAAGCCTTAGGACGTTCCTCGGGAAATATTTTTCTAAGCATTCTTGTGCCTTTGCTGTAGTCCCATATCTCTAAGTGTGCTGACTTAAAGACAAGCCTAAGATATTAGCATGAAAAGAAATCTCAGCAGTTCTCGTGACATCAACAATTAACCCCATACATTATTAGGTTCAGACTTTCAAGGTCAATTGTTCTGACTGGAAACAGCAGATTCATCTCTAAGATTTGGTTTATAATCTATTTTTCAGTACTGGGAAATGCAGCAATATTCTGAGAAGCTGCGACCAAAACCTGTATCCCTTTTAGGCTGTGGGAACACCTAACCAACAGGCATTACTGTGATGTTCCTGTCATTCTCTTTTTCTCTGTAGCCCAACAAATCTTACAATGTTTTCTGAAATTGAAACAGCTTCACCATGGAGTGTAATGTGGTTTCTTTCCAAAGCACACCATAAATGACTCGCCTAAGGGAGATGGGAAATATGGAATTAAATTTGTTTAGGCCAAAAAGGAATTGAAATTGTGTAAAAGCTAGGAAAGAGTTTTCCCAGCTTTCTTTACTATCACTGGCTGCAGCAGTTATCATCACCATTGGCACTGTGCTCACTCCCACCTCTGTGTAGATATGCATAAGGACACAAGAGAAGCCTGGCTTCTTTTTTCCTCTTTTCCTCTCCTCACCTTCCAAACTTGCTTCTTTATGCTTCCTGCCAGGATAAACCCTCTCCCTCACATCACACCTCAAAGTGGGGACCCCAGCTCATGCTACCCCCTGCAGCTCCACCTGATGCCATCCTCCTAAGAGGGTTCCCCAAATCCATCATGGGAGAGGCCAGAGAGTAAGGTGCTACCACAGCCCACGGCAGGAGACCAGAGTGAATTGCTCCTGGGGTACAGCTGCTCACAACAGCAGCCTTCGCTCCATAGCATAGATGAGAAACTGCGCACGACACCCATGTGAAGGGACCCTTTCTGAGTCATGAGGGAAGTTTCTGCATGCAGGTGGGTGTTTCCACAGCGTCCAACCCAGCAGAGAAAAAAGAAGTTTCTCAATCATGTCTACAACTTAGGAAAGACAGAAAATGTTAGCGTAACAGATGGGAGGTTGAGAATGAAAACCTTAAAAAGCTGGATTTTGGCTTCATTGCTGGAAAACAACCCTCTTATGTACCAAGTAAAATGGGCCCGAAGGCCTCTTTTGTCTGTGGGGGCGAGTGAGCACATGGAAAGTGAGGGGCTGAGGAGGGTGGGAAGGTGAAGGCTGCCGTCTTCCCCCGCTGCGCTTTCTTCTACCACATTCATACTTGAGGGAATGCTTCCATTAATGTACATCTACAGAAGTTAGCAGAGGAAGCAAGCCAGACTGTTCCTCAGCAGGAACTGTCTTTAACAAAGGGACATCCTTTCCTTACAATACTTTTGCTTCAGGGTTATTTTAAACTGAAACTTAACAGAATATTGGAGCTGTTTTGGTTAAAAAGCCTCAGTGGACTACAAGCGTGTCAAAGGACCTAAGAAAGATTTTTGTCTCCTCACTTCATCTAAAAACTTTTAAGTCTCCTTTTCTACTTCAACATTCATTTTAGATACCAATGTCTATGTCTGAGCTATTAATAGTTGATGGGTTTGGGCTGGGACCAAAACCTATATTCCTTCCCCTTGACTAAGGTAGCCAAGAATTCCTCTTCAATACCAATCACTGTACAGCAACAGCTTTAACAAGCTGATATCAAACTATAATTAATTTAAATTAATAAAATATTAATTCAACAAAACCTAGCAGAATCTATTAAGCATTCTTAGAAAATTGAGAAAGTTGTGCAAAGACAAAGTGGGAGAAAGGCTGCTTGGATCATAAAAAATATTTGGTATGCTTAAATTGCATTTTTTATGTTATCTGACATAGCAGGACTTGTAAAATCAATTCAAATTTGATCTGTGATCCCCTTTACATTGGCACTGCCTCAATGACTTCCCTAAAGTGTAGGGGGGTGAATGACATAAGCATCAAATCTCCTTTTCAAAATAATTTTTAAGTTTCACTTTCCCCGAATTACAAGATCTGCTCAGCATTGTGTAAATATATTTCCTCGCCTTGACATTCATGACAGCACACAGAAATCATGATATCAGCACCCACCCCAAACCGTTATAATTCATTGTTGTGATTGAACACTCTGATTTCTCTGCCTTCACTCACTGTATGAGTGTGGCTGAATGCCAGCTGAACCACAATGATGCCCAGGACCTAGAGAGATTATGTGGGTAAAGCACGTACTGCAGCTGCACTGATATACAGGAAGGGGCTCCATCACGCTGAGAGTCACTTCTGCCACACAGTAATTCAGTAGAATAAACAAATATCTCTTTATCTTAAGTTCTGTGTACCCAGTGCTTTCACAGAGATTGGGGAGGAGGGGGGTGTTTGGGGTTTTTTCTTTGGTGGTGTGGGATGGTGCCTTTGCAAAAAAAGAGATAAATCAGTTCATTTAAAAGGCCTGTCTGCATCATTTCTGGAAATGTCATTTGCAACAAAGAAGAAACAAACTGTGCATTGTCAGCACAAATCTGCAAAGCTGTTCCACACAAACACTCACTATCTTTTAAAACTTCAAAACTTTCCAATTCCCTTTGCCTTTTCTCCACTACTACCTTCAGCAATGCATTCACGCTCCACTTGGAGCAGGCTGTTGCTACTGCTGTAAATCTGTAAGCAGGTAACATTCAGAGACAACCTGAAGGAACATACACATTACAACACAGCAAATAAGTAAAATTAAGGCAAGGGGATTCTGCATACAGCAGCTACAGCATCCAAGGAGGCTGGTACATCACTCATCTGAATCCAAGGCAAACTTTCTATTGACTGCAAGTGCCTGCTGGCACTTCTGAGCCAGCAGGCAAGAAGGAACCTATCTACAGAGCGACTATAGCATGGGAAATCACAGTGCAAGATACATCCGCTAGCATTTAGGCTGAAGAAAAGACCGTAACAGGAAAAGATATTCACAGTAGGACATTCATTTAAAAGTGGGACTACTTTCAGAATTAGCTTCACCACAGTCAAATGAAATAAGATCATCTGAAGAAAGCTGTGATGTTATCGGAGTTATGTATTGATTAAATATCTAGCACTGAGAAAAGGAAACAGTCTAATTTATATAAAATTAACAGTTATTTGCAGGAGAAACTAATGCAAATAAAATAATAGAAAATAAAGTAAGGCAAATATTTTTGAAATGTAATATAGTTAAAATTTAGTCTGGAAGAAATCTCAGTGTTGTATGAAATATGAAGTTACAAAAAAGACATTTCAACCCCTGTTTTCATTAAGATTTGAAGAATAACTCAGATGTGATCTCAGTCAATGCACTGGGCTGAAGGGACACCTCAGTAGCTACATGCTTGTAAAGCACAAACACAGGGAACATTCAAACTGATAATAAGAGGATACTTTTTTTTTAGAGAGAACTCCTTTCTCTCTCAGATGTATGTTTTGAAGTTCTCTGTTACACCCAACTTTGAACACTTTGAAGGATTAATATGCTGTGCAGGGATAAAAGGTTCCTACATTAAAACAAGAAACCGCCACACTTTTACAACAGCCCCTATCCATGACTTGGACAAGGGCACAAAGATATATGAATCTGCAGAGCACAGAAGGGTTAATGGGTACCAATGAGAATCAGCAGATTATTAAAGATGGAAAACGAAGCTTTTGATCAAATAATAGTGGTCCAGTGGTACGTATTTTAAGTAAGCCAAAAAACCAGGGTAATACCTAGAGATCTTGATTGCAGGATATATTCTAGAGATTAGGACACTCAGCCTTGAAAACAATGTCAGGTGATGATGAGGTCAGTGAACTGAGGTTCATGAACTGTGAACACAATATTACTGTTAAAAGGCCTAAGGAAGTCCTAGGAGTCAGAAGATGATGACTGGTCTCAATGTGTTTGAGACAGCTAGTGCCAGTGCATACTTCACAACAGATGTAGAAATGATAGAGATACCCCAAAGATATGCGTGTGGGATGCATGACAATCTTTCATATTCATCAGCTGATTTATTTTTGAAAAAAATAAGATCTTAGAACTTTTATGAAAATAAGAATGTAAAGAAAGTGAAACTACTGAAATTCCTGCTGAAAGGTTGTGGTACGGGTTCAAGCCACAGTAAACTTCCCAGAATTCATATCACAGCTCTCCCTTGTTTCATAAATTGGTGAAATGTTAAAGTATATTACGGTGGTCAGAGCAGGATATAACAGGGTCTTGACTTCTAGTGCAGACCTGGAAGAAGAGAGTTCTACTTAAGATGAATAAACCTTCTGCTCTCCATGCACCTGTCCATTATAGTCCGCTAAATTAATCACCTTTTTGAAAAGTTTGAAATTTCTATTCATACCTCAAAGATTTTTTTGCAGATTTCAGATGTGACTGACATCTGACAGAGAAAAACAATGTGTGGGATTTATAAACTACCTTGAACTGCATTTCAGGATACAATAAAAGATTTCCTTGTTCTCTATTCAGTCAGAATGTAACTGCTGCAAATGGTCTTAGCTATTCTCCACTGTCTTTGTTATTTCATCATGAACAAAACATCGCTGCCTCAGTAACAATAGTAGCAGTAGTGGCAATAAATATACTCCAATAAGCAGCAGATAATAATTAGAGTGCAATAAGATTCAATAAGTTTCACCTCTCAGGATGATAATCAAACTTTTTAATAATTGCAATTTAAAAAAATTATTTTATTTTTACTCCTCACTATTATCTATAACATAACATTGCTTAAAGCTTTTTTCCTTACCGATTTGCTTTCTCATATTGAATGGACACAATGGTTAGTTGCTCATTAGTGCTGAACTGTTGGCAATGACTGTTGAAGCATTTGTGTTTTTACTAAAATAAATAATTAGCAAATGTGCTTAAAATATTGGATGTAGGGGGGAAATGGAACAAAAGAAGATCAATATGTTAAATCTTTGAGAAGCTCATAGGCTGATGAATTACCTCAGTGCTAGAACACCATTAATTGCCTTATAATATTGCTTGTGCAAACTGGAGCTTACTTATTTGTTAGTGGAGAGAAGGGGGTTTTTAGGAGGGAAGAGTCCACACAAAGTCATGGACAACTACCCTTCTGCATTAGGCATGTCATTAATTTGACAGCGCTTATTTTTGTCCTAAATATGTATGTCCTGTTTTCTGAGATGAGAGCAGTGTGTTTGGATTTCTAGTTTTAAGATTAGCAAAATTTATTTCTTGGCTTTATTTTCTAGCCAAATATCTGAGAAGTAAGTTGAAATCAGTGCTGATCACAAGCGCTGTTAAGCCCCAGTCTTTTTATTTTTTTTTTTTTTTTAGATCTCCTAGGTTAAAGTCCTTTTTCTAGACATTCAGACATGTAATGCTTTTTCTTCAATTGAAGTCTAGGCACTCCAACCCTTTATCGTTCCCCTTGCAACTGATAAGGAACAGTGTTTTCTAATCGTATTGTAATCACTGTAGAGATTTCCATGCACACCTCAGTTAGAGGAGGCTTAGAAGATTATCATTCAACGATTACATGTATAATTTCCACATGAAAAAGGAATGGCAACATTTTGGGGATAATCCATGCTTGTCCAATGATTCTTTGTCATTTTAAAGGAGAAGGAGCAGAGCAGGTAAATAACCTGAATACACAGAAGCAAAGATGGACAAATTAAGTTCAAGTCCTTTTAAAGCACAGGAAAAGAGCTACCAAAACAAAACAAAACAAAAAAATCCAAAGCATCCATGAAGTAGCTTTTAGTCCTTTATCCAATGAAAAACCAATATGTGGAAGCAAGTGAACCCCTCGTTGGTTGGCTTTAGTTTTCTTAAAATAAAATTCTAGCATTTTATGTGCAGCTGTAGTCACAGAATCAATATATGAGGTATGCTAAACCCAATCAAATTTTATGCAGGTAAGGTCAAAACAACACACACAGGTCTTTTGATCCCAAATGAAAAGGAGCACTTTCTAACTCCAATTTGACACAAAGAAAGAGAGAGAGAGAAATAAAATGTGAGAGAAATAAAATGCGAGGTGAAATATATATACACTAGGTTTTCATCAACTGATCCTCCGGAAGAAGCCAATGGTGCTTCTTGGTCATGACCAGCCTATTGACCTACCCTTATCAACAGTCTGTGTGAAGGTGCTATAAGAACCTTCTCTCCCTCCCATGCCTCTTTCTCCACTACATCTCCAAAATTTTAGATTATAGTATGAACATGAAATTTGCCTTTTTTGCTGAAGAAGCCAGTGAGCAACTTCCTATGAAGTCTATCAGGAGACTGTGCAGGAGACCTCTTTTGAGCCCTGAGCCAATAATGCCAGGGAAGTTTTAGAATTTTTTCTTTGTAGCTGCAGGTCATCCCAAAAGCACGTGTGTTCTGCCAGGCATCAGAGCAAGAGAACTGTGGCTTGCTTCAGCCGAGCATCCCTTCTCCACCAAAGCAGTGCTGTTTGCCAAGTCGCAGTGCCAACAGAGAGTCCTTTTCAGACAAACCGTAGTGTTATCTCTGTGAGCTGCCAATTCTCTGAATTCCTCATTATCTACGCATGAAATCCAATGGGTGCCTAATGCCAGCTTAAACTACAAATCAACACATTACTAGCAACAGGGTAAGTAGGTGTCTCGAATGTATACAAACATGGCATTATAGGCAAGCATCCGTTTTATGCTAGTGCTCTGTGTTACTTCTCCAGTTACCGCATTACTTATAGTTAGAAATTACTGAAGTTAGAAATCCAGAGAAAACCAAAGAAACTGACCGCCTGCCTGTTGCCGCCCCTGCAAAAGCGTCACTGGTTGCACTATTCATCTTCCAGACAGAAGCACCTTTCCCTGGTATTTTAATTCATTCTTACGGTTCATATTCTTCAGGAGCCTTCGGAGTGCTGTGTTAACTGGTATAAATGTGAAATTACCTCATTCTTTAAGTTAACCTTGGCAGGAAGACTTTCCATTGAAATGGGACTCCTTCTTGCTCCTGTACATAAAGTTCCAATGCACGTTATTCCCCCCGGTCTCTCTCCAAGCTGCATTTCAGCTCTTATCTCTTGAATAGCAGAAGAGTGGGATAGAATTACTCTCTATGAAATATCTGTATTTCTTCTGATTTTATAGCATTCACAGATGCTCCCATTAATTATATGCCTTAAAAATACATGTCCCTAAGATTAACCTGCAGGAATGTAGTTTACACACATACACGAAGCTTCCCTTTACAAATAAAATAAAATAAAATAAAAACAATAAAATCAAATCAATAAAATGTGGTATCTTGTGCCATGTTAGCAGTTAACTAATGGGCACTTCACTAGCTGCCTTGAGAGTGATTTTGCTTGTCTCTGCTGCTCTTGCTTCCCTCTGTGTTTTGCCTCATTTAAATTTCGCCTCTCTTTCTAAGCAGATTAAATTTAATCCTCTTCTATTATTTGCACCAGTGTGTGCACAAAGAGAGACCCATAAACTATTTTGCTCTGGTATCCCCAGTTTTCTCTTATTTTATTTTTTTTACTGAAAACTCTGGGTTTCTTCTTAGGCGTCTAAAAAATAGCATTGCAAGTGGAGAAACCTGGGAATAATCTTTGCTACAGACACTTATGAGAGTAGAAAATTCATGACCTTGGTGACCTTTAGCCAAAGGATACCTATGCTTTTTAAGCCTTTTTTCAATGTTAATTTCCAAGCTAGATACTAATGCTGCTTAGCTTTTCTCATGAAAGCAGCAAAAAAATGCTCTGGTAGGAGTTAATTATGGGGCAGTAAGGGCTAATAAAGGCCTCGGTGGCTTTGTTTACAAAAATAATAATGCTGGTGGTAGCCACCACACACACACAAAACAAAACAGGGACAAAAATGGAGCATCATGCAACTCAGCCTCTCCACAGCTGAGACCTGTGTAGATAATCTTTAGCCTTTTTCCATATGGCACAGTGAGTGTGACAGCCATTGACAGTCTCCAACAGGAGCCACAAAACTTACTGCATGCCAAAAAATAAAATAAATGTGTCTTGATTTCAAGGTGAAATTTTATTCCATGTTTAACAGGGCAGACCTGCAAGTCTTCATCCCAAAGCCAGGATTTTCACATACTTGGGTGCTCAATAATCAACATAACCAAAATGAGCAACTGATGCCATTGTTTACTCAGTGAAAGTGTCGGAATTCACTTTTCATTGAGTAAATTCCCTATTCAGAGGCTTGTAAAGTATCTTTCTGCTATTCTGTGTCAGAGAAGAAGCCAAGTAAATGAACTTGAACCAAGCAAATCTCAGGCTATGATTGTGGCAGCTTTTGTATCTGGATTGAAGAAAACAGGGATTTCAGACTTAGCCATTCAGATTAGGTAAGGCTCATTAGTTTGATGTGGAGTCAAAGGAGTCTGAACAACCAGGCTCTGATTTGCTTTTCTGGGAAATGGCTGCAGATAACTTGGGGTGGGCGCTGTTGCTACATCTACTTCCATCCCTTTCCTCATTAGTAATGCTGCTCCCAAGACCCTTCACCTAACTGTCTGTCTCACTTTTCCAGAAGTGATCTGAGAATCTTCCTTCCCAGTTCACTCTCTCTTAGCCCACCCCTATTCTGAGAGCCTTTCCAGACCCTTTGGTCTCACAACCTCACCTATTCACTGGACTCCATGACTTTTTCCCCCTCTTCTTCTCCCTATTCATTCTCCTGGAATCAAAAATCACAAGCTAGAATTTCATTTGCACTTTGAAGAAATCTTCAATAATTTCAATGACTGATAATGTAATGTGATATTCTGATTTACAAAAGCCCCCGAAAGACTCGATACACATTATATGTGTTAGGGGGAAAAAAGGCATTGTGTGGAGTTGTTAGAGGCATTTGATAATTTTTCAGTCAAGGCAAGACAGGAATTTAACCTTGACAAATTTTATCCTCTTTTAATTAATTTATTTATTTTTAATGCATGATGAGATGGGTAAGCAACAGAGAAAAAACTGGCATCTTTGCTCTACTGATTTTTTTACAGAATCTGCACAATGTTCAGGTTTCCATACATTAGCTCCTGTGGGGAATCCTGTCTGAAATCCCTCATGTTTATAGCAATCATAGAAGTCTCTGTGGGTCTCCCTTGCTGAATAATTTCCATATCCCTTTTCATTTAAAGCTTGTTTATGTACAGATTCAAATTAACGAGAAATCAGCGGATTAGAATTCTAGATATTGTCTACATGCTGTACTACAAATGGATCAATTTGAAAAAAAAACAACCCATAAAGAGCAGTTAAAACTTACTCCATATATATGATGAAAAAACTAACTTTTTGTTCAGAATTTGTCAACAGATTACCAGAATATTAATGGCAACTAGATTTCAAATGAACCAAATATCCCAAATATCCAGAACAAATGGAAAAGTAAATTCATATCTTTTTCTGAAAAACATATAAACTATCTTAAGAAATACCTCTACAAGAGCAAAAATAGCTCAGAACGTTTAAGGAATAGAGTTTGGGATATTATAGGAGGATCTTCAAATATTCTGAGCTCTACTAATTAAAAAACACCAACACAAAGAAACCCCAATTAAAAATAAAAGTAAAACTGACAAACTCAATAGAAACATGCAACAAAAAATTAATAATAAATCCTTCTTCCAACATAGAGGGGACAAGGAACCAAAAAAGCTTATGTGACCAGAAATGATAAGGCTACAAAAAGTACATGCAGGGAAGGTGTAAATATAGCAAAGAAGCCAAATGAATTTTTACTCGTCAGCTAACTATGGAAAGTACTGCAGGCTCCTTTTGCCTGGGAGACTTGTCAGAGGATACATATGAAATTGAAATCATTGTAGAAAAAGTCATGACACAAATGGACAAAATGAACAGTAGGAGCTCACATGGACCAGATGGTGTGCACCCAGGAGTTTCAAGGGAGCTCGAGGATGAAGCAGACAAATGGTGGGTTATAAATTCCTGCCTAAAAATGTGCTGGTACCTGAAGATAAAAAATGTGGTGTCATTAAAAAATAAAAAAAGATGAAGCAGGAAAAAGATGCCAAAGGAGCAAGATGGAAGTCTGTCACCTTCATGGAGCCAGTGAGTAAAAGTCTTAATAAAAGATGAATAGAAGTTTTGACAAAACTTGGAAAACACATCTTTTCAAAGGAGAAGAAATGCCTTAAAAACCCATTGGGGTTCCCAGTGTTGGGTTCCAAGATGAATCTAGATGCATATCATCAACTTGGTATAACCTATTTGGTCTTCCAAAAAAATTCAACATGTTCTTTTGCTAAGAGGTTTTGGAGAAATAGACAGCCATATGCAAGGGAAAATATCCTGGCTAGATAATTGGCTTAATGACAGGATAAAGAAGGTGTAATATGACTGCATCTCAAGCAGGGAAAGAAAATCATCAGTGGAGTATAACTGGGATCCCTGCTGTTCTATGTGGTCATAAATATAACCTCCCAAAGGGGGTGAAGTGGTGAGCTGACAAAGTTTGCTGACGATACTGAGTTATTAAAGTAGGAAGGACAAGACTCGTGAAAAATTGCAGAAGGATCTTATGAGACTAAGAGGCAGAGCAATAAAATGTCAGATGCTGTTCAATATAGGTAAAAGTGCAGTTAGTCAGATGGAAGAAAAATAATCTCAACTCCACATTTGAAGTGATGGCTGCTGAGTGGAGCGTTACAGCTTCAGAATGTGATCTCTGGATTGTGATGGACAATTCCATGAAAATGCCTGCTAAGTGCTCAGTAGTAGTTGAAAAAGACAAATCGTATCTTAGAAAATATTTAAAAATTAGGAGAATAAATGGAGAATTCCAGTATGCCATGGTATAACTCCATGGTACGTACGTATCTTGAATTTTGTGTATGTTTTAATCTTAGAACGGATAAGGTAATATGAAATGTACACTGAAAAAACCCTAGCAGACAACAAAAGGTGTTGGACAGCTTTTGTACAGGGAATAACTAAGCTAATCTTGGGCACAGAAACAAAGTCACTGAGGGAGGAACAGAGAAAAATTTATAAAGCCATGACTGGTATGAAAAGAGTGGATAGGGATGAACTCTATAGTATCAGAACTAGAGAGTATCAAATTAAGATATCAGGAGCCAAGCTCCATAATGAAAAAGGGAACCCCACAGTGCTGTGGGCTGCAAAATTTGGGTTCAGAGGGAGACAGAACACAGAAGAGAAACTCACTGATGGCCTCTAAACAGGAGACCAGGTTTTGTTGATAGAGTTCCCTAACTGAAAACAGTTCCGTGGGCTGAAATGGCTCTGAAAACAGTTTGAGACCAGCAAAAATTATGAAGGGAAGCATCTTACATACTTAATCTGCTTTTACTTTCCTAAATGACTCCTAAAGAGCCAGAAAACAGCATTAGATGGACCTTTTGTCTGTTCCAATGTGACTGCCTCTATGTATTTACAGCTTTATGATATAAGGCAAGTGACACCTGCAACATATTAATCTTTTCCCCTGTGGATTACACATATTAAAACTGAAGAAAGTAAAGTTATTTGTAGCTCCCCTTTACATTCTCCATACTGGAGTCTGTCCCATATCCAGTGTTCCATCTGAAGGAATATTGGACTCATCTGCTGCGGTTGCTGATCTGCCATCTCTCTGTCACATATAGCCCAGCGACCTTAATGACAGAGCTTTTTTGCTTTTACTAGCAGCAGGAGTAATATATTCTTAATCTGTTATTTTTGCATGGAGTATGCCGGAACATTTTCCGTTGTTTTTGTTATATAGTGCAATGGCCATTTAGCCTACTGCAAAGAAAGGAAATGCTAGAGATTATGGCTGAACTAAATTTCAAAAACAGTTGGACAAATAAAATATTTATATTGAATAGACTTCACATTGCAGAGCCTGGAATCTGGCAACAGACATTAGAAATCACGAGCAATATGGAGGATACAGAATTTAATTAACAAAGCTAAAGATGGAAAAGAAAGCACGCTGATATATGTAATGTGGCTCTCAGCTTCAATATTCAGCAATAAAATAACAAGCCATGCTTCTAAACCAATCTGAAATGAGTAAAAAACAGAAGCAATGTAGTTGGAAGATTATATTTCAAAATGTAATTAGTGTCAGAATATTTCAGATCCACTAAAAGCAAATAAGTCACCAAGTTCAATAGAAAGGGAAGCACACATGACAAAGAAGTAATTTAGAGAAGGAAACACACTTTGTTATTTTTATTATTTAAATCTAATCATCATCAGATTAATTTAAAGGAAATGAAATAAAGGTAAAATACTACATCTTCATATTGCCAAATAATTGGTGTCAAAGAAATTTTAATTTACTGGAAACAATCCCTTCTGTGCAATTAAAGAGAAAAAAAAAACTATTATGTATGTTAACTAGCAGCTTTCACTGTAAAATATAGCTCTCCAAAGATTAGCCATGGTTTAAATGAATGTCCACAGAACATGATTTCTTATGTTCTATCTTCATGAAACTGAAGATGACTCTAAAAAAAGGCCTATGTGAGTATGCTCAACAAAAATATATAACTGCACATTATGAGATCTTTTGGACAAAGTTAGTATTTTATTGTGTAAAATACTGAGATGAACTTTCAAAAAACCATATGCTCCAGCATGAATGCCAGGTGGATGCTCACTTCAAATCAGTATCCAAATATTTCCACAACCTTCCCACAAAGCTGCAACACTGAGCATCGCCAAGATGTCATTTATATGACTGAGCAAGAAGTACCGCCTCCCTCCCTTTGGCTGTGATATGCAAAGTGGTCACACCACCAAACTTACGCAGACATCTGAGCATGATGAGAAAACACCGGCATGCATGGCAATTTTCAGTGCTCCCAGACTAACCTCCTCTACAGAAACTTCACAGGCACTTCAAAAAGCCTTTCAGAGATGTGATGCTACTGGCAGTTTTCTCTTAACAGCTATGGATTGAATACTCTGAAACAGAGCTGGGCAAATGTTCAGATACTCGGCTCTGTAGTTGGGTTCAGAGAAAAATGTCACTCATCTAGAAACATATCTGATAATAGGAAGAGAGACCAAATGACCTCCTTCCTTTCCAGTTAGACAGGAGATGAGCCACCCTTGTGCTGTCTTTCAGCTGCTTTGCTGCAACATGAACCACAGACAAATGTTAATGCGTAAGAGTGAAAATAATAATATAAACTATGTACGGTTTTGCCCCTTCCAAATTCAGGCTCAGCTTGAGGTCCGTGCACAGTCAGACCAGTTGTTGTTTTATCCAAACCAGTTCATCCATCCCTAATCAAGATGCTAGCAACCAGCTGTGTTGATCCTCTTGTATTCAGCACACAGCCTTTCTATGCGCTGCAAAAAAAAGGATCTTGCTTTAGACTATGCTCAGTCAAGAGTGTTTTTCCATCAGGAATCCACAGGTGCAAGCTCTCTGGCTTTGGCTTTGCTCCGCATGAAAGCTAATTGCATACCCCTTGGATGACCATTTAGACCTGCACCTCTTAACCTCTACACCACTGAGAATGAGCCCCCTGTTCAGCACTACAACACAGAACACGCCTCCTCCTATAACGACGTCTTCCAAAGCACTGCTCCCTCCTTGGCGTTCAGCCTGCGGTCTTTCTGCTAACTACTCCCTCCTACCTCCCCAGGGTAAAGGAGGTACCTTTTGCCAGTCCAAAGGAGTCATTGCGCACTTTCCTCCTCAGGTTTCTCTCTTCCTATGCCTCCAGGTGGCTTTCCAGCATAATACAGCATCTGCTCCTGTCCCAAGGCTTCAGTCAAGTCATCTAAGGGAAAGACAACTGCATCTGGGAAGAAAGGGACTGCACAACACCAGTAGAACTACACATCTCAGTGCAAAGGGCTTCTGCCAAACAGGAATCAGTATGTACAGCAAAAACTGGAGAACACCAGGGCCAGGTGGCAACTATGCACAGTGGCACTTTCCAGGATCCTGGTGATTTGTCATGCTGGTGAGGACCTTAACCCAGCCCATTGTGTGTGCCTACTACTCAGTCCAGATGCCTGTATTTCTCTACTGTTAATCAGGATTCAAAAGACTAATGCACGCTGACCCACAACAATGAAAATGTCCCTCCTCTTTGCCTTTGATTTAGGCTTAGCTAAGAAGTCTGTATTTAATAGACTACCTGGTTAGACTAGCAGTAGAAATCCATCATGGATTGCAGGTCCCTCTGCTAAAAGAATTCTTTTCTGATTGGTATCAGCTGGTGTGACAGAGTCAGAAGGGGTATGGTTAGTAGGTCAAGAGAGGTTCTCCTTCCCCTCTATTCTGCCCTGGTGAAGCTGCATCTGGAATATTGTGTCCAGTTCTGGGACCGTCATTTCAAGACAGACAGGGAAGTACTTGAAAAGACTCCACTGAGGGGCCACAAAGATAATTAAGGGAGTGGAACTTCTTCCTTATGAGGTCAGGCTGAGGGAGCTGGGTCTCTTTAGCCTGGAGAAGAGGTGAGTGAGTGGTGACTTCATTAATGTCTATAAGTATGTAAAGTGTGAGTATTAGGAGGACAGAGCGAGGCTCTTCCCAGTGATGTCCAGTAACAGGACAAGGGGCTCTGGGCACAAGCTGGAGCATAGGAGACTCCACGTAAACATAAGGAAAAGCTTTTTCACTGTGAGGGTGACAGAGCACTGGCACAGGCTGCCCAGAAAGGTTGTAGAGTCTCCTTCCCTGAAGACATTCAAAACCCACCTGGCCATGTTCTTGTGTGACCTAATCCAGGTGATCTTGCTCTGGTGGGGGGTTGGACTAAATGATCTTTTGAGGTCCCTCAAACCCCTAACATTCTGTGATTCCATGTGTGATTTTGTGATTCGTCAACTGTGCCCCCATCACCCTTACAGTTACAAAAGCAGAGGAAAAGGTTCACTAACAGGCCCTTTGCAAGAAACCATGCCACCGAAACTAATTTTTTTTTTATTTGTATAGTTACACTGATGAAAAATTTGCTAATATAACCATATGCTTTCTTAACACCTTTCTATCAAAAAAATGTGACTAACAAGATGGTAACCAAAAGGAAAGAAATGAGGGAGCTGGCTGTGACCATCCACACAACATACATATGACATACATATATGATACAGGCAAAATTACAAAAAAACCCAGTAGGCTCAGTACATCACTCTCTCCTTTTTTTTAAAATAAATACTAAAAACCCAGCAGGTAGTCTTCTCCAGGGAGTTAAGGGGCTTCTCATAGATCTCACAGTATGGTGGGCTCTTTATGAAACTCTGCAATAGCCCCAGCAGCATGGTGTATTTTGTTAGCCCAGTAAAGGTGGAAAGAAAAAAAACCAGGCAACCACAAAGCTGTCTTGTGGCTACAGACTCACTGAAAAAAAAATACTCTGCCTTTTTTTCCCCTGCAGTAGATTTGAGGGTGTTCCTACAGTAGTGATTGATTTACCTGAATTTCATGAGGATGTCACAAGCATCCACTGCCCTTGAATGAGGGCCATGTCACATGCAGAACTGACAACTTCCACGGCGGTGACCGAAGCCCTTCTTGGAGTTTGGGCTCCTCCAGCAATTACACTGTGATAAGAAATCATGTCTTGTAAACTTCAGCCCCAAGTAGCTAGGCATAGTCCATTTGTGACAGTGTTTGTTTTCCCCCACTGTAATTTTTCAGACAGTGTCATGCTCTATTTACTCACATAGCCAAAGCTTTTGAAAGACCTAATTTTAATTGATATTTTACTGTTCTAAGGTAATTCTACACCACTATTCAAATAATACACATGCACATGATTTTCTTGTAGATGTATGTTCAGAGACAGCTGTTATAATATTGACTCCTCCTTAATTAAGTTTTAGATATTTTTAATAGCAAGAATATAATTAATGTGTAGTTATAGAAAAAAATATATAGTTCAGCCTCAAATAATCTGAAATAAACTATTATTTATTCCTGAAAGCCATCACTTCCTGCAATAGTTTTTTTAATTAATCTCTCGATGCCTGTGCTCTGGGGATAGTTTTATTTCCCCCCTTTTAAAAAAAATTTTGACCAAGCTCTGCTCAGTCACTTTAACACAACACCAGTAGGTGGAGTAATGGTAAAGCAAATATCTGCTCCAGCTATTTATATTTATAAACGGCCATTTTTAATATCTTGTGCCGAGATTTGCATAAACCAGTTGGATATTTCAGGAACACCTCTCTATATAAATATATATTACTTACATGCTCACACTTAAAAACATATAGATTAAAAAGAACATACCTAATACCTAAGCAAGGAGACACTTTTCTGTCATGGTCCTAACACTCTATGCAGCTTTCTGCAGTTTCTCTCCAGCGGGTAACGCATATTTTACAAATTGCGCTAGAAGCCCAAAACCCTACGCTGTTCCCATCCACTTAAAAAGAATTGATCAGTCCCTGAAGGGATAAAGGACTTGCTGGCCAGTTCTACTTTGGTATTGAGGTCAGTTGAGACTTGAGAGACAGCTTTGGTTAACAGTGTCATGCCCTTGCCAACCTGGCATTGTGCAGCGTGCCCAAAGCCTTCAGTAACACTGGATAGGAGCAGCATTAACAAGACCTTTGTCCTGTGCCGGGGGGGAGGATGGATGTTGTGGATGAATGTGTTACGCAAAGGAAAAGTTTCTATGAATGCAGCTGCTATTCTTCCTCCCCTCCATTGCATATAAATTCTCCTAGCTGTTCATCTGGACTTCAGACAAGCACCAGCAACTTCCAAGCATTCAGGTAGGCAACAAAGCAGAGCCTTAACAAATGCCTAACAGCCCAACGTCACTGCGGAAGCTTAGTCTCCTAAAGCAGCAATTTTTAAGCTCAAATTTAAGTCACTCCCATATGTGCTAGCAAAATATAGAAACCTTAGAAAATGAAACAGATATGCACTGAAAGAAATCTCATTTGGATGGCAGCCTGTATTCTTTGTTCAGGAAAAACTCCTACCAAAGTCAGCTGAAGGTTTGGGTTTTTTTTTCTTTCTGATAAAACAAGCAGGCACAAGCTCCTTGGTTGCTATAAGAAGAAAAATGATCAGTTGCTATTAATGTATTTGAGTCACTGCTTTCAGTTAGGGAGTGCAGTACACTTCTGTATAGCTATCTCTGATGTCTGAACTGTAATGAAGACAATACATTCCCTAATATCAGTGTTAATTTTATAAGTAAGATGGCTGAAACTAGCTCTGATTGTGTGCAGAAGTAAAAAAAAACCCCACAAAACAAAAAATCCCAAAAAAACTTGGCCAGGTTATTACCATTATTCTTTAGCTATGAGATTTGCAAGAAAAAGCATAAGTGCAGGAGCTTCAGTTTGCTCCTAGTTATCATATTAAATTGCAAATACCAACACAAAGGGAAAAAAAAAATAGAGGACAAGATTTCCCCTGTAAAATTAATATAGGTCTAAAGAACTGTAAATATCAGTCTCAATATATGTACTACTGAGTATAGGTAAGGTTATTTCCCCATCACCATTTGTTCTGTGCAGCTATGTGGAGATTATTAATATCAAAGAAACTCATTCCTCCCATCAAATCCACAAGTTCAAAAAATATTTTCTTATATTCATTTTTAAGTAGTGAATCCATCTGTAGTACCTTCTTTAGGATTGTTCAAGCTCATAATCATTTTACCATGATTTTGTTTGTAAATTACTTCTGATTCATTTGGGTATTTTTTTTTATCCTTTTTGTACTCAGTCTTCAGTAAACCAAAAATATCTGTACTCTTCCCCCGTCAATACAAGCATTGCAGTACGATCATCATCTTCTACCTCCCTATTTTTCTCTAGCAGAAAGGGGGGGGATGTGCAGAATAACAGATATTTCAAACTAACCACCTATTTTCTGTCAGACAAAATACAGTCATATCCCTGAAAACAAACATAACCTCAATGTATACCAGAGAAAGCAAGTGAGCAAAAAAATGAGTATAAAAAACCCACCACAATCATTCAATAAAAAGAGCTGTAAGATGGAGTCATGAATTAGCATGATCTCAAGAGATCACACTAGTAATATCTGACATGTTTTGACATGTACGGAAAGGGTAAATGATTTTTAAAGCTGAAGAAGAAAAGGAACATTTTACAGAGCTGTTGCCTAATTAGGGCTGTATTCTTGGAGCTGCGCTGCACCTCCATCAGCCCCTGCAGCCTTGCCAGCAAGGAGAGTCACAGCTGGGGTGCAGCCCACACAAGAGGTGAGGCAGCCTCCAGCACCAGCCCCTGTTTGGTAAGTGATGAAGCAGAAGATGAGGGCCCCACACGAAAGCCGAGGCAGCTCACGCAGGTGCGAGGCTATGTGGATGGGGCCACGGTAGAGGCGGATGTGCTGCGCATGGTTGGCATGCCCTTTTGCTCAAAAGGTAACCCCAATTCACCCTCTGCACTACCCCTCGCTGGTTAGTGCGTCAGCTGCTCATTTCTTCTGGCTTTGATGCAGTAAAAAGCATAACTGTCTGGGGAGAAAGAAAAAAAGCTGCTTTTGTAGCAGCTGAGTGGATGAAATTCAGTTCGCATCTGAGCCTTTAGAAAAAGGGGGTGTAGGGGGAACAAGCTCATATCTCACACACTACCACTCATTCTTCTGCTGCCTTGCATCTCACACATCTGGCAGAAAACGATCTCTTACGCAAATTTCAGACTTCTCTTTTCCAAAGGAGACAAAAATGGTGTTATTCTTCAGCCCTTCCTTCTATCATAACTAAGACCAAAGTTTTTTCCCATCTCAGGAGGATTTAGAATGAACAGGAATTCCACCAATTTTCAAAACTATTTTTTCATATTACTCTAACATTGCAGGTCAAAAGCCCAAGTAATAGAGATCATATTTTCATATCATATTCTCTGCTCTAATTTTATAATTTGTCAACGTATATGTCCCCTTTCTTTCTTCCTCTCTTCTTTTCTTTTTTTTCTTTTTTTTTTTTTTTAAACTAGCACAGCTTGGATTTTCAGAGATTGCTTGGGACAAGGGCATTGACCCTTAACTGCAGCCTTCTTTCTGGTCACAATGAATTCTCCCCATGGGAAGAGAAAAAAGTAAATAAACCCTGAAACATTTGCGGGAAGGGCTTTCTCCACTGACGGCAAAAAAGATGAACTAGGTCAGTTTTGCACTCATCCTTAATCTGACTACACAGTTTTCAGATTAGGTACTAGGTTGTCATACACAGTTATCCACAGTATAAGGTTAGGGGGTCTGACACAAGGGGTTAGCGGATGATATAGTGTATGAATTTGCCCTTTTGATATGTTTCCTGACATTTCCGAGTCTAGAGAGACCCTTTGCATAAACCTCACCTGATGCTGCCTAGAAAGGTGAATTTACAACACGGTCCCTTCTGTTGGCATTAGTTGTGTAAAACTGTGTCCTGTTTCAGGGCCTGCTGAGTGCTCTATCTCTGTGTTACTGTTTGCATTTTATGCACTGCTCCCTGGGCTCAGAGCCGTGGAGAAGAGGGAGTTTGGAAAGCAAACCAGAAAGGGAAATGGGTCTTAGTCAGAAATCCAGGGCAAGTCTGGAATTTCTTGACAGAAAATGAGACAAGAGAAATTAAACTGGTGGCACAAAGGCAAAAGTAAAATACAGACCACTTTTGAGAACATGAATATACTGCAGGGGAAATGCAACATTCAGCGGAAATGTTTTGCTTCCCGAAAAGATTTCCATTAAACTAAGAGATCTGCATGCAAGTCTTAAATTTCTAGATTCATTCAGGTCAGAAACAACCTTGGGAAGTCATCTGCTCTGACCTCCTGACTGAACTCATTCCCCACTATGTATTTGTGAACAGGCATGTAACGAATACTAGAGCCTCAACCACATGTCCTGGGCTAAGGAAACAAACAAAAACAACAGAACAAAAAACCCACAAAAAAAGTCGAGTATCACCTCCTAAAATGGCTTGACATCTGGAAGGTAAAGAATGTACCAGCAGTAACTAACATAGGTATTTATTATCCTATCACATCAAAGCACAGCTTTCACATGTTAGTGGCAGCCTTGTTACAGCTTTGCCTTATCTGCATTAGCACTAAATCTCAAGTAGCATGCAGAAAAATGAACTACAGTAATGCTTCAGAGGTAGGAGGATCAGAGGAAACCTAAAGAAAGATGTGAAGAAAAGGTCTTTAGAGTCTTCCTAAATTTTCTATATAGAACTGCAAAACATGCTATAGCAAGAAATAAGATCCCCGCAGAGCTCATGTAAATGAGAAATCTAAAAATGTGTGCTGGGTACCTGAGGATTTGTTCATTATTAAACTTGCATTGTGTTTACCTGTGTAGTGCAAGATTGAGGAAGACTTAATTGCATACTATGTCCTTGCCCTCTGACCTTCCTGTTAATTACATTTTGCTATAGTAAGAATTAGATGCACCATTTTCTCTTATTTCCCTAGGACTGAGACAGTTATTAATTCCTAATAAGCTTGCTTTTTCCATCTGCAGAAGGCTATATTTTCTTTTCATTGCATGCACAGTACTCCCAGAAGCTTTTAATTTGCATATATTGAAGATCACTTCACACATTTAACACTTCCAAAGCAAACTTGCTTAGAGCCAACATGCAACTGTGCTCTCCTCCTGGTCTGTAATCACAGCACCCACAGAAATTAGCAAGATGAGGAGCAGAGGTGTGTGTATATATATCCTCACACATATATCATGAGTGCGCACAAGGAGCGTGGCTGCCCGGTAGCTTCACCGAGGTTAATTTTTTGATGTGTTAAATGTAAAAACTGATCTTCAACATACTTCCCACTCGCTCCTGTGTGGAGCTGTTATTGCCATGTCATAAGGCTTAGTTTCCAACCAAGACAAAGCTCTTTCCTGAATCAGTGAAGATTTTTTTTTTTTATGTTCTTTTTATTTCAGATGGGATATTAATTGAAATTATATTCTACTCCCATCCTCACCTACTAGCTTAATAGTCATCACATTGCACAAATTATTGTTAATACCTTGAAAAATTCATTAAGTGAACAAAAGATCCTGACATAAGTCATAAGATTTTTTTCCTCAAATGTGAAGTTAATAAAAAAAGACTCCAGAATATTAAAGTCTACTTTTTAAGCCACCTTTCTTCACATTTTAAAAAAGGGCCTTTCTGCTTATTTCCAGCAAATGTAGACACTAAGATCTGACCAAAGATAATCATTAAACCGGAGGATTTTAACATGCATGAACCTCATAGCAAGAAAAAAGAAAAAAAAAAAAAGAGAGAGGTTTTCAGAAGAAGACTTGTTTTTTTTGTTAAGAGACTGATCACAGAGGGCAGCAGTCAAACCTCTTCTCAGATTCCAAGCAGGGTAAAAACTGACACTTATAAGAGGACTTCTGGCCTCAGAAAGGTCTCTGCCACATAGGTAAATAAGATTGGATGGAGCAGGAAAAAGAAAGCATAGTCTATGTGGTGACAGCAGAAGCATCATGCCCTGATGGAGCATGTAGAATTGCTGGAAGAACTGAAGACAAGTTGACGTCAATCACAGTTCAATTTCTCCAGACTGTCAAGCATGAAGAACATATCCTGTTTTCCTCAAAGTTCATTGCAGCTCTCCAGTGCTGGGGTATGAAGATGGGGTTATGTCCATATATGTTCCATCTCCTCACCCCAGTGAAACAGAATTAATATCAGTCTTCCCTGTTGATAAGAAAAGGTTTTCTGACTTTTGTTTCAGCTTCTCTCACTGTCCAATTCCAATGAGATCTGGAATTTGAAGGAATTGATCCAGTGAAAGCCCACAATAAAATGGACTTGGCATGAGGGACAATTTCTGGTTTGTGGTTATCTTTGAGAAAAAAGCAGCAGAGTAATGGACAGAATCATTTATTCTCCCACAAACATTTTCTCCAAGCCTTTCCCAGCACAGAAAGCCATTTCAACACAGTTTTCCCCTCCCCAGTCATTGGCAGTTCTCGCGCTGAAGACAGTTTGTGGTCAGAAGTGGATCATAACGCTGTGCAGGTTCCCATACCAGCAGGAAGGCACCTGGTACCCACTATTATTTTGTCCAATGGGAAACTATCAGAGTGATTAGGCAGTGCTCTGACATGGTGTACCAGGGCATCCTTGGAGAAGGTTTCATGAAATACAGCCGAGCTGAGAGAAAGACGAGAGACTAGTCTCACCTGGGTTCCCCATATACGTGATGCCTGTTGGCTCTGGAACTGCTATTTTTCATTTGCCTCCACCCAGATCCCCACTGAAGGAATACTGCCTCCTTGTCCAGACCTCCCTGGTGCAGCACCTGGGGATTGACAGGCTGCAACTGATCCTGTCACTACCTCCTGTCCAGCACAGCTCGCCTGGACAAAGCTGGTTGGGAGGGAGGGCACCACACCACCTCACCCCCAGGGCCACATCAGGAGTGTACCCAGCATGGTCATAGCTTTGTGCATTATTCAAACCCATGTTAGGTCAAAGCCATTTCTGAAATTACTGACACTGGGAATTTGGTTTGGACCAAGACTTGACAGACTTGCAATAGTAAAAGAAAAAATACGCTTTTTTAGAAAAAGCTGTTTCCCTTTACATTTAAATTTGGTTTTGGACATACTGTAAGTATCTGAAACTGCATATGCCTACTTGCAAGGTGTTTATTTTCTACTTAGCTGAGATTTTCAAAGATGACTGCACTGGTCAGAAATCAACAGCATTCTCCACGGATGGACATTAGTAAGTCATTATGACATATCTACTAGTTACTTTTGATGCTGTTTTTCTCAAGTTGCTCTAGATTCATCCATTCTACTCAACTGGTTTGTAAAATTACCCTTCCCAAGAAGTCATGGGCAACTGCAACAGAAAATTGCTCATCCTTGCCAAAACAATGTGCTCTCAGTGCATGCTTGACTTAAACATATATTCAATCCTACTAGACTTCAAGTGCTGTTTTATGTTAACTGGCACCCTCGGTAGCTCTCAAAGTTTCACGGCCACGTACTTGTCTGGCTGTATAGAGCAGAAGTGGTTGGAAGACTAAATAAACCACAAACACCCAAAACTTATTTTCATTTGTTACTTTTAGCTGCAACAAAAAAACCCTCCACTTAGATGTAACCAAGCCTTGCATAAATAATCACCAGTTGGCTGGTTCTGACACTGTCATGAAAAATCTTATGCAGCTCATTTTAGTGAAGAACCATCTGTATTCAGGGTATTTATCCAACTTTGCTAAATGCCCCAGCTTATCACAAATGGTTGATAAACTGAAACCCAGTTTGTAACACATCAATATCCCAGAAATGCACTAAATGTAAGGCACCACATAATGCATTGCAGGGCCCTCTGAGGGAGTTAATGGCTGCTTCCATGAGGCAGCAAAACCAGCAAGTGTTGGCAGAGAAAAGTTTTTAGACAAACAGGAAGAAGTGACATGAAACATAGAGCTTCCCCAGGGTTTTTACAGAATTTACTGAATAAAACAGCATACTCTGATAGAGAATGATGCATTTTCTTCATCAACAACTGTCTTCCAGACATTTTTAAAGCATGTATAGTTTTTCATTTAAACTCATGGTCTGACAATAACTTTAAAAAAAAAAAAAATCATTCTACAAGGCTTTTTAAAGCATTTGACAAATGTATAGGAATTTTAATCTCTACCTGACCACTGTATGTATATTTTGTTGTGAAGAGCATCTAGCAACATAACATGATAGAATCTTGAAAATTAATTAAATTGGCCTTTCTACTATGGCTTCTTATTATTGTCTATCACTGTGACCAAATTCTGATACGTGACTGAAAGAATTCACTGTTGTTTTCCACTGAAACAAATTTCTCCATAGTTAATCAAAGCAGGCACTATTGAAGCAGATTTTTTGATTTAGTCTGCAGTCTGCAATTATTTCTGAAGACTTAGATTAAAGAAATTCCCAATAATCTTAGATGTTTCATCCTGGAAAAATTAGGCTGAAGCTATCAGTTCAAACAGGCAAGAGAATAACATAAAGTTTGGTATTTGGTACAGCCACCAATGAACATATGGCATACTATTACCATTCTCATCCAAACCCTCCAGGTGTTTTGTTTTGTTATGGGTATGTTTGGTTTGTTGGGGTTTTTATAAAATTCATTTAAGAGTGACATCATAAACATCGCAGAAGGCAGCCTTGGCATCAGGTTAAGAATTGCATAACATAACCAAAATTGTATCTCCTTTTGAAATTTACTGCATGCAGTCTTAGATCCAAACAGGGTTGTTAAAGATTAAAAGGAAAACAAATGATCTTTTAAAGCCTGATAAGCTAAATTTTTACAAATTATACATGTCTCAGTTCAAAATCGTTAATGGCTCTCAAAGTAAGAGATTAAAAGACAGACATAACCTAATTAGAAAGGATTTACAGTGAGGAGTTGAATTATTTGTACTCAGAGCAAGGCAGGATTGAATCTGAACCACAAGCCACAACACACTGGTAATAATGAAGATGGTTGGGAATGCTAACTAGTGCAAGCTCTGCTATAAACCAGTCACAATTTCATAAAAACATTGCAGAAAGTAACTTGAGTATGATCTGTTATCTGAAAACTTAGCCTACTTTGCATTCTCTGAACAAAAGGAATGGTTAATTATGAGCTTTCAGATATTGCTTTCACTATACCTGTAGCATGTAAAGCAGTGAATTTCAACAGCAATTTTAAGCTGAAGCATGTATATTTATAAGCAACCCTTACGTTACATTTGTGAAGGGAATACTGAATAAAAGGTAGCTGTACTACTGGGGTTGGATGATTTCTTAGCCGTCAGCAGGGAAGCTGCAAAATAATTTTAACTGGACTGAGCACTCAAGGGTAAATTCAGCTTTCAGTTACCCATGTGTAATGCCAGTGATTTGCATTCAAGAAACTGTGGGTAGAATTTGGCCTCAAGGAAGTAGCTTGTGTTAGTGCCATAACCTTTGTTTTACAGGGAGTACAACACTTGGCTCAGAGGAGAAATACACCTCCTGTAAACCAGGTAAGCAAATGGGCAAAAACCTGCTCATGACATCACCAGCATAAATCAAAAATAATTTCATTTCAATTTAAAAAGGAAAGTAGTGCTTTATGAAACAGATATCAAAACAGTTGTTCTGATTCTGGTCTTAGAGACCAGTTTTCAATTGCACTCCTTGGATGGGTGACCCAGGTCTGTCTGTCTACATTCAAATTCATTTGTAATTTACCTACTAGATGCTGATGATTGGAGTCTAAAGAATTTATTGCTAGATTTCTTGAGATTAAATTCTTCAGTAATCTGCTTCTGCTACACAAGGCTACTGCAACACTACACTATGCTAATATCATCAGCATCTTTGCCTTGGTTAAAAGTTTGAGAGTGGTGCCAGAACAAGCCACCTTCCTGATCTCTTTCAGCTCTTTTGATGAAAGACAGAAAGTTGTATGTATTTCGAGAATAGTATACCCCCATATGTACTTTGTTTGGAATGTATACCTCCTGAGTGCAGGACCTTGGTTGTGCTGCACCTCAGGCTTCAATGTGGTATCTTGTGTTCCCATTAGCACTGGAGATCTTCACGCTCCCTCCACCTTCATTCAGCAAAAGGGAAAACATTTTATATGCACCACGGATACACACAGGGTACTATATAACAAGCTCTGGGTTTCAATGAGGCCTCATATTTAAAAAGAGGCTATCTTGCATACTAAACTGCTATAGTAAAACAAATAACAAACTTCTACTTGATTAGCATAGGATTTCCACATGAATTTCATCATCCTACCAGTAATGTCCTTGTCTACTAATTTTTTTAATGTGACACTGTCAAATAGAAAAATCCTGAGGAGTAGATAAGTGCATCCTTAAGATTAGCACCTTAAATTATTAATGCCAAAAGTGTTTACAAGTACATTTTAAAATTTTACTTCAGTGCAAGATTGCATACATTTCTAGTAGTGTCTATGCATTCACCATTATTATTCTGTTCTGCATTTTCATAGGTTCAGTGGATCATTTGCAGCCCGACATCTAAGCCCTGCAAAACACTATGGTACTAAAAGACTTCAGAGCAAGGCTGAAGCACCTCAGTCTACTCTTTTTCCCTTCCTATAACCAACTGGCAGAATAACTTGACGGTCAGAGGACAGCCAAGCCACATTAAATTTATTATGTATTTTTCTGGCCAGAAGGCACTGTATGAAGATGACATCCATTGCCTTATCTAAGTGAAGCTCCATTAGGAATGAGTAACAGAAATCTCCCTGTGGGCGCACTTCCCCTTGCTAGCATGCTGCCTAAAATTCCAACTCAAAATTTAGCTGGTATCACTGTGTTTATCACATTAACTACAAGTGAAACGCTTATCTAATTATGTTAGCACTTCCTCCTTATTTCCCCTGGCTAAATCACCTGTAAAAAGAAGTTAAAAAAGCATTTGCTAATCATTCCCTAGTTTTTCTCTAAAACCACTAATCTGTGCAAGCCTATGACTTAACTGTCACAAGGATTTTATGCAAGCTTAAATACTGCTATGCGCATTTTTCTTCTTTCCCAACTCCTCCCTGATACATAGATAATACTTTAGGGAGTTACTTGGTGACCCATTATACACACAAGGATGAGTCTAAATGTTCCAAAAAAATGTTAATATTCAAACCCTTTTGAGGGCAGTGAAAAAAAAAGATATAAAAGTACTATATATTTTTGTTTGTTTTACAAAATTTTTGGGCAGCAAATTGACATTCTATGAATAGAGATGAGCAGTGATAATATAGAAAAAAATAAAACCTTTAATTTTTTTTTTGTATTTCTGAACTTACACTGCATCACAAAAAAATAACAGTAGAGTCATAGAATTGTTTGGTTTGGAAAAAAAGTTTTAAAATCATCAAGTCCAACCGTTAACCTGTCACTTCCAAGTCCAACCACTAAACCATGTTCCTAAACACATCTATGGACCTTTTAAATACCTCCAGGGATGGTGAGTCAAGCACTTCCCTAGGCAGCCTGTTTCAGTGCTTGACAACTCTTTCAGTGAAGAAATCTTTCCTAATATCCAATCTAAACCTTCCCTGGCACAACTTGAGGCTGTTTCCTCTTGTCCTATCATTTGTTACTAAGGAGAAAAGACCATTGCTCACCTCACTACAACCTCCTTTCAGGTAGCTATAGAGAGTGATAAGGTCTACCCTCAGCCTCCTCCTCTCCAGACTAAACAGCTCCAGTTCCATCACCCGCTCCTCCTAACACTTGCTTCCTAGACCCTTCACCAACTTCACTGCCCTTCTTTGAACATGCTTCAGCACTTTAACATCTGAATATCTGGGCGCAAAACTGAACACAACAGTTGAGGTGCAGCCTCACCAGTGCCAACTACAAGGGGAAAATCACTTCCCTACTCCTGCCGGCCATACTGTTTATGATACAAGACAAGATGCTGTTGGCTGCCTTGGCGCCCGGAGAACACTTCTGGCTCATGTTCATCCGGGTGTCAATCAAAACCCCCAGGTGCCTCTCTGCTGGACAGCTGTAGTGCTGCATGGGGTCCTGTGACCTAAGTGCAGGGTGCAGCACTTGGCCTTGCTGAGTTTCATACAGCTGGCCTCAGCCCATTGATCCAGCCTGTCCAGATGCCTCTGTAGAGCCTTCTTTTCCTTCAGTCCTCCTACTATGATGCTAAAGAAACAATAATGCAGTGTTTTCAGGTTATAACATGGTATTTTCAAGTTGCTGTAAAAAAGACCTCAAACTGACTCTTTTACAATAGCTTCAATACTTGTATCAATATGTTCATGAATGACTGAACTTAACGTAAACAGAAATGAAGTCTGCATTTCAAATTCAAAAGCAAAAGTCAAAAAACAAATTTTGCATAAAATTTCAGCCTCAGAGGCTACACACATGCATATTCTGCTAAGTTCCATTACCAAGCCAAGGGCATATCTTGCTTTCAAACTTAAAGTACAAATAAAATATGTTCTAATGAATTCAAATCATAACCATTGGGCCCCTGAAAAGTGAGGAAGCATCGATTTGTCTTGTTTATTCTGTTCTAAAGCCATAATATTCCCATTTGAAGGAGACGCTATATCTGTGAAGAGACCATCTAGTTCTCCTCTAGTTCATCACTCAGGAACAAGAGCGTCTTTTCATTTTCACTAAGTTCCACTCTTACACAGCAGCAGCATTCACCCACTTTTTCCAAACCACAGCTACCTAACCATTTACTGCTCAGCTCCTGCCTTTAGAGCCCAGCCAGGACAGGGTTGTGTCTCCAGCTGTGGGGGGAACCTGGGCAGCTGCTGCCACTGAGGGACCACACATGACCTCAGCAGCTTTCTCCTCAGCAAGGCAGATTAGCCTGAGCTGAGCTCTGGGAGGTTGTACATGCTGGAGCTGTCTAACTTAAAGCTAGTGGGGGCACTTTTGCTTTGCAGACAATTCACGGAAGTTCTCTGCAGATGATTGTGTTTTTCAGGATGACTGTTATTTTTCTATTCTGGTCATTGATACTTAAATGATAATTAAGCATGAGACAAATCACTTCAAGACCAAAAAAAAAAGCTGTATATGACTTTTATCCGATACAATAAATACAATTAAAAAGAACTATTGCTGTCTTTCTTAGTTTTCCCTCATATATATCAGCTGTCATTCCTTGAGCTTTAAAGTGCTTGAATAATAAACCTGCACAGAATTGAATTACTTCAGTAGCAAGTTGATTAGTTCCCACATCCAATAAAATGTCTGTGGTATCTCATATATTTGGCATTTAATGTTGTAATTAATAAGTCTTGATCATGTGCCTCTTACAGCCACAGGTCAGTGACAACAGTGACATTCCCTTTCTCAGCAGGAAATTGAGCCTCCAAGACATTTTCCTAAGACACTTTCAATTATGATAAATTGTCAGATTTGCTTCAGTCATTTTGAAAACTACTTCAAGTATATCTTCCCAGGTAAAAGCTGTACAAAGATAAAAAGGGGAATTTTTTTTTCTTTCTTTTGTGCAAATCATATTTTGGAGAGTATTTCAGATTTTTTAGGGACATTATCGATTCCCAAGTGAAAGGTGTGTTTTGATATGAACTGATCTCAAGTACATATCTTCCCAACTTAATCTACAATTTCTGATAGAGGGCCAGATACAAAATTGCTTTAAGTCTGTGTAGCTCCATTGATTTCAATGGGTACATGTTCAATTTATTCCATACAGGAATTTGTCCCTTTAATTTAAAATACTTAAAAGGCAATGTTGCAAAAGCATTTATACTCCTTTTTAATGATGTATGCAGGAGAATTTTTTTGTTTTAAATTTAGTTGATTAAATATCAGGATCTTATTTTCTCAATTTTTTCATGGTCATGTTGACAGTATGCAGAGCTGATGATGAAAAAAACTACTGGACATATAAGTGTGGAAACAGGTAGAATAAAGGAAAGCAAAAAGTGGTGATGCCATGAAAGAAATGTTACTATTGCTAATACTTTTCAACCACAGTAAAGGTACACTAGTTTTTCCTAATGGCAAAGTTACCAACATATCCTTTTTAACTTACATTTTCTTTAACATAATGCTCCTGAATATAAAAATTTTAATTACTGAAGGTAAGCAAAGGCTATTAATTTCTAATTGCTAGTAAAAGTGAAAATTTGCAAAGAAAGGGGGGAGAAAACTTTGCACCTAATCCCTTTGATACAATCAGCCAAGGGAGGAAGCAGGAGAGGAGGAAACAAAGCATCCTTAGTGTTTGACTCCCTTGCCTGGAATGTTGCTGAGTTACACTTTATGATCAAGAAATGTTTCCTCTGAACTAAAGACAAATGGTTGACAACTCTCTAATAATCATCCTGGCCTCATATACTCAACTTTTACAATCCCATCTTGATCTTCATTTATGTAATTCTGCCAAACCTGATGTTCACACCCCATGGCTTAGACTCCAAGATACTATTAATTTTAAGAAGAAACAATGTTTGGGTCCTCTTAGTTTCTGTCCCAGTTTTTCATTTATTCTTCAAGGACTGACTTTATCAAGGTTGTTTTTTTTTTTTTTTTACAACCACAAGAACTAGGAGCTTACTTCAGTTAAAGTTGAAATTTTTTATGCAGTCCTGTCTCTGCAAGAGCTGGGATGTTAAGAGAATAAGGAATATGAAATATCATGAAACCTGCTGTTACTGCAATAAACAGTAAGAACTTATAAGACAGTACGATACAACATAAAATAGTCATACTCTCCTCAAAAAGAAGAATCCCCCAAGCTTCGTGAAGCAGGTTATTAGTCTTCTAAGTTTTACAGACTCGAATGTTCCAATAGAGAGCTTCGTGCTTTGCCCAAAATCACAGGGTCAATAAAACATAAAGAAATACTTGGAACTGAAGGTCTTCAGGTTTAGCACCGGCTGACTGGGAGCAAAAAGGCTGTCTCTAGCTCTCAGCCTCTTGCTTTAGAAATAGATTCAATATCCCCTGAGGAAATAATATGTTAATTGTTTTAGAAGGCAACCGTAGGTGCTGGAGGTACCATGCACTGAGAAATGGCAAGTGAGGAAATCCAACATTTTGCAGCAGAGACTGAGTTACTGCACCCCAGCACAGTTTTGAGGCACCTTCACACGTCTTATTTCTTATGTCAACAACATGCAGCAAGTGCGGGGTGAAGACCTTGTGGCTAGCAGCAGCTGATGCCAGTGACACCACATGGCACAAGCCAAGGCTGGATGTGCCAGCCCAGGTTCAACTGCAGCCATTGACCCAGGCACCGTGCCTAAAAAAACCTGTACTGCTTCTGGATGTTAGATGGGAGACACAGTAATCCCACCTTTTCTGACTTTGGAGTGAGCTCATGCAGAGCCACCTCAGCCTTGTATCTCAGCGGACATCACATTTAGCACAGAAGCATGTGTATTGCACCTAGGCTTCATGCATTTTTTTATCAGACAGTAAAATCTTATTTTATACCAACGAGTGCCACCCCAATTTCTTTATGTTCTTAGTATGTAGAAAATAGGCACAAGTTCTTGCATCTTTTGCCCATCTCAGATCCATCTCTATACACTGCATGGTGACATTTGTTTTGACACAGTTGTCTAGTGGAAAAGTTTACTGGTTATGAGAATGTTTAAGATGACCTCCCACCTCCTCCAGATTCTGTGGTATATTTACCGTAGCTCCTGACAGGTAGTCATTACACTTTGAAAATGTGAAGAGTAATTCATTAGCAAATTTAAAAATTAATTTAAAAAAGTAAAAAAACTGCTGGGATACTTAAAAAGAAAAAAATATTTGTATTACATATTAGTAAGAAAGATTCAGAAAGTCAGTAGGAGACTGAAACCAACTATCTCCTTGGAAACAAGCAGTAAAGAACAAGGACACCAACATTAAACAATTCCAAAGAAATTAAAACAACAAAAAAACTATTTAGAAGGACAATTGCTAAAATGATTAAAAAGGAAATGAGATAAATATCATAGACTGGCTACAATATCTACTGAGCATAAAGAGATGAAAGGCAAATGAGGAAAGTAGAACAATAGCACAGGAAAAAAAAAAAATCACTGTAATAGCAGAAAAACATGAAGAAGCAGCAGTGAAATGTCCCCATTCACTCTGATTCTTGTAGGTAAACAACCTGACCATGATGCTAAGATCCCACAGTTCTGATCTGCAGCAACTGCACCCGGAGGTACAATTAAAGAAATTCCCATCCTTTGGCTTTATAATATTCTGCTTACTAATGCATACGATTCTTACTAAGTTCATAAGGGAATCTGAGGTGTTTAATATCTCCTATTTCTTAAACACAGAACATGGTAAATAACTTCTCATGTTAAAAAAACTATAGTAACTGCAAGGCACCACATCTGCCAACTCTAAATATATTGTTTATTTGCTTTTTTTAAAAAAGACACCCACAAATGAAATGGTTTCTTGAAAACAAGGAAAACAAAAACTATTCACAGGCATCCGGACAAATTCTTTAATTTAAAACTAATCAGGTTTAGAAGAAAAGTGGAAAGAAGCTACTTAAAACCATGTGCTGCCGTAATCCTTGCTGCCTGCACACAAGGACTGCCCTTTCTTATGTAAAAAGCCATTCCTGGGATCATTCAGACACATGTACTTCTCACAACAAACTTTGTCTACACAAAGTCATTTAGCACCCGTTTCGCCCACACCAGAGATACCTTCGTCACATCAATCTTCACTCACTGCTTTGTCATAAAAGCCCTGACTCACCCCTATTCATCTCACTTGTCTGACTCACTGACTAACAGGGACCAGGAATTTTACTGTGACAAGCATATTCAGTGGAAATCAAAGTGTCTTGCCTAACCCAGATGCTTTATACAGGAGAAGCTCTATTATGTCCATGTTTTATGTTTTCTTTGTCAAGATGGAAGGAAGGATGATTTACTTTGGAGACCACTCGATCTGAAACAAAATAGTGCTGCCTTTTTAAACCAAACCATACCTCTTCATTTTGGGCTGGATCCACCACTACTCCGTCTTCTGGAGCTGCGCAGCACCTCAGAGGAGCAGTAGTTTGCTCCTTCCAGAGCACATCTTTGTTGTTTACTTAGGGATATGGTTTAGTTTAGTATGTGAATGGTTGTACTTGATGATCTTAAAGGTCTTTTCCAACCTTATTATTCTGTGATTCTGTGTGATTCTGTGAACTACAGCTACATTTATGCACCACAGCATCCCCTCCAATTAAACTGTTAAACACATCGTCTGAGTCAGAAGACTACGTTAGGTACCTGATGGAGGATGTAGTTTGAAACCAGATCTGAGACAAGGGACACAAAGAGCTCAGTTTTGGTTTTCAGAAGGCTCTGGTCCCACTCAGGCAGGCACAATGTAATGTCCAGCCTAAAAGCTTTCAAGAGCTTGAGATTTTTTTTAATTTTCCAGAATGAGGAATATTTTTTTCCCTCTCAATCTGGGAAAAAAGAAACATTGAAATTGCAGTTTTTCAAACTCTTTCACACCACTTCGGTTACCATCCAACTTTCATGCTCCTGCTGCCATTCACATGCTCATCCTTTTCTGTCCCTTCTGCTCATCCAAAATCTAACCATTCGCTCCTTTCACTCACCTTCTCACCCTGCCCAGCAGGTTCCCTGGGGATCAAAGCAGCCAGGGTCAGCCACTGTGGCCACACCTTAGCCGGAGTTTGGGCTCAAAGTTAAATACAGAGTTACAAATCCTCATCCCAGCCTGCTGGGAGAGAAGGGAAAGCAGTTTCCCCCCCTCCCCCTAGATTTGGGAAGATGGCTGGAACCGAGGAGCTGGAGTACAAGGCAACCTATTAGAGGTACTCTCGCAGCGGGGAAGCAGATGTCCTGTGGGCCAAACCTCAGCTGGTTGCAGTATGAAGAGAAACTGGCACAAAGAAGAGGCAGGAAGGATGAAGTAATTGCTGATCTTTACAAGCCCTATGTAAAATACCATTCATAATGGTGATGACAGTCACTTTCTGCACACAGGCACAAAGGGCTTTTTCTTCCATGGCACTCTGACAGTTTAGGCAGGAAGAGAGAGGTGGCTAGTGGAAGTAAATTGTCAGCGATCTGTCACCGAACAGCAGATTGCTTTTCCCCTCCTGAATTTTCCCTCCTGAGTTAAGATTAGTCTCTATTGAAACCTAGGGTTCTGTTCATCACTGGCCAGCACCCACAGAGATGAAATTTCTTTATCAGATCTCTCTAAATAACTAGTTGAAGCTCAAATCATTCTGACCTTAGGAAGAGGAGGAACAGTTGTTGCCAAATACTAAAGAACAAAGCATGCTGTAAAATAAAGCTCCATAATGAAAAATCATTAAACCTATTTTTCTACATGCAGGCTGCTGTAGTACAAATTAAACCCAATGCAATCACAGGGGAATTAAGGCCAATAAAATTATCGTAAATAAATTACTAGTCTTAAAACTACTTCGATTAGTCTATATTTAGCCACATGTACAATAACAGAAATTAATCTGAGAAGAAAAGATTCAGTTACACATTAAATGCTGCAGAGTACCAGGAGTTTCTGAAAGCAAGGGGAAGTCTCCTTTGTTTTATTTGACTTTGTTTTGATAATCACTTTGCTGTTTACCCAGGTATAATGTCATCTTCTTTGCAGAATACTAAGATCCATGTGGAAAACAGAAATGTCTGCTAATTATTTCCTTCTAAAAGCAAACAAGAGAATGAAATGTCTTGTATAATTGAATTTGAAAAATGCCAAGAAAGTTTGTTCTCTTTACAGCCAAAGTTAAAGCAAATTATTTTGGTGAGGGCTGATGGAGGGGGTGAGAGAACCCAAGTTTCCATTTAATTTCCAGGTGCACGCATGTTTTGTCTTTAGTTGTCAAAAGGCAGCCTTTCCATAACAGGCTACAATAAATAGATGAAAAAAAAAGCAGCAAAGCCTCTGTCACAGGGGCTCTGCCTTTGTTCTGTATTTGTGCAATGCCCAGAACACTGAAGCTCTGGCTTCTAAGCCAGATATAAATAAACATGGAAGGAAGTGAAAGAATAACATGAGAGAAATCCAATAAATGGGTGAAGAAGAAATAAAATTGTATTTATGCTGTTTAACCCTTCCCTGTCTTGCTCTTTATGCGGGCCTTAGCAAAAAAGCCAGTTTATTACAAGTCAGCAATACTTGCAATAGCCTCCTTTACAGTACTTCAAAGATTGCACCAATGGAACATTACACACATATATTTATGTAGCAATCACACTCCATAACATAATAGCTCTGGTTTTTTCCCCATGGAGCATGGCCCACTTTTACACAGCAGAGCCCATGAAAGCCCTGAGCTATATAGGTCAACATATTGAGCTTCTCAAAGTATTGACAAGGAATCTTGTCATTTGTTCTTACCAGGTAGCGTGGCAGCCTGTGATATCAATTCATAGCCTCCAGAAACTCAAAATGTCTATTTGATCTCCAGGACAAGAAGGAAAGCCAGGTGCCAACCCAACTGCAGGAGATGTCCATGCCAGTGACCGATGAGCTGCTGCTCACTGCTCCTGGCCCGCCGGCCTCTACAAATACTCTGCCTCACCAACTGGACCCTGCAAAGTTGACACAGACCCTTGTAGTGTGGTGCAACTGCAATACACCTTTCTCCCAAAAGTTGCCGATCTTATCTGTTTCAACACAGCAAAAGCAACCACCAAAAATAATGTTGGCAATTTTCCTGAACTGGAAGACTCCGACAACAGCAATACCATTCTCCTGAAAATGATCCACCATCTACAGAAGGTGGAAAACAAGCTTGCCCAGTTGGCTTCTTTGCATAGCTATTTGTGTGGTATATAACATGGGGCAGTACCTAGGTATGGATCTGTGCAACCAACCGACCACAAAGTGTTGTAACGAAGGAGGGGAAAAAATGTTGCAAGCACACCAACTTCATTTACATTCAACAGGGAATATTATGAACTTCTATGTAAGACAGAACAGAAGAATAAATATTGCCCATCCAGAGCAGAGTGCGTCTGATCACATTATTTTTTTTTTCAATTTGAGACAGTAGAAGGAATTAATGGTATAACCATTAACTAATCTTCGTATTTTCTGTCACATTAAGCAGTGATTTCCGATTTTGCTGTGCTTTAGCTGCTTTGTAGAACAGATAACTTGAAAATAGAGACATGAAAATGGAAGATGTCAGCGTTCGAAGGCTGCATAGATGTGTTTGTGAAAGTATTGCAGGAAATCTTTGCCAGGTAAGTGTACCAACATTTCTAAGAAAGGACAGGGCTACAGAGTACTGGCAGGGCTATTTTACAATGTCACATCCCCTAACCAAGAAATGCATTCATGACAACATTCAAGAGGTGGAAAAATACAGTAGTAACTCTGATTTCATCAGATGACTGAAAATGCACAGGAAGGAAAGGTTAAAATGTCACAGTGGCATTTTTTTTCCTGCAGAGGAACCTGGCAGAGGAACTTTCGCTGTTGGTACAATTGCTGATGTGATCTGGAAAAACTGACATCAGGTTCCAATGGAGTTATTCCCAAATCATCCATGTGCAAAGAAAGCATCTGTGTTCTGTTTTCACTAGGCCACAGTGCTAGTAAGCTAGGCGCCAAAGAAAGGAAAGGCTGTAGCATCATCATGTTGCACTGAAGACAACAAGGCTATTTCAGAAGACAGCAAGCCTGATATTAGTTTGTATTATAATCAAAACAAATCAAGCATGGACGATTTGGATCACCTAACCAGGCTTTATACACACAAGAGCAAAATTTGGTGGTAGCCAGTGGTAATATGATTCTGATGTGCTGTGCTGAAATGGCTACATTTGTCATTTAGGTACTCAGAGTAGCCAGGCTCAAATTCTGCAACATCCTGTGATTGCTGATTGTTTCTGTAGAAGTAGTTAACAACTTTGCTAAATAAAGAGACGATAATACATGAGCTTTTCAAGCGACAGTTTGTATTGGATTTCAAGCATTTGGGATGGAAACACCAACCTGTGTGCAGCTGTTGCAAGTGTTGGACAGCAGAGATCAACAAAAAATTAACACTGTCACTTGTAAACACACAGCAGCAACAGAAAAGTGAAGATGTCCACCAAAGTGTCACGTTAAAAAAAAGTTATGAAATTTGCTGCAGAAACATAAAATAGATTCAGAAGCCTGAATCATGAAACAATTCAACAAGCACAGTTACATAAACAAAGCCACAAAATCTGTTATAGGGAAAAAAAAAAAGAAAAAACCCAGACATGTAAAATGTAGGTGCTTACATTGATCCCAGATTAAAGCAAAGAGAATAAGCCAATTATTTTAGCCCTGTGGCATAAGGGGAGTATAACAAATGTCAGTAAAATAATCTATACAAGAAAAAGAAACAGAGCTAAAGAAAGAAATTAAGATAGACACAAGAGAAATGAGAGAAGAAGGTAATAAATGAAAGAAAAGGCAAGTCAAAAACTTGTACACGGATCTTTTAACTTCACAAAATTTATGAATGTCTTTGGGTTTTCTATATTTACCAAGGAAATACTGCTGAACATCTGAGATGAAGAGACTTCTAAACTGGGCATATGAAATATACTATAGTACTAAATAGTGTGAAGAAAACAGTAGAGGAAGCCAGCAAAAATTCACTAAAATACACACACAATCCTGGTAGGAGCTGCTAAATGGAGCTGGAAGCTTGATCTGATGGCTGCAACACAAAGGCCTTAATCCACATTTATTGATGCAAGTCTTAAATTCTGAGCAGTGAAGGCTCAGATCATTTGTCTGGCTCTTTTGAAATTCGCAGTGCCAGGCTGTGGGCCTCTGATCAGTCAGGGAATGGCACTTTTCCCACTGAATCACTAAGCCAATGACCCGTCATCATGTCAGGGGCAGGGAGGGGCTGGTGCTGATGGAAGGCACGTATGTTTGGATTAAGAAACCCAGCAATTTCCCCTCAAAATAGATACATTGGCCCAAACGCTCTGGCTAAGTGCAAGAACCATTGCATTCTGCCTGCTTCAATTTTCCCTGTGGTTTTAATTGAAAGCTATACTGCTTACTGCCCATCCTAAAATGTTGGCTAATCCTGCCCTGCCTTGCTGGACAGCTGCTGTGTTATGGCCCAAAGGTAAATGATGAAGTGATCCCTCTGTACCCCACATTAGCTGTTTCACTGGGGTACAGAATGTCTTACTTAATGCTTGTAAAGCACTTGGAGATCCTTAAATGAAAGGCAGAAGAGCACAAAATTCCATCATCATTAGCTATAAGGGCCACTGCAGAGCAATGGAAAATAATCCTTTTCCCTGCCCATCTGGGGTTTTGCACACTGCCTAAGCAGTGCTCCCATCCCCTGCCAGCTCAGAGAGCAAGAGATCAAATCTGTGCCTCTGGCATAATAGTGCAGAGTGCTAATTACAGAACTACCATAAAACATCTGCTGTAATGCATAACTATAATTCCTTGGCGTGCACAAATACAGCACCTAGATGCTCAGAGCACAGCACTGCAAGCAAACTCTAGGAACCAAGTGCAAGTGGCCCTCAAGCAAGTCTCATCCCAGATGGGAGGCAGAAGAGCACGGAAATTCACCAACCCTCCTGTACACTCCCTTCTTGCAAAGGAATCATAGTTACAGGCTCTGCACTCAGAAAAATGGAGGAGCAAAGCCACTGAAGCTGACCTCTATCTGCTCCCAGGGCGAGGTCAGCTATCTAAAAGGGAAGGAGGAAGGCTGTACTTGAGAGCAGACTGACAAGCACCTTCCTTTCACAGCCCCAGGTGTCTCAGAATTAGTTGTTCACAAGACACTGTGAAGCCCCACCCTGGGAAGCCTCAGAGAGGTTATATGTGAGAACTACTTATCCCTAAGACACCACCTCTCCAAGACTGCCCCTGGCCAGGCACAGCTTCCCAGTGCTTCCTCACCACCGCTGCACAGAGCAGTGTATAAATAGGGTCTCTGCTCCAAGAAAGCACTAGCATAGACAAATGGGACATTAAGAGTTAGTGTTCTGTTCTGACACATTCAGAACAGGCTACTCATTTATGCTTCGAGTCAGCACTTACTAACTGCAGGGACCAAGAGTACTTGTACACCAAATACTCTGCTTTATTGCTTTTTAGGATTGGAGTGGTGTAGACACTGCCCCTCTAACATTGTGTTCTGCCTAAAAGAATTTGGGATGGTCTGTCTAAAATCTCATGCAATACATCAGGTTTATAAGCTGGATGATAAACTCTGTAAGGATCAGGTTTCTGAGAGTCACCAAATATTTCCTCATTCTCTGCTGATGTGCGTGGACTTGGAAAAGTGACACAGAAGGTTCCTGCACTCTGCACCAGGGTCACAGGGAGAAATTATCTGTAGGAAACTTTCTGTTAGTCTGAAGTGTCTGTACACTGAGCCCTGATGTGTCAAGAAAATATGTGTTCTAGCGCCTGCTGGAAGTACATGTCTTAGCCTATTACATATCTCTTTTCAAAGAGGAAACACTTGTAGTAATCATTACCATAATTTTAAAATATTATCATATTTTAAGCATCAACATTTAAGTAAACCTATAATAGGAACCAAACCCAGACCTTGCTTTGCAAGAAAGTAAGGGACAAATGAAGCCATTAACTCCACAGTAATGATTTATGTGCCAACGTGACTAGCCCTGAAGAGAAAGAGAGAACGCAAGCCAGCCATAGAATGGCTCTGCAGCACTTCTGTGAGCAAGTCCTACTGAAATGCGAAACCTCACTGAGCTGTCCTGCTAATATCTTTACAGCAGAACTGGAAATGCAGACACTTCACTTATTCATGCACAATAGTACTAGAGGAAATGTATGAGAAAGACTCTTCAGCTTCAAATGGATAAATGGAGATGAAACACTGCTTTTGATGCAAGGCTAATCAGAGAAATTGGAGGCTTTTGTGCTAAATTGCTTAGATTTGTGTGCATAGAAGCACCTTTAGAAATGTCAATATAAAAATAAGAAGCATTCACAGGGCCAAAATTTGGTATCAAACAAGACTGACATGTACGTTCTAATCTCTGTGCTGGCTGCATCATGCTAATCCGAAAAATCTAAGTATAAAAATTCCACGTACAAAATCCGAGGACCATATCAGACATGGGAACAGGCCCTTAACTGTATTGCATGGTCAGTGCTTCTAGAGTGGAGGCACTACAGGGAAGACACAGAAAACCTCAGTAACAAGTTGAAACTCTATTTGCAATTCAATGAACAAACTAAAAATGAGCTTTCTGTAGTTTGCCTCAGTGTTTATTATTTTCAATCATGTCTCTGATAAATTTAATTTTCATTTAAGAAATGTTATGTTCTCCTTCTCTTTGTATGAATATTTTTAAATAGGAGACCTTCATCAAGGCTGGCTTTTTGGCCACACCCTGGAGAGAAGCCACCCGTGTGCACTGTGAAGAGGCTATGTCCTTGGAGTAAGCCTATGCCCACGGGACACTTGTCTATGGGGTAAGTGCATGTAGAGAGAAGCTGGACTGCTTTCACAGGGCAGTGTTTAGCTCTGGCCAGGTGAAACAGTGTGGTCAGAGCTCTCTGCCTTGCTTAAACTGCCTATTCTCACTGCTCACCCCTCATCTTGCAATATGTTGGTTGAGGTACGTACATGAAATGGAGACAGCTGATAGTTAAAAAAACCCAAAAACCACTCAAAATTGTAGCTCTTCGACACATTTCTACCATCCAAAGAAAAAGTACTTAGAAGAAATTAGACACCATTTTTATAACAAAAAAAGCAGTAACATTAATGAAGGGAAGTCTGTAATGAGTGTAGAGAGAAAACAGTATAATAGAAATGCATTTTTCTGCTTTCCTGAGAGAGAATTACTAGTGCTTCCTGAACACTTCCCAGTTTATTCTGCTGACCCAAAGGTCCTTTCACTTTAGTCTTTTAATATTAGATTTTGGGGGATTCAATTGACCACAATGCTCCATTGCCTAAATCAGCCAGCAACTTAGTATGAAAGAGAAAACAAATATTTAAATATTTTAAAAGGTGTAGCTTCCATAAAAGCTTCTGTCCTCACTACTGACCTGACTCGATCAGTGACTGGAAATGATGGTACATGTACATACATGAGAAAAAAAAAGAGAAGAGCCCTTTTCTTAGATAAATACAGGTAGAAAATGTATTCAGAAATGGTCATTTGGGATTGTATAGATGCACAGATGTCACTATGCAGCTTATTCTTTTTTAAAATTAATCCCTGAAATTTGGTAAGATCTTCCAAATGAAAGAACATATGGAAAAGAATAAGAGTACCATATAAGATAGCTGCATTAGAGTGAAAAAAGGAAATAATATTTTAAAGTATCTTGTAGTGTCTCTGCTTGGTAATACCATGTCAAACCGTTAAGGCCACGGACCATGCTTTGCTTGAGGTCTTTGGCATTCTTCCAGACACAGGAAATTTATCAAAGCCTGCAGAAAATGCATATGCAGCTTGACACTGAACCCTGTGAATTGCTGAGTATTAAGGGAGACCAGTACATTTCCTAAAGTTACTTTTGTGATTTCTAAAAATTTTATTTACAGAATATTGAGAAAAAAACTAAAATGGTGACACAACTTTATCCAGCAAGGAAAATCAGGTAAATAGAGAGTAATTCCTGACAGGGTAAAATGGTAGGATTAACTGTTCTTAGAAAAGGAAGGATTGAGTAGAACAACAAAATAAAACATGTGAATTTCATGAAGGAGGCTAATATATTCAGAGAACTGGTAGACCATAGCCTCATAGGGAAGAGATAAGCCTAAAGAAATTCTGGAGAGCTAACAATTCCTTAAAGAAATTATAACAAAGGCACAAAAGCAAACTAACCCAGTGAAAAGGAGGGATAGAAAATTTAATTAGACCCCCATTGGCTAAATCACAGGCTCTTCATTGACCTCATTTTAGAGGGAGCCACACAAGATTACTAAGGATGGGAATAAAAGAATAACATTAGTATATAGGTGCAATGTGAAACAGCTTACTAGCACAGAATGTAAAATAAGAAACCATTCTAGAAGTACACTAACACAAGTAAAGCTAAAAAAAAAATTAAAACATTGACCTCCTCTTTAGAAAGGGAGGATGTTCACAAAGTTGAAGTACTGCATACCTTATTCACCATTAGTCTTCACTAGAAAAGTGGTGTCCAATTGATGTCAGCAGCAAAAGGCTAGACTAGGGAATAAACAGTTCAGAGAGACTTACAATTTGTTTTCAGACTCCATGAGCCTGATAAACTTCATTTTGGGGAATTTAAACCACCTGAAAGTTCTTTCACATTAATGGCTGGTTTTAAGAATCTCTGGGAAATGGGTAAAACTCCAGAAAGCTGGAAGAAATGTAGCTTGTGTTTCTGAGACAGAAGTGCCCAGTGACAGAAATACATCAGTTGCCTTAACCTAATACCTAAAAACCTAATTGGCATAATGAAACAACTTTAAGAACTATCAAAAAAACAAGAACATGAGTAATTGTGAAGAATAAATTTTATAAAATATATCCAGGTTGTTTTTTTTTTTTGTGGTGGGATGAGGTGTTCTGACCTTAACCTTTCTAAGAGAGGGCAACTGACACACCTCATACACTGACTGTGATGCTCATGAAGTCATCACAGGCAGCAATGAAGGGAACCAAAGTCTCGATCAATAGCATGTATAATATTGCCTGGGCTGTCTTCAGAGCACTCATCAGGTGTTCACTTTCAAAAAAAATTAAAAAAAAAATTGAAAGACAAATCAGGATTAGTCCAATGGGTACCAGATTTGATTCAACAGTTTCATTAATGACTTGAGTGATGAAACAAAACTGGTCAACTTGTAATATAGCATGACATGAACTTGACAGAGACAGAAATACAAGAGAGCATGTTTAAAAATTATCTTACATATTGGAGGGTCTTGCGTATTTTTTTTGAAAGTGACATTCCACACAGCCAGCTACAGTTAGGAAAAAAAATTTAAAAAGCACAAATACAGGTTGTAGATCAACCTGTTAAAAGCAGACAAATACATGATATTGCAATGGATCAGATAAAGAACGTGAATCAACAGTATGGTTTTCTGGCAAAAATGGTGGACATCAAAACAGTATTATAGACAACAAAACTATGTACTGCTTCTGCGTTTCCTAGGTTTCATCCATTTTGCTGTAGTAATGGGTTTATTTTTGAGTACTGTCCACAAAACATGTGGGCTGCTTGCAGAGATTCCTGAGGTTCACAGATCCGAGATACGTATCCTACAAGGAACAGCTAAACAAATTGTGGTTGCTAACTACAAAAGTCTTCAAGTATATTAAAGGCTTTTGCAGAGAAAGAGAAGGAATAATTTATCTCCATGTCCATGAAGGAAAGAACAAGAGATAATAGGCTGAAACTGCAGCCAGGGAAATCCACTTTCCATCACCAGAATTTTTTAAGAACAGGCAAGATAAGCATTTTTCAGGAAATGCAGGCAAAGTTTGTCTTGTCATTTCTTGCAATGTCTTCCCTCAGGGCATCCTGAAATCCCTTCAAACGCTATAATCTATGATTTGAAGTCAATTCTCTACCCATTGAAATTATTTAGTAGATCACTATATTTCATTTTGCCACCCTGAAAAAATGTAGTACAAATATTTTTGGAAAGGTTATACTTTTTGGTAACTACTCTAGCCAGTATGATTGCCAGGTATGAATAAGAGACTATTTGCTAGAAACATGACTTGGGTCTCTGGTCTTGTCATAGTAGAAATGAAAAGTCTCATCACGAATATTTTCTAGTTGAGGAAAAACTTCACCAAAAAAAAAAAAAAAAGTTACATCTTTCAAACACTGACCTCATGGACCTCAGAATGCTTTTTGCTCCTTATAAAGGCAAACACACTGACTCTTTCAACCTCCTGTAACCAAATCTGTTCTTTGTTACAGGAAATAGTTTATAATCAAGAGACTTAATTATTTTCCTTACTATTTAAAGAGATTCTCCTGTGCTCCATGTAATCACCCCACAGTACTGAATATTTCATGCAGTCACAGAAACATTGCTTAAATGGGAACATATTTTCTCTTTCCTATCATTTAGGAAAAGAAATAATAAAAATAAAAAAAAGGTGAAAATTAGGTAAGTCATTCATATGCAGAAGCCTAAGATAGCCAGTAATGGTGTGCTCAGGGCAGACCTATCTAGAGATCTGGTTAACTACACAAAATCAAGTTTACAAGAAATGGAAAAAAAATCCCACAACACACTCTATGCCAAATAGCCTACTATATCACTTGCCCTATGTCCTTGTTAGAAATCTTGTGTTCAAGGCTTCTAAAAATGAATAGTGTTTTTATTGCTAGCATATTATTAATAGTTTATTAAAACATATTTATTAATAGCATATTTTATTTCCCCTCCCTGGAGGTTGTCTCAATACACATTGGTAAACATAACAGGATAATACATCCAAAACATTTTTCATGTGACAAGAAGAAAAAGTAGAGCTCTAAGATGAGCAGAGTTAGGTCTCTGCACAAGAATGAATGTCTTTCCATACAAGAGCAGGTACTGTATACACAAGCTTTTAAAGAATTTCTGAATTTAAATGTTCCTGACAAATTTCTCATATGCAATGTTTTCTTCTTAGAAGGTGAAGAGAATATATAATCATTAACATCAGCATGAAACTTTTTCCAATTCCTTCCTGCCACAAATTTTCTGTTTAAAGAAGATGCCATCTTTTAATCACAGTTTATCTATGAGTACACACCATTCTCAAAAACATGTGGTATTTATACATAAAAAGTTCACTTTAAGTTATATCATTCTAAAACTCCTCTGAAACTCTTGAACAACAACAAAGATTTCCATTTAATTGTACCAAAATATTTTGTTCAACCCAAAAGAATTGTGTCATGTTGAAACTGTTGGTTATTTAAAAGCTTCCCTTTAAAGCTGGAGCATCTGCAAAAGTAACAAAGAGAAAGCTACATACACTCTTCAAATCTGCAGCTATAAACATAGTAGCCTGCAAATTCAGCAAACCTGCCAGAATCAATCTGCTCTCAGGCAAGTATAGTAGCTGTCCTGAACCACATAAGATGACTCCTGGACAGTGCCAATTGTTGGAAAACTTCTTATCCTGCCTGTCATTGAAATACAGCTATTTGGGGAAAAGGTCCTGAAAATGGTGCACTCCTGCGCTTCGAAGTTTCTGCTCCTAGTCACTAACTGAGCAGGTCTTCAAAAAAGGACCACCAGGATCCAGAGACTGTACCTCCTGTTCCTCAACTCAGTGGTACTGCTCTCATGATGTCTCCACCAGAAAGTCAACTCACCTTTTTTGATGTTACTGTACCTTGTTACATTTTATGGCACACAAAGGCAGCTGGAATGCAGAGATATGAAAAATCAGCAAGACAGCAAAGGTGCTGACAACTGGGCTGGGATAAACATGAGAATTTGAAACTGGTGAGGTGTGGTGGAAGACTGGTGAATGCTAACAGAAGAATGTATTTGCTGAAAGGATATGCTTGCTGAAACAGTGAGTGACAGGATTGCCAAGGAGAATTAGCAGGCTGGGTCACTGACCAAACAACAGGAAAGTTCCATGGCTATAAGATTACGCATGACTAATGCTGAGACTGGGTTTTGCTCAAGAGAAGCAGCATTAAACAAGCGGGAAATCAGGGAAGACAGCAATGGCACACCTGTTCAAGTTGCAGGCTCAGAAAAATAGCAACCAACAATTTATTTCTTGTTTACGTAAAAAATGAAGCCAAATAATAACCCAGAGGTACTCAGATTAAAGTCAATTTGCAGTCTTCTAGTCTCAAGAAACTGTAGGCAAGAAGAAAGAGATGAAGATTAATCTGGCTGCTTTAAGGATGTAAATGTATTAAAACAGAAAAGGGAGATCAAGAAATATCAGGCTGCAACTGAAACAACCTACATCCATCTTTGGTATAAATCACTATTAGTTCTGTCAACATCAGCACACACTGACTATGGTGCTCCATTGACTCTTACTGCCCTATAAAAAAAAAAAAATCAATCAGTCAGGCTCTTCTGGTGGAGGCTTGACACAGGAAGGAAGCAGAGGTTCTGTTTTAGCCACAAAAATTATGTATATCAGAAAGAGCAAGCATATAAAATCCCTATACTTGCTTTGAAAGAGAGGAAACAAGATAAAAGCCTTGAGCTGGGAACCGTGCTGGTGCTAGAGGTGGTTTGCTTCATTAACCCCTCAATGATGGAAATGGTGGGTGATAGCAGAAAAAAAATGTACATTGAAACAGCTCAAGGAAAGATACCAAGAAATCAGAATTAAGATGAAATGTGACAGGGAAGATTTCAGAGAAAGGAAAAAAAAAACCAAACCAGAGAAGAAGATGCAAATAGGAACTGACAGCAAGGAACTGCTTGGGATCATAAATGAGCTCAGCAGAAAGCAGCGTGGCACTCTCTGGGCTGGAACCACTGAATTACGGGATTACGCCCCCAGAACTCAGCAGTGCAGCACCCACTCCCCGCTAAATAATAGATTTATTACACTGTACAGCTCCCTGTCTTTCCTACCCTGTCCTTGTAAAACTATTGAAGTCAATGCTGAATGGAAAATTAACCAACCTCCCTCTCTCCTTGTCTTTTCTTTTCTCATTAAATTAGTGAGAAAATGTAAACATTATTTTCTTCCTCTCTGTGTCTCTCTTTGCCAATTGTTGACGTGTCAGGAGCTAACAGCCAGAAGATTTAATTCAGAGCTTTGTGCTCTTTCTTCAGAAGCCAGTGGCCTTCACAGGTGCTAATGGGACCTGTTCAAACTGCAGCACTTTCCTTTCAGCTAGCGTTGTGACCATGTCTGTAAACGACAAAGGAAGAACTTAAAATGAAAGGCAATGAGGTGCTTATGAAAGTGTTTCTTTCCAGGGCTTGGTAGTATTCTAAGCTAAAGTTCATACAAGGGCAAGCCTTTCCTAGGACAATCTCATAAAATTCCAACATAGAAATTTGAAACACAGACAATCCAGAAGGCTGCAGATGGAGTTTGCACCACCTTATTCAAGAAAAACCTTGGTGAACCCTTCTGTGTTTCAAGGTGGTAAGAAGGAGGGAGGAAGCTTGGTTTAGTCAGCCTTCAGTGGGTTTCTTTGTTTCCGATTTTGTTGCTGAGCGTGATACTAAAATTACTGCTCAAATACAGGAAAGCAATGGGTTTTTAGGTCCAGATATTGAATAGAAAAGTTGCAAGAGAGATGCATTTTGTGCAAGTCAAGACCGTGATTACCTTTCCTTCATGTTGTTTTTCCTGTATTTCATGAGGCCTTTGCCCACAAAAATAAAGGGTGGGGAGACCACCTGTGTGGTTCTACTGTTTTAGTGCATTATTTGGCCACAAAAAATAAATGGCATGAGACATCTTTCAAACAGCTGGCTACCTCCATTTTCACAGAAGAGGGATCATACATTTCAGCATGTAATTTCAGATTAAGAATTCTCACACCTATTCATTGTTTCAAAGAAATCTAGGAGTTAATCAATGTCATTACTCTCAGTCTCAGGTCTGAGGTTTGTGTCATGTCCTGACTCCTCCTTTCCCCAAAGACCACATGCTGCAACGTGTTTTAAAACAGACACAAAAAACCTCATCCCTCCCAAAACAAAACTCAACTCATACAAAAAAGTGCCAGATTTGATTTATTGGAGTGCAGGCTGAGACAACCACAGGGCACAGATTTCTACAGCAGCCTGGCTTTTAGCGATATGGTACTTGGCTCTGCTGGTGTCTTTATTTTGCTGTGCAGAGTGCTTGAAGTAGCGCCATACAGACTATGACAAAATACACTTTTTGTTTCGTGGCTTTTCAGTGTGAAGCAACCCAACTCAGAGTGTAGCAGGAGCCTCAGTGCCCACCAAGTCGCTGCAAACATAGCGGATCCAGAGCCATCGCCACTGTGGCAACAGTGTCCCAGCCCTGCCAGGGCAAGCCATGCTGTCTTATGCTGGGTCTCGTGGTCCCAGGTGAGATGCCTGACCCCCTACCTTCATGTCCCAACCTATCGCTGTCTCTGCAAAACACCTTCCTTGGCAAAAAACTGCCAAGGAGACATGGGGTTTTGCTAGAAATCAGAGTCTGTCTTGCCCAGTGTAGTGATGTGGTTCATAGCTCTATCAAAATGCTGAAAAATGCTGCCTGGAAAAGGTTAAAGCCTCCAGATCTGGCTCTCCAGCAGGGAATTTCCCAAGGTGGCGGAGCTGGAAACAACTGGTTGTCAACCTAGGCTGCCTCACCACCCCATCAGATATCGTTCCTGCCCTTGCCTAGAAACTATCGGTCTTTTTCTCTTCTATATTTTCCTCTAATTCTATTAAAACTCTCTTCCCTCTGGTTCCTCCCCAGAGCTCTGGAAGGTCTGTTCCTGTGCTGAAGCACACAGAGTAACATTCTGGTACCATGAAAGTCAACAACTCTCAGTTGCTAATTAGGATTAGCATTTAGTTAAACTTTTACTTTACTTTATTAGAGATTAACTCTACTTTTTCAGGGGTGGGAAAAGCAGGGAACGCACAATACTATGTTACAGATACTTGCACTTTCTACATCTTGTAGAAAAATTAACTCCTGATTTCCTTCTGTATGCATTCCCTTCATTTATTTAATTATATTGGGGGTGGGGTGGGTGGGTAGGTGGGTTGGGGTTTTTTGTTTTGGGGTTTGTTTTTTTTTCCCCTCCAGATTGCAAAACCTCTTTTATGTTGTCATAAAAGCTCTTGAAGAGCAAGGTCCTTTATCTTTCCACAGAATTAGTATAACACAGGTTGCTTTCCTGTGCAGCTGGAGGCATCCACTTATAAGTGAAAGAGTGGCTCATTCTCCTCAGCCAGCCAGTTCTCAGCCAGGAATCTAACAAAGGAAAATAATTTTTGTGTTTATTTGAAATGTTATTTCCCACATTGCATCACATATTCACATCGCTGTATAGGAACAATAGAAGACAAACCCTGCCCCAGGGAAGGTAAAAATAATGCTTTCACAGTTGTTCTTCCCCTCCCCAAGAACTGCACACTAGTTATTATAGAAAAATATATTAAGAGCTAAGCATTACAGGGGGGAGTCTGGAACAATGCTCTTTCCTCTGCCCACACACCCTTTTTCTGCTTAAGGGGCAAGAATACCTACTCCCCTATCTCCTGCTGGCTGTGAAAAGAAGAGGGATATAGGAGGGAAGCAGAACCTATGGTATGAACTGAACCGCTCTTTTTCCTCATCAGTTACAGAGAGGCTGCTACACTTGAGAACTGGGAGGCAGCTGCAGAGAGAGCCCTTTGCCAGGTGGTCTCTGCTCCCTCCGAGCACTCATGCAACCGCTGTGGGAGCTGGTGCCCGCAGACACCCACATCAGGCCATCGCCCACCTGGGAACAGGGACTGCAAATCTGCAAGGAGCAGGAGGAAAATCTCGAGGGAAAGAAAAGGTGAAGGGGTGGAGGGCTAGGGAAAGACAGTAAGTGGGAAGAACTGGGAGAATTTTGAGATAAAGGGAGCAGAACAGACTGAGTGAGAATAAGGGGGAAACACGGATGAAAAAAAGATTTCTCTTTAAGAAAGGGTGAGATTTGGAAGAAGAAAATGAGAAGAGGCACACCAACTGATCATGAAAACTTTTCAGAGAGTAAAAGGCCTTTCCTCACTATGCCACAATGTAAAAAAAGAGGAAGAAGTAGGAAGAGTTTCATTATCTTCTTTAAGCCATGTTTTAAGACAGACTTGTGGAGTGTGCCAGTAGTTCAGGGCTCTTTTTACCTACTGGCTTCGTAATACATCCTATTCATTATTTATAAGTGGTTTTGGCCAAAATCACTGCATTGATACAAAGTGGTTTATGTGATAGTAGATATTATCTGCACTAAGGTCTGACAACACTTTAACACTACCTAGCCAGCTGCAATCATGCAGTAGATAGGAATTTACATGGCTGGAGCAGTGACTTGAAAATGTTGGAAGTACTGTGATGGACATCTTTATACTTCTTTTTCTACAGTCTAAGTTATTGCATATAGTTGCAGAAGGGGATTTTCTATCTAACTGCAGAAAAAACCCCACAAACTAAAACAAACCCCAAAATCAGTAGGAAAAATAATCCACTATGCATTCTCTACTTATTCTTTAAATAAGAAAGTAAGAAAATACAGGACCTTCTCAGCCACAGAGCAGTATTTCAGGCTAAAACATAGCTCATTTGCTGAATATTCAAATCAATTCCATTGATACTTTCTTGAACAGAGATAGATATGTTCTTTGATTTCTTGCATCAGGCAACTATTTAATATAAAGAATATTAATTATATCTATATATCTCAACAAACAATGAGTCTGAGATCGTTATTGAGATGCCAAAAGTAACGAAAGAGATTGAGTGGGCATGTATCTTTGCCTTATTTTCAAAATCATAAGCAATTTTGTTATGCTTATTTTCACAATAAGTGAAAGCAAACGTGAAATGCAGTAAGAAGTTTCATCTCCGTGTTAATGGAAAAAAAAGAGTGAATATTCCTTTTATTTGTTCAATCTGTGATTAAGACTTCTGCCTTGGTTTTGTTTTGTTTTTTTTTTTCCTGAATGGAATTTATTCTCAGCTGTCTTAACTGAACTTTCACTGCTGCAGGTTACCTGGTCATACTATGTTTTAGAAATATATTTGTGGGGTTTTGACAGATTTCCTTCAGGAAAAAAAAAAAATCCAACAAATCAACAATCAGCTGCAATTAGAATCAGAATATTAACTAGAACCAGTGTAATGAATCTTCACAGACAGTTTATGCTGTAATGACTTTTTCCACAATATTTTTAGTATGCAGTACTTGCTAATACTACATGATACTTTTAAATATGAAAATTTATATATAGAGAGATGACAGATAAAAGTGTTACATGACGTTTGTCCTTGGATTAAAGGTTCCTTATTTGTTTGCAATGACATGAGAAATGATAATGGCTCCTGAAAAACTGTTATTGTTTGTCATGTCACAGGTCCATTGGGATTTCTTTCTTTTCTGTGACTTTTAATACAAAGGGAGACATAAAATTGCATTAAATAAAATCTTAGAGGCTTAGCTTAAATCTTAAAATGAAAATAGTTGACATGATTCCTGATAGATCTTTAGATGTGGGTAGAGCAATGCATAACAAGCCACAGGTTTGAATCTTGTCCTCAACTTACAAAATGACTTCAAGGTACAGCCCCATATAGAGTACATTAACATTTAACCTTCAAGTAATAAAGGCACAAAGGCTTATTATTCAAAATAAGTTTGGAGAGCAAACATGGCAGTTGTCATCTTGCAAGGCAAAAGTGGGAAAAGCAGTACATTTAGCATGCAGGAGCTCTCATTCTTAATCAGGAAACATATATGCTTAAATTTCCATTTGCCTTTCCATGCTGGGAAAGAGCACCCCAATTATATTAATGCTGACAGAAAATATGAGAGACTAGCAGTGCCTCACCTGGAAGACCTAAAGGCTGCAAAAGTACTAGAATCTGGTGTTTTCTTTTGGGTAGAAACGTGGCAATTCAAAAGGAAATGGTAGGCTAATAGATCTGAAGCCAAGAGGACTAAATTCAACTAAACAAAGGTTTACTGATATACCTGGAGAACCCTATGACTTGGATCCAGGAGCACAAACTAAAGTGAGTCTGGAAGTTATTAACACAAACTTGTAACATTGCAAACATCCGCCTTTATGGCAAACCATTCTGGCTTGCTGTCTTTTCCACTTCTTGTTCCTCATCCTTCTCTTACTAAACACCCACAAGACTTAGGGGGCACTTGTGGAAATGAAAGCCAGTGTGCTTTGGGTCAAGTCCAAGAAGAGCCTCCTCTGGTTACATACCTCAACGCACTACTACAATGCTCAGAGATTAACTTTTGGCTAGTTAATAATCTTTTATCCAAGCCTGTATCTGGACGCTATTAAATTCATTCTACTAGCCAAACTACAACAACTTGCACACTCTCATTACGTGTCTGCTGCTGAAGGCTCCCACAACACATAAATTTCTAGCTAGAGAGATATAGTCTACTGTAACATCTCAAGAGGCAATTTTGGGTGAAGACTGAACCTTGTTCACTGCTGTTTTTGTCGTTTCCCAGGAAGATAAGAATACAAAGTAAAGACCTATCAGGAAAGCATTCATCCAACTCAGCTAACACAAGACCTGTACTAGCACTTACACAACCAGTGTAAAGTCATCCACAAACTATCCACACATCTAAAGGAATTAGCAAAATATTTTAGGGTTTTTTTGCAAAGTTAACAAAACCTGTCATTCTCCACTGAGTCTTTCCATGCATTTATAGGAGCAAGAAAATTAAAGTAATTCGAAAAGATGCCATCCTTGTCCAAGTAACAGCATCTCAATGATCTTCTATTTAAAAAAAAAGAAAAAAACCCAAAAAAAGAGAGAGAGATGTGACACAGGGCAAGAGCTTGCCAGCTTATCGGTATATTGGTATTGAGGCCTGGACCTCATAACAGTTTAAGACCTATCAGTGAAGACAGATACCACTTCCCTGTTTCCATGGAAGTGGCTATTCTGCTCTCTGTCTCAGCAATTCTGTCTTCAGAATAACAAGGAAAGCCCAACCATGTAGCCAGGCTAATGATACCAAGGATTTGTCCATCAACCTCTAGGAACAGATGTTAGGGTAAAAGCATAAAAACATTTTTGATTTCTGTGCAGCCATGGCATATAATCTTTAAAAACAATCTATGTGTCACAGTTGGCTGGAGTCAATGCAAGACCCCCATCACTGACATCTTGCTTGAAGTCAGCGAGACAATGGATGTCTGGAAGACCAACCACATTTCTAAGTGTTCGTAAAAGAAAAAAAAAAAAAAAAAAAAGACAAACTGATTATGAAAGGGAAAAACTTTTTTTTTCAAAAACCAACATTTTTTTCACTGAAACCAAATTATTTGGCTTTTAACAGTATGAATATCAATAATCAGAATATCCTCTCTGAAGTAGGAGGGGGAATGGAAAAAAAAAAGGAGAAAACATGTAACAATAGTAGAAGGGTTATTTGCGTTGTTTCCTGCAAAACATTTATTCCATTCAGGCACAGAATCCCACAAGCAAAATCCCACATTTTAGCCATACTGGAGATGGTCTAACTTTGTTTAACATAAGCATACATACACCAGTCTGAAAAGACTCTTCACAATTAGAAAAACAGTTCAATAGAAGTCAACCTGGAAATAAATTATAGCTAAAACAATATATACTGCAGGAAAAAATGGCAACATTGTACCTGGTATTAATTATACCTGGATGAAAGCCCTAGAAACAGGAGTTCCTTAGCCCATAGTTCAAAAAAAGTAAACTTGTCAAAATATGATTTTCCATACTATATATTATGCTTCACACTGTAATGAAAAAAACCCCAAACAACTCCAACCCTGAATAACCAAGACAAGGTGGAAAAAGTGCTCTGTTTTGAAATCCATCCTTGATTAAACAGATATTTTGGAGGTTCACTATTCTTCTAATTACAGCTGAGGTTAGTCTTTGGTTTAAGATATGAAAGTGTCATACAATCTGGAAAAATAAAAAACCCACCCACCAAAACAACCAAAATTAAAAACTACAGAAAATCAACCAAAACCCAAACTTATGCTGAATGCTTATTGTTATTGCTGAAGTTGAGTAAGAATTATATCACAGTTATATTAATTTTTGCCTCTTAAAAATCATTCTGTGTTAGCTACATGAGATATTCTATAACAGAATGAAGAAATAAAGGGGGAAAAAAACCCACAACAGGGTTGTGAGCATCTATTTATCAGCCTGACCTGAGATAATATTACTTTAATTTGCTCTCTTTTCCTTGTTGAGAGTTGTTGGGAACAGCCCTCGTTTATGCCCAAATGTCAATGACCCCTAACAGATGTTTTAGTAACTGCAAGAGCACATTAACAAAGCAACCCAGTCATCTTCCCTGCTGGGGATGCTGATGAATGCTGATATAAAACTACTTTAGTCCCACTTCACCTGAGCAGCACAGAACAACAATACTCCATGGACTGATCTCATTCTTCTACTTCCTGAGTTTCTAATGCCATTGCGACATACTTCAGTGTTTTTGAAAGAGCAGAATCTAACACCAGCTAAAAATGAAAAACCCCAAAAAACCCAAAACAGATGCAGGGAGGGGTTGACATCAGGAACAATGGGGAAGGAAAATTAACATATTAGTCATTCAGATGCACGAAGGTCAGAAGGAGACTTGAGGAGAAAAATCTCGCTGAAATTCATTTCATGACTGCTGTGGGTTTAAGTTGTGTGTGTTTCATACAAGGTACAAGAAGTTCCCTGTCTAATCAATAAAATAGGCACAAGCAATGGCACAGAATTCATTGCTCAAATATTATCAGTCTGAACAGGTTTTGCCTGGAAGAATCTCCGTAGGCTTGCTTAAAGCGTCAGCTTGCAAGGACCCTTCTGCCACTATCAGATCTTTGCTGGCTTCTTATAAACATTCAGGCTGCTGCACTGATTTCTCCTCTCTACGCAAGGTCTGGCTCTGATACTGGTATTTGTAATGGGTTTTGTCCTTCTGTGACAGTAATGTCCTCTCTGAAGAGTGAGGAACTGCTGGAGAAACTGGCAAGATGCTCCTGGCAAAGTGGGGCAGGCACACTCTGGCTGAATTGGGGAAATTCTGGGGAGTCCAGAGGTAAAAAGCAAGCATATGCAAGGTGGGAGCAGGGAGAGGCTATAGAGGAGCGATCACTCACGTGCATGGTTGGATTCAGAATCAACAAAGCTTGGCTGGAGGTGAAACAGTCGAGTTAAGCAGGACCACAAGAAGGCACCTTGGTAGCAAAATTGAGATGTAGGAAAATGTGAACTTGCTGCTGAATGGTGTGTTGGCATATATTAAAAAGAAAAAAACAAAAAAAAAATCCACCAAAAGAAAACATGGAAGAGGCCAGGATACTTAATTACTTCTTTGCATCAGTCTTTACTGAGGTCTGCCCCCAGTTTCAGTGTCAGCTGGGGTAAACAGGAACTATCGGACAGAGAAGAATCAGATTATGGATTGATTGGGTAAACTATGTCTGTGGAAAGGACAAAGTATACCAAAGCATGCCTTGAGGCCACTCTCTGTCATCTTCAGAATGGTTCCCAATGACTAGAAAAATGCATAAGTTTTTGCCATCTTAAAAAAAACCCAAAAACATCTGAACATCAGGACTAGGATCTAGGGAACTACAAGGCACTAAAAGACCCTTAAGTCCCTGGGAAGTTATTTATTTGGTAAGTCCTCATGAAAGACACTTCTATGCATGTGAAGGACAGGAAAGTGATTTGAAATAGTACAGATTTACAAAATTGCACTTGAGCAGCGTGATTACCTACTATGATGAAACAACTGGGTCTGTGAACTGAGGGACAGCAGAGAATGTAATTTACTTTCAGTTTCTAAAGACTTTCACCAGTGTCAGCTGGCAGATAGGTTCTAGTGACTGGCAGTGAACGGGTGATCAATGAGGTGGCTAGACTGGCGGGACTTCAATTTTTTAATCTTAAGTGCCAGTCACAACTGTTTGTTTTTCCTTTTTTAATGACTAGCATACCTTAGAGTTTGATAGTGGAGCTAGTAGTGTTAAATATCACAACCCTTTAACTGGATGGCAGGGGAAGGGAGGACAGAAGTGATCCCTCATGCAGATTGTGGATGACACCAGCTGGCAGCAGGAGAGGCCAGCACACCAAAGCATGGGGCTGCCACCATGACAAGGTGAGTGAAAGGACCAAGAGGAAAACTCAGAAGGTTCAGCAAGAGCAAAAGGAAACTGCTGCACCTGGGACAGAATGACCGCAGCAACAGTGCAGGCTGGGGACTGACAGGCTAAAAAGTGGCTTTGCAGTGGAGGCGACTTTCATTATTTACAGCATAGCAAGTGCCTCTTCCATCTACTATCAATAAAGCAGGCCTACTTCATACAACAGCTTTGACTTTTCATTGAATTTCCCAGCCTAAAAATAAGTTGCAGTAATCTGATAAGGTGTCAGAAGGAAAATGAATATCAGAAAAAAAATCTGTCATAATACAGAACTGCAGCAATGGGAGCAATATATTTCCTAGGTTTTCTTCCTCTCTTAATTCTGAGGCTGGTCATCTGAACTAGTCAGAAAGGGGGAACAAAAACAAAACACACAAAAAATAACAGAAAAATCTGATGACCCATGACAACCAGAGAGATAGTGAACAAGATGTGAATGAAACATCAGCTGCCAAATGGTAAATGTGTCAGATACTTATTTGAAAACAGGATTTTATCCTAGTTTAGTCTGTTGACACCATCACTTTTTAAACTTACCATGTCTAATAGGCAATGCATAGCTGTCTTTTACTTTTCATCTGAGGATATTTAATAAACTTTAATATTTAGAAAGAGACAGGGCTGATCAGCTTGTAGTTCATCAGCTGTATTCTGTTTCAGTAGAAATTTTGTAAACTTTATATCTATATTGCACTAAGTTTTGCATGCTAGACAGATTGAGTTCATGTTCTAGAAGTTTTCCAAAAAGCAGAACTAGCATCAAAGTAAAAAGTGCCCAGCTTACTGTTGGCTTTGTAGTAGGTTTGCATTTTCAAATGCAGTGCACAATCATCAGTGAAAAAAATGGAGTCAGACAGAATTATTTTTGTAAAACAGCAAGTTACACACTGAATATCCAATATAAGGAGGTGGAGGAAAACAAACAGGCTTTCCTTGTTGTGGAAAAGACTACAGTCTAAGAGTTCTTAGAATTCAGATCTAAGATTTCAAGACATCTATACTTGCCATTATGAGATGCATCTTAACATGAAGAGAACAGATAAAGAGATGACTTGGAAGAGCTGTGAAGCTACGAAGAAAACAAATGACTAACTGCAGAGCATAGGAACTCAGTTCTCACAAATACAAATAATTTTTAAGCATTTTCCACTACAAGTACCTGTGCTTTCCAATTGCTTACAAGTCCAGTAATTTGAATCTTAGACACTATCTATACTTGCACGAGTTCATCTGACCAAATAAACCAGCACAGCTCCAATAAACAAACAAGGCTTACAGCCACTAGGGACTTTGTCTCAAGCTGTGACAATTGGAAAAAAGATAAGTTTTTTCCTAATTAGCTCTGGAAGCCTGAGCATACCACTATCACAGGTACTTTTCTTGGATTGTTTAGCAACATTATTTGCGAGCTGAGACTGTGCTGCAACCGAAGGCTGCTGACATCCCCAGCTGTGCAGGGCTTGGGCAAATGGGGCTGGCAGCAGAGATCTCTCCTGCCCTCCCTGATGGCAGCAGTCAGTCAGGCAGGGGGTGAAGTTTGCCCACAGACTTGCAGCTGCCAGCAGAGGAGAGCAGAGACATGAGGGCTGCCGACTTAGCAGGCATGACTGGCCATCCCTTTCGCTCCCTCCCTGTTCTGTGGGGAGTGGCCATGTGTCATTTCATGCCCTGCATGGCACAGTAGGGGCACACTGTGGAACAGCAGTGCAGCCACAGGAGGCAGAGGTTGGACAGGAAAGGGAGAGCAAGCTGCTTTTGTCTAGTGCAGCCTCTCTAATCACCTGGGCTTGAAGAAATCCCCTTGAGATTCTGGCATTCCCAATTCCAGCTGCTTTCCCATGTGGAAGGACTGTTCTCTCCCTGCCAACATGCAGGGACTACCAAAAGACACACCAGCCTCCTCTGCTCCGAGGACTGAGCCTCTGAACACTGAGTTCCCAGCCTGGCTTGGCCAGGGCAGCAGTCACCAGGCAGCAGTCAGCCCAGGTGGCATTGCTTCCTGCTTCAGCTCCCAGGGCTTGAGAGGCAACCATCTGACCACAAGCTGGTCTCTTACGGACCATCAACCACAAAATTTGGATAGTTCCCTGAGTAAACCCAGCAGGTTTTTTTTCCCCTTATCACAGGGGCTCTGTAGCTTCCCAGTGAGGTGCTTGTATTTAACTTAGCCAGAGAAAAGTCCTCTGTTTTTCCTTTTAGGAACAGCACATACCATCTGAAACTTTTAAATGCAAACACACCTCCACACATTAATCTCTCTAAAGCAGACACAGGCCTTGAAAACCTTCACCATGACTCCTAAAGTCAGAAGTTATATGCAGGTGAAGACTGGCTTTTCTAGCACAAAACCATCCATCCAGTTGATGGGCAGCCCTACCAGCTCTACTCAGAAGTTCCCTTCCTTTCAGTCTGCTTATATTTCATATGTATTGGGCCAAGTCACATTATTTCAGGCTTCAATTACTCACGTCAATTCTTATTCACATAGTCGAACAGTCCTTTTAACAAAAGGAAAGCTTGCAGTCCAGCACGCACACTGAATATTTAACAATCAGAATCAACCTGAGCAAGAGCATGAAAACAGTTGAGGAAGCACCGCAATCTCCTCACTGTGTGTTCAGAACAGGAGTTAATAGAAAAGCAGCTAGAAACGCTCCCCAAGCACTGCAGTTATGAGGGAGTGCATAAAGGCAGCAGAATGCCAATGCCATCGGGCGGCTGCTTCCACAGAAACTCCACCTGTGAAATTCACTGCCGAGATCACAGAGGGTCAAGCTTTCACTTGATGACCACAGCTTTAGTCGGTGTACCTCCCAGTCCTTGGAGATGCAACTTCTAAGACACAGGTCTACACAGTCTGAGTCATGTTTACTCTATGACATCTTGGCCAGTCTTGCCTCAGGCCTGTTTATCTCTGTTCTCCTTTCTTGCCTAAGGAATCAGACTGAAGGCCTTCTCAGTAATGGGACATTTGAGAGCTTACTTTCAAGCAACTAATAAAATTCAAAACAAGTCTTCCTGATTTGTTTCTTTGGCAGAGTATTCCCTTTTCTACTCCTACCAAAACTCCCTTCCCAAAGCAGGCAAAAGTTTCTTCTAGACTATCTTCCTCCCGTATATTAATAAAGCATTACTCCCAGGTCTGTTCTTGCAGCACGCTTTCTTTTCACTGACTGCAAGGTAATTGTATACAGATTTCCAGCCAAGCACTGTTGCTAGCTTAATTCTTGTTTTCTCCACTTAGGGATTTCAAATTCACGGAGGTTACACCATGCCTACCACATTATAATACACACAGTGTACTACACTTACTCTGCTAAATAGTAAGTAATATTAGCATCTATAATTAGCAATCCTTCATATTACCATGTTGTAGAATTAGAAAACTTTGTAATCTAAGATTTTATGGGATTTTTTTGGGGTGTGTCTGGTTCTTTTCATCCCCTCAGTGTTACAATTAATTACAGCAGTGTTTTTGGTTTTGCAAGTATTATTATAGTTAATGATGATTAGTGTAGATAATTTTGTTAGGTTCCCATTTTCCAGCTTAGGGGTATCACTTTCATTCTAAAGTGTTGATTGTTTCTTATCTAACTTTGAACATGAGATTAGATACATTTAAAATGATGTTTCTTATATTGTCTAAGTATGTAGATTTATATGGTAATTTAAAATTTGATAAGCTTTGAGTGGCATAAGACTGTGTAATAAAGCAATCACAGCAGTTGACACTTTGGAGAGAATTAAATTGAGTCTTACTTCAAAAGAGAGAGACAAAAAATATGTACCGCTACATGCTGGGGACCAAAGTGCTGGGGGAAACATTTAGGACTGGAGAGTCATTACTTAACTTACATGCAGTGCCCTCATTTTCTCTGCATGACTGGACAGGTGCATCCATTATGTGTTATTTCAGGAGGAAGAATAAAGGAAATAAATGGTCAAATACCAGGAGCTGTCTAGAATGAGATTGACTCACTGAGGATTTCTGTGATGGGACTTGGATTACAGGCTTCTCCTAATGCAGTTCTCTTTACGTGCTTTTGCACAGGCATGGATGGGAGAATAATAAGGTAGGAGTGACCCCAATCCAGTGGGTGAAGTTTCTTCCAGAAGAAATTAATTTTCTCCTCACAGGTGGGACAAAGCAAAAGAAACTATTTTGCCTTCAGATTTTAAGGCAGTTTCTAAACCAAAATTGGAAATCAGATTACTTCTAAGAATTCTGCACAAAAATGCTCTTTTCAGCATATACAAATGGCAGCCAAGAAGTGAAATGGGTGCTTTTAGGGAAGGATAGAGACCATGGGGGCAGTTAGGTGACATGTGATTTTGCAGGTTGGGAAGCTGCATGCTGAATTTCTTCTTAAGAAGTCATCTAGTGTGCATTCTTAGATATTAACTTGGCTGCCATGATGCAGGAAGAAGGCTGTAGGATGGAAGAGATGAGAAGCACAGTCCAGAACAGGCTAGGAGAAACATCTGTTTGAACTATAGCTCTTCCATGCTGGAAACACAATTTGGAGCCTCAGGAAACCATACACATCTGGGCAGTGCAGTGACACCAGCCTGTCACCATCATCATCCCCAGACATCTTCCTCTCCCAGTGAAAGATAGAGATCTCTCTCCTCCATAATTCAGGGCTTCAGGGGAAGCTGGCTCTGCTCTTCACAAACTAACCTATCTCATAGCCAAAGCACATCACTAGGAGGGAGGACTGGTAACCAGAGAAGACTACAGTCACAATGTACAACCTTCCTGGAATATTTATTAGGGTGACTTTGAAAATCTGTATTATGATGACAGAGGCAAGATGGGGCCGGGCTGTACCTTACATAAATGAGCTAGTTTTTAGCAAGACAAGAAACACAGATATGTGTATTGAGGCAATGTTCATTCAAGAGCATCTGAGTCTCAGTATGAGAAGCAGAGCTGTGATCTACTTGTTTTAGTTATACAATCCATATTTTATGACTGAAATGTGATCAAACACTATTATAACCATTGTTCATGCAGATTTTACATCTAAATGGTAGACACTACTGTATCATCAGACAGCTGAGCCACCGCACAAAACATATCCTTTTCCTGGCTGCACAGCATGATTAGCGTTCTGAAATAAAGATCATACAAGCTCTGGGCAAAAGTAGGTGGCAGAGATCCTTTGCTCCGGAACAGGAGCAAGCAGAGAAAAAGAGATAAGATTTTCCTTTGCTTTTAAAAGATAATTTTATGATACTTCCTACTCTCCTTTTCACTCTTAATGTCCTCTGCATGCAGGAATAATTTAAAGGAGGGCCTGTAAGAAAAAAAAAAAAATAAAAAAGACAGGGGCAGGCTGGAAGATGTTGATGAACTATGGTGGAATCCACATGCTCTCCATTTGCTTTAACTGAATAAAAAAATTAATCAGAGTTTAACAAAACACATCAAGAGGTAAATTAAAAAAAAAAACAAACCCAAAAAAACCCCAAACCTACAAAGTGTCTTTTCTATGTTTGAAAGAGTTTAAATGCTACTGTGCTATCCTCAATTATCCAGATTTTTGATGTATGAATGCCTCTTCTCAAAAGCAAACACTAACACAATGTTTTATCAGAGCAAACACTAGCTCAAACAGCTCTGATCTGCCAGTAACAGTTTGGTTGGCAAATCATTTTATTCTTGACTTCTCCTGCACACTGTGCTCTCTTCAGCTGGGCTGTTACCACAACCATGTTTCTGTTCCCCTAAGCAACCTCTTTACCTTATACTGCTTTCTTCCTTGGGCCACCTCTTGCTCTGCTCCTTACACAGTCCATCTTCCTCCAGGCAGCCCTGCTGCTCATTGGGGTGAAACAGTCTCCCACCGTCCCTCCAAAAACCATGCTGGCAACACAAGGCACTGCAACAGGGCCAGAGCCAGCATCAGACACCTGCCTCCCACCCTAGCCTCTTCCCAACATAAGAAGTGAAGAGCGAGCAAACAAAACCAATATTCTTCCTCATCATCCCAAATAGATTGTGAGCAACCAAAAGATAAAAGACTTCTAGCAGAAACCCTGGAATTAAGAAGTAAATATTACCCAGAAAGGGGTAAGTCTCAACTCTTAAATCACTTAATGCCTTCCCTGAAGTTACAAATCTACCATGGACCAGGGAAGTCAAATATCTAGTCTGGTCCAAGGCATGAAGCAAAGAGGGAGCACTGCAGGCAGGACTCAACTTCCTATAGTGCTCTTTCATCTTTAGCAATCCTTGTTTCTCAACCGACACAGCTTTGCTACAGACTGTGGTGCTTTTAATACTGGAGATTAATACAGGATTTTTCGGTGTCAAACCCACAGTGACAGAGAGTTCTGTTTTTCTATCCCACTCTCCCCCAAACTCTCTTAACAGTTTCAGCTAAACAAAGCTGCTTAAGTGCAATAGAAATCAACTGGTTTGTTGTACTTCAGCTTGGAACTCTGTAATGTTATCGTGCTTTCATACTGCTCTAACTCAGCCAAGAAGCAACTAGTGTCTGCTAATAGAATGGCTTTATTTTTCTATTTTGTGTGTGTGAGATGCTCATAGAATATCTCTGCCTAACCAAGAGCAAAAGCAGTTGCACCCCTTCTTTTGGCAAGTGATCAGCTAGGCAAGATATTTAGACTAACCAAGTAACATATACTAACACCACATGCTCAAGAGTATTCATAATCATGCAAATATCTTTGGCCCATTGACTGAGTTTCCACAAGTGAACAATTAGTTTCTCCTCTATAAATTTTAATAAGCATAGGGCAAACTATGCTGTAGCTGTTAGCTTTCTCCTCATCTCATTATTACAGAAAAATTCATTTGGCATTTGTCAGCTTTCTCTGTATATCTTCAGAAGCAAATTGTTTTTGGTATTCAGCAGCTTCCTTTTTTAATACATTGTCATAAACAAAAACACATATTCATTACTCCTCACATTTCTCCACAGGACTTGAGAAGAGAAAGTTTTGCTTGGCAGTTGTCATACTTCAAGATATTTTTCATAAGCAAATCACTCGTCATTCATCAGCTTTATGCGGATCTACTAAAAAAAGGAAGTGCTTGCTCCACTTTTCATAGGCACACAGATGCAACCTCATTATAGTCCAAGGATGAGCAACTCTAGATGCATAAACGCATAACCAATTAGCATTACGGGGAGATATTCTGTACTTTGAAAATACGATTTTTGCAAGTAGCTTGGGAAAACTTCCCCATGGATAATTAATTAAAGTGGGTGATTAAGACTATTAATCTTACTGACTTTTTTTTCCTACTAATTCACTGCAATTTACTTGGGAATAAATAACCATGATCTTTTGGACAATTCTTCTAGTCTTGAAGAAGGAATTCCTTTTCAGAGGAACAGTTAAGGACAGGGAGTGCATTCTCCATAGCCTGTACAAACCACAGGTAGCAGCAACAAACAAAGCCCAGTTCAAGTGTCTGAATCAAAGACAACTGAAGTACATTGCACCTGCAGCAGGTCAGTAGGAACTTCTTCACTGCCCTCACATACATACTTGTTCACTCAACAGATCCCAGGACAGAAAAAAAAAAAAAAAAGATTAAAGGTAATGAGAGAGAAAGAAGAATTCCCTAATTTTGTCAATGTGGGGAAGAACCCGGTATATAAAGATGCTATACTACATCTTTAGGTCAGCCACTGCTGCACTGGCATGAGGTGCCTGGCATGATGACAATGACTGCCACAGAGCCCTGCTGCCAACTTTTAGAGAGGCTTTCCACTAGCTTGCTTCATACATATATATATATAAAGAACTATTGCAACATCCAAAAGAAAAATTATCTTTGCCTCCTGCATTTAGTAAAAGCTGTGCATTTTATTTGAGATTTTAAAATTTATTTATTTTTCATACAAGCCTTGTACTACTGTATTGCTTTCCACTTTTCAGGAACACATAAAGCACTATCCATCATAGCCAGCTGTTTTCTTCCCCCACCTTCCCAAGAGAGCCCAGAATGGGGATTTTATTAGCTGGCTCAAAATGCAATAGGCCAGGTGTGGAAAGAATATGACAGCAGACATTCACTAATATAGAGAAACAAACAAATGAAAAAGTGCTGTGATAAACTTCTCTTCAGAAGTCTGAGTTATCGCCGCTCTTGCACAGGCAGGAGGAGTGGCACAGAGAGACATGTAGCTGCAGCTCCATCATTGACTATGAGGACCAGGAAGCAAGTTTAGGCACTGGACCCTGATCATCCAGACTATTTCCTAGTTGTTATGACTGTTTGAACTATCCCCCTCCATCCTAGTGCCCAAGTCCATCTAGAGATGTAGCTCACTCCCGAGATAATATAGATGAGACTTCACAGGATCCTGATTCTTTTCTCTACAGTTATTACTGACCCAGAAGGTTCATGACAGAGAAAAAGCACTCTGTTAGGTTGCAACAAAAACCTTTGACATAGTATGAGAGGTTTCAAACTGAGAAAAACCCACAAAATATTTCGTAATAAAACAGACTTGGAGACCCAGAGGAATCCCTGGTTGAAGGGCCACTTAAGTGCAGATTTGGCCAATCTGCTCATGCAGTCTGGACCTGAATTTGTGGGTATCATATGGTCTCTGGGTGAGGGACTAATACCTCTCATTCACAGCTGTAGATGTAGCATTTACACTCGTATACCAGCAGGTTGGATGGCAGTTACTCACCTGTAGATATGCTCAGTGCTTTACAGACACATATTAAGCCTGAGCTCCATCTCTAAGGGTTTACACTCTGAAAAGCATTTGAAGTTTTGAAACAGAATCCAAATAGCCCTAAGGCTATTTAATTTTCCTTTCAAGGTGTTGTGAATTTATACTTAGACCCTTTTTTAAAAGACCATTTTTGACCCAATGGCCCATGATGGCTTCTTCAAAGCAAGATACTTTCTGTCAGTCATCTTCTGTTTAGTTCACAGATCACTGATACAATGGAATTTAACAGCTGTTCAGGAGCTATTATAGTCTTTCATGTCAATCTGGTTGTCAAGGGTGTACAATAAATGTCAAAACTCTTCACAAGTAATTTTAATTGATATTTACTGACCATACACAAGAAGTAAACCTTTATGCCCTAGCCTTTTCTCCAAAGGGTAAAGCTAAAATACCCTAAAACCTGGGAATTAGAGCTGCCAGAACAAATTGGTCAACGCAGTAAACATCAGATATGTTCTTAAGCTGTAGGAGCTTAAAAGTATGTTTACTCAATAAATCTCTGCTCTTCGTTTCACTCCTATAAAACCAGCTAAACTTCAAAAAAGTTAAAAAGAGAATACTTTTTATTAAGACTTCACATCTGTTTTTACTATCAGCACTTGAAATGCTATCCTCAAAGTTTCATGACTGTATGATGCCTCAAGAACTAAAAAGTTGGGTTAAGTGAAAGAACATTCTTCATAGGCAGAAAAATAGTTTGTGAGGCCAGATCTATCATTCAAAGCACAAAATATACATACACATAAAGTAATTACTGGGACAGAGAAAACCTTTATGAATCAAATGAAAATAAAAAGTCACTCTTATTGATCTCAAATTGCAGCCCTGAAATATAATATTCAGCCCCAGAAAATCACCTAAACTTGCAGGCCCCAATATTATGTAGTTCTTAAACTGCCTAAGCTCTTGTTTTGCCTGAGTTAAAATATGACAAATAAAGGAACAACTCCTTTGGAGGATGCCCCTTTCCAAGCAGGTGAGCAAGCTCCTCCATTTTTGAAGAAGGCAGCTACAGCCCCATATGCCCAGATCACCTTGCCTCCTATTCCCTTTGCAGATAAACCCCCACCCCCCAAAAAAACCACCCTTCATTCTCTGCCATGGTTTTGCAGGTCCATTTTGCCACCATCCCAGACAAAAGCAGATTTCACAGGCTTCTCCTGCTACCGGTACACAAAAAAATGAGTACTGCAGGTGCTGAGCAGACTGGAAAGAATCATGAGGATGGGTCATTGTGAAAGAAGTGAGGGAGTGGTATAGTCCCAAGAAAGAGTCCTAACCGGCAAACACCATCCTGGACTGAAGACACTTTATGTAAGGACACACATGTGATGGGAGAAACAAAGTCTGCAATTTCCTGCTCAATGCCAGGAGGTCAGTGGCAGTTAAGAGCGGCAGAGAGAGAGCCTGGAACATGGAAACACAATACAACAGCCGCCTTCCTCTTCTGGAATGGGAAATTCTTAGCTTTGTCTATATTGGTAAAAAATAAAGCTCTCCTCCATCTTCTTTACTTCACTGTTTCCCTAAAAATCATCCTCATCAGAAGGTTCTTGGCTGGGAGTTTGTGCAACCTGAGACACCAGTTGGAGTACAATTTATGGAGTAAAAAAAACAAGCCTCAAATAAGAAAGGAAAAAATTACAATTAATCAGTACTTTGTCCTTCAGTGTTCTTAAGGGATGAGCTTATGTGCATGCATGGATAAGCTCATCTGTACTATGCAGAAGATGATGACGACAATGAGTAATTTGTGTATTTCAATGTTTTCTCAAAAGAGTTTTATACATCATATAATATGCATCAAACAGCCTCTGGCAGGAACCTAGGTCTTTCCACTTCCCCACAGAATGACAGAGCTTTTTTTCCCATCCCAATGGACTTTGGAGATGTGTGAAAAGGAATTTGAAGAGTTGTTACTAAACCAGCATTCACATAAAGGGTTGGCTCTGTTTTCATTCCCTCCAAGGAGGACAACACATAGTAAGTTGCTAGACAACAGGGAGTGATACCATCCACTTCATCCACACCTCTTCCAGTAGACACCTGTTCATGTAAGAGCTGTCTTAGTCAAGAGCTGTAAACTACAGGTTTTAAGAAGTGGAGCTCAGTGGTTTGTATACAAAGCATCACTCTGGCTCCTTCAGGCACAGAAGGGCTGGAATATAGGGGTTGATTACATCTTCTGAGGTTGCCATTTGCTAGTAAAAGGCAGACACATGTCCAGCATACCAATTTCAAGAGACTAAGATACACAGTTGGCGCTGTGCACCCTACTTGGAAGAAGACAACCCTGTCCATTCTCCTTGTCCAGGCACCCAAAGGGCTCTAGACTATAGAGTCAGAGCTGAGAAGGGGACAATATGCTTAGCTTTCAGGCATATCAGTTACTTATTTGACTTAGCCCTCATTTTCTTTGTGAGGAAAAAAAATATGGAAATTCAAGTCATTGCTGGGAGACAGCGCCCCTTGCAGAGAAAATGAAGATTAATTGGGTATGTAGGCCAATTTATTAGGAGGAGACTGCAAGCTCAGTCAGCATTGCCAATATAACTTAGTCACAGAAGAATGAAATTAATTTGAGGCAAAGAAAAGGAAAGGAAAGGGGAAACATTACAGATCAGGAAGGCCAGATACAAGAAGATACTGTGTGCTCTTGATACAAAGGAGTAACTGTTAAAATTTGAATAAAGATAAATTCTTAAAGCTCTAGCTTGAAGGTCTGAATGGACAACCATAGAATCATAGAATTGTCTTGGTTGGAAGGGACCCTTTACATCATCACCAGATCCAACCATCACCCTAACCTGCCATCCACTACTAAACCATGTCCCTCAGCACCATATCGAACCTTGTTTTAAATAACTTCCCTCCCATTCACAGGCAAAACTAAGACAAAGAAAGTATCTAAACAGTCATGTAGGATGTTGAAAGAACATCAACCCACCTCAAAACACGACACTTAAAATATTAGCTATAAGAATATTTCTGTGAGTTTCTATTAAAAGTTTCAAAGTGTTTGTTCAAGTACTTAGATCTCTGTGGATGCATTACAAAAATGTTGACTATATAATTGACCTGTTCTCTTCTATAAGGTCAGAAAGACCAGGTAGTTTACATGTAGACTTTTTTTTAAAAAAATTATTCTTCTTCACTGTGCTATTACATCTCTCTTGATGTAGGAGGCAAGAAAACATACCCGCTTAAATACCTGTCATCTGCTCTTCAAGCTTACTCCTATATAGAGAAGTTTCATCCATATCTAAAATGTCTAGGCTCAAAAATAGAGAATCTTCAAAATGTAGAAGTGTGTGACAGTACATTGATCTTTTCAGTATCAAATCACAAGAAGAAATTAATAAGGAACAATAGCTGAAGACTAAAATCTTCATACTCACATGCCCATGCACAGGCAGATTGAAGCATTGAATGTCCAGTAGCAAGCAGATCAGAGCTGTCAGTAACTCATGTTAACAAAAATCTCTACGAAAGTTGCAAAACTTCCATTGCTTTCAACTCTAAGAAATTCATGTCTTCAAAACAAGCTGGGTTTCCACTTTTTGGCTTCATAGCTCCTTTTGGAGATGAACTTCTGTATCCCTGCAAAATTAACAGGATGCTCTCACTGTTCCATGCTTTCATCCCATTTTCCCTTAAAGGAATGGCTGTCTGGGAGGAATCCAATGCTTTTATGTGAGCCTTTGGTTCTGTACTAGTCACTACACTCAGCAGGCAGGAAACAGGCTTGATTAAGCTATTGGTATTCCTTGGAGGTTTACTCGTGCCTAGGCTCACTCTATGGTCCTCTAAACTTGATCAGGAACAGCTGAACAACCGGAAAATAGTTCTGGCTGTTATATACAATTAAGTTACAACGATTGTCTTGTGTGTTGTAGTTCTGTGCTCCTATTTGACTTGAGCAGCGAAGCTTTGGCCTCACCTTTCATTACACCAGTCTACCAGAAAGAGCTGAGTGGGTTTGCAGAGCTCTGATGCACAGATATCCTCAACAGGACACAGAATCCTAAACTCTCAGAGTTTACATGTGTCTGTTTCTCCCTTTTAAGTCAACTTTGGCTTTTAGCGATGCCTATCAACTGAAAACATTTCATTAGGGTTTTATAGCACGAATCACTAGCCAAATATGTAAAACCTTTGGGCTGGAGGAGACAAGGCAGCATCAAGAATGAGCTTCTCAGCAAACGGTGACAGGGCTAGGCAGTATATACTCCAAAGATACAATGAGATGCAGCATCTATACAGCCACCTAGCATTGACCACAGTTCGGAAAGCAGCTGACTTTCCAGAACTCCACCCTTCCCTCCTGAGGATTACTCATCCAATTTAACCAGGTTAGAAATATTTCTAGCTCACTTATGTTACTTCTGCATTTTTGCAGGTTAGAAGGATCATTGTAAACACAAGTGCAACTGAGGAAGAGACTCTTCAAATAAAGAACCACTCCGTGTTCCAATACAAGAATACGATTAAAAAAAAAAAGTTTTCCATCTTGTTACTTAATTTACAGGCCCACCCTGAGAGTATTTGAGTTTAATCAGTAAAACAAGCAAATATGGTAATTTGGTGGAGTGAGTGAGGAACAGTGTGCCACTCTTATGCAGTCCTGTGTTTAACTAGTTTGAAAAAGCAAGCCTAAAATTATTTCAAAAACGTCTTTACTTTTTTCCTTAGTTCTTTCCTGTTTTAAACAGAGGAAATAACGAGCAAATATTATTTAAACTTCAAATACATTCAGGGCAATAGCTAAACCTGTAACTAATTAATGGAAACTCTGGGCCAGAGAGTAGGGTTTAGAAACCACTAACCATGAAAAATACATCTCTAGGTTTCCCTACAACACTTTTCAAAAGAATTTTCATGTGTGTCATTAGGCTCATTATTTCTTAAACACTACAGATATTAGCATCAGCATAATACAACCGTTCATACTTCTTCCTTCTTTTCTGTCTATTCCTTCTCTAAACTTGCTATCCTCTTCAAAGCAAAGTTCTCACACTTTAAAAAAAAATCCTCTCTTGTCAGCAAAGCACTCTCATTCTCTTCCATCAAATCCCTCCATACAACCTACATTTCATTAAGATTGACAGCAGTGCTCTAAATGCTGTCAGTATCACACCCTATCTTACAGTTTTACTCTTATCCTGTGTATCATATTCTAAAATCAGATTCTAAATTGCTTGGGGCTTAAAGTAGCCTCTCTACTTCCCTTTATCTTGAATCATTCAAAGGTCCAAGCACTTCCTACCTCGACCAGTTAATTTGTAGGAGCTATGGGACCACTTAATGGCAGCTAGAAGAACAGCTGAGGTTACTCTGCCCCTGAACCAGGAATCAGCTGAGCACATCATATTCCAGCTCCATGTTTTCCACTCTGATGGACTAAATCACTGGCATAGGACTGGTTACATGGCATTTAGAAATCAGATCAAGGTCAGTTTGTGTTGTTCACTTTCAGAAAGCTATCCAAAGTTTTCAAGTTGTTTTTATTTGTTTCCATTTTTGTAATCCAATACTAAGAAAAAAAAAAAATCAAATGACTTTTAATTATGAACCTCAAATATATGGTAGTGTCATTAAAATGATAAAACTAACTGAAAAGTAAGTCCCAAGTGCAAAGGATGTAACCATGGCACGTGAACCAAGCCCATGGCAAACAAGATGCTCTGTGATAAGTGGGGGGTACAAATTAACTTCACAACAGCAGAACTTGGCAACATCTACCCATTCAAAATTCTAAATATAAAATAGATATCTCCAGACAAAAAAAAGAGACAAAATTAAATCTTGATGTTTAATGCAATAAAATATTAAGGTTTTTTAATAAAGGAAAACCTTTATTTGGTGCTAATTAAAGTTAATGGAACTTATCCCTGTCAAAGTTTTAAACCCAACTCACCCCAGGAGTCCTGACTATCTGAAACATATATCTTTCTCTACCGCTTTTGAAGTATCAGTATATACGAGTAAGCATTCTAATTGACTTTTCTTTTTTCAAGTATATAAAGTCTTCATAAACATAAAATGAGCCAATTTAGAACCTTCATGGTCTTTGCACTAAAGTGCTAACGAGTTGAAATACAGAAAGCACGGGGTTTTAGAGAAGATACCTCTAAGAAACTAAGCAAAAATTATTTGAATGGTGATTTTCAATTTCAAAAAAGGAACAGACATTTTATACTGGCTTAGTGCTTCCATAAGCCAGGGTATCGCGAGGGTCTCAGTCTGCTTTTGTAGCAAAAGAGCTGCATTCAGCTGAGGCACAGGAGGAGCAAGGAAAAGCAGCTTTTAACCACAGCACAGTGCTCTTGTCACCACAATGTGGAGACATTCAGGCTTGCTGCAAGTGGCAATAGCCACGTCAGCCCTAACGTATCCTGGTGGAACAACTGCACAGCTCCGTAGTGTACGAGCGAGGCTGCTCTTCCTCTGCTGTGCTCTTAACCAGGTGCCTCCGATAGGGACTTCTGGGGGAAAAAAGGGACTGAAGCCTGGCTCTCATCAGTGCTGCTGGGAGTTGGTCTCTCACACTGGGAGGACCCTAGGCCAAACAGCTATGAGCACTGCATGGCACTGAGGTGGCACTGGTAAAAATGGGAACCAAGATCTAGTTTGTAGCTTTCATAAATTGGAATCTGGGAGAAAGAATCCATTGTTTGGCATAAAAGGAAAAATACACACCTTAGCACAAATTAAAAACTAAAGGCCATCTTTTCTTTTAATTAAAAGACACAGCAGAGGCAATTTAAAAATAAAGAAAAAAATAAGAAATACAACTGGGTCACACTGTGGAGAGTAGCTGGAATGATGAGCATCATGACGAGGATGGCCACCTCAGAGCAACTGGGCAGCACAGCACACCGTCAGCCCATCACCTTACAAGTAGAACATACACACTCCAACTTCCAGATCTGTGTTCAGCTCATACTCTGCCTCATGGGAGAAGAGATTTAAAGCCTCAACCCTCAAGAACTACAAGCTCTGAATCCCCAAACTATCCTCAGCCTCACTCTAACAAATATTATCTGCTCTGTTGTGGCTTGAGCATGCACCAGCAAACCTCAAGTGCAAAAGTACTGGGATATCTTGGAAACCAGTCCAAAAATACAAACTTGTTATCATTTTTCTACAGAACTCAACACCTGTAAGGGACGCTTTAAGAAGTGTCTAAAGCATGGATCAATATTTGAAGCTGGATGTGCCCTTGGGAATAGCTTGTTTTCCTGTATTCATCTGCCCTTTATAATCATGTACTCCAAGGCAAAGCTTCATTTCTGCAACATAGAGGCTTCAGCTCCTCACTGTATTGGGGAGTTATGAATCTGCAAAGCAATTTTAATAGAAATACTGTAGCGTAGCATGGAGGTAAGAAAAAAGCTAATCAAGACACTATATCTGAGATGAAAAGTTACTGATCCTAAAAGAAAAAGCGAGTTGAGAAAGTTACGGTTTAACGTTCTCTTTGATCTGTGTGTGACTTTGCTGTTTAATTTGCTTAAGCTTGAAAAAGGTGGACAAGGAAGAGAAGTTTTTATGAGAAAAATGGTTTCACAGCAATCCAACTTCTTTTGAGACTTCTGAAAAAGCATTAACTTATATACTATAAATCTATCTCTTTTGGAATTTCCCCCCACACACACTTTAACATGAAGTGAAAAAAGGTATTTGATATTCACATGGCCCTCAAACTGCTTAGATCATCATATTAAACAGGAGATGCATCTCATTAAATGCGAGAACCTTTTGCATAAGTTTACTAATTAAAGCCTTCAAACTCAAAATTTACACTTAAAATTAGCTCTGTATTTATGATTTTTGAAACAACAGGTAATGGATACGAGACAGACTGATAGAGAACAGTGTTAGATATCTGCAAACATTGTATAATAGATCTGTGTGGTATGTAACACTGCCCAGAGCATTTTCAATGTCCTATCAAGAAAAAGAACAGACAGTAGCTTCACAAATAGCCAGCAGGTCAGAAAGATTTGGATGTCTGTCTACAAAGTCAGACATGGGGAGTGACCCCATTTTGTTGCCTGCACCCAAACCTGCGTCACACAGCTTTGGGGCTGACAGAGGAATTTGAGAATGAGCCCGAGCTCCCTCTAGCTTCTCTAGCAGGACACTCTTGCAGACAAACCCTGGCAACAACCATTTTTCTCACTGCTTCTCACAGAATCATAGAATAATAAGGTTGGAAAAGACCTTTAAGATCATCAAGTCCAACCATTCACATACTAAACTAAACCATATCCCTAAGTACTTCATCTACCCTTTTCTCCACTCGCCCTGGTCAGCGCCACAGGTGAGGTTGGTTTTCTGCCCTGAATACTAAGCAGTCACCACAGGCAGAGTGCTCCTGCCTTTTCCTGAACAGTCTCCTTGAACGACTTGGCCAAATTTCTCAAAGCAGGTAGCGTGAGGTGTAATACAGGTACTGGCCACCACAAGGTTGTGGGGCAGCCCACTCAGACACAATGCCAGCTTTGTGGGCCAACAGCCCCCAGCACATTGCAGAAGCAATAACTAACTCTGCAGCTGGGGTGCTTTGCACTCTTTTACTCTACATTGTTACAGTGGAAATCATTAACCCGATCTTCTCAACTCTTTCTTCAGATATACTTTCTACAGTCTAACGCCAGCACAAATGTTACTATGAACATTAGGGAGGTATAATTTGTTCCCTAAAGCCCTTGATCCCTTTCCCTCCTTCAACCTCCCAGATAAAAAGTGCATCATGAAATGTATTGTGTGCACTTTTTTCAGAGAAGCCAGTAAAAGCCGGTCCCATGGTCACATTAAAGGTCCCAGGGTACCTCTTGTTAGAAGAGAATAAGGATTTTTTTGTGTGTGCATGCTTTCTTCAGCCAAGCTCTCTCCTCCCGGGGCAACGTACTAAGTACCTGCCAGCTGTCTTCCATCTAGCAGAGGGAGTTGAATGCTTTTTTGTAATGAAGGCCACTATATACATCTAAGCTATTAATTCAAAGACAAACAGGCACTTCTTTGATGGAAAGATGTGAGTCTGTGAGGTAGAAATGGGTTAATAAATGTGAAAATGAATCTTCTAAGGATAATGTGCCAGTGTCAAGTAGCAAAACAGCCAAAGCACGGTTCTGACATCTCCTCAGGACACACAATATTCTCATAAAATCTGGGCAAGGGAGAAACATTTGATGTCTGGCCCTACCATTTATATTTTTAGAAGGCTACACAACAATACTCTGACACCCACTGAGGTATCTAATGGTTCAACAGTCCTGTACAGCTAGGTTCTGCCTCCTTTCTAAGGCACACAAATCCATAAACCTTCTCTGACCTGTAGTGTCGGTATGTTCCTGCCTGCGGCCCTTTATTCTGCTGTATTAGAAAGCCTGATGAGACTGCTTATTGAATTTCTTCCTTTCAACATCAAAGATACTAGCCATGCTCTCCAATTATTTAATAGATTCTGCTACAGTGGAGATCACTGATTCATTTTCACTAGAGATATCCAGTCATTGTAAAGAGCAATTATATATAATAACAGCCTAGCAGTTCTCAAGCGCTCTTTTATCAAACACACAGGCCAGTGATTAGAGAGATGGGCAATGATCTGATATTGAAAATAAAATTTAATGTCTTTGGTGTTAGTTTTACCAAAATATCAGGAGCTTTGCTCTGCAGACCCCGGCACTCAAAATGCAGTGGGACTGTTAGGACTGCCTTTTGCCTTAGCGGTTACATTTATTACATGGCCATTCTCTTTGAGCCTCACAGAAAGGTGTCTCCGATTTGGCTTTTGCTGCTTGGTAGTGCTGTCTGGAGGAATGACACAGGAAGAAGGGAGATGTCGACTTCCGAAGCCAGCTTTGTCGCTGGACAGCCTCAAGCAAGATGTGTTGTCTCAGCCTTGCCATCTGTAAAACTTTCCTACTTAACTGTGCACAGGGGCTGAAGATCAATTTGTTAATGGCTGTGCATTAGCACTGTGAACAGCCCTTTGAACATGTAATGTGTCCTAAAAATACTAACCCTTTTCACCCCTATTCAGAGATTACTTTCCAGATCTACAGATTAAAGTATTCTTTTTCTAAAACTCTCCCTGAAATAAAAACTCAGTGATAGCTACTTACTGAGCCCTGCCTCTCAATGTCTCTGAGGCACCAAGTCCTCTACTTGAAGTAAAAACTTTTCCTGACCCTTCCTTTTACAACTGTGACAAAACTAGAAGCAAAATTGTAATAGTGAGGTTCACGGGGCTTGCTTGACCTTGAAGTGCAAGTTGTGAAGAGCAAAATGAGAGCACCCACCTTCTCCTGACTGGTTTTAAATTCAACTGGATGACAAAAACTGCAGTGATGAAGATAATCAGTCTTGAGCAGGTTTTATATCCCCATCAATAGAAGGCAGAAGTATGTGTACAAATTCCCTGCTCTAGAAGGCTATTATGCTTTACAGGCTGTTTTCATGCATTTCAAATAATCCTTATTTTAGTTAGGCAACATGGCCCTATTGCCCACCCCTTCCCATTTGAAGGGCTACACTAGATCCAAGTTTCCCTTGTCACGTTCTCTTTTTTTAAAAAAAAAAAAAAAAAAAAAAAAAAAAAAAAAAAAAAAAAAAGAGAGATCCAGGCAGACTATGGCCATTTATCATCTGTGTAGGACATGACCACCTTTCCCGCCAGAACAGTAATTGTGGCATTCACAGATCCTGCCCACAGCACACAGATAAGCAAATCCCAGGGGCCACACACCATAAGGAGGACACGCTTGTGCATGAAATAAATCTATGTAGGGCACTTCAACAGCATAGAGTGTATACCCTTCATCCCATGGAGCTGGGAGCTGCTGGACACCTCTCTTCAGGATTCCGAGGCAGAAACCTTAGAGATGAGTGGTTTGGAAGGCACCAAATACACACAGGTACACATCTTAGCAGGAAATAAGGAGCAAGAGCTCTCCTGGGAAGAGCACGTGGATGAGTGGATTCATGCATTTATTCTGCCACATTTATTCAGATCTTGCACTCAAAGCACAGCCATTTACAGTCTGCGTGCTAAGCTAATATATATCCTGATATATAACCACCAGTCCCCATGTGGGGGAAACCATATGGGTCCATGGTCAGGGTCTCTGGGAGCACAGGGAGTCAGCAGCACCACTGGCTGCAGCACCCCTAAGTGCCATTTCAGCTCTGTCACCCCTGTTTGCAGCAAAGGAACTGGCCTAGTTCAGCTATTACTATCAACAGCTCCAGCTCTGACTTTTAATTGGAATTCATATCCTACAAAAGCTAAAGCCTGCAGCTAACAGATACAGCAAATTATTCAGCATTAACCAGTGTAATCTGTGCTGGTTTTCATGGTGCCTGTTTCCCACTCCTCCCCAGTCATGCACAAGCTCTCTCCACAGGCACGGCGGAGAACATGTGGAGCAGCCACAGCAGCTGTGAGGGCAGCTGGGGGTGGGAAGGAGTTCTGCTTGTCCACATGGTCTCTCTACTTCATATTCTAACTCCGCATCCCTTTTTTTTTCTTCCACACCAGGCAGCTGTGAGGCTTTCTTAATATACCACCTGAAATCTATTTTCATCTAGCATGCAAAACATGACTGTAAATAGTTTATTGTTGTCATACTTCTAGATTACTTTAACTTTAGGAGCACTGCCTTTCTCCTCTTCATTTTTTCCTGGCAATACACACTGCTGCTCTTCCCTGTAAGGGGAAAGATGTATAGACTGCTAGTTGTCAGTGCTTGCAAGTAGCCATTTAAAAGCAGATATTTTTTGTCAGCATTTTTATTTGTGAAGCTTCTATGACAGATTTGGAAATTGAAGCCCTTGATTTATCTCCAGGCTGAAACCTAGACAGAGGCAAGGACACTGAGAGCCTTAGGAATGAAATTACAAACATGTCATTACCTCCTTTAATCTGCTCTTGTTTCTGTGAAATTGCTCCAGACAACCCCAAAAATCCATGTGCTTTTACAATAACAACAACAAAAAAATCCTATTTTCAAGCTATTTTCCACCCATATTATTGAAGGCCACTCACTGTTCACTTGCGTAAAAACAAAGGCTAGTAAATATACTGCTTTTTAACATGTGTAGGGAGCTTAGCCAACAGACCAGACCAACATACAAACCAGTTATAACTAAAAACTCCTTCCCACTCCCCCCTCCCCCCCTCTTTTGTTTTTGTTAAATCTTGTTTGGCTCACAGGAGAAAATGGTTTGATAGTGAGTCACGCTAGCACTCAGTTCAGGCCACATTTGGCATTACACAACATCACATCTGGCACATTGAAACCATGACTGACAGACTCTGATCAAGATTCGCGTGATGGGAGTAGTAGGGGTTATTGCAAAGCAGAAATGAGAGGCATCAGAGGAACTATAGTGAGAAAGTGGCAAAAAAGCCCAACTCCGCTCTGCCTGCTCGAGCATTTCTATTAGCTCTTATTTTTCCACTGCACTATAATCCTACCCAGAAATTAGAAGAACAAGTACATGTATTTGCAGGCGTTGTTCCCTATGTGACAACATCCAAAAGGACAACTCAAAAGGATCTACTGTGATGAGAATGACTTGAAATGGGGTGCAAATGGTTGCATAAAACATAGCCCCTTTCCTGAGGCAGTCCCCAAGTTGATGCTGGCACAAATACCCACTTCCTCACTAAGCAATGCCAAGTGGAAAATTGCAGCTGCCCGAGCTGGATGTATAAAATTCCTTCTCAACTGGCTCGTATGTTTCCCACATGAGAAGTACTCTGGTGACCCTTAAGCTATTCACCACCAAGACAGTTATCTGATGCCAAGAGAATAGCTCATCTTGTTCTTTGTACATTTTGCTGAGGTGAAGAACCAGTGACAGGTCTCATTTTCTCACAAGAATCAGACAGAAAACTACAACAATGGTGCCTTCACATTATATCTAGGTCTAAAGGAGTAAAGAAGTCCCCTGCTCCAGAGGGGATCTCATTTTGCTTCAGATTTGGGAGAAAGCCACTCCACCTAGGGCAATTCAAGCTCACATCTCCCAGCACTTCTGCAGCTACCACATAACTAAACAAAAAGCAGTGTTGGGGTGGAGGAGGGAGAAGAGGAACAATGTGGTTTTCAATGTTTTTTCCTTTTTTTCCCCCTCCTTCTTCAGGTGATTTGACTTTGCAGAAGAATAGGGTAGATCCCTAGCTATTAACCTCAAGGGTTATTATCGTTGGCTCAGTAAAGTTGTAGTCTTATTCTTCCGATGGTTGGCAATGGTGACAAACAACCCCCAAAGTAAACATGGGTATCTCCGCAATCATATCGCTTCACAGGAGAGCGGCTGTGGCAGATCCGAAAATGCTGACACTGGGGACCATGTGACCCCATTACCCTTCCTGGTAAATCTGCCGTTTGACCTGATTTCTGAAAGAGGTTCAGGTAAGAGGTTCCAGTACTGAGCCCAAATGAATAGCTGATTTATAATAGGCTCAGATAAATTGGCAAAGCTCCAGGGAAAGGTGGAAGTTCAGACATAACCCTTCTGTAAGCATCTCCTGCTGTCTAATACTCCACATTGATTTTGGATGCCTGTTTTCAGTCAGCTGAGGATCCATATCCTAGGCACCCTGGTCCACCTACAGAGATTTAACTTGGAGCTCCAGACTCTGCTCTGGCAGGTAGGCACTAAAGGTTATATGTCAAAACACATAACTTTAATCCTTCAGCTACTCTACCAGTTCACCTCTTCATGTTCACGTTCCTTCCTGTGACATGAACCCACTAGCCACCTTTTATCACAGGCCTCTCATAAAAATAAAAGCAGTAGTCTCTAAGAAAATTTGGATTGTGTGCAGAACAGAGGTTATTTATACTCACTGCCATGCTGCTCAGTTGCTTTTGTCTGTCTTCAGATGTGCTATCGTAGAGAGCTGAAAGTGGGGCAAAAGTCCATTAGTCAAGGTGGCAGAGAGCAAAAAGAAACAGTGTAAAAAAAAAAGGACACCAAAACCAAACAAAAAAAAAACCCAAAACAAGTAATGATGCTAAAAACCCCCAAAACAACAAAAAACCGAACAGAGGTTAGGCACCTTACATTGCATCAAGCTGTAGTACATGGCATTTGAAGAGCAGCAGACTGGGAAGCAGAGGTAAGAAATAAAGAACTGCTTCTTCTCCCCACACCCTTTTCCCACCCCTCCCATACCCCCTACCGAGTCAACAAAAAGGGCAGAACCCAAGGCCAATGGTAGCTAGGTGCCAGGTAACATCATGGAAAGGCAAAGCCATCCCTGCTGATCAGAGAAGTCAATCAGCCAAATGAGCAAGTGATGGGCAACACCTGTGTGGAGGGGAGGACTGAATGTTACTGGAGAAGAGAAATGGTGCCCAAATTGTGAAGCTCTCCCCTTTAAAAAAACATATCACTTCTATCAGTATTCTTTTGGGAACTCAAATTTGTGATGGAATCATCAGGGTAAAAAACCCCCACAATTGTTAATCATTGAGGATTAACAAAAGTCACATTGTCATTAGCCAATGGGGCCTTCTTAATGATGTTTGCCATTATTAGGTACTTAGGCTGGAAGTTGCCTTCCCACACAAGATCTGTCTTTGTGATGAATGTATCAATTTGCTTCATAACTTGACCATAACAATGCAGAATTCTAGCTGTAAATTGCTGGTTTAATCTTTCATTTATGGCATAAATTCACTTTATTGTACAATATGCATAGTTTTGCATATTAACAATGTAGTGGCATTTTACTGTGGGCACATATTTCACCATTTAGATGGTATTTCATATTACTTGGGAACAGGTAAATTTGAAACATGTTGTTACATAATCTCCATTTTGGAGGAGATCTTTCAAGATAAATACATCAGACTAATTTCAGCACTTGGTGCTAAAATTGAATCCTCATCTACTTAAATGTGTGGGTTATGAGTGCAGCAGAACCATTCTTTTGTCAGTGAGATGAGAATCAAGTTTGCAGTATGGAAAGATTACTTAATCTGAGACTTTTTTTGTGCTCTAGAACTTATGATTGACAGACTACCTTATTACTCTTCCTTTTTTTCTTAACTTTAAGAATATCTAATGAAATTAATCATAGCCTGGAGGAGACAGTTTGAAACCTGCTAAGAATTATACATGTCAGTGCAAGCTTTACAACTCACTTGGACTAATTTGCTACTGGCAAATATATCACTGTCACACACTTCTGTAAACTTTGCATTTGCAATCTTTTGAACTAACCGTACGAGCTGAAGCACTAGTTTTGAAGTCTGAGAGACCTGATAGAAGCATTGATGCAAAGTTTCTAACTGGGCAGTAGCTCCAATAAAGCTGTAATGTTATGCTCCCGTGTCATCTAGTAATACTTACTGTTTAGTCCATATCCGAGGCACAGATGAAGTTGGAAAAATTAATTTGTTTCTAAATAAAGCAAGAAACAGCTAAGGTGAAAAACCAGGGAAGCTGGTCTCTACGGGAGCTCATACTGTGAGTAACCAGATTGTACGTTAGTTCCAGGCAACATCTTAAAATCATTACTATCAACTCATACATTAATTAGTTTTTCTTAGCTGGACAAATAAGGTTGTGTCACATTATAGCCAGGCTACCCATGCCTTTTATAAAAGCAGCAAAAGTTAGAGGAAAGTCTCCAGTCACTTTTGCCACTTCAGTATCTGTCACTGCTGCCAGTTCCCTGTAAGTTATTGATTTCTATTTGAAACAAATACCAGGAACAATATCTATGCTATTAAAACTCCTGCGCTAAAGCAAAAACCTTAATTACGACCTGCTATTCTCTTTAGTCAAGATATCGACACATCTGACTGTCACACAACCATCTGTTTCCAAAGGTGTTTTCCTTTATGTTGCTGAAGATGCAGTAGAAGTTACAATGGGAGATGACTTGTCCTGTGGAGCACACACTTTTTCCAGTTTCGAAATTTGGAGATACCTGGTTATTTCCAGACTGTCTACTGCAGTTCCAGCTCTCTTGGATCCCTGAATTGGGATTATTAGCAAATTCAGTACATCCTGATGAATTCAGCTTCTGTGTACATCAGTGGTTGTCACAGACCTTTGTTTTCCTGCTTCCAACCTAATACAAGTGCAAATCTGATGGGATGTTAAATCATAGAGTCATAGAATCCCAGAATGGTTAGGATTGGAAGGGATCTCACAGACCACTCGGTTCCAACCCCCTGCCATGGGCAGGAACACCTTCACTAGACCAGGTTGCCCCATCCAACTTGGTCTTGAACACTGCCAGGGAAGGGGCAGTCACAGCCGCTCTGGGCAGCCTGTGCCAGGTCCTCACCACCTTTACAGGGAAGAATTTCTTCCTAGTATCTAATCTACCCTCTTTTAGTTTAAACCGATTACCCCTTGTCCTATCAGTACATGCCCTTGTAGACAGCCCCTCTCCAGCTTTCCTGTAGGGCCCTTCAGGTACAGGAAAGATGCCATAAGTTCCCCCCTGAGCCTTCTCTTCTCTAAGCTGAACAAGCCCAACTATCCCAGCTTTTCTTCATATGAGAGGTGCCCCAGCCCTCTGACCTGCACGTCTTTGTGGCCTGCCTCTGGTCTCACTCCAGCAGCTCCATGTCTCTCCTAGACTGGGGACCCCAGAGCTGGACACAGTACTCCAAGTGGAGGTCTCATGAGAGCAGACTAGAGGGGCAGAATCATCGCCCCTGGCCTGCTGGTCACTCTTCTTTCGATGCAGCCCAGGATACAATTGGCCTTCTAGGTAAAACTAACACATTAGTAAGAGTCAAAGGCTAAATTTTAACATGACAATCTCAAAGTACTTTTTAAAAAGTGCCTTAAGTATTACCTTTGTTTTATAGATGGGAAATATGGAATGGATGCCAGACTTGCTCAAAAATTCCAAACCCCATTAAACCTAGGTATTCTGATTTTGCTCCTGTCAGCTAAAGGACTTTGAGGAAGAAAACACCCCCAAACTTAAGTCTTCCCCCACAAAAAAGAAACCCATGTTGACAACAAAATTTGTTTGCACACATATACAGAGTCAGAGACAAAAGGATTTTTCAAAGATGCCTAGGGATTTGAATAAATATATTTAGAGATACCAGACTATATATCTCAAATGCATTTTGAGATCAGATCAGATATAGATCTGTATTCTCTAGCCATGCTGCCATGGGAATTTTGGTTAACAAGAGGCATAGGCACGTTAGTAAGCAAGGCAAACCTTGTCCTCATTCATCACAGCTCAAGCCCCATCTGAGATGCTGTTTTACAATATGCTTTTCAACTGTGTGAATAGACTTTCTAATTCATTACAGTAGGAAGTGATGAGAAACCCATTTACTCCCAGATTTTATTTGTGTTTAAAACACAAGTAAAAAAAAAACCCGGACATACAGAAAAAAAAAAGCAAAACCAAAAAATCCCAAAAAAAACCAGAGAAAAACTTTGCTTGACATTTAAACTCTTCTTTCCTTCCAGTTTTTTTCCTTTATGAATATCAGATCTTTTCTACAGAATGGTACCTGGTACAAATAATTTAGAAAAGAGTAGTGAATATCAAGAAAATGAGGGATGACCTCATAATATTTTTTTATGCTTTTATTAGTATTTTTATCAGTATTTTTATCAGTTCATGGGAAAAGCCTCCCGGTAAGGGACCCGTCACACAGCAGTCTTATGGAGACATTCTTGATTTCAGCTTAAAGCCTGGTTCTCCACTAAGGAAATGCTGCTGTAATCCCGTACCAACCAAATAAAGTTGTACAAGATTCAGCTGGTTCTTGGTGCCAGCTCTGTACCAGCGAAGGAGTTAGATTGTCACAGCAAGCTGAACATTAGAGTGGCTGTTGGACCAGCAACGAGCAAGGGGATGTGGGTTAGTCAGACTGTACCGTGCTCCACGTTCCTCAGGAATCAGTAATTTGCATTTCCTGAAGATTAGCACAGTCACTGAGAGCAGCTCTGCCCAGTGAATTTTATGAGGATGTTCAATTTCCAGACATTTCCCTGCAATTCTATCATATAACAACCTCTTTTTTAGGGATATCTGGTCATGGTTTTCCTCTGTCATTTTTTGTCAAATCTGCCACAAAACAACCCACCTGCTTTACCGTACTTTTCAGTAAACATATAGGCCTTCAGAGGAAACAAACAAACAAGCAAATGCATAGTCCCTCCATTATTTTCTGGTTGTTTGTTTTGGTATTTTCCCCGCTGTCCAGCTGTAATTGCACATTTTCTAACTTGCAACATGGACAATTCACCACCAGTATATGACTATGCCTTCCCAGTATCATCCCACTCCTAATTTCTATGCATTAGCTTAGGAACAAGCTGTATAACTGTCTGCTTCAGGGAAGAGGTCAGTGCATTAACACACTACTGGTTTTTTTCTGAGGCTATACGAGGTTTTGGGCAGAGTTAGGAGGACTGTAACACTTTATGCATTTTTTTTCAGACATATCTGATGCCGCCTAATGAGAACTTTGACATAAGTGGTCAGTGAAATGGGAAAGAAATAGAAAATAAAACCACCCTGAACTGAGCCTTCCTTCATTCCTTGCCCCAAGATGACACTACACCCAGCCCTCCGCAGAAGCTGTAATTGGGTTCTATGCTTACTTACAACCACATGAATCAGGAGTGATTTCACAGAAGTCCAGGGAGTATAGACTGATTTTAAACTGAGCTACCTTTGGTGCAATTTGGGGGTTATCTTCATGGTTCTCTTTTTTACACAAATGTGACATCTGCCAAATCTTCGTTAGTTCTTTATTAGAAATACTAAATCAAACCATAAATTAGCTCACTTGTTAGGGATATGGGGCAGCGAGGGCTTTCCTTTATCTCTAGGTATAATGATACCAGTTTCTACAGACTACTTAATTTCCATTTGCAAGAGAATTTCATGACTTGTGCAATGAACTCTGTGGCTCATGAAACTCCGACAATGGTCTTTACTCCTTTCTTCTGGTTAATTGCAAAAAAAAAAAAAAAAAAATCATTGCCATGTTATAAAAGAGATTATTTCTAGGAAGAAAATTCCTGCCCAAGGTGTATAAGAAGGTGAGAGATTTCCCAGTTTTGTCTCTTGAGCATATTAATAGTGCATCAAGGTTTAGCCCGAGTAAATGGGTGGCAGCTGGTAACAAAAGCTATATGGCTAATGGCACTCGCCATTTTCTCGTGATGGCTGAAGTGGAGCATTGGCCTGCAGTAGCAGCTGCTGGGTTCCTTACGTCTCCAGTATGGCTAGAGAGGGGAGCTATGCATATGTGAACGTTTGTATCAAATATGCGCATTCCAACTGAAGCTGCTAGTATAGCTATACCCATAACAACAGGGGAATCTTTAGACGGCATGTCATCACTTCCCACTGGGGACATGGGAGGGGAGAGGGGTCTCTCAGGGCTGCAGGAACCTCAAGCAATTGCATTCAGCTTTACTGTCTACTACATACCTTATGCTGAAAGTGTTGCCTGGATGTGACCTGCTCTGTCTTGGACTCCTGACTTCGGTGTGTGTTTTTAGCAGTCCCTTTTGATCGGTTCGAAGGCCGCCTGTGAGTGACAGTGGAAGTCCTTTCTGTCGGGAACCTGATGTGATGCCTCCTCAGTCCCAGCTCTGGGGACTTTAAGGCGTATCAGCAGCCCTGAGTGACACTCTGTCAGTCTGCCATCATTTTCTTTCAGATGCCTTTCCCTCTCTCTGCCTTTACTTTGAAATTTCTTTTGCATTCCCTCTCTGAGCCCTTAACGGTCTTTTTAGTCTTATCTGAATCTTTTGCTACGTCCCCCTTCTTTAATTGTGAACCCCACGAGAGCCACGGTGCTTGGCGAGGTGTTGCAGCTTTTCATTCCGCCAACACTTTTCTTCTTCTCTCTGTTGTTGCATTTCTTGTTCTTCTAGACCTCACGAAGTGCAATTCTCTTCCCTTAGTTATTTGTTAGCTTTGTGCATTAAAGAGAAATACCATATTGTCTGGTTTTGCCCTGCAGTGAGGCAGGATGATCATGATTCATATCCTGAATGAAAACTTAGATTCAAGGCCCTAGGGGCATCGAAACAAGCCACACTACCTTTCTCCCCCTCTGAAAGAAATAGTGATGTTGGCAGAGAAAAGTATGGGATTTGGTGATCAAATAATGCCCTGATCTGGTGCTCCTGCTGATGGCAGACACTCAGCCAAGCTGCCTCATAACCAAAGGGCAGCAACAAAACCAACAGCTTCCTCTCCATCCTTGGTGCGGCAATGGGCATCTTCAGGGACTGACGTTGAAATTCTCTCCCACTTCAGTAAAGTCAGTCTAGCTGTACTGAATACACCAGGAAAATCCAAAACGTTTCTCCACCATCAACTTTATGTATTCTATATATTAGGGCCTCCTTTAGAAAGCCTGATTAAACCTCCTAGTGAAAGACTTTCAAACAAAGCTGCTGATCAATGAGTAAACCTAGAGTTAGTTTGCCTGTGCCATGCAAAGCTTTGATGGCAGCTGTACAGGTATAAAACAAACAAGAAAAAGAGAAAGCTGGGTCCTGACAGACTATGCAGATGTCAAATCACAAGCTTGGAGTAGTAGAGCAAGTAGAAGTTACCTACTGGGGTAAGAAGGCAGCACATAAAATACACATAATGAGTGTTGTTCTTATGTGTGTGTATGTTTCTGTGTGTGTCTGTGCCCGTGTATTTATCAGCTCATACAGTCTGAAAAAATAAGAACCTTAAATTATAAACTATTGCTATACAAGAACCACAAAAAGACCCTGTGCTCATGTATCAGTAACCTGTGATACTAAATGTGAACAGACATCTTAGAATCCCTAAACCACCCACCACAGGAGAAGCTTATGAAGTGTAAATGAGTCTGTGTAATGACCCAGTGACCCTCCTCCCTTCTACTCTGTGAAATGATGCAGCTGTCAAAGAGGTTTTTGTGTGCTGCAAAATTAGAAGGTACTGACATGGGCTTTTCTGGCCTGAGGCCCCCAAGGAGTGCTCATGGGAAGCCATACCTCCATCTTGCAGCTGTCTGGTCCCCAGAGATTAATCCTTTCCTACAGCAGCTTCAGCTTCCCCATGCAGGCAGAAGTCTGCAATCCTGTGCTAGTCTGCCTCTGGGGAATGCCAAAAACAGCTCCCAAACTGACACAGTGGCAGTGCTACCCTCATCAGCCATGATCATTGCCTTTACTACCTTTAAACAATAAAGGAATTTGAAGGTGCTGGCAGCAATTCTTCATCTATGTCACTTCTCAGACGGGCTACAGTGGTGCAATATCCTTGGCCGTGAAGAATGTCCTCACACACCCTCAAAGGCATTTAAAGCTTCAATGAGTCATCTTAGTAAGAAGCAAACTCAGCTTGCTCCTTGCAGCCTACATTGGCTTCTTACACCCTTTGGAGTTTGCCATTATTTTAAAGGCCAGATTGGAGTGTAGCTAAAAGGGTCCCTCAAGCTCATAAACGTAGACCATCATCAATATTTTTTTTCCTCTGTGTTGTGGTTTTGCGTGGCTGGGTTCTGGTAAAGTAGGGCGCTGCAGGGGTGGCTTCTGCAAGAAGCAGCTAGAAGCTCTCTGCAGGTCCAACAGAGTAACCACCAGCCAGGCTCAAGGTTGGACCCGCTGCTGACCAAGGACAAGCCCATCAGTGACAGTCACGCACCTCTGGGAATCACATTTAGGAGAAAGAAACCCGCAAATGGCTGCTTTTTGCTACCAGAGAAGGGAGTGAGAAGATGTAAGAAACTGTGCAGGCACCAAGGTCAGTGAAGGGGGAAGGGGGAGAAGGAGGCGCCCCAGGTGCTGTAGAGAGAATTTCCCCTGTGGCCTGTGGAGAAGACAGTGGTGGAGCAGGTTGTCCCCCTGCAGCCCGTGGAAGATGACGGGCAGCAGAGACCCCACCTGCAGCCCGTGGAGTGGCCCCATGCTGGAGTGGGTGGAGACATGGAAGAAGTTGTGACACATATTGGACCAAGGTCCTGGCAGAACCTGAAGCCAAGAGAGAGAGACAGAGAGACCCACACCATAGCAGGTTTGCTGGGGAAACTTGTGACTCCATGGAGGACCAGGCTGGAGCAGTCTGGAACTGAAAGACTGAGAGACATTCTATGATTTTATGACTGTCCCCCCATAGAAGTGACACATGCTGGGGCAGCTGGTGAAGAAATGAAGCCCTGTAGGAAAGGACTTACATTGGAGACGTTCCTGAAGGACTGTCTACCATGGGTGGGACCCCACGCTGCAGCAGGGGAAGGGTGTGAGGAATGTTCCCCCCCAGCTAAGAAGGAAAACAACTTGTGAGGAACTGACTGAAACCCCCATTCCCCCATTCCCTGCTGCTCCCCATGCCACAATGCCAGGGAGGGGGAGGGTGGGGGGGGGTAGGGAAAGAAGGAGGGAGGGGTGAGGGTGGGGAGGGGAGGAAGGAGGGAGGAGGCTAAGAAGGGAGTGAAATCATGACTAAAGTGAAGTCCATGAAGAAGGGAGGGGTGGGGGGAGGTGCTTTACGATCTGTTTGCACTTCTCATTACCTGACTCTGGTGTCACTGGGTGTGCAGGGCAGTGTCATCAATTAGAGAGTTTTCTTTATTTTGTGTTGAGTCTGTTGTGCCCGTGACACTAATTGCAGAATGATCTCTCCCTGTCCTTATCTTGACTCCTGAGCCTCAATATATATTTTCTCCCCTGGCCAGCTGAGAAGGGACGTAATAGAGCAGCTTTGGTGGGCATCTGGCCTCCAGCAAGGGTCAAACCACCATACTCTATCACACTGAAGGTTTTACAGGAAGGAGTTTCTAAAACTGGAGCGCTGGATCTCACCGGAAGAAGGGACCCTCACAAACTGCACTAGTTTCTTTTCCTAGTAAAAAGCACTTTTTTAATCTTAACTTCTTGCGTAAACATAGGGGAAGCATGAAAATAGATATATATATAAATAAATAAATAACCCACAATGCTTCATTGCACACAGACTCCTCCACAGGGATCGGATGAGAAAATAAACATGACAGCTCTTAGTCATGTTGCTTACTGCTGTTCTGGAGGGTAATCTCATACTACGTTAGTGAGCGCAATATAATGATGTACTTTAACTGGATCACATCAGGGTATATGCACTTTTGTCTCTGAGGTTACCATTAGATGATCTGGAAAGACTGAAAACGCACTGGAAAAATTACAGAATTATATGCAATATTTTCTTTGTCCTGAGACAGAGCTGTGATACAGAACTAAAAGCCCTTGCAATAGGTACTCTTCCCCGTTCAATTACTTGTACTTTCTATCCAGCTTCATCTGTCAAGGTCCGAATTCTGATTTGTTTGTTTCCTTTACTTCTTCCTTTCTTTGTGTCTCATAAATTCCTATAAGTTCAATCAGCTCAAAGTACTCAAAAAGGGAAGCACTGCCTGTTTGCCCAGTGTTGGCATCAGTGCTGTGGAGAAGGCTTCTCGCTGTTCAGTAGCTCTGTGATTCTGCTGTTGGACCCGTTTCTTTCTGCACCCCTTGACTCTCTAGACGGGAATACAGATTGAAAAGAAGCGTGATGGGCTCCCCTTTCATCCTGCACCTAGATGTGTCTCCCACGCTCCTGGCATGTGCACAGCTTTTCCTCCTCTCTCTGCTCCCAACTCACCCTCACCAGCCCCCCTGCAACATTCGCTCAGCCAGCTGGCACAACCCGGAGGATGTACTCCCCCGCAATACACCAAGTAGGGATGGTTACTACCCTCACCAGCTGACATTAGTGCTAATTTCCTGTAAGTTGCCACGGAATAAAGAAGGGGCCTCTTTCTAAAAAATCTTTCCGGCTTGCTTAAAAACACTCTCTGTCTTCTTTTCTTCCCGCATGCAGCTTGCAGAATCAATAAGGCCCTCGCCTCTTTGCCTTGAGCAGCAGAGAAGCTATTGCTATGAACTCAGCAGGAGCAAGAGCTAGGGCAAGTAAGTAGCCCAGAGCTAATCAAAAATGCCCTCCCGTGGCTCAGGATGTTGCCAAGTGCTTGAAGCAGAACTAGAAGGTAATGTAGGATGACTCTTTTGTCAAGCAAGGAATCATCTTCATTATCCCCACTTGATTATCTCTGAATTTCACTAATTGCACTTACCTTTACCTTACACTTACCAACAGAACTTGGCCAAGTTTTGCTCTATAGCACTACTTTTGAAACAGTGTGTTTATCTCCTCATATATGTCTGATGACTATTAAAAGGGGTAAGTAGACTTTCTTTCACAGCAGCATATAATGCCGTGGCAGTCTAGTACAGAGACTCTGTATTCAATGAAATTATTCTCAATACTCAACGAAATTTCAAACAACCTTCACAGTTTAAAAGAAATCATGGTTTTTTCCCCTTACAGTATTCCTATTGCAAAAAAAAAAAAAAAAAACAAACACCCCTAAACAACCCAAAACCCCAAACCAAACAAACCCAATTGAAACCCAAAACCCAGACAACAAGGGAGTGTTGTCCTTTATTACTACAGAAGGTGGGGAGGAGGGCAGGTATTTTTTTGGCTGTTGGTGAAAATGATCCCTTCCTGGTATGTATAGATTTAGGGCTCCTTCTTAAAATAAAAGAATCGTGAGAGGGATGTACTGGATCAGGGTCATCGCTCTCGGTCAGGGAAAGACACAGAGCAAAGTGCAGTTGTTACCTGTGGGGAAAATTCTGGCTGCCGATGGAAAACAAGACAGCACTAAAAGAATTACAGCTTGACTGCAGAAAACCATAAATTTCATTGGGGATTATGTCATTTGATGTCCTATGTCATTTTCCTTGGGTACACTGTAGATTTCCAGCATGCTTTGCCTTAAATCATAGTTTGCCTTAAATCATGGGTGTACAACTTTGAGGACCACATGGAATTCTGCACTGCTGCTGTATTTAGAAAGTATGTTATTGCACATTAAAAATTGCCTAAGGGGACATATTTTGGTGTAGTGAAAAGAAGCAATTAAGACAAGAACAAATCTGCTGAATCTAACAGGGCTGTACATTTGTCAAGTGCTTGTCAAGCTTGGGTCATAGGAAAGCTCTTGCCAGAGATGTGCAACAGCACTGGGATATCCTCTGCACAGAGGTACCCAACTATGTTAGCATCTCTCTCTCTGCGTCTGGGACTTGTTTCTTTCTCACAAAGACAGCCCCTCTCAGAATTTCTTCTTCCCTGTGACATCTGTCTCTCTCCCTTTGAGATCAGTGGCCTTCTTGCCCTTTAGAATATCAACTCAAGCATGGTAAGTGGCACAGAAAACCTTGCATGAATTCTCTAGCTCCTTCCAGAGGGCTAAGCCACCACTTAAGTCCCACAGGTTTAAATGCTTTTCCAGCACTTGACCTCTTCATAAAGATGAATTTCTCCTACAGTAAGGACAGCATCCAGAAGTTGTTACTTTGCCAGTCAGAAGGAACTATAAAGCAATGCACAGTAAACAGTATGCAAACATCAAATAAAATAACAGAATTTGTAATTATCTGTAAAATATCAGTCTCAGATTATTTTCTTGGATAACTGTTTAAAACCTCAGAGTTATTTAGAGATGTGTATGGTTACAACAGTTCTATTGGAAACAGCAAAATCTGCTCAGTGAACAGTCTGTGTACATTCAGCCACTGGTCTAAATCAACTCTGCTGCCAAACTGGCAAGCACCGGGAAATATGTTAAATGAATAGACAATTCAGAAATGTCCAACAGATAACTAAAATTGAAATTTTATTTTTTTTCAATAATATTCATCAGACATTTTTCTGACAAGACTTTTCTGAAAGATGAAGTGCAAATGGGAACCCTGTAAGAATGTTTAGAAGAATTGTACATGACATTTTTTAAGCGCCACCAAGTACACATTGAATACTTTGTAAGTATATAGGCATAGCAACATGCAAGTGTCATGTACCCAACATTACAATATGCATTTTGTCTCCTTAAAGTTATTAATGAGGAAATGAAAGAAAGTAAAGGTGTCTCATCATCAGTGCAATATGTCTAATTCCCACGGATTTTCTTTACAGGTTGGTGGTTGTATTTCCAAACAACTCGAATACATCCTTCCCAAGGCCTTGAACTGCCAGTGTGGAGCAATGCAGAGTACACTGGAGTTCCTAGGAGAATACGCTTACCCTGACAATGAATAGATGAAGTTGTTGCAGTCCTTTCACAAATTATGCCTTATAATTTATTCTAGGAAACATCCTGCTGAACTGAAGGGGTTTTGTATTTATAAAATATATAGGCTAATGGTAAAGGATGCACAAGGAATGCTTTCTAATTCTGTTGGAAAAGAGCTAAATAGCAACTCAAACATGTGCATTAAGGACTTGAGCCTTGTTCTTTTGAAATCAATAGGTGTATTGTGCCCAACTTTCATGGAAGCAGGACATATATTTGAATCCAGTAATCCATGAGTTCACTCTCTTGGCTCACTGTTTAGGCAGAAGCAGATGATTGTAGGTCATATTTGCATATCTCTATGGAAGCTATATAAGGATATAAGCAAATTTGCTTTCACTGAAAAAGGACAACATGTGCAACTGCATATTTACTAACATTAATCAATATGCATAGAAAGGAGAGAAAGAGGAAGCGATAAAGAATTCAGTCCAGCAATTAAAGATTTTTCTCCTCTTCATAATCAACGTAAACAGCTGATGATTATCATTATTATTTTCCTTACAAGTTATTACTTTAAAACCCCTTCTTTTGAACCTATTATGAAAACCCTTCAATGATTGCATTGTAGAACAAGACTAAGAAAATGAGCATGTTTAGAAGAGAATAGCATTAGTGATTTTCAGCACTATGTATAAGGGCAGGGTAAGGCCATCTGTAGTTTGTGCTGAATGGGGAGATCAGAGCTCACACATGAAACACTGCTGGCTTGACCCTGAACAGAGGGAAAGTGCTAAAGTGCTGACCCCAACAGGCTTGGCTTTGCACCTGAAATCTTAAAAAAAAAAAAAACAAAAAAAAAAAAAACCCTTGAACTTTTCCTTAATAGTAACACAGACTGATCCTTTTAGAGGAAGGGCCTTTTTTTTTTCCCCTACCTCCTTTCCAATTGGACTGCTACTTTTAGCCCAGCAGAGAATAAATTACTTAAGACACAGAGCATGGAGGGCAGATTGATAATAAATGCTGAAGCCACAAAGAAGGGGTTTTTTTTGGCATCTACTGAGATGCTCTGGAAGTCCTTATTAGTGTGGAGTCATTGTATTGGCTCCACACCATCTCCCATCTGGCTGTGAATACATTAAACACCGCTGAATAAAACGAACATGGGTTGGCAACAAGATGATTCCTAGATGCTGGAAGAATTCCCTTAAGGGCTGCTGGAAGCACACAGAGCTTGGAGCATCCCGAGAACGTGGAGTGATACGGAAGTGTGCTGTTAAACCATGTTTTTACCCTTATTTCCTCCTGAGTTAAAACAAGTTTGGAGTGCTGGGTTGGATTCACCAACAGCGGGAAGGAACTGTGCTAGCTTCTGTTAATGTCAAGTAGAAAAATCCCGTTCGCTTTAGAGGTACTAGGTCTGCTCTGAAAAACCACACAGGAAGTCCCACTCTCAATCAGAGTTTCTACTCTGCTCGGTCGGCATCAAAGGCTGCTCTATCCATTTAGTTTTCTCTCATTGTTAGCAGCAGTTCTTCCCTGTCCCCCATGCATCGAATGCTTTTAATGTAAACATGCCCTGGCAATGTTTAAATAAGTAAGAGACATGTCAGGATATCTCGACAGCATCGGTATTGCATATTTAATTCAAAAGCTTGCATGTGCTTTTAAAAGTTTCTCTTCAAACCTGCATGCCTTACGGGAAAGAGCTGTGTCGCAGTTGGACTGCACATCATTATCTAGTGCTGACTAAATATTGACATGTTATAGCAGTTCATTTTTAAGCTGTTTGGATTGAATCCCCAGCCAGTGTAAATTGGCCCACATTTAAGGCAACAGAGTGAAGCTGATCTATACCAGCTGAGGCTGTGTCCTTATGCCCTGTTTAAAGCTCAAACTATCCCAAAATTTGTAAAGAGCAGGGCAAGAATTACGAACCAGACAACATAATTTTTTTCCTCTATTTTTAACAGAAAAAAATTAAATACAGAGATCTCATTTCCAGACTACACCAAAGATTCAGTAGTATTTTAAAACGTATACAAATATCTCATAGCTAGTATTTAGACTGAGAGGTAGATGTCATATTCTAGGAATAGAATCGTGTGGAATGATGCTAATGACAGTTGCTAAAAACATCTATTTGCCTGTGACACAGGGCACAAAGGAGGGTTATAGCAATGGCAACCACAAGAAGGCTTACAGCACCCTCTTCTTTTGCTGCTCTATGTTATCTGCCTTTTGCTGTGTTCCTTCTGGAAGGGTGTGACGGAAAAGCGGCGAGAAGCAAAAAGACCAGTAATACAAAACTCCCCATTTACAAAACGTTAGCGCTATCATGACAGGCATCCTCTGTACTTCGATGAAAGCATTTTGTACTTACACTTTGAGATTACCTGGGGTTACTGAGCAAGTGGTGAAAATTCCAGGTGAGGTGAGTCAGCAAAATAGGGGTCAAAAGAAGGCAGCTCGCTCTCTTTCTCTGTTGTTCATGCTAAAAATACCAGGGCATATGGCAGCATATTTCAGCATCTTAACATACTAGGCTCCCTTGAGGACAGAAAAAAAGAGGAAACTTGTGCTGTTGAGCCAGAAATAGATTACAGAACAGCACTGCCAAACGCACAGAGTGCTGGCAGCAAAGCCATTAGCGGAGTCAGTGTCTTCCTTTGCCTAAAGGTGTTTCAGAGATATTTAATGAGCCTTAAAGAAATGGAAAGCAAAGCTCATGAGAGCAAGGGGTGGTATAAGCATTTCTATACATTAGTTGTCATTTCAAGAAGAGGAATTACACATATTGCATTAGAACATCCACTGCTTGTGTATGTTCCTTCCAGTTTTAGCTTGTGACTGTTAGGGGTGGCCCCCCTGCTCGAAATAATCAAAATGCATATTATAATTACACGGTTTTCCAATACCCATACACAGCAAGTACAAGATACTTACATGTAAGTACACTGTATTTACCTATATTTTTGCATAGTTTTTAGTGTGTACTTTGTGCCACTTAATAAAAAGCATTACTCATTATGCATTATTTTTGTTGCTGCTGCTTATTTCTCTCTATTAGACAGCATATTCAGTTAAAGTTGAAGTAGCTGGATTTTTGGTATGTTCATCACAGATTACCAGTTCCTAGGAGTGTAGAGACTGGACACTTGGAGGAGTCTGGGCAAGTGGTGGGGAAAGCTGCAGTGAGAACATGACGTTTCAAATCGCCTCTTTAATTAAGAAATGCAGTATCAGATCTGCAGTGCTAATTTAAGAAACTTACCTTTAATTTGAATGGAATTGTAAAGGTAAGAGCTCAGTTTTCCTTTTGGTAACACTTTACAATAAGTGGCACTAAATTACACTATAACTGCTATGTTACAGGGAATTACATGTAACTACACTGTAACTGTTGAAATAGCTACTGTACATGTGCGTACATGGTAACTTCAGTGCTGTTACAATCATGAATTACATAATTACAGATGATTCTGTCCTTTCTTTTCATTGAAATAGTTATATATATATATATTATACTTTAATGAAAATACACAAGATGTTAACTTTCATGTCTTATTCAGAGAAGTTGGTTTTCTTCACATATTCCTTTAAAAAGGGAGTCTCAGTGCAAGACGAACCATCCTTAAGTAACGTGGAAACTTTTTTTAGAGTGTTCTACTTAAATTCTGAGCCTCAAGTTAAACATCAGGTTCCTTAAACTATTTCTTGGTTTGTCAGATGACACTAAAAGAGTGGGAGGATGCACCGCTTGTCTTCTGATGCACCACTTTCTTGTTCAAATCATGAGAATGGTCTTGAAGCGTTAGGAAAATAAAAACCACAAAACCCAAAACCCAAAAAACCCTAGATCAAAAAGTTTAGAAATAATCAGCAATTGACACTGTAAACAGTACACTGGCAGAAACCGGCTACCTGGTCTTGAGAAAACTACTCTGCAAGTGCGTGTGGGAGAGGATGTCACACACACTTTAGCGAGGGTGGTTCCTGTTCAGAGCCTCCGTTTTACACATTCGCTGAGTACCTCACACCATCATCAAAGTGGTATTTGAGAATGGGACCTTGGGCAAAGGGAACGGACTCCTGGCTTTTAGTCTACTGAACATCACTAGTGTTGAGCCATGGTTCTGCTTACAAAAAAGAGGGATTCCTCTTTACACTGAGTGTAGCGGTTTAAACCCGTGAAGAGCAGGCAGGCCTGCGAAGTGCTCTCCAGGCAGAATGCTTGGTGCGGGGTTTTTTCACGCTTGCTTTGCCCAAATGCAAGGGACATCACCAGGCTCAAGAGCATGGAAGATCAACTGCGTTAAAAAACAGGACACACGAGAAGTTTTAACTGAAAACCAATGAAATAACCTGTTTAAACAGGACAACGTATCTCTCTTTTTGCAAAGTCAAAATGCTGTTTCTGTGCCAGTGGAGGAAAATGGTTTGGAATGGTTACCCTAAGGGAAATCCCGCTTTTGAAAGTCCTACCTGTTTGGGCGATGGTTCAAGTAATAACCCTAATACTCAAGCAAGCTGGAGTTAGGAAGAATGAAAATAGCCATAAACACCACGCTGGTGGGGAATTCCACGTGAACAAATAAGGCCCTCGCCCAGGGAAGCACTTATTTTGAAGCATATGAATAGTGCCTTACAGTCCGATGGAAGTTCTCCCACACCTGCAGCTGAGCAAGTGCTTGAACGCTTAGGTGAACACGGGACCCACGTCCTGAAACAGATCTGTGTCATATGTGACACTGTGTCATAGCTAATGTAACTTACTGTTGTGACAAGAACCCATATTTTTGGTATCAAACTGAGCGACTTCCTTTGCCAGCCTTTTACATGTGTATGTTTTGAAAGACATGAATATCTTGTAAACCTACACTAGTTTTCAATGTGTCTAGTAGCACCTACCTGGTTCTCTCAAACTACCATATTATATTAACATATTATTGCATTTTTCCACAGATGGGTATGGAGTGAACTGTAAAAACAAGCATGCAATCACATCAATGCAGACTTATTTCTTTAAAATGTCATACTGTATATGATTTATTATGTTAACACTCAACCACATCATATTGTTTATGCCTGTATATTTTGAAAAAAGTGCTGCTTTGATTGACGTCACCCTTTTTTCTTAGAAATTAACAAGATAAATGTTTCAACAAAAACAATTAAAATACTCTAATATTGTCCTTAAAAGGTTTATACTCTTCTGATAAATAATCTGACACAGCACCTTTATCTCCCGTTTCACCATACTACATGATGCCGTATTCCAAACTCTCCCGTCCCCACATAAAAATAAAATCCCAGGAGAAAGTCCTTTACAGCAGACCATCATGCTTTTAGGCTTCACAAGTACAGCAACCAGAGAGAAACACTCTTTCATCAAAGGTGCAAAAACTTAGGAGCAAGACAAGCTCCAGCTAGACTAACTTGCATTCTCCAGTGTAGAATCATTTCCCAGAGCTGTTATGGCAACCTTTTTATTTCATTGGAAGAGGAAATAAGCCGATGGGCTTACAGTGTTTTGTTGTCATATTTAAGAGCATGTGATTTTTCAGCTGTCAATTACACAAAAATTTCAGAAATAATCCAAACAGAGACTTTCACTGTGGAGCTAAAAGCATGGCAGGAATTCTCTATCATTCACCGTGACATAAGTTTGTACCTCACAAAATGCATAGACAGGAATTTAATATAAAGAATTAGTCCATTTACTGTATACACAAAACATATATCTTTTGTTTTAACACCTCTATTTTTTTCTTTTTTTTTTTTTTTTCTTCTTTTTTTTCTTTTTTTTTGGCAAACCAACATAGAGAAGCAGCTCTGGAACTGCCAAATTAAAAATTGAGAATTTTAGCAACTCAATAGTATTTTTTAAGGATAGTAATCAAATGTGGTTGTAATTTAAAACCTGAGGCTGTGCACTGGTTGTTAGCTTAAAACTACCTTTCCATATAACATTGTGCTTCCATTGTATAACAAAGAAAAAATTAACAAGAACTAGAAAAGTTTGCTGCTGAACAGTGCTAGGACATACAGACAAAAAGTACTAATACATGTTATCTACGTAGAATATTGATTTGAGTCATATCTAAAGGGATATAATGGACATTAGAAAATGCTTACTTGTGACTGACTTAGCTACTGCCAAAAAAGTTAAATATGTATCAAATAATGTTTAATTGAATTTATTATATGCACTATATACAGATACTAAAATGCCTTGCAGTTTTGCCCCATGAACACTTCAAATTTCAGTAGGCAGGTGAGTCCATATGAAGCAAATAAATTATAAAACCCAGAAATTACTCAGAAAGATCTCTAATCTTTGCAATCCCAAAAAGCAGTAAAAGGGCAGGACAAATTTGTTTCAAATGAAGCACTAGCATCTAACTTTGCAGAATTTGTATAGCTAGCAATTCAGCATGTGTTACCACTGAAACATGGCACTGTTGTCAAGGTACCATCTAGAACATGACAAAACAAAGAAAAACAAAACAAAAAGTTTGGTGGAATGATAGGGGTTTTTTTCCCACCAAATCCAAGCATACAAGAAACTACACTAAAAAGATTTCAGTTTGTTTCCTAGGGCATGTGTTTCAAAAACAAGTTGCTTTTTGAATTATAGATAGACATGTATAAAACATTCTTTGTAAACCTCTAATCTTAGACTTAACATTTTAAGTAAGTAAATTAGGTCCTTACCTAATAGTATTTGTTATGAATATTGTTCTATGACATACTAGTAAGGACATGATAAAAGAAAACTGAAAAAGAAGAAAGCTGCATCACATTTAAAAATGTAGAAAACTTGGATTAAGATGATGATTAACTTTGTTAAGGCTGTATATTCAAGCACTGTATGTTAAGAGAGCAGTGGATATGAATTTTAGGCAATAAGAAATGTCCTGCTTTACGCATGATACTGTAATTATAGAATGATGACATCAACAGCTGATTATTGGCATAAACTGGCTACGTAGAGCAAGTATGCAAGTTAATAAAGATAGCAGAAGATGGCAGAAATGAATTCTGAGAAATGATAGCCAGTTTTCTCCAGCAGTCAGCCTGATAAGTAAAACTCCAAGATTCTAGCTCTGCATCTAAATGAAATACTCTTTTTTCTCCTCTGCATTGACTTGGCTGCCTTCTGCATTGATAATGGCTGTGTCGGCATCGGGTGCATCTTCAGCTCCTTTTGCTTCGTTTGTTAAATATGTTCCTGTAGGGATCAGTAAAACAAGGAAAGAAAAAAAAAAGAAAAAGATTACCTTTTTTTTTAGCTTTATGCTGCATTATAGGAGGCACATTTCTAACAATGCTCCAATTGCTTCATGAATGGGCAAGTACATTTACACAATTTTAGTACACATGGTGCAGTCATGCTCAGCTTTCTAATTTGTCTAAGAAACATTTACAGTATTAGTACTGATAATGCATGTACACATATTCAAGTACATCCACAATAAAGAACTCTTTTAATAAAAATACTCTTTATCTAACTGCAGGAATATGCAATATATTTTGCAATTATGAAGTAAGTAGTAAAATCTTGGTTATTTCCTGGGACAGCTGCCCCAAAAACCCAAACCAACTTTGAAGACTTGGATATAAATAAATGTTTATTTCTAAAAGAAAAAAAAAAAGGCCATGGATTATTTTTGTATTTCTATTTTATTAGTTATCGTATCTATACCTTAATTTTACAGAACTGTGCCATAGTCATTTCCAAGAGTCATAAAATTGAGTTAGTTTTATTAAGTGCACCCACTCACATTGCACTATCATAGACATTTTGATCTGCAGGGTATGAATAAAGAGAATTGTGCATAATAGTCAACTTTGCCATTGTGAAAAGCTTTATGTATGTTGGTATAAGATGTATATATATTCCTTCAGGACAGTAAAACAAAAGATCCACACTTTCAATGGTTCATTAAAAAAAAATTTTGGTCTTCCTGGGCACAATGCAATCAAATTAAAAAGATGTTTTTTATTAGCTTGTGTCTGCTAGCTATCCAATCTCAAATAAGATTTAATGAGTTAATACAAACACTAATCCTCTCTTCGCTTTTCTTGGATTTTTGGTAGGGATTTAGCAACTGGTTAACAGCTTTAACAAACTGAGATTTAACAACTGGTCTAAAAACCATTTGGAGGTTAAATCTCTAGAAATGACTTTGTAATTAACAAGGTCAAAACAGGATCATAGAGAAGCAGAGTCAGAAGATTGGGTCACTCCATCCCTGTTACCTCTAATGGTGGTGGGGACTGAAAATGAAGGGAGTGGAATTCGTAAGGTGAAATCTCTGAATGAAGTAAAGCTTGGCCCAGGAAGAAAACACTTATTCCAGAGGGATCATTGCTAAAGGAGTCAGTGATCTGAAAAGTCACCACTGGCCCCTAACACTATCTTGTAAATAAATACTCCAAGTATTAGTGCGATTTATTAAAAGGAAAAAAAATCTTGTTTCCTCAATGTAAATACATTCTGCTGAGTTGATAGCCTAGTGAAAAATATGAGCTCATGTAATCAAATGCCAAGAGCTAAGGACTAAAACCAAAGGGCAATCTTATCTCTCAGTCTCTCTAAATCACTGGCTTATGGTATGACCTTGGGCACGTAAGTAGATGTCCTTTGCCTTAGCCAGTCCACTGGAAAAATGGGTAAAATTCAGGGGCTTTGCTGACGACTGGACTGTGAACTGAGCTTTCTTTTCCAAATCATTTAGCAGATGGGGGAAGGCAAAATGGAACAGCACTCCCACGTGAAATTGTGCCTTGCTTCCAAAAGTGACTGAACTTCCACTAATCTGTCTTACCTTTATGTCTTGCCAGGTATCGCCCGAGGAGAATGATAGAACATAGTGTTACAAAGACAACTACAGCCACTATTCCTCCTATAAGAGCATGGTCAGGTCCGGTCTGTCCAGCCAAAGCATTTGGATCTAGAGGGAGAAGCAAAAAGCAAAAGTGGTCCTACACAGACAAAAACTGACAGGAAAACTCACAATATCAAGTCTTATACCGATCATCCTGAAAATAGGGCATTTCCCTCTTTAATATTCAGCATGGTTATTCCCACTTTTACTACCAGTATCTTATCAACAACATAGTGCTGCTTGTATTCCCAGATTGTTAAAGCCCTGAGGACATCACAGTTATGAAAAATATTACCTTATTCTTCTTTGGCAGAGGTTATTAAATGAAAAAGGTTTCTGGTTTTGTCCTCGCCATTTTACAACTGAAAACCTGGACATAGCTATTTATAGAAGGAGAAACAAGGAACTGAGAATTGGGGATCAGATAGCATCAGCAGAATAGTGTCTGCATAATACATAATTTATAGAACTGATTCTCAGTGGGGATCCCTTATATATTCTCTTCCTCTCATTCCTATCCGATTGCACCAGAAATAAAAAGGCAGATAAAGCGCAGCTGTGCCAAGTTCCTCTGCACATGGCTGAGTCTGCATGAATTTGGTCAGATAAAGGTATCAGGCAACCTGAAAGATCATCATTCAGTCTCGAGCGTCATTTTGTGAATTAACTACAAATACTCAATTAATGCCCAGATGAGCAAATGGTAACAGATACAACAATGTATTAGCAGGCTCACTTCACTAACTCTGTGCAGAGCGCTAGGCACACTGCCAGATCCAAGCTTTCTGTGGTGGTCATTTGCTTGTTCTGTTGCCTGGTGCTTCACAAAAGTTGCAAAGAGGCAATCATGGGAAATGGCACTACTGAGGGCTGAGTAATTCTTTGGAGCTTTTGAACAACCATCTAGCAACCTGACTGTTGAGTCACCTGAAATATGCAAAAGAGGGTAAAAATTCAATCTAAAGATCACGGTAAGATTTCTATTGTAATGAAAATGCCTCTGCTATGAAGTAATAGTAATTCTCTGAAGACGCTATTAGCATGTACTGTATGTTGCAATCAGTCTACTCTCACTGCTTCAAGGGCATTTGCCTTGTAGGAGCTGTTCATATTCTACAAATAGTTTGCAAACAACTTCTTTACTTTGCAAAAGGGGAAGGCAGGAAAAAGTGTGTACAAAGAAAAGAGGGCAAGGCTGTAAAGATGACAGAAAGGCCTCTGATAATTAACCATAATTAACAGTCTGCTGACCAGGATCATTGTATAACAGTAAGATGTACAGGTATATCTATATACATGCAAGTGTACATAAACAGAACGTTATATAGATGAAAAAAAAGAATCATGCTTTCCCCTCTTGTAAATTGTCGGGCATGCTGAGACTACACCTTCAGGTCTGCTGGAGTGCAGAACACTGGCTACTGCTACAGGTGCAGTTCTGCTCTTAACAGTCACTGAAGCCACTGGGCATGGCTCTGTCACTTATTGCCACCTTCCTGAGCTCCCACATCATTCTCTTCTGGCTGCTAAGAAGACTCTGGGGAAGCTGCCCACACCGCTTCTGTGGTCATGATGGCAACCAGTAGGTACTGGACTCAAAAAAGCTGAAAATACTTTATAAAGCCAGCTGTGTGTGCCCCGTCCTCTGTTTCTATGAACCTCCTGGCATGGTGCTACTGCCAGTGAATGAGTATACTCATCACTACTGCATGAGTATGCAGAATCAGTCCTAGGGTACATCGGCCCTATTTTGGTGATTTAAAATGACCCTGAGTTCTGTGAGCCACCATTCTCACAGGGAAAAACAAGACAGCTGAAGTCCTCCCTCCCTGAAGCAAGAGATTGGAGCATGCAGCCATCCTTTCCCAGGGCTTGCAGAGGCCCTGTTTTCTGAGGGGAGTAAGGAGGAGGCGTCTGCTCGCTTGAGAAAATGGAAGATGACATCTTGCTGTGGAATTGTCAGCCTGCTCAAGCCATCTAGCAAATTCCTCCTTCTGTGGCGCCTGTAGCAATGTTACCATAAGCCTCTTCCCTGCAGCAAAGAAGGCAGCACCCATTTGGGCATGAAGGACCAGCAACATCCTCAAGTGCTGCATGCGACCTGCAGGAGATGCTCTTCCCCAGCACTGGGCCAGGAGCAGCATGCACATTTTCCCACTAGAACCTAACTCCTGCTAGTATACTAGCAGTAAAATTACAAGAATGAAAGGAGATATTTTAAGGGATAATATACTTCCTGATGCAGAGTATAATCCAGAGTTGGGTTAGTGCGGCACTTTATCTACAGGCATTTTTTAAAAGCTGATTGCAGTGTGCGGCTTTAGCTCAATACCCAGATTTACAACGCATCTCCTCCGCAAGCTTTAATAAATGTTATAGACAAAAATCTTCACAATGCACTGAGATGAATATGCCTCTGTGTTTTCATCTTCAGGTGATTTCCTATATATAGCTACTCACTCCTCCTCTGCCATACCTGATGCGACTAAATGAAGTGACCTAATGCCAGCATAAATATAAGGTTCTGACATTTTAGTGTGGATTAATGAGATTGTACTGCTGCTATAGGTTGAGAATGTTCCCTTTTAAATTAATTAAAGTATTAATTGAAATACAAAGGCAGTATTGCGTTTCTGCTATAATTTCTTAACCTTGGTATCAAAGCCAGATTATATTGATACGTATTGCTAGACAGGTTTGTCCCTAGAAAAACTTGTACATGACCTATTACCATTATGTTACCACCGAATAACTTCTTTGTTAAAAAGAAAAAAGGAAAGGAAGAAGCATGAGATAGAAGGGAAGGAAATAAAGATTCTCAAAGGTGGCCAACATTTTATTGGGAAACAAGTACTCTTTCATCTCAAAATGAAAATCTCTACAACATAAACAATATTCTGAAGAGAAAGTGCACCTCAGAAATATTCTTCTCATAGAAAAATAATGTTAGCATTAAATATAAATATGCTATACATTATGCATACAGAGTAATGCACTACACTTTTGCCTTTCATAAAATGACCTAAACCCCATGAGTAAATTATAGATCTGGGTCTATCTATCGTCATATAAATAATTACTAAGTCAAAATGTGCCGTAACAGTACCTGAAAGATAGAAATACAGGGGTTTGAAACTATGTCATTTGTGTTTTATATATTTATACAGCGAACATGTATTATCCAAGTGTTCTGGGAATTTGTACTAGAAGCTCCCATTAAAATTCCTGAAATTGCTAAGTTTGTACTTGAGCACTGACCACTCAACAGTTTGCTTTCCAAAAAACAGAGCACTCTTCAGACTGTTTTTAGATTCTCATTATAAGCTTCATGGACTTTACTAGGTAAACCCTACCCTGCCACAAGCGTAACTCCAGCAAATGAAATCTTGAGTATGCAACTGGGTAATAAATACTTTTAATCTTAAAATATATATGAGATTACTCTTTTAGTGTTTAAAACAGACTATTTTCACTGCACAAACACTTTCATCCTTTGATGAGAAGAAGGAAACCTTATAGAAAGATGATGACACAAAAGCTCATAATTCTCTTTTGTTAGCTTTTTTGTCCTACATGTAGGAAGCCTCTTTGAAATATTTATTGCTGATGCTATGAAGTCCTACCCATTTTCAGCTTCTGGGATATGAACTGTTTCCTCACTAACCTATCAAATTAAGCTACTTAAAATGACTAAGAGGGAAAAAATATATCATTCATTGACAAATAGAACACACCAGATAATTTTTAGATCTATTAAATAAATAGGTCTGTGCTTTTTGCGACCTGCTGACAAAGTTTCACTGTAGAATATTTTTTATATGAATTCACACATTAGTTAAGCAGAGAAATTTGAGAACAGTTCGTCATGCTTTTGCATAAAGTACATCTTAATTATTCATCTAGTTTCATTTTCTTCCTGCATAAGTTTTGTTCTTATTTATGCATAGTTGACTTGACTGAGCAGGCTTCAGGGAAGGGTCAGATAACCCTTTCCTGAGCAAAAGGAGAACAAGCACAGTTGTGAATGCTGAAATGGCATATTTTGGAGACTACATGCTCAAGTAGGTGCCTTTATTGCAGAACTTTATTAACATGTGGTTTTGGCTCAAGTGCTGAAGTTTTAAAAAAAACCACTCTGAGCACAAGATGTACCCAGGTTTGAGGTATCCAAAAAATAATTCGTTTTGACCATTTCTACTGAAAGAAAAATTGGAAATAGAGGTCCTAATTTGCTGCGGAGCTTAAATAGCTTTCAAAAAATGAAGACACATCAAGCAGTTGTATTATTCATAAATTACTCTTCCTTAATGCTGGGAAAAGAATAGAGACCTCCCATTTCTCAGTGGAGTACTGAAGCCACAAGCCTACACTGATTTTTACTGATTTCTTGACTAACCAATTGCTAATTCGCAAAGCAGAATTGCTCCAGCAAGGGATGCTGGGGCACACTCCATGTTACAACTGATGTGGCAGAAAAAAAATCTCTTCAGATTACTCTCTCTCTTTCCCCATAGCTAAGGACTTGCTACCACCCCCAGTACAACTTGCCAATACTTCACATTGGCTCAAAATCAGATCAGTAAAGCAACGTGTGTTTTGGGGTGGGGAAATACAAAATGCAAAAAAATTCAATAAACTGCTCTTTCATATTTGAAGGACTACTGTTGCAGGCGAGGGCAGGGCAAAAGGGTGGTGGGAGCCAGTGAATGTTTATGGAGAAAATCTAGCAAAGACATCTAAAGCTGCACTACTTTTAAGTGCCTTAGCCAGGGGAAAGAAAACTGCAAAATCTATGGGAAGCAACTAGTTTTGGGTTTTCTGAAGTTCAAGGGTAAATGTAAGTTAAATTAGCAATACTACCCACTGAAAATTTCTCTGCATTTCAGCTTAATTTCCTAAGGAGAGATAGCTTGTGTGATGATGCTCTTTCACCATCTCCAAATTATTTAAGAACCATGGATCTATTATGTGTTTTAAGAGACAGTAAAGTTCTCAAGATTATTGTTTTCCTATAACTAACCAGAGAGGACAGGTTGCTGCAGGACCTCAGATCTTATGAGACAGAAGAGAACATATAGGAAGGATGCCTTTAGAAAAACCCTAACAGAGACAAAAGCTTCAGTCCAAATCTGTACTTGAGAATCAATTTTTCATTAGAGGTGTCTCGCTATTTCAAGTATTTGTTGTCCAATATGGCACAGATCCTGTTTGAAGCTTTTTCACATGGTTACGTGGCATTTAAAACATTCTGAGCCCTTCCCACTTCACCTTTCTCCTCTTCCCCCACACCTTCTCTTGCTTCTTGTCTCGTAACAGGTCTGCTCACTCTACAGTATTTGTAGAATTCAGTTTAAAAGGCAGTCAACCATGAGGCACAATCTCATTGGAAACTAGAGAAGATTTCTTCCTGCAGCTTAGGTAACAAATTTGGTTTTACAAATATATTTAGGCTAATATTCACCAGATTTAACTATAGGGTCCATATAATTTTTAACTGTCCCAGAAATTTAAGCTTTGGTAAAAACAGAAAAAACAACCAACCAACCAAAAACCCCAAACCAAGCAACCAAAGGAAAAAAAAACCCCACCCTCAAAAAACTCCAACAAAAACCTCAATGATTTGTCCACTATTAGTAGGAAAGCAGACTAAAATAGGAATTTACTCACAATATAGATGAGAGGTAGGACTGAAGTGATAGCTGACAAGGTATTAGCTTTAGGAAAAGCAGCAGTAGTGCTGTCTATGATAAATGCTAGTAAGCAGAATTTCCCTGTTTTAGCATCTTAATTTGGGCACCCCAGAGTTCATTTTCCCTTGCCTGGCCTGAAGTGCTGAAACAGGTACTTCTAATCTCGTTTTGTAATATACCGCTAACCACTAAAATACATGTACGTGAAACTTGTGAAAGTATTGTTACGGAGGAAAAGAAAGTTTCCTCACCTTCATTTAAATTGCAAAGAGTCACTGCCCAAAGGGGCTGGTTGTGAAATTCGTTGAAAATGTGTTTTGTTATTAACCAATTCTGAACTTAAAATATGTGACAAGCTTCTTTTTCCTTCAGTGCCTGAAGCAAAGACGAACAAAACAGTGTACTAATATACAGCATATATAAACGGCTATTTTACTAGTAGAACATCATCAACCATAGAGAAGACAGGCAGAAAAAAAAGTTTACATGTAAGCCTTCAAATTTATAGCCTTTTCTGCCCGTGTTACTGCAGTGGCATATTTGGCCTACTTTGCCTCTAAGTGGTTTTTTCACAGTGCTGAATTATATATACATTCCTATTAAGAAGACCCCACGCTTCAGAAGGATAAAAGTCCCACGCTAATGTTTCGGCAGCTGAACCTACTGCTCCTTTTGAAGAGTTCGTATTGTATTTGTCAATCTGAGGCTTCCTTCGGTGCAGAGAAAGCCCCAGATGTCTGCTGATGTGCATTTGTAAGTAGGTGGCCCTTGTCAAAGGTAAATAAAAGCATTATCCATACCTATTTTGTAAATGTATTTTTTGCAATGCTAATAAGAAAGCTGTATACCCACAATGTTAAGATGAAAAATTTAACAGTATTTTTTCAGGGTCCTTAGAGCCTTGTTCCAGATTTTGTGCCTTGTGTCATTGACACACTTTTTTCTCTTTTTTTTTTCCCCACTTTTTTTGTTTTTCTTAGTGCTGCTTTAAAAGCTCCAGCTTTCTGGAGGGAACAGTTCTCTAATTAGAGCACATAAAAGACATTTCTTATTGATGACATTATATTTCTGTTCATCAATAAACTCATTAATTGCTTCAGACTTTGTCATAGGGAGAAAGAACTAAAATCTGCAAATTTTTGTATTCATCCTATTGTCTGTAGAGGATAATTAAGTCAATTCAGGGTTCAAAAAAATACTTGCAAACTTTGCAGCTATCAATCATGCCTGGCTACCAAAGCAGGAGGCTGTAGGGAAAGAGACAACTGGCACAGATGACAGCAGAATTTTCCTATTAGGTTCTCTCCCCAAAATGAGTAACTGTGGATGGCAGCAACAGGCAGGTGATGCCTTAACTCTGCTTCCAGCATTTTAATGTTCCTCTTCTTCTGAAGTTTTAGAATGGTCAGTGCCTTCTTTGCAGAAAACAAGAGAAAGTGTGAAATCTTCAGCCTAACAGATAGTTAACAAAAAAAAAGAGGAGGAACCCATCCCTTCCTAGAAAATCAAGGTGCACGGCTTCCTATTTTGTGAGTAAAAACACATCTCGTGTCATCTTTCTTCTGATGACTTTCCATCAATAAATATAGAAGAATCCCCACTCTTGTTTTTCTTCAGCAAAAAAGGACGGGGACCAGATGGAGTAGGTGTGTGTGTCCGTGAGCACTACCCCTTTTCCTGTCATCAGAAGTTAATGATCTATACAAATAATGAAACATTCTCAGTGAACAGAAAGACAGGAGATACCAATGTAGTCTTCTGCTGCCTTCCTTGTAGTACCTTATGGTTGTGACTGGAAGTGACTCTCGGTCACTTTCTAAAGACTCTGGTTTGCTAGAGAGAATAGGAACTCAACTCTTCAACTCTATTTCCTTGTGTGGGAAGGGAGCGTGGAGCATGCGCTCAGTAGGGTTTTCTGAGCTTAGGCATCTACTGCTGCCTGCCACCGTCACCGGGGTGCGGGCCAGGCACTCAGATGGTGTCTCACATATCATAAGAAAGCAAGACATTGTCACCACAAATACACATCATGAGCTATGGTGAGATTGCTAAGAGAGTAATCGCTCAAAACATTTAAGGAAGTTATTCTGCTAACCTTAAGGAAGTCCCAAGAGCTCAAGCCTACTAGAAAAGTAGTATAAATGTTTCCACTGTGACTTTTTTGCCAGTTTGTTTTTATGCTGTTATATAAACTCCCTCACAGATTGCTTCTTGAGTGAATCAGTACCACTGCGGAGCTCAAATAACAAATACTACCATGAGTTAGCAGTGCAAGAAGGACATGCTTTCAGCTGAGAAATGATATGAAACAAACGGAGATGTTCGTGGAAGTGTAGAGATAGAGACAAGGCTGTTTCCAATTGCAGAAGCTAGGGAGGATGAGGCTTTCTCACCAGGAAAGGAGTGCCACAGACATAAAGTTATCCATGGTTGTGTAAGGACCAGAATGAACAGATTCACAGCTGTACAAGGTACAATCTTACTGAATACATTCACGAGAGTTTTAAAACCAAGGAGGGCAGCTTTAATTTAATTGAAGAACAGCTCTAATTAAAACTTACTCTGTGGTAGAAGAAAACCTATTGTTCAAATGAATTCTTCATGCTTGTCATACTAATTTTTTCTTACCAAATCAGATTAGAATAATTATAAGGCTATAATGACATCAAAACACGCCAGTAAACCAGCTACTTACAGCCAGAATCTGACACCCTATTCATGCTGAATAGCAATTTAATCTGTCGTGGGACTACTCAGTGTGAGTAATTGTAACAGAATTTCCTCTTTGGTAGTTAATAGCATATTTTATCTGTCAATATATCTCTAGAAGATTAGCCAGGCATACTTGCGGTTAGGGTTACTGATCCAAAAGAAGCTGTTAACTGACCCAGCTCCTCTCAGAAACAGAGACGTGAGAGACATCAGCAGAGACAGTCTGCTGTAATGCACAGAGTAACAGAAGAGTTAATTATTGATAGGAAAGTAGGCACCCCTGTTAATACGTGAGAAATATTTTACAGCTGTTTTAATTAGGGCATAAAATTTTATGTCAATTTCTTGGGACAGTGGCAATGTCCATTAGTGAAGTTTCTGTCCAAGCAATAAAACTGCCTTCAATTTGTTTGAATTTTTGCCTGTGGTTTAATTGAATGCTATCCATTCTTAACACCAACTCTGTACTAATGGAAACAACAATATTTTCTCCATTTAATAATGACATGCTTGATGGAATTCAATATCAACCAAATTCTCTTCTGGGAACATTAAGACTTTGTTGTTTTCAGATTCCTTAAAGTTAAATACCATCCAGCTATTAGTAAAAGACTGCTCTTAATGCCATTGATTGGTAATGGATTTGCTAAGAATAAGGTTGTTCTTTGCTTTCCCAAAGGCTCTTTGTATTCATAAAAAAATAAAGCTATAGAGGTTATTTTGCTTATGGACCCATTTTGTTTTGCTTTTTTGTTTTGTTTTGGTTTTTTTAAACTCAGCAGCACACGTTCATTTCCAACAACACTCATGATCTCTCTTGTCAGCCCCACTAGCTGCAACACATCCAGATTCTACCAAGGGGGTCACATCCGCTGCAGTTTGCACCTGACAGATTCATTTCCTACCTTCTCCTGAGACAGCAATGAGGACTGGAAAAAAAAAACAACAGAGGTCCACTGTAATTACTATGTATATTTCAGATTAAATAAATGTGATAAAAGCCTCCATCTGGCTGTTGATCAAACGTGCAGAGGCAGGCTGATTTTCAGTGACATATTACAATATGTCTCTTGTAACAGTCCCTAATGCCATCCTGTAAATTACTTACATTTGGGATTACTTGACTACGGCAGACAGAAATATTACTCACTGTTTAAGTGCTGCCTACTGGGAGTATGGGAGACGCGGTCTAATCTTAAAGTTGTTAAGCAAGGCATTAAGAAATAATGGGGCCATGTTTATTTTACTAAATGCCAATTGTGCTCACACTACTTGAAAATGGCAAACCAAATTTAATAGTAGCCCAAGCCTGTTCCCGATGCTGGGAAGCTGTAAAAAGTCTAACACTGGGGAAATAAGTTTAAGTGGTGTGCTGGAACAGGTCTTGAGGAGAAATTTAAAAATCAGAAAAGTCCTGCAAAATATGTCAATAGTTTCAAATTATACTCCATCTACTGAAAAGAGTGTGTCTCTCTGAACCGAGATTCAGAGATTCACAGCCTTTCATGAGAGAAAAATCCCAACCAGCTACACAAAAAAGAAACAAAAGAAATTCCAAGGGACAAATAGAAAACCATGCTGCCCTTTCTCCATTTACTTTACACCCCTCCTTCCAGTGCCGGTTGCAATGTGCAGAGAGTTAAAATATGCTACATTACCGAAGGTGGTTTAAAAAACTTATGGTAAGAAAGAAAGGCTGGGAAAAATGTACGTGGAGTATTTACAGACCATCTCATTGTGGTTAGAAGGGCTGTTCTTATGATTCAAAGCTCCTTGAGGTTTACAATTCACAGAACAACATCAAAATTAATTCAAAATTGAAAATACCAGTGTTTGTTTTGTTGTTTTTTTAAAAAAAGACAAATCTACACCCCTAGCCAAACTCTAGATATTTCTGGTCTACCATATTACACTTCTTCTACTTGTTGAATATTCATTCTGCCCAAAAAGTGTACCAGGATACCTGTGTAAATCAAGGTGCTGCCCAGTACAAAGAGCTTTGACCATTTTAATTCTTGTTGTAAAGCCCAGCAGAAAAGCTTTGTTGCTATACAGCTCTTAAAGGGACAACATCTTTGTACTGTAGTGGTTAAAATCACTTTCCTTCTAGCTACCTGTATGGGAAAAAACATTCTTGGAAGTATTAATGAGCCTAGGAAACATTTCGTGTCATTTTTTGCTCTAGAAATATTCTGCTCATCTCCTGTTTGATCACTCCAACAAGGAACTTTCCCTTTCTTTCCCTATTCAGTTCTTGTTCTGTTTTAAGTGCTTGAGATTTGCCATATATTCCCTTCACCCTAACTTGTCTCATTAGCTTATATCACTTGGCATTCACTCTTATTTACCTGAAGTGGTTCAATAAATGACATTTCCTCTTAAAAGGCCTCTAAAAACCTAGTCCTCTCTTTAGGAAAGCATGAACACAAAACATGAAAGCAAAGAAAACAATGTTCCAAACAAAGCTGGCATTCATATGACTCTTCCAATTGCCACTGATGAGGAACTTCTACCTCTTTTCTTCCTTCCTAATAATTTTTACATTATAGCCATGTAAGGATCATGCTGTTTCTCTCTGAGGCATTCTGTGTGCTTAAACTGATTAAAAATGCACTCCTTATAATATTCTGTTATCATTATGACATTCTTTTCAATGCAGAAGCTGTTGTTAGTCAGCAAAAGTTTAGTTATGACTACCTCCCTAACATCTATAACAATATAATTCCCAACACGAACCTAGAAAACACTGCCTTCAGCTGAATAAAACAGTTCCAAAAGTTTGAGTGCGTGAAGCTAAATGTGGATACTTGAAGCTTTCCAGTGTTACAGCCCTTAATTCAGGAAAACAGGCCAGTATGCAACAAATGGGACTTAGATCAAATGTTTCTGCTGGAAAGCAGATCTGGAGCGTTAGGTGCCAGCTTCAGTTTACAGGACCCTGGTTCCCAAAGAAGCCACAGACAAACTAAAGAAGGAGCTGGGATTCCTTTGACTGTGAGCAGCAGTGCAGTGTTTCCAGCCTTTCTTGCCCTCTGGAAAGCCGAGGCAAGCTGCTCCTCCTCCTGTGGAGGTGAGACTTATGAATCCAGAGCCCACTGCGACAGCTTCTCTCTGACACCAGCATGTCTGGGTCTGACGCCAGAAGCAGCGGTGAGCCTGCAGTGCCGGGCAGCGCATAATCAGCGAGCCCCCCTTGCTGGTAGCAGCCTCGCATCAAAGCGCTGCTCTTGTCACCTGGGCAAGGAGGCAGCGTGTGGCCTGTTCCTGCAAAATCTATTTAGGTACTTAAGGTGGAAAGGGACTTTTTACACCTCACAGACCGAAAAAATCATAAAAATGTATGCCTGTTCTACCTAGCAATGACTTAGCCTGCTCACAGCAGCGTGTGAGACCTAGAGGTTGGAGAGGTGTCCCTCCAGGAAACCATGTTGGTGACAGTTCTTGAGAGGAAGTCTAATTTTTCCAGGCATAAGCATGGAAAATTGGGTTTAAATCCTTGCCATGCAACAAATATGTGGGTGTGGCTTTGCAAAACTGTTATATTTTTGCCTCAGTTCTCCTAAAATAAAGTAAGACTTGTTCACAAGTGAGTGACCTTGATGCAGGGTGACTCACACAACAGTAAATGATTTTGAGGTGCCACAGCAGTAGCGGTAAGGCAGGCTATTCACCTGTCCTTACAAACAATACTCTATATAATATCTAAAAACATTTGAAATGGAATTTTGTGGGTTTAATTTTTACTAAACTTTTTATTTGGTATACTTTTTATTCTCTGGATAAAAGGAAACTGAATGCCTATTATGTATTTGCGTAATGAAGAAATTAATAGCTGGATGCTGTTATTTCTGAGAGGTGAAACCAAACAAGATAACCTTACACAGCTATATTACTAAAAGTAATTCACACCAGGTAATTGATGAAGACCAAAATAAACAGCAATATGAGAATAAGCCAGAAATAGGATGGATCTACATTCAGATTACGGAAACAAACAGACAACTATTAGGGATGTTGTCAAACACTGCTAAACAGGTTGCCATGAACACTTAGGTTCATAAGCAACCTTGAATTCAACAGGAAGAGTTATTCCTTTTTAATAATAGACTCATTAAAGATGTATGTCAGCTGATACAGGAAGGTAGCAGAGAATTAATGCTTAAAAAAATGAACAGCGATAGTCTCCTGGCTTCAGTTTTCTTTTTTATCCAGTAACAACTATTTTCTCATAAGTGATAATTTATACATTACAATTAAACTCAGAAAATTATGACTAAAACTTCTTTATATTTAGTTACATACTCCTAAAATCTCAGGGGAGCATTTGGAGGTTAGTTCCTTTAGCTGTATATTAATCCACTGCAACAATACTGTTTGGAACCTTAAAATTACATGAAGCGAGAGAACCTGTGCCTAGTCATCAAGGTTTCAGTGAACAAGATAATCCTACCAGCAACAAAATCAATCACAACAGTCACAAGAAAAGACCCAGAAGGTACTGTGATTTCTCCTAATAATGAAGTAACTGTTCAAATACATGAACGTGTTAGGTATTTGTGCCTTTTGCTGCTGCCATGAGGTATAAGCGGGTACATCTTCATGGTACTATAAACTAGTACAGTTCCAATAGTTACCATGCAAATATAAGCAATAACATAGAATCATAGAATTATCATAGAATCATAGAATGGTATGAGTTGGAAGGGACTCCGAGGATCATAGAGCTCCAACCCCCCTGCCACAGGCAGGGCCACCAACCTCAGGCCTGGATCTACACAAGGTTGCCCAGGGCCCCATCCAACCTGGCCTTGAACACTTCCAGGGACGGGGCATCCACTACCTCTCTGGGCAGCCTGTTCCAGCACCTCACCACTCTTTCTGTAAAAAACTTCCCCCTAATATCTAATCTAAACCTTCCTTCCTTTTTAATCCATTCCCCCTTGTCCTATCATTGTCTATCCTTTTAAAAAGTTGATTCCCCTCCTGTTTGTATGCTCCCTTCAGGTACTGGAAGGCTGCAGTGAGGTCCCCCTGCAGCCTTCTCTTCTCCAGACTGAACAAGCCCAAGTATAACATAATAACATACTTCACATGTTAAATATGACAAGCCTGATGAACGATACACAAAGTTAAAAGAGAGCACTAAATTCATACACAGCAGAGGTCAGCTGGTCTGCCCAGAGTCACAGACAGTAAAGGTCACCAAGGTAGTTGGGAGTTGGAGCACATAATGTATAAGGAGATGCTGAGGGAATTACAGTTATTCAGTCTTAAGCTGAGAGAGCTAAGGGCAGAAACATTTTTGCTGTCTTCAGCCACTACACAGGAGGGAGAACTGATGATCAAGCCAGACTCTTAGACAAGAGAAGCAATGGACAAAAGCTGGACCACCACAAATTCCAACCATATATTAAATTCTTCTGCATTACAAGGATGGTCAAACACTGGAGCAAGTTATCTATAGAGATCTTGTGGGTTCTCCATCCTGGGACATAATATGGAAAACTCACCTGAATGAGGCTCTGAGCAACGTGATGTACAGTAGCCTTGTTCTAAGCTGGGCTTAGACCAGACATTCCCCAGAGGTCCCTTACAACTTATACTATTCTACAATTCTAGGAAATGGGTCAGAAGCAACCAAAGCGAAGAATGTATGAAAAAAAAATGTTTTTCAGATTTCTGTATCTTAAAAAGAACAGATTTAATAATAACCCAGCATCCAAAAGGTGGATGCTAAGATCCTACTATTGGTTTAAGATATACCATTCTTTCTGTGTTGTCTTACGTTGTTGCCATCACTGTCATATCCATACTATCACAAATTCAACAGGCTCTCCAATTTCTTTTCTCCTACCTTACAATAATGGACACACTTCAATCAGGGAACAGGAGTTCACATAAAACCTTAGAAATTATACCGCAGAAAGCAGCTGCATGTTGGCAAAGGAAAACTCTATGTGATATAAAGGGCCTTGTTGTTCTCTAATAATTTATTTTTTCTTGAAGTCATTTTTTTAAATCTCAAAAGCAGGGTTACAGCAGCCACTCTGAAGAAAAAAAAAATCCATACTAGATGATTTCAGATAATGTTTTAGAAAGCATTATACATAATAAGAATGTCAAAGATGAGCAAATTGCTCCAATGGACTTTCCATCAAATTATGTTTACAATTACTGAGAGGTTAGATTTGCGAAGAAATGAGCTGACATTTCAGCATTCTGTGGCAATTGCAGTATTTTCAGTCTGAGGATTTCAGTTTTATGGCCAGCTTGACAAAACTAGTGAAACTGTTTTTCTCAGGTATGGCTAGGCTTGTTTATAGCAAGGTCAATTCATTTGAAATCTCTTGTATCTCTTTACTCACTAGAGTAAATTGTCATGCAAGTAAAAGCCTGGGTGGTGGTGTTTCTCTGTAATAGCAGGGAGTAAGAACCAGCAACCACAGAAATTGCTTCTCTGCCTGTCAGACTTGATATTCAATGCACAAAACATTTCATAGAAAAAAATATACTGCAGCTTATCTCCATGTAATAACAGTGAGCATGCATCTTTCAAAGTATGCTGTAGGCCCCGAACACGGCAGGGGGCTCTGATGGGACTACCACATGGAAGCCCTCATCTAACTATCTGACAACTAAACATATGATCTAAATCTCCACAAACCTAGGGAGATAAAATCCTGCTGCAAAAATTCTGATCTGAAATTTCCCTCCACCCCCAAACTCGCTGGTAAATCATACTGGAGTGCATCAAACTTTTTTTTTTTTTTTCTCCTTCTCCTGTCCCTCACAATCCCTTCCTCTTTGGTAATTTAATTTCAAGGAGAAGAAAATTTCGCAGAAAATCTGCTAATGACAGAGTATCCCAACCATATTTCAGAGTGTGCTTCCACATAGTTTTCTGGGTCTCCCGCCTTCCACAGCTCTAGCACCATCCTTCTTCTCTGTTACTTTTTCATGAAAGATGCTCGTACAGCTTCAGCAAAGCTGTCATTTGTAACGACTTCCCCAGTGCCAGAAGCACCTGTGTAAATCCTGTTACTGCCTTGCTATTGCATTGTTGGTACTTCCTGCTATTGCTTTGGCAATTAAGATGTTTTCCCTGTCCCAAAAGTAGGTTCCATGAGATCTCTTGCAATTTTTTTCTGTTCATTGTTACTGTGTACTCAGATGAGAACCAAATGGACATTTAAATATCTTTAATACATCTTAAGTCAAATTTGAGCAACAAAGTCACGAACTGTGTTCACAAAAGCATGGCTTAAGCCTTTTAAGAGACAGTGAGACAAATGCATCTCCAATGAACACATCCTTGGATAACTAATATGCTGTACCATGCATGCCTAGAGGCAGAACTGTTTTGGCTGAGCTGATCATCTGCGTACCTGCCTGCCCCATAAAGTTGTTTTAAATTCACAGGGTAGGAATCTCTAGCCCAAAGTTGCCTGAGGGCCCAATTGATTTGTTTTACCTCAAGAAGGTTAAATATACACTTGAAAACACTGAATTCAGATCAAATTGTACTAGTCACAGACAATTTTATTAAAGATACAACATGAAAAGAAGCGGAATCATTATGTCTCCCTAGGGATGTGGGGATTAACAGGGAATATTAAAATAAATACAATTCTGGCATCCGTGAAAGAGGGTGAATCCCCTGAAAATGAGAAGGACATCACCACAACAAAGTTACATGCCGTGGCCATGACCACCTTTGCCCTATGAGACAGAAATGAAGTCCCCAGAAGCTGAAAGTCATGTTATCTGAGAGGCAGGGGTTCGTGACCTTAAGAAAACACTGCTTTTGAATGGAACTGGCTTGGAGCATAGATAGAGTGAACACATGAGTTACTATACCCAAAGAACAGCTTGAAATGCCTAACTCAGCATTTACCTCCTCTTTCATAGCTGACTAACATCACACACGGAGTATCAGATTGCCTCTTCTTTGGCTTTGTTCTCTCTTGACTAGGTGTCCTTAGAAAGGTAAATTCCTCCTGGGAAAATAACTCAGAAAATGGATGCAGTGACACATCTCCCTTTCATGCATGAGCAAGTGTATGCTGACCAGTGATGGTATGATTTGGCCTTGGGCATCATCAAAATGTTCCAGCATTTCTAACGCGATATAAACTGCTTTCAGCTGGGTTTTTCCTCAACACTTCATCTATGAATGAACTGCAACACTGTATTTGAATACAGCATATATGAAGGACGTGGTCACTAACATGTTCTGCTGCTTTCTGTAATGATTAATTTGATTCCTGACTGCATGTTCAGTAGAATACAGACTCTCCATCTTGCATCTCTTCAGAGGTGTGTACTTCTGACACAGCAGTTGATTAGAACATAAAGGGTTTGAGCACATTTACACTCAGTTGATAGAGTACATTACTGATTTACTTTCATGACTATTCAGTTTAAACAATTCCATTTTAACATCTTACAAGAGGAATTTATAGTTCACTGATTCATTCTCTATACGTTAACACTTATATGGGAACATAGAAGAAAATAGCATATACGAAAACTTCTTAAAAAGTTTTCTTCCAAGCATTGCCTTTTTTACAGAATTTATTTTCTAGCTATTAAAAGAAAATCTGTAGAAGAAGGACTGATAAACATATATCATATTGTCTAGTGTTGCTTAAATCTGTTTTTTGAAACATCTGCTTTTCAGGTTGTATTTACCTGACTGGTGATAGACAAATTACCACAGCTTTTTTTTTGGCCAGAAGAGATGTCTGTCATTTCACAGAATAGATGCAGAGAAAAGAATTCAACTTGACTTTTTCCTGAAAAATGCTGGAAACAAAACTTGTGCAAACAAAACAAAGGTTTTGGTTTTCCACTAAGTCCACAAAGAGTGTCCAACCCTTTAAATAAGCACTTAAACCTTATGTATGCTTCATGCTTGCTTTACTTCAGTGTCTAAGGATGCATAGCCTCTCCCTTCTGACTCAATGCCTATTTCCAGCTTTTAAATATTTTAAACAACTTAAAACTACTACTAAGGGTTGTTGGCTGGCAAAGCTGTTTCTCAGACAATACTGACTACCTCTGGGACCTTCTTTGTGTGCAGTATGGTTGAAGATGTGTTTCCTCTTAATATAAGGAATATAGAAACCATTCTGAAAAGCACCAGACAGCTATTTATCTCATGTCCCTGTTTACATCATGGCCTGGCATGTATTAAGACACAGTATCATCAAGAAGAATTCTTGAACCAGATTTATAATCCTTAATGGAAGTCTGTCACATTAACTCAGAACAGAGAACAACTCAAGGAAGTATGTGCAGCATGGCAGGGAAGAATAACCCTTGTTCTACCCCAGTGATCAAGCCCAATCTGTAGACATGTAGGAGAGATAATATATATCATTTTAGTATGTTTTTTTATGGACTGGTGATCTCTTAGAGACCAGGCAAGTATATAATTGGCTATTAGAGAAATCTTAGTTTAAAATGCTGAAATGTGTAGGAAAATATTTAAAAAACCTTTTGTTTAGTCCACGGACCACCCCACCCCCCCCTCCTCCCTGAAATGAATACTGAGGAAAGTGCTAGAGAAAGTGTCTCCTTTTTACTCCCAGTTCTAAGAATCCTACTTCAAATTATTCTATCTCTTCATATGGCAAGAGCAATATGGATAGGATTTCTTGAAGAGGAAAACACCACAAGAACTTCAGAGTATTGTCCTTTAAAGAAGCAACAATGTGTATGGGATCCATGACACATCGAAAGTACCAGTTCAGAGGGTTGCTTAAAAAGAGCAAAATGAATGCTGTGAAACACTGCAATAGAAGACTTTGAACTCTCATATGTGCCTTTTGAGGAAACATTAAAAAATGGTGCCTGTGATTGCTTTTCATAGCTGACAACAGCATTTTGATTTCAGATCTTCCTTTTGAGGTAGAACCTGTGTGAAACAAGCAGCTGTGCATCAAAACCAAGATATTCTTCCAAAGAGCTACAAGAAAGACCTAAGACATAAAAGGACTGATAATTATAACAGCACAAACATAATGAGCTCTGAGTGTTATTGATGTTGAGTTGAACTGCTCTTTCAAATAAAAAAATCAAACTCCATTTTCAACATGTTTAGGAAGAATTATTCTAGTGCTAACATTCTAATAGTGTTTTTACACCTAAATTGTACAGGAACCTTTTATTCCCAGAACACCCTGAAAACTAGATGACTCATTTCAATAGGTTACGCCTCGTGAAACATTTTAAACAAACTTGAAAATCAATTATAACAAAAGAGATGTTATGCTGGTTGCAGCGATCTTGGAAAAAGCAAAGCCACGCTTTTCTTTACAGCATTCTGAGCTTATTAGCATCTTTAATACAAGAACACAAACAATATATTTTAAGATATTTTAAAGAAACAGAAGAGACTGGAAAGACTGGGAGAGGAGAAAAGAATCTGCCCTGTAAACACAAACCTCTTTCCTTCCATTTTTCCCGTTTCATTCACTTCTGATTATAATGTTGAATCACAGAGTTGCAGCCATGCTTTCTGATTTGTGGGACTTCCTATAAGACAGAATGCTCTAAAATTCAGCAGGAAGAGCAACTGTGCCTGTGGATTAAACCAACCAGGACGAAAAAAAGTACTGGCTACATTTGTTCTCTCCACGTGGTAGGGACAGGGAAAAGCAGATTTTTCAGAGGTTCCCTGGAAGAATAATGAATTTAAATGATCACACCCTACGCTAAGCAGGAGTAGGAGTACCACTTTTATTTTACATATATAGCTCTCTCTATTATTCAGGGAAAATAGAATTAGTGTTTGTCACAGTTTAACCCCATCTGGTACCTAAGCATCTCACAGCTGCTTGCTCACCACCACCACCCACTCTGCCCTGCAGGGGGATGGGGAAGAGAATTGAAAAAACAACTTTTGGGTAAAGACAGTTTAGTAGGATAGCAAAGGAAGAGAGGAGTAATAGTAACAATAACAACAACAGCTATAACATATATAGAACAAATGATGTGCAAATGCAATTGCTCACAATACATGGAAGGAAAAAACCCACCCTGTGATGCCCAGCCTGTTTCTGAACAGCAAATCTGCATGCCCCACCCTGCCCCTCCCTCCTCCTTCCAGTTATGTCTGGAGCATGACATTATATGGCAAAGAACATCCCTTTAGCCAGCCTGGGCCAGCTGTCCTGGCTGTCCTCTCCCAGCTTCTCATGCACTTGGCAGGGCTTGAGAAGCTGAAAAGTCCTTGACTTAGTGTAACTACTCCAACTACCTAGTGACAACTAAAATATCAGTTTGTTATCAGCGTTATTCTCTTTCAAAATCCAAAGGGCAACACTGCACTAGTTACTAGAAAGAAAATTAACTCTATCTCAGCTGAAACCAGGGCAGTATTATAAACTGGTCTTGTGCTTGCTTCCTCCAAATGCTGTCTATTTACACACCATTTCAAAGAAACTGTAAGGGATTCTTTAAATGGTGATAGGAAGGAATATGCATCTTTCCCTGGATTGCACTGCTGCCCATTTCTGTTCTTATTGTATTGAAAACCAAAACCTACCATCAGAGAAATAAAATACATGCTTGTACATCTCTGTGCATCTTTGATTTTCTATGTGAACACTACTAAAGGAGAGACGGAGCTTTAGGAAATGCTCCTGCTTCCTTGGTGTGCAAAACTCAGCCTGCTGGCACACAGAACTGGCGGGTCCTTTCCCCACACTTCGAGAGGTGCCCTCTCCTAGCAGGGAGCCAGCTCTGAGCTCTGCCCTGTTCATCAGTCGCCACAGTTAGAGCAACAACTGCACAACTGAGCTCAAGGGTTCTGCTTCATACTTTGTCTGTGTTCCTAAGTATTTAATGCTATCAAAAAGGGGATGCAGAGACATGAAATGCCACCTTCTTTGAAAGGAGTAAGGCTGAGAATAGTGGCAATAGTGAAACTCAGCCCCCTATTAAGTCAGCAGGAAACTTCACCTAGCAAAACTAGATTTCAAGCTAGAATACTAGCCACTGCTCTATTCACTGCTGTATGGTTAGCAAAAAACAGATGGACAAAGAATACACACATTAGGATGTTTTTTTCCTTTTCTTTCCTCAATTAGTTGGTCACTTTGCTGTTGTTAAATTCCTTTTCTTTTCAAAGAATCTCATTTTCTGTACACTGAAGTAAAACTGAAGAAAAAACGTAAGAAAATGATGGGGCAACTAGGCAGGTAAAATCCTTGCAAACCCTGCTTCCAACTGCTTAATATTCTGAATCCTTACTTCAGGGAGATGAAAACCCTGTTGGAATAGTCTGAGTTGCACTGATGTCTGAGCAGGAAGAGTTTACTGCAGATTTGGAAGCTTGACTTGTTAAAGAAAAGCGAAGAAAGAGGGAGAAATTAAGATTCCTGTGTTATGCTGGGGTTTTCTACAACACAAGCCTCACTAATAAACAGAAATATAAACAAACAGAAATTAGAAGCATTAGAAGTGGTCACAAACTGCTGAAGGTCTCCATCTAATTAGCATTCAAACTACTAGCGAACCATCTAGCTCATTTTGATTCATTATGAAACATTACTGGAGAAACAGAAAAATAACATAATTCCTAATGATTAAGACTGCCATTATGTATATTTGTATAAGCATCAGATTCTTTTTAAGTTGCTGGGACCAAGCCAGGATTTCAATTTTGCCTGAAGCAGGGAAGAGACTCTGCTGAAATGAAACCTGAACATCCCTATTGCAAACATGCAAAAAGCATGCCCTGAGAGGGGATGCTCAGTTCAATTGTCTATGTATACACATGGGCAGAAACTTCCCTGCCTCACTGAGTGGAATAGAGGCACTGTTACACATTCACTATATATTCTTTAACATCCTTCAAGCATCTTATGCATTATTACTCCAGTTGTAGCTCTGTATTAAGTTGTGGTATCATGTTTTTGTTTTTCTTTAGCAAAAGAAGATAAAATCACTAAGACATACTTAATCTATGGGCCAGGAATCACCTCTATACTTTCTTCACCCACCCACCCACTCTAACTCCCCCTAAAAATCCAACCCTGAATATTCCCTCATGTATTGAACATAACTTGAATGATATTTCATACATGGAGTTACTAGGTTAGACTCACAGTAAGCTACTGTTATTCGACAGCCTTCACTGATGCATAGTAGCAAGGAGCCTGCTTGGAGTGTGTAAAACCAGATCGTTTGGATGAAAATGTCTACACAGATCATTAACTTCTACCCGTTGATGCATCTTTCATTCCCAGTGATTCTTCTCTCACTCATAAATGGGTGAGTATTGACAAAGGAGAGTAAAATCCAGATACTTTTAAATTTTCAGGGCTAAAAGTCACTGTTTCTGACTTACGACTTGATGTGAGTTGACTGTGCTTTCTCCTGACTATGTATTGGAGTGAATAGGGAGGACTGACTGGGATACATGTCCTCTGAGCAGCTAGAATTTCACAGCCGGCATTTCAGTAAAAGCAGAAATTGAAAAAGGCATGCTAGTGAGCAATAAGAATGGCAGCAGTTTCATTGCTGGTCTACAGCGTGGGGGTACAGCTCAGCTTGGGACCTAGAGAGCAGCATGCCTCTCTCCTTGCTCTCTGCTGGAAGAAGCAGCACACTGCTTCAGCTGGGTACCAGTTTCCAGTACTTACTCTTTCAAGGCAAGAAGATGCGAGAGTTCTGTTGATGCACTTTGGCTCTGAAGAGCATGGACTTCCTAGGAGTGCTCTCCTGACCATGAAAATCTGCCCGAGATTTTACAGTGGCCTTCCAGTACCTGATAGGGCCTACAGAAAAGCTGGGTAGGGACTTTTTAGAATCACAGAATCACAGAATCACAGAATTGTAGGGGTTGGAAGGGACCTCGAGAGATCATCGGGTCCAACCCCCCTGCCAAAGCAGGCTCCCTAGCTCATATTGCTCAGATAGGCGTCCAGGCGGGTCTTGAATATCTCCAGTGAAGGAGACTCCACCACCTCCCTGGGCAGCCTATTCCAGTGCTCAGTCACCCTCACTGTGAAAAAGTTCTTCCGCATGTTGGTGCGGAACTTCCTATGCTCCAACTTGCAGCCATTGCCCCTTGTCCTATCCCCACAGACCACTGAAAAGGGGCTGGCTGATTCCCCCTGCATCCCCTGCTTCAGATAATTATAAACTTTGATTAGGTCCCCCCTTAGTCTTCTCTTCTCAAGGCTGAACAGTCCCAGCTTACTCAGCCTTTCCTCATAGGGGAGATGCTCTAGGCCCTTAATCATCTTCGTAGCCCTTCTTTGGACTCTTTCCAGGAGATCCCTGTCCTTTTTATACCAAGGAGCCCAGAACTGGACACAATACTCCAGGTGGGGCCTGATCAGGGCAGAGTAGAGAGGGAGGATCACCTCCTTTGACCTGCTGGCTACACTCCTCCTGATGCATCCCAGGATCCCATTGGTTCTCTTGGCCACCGAGGCACACTGCTGGCTCATGGCCAACCTGTCATCTACCAGGACCCCCAGGTCCTTCTCCACTGAGCTCTTCTCCAGCAGGTCATCCCCCAGCCTGTACTGATACAAACAGTTGTTCCTTCCCAGGTGCAAGACTTTACACTTGCTTTTGTTGAACTTCATCTGGTTTCTCACTGCCCAGCTCTCCAGCCTGTCCAGGTCTCTCTGGATGGCAGCGCAGTGCTCCTGCGTGTCAGCCACTCCTCCCAGCTTTGTATCATCGGCGTACTTGCTGAGGGTGGATGTTATTCCCTCATCAAGATTGTCAATGAAGATATTAAACAGGACTGGACCCAACACTGAGCCCTGGGGAACACCGCTGGTAACAGGCCTCCAGTCAGATTCTACTCCACGAATCACAACCCTCTGGGTTCGGTCCGACAGCCGATTCTCAACCCACCTCACTGTCCACTCATCTATCCCATGCTTTCTCAGCTTTGCTATCAGGATGTCATGGGAGACAGTATCAAAGGCCTTGCTGAAGTCAAGGTAGATGACATCCACTGCTCTCCCTCCATCTACCCAGCCTGTCATGAGATCGTAGAAGGCTATGAGGTTGGTCGAGCACGATTTCCCCTTAGTGAATCCATGCTGACTACTCCTCATGACCTTCTTCTCTTCCAATTGCTTGGAGATGGCATCCAGAACAAGCTGTTCCATTACCTTTCCAGGGGCAGAGGTGAGGCTGACTGGCCTATAGTTACTAGGTTCCTCCTTCTTGCCCTTTTTAAAGACTGGAGTGACATTGGCTATCCTCCAGTCTTCAGGCACTTCTCCTGTCCTCCAAGACCTGTCGAAGATGATAGAGAGAGGCTCAGCAATCACCTCCGCCAGCTCCCTCAGCACACGTGGATGTAACCCATCTGGGCCCATGGATTTGTGTGCATTAATCCCTTTGAGCTGCTCCTGGACCTCCCCTACTTGAACCAGAGGGAAATTCTTCATTTCCCAATCAGTCCTACTCTCATCCAGTGTCTGTGGGTCCTGGGGGGCCTTTGAAGTGAAGACCGAAGCAAAGGCGGCATTCAATATCTCCACTTTCTCAGCATCCCCCATAACCAGGACACCCTCCTTATTCAGCAAGGGACCTACATTATCCCTGGACATCCTCTTACTGTTCACGTGTCTAAAAAACCCCTTTTTATTATCCTTTATGTCCCTTGCCAGCTTAATTTCCAAGAGGGAAGGGCATGTAGTGATAGGATGAGGTGGGATGGATTTAAATTGGAAGGACGTAGATTTAGATTGGATATTAGGGGGAAAATTCTTCCCTGTGAGGGTGGTGAGACACTGGAACAGGTTGCCCAGGGAGGCGGTGGCTGCCCCCTCCCTGGAGGCATTCAAGGCCGAGTTGGATGGGGCCTTGAGCAGCCTGGTCTAGTGAGGGTGTCCCTGCCCCACAGCAGGGGGGTTGGTACTAGGTGATCTTTAAGGTCCCTTCTAACCTAAACCAGGGAAGGTGACTCAACCGCCTCTCTGGGCAGCCTGTTCCAGACCCTGACACCTCTTTCAGTAAAAAATTTTTTTCTAATGTCCAATTTTTCTAATTGCCTAGCTATTTGTCCCAATGAAAAATTAAACAAGACAAAACCCCATCACATTAATTATTGTCTTTCAACCGCTATGTAAGATCCCTGTATTTATGGCTTCATTCATGGATTTTGTAATTTATGAATATAGAACCATGTGCGAATTTTTTCCGTGGGAAAGACAATGTGTATGTCTAAATTGTTCACAATGTACTTCATGCTCATATAAATCTGCCCTCACTGGTACTACACTCAAATTTAGATGTGTCATGGTCACCAACTTACTCTGATTTCATAAGAATCATATAAAACATTTTACCTGTGTTTGCTGTGGTAAATGAACTCTGATATTGATATTAGCATATTACATTGTTTGTGCATCAGTAAGGTTTGAACAGCAAATTATACTGCTAGAAGGTTTAGTTAGCTACATTGGATTAAGGTTTGGGTTATTACAGTTATGATTTAATCATCTTGCAATTGTTAGTATTTTTTATTTGTGGTTATAAAATCTAAATTTGTATTATCCCTCTATATGTTTAACTTTCCCTGTTCCTACCATTACTATAACATATGGTCTTTAGGCTTCCCCTACTATTTTGGTTAATTGTGGAACCATTACTGCTATTACAACCTTAAGCCACCCATACAATATTTCCTTACTCATACATGGTATTTGAGACGTGCAGGTTTATAGAAGTGTGATTGCCAACTAGTTTGATAGTCATTTTACCACTGAACACACACAGTAGCTGGCTGTGGACAAACATTACCTTTTTTCCCTTATAGCAGTAAGTCACAGCTGATGAGCATGCTCTCAGTTTTGGTGCCTTTTTTCTGATAAATTATACAGTAGGATGATTAAATGCCTTTTTCATCTGTAATTTGTATTTACATTACCGGGAAGGGGAAAACTCGTAACTTGTTTTTTATGATTTTATAATTTCATTGAAACCATGGGACTCATTGATAAAGACTGTAAATATGTAATTCATTTTGTGCTACATCACTATTATTTATGGTAATAATGGAGGAATTAAGCTGCAGTCTCAAGGATCTCTGTCTCCTTCATGACCATTAGACTTATTGGGCTTGCTTACAAATAAAATCTTCAATTTAGGGGAAAAACCTGTAAATTCTGTAACAGAAAAAGAAAACACACTTTATTCAAAAGCATCCTTCAGGAAAGCTCAAAGTACTTTACTGTTATGAGTACGGGCATAATAAGCTGCCCATTTACTTTTATGTTTTCAGGGTTGAGGTCTAATTAAAATACACCGTGGCACCCTTAAAAATGATTTTTCAATAACAAAAAAGTTCCAGTATTTGCTGTTTTTCACAGGCCTTCGAATACAACCCTGTCTTTAAATTCCACACAGGTGGATACATGCAACTTTGTAAAAAAATAATCTTTCAAAGCATTACGGACCATTTATACAATTTAGCTTTACTAGTTTACAGCAAGACACACTCCAACTGAAACTGTAGCAGCTTTTTATTTTTTTTTCCTTTTTACTAGACAATAAGAGAGCAACGGTTTTGGTTAACTAAAACAAACTATGTACTCAAAGTACAGATACATTTTCCAGGTACAGTTAGAGCCACAGTGGGCAGGATGACAAAAATGTTCTTACGGCGTACAAAGATGTTTCTCCAGCAGGCTGCTTCTCCCTGCCAAACCTCATTTTGCCAAAAATGTATACAAAACCTCTATACTATTGCTAAGTCAATACAAATTTCTCAATGGCCAGTTCATGAGAAAAATGGGGCCACACCAGTTCTTGAAAGTGTTGATGCTTCGTGCAAGGTTCACTGACTTTTTCTGATTTTGTAAGATTTGTAGCAAATTATTTTTACCTACATTTACCATGGTAAGTGGATTCCAACGTGGATAGCACTATATTTATTTACATTGTATATCAGTAAGTTTTTGAACAGCAAATTATATTGTTAGAAGGTTTAGTTAAACTAACTGGGATTGGATTAAGGTAGGGGGATATTACGGTTGTGATTTAGTCATCTTGTGACTTTTAGTATTTTAATTTGTGATAATTAAATTAATACCTTCAAATTTACTTTTCTTAACATTGCAATAAAAATAGTAGCCTACAGTTACCTTAGTCAATAACAGATAGACCCATTTTGATTTAACAGTTTTTAATATTTTTACTAATATTTAAAGCTATGATTTGAGATTGGTATGTTTTTATTAATTTAAATAATGATCAATATGAGATTTGCAATTTTTTCTGGTGCAGAAAAATCTTACAGCATAGGAATGGCTGGTACCAGATTGGAAAATACCACCATCCAATCCAATTTCATTTACAACCAGATGAAAAATGGAATACATAAACTTCCCCATGTTCACTCACCCATTTTCTGACTCCAGAGTCTAGAAAATTTCTGCACTGCTGACTGTATTCACACAATTCACTTTTCCCATGTCATTTCTAATTTAATTTAACTGCTACAACCTCTCTTTCCAGCTATCTCTTTTCCAAGCTGAAGAGTGCTAGTCTGTTTAATCTCTCTTAGAACAGACACCATTTTCAAACAGCAGCCATCCTCACATTTTTTCTCATTTCTATCCTATCTTTTTGATGCTGGATAACCAGCATTTCCGACGCAGAGGTGCAGTATTAAGCATGCAAGGCACACCGTGAGGTGCGCTGTTTAAGGTGCGCCACATTTATGCAATGACACGGCAATGATTTCTATTTGGGTTGCTCCTCCTCTCCTGCCAGTGCCACCAGTTTACCTGCCTTTCTGCACTGTCACGGGGTCCCCCCTTGCTTTCACAGAAGCAGAGGCAATGATCTAATATCTCTTCACAAAGTATTACCAGCAGCTCATTCGGACCTCACATTCACTGTTCCAGCATGCACAGCTGAATTGGTTTCCTAGAACCAAAGCATCACTTGCATGTATTACTTTTGATATTTTTGTTAGATTGCTTCTGCAAGTGTGCATGGCAATTCAACAAAATCCCTAAGTTCATTAAACATGATATGACTATAATGGTCATATTTTTTTTTGTCTAGCAGCCTCTCCTTGCACAGTGTAACCCAGCTCTTCCTTCTCCTCCTCCTCTCTGCTTGGAAACCATCCTTTCTCTCCCCAGCAAAACGTGAGAGCTGTGGCGACAGTGCCAATAATACAGTAGGGCCCTATGACTTGTTTCTTGGTAGTGAAATAATTAGTACCACTTCAGATAACAAATGACAAGCTATTGTACTATTCACAGTCATGAAATATCTCAAGTGAGTTTACAAGCAGCCTATGAAAATTGCACTACTGGGCAGAAGGACAAGGGGAGAATCATCCCCTTAGAAAGAAGGGAAAATATGCATTATCTCTGGCTGACTTCTATAAATAATCTGACACTGAAAATTATGAATCTTTCCTAATTTCATCATAAAAGTGATCTCAAAGGTTATGTACATTGCCAGGTAATCATGTATTTTTTGTTAAATACTCTTGTTAAATGGGGATAAATACTATATATCTAGTATTTAGCTAAATACTCCCATACTAAACGGGGACCATTCAGCACAGGAGGACATAGTTTTAATTTATTTAAACTTTCTGTCATAAAAATACAGTTGTACTATTGCTGTTTAGTAGCAGTAACATTTAGCATTATCTGCTATGGTACTGCAGATGCTCAGATACACATATTTTGAAAACAAGTCAAAATTTGAAGTCCCATTACTTTTTCTTTCTTTGAAGCAGGTTCAGTGGACACTTCAGACAGAAATTGGGTCTTATCTTAATATTCACACCTTATCAAAGTTGTGAAGTGTTACATAAAATAAGGTAACGCAGTAAACACTCGATAAGTGCACAACAATATAAACGCTTTAAACTTATCATAAAAACTATTTATCTATAACACCACACATGGACAAGAAAAAACAGAACAAATCAAAAGTTGTAATTTTGTTCTACTTGTGTCAGTATGCAGCGAATAAGTAAAAACAAATAAAAATCATCAAATTAATGGAATATTTGGGCATGGTTATGTTGCAGTGCCTGTTATACAACCTTACAAAAAAAAAAACCCTTTCTTAAATGAAGCTTAAAGAATGGGGTTTAGCCCTAATTTAAACATGGTCCTAACCTCCCACAGACACACGTGCACTTGACTTAAAAACCATATGCGGCTTTCTTGATTTCCCCGGGCTGGCTTGCAAGGCACAAAGCGTGCATGTAAGCTTTTGTGGGGCAGGGCTGGCCTGTATGGCCCGATTAATGACATTTGTTCCGGAGACAAGAAATGGCAGATTCCAGGAAGGCACCTATCAGAGTGCCAACGTTAACACCTGCGCGATGTAGTCCCAACCTAATTCAGCCGACACACAACTGTAATGTAAGCTTAATACCATGTAAAAATGATGAAACTTCTTAACTTTCCAGTACGGGCCTGACACAAAGCTACCATCTATGGAAGTTCAGACAGAATATAAACATGCTGCTAGATTGCAGGCCCCGCTCTTTCTAATGCTTTTGCCCTACTATGTATGTAAGAAGTGCTTCCAATGCAGCACAGCTCTGCTGCTGATACATCATTTTGGGTTTGATTGCTGAAAGAATAGCTGTGGAATGCAGTTAGGATTAGTTCACATTCCTGCAATGGTTAGTGGCCATCATGCATTTTATGCTACTTAGTACTACAATCTTAAAGAACCACTTTTTCCAGTGCTGCATACCTTTGTTTCTATGGTTCTATCTGTATTTTTCTTTCACTAAGATACAGGCACTGCAAAGACAGTAATTAATGCTAATGAAATAGCAGAGGATAAAACTGAGATCTTAAAATAGAAAACGTTGATGGAAAGAATAAATTTATTGACAAAGGCCAATTAATTACAAATTAAATCAAAACCAGGCTTTTTTGACAGAAAAGAAAAAGGGTCCATTCTCATGGTAATCATCTTGGAAAAATCCGACACATCTACTTCATTCATAATAAGTAAATCATCCAAAGATCTGAAGGCAGAAGTCAAGTTTTAGTTCACAGAATCATAAAATCATTTAGGTTAGAAAAGACCTTTAGGATCACCACGTCCAACCATTAAGTTGATATTCAGAATTAATAAAGCTGATTTTTGGAACTCTCAACTGAACAAGTCTAACTCTGAAAACATTTGACTGTCATTTTCACTTCTCTCCTTTATAGAAGACTTCCTTTTAGCCTACTGTTAATACTGCTATACAGCTAAAATAACTGCACTTTTCCAATATTAGTCTTTTGAACACAGTATAAATGATCATCTTCCAACTCTTAGAAAGAGAATTAAATTAGCTTTTTGAAGCATTAAATAACCATATATTGAAAGAATCCAGGAGCAGATGGGGAAACCTACCATTGTAATACTTCTAGACGTTTGTGTCTTTTTAAAAATTATCTTACATTCTCTCATAACTTGAATCTCTTGATTGTCATTTGTTTGGAAGAAAAGATGATCTGGATTTTCATGTGTCATGTTTAACATAAAACTTAGATCTTTTCAGGAACCTATCTGAACTGGAGGTTTGTGAGTTCTAGTGCAACATCAAGTATGAGATAAGTCTTAAGGAAGAATAGAACAGAACAGAATAGCTGAGGTGGAAAAGACTTAGAAGAATAATCTAGTCCAACTGCCTGAGCAATTCAGGGCTGACCAAAAGTTGAAGCAAGTTATTAAGGGCATTGACAAAATGCGTCTTAAGCACTGGCAAGGATGGGGCATCGACCACCTCTCTAGGAAGCCTGCTCCAAAAGTCTGCCCACCTTCTTGGTGAAGAAATGCTCCCCAATGCTCCAGTCTAAACCTCCCCTGGTGCAGCTTTGAACCATTCCCACACATCCTGTCACCAGATCCCAGGGAGAAGAGCTCAGCATGTCCCTCTCCACTTCCCCTCCTCAGGAAGATGCAGAGAGCAGCAACGCCACGCCTCAGCCTTCTTCCCTCCAAACCAGACAAACCCAGAGTCCTTAGCTGCTCCTCAATTTGATTAATTAATGTCAATTCTAAGACTCCGAATGAATAGACCAATTTAAATGTGGGCATATCTAAAATACTTCCCCGAGTAAATCACTTCCTTTTTAAAATCGGTAATGAATAACAAAAGTGATATAAAGTGTGCCATAATAACAAAAAGTACAATAGAGAAACATAAGACTGAAATGGACAACTGTAAATAATCAATAGGGAGTTTGGAGAGGTACAGAAGATTTTCATTAATGTGAAGCCACTCCCTTCCACTCATTTCTGCGACTTTGTTTCTCCTATTGCCTTTCTCAACCATCTGTATGGCGAATGGCAAACCATTCAAATTTAGACACCTGTGATTTTAAACTCATTAAAAGTCTACTCTGCATTCTCCACTAGAGTTTGAGAAAGCAAGAAGAACTAAGCAGCACCACTCCGTAGACAGCAAGTCAAAACAGAAAGAAGGGTTTAAGACATGTCCAGTTTTCCAAAATCCCAATCAGATGATCCCCACAGGAAAGAAGACAAATAAAAAAATGTGACTTAGGTTTGTGCTTGAATACAGAACTAAGTTCAAATGCTGCCAGACATCCACTATATTCAGAGAATTTTTCACAAAATTAACAAATATGTAAGGTTTTTTAAAGTTTTTCTGACAGACTAGAAACTGGGTCTGTATAAACAAGGTTAGTAGACTGCAATATAAGAAAACTCAGATATAATTGTAATAGTAAATAAAAAGTAAAAAAAAAAAAATCCTGAAAGTATTTGAGCAGCATTAACATGCAAAGCCTGAGAATCTGCATGTTGTGTTGTCAGCTTTTGTCAACAGCTCAACAGTTCATCACTTTTCTAATAAAACAGACCCATTAGAAAATATTCTTTAGACTGACCCATCTGTTGTTATGATGAATATCATTCTATTATTATATACAAATGCATACAAGTATTGCCTATAAAACAGAAGGGAAAGTTTCCTACCCTTGAACTTTCCTGATGTTCTTAGTTTCTCCACAAAACCTCAGATATATCAACAGCAAGATGCTTCACGCTGCATACAATCCATCTATTTTATTATAGTGCTGAAGGCAACCACACACTACTGTGAATTTCTCTTGTGCATGAGTTATTCCCCTGACTGTTTAGTTGGTTGAGAAGGATTTGGAATTATGTAAAAATCCTACAGTTCACTTATATTTTATAATAAATATAGAGAAGCACATTCTGCATGGAAAATTGAAGCTAAAATCTCTAAGTGTCATAGTAGCAATTTCCAGCAAAGTTTTCCACAGAAATTATTTATAAGAATTCGTGGATACTACTCAAAAGCACCAGGAGTTAAAACCCAGACATTTCAATCACAGAAAAACAATTAGCATACTTCCCCACAGTCATGCTATAATACAGGGACTTGTGATAACAGTAACAACAAAAAGTCCCATAGGGACTGGGAATCTATAAAACCACTCACAAATTACTTGGCACAAGGTCTTGTGGTGGAGGAGAGCCAACTTGATTGCAATAAAAGACTAATTTCTTCTTAGCATTACTAACTCTAGAAATATTGGGAACAGATGCTTCAGAGATGAACTGGAGGGATAGAACCCTGGAATTAAGCAACCTTAAAAAACTTAAATAACCCAGGGCTGCTATTGTTTTGTAAACCACATGGCTTATCTAAAAGAAACCCAAAACAAACCCACAAAAAAAGACCATCTGACATATGGATGTCCACGTACAATAGCAACCCAGCTCTCACATTACCAAAACTGCATTGTAGGGGATAAACAAGTTCAGGATTGATGGCAGTAATTGTGCCAAAGAATCTCAAAGTATGCCCAAGAATGCAATTCAGCCCAGAAATAAAGTGAATGTCTGCACTGGAGACAGTAATTGAGTCAGACTCAAATCTAAACATTAAAAATGTTCCTCTAAGGTCTGCATTGAAAACTACACCAAAACAAAAAAAAAAGAAAAGAAAAAAAAAAAGTGTAAAGTGGAAAGGCTTTACATATTAACCTCCTACAATGTTTTCTTGCTCTAAAGAAATAATATAGACATAACAGCTAGCTTCTGTCAAGTATGTCCAGGGACCTGGTCGAAAGTCAATGCTAAAGACCGACACGGCACTTTGAATTCATTAAAATGAAAGTGGTCTCTTCTCTGTAGGATGCTGAATGCAGTTCATGACCTGATGTGTGTACAGTAGAGACTTGTTAGCCACAAGAAAAGAACTATATGAAATAAATAAAATGGCTTCCTTAAATTGTCAGTCTTGGGGATCTTTGCTTTTTTTTTTTGTCCCCACTACCCATAACATATTGCCACAAAGATTTACATTCTGGCCTTTGTTGCTCAGGACCCTTGTCTCTTACCCTTTATGCTGGAAAAGGAAATTGTATATTAACGTAAATTGCTACTCCTGATACTTCTTTACCTTGACTGATGCTTTTCTATTACAGGCTTGCAAGAATTCAGGCTGGAAAGAAACCCAAGCATCTTGATTGAAAAGATTTGAAACATTCTTTTCAAATTCAGGCTATCTAAATCACAGCAGGATGACTTATAATCAAAGTTTTTCAAAAAGAACATAAATTTGGGGAAAAGGAAAAGGCCATTCAGCCCATTTCAAGTCATCTTGGTTAACACAGTTCCTCCAGAATAGTATCTCCCTTCTTCTTTAATGACCCCAGTGCCTCCAATTCCAAACTTGGCTCAGTAGGCTATTGAAAAATTGTATTTCTCTTTGACTGAAGAGTACTTCCTTGTGTTGATTCTGAATTTCATTTTTTCAGTCACTTCCATTTGTGCTTTCCCATTCAGTCTTTTATACTCAGCCAAACAGTGAGTCAAGTGTTACTGAGTAAGGTTTTCCACCCTGTATTTCTTAGAGTAGACAAGTTTGTAATTCTCTCTCTTTCTCAATTTTTATGATGAAAAAAAAAATTAACTCAGCTGTGATTAGGTACAGTCATTTACGATACTGTACACTTCAAACCAGACTTAAGGCTCCTTTCCTCTGAGGTGTGTTTTAAGTTAATATTTTTAAATGTTGGTATTCGGGTTTTTTCACCTTTTTCACTTCAGCTTTTTTGACTCTTAATCAACATGATGGCTACACTGCAGCGAAATACAAGCCTTCAAATTTTTTGGTTTAGAGTCTTAAAGTAACAGAACTAGAGCAATGTTCCCTTTACCTTTCTAGTCTCTCTCTCGCTCTTAGTTATAACAAGGAAACTCATTTTAACCCTGCTGTCAGAAGCACAGTGCAGCCGAGGCACGCACCGCCACCACAACAGGCCCTGCACCTTTAGCATTTTGGCATGGTGAGCTGAGACGTGCAAGCCAGACAGTTGGTGTTCTGCTCTAGGAATACACCTGTGTCATGCTGTTACTCAGCCTGTTCATCATTGCATACACAGGGCATTGACAACAACCCACATAAATATACGGCATCCTAGGTTGGGGGCTCCAGATTGGTCTGAGAGGAGACCTATGCGAAATACTAAGCCATCCTGATGCTTCAGTCGGCTTCTGAAGGAGCTACCACCCCATGAAGCATGCACACAAGCCAGCCTCTTCCAGCACTGCAGCATGGTCTCTGAAGTCAACACAGAATAAACACCTCGAGTGGCTAATAGAGGGAGAGTGCAATGGCTAGGCAGTTGATTTCAATGCTACAAAAAGTGCTAAAATAGTACCTTAAGAATATATTTTTTTTTAAAAAATCACTGTCTGAATAACCTCTGATGCATTAATAGGTCAGACTAAATCATCTCCAAAGTGACTTGTCGTAGAGTTTGCTTTTATTTTATTGTTCTGGGGAATGCTGTCACTTTGACTTTTACCAAGGTCATATCTCATCGAAAAAACTTAATATAATTAGTATCAATACTGTATTTTGTGAGGTTCACACTGGAAGTTATTAACTGTGTTTCAAGTGGAGTGTCAGAGAAACCAAGGGCAGAGAGAGCAATCTTTTCAGCTTCAAAGGCACAGTTGATGACTTTAGTTCACTGGTTAGTGAGACAGACGTGCATTTTTTATTAAAGGTGTTAGCAATAAATTTGAAACTATAAGCATTTTTTCTCTCTTTTTCTTTCCTTTCGTCATTTTCAGACCTTCTTGGCACCATTCTGGTCTTTTTTTAACATCCCATATGACATTGGAACAGTTGCTTTAGTTGTCCTTGTTGTTAACTGTAACGATACTTAGTTGTATGCTTTTGCTTTTAACAGTGAAGCACTTCATCAGTATCCTGACAGCACAGAACTTGCCAAAATCTGCCTTACACAGTAACATCAGAAAAAAAGATCTTGGCTTTCACTAGTACTATCTTTATATACCATAAATATCTCTCTAAATAAAACTATGTTAGCCTTGTGACTGGATATAAATACAGCAACAAAGGAACATATTCAACAGAAACTATTTGCCTAACCTTTCTCCTTGTTATAAGAAATGCATTTATATTTGCCTTAAAGCTCACCATTGAACATCTGCCAGACCATGCCTTTAAAAAAACCCAAAAAATCAAGCAAAAGTCTTAATAAAAGCAAGATCAGAGATTCAATTCTTTCAAATGAAGTCCAGCAATAATTTTTCAAGCGTATTTACAGGATCTTCTTTAAAACAAATATTTGCTTTTGAGAAGAAAATACATATCAAACGCAAAACCTTTTTTCCTGGAGAAAGGTTTTACAAGAACCAATGCATGGTTGTTAAACACACAGAAATTTAACTAAGAAGCAAGGCTCAAATTTGTAACAATTAGGATAGTTAACTGCTGAAGAGAAACACCAAGGGAAATCATGGATTCTCCATTTCTTTAGGTCCTAAATTAAGTCCACATATGTTCTGGTGGATGCTCTTTAATAAAATAAAGGTTTCTGTTCCTCATTATAAATCTACTAGAGTGAAATCTATACAAGAATTTAGGCTAACTGACCCAGTGGGTCCCTCTGGATTAGGCAGATCACAGATTTTAATCTATTAATAACATACAAAATGACACACAGTCCCACTGAAAATTAATGAGCTTATGTACATATAAGGCATTACACAGAGGAAAGGATATTACAACCTGTTTTCCTGTAGAGGATATCCTTCACGTGTTTGCAGGTCAATCTCAAGCTTAAGGGGCACTGAAGGCAACACTGACAATACCCTGAAAATGGTCTGTCTGTCTATCCAAACCTCAAAACTACCTGTCAGCCAGGTGAGATAAACTAATTTAATTGATCTGCAAGCTGAACTTCTGGCAGAACTGTAAATACTTGATCCCCAAAGTCTCTTGAAATCAATGGAATTCTAACTTTTAAAGCAACAATTATGAATATATAATTATCTTTTTTCATTATTTTGAAAGTCACAAGACTATTAAGCATGGCTGGAGTATAAAGTTAGTTTAAGTAACATAGCTTTCAGTACATTTTTACATCTGAATGTTGAAAACGACCACCCATTAGCAAAATGTAGGAAACGATGACTGAGGTCACCACTGAACTGAGTTGATCTTGTAAGTGAACGTTATGGCTGAGGTCAGATGAAAGTGGTCAGTATGGTTATGTTCCTCAGCACACATTGACTTGGACGTTACGCTTCACACAGAGGTAGGGATACTGAGAACTTCAGTCCCTCCCTTGTACTTTTTTGAATGCCCGGTGTTTCCTTGCTAGTTGCAAGGAAACTCAGGGGCTGGGCAGGAGGAGCTCGAAGATCTTGCACTCAGTGGCACCTGAGGCAAAGCCTCAGGATGAATTCAGAGCAACGGAGTTTCCTTGCAAGTGGTGAGCTAGCAGGCTTCCAGCCAAAGGGACTCTTAATTTGGAAAATCTCTCGCACTGATAGCTTACAATAGAGTGTGTAAGACTGCATAATTCATAGGTGGTAGGAAAAAAACCAACCCAGTGTGATCAGAGCTCAGGTTAGGAATGTTTGAATTCCTGACGCATTGCTGAAGCCTCTCCGGAGCTCAGCTATATAATGGAATCTTTATCAGACCATCAACCAATTGTGATACTTATCTGTACAGCCTTGCATTTTGGGTTAAGTGATAATCCATCAAGGCTGGAAACCATTGTGTACTTTTTAAGTTGCATACTTCATTATTGCTAGCTGACAGCTGGACGGATTTGTTAGCACTAGAAATATTTGTTCCAGAGACAAAGAGCAGGTTCCTAATATATGATATTATGATATTTCCTTTCCTTTCATGTATTCAGTGAGCCTGTGCTGTAATCTATGTGTCGTTTATGATATTCATTTACATAGCAAACTATTCAGACTATGAAATCTATCTTTATTTGTTCCAAAATGCAACAGCCTCATCTCATGAATAACATGACCAAATAACATATAATAATGACGACGGTCCTCATCTTACATCATAATTGCTGTTAAGCAGAGAAAATTGCAATTTTCTAAATTGCATATTTCTTTGCTTTAGCTTCTAAAAGATAAAAATTGAAAAGGCTGAGTACATTTCATGGCAATTGAGGTAACTAGCGCAACGTGGGTCATGTTGCCAGAATTTTTGTTTGTGGATAGACCGTTTTAGTGCTGTGCATGTTGATTCGAGGATTACTCTTGGATTGATATTAGAGCTATAAAGCATCTTTTAAAAGTATTTGAGAACTGGGAATTCCACATGGAAACAGTTGGTTTTGATTTTGGTTAGCTCACAATATAAACATCAGGATACTTCAATTTTTTAGGATGTAGTGATAATGGAGCTTCACATTTAGTTTCACACTGCATGAAAACACTCTTTCATAACTGCATTCTGGTGATACTTACTGCCCTGCTGTCCTACATCCTCTGAGCCGCAGGGAGATATTGTCTGTAGATTTTAGAATATTCAAAATTCCTAGCCTTAATTTCAGAAAATACAGATTATTTTCATACTATGTGTGAACAGCCTCTTCCTTGAAGCTAGCATGTTTTTGGTTTGTGGTCACCATGCATGTTTTTCTCTCCAGCAGCTCTGGAAACTAGCAACTTAAACAGCAAGTGAAACCAAAGGAGCTGTAGATCCTGAAGGACTCAGGAGAAACATTGAGGGATCTACAAAGAAAGAGAAAGAACTAATAATAGTTCACCTTCCTTGCTCAAGTTGGGCAAAAGTATTCTGGATTTCCCTTTGCATGGCACAGATCACATGTATCCTGCAAGTACCTCAGGAGAGGCCAGGAGCACAGGACAGCCTAATCACTCATTAATAATTTTTTAAAAAATCTGGGTTCTAAGTTCCTCATATTTCCATAAGCATCCCATTTGAATCTTACCACAACAGGTATAATTTTACATAAAAAATTCACCTGTTTTATTAAAACAGCAACTCTCAAATCTTGCCATTCTGCTCTCTGCTCTCTGGGTACATTGGATCGCTGGTTTGGGTTTGCCCCCCTGGTGTTGTGAAGAAGCCTATGATTTGGCCCAAGAAGCCACATGCCTGCTGATGAGCTGAGGCCATATGCAAACATAGCAGTGAAGTTCTTCCTATGTTGGAGTCTTTGGTAGCAAAGAGCACATGGGAAAGGGAGATGGGCAGTGTTATACTCCTGCATCTCACCTCTGCTCTTGTTAGCTAGTAACGGACCTTGGGAACTGGGCACCAACCCCTAACAAGTGCCAAGGAACTGAAGGGCATTTTCTATTCTCAGCCTCTCTATCAGCTGGTTGTAGAGGCAACTAGGAGGGAAGAGAAGTAGCCAGGGAAGGTTTCACAGCTACTGCTCAGCTGGATATTTTACCTGGGTAATGGACAGCTCTGACCAAAAACAGCCTTGGAGGTTTCAAGACTTAGGGAAAGAGGCTTATAAAATAGGTTTGGGATTACATCGTGGTCCAACTTAGGTTTTCCATGATTTATTAGGACACCTTCTGAACAGCTTGGAAACAAGCAGAATGAAAAATAAAGTTAATAAGAAACAGTCATTATAAAATCAAGGGATGGCATTCCTTGCAAGATGGGTGCTAGAGGCTTGCTTGAATGTCTGGTGGGAAAAAATAATCTAAAGAACTCTTGGTTTGTACCTCAAATTGTTTGGCCTCCTGGGAAATCTAGAAGTTGGATAAACCGGTAGGAGCTTATTGTAAGAGAAGGGAAGATAAGAAAGAAGAAATAGATTGGAAAGTCATAATTATCTTACCTGGTTTGAGTAAAACCAGGCACAAATTAGATTTTATGTTACAGCTACAGCTATAAAGCAGTATATAAACCAACTGCTTTTAGCATGCTGTCAGACAAAAACACTTTTAACATTAGGCAACAATCTTGTTTTATTATCAGGGTCGAATGCAACTAAGTACACACAACTATATTTAAGATATGAATCTACCCTTATCTCCCTTGTCCCTCAAATATTCTATACCTTTTCCTTGTTTTGTTGTTTCTTTCTCTGTCAATATCCCAAAGTGCTAAGTTATATTAATCAGGTTATGTGAAGGAAAAAGGAAGTAACAACGAAGAAACTGGTAATTCTTAACATTTTTTTTCTATGATTAAAAAAATGACTAAAAGTACTGTCAAAGTAGTCTCTGCATTTAAACTGACTATAAGGAAACAGGTATTCTAGTCTTGGGTTTTTTTCCCCTCATTATTGAAACCAAGACAAAAATGGAAGAAAAAAAAATTAATATCATACTTAGCTAAGATGGATGAAATCTATGCTACTAAATAGAAATATTCACACTTAAATTAAATTCACAATAGATTTCAAAATTATCATATCCTCAAACCCTTACTTAATCCCCTGTAAACTCTTCTAAATTTAGCTTCACATATCTCCTTTAAAAAACCTTTCTTTTATACCAGAGCCAAAACCAATAAAAGTGGATTATAATAAAGCAGGGATTTCATTCATATAGAAATGTGTACATTCATTGGCTTTGTGGTCACCCTAAATATTAAATAAACCCTTGAACTTCATAGTGCAGCTGCCTGTGAGCAGCATCATCTCTCTGCCATACGCAATGACTTTTGGAGATGTTTTTAGGTACTGCTATATAAAGCTTTGAACATTCTGGCACAGTCATTATACAAGTGAGTCAGCTGAGACTGAATCACCCTGATATATCCATTCAGTTCAATTGCATGTATCTTCTGAGTTTGAGATGCTCTTGCAATGTTACTTCTCTAGTTATTTGGAAGGTGGTGGTGAGATTTTTAATCTTCAGCAACAAGTAAAAATTACCAAGTTTCATAACCTCTTTGATTTTTTTTTCATGATAGGAAAGGGATTTGATTTAAAATAAAAAAATCGCAGGGTGTTTGTGTGGAGGTGATTAACATAATGCCAGCCTGTTGGGAGGGTTTTCTGTACGTTTGTATGCACAAGCTTTTCTCCTCTGTGAATCTAGAAACGCTGAGCTATTCTGATTTGAGGTGGCTTCTCCTAGACTGTAAATCACACTCCCTCTCTACCTACAGGACTTTGAAGGACTGGCACAGAACCATTGAAATTAACTTCATGCTAACAAAGAATTTCTCCAAGGGAGGCATCCCTTCACTACTGGGGGCAAACTCCCTAGACACAAAAGGGAACACTACCATGGATCCATGCATGGCTCTAACAAATAACATTGCATAAATTTGATCAAAAGTAAACTACATATACAGTGTATAATTATTATTTCCTTAGTCTGCTAGAATTGCTTCTTCTCATACATTTTATTCTCATTTTTTCATACATTCCTTATCATGGTTATTAGGCTTTAAGATACCCTTGACAAATATATAAAGGGCAACACTCTTACTGCCATCAAACTGTATTTAGGGTTTTTGAGTTAGCAGGTAATGTACCAATAAAAGAATAATTAATTCCTGAAGGACTGAACACAAAAGCAAGCATACGTTTGCCTGAGAAAGTGAAAAGTTTGACTAAACAGGATGCTTATGAAGTACCATGCTCTCATCCAACTGGATCAGTAGCTTTTTTCGTGTTGTTTACTAAATGCCATGCAAATTAAGACAGAGATGGGCAACACATTTCCAAAATTAAATTAGGATGATTTGAGGATTTTTTTTCCCTCCATTAATTCAGGCTTTTGGTAATCATGATGTAAAATGCCTTAGATTTACAGAGTCTCTGGGCTTTTTATATCCTGTACCATCTTCCTGCAAAGATATGTCCTGTGACTGGATGTGGAGTAACATATCCTCAAGGTGGACTATGTAAAAGTCATGCAGAATAGACGAATATCTGGTAAAATTTACCTGAAGTGACTCATAAGTACCAAGTCATTATTTTAGAACAGAATTAATGTAATACATCCAACAAGATTATTGTGTCAGCTATTGGAAATCCAGTTCAAAGATATTATGAATTAGTATGTACTGCCCTATGATCTGGGACAAACTTCTGTTTCTTTAAGGCATAATCAAAGAAGATCCGGTAAAGTAAGATAAAGAGAAATGCTGCTTCCAATGTGCCTGGAAGCCAAAACATAACAACAAGCAAAAAAAGTGTTTTGAAGGTTGAATATATATAAACAGATCTCAACTTCTGTCCTTATATACTCCATGTCAAAATTCTTCCCAGAGTAAGGAGCAGAAGTGTCAAAGGAAAATATGTTTATATGGTACTTTTTGCTCAGCCAGAAATAGATAATGCTGATAATCTGTTCCTCTCCAAAATGGCTCTTATATGCTGCTTGTACTCTGGTGTGTAGATGCTGTGACAACCTAGGTAAGGTTCAGCCCGGGATTTCAGGATAGCAGAACTCTGCCTTGGTAACATTCACTGTAAGGTTGTGAACATTATTTGTTTATGGACCAAAGAAAGACATGGGGAAAGAGACCTAAGGAGAGCATCTTGTCCATTTCACCTTGCCATGGGAATCAAGCATTTTTAAAGGAAGCAAGGATGAAAGGTGTTACACAACTTCAATAGCTACACCTCGTCACTGCCTCCTGTGCTTCCCCACTAAATGCCTTTACCACTAATTCAGTGGATTAATTTTTCCCCATTAAATTTGGAAAGTAACTCTTCTTAGAGTCACAATGACTTTTCTTTTTTTGAGAGTAAACCCAAACAAAATGGTGCCTTCAACTTCTTTGCAAAGTGTGTCTTTAAACTTCCTGTCCTATTTGCTCTTTGATCTCTTTTTGTGGTACTCTTTCAGTGTGTCACCTCCATTAGAAACAGCATTCCAGTTGTCATCCATTGCTGGATAAAATTTCAGCCTTGTCCTGATCATTCACAAATAGGATCACTACATTTGTTTATTTTTGACCTTTATCTAATGTGTTTCTAAACCCCTTTGTTTTGTTAAATTCCTTGCACCTTACTCGTTGCAATTACTTTTGCATCTGGTTGTTTCCTGTTTTACACCTTCCTGTTTCTTCTCTACTGATATACTCTGACTTAACACTCATAGTAAACTTCTCTTCACATTTTTGTGGGGTTTGCTTTCGTAGATTGTTAAATCAACAACTTCATTAGTCTATTACATGTATCCTATTTTTTCTCCTCTGCATTGGGATAGACTCTTCTTTCAATACAAGCTTTTCAAGAAACAGTCTTCCCACACTCCTTTGTCTCTTACATTATCTGCCCAAGAGGCCACATCTACCAGTTCCTTGAGGTTGAAGAGGTCTCATCCTCTCAGACATTTCGCTGCATTCACTTCTTTTTTCTGAGAAAAGCAAATGCTCATCTTTTCATCATTAATTACATTTACCCAGATATCCTTCTTTTACTTTCTCTTAAAAGTAGAATCTATGTTACTGCAGCATCAAATCAAATGCATTCTCATACGTTAGACATGACAATTTAGACAAGAGTTCTCCTTTTCCAAATTTTTCTGTTGATGCTGGCCACACAAATGGTGAAAGGAAACACTTCAGTGTAAAGGAAAATGAGGTCTTAAACCACACTTAGAAGGTAACAAAATGCCTTAATATCACTGTTACACTAAATATACTATCACACCAGCACCACAGTTTAGTTACAGCCACATAACAAGGAGAAAATAATTCATTAGGGATAGCAAACATAAACATGGCGCACCAATGTCCTTCCAGTTTCTAATCCCTCAGAAAGCTGGGAATTTTCTGCTGCTTGACCCAAACCAGTCTTTTATAAAGACATAATCATTCCTGCCATACTGCTCCTTTATAGGAAAGGTTCCTCCTGCAACTGTCTCAGTCCTGCGAGCACTGGGTTGTTTTCCATGGTTTATCCTTTTTTTTTTTTTTCCTCTGGTGAGAAAGGATGACTATAACATCTTTCTCTTTTTCCTTAAAACAACATTATTTTTTTCACACAATAAGTATTATTAAAGCTTAAAAATGAAATTTCAGGTTTGTTGTCAGTTTATTACATGAAGGCCTATGGAGGAAGAAGTTGGGTGTTCTATCACAATCTTTATACTATGGACTTGCACGTAGCTCAGCTTATTCTTGCACATTAGGCAGGTCACTACAACTGACTTGCAACAAAGCTTCCTGAAAGAAAAGAGTTCCAAACTTTGTCTTAAGACACTTTCCTGGGATAATTATACTTGCAGTGTGCTAAGTGAACATTATTTCCTCTCTCTTTGCACAACAAAAGCCTTCAAAAGACCAAAGGCAGGAGCCCTGTGCCATTTCATTAGCCATGAGAGATTACTAGCTACCCAGAAGATAATAATCTGCAAAACCTTATACACATATTCACTATTGAACAGTTATTCGATCAGTCACTGAATCCACCACTTTATACTTTACTCAACACAACGCAAAACATTACTCAAGACATTAAAAAGCTGTGATGGACAAAAACCCAACAGGATAGGGGATGGGGAAGGGAGACATTTAAGCTCATTGACTCTAGTTCCAGTAAAATAAAGACACCCCTAATTTAGGAATACCTTAAACTGCAAAAGTCTAACAAGGGTGATGTAATGAGATGCCTCTTTGTTACCAAGCAAGATTGCATCGGCAGTAATTCCAATGCCAAGGCACCTATCTTGTTTGAAACATTAGCACCCAAAATAACCAGTCTTAAAAGGTCATGTTTATTTAAAAATAGCTTGCTTGCGTTTTACATTAAAGTTAATTTACTAACCTTAAAAAAATTAAATGCAAATGTATACAAATAATTTAAGCATCCTGCCAAAGTTCACATACACACTGCTAGAGCAATAAAAATATTCAAGGTCATATGAAACCTTTCTTAACCATGTACCATCCTGTGGATTATTTTATTAAATATATACATTGAACTAAAGTGTTTGAACCTTCTCTTTAGCAATTTCTATCCTTCTTAAAAACCAAACCTATAATTTCCTATTTATCATGTGTTTTTCAGGCCATAACAAAGAAGCATACTGTACCTCTGGTGCTGATGGCTGTTGCCGATGTGGTTGTGCTGGTTGTTAAGGCTACAGTGGTTGTGACTGTTGCAGTGGTAAGGGAGGGGATGACAGTAGTGGGAAGCAAAGTGTTGAAAACATCTGGTGAGTGGAAAAAAAATATAAAATAAAATCATATCATGCAAACAAAGGAGAACCATAATAGTGGTTTAATTTGTAAATACAATTATGTTGAAAATGACTAAATTAAAACATGATTAACAGAAATTATTACAGGTACAACGAAGTACCTTTAAATTCTTGACATTATATCACTCTCAATTTTGATAGTCAATCTTCTAGCACATGGAATTTAAAACACTGTTAAAATGAACAAGTTTCCACAGATCTGGAGAGTGACTGTTTAAGTGACAAGAATCCATTTCTCCACTGAGCCATTTTAAATGTCTCATATAGTAGAAACCATAAATGGATGAAACATGCTGTGTCAGAGTGGGAGATGAAAAAACCAACACCATCATGCTAAAATAAACACACACATGTTAACGAGAAATGGCTGTATGTTAAAACACCCACTTTCAGACAGACTCAATGGAAGGAAAAAGGGGAGAAAATGCTACTAACTATAAGAGCTGCTTTTTCCGGATTGCTTTTCTTCTTCTCACACATTTGTTTAAGACACAGTTGTCTGCTAAGATCCAGAGCAGAGTATATTTCAAAATCTTTACCCTAATTAGCAGGCACAGTCATCTTTCAGTCATCCTTATCACTTAAAATTTATTGTTAATGCACACATCAGTACTTCTTCACAACAGCTTAGAACTAAAACTCAGAAGTGCTAATAATAAATAATACTATTAAAAAACCCCGCGTATCCAAGTCAGAAAAAGTGCAGAGCCCTGATGACAGCATCCCACAAACCCCTTCAGCTTTTGATCAGGCAGGTATGCCAGGCTTAGGCGTGCCGCTGCTTTGTTGCAGAGGAACCAACATCTGCTGCAAAAAGCTCCAGTACAGAGCAGAACATAACCAGATGTACAGATAGAAAATACTTTGATTACACTGCCAAAAGCAATAATGACCAGGATCGCTTTGCTTATAAGGTGATTGCAGGTTTGAAAGAACAAACAAACAAAAGCCCTGAACAGAACTAGAGAAAGGTACTTTGGTGAGGAAATAAAAAGCATCTGACATTTTTCAGATTATTTATACCAGAGGTTTAAAAGGAAAAGACAGATTTCAGTGAAAATATTTCTGAAGGATGCTATTCAATGCAGTAAGAGTAAAAATTTGACCCATGATCTGTCTTCCCTTGCTGTGGAAAGAAATGCAATTGGTCTCTGAGTACCATCAATTCTGACTGAAATCAATGGTGGCTGAAGTAGCTCAGAGCTTTGCAGTACTGGGTCCTACAGAACACATTTCAGATACAGGGTCCTTGAGTTCAGCACTGCGTAATTACTCTCTTAAGACTTCAAATTAGCATGCTCACCTTATTTTCATACTGGGTGACAGATTATTTTGCCACTTTAAAAGTCTCCTTGCCAGGTAACATCTATGAGTCATCTACAATTTCTGTATTCCTCTGTTTTTTGATAAACAACAGCACTATTCTCTCTGGAATCGAAGGGAAAATCCCACTGGTATCAGTGGGATTTTCTACCTTCGAAGCCATCAGAAAACAGCACAAGATCCCTCTCGCATCTGTTGTACACTGATATTTAATCTGTTCGTCATTACAAAATGTTCCCAAGCCAGAACAGAGCAAAACAGGCTTTTAAAGGAACCCACAGTGTAGCCACAGTAATCACCAGGAAAAATGACAACATTACCTGGAGTGTTTGCACCATGATAATTAAACAGAACTGAATATAACAAGCATTAAAAATAAATTAACATGTTAAGAAGATACATGTCACATGTACTGATCCAAGCAATTGCTTCTCATAAAGGGAAGCTTCTTCCCTGGTAAGTATATGCTAAAAATGAAATCAGCAGAAAAAATACCCACCTACTTCATAAGGAGAGCAAAGCCTTGTTTATTAGGAAAGCTTTACAAATCAGTCTTGTACATAAGACCTAATTAGTGTGACTTATGGTTTCATTAATTATCTTCCTTAAATATGCCATTTACTTAAGACTATGCAATGACAAGTTAACTGTAACTGGCAAATATAGTTATGGTTTTATGACAGTGCTTTCCATTCTGTGAACACGCTGTCTACCCTTTCTACCACATAATAGCTTAAATGAATCACTGGTGAATTTTGAAGTGCATTGCTTTCTGGTTTCTCTTCCGATCAAAGTATTTCTAACAAGATTTCTTATTTTAAAAGAAAGGCTGCCTAGGAAACAGACTAGTTAACAACAAATAGGATATATCAGTGTTTTAATACAGATGCAGTGGATTCATCTTTTCTGATCAGATCAAAAATAATGAAAAGACATGCAAAAATTAGTTTCCTGATCAGTCACAAACTCTGATGCCAAAGATCAAAATGGCAGCTTGTCAGAAGCCACGAAGAAAAACCTATGTTCTCAAAAGAAACGGAAATACAAGCAACAGTGTTGGCTTTGTTTCTTTCTTAGCAGAGTAAGGTGAAATTCGCTGTGCAAATGACTGCAGTTGGTCTGCTCTGCTCACAGCATCATAATTACTTGCTCTTGAAGTCTACAGCACAAGATAGCAAGCAGGAAGCAGCAGCCTGAAGCACACTGCACTGCCCAAGCAACGAAACCTAATCCGGCTCCGGACTCTAGAAATGCCTCGTTCTTACCTGCTTTGGCCTGATGTTCTCCCCAGTAGAACTGCTTCTTTAATGACATGAGAGTGTGCAACAGGAATGCATGTGTGAAGTAACAGGATTGCTCACAGTGCTCCAGAAAATTCATTTTGGAACTCTTGTACCATATCCCATCCTTGAACCCTATTTTGGACAGCCCAAATCCAGGCATACACAAGCATTTTGAAAGCACCCGGCCACTCACTCAAAAGACTTATATGTACAGTGGCCCCCCATCCTATTGAGTCTCTGTGACAGAAAGGCTCCTTATTGGTTCTTCAAAGATTTATGGATTCTCACAGAAAAATTTACTTGTCCTTGCTTTAAAAACATTTTTGCATAAGAGAAAGCAGAATATGCACTTCAGGAAAGAAAAAAAAAAAAAGAGAGAAAAAATGTGCGGTACTCTTCATTCTCTTATCACGTATCATAGGAGTAGGAGGTAAACGGGATTGGTAGCTTCCAAAACCAGACTACAAGTATAAACTGATACTGAATGGCACAAGCGTCTGTTTAAGGCATATGAACCACTGTGTTTTAAAGAGGCTGTACTGTTTCATTTGCATGCCAGAAGAGGGCATTGATTATTTCTAGTCCTCTAGAAATTTTTGGCCATTGGTTTACTGCAAGGGATGCCTATCTTATACTACCAGTGAGGCTTTATGTTATGTTTATGTTATGATATGGTATGTGTTATGCAATGCAGAGCTCCCTGTTGACAGCTCCTCAGAAACAGGCTACCAAAGGGACCACGTAGATGTGTCCTCTTGAGCTCTCTGTCAAGAAGGATTTTAACAGACGGGATTTGCAGATTTCTGCCCAAGGAACTTGTATCAGTGAGACTTAATTCCATTTTTCTCAGCCTAGTTGTACACAATGTTCAGCAAAACCCAAACTTTTGTTTATGACTCTCATGCTACTAAATACCCAGGATCATTATGACCAAGAGACCTTGCAGAGTGGAACTTTTTAATTCAAGTAGCCATACCTAAATCAATGCACCAGATTGCTATTTCCATAATACTAAGGTATTAATCCTTAGCCTCCTGTGAAGCAGAAAATAGCTGTATTTTTCAGATGGGGAACCAAAGAAGATAGAAAAGCTGTGTTCACAGATCTAGAAGTCAAGCACTAATTGCCACCATGAATTCTGAAACCTTGCTCTTAAAATGAATGTTTCTTGACAGGAAGGTATTCAGTCAAAAATGCAGTAATGCATTTAAGGTGGTATTCATTTCATCACCTTGCTACCTCTGAAATACAAACAATTCACAGAGAACTAATTGTTTCCATAAAGGTTGTTGGAAATAGGAAAGGGATTAGTCTTCATGCCAAGGGGAGTTGGGACTCACTCCAGTTCCAACTCTTTTTCACATGTGTTCACACAGGTTATACAGGCAAGACCTGAACTGGATTTTCAGAGAAAGAGATGGTCTCCTAACCTCTCAGAGGCATGGGAGGAATTGAGCAGAGCCACAAATACCCAGTCAAGTATCCTCTTTTCAGTGAGGACCTGACATAATGCCAAAGTCCAGCAGATGCAGAGAAAAGTATGGGGAAGGTTTTAGAAAGGTGCTCTTCATGGTCGCTACTGGCTGTCAGCATACCATCAAGCTACACGAGCACTGGCAAGGTGAAGGCAGACAGCAGGTAATCTGACGGCTGACTGCAAGCGGACAGTGGAGAAAGGAGGAGCATGCAATGCTCGGCTTGGTCTGGAGGCTGCTCTTGAGCAGCGGCACAGATGTAGTCTGTTTATGATTGGCAGAATAGTGTTGTGCAAGATAGGTTCAAAACGCTGTCAAGCCCTGCCCGATCATAATTTCCTGTTTGCCTCTGCTTCTTTCTTGAATTGATGTTGCATTCTTTTTACTAAGGCAGAAGACATTCATCCATTTAAGTGCAGGGAGCCCGGACAATTTACTCTCACTGCCGATTTGGCCCTAAGCATTCTTACTCTCCATTTCCAATGAAATGAGAAATGGTTCTGTTTGGTTTAGCAGGCTTATGTGAAAGATAGATCTGACCTATTGAAAATATTTTACTTGTTTGGTAAAAACACAACCGATACTCTGAAATGACCGAGCACAATTCTGACAACAATAGCTGCAGTTGATAAAAACGTAAAGGCTTTTGTTTCAAGCTTGACAAAGGCTGACAGAAAAATTAAAAGACAAAGTGATAATGATGGATGGCCCTTGCTGTATTTTGACTGAGAATGAAAGAAATTTTAAGTGGTAAACTGAACTGAGTGATGACCTACCTGGGAAACAATCTCACTACTCCGTGCAAAATTTAATCAGTCTGTGGTATGTAGTACTAAATAATTTAGCAAGGTTTTAAATTCAAAGGGAGCTCCATTTAGCCTTGCTCCAAGAAAACGGGATTGAACAAAAAGATCATTCAGCTTGAATATCATATGCCAATAGCTCCTTAGCACTTAGGCTGAATGATCATGAAGGCTCACGGACAGGAGGTCAAGGGGTTCTTTTTACTAATTGATTCAGATTTATGAAACTCTGAAATGGCAATTATGTGCTTGACATTTCTGCTAGCAAATCAGATGTCATTAAAAAATATCCAAACCCTTTCAACAAAAGCTCCATGTAGATCTAGATCCCTAGTTAAAATCATTAGACACTTGCGGTGGATGAGTTCATAATGCAAGATATAGAGCTGGGCTAAAATGGCTAGTCAGCTTAGAAAGAAAAGAAAATAAATTCACATAGTCCCATGATTCTAAGACATTTCATGGGCCTGTGGATGATATTAAATGTTAGATGTCGAGAGCTCATTAAAATTTGATTAAACATAGTTTGGTTGCATAGTCAGGTCAGCGGACAAAAAAATCAAGTATTAAAAAACACTGGAATTTTGATTTCATTGCTCTTTTTTCCTAAATTAGGAATTGGCAAGAATAGTTCTATTTTCTGATGGAAATGTTTATCATTTGGTGGGGTTTTCTTCCCCGGTTTGAAAATAGCAGGTTTCAGTGGCAAATGAAGGAGGATGAAGTATTATAAAATTACAGCAAAAAATTCAATATCTCTTGTTTTCAAAGAGCTGAGAAAAAAACCCAAGCCCAATATTATCTACATATCCCTGGTCTAAATTCTACCTTTATAAAGTTCAGAATACAACTCAAAGCAGTGTTGTGGTTTAACCTGGCTGGTAGTCATTCACTCAATCCCCCACTACAACAGGATAGGGTAGGGATGAAAAAAAAAAAAGACTTATGGGTTGAGATAAAGACCATTTAAAAGCTTAACAGTAATAATAACAATGAGAAAATAACAGAATATACAAAAACCAAGTGATGAACAACACAATTTCTCACCACCTGAAGCTGATGCTCTGCAAGCACCCAAGCTGCGCTGACCCCCCCCAAAGATGCCCAGTTATATGCTGAGTATGACATCATATGGTATGGAATATCCCTTTGGTCAGTCGGGGCCAGCTGTCCTGCTGTGTCCCCTCCTAGCTTCTTGGTTGCCCCCCTGGCTTCTCATTGGCAGGCCAGTATGAGAAGCTGAAAAGTCCTTGGCTGGTTTGCAACAGCTGAAAACATCAGTGTGTTATGAACATTATTCTCATCCTAAATCCAAACCACAGGACTAACCAGCTGCTAGAAAGAAAATTAACTCTATCCCTGCCAAAACCAAGAAAAAGAGTAAAGACCGTTTCAATATTTGTACCTAATTTTGCCAGCATGCTGTCATCACAAATAACTTAAAAGTTCATCCTTTAAAATGAGGACCTGATATCATACCATGGCATATTTTACAACCACAATTGCTTGTAACAAAATTAAAAATATGTAATGAATATGAAAAAACGAGGTGTAGAGGCAATTTATTTCTGATTATGCCATCTTATTTGACACTGAACTACGAAGAAAAAATTAACTGCCCTTAATTGTTTTCAAACAACTCCTCTATTGAATATCTCATTTGTTTTGTGCACCAGAGCAGCATCAGGACTCACAAAGAACACAGGTGTGTGAAAGAGTGATTTTCGATCAGTAAAGCATGTTGGGCTCAGGACAGATGTGAGAGCTGTCAGAAAGGAAGGAGCTTGACACCCAGGCAGGTGTCAAGAAAGAAGCAATGGAAAGGAATTGCCTTAATGTGGTAGGAAGGACATAGTAAGGGAGGACAAGTTTGTGCAGTGCTGTGGGGCCCTGGATCAGGTGGCCGGGGAAGGATATTTAGATAAAATACACCTCCCCCAAATTCCACGGGGACTCTGACAAGTAGATCATGCTGAGGCCCCACCTCAGAGGTTCCTCTTGAACCTCTCCCCTTGCCTAGAACAGATTTTTGGAACAAGTGGGCACTGGGTCTATGCATTTTATAATGTCCCCGAGTACTTGCTAAAATTCAGAGTAGCAGTAAATACACAAAAAAGTATTTTTTCATTTTTTTCTGGCTAGAAAAACATGACCTTTCTCCAAAGCACAGATGTTGCTGCAAATATGGCTTTGTGACCTGGAGAATAGAGTATTCTTTTGCGCATACAGTTGGTCAAGTTGCCCATAGGGACCACAGGAAACCTGAATCAAGCATTTCACAGGAAGGCATCTAACATGAACATTTCGATATCACACTGGTGGCTGATAACTTTCAAAATGCAGGGTTTGACCTTTGAAGCCCTTAGTGCTTACCTGAGGGATCATTTTGCTCCCCACACCACTCCACTGTATTTGTGATCAGCAAAAGCACTCTAGCTGCAGCTCTCTTGAAACAAGAAGAGAAGTTTGCAATGAAGGCCCTGAGATGCTGGAACACACTCCCATTTCACTGTCCATTGGACTAGTTGTTTGTCACCAGTCTAGCCATTTAAAAAGCTCACCATACTTGCTCTCACTGAAGGAGAAGAATAAAAGGTGACATAATGTAGTATCTCACAAGACATTAGCCTATAGCTGTTTGGTGTTGGTGGGGCAGAGAAAACATATTGGTGGACTGGAGAAAACAAATAGGTTTTAATTCCGTATTTCTTAATTTTGAATTGTGCTAAAACCAGTGACACACAGAGAACATAAAAGGGTAAAACTGATACAATAGTAATTTGTCCTGATGATTAGATATTGAAAATTATCTTAGTACAACAAAAATCTAAATTCTCAATAAATCATTCTTTAATACTGAAGAATCTGTATTCAAGTGCTCCAAGTTTTACTTTATTAATTGTTACTAGCATAAGGTATACCTCTAAGGACAAATCAAAACAAGTATTCAACAGAAAGATTAATATTGCATTCTGGAGTTACATGGACATATGGTGTACTTCAGACAAAACCAAAAGTACACTCTAACGCCTATATTTCCCCAAAGTTACCAGAAGTTTTCCTAGCCGTTAAAAAAAAACCCTCTTCCATTTAATAGTAGTAATATTAATAAGTCATTCTATCTTGTATAAAAGCCTATCTTTCTACTTGAAGTAGTTACAAATACTGCACCAAGGACATCACTGCAGCTTATGCAACTTGCCTGAAAGAAATTCAGCAAAATTTGCAGAGCACTTTGAATAGAAAGGTAAAAATGAAATAGTCTCAAATGAAGTTGCTTTACTTATAAAAAGGCATCTATACACATACTGAATTTGTTCACAATTCAACATTAACAAATCTATATGCAATAAAGAATGGATCCCCACCTTGAAGTTCTGTAAGATCATTACTTAGAAAGTATAGACCAAATATTAGGGAGAAGGAGGAAGCATTATTCCCATTTCACAGCTGGGGAAATGAGCACTGAAGAATTAAGCAGGATGCCTTACATTTTAAAACCCCCTGAGCCTGACAGGGGAGTTCAGATCTCCCAAGTCTCATTTTAATCCACTACTAAAAACCAAAACCAATCCAAACCCACAAAAGAAGCTAAAACCTCCTAAAATGTATTTTTAAGAGCAGATTTCCTTATACCTGAAGTGCCAATTTCACTCCATCAAGACAAAATGTTATCACAAAAGCCACCAAACGTCTTGTACGTATAAAGGCAGCACGATCTACCCCAGAAGCGCAGCATTCTGTCATTATCAATATGCTGTTCTAGGCCTGCTGCCACTGCTTAAAAATCACATTAAGGCTGTGATGCTCATTTTTATTCTTTTTAAGTAAACAGACAAGCCATATTTCCTTGTTTCTCCAAGCCATAAAATAGGAGTATTCAAAATTAAATGAAATAAAGTACCAGCAGCTGGCCCTTGAAAACCTATAAGGAAAAGCTAATGTACAATACAAATTCAGACACCAGCAGCCTTGAACAAAGATGACAGCTTTCTCGGAATGACACTTGACTCCTTCTGTGCAAAAAATTGCAAAAAGCTCAGCCAGCGCTGCACTAGGAAGAAGAAAGAGGCCAAGGAGAATTTACTAAAATTTCCCTATTAAGGAGACATGTGATGAAACTAAATGGAGGTAAACAGATTGCTGATCTCTATTTTATTATGGTCGCTGCTTTCATTTCTCTGAGAAATTCAGGACAAATCACTGAAATTGCTTAAACAGCTCAAAACTCACGGTGATAATTTTAAGGTTAGTAAAAAGAGATAACAGAGAATGTTATTTATTTTAAATTACTTTATTTCAAAATAAAATCAAAGTGGTCCAACACTCATCTGAAATGCTTTATCACAGTGGGATAGCCGCATCCCATTGAAAACCACCTTGAGCAAGTTAATGGTATATTTGCAACCTAAAATGTAGTTTATTGCACATCTTCACACTCTCTTTGACTAATACACTTAATTCTCACATTCTTATCACCATAGTACATGACCTGAGAAAACAAGGCCCTACATTTCTAGCTGTCAATCTTTTATTCGCTGTCTTGTTTTTGCTCAAAAGAGTTTTATACATGTAGTTGAATTCTTCCCAAGACTTTTCAGCTTCGTATAACATACTACTATTAACGGTGGGACAGATGCAGTATGGTGAAAACTTAATTTTGTTAAGATTATCCAGCTTCCCTTCAGGTAGGCAGATATTTGGTACCTTAACTACTAAGCCATCAAATAGGACAGCTGACCAATAGAATATCTTGGTATTTGCTATAAAGAATGCCTAATCATGTCTGCTAATTTATTTTAAATAACATGATTCACAAACCAGTGCAAAGAGATTTCAGCTCCTGCTCATGAATCATTAAAGCATCCAGGGCTCTCCTCAGTCAAGGAGCAAACTAGTCCTTCAACGCCAGCCGCCTTCAACTCCTCCCTGCCTCCTACCAATCAAAATTTACAAAACCCACAGAAAATGTAAAAAGAAACCACAGAGGGAAAACCCAATCTACTAGTGCAGTGACTCACAGTGATATCTAAGGAATTAAACAGTTTACCCACTCCTACAGTTTCACCCTGCCAAACTTTTTTCTGTCCTTCCTTTTTTCGGTTCATTTTTTGGTTAATTTTTTTGGTTCATTTTTTCCTTCACTTGCCATGGGGATTAATATGGGTAGTTTCAGGTGAAAGACATATCCTCCACAGGCATGAGGTAACTACACAAAAGTAGTTTTGTTCTTCAAGGGTGCATCTGGGGAGTAAACAAGCTGTGTGGAAATCAGTGAAAAAAACTAAAGCAGTTGCATGCCAGAGTATAAATTAAATAAAGAAGAAAAGAAACCAAACTGGTACTTTTTCTGTCTTCAGGCCTTCTTGCAAAAGTAATCCTGATTGAAAGTTGTTTGTACCACACTTCTCACAAATGACACATCACCATACACCATAACATGGACAGTCGTAGCAGATACTTGGAGGCCTGTTCACAGGGACCTGCTGGGTAAGTTTCTTCAAAAGGGGTTACAGCTTGCTTTGTGATAATGAGGGAACACAGCCTTGTGAAAGAAGTCAGGGCGTTGTGTGAGATCCCCATATGGCACTGGTCGTTCCAACCAACTTTATCAACTTTGGTGAGATCCATACTCATACTTGATAGCAATGTGTTTTGCACTATGGCTTTTGTGGGGTTTTTTTTTAATATTTGCCACCTCATAACCATATTGAGATAAACTATTATTGTCCTCCTGACTAGTTAAAGCTGTCTCTTCCCCTTTCCATGGCACACATACAGAAGGATGGATGCAACGAGCTTTCTTGAAAGCTGACAAGGCAGTTCTGAAGCCTTGAGACAAAGTTAAAGAAATTCGTGGTAAGGCATAGCAAGGCAGAGGAAGATCCAACACAGAAAGGCTATGATATAATTTAGCAGTAACAAATGTGACTTTAATTACAAAGCAAGGAGCATTTTGTTATATTGGGTTGAGAATTCAACCAGGAAGAGCAACAAAAAGTAGGTCTTGATTGCAGCTTAGAGGTTTCCCTTTTGGAGGATAGGCTAAAGACATTTTGGGTCCCACCACAAATTTAGACTGAACCTATGCTATAATGAAAGTTGTTACGAAGACTTTTAAATTTTTTTCAGGGAAATTCCAGATTTTTGATAGCTTGATCTGTTTTTTAGTTGCAAGAATACTGAAAACAAGGGAGGGGAAATCTTATTGGCTGCAAATAAAGTACTAATAGAATACTGTACAAAATAATTTATTGAACATTTTTCCTTTATACAATATAGAAGTGCAAGCTAAGATAAACTCCAGAAAAAGTTCACAAGTCATTAATTATTAAAATTAGAAGTAACAAAACCATAATAATCAGAACTAAGAATAATTAAAATCAAGTTATGGGTTGTTAGAAATATTAATAGTTTGAGATGAGCAAATTCCTAGCTCTCTGCTTCTTTCTGAGTCTCTATGCTCATCTTCACATGTTATCAGACGTGGGATACAGAACTTCTCAAAGCTCTACGAGAAAAATGTGCAATTTTTACAGATGCTTTCCCTATACCTCTCAGACTCAGGATGCTGTTTGCAATCTCACCAAAGCACTTATATCTATCTCCATTTGCTCAGAACCAATGATTTGTGCTACCTTACCAAGGTTCATAATCTCAGTTGGAACAAAACATGGTACTGATGTATCACCAGTTGATGTTTTAAGCAATATCACTACATAGTGTATCATTTTGAATTGAATTGATTGAAAACCAGAGCAGCTTACTCTCAAAAGAAAGGTAAGTTATAGAAGCACCATATGAGAAAGATAGAGACAGGATACTCTTATCTGCATTCCACGTGGCACCTAATGGTGCAGGAAAGATTTCAATTTAGAAAATTACAAAGTCATTTTAATAATTTCTTTATGGCTTGGGTTTTGTGAATAATAAATGATGTAGATGGAAATAGAAGATCATTAGCAACTGTTACAACCATAACTTTGTCATCAGTCTCAAGTGAAATTATTCTGTTAGCGGTTATATTTTCTTCATGAAGATTGTGTAAGATGTTCATAGGCATGGTAATTTTACAGTCTGACCCTTCAACCAAAAAAGCTTGATTGAAGTAAATTTCAAGAATGTTAGAGGTATAAGCAATAGCAAAGGTTGAAGTCCAGAAAAATCAGAGCAAGCTGTGCTACTACAGCAAACCAGAGTGATGATAAACTCAAACTCAATAGCACAATTTTAGAAATAGTTGCCACTGAAGATCAGTTACGACAGTTCTTTTCAAAAAAGCAACAACATTATATTGAGTATATTTAGTTCCAAAAGTATGTTACTGTAGGTGCTCTACCAATACACAAATATCCTAAATATTATCTTTATGTAATTATTGCGTATGGAGAAAAAAGCCCTCATCATAATTCAAAGCTAACACGCAACCTTTTCCTTTTCAGAAGTCACACAGGGAATTGAAATCAAGAACTATCACATTAACCAATTATATATGTACATAGAAAATTAAATATTTTCAAGTGTTGTGTGTTATTAAAGACATAATCCAAATCCATGGGTTTTTAGCATAAGCAGAACTTGTATCCAAATAGGAATAAGCTAAATGTGTTAGAAGGTGTTGCTACAGATTGGACCTGTAGAGACATTTTTGATGCATCTACCAGGAGGAAAAAAAAATTAAAAATAAAAAAAAAGGAAAGGCAGGACAAATTCAGATTTAATGCAACCAAAATGCTCAGAATTAATAATTCCAATGAATCCTCCATAATGGAAAAAAGCCAATACACAATCTTCCATCTAATAAAATTTCTTCATTTATGAAAGTTTCTTTCATCAAAAGCAGTATTTTAAGGTACAAATGCAGAACTGTCAGATCCCCCCAAATGTTACTGTGGTTTGGAATGTTATTTCCTTGAACTTTCCAAAATAATTTTGAACTTATCTTGGGGGGAAAAAAAAAAAGGTATCTTAATTTTCTAAAGTCACCATAAATAAAGAAATATCAGTTCACACAGCTCAAGTATAGACCCCACTATTCAAGTATTTATCAACAAAAAGCAATTTCAAAGTAGCTGCCTTGTGAGTTGATGCCTTGGAAAGCCAGAATCAAAACTCAATAGCCTTGGTGACTATTAAGCAGGTATCCTTTATTGCAGCGCTGGGCATTGAATCAGAGTGCTCAGGGATAATAGCTGGACAATTCATCCATAAAATTAAGCCAACAATTCCACCATAAGTTTCTTGACAGATTTCTAACACCTGAAAACGTCAACTAGACATTATTCTTCTTTAGTCAAAAATAAGAGCTGTATTACGCAATGATTTCTTAATTCCTCTGATTGCGCAGCATTCATCTGCATTGTGCTTTCAGTTCTGGGCCACCTCTTCTAGTGTAACCAAGAGTAGTCTGGAGAAGTTAACTTAATATTATGATAATGATTTAATACCTTTATGTCACTTTAGAACACTGATGTATATGCAAAATCACTATATTTCAACACAATTTGTAGGGCTAAGCTTTGCAGAATAACATGTGAATTAAATTCTCTGTGTGTGTTTACAATGCTAGCTTCAACATAGGGTTATAGTAAGTTACTTTCACAGGCATGCCACAGTGAAAACTCACTCCTCCACACATCAGCTTTTGTAAGAAAACCATCCAGCTGCTGCAGATTTCAAAAGAGAGGAAGAAAAAAAAAACCCAAAACCTCTTCCTAGATAAATTACTAGACCTCTGTTTGTTTAGCTTTTGGTTGCATGTGTGTGTGCCTGTAGACGGGGGTGTGTGTGTACACAGGCAAGTGTAATGAGTAAGGGGAAGAGAGAAAAAGAAAGGGGACAGTATGTGGGGAAGGTTTTTGAGAAGGAGAAAGTCTTCAAGATCATTCTTTTATTTATTTAATTTTCAGCTGAAAGCTCAGGCTCCTCTGTCTCTGAGTTTTCTTCTGTACTTTTTAATGATATTTCTGCTTTATATAAGATGTTAATAGGAGGGGCTTTTCACCTCTTTAAGGACTCAAAACTCAAAGAAAAACTCCTTCTTTTAATTCTAAAACATATGAAAATATCTTGAAACAAAATAGCATAGATATTGACATACAGAGCATTTCAAACGAAGTCCTAAGCAGTCTTCTGAGCCTCATATTCTTGATGGCCTTGATTGCTTTAAGGGCAAGCTTGGTTTTTTACTAAAAACCTTCTGTTTTAGCTGTATGTGTTACTATTGTTCCATTACACCACGGATCTGCTCAATTCTCTTCTCCCAAAGTCCAAGCTTTGTTCAGTCAAAGGGTAGGATTTTCCCATAGGCATAGAAATCTTCTTCTCTGAGCTTTGTCTGTTAATGAGATATTTCAACTCCTGAACTATGAAGGAGGAAACTAAAGGACGAAAAAATTCAAAGATGAAATTGTCCAGCTATGTCAATGTTTAGGGTCTGAACACCAAAACAGCACAACTAGATTACTGATGAGCATGCTGCTCCATGTGGATGCTCTATCCTTTCCTTCCCATCTTCCCTTGACCCTTTGGTGAACATTCGCTATGTGATTTTTGAGATATTTTTATGAAGATACGGTGTCAAAAAACAGTGCACAAGATCTATCATGGCAAATATTTGCAAACCAGATCTCTTGCCTTATCTGATAAGCTCAGTTTCCAAAGAAAACAGAAGAAAATATCACCTTCTCAGTTTCATTTTAACTTAGTGTTCTATTCAGTTTTTACTTTTGTGGAGTTAGGTACGTGCACCAATGAGTTGAAGAAACAAGGGAAGGAGAGGGCTCCCCTATGAGAACATCACAAAAGTAATGAAACATAGTAAGAATGTGATAGCAGGCAAATGGACAAAAATAAAGGAATCTAGAACAGAGAGAGGTAATGGCACTCATTTAATTTCAAATATGTTTTGGATTCTAAAGACTTTCTACTAATGAAAAAAAAAAAAACAAACACAAACAAAACTTGTATAGAAGTAAAGTAGCCAGAGAAGGTGAACTTCTGTAAATGGACTTGAGAGTACTCATAAATGAGAAGCTGGACATGAGCCACTGATGTGGCCTAACACATGCAGGGCTGCTGTTGTAGTTTTGTGTGGCTACATTCTGGTGGAGAAGGGGAGGATGCAGGGGTGGCTTCTGCAAGAAGCAGCTAGAAGCTTTCTGTAGGCCCGAGAGAGTAAACACTGGCCGGGCTCAAGGCCAGAATAAGTGTTGACCAAGGCCAAGCCCATCAGCGGTGGTCACAGCACCTCCAGGAACCACATTTAGGAGAAAAAAAACACTAGCAGCCACTTTTTGGCACCAGAGATGGGAGTGAGAAGATGTTAGAAACTGTGCAGGCACCAAGGTCAGTGAAGACGGGGGGCGGAGGTGCCCCAGGTGCAGGAGAGAATGTTGCCCCAGCAGCCTGTGGAGAAACCCATGGTGGAGTGGGTGTCTTCCTGCAGCCCATGCAAAAGGCCAAGACCCCACCTGCAGCCAGTGGAGAGGCCCCACAGTGGAGCAGGTGGAAACATGGAAGATGCTGTGACCCGAGTTGGAGCAAGCCTTCACCAGCACTTGCAGCCCATGGAGAGAGACAGAGACACAGAGATGAGCAAGAGAGAGAGATCCACACTAGAGCAGATTTGCTGGGGTGCAGGGGGAGTTTGTGACTCCATGGAGGACCATGAGCAGTCTGGGCCGGAGAGACTACGAGACATTCTATGATTTATGACTGCACCCCATAGAAGTGACCCATGCCAGGGCAGTCGGTGAGGAGCTGAAGCCCCCTGGGAAAGGACTCATGTTGGAGAAATTAATGGACAACTGTCTCCTGTGGGTGGAACCCCACACAGGAGCCTCCCCTGGCTAAGAATAAAAACAACTCTAGAGGAACTGAGCAAAACCGCCATTCCTCCAGTCCCTGCCCCTCCCCGTACCACAATGGGGTTGGAAGAATGGAGTGAAATCATGGCTAAAACGAAGTCTGCTAAGAAGGGAGGGGTGGGGGGAGGTGCTTTAAGATCTGGTCACACTTCTCATTACCTGACTCTGGTGTCACTGGGTGTGCAGTGCAGTGTCATCAATTAGAGAGTTTCTTTCCTTTATTTTGTGTTGAGTCTGTTGTGCCCGTGATGCTGATTGCAGAATGATCTCTCCCTGTCCTTATCTCAACTCCTGAGCCTCTCAAAATATATTTTCTCCCCTGTCCAGTTGAAAAGGGGAGTGATTTTGGTGGGTGTCTGCCCTCTAGATAGGGTCAAACAACCACACCTGCATCAGAAGTGTGTCCAGCAGATCGAGAGAGGTGATTTTGCCCCTCTAATCTGCTCTGGTGAGACCTCACCTGGAGTACTGTGTCCAGCTTTGGAGCCCTCAACCCAAAAAGGATGTGGACCTGTTGGAGCACGTCCAGAGGAGGCCACAAAAATGATCAAAGGGCTGGAGACCCTCGCCTATGAAGACAGACTGAGAGAGTTGGGCTTGTTCAGCCTGGAGAAGAGAAGGTTCCAGGGGAGACCTTATAGCAGCCTTTCAGTACCTGAAAGTTGCCTATAAGAAAGCTGGGGAAGAACTGTTCACAAGGGCATGCAGCAATAGGATGATGGGTAATAGCTTTAAACTAGAAAAAGGGGAGATTTAGGTTGGGTGTTAGGAAAAGTTCTTCAATATGAGGGTGGTGGATCCCTGGAACAGGTTACCCAGAGAGGTAGCGGAGGCCCCGTTCCTGGAGGTATTCAAAGTCAGGATAATGGGGCTCTGAGCGACCTGATCTAGTGAAGATATCCCTGCTTACTGCAGGGGCGTTGGACTAGATGACCTTTAAAAGTTCCTTACAACCTAACTCATTCTGTGATTCTGTGATTGTATGAAATGCATTTGGAGGCAAGAGTTAATAAACTAAGGTGCTTGGAGCAAATTATGCATAATGCTGTTCCAGATACGGAGAACAGTCAATCAGAGAGATATACTAATAGACCGAAAAGGAAGAAAAAGGTGAAAAAGAGACCGTGAAAGAAGGAGGGACAAACATTTAAACAGGGCCTATGGCAACTGGACAAAGGGTGATAGCTTTAAAACTAAAAGAGGATAGATTTAGACTAGATAGAAGGAAGAAACTTTTTAGAATTAGAGTGGTGAAACACTGGAACAGGTTGCCCAGAGAGTTTGTAGATGCCCCATCCCTGGAAACATTCAAGGTCAGGTTGGACGGAGCTCTAACCAACCTGATCTAGCTGAAGACGTCCCTGCTTATTGCAGGGACCATTAGACCAGATGGCCTTTGTAGGTCCCTTCTAACTCAAACTATTCTGTGTTTCTATGAGAGTGGATACAAGGGACGGGAATCCAGGAAATGCATAGGCTAAGATCATAATTAGTGAGAAATTGAGAGCAAGGTGGAAATACTTGAGAATCTATTGAAGGGAAAGCAGCATGAAAATAAAAGTGATTTTAACTGCACTGCAGTGATCAGAGTGGAAAATGGCAAAATTAAGGTGGAAATGGGGACATTATAGAGGTAACAACAGCTGTGGGACTTCAGAGAGGATACAAGTCACTGGCCTAAGTGTGAGAATTTATAACAGGAGATGTACTGGGATTTGAAAGAAACTCTGGCAGCACCGGCAAGAGGAATGAGACAATGCCATCAGAATGCAAACATGAACACCCATCACACAGTGAGATATTCCATACTTAGAGCACAAACAGCAAAAGAGGCCAAACAGATTGGAAAGTTGGGAAGTGAAGAGATCAAGCAGCAGGCTTAAACAAACAAAAGAGAATACTTTTCTCTCAAAGCACATAATTCAATTCAGAACCTTGTTACCACAGGTTACTGTGAAAACGAAGATGATAAATGTTTTGAAATGGGACCGGACAAGCAGGTGGAAGATAAATATGTTATAATCCCAAGGAAAGGTGCAGTGGGATCTTTGGTCTTACACATTGTAGGAGACCTTCTATTTGAAAGAACATTTCAAAATATTAACAAGGATGTAACTCAGTCTTTCAGTTGCCTTTATTTGCAAAAAACCAGCTTGTCCAAGAAGAAAACCCGAACAAAATAATGGAGAGGCTGAAGCCAAGAGAATATGTTATTCCACTTCATATTCTCCAGAGATACTAAATTTCTGGCTCAGTAGCTTTCTGCTCTATGTATAATTGTGGCAGTAAGAACTGCCTTGACCAACCACAGCTGCTGATTCATGTTAATTTCCATACTGCTCTAGTAGTTAATTGATACAGGACACATTATAGCTCTGAATATTTCAATTAATTGAACATGTGTCTTTAGATATTTCACCAAGGTATTTTATTTCAAATAAATGTCTGCAAATTATCAAATGCTGCTGTTTCCATTAAGATTTGGACTGATGTAGACTTCTGTCACCCACTCAATATGATGTTGAAGTAAGTCTTCAGCAGTGACATCCAGAGGTTATGATCTACAGCTACATACATAACAGCTGTGTCTTCAGTGTGATGATGATGGACCACTTCGTTGCTCAACTCCAGCTAAATCAATGCAGCTATTACCTAAGCTTTGCAAGTACAATCCATGTTTTTGGGTTGAGTTTGACAGTTAGCTCTGTTTACTGATGATTAATGACTAGTTATTTGGACAAAGGTAAACAAAAATTCTTAATAAGTTGGAAGACAGTGAAAATTGCCTAGGGCCTGTTACCAAAGAAAGGGTGTAATATATCTAGCCAGAATGTGCACTTCTAAAGCACTAAGCTCGCCAATTAGAATACAGAAGTGACAACAGCTGCAGGCATTAAAGCTTGTGGCTTTGTTACCGCATGAGACAAATGTTTGAGCAAACTACATGTCTTGCCTTTGTGCTGCTGCCTATAAACTCTGACTTTGTGCCCACCTTCCTGCTTCGTGAAGTATTTTCTTGACATTTATTATTAATAATAAAAGTTAAGAAAAATGAAAGTAGCAGCCGTATTGATTCACCAAAGCAGCATGAGCATATTTAATAGCCCTTGCCTTTTACCTCATTCAAATACATTCAATTTCTTTGAATTCCTTCTTTAATTACACTGCAAATCTAAAAGGACTTTTTATGTTATCAGATACTAATTATATTAGACAGATTGCTATTCATCTGCTTATCGCAATATTTATTTCCACTGCCATCACTTAACATCAAAACAGTATTATCTCATCATCATTTACAGTGGAAAAAATATTACTTTTCTGTATAATTTTGTGTCTAGGTAGGTCCACTTAAAGGCATGAGATGCTATTAAATGTACAAACGAAGTAAATATGTATAAATAGTTTGCTTAGCCTTAGCGTCTAATTATGAGAAACTACGCCTTCCATTTTTAGGCAAGCTTCTCTCTACACTTAAAGCTGTCTAAATCTCTTCTGAGTTTCCAAGATAACTTCAGAAATTGAGAGAATTAGTAGATTGAGTCCCACTGAGAGAGGGATTTCATAGAGGGAAAAAAGGAATATAAGCCAGATGAAACTTTTACAGCCTTAATAAACAGAAAGACAGAAAATCTGTCAAAGTTTTTCAGAAAAATAAAAAATGTAGAGGAAATTGCAGCACAGATAAGAAAAGAAAAGCTCTGTATCAGGTTATGCTCCCCTGTTCCTGCAGAAGATACTGACTGTTGATGTCCCCTGCCCTCTCACACAAGCTCACCTGGAAAAACTGAATCAGCCAGAGATCTCCCTAAACATGGATATGCGATTATCATTCTTTCTCTCCATCACTGAAACTACTTGGGGCTCATGAGTTTCCTAGAAAAACTGTTAGTTTTTTAACAACTGTGGAGCTGGACTCCAGAGGCTCTATTAAGGCAGTGACTACCAGCAGTCAGGGTATTTATGCTTGACTCCTTACAGATCTGGAAGCTCACCTATCCTAAACCTTACTTCTTGGACCACACATTTATAATAATATCTTGTGAAGAGATTTCTCCTGTCTCTTCTCCCATGTCTTTGTGAACATACCTCCCCTTACGTTAAAACTGGCATGTACTTCTATTAGAAACATAACATTCATGATAAGAAGGCATATTTCTATCATAAATCATCTCTAGCAAAGGAGTACAACAGCAGCAGCAAAAAATTACAACACATTAGGCACAGGGGAAGGGATGAGAAATCAAAGGATGCTCCCAGATGTGTTTGGGAAAATATAGGAAAAAAAAAAACCCCAAACACTCTCTGTTAGATGGAAGAATGCATCTCTGAAAATGATAAAAAGTAGGTTTGCTAGCCCCTAGAGAGAGAGAACATTGTATAACTTTGGGAGGATTACGTTTCACTAGAGACATTCATGAATGCAATGAGCTAAAGAAGGGATAAAACACTGCCTAAATTGATCTATACAACTGATTGCGCTACACTTGATAAAATAATTGTGTCAGTCTCTTCTGTACTTAAAATAAACTTAGCAGCTCTGAAAAGCACTGAGTTGTTAAACACTAAACATCATCACATTCTCTGTCACACTACTCCTATTGTTTCAGAAACCTCGGAAGCACCTGACATTTACCTTCTCTAGTTCTAACACTGGAATTGCAGAAATGCAATTAGGAAAACTCTGGTACTCATAACAGAAAAGGTCAGCAATGTGCAAGATAAACCTGATAACATGCCTAATGTGCTGCCAAACATAACAGAATGCCTTCCTGATAATGAATGATTTTACAGACTGCCACGAAGTTGTTGCAAGATAATCAGATCAACGGGGGGCATGCCACTATGTGAAAGACACGTTGGAGATCGTGAAATATTCTTTCATAGAGGTATATTGCAAAGTCACCACTGATGGAAAAATCTACCATTATAAAAGACTGTGTTTTCAGAAATAATCACACAAATAAATTGGGCAGAAAACACAAACGACAGAAGTTTCGACATTTGGAAAGCACAGAAGCCATTACCTCACGAAAGGCAGTGCACTTTGCGCCTGCAGCCAACAACCAATACGACAAAACCTCCGGGATGTAAAAGACACATTTTCTTTTTCTTTTCTTGTAGTAATCAATGTAAGTAGAGGTTAGAGGGTTTAGTTTTTTTGTTTGTCTCTAATACAGAAATACTCACGCAGCAGTACAGGCTCTGTGCTCCTCATGCAAAGACCTCCTCCTTACTTGTGCCACTAATCCTACATAAACTAATAGTGAACTTTAAGAAAAATGAAAAATAATCTAAAGGGTTCTTTTGATAAATGACATTTCATCAACAGCACCAAAAAAATATCTCATTACTGAAAGCTGAAAGCAGCACTTATTAAAAGTTTTCTGCCAAATACCTTAAGGCAGGTTAAACCTTTAGTGAAAAATGTTTTTGAGAGCTTGTGAACACCAAGAAAACATATATTTGTTATACCTGAATTCATAATGAACAAATAAAATCTATATAGTTCCCACGTCTATTTACAGACTATAATTTGTATTATATTGTTTAATTTTATTTTTGTCATTTTTATAGGAAGTTGCATTTAAAAAAAAACAAACCTAGAGAAGAAAAAAAGTACTGTCATGAGCTACATTGGAGCTTTCCCCTCTACATTCACTTAGGTTAAAATAGAATTAATAATTTTCCAGGAGTTATCACATACATATCTGTGCTAAGAAAACATTATGTTTTGAGACTGCTAGATCCATATTGCAAAGCTAGAGCAAACTTTGCAAATGCTAGCTTTGTATTATAGTTTCTTCTAAACCCGCATTATATCAATCTAGTCCATAATTAATATAAGAGCCAACTATTATTTCATGTGACACATATTGTATTAAGGAAAACAAATCAGTTGCAATTTAATGTGAAACTTCCTGTTTTTCATTTGTATTAGAAGTAGCAATTTAGGACATGACATTTTTTTGAGGATTGACAGTAACCATAGGCCAGATGATGATCAGCTAACTTGCGTAAACTGAATTTTCTCAGTAGCAGCCTATAACTTGTGTGAAGTATCCAATAGCCTGTCTTTGGTGGTCTATACAAAACAAACAAAAAAAATCTCAAACACAGGTTTTTCTGGTGTTTCTGAATTTCCCTTCATATATCCTTTAGTAACTGGCTTTATCTAAACAGTGTGTGCCTGAGGCAAGTATTTATCAAACAGTACGAGGTACTGCAAAACATTTTTACAGGTGTTTACTTTGTGAAAAGCTCACAACATTAGGACATGTACTTTACTTAAACCCTATGAAGAGAGGCATGCCAATAAAAAGAAGCAAACATACTCCCCACAACTAGATGATGGCATCAATAAAAATGCAACTCTACTTCAGCTTTTTCTTGCTATTCTTCTGGTATTGATCATAACCCACTGCCTCATTTTCTTGAGATGCTACATATGCATAACTTGCACCAAAAAACTAACAAGAACACACTCACCATGTACTATCAGGACATACTCTGTGCTGTTTCGGCCAATAGGATTTTTTGCTTCGCATCGGTATGTGCCATTGTCTGTCTTGTTTAGGAAACTGATGCTTAGTACCCTGCCGTTGACGACCATTCTCTCTGGATCTGGTAGTTCTCCACCATCCTTTGTCCAAAGTACTGGTTCTGGCCTGTTGGATTCAAAGCAATGCCTTTAATCAGATACATGAAGTATGTATATGCAGCATATACATCAGGAACAGAGGCATCAGAAATTTAGGAACAGTAACGTGCCATCAAAGAATATTCAAAGATTGTTTGAGTTATTGGATGTAATGAACTGTCACTATTACAACCTCACCATCCCTGATGTGAACTACTAAAGAAAGTGAAAGAACCAGCAGGGAAAAGAAGAGAAACAAAAAAGGAATGGTACTGGAAAAGGCCAAGATCCTCCCTAATTTAGAAAACAGTTCCCGTGAGGTTTCAGGCCCCACAGTACAGAAAGATGCTTGGCAAGTAAGTGAAAAAGAGTCTTCCGTTTGTGTGATGAGCAACATGGTCCTTCGTGGCTGACAGGCATCAGAAATCACGCAAGCAGGCTGAGGTAGATGTAAGTGGTTTGTAAATGGATTCTAAAATTATTTAGGCTATTCACATTCAGAAGTGCACTTGCATGCGCCAAGTGTTTTTACTGAACCAGACATATCAGTCTCAAAGTAGCACATCTTACACACAATCTAAATTCGTTTCTGCTGCTGCACTGTGTCACAGCCCATCCCATCCCTTTTTCTGCCCTTTCTGCATCCTTCCCTCAAATAATTGTTTGTTACGCATGTTATCACAAGCAATATAAGATTTTACGTAAAATCCCGGATTTTCTTCTTTCGTGAAACCTCTCCCGTTGTGCGTCAAACAGACCAAAGGCAGAGCACTGACAGCGATAACCCCCTAGGCAAGTTAGGGCACAGCACAGAAGAGAACTGCCCATCTTGCAGATCCACATATACCTTCCCACTGGCAAGTGATACCTAACTATTTCCCAAAGACTCTCAAGAAGCTCCACAGTTCATGATATTTTCCTAAGAGGCAGCAGGAAATATTTATTATCAGTATGTAGTCTTTCCTTGTATTTAACGAGAATTACTTTCAAATTTACATGAGGGAAATCACCAAAAAGACACGTCTGGGGCTGGGGATGAAAAGTTGGCTTACTGAATCTTGACTCTCAGACAGAGGATCTCAGGTCCTTAGATAGTAGTCACTTAGATTTGCACATTTATTTGGTAGAAGAATGTTACATTACATTTTCCTATTAAAGTATGCAGTTGTATGGCTAAGTTAAAATAAAATACAAAGCACTGTTGTACAATCAGTAGATGTAAAATTAGTTGCTAGTCTTACTCAAGGAACAATTTCATTAATTTAAGCAGGTGTTTATAGCCTATTAGATAATAATAAGTGTTAAGAATACGAATGAAACCTAAATATCTAAGGAGAGACACTTTGCCACGATGTGGGCCTAATGCACAGAAAAATAGTCTAATGTCTGTAACGACATGCTTTTCTTTTAGGTTAAGTAACACATGTAACCAAAGTAATTTTCTTCTGAAAGGCACCTACTTTTATATAATTGATGTTACTTTTTAAAGTAAAATACTGTAACTTATGTTTCTCTCAAAGGATAACAGAGATTTATACACATTTTAATAATATTTGGATTGACATCTCATTAAATCGTTGAACTTGTTACCTAGATGGGCTATTCACTGAAGTTGGTTTTTTTTTTTTTTTTTAGAAAATCGTATACTCAGAGGATATAACAAGATTCATGTACTTTTAAACCAAGGATTAAGAACTGTCAGGGTAATTGGCCTTATTTACACCTTACTGTAAATATATCTTAATACTCTTCCTAAGTGCACATTTGAGCACTGGTAACTAAATACACAACACAATATACATGCTTCCTTTCTGCTTAATGGAGCAGGGAATCTAGATGCCCATGCTGTTGCAGAAACATTGCCCTACAGAATTCGCAACATGAAGGTGCGATTTGCTTTGATACGTTAAGGTGGATTTGTTCAATTTTCTTGCAAACTCCTCATTGTTGCCCATTTACCAGCTTACTGTGAATCTGCAGTCCCAGGAGTGGAAACTCTGAAACACTTCTGCTACAATGTGCACCATTACCTTCATAAATGGCATGTTAAAGCAACTTCTGTGCAGTGGTAATTTATGGAACTTACGTTTTAAATTGAAATTAGATGGCATATCCTAGGGGAAAACCCACAGGATAACAAATAGCTATGAAATGGAGCCTTAGATATAAATTATTCAGGGAGCTTTGTCACATTGTAATATACCAACTCTAGTTTTATACAGAGCAGTTAGCTATGGTTGCAAAATGACGGGGGCAGAAAAATCATGGCTTAGAGAGGCAGATCTACATGTTCTGGGTATTGGGGAAGCTGCTAATTAACAGTTAATATTAAGCCATCCTGTGCTGGCTTAGAGGCAGCAGCAGCACAATTCCTGGGCGGCAAGCCCACGGTCAACAGATCACGGTGGCGGGACACAGCTCTCGCTCCATCTCACCGCTCTCAGGGAGGATGGTGCCTAAAGCAGCAATTCTGTCACAGCCACAAAATTAAATTTTGCCTGCACTGCTGGGAAGCTGTGAGACACTCTGATCTAAGCAATTCATTACGTGGGCAGAAGTGAGTTAAGAACATGAGACATGCTCATGCACCCAGGCCAGCAAGCTGCTGTGGCGAGCGAGAAGGGGAGCGACTGTTTAAAGAAAGTGTGAGAGCATGGCCATTTTCTGTGGCCCATTCCCCCTGTAATCTGCCAGTATCCATTATCTCTCTGTCGGGGATGTTAGAGAACATTTCATGTTCTCTTCTGTATCTACTTAGTATTTAGACTTGCTGACTATGAACACCTCTAATAACTTTTTTAATCTGCTCATACTGTCTTGACAACACAGCCTCCTGTGGCAATGAGCGCTGGAAATTCCCTGCCCGCTGTGCAAAAACGTGTTTATCTGTGTTACACTGATTCCCTAGCAGAGGTGACAAGTATTACAGGATACAGTAAGTAACATAAACTTGTTATAGGCTCTTGTAGCCTTGTACTTAGTAGGCCTCTCTCCATCTTTCTCTGCTTGTTGGAATTTGATGCCTTCTGATATTATTGGCAGGAAAAAAAAAATCATAATAAAGAATAAAGGAACTGTAAATTTAGAGCACATTGGCTATTCCTTGGTAAGTGTGTCAGCACCTTCGCTGTCCAAAGCAGAAATAAAGCTTGAAACATTTCTGCAACACAAAGCACGAGGAACTGTGAAATCCCCATAGTTTATCCTACCGAAACATGTTCATGGGTGCAGAGAGGGTCTTTCTCTTACCCAACATTTTGAAAGTGTTCTGGCTGAACTGAGGGATGTGGAGATTTGACATTGTAAACCGCCTGGCAAATATGCAAACTCCTTATTTCGCACATTTTTCTCCACTGCACACATCTCCCATATTGCAGAATTTCAGCTTTACTTCATGTATTGAAGAGCTGCCATAACACTATTACGGTGCATACTGGAACAAACAGGGTATCCCCATGCCTTGCATTTGTGCTTACTTCAAGCTGAATTATGCCAGTTTATTTCCCATTTTTCTCAGAAAATCCTGTAAACATCTTTCTTGGAGCACAATAGCTATAAGGTCAGAACATGCACTGTGGCCACTAATATAATAGCATGTTACTGCCTTCGCACATTTCATGGCACAAACGAACTCACTGACCTGCTCTGTACAAACAGGAGCACACAACCTTCTAGCACCAAGGCAGTCACCCAAACAACAAGACTGTCTCTCTTTTTATTTATTTTTTTTTTCTTTTTTCCCCTTCCTCAATGTGGGTGAGAGCTACTTTTTAATAACCCTGGTTTAACCCGTCCCATGTGGATGCGGTTCAGTAGAAATGAGCTGTGCTACCACTGAGACCCTTCATGGGGCTGAGGGAGATAGCAGAGCTGAAGTACCAAGACACAGCTCTGCCTTGAGCTTACCTATTCTAATTTCCTCCCAGTGTGACACCTTTTAAAACAAACACAAACAAATTAAGCATGCTCTACTGAAGAAATTCCTTCAAAGACATAGCTCAGAGGTGACAGCCTGTGCTATTTCTTTGGCTAGTATGTACTGCTTATACTGATTTGACTTCATGTGCAGCTGCCCACCGTGGCACTGTCACTACTGTGTTAAACTGCAAGAAGCCAGAGATACACATGTATATGGAAATTGTTAATTACGACCAATGATTTCTCTGCCAGTTGCCCAAAAGATATCTGAACTTTATACTCTCTCTCAAGAGCTGCTAAACGGGCTTAGAGTTCGGTATAATTTATGCTTAAACCTGGTTGAAAGGCCCAGGAGCTTTTGGTAACTGACTTGGAACTGGTTTTAGTATAAATAAATGATTTTGTTAACTGCCTTCATGTTAGACTCAAAACTCGAAAAAAACCCCTCAGAATTTGGTATTGTATGCCTTTATACAAATGCAGTCAGCATGGGAAACAAGCAGGAAGAATTGGAGATCTTTGTGCGGTCGCAGGGCCACGATTTCATTGCGATCACAGAGACGTGGTGGGACAGCCTGGATGACTGGCACGCTGTCATGGATGGCTATGTGCTTTTCAGGAAGGACAGGCTAGGGAGGCGAGGTGGAGGAGTTGTTCTTTATGTTAGAGAGCAGCTTGAATGTATTGAGCTCCACCTGGGGAAAGATGACCCATCAGTCGAGTGCTTGTGGGTAAGAATCAAGGGTCACGCTACTATGAGTGACACTGTTGTGGGTGTGTGCTATAGGCCCCCTGATCAAGAGGAGCGGGCTGATAGTGCTTTCTATGAGCAGCTAGAAGTAGCCTCGAGATCCCAGGCCCTGGTCCTTATGGGGGACTTCAACTACCCAGATATTTGCTGGGCAAGCAATACGGCCAGTCGTACCCAGTCCAGACAATTTCTGCAGTGTGTTGAGGACAATTTCCTGCTACAGATGGTGCAGGAACCTACAAGGGGAGGGCGGGTGCTGGACCTTGTTCTTACTAACAAGGACGGGCTCATCAGGGAGGTGAAGGTCGGGGGCAGCTTAGGACAAAGCGACCACGAAATGATCCAGCTCAAGATCCTGAGTGGAAGAAGCAAGCCAAAAAGCAGGATAGCTACCCTGAATTTTGGAAGAGCTAACTTTGATCTCCTCTGCAACCTTTTAGGAGCTATCCCGTGGGCTACACTGTTAGAAGGCAAGGGAGCCTGTGAGAGCTGGCAAGCATTTAAACAGCACTTCTTCCAAGCACAGGATAGGTGCATCCCTTTGAGTAAGAAATCAGGAAAGAGAGGCAGAAGACCTGCATGGATGAGCAGGGAGCTAATGTGTAAACTCAAAGGGAAGCAGAAGGTTTATGAACTCTGGAAACTGGGTCTGTGCACCTGGGAGGAATATAGGGATGTTGTCAGGCTAAAGCCTGCTTGCAGTTGATGAGGGAATAGCATCCACCCTCAGCAAGTACACCAATGATACAAAGCTGGGAGGGGTGTCTGATACGCAGGAACACTGCGCTGCCATCCAGCGAGACCTGGACAGGCTGGAAAGCTGGGCAGGGAGAAACCAGATAAGGTTTAATAAAAGCAAGTGTAAAGTCTTGCACCTGGGGAGGAATAACCATCTGTATCAGTACAGGCTGGGGGATGACCTGCTGGAGAAGAGCTCTGTGGTGAAGGACCTGGGGGTCCTGGTTGATGACAAGTTGGCTATGAGCCAGCAGTGTGCCCTGGTGGCTAAGAGGGCCAATGGGATCCTGGGATGCATCAGGAAGAGTGTGGCCAGCAGGTCAAAGGAGGTGATCCTCCCCCTCTACTCTGCCCTGGTCAGGCCCCACCTGGAGTATTGTGTCCAGTTCTAGGCTCCCTGGTATAAAAAAGACAGGGATCTCCTTGAGACAGTCCAGAGAAGGGCTATGAAGATGATTAAGGGCCTGGAACATCTCCCGTATGAGGAAAGGCTGAGTGAGCTGGGGCTGTTCAGCCTGGAGAAAAGAAGACCGAGGGGGGACCTAATTAATGTTTATAAATATCTTAAGTATGGGATGCAGGGGGAATTGGCCAGCCCCTTTTCAGTAGTCTGTGGAGACAGGACAAGGGGCAATGGCTGTAAACTGGAGCACAGGAAGTTCCGCACCAACATGTGGAGGAAATTTTACACAGTGAGGGTGACAGAGCACTGGAATAGGCTGCCCAGGGAGGTGGTGGAGTCTCCTTCTCTGGAGATACTCAAGACTCATCTGGACGCCTATCTGTGCAATATGTGCTTGGGAGCCTGCTTTGGCAGGGGGGTTGGACCCGATGATCTCTCGAGGTCCCTTCCAACCCCTATGATTCTGTGATTCTGTGATTCTTTCCCAGACAAACTGAAATGGCAATACTATGAGGATATATAAAAAAATGCTATCATGTTCCAAGATGATTCATGTTTTATATTGTGGGACAGCAGTTTTCCTGAAAGCAACTTAACAACATATTTCACAGAATCACAGAATCACAGAATTGATTATTTGCAAATAAAGTGAAATTATTTAGGCTACTGAACCTTTTCTTCCAAAATTAGCTGGCAAGGGTGAACTAGAATTTGTTGGGGGGTGGGGAGGAAAGTTTAAAAAGTCACAATCAGATTTGATTAAAAAAACCCAACAACAAAACACTTAGGAAAAACTAACATTTTCAACAAATGCTCATGTAGCATAAAACCGAACAGTTAATATTTAAGTCCATATTAATATTTCTTATAATCTAGGCTTTTAAAAGTTACACAGCATTATTTTAAAAGAAATTTGTTAATTTTCCATCCCTTTTTCCATCCGTAACCAAAGGATTTTGATGCTTCAGTGCTTTCCTATAATCCTCCTTTCTAGTGATATCTTTATATGTAACCATTATATTTATCTTAATTTATCCTTCATTTAAAAATGAGACATAGATCCATTGCATCACCTCTTTGTTCTGAAAAAAGTGAATTTAAGCAATGCAATCCATTCTCACTTGAAAGTTCTTGGCTCTATTCATTTGTGGTGCCCTTTGCTGATTTTTGTGCACAGGAAGGTCATATACAAACTGTTCTTCATTGAGACCTCTGTAAACAACACTCAGAATAATACAGTGGCTGATAATACTGGCACAGTGCTTTGGGTTTGCATGGCAAGGTAGCGAGGGGGCTGCAAATGTGGCTTCTGTGAGACGCTTCCAGAAGTTTCCCCAAGGTCCAACAGAGCCAACGCCAGCCGGCTCTAAGACAGACCTGGCACCGGCAAAGGCTGAGCTCATCAGCAATGGTGGTAGCATTTCTGAGATAACATTGTTAAGTAGGAAAAAAAAAGAAAACACCACAACCCCAAATAAAAGCCACAGAGAGGAGTGAGACGTGACAAACTCTGCAGCCACCAAGAAAGTGAAGAAGAAGGGGCAGGAGATGCCCCAGGTGCCAAAGCAGAGACTCCCCTGCAGCCCATGGTGTGTCTATGGAATGCCAGAAGAGGTGGATGACCTGAAGGAGACTGTGACCCTACAGGAAGCCCGTGCTCAAGCAAGTTTGCTGGCAGGACTTGTGACCCCACAGGGGACCAACACTGGAGCATTCTGTTCCTGAAGGGCTGCCCCCAGTGGAAGGGACCTGTGCTGGAGCAGTTTGTGAAGAACTGAAGCCCATGGGAAGGACTTGTGTTAGAGAGGTTCATGGAGGACTGTCTCCCATGAGAGCAACCCCATGCTGGAGCAGAGGAAGAATATGAGGAGTCCTTCAGCAGAGACAACATGTGATGAACTGACCACAACCCCCATTTCCCATCTCCCTGTGCTGCTGGGGGGAGCATGCAAAGAATTTGGGTGTCAACTTCAGTCTGGGAAGAAGGGTTTTAAGATTTGGTTTCATTTCTCATGACTCTATTCTATTTTGCTTGGTAATAAATTAGATTCCTTTTTTCCTAAGTTTTTTGTGTGTTACAGAAACTGGTGAATGATCTCTCCCTGTCCTTATTCTGACCCATGAGCTGTTCATTATATTTTCTCTCCCCTATCCAGTTGAGGAGGGGAGTGATAGAGCGGTTTTGGTGGGCACCTGGCATCCACTGACAGGATAACCTTCTAATTTCCTTAAGGTCACACTCAAAAAAATCCCAAAACAAGAACCAGTGCCAGCTTTATACGTTCCCATTCTTATTGTGTATATTATCATACACATGGGTATCTAAGCATCCTGTTAAAATTTTGCAGCTAATGTGGATAAAAACAGGAAAGATGGAAGAAACATTTCTTCCTAACTAACAAGACAAGTAAATTCACTATTTTGAGTGTGGCCCTCTTGAACAATGCCTTGTACTTCTTCAGGCAGGGGCATACTTGTATTCTCTGAAGTCCATAAAAACATAATCCAGTGGAAATGCTCAAATGAGTAATGGAAAATGTATCACCACATTTATAAGAGAACTTTTTGTTGAAATGCCAGTGCAATGTTCAAAGTCATCTAAGGGAATGATTGCTTCATTAATTTGAAACTTAGAAAGTTTCTCTGTATTGAGAATCTGGATTTTTAGTTTTGTCAGTTAATCATCCAGTTGAAAGTTTAAATCCTGAGGGAACTTCTTGTTTATATAAAGGCTCAGTCTTATGAGTCATACTGGGATGAGCTGGTTTGGGAGCATTTAATCTATCAAAAACATCAATATCCACAGTCACTAGACTTTCATAAAAGGCTTGGATAGATGGTTTTTACTTTATGAGATAAGAACTCTGTGATTTGTAGTTTGGCAAAGCTTGAGTAACCTTCACAGAGTGTTCTTCTCCCCAGAAGAATTAACTAAGAATATCTGAAGTACCTTTTATGAAGTTCTCTTTTTTAAAAGATTCGAATATCTGAATTGACTATTGTATTTGTCTACATTTTTCTCTTTTAAGCATCTCAGCAGACATAACATAGCCTAAGGGTATTTATGAAGCCCTATACCAATGTTTTTTAAATGGTTAAGAATTAGATTACCAACATATATTAAAAATAAAGTGGAAAGAAAATGAAGATTTCTACGCTTATATCATAAAAAATGACAGGAATTCACAGCTATAAAGACAACAGGAACAACAAGAAATGTTGACAACTGTTGGAGTGAATTATGTTTATGAAAAAGTTGCTTAAATGCTAAGTAGGTGACAGGAATTTCAAATAGTGTTAGTATTCATCATTTACAATAAAGAAAAGAGAGAGAACAAAATACAGGAAAAAAGCAAACAACATAGCAGAAAAGGGAAGAAACAATCCAAGACCAAACCCACCCCCAACTTTTCATTCCTTATCTTTAATACTGGATACAGATAGCACCTTTCCTTTGTCCATCACAAATGCACTTGGGTGACCCGTCTCCCTGTGTGTAGCTTGCTTTGGATAAATCAGGCAGTCTTCTCACTTTCAGACTGGCTCACCGTTTTACAGATGATAACCATGTTGATAGGACAGACTAAATTTGCAGCCAGAAGTTCTTATCCCTCAGCAGCTTGTGACAGTAACTGATTGTAGTCTCTCAATAAGAGTCCTTACAAAGCAAAAGTACTTATTCTTTGGTAAAAGAGACAAAGTATAGATTACCAATAATAAGAGTAATTCTTCATATTCATATTTCCCTCTACTTCATCCTAGTCTGCCCTTGCAATCATTTTCAGTGTTCCTTCCAAGTCGATTAATGCTTACTTTTGCTGTAAGAACCTGACTGTTCCCTTTCCCCCATAACTGTCGGTCTGATTAGCTTCTTCCCAGTTGATCACTAACTCATTATAATGTTAACTTCTTTGCAAATATTTGCCCATACCTTTTCCCTTTGCTTTTTGTGCATTTCTTGTGGGCTCTCTCCACGTAAATGTTTCCTTTCTGTTAGCTATTTCAAGAAGGCAAGGTAACATCAAACAAATATCCTGAAAAGTGCATAATCCATATATATATATGAAGTTTCTTACTTAATTCCAGCATTATTCAGTCTTCCCAAAGAAGCATAAAAAACCTGCTGTGAATAACATTTTTGAGATTGGCTTTCTTATAGTCATGAGACAGCTCAACAAGAGAATTTATGTGAAATCTGAAGATATCTTATCAGTGAACTGCATCAGAAATATCCCTTGTATTCTGCTATTGTAAGCATCAGGGAGGCTAGAGATAGAAAAAAAAAAAAGCCTTAAAACCCCTCAAACTCTTTGTGAGGGAGATGCCTTAAAGATGCAGGGTAGAATTTGATTTAAATGAACTTGAAATCCATTGCCACATGAAGGCAAATATGGGTGAGTCCCCGAAGCTTGCTTACAAAGTACCACTTCCCTAAGGCAAGTTTAATATGAGAGAAAAAAGACATGTGCTCTCCACCATGGGTGATCCACTATCTTCCCATGATCCACAACAGATGAGTAATCAGAGAATTATGATTCTTTATCAGTAGTAACTGTGCGTGTTGGAGAAGCCGTGTTTTGTCAGGGTTGGTGTGGCTGTGCTGGCACTGCCAGCCCTTCAGCTTTGAAGGACATGAAAAATCAGACAGCTCACAAATGTGCAATATTGCTCATGGGTCAGTGTCAGAAAAAGCTTCGTTGTGATACTGTGCAATGCATCAAAACTTAGGTCAGGTCAGCAGATTTTCTCAACAGTGGAATACACAGAACCCATCACTGCAGTATGTGGTAACACAGTTATGTATTTAAGCGATTTCTTATGCCCCTGATACCAGAACATGCAAACGGCCAACTCAGAATAAATGCAGTGAGACATGAAATCAAACTGTGCACAGCTGGTTACTAACACCATTTATCGCCCCAAGTACTTCTAACTACTCGGAGTCAGGAAAAGACTTACCTAGAAATGCATCTTCCTAAAAACTGTTCTTGTTACAAAGATTTCTAAGACAATACTATTATCATTCACATTACATGTTTTATTTCGCCAGTTTCAGCAGTGCTGCTCCTAATGCTATTCATTTCTTTTAAGACTTTTATTCGAACATCTTATCTGCTCTCCTCTATCAGAAGGAATCTCCTTTTTGTCTTAAGAGTTATTAAACTCACCTTGTGGTGAAATTACCATTGCATGCCATAAAAATAACGTTAACCTCTTAGAAAAGTCGCCTGTCTTTACAGAGTGCAGCCAAACTCTTTTGCCTCACATTTTTTCACGATGCCCTGAAGGAGACCTCTGTTAAAAGTTCCTAAATGGGGTTGTAATAAACCAGAAAAAATAAGAATCATTCTAGGCAAGACTGTCTTCTTGATTGGGAAGAGAAATACAATCTACTATGTATTTCTCAACTTTACTGATCATTTCCCTTCTGCCTGGCTTCCCTTCTTCTACCAGAAGCTACACAGTGTAAGGTTAGGCTTCACTGCCAAACGAGCAAGAGAGAAGACGCTTCTGGCTGCAGAGCTCCTACTTGCCTTACAGCCCCCTAATTCTTAGGCCAACTCTGTTAGCAGAGGTACCAGCTAATCCTGATCCACCTTTCCATTGTGACAGGCAGCTAAATCTTGTTCTAATAATGGAAGGTTTGCAGAGACATGCAGAAAGTCATCTTTTCCTAACTGGTATTAATAACTTCAAATCCATATATTAATTTATTTGCTGAATTGTCCCCTCAAATTGAGATGCTTTTTTTTTTCCTGATTAACATGAGAAACCCTATTATCTTTAATTTACATAAGAAGTAGAAACCTTTTTTGCAAAGTTCATAGCCTCTACAAATCACATAGATCTCCTGTAGAGTGAACAAATTCAGATTTTATGTCTTACAGAGCTTGATTACTCTTAAATGGAAATTAACTATAAACCCATGAACTATTGACAAAAGGTCTTAACTGTGTGCCTGTGTGTAAAGGTAGATTAGGACTGACAGGCATCTGCTATTGCTTAAGGCTTACATTTCATGCTGACTATTTAAATTATTCAGCCTGTATTTCTAAGTAATCAGGTGATTTTTCTATTTTCTGCTTTTTTTCTATCTTTCAGCAATTATCATTTCTGCAAAATGTTTTCCTTTGAATGTGCCATGTTGAGAAACTGTTCCAAAAGTTACTGCACCACACAGTACGCTTTATTTCCCGAGTCTAAAACTTCCATGCCACAACAGCACAGATTACACATTAAAATAGGAAAACATATTAAAATCCTAGCCATCGAAATCTAGAGTACCTTCTGGGGTCGAGCCCTTTCTGATTCATATGAACAATGATATTTTGTCCACTGATCAGTGAATTACTCTGTCTATGGCTGAATCAAGACTTAATTCAGCACTACCATAATGACTTGTGAGTACTGAAATGAGTAAACTTTGTGACTGCATAAAAATCCTTAAAAAAAGGAGTATTATGTTTTCATTCAACATATTTTTGTTAGTACTCCACAAACCACATAGTAAAGTATTAATTTTGCATTAAACCCACGCAGAGGATCAATATCACTAAGGAAAACAGTCCTTCAGTTTATAGCTTCAGCTACTATTTTTTGTAGAAATGCAAAAATTTAATAATTGATATCATTCCAATATACAAAATATGTTTTCCAATAGCAAGTTCTAGAGAAACCAAATCTATGAAGTATTCCAAACATCCAATCATTTCAACCTAGTGAAGGTTCAGACATCTGTGTTTCAGCCTAAGATGTAGCAAAATATTTTTAACTCTCATGGAAGTGCAAAATGTGTTTCAGTTTTTATAGCTGTTTTAAAGAATGTTTAATAGCTTACTGATTGCCAGTCTTATTTTGGTGCAATGAAATCTATGAATGATTCAGATTTCAGCTCTTCAGATGATTTGTAAAATTTCCTACAGTCTTTAAGTGTTGCACTGTTGTTATTATTATTGGTATCCAACCAATTTGATAATTTCTCTAATGGAACTTCTTCATCAGATTAAGTGGTAGACCTTGTGGATAATTTTGTTCAAGTAATTCCAATCTCATTGTCTTCACTCAGATTTTTTCTTCCTTTTTTTCCCTTTGATATTTAAAACTGACCACAAAATTTTCCTCACACTTAGTTGGCCCTGACAATATTTTGATAGGGCTACACTTGTGGGCAGAGCTCTTAAATTCAAAGTTGCTGAACAGTCAGGCTAATACCACAGGAATGGTTGTACTTTACACTGGAGGTCTGCATGATGTTGATGTTTAGGAGGAGGCTGCCAGTTTCCAGTTTCCAGCAACCTTTATTCACACACTGATAAGTCACTGCCAGTGGGCTTTTTAGGCCAGTCTTAAAAAGGAAAAGGAAAAAAATAAGACAAAGAAGACAAAGAAGAAGAGAAAAAGAAAAAGAAAAAGAAAAAGAAAAAGAAAAAGAAAAAGAAAAAGAAAAAGAAAAAGAAAAAGAAAAAGAAAAAGAAAAAGAAAAAGAAGAAGAAAAAGAAGAAGAAAAAGAAAAAGAAAAAGAAGAAGAAAAAAGAAAAAGAAAAAGAAAAAAGAAAAAGAAAAAGAAAAAGAAAAAAGAAAAAGAAAAAGGAAAAGGAAAAGGAAAAGGAAAAGGAAAAGGAAAAGAAAAAGTAAAAGGAAAAGGAAAAGAAAAAGAAAAAGAAAAAGTAAAAGGAAAAGGAAAAGAAAAAGGAAAAGAAAAAGAAAAAGGAAAAGAAAAAGAAAAAGAAAACGAAGAAAAAGAAAAAGAAAAAAAAAAGAAAAGAAAAAGAAAAAAAGAAAAAGAAAAAGAAAAAGAAAAAGAAAAAGAAAAAGAAAAAGAAAAAGAAAAAGAAAAAGAAAAAGAAAAAGAAAAAGAAAAAGAAAAAGAAAAAGAAAAAGAAAAAGAAAAAGAAAAAGAAAAAGAAAAAGAAAAAGAAGGAAAAGGAAAAGAAAAAAGTCTTACAGATCTGTATGTGTCTCTTGCACTGGAGCTGTGTGCTCCATCTTGTGCTTGTACTGATCTTGTGCCAATCTCCTGTCTTTGGCAACCAGTGATAGAACCTGAAGGAACAGTATGAAGCTGAGACATGGGGTTTAGGCTGGATATTAGGAAGAAGTTCTTCACTGAGAGGGTGGTCAGGGACTGGAACAGGCTCCCTGGGGAAGTGGTCACAGAACCCAGCTTGGCTGAACTCAAGGAGCATCTGGACGATGCGCTCAGTCCCATGCTCTGAATTGGCTGGTCCTGTGTGGAGGCAGGAGTAGGACTCGATGACTCTTATGGGTCCCTTCCAACTCAGGAGATTCTATAGTTCTATGATTCTATACCCTTCACCTTCCTGATACAAATTAGGATTAAAAACACTGCATGCTTTCTAAGGAGCTCTTGATTTTCTCCACTCTTCTTGCACATCCGCCTCTGCTACTTCTTCAGACATTAGAAGTGCTGGAGATACGCAAATTTTAATGGGCTTTCATAGCAGAGAACAGTAAGTGCCTTCAGCTACCTGGTGGGTACAATGTCCATTCCATAACCTCACCTTCAGGTTTTGCATTTTGCCCAAATCTCTCCCACATTTGTCATATATTCCATCTACTTTCTAACTTTTGGTGTCTCATCTCATCACTCTTCCAATTTTGGGCTTTCTCTGAGCTGATCAGCTTCCCAAACAACAGATGAGACATTTTGACTCCTTTATACTTTCTAAAGTCTTTCGATGTTTCTACACCCTGCAAGCAACCACTCCGATGAAAGGCAAAATTTGCTGACCTACTTTACTACACTTTTCCAAACTTTCAAAGTCAGACTGTCACTTGGGAGCAAGCAGGGAACTGAAGAATACAGGCATGCTGATGCATACCACAAACAAAAAAGCTAACCCTCTTTTAAATACACCATTTGAAGGTCAGGGAAGAGACACTGATTTAATTTTTTTTAGATTTGTTCTGAAAGAGACCTCGATATTACCTTTTAGTACTTCAAAATATCTCAAAGTTCAGAACATTTTTAGTAGCCAGCTATTAACCACACTTTTTTATACATATTTTAGAGTTTCTAGGCTCAAAACATCTTAAGTTCAGAGACAACACTATAAACTCTACAGCTTACGAACAGCTTTCATAAAAAGTGCACTTTAAAACCTTCTGCATGTAGAAAACAGTGGTATGCATGGCTATACTGTACATTTTGTGTTGCCAGTTTATAAAAAATTTATATTTCTTTTAAATTAAAAAAAAAGTCTTCCACAAAAGCATAACATCCCTTTCAAAAAGATTCCTGAGGCTAACAAGGTAGAAGGAGAAGTGTAAGCCAGTATAGCAGCAAGAAAGAAAAAAATGCCCCAAAAAACCAACCCAAAACATTAAAAAATCTTATGTCATAAATCCTGTTTTACTTTCTGGGGAATGGAGGCTTTGCAGAAGTGACTGCCTCCGCCAGCTAACCGACACTTGCTCAAGGACAAAGTACTTTGCAAGGAACATCTGCAGGTTGGCCCGGACTTGACCAGAGATTAGATAAAGTGTTTTCCAATTTCTACAAAGTAGAAAAGATGCTGCTTTTGTATCAGAAGTCTTGTATTGAAGGCCTGATATGGACAGATTGCACAACAAGGAGCTGTTCAGATGGAAGCACAATACGTTATCTGAGTCGTGTAACAGCTCTCACAGGCAGCGGATAAGATATCCGTAATGACATTGATAATTAAGGGCCAGCAACAACCTTGCTTTGAGGAGATTGTGCAAGAAACTGAAGGGGGAGAGACCTTCTCCATGAGATACATCTCCCTTGCTGCTGCAGGAAGAGGTGGAAGGCAGACCTGATGAAGCTGCCACCTCACCTAGAGAATGAGAAGTCACCAGAGCCCGAGCTTCTGACTGATGGTCGGGTAATCTCACGCAGAGAAAGGAGTGAGGTCAAGGCTACAGTGACATTACTCCAGGCAGAGGAATTGGTAACAAGATATAGCAGAGAAACAGTGACGCCCTGAAAGCTCCTCTTAAATTCTAGAGCTAGAAGTACTCCGGAGCAGTACTGGAGCATGTCAGTAATATATGCCCTTCCCCTGTTCTTCCTGGGATCAGGGCCATATGTTGGTGTGGAAATTAGAAATACAAATCCCTGTCCTTTCAGTCTCAATCTCAGGTAAAAGGAGGGAGGCAAAGGAGAGGATAAACTATACACAGGTAAGTGAATACAAAGAATAATTGTCACATCTTGCTTAAATGTTTTATTGCTGTTCCTAGGGGCTGCTTCTTTTTTGTCAGAGTACAGCTGAGATGACAAATGGCATGTAAGGATTTCATTCCCATGAAAAATTGTTGATTAAACATAGAAATCTTAGTGGCCTTGTTTCACTATCATTCTAGTTCTATAGGTTTCTAATTATGTAGACAGTGTTTGAACAGCTACATCTTTGTACTTCTTATACTGCTGTGTGCACCTTTTTGATTCCTTCTTAACCTTTAAGTGCTATTGAGAAATTAGTAGATTATGCTTTCTCATCAGCTGTAAGTAAAGCATGACTATAAGAACAAAGGATGGTAGAAAGAGCAGTGGATTAAATGGACAATATCTGAAAAAAAGTTTTATTTCAAAGACATGCAAATGTCAGTAGTATTAAGATAAGATGGCGCTCAAGTGGATGCATCAGAATGGTTGCTGAAAATTACTGGGATTACCTAGGAACTATGCTCCTAATGTTAATGAAGTACTGCTGGGGATAGGAAAGCAGCAGCAAAGCATAATGATAGGATGCGCACACCTTAGCTGCTCTGCTTTTCCTAGACTAGAGGAAAACAACATCATCTCAACTGGCACATCTTCAGATCTGTTTATATCACCGTTTCCTCATACAAGTGCATAAGCATACTGCATCCCCAGCCAGAGCAGCAAGAGCTGGAGAAAATATTGATCTGTCAGAAAAAGAGCAGAAAGAGGTTCCCTGACACTTATTTTAAATGTTTGACATTTTCATATTATAGGAATAAAAAATGTATATTTTCTGAAACGAGCTTGGCTGACATAGGCTATGCTGTAGTGCCACATGCAACTATACAGGTGAAGATAACGGAAACTACAAAAAAGAGGAAACAGGAGGTAACTGCTGTTACACTGCATGTTCAGTTCTCTCTTTTTCCTTGATCAACATCATGTCTGCTGGTGATATCCCTGCTGCTAGTTGAGGCCTGAAGCATATATGAACAAGCAAAGATTATTATGAGCTGGTTTGGTTTTTTTTTTCCTTTGACAAGTCAGGATTTTCTACCACTACAGTATTTCAGCTTGACCCTGATGGATATTCACATGCCTAACCTGTGCTGTTTTCCATAAGAGCTGTGTCCCAGTACCTATAAGAAACTTTTGCCTCTGTTATTACAATAAGCTGAGAAATCCTATGTAAGAAACACCAGCTGCATTTTTTAATCTAAGGTCAAATGCTTGCTGGCACAAGAATCAAAGAGGAATACGAAGAGTGGCTGATTCATTTCTGCATTTTTCCTTAAATAAACAGTTAGAAATCTCATTCATAGTTACTTGCTTGTCCAAATGCTACTTGTTTAAGGTCATTTGCTGTTGATGTAAGGCACAGCCAAGGAGAAGCCTCATTAAGCTAAAATTCCTTCCTGCATTTGAGGTGCGGTGACAACGCCCGGAGAGCTGATGAAAGTACAAGTGCTGCCACTAAATGACAAGCAAGGAGTATATATACAATGTCTTCAGTAGCAACCCTCATTAGCCAAGGCATACACTTCTTGACTTTCAATGCATGTAAAAACATCATGGAGTTTGGGAAATGTATCAGAATAACTTTTCACCAGGTAAGATATCGTCAATAGCTATCCAGAACAATGGCATTTCTAATGCCTTAAGTTGAATCATGGATTCTTCTCAACAAGTAACCAAATGATTTTTGATATTTGTAACAGTTATAGGAGATCCAAAGGAATGGAAATGCACCATAAAATATTTGTACCTCAATCACATTTTTTCACCAGTGTGAAAAAAACCTGAGGTTGAAGCACAATGTATCGGATCATAATACAGCATAAAACGCTTCATGCTTTCAAGAGAATATAATGAAATCTTAATAACAATACACTTGGAACTTATGATTATTTATATTTCAGAGCTAAGTCCTATACTGTGTCAACTTCTTTTACATCTAAAAATAACTTATGAAACAGTAGTACAATAAAGGGGGGAAAAAAAGAAAAGGAAGAGAAGCATTATTTACTTACAGGAGTTTGCTTTTCTTCTCCCAAATGTATCATTATCTTCAGACAAAAGGGAGTGCTTTAGTTCACATCAAACTCCCCTCTCACAGAAAATTATTCATTAGTACCTTCATGGTAATAATTTTAGCACTGTAAGGCAGATATCCTCAAGCTCTCAATGGGATCCAGCTCCATTAGCATCTAGTCCTAGCAAGTCACAAGAGTCTATGTTCAACGCTTAACAGCACAGGAACAGCTGTACTGGATCAGACTAAAAGTTTGGCTAGCCCAGTGCCTTATCTCCAATGCCAGGGATAAGCAGATGGCTAGGGAACAGGCCAATCCCAGGTATTGCCACCTGAAGCACTTCTCTGACCTACAATTCTCTCAAGCAGTTCTAACACCAAACACAAATTAAAAATATTCTGTAAAACTAAATGATTTTACTTTCCACAAATTTATGCCATTTGCCATTGAATTGTCATGAATGTTCACTATCTAGCATATCCACTGACAACAAATTCCTAAGTTTTACCAGTCACTGAATGAAAAATTAGTTCTTTGCTTTGCAACAAAACTGGTTCTTACTGGCTTAGTTTACCCTTAAACATTTTTATTTGACAAGAGAAGGAACCAACAATCCCTAACAACTATGTCTTTGCCATTTACAGTTCTGGAAATATCCGTACACCAAATAGGCCACTACAAGGCAAATCTTCTGTGCCCTTCAAGGAGCTCTAATATGTTTCTGAGATAAGCTTTTCCCTATGCAGAAAGGATTACTCCACCTCTCAGGCCCCCACCCCCCCAAAACAAAAAGTTTGTTTTTATTCAGAAGTCTGTTAATTCTAGTCTTTTATTTATAGTTTTTATTATTTGTAAACCCCGATGTCAGTTCTACAGACTTGCACATTCTGGCATCTCTCCTGAAGTCCTGTTTTCCTGAGTTAGCAAGGTGGATTTAAGCACGAAGTTTCCTGTCACTTTTTGTAATTCATCAGTCTTGAGATCCCTTTGAACGTTGGGGTGAAGCCATCTGGTCCTGCTGGCTTGTTACTCCTCGCTTTGCCTGTTTGTTACACAACCTCCTCCACAGTCCATTTAAGAAAGTCTTGCTGGGGAGTACCTCAGAAAAATAGGGAATCTGTTCGTAACATACCCAGTTTCTTCCACAGTGAATATGGATGTAGCATATTCATCTTGCTTCTCCTTATACCTTAATCCTCAGTTGATACTACAAATGAACCGTCACACTACCTGATATATTTCAAGAATGATTATTATTTTCAATTCGATTTGCTAGTTGCTCCTCAAGCTTTTTTTTTTTTTTTCCCCTTTTCTTTTGGTGGTTTGGTTTACTACATTTTCGTATTTAATCTGCCAAAATCTAAGACCCTTCTCTTTCCTTTGGAAAACAGCTAAAGCTTTTGAAATTATAGCTTCGCCATTTTTATTAGTCTGCTTTCTCTTTTGTTTAGCCTCACCAATTTCTCCTTCTCAAGTGTTTCTGCTGGCTGGTATGTATTGATGTGTGGGTCTAAACCCTTTATTTACTTTTCTGACTTAGTCCTTAGGCTGCCTGGAAAGATTTAATTGCCTTAGCTGCCCCTTTTAGCTTCTTTTTAACGAGATTCTTCCTTTTTATGTAGTTCCCCTTTTTGATGTTGATTACCATATAATTGTGTAGACTTTGCTTTTTGCCTCTAGGTGCAAACTGCAAGTAAATACATTTTAAAGAGCGAGCTGAAGGTAGACCTGAGATGGCGCTGAGACTTCTCTTGGACTGTCACTTCCCAGCGCAACCCAATTCTATTTAAAGTATTTTAGAAATTGTACATATGAGGTAAGAATATAGGATATTTCAGAACAGAAAGTAAAAAACGCCAAACAAACCCAAAACCAACAAAAACCAAACCAAAACAAAAAAAACCCAGCTTAAAATCACAATTACAGAGCAATAATAAGTAGAAACACTGACCTGTCTCTAGCTTTCCTCCATCCCACCATCCCCTGAGGAGCCAGGCTCTCTGGTGCCTTGTCAGCTCACCCAGCTCTGGGGTGAGCTCTGCTGCGCACTGAGCAGGGGCGGCTGCATCTCCTGCTCCTACCATGGGGATATCAAAGCCCACCCCACTGATGTTTTTTAATCCTTGATAAAATCTTTATAATTTCATTTTAAAAGTTACCAAAGCAGTGTTTATAAGCATTAATAAAACAAAAGAATGAAAACAACAAAACATGTATGTATCTACAGAAACCTGCCATGTGTTTTAAGTGAATCCATACTGTAACACTCCTTGCAGAAATCTTGTGCACATGTGCCTGCACAGCAGCCTTCTGCAAGGATTCAGCAGTCTGTGCCTGAGCTCACTAAATACCTGTACTGAGTGCAAGCACTCCAGGCCTGTCAGGGGCTGCAGAGGCCCCTGTGAGGAGTGACTGGGGCTGCCCTGTGCTGGGCAGTGCCAGTTCTAGCTGGCTGCACCCACCTACTACATGGCAGGGCCAGGCCTGGCAGTCACCATGGCGGCAGCTTGAGGAAAGTCTGGTTAAGAAACAGCAAAGTGCTGGGCAGTCAGAGATGAATGAGGGGGAAAGGTTTGAGAAACAGCCCTCTGAGCCCTGAGGGGAGAGGGAAAGGAGGTACTCCAGGCACCCAAGCACGGGTTCCCCTGCAGCTCCTGGAGGGACTGCTCTGGCACAGTGTGAGGAGGAAGGTGCAGGAGACAGGAGCTGTTATGGACTCACCACAGCCCTCATTCCCCCTGGACAGGGGAGATAGAGAGGTTGGGAATGAAGATGTGAAGGTGAGCCTGGGAGAAAGGGGTGGGATGGGGCATAATATTTCAGTTTTTGTCTTTGTTTCTCACTATCCAACTCTTTTTTAACTGGCAATAAATTCATTTTCCCTGAGCTGGGGCTGTTTTTCCCCTGCAGTAATTGGTAAGTGATCTCCCCATATTTATCTCAACCCACATCCTGTTGAGGAGGATGAGCATCACTGGCTGGCTGGACATCTGGCAGCTGGCCATGGTCAATCCACCACAGATGGGCAGGAGGCATGTCTGGCTTGGCATGTTAAGGCCATGCACAGGAGAAAATTACAGGATACTTTACCAAGTACCGGCCATTTCTTCTGTTTTCCAGTCAATAACTATTAAATACTCTCATCTTGTTTGTATTATTTTGGTGATTAATAACCTGCACTGTTCTTCCTTGGTACAAGACTGTTCCCTACAGCCTCTGCTGGATAATCACAAAACCAGGTATGCATGCAGCTCATCACACCCATTTGTGATGAAATTTTCTATTCAGAGTCCCATCAGCCAACTGTCTCCCAGTTAGATCATTCCATGATTACATTATCCACCATTAAGAGCCTTCATATGGCAGCTCAGCTCTTCAGCTGCCTATAGAAGATCCTTAAATCAGAGACAAACCACAAAAGCTGCTATAACAGTTTCTTGGCAACTCTTGCAGTTCTGTATCCTATGCAAGACTGCACATCACAGACTCAGTCTTTTCTCAGGTCTTTCCCAAGTTTTGGAAACAGTTTACAGTGATCCTTTACATACTAAGCATCTAATCTAGAAATTTCATTTTAACTAGCCAAACTTAGATGTGAGAAATCTCAGAAATCTGAGATTTTCTGTGCAATAGATAGACTATCTAAAACCAACAATGAATAATTTGTAATTTATGCTAATAATACAGGGTGTTAATTTATTCATTCCCTTACCTGTTTCCTGCCATGCCTGTCAGAACCACAATCCCACTTAGCTTGTCATCTCTATTTGTTCTGGGCCTATGCTCACACAACAAAGAATAATGTTAAGCTTACATTTTCACACCTAAAGAGGTTGTTTAGATATTTTTCCAACCTTTGTTTTCCAGCCCTTAGCAGGTGGTTTAATTGGCTGGGCTAATGCAACAAAGTTCTTTGTGTGGAGAGATAAGCACTTCCTTTCATCCACACAAATACCATATATTTGTAAATATGCCACCCATTTGGCATGTTTGTCAAAACATGCGTCAGAATTTTACTCCCTCAGAGCAACTGAGAATGACTGTATCGAGTGTTTTTTTCCCAGCAGTAACTCTAGGGAAAGGAGAGCAAAGAGCATCTTCCAAAAAAAAAGAACAACAATATATGTATGCACACTAAGGTATTCAGTGGTTTTCTGAACAGGCCTCACTGCCTATTCAGTGATGGGGCAAAATGCCTTCCTGAACAGTGGAACAATTTCATCACCTTTCGAAATAGTTCTCTGTAGCAAAGGGAACTGCTGCCAATATGGACTAGGGGTGTCAGTTTTGTGAGGAATGGAAAATTTCCAATATAGTTTTAGCAAATGATGTAGAAAAGCACTGAATGGGCGTCTCTGGTGTAAGTGTAGTGTGACTACCAGTGCAGTATACAGGTAGCAACGGTGCAGAGACAGACCACTGTTTCACAGAATCACAGAATGTTTATGGTTGGAAGGGATCTCAAAAGGTCATCTAGTCCAACTCCCCAGCAGATCAGGATCACCTAGATTAGGTGATCTGGACTAGAACTCGTCCAGGTGGGTTTTGAATATTTCCAGAGAGAAGACTCCAAAACCTCTCTGGGCAGCCTGTTCCAGTGCTCCATCACCCTCACATTGAAAAAGTTTTTCCTTATGTTCACATGGAACCTCCTACGCTCCAGCTTGCACCTGGTGCTACTGAGACATCACTGAGAAGAACCTGGCTCCATCCTCCTGACACTCACCCTTAGCATATTTATAAACATTAATCAGGTGACCCCTCAGTCATCTTTTCTCCAGGCTACAGAGACCCAGCTCCCTTAGCCTGGCCTCATAAGGAAGATGCTTACTTACAAAAAAAACAAACCCCGCCACACACTTATGCCTTCACTTTTCAAATATAGGACAGTCATCCCAGCAGCACGCCAACAGACCTGACTGTACTGTTGTACTCCCATACTCACTCCATTCACACCCCCGTTTCAAATTTGGACACTGACTGAGAATTTATAATTCTGGAGAAAGATGATCGCAGGTTTCATCTATGTTAATTAAAACCTTTCTTCCAGTGTTCATTTCTGCACCTCATTGCACATTCGTTATACATGAGCCTCAACTTTGCAGCGGCTGGTGAACAGTCTGACACTTATACTTCCAGAATTTTTCAGTGATTCCTAAAAAGGTTACCCTCTGAGCTTGAGTTCTGCACACCAAGAGCTTGATATCATAGTAAATGTACAGAATGGACGAATAAAAGACACAAGTCACAGAAACCTACTTCTCCCTGTTTTGGGTGCTTTAAAAATAGGGGCGGGAAGGGGGGTGGGGGGGGAGAAAGATAAGTGTAATTTAAGAGAAGATTATATCTCACATAGAACCAGAAAACTAGGGAAGTAATTTTCCATTTGAAAATAATGAACTGATAAAGGTAAAGTAAATGTGAAGAAAGGAACAATACAATTATTCTTAAAAGGGGAAGAACTAGCAATTCCAAAAGCAGTGTCCAACATCATAAAGAGAGGCTATGTCTTCAGGATGGAAGACTTAAATATTTGAATAAAAGGAAGACATTAACAACAACAACAAAAAAATAAATCCTAATGTGATTTTAATGTGCTCTCCTTACACTGTTCTGTAAGTGCATACTTTTCTTCCTTATGAAGGATGGCATTTTACCCTGCTAGCTTACAGCATGTGCATATTCTCAGGGTACTGTGCTGTTACGAGTGCAGGGTAAAACACAGATATGCAATGAGCCAGTGTTCTCCATGACACTGGGTGTTCCAGATCACATCTGCTATCCCAGGAACAAATCTTGTTTCTGTAATTGTGTAACAGAGCAAGTACTCTGAGCATGATTTGCACTGAAAGAATTTATACTGATGTGGCCTCTTGTGTTCTAGGGCTAATAGTTGATCGAACACTGCTTTAATTTTGCCTGTAAGTGCACCTAACCTCTTGTTGGTAGAAAGTGAAGTACCTAAAAACTGAGGATAGTACCCTCTTCTAAAATTTTTTCTCACATTTTAACTTCCAGTCCAGTACTGTTAGAATTATCCATGTTGTACTTAAATTTTATCTATTGTTCTATTCCATGCCCCCATTTTTTAAAATTTAGAATGTGTTTCCACCTGAGAGAAAGGAAAAGAATTATTTTGAAAGGCATGCAGATGCAAAATGGATTTAATGAGCTCTAAAAATGCTGCATTTAGTTGTTTCTCACACTGTACTTTCTGCACCATTTTATGTGTAAACACTGAAGAAAAGGGACACTTAAAAAAGGAGGAAAAGCAATTATTGAATTGAGCCTATTAGGCAATGTGATCATTTTACAGAACACTAAAGGGGAAGTTCTTAAGCACTGTAGGAGACTTTATTGTAAAGTGTAATTTTCAGACAGGCACTAATGCTCCCACCTGTTTCTTTTTGTGTCACACTTTTTATAACACCAATTTCCCTAGTCACTGCAAAATACTAAAAGAAAAAAAAAAAGCATAGACGATCCCAGCTGTGAAAAGAGGATACAACCTTCTAGACAGCCAAGATGTTTTACAAAAACTGAAATTTAATCTATTAAATATACATGCTCTATCTCAGCAAAAATGTTACCTGCTTCTTAATATGTTATCTACTACATCACAGCATAATTCCATAGTGGAGGTGTAATGTCAATGAAATAGTGGTGTAGAAGGTTACAAGCTAAATATTTACATAATTCTTTAAAATAATTGGCTTTTTCTTGCAAAGACGAACTACCCACCTGGAAAGGTTCACTGGGCAGATTTTTTTTCTGCAATTCATTTGATATTCATCATAAGAATTTAGAACATTTTACTGAAAATGAGTAGTCAATTCAATATAGCATATAAGAAATGTCTACTAAATCAAGGCAGGAACTATCATTAGGATGAGCTTCTTCAAAATGACAATAATTTAAAAATTGGTCAACTATCCAAAGAAAGTAATTATAGCAATGATGGCAAAGTGCTGGCAAATGTTGCCAAGTTTGGCTTCAACAGAGAACTGGGCTGCCATCAGGGACTATTAACTAGAATTGTTTTAAAAATAAGCTGAATACTGAAAAGGTTCACCATTATTAACAGTTCTGTTAATTCCAGTCTACAAAACCTCTGTCACATGCTATGCGAGCAGTCTGCGTTGCACATATTTTCTCTATACCTTCCTGATGGAAAGATCTCAAAATGGAGCATTTCATACTGTTAAAGCTTTCTTTGTATATACACTGCTGCCTACCTGGGTGCAGAAACTAGATGCTTAATGTTCAAGTCTGGATGATGACAAGAAATTTCTGTGGTTGACAATAACCATGGGATACAGGATGATTAACATTAGCTGACACGTTCTACCGTCAGATCAAGTTAACAGTAGGTTGTTTTGGAGTAAATGTAATCAGATCCTCTTGGAGAAGCAGAAGTTCACACTTCTCCAAACGGAGAGGAATGTAGAGACAGCACAAACAGGATAAAGATACAAAGATAAAAAAAAAAAGTTTAAAAAAAAAAAAAACAAACCAACAAAAAGCCAAGAAACACCTCAAGGCAGAAGAGACAGACTGGACAGAGATACCTCCTGTGTTTGTAGGAGACAGGCTCTACCTAACTGCCGAACAAGGCAAGTTCAAAGCAAGATAAATTGGAATGGACAGAATGCGAGGCCGAAGTCGGGTAGAGGAGTGCCTGAGCTATTACACTATTGCCCAGTGACCAGGAACACAGGGCTGAGAGCTGTAAGGAGGTGTTCTTACCTTTGTCTGAGTCCACAGCCACAAACATAACACTCTATCCTACAAACATACACATTTATTCAGGAATGTATTTACAGAGTCTTGCCAAAGCCATATGTGACGTGCCCATGAAACAACTCTAAACTCCAAATGCTCAGATATCAAAAGAGATACTTCAGTTACTAAGAGGTATTAGAGGTCAAAGCTGGGACTGGGATGAAGGCGAAGGAGGCCAGGCAGAGTCCCAGTTTATTAAATGAAGTTACAACAAAATTCAAACCCATGCACCTTTCTGCTTAAGACAATGACTGATCTAAACATAAAACAGTAGAACTTCAGTGTCTTAACTTTCCTTCTTTCTTTTCATCTACCTGATTTCAGTTGTAGGCAATGCTACTTGGAAATTGCCTCTCTACAATTCAGGTTTTCTGACAAACAACTATGTATGAAGCTTAAGGCAGAAATAGTTTGATATCACATTCATATTTTGCTAGAATATTATTTCATCTTGAATATGGGCAAATTTATCCATTATTCCAAATAATCAATATTTATTGACACTGCCTAAGCGTCAGGCTTGGGCTTTGGATTAATTCTTCAAGGTAATTTATAAACACAGAAACATGCAAGGTTTTCCAGATTCCTCATGACAATACACACACGTGGAACTGATGCTAGCATTCCTTTCCAAGCCGCTAGGTATTCGTGGCACAATCCAGAGTGTGTTCTGCAGTGAATAAAATTTATGCAGAAAATGAGATAATTTCTTACAGAACTTCCATCTCCCTGGATAGAGAAGCTGGGAAGTGTATCATGTCAAAGTAGGAAAGAAAGAATCGTACATGGACAAAAAGCTGGCTGTTAGACCAGTGATTCAGAATCTAAACCTGCCATTATGATGCAGTTTCAAAGCAATATTGGCAAAGTACTTACACCAAAATGTTAACAGCTGAATGTCAAGTGGGTTTCCGCTATTTTCTCCACTAGTTTCTGATTTCAGACTCTTGAGCACAGATTTGTAGATGTACTAAGAACTCAGTGTTACAATTCAAACCAATGATGAGCTGTCTTAGTGTGATGTTATATCACGTCAAATGCTCTCAGGAAAATGGGGACTGTATTCAACATTAGACATAAAATATACGTGATCTATTTGACAGTTTTGATCTTAGATTGTTGGGGTTTTTTGCTTCAGTTCCCAGCTGTCAAGTTGAGGCAATTCAATACCCTAAGTGTCCACAGGTGTGATAAAAATAAATATTTAAACATTTGCCAAGTTTACAGATACCGTGGGGAAGATATATGTGAACACCTAGAAAGAAATTATTTTAATTCTGTGTTCTGAGTCATACAGGTCATAACTACCATTCATAATTACTATCCCACTGAAGGAGTCAGGAAGTCTCTTTAAAGACTATATCCTGCCCATAATGCCACAGTTTTCAGGAAGCAAAGTATTTCTCATTGTATAATGAAAGTCAGAAAACTCCAACGTGTCCCTTCTAGCATTTCTCAAAATACTTTCTTTAGGTTCAGAGGTCTTCCCACTTTGATTTAGTTTGAACAAAGGTAACTATTCAGAGGAAGAAAGAGATTTTCTTCTCTTTTCTTTATAATACTTTTTATTCTTGAGCTTCGGACAAAACAATTAATGAAATTAATATTTCTATAATTTTTAAACTACCAAACATGTGAAAACTCTGAATAAATGACAGGATCTGTAGTTGAAGGTGACACTGTATTTTGTTTAATTTGAATTCCGCAAATCTTTGGTCACTGTCTCCAATGGTATTCTCAGTATCTAGGCTGGGATGTTACCACTGTTTTGGATGTGTGTACTACTCAATGGCTAAAAACTGGCTGGACCATTGCTTGAGTTGAAGGGACACTGTACCTGGTTACAAGCAGACTTCTTCAGGAGTCTGTCCTGGGCCCTGTCCTGTTTGGCTATCTAGTATGAAAGATCTGGCTGAGGTGGTGGAATACCTCATTGAGTTGGTTGTTTACACCAAACTTTGGCTGTACTGAGTATAGTTAAGGGGAGGGCCACTATGCATCAAGGCCTCCACAGGCTGGAGGAATGGGCCAACAGGTCCCTCAAGGGAGACAGAGAAGGCAAGGACAGAGGCAAAATCCAACACTTGGGCTGAGAAGGATTTGGGGGTCCTGTCTGACATTAGCTAAACATGAGGTAGTATGAGCCCAGGTGCAACTGCTTTCAGGTGAATGAATTCTAGTTAACTCTTTTCACTAAGTTTTCTCTTTTCACCTAGAGCCCTGTGAGGTCCTTCTCAAATGAAGGAAACACTCGCTGGGGTCACTGACAGAATGGTGTTGCATATTTGTCTGTTAGTAGTAGTATTTTTATCCATTAGCCTTTGCAAAATGTTTGACTCACCCAAGTCTTTAAAAAGATACTAGAAAAGGCTGAACTACTAGCATACACATAGTTTGCGATAGCTTTATAGTGAAAACTTGATTATTTGGTGTGCCCTCGAAATTAAATTTGATTTTTTTTAATATTAAAATGTTTGACTATACTTCATATATTACTGTGCAAATACAATATTAATGTTCAGAATTGATTGTGTTTTCTCTAGAACTTTTTCATGATCTTACAAATAATGCTATTCTAATGAAGGATACGTATATGTGTTTTCTCTTGAAATAAAAATCTTTCCTTTTTATTTCAAACAAGGCCAAATACTCACTTTACATTAGTCAACAAACTATATACTGTGATTCCCCTGAGCTGTGTGGAATGGAAAGACATTTCTCTACAGCACACAGAAGACAGACAACTCTCTGTCTTTGTTTCCTATGCCCTAATTACTCCATTACATTTTGATGTTCTTTCTGCTGAAATGACACTGACTCAAAAACCCCCCATATTTCACGCATGATTTGGTGAGAGAGCTGACCAAGACTATTAAATATTGAACCTTTCTTTCATTATGGGGCGGTTTTTGAGTTCACCTTTGGGGCAGTTTTGAGTCACTAGACTATGTTGTTAAGACAAAACAGCACGTAGAAGGTACAACTTGCAAGAAGAAAACTTGACTTTTAAAATCTTTTGTAAGTACAGAGGACTGTAAATGATCATTTTGTGGGTTTTTCTTTTATTTTTTTACAGCTGTCTTTCGTTTACTTTGAAATTTTCAAAATATTGTCAGGCAATATGACCAGAAAAGTTTAGACATTAGATGTGACTTCTTAGAAAAGAATGTATATGATTTCTGAAGCTTAATCACATTTCCTTCTTTGGAAAATGAACAAAGCCTAGGTAAAAGTATATTATGCTAAAAAATAAATTTAAAAGAGCCACTGACACCTTACAGACATACTAAGCATGTTCATTTACTAAACTTTTACATCCTGACAACTGTCCAGGGATCCAGCCAAAAACACTGGAAAAGACCAAATAGCTCTAAGGATTGGAAAGACTTCAATTTGGTTTGAAACTATAGAATCATAGAATTGTCTTGTTTGGAAGGAACCCTTTAGATCATCAGGTCTAACCGTCACCCTATCCTGCCAACCACTACTAAACCTTGTCCCTCTGCACCACATCTAACTGTCTTTTAAACTCCTCCAGGGGTGGAGACTCCACCACTTCCCCGCCCAGCCCATACCAATGTCTAACAACCCTCTCTGTGAAGAAGTTCTTCCTAATATCCAATCTAAAAAAAAAAAAAAAAAATTTCTTAAGGGCAGGCCACTCATGAGGATACAACAGTATCTCCAAAAGAGGAATGTTATTGAATGGTGATGCAAACTACAGTGTGTCTTGACCTAATTTACACAGAGAAATGGATAAATATTTTTTTACCTAATAATGACCTGGAAGTCATTATTATTACAGTCATCAATAAAGTGAACAATCAGCAATTGAGTCTGCATAAGAAAAGACAAAGCTGACACAAGCACACCTTCTAGAATTTTTCCAAAATAAGACTCTTAAATTTGGTCTACCAACTGGGCATCAATCCATCAGACAGCAATCCTCACAAATGCCGTCTCAAGTTCCCTCAAAATATTACAGATAATACATTATGTTTCTATAATGTGTTATGTTTGTAAGTTCTGTTTAAAAACAATCTTTGTGGTAAACTGATTAATGTATTTACTCCTTTTTCCTTCCCACCAAGAGAAAAAAATAGTTTAAAATGTCATATCTTTATGCATACAATATTCCAAATACCATCTCTCCACTGTTGTTTATAACTGGTGCCCCAAGTGTTGTATAAACTGTACCAGAACATCATGAAATCCAGATGTCTGTATCAGTGTAACTTGATTTTTTTTAAAGAATCATAGAACCATTTTGGTTGCAAAAGGACTTGATGATCTTAAAGGCCAACAGGGAACCTTACACTGCCAAGCCCAGCCACTAAACCATGTCCCTAAGTGCCACATTTATACATCTTATAAATACCTCCAGGTATCGTGACTCGACCCCTTTCCTGGGCAGCCTTTTCAGTGGAGAAGTTTCTCCTGATATCCAACCTAAACCTCTCCTGGCACAACTTGAGGCCATTTCCTCTTGTCCCATTGCTTACTCTTTAGAAGAGACTAACAACCACGTGGCTACAACCTCCTTTCAGGGAGTTATAGAAAACAATAAGGCTAAACAACCCCAGTTTCCTCAGCCGCTCTTGTTAAGACCTGTTCTCTAGAAACTTCACCAGCTTTTTTGCCCTTCTTCAGACATGCTCCAGCACTTCAATGTCTGTCTTTGATGTTAGATCCTAGAAGCAATGAATTTAGCTGCAGTTGTATACGGAAACAAGAAGGAGGTCTTTTGGAAGGCAATGTATGATAAAGCCTCCTCCTCTCACAATTTTACCAACTTCTTCCCCCTAGCTCACTCTCAGGACTCCTGTTCCAACATTGCTCTCTTCACCAAGACCACACCCATTCATAGCAACTAGCAACCTCAGAGTCTGGGATAATTCCAGTCCATCTCACACATCATTACAATCAATGCCACACACATTCAACTGCCTGCAGCCATTTTTTCTCTTGTCCAACATCATGGACATCTTATACCCTAAACTAGGAAACCTTAGCAGGGCCTTAGTTCTCCAGTTCTAACACCAGTGAACAGTTGTTCTTCTCTGCTATATCTCTAGAGGATGCCGTTTCAGCAGGAGATGTAAAGGGCATCTGATTTCCTAGAGCTGTTGGTCTAAGCAAGGCTTCCCTCCCATTTCTTGCTACATGACATTAAATTAGGTAGGGCTTTTCCTTGTGACTGTGTTGTATATTTGATACAGTATCTGGGTATCCATGATATATACGGTTTGAGGGACAGAATCCCTGCAAGGAGGGGCTTGGTGATAATATGTAGGATGGAGCAAGTGCATTGAAGGAGACTGGCTGGAGAGCTGTCAGGCAGAGAAGGACCTGGGGGTGTTGGTTGACTGCAGACTGAATATGAGTCAGCAGTGTGCTCAGGCAGCCAAGAAGGCCAATGACATCTTGGCTTGTATCAAAAACAGTGTGTCCAGTAGGTCTAGGGAGGTGATTGTGCCCCTGTACTCGGCATTGGTGAGGCCACACCTCGAGTACTGTGTCCAGTTCTGGGCTCCTCACCACAAGAAGGACATGGAGGTCCTGGAGCGAGTCCAGAGAAGGACAACCAGGCTGGGGAAGGGGCTGGAGGGCAAATCCTATGAGGAGCGGCTGAGGGAGCTGGGGCTGTTTAGCCTAGAGAAGAGGAAGCTGAGGGGAGACCTTATCACCACCTACAATTACCTGAAGGGAGGTTATAGAGAGATAGGTGATGGTCTCTTCAGCCAGGTGACAGGTGATAGGACAAGGGGGAATGGCATGAAGCTGTGCCAGGGCAGGTTTAGATTGGACATTAGAATAAAATTTTTTACTGAAAGAGTTGTCAGGGCCTGGAACAGGCTGCCCAGGGAGGTGGTTGAGTCACCTTCCCTGGATGTGTTCAAAAAAAGGGTAGATGAAGTACTTAGGGATATGGTTTAGTTTAGGATGCGAATGGTTGGACTTGATGATCTTAAAGGTCTTTTCCAACCTTGTTATTCTGTGATGCTTCAGGCTCTTCTACTTTTCCCTTTTGGGAAAGAATTACTCTGCAGCAGCTATCGGAATCATGAATGTCACCACTGCCACAACCTGGCTTCATTTGTTCTCCATTTTCATACCAAAATGTCATTTTGAAACTTGTGAAAATTGCTCTGGGGTACAAGAGAAATATACCTATAAGTAGGGGCTCATTTACTGGTATGATTCACTGCTGCCTACAGGGAACAAGAGAGACTGTTGTAACTGTGGCATAAAGTTGACAGTGTATAGAAATTAACTCACAGTGTGTAAATGGCTATGAAGGACCAGCGTTGGCTCTGAGCTCTCCATGAAGCCCACAGTTCATCACTTACCTTGTGGCACCGATATATCTGGGCTCTGTGGACTTCTCCAATTGCTCTCACTCTACAAGCCAGAAGGTAATCATAATGTAGGTTGGGAGCATGACATTACTGTTTCTCATGCTAAGCAACTGCAAACTGCTCCCAGGAGGATGCCTATTTATTACTGGCTCTGCGCCGTGAAAGACTGACCTAATGAAGCAACACAGAGCAGCTGATGTTGGCAGTTCTTGTGGCATGGACAATTAGAGGTGCATTTATTGGGAAAATATTTGTGCCCTGAAGGCTACCACATACAGGTGCCCTGACTTGATAATTCTGTGGTGTGGAGTTTTAATTTGGCTGCCCTTTCAAAACTACATGTAAGGTTTGCATTCAAATCCATTAAGGATGCAACTGAGTTTTATTAAAAAAAAAAAAAAAAACCCTCAGTAAACACCTCAATTGAAGGTCCATTTGATTATTATGTTTTAACTAGAGTCTCCTAAAGACAACATATAAGAAATATCTGCAATATTTCGTGTACCAAACCAAAAAGTATTGTGTATGTCAAGCTAAAATATACCACCTTGATAGTAATTTCTGAAGGTGGCAAAAACCTAACAAATACAGGCAGGGGTTTTGATAAAAACCTAGTATGCGAGAGGACTGTCTCTTTATTTAATGCAGTCTAGCATCTTTGGCATGTGAAAAGAATTTTAGTCCATTATCAATGAAGATTATCAAAACATGGTTACAAACTGTAGACTAAGAGTGAGATGCATCTGACCAAAATTAAACATAGCTATAAAATTTGACTATATTTAGACATCTATATTTGGTATAGGCCACAATACAGAAGTACATACCTGACTGAATTAACTGCTCAAACTCCATGCAGTTAGTGGAGAGAAAGATCATAGAGGTGTGATCTCATCTGGCTCTTTCTTGTGCTCTCTAAAGTGGATCAGACCAGTCATGTCATAATAGTCCCTAAATCTCTCCACCGAATGCAAAGGGAAACATTTCCCTTCCCAAGTGAGCAACTGAGATGTAAATGTCTACTGTGCAGATGTTTAAAGGTGGTTGAAATGAGTTGTATACATTCAGAAACTGAAAGGCATCATTCCTCCTAGTAATACTCAGAGGCAGGTGATATCATTGAAGGACTACACACCTAGTTCCCCTTTTCCCCAACATACTTGATCACATCCATCTGTCAAATCACCCAGCTGTCTCTCTGACAAAACTGAAATGAACAAAAAGAGGAAACCACCCCATAACTACCAAACTCTCTTATTATTTAAAGACTCCCAAGTCTGAAGGGCCAAAGTGCACTCCCCATCAGCAGCAAACATCAGGTATTAAAAAATACAAACATACGTAATGATCGACTTATTTCTAAGTCTATATCCCTAAACTGAATGTTAGACGCATAGTGAAAATCAAGCACCTGGGGTTAGGATGCCTGAACTCTATCTGACAAACAGAACACTTGGTGTGTAGCTGTCACCCGTTAAGTCATGAGGAAAACACTGAGATAGGGAAAATCCTAAATATTACTTAGCTAAAAGCACACTCAAAGCAATCAGAGCTGACCTGTTTCCTAAAATTAAGCACTTGCATTATCTTCTGCTGAATTTGAAAACAGACTGTACCTCCTGATACCTAGGGGAATGCTGAAAGGCTGTTAGGTAAATGAATAATTCCTTCAACTTCAGCTATATTATAAAAGAGATGCATTGCAACTGATTTTTGTGAGCTACAACAGAAGTATCTATATTACTTCAGAAGTACACAGGTACCTGGAAGAGCGATTGCATTGAGCACCACGTAAGACTGATTGGACAGACCCCCAGTGTCCCAGCCTCAAGTAGGGCAGAAGCACGATCGCGATGCTGCCTTGCTCAGCCCAGCCAAGATTTGGATGGAACAGTTGATTTAAAATGATACAGGCATATAATATGAAAAAGAAAAGTACTAATGGAGTTTAAATGATGTCAGGTTAAACTCAGAAGAGCTTTTCAAAACAGAAACTTTGGACTTAAATGCCTGACTTGACCTAAATCTGACTTCCGGTTCCTACATTAAGCAATTCTGTAGAGTCACTAAAGTTTACAGCAGGGAGAAATTCAGCCCTAAGTGATGTGATTTTTGGTACATAATTTGCACCTTTTCTCGAATCAAAATATTACTGAATCAGCATTTTCAAAAACATTCTAAAGCTGTATATCACCATTCTGTATATCACTATATATTCATCTTTTGAGCAGAAGGTTGACATTTAAGAACTGTGATGGATATCAATTTAATATCAAACAATTGGATTACATATGATTCTTTATGGATAAATATTATCTATATATATGGGTCATCTGAGAAAATACTGTTTTACATGGTGAAATCTATTTACATAGGAGATTCTGTGCAAGAGTTAATCTCTGCAGATCTGCCTTTAGAAGTACTGATGGCAGAGATGTTAATTTCCAAGTAAAACAATTTATATTCTTAAAGCAGGCTGCACCTTTTGAAATTCTGCTAGAAAGAGGCAGCCAACTTGCGCATATCATTAAACTTCAAATTCTCCTGTAAATGATAGCCAAAGCATCCAGAAAGTTCAATATATTTTCTCTGAGGCTAGTTGATGTGGGAAGATTTTCATGAGACGTTTTCTCTTCTATCATCAGTTCAATGATGTAAACAGTGATTGATTAAGCCTGCACTCCTTTCAGGTTGATATACCTGACTGGAAAAAAAAAAAAAAAGTAAAGCTCACAGCTGGATTTCTTCCTCAAAACTAAAATAGATGACAAAGTAAAAGTCCAATCCTCTGCAGACACTTAATGAAGACAGGCTTCAAGGGGTTTTCTATACCAGAGATTACTTTACACCCCAGGATGAGACAGAAACAGCAGATTTCTGTAGCCAAAGATTGCTATCACAGCAGAATAAGGAAAATAACAAAAACATATTACTTGTTAAATCACTTACACTGGTTTTCCTTTGGATTCACAAGTCAAAATTATAGATTGTCCTTCTTCAGGCCATGAATTGGAAGAAATGATTTTAACTAAAGGTGTATCTAGGAAGAAAAAAAATAGACATCTTGTTGATATACACAAAAAAGATTTATTATCTAAGAGTACATTCTTCTCTATTTACAAAAGACTATACCATAGATTTAATTTGCACTTGGAGATGATTTTATATGGAGCCTTGTGCAATTTTCATTGTCTTCAGGAAGGCAATAAAAATGACCAATGGAACTAAACCGGTAACTTTTTATATCCCACGGAAACACAGATAGAAACCACATGTATACTCAAAGGAAATAAATTTTTACTTTCTGTATGCAATGCAGATACCCCACACGACTATTCCAAAGTCTGATATCTAACAATGAAATAAAAAATATTGAGGATGAATAACAAGTACTCTGTGCAATTGTTTCGTTGTCTATTTATAGGTTGATATGATGGAATGCTGCTATTAGACGAATGAATGCAATAATACACATTTGAATAAGAACACTTTTATTGTTGCAGAAGCTTGAAGCTCATAATAAGAAAGCTACAATGAGCTTTCAGATAAAATACCTTGTTACAGGCATTTTACAGGATATTATTTCTGGAATGCAATAATGCTGTGCCTAAAACAGAACATTCTTTTTTAAAAACAAAATTTACAAAGAGAATGTTTTAAATACCTGCAAAAAGCATCGTATAAAAGTGTGTAATCTGTCCTAAAAATTTAAAAATATTATTCTTATACACTGGAATTAACTTTACAGCTTTAATTGCAAAAAGATATACAATATAACTACTGTGAATTCATGCAGAACAAAACGTCTGCAGTAGAACTTTAAGTTTTATGAAATTTTGCCAGCTGGCTTGCACGGATATATTCTATTAATTAAAATATTTAACATGAGTTAGAAAAGGACCACAAAGAAACATGTCTATACATACAAAACAGTTTTTACCTTAGGAAAAATAAAAAAAGCATTCTTAGTTATAGTGAGGAAGATTTCCTGACTCAGTAGGAAAATATAAGTTCTTGTTTTCTCCACAGTTTCATAATACAAAACATGTCTACACCTATGGTACAAGAAACACTTTAACCTGCAAATCCAGGGTATCTAAACTTTGCCTCATCCAATTTGCAATTACTGTTTTCATTACCAGTGAGGTAGTAGTGACACCACAGATGTCCTATTATCGAGCAAATGTGAAAGAGCATAACAGTATCACCCTACGAAATTAAATGGAAAAAAATGATACCCTGTAACAACGGAATTTCTTATGGAGATGCTAACAGTCCTGCTGAATGCTAAATGTCATATGAACAATTAAAAATGTTAGAAGCATTTTTCTAACTCTGATTTTTATTTCTGGCACATCACGATGTATCAGCATGGCACAAGACAAGGAAAGGGGAAGGTTTAGTGTAGACTTGTCATAATTCCACTGAAAGCATTGTCAGCTTCATTTAGCTTTCAGTACAGCTGCACTAACCTTACACCAGCAGCAAGTCTGTTCCATAAGTTCATATTTTTTAAGGACCCTGCAAACCATTATGCAGGTGACTAATCCTTTGGAGGTCGTGCTGGCATTTGCTTCATTTTTAGCACATGCTTAAGGCACTGACCTCAAGTGCCGTAATAAATCAGGGCATCAAGTACTTCTGTGATTTCAGTGGTGCTATTCAAGATGAATAAATTACTCTCTTGACTATACATTGAACCAGAGAACAAATTAGTATCAGATAGGAATACATGAAGAATTTAACTGAGGCAGGGAGACAACTAATGCAATGAGATCAAGAGGTTTCCAGAGAAATATGAAAAAGAGCTAAACTTTGATGGAAGTAATCATGATAGCCACAGGTGAAGAAAGAAATTAAAGGCCCTTCTAGCTAGCCTTACTGGCTTAAATATTTAAGATATGACCAGCATTTTATGCATTACTGTAAATGATTCACATAAAATAGGAGACTTCAGACAATCTTCTATTCGTATGGATCACTGCAGCGTTGCTTTCCTCAACCTGAAGTTCCCATTCCTACTTTACTGAATGCTCCAGACAGCTCTCTGTCCTAAATAGAGCTTACTGGCACAGAATAAGAATGGTCTTATGTTTATGTTTTTCTCCCTATTCCACAATAAGGTGGTGTAGGAAATGCATTCATTCCCTTGTGGTTTTCCTTGCTAATTGACTTGTACAGCAACCACTTGTTTCTTTAAAACAGGAAACGCAGGGATTACTTCAACATATAGCTTTTAGGGAGGCTTAAAGTTTACGATTTTTCTCATTAACAGTCCTTTTAAAAACTAGTTGATATTCTATGTTGAGTCCTTCATTCTTGCTGTTACTGTTTCCACTTTGTTTTCATGCTGTGCTTGATTTCTCTCCAGAATTAAAGTAGACACTTATAAGGGGAAAAGTTTTAAGACAAACTAGCCCTCCATTTGCACATTCAAATCAATATTTAAAATGAGAAGAAACCTTTATAGTAATTAGATCGAAACATACCTAACAAAGATAATAAAACCCTGCTGACTGATATTTTTCCAGAACACCAAATGCTGTGACAAAACACTACCTCCTGCTAGGACTGTTCATTTTGGAAGAATTTGACAAGTATAAATATACCCTTATCAGTACTGTGAGCTTTAACCTGTCACACCCAGAAGTATTAATCATAGCAACTGGAACATCATCTCATCTCCAGAAAACACCACCACTGAAAACAGTCTAAAGAAAGAAAAAACTTGTCAAGAATGGCAATACAGCAAGAGAAGTTGATTTATTTGCAGATATGCTCATCACCTTCTTATAAGTAATGTAGATATGTCAAAAACCCCTCTACTTTTACAACCAAACAAAACAAGAGTAGGATAAAGGGTTTTATTGTTGGTCAGACCTTCTGCTGCTCTCATTTAAAATCAGCAGAAGTATACCAACTTGCACCAGCTGAACTTAACAAACCTTTAATAATTTCCATCTTTTTTTAGGATTTGGCCTGGTAATTTCATGGAAATAAAATATTGTAGGGAGGATTTTAAGCATAATTCTTATGAATAAGGGACCAGTGGGTAAAATTTCTTTACACTACTTACACATATGCCTTTATCCTGAGCTCTAAGGACACTATGGAGCAGATGAATATTCCAAAAAGAACAAGCATCGTGAAAATCCAATTTATAAAAAAAAAACTCAACCAAAAACCACCACAGTCTTTTATGTGAGTGTAGGTAATACAACAAGCCTTGACAGTAAAACACACTGGTTTTAATACCCAGTGACTTATTTATTTACATGCATCTCCAACAGCGTGAGAGCTGTTTGGCCCTCCAGTCTTAGCTTGAGTAATGAGGTACTTATGAGCTGCAATTGATTGCTAGCATCAGGCTGAACGGAGACTCGAAAATGTCTTTAGACACATAGCAAGACATCTTCTACCCCCTATGTGCCAAGAATCTGCCTTTTTGCTGGAAATAACAGCTTAGCAGCAGTTACAGATAAAAACTGTGGGATGGGATGGTTTGGGTTTTTTTAGATATACTTTCCTGTTTCAGCAGACCAAAGGTAAGACTTCCCTTGAGGCATTCTGTTTCATCTGCTTTTCTAGGCTTTGGTTACATCTCATTGCACAAGACCAGGGAAGCCATTTCAAAGTTTTGGGAAAATTTATCTATTTTTGATCAGGCAACATAATCTTTAGACAGCAACAAGCAAAATCAGTGAATGCATGTGGAAAATTGATTTCAAATTTACACTGGTAATGAATTTTATCTGATATATGAAGAAATTAGGCACTTCAACATGTGATTTTTGTTGTACTCTTAGCAATAACAAATGCTAATATTAATACCTTGTGGAACTGCTTTAATCACTTTGAAGCTATTTCAAAATAAGGGTGATTGTTATTAGTCACCAGACATTTGCTGTTAATCAGATCCCCAATGCTAAAAGGTTTTTAAAAATTATTTACTTATTTTAAATGTGCTTGCTGTTTTTACGTTGCTTGGAGGAAGAAAGAGTTCATTATGTATTTATACTCTTTTATAGCCAAGCCCTTATAAAGTTACACACAGGCTTAAATTTCTTCATATAAAGTAATTGCATGGAAGCTGCTGGAAGATTCCCATGTGATATGTTAACAGGCATGTGTAAGCTTTTGACAAACACAGAAGAAATGCAGAAACTGAATTAATAAAATCAAATAAATTTGCTTAAGATCATGAAGCAGGTCTCCAACAGAGTCAGAAAATCAATCTCCACTACTTTCCTCTCAGTCTTAAGAGAGTAAAAAAGTACTTTGGCTTCCTTTTCCCTACATCACTTCAGAAGTCCTTGGTTCCTTCGGTCCTTAGCATGCTACATTACCAGAGTTTCTGTGGATACTTTTTCAAGGAACTCCCAGCTAGTGGTTGAGTAACCAAATGGAAGTATGAGCCCTATATATTCTAGGGAGTTAATCAACAAAATGTGTGTGGTAATTGGAAAAATCATGTCATGACACAAAAGGACAATATTATGATGATATGTTACAATCATGCTATTTTATAAAATAATCTCCCCCTAATGTAATGATCATCTGTTAATGTAATTACAATCCTAGACACAGAAAAGATGACCACTTCTTTTCTTGGGCAGATTTGAGGGTAGGTTGGGTGCATATATTTTGTTGAGACATTAAGAAATATTAGTGATCTCATAGTCACTAGAATTCAAATGGTGCTGGAAATGCACCTATTCAAACATGCATGCATCAGTGTTTTCTCCAAAGAACTGAGATATATATATAGATATATATATATACACATATACACACACGCATATTGTTTAGCTCTAATGTAAACCGTATTTGCCACTAGAGTTCTCTTCACATTTTGTTAAAAGCTAAATCTCTACATTGCTCAAATCTTAGCCTCTGGTGGGATTCCAATCAAAGGACTATCAACAGAAAAAGTCTTAGTGGTTCTCCTCCACAAAAACTTACAAAAGAATATTGTACCAGATGTAGAGAATCAGGTCAGGGCTTCAAGTTTTCATTTTCTTTGCCAAATTATAGATATTAAAAAACAACAAGAAGAAATCCAGCTACTTACTATGAAATTAAAACTCAACACCCAAAATATCTTCATTTCAGGAGGCAGAACGGAACAAGAACTCCTTCTTTTCACTTACAGCAATAGAAGTGTTAATACCTGAGGAACGGTCCTGTACTTTAGCACTATAGGTTTTAGAGGCCTGCTATAACCCCAAGTCTTAGGAAGCTGTTTCTGTGCTCCCTCACATAGAGGAATTTTGATTTTTAAGAGAAGTGTTAATCAGTCCATGAAGACTAGTTCCTTAGATGAGTTATTAGAGCCCCTGCAATGATTTATGAGAAAAAGAGGTTCCTTATTCCAGTGACTACTGAAGGATTCACACTAAGTAGATCGGATCCAGCAAAATACTTATTTAACAGTAATTCAGTGATAAGAACATTCAGCCCTTCAGAGCCTGTGGATTAAGGATTTGGTCTGATTCAAAGAGTGAAAGGACTTGTGTGCTGACCTCCCACGCAATAGCAGAGGGCCACCAAGTATTCTGAGGTCTGCCAAGTATTCTAAGGTTTCCCTTCCACTCAGGTATAGAACTAAGATTTCACTTTGAATCTGAAAAAGCTATTTTCCTTCCTGTGTCCTAGTTTGGCTAAATCAGGACTGTCTGACACACTAAAAAAGAAAAGGTATGAGCAAATTCTTAACCCTTTCCACATGATGAATTAGAATTCTACAAGTAACTCAGTACTTTGCAAATTGTCCCTAGTTACATTCAGTGCCTACATAACATAGAATATACCACTCATCTTTCTTACATTAAAACAGGTTTCTAAAGCTGTATTAGGATTTTCATAAAAAGAAAAACTCATACGACTTTAATATTCCCTACACATTTCCTAGGATGCTCTTTGGCTTTACATGTAAAATTTTTACTGAAATGTTTACAAAGGCTTTTGAGCTGGTGCTCTCAGAGTATCCTTCTCATTTGCCAAAGATGGCATATTTTAATGTTTAAAATATTTTAAACATTAATAAATAAATAAATGAATAAATGCAACCACAATCCAGAAGCAGGTATTAAGTATTTTAGTTATACCAGCCCAAATTTAAGACCTTTTCCGAACTAGTAAGAGATCTATATATATATATTCAGCTAGGGCATTTATGTTCGCACATGACTGTTACAACTCCCTTCAAGTCTGTTTTTTAAATGTGTTTATTGCATGAAGTCTGTAGCTCCTAATTCTCAAAGTAAAATACAATATAAAATAACAGAAGACATGGGATGTACATAATTTCAGTGACAATCCCCTGTAGTATGACCCATTCATGGTTTTGCATGCTATACAGTGATTTTGCAAAATGTTTGGATAGTCTCTTTGTACCTGGCAATCTTGTTTTTGTCATAATCAAAGCGGTCAAGTAATAAACATAAAACAAGGTGTTTGCTGCTTAAGTAACAAACAATACATAAAGTACTATTCATCTCAATTTACAGGTTTCGAAAGGTAGGTTCCCATCATTCTAAGGAAATGGGTAACAGTGTCAAGAAGAAATCATATTTATCTTGGTTTCCACTGTTGTCCCTTCATCAAAGAATATATTTTTTCTGGTCTGTAGCATATTAAAGACCTGGCACAGAAATGCCACATTTGGTGACAGTAACATATAAGGCTCAATATATATAAGGTGTAAAGAGAAAGATCAATCTCTGAAATTATTTCAGTTTATGAGTCTTTGGGGTTCAAAAAGAAAAATCCATTGGTGAGGGTTTTTTCCCCACTATGCATGGCACACATAAGTGTGATATATGCTGTCAAAATCTCTTTCTGAAAACATGAGGGATTCTATGCTTTTTTTTTAATTTTCACAATGTCACACTTAGTCTTCCAAGTTCAAACCAGTACCAAAAGAACTAAACCTAGTGAAACTGGTAGGAAAAAAAGGGGTGTGCAGCAGTTCAAATAAGTTTCCCTGTTGTGAATAAAAATGTACACCTCTGTACAACATAATACTCTGACAAACATCATTAAACTTCCAAAACAATGACCTCCCATCTGCGTAGTTTCCATGCAACCAAATTAATCAGGTGCTTATTTCAAAACCGGGGCAAACAGAAACCTTTCTCTCTCTAGATTCTAAGTAGCTGAAAACAGCCCATTAAACTCATTTGACCCTCGGCCTCCACTGGAATACTTTGATTCTTATACGTGTTCACTTTCAAGGTGATTCTCTCTCTGTAGTTTATATAATGAGCATCTGTCCACCTGTGGTAAGAAGCCGAGTCTGTTGTAATGAAGTCTGTGATCCTTGTTGGACTTACTGTTTGAGCGCACATTATGTTACCAGTAATAGGAAAGGCATCAATACAGGGAGGGACAAATACCTCACTTGTTGGGTTTGTCAGAGGATACGAGTGCTTGTAATGCATCAGGATGTGCTACAAGTGTTATTCAGAGTCCTTCTAATAGCACTGATACTGCCTACTTGTTTAATCTTCTAGGATGGGGACTAGATGTTTTTTATTACCTTTGGTGAACAGAAGTTTTTGTCTATACACAGCAATCTAAAAGGCCTTAAAAGTACTGCTGGTAGGAAAAGGCTCTGTTTAACCATGTAATTCTGCATTGGATCCAACAGTGGGAAACATGCTGTTGGATCCATTCAGGAAGAGCTTGTGTGACAGAGCTTCTCACTGTGACCAGTGGGCTTCCCATGAATGCCAGGTTTGATCTTCATAGACCCCAAGCAACACAAGAAACATATCTTACAAACTACTTAGCAGTTTGGAAAATGTGCTCAAGCTTCAGGCAACCCACAGAACAAAATATGATTTGCCCTACCTGTGGCATAACATCTGTGTTGTGGCTGCCAGATCATTTGTCAGAGGCCCTGGAAAGAGGCTCACCACACTCTTCTCTTGCTACAACCTGCTGTACTACTTCTAACAAAAGCCTCAAGAGCAATGGATCATAATGCTACTGTCTTTGTACAAATAGGTGGGTTTCTCTCACCCAGGATTATTGTTTTGAGCTGTCTGTGCAGCCAGTGACTGCCATTGCCCAGGAAAACCCATAGATTTTATGTTGTAGCCAAAAGGGATAGAAAGAGAAGTAGGTCCCCACCCTCCTGCTGTTTCCCACTGACTCCTTGCAGACCACTCTAAGTTCTGCCATAATCATAATTATCTCCTGCCTGGATCAATAATACCTAGGTTTACTCTGCCATTTAAAATTAATTTATATATTTACCTTGTACACTAACCACCATTTCCTCTTTGTACTAAAGTCCAAATTAGTATGATTCACTACAACGCGGTTCTCTTCTTAGAGGTTTAGCTAAATTATGAGCTACCAACCACATGTCTTTACTTCACAGTTTTATTTTATGACCACAAACCTTCTGAATATTGAAAAGGTTCCATAAATTTCTCTGGTATTTTATTGTGGCGGTGAACAACAACAGTTCTGGTGCTATCATTTTAAAAAATGTTATAAAAATCTAACAGTCCAATAATAAAATATTATTGCTACCTGGTAATAAATGACTGCCAGATGATAAGATTTTTAAAGTATTTCCTGAGAGACTAATTCATTTATTTTCTACCTGGTTTTGTCTGATTTTTCAAAAAGCATGTTTGTGAAATCTATTTATGTCACAGCCTTCTACATTTTTCATCATGCTTTTCCTCTCTTACTTCCTTGGAACTTCTCCATCAATTCCAGATGCAAAGATAAAATAGGCAGATACCTCTGAAAATGATGATGTATCTACTTTCCAAATTAATTAGCACTGGAGAAAGCATAGGAAATTTAAGGTATCTTCCCTCCCGAATGCATGAGAAGATCATAACTCTCACATATGGATAGTAATTACAAAACTTCTTGAAAAATTCTGCATTCCTACACAATTTTATTCCTATTTCCAAAAAACCCTAAGTAAATAGGAAAAAAAGACTTTTAAAGTAAATTCCAAGGACAAACCACTCTAGTATGTACAAAAATAACCATCAATTTGGATATCCCAAATGAGATCTGATAGAAGAGAGAGTACTCTAATGAGCTCTGTGAAAGTGCTCACCATTTTTAATAGCTTTTACACTTACCAGCTGTGTGCATCCTACAGCTGTGAATCAGCATCCCCCCAAAATTTGGCTTCTTTTGTAAATGACAAGTAGCACGTCTTCTGCCTGTACCCTATTGATTTGAATAAGCACTCATAAAGCAAGTCTGCATTGGTAAACATCTTCAAATTGCCCTGGGAGAGAGATACAGTAAGTCTGATCCTCTGCTTCAGAGCATAATGACTCATTGCTTAAACCCATGAGAGAAAAACTCATTATTGTGTATCTGAAAAAATTATTTTATTAGTAGTATTTGTGGGTGAGACGATCTGGATCAAAGGACTGTGTCATGGCAATGGTATTTTGTTTCAATAAATGTATTCAACAATGCTTTAAAATTAAGCTTTGTAATTATTTTTTTTTTAATACTTAGATAAAAGTGAATACTTGGTACCACATCCACATGGATATTCCTCTGTCTTCTTTATACACTCCTTTAAAAACTACTTTACAGTCAAGCAGGACCAGAAACAGCATATGGTCCCTTTGTTATCTGAGATTCTTTGATGAATATTATGTCATCTTTTATCCCAGCTCTTTTAATTTATTTTAAAATGATGTTTGTTGAAGAGAAAAGTAATAACAGTTTGTACCAGAAGAGCGTAAAAACACTCTCCTGGATGCAAAACAAGCAGCCAAATGCCAATGTGGGGGGAGAGAAAGCTCAATCAGTGAAATATTCCCTCCTGACACTCATAATCCATGAGTGCCTGAAGTGAAGCACCAGCCTGGCAGGAGACCCTTTAAGTTACTAATTCTGTGAACACTGATTATCTGGTACTTTCTTAACAATATTCATAGTACCTGTTTCAACATCCCACCTCTCAGTCATACCATACTCCTCCACAATAATAGGTAAAAAGGAACAATTAAAATGTGACAGAATAATTAAAATGTGTGGCTTGGGGTTTTGGGAAGGTGAAAGAGAAGATGAAGGCACGCTACCAAATTTCCACAGTTCCTCTCGGCTCCATTTAAAATGTGTTAAAACAGTTCCCTTCCTTTGTCATGTAATGTGTTCACTGATCATTCTTACCTCCTTTGTGCTTGGTCTTAAAACTGGCAGAGATAAATGTGAGCGTAGTGTTGGATATATTGGTAGACCCTGCTGAATTAAGCGGTAGACAGAGTGGCACTGTCACCACAGCTGTAAACATGTGCCACTTCAAGAAGGAAGTTAGCACCAGTAGCACCGCCTGCGTAAATACAGCCATTCCCCTTTACATGCTTTTGCAGGATGGTTTCACTGCTTTCTTAGTTATCTGTTAAATCCCACACACAGATGGGTGATATGGTGGAAGCAGTATTTTCTTTGGCAACTCCATTCTATTTCCCTCAGTGAAGGCAAGCAATGAAGCTTAGTGTTACAATTTTTATCCTGTTTAATTATTCCTTCAGAATAAATGCTCTTCATTTTGCCAGTCTCCACAGATACATAAACCTCTCTGTTCCCTTGAACCTCTCTGCTGACTTACACTCTGCAGTCTCCAACTTACTTCTCTTTTGACTCATTTTGCCATATCCTAAGAGAAGGAAAGAAAAAAAGCAAAAGGACAAAAATCCCTTCTGCTTAAATCACGTATGTTGTCAAGAAATGACTAACTCTGAGTCAGCATGTGACTTCTCAATGTAACTGGATCTTCTGCATCCTCAGTTTCTTTTGCTTAAGGCATTCGGTTTTCTGTTACACCTGCCTTAAATCATCTTGAATATGGCTTATGAATTGCTGGACATTCAAAACTGCTGAAAGAGTAAGTAAATATGAGCTCTGGATGCTCAGCAGAGGGAAATATCCCTTCAAGCCTTTCTCTGACATTCATATCAGACATTGGGCACTATAAAAGTTCTATCTATATAAAGATATCTAAAAGCAGTAGTACAGGGACATGAAGATTTCACTTGTTTCTTATAGACAGATATCACACCCTCATGAAGGGCAAACCTCTGTTCCTTGGGAGGTCCTACTAACAATCTTTACATGTGTATTCCTCCAAACTGTCTCATCTGCTTGCTAGTCTTTAGTTTTGGGAATAAACAGCCCCCCAAGCAGTTCTATAGGGAAGGCTTGGAATAGCTTGGTCCTTCTGTCAATAGGTTGACTGGATGAAGGTGATCAAAACGGTAACCTTGGCTGTGAGCTATACAGACTACAAATTTCAGTCTCCTTACAAGATGATCCCAGTTGAAGTAGTGCCAAATCTAGGCTAGGAAAACATGAAGATACCCAAAGCATATTTTCAATGGCAGCATGGAGCTTAATGGTTCGTAGTCATGTACCTGAAAAAATCTTGCTCCAACTGGGGTGGGATGCTGAACTTCTCAGACACTGGACTGTCATTCAGCCACACAATCTTTATTGTCCTGTTAGTGCTATCCGATATAAAGTAGTTATAACAAATATATTTTAAAACTTGTAAATCCAACCTTCCACTACATATATCTAAAATAGATCATTTAATATATTTATATTAGATCCACATAGGTATTCATCTTATCAAATACAATGCAAATATTTTTAATCACCTTTACGGTAACTGTTACTTAGATTAGGAGCTTCAAAACTCAGCCAGCCAGTCAGCCTTGGGGATACTGCTGTTGGCCCATCTGAAACAGACAATTATATCTGGAATCCACCTCCTTATGTAGCGTAAGGTTTACCATTACAGGAAATCAGCTGCTCTGCTTTTTTTACACCATTAAACTAGATTTCTGGTCTTTTCAGACAGTCAAACTCACTTGCTCTCTTTCTTCTGTCCACCTAAAAATATCCTCCAGTGCCTTGAGTGACTCACCACCAAGATTTCTACTGATAACAATGGCATGTGACAAATCATGACCAAATTAACTATATGGCCCCAAAAGCCTACAGTGAGGTCTGTAAGGTTCTGTCCCCAGTTTCCCCTCCAGAGAGAAAACAGATTTTAGCCCATCAGTGCTCATTAATTCAGAAATGTCACCACACTGACTGAAGCTAGCATCTCCACATGGCAAAGCATGGTGGGGTTAAAACATGTATTTGGAAGAGGTTCAGGGACAACCTCACTGTGTTCCATTTAGCAGCGTAGCCATGCCCTCTGTCTTTTCAGTCCTTCTACTGCAGGTTGTCTCTTTCATATGCCTAGAGGCTTACTCCTCTGAAATGGAATTATAGTTATTTTGCATTTATTTCCTAATTATCCTCCTTTTAATCTTATTCAAAGTTCCTTCCTCAATTTCATTTGAGAGCTTCTTGAGCCCTCTCTAAAACATACGGCAAGCACATGGAATAACCTGCACATGACATGTTTTAAAGTTTCGGAGCAGAATAGGCCACTCTCTGGATTTTCCTACAAAAGATTTTAGGGAGAAATAAATTATCTTAGATTATATCTCACTTGTAAACCATATTTGAACATAAGCCTCCAGATGGGAAAGGTCAGGATTGTACATTAACCCTTTGAACTAGATATCCCCTTTGAAAGATGAAAGTTTGGCAGTAAATAGACCCACAAGTTTTTGAATTATTTTGCATTTAAATCATGGATTTCTTATTTTCATCCGTCATTAACCTAATTGATCTCATTTAAACATGCAAATTGTGGCACTGAACTTTCATGTTCACAGATATCATTCTTTACTGTTTACAGTAACTATCCTTTATGTTTCATTTGTTTCAAGCATTCACTAATATGAAAAGCTTAAACAAGATAATTTTACTTATTAACACAGTGTTTACATAGTTATTGAGCTAAATAATTAAGTAGAATAACTTCTTATTTACTTTTCATTCAATATGAAGAGGTGTACCAAATGCTGTATCTTTTCATTTGCATTCTTATTATTACTATTTTTAACTGCATCTTAAGCTGGAAAATATAGAAATGTCCCTCCTTTAAGGGAGACAGAATGGAAACAATGGCCAGTTAAGTACTGAAATAACTTCGAGATGTATTGGGATAAAAAAAAACCCCTCCTATTTGCAGAAGAAATACCAGAAGAGTACCTCAACACAGGTGAGTCTTGGGTGGAAACCTGAAATCTGTACAAAGGTTAAACTTATCTCCCAATGTAACAGGGAGTCACCTAGATCTTGACAATCTCCCATTCTCGAGGTCACACCAGTCCAGCAAAACATCTTCATTGAAAGAGAAAAGCAGGAACACCACTCAGTTAACCTCTAAGGGACGGGAGTATCAACCACAACCCTGTCAGATTCAGGGAGCCATTTAAGAAAACATCTAGCTTTTCCTCATGAGCTCCCAAAGGATTTAAATGGTTGGCAGATTTTCACTGAAGTGATGGAAATCCCTGCTTGCTTAGGTTTACAGAGGTTGTCTATGATCAGAGAGGGAGGTTTTGAGAGAGACCAAGGTCATGTCTGCACATCACACAGAGAACTCTCTTGATTTTTAAGCAGGAACAAAAAGTGGCTTTAATCAATAAGGACATCTAAGTGGTGAGATGAAGGTCAGATAAACTCACTTGAAAAACTGCGATTAGGAAGCAGCAGTCCAGGCCTCCTATTCTGTAGAGATAAGAGTTCATGGTGAAAACAATACTTCTATAGCAAAGCCCAAATGACCAAGATGCTGGGTGGTATCTTAGACTAACCAGCTACTACCCTCAATTAATTCAGGATTGGAAATATACTTCACTGCTAAGGTTGAAGGACAAGCAAAAAATTAGTCCCTGGGATAGGCAAGTGCTGGAACAAAACCCAGCACTCGTTGGTGTCTGAAGCAAAGTGATTGTTCTTACAGCACCCAGAATCCTAACAAATCATTCAAAAAAGTTGGTTTTTTTTTTGGGTTTCCTGCTTGTGGCCTATTATTCACACCTGGCTTTGTCAAGGATGCTTAAAAGAAGGACTGATAAGAGATGACACTCTGATAATGATTTAGTGACTTCCAGAAGGTTGGGTCTAGGTAGCCGTATGGTGATGACAACAGACTGTTTCTTCAGAAAAAGAACACATAGCCCACATGTGTCTCATTCCCAGACCTCAGTCTAAGAACCCTGAAGAAGAAAGCATTAAAGCCAACAGAAGCATCAGGAGTATATCTGTTTGGAACAAAATTATTTTGTTTCCTCAAAGGGAAATCTTTGCCAATTGTTATGAACAGTATACAACAGGGTGACCCATGCTCAAAAGATGTGCTGCTGCCATCATGTCACTCTTGAAAGAAGGCTTCGGCTTGACATCTTGGCCAGCTTCCACAAACTACAGAGGACTCCAAGGTATCACAGTTCCTGAACACTCAAATTATTCTAAGATAAAGTGGTTATAGCAAGAGAGAAAATCATGCTAATTCAGAATGGAGGACTGCAAAGCCCTGGATGTGCAAATCTCCAGTGTGGTCTTTCTTTTATGGCCCTAGAGGATTACACTCTTGGAAAATCCAGGTCTTTTCACTGTATCAGAAGTTACAGGAACACTGTGTGCTTAAACTTATCAACAGATAAACATTTTCTCTCATGGTCAAGTCAAAATAAGTTCTAACAAACACTGCAGCTATTTCCACTCCTGTCTCAACATATACTCTATCTGTATTTATTTAAGCTGGCTCAATATTTTGAGTCCTCGTTAAAAAAGAAATGAAGAATTGGAAGGCTGTGACACCTCATTATCATAGTTAGTAAACTATTTCCTGACTCTGGGGATGCATCTCTTGCCAGACTGTCTATACAAAGATTGAGGTACTGTGTAATCATGCCAAATATTCCTAGATTTTCCTTTTAGCCAGTGTGTCTTTGAGGGTGTCACACAGCATAATGAAGACATGGTCATAGGCAAATGAGAATGACCAATGATGCTGTTGACAGATCAGAAACCAAAAATAGTTGAGCATCACTGAAGGAAATTTCTTTTAACTCTCATATTTTCTTCACTCTGGGAAAATATGTTCTCTGCCTAGACAGTACAAGTTTCTTCCAAAAAAGGGCAATGTGCCTTTGTTGCTAAAGCATGGGTACCACTAACTCCTTGGAAACGAAAAAAGGAGATAACTCATTGCACAGTGCAAGAGAAAAAGGGGTTTTTTAAGCACAAAGCTGGGAAAAATAACTAAAGTAAGTAAAAAGAAAGCAGCACATCAAAGAAAATTAAAATCTTACGTCTTAGTTGAACAGCTTCAGTAAGGCAACTGGTCTGCCTCAGATGCACACTTGGAAGAAAATCAAGGTATGACACATTTTACCCACTTACGGTACAAAAGAACCATATGTAGGCAACAGGGAAAGCTGTCCATCCCCCCTTCATCATACATAAGAGGTGTCCAATTTTGTGCACTTTTTCATGGGCACACATCTGTCCCTTCTGAGCTACAAAGCACAGCAAGTCCATGGTTGACGTGTTACACTGAACAGCTACCTAAGATAGTTTAATTAATTCATTAGAATTAAACATCAAGATTTAAGAAAGATTTTGAGATTATTTTCTTCTAAATACTGTTCTGATGTGCAACTGTGTTTTAGGCATCTCTATGGACTAACAGTCAACCATGGACAACCCTTTTCTCGCCTATTTTATATAATGCCTTATTTCACATAGTACTGTATTAATATATATTATGATCTGTATTATTTTTATATCTTTTATTTAATATTATAATATATTTCATCTCTTTCCACTTACATTTGTTCAGAATGTGTAATTGTAGAAACCCTGTTCCAACAAAAACTTGAAACCAGCCAAGTAAAAAATTGAGCTAACCTCTCTTAGTGAGCACCAGGTAATGCAGCTCTTTCAAAAAAATGACTCTGCTTTACACCAGCAGAAATTCTAACCCCATCCTGTTGTCAGAGAAACCTCCATTTGTTAATACATCAGAAATCACAGCAGTACGCTGCTGTTAGACACACACACCACACACACAATTTTCTACATGGCCGCACAAGTGCATTGCTGATTTGCTTATCTGTAGTCTGCTGCATTTGAGGCGTTTTGTTTACTTAATTCAAAATCAATAAGTTTATTTCCCGGACAATAGCCAACATTCTCTTGGAATAGAGGCCTAATTCTGAAGTCAAGTTCAGGCCTTCATTGCAAAAGAATCTAATAACGACCCGCAAATGAACAGACAGCAAATTACACAAACAGTGTTGGAACCGCCTGTAGAAGCAAGTTAGCTGATGGCTACAGACTTGTCAGACTGACAATTCACTGCACATCTGCGCCTGCCAATATAGAATTTACTCCAAATTGCCTCTCTAGACACTTCTTTACATAACACATATTTAGCTTATTAGTGCTGTCATGTGGGAGTGTGGTCAGCTTTTGAGCAAAATCTCACCGAGTCCGTTAGCATGGATCATCTCACAGCTGCCATTTTAGAACTGCAATGATTAGGTTTGAAGTTCAAATGATTTGATTTCACTTTAAAGCTTCAAAAGCAGCCTCTGGGGCAGATGTACACAATTAATTTTTACTGGGGTCTGCTGGGTAATTTACTGTAGACAGAGAATCTTCACTAAGGTAAGGTAATTACCACCAGGTAATTTTATGGCACGCTCTTCAGTAGGAAGAAACATGTTGGCTGGCTTCTGCTCATATAAGACCTGGAGGAAAGTGAAGATGCTGCTTCTGGGAAATAACGTGTCTGAGACATTGAGAAGGGGTGGGCAGAATTCACTCACTTCCCAGACACGAACCACAAGTTGTATTTGCTATCAGCATGTCTTTTCAGGAGTGTGCACAAGGACTCAGAGTATTCAATCTCATAAGTGTTGTACTGAGAAGCTTTCAAAATTGAAGCCCTGAACCTGTGGTTCTTTAATCCAGGAACAAAGAATGCATTCCTAGTTTAGTTTCAACACAGAAGTAAACAATGAAGCAAAATATCGCTTTGAGATTTGTATTTATCACTTACAAGAAGCACTTCCTAATAATCAGTGGCAGCTAGGCTGACAAGCAAACTTCAGAGTAAAGCCACGGGGGATACAAGTCTATTTTAGGTTTACTGTTGACAGTAAGGGTCAGAGGAAAAATAGACTCAGTAAGCAGTGTCGTGCTACCACAAACCTCTGATGGCCAAGCAGAAACTAAATTACGGCCAAACCTTTCAGCACGACAGAAGGACTTGGGCAATTGGGCTGCCCTGCAGCGCACAGAGCATGACATAGACACGAACGGGATTAAGCACAAGTGAGACACAACACAAATTAGTCATAAATAAAGCTTGAAAGACTGGAGGAACTAATTATGCCACATTTTGGAGTGGGGCACAGTATGCTTACCTCAACAGCATCCCTATTATATTAATATCTGAGGTTTGCAAAATTAATCCAGAAAGCTGTATGAAAACAAAGACACTGCAGTCTGCTTCAAGATATCCTTCTTTTGGTCGAACTATAAATAATACAGATAATCTCTATTTCTGGGCCTAACCATTAAAAAAAAGAAAAATAAAGAAAAGAAAAGGGAAAAAAAGAAGAGAGCAGCAGCAGAACTCAGACATCATTTCTATTACATACACATATATATTAAAAGAAATTAAAAACAATTTTATCTTAAAAGTTCAGTCCTCAGCTTCATTTCATGTACTGTTATACTACCGGGGAAAGCTGATTTGATTGCTCTATCACACTACTAAAAGCTAAGATTTGTGTATGGGGAAGAAGAGGGAATAAAGTATATTCCATATTGATACTGCCGCTGATGGCATTACTGGCTTTCATTTTGTTAAGTTTACCTCCTATCAAAGCAGATGATAAAAGCAGCTGTGCGGGCTCATAAGCACCTCTATCTACATCTCTCCATGGAGTCATTACAAATATTGTTTCATATAGTCTCATCGTCTAGGACAGATTTAATTTTATTCTATCTTTCAGTAGGCATAAATAAAAACCTGTCATTCCTTCCTGTGGCTTTCCTTCTTCTTTACCTGCCACCCACTGGATGCAAACACTATCCTGTAGTTCATACTGTTCTGTTGTTTTCATTATCTTGGGTTTTTTTTCTTTTGATGAAACCACAAATGTTTTCTGGTCAGGGTCTAGTTTCTTGAAACAAAGCAGACTTTTTTTTTTTTTTTTAACTTTCAAGCATAACTATATGGGACAGAAGTGGTTGGAAAATTTATTATTGCCCTTATTTTTTCCTAATCTGTGATGATACACTGATAATTCATAAGGAAGATCCACACACCACAGAGAAAATTCTTCAGATTTTAGGAAGGTGTTTAAAAGCCTAGTGCAGTTCTAGTGGGTGATGCCCAGTCATTGTGTATCTGTTCTCTCCCAGACTGATGTTCATTTGTGCTGTTCTGTTTGACCATTTTAAGGAGCTTTCTTATCATTCTCCCATAGCTCTCTGCCCATCTGAAATACCCCTGGGACATTCAGGACAAGTGCGTTATGAAGCCCTGCCACACTTGGTTGTGATTTCGGAGCCTACAGGACGTCAGATTAACAAATTCTCCTGACTTTTCTCACAGGGTCCCATAATTCATCTGTTTTGTCAGGACTATTTTTGAACTGCTGTCAGGTGCCATTGAGGATATATTGGGTCAGCTCACACTGGGTCCTGTGAACATGCCTCTCATTAATACAAATAGGATGTCTCTTATACATTTGAAATTTTATGGATTGATGGGAAAAACCCAGCAGCTTCCAGTGACTGCAGTAGTACCCATGACAATGGTGAGCAATACCAGGAGAATAAAATCAAGGGGCCTAGTTCCTGTGCTATGTACTCCTTTCAGAGTCTTTAGGACTGCTCTGGTAAATCATCCTTCTCCTCTTTTTCCCTAAAGGCTCTCTGCTGAACCATATCATTATTTCCCTGAAGCTTCTTCACTTTTTATAAAGTTTCCTTTAGAAACTTGCCCAGTGTTAAGACTTCTGAGTATGCTGGCCATGGAGATGTAAGTGATAAGGAAAAGAACAAGAATAGCCTGTTCTTAGATTTCTTGTCACCAGTACCAAAATACTGTTTTCTCCATGGTTTTAAGTGGTATTTCCACCCTCTCTTCTAAAACTGAACTTCTTTTGGCACATTTATCCATTATCTTTCCATGTATAATGACTCCATATTCATGCTGGAGAGTATTAAATTGATTGGTGGAAAATTAATGGAGCAAGCAGGAACGATAGAGTATAATTACTTGTGCATGTGGCTTTTGATAAGTAGGCAGTCTGGGGGGCAGCAACATAAAGCACATTAGTAATTGTAAATACCCTGTGGCATTAGTCCTTGTTAGAGAACTTAAGTGAACCCACAGAAGAGAGAGAAGGGTCTTGCTCAAAACCTGAAGCAAGAGGCGTAGAGGAAGGAGGTACCCTACTGCTATTTAGCAAGGTGGTGGTTGTCTTGCTGCCTATGGTGCAAATGGGAAGGAAAGAACAAATATTCAAGAAGCTTTGCATACAAGAGGCTACAGAAAGGCTTCTTTGCCTTATGATCTTATGATGTTCATGCAAACCAGAAACCTGCCTTTACATTACATTGCAGCCACTGTGACTAAATTTAACCCTCATCCTGTTCCCATATGTACTGTTCCATTCAATTTGACTCAACTCCTGCAGTGACAACATCTTGAGCAGGGCACGGGAGGAAGGGCAAGCGATTTGGAAGTGAAGGCAAGGGCCAGCTCAGAGGCTGATGGTTGTGGGGATTTAGAAAGCAAGGAAATAAAGCTGTTAAGGATTCATGTCTCTAGAGCAGATGCTATTTGAATATGTTAGGGGAGGCAGGTGTTTAATAGACACTCGCTGAAGAAAGGCCTTGATCTACCTCAGTAAAATGACGAGTTGAATGTTTCAGAAAACAGTTGTTTTCAGTACATACTACTTATGGATGCTAATCCACATCCTCCAGATTTTCAGACTTTCTTTCAGATGGCGTTTTTAGCACTGCTGTCAGCTTCTATGCATGGAGTGCTTTTGCCATTATTGCATTTTATACGTGCTGCAAATCTTAGATGTTCATAGAAATATCCCTGTTCAGACAAAAGTCATATATGTCAGCAGTCCTTGACATGGCATCTCCAGAGCTAGTTGCAGTTACTGGAAGCTTGTCTGCTTTATCATAGTACCTATTCTAGGTGCTTTGATTACAGCCGCCCTAGAAACAGATCCACAATAGGTGTCTCCCCTTTACTTGGTCTAACAGTATTTTGCAGATGCCTGTTTTTGCTAGCCAGTAATCAAAAATACAGGTCTTATGCAGAAATCCTATCAGCTGTACACTGAAGAAGGGTAGGTATAATGCAAGTGAATATGAAAATACCATCTTATGGTGAAAAAGCGTTCTCCTGAGTGTCTCACAGTTCGTAAGTGAAAAGAAACAAACACCTGACTCAAGGACAGCATGCCTTCAGAGTAGGGCACACAGATAAACAGGAGGGTCCATTAGACTTTAAAACAACACACAGTAAAAAAGATCAAGTTTCCAGAAATCCTATTTGAAAAAATAAGTCAATATATAGAGATACAAAACAACAGAAGCTTGTATTATCTAGGGTAACATCCTGCTACAGACAAGGCCTAAACGTGAATTCTACAGGGTTTTTCCATCTGGACTTGTGTTAACAACAGCATTACAGAGTTTCATCACTGAAGCAGTGTGCTGTGAACTTTGCTTATTCATACCCCTGTTTCAAGTTTCTAGATACTTTCAAGGAAAATTGGGAAATGCTATGATCTTGATGTTTAGGAACGCTTTCACACAGCTTCAATGATAAACAGACAAATGCATTCTCTTTCTAGCATTTCTCAAAGTAAACCAGGAATTCAATCCCATCCTGTTTTCCCTGGTAAAGCTCTCATTAAACTTTGTAGACTTACTCCTCTAAAAAAATAAAAGCCCCCCCCAAATAAAAAAAAAAAAAGGTAAGCCAGAGAAGCTGCTAAAAGGGAGATGTTACCTAACCACACAACACCAGAGATTTTTATAGTTCTCCCACAACAGAAACTCTGAACAAAACTATAAAAGAAGCATATATAACATGTATTACTTACAGTGTATTTCTAGAACCTGCATTGCTATCTGAGGTGTAGAATTTAGGGACTCATGATCTACTCTGCAACTTACAACTGCACCATCATCATTGCGATCTGCTAGGAAATCCAGCGTGCTGCTGACTGTGAATGTTTTGCGATTTGCATCTTCTTCTTTTAAATATTTAACATCTGAAAGAAAAAAATAAACAAACAGGGTTTCCTCCAATATTTTTAGGAAAAGTAGTTGAGCATTAGACAGCACAATTAGCTATCGCACTTGCATGTCTTTTATATCTGTGTTGATCTCTTTGAAACAAATGTAATTAGACTGTAGTTGTTCCTCTACTTGGTGATTGTCAAAGCAGGATAATACATATATACATATATAAAAAGAAAATGTCAAAATTGGTTACATGATACTTCACTCAAACAAAAATTCCTTTCATCATTGTATCTTACACGTTTAGGTCCAAATTTGACACAAAATTTCTCTGAAGTTCACTAGAAAAATGTGGCCTCCTCCCACCCTCATTACTCTTAAATAGTCACAGCGCCACTAAATATTAAATTTCCTACATCTGTGCTTATAGTCTTTGATAGTAATGCAATATATGGATATTACTGAAGCCATGTGACCTAAGGGCTTACATGCATGTAGCTTCATTAATCCTGTTGCTTACTTTATTCATAGCTTACTGTGCTGCTTGCTAGAATTATGCTAATTTAATAATGAAACTAAACCAAAGTATAGATATCAATGGTGATGAACATCTGTAAATAGAACATGTCATAGCATTTACTGGAATCTACAGACAAGTCCCAAAAAGACTGGAAATAAAATTACTTCAAAGAGACCTTCCACTCACTGCTTTATATCGTGTTAAATCAGCCTACTGCTTTTGTGTGGATCCAGTTAAAAATCCCTGTGACAGCTCTCAGCCCAGTTACTAGAGTGCAGGGAGCCTACAGCCAGGCTTAAGAGTTATTCAATTCAGCTCTAGGTTAAGGTTCATATTCAGCAACTTTTGTTATAGGATGTGCAGGTTAGATCAGAGCTGAAGATCCAAAAGTTCAAGCCTTTCTTTTAAAAAGTTTTAATGTATTAACTGCAACATGAGATCTTCTTGCAGATACTTTAGAATTGTCTTTCTTGGTTCCCAACTACTTATAGGACTTACAGATTTTAAGTGATTTTAGCAAAATAGTAAGCTCCTTATGACGATTTGTTAAAAGAAAAATTTAAAGGACATATTAAATACATAAGAATATATATTAAATTAGACTGAGATTGCATATATCCTCTGTGTCCTAAAGAAAGAAAAATTGAGAGGTTTCAATTTTATAAATTATACTAAATCCCACCGGAGAAAAAGATGACCTAAATAAAATTTCCATGAAACATAAATTTTAGAAAGCAAATCTTAAATGGCTTAAGCTAAATCTTTTTAGATTAAAAATGCTTCTGAAATCAGAAAGGTGGTCTATTTAGTTGTCTCCAGATAGATGAAGACACCATGTAATTATACGATTTCCATAGAAATAATTATTTCTTGCACACAAGCATTTTTCGACTTGGTTGCTGGGCTTTAAGAGATTTCAATTTCTGCCGCGGCGACTATTAATATTTGGGGATCAGTAGGCAAGAGAAATATTGACCAGAATATCTCCTTTTGCTAAAGCAAAGTTATTATAATCAAACAACAAATGTCTTCACTAATATTTAAAGCAAACACATAGGAATTTATTCTCAGAGTTAGGTTTCCAAATTTAATAATAAGCAGCTATAAATATGGCCTTCTGCTTATAAGTAATGTACACATTCTTTTGCTTACTGACTTCAGGTGGGGTACAGACAGCTCCTGAAAACATCAACAACTTTAATTTTGGTGAGAGGTTGCAGATACTTAATCCATTAGAAAAACAAAAGCAGTTATCTTCCTAAATGGGTGTTTAGAAGCCTTTCTCTAGACATCTGTTATTTGGAAGAGTCCAACTCTTAATTACCTCCATGAAAAAAGATTGCAATACAATTCTATAAGCTGTTGACATCTTCATCAACAGAAATACTTCCCTTGTCCACTTTATCAGCCATATTTTAGATGTTTCTTCATAGCAAAATGAATGTGTGATTGTGATATATGCTAACTGAATATAAACCCATCTGGGTATAAAGAGTAGCAGAGATGAAGTACTGCGTATGTTACCATATGCTAACGTTCAGAATATATATCCAGGTTTTTTAATAGAATTTTTAAGTATGTCTACTGCAGTCTACTCTTTCATTTATTTTCTCACTACTCCCCTCTTTCCTACATATTGCCTTAAAAATGTTAAAAAACCCAAAGATCCACTACAGAGTCACTTTGTCTGGAAATTGCTAGAATGAAACAGGTTGGAGGATGACTACCTGAGAAGTAGTTTTAGAGAGGAGGAACTGGGGGTCATGAAAACAGGTTGAACATAAGTCAGCAGTGTTCCTTTACAGGGCATCAATAATAGCATAGCCAGAAAGTCAAGGAAAGTGACTTCTGCTCTATTCAGCACTTTTATGGCTGCACCCAGAGTACTAGTTCCCGTTCTGGCCAGTGCAAGAAAGATGTCAACAATCCAAGAGGATGCAGCCAAACGCCCTAGTGGTCAGTGGCTGGAGCATAGAGTGTGCAAGAAGAGCTTAAAACAGTTGGGTTTTTCTGCAACTGGAAGAGAAGAAGGTAATGAGGAGTAGTCAGCATGGATTCACCAAGGGGAGATTGTGCTCGACCAATCTCATAGCCTTCTATGATCTCATCACCGGCTGGGTGGATGGAGGGAGAGCAGTGGATGTCATCTACCTTGACTTCAGCAAGGCTTTTGATACTGTCTCCCATGACATCCTGATAGAAAAGCTGAGAGATCATGGGATAGATGAGTGGACAATGAGGTGGGTTGAGAACTGGCTGTCGGACCGGGCTCAGAGGGTCGTGATCAGTGGAGCAGAATCTGAATGGAGGCCTGTGACTAGCGGTGTTCCCCAGGGCTCAGTGTTGGGTCCAGTCCTGTTTAATATCTTCATCAACGACCTTGATGAGGGAATAGCATCCACCCTCAGCAAGTACGCCGATGATACAAAGCTGGGAGGGGTGGCTGACACACAGGAACACTGCGCTGCCATCCAGAGAGACCTGGACAGGCTGGAGAGCTGGGCAGTGAGAAACCAGATGAAGTTCAACAAAAGCAAGTGTAAAGTCTTGCACCTGGGGAGGAATAACCGTCTGTATCAGTACAGGCTGGGGGATGACCTGCTGGAGAAGAGCTCTGTGGAGAAGGACCTGGGTGTCCTGGTTGATGACAGGTTGGCTATGAGCCAGCAGTGTGCCCTGGTGGCTAAGAGGGCCAATGGGATCCTGGGATGCATCAGGAAGAGTGTGGTCAGCAGGTCAAAGGAGGTGATCCTCCCCCTCTACTCTGCCCTGGTCAGGCTCCACCTGGAGTATTGTGTCCAGTTCTGGGCTCCCTGGTATAAAAAAGACAGGGATCTCCTGGAGAGAGTCCAGAGAAGGGCTACGAAGATGACTAAGGGCCTGGAACCTCTCCCGTATGAGGAAAGGCTGAGTGAGCTGGGGCTGTTCAGCCTGGAGAAAAGAAGACCGAGGGGGGACCTAATTAATGTTTATAAATATCTTAAGTATGGGATGCAGGGGGAATTGGCCAACCCCTTTTCACTGGTCTGTGGAGATAGAACAAGGGGCAATGGCTGTAAACTGGAGCACAGGAAGCTCCGCACCAACATGCGGAAGGACTTTTACACAGTGAGGGTGACAGAGCCCTGGCACAGGCTGCCCAGGGAGGTGGTGGAGTCTCCTTCTCTGGAGATATTCAAGACCCGTCTGGACGCCTATCTGTGCAATATGAGCTAGGGAGCTGCTTTGGCAGGGGGGTTGGACCCGATGATCTCTCGAGGTCCCTTCCAACCCCAACGATTCTGTGATTCTGTGATTCTGTGAATCTGAGGAAGAGCAGACAAACTAGATCAAGCTGCTGCTTTTAAGCACCTAATGCATGGTCATGCAGAAGAAAAAGCCAGAGTCCTCTCAGAGGTGAACAGCACAAGTTGATGGGCAATGAACACAAGTTACACCAAGGCAAATTCTGATTATGTATCATGAAATACCTACATTTAATGAAAATTCTCAATAGTAAGGGCTTTCAGAAACATCTACCCCAGACAAATTATGGAAATTCTGCCCTTGGAGATTTTTGAAAATTTAATTGAGGACCTTTAGCAATCTAATCTAACATTTGAACAAAGGTTGGGTCATATGATCTCTACAGACCAACTCTGGGCCCACTTCTATGACTCTGTCAGGTGCGTGCATAGATGGGCTCATATTAACTACTATGTTAATACTACTATATTAACTAGTTTATAGCTAGTAAGTATAGAAGTTTGATAATGAAAATATTAAATAGAAATGATAGAATGTCTGTAATTCATTGCTCATGGTCAACTATTTTAAAAAGCCCATACAGAAATACTCATCCTTTAATAAGACAGCTTTGCTGAGTTTATAAGGCAAATATAATTTTGTTTACATCTAAAATCAAGTTCTGCCATGAAATGGCTTTATTATCTACAAATATTTTATCATCTTTTTAGAGGTTTATCAAGACAAAATATTCAGTCCCTCTGACTACTTTGCATATACTAAACATACATAAACTAATTCAAAAGGCCTTAATCTGTTTCAACAAAATGAACCGATGCTATCTTGTTTATGAAGCCCAATTTTGCTGGGAGGAAAAAAAAAAAATCCATTTAAAATATTCCTGAAACACAAAATTAATTTTTACATAACTATTGTTGAGATAACATGTAATGAATTTTATTGAGAAATAATTTAGATTCTCCCATATTTTTGCTTTTAATAGTGTCCTAGATATGTCACCAGAATGCTAAACTACAGATCACTTTGTTAATTTGGTGCATATATGAGACAGAACACTAAAGTAAAAGGTATGGTACCCAGGGCTTCACATTCAGTCTCTCTCATTACTAACACTTACTCTATCAAACACTATTCCTTTACTAGATGATAATTCCTTTTTTGAGTAATAGCAATGGAGCTACAATTTTAGAATGGCTTTTTCCCCTTTGGTGCAACTCTGAACTCAATGCATCATTTATATTCTTTTGCACCATGTATAATACACTGTAACACAATTGGATTTACTGGTGCTAGACAGATGAACTCCTAACCTTTAATGTCAGCTGCATTAGCATATAATTTCATATCTATTTTCTCAGATTTATCATTTCACCTTTTACAGTGCACAAAGCTAATGTAACTTCTGCTGATGCCACTGCAAACCGGTTAGGTTATTTTATTTCTAACCTTTCTGAAATGGCAATGTGCTCTTCAGAAGACCTAGAAAACTAAACTGAAATGAACGTGCTCAGTACTTTCTTCTTATTCCTGGTCTGTGGTAGTGTGGGTTTTTTTAGTTCTTCCCTTTACTGTTCTTTTTCACACATCTTCTTTGTTCCCTCCCCACCCCCTTTTCTAAAAAGCATCTCTTTAGGAACGAGAAATGCATATAAGTTAAAGAGTAAAATCACCAGATTTCTTGATTGGCTTCAATTACACATCGGCTGAATGAAAGGTAAAGTTATTACACCAGATTTTAAAACACCATTTTAAAAAATAACATTTTTTCAGATGTGTTCCTTGCTGTTAGGTCAACTGTACCAGTGGTTCTCTTAAAGTATTGAGATTACTTATAGTGATTTTAAATTTTCACATGAATATATACATTCATCTTGTCATCTCTTCTGGGTGAGCAAAATCTATGCTGTGCCGTGTGTCTTAACTGTGCTGTTAATGGTTCTTGTTAATTAGATTTGAGGAGACGCTACTTTTCTTTCAGCAATCTCAGGTTTCTCAGTGGCTGGAAAGAATGGCATTCTGTTTCCTAATTTTCTGTCCCTGTTACAAGTCTTCAAACACATTTCAAATGAGCCCAGCCTAAAATTCCTGTCTCCTTCCACACTATGGTTTTCATCAAAAATTTAAAGACGCATCTAGAATGGACTGGGTTTCTTGGCTGGTCAATTGCAATCTCCTTTATTTAACAATTTTATGTCGCAGCCCTGATTGTGTACATTGAACTGTGGTAGGGAATTATAAAGGAAGATGAATGGATCCTGTAATTAATGCTGTAACTTTGGTTGAGGCAATTTATTGAGCTAAGAAAATCCACAACATCAGACAAGTATGAGACAAAACAGAGAAGAAGTTGTGTTTGTATTTTTAAAGAAGCTTCACGGAAATGGAGGGTCTTGAATCATTTATTGATCTGATCATATAGGAGAATAGATAGAGTTGACATGAATAAATACCAATACCTTCTCTGACTGCAGTAGATGTGACTAAGCCTTCTATTTAGGAATGTCTCTCCACCCACTCACTAATAAAAGATTTTAAACTATCCCAGAATTTATGGAAACATGGACTACAAAACTAAGTTTTAAATAAAGAATATACAAGGTGAAAGAGAAGACAGGAAAGAAATATGTAGGTTTTATATGGAACTCTCTCTTATCTCTCTGCATCCTCAAAGGCAAATTCTTGCTTTCAGCTTCAGTCTCGGTCACCCAATAACTTTTCAGTTACAGCAGTTTTTGTTCACCTCCCTGCCATCCCTGTGAAGCTCTTCTTATCCCCTTTGAAGCCTTCTCCCTGTTTGCCATCACACACTCTCAGCATCCTTGCCTCAGCTGCAGCTTCCCCATTTCCCAACTGAGACTCCTTCAACTGCTACCTCTACACTGTTCCCCACCAGAGCAGGCTCTGTAGCTCCCTTATGGGAAGTGCAATCTCCTTTCCCCTCCAGATGGTTCTGCCTCACCTGGTCACTTAGAGGAGTGTAACATAAAGCTGGCAACTGACCAAATCAGACATACATCATATCAGAGAGACAAAAAGAAATTAAAAGGTAAAATATCTGGGGAGAGTGATACGGCTGTGATAAAAATAATCCATAAAACATTCTTCTGTGAAGCACCACAGTTGAATTTACTATGCTGAAAAGAATTCAGGGAAATTCAAAACATCAGTTTTTACCATTTGAACTAAAAATAAAAAGATGGTCATATGCTTACTCAGGTAATTTACAATCAGTTCCTTGTACACACACTGTCACTGATTAATGATTAAACTTCACAAACACAGAATAAGAAATGTGATTCTAAATAATGTCTAGCTACGACAACTGAACAAAATTATATCAAAGTCCTTTTAAATACCTTTAACTTCTTTGTCATTCTTGAACCATCTGATATCAGCTGCTGGTTTACTACCAGATGTCTTGCAAGTCAGCTGCATCCTCTCTCCCTCCATAACTGGTGAGGTAAATCCAGTAATTTGTGGCTTCTCGGGAACACCTAACAAGGAAACAAGAAAACCATCTCTGATAGTGTCAGCTGCACCCATGGATATATGATCAGCTTAAATGAAGTTCATTTCTTCACATGCTCTAAATTCGGAAACAGAATAATTAGTTCCTTACCTTCTATCAAAATTGAATGTCAGCAAGTCTTCTCTCCTGTTGCAAATAAACTGTCAGTCTAAACCATAGTTGATTCTAAAGAATTTTTTAAAATATTATCTAGTTTTCAAAGGGAAACAGACTGTTTTATCTATGCATGTTCTGCTTGCAGCTCTAGTCTGACTTGCTATTATAAGGTATAAACAGGTTTGCACAGCAAGCAGGATGAAAAAGTGTATTAGAAGTACAGCTGCAAAAATAAAATGTAACTGGCAACAAAAAGCTGAACAGATCGAAGTTCAGAACAGATGTTTAAGCATGAATTATGAAGATTTTTATACAAAATCCAGGGAAAAGGGAGAATAAAAATAAATTCCAGTTACTTAATCTTCAGAGAACATGTAACCAAAAAACCAACAGGTATAATCACAACTCCCTTGGCTATGAAGAATTCTTATGCTAAATCCAGGTTCTTTGGAGAAGGTTGTATGATTATAACACACTATACACATTATATTAAATTTGGAAATAGTTGTTTTTTCAATGAACCGTGGAAGATTTAAAAAAAATACATGAAGAGAATTGGGAATGTGTATAAATCCACTTGACTTCTGAAAACACATGAATAACTTATTTTTAAGTTATACTAATGACCGTAATTTTAAAATCTCTGAAAATGTCATTGTTGTAACTTGCATCTGCGGCTCTCTGACACATTCATATTTATGGCTATATAAAGGGATCAGTCACAGTAATAGATCCTATGTCCTGTATTTCACTATGGTTTGTTTACATCTCATTTCCAAAATTATAGATTATGTACATCAAAACCAAGCAGCAGCACCTATTGCACAGTACATTTCTGTAATAAATCTACTCCTCTCTTTCAGGACAGAAAATGGTGTCTACTATAATACTTTGACACTTAAATCTTCTAATCCATAACAGAGCAGTCAATAAAGAGATTATTAGTACATAAAAAGGACAGTTTATCTGATTAAAAGATGTAATACATTTCGATGGAAAATATCCCCATCTCAGATAGAAAACGTTCTAAGAGTTGGAAATGCTGGTTTGAAATGCAAAATTACAATGTAAAATGAAAAAAGGCATCTTAAACCTTGCAGCTTGCCTTCTGGGAACGTAAGTAGCAGATGTTGGGAAAAATGCATTGAACCATCCCCCAAAATGAAGGTAAAACTAAAAGGACTGTGAAAGATCACATTACTTTGGTTAATAAATATTATCTAGATAAGGATTTGTGGGGTTTTTTGGTCTTTGTAGCACTTTTCCATGTTGTCCTGCCATTTGAAAGGTTGAATTGGTCTACCCATTTACGTAGATCATGAGATGTCTCTATACAGAAAAGAAGATTAAATTTTAGGCTGTTGTTATTCCAGAATATTCTGCTTTGAGTGGGTATATTTTGTCCTTAATGGCAAACTTGTGAAGAATTTTGCAAAATATTCTCACAGGGACTGAAAGGGAGACATATTTCATATCCTATGCACAAAACCAATTCCCTGGCTGGATTAATGTGAATATTACTGGTGCAGAGAACATCTTACATTAGTCCTATTAAATTCGACTGTCTGCCTGTCTACATATAAAAATAAAACAAAAAGAAAGAAAGAGTCAAGTTCAGGGACAGAAGAGGGAGAAAAGAATAAAAATCAATCTCCGAAATCATATAACCTCTTAGGTACGCAGGTGTGTTTCAATGAACTATAGCAATTTCAGCTGATTGGGCTACTGACATTCATAGAATCATATAAAGCTTTGAGCAGAAACTTTATTTCCTGGGCATCTCTCAAAATCTATTGCTGTTCTATGTGTATCTATAACCTTTGGGGAAAACAGCAGAGCATTTAGAGGATAAAGCATAAAAGAAGCAGCAAACCCAGTGAAAATATGCACTTTATAGACAGAGAAAGAAAGCAGAATGAGCCAAGAAAATGCACAGGTAAGGAAAAACGATAGAGATCTGAAGCCCTTTTTTGATTTCATGCTTTCTGATTTTCTCCCCTCTGCCCTATACAATACATTGTTAGGAGAAGAACACATGCACCTTCTTCACACTTCTGGTGCTTGGGATGTCGAGGTTGTGTCCGTTTTACAGAGCGCTCATACCGTGTTATTTGTGTGCTCCCTAATTCATTATCCTGCCACAGTGCAAATAGTAAGAGTCATGTTATTTCTCAGCACAGCAATATGAAACAATGGACTTCGGGAAAACAAGATCAGACATTTACATGCATCTTCTGCCAAGCTTTAGAAAAGTTCACTCTTATCATAATTTGCCAAAGCCTGAGAAGTTTAACACTTGCTTCTATATGTTCAGCTATTTATACTCACCGAGAACGGTTAGAAAAGCCTTGGAAGTTTTGACAGGCATAGTAAATAAAGAGCAGGTGTACTGCCCTTCATCCGACAGAGACACATCGCTGACACTGATACTCAGTTCATGCCAAGAAGCTCGGACCAGCTCAATTCTGTTGTCCCTCAGAGCTGAAAAACAGAAATTCATGTTATAAGGTAGGAAACAGCACATTGACAATGCGTGGCATGTTATACAAGAGGCTCTATGACGCAGCCTAGTGAAATCACTCCCTAGAATACAGGGATATAGACATGGTTGTCTTTATGCCTCGTAGAGTGGTTCCTCTGTGGAATAAAGCACAGGAGTTCAGCAGGTTTCGGAATAGTGTACTGAAGGGCTCACAACGTACATAAAGCTAGAAACTAAGGGACTTTAGTTATCTTTGGCCTTCCTCTGAAAAAAACCAACATTTTGCCAATTTCTGCCCCCAATGGCTTTTTTCAATGCTCAAATTAACTCTTTCCTAAAACTGTTTTCTTTTTCATATATTTACAAATGTGTGTGAATACTGAATTCTGTTTCATCTACGAACCAAGTACATTTTCAACCCAGAAGTCTAGCACTGCACAGCTCACCTACAGATTTCCTTCCAGTCCATTACTAATCATATTGAACTACCGGATTTCTGGAATGCTGCAAGGGTATTTCTTATGATGAATATGTTAAAAGCTGCACTTCCACACGCATGTATAGTACATTTAAAGATTTGGGGTAACAGAGTATAGTGGCTTTACTTTTTTGATTATAACTAAAACCCTGATCTTTTATCAGAAAATCCTTCCTATAAAAGTTTTGTTTGCATGAAGGAAGAGCAGTAGGAAGAACGACTTTGAAAATGTCACTTTACCTAAAGTTTTAAAATTTTAATAATTGTAAAGCTTGTATTTAGATTAACCCATATTTCCTATTGAAAAACAGCCAAGACATTCCCAAACAATCCATTTCTCTGCGGTAAGGCTGTTTTGGGAACCTGCATATATTAATCAGGTCTTTCTGCAGCATAGAAATACTAGCATCATAAGTAAACACCGTAATTCTCCTCAGTGAACAATAAAAAAAGCCTCTGTAACTCAGGTCTGTACACCTCTTTCACCTGGCAGCATTTGAATCTTCAGTAAGTCCAGTTTTATAGTAAGCCTCTGATAGTCAGAACTAAAATGGGACTGTTGTAATTACTGGGAGAGCTCTGCTGTGATTTGCGAGAAGCATCAAGTTGTTCAGGTCCCTAATGCTGTTCTCACCTCTTTCTAAAGCCCCCAAAGGCTTTTTTGGTTTGTTTCTCCTAACATTTATAACTTCCAATGATAAAACCAAAGCTTTACTGTGGTTCTTTTGCTATTACATCTGGACATTTCTGCCCCATTACAAGGCTGTGTCCTGCCAATACAGGAAAGTTTACACCAAAGTAAGCAGCTACCTTGAAGCTTCGTCAAAAACGTCACTTGAATTTGTTGTCTTCTAAGGCTGTTCAGGTTTCTTTACAGTGACCTCAAGCTGAATTTACTGGTTATTTCAGGGTTGGCCAACTAAAGCTTGACTTAAATCTTTGCAGGGTCTGATGACTGAAAGGTGACAGCTTAAGCAGACCTAACATACAAGCATGCCATGAAGTGCTCCAATGCACATCAAAGTGACTGAGATTGTGTGTAATGGACACATGCCAAACATAACTGAGACATCTTCTGGCCAGCCACAGCAAGAAATAAATAATCAAGTAGTATATAAGATGCATAGAATGGTGGGAAATAGATGCAACATATAAGCAAACAAGCAAGACCAAAACAAGCCACAAAATGAAATATATACCAACATGCTGACACAACAGCCCAGAAAAACGAGCTCACGAAAACAAAAAATACATAGAAGCAAGCTTCTACCAACCCAGAACAGCAGGCAAAGCTGATGACTCTGGCTTTACTAGCCAAAGCAGTAAAGCTGTTGCTATCTTTGAGGAAGTAGATGGAGACTCAGAATTCATTTCTCAGCTTTTCAATTCTAGTCAGATGCAAACTAAGCAGACATAAGAATGGTAGTTTATTTTACATAACTGACCTTTCAAAAAAAAATTATTTTCAGAATGACCCAGTGCTCCCAATGCTTTGATTACCTCCACAACCATGTATATAATTTGAACAGCATAGGAAAAAAAGCCCAGCGACAAAAACCTCAGCACCCCATAATTTGAAAGTGGTGATTTTTGCCTCCCCTTAATCAGCCATTATTTTTAAAATAATGAGGTATATCATCTTATATCTTATTTTGTTACAATTTTCAATTGCTAGTGCCTTACAATAAGGATTTATATAGCTGTTGAAATATTTTCCTATAGACAGACAATGTGCAGAATTTCATGTGCTAAAAAGAACTGTAATGAATTCCACTACAGCAGAAATGGTCCACAGATGATGCCAACAGTACACCATTTCTATTTCACTGGTAGAGAAAAAAAAGCACTGAAATACAAACCACCTGCATCAACTACATCCCTATGGCTCCCCTCCTTCATTTCCTCCCCTCCACACCTTTTTTTTAACCTTTGTACAACATAGAAACCTCAGCTCAGTCAATTTTCTGGAAAACTGGTAAAAACAACCACTGATCAAGAGCTGAGATCAGATGTTCCATGTTTCAGCCTGGAGTGAATTTTTGCTGAAAGAACAGAAAGAAAGAGCTTTGTAATGGAAATACCAACACAGAGCCTTTGCAAAAAAAATCCAGCAAATAGCACCGACATAATACTCCTTTGCAGGAAAGCTTTTTGTGGGAAGCATTTTTATGAGTGCAAAGTCTAAATACAGTTAATTATCTGTGCCATCCATTTCCGACCTAAGCATCTGTAAGCTTGCTTCTCTATGCGGATTTGAGAGCAAACCAACAAGAGAACTCTGCAGCTATGGCTTAGGCAAGGCAAGCATTTACACAGAGTCTCTTTAGAATCTTCTTTTCAACCTTTATTCCTACATCTATGTCTACATCCTTATCTATCTCTGTTCAGAAAGACACCGATTCCTCCTGTGAAATTGATAACTGTACTGGATACCAGAACTGGCTTGTTTCCATTTTTTGTGTTGGGTATACTTCGCTATAAGGGTGAAGTTTGATCAGAGAATAAAGTGGCTGCCTAACTGTCTAGTCCTGGCTCCCTCTCCCTGGGGCAAGGGGAACCATCTAGGAGAGGGTGACTGCTCCTTTGGACACAAATGAGCAGTTGGCGGCATCAGAGAAGCTAGGAGTCCTTCTAGACAGATAGCATGGATCCTGAGTGGAGCAGGAGTCTTGCCTAGGCTGGCTGATGGAGCAAAAAAGCCTGTGGAGCCTCAACAGAAGGCAGCTACTGAAACATATCAACTGGCAAGCAAAAGCCTGAAGGAGAAGACATGCTCCTCAAAGAGCTGGTAGAAAGGAAGGAGATCTGTTTACCATACTCTGTATTTTATCCATTTTAGCAGATCTGAGTTCTACTTGTTTAAAGAGATCTCATCTAGTTTATTATTCTCTGTTTTAAGGACGTGGGCTTCAAAAGCTTTCTGTAAGCTTTTGGAGTGTTTTTCCTTTGAAGTGACAATCGCCCCAAAAGGGGTGATTTTACTGCAAGTTTCAAGCCAACTCCAAGCTCTGCCATAGTAGTTTAACTAAAGTAGCATAAAGTAAAATACAAAATGGTCTTTCTTAATTAACAGCAAATAATGAAAAAATAGAACACATGCAGGGACGTTCTGCATGAACTGGGAGTTTGGGGCACACTAATTAACAGCCTCCCTGTACACTGAAGTGCCCAATGTCCAGGCATTGTTCAGTACCTACGTATTCCTAGCTCCCCACAAAAGTCAACAGGAAATGCCAGGCTTCTCTTTGAAGTGTCCCACGCTGCAATACAGGTGCTCTATGTATCTGCGTGACAGTATTTATTCCTCCACTTTTTAAGCAGCTTATACCAACAGCTCCATTTGTATCTCTGGATGCTACTTATCAGTCGTCTTGCCGCAGTGACAAGACAGCCCCTGTGAGCGCACGAAGGACAGCTCTGTCCTAAATGATTCTACCAGCTCTGTCCTGATGTGCATGGTTTCCCAGTCTCGCTCCTAATTCCCAGAATCACAGAATCACAGAATCATAAGGGTTGGAAGGGACCTCAAGAGATCATCGGGTCCAACCCCCCTGCCAAAGCAGGCTCCCTAGCTCATATTGCACAGATAGGCGTCCAGACAAGTCTTGAATATCTCCAGAGAAGGAGACTCCACCACCTCCCTGGGCAGCCTGTGCCAGGGCTCTGTCACCCTCACTGTGTAAAAGTTCTTCCGCATGTTGGTGCGGAGCTTCCTGTGCTCCAATTTACAGCCATTGCCCCTTGTCCTGTCTCCACAGACCACTGAAAAGGGGCTGGCCAATTCCCCCTGCATCCCATACTTAAGATATTTATAAATATTAATTAGGTCCCCCCTTAGTCTTCTTTTCTCCAGGCTGAACAGCCCCAGCTCACTCAGCCTTTCCTCATACGGGAGATGTTCCAGGCCCTTAATCACCTTCGTAGCCCTTCTCTGGACTCTCTCCAGGAGATCCCTGTCTTTTTTATACCAGGGAGCCCAGAACTGGACACAATACTCCAGGTGGAGCCTGACCAGGGCAGAGTATAGGGGGAGGATCACCTCCTTTGACCTGCTGGCCACACTCTTCCTGATGCGTCCTCTTTCTGCATGCTCTTCCAGAATCTTCTCTGGAAATCCTTCCTTTTTGCCATTTGACTTCACTGGAAGCCCAATCAACATTTTTGGTCTCCTCCTGAGGAATTTCACCTACATTTCTGAATCATTACCTTATCAATAGTTTGCATACCTACATTTTTGCATGACACAGAGCTGTTAGGAAAAGATTAAATAAGGCGAATATGTATTTGACTTCTGGGGAATCCACCTATGGCAAAACAGTAACAACAAATACTGCCACTGACTTCTCCTTCCCGTACTCTTATGTTACAAGTGCTTCCAAAAAATATAAAACGCAACAAGACATATAACTGCATCGTAAATTCCAGTATGCCCTAAGTACATTATTTCTGCTTTCTGTAATTCCCAGGCACATATGATGTAGTTAATTTGCAAGGTATGAAACAATTATGTATAAAATACTTGTTTCTAAGCAGACATACTTCATTTATTTTACCTGTCATTCTCTTTCAGAATGTTTTCTGACACAGAAACAGGCTGCCTTGACAATTTGCATAGTTTAGATTATTCTGAGTAAAAGTTACAGTCACGTATTCCAGCTGCATTAATTAGCAGTTGTTGAGAATGACGGCTATTGCAATAAACTGCTCCACTTGTTCAAAGTCACACAAAGCAGTACTTTACTTTTTGCACAAAACAATATAATGATCATATGCAGTCATGTAGTGAAATCTCGCAATAGGAATTGTATTGGAGAGACTCAGAAACTTAGACACTCATACTGTCGTGAAAATAACATGTTTAATACTGGTAGGAAAAGTCAGTTGGACCTGTCAGATGTAGTAGAGATGCTGTAGAGAGTAGCTTCTCTAATCTTATTTCCCTAGAATGACTACATCTCACTAGCATTTGGTACCATCTATTTGAAGAATGGGTAAAAAACAAAACAAACAAAAAACCCACTGAATCCTCCAGAGTAATTCGCAGACATTTCGACAATACTAACTTGACATACGCCGCTATCCTGGGATTCACTTAACAAAATTTTCTTCCTTATGTTAGAATTATTCCCTCTGTCATGGGAATAATGCAACCATTACTTGGAACCAGAAAGATTTCTAATACTCTACAGGTCCTACTAAACTCCCAGAAGTCAATACCTCTGTAACTGAAACAATCCCTCTGACTTTCAGATTCCAACTTCCTGGATGAAGCACCATCGCCAAATGTAAAATAGATTTCAAAGTATTTATATTTTCTTCCTGCATATACTTAGATTTAATTTAGAAGGCACTTTGATTTCTCCCTAATTAATTCCATATACCAAGATGCCTACAGGGATGATCTACAGCACTCACCAACAGGCGTGCATCGGTATCTGTCAGGCCACAGACCACCACAAACACAAGGGAAAGAAAAACGATGGGAGGGAAGCAAGCTGAAATAAATAAACTAATATCGTTATTCTGTGTCTAGTTTTCTCACCTTTCATCCTCCTTTACCAAAACATTTCAATTTCCTTTAAAAAGATTACATGCTCATCCTTCTGTTGCTGTATTAATAGTTTGCCCCTTTCCACCTGACAAGCAGTTGTTCTAGTAGTTCCTTGCCTGTCAGGTAGGCACTTGTGCCATACCTGAACTCCTAACACTTTAAAACGTCTCGGTAATTTGTATGTGGAAAGAAAAATCCTTTTTCTTCTTCTTCCATTTCCAGGCATGTGATTTGATTACCTTTGCTCAAGGAGCAATGCAAGGCCATCGTGGCAGTGCGGATATTTAGTAATCACATGGGTTTTATTTCTATTCCTGCATGTGGAGAGCCCATTTTTACATCTCACTTGAAATGAGCTCCATAGCATCGTGTCTGTGAGCATTTTGCTCTTGTTCCTAGCTGGGGTCATGATTCCAACAGAATCCGAAGGTCACAAAGATAGATGATCTCCTAGTTAGTCTGAGTCATGACAGATTTCAGTACTGGGACAGAAAGATTGAATTTGAGCCTACTTTCACAGGTACTGGTCATGAAGAGGGAAAAGCACTGGGTAATACATTACAAGTTTCTATGCAACCTATTACACTGGGTGAAGTATGTACCTTTGGAGTCCTTTAAAGATCACATAATTTCTAAGTAAAATTAGCAGAAATAACAAAAACTGAAGGTCACCATGGCATGGACAGACCTTTGGCTAATTGGCTGTGGAACAGTATTCTAGCTAATTTGCAGATACATGATGATTAGGAAAGTGATTAGTAATACAGATGACTTGAAAAAGACATCCCAAACGTGTATTTCACAGTTTTGTGTCACTCAGATGGTGTGGATACTTCAACTTCACTCAATTTTCTGACCCATTTATATGCTTACTGAATAAACTCAAAGTATCACTGCGTTTCAGAGAAGGTGGCAAGTAAAAGTTTTTGAAATAGAACAACATAACAATCCTTGGAGGTTAGTTTAACTGTCATTCCAGTGCATTTCTGTTTATCTCTGAAGTACTTGGCAATCAAAAGGAAGAAATGATGGGGGCAATAGGAATATGCTTCTACCTCTGATCATCTGGTCATCTTCAACTTTATGGTCTGGTTTGCAGTCTAGTAAGAAAAAACACTAGACTGTTTTCAGCTGAGAAATACTGGTGAAATATTTCATTAGCTTATTTTAGATAGCAACATTCAACAGCAAGCTGCTTTCTCATTTTTAATATTTTTCAGAGTTTTTGCATGTTGGGTAATGGATATGTCAAGGAGTACAACACACTCGCTTCATTAGAAGAGGTGCTGACAGTCTCACTAACAGAGGCATCTTCTTGGTGCTTGCTTACTACCTTGAAAAGGCCAAAGAACTGGGGAACCAGCACCTGGCCGTACAACAATGTCTACTGTCTATCAGTATGGGATGTATTTAAAGAACAGCCTTGGGTGCTTATGAGGAAAATGCAAAGAGCAAGGTAATTTCTTCAGCAAAATGACAACAATTCTCCATTTTCTGCATTCTGGATAAACCAAGAACAATTTAAGGTGACTTACAACGACTTACAATCTTGAGCACATCTGCTAAGGGAGGTTTCTCCAACTGTTGCCAACTGACAAAAGGAGGCCAGGACTGTGATATGCCCTTCATGAATGGAATAAATATGGTAAAACTTCCCTGCATGCCAGATTTTCTGCAGTGAGCCACACTTTCTCTCACTATCATTTTCTGTATTCTCTTCAGTTTCTCTCTTTTTCAAAGCATTCAAGAAACATGACAATATGCAAAAAGGGAAGAACTTGCTTTCTAGGGTGTTTAAAATGCCTACTTCTTGTATTAAAGAGACACTGCACTTACATTCTGCTTCTATTTTGAGAATTATAAGGACAACATTTATTGTCTTAGGAGGTCTGAGGGCTGCTTCACTTTCAAATAAGAAATTTAAGTTTCAAATCCTTCCAAAACATACAGGTTTTGAACTATGAAGATGCTTTATTATTTTATTGTGCTGGAATAATGTTTAACTTTACCTCCAAGAAATAAAACAAAAAAAATCATATTAGTCAGGATGAAACGTCTTACAAGGTCTGCTCATCTGGTTCCTTCTGCAATGGGGAATTACAAGATTTCCTATTATACTAATGCAACTGGACATGTGCCACAGCACGGTAGCCTCGAAAATCTTTAAAAGTCATACTTCTCAAACATGCAGCTGCAAAAATTAAAATTGCAAAATGATCTGGCAAGGTTAGAGATGGACAGAATTAAAATAAATGAGATTCAATAGAGAAAAGTAATTGATAGAAATGATAATCTTATATACCGAGTTGGAGACTGATATTTTGAAAGCTGTAATGCAAGAAAGAAGCCCTGAGGATTACAGAGGAAATTATTTAACTATATGTTCAAATGCAGCAGCACTCCAACAAGATGAAACTTATTCTGAGTTATCCTGATACCGGCAATTATGGTAAAAAGAAAAGAAAAAAGGAAAGAAAAAGGAAAGAAAAAGGAAAGAAAAAGGAAAGAAAAAGGAAAGAAAAAGGAAAGAAAAAGGAAAGAAAAGGAAAGGAAAGGAAAGGAAAGGAAAGGAAAGGAAAGGAAAGGAAAGGAAAGGAAAGGAAAGGAAAGGAAAGGAAAGGAAAGGAAAGGAAAGGAAAGGAAAGGAAAGGAAAGGAAAGGAAAGGAAAGGAAAGGAAAGGAAAGGAAAGGAAAGGAAAGGAAAGGAAAGGAAAGGAAAGGAAAGGAAAGGAAAGGAGAAAAGAGAAAAAAGAGAGAAGAGAAAAGAGAGAAGAGAGAAGAGAAGAGAAGAGAAGAGAAGAGAAGAGAAGAGAAGAGAAGAGAAGAGAAGAGAAGAGAAGAGAAGAGAAGAGAAGAGAAGAGAAGAGAAGAAGAGAAGAGAAGAGAAGAGAAGAGAAAGAAAAGAAAAGAAAAGAAAAGAAAAGAAAAGAAAGAAAAGAAAAGAAAAGAAAAGAAAAGAAAAGAAAAGAAAAGAAAAGAAAAGAAAAGAAAAGAAAAGAAAAGAAAAGAAAAGAAAAGAAAAGAAAAGAAAAGAGAAAAGAGATAAGAAAAAAGAAAAGAAAAAGAACACTACAATATTCCAAAACAGCATACATCATACTGTGCCATATATTGTAAATTACAGACAGAAACGGGCTCTCATTTGGGAAAGTAATTTCCGATGGAATACTACTGCATAAGGAATACTGCAAAAATGAAAACACTACAATGGAAAGCTATAATAACAACTCACACCTCCCTAAGACAATACAAATATCAGTTAGAAATATAATTTCTTGTCCTTGAATTTTGAGGGCAATATTGAAAACAAACCCTCTATGTTTGAGGCTAAATGAGAGTTCATTTTACATGGGAAATATTAGATAATGAAATTACTGAAGTAGAGGAATAAATAAATAGTAATCCTCTTTCAAACTAAAACAAAGGTACACAGATTTCCACTTTGTGCTTCTGTGAAGAGCAGACCAGGCAATTTCTTTTCATGCTACAAATGATGATATTAATAATTGTGATAACAGTACTTAAATGTTTGCTGACCAAGGCAGATTTCAGCTTGATTGGGTATTAACAAACAGTCTGACCCAAGAGCACAGAGCTCTAACATGTCAGTCTACATATTTTAAAGAACAGCCGTTTCAGCATACTCACTTTTTCCTTTTCAAGAGACTGCTGGTTACCATCCCAGCTGGTGACCCTTCTGCACTGGCTTTAGTCAGCTTTGGATACAAAACAGTAGGGAACAGAACAACTTCACCAAATTTTACACTCTTGGCACAGCTGGAGATCTAGTTTCTCCTTAAATATGCCCATGTTTAATATGTATTTTCATATGTGTATGCAGCTGACAGTGTCTTAAAAAAGCTGCAGAACTGAATTGTACTTCTCTAACTTGTAGATGGTGACATTGCAGTTCTGGTCATTCGCCAGCTAGACTAAATCATCCCATAATACTGCGAATATTTTTAGTGGCATGAATAAATAATACTCATGGTAGAGTCATATTTAATGTATTGCTTCATATTTCTTGGAAAGTCACAGTCTTCTAGAATGCGGTCCTGTTCAACCATATTATCGCAGCAGAATTTGGAGAGACTTTCTCACATTAATGATCTAGGAGACCTCTCTCTAAGTGACAACAGCTAGAGGATGCTCCTCTTCTTTCTGCACTTCTTGATCATTGATGTAGATACATAAATTAACGTCATTCTTCCTGCAGCAGATGGTGCATTGGCTAGACCAGCAGTAGGAATACTCATCCGTCCTAACTTCATTAAGAAGTCAGACTCCCTAAAGTCCTGCTGCAGTCAGTGGAGCAAGATAGCTTCCTCCTGAGGCTAATTAAGAACAGGTCACTGCCTTGAAAATATTACAGAACCTGAAGAAAAAAGGAAACAAATCTCTGATGATCGGTAAGTGTACCTGCAATCAATCTAGCAATTGATTCCAGTACCAACGTAGAGTCAAACACTAATGCGTATGTCAATACTGAAGATACTAGTGGTGTTAGTGATGACTTGCAGATCTCACTATTAAGGGAACTGAGAAATGGTACAAGGTATCAGGAGAGATGAGAGATGTGTCTGGTGCAATTCCAGAGAGGATTCTCAGAAAGCTATTTGGTGGTTTTAACATCTTCTGTGATAGAGCCCTTTAAAGTTTTATGATGTCTCTCATACAGTCTGCCTCTGTACCACAAGTACACAGATGCTTCCTTTTTTGTGGGATTTGTCTTAGTTTTCCTGTTGCAGTCACACTGTGAAGAAAACCACTACTAAGAAATGGTGATGGAAACAGGCAATTAAGGGATTGGAGCATCTCATACAAGGAGAGGCTGGGAGACTTAGAACTGTTTAGCATGAAGTAGAAGCAAATCATGAAATTAATCCAAATTCGAAATAAAAAACCGGCAACAGAACTTTCTAGACCTCTAATTTTCTAAGGAACCTGCTCTAAATGGACATAGTTGGAGAAGAAAGTTGGACTAGGTGACCTCCAGGGGTACTTTCAAACATGAAAGATTCTGTGTTCTTTGATTCCAGACTTTGGGTAAAGAGTCTGCATATCACAAAATTCAGGAATGTGACCAAACTTTGGTGAATATTCACAAACATTAATCTTTAGCTTGTCCTAATTGATTCTCTCCCTCATGGAAGGTTCTGATTTGAGTCCCTTAGAAGACACTGCCTGTCTCTCTCCTTTATGGGCAACACAGTGAGGGTGACAGAGCACTGGGATAGGCTGCCCAGGGAGGTGGTGGAGTCTCCTTCTCTGGAGATATTCAAGACCCGTCTGGACGCCTATCTGTGCAATATGTGCTAGGGAGCTGCTTTGGCAGGGGGGTTGGACCCGATGATCTCTCGAGGTCCCTTCCAACCCCTACAATTCTGTGATCCTGTGATTCTGTGAACATTGAAAAAAACCCAAACAAAAAACCCAACAAACCCATAAATAAAAATATACTATACCTAGTATATAATGGACCAAGAGTGACTTTGAATTCTGGTCCACAAGGTGGCTGAGACATGGCACAAGTAGAGATATTTGGCTTTTGGGGGCAGTGAATGTTATTGTACTCCTCCTTGTCGACAAAGTGCCCATCAAAGGATATTAATTGCACATTTGGATTATAACATGTTCAAAGCATCAGATGTAATAAATGCTGCAGTAACAACCTGCAGCACTGTATAAACAAAACTTTTGGTATCTAAATTATAATATCCCTTTTTTTAATTATACTGTGTCCTTGATTCCTTCTCTCTTCTCTCTTCACTTCAGAGCTGATTCACTTAACTACTTCTTACTTCGCAATCAACTACTTCTAGAAAATTTAAGACCTCCATTTTAGAAAGGTATTTACAGAAATAAACCTGTTGTCTGTACACCTGAATTTTGTTTCACATAGAATCATAGAATAGCATGAATTGGAAGGGACCCCAAGGATCATAGAGCTCCAACCGCCCTGCCACAGGCAGGGCCACCAACCTCCAGGCCTGGAGGTTGCCCAGAGCCCTATCCAACCCATCCTTGAACACTTCCAGGGATGGGGCATCCACCACCACTCTGGGCAGCCTGTTCCAGCACCTCACAACACTTTCTGTAACAAACTTCCCCCTAATATCTAATCTACACCTTCCTTCCTTTAGTTTTAATCTTACTGAACTTCTGGTAGACTCGACATTTCTGGAAAAATTCAAGGTATCAAATCCACTTCCTCTGGTACACAATGATACTTTCACTAAAAAGCAGGGCTTTTTTCTTCTGTTTTGCTTGCAAACTCTGTCTTCCACAGATCCTCCTCTTGCCCTTCTTTAATCAGGGTGTTTCCAAATTCTTCAACCAAAACTTACCAAATTAGATTTTATATTTAATTTATTTCCCCTAAAACAGCCTTTCGTATACTCAATATGTGTTTATCTTCCAACAGACAGTATTTGTCCTGCCTCACTGATCCCATCCTTTCCTCACTCTTCATCTTCCTTCCCTCTTAATCTTCCTTCCCTCTTAATCGCTGAAATCTTTCCTGACTATACACATACATGGGTGCTGCAAGTCCTTGGAATAAGTTGTCTTTGACTCCACTTGTTCCTCCATCTAGTTCTCCCCATCAGTCTTTAATTGATAAAAAACCTTCTGGCAACCCTCTGAGTAACATTTTGCCCATTTTCTGTAGTAAATAATTTTGTTTCCTCTGTGTGATAGATGTCTCTAGGAGAACAAGGCTGCTGAAAGAAACTAGAAAATAAGAATGGGCTAAGCCAATTGCATATCAAATATACATCAGGAACACTGATGAGCAGCTCTTTTAAAGGGAAGAGTACACAACATTAATTTATTGTTTTATATGTCCAAATGCAAACCCCACAGTGCACTTTACATTTTCTGTAACAGAAGTACAAAATCATAACAACTGCAAATTTAAAATAATTTACACTTGTCAGCATCCTCAGCTGTTTGAGGAAGAGCATGACCAGCAGGCTAAGAGATGATGCTTCCCCTCTGCCCAGCACTGGTGAGGCCACACCTGAAGTGCTGCGTCCAGTTCTGGGTTCACCCAGTCCACAAGAGACCGGGACATACTGGAGTGAGTACAACAAAGGGCCACAAAGGGGGGACTGGAACATCAAGTCATATTAGGGGAGTTGGAGTGCTGGAACTGTTCTCCCCGGAGAAGAGAAGGCTCAGAGGGATCTGTTTGAGGACTAGCCATCCATAGAGAAATGTCTTATCTGATATTGTTAAAATGTTGACAGATTAACATGATCTTCTGTGGAAATGAGTTCTCTTTTAAGTAAGCCCTCCCTTTAACATGCCTTGTCCTAGAACAGCAAATAATTTTAAAACCTTTGATTACATCAGTGAAAATGTTTCCAGTTATAACAGAAAGGGAGGAAGTAGAGAGAAATGAGCCCATCAGACATTGACCATGAGTCCATACAGATGATCTCTCTGTGCTCCAGGATTGTGTTGTAGGTGGTCGTGATCTGTTCTCAGCTGCTTTTGCTACTTATAGGATACCATAAGCTTCAGCTCCCCCAAGAAAACTTTTGCATTACTACTGAATTGCAGCATCATGATCAGAAACAGCAACAACAGTATCAACAGAGCTTTGGAAGCTCTGGCAATTTAGATAACTTCAGGGTTGTTGAAAAGCCCAAGAAATTATTGCTGTACCTAGGGCTAATTTCTTCATTGAGAAATGGTGTTACCACTAGTTAGATATTTAAAATCTTTCCTCCTCAGACTAGCAGTCCCATGGTGTTAACAGGATTCAGCTGGAGCCAAAGAAATTTATTTAAGACAATCCCTAGTAGATAAAAATTAAGTTCTGTAATTCAGTTATTAAAGATGCAGTCATGAAGTACCTGAAAATGCTGACTTACTGAATATGCTTTTGAACCTTCTATGCTTGACAGACAAGAATCATACTGGGTTACTTGAAATCAAAGAGGTCCATTCTGAGAACAGGGGAAACAAAAATAATCAAATACAGCACTTATGAAGGCTCAATTAAAAATCTGAGTTAAAAAATAAAAATTTGTGGAAAAATGCTCAGAGTTGATATTTTATTTGGTGTTTCCTAAAACTGAACCTTTCTTTGCAGATTTAATTTTCACTAATTGAATCCTGAAAAGTATCACCAAACACTGACAGATTTAAACAAAGTAAAATAATCCCCCTCCACCACACCTACAAGAAAAAAGAAAGGGAAAAATAGACCAATCAAACAGTTCTAGCACAGAAAACTACAATCCTATCAATTTTGGAATACTGGCAGATTTCACTTTACAGCCAGGCAGAGGACGGTAATCAGAGCTATATTGATTAATACTAAATCAAAGGTACTATAAAGTTTTACAGGAGACCATAAGGAAAGCTACTGCTGTAAAATCTGGATCATGAGCTTTACATCAATAATTAGCAGTCTGCAATAAGGCTGATAAAAAGGAAAAAAAAAAACCCGCATGCAAATCTGTCTTCCTAATTCTACCAACAGGCATAAAATATTAAGTGGATTAAAGCCAAAAAGGGGTGAAAAAAAGCACCTTTGTCTTCCTCAGTAGCCCTTTAGAGGATAAAGCTCCTTGGAGACTGCTTAAATTCTGAGAAAGAGGAAGGGGGAGAAAGGGCTGTGGAACTACCCGAGTATCTGGCCCCAGCGTGTCTATCTGGATCCAAGACAGGCAGCTACAGATGAGCCTAGATGAAACATTACTGACTGCGGCAAAGTAGGATGGGAATGATGATTACACTGCTTTGCAATGTGAATTGCTGTAGCCAAAGTGACATCCTGAATTATTCTATGAATGTACTCGCTGATCATCCATTTTAAAATTAAAGATATATTGTTCCCTGTGAAAATGAAATCAAAGACTTGACTCTGATCTCCCCCATTATGGAACAAATCAGATAATGTAAATCAAGTGTCATCTTGTAAGGTGATCTCTACTGGAATACATTTGGCAGCTGAGACAGACATGTCAAAAAGCCACTACAACAACACCCAGGAAGCTCACTGGCACCCTGCACCATTATTCAGTCTCTGATATTCCTGTCAGAACAGTACCCAGCTCTAGTGGCGGCTGAAGTTCCATCAGAAAGCTGCAGGAAACATCAGAAACGTGGATCTTTGTGTCTAAGGACCCTGGGGACTGCTGAAATCCTTCAATTATGCAATGACAGGGAGCTAGCCAAGTTGCTGAGCACAAGTTCCTCGGGACACACGAACACCTAAGGGAAACTGCCTCAGTTCTCCTGGGTCACTTAACTGCATGGGGAGTAGATCCTGTGTTTGTGTCAGGGCAATTCACAATCAAGGTACTTGCTAGAGCTCCTCTCACACTAGAGGTGCAGGCAAACTGCAACTCCCCAAAAGCTGCCTATTCACTGTCAGCCCCAAAATTGCTAGTGAGACCACCCTGCTCAGAAGGGGCAGACCCCAGAATTTCCAGCTCACTTGCCCACCTGGATGCTACTGCCACTGGACTGTTGGGCATTTGCTATTAATTAAAAGCTCCCTCCCCCCATCCCCAAGCTGCCCTACTTTGTATGAATACACACTATAGACATATAAAAATAAATACAAATAAATATTAATTGAAGCAAAGACTTCAATATTATTTTCCTGTTCCCCGATACCTGCTAGCTCATCTTTTTTTCTGCTTCCTACTATAAGTATCTGAAGTGGAATAACTTCAGTAAATGAAGGCATCATCAAATCCCATTAAAAAAGTACAGTATAGATGGTTGGGTCTCTGAGAAGGCTGGTAGACCAGAGGTCTTATTACTGGTTTGTATTAGAGACTGTGGCAGTTAAAAAATGCGTCTCCTCCTTATCCATCCCACCAGCAGTAACTGCTCTTACTTCCTGGCTGGCTACTGACTAGACCAAGCATCCACTCATCTGTTCTTCCATTTGTGTCTCTTTCAGTGTGAGGAAGGTCTGACCTGGTTTAAATGCCATCTGTTACAGAGAAGCGGAGAATCCCAAGAAGTACTAAATACCTCCCTTTAGCCTGAAGTCACCTGTGCAAGCTACATTTCCCCTCATTAGGATTGCCTAATGCTTAGCTTACATAACTTCTGCCTCAGCTTGCTGTCTTTGGAGAAGCCCACTCCTAATTTGTCTTGCTCTTTCCCGACCTTTCTCAAAAAGCTTGAACATGTAATTTGAGCCAGACATTTCCTATAGGTACCTGTGTCTTCTTATGGAACCAGTCTATTGCTTCCCTAGTAAGGAAAAACTATAGTTTTCATTAAACGATCATGTGCTATGAAGTCACTAACAAAAGCCAAGCGTCACCTCTTCAACCTCCCCCGCACCTACTTGACTTTTCAGAAGCCAAACACCAGGTAAGGTTCTCTTTTATTTCATCATATAATAAATAAGGTTAGGCACCGGGCACCAGTTATCAACAGAAAATGCTTAAGTCTGTACAGAGTCCACAAGAGGTATTCATAATGAACTTACCCAAGTGAAGCTTTCTTTTTCTTTTAAAACATCTTAAATTTCTCATGAGTTGTAATATTAATGCAATTGATCTTTGAATGTATGAGGCATGAAAAGCTCTGTATAGACCAGAACTGATCAAGAGAGGAAGATGCTTATTTTTCTCATTTTTGTTTTGGTGTACATTTCCATAGTTGACGTTAAAGACATTATCTGGTCTGAAAAATGGATTCTGGTAACATCAACAATACACAATCTATACAGGGTATGTGTATCAACTTAGAGGAAAAAATGAGGAAAACAATCGTTAAGACAAACAGCAGACTAAACTAAACCTGACAGGCTTGAGTGATGACATAATACCCTCTTACTCTGCGATGGTGACACAAAAATGCCAAAGGACACAAAGCTGTCAGTCTTGTTGTTTATCTTCTATCTACGACTAATAAAAGGAGGTTGGTGATTGACAGAACAGACATGGGCACAGTCCTAGGCATACAGTTTGCACTCGGTTTGAAAAATATATTGATGGTTTTAGGGGTGGCTTATTTGTTATTGCCTATTTCAGCATTACCTTTGTGAGCTTTCACAAACTTTTATATAACTTTTTAAAAGCCATCATTGCTTTTTTTCTAAAAATTCATTATTAGTAGTTATAATTGCTGATATTGCAGTGCCCTAGTAATTTATCAACAGTACTATCTTCTGGACAAGTCTCCAACTTAGTTGAAAACAAAACTAAGTTATGCATAACCCCTTAGGTTCTATTATGGTGAATAATGGGATATTTTCAAACATTTCTATTTTTAGCTGTATTAGAAAACAAAGACTAAACACATCCTGCTACATCAGCTCCTAACTACTAAAAATGGAAAATGACACAGGTCTCCATAGAGCACAACACTGAAGCAGCACCATTTAATTTCAGCGCATAAATCTTGTAAGGCAGGTGAAACTACAAAGAGAGAGAACAAGGAACAGTTTACACAGTGAAGCATTGCTGAAAAGAAGTGACTTCTCTGGTTATTGTCCCAATTACTCTGTAGGAAACAGCGGGTAGAAAACAGTCTGAAAGGAACCGCGTATCTCCTGGAGTTCAGCAGAGTAGTTTGACGGGGAAATCTGTGTTACTGAAAACACAGGAGAGAGCATTTTCAGAATCTTCCCCTAAATAAATGTCTGAGTGCATGTGAGGATGCAACACCAGCAAAGCTCAAACTATTCTGCTTTGTTAGTCAAGAACCTCATAGAAGGTGCCCTATGGAGCCACACTGCCCTGCAATTTGCTCCAGTCACTGGAGAGGCTACACAGGCCTCTGCTATCAAGGTGCATCCTTAAGACTTCCAAGAGCTATCTTCTCTTCTAAAAGCAAAGACACACAATAAGCCAGGCATTTTGTTCCCAATTCGCTCTCCCTTTCATACAGAAACACAGAGAGAAGCAACACGTTTCCCACTGAGGTTGGCCTGCTCCCTTGCCAAGCGCTGAACGTACTCCTGGGAAACACATGGTCTGCTCCTGATTTGGGTCCCGATTTGTTGTTTGACCTTGTCTGCTGTCACTTTAGCTCACTGAACCTCTCATTTCTAACGCCACAAGCGACAGTGACTCTCCCTTCCGTCTAATGCTTGCTGTGAAGTGTTACTAGAGGGAAGGCAAGGTACCCAAGAAAGGGAGCTTCAGTTCTCATTCCAAAGTTGACTACAAGACATTGCTTTATTGATGCAGAAATAGAAATTAGCTGAGTTTTAAAGGTCTGTTCTTCTCCCAGTTGCTGAGCACAGGGGCAGCAGCAACAAGGACAGGAACAAAGCATTTTGCCACAACAGCTGAACTGAGCAGGCATTTCACTACGCTAAGTCGCACCACTGTACGTCCACATGTTTGCAAGCATGGCATTTGAGACAGAAGTTTCAATTCTGATCTCTTTGCTGCCTGCAAACCAGTGGAACCGCCTCTCCCTTCTTTCAGTGATTTTGACTGATGATAAATATATTTTTCAAGTTTCAACAAATCATTTTGCTTTAAGGTTGCTCTTTGGCAGTCTATTTTAAACACCAGCTGATGTAGGCACAGCAATTCCTAATGCGAAGGATAATCGGAAAGCTTCCCTCTCTTCCCTGTATTACAACTGCATTACAATGCAGTTATATATATTATAATGAGGCATGTATCAGTGCGCAACACTGTGCTACAGGCACTTTATTCCAGCTGTTGGAAGTTATTTCTCTTTAGCGTCACGTCTCGGTACCTGAATCCCCCCAAAGCTCAGAAATGCACACCCTATCATGTCTTATTACTTCAGTAATATAGAAAACCTGTCTACCCAGTGAACTTAGCAGCAGTTCCTCAATTCTCTTGCCCTGCACTCCACTCACACGTTTTGAGCGATAACAGGGTATTTTATTTTTATTTCAGGTGGAGGAATCTGCCAATGATTCAGCCATCTTGTCTTCCTTGGGGCAGGATAAGAGTAAAATATGTGAATGAAATACATGAGTGGAGGGCATGGGGGTGTATTATCTGCTGAAGTTTTCAGTAGCTGAACTGGTTCTCCCTACTGCAGTGTAACTGTTAGCCGTCTTAAAGAGATCAGTACTTTTTATGAGCACATCCATAGAAATTTTATATAGAAATCATTAATTTGAAAATCTGCCCTTATTTTGTCCGCTTATTTTTAGTCCAGAAAACAGAGACTGCTTGCTATTAATAGTATAATAAAAATCATCTGATAAGACTGTATTGTTTCAGCATGATATATTGAAAGTGGTAACATAATACATTTACTGTCATTTAAATATACAGCTACACTACCACGCCATCATTCCTCTCCCCATGCCACACTCCACAGTGAAACTCAGCAACAATTAAATGGAGGCATTTAACCAAATTTATGGTTTCAAGGGCAGCCTAAAATATTACAGGACAGCCTGAAAGCACTATGTTCTTAACATCCTGATGTCAGCCTCCTGTCAAAGGAGCTTTATTCTGGCTACAAAAAATTGTGATCTTGACTGAAATAACAATGAAGGGAAGCACTCAGTCAGAACTGGTCAGATGTAATTCCTGCCCTAACACATTCCTCATTGTAAACAGATTCTCAGGTGACATTGGATCAGTTAAGTTTCTACCTCAAAATTTTAAGTGCTCTGCACTAAAGTAACATTCTCACATCTTTATGATAGTAAAAATTGAAATTATGCTCACATGGCCACATGCAACACCCTGAAAGAACCAGTGGCACTTGGAGAAGAATAGCTTTTCACTGGACTAAAAGACTTTGAGAAAAACGAGATATGAGCAAAATGCCTAGGAGGCAGGAATTGTAGATGCTTATCTCAGAGCTTATACCAGTCTCCTTTTAGTCTTTGATAAACCAGGTAAACTTTTTACCTTCTAGTCCTATTTCTGAAATGCAGATGATAGTTACTAGCAGCACAGAGATACTGAGCTCAATAATATATAAGGCATTTAGAGGAGAAAGCTAAAGAACATGATTTCTCATTATATTCAGGAAAATAAGTGATATTCCTAATTCAATTCTTAAAACTACATTATTGTTCATAACACCTCACATTTTAAAATAAATAAATTAGCAATACTAGAATCTAAACAGAAAAAAAAAAAACAAAAACCAACCCAACAAACAAGTTACAGCATTGCAACAATCCCAGAGCTCTATGTCTTATTTTTTCATGGGTCAAAGTACGAAGATGGAATAAAAAATACAGTTCAGCATGTTTTAAGGATTAGCAAATCTGTACTTTTTCTAATAAAAGTTGGAAGTGGCTTCCATAGCCTGGAGTTCCTTGAGGAAAACCTAGACTCCACTATTCCATTTTCCAATGGTCCGTGACCAAATACAGGTCTATCCTGCAACTGCCACAGATGTACATGGTGGTGTCGAACCTGAGCAACCCAGCAGCACACTGTGGAACAGTCATCCTCGGCTCTGCAGGCATAACAGCAACATCTCATATATGCACACTCCCAGAGAAGAGCTTGCTTCTTTGTTTGGACATGCATGGCATGTCAAATCCCTGCTATCAGGAGAAGTTGGTGACTCTGAATGCACACCACCTCAGCAGCAGTTTATCACCACAGATTTTCTTTGTTTTCTAGCCAAAGCATGTACCATCACATGGTCTCCTATGAATATGCACAGAGGACACCCACGGCAAAGATGGGACGTCACTGCACATAGATGAATTCCACTGTATGAGGCTGGACCAAATAGAAAGCCAGGCTAAGCTGTATCCAGAAGTTAAGTGGAAACAGGATACAATACGCCATGTACAGGTCCTTCTATGGGCAAACACACACCTTGGTAGTAGTCACTGCTCAAATGATTACCTTTTGAATAATCTCAAAGCCAACAAAGTATGCATTATTATAAGAAATAGGAGAGGAGTCACCAAAAAAGGTGATTCTGTAGCAGGCAACGTAGTACTGCAGTAGGAACATCAGACCTAGCACGCATCTAATGGCACAGTGCACAGGTATCTGAACCAGCCCAACTGCAGGAGCTGGGCTCAGCAACAGTAGTTCACAGTGATGTGGCTATGGCACTCCTGGGACCTGTGCTGGCATTTCTGCACAGTACTTTTCTTGGCTGCATGTCTCAGTCACTATCTTGCCTACCGACCGAGATACAGATACTTTTCAAGATGTCTTGTTAGGTTCTTGTTTCCCCAGCACAGCAATGCTGAGATCGACTGTGGGAAATTTCTGAGATTTTCCCTATCTACCAAGCTGAACCTGATTTTACTATCACATTGAATGTTGGAGGGGGAAAAAAAAAAAACAAACCACAAAACCGAGGATTGTTTTATTCTTGTAATTAATTAGGTGTAACCTTCACGTTAAGGAAACCTTTTATCCTTCAGATACATTACAAGGTGGATAGTAATAATTTGTCCAGCAGGACTAGCAAGAGTGCATCAGGATTCACAGTAACGATTTACAGGACCATTGACTGCCTAAATATTTGATCAGTCTGTATCATTCATCTATTGCAATATTTATTCTAGATTTAAGTAGTTTTCCTGTGCTCATTATCTCTGCAAATCATATTGGGAGTTGCAGTTCTTTGAATAAGTTTTTATAGCACAGAATAAAAAGTGGCTCTTAAGTCTATAAGCAGAAAGATTTTCTATTTTTCATTGCCAGGTAATGTTTTCACTAATCAGACTACCAGGATCAATGCACCATAAAAGACTGTTTGGCACAGAGAATATACATCACAGATGAAATTAACTACTTCTCAAAGGGGAAAGAAAACTGGTCAGTGAAATAGCAGACAGGTCTCATATTGACCTGACATGAGCAGACAGAGCCGATTGCTGCTATACTGTAGCTCAGACATGGCTGTGTTACAAAACTTTAAGTTATTTACTGTAATGATTCTAGAATTAACGTTGTTTTCACAGATGTCTTTTTACTCCACACTATCAGACCTAGTGGAAGGGTAAGATCAGTGAGAGGCCTCTAGAACTGACACCAGAGATTTATAGTGAAACAGTTTTTCAGTCAAGACAGCATCTCTCAGTATTATTCACACTAAGAAGCATTTTAATCTGCGGGACGCCCTGCTGCAATCAATTATGAGCCAAATCCTGCCGCTCCAAACAGGAGAATGTGGTGTTGAGGCAAATACATTCACAAGGACTTGAAGTGGATCCGTGGTCATGCCAGCATCTTTGTGCACTTTTTCCCTTTCTTATCCTACATAGAATAGCTCACAGAGACTCAGATACAGGCCATGTATCCATTGACTTAGAAATGATAGTTATGGGAACCTACGTAGCTCTTAAATTTAACTGCAAAGATTATGTTCTCCTTTCTTGAGCCAAAAGGAAGTGAAGATAAGATACTGCATCATTTTTACTGAGATTAGGATAATGGCATCATATTAATGAGTTGTAAATAGCTTAACTGATGGACAAAGGAGAATTTGTAAGATCTGCCTATTTAAGATGGAGAACTATGCGATGCAAATTTGCAGGGCTGCTGAGGCAGACAGTGCATGCTTATGAAAGAAAACCGATAGTAAACATGACATTATCTTGCAAATTGTGTAGTATGGTACACTTACTATCTCTCTGATGGGTATATAAATATATAAAACCCCTGAAGTACTCTTAGGTGTACGCAAAACAAGTTGTCTTCAAGTTAATAGCATGACTTCCAGAGTTCACATTAAGTATTAGCAGCACTGATTTTGTAAAAAAATATTCTTCACAACATATCTCACAAGTATACTAGACTACATTACTGCACTGAATAGGAAGTTAGTCACATAAAATCCTTCATCAATAATCTTAGTGTATTCCTGTTCTATTCCAATCCATTTTATGCAGCTTGTGAGTTACTTTCTTCTTGAATAATGATGCTGCTTCTTTTACTTTACTCTTTGTGGCTTCCACACCGTTTCAGATTTGATAAATCAAGCCTTAAAAAATTTTATGATTCTTTTTGTTGTTTCAAGATTCCTTTCCATATAATATTTTCTTATCTTGTGTTTTCATCCTCTTTTCCTTTCTTACATTACTGTACTTGATAAACGCACTTTGTTTTTACAGGAGTTTTACTAGTTCATTTTTTATGCTCTTTATTATAGTCTACTTCTTTTATTTCTTTTGTTTTCCCTTTATCTTCTTTCATGTCACTATATTGTGCGCTGAAGTACACAGGAGTGAAGCTACCATGCATTCTAAGGAGGATCCCTGAATTGAGAGGGGGAAGGAATCAGCCCTAAACTGTGTTCCATTCCTTTTTTTTTTTTTTTTTCTCTTTTCTTTTTTCCCCTCTGGCAAGAAGGTAATTATTCAGTTGTGCTTCCAGTATCCAATTATGTTGAGTATTATTTCATTAGCCTTTTCTTTTTACTAATCATTGCAAGGCTTGTAAACTCTTCCATATGGTTGTACCCAACACATTGATGGCCATGGTTTATCCACTCTCATAAAGAAATTGTAAACAGCTATTTGAACACACTGGAATGACAGGCACATTAAGAGATAAGATAAGATAAGATAAGATAAGATAAGATAAGATAAGATAAGATAAGTAGCAAATTACTCCATATAGTTTCTGAGGCACTTGCATTAAATATTAAACACACTTAAAGAACACATAACCTGTCATATCTCAGGTCCCTCGCCTTTCTCCTCATACTTTCACCTTTTCTTCCCCTGTCATTCAATACTTGTATTGAAAATACAAACTAATAGAAATAATCTTTAACAAATGACCAGCTGGAATTTGAAATGCATCTTGTCAGATGTTAATCAAATTCCCTCTTGCATGACATAGGAAGATTACAGGGCAATGGAGCACAAGGTGAGGACATAATGAAGGCACAGTAAGGGAAGACAGCCAGTCTCCTATTCCACATAAGAGCATGCAGCTGCTAGGCCTGTGCTAATGCTGAATTTCCCCTCTAAGGAGCTTTAAATACTATTACTTTAAAAAATTGTTTCTTAAAACGCTTCATTTTCAGAATTTGCAAAAGCCAATAGTAACTGATTTGGCAACTAGAACAGCAGTAAATCATTGCATGGCAGGTATTTTAATGAACCTTTTCTTGCTCCTGTTTTTATCCTGCCCCTCTTTCCCCCTCCAAATATACTTACTTTTAAGATGTCAATTTTGTATACATACAAAATTTGTGTACATGGAACTGACCTCATGTAGGCATGAAAAGAAGACTGAATTGCAAATAATTCATTTCTGTCTGACTGTGATTTCATATTTATATATAAAGTAGCAGGGATTTTGTTCTGATTTGTAGTAACACCATCTCAGAGGTAAAATCACAGAACCATTTAGGTTGGAAAAGATCATTAAGTCCAGCCATTAGCCCACCGCTAAACCATGTCCCTAAATACCACATCTACACATCTTTGAAATACCTCCAGGAATGGTGGCTCAAACACTTCCCTGGGCAGCCTGTTCCAGTGCTTGACAATCCTTTCAGTGAAGAAATTTTTCCTGATATCTGATCTAAATGTCCCCCGGTGCAACTTGAGGCCATTTACTCTTATGACTGGCTACCTGGGAAAAGAGAGCAATGCCCCTTTTGCTCCCACCTCACAGAATCACAGCAGGGTAAAGGCTGGAAGGAACCTCCAGACACCATCTAGTCCAACCCCACTGCTAAAGCAGGATCATCTAGAGGAGGTTGCACAGGATCATGTCTAGGGGGGTTTTGAATTTCTCCAGAGAGACTCCACAACCTCTCTGGGCAGCCTGTTCCAGTTCTCTGTCACCCTCAAAGTGAAGAAGTTTTTTCTAACACTCAGAACTTCCTGTGTTCCAGTTTGTGTCCCTTGTCCTGTCACTGGGCACCACTGAATAGACTATGGCCGTATCCTGTAGACACCCGTCATTTACATATTTAGAAGTGTTGATCAGATCCCCTCTCAGTCTTTTGCAGGCTAAACAGACCCAACTCTCTCAGTCTTTCCTCATACAAGAGATGCTCCAGTCCCCTCATCATCTTTGTAGACCCCCACTTGACTCTCCCCAGTAGTTCCCTGTCTTTCGTGAACTGGAGAACCCAGAACTGGACACAGTACTGCAGATGTGTAGATCCCTACACTTGTTCTTGTTGAACTTCATTGGGTTCCTCTCCACCCAGCTCTCCAGCCTGTCCAGGTCTCACTGAACGGCAGCGCAGCCTTCTGGTGCATCAGCCACTCCTCCCAGCTTTGTATGGTCAGCAAGCTTGCTGACGGTACACTCTGACCCTTCATCAACATAATTTATAAATGAATAAGACTGGACCTAGTACTGACCCCTGGAACACAACACTAGCTACAGGCCTCCAAAGAGTCTGTGCCACTTATCACAGCTTTCTCTGAGCTCTGCTATACAGAGATTTGTCAGTCCATCTCCCTGTATGCTCATCTAACACATAATTTCTATGCTTACCGATGTGGATGTTATGGGAAGCAGTGTCAAAAGCCTTGCTGAAGTCAAAGTGGACAACATCCACTGCTCTTCCCTCATCTACCTAGCCAGCTACACCGTCATAGATGGCTATGAGTCTACTATCCCCCTTTTCAGGGACCTGTTGAGAGTGATAAGGTCTACACCCAGCTTTCTTTACTCCAGACTAAGCAACGCCAGTTCCCTCAGACAGTCCTCAGAAGCTTGTCCTCTGGACCCTTCACCACCTCTGTGGACCTTCTTTAGAAACACTGCAGCACCTCAATGTCTTTCGTGTAGTGAGTGGCCCTAAACTGAATGCAGTATTTGAGATGCAGCTTCAGTGCCAAATACTTGGAGGCAATCACTTCTGTAGTCCTGCTGCCACACTCTTCCTAATACAAGCCAGGATGCTGTTGGCCTTGGCCATACTGCTTGCTCATATTCAGCCAGCTGTCAACCAACATCCCCAGGTCCTCTTCTGCCAAGTAGCTTTCTCCCACTCATCCCCAAGCCTGTAGTGCTGCTTGGGATTGTTCTGACCCAAGTGCAGGACCTGGCACTTTGCCTTGTTGAACCTCATAGAGTTGGCCTCAGCTCATCAATCCAGCCTGTCCAGAGCTCTCTGTAGATCAACGCCCTGAAGCAGATTAACACTCCTGCCCAACTTGGAGTTGCCTGCAGTCTTCCTGAGGGTACACTTGATCCCCTCATTCAGATCATTGATCAAGATATTTAAAAAGAACTGGCCCCAGTATTGAGCCCTGGGGAAAACCACTTATGACTGGCTGCCAACTGGATTTAACTCCATTCACCACAACTCAATGGGACAAGCCATGCAGCCAGTTTTTTACCCAGTTAAATATACACCATGACAAGCCAGTTTCTCCAGGTGAATGCTATGGCAAAGTGGCAAAGGCTTTACTAAGGTCCAGGTAAACCGCATCCACAGCCTTTTCCTCATCCACTTAATGGGTCACCCTTTCGTAGAAGAAGATCAGGTTAGTCCAGCAGGACCTGCCTTTCATAAACCTATGCTGACTGGGCCTGATCACCTGGTTGTCCTGTAGAATGATTTAATATACTGTGTGGAAGGGACCCATAAGGATCATCAAATCTGATCCATAACCTTTCCTGGCACCAAGGTCAGACTGACAGGCCTGAAGTTCCTTAGATCTTCCTTCCAGCTCTTCTTGTATATATTGGTGTCACATGGACTAACTTCCAGTCAGCTGGGATGTCCCCAGATAGCCAGTCCCCCACAAGAAAAAGGGCTAGCAATTGTGAGACTCCTCTCAGGTGCTTACAGAATATTTCATCTGCCTCTTCATTCTGGTTGTGTGGTGTAAAATAGCATCCCACCATGATATTTGCTTTGTTGGCCTTCCCCTTGATTATTACTTATAAACACTCAACCCTACTGTCATCATCATCAAGCTCTAGGCTGTCAAAACACTACCTAACATACAGGGCTATTCCACTAGCTCTCCTTCCTCGTCTTTCCCTCCTGAAGAGTTTATAGCTATCCATTGCAGCACTCAAGTTCTGCGAGTCATCCCACCATGCTTCCAGGATGGCAACTATATCATAATTTTCCCACTGTACAATGGCTTCCAGCTCCTCTTGTTTGTTGCTCATGCTGCCTGAATTGGTATAGATACACTTTAGTGGGGCTAGTTCCTGCCACCCTTTTTGGGAGGGAAGCCCTAATTCCTACAATTCTACAATCCATAGTTAATTGAGCAAATAATGAAAAAAAAAAAAAAAAAGGTTATTATTCAGTTTACAGAACCATTTGTTTTTATTTTTTGACTACAGTTTCTCAACTGTTATCTGTTTTTCTAATGATAATTATTTTGTTAATCTTATGAATCTATAGTTCCATTAGAGTGCAACATAACTGTGGGAGGTAAAGTCCCAGTTCTCTCTTATATTTAATATTTTTTCATTTTTTTAAAAAAATACTTTCAAAATGTTATGAGAATTGACAAGTTTCCTATTTCTGATGATACTTATTCTAGTAATCTAATTAGTTCTTCCTATTCTGTGATTGCTAGGCAAATATATTATGTCATGGAAACAGCGTGTTCTCTCAAATTGTTCTTTATGTATCTTCATGAAGTTTTAGTACATTAAAAATAAGACAATAAGCATTCTCTGTAACAACACCATAAATAACTGCCGGCATCTTTTTTATATTTATAAAACTCTTATTAAACAAATGAGACCTTCAATTTACTGGAACATATTGAGTATATGAAAATAAAATCTTGCATCATAACACACTATCTTTGAAATGTTCTGCGCCAATCATATCATAATGGTCTCATTGACTCAATCAGGCATAATTTAATCAGAAATAAATTAGACTTCCTCTATTAGAGTAAAAATAAACACTTGATTCATATTCATTCCCTTAAAATATTTGCTTGTATTCACAATCGTATAAGGATTAAGGGGCTCAGCAGGCCCTCTGGCAAAGTGATGCATTTTCAGATGATCCTTTGGTCTAATTTCCTAATTCCACAACATAAAAGATATTACGTGCGATAGTGGATGTCTTTTTGGTTGATGACATTAATATTGTATGAAATGACCAGCTGATAGTATTTCTCTTGCTTCAACCTCATCTGTATCTATATGCCATTCTTTATTTTAGCTAACCAGAGCTAAAATGAGGACCATTGTCTTGGTAAGAATAGAAGTTCTCCTAAAAAAAAAAAAAAAAAAACCGCCGAGAACCGTTTCTGTACAAAAGTGGCAGGTGATGCTTTGTAACTGACTTTCAACATTAAACCGAGTAAGAGACCAGGAAACTATATCCAAACAAAGAATAATCTTGATCCAGAATGGAGGTAAACTTCAGTGAAGAAAGAGATCCTTTATCTTTTATCTGAATATCAAAATGTTAAATTTGTGTGGTCAAAGTCTTCAGCCTCACCAAACCTGCCTGATAATGGCATATCTTTTTGCACTTGTCTATCCTCAGCTTACAGAATCATAGAATTGTTAAGTTTGGAAAACACCTTTAAGATCAACAAATCCAATCATTAACCTACCGCTGCCAAATTCACCACTAAACCATGTCACAGTTTGCCTAAGATCATCAGAGAAAATAATTCAATATCCTACACCTTTCCCTTGTGCCTAGGGCTCTTAAAATAAGACATCACCAGACTAACGATAACACCATGGGAATAAGGTGGAGTAGAGAGTCAATACTCAGTCATTCTCTCAGATCAAACATGTAGCTGCCTGAGGTCACAGAGAATATGGTCACAGAAATCAGCATTAGACTCTAGGATGGGCTATTACAAGCATCTAATAAACACATGCAGGAATGAGGGGCAGCCTCAGATGTGATTAAAGAAAACACTAGAATCGCAGAACACTGTCCTCTAAAATCCTTTTGTGAAGAAACAGCCTTGATTCATTCCATGTCAGCAAAAACTGTCAAATGAATGACACACTTGGGCATCGAGCATTCATGCTTCACATTGCCAAATGAAAGAAGAAGATGAAAAAGTCCATCTCGATACTTTCAACTCCTTCCCTAATGGTTTATATAATGGTAAGTCTTATATATCAAGCCGATGGGAGAATAGAAATAGAGGTGACATTTGATGCATATGTTAGCATCTCCTCATTCTCTTGTATGAAGTGCTCCACAAGGTGGGAAGAGAAAGAATGAATTCTTTTTGTGTTCCCTAAACATAATTTCTATGTGAGAAATCCCCTTTTGTACCAGTGCTCTAAATTAACAGCTTATTTGCTGGGGAAGACCATGATGGTTGGGATGAGAAGAACACAGTCACTTTCACGGCTTCCCTTTAGCAAGTTGTTTGGTCCTTATCTCAAAACCTTTTCCTAGGTACGGGGAGCTCAAGGTCCAGAGATGCATAACACATCACCGATGCAAAATCTTTGGAAGGATTGCTGCTGTTGTCTCCCACAACTGCATAATGGCACTGGTTTACTGCACTGAAAATTACAAACTAGGGGCATGCAACTTTTATGTATTTATAAATAACTTGGCTCCTATTTTTGCTATTAACAACTGTGACAAGGAAAAAAAAAATGAGAATACACACTCATCATTTTCTCCTTAGCCTTTATATAAATTAGAATAACTACTGCAGATAGACTTCTAAAATAAATAAAAGGCATGTGCTCTTTTATACTGCTTTTTTCCTGCACAGATTAGGAGAGCTCACCAGCTAAGCTGTTTATCAATTACACTTTCAGTTGGCTACCATTTAATGGCTTGTTTCTTTGAGGCAATGAGAAGGCAATTTTACACAAATACTTTCTACCTCAGGTGCTCTCTCATTCAGAGCCCCATTCTCATTCAATGTACCTATCAATCAATGTATTTCCCTATGGAAGGTGAGTGAGAAGTGAGGCCAGTGGCATTTTACATGCGTGGCGTTCAGTAAATCCTTAATATCTTGCTTAGTTTAACTACTGCTGTGAAGTGCCTTACCTGTTTTTCGGAACGTGGCCTGAACATATAGCTCCTGTCTCTGTAGCTCCGGGCAGGCAGAACTGAGGGAAATGCTGTACCCTCCGATGAGCACCTAGATAACATCAGGTTTGTGCCTGCTCATTGAATGGAGTGGGCTAGCAGCCTTTTATTCTTGAATATGACAGTCAAAGAGATTGTCTTTATATAAAGGGATGGGGTTTTTAACTACTTTTGTGAAGCACAGAGCTTGCCAAGTTTTCTTACACATGTTAGCTATTCCAAATTTATGCTTCAGAGAGTTGAGACATATGTTTTAAAAATAGTTTAAAAAAGGCATCAGTATCATGCTTTTTAGAAAAAAAATTGCAGTTGCTTTACTTGGAAAAACCCTAATCCAGATTACTAGAACACATACTACGCCGCATCATTCCCCAAGGGAAGGACATAGTGCCAGAACTACACGTAACTTTCAGGGATCTCCTTGGCTGTTTGCTAATCTCCAGACAGGAGATAAGATGTCGCTTTGAGCCACACAGCACTGAGTTGCTTGGGATGCAGACAGCTGATGCAGAGCATTTTTTTGCGCAAGGATGGAATAAGCAGAAATGCTTGAGCAGGAAGCTGCTCAGTGCAGAACAGACAAACTTGGAGGGAAAATGCTTTCCACAACTGGCTTTTAATTCTGCAGTTGTCCTTGCCTTTGACCAAAGCTGCCAACTTTCAGAGTGTGCTGCAACAGTCCTTGTTTGCACAGGCTGTGGTGCCACATGAGGTGGTTTCTTCATTTTGGCAATGGTTCTTTGTTTATTATTTTTCACTCTCCTGTTAATCAGCATTGTGGGGATTTTTTTTTTTTTTTATGACAAAAGGTTAAGGTATTTGCAGAGCTCCCTTTGAAAAGGAAGAAGGGGAGCTCTTTTTGCATTTAAAATTAAGAAGGCAGAATACCTAAATCTGTGTACAGTCCAACTGGAATTTTTTTTCTGTAACACTGTAACTATATATGTTTTAGGTACCCAGATATTAGAGGCACACCTAATTTCTGTCCAGAGGATAAATGAGGGTGCAGAGTACAAAAATAGGAGGACGAATATAAAATATACTTATTTTATCGGTATTAAGAAGCACAAATTTCCATGGCTGCATGGCTGCTACATTTTAAAGTTGTACTGACTCAGCAGGTTTTATTGACGTGTAACATTCATTTTTTTCAAGTCCTTACAAAAATTAAAGCCATCGCTCCTGCGCGCTTCAGGGACCAGTTATTTTCAACTGAGGTACATTAGTGCCATTCACACAATGTAAAGAATGAAGCTTTGGAAAAGCCTGTGGCATAGTCTTCATTTTTAATCTCAGTCAGCTGGGAAGCAGATGTTTTGACAGCTATTTAATAGCTGAGGATAAGGTCCAAGCCAGCTGTGTCAGTCTTTCTAGACACATCATGCAAACATTTACTCATATGGATGGTATCTAGTTATTACTGCAAGAACATGAAACTGGGTGCATAGACTTGAAATATTAAAGTTCCAGGAAAAAACGTTACCCAAAGTTGATAACAGAGTCACAAAATCCTCATAGCCCCAGGGCAATCGTCTTGCGACACTGTAGCGTACATTTTCCTACTTTTAGCGCATATTAATCTTAAAAGTGACAACAGTCACCACATTTATGACAAAATAACTTAATAAAAGTGGAATGAACTAGAAGCAACATTCAGTAAAGCTAAGCAATATTACAACAACAAATTAAAATTCCTCAAATACCCTTTGTGAGTTGTATTACTTTCTTTTATCTACTTTCGTAAGATTTAGTAACAAATCTTAAGGAAATGCATACTGTAAGAAAATAAAATGGTCCATTAATTATGAAGCTTTTATTCACTTAAACAATTAATGAATGTAAAAATATTATTCTGTTTATACGACTTATTGGAAAAGTACAACAGTGAGTCATTCACTAGACAAGAAAAGCCTTATTATCTCAAAACTGTCAGTGCAAAATACGAATGAGTGCTCTGAAAGGAGAAACAGTTAAGAGCCAAAGATGAAGCATCTTTTGATACTTTAAAAAGAAATAAATACTTGAGATGGAAAAATACACAATTTAAAGTATACTCTATCGTTATTTGAGCTGACAGTAGAGGGAAATTCAGAAATCAAGAACTGTGATTGAAAATGACTGATTATTTTATAAACTAAATTCTCCAGACCAGGGTATAAGTTTGTAATCTTTTTGAGCTTGGTGGATACAGCTTACCTTACAACTACCTGATGAGCCTGTCCAAAGAATTATTTTAAAATTAGAATTTAGCCATGCAGTTTTGAAGTACATTTAGTGTTCTTCCTTCCCTACAAACATCGACACTTAATTTTTTAAAATGCATTGAAAATATTGACATTCAGTTATTAAAATGAATACACCATACAACAGATTAATAAATAATATTTTTTAAAATAAAATTATGTAAAGACAGTATCTTTAATGACCCATATGGGTCGCTTAATAACTGGGGTTATCAATTGCAGGAACTATGAAATAGCAATGATACATACGGCAATAAGGGTTTTTAACATTCAGATAACTGAATGGCAGAAGAGGAAAAGATTGCAATGAAATAGTTAGCGAGCTCAGGAAAAGATTGGAAGCGAGTCCTGCAGTGTGGTGTAAAACTTAAGTAAGACTCTGAACTCTCAATTCCAATCAACTTCCAAATTTGACACGGTTCCCCATCTACCTGTTTTGGACAGGTGAAAGAACAAACTATTGTGTGATATCCTTTCATTTTTATGAAGGGGTGATAGAATGAAAAATGGCAGCAAGAATATCCGTAGAGAAAACACATTCTGAAGGCTACTACTGTGCATCAGAGTAGACTGCAAATATGACAATAATCTGGATATTTAAAATGTAGCCCAAGGCATAAACCTACATGAAATTTTCATTATCACATATTTAAAGTTAATGAAATGTTACTGTCAATCAGTTTAAGAATGGTGTAAAGTTGAGTTAAAAAGACAGGTAAACCTTTCTAAACCACTGAGGAATGAAACCCTTTGTGTGATTAACACTTCTAGAGACAGAAATCCTTGTCACTTGCAGCTTTTACTTGTGGAGTTTAACAAGGTCACAATCTACTTACAGCAGCAGCTGGCAGGACATTTCTCCTTTTAACAGTTTCTGTTTTAATTATCACTGTTATCAGCTATGGTACTTTTCATTGTGGCAGGACATAAAATAACATACAATGAAGAAAAACAAACACTGAAAAGGACCAGCAGATAAGAATGAAGTGGGCAGGTCTTATCAAAAGTTTAATGGAGTTTGGGTTTTTTCAGAAGAAAATGTTGGGAATTATTGTATGCATACTGCATTCTAGCACCTCTAACCAACCTGTTACTCTTCAGGCTGACACCAAGACTGCAATCCCCTTTAAACCCTTGATTAATTTGAAAACGCAGTAGTAGATGCAATTGCTCAAATCCTGCTGACACTTAGGAGAAGGACCAAATACTGAAACTGTTGAAAAAGAGAACTTTTTAAAAAAGCTTGTTCTACTTCATTACTTCTTCAATAAGAGTTGGCGTACTATTCAATGACAGGTATTGCTATTGCCATCCATGGTGATGCAGCAAACTTAACTAAGCATGAATGCTGCCCCTTCCTGCCCCTGGCTTCCCTATGTAGCCAAATCTTCTCATTTCTTTGATATTATTTAAAGTCCTCCTAAAATTCAAACCTGAAAAAATTCTTACCAGAGGAAATAAAAAGTAATTTGTCAACATAAGCAGGAAATGCAAGAGACATGTTTGAGTTTACTGAACTGTCATGTCCTATGGACTAACTTTCTAGAGATCCCGTGAATGAATCCCATAATCAGTAGCTGTGTCAGCACAGAACCCTGACATATTGGAAGTCACTGAGGTTTGATCAGTTCCTGACCAGGGACATAGCTACACTATATCATATTAACCTTGTCCATGAAACACCTTGGAGTATGAGTGTTTACCCATTTCCTTCACACTCTGCATCCCAGCACCCATGGCTTAACATGTACTGCTTTAGAGGTAGGATACCACCAGAGTCACCAGAGTTTTCTTAATTTTTCTTTTCTTTTTTTTTTTTTTTTTTTTTTTTTCTTTCTTTCTTCTTTTAACATGGAGCAGCACTGAGTTGCTGTTTGGTGAAAGTTTAAGATCTACAAGTAATCACAGGTTGCAGCCTGAGAATCAAACCTGCAAGAACTAGCTTGAGGCTGGCAATTGCTGCTGCTGCAGTTTTGGCTGAATGAGCTATCATTTGACCCTAAAGCACCTGTCCAGCCAAAACATATCAAAGAATTGATGACAACAGCTATTTCAGCATTATTTGTAGAGACAAGAACACATCAAGAGTCAATAGTGAAAGTAATAAAAAAGGCTAAACTTTCCATTACAAATAAAAACCAGAAAAACCTTTCTGATCCTGTTTGTTCAAGAAATGTGTGTAATGCCAAGGCTTAGAAGTGGAGGGGGAAAAATAAACTCCACACATTATGACTGGTCAAAATAAAAATGATGCCACTATAACCCTCAGAAACAGCCTTCAGGAAAAGAAGTACATCTTTTTTTTTGTAAATACCTTTGCTGCTGTATTTACAGTTTCTCTGAGTATTTCTTATCTCAAGTTATTACCCATCTCAAAAGCATGCTGGAAAAAAATAACCTGGAAAATGAACTACTAAAGAGCTCTTTCAAAAGCACATTTGAAATTATATAATAAGCATTACTCACTCTCCTGCCTTTTGTCATTAGTTAATGATGAGTTGTTGAAATTGAGCACTCAGTGCAAAGCTTCATACAAAAGCCTTTAAACTTAGTGCTGGCCAGACAATATGAACATTTTAGACTTAAAACCACCGTAAAGTTAGGGGTTCAAGTTACGGTTTTGTATTTCAGGGACCACAATTTTAAGTGTTTGTGAAAAACATTATTAGATGTCTCAATACTATGTTTTAAAGCAATACTATGTTTTAGTGTATCACTCATTGTAGTTCTGCATTACTTGTCAGACAAAATAGCAGTTTGACTCCTAGATCTTGCAGGATTCTAGAATGTTAATCAATTAACAAGAATGGGATGAAAGACATGTCAAACAAGGCTATGCCTAAGCTTATCCACCTGCCACTACTGCCCCTGGAATAGGAATCACAGTTGCATGGATGCTGAAGAGAACAGTCTTCTGATATTGGTTGTCATGCTAAGATTCAGGTGCTACCTACCTTTTTTTTTTTTTTTTTAATGCTTCTACTCATTGCAATTATTAATGACTAAGGCATACACCTGCAGCATGGTATGAAGGCTGTCCTAGGCTTGCGCTGCAATTCAGACATTTAATCTTAAACATAACAGGATCCAAACACAAATCTTTGGATGAATCCTAGGGAAGGTAGGAAGCAGCAGCTTGCTGTTGCTCTGTCCCTTAGCACAGGGACTAGTTACAAAGGCCTATGTCTGTAAGAGGGCAGGCAAGTGGGCTTTGTGCTTGCCTTAGATTTTAGGACCACTCCCACATCTTAACTAGTGGGGAACGTTGACTGCAGACTGGATGGGCGCACCACAGTCTAGACATATCTTAGTGCTGGCTACCAACCATGTGGAGCACACTAGATTTCACTTGGTATCTTGTCTGTACTGCAATGAGCTCCTTTGCTGTAAGTTGAAGGTCAAGACGACAACTACTTGCATACTTGGACCAACTATGACATTCATAAACTCTAAATATATTTGCCCAAAGTAGAACACTAGATCAAAGAATTTTGTATCTGCACGTACAACATGCAAGCAACATAAAAAAGAAAATTCCCCAGCTCACTGCCTTTCCACTTGTTACCCTATTTGTTTTTTTGGGGAAAACAGTACAAATAACAATCCCCCATTATAAAATATAACCCTTGAGCATACAACTGCTGCTTCATTTGTTTCCATCAAACATCAGTTTCTCCCATGACCTAGTTTCCTTGCATGTGACCTCCAAATTTCTTTTTTGCCTTGGGAAAATATTTTCTTATAGTCAAAGCTACAGTGCCTTTCGAAAAGGGAACACAGGTCCAGTATGTATACAAAGCAGAAAAATCTCTGACATGCAGACAGCTGTGACCTTTAACATACATTGCAAATTCACAGGAAGGATTGCAACTAATAATTTTATCAAACTGCTGCATTAGAATTGCTACAAATTATTTACTCAACTTCATTAACAAAAGAGTATTCGTGTTACACACACCGTCAAAATACCCTCTGAGGAAAAGACAGCATGGTCACGGGGCCAATGAGCCCATTTAACAAAGGAGGGGGGAAGAGTAGAAAGTAAATAAAAAGGCCAGGACTGAGTCTGGAAATCTTACTGATGGAAAGTGATCACATTTCAAAAAGGCTGTGAGAGAGAAACCCTCATCAGGCAATGCCTGTGTGGCATCAGGACGCATTAGGAACTAGCAACCTGAAATTAGAATTCTGAGAAGAAACTTTAAACACGGGGTACATAGTGCTCTATTTTTTAATATTTATTTTTTACTCTGTTATTTACAGATTTATTGTCATTTTTTTTCCTACAGCTAGTTGTCAGCTAACTCTGAAATAACCTACACTGCTATCAAGCACCGTGGAGGTCACTCCCACACATCTGATTACCTCCGCACTTGATTCATAGGAGTGTTGCTAGACATATACTGAAAGTTACCATGAACAATCTGTTCATTTCTAAGACAAATGTCCGTTACAAAATGCTCTTGGACTCTGGAAGCTACAAGAAGCTAACTAAATTTTATGGTAATAGTATGACATCCGGAATAGTGATGCTACATCTTAAGTATTGGGTCTTAGGAAAAGGTAGGTATTGTTCAGAATAAGTCAAAAAATCTGAAACACTGGCAATAATGTTATACGTGCTGTTGCTAAGGGAAAGACTATGATGGAAACTCATAAATACAGAAGGAAAAAAAAGGTGTTACTTGTAAAGTCTCGTATGTGGAATAAAGAATATTTCTAGCTACAAAAACTCTGAAAGAACCTTGATAGGGAAGCAAACCAATATTATTACATTTGTTACAGATTATCCAATATACTATATACTTGCCACCTGAATAAAGCAAAGCAGCCTCAAAGCCCGCTGCCAGGAAAATAACAATGACTACTTGCTCTGGTTGCTATACAAATACCTGCACCCACATCTTGAGTTTAGGGTCACTGTAAGCTAGCAAAGAGGAAGAGACCTTGCCCTTAAAGGTATAATAAGTATATCAGGCAAAGCAGAGATAGGAGAAGGGAAAACCTAGATCCTTCAAGCAACAGGCAGCGTACAGAACCTGAGAAAGACCAATAGTCATATTTCCAAAAATGCCTTTGCCAAAATGGAAGAAGACTGACTCCCTAGACATCCAGAGCAGTAAGGGTTCCTAAATGGCTATCTAATCCCCATACTCTTGCTTAATCCCCACATAAAAGCTTATGAAAAACTCAGAAAATTCAGTCTCTCTGAACCAGAATTCTATGAGGGACAGAAGCAAGAGCACTTGATACTGCAAACAGACAATGTACTTTTGCTAAAAGAAGTGATCAAAGCCCTCACAGGCTTTTACCTAATGGTCAAGGATCTTATATTAGAAACTAAAAATGTGCATTTGGAGTCTTTTAAACTAAAGATGAGATTGAACATTAAGTCATTGAGCTATAGGATTTTTTAAATGCTGATTTAATATTTGAACAAGGGAAATCTTAGAGAAATACAGTGAAGAGCTACCATGCCATCCATTAAAACAAAAAACATGAGACATAAATACCTCTTGCAAGGATCTTACCATTTATGAGAGAGAGAGTGGCTGGTTACTTAGAAAACTAAAACCTGGCTTTGGATACAGGTAGGGCTTAGCTGCTCTAGCTAACATAGCTCAAGATATGAACAGAAATAAAAATCTACCCATCTCGTGAGCTTTCCAGTAAAAAAGGTGTGCCCCTATCCAATTCTAAACATCTACAATTCACTAAATGCTATTTTATGGTCTTGCTTAAGTCTTTTTTAAACATTTAACTTGCTTAGATGTCTGTACCTCCTCAGTACCCTGGTATTTTTGAAAAATGATACTCCACCTTATTTACCAATGGTTACATTAGAAGCCTTTGACTGAAGGAGAAATTTAATCCACATTTTAAGAATTCTAACCCAGTGCCTTAAGCATAAAACTCTTCTCTTGTAATTACTGGTTTCCTCCAAGCCAGTTTCTACCCCCACAGTATCTTACTGAGAAGTCATTCTGCTCCTGATACCTAATGTATTTGAAAGCGAGTTCAGACAATTTCTTTTCCTGTCCTGTGCTGTAATGTCCTTTTAGATGCTCTTCTGAGCTCCTTTGAAGCCATCTATATTCCTTCCTCATTCCTTTTCCCTGAATGGCTTCTGCCTCTTTTGCTTCTTTGAAATACCCACCTTCTACAGAGAGAAGCAGCATACTGAAATCTCATCTCTTTATGTTATTCAGGGACCTTTCTGAAACTCATTACTCAAAATCCTGAGAGCTACGGAAATCACCAGTGAAACCATGCAAAAGTGAAGACAGTAACAAGGAGAACAGAGACTTCCGGACGTGAGATTAAGTTTACATCTTTCCACCATACAATGGATTAAACATATTTTGGAAAGAACCAAACTTTACCTATAAATTAGTGAGACAGGAAAGCTAGAGAACACCAAGAGTATAATCCCAAGTCTATGCATTTGAACTTAAGTTACTTAGGACTAGATGATTAAGGTGGGAATTTGTGGTTCTCATGAAGTTTCCTATCACTTTCCCCAAAACAGGTGGCCTTTCTGAAATGCACCTGATTATACTTAAAGAATAATGGCATGGTGCTACCACTTTCACAAGCTAGCTAAGCAGTTCACTTGCACATTACGCCACCAAAGGAAAAAAGGCTTTCATTTTATTGACATTGCTTTTGTTCTGAGTTGCTTAGGAGAAATGCTGCTTACAGTTTAAAGTTTGCAGCATGTCTTCCTTCAAATCAGAACTGATGAATTTTGCTCCTGATGTATTGTAACGGCACACTGCAAATCACATGATATGCAAAGCCCACTGGTGACCTTCCTTCACATGCGCCTCATTCACTAGTAAGACAGGAACACTCTCACAGTTCTGGAGAGAGACAGGTTCAATGATCAGAGGTTCTATAATCTCCTTGAATTTAATCAACATCAGAATCAGTGACTCAGAGGTATATTCAGAGGAAGAAGCTGTGGGGGAGTTCTTTTAAGAAGAGCAGGCAAAATAGAGTAAGCAAAGCACAAAGCTAATTAAACTTGATGCAACAAAAAAAAGAAAGCATTTTTGATGCAATTTATTAAGGAGAAAAAGCTGTGAAATTAACAGCAATCAAAAACTAATTAAAGTTGATGCAATAGGAGCAGCCAAAGAATGCCTGATAACATTTATTGAACCAAAGAAACATGGCTGTCAAGTTAAAAGAAATCAACCAAACTCTGTTTTTGAATAGTAACACAAAGATAATTATTCTCCATGTGACACTTACAGAGTAAGATTCAAGTCATTACCTCAAAAGACAAAAGGACTGACATGCTGTGTTTAACTGCCTGTGAAAAAAGGGTCTTAATACAGAAATCTTAGAAGTAATTCCTAGCTCTTGCATATAAACAAATATGACTCATCTATCAAAAACAATGCACTATTATTGTTATATCAGTTACTTCTATAAACCAATATTTGACATTTAGGAGAATACCTTGTCTTACTGGATACTTACAAGCCAGAGATTCCTGGTGTTTTCATTCTAGCTTTGAAACTAACTCATTGCCTCAGCGCCTTGGGCAAGCAATTAACATCTAGGAGTCCATTTGTTTTAGGATTAGGATGCAAAACTCAATTCCTGATGTCAAGCACCATTTAAAGCATGGCCAACTGCCAGAAATTCTTTTTCTGTAGAAAGTCTTGATGGTAAATACTGAAGTGGGCTTGTCTGCAGTGAGCGCAAAGCACTTGTATTTACCCTAGATAGTTGTGCATCTTTTATATTATGGTCTCAGCTTTATAAAAATAATTCAGACAAAACCAGATGTTTGTAAGGGATACGATGAAAATAAATATATAAGTAATACTGACAAAAGATTTTAAAATATATCAAAAGCTTGCCGCTAAACTAAAAAATCCATCTTGTAACTCCTGAAGACACGGTCATAGTCAGGGCCCCAGTTAGGTAAATCTCATTCATAATGTTGAACTTTCAGCACCTTTATTCTGGAATCATGGTCTAAAACCAATTCAGGGAATTCTTTCCAGTCTATCTCCAACATTATCATCATCCTACTAAATCACCATCAAAAAGGCTTCCATTCACACACCAAACAAATACAAGTATAGCCTATAAAATATGATACAATAGCCAAATGTAACACAGATCCCATGCAAACTATCAGATTTGTTTTACTTTAATTTCATAAAGACAATCTCCTCAGCTGAGGAGTAGTTTTCCATAATTCATTTTAATGCTTTTAAGTTCCACTTCCTGTTCCGATAAAAAAAACCCCTGCCTGTCTCTGGTGTACAGTACATCAACAAGTGACTGTTGAAGCCCATTATTCAATTCCAAGAAGGTGCAATCTCGTATTACTGACATGCCTAAGGAAGATTTCCATGTCACTCTACTTTTTCATAAACCTGGCATAGTTTTTGAGCAGAAAAAATGTAAGCTAGCCTGTTTAACAGTGTTGATTTTCTTCTTTACTACATTTTTACCCCCCAGAATTTTTTAGCACTGGGACATTTCCTCATTACTTGCACAATCTTTCAGCTCTACTTCTTTTTTTATAAAAATGCTCATCCTTACATGGTCAAACATCCATTTTACATGCAGAGACTGTCTACATCATTAAAACGGATACTTAATGGATTTTTTTTTCCTGTCTGTTTAGAAACTGCTTAAAATTTCTGAACAAAAGTTTTCTTCTTTATTTTGCCTTCTTTATAGTGAGTCATGATTTTATACCCCTTTATATCTTGGGAATAAACACTGGCTTGGAGTGAGCACTTGCAGCAGATCAATAAAGTTCCAATCAAGGACCAGTAAAGAGAGCATTCTCATGACTTCTATAGATGTCATCACACGTAGAATCATGGGGCCAAACTCACTGCTTACATAGGCAAGTTAATGTTTCTAAGGTGGACAACTGGGTCATGATTTGGCCTGTTACAGACAAAAACCTGCCTATTAGGCAACTCTTGGTATGTATTTATCCTTAGAACCAGGCCTGGATTTCAACCTATTACAATTTTATGTCTTGAACACACAGAGTTAGCTATTTCAACAAAGCGCTACTGAAACCTGAACTCTGGAGAAGTTATACCCATCCTGTTTATCCCACAGTAATTAATTCACCACTTTTACAAAAATTCTCAGCTTCTTTCTCCATCCTTCCCTGATGGGTAAGAAACAAATGGGAATTACCTGCCCAGCCCAGAGCTTTGCATGACTTGACTGGCTGCCTTATTCTTCTGTCTCAGCTGCCTGGTCAGTCTCTGCTTTTTTTGAGTGGAGAACAACCAAATTCTACCTGCCTTTCCTGCAGTAGAAGAATAAATTTAGATCACTTTTTTTCTTCTCCTAATACCTATGAACTTTTACATATTTGATACCTGCACTTTCTGTCACATAGGTTGGAACGGGGCAACGGGTTCAAATATTAATGAGGGAGCACTTGGGGGGAAAAAAACCCAACAAACAAACAAACCACGAGGTAACCAGTGGTGTAATCATATGTGCTGGCCAAAAATGGCTTTTCTTCCACCATCTGGGATTAAATTCACACAGTCACATCTCCAGAATTAATCCAAAAATCCTCACACTGAACTCACACACCTTACAGGAACAGGACTTGAAAATACCTGCTCATTCCAAATCACTGCAAGAAGGGAGAACCTTTGAAGATCCTCAGATTATATTGTTGCCAGTACCACATAAATTACACCAATTCAATTTCTATTACCCTCTATTCCAGGCCTATTAAATCTTTACTAATAGGTCTCCTTCATGTCATGCCCGCATAGTGAGATGCAAGGCACTTTTTATCACAAGTTAAATGGTGGTAATGGGGGGGATGCTCGGGTGACATACTGCTCTCAGACAAGGAGAGTAATTTCCACATTTTAAAATAAGAAATTAATCCTTATCACCCCTATTACATCCTGAAGGACGATTCTGCTCTACTGTGCCTTGATCAGTTTGACATTAAAAATTATCTGTTTATTGTTGGTAGTTAAAAGATAGAATAAGAAGTAGGAACTCACTACTGAATATGCCTACCTGAATAGCTTTCTCCAAAATTGTTGCAAATTACACAAAACAAACAAGGACATTTCCATATCGTGGCCACTCACTCTCCCACATTTGAGAACATAAACATAGATACAGGGGCTGTTTGACTATCTTAAGAGAAAGGGGGAGATTCTGTCACAGTCTGAAAGAGTTAATCTATATTAATAGAGGTGTGATTTTTTCAGCAAAATGGGTTTATTACTGACCTGTGCAAAACCCATCCTCTCGGGAAGCTGCAATACACTGATAGATTGTATACAGATGCCTTAACTTACTTCATTACAAATTGACAACATCATTGCCAGCACATTTTGTTAAACACAGATGAACTGCACCTCTTAAATTCTTCAGCAGCAAGGCTGACATTTTTTGGACAGTAAATCCTCTCATTTTTGAAAAAGAAATGATATACACTTTAGGACACATCGATCTGGAGGATGAGTCCAAGCTCATCCAGGCTTAAAAATCTGGGAAATAGCACAAGCTGACCTGAGTTGCATTAGCTTTTCTAAATTCCTCTATAGGCTCTCAAAAGAAGTGGTTCAAACATAACATGATAGGAAAGCGTTTATGACTGTCATTGGGAGACTCGGCATTGTGTGTTCATGTGACACTGCATCATCTTGTGGTGATGAACTCTGGCTCGAGTAGCAGAGACAGAACAGAAAGAAATATGTTTCGAATGAACTCTTCTTACATGACCTTAACTGGAATACAGTCAGACTGAGAATAACGTGAGTAATGAAGCAAAGATGTAGTTTGCAAGACTGGGTAAAATATGTCTTTCTGCTTAGCATACTTTCATCTATAAATGCGTGAAAGTATGCGCCTCCTTAGTAACTTCAATACTCAAACCTATCAGGATCTTAAAAGTCTAACATTACAAAAGTGAGCTATTTTACACAAAGCCACAAGACATTTTATATCATAGTTTTAATGTCCTCAGAGGTTAGGAGTAGAAGAGTTCAGCAAAAGACCAGGGCATCCAAACAAAATTTTCTTCCTTCCTATCTTAGACAACAGATATGACCAAGATTGTAATTTTTAATGCACAAGGAAATATATAGTTAAAAGACTTGCAAACTCTACCTTTCTTTGTTCCTATTGGTGCTACTTTCTGAAAATAAGCAGAAAAAACCCTTATGATGCCCCAGTGAAGAAGCACCACCTCTCTTTTCTGCTTCTGTATCTATTAGGAATGAATCCCACCAGAAAATGACACAAAAGGAACCTGAAATAATCTGGCTCTATAATTGTCAGACATTTTCACAACACAAAATGATGCTATTTAGTAACACGTCATATCAAAGCAACGATAGGACATCCGAGCAACTATAGGCCAGTCAGCCTTATTTCTGTCCCTGGAAAGGTGATGGAACAGCTTGTTCTGGATGTCATCTCCAAGCAATTGGAAGAGAAGGACATGAGGAGTAGTCAGCATGGATTCACCAAGGGGAGATCGTGCTCGACCAATCTCATAGCCTTCTATGATCTCATCACCAGCTGGGTGGATGGAGGGAGAGCAGTGGATGTCATCTACCTTGACTTCAGCAAGGCTTTCGATACTGTCTCCCATGACATCCTGATAGCAAAGCTGAGAGAGTACGGGATAGATGAGTGGACAGTGAGGTGGCTGGCTGTCGGACTGAATCCGATGGTGGTGATCAGTGGAGCAGAGTCTGACTGGAGGCGTGTGACTAGCGGTGTTCCCCAGGGCTCGGTGTTGGGTCCAGTCCTGTTTAATATCTTCATTGATGACCTTGATGAGGGAATAGCATCCACCCTCAGCAAGTACACCAATGATACAAAGCTGGGAGGGGTGGCTGACACGCAGGAACACTGCACTGCCATCCAGCGAGACCTGGACAGGCTGGAAAGCTGGGCAGGGAGAAACCAGATGAGGTTTAATAAAAGCAAGTGTAAAGTCTTGCACCTGGGGAGGAATAACCGTCAGTATCAGTACAGGCTGGGGGATGACCTGCTGGAGAAGAGCTCTGTGGAGAAGGACCTGGGGGTCCTGGTTGATGACAGGTTGGCTATGAGCCAGCAGTGTGCCCTGGGGGCCAAGAGAGCCAATGGGATCCTGGGGTGCCTCAGGAAGAGTGTGGCCAGCAGGTCAAAGGATGTGATCCTCCCCCTATACTCTGCCCTGGTCAGGCCCCACCTGGAGTATTGTGTCTAGTTCTGGGCTCCCTGCTATGGAAAAGACAGGGATGTCCTGGAAAGAGTCCAGAGGAGGCTATGAAGATGATTAAGGGCCTGGAGCATCTGCCCTGTGAGGAAAGGCTGAGTGAGCTAGGACTCTTCAGTCTGGGGTAAAGAAGACTAAGGGGGAACCTAATTAATGTTTATAAATATCTTAAGTATGGGATGCAGGGAGAAAATTTCCAACCCCTTTTCAGTGGTCTGTGGAGATAGGACAAGGGGCAATGGCTGCAAATTGGAGCACAGGAAGTTCCGCACCAACATGCGGAAGAACTTTTACACAGTGAGGGTGACAGAGCCCTGGCACAGGCTGCCCAGGGAGGTGGTGGAGTCTCCTTCTCTCGAGATATTCAAGACCCGTCTGGACGCCTATCTGTGCAGTATGAGCTAGGGAGCCTTCTTGGGCAGGGGGGTTGGACCCGATGATCTCTCAAGGTCCTTTCCAACCCCTATGATTCTATGATCTTGTAATACTATCCCTTCGCTGTCTAGGGTCAGGCATTCACAGGTGTGCTCTGGCCCTCAACTGATGTGTGATGGAGCAAGGAACTGAGGTCACAGCTCTCAAACCCAGCAGCTTCATCTCCCCTCTGCAAGAACTGGATGTTGCTCCAGTAGTTTAGGGAACACCTACAAGGATGAGCTCTTCCAAGAAACAGGTGGTTCTGGTGGCCTTTTGCTCTGTGGTGCTGTGGTTCATGCCATGGACAGAAATTCAGAGCTTTAGATCAACTCTTACACATATGAACCTGATTCTTGAAGTGGACCTTTCTGCTGCTCCAACACACCACACCTGTCATGAGTATATGAAAAAAAACACATGACTGTGGATAAAACCAAAACCTATATTAAATTTTGTTTTAATTCAAAGACAGTGAACAGTGCTGAAAAAAATGAAGGATGCTTTCTCAGTAATCTGTGCAGATGGGCTGATGCGTTCTAAACAAAACTGGTAAAAAAGCATGTTGATAAAAACATAGTATTCATTGAAAAAGAAAGTAATGGACGTAGTAATGCCTCATTTTCCACTTACTACCTTAAAAGGAAAATTAATCTTAGTGATAGGATGAAAATGGAGGATTTAAATTTTGAACAAGTTTCAATTTCATATATAAAAAGCTGAGCTGAAATAAACTTTTTATTTAAATGAAAAAAAAAAAAAAAAAAGTTTAGTCCAGGCAATTTTTTCCTCAAAAATTAAAAAAAAAGAAAAAAAAAAATCAAGTTTGATACTTGATGTTGCATTTTGTAAAGAAGACTATTAAAATGGTGGTATTTCCTCCAAAATAGCAAGCCCAGATCTCACTCCAGGTAAATTCTGATCTAGGACAGCTTTAAAAAAGAAGTCTCAAGGTCCTTCATAAAGACGCTTGCAGATCATGAATACACAGCTATGCTTGAAAGACAAACAAAGGCACGGCACAGCGATGACTAAGGATGCCTATTACAGAAGGTGAGGGTACAGTAGTCTGGTACTTTTTTTCAAATACATTCTATTCTTCACTGCAAAAGATGTTCCCTTTTCACAGCCTTTTATAAATGTTGATTCAGATACTTTTCCTCCACTGGGGGAAAGATGAGGCATGCATCCTTCAACTGAAGCTTTGATATTTTTGTTCATAACATAATTTGTACTACAACTAGTGAGCAACAAATTTACCAGCAAAACCCACAGGGAGGATCCTTGGCACCTACAAGGAACTGGAACCCATTTTTAATGTTAATAAGGGGAAACTAAAGCCTTTGACAGGTCTGAAAAGATACCCATTTGCAATCCTGGCAGTCAGTTGCTAAGAAAGCTCTGCCTAATGCAGATACAGCTCTGACTTTTTAAGTTGACATTTCTACTTTTCCAGTGGATCAGAACTGTCAGAAGAGTTCCTCAGGCAGACCAGAGGATTGCAGAGGACAGTTATTCTGTAGCAGTCTAGGAGTTGCGGCATAAGTGCCTTGATGGAATTAGCAATGGTGGTTTAAGGAAAGGCCCCGGACCGTATTCCCAGCACTAGCAATTACCAGTCTTGTAACAGACTCAGAACAAAGGAGAAGAATTAGAAGGAAACCAGCTGCAAATTTTCCTATACAGGCAAAGAGCAAATTCCCTTCTGCTGCTACTTTCACAATACCTTTAACTAACATCTGGCAGTGGGGCAGGACAGACGACTGGAGACAGGAGTGTTTAAAGTGCTATTAGACTTGCCAAGAGCTCAACTGTCAGAGTCCTTACGCTGCCTTCATGCTTCTTTTGTTTTTTTCACAAGATGCGACTACAATAAATAATTCTTCGAAAATTAAAAATTATCAAAAATGTCTTTTATCAAGTACATCAGGGGAATATGCTGTACAGCTGTAGAGTACCAATGCAGGGGCTAAATGAAATTTTGCTAGGTTGGAGGAAAAAAAAGTCTTTAAAGATAGTGTTTGGCATGGGTTAATCACCTCTTTCATTAAAGAAAGGCACACGTACTGAGAGCATCTTTCTGCCATCTGATTAAGCAATGAGCCAATACAATTGTAAATCTTCCAGAAATTCCCCATGGTTCAACTCAACAGAGGCAATTCCTTACTTCTCAGACCCTATCCCTCATTTTCAGATAACACTGCATTAGCTGTGTACAAAAACTTTCTATCATGCTGTTAAAAGAAATGGAATGTGACTGTTCTGTGATCCTCCTTAGCCGACATTGACAATTGACTGAATTATTCATATATATTTTTAATATAATAACAATTTTTAAGTTCGTTCACCACTCAATTGCTCAAACAGCAAGCAAAACCGGTTTGATACTAGGACAAACGGTGCGACTGTTCATTTTGTACTGTTTTATGGCTGATATATCTTAACTCTCTCTGTAACTGAGGTAAGGATCTAAGGGTGCTATTTTACCCTCACAATCACATACTATGAAATCCCTCACAAGGCATTGGAATTTCTTCTTCCTTTGAATAAGGTAGATTTTTAAATCCTGCCTGCACTTACTTGCATTATTTACAAGTATCATAAGTGCAATTCCATGTAATCTCACCCGTATTACATAGTTCCATGCAAGTCTGATCAACTTTGGCATATTCATTCAACATGGTTCAATTCAGACAGGTTTTTTTCTCTGTGTTAGTATAAGCACAACCATGGTATTAAAATAGAAAGGATGGGATTTGCACTGAGACATATAATAATTTCATTCAAGATGGAAAAAATACAGATGACACCCATTTCATTTTTAGGCTGCAAACTTGACTAAAAAAATCTGAAGAATATCAGAAGGGAAGAAAAATAAATACAGATGTGCAAACACTGTACATTGATACTCAATTTATAAACCAAGCGTTTGCTCATTGGAGTAAACCAATCGATAATGGGATAATCTGTAAGGGAAGAGCAATCTTCTAAGATGGCATTACATTTTTTCCTGTAAATGTTATTTTAGATAATGAGAAATTCTATTTAGGTTGATTTTGCTTCCATTTAACGTGCATTTGAGCTGTCAGTGTAGCTGTATGGTATTATTCTCTTAGGCTGCTACTGGACAATAAAGCTACAGATAGAAATAAAATAATAATAGCTTGTGGCAGGTTACATTTTAAAGGCTTGATCATGTTGATCAATGGGCCTTTGCTTCAAAAGCTAAGTTAAGGTTCAAGGAAGGAAAAGATACTGGTTGTTCCAACAGTTTGTCCATGTCTCACTGAACTGGAAGGCATTTGGGATGCAGCCCCAGTCTAAATACAGCTGCTGTGTACAAAAAACCTGCTTTTTTGTTTCTCAGACTCCATGATGGAAATTCACATCTTTCAAAAAATACATGTTAGAATCTACACTTAACTTATATCTTGGTTTTATTTTAAATTACAGAAGCTTTATTTTTCTTCCCAGCCTTGAAATTATTTTATATCCTTTTAGGAGCATTCAGAAAGCTTATTAATATTTGACAATTAATATATGATAACAATAATTATCATTCAGTTACTGCAGTTTAGCTGTTAGGGTGTTTTTTGTGGTGGTTTTTATTTAAACATCTGATAACATGTTTTAAACAATCTGTGGGCTACTGGTATGTTGGTTTTTGGGTTCATTTTTTTTCTTTTCTTCTCCATTTACACAATTGCCTTTTGGGGTTTTTTGTTTCCTCAAGCTCCTTTTACCCAGAGTACATACCTCTGAAAGTAATCTCATTCAGCTTGATTCAGTTCTCGTTTCTGTTCAATTTAAAGTTATTTTCTTTGGCTCACAGCAGAACATCACACAGTCTTTCAGTGAGTTATTGAGGATTTTCACCCCATATCAGCAGCTCATCAGCAATTACTTTTCTGCACACAGATCCTTAAAGATCCAGGACATGATGATTTGTTACACTTTCTGTGCTGAAACAATCATGAAGGGAAACTCCTTAAACAGGTTTCTACCATAAAGAGAGTGAAGAGGTGAGCACTTCTAATAATGGTAGATCATTCACTTCCACCTCAAAAATTGAAAAGAGTAATATTTTTTAGGTCCAGGCACTATGAAAGTGTACATTTACTGCCTTTATTTAAATCTTTGGATATAATAAAATCTGTGGGTTGCCTGACCTTAATACTGTGATCCTCCTATAAACAAATCATCTAGCTTTTGGATTGGGTCCATAACATCTGATGTTAGATCTGGTAAAATTTGTCTTTAATTTGTTTCCCACTGCCAATGGAAATTTAAATAAGGTATTCCATTTTTGGAGATATAGGGGGATTTATATCCAGATGATAAGATCTGACTGTAATATACGGGAGGTATTAAAAATTTCAGATAGATATAGTACACATCTTTTACAAATTTGTTTCAGTAGATATATTATACATATTTCAATAATATTTTTTTCACTTTTTTTTTTTTTAAACAAGCAGCACTTCATCCTAAGTAGAATTAAGATTTCTTGTTTGATTCTTTTATATCACATGCTGCCAGTCAACAAGGGATTTTTTTTTAGGAGGACTATTTAAAAGAAAAATGGTATAATGATTTACTATAGTCTTTAAACATTAAGAAGTCCAGTCTTTTACCAATAAGTCTTCCTGTGCTATCTTCTCCATTTTGAGGTTAAAGAAAAGCATATCCATGCTGCCAGTGAAAAAAGACCTAAACTGCCTTCACTCTTGCTAAGCGTGAAAATAGAAGTGAAGGCAAGCGTGCTGCAGAGACATTCACACTCGCTGAATGCCAGTTAGCCCTCACTCAGAGAGAATTTATCTCCCGTAGCCAATAATGGCTTAAGCCCTGCTAATAACAACACTGTGGGGGCTTGCCATCTTGGATGACAGGTAGCTTTGAGACTTCTCTACCATATTTAACTGGGCAATGTGGAAATGCTCACACAGTCTGGCAAGCCTCCATCTCCTCAGAAAAGCTCTAATTTCAAAAGGCTGAAGTGCACAAGTACTACTGTGTTCTCAAACCATCTTTGGGGTGGGTCTGGAACCCAGTTGTCTCAGGTCTAGGTAATATCATGCCGATAGAAGAGTCCTTTACTGTTTTCTTACATAGTAGTCATCATCCTTCAGCCATATCCTTTGACGTTGTTTTCCATCCAGTTAGGTAATCCTCTAAAAAATAGATTGTAGAATCACTCTTCTGGATTATGTCTCTCGACCTCCAGCATTTACTGTCTGACAGTTAATCTCCATGTTATTAGTTAATATCCACGTTAACCCTTTTAAAAGCAGCTAAAATGGCAGTGTTTGGAGTGCCCTGCTTGTAGTCTAGGGCTGCTGTGATCATATTGCATCCCATTTCACTTTCCGTTTCAAAGTCAGGTTTGATTGATTGTTTTCAGTATCACTAGCCAGTGTGTTGTGGAATCTCAGATTTTAAATGTGTTATGCCACATCCATGTTTATAAGCCACACTGAAAAAGCTCTTTTCAGGTGACCTTATTTGCTTGGAGAGTCTTTGCAGAAACTGGACAGACCTGCCAGCAACATTTGAGCTTGCTTTAGTGCTTGCTCAGATGTCTTCTCATGGCACTGCGCTGCTCCATGCAGATATTCCCATGTTGTCAGGGCTTTCTGGTATGTCATTGCAAGTTTTGTCATCCAGATGCAGTGCCATGAATGTATATGTGTAGGTTTAGAATTTTTCTTATTTCTTTATGGAATTTATCATATCTTTATGTCCTGGGAATAACTGAATGTTCTGTGATTGTCTTTCCCTTTTAATTAGAAATATTCTATCCTTTTTTCCTAAAGCATTGTGTATTTCTCTATAACCTGATATACCAATTCTGAATATGTACAATTCAACTTTTTCCACTGCTGCTGTTTTCCTTTTAAAAGCATAATTTTCACCAACCCTGCAAGTATCAGAAATTCTTTGCAAAGTCAAGTTTTTCTTGGATCGAAAAATCACTTGTATGACAAAACATTCAGGTTCTAGTCTGTCTGGTAACTCTCTTATCCCCGTGACTCTACCGTACTGAGTACATTGTGATAGAAGAATCAACACTCTTGCCTGTCACATAGTTTCTTCAAAAGATAACCTTCACTTTCCCTAAGGAACATTGTTCACCGTGTTCCAGATTTAAAATAAAATGTCTTTTTCTGCCTACCTTCATGTTCCTTATGATGTACAACGTTGAGCTCTACTGCTCCTGGATCTATCGCCTATCATCGTGAGTGTATTCTCCCACTTGCCCTTCTCTGTACTCAAATTGCTCCTCGCTATCACCTGCTCTAAGAGATGTCTGAAAGAAAACAACAGGTTCAGAATTTAATGTAATAGGTCCATTTTCTTCTGAAACCCCAGGAAATGTTGCTCATCCACACAAACAACTAGTGCAGAGAGGTCAGGTATAAGAAATTTTCCTTTCCACCTTTTTTTTTTAACCTTGCTTCCAACCTCCCCCAAAGATTTCTCACTCCTCAGAAGATTCTTTGCCATTTAAAACAAAAATAGCCACCAGCCTGAGTATCATGAAACTTCATAACAGAGTAATCTTAGCAGTGTCATCACAACTACTGTCTCACTTCATCATACTCCAATGTATCAGATTCATTCTCTATTTAGCTTGAGTGCTGGCAAACTTGATTCCTGCACGTACCCACACTTCAGCACAATATAATGCAAACTCCTACACTTTCTAACCATCTTTACAATATGCTCATTTACTCCCTTAATACTGCTAAGAAATGAAAAAAATAAATGCTGTAAGTGGGAGTAGTTCTGCTAATTTATTGCAATGGGATAATATTCTAATGCATTGTAATACATTTTTAAAATGTAATTTTCATATTCATACAGACAATAACTGTCAAGATATTTTAACAGACTCCTGCTCTCTTTTATCACGTTATCTTTTTTAAGATGCACGAACACAGGCATTCCAGCTTTCAAAAATAGGAACCTGTTTTTGAAACCTTTGTTTTTAAGGATCAAGTGAGACACTTCTTGATCTCAAAAGCTCCAAGACTTCTTTATGCTCCTCCAAGCATAAAGGAACTAATACCCAAAATCATTTAAGTTTGTTTCCTACCCATGGCTCAGAGGTAAGGTATACTGGGTCTGGTTGGGATGGAGTGAATTTTCTTCATAGCAGCATGTATGCTGCTCTGTTTTGGATTCAAGACAAAAACAGAGTTAATAATGCAGCAGCGTGTTGGCTACTGCTAAGCAGTGCTCACACAGAGTCAAGACCTTTGCTGCTTCTCACCCCACCCCATCAGTGAGTGGGCTGGGGGTAGAGAAGAGGTTGGAGGGGACACAGTTGCCGGGACCCCAACTGACCATATTCCATACTATGTGGTGCTGTGGTCAGCAATAAAACCTGGGGGATGTTTTGCCAAAGTAGGGATTGCTCACAGACTGGCTGGGCATTGGTCTGCCGGTGGGAAGTGGAGAGCGATTCCTTTTACTTTTCCTCTCCTCCCTTTCTTTTTCCTTCAATTATTAAACTGCCCAAACCTTGATCCATGAGGTTTCCCTAGTTTTGCCATTCTAATTCTCCCCCCTCATGGCACTGCAGGGGTGTGAGGGAGGGCAAGAACCCATTAATTTCAAACAAAATTGCAGTTGAAATACTTAACCCAGGCTATCTATCCCTATAGGTGATACCATGGGTACCAAGGAAAGAAAAGGGCTGGCCAGACATCTACTGACAGTTGTGTAGCATAATTGTGAAATCAACAGATCTGACCAACATAAAAAAATTAAACTTATGTACAGGTCTTGGAAGAACTATTCTAGAAGTATTTAATGGGAAGTTCTCTATGCAAACCAGATTTCTACCTCCTACATTATTTTTCTTTAAAAGCTAGAAGCCTCTCAAAAGTTATAAGGCATTTACAAGCTATTGCTATTCAGCTCAGAGGGAAAAACAAAAAAATCTTCTCCCCCTCTATACCTTCCCCCAAATTTTCCAGTTGTAAAGTCATACTTCAGTATTTGTGCAGTTTTCTTCCATTTTTCCTATTGCTTTTCATGCCATGTCATTGGTTTACTACAAGGTATTATCTCATTGAAAGGGTCTATTAAACTCTAAGTAACAGTGAATCCCTAATTTATATGTGTACCCTAAGACGGAGTTAAGCTTGGTCATCATCTACTGTCTGATACCATCTCTACTCAATTATGTAAAAGGAAACAGAGCGCAGGAAGGTGGAGATGTAAGTCCATTCATCACTGCTACTCAATTTCACATTGCTTAAATGCTAACAGTCTCAGTCTTCCCAACAATACAGCCTGTCTTCCTCCCTGCCTGCATAACTAACCTGAAGCAAGTATTTCTTACTTTCCTCTCTATTGCAAGAAGAAAAAAATATTTTCTTTGCTTCTTTGACTTTTGCTTTATACAAGCCTATTCCTCCTGTCTGAGGATTGTTTGTTTACATGTTTACCTACATCTTAAATTCAACTGCTTACTAGAATCATTAAATGTCCTACAGGAAGGGACTTCAGCATTTCCCCCCAGTCAGAAATATTCCCAAAGGATTTCTGTAACTCACAAGTGCCTCTGCTTGTTTATGCAGATCAGAATCTGAGGCTGAATCGCTACAGACTCGTGTTAGTCAGATTTATACTTAAATTCAATATCCAAAGTCTGACTTCCACAGCATAAGGCAAAGGGTAAATACTGCTCGCTAGGAAGGAGTTGCATGTTTACAACATCAGAGACAGGGTTCTCGTGCTTGCAAGTGCCAGTCTTTTGTCTGGAAGCTGTACCACCATTCAGTTTGGACAGTGTTGCAGTGACAGGGTGTTGCAGTCAGCGTTGACTGACATTCCTGACACTACAGTTAATATCAAGCACCTTGTACACTGTAAATTTCAGAATCTCCCTCTAATGGCTTTACATTGAGAAAGAAAAACATTAGGAGGTTTTTTCACGGAGTTGACAGTACAGCTAGATATGCTAAAAATGATGTTTTGATTACAGACATGTCCTGTCTCTAAACTTTCCTTTAAGTTCCAAATGTATAGTGCCACCCTCCCACAAGACGGAGCAAATGCAGAACCTTATGGGCAGCTGCTACACCCAAACATGTTTATATAAGCTCACCTGAGGCATTGTGCCTATCAGGGAAGCTCTTGGGAGCTTTGCAAGTACAATGCCCTCTTGCAACCTTTGCCTAGTGCACCAGTATCTTTGAAAGCTTTCAAGATGATAGGGAGTTACATAAATGCCAAGTACTCTTACATGTAAAAAAAAAAAAAAAAACAAAGGTCATATAAAGAAACATATTCTGCTGCCAAGGGATGAATAATCCTGAGGTTGGAATGTGCTTTCTAATGTTTTAGTAAGACATGAAAGTGCTACTATTTGATGAAAGCACAAGGGACATGTACCCATCTATGATTAGCATCAGGCATATGTGTCATCAAAATCTGGCATGTCAGTTTGTGGCAAGCCTATCATGATCAATGTCAACACAGCACTTGTTTTACTATCAACAGACCTGCAAACTTCCCTGTTAAGGTGAAGACCAGGTATTTTACACTTTCACTTGCCTGACTGAGCAAAACTGTTAGGTATACACCAGGTACCATTGCTCCTTCTTTTTATAGTCTGCACATTTTTATACTGATGAGATTAAACACCTTTGACATCAACAGCCATCGTTCAGTTGTACATATCTCCTTTATAACTCAATATCCCACTCTGTATGTATCTGTGTTCCCTCCCAAAAGGGAATATGAGAAGAGAGCTGCAGTAGCAAGCTGAATTGAGGCTCTTTTCAGTCTTCTCTTTATCAGCTATCTCCGTGTTTCCATGCTATGCCCTTTTTGTTATACATCTGCATTCATACTTACGTGTCTCTGCGTTTATTGCCCACTTGAAATCCTTAAGAAGTACCACCAGTGAAGATAAAATAAAATAACCTATAGTAATTTAAAATCATATCTGCCAGTTTTACATTGTTGCATATTGTGCTTCTTCCAAAGGCAACTATATCATTATAGGTACTTGGGTGCATAAAGTGATACAGAGGTTTCTATGGCAATTATTCATTTTAATTGAAAATTGTGTAGGGAGAAACTTTATTCTTGTGCAGCGTGCAATTTACATTTGTTTCTGAGGAATGTGAACTTACTCAGGGTGAGTGGTGAATTCCAGCAACACACAATTTTTTAAATTCTGTCTGGAGGGTGGGAAACCAAGGCGGGGGTTTGGTAAGATTGTTAAGCCTATTAAAATTTAAGACCATTTATGCAACTATCTATTTATGCAACTATGCTATCTTTTTCTGTCGGGTAAAGATTTTATGATTCAAATGAAAGTGTTAAAAATCAGGTTGACACACAATGTCCTTGAAGCTACAAGATAGAGGAATGACAAAAAAGTACCAGAAAGGGCAACAGAGAGACAGCACGCAGAAGGAAGCAGGCCATCAATGAGACCAAATCCATGACATCAAACATTTGTATTTTCATATATTTTAGCTATCATGTGTTAAAAAAATAGTGAAGACAAAATTAGTTACAGCTTTAGTACTTTTTAGAGTGTCAAAATAAGAGATGGAGGGAAGCAATTGTATTCCCTTGCTTAGTTAATAAAATAGAGCTATAATTATTTTCCTATAAGAAAATAGGATTTCTTTCATCCTCCAATTTCTATCACCACAGTGAGTCAAATACATTTCAGACCTTAATTTAAAATAAAAATGAAATCAACTATTTCAAGTGATGAGGACTTGGAAACAATTTATGAACTGCAGCTTCATAGTCACTAAATTTATAACATTGCCTTTTTTGAAACAAAACCCTACTCATTTTCTATCCTCATCATCATAAGTCTGTATAGGCTGTGTGCCAAAAACATCTCAAGTTAAAAATAGTCCTTGCCTCCTTTACAAATATTAAATAAATCTTTAATTGCTAGGAGGGTAGGGGAGGAAGTCTTCTTTACCAGCCACAAAATCCTCCTAACTGAGCAAAATCTACACTTAAAAACTCATGGCCATGGCAGTATGCAAGAAGAACCAGGAGAATAATTTTAACAATGTAGCTTTGGTTCTAGTGCATTTGTTTCATTGCATTTCCATACTTAGAACACTGAAAACAGAACAAGGAAGAATATGACTTCGAACTTCAGTGCTAGTGATTGCATCACAGCTCCGAAGAAAGCAAAATGACATGAACATGCTTTTCATAGTATATGATATCCATTTTGAATAAAATAAACCCGTTGTCGAAACGCATGGCACTGGGAAGATTAAATTCCCTCCATCTGACCAAGCAACTTTTTTTTCATGGCCCATAGCATGGTCAGAAAATATTTTTGCAAGACAGGGGAACCAACTTGCTTGAGAAAATGCATGAACATGAAAGGATCCCACCAAAAACAATCTAGTGATGAAGGCCTTTTCACCGAGTGGACAATTTGCTCTATTTTTGGCACCTGTTTAGCCATATGCTGACAGCTGTCATCTCCCTCATATTCTGCTACAGTTAGGACCTTCTCTTGATACTTACCTGACTTTCCTTATTTTACTACCTGACCTGTTTCCTGCATATTTTTATGTTTCCAGACATAAAAGAAATACACAGTCATTCCTCTATGTGTCATTCACACAAATGCACATATAGAAAATAACTTACTGAAAGGAAGTAAGGACAAAGTGTGTAAATTTGATTTTGTTCTGAACATGGCAATATCCACAGTTACTCAGCTCTGATGGATATAAAGGCTACTGGTGGTGCTCCTCTTCTAAGGTTCTGTTTCCTACATAGAATTTAACCCTACACCATGATGTAACATACACCTACTCAAGTTTCCATACATTTTCAGGGTTTGAGAAATATAGTTATTAAACCGCAATTTTCATGGTGCTGAATATCTAAAGCTTAGTTTTGGCCAATATTAACAGACAGGTTTGAAAATCTCTGGCTGAGGGACTGCTTTCAGTAAATTAAATGCAATGTCTAGTAGAAAGCTGCTTTTTATATCCAAATTGTATGCCTCATTAGGAGAAGTAGGAAAGAAAAGAAAAAAAAAAAAGAGGGGGAAAAAAAGAAGCAAATATAGTTGCAGTAGCCATCATTTACTGAGAAAACCACCAAGGTATCAGAGCCCTAAATACCTCTCTCCATTTTGGTTCAGTAATGCAAGCATCAAAAGCACATAAAGGAAATATCCTTCATACTTAAGACAACACAAAAATTCACACACAGAAAAAAAAAAAAAGCCAATGAAACTTGTACCATCATTTACAAAAATGTTAGAACGTTTTCCATGTAGGACTTAAATTCACTGCTCACTGCTCACATACTCAAATCTGGGAATATCACACAATGGAAAGCTTAGCCCACATGCAAATGACTAAATATCCCTGACTGAAGGACCTAAAGTTTTTCTTGACCACTTCAAGGCATTTTCCTGTCTAATAAATGCACAGCTATACCTCCATAAAATTAATTATTAATTATTCATCGAAGTCTTGGGACAAGCTAAAAGTTCAATAAAGAGCATGGTCCTTTAAATTTACACACTTCAGCATCTCACATTTCCTGTGGGGAATATAAATTGCTTCTAAGTACTTACTATGCTGCATGCTATTCAAATTCTGTTGCTTCAATTCATTATCTTAAAAAGTAATACAAACTTCAATTATTCATTGCAAAAGTACAGATTTAGCTAAAGTACACAGAAAATTCAATTCACACCAAAATGGCTTAAAAGTTCAAATTAATCTATTTGCAGTCCTCCCATGTCTTTCTCAGCATCCTATAAAATGCCACTTATTTTATAAAAGATACAGATTTTGTGGGTATTGATGTGCTCTATCAACAGAGAAGTTCTCTCTGCTTTTAGTTTTGCAGGCATTATTTACCCATCCGAATCACTAACGATTACAGGTAAAATAAAGGGGTCCATAAGAGTAAAGGTTGCAGGACTAGACTTCAGGCTTAAAAGTTTGCACTGTATAAACCTCTCATCTTCAACTCTGAATTCAAAAGGTACTTAGGATTTCAAAGAAATTGCAAATCAAATGATTACACGCTACAGGAAATTAGATAAAAGAGAAAGGAACCACTTCAACACCATAAAGAGATTCTATTCAGCTATTATATTAATAGCAAAAAAACATATTTTGATTGCAGCTTCTGCAGGTATAAAATGACAGGTTTTCGACTCCACTTTTATTGAAGTGCATAGAGCCACAAAGTATTTTCAGTCCTACAAGGTGTTTTAAAGTCTTGTAATCATTCAACAAAGCATTTGGACGGCACTTCTTTAATTTTAAGCAGAGGAATAACCACACTTGGTAAAATATGTTCTAGAGTATGTAACACCTTGCGGAATAAATTTGACCAGCAGAATTAAGTATAAAATACTGTTGAACTTCTGTACCACTGAAATCAACACCAAAGGGGTTGCATCTTTGAAGCTGATTAATTTATTCCTCGTAACTTTAGTTTTAATTTCTTCATGGAATTTAATATAATCTTTACGTTAACATTCTATTATGTAAAACAGAATGCTTTTTCATCTGCTATTAAGATAAATATATCAAAAATATATCCTACTACAGTGATCATGCCCTTCTTTTTTTAAGGAATGAACATTTTCCTCTCTCCTCCTCCCCTCCCCACCCCCAGTTTAACTAAAATTAAAATATCTCTGCATGGTATAATTGGAAAAATCAGGACAATAAAACTGAGCATTTTTATTAGCTGTAACAGTAAGAACACCTACCACTGCAACTGCGGATTGCACTAACAACTGAACTGCAGTAGACTTGAAGCAAGTAGTTGGATTATATAAATATATGTGTAAATATATAGAGATATTATGTATAAATAGACAAACACTAATAGAAGTCACGCAGACTTTCTTCCTTAACCAGCCTCTCACCACCCAATGATCTTCCAAGATATTTTACAAAAATGTTTTCCAAATTAGCTTGCAATAAGAATTTCAAACATTATTTTTTCCTCTAATAATACCCTATAATACAATTTATTATGAAAGAGAGTACTTCAGTGAACCCCTCCTCCAAAAAATATTATAGAATAATTATAGCTGAAAATACACATTCCATTTTCACATTGAAATATTACAGTGAAATAGGTTTAAACATTTCTTTCTTAAAAAAAAAAATAAAAAAACAAAACCAAAAAACCCAAACCGAAGCAGAACCATGAGTTCGGGAAACAATTTACCTTTCTTGTCATCGAAGTACAGCGTCTGTTGAGCTGGATTTGACCACTGGAGGGAGGTGTTATCATTTTGATCGACCCTGCAGGTCAGATTTGCTGTTCCCCCTTCCACAACCGTAACGTTCTGTGTAAGTGGAAACTGCCCTTGGCTGCCTGAGGAGGGAGGGGAGGAGGGGAGGGATGGAGAAGGGAAGGGAGAAAGAGAAAAAAAAAAAAAAAAAATTTAAGTTGTAGAACGGAATTTATTGCAGCAGCTTCCCATATGTGACAGACCCTCAATTCAGTGTGGTCAATTCTGATCAAAGTGGTACAATAAATTGGAAAAAAAAAAAGTATATATATTTTTACAATATATTTGCTGTATCTGAGAAGCAGATAATTAAGAAATAGGGATTTTTTTAATTTTTTTTTTTTTTTTTAACTTTTTGACGCCGTAAGTCATACTAATTAGTTCCAAAAGAATACTCTACAGCTTTATCTTTTCAGACATACCCATACATCGAGGATATGCCCTCACATTGGCCTCATAGACTAAATACTCTACATAGAAGTCTCAGTACAAGTAATATAGTTAGATGGCTGTCCAAAACATCACTGAAAGCATGACGTAAAAATCTGCACAGGATTTTTAAAATAGAGGGACAGGGCAGCCTCGACTCCCTGTTCCTTTCTATGCTTTTTTAAGAACTCTCAGGACAACGTTTTTCCTGCCAGGTTTGGAAAGTTGTTGGAGAGCAAACGTAGTGTGAATCTAGTGCTCGATGCATTCTCTGTTGAAGGAATGCAACCTGATCTCATATGAAAATGGAAGTGATGATGTAGTAGCTTTCTTTCACATCTGTGATTCTATCCCAAAGCATTATGAATCACATTAAGTGCCTGCTGAAAAGTCACTGGGAAGATTTCCAAATACCTCTACACAATACAGGGGCAGTATCACCTAGGTTCTTGAATCACAAGCATTTTCAATGGCATAGTTAGACTAAAGTGTTTATGTATTGTGAGAACATCACACACCTTGTCAAACAGCACATTCTGACAGAGTATTGCAACAAGGGAGCACAGGGAAAACGTGGAAATAATTTTTACAAGGGTGGGCAAAGACAAGTTCTTCAATAATAAGCAAGACACATCATTTTCTGGAAGATATATTAATTTACTTAAGGGTACAAAGACAATCCAATAGTCTAAATCAAATATAAGCCTCTTTCTTCCCCTCCTTTTATAGAGTTTCTTTTAATACAAGAAGCACTCCTGTTTAGGGAGAGCTGCAAGCTTGAGAAGCATAATGCCAAGACTGACACTCAAGTGGGATGTGTCAAAAGTGAAAAATTTCCCTACCATCCTACAGGAGTGAACAAGCTCATAGACATGTCATGAGTACATCAAGGAAATTCTATATACAATATCCACTAATTATACCAATGAAGAATCAGAAATCTGGCATAAAACCTCCACAGAAACATCCTATTTCAGTTGCTCTCATCACAGAGGTTCTCGCTTAGCTAAGTGAAACTGAGGCATGCCTTCCACATGGAAAGCTCAATAATATACATGTCTGTTATGTAGTAAACAGATTCTCAGATGACTAGAGTAGGGCATTGCTAAATAAGGGATTAATAACTGAACTTCTACTTGACCTGATGATATTAAAAAGAAAAAAAAAAGGTAATTCCAGCCAGGTTTCATTGCTGTCCACAGTATTTCCTACGCAAAATAGTTTTGACGGCCTTAGGCCTGGTACTTCAGCATCTATGGCACTGAGGCCATTCGCATTTAGGTAGTCCACAAATGCTTTACAGTAAAATTATTCTAGGGCCTAAGTGTTTATATCCTGAACAAATTAATAAATTATCAGCAGTACTAAGGAAAGGTCACCTCAGTAAATGAAATTACAGCAAATCTTTTATTTAAACAAACCCACTTCCTTGTCTTGATTTTAAATAAATAAAGGGATTTCTATAAAAATGACAAATTTGAATAACTGGTATAATTTTTGTGTATCAGATTTGCGTACATATCTAGAGATCAAAAATTACTGTGCATTGATATTTACTATAAGATGGTATTTACTACTAATGGGATAACAGATACAGCAAATAAAATATAAGGAATATTGAAAACACCATGGCTAATTTAAATGCTGCAAACAATAAATGCCAAAATTCTCATGACATCCTCTGTATCTGACACTTCATTAATCAAACCCTGCTTCTTGAAAACCACACGTTGAGAAATACTTGATGAGTGAAAAATCATAAACAAGGACAGAAAAAAAAAGAAAACAGAAAAGATTTGTCATTTCCTTCCATCTCTCCTCTTTCAATTCCAATGTGTCAAGGAACCTCAAGATATTGCATAAATTGATTATCGCTTAAATTAGAATTTTAAAAATCCAGAAAAATGCACACAGCTGTTATTACTTCCACTAAATTACAGGCATCTTACCAAAGAAATAACCCTCTAAAGTATGAGCTGTGGATAAGAGGTTATGAGGGCTAAAACACTTTTTGCATAGCAGAAGCATTAAACACAACCTAGCGTCAAAGATTAGCACAGCCAAATCTGTCATTTATATTAAAGAATGGAAGATGGTTTAATAAAAAACTGCTGTAATGATTTAGGGCCATATTAACATGATTTGGGAATTCTCCCTGGGATTACTCCATATTTTCTTTCTGAGATTATAGTTCTTATTATGAAGGTTATGCAGTCTATCATTTGCTAATGCTTGTCAAGTCACAGACTTGTTTGACTGGAAGACCAGTGTCTCTGGTCAACTGTTTAAATGGAAACTAGTTGTCATGATCCAAAAGAGGTTAGAATAGCTTTCTTTTCTCTGGCCACTCTACTGAATGCTGATGCTTTGGAAGCAAGAGTTAATCTAGCATATAAAAGTGAAGCCAAAGTATTCATCCCATCCCTCACCAATACTGAAGCTATATGGATCTGGAGAAGATGCACACAGCTTTGGAGGAAGTTTGGAGCAGAGAAAGAGCTACGGAGAAAATGAGCCATTTAATATGAAAACTGGCAGAAAAAAGTGAGCCTTTGTGGAGCAGAGAAAAATCACAAAGCAAGACCAAAACAGGGATACTGCACACTTATTAACTGAGACCAAAATTATTAGTAAGTGATAGGAACACTAAAACAAATTATCTAGGAGATTTACTTTATTGTTTGTATCATTATCTAACTTGGAGTACTTAAATACGAACTTTGGGGCTGGAAGGACTAGAAGGTTGTAAAAGACCATAGCAGATAGATGAACATTACAGCAAGCATCAATGTCATGACACTTAACACAGTGCTGTAAGTGTCAAAGAAGTGGTTTTTATACCCACTGAGAATTAGATCTGGTCCTTGGGAGGACTGACAGTATCTTGTGGGAGAAGCCTCATTTCTGTTATATAGATAGGTAGCATGTGCCCAGGAAGCGTGTCATGCAAAGAACCCCAGACATCCAAGATGCAGACTAGGTGTTCCCAGACACTTCTAGGTACCACTGCTGAGCTACAGGGACAGCAGGCTCCTCCTGCAGAGCAGCGATCCACGGCTGGAGGCCACTGACAGGAATCACATCATCATTCCCCAAGGGACTTGCTTTGTAAAAACCTTTGTGTCTGGGATAATTTAATACCTCCACAAAAAAAACCATTCATGCTCCCAGCATTGACTATGCTGGTTCTGATCCATATGAATTGTCCCATTAAATCAAGAATGCTTAGTGATGAGCTATGAATAAGAAGACAAGCCTAAACAGCCTGCCAGACTGAGGCCAGCATGTTAAAAGAAATAGTTTTCATTATAATTTCAACAACCAGTTGTAACCAATGCAGTTCTTTAGTATTACTCGTTCTTAATATATTTATTAAACTCCTATTTCTTAATTTCTTCCTTAACTATGGGAGCCAAGATTAGACAAGACAAAATCCTCTAAGAAAAACATTTCACCTTAAGAAGTACAGTAATGGAAAACTTGGAGGCACCTTCAGAAACTTTTTTCAGAGAGCAATGGTCATCATTGTTTAAATGAGAAAACAATTTTATTCCTAGTCTGAATATGTCTCACTGTAGCACCTAGCATCCACTGGCTCGTTATATCTTTTTCCCTGCTCTGAAGAGCCCTCTATTACCAAGTTTCTCTTTCTTTTGTAGGCACTTAAAGACTGCGATCATATCACCCATTAACCTTCTCTTTGATAATCTAAATAAATTGAGCTCCTAAGTCTTCCTGTAGAAATCATGTTTTTCTAATCCTTTAATTAGTTCGTGGCTCTACTCTGTGCCCTCTCCAATTTGTCATCTTTTTTTCTGAAGAGTGGAGCCCAGACCTGAAAACCCTGCTGTAGCTGTCACAGAAGGAAAAATTACAAAGGTGACACCACTTCTCTACCAGCACTTCAAATTCTTGTTTGAACACCAAAATGAGCCCCCGTGGCCACAGGGTCAGATAGGATCCCAAGTTTGACTGATGGTCTACCACGATGGCAGCATTTTTTCTCCAAGACTGCTCCAAAGACAACCCTCCCATTCCAGTTCTCCTCCTGTAGCTCTGAGCTCTACATCCCTGTGTTTCACTGCGCTGAAACACGTTGCTCTGAGCCCAGTGACCTGTGCTCTTTATCCTTTCGTGTATCCACCGTCTTCGCACCATCTACAAACACTGCCGGCCACAACTGTGTTGACCAGTATGTTTCTAAAACATGACTCTGAAAACCATCTCAAAGGTACACACCAACTGCTTTTCCCTGTCCAGACAAATGCACAGAAACATAACTGATCAATGAGTCCTGAGTTCTTATTTTATCATTACCCTTTCACACTATTTTTTCAAGCAGTTCTAATTTGCTTAATGCTTCTAAGTTTGGTTTTAAACAAGTTTTAGATAGTACTCAAGATGTCATGCTATTTCAAGTAAAAGGCCTTATAGCAATCAAATGATTTTAAAGATTATTGTTACCTTTTTCGAGACATAGCTTTAATTTAAGAAGTCACGAAAATGGTAAATTGGTCAAACGTTCATTTATAAATATACTCAAAAACATACTGAAAAATTAATTAATTCTTAATGAAGATTTGTTTTCAAACAAAGAAGTCTGTATTAAGGCAGAAAATTTAAGTAGAAACCAATGTTCATATTTTCTTTAATGGTGGGGATGTTGGTGAGGTATAACCCCATGAAACTAACTGAAATCTCAGGTTTCAAAAAGCTGAGATTTTGGAAGGATTTGAAAGGTATTCCTTTATATGCCATCGACTTCTCACATGACCTCAGGCAATCCATGTAATCTAAGCTTTACTAGCCAATCTGCACAAAAGAAATAATGATGCATACTCAACTTGTAAAAAGATTTGGCTGAGAAAAGATTAAAAAAAAAAATCATTTTTATATATGTGTGGTTCCACAACATTTCTACACTCATTCTACAAATCATTGCTCCCATCTAAACATAGCTTCCTTTTTTGGTATGCACCTTTGTAATAATCAACCTAAATTATAAAACTGTCGCAGTTTTGCATAGCTGGGTGCTGGGAGAGAACGGGGGCTGCAGAAAATGGCTGTTGTGAGGACCTACTGGAATGCTCTGCAGGCCCCAGACTATAAACGTCGGCCAATTCAATGCCAAAGTTACTGCTGATCAGAGCCGAGCCAATCGGCATTGGTCACAGCGCCTCTGTAAATCACATATAGGAGAGAAATAAAATCCGGAAGCAGAGGCATTTTGCCACCGGAGAAGGGAGTGAAAAGATGTAATGAGCTGTGCAGACACCAAGGCCGGGGAGGGCGGGGGAGGAGGTGCCCCAGGTGGCAAAGAGAAAAATGCCCCTGCAGCCCATGAGTGGTTGTCCCACCCCCACAGTCCATGGAAAAGGCTGAGACCCCACCTGCAGCCCGTGGAGGGGCTCCACGCTGGATGGAGCAGGAGGAGATAGAGAAGATGCTGTGACCCATGTTGGAGCAAGCCCCTGCCAGCACTTGCAGCCCATGAAGAGAAGCAGAGACACAGAGATGAGCGAGAGAGAGTTTTCCGCCAGAACAGATTTGCTGGGGGGAGGCTGGTGACCCCATGGAGGACTGGGACTGAGAGACATTGTGATTTATGGCTGCCCGCCATAGCAGTGATCCAGGCGGAGCAGCTGATGAAGAGATAAAGCCCTGGGTGAAGAGACTCACGTCGGAGAAAGTTCATGGAGGACTGTCTCCCATGGGTGGGACCCATGGTGCAGCAGGGGGAGGGTGTGTGTGTGAAATGAATGCCCCCTCCCCAGACGAGAAGGAAACCAACTTGCAGGAACTGACCGAAGCCCCCATCTCCCAGTCCCTGTTCCCCCTGTGACACGCTGTGGGGAAAGAAGGGAGTGAAATCATGACTAGAGTGAAGTCTGCTAAGAAGGGAGCAGGGGTAGAGAGGAGGTAGAGGTGTTTTAAGATCTGGAAAAGAAAAACAGCTCATGAGAAAGTGACTGAGAACCCCATTTTTCCCAGTCCCTGCCCCCATCGTGCCACAGTGGGGGAGAAGAAGGGAGCAAGATCATGACTAAAGGGAAGTCTGCTGAGAATGGAGGGGTGGAGGGGGAAGGCGCTACCTAGAACCCCATTTCCCCAGTCCCTGCCCCCCCATGCCAGAACGGGAGGGAAGAAAGGAGCAAAAACCCTGACTGAAGTCTGCTAAGGAGGGAGTGGTGGTGGGGGAATGTGTTTTAAGATCTGGTGGTTGTTTTAATATTTGGTCGCGCTCCCGACTCAGGTTTCACTGGGGGTTTTGTTAAGTGTAGTCTAATAAATTAGATAGTTTTCTTTCCTTCACTCTGTGTTCAGTCTGTTTTGCCCATGTTGTCGATGACAGGATGATCTCTCCCTGTCCTTACACTGATTCCTAAGCCTGTTAATAGATATTTTCTCCCCGTCCAACTAAAAAAGGGAGTGATAGACTGACTTTGGTGTGTGTCTGGCCTCCAGCCAGGCCTAAACCACCACAAAAACATAAATCTCTATTTATGGATTTTTTTTTTTTTTTAATGTGTTTGATGCAAAAATTTTAGATACCATCAAGAAGCAAAATAGAAAGTACAGTGTATTTCTGAAAATTTTAAGATGACTTCAAGATTTTAGCAATGAATCCAAGTCTACCTAAATCTCTTTAATTTCCAATTTGGACTCAACAATGTCACAAATACAAAAATTCTCTCATCATACTTAATTTACCTTGTTGAAAACAAAAGTGATAATAGAAACTGCACTTATACCGACAGCAAACAATGCTGAACTAAATTGCTCTTCAGTACAGCAAAACTCCTACGTGGTCAGTAAGCATGAGCAGAAAGGAACAAAGAACATAACAGATGACTTAGTAATAATTAATTATACGTTACATTTCAACATCCATTGGAAAACCTTTAAGCACTTCCCACGCTGCTCACCAGTGCATTAAGCACTTTCCAGATACATCATCTTTTAGTCTGCATTGTAATACCTGAACAAACCAAAATGGGTTTTTTTTGTCTCTCACCGGATGGCCCCTCCATTTTGGCAGCCCTTCTCCTCCTTGAACACAAGCAGCCAGGACGCTATACTCCACTCCAGAAATCTTATCTATACATTATACAAGGGCACTACTAATTCCTTATTTCTGGTTGCAGGTATGGAAACGACACCTGAATTTGATGTCTGAACTAATGGTGGATACTGAGACTTGCTTTAGGAGATGCACCAGGGGAAAAACTATCATATGGGATTACATGATTATGACAGGGCACTGGGGCTACGAAGGTTGGGGGTCTCCTGAAATTACATACTCACATGCTATCCAGGCCTTTGCTGCCTGTCAGTTTGTAGAGAATGCAGATTAAAAAAACCCTGAGGCTGCTCAGCGCCAGAAATGTGAGAACTATCCCTGTTTAGCCAAAAAACAGATAGGGGGTGGGATGGGTAAGAAGGTAAGATGGGCCAGAGGAGGGGCTGAAAGTTGTACTTTTCACTGCTTTCAACTTGGATCAAGGAGCACTCCTCCCTCCCCTCAAATGCTACTTAAGTATTAAAGGAACATTTTATTTTTATAAACGTCTAGACAATGCAGAACATGTAAATAATATTTACTCTTCTGAATACAGCTTGTAAAGCAAGATCAGTACAATCTACTTCCTACTTTAATATTAACTCAGGCAATTGACAAGTATGACTGAGATACTGAACGTGACTCAGATGATCACCACTCCACTGACAGAGCTTCCCATCCAGCTTGCTTGCTTTCTTCGTAAGTAATGGTTGGCAGTGACACTTGTGCCCTCCACGGGCAGGGAAGGTCAGGTCAGACATATATCCACTACAGCATACACAATTACATTCTGTTCTGTTGTCAAACCTTGAAGCAAGGTAAAGAATTTGAGTGTCTATCTGGCCTACTAAGAAAGCAGGAATTAATAAAAAAAACCCAAACCAAAACAACAAACAACCAATGGCCCAAATTACAATTCGCTGTATCTGAAGAGGAAGCAAGAAGTTTCATTGGAAAACACTACAAGATTATACAAAGATAAATTACAATAATCAATGAAGCTATTGTAAAAGGAAGGTGGCGTCTAGATACCACTGTCATCATGCTGTATCTTGGTTTCTTTGCTCATTTTAGGGAGCTTGGTTAGCAAAATTATTTCAGTTGTTTTGGCTAGATGGAGCTATAGTTAAGTATATTTTATCAAAGGTTGTTTTTGAGAGGCTTTGTGGAGGACCAGTATTGCTTCCCAGTAGAACTGACAGGCTCATATCTCATTAGCCACATGCTGTTTTCAGTCAAGAAAGGCTTTTTTTTTTTTCCCCCATCCAGAAATCATGGTTTAACTGCTTTTATAGATTTTAAAACTGATTTTTATCTCAGTATGAAACAAGACTGTGCAGAATAATTATCTTTATTTGGTCCAGTTTAGAAACATTCATTTTGTGAGTTTAGCTCGTGTTTATTTGTTTCTGTTTGTGGAGGGTTTTTGGTACTTTTTGTAATTAAAACAGCTCTTTAATGAGTTCAACACTTCCATTTGATGTTTAGGTTATATATTCTAATCAATTTACCAGACTTGCCGGCTGTTAGCATTGAGAAAACATAATCTTCCCTTTGTTTCTGCAGAAGTCTGCTTTTGTAGGAAACAGTTATGTTATAAATTAAGAAAGTTTCAGAGTGTCAGTGCAGCAAGCTTTGTCTACTCATGTCACTGTGTATCAGAAAGCCATAAAAAAAAATGGGTGTGAAAAGAGAGGAGGGACCAGACAGGAGGTAACCGCACTGAGTGAGCAATATTTGGAACATCAACTTCACCTGCTCCTGCGAGCATGACTGCCCAGCATCCCTGTGAGGTAAAAGAAGTTCATCGGCATAGGTGAGGGAAAGAATAGAGCTTACAGTCCTGTTCATTCCCACACAGGAAGCCTAGAATTATCCTCCTCAGTCTTGCAGACTGAAGCACAGAACATCAGGCTAAGTTTACACCTTTAGTATCAGACAAAACCAGAGCCCATTAAAAAAATGCAAAACTGTATGAAAGGAAATAAAATAAATCTTGAACAAATTGTTTTTCAAATCAGTCAGATTGTTTAATACCGACTTCAATAGGACCAGGTCCTGAAAGCTAAAAAATATAAGCAGAGTAAATACTTGGGTGAGGAATCCAGGACCTTATTACTTCAAAAAGCAGCTCACATCTGTAGGGAGAATACATTCATTTTGGCCTTCTTTCTTAGCAAACGAACTAAACATTAGAAGCAAAACCCCGTATGACAAAGCATCCAAATATACTGATTCAGTTTCCTGACTTTATCTCTTAATTTATATATGAAATAATGCAAATATCTCTCCAAGGATATGAAGTATTATTAGCTTGTCTTTATCTAATTTAAAGGAAAATTTTACTGTGAACTGCATTCCAGCAGGCATAAACTGAGGTCTGCAGCACTATGCAATTTTTGTTTCTTCCAGCTTTTCCATGAATCCACTTCTCTATTTTTTCAGCACAGAAGGTTAGTCTCCTAGATATTTTGTAGGAGATTGAAAAAGAAGTGTTATTTATTATCTAAGAACAGTCTTAAGAGTGTGGTTGAACGTTGACCACAGATTAAAGCAGATAGTTTAACTCTTGATACATAACCACCTGCTCCGCTTTATTCTGACAGACAAGAAGACAATATGGCCTGTCTGCTAAGCTGTAATCATACAGCATTTTTAAAGATAGATAAATTTGCCTGAACATAATTTGATACATAGGATCTGTGACTAGGGTGATCGGCTTTTCCTAACTTGCTGTCTTAATCTTAGTCTCACATATATGTAGCACATATCTTTTAGAACTGATCCTACAGAGAACGTTCTGTAATTCATTTGCTCACTAAAGAAACTTTGTTTTAAAAAGAAACAAAGAAAAAACAAAACAAAACAACTGTCTGTTCTCCTAACTATTAAATGCTCCGTTAATAAAACCACTTGCAGAGAGAATTAGAGTTGATGAGAACACTGCAGAAACTTACTACATAGTGACAGAGTTTTAGGAGAGAGAGAAGAAATAACTCAGAATATAGCTGTTACATCCAAACTGTGCATTCAAGGTCACTGGGCTTTTTTAAATGTTTAAGCAATTACTAAAATAATCCAAAGGACAAGAGCATGCTGGTACAGCCACTGATTTCTGGCTATAGAATTTACATTAGACAGCAATAATAGAGGAAGAGGAAGCCTTTGTTACTTACTTCACTCCCTATGTTTCAGGTGCATCTTTCTACAACAGCCACTAACTCAAGATATAATTGATTCAGACTATATTTCAGTGAAGGAGATTGCATGTATAAAATTGAGAAAATTACATATTGAAGCAAAATTATTCCTAGAGATAAACAGGAAAAAGTGTGAGAGAGACAATGGAATAAAAAGAAGGTAAACACAGTGCTATTTCCTAGGAACCTGGCATAAATGATGACTTTTTTTTTTTTTTTTTTTTTTACTCTTTTCATGCTATCACCATGGTCTTATTTGCTTGTGAATGGAGAATAGTATCCAGTGATTTTATTTATTTATTTATTTTGAAGGTGGGGGAAGACATTCCCCTCCAGCACTCTAAATGCCCAGTGGAAGTTACAAACCCAAAAATAATTAAAGTGAACTTCATCTTCCCACAACCATGACAAGAAACTGCTGAATTTTCTATTTCTCATAAGCACAAATGTGGTTTAGAGCTTTCTGTTGCTTTTTGCTTTAAAGCACTATGCTCATTTCTTTGTGCCTTAACAAACTGTAAAGCCCTGTTTCTCTAAAAGCAGGGAGGTACCCAGTTCTCACATGAAGAATAAGGAATTTTGATTTTTTTTGAGGATCTGGGCCTCATTTGAACCACATTCCTAGTCAGTAAAAGAAGAGTTAAGGGCATTTTCTTTCTTCATATCAGTGATCCAGGAAGAAAATGCAGAAAAAATAAAAAAAGAAAAAATGTACACAGAACCCAGATAATAGGGTAACGGAAGATATATATATAAAGCTACAGTGGAGACAAATATACATACACATAGAGTGGTATCAAATATACCTCTTGCCACAAAGTTAGAACATACCATGTGCTTTCTTCTCCCCCAAATCCAAGCATTCTAACAAACTAACTGGTACCTCCTGCAGTTAAGTAAAAAAAAAAAAACAAATAAGAAAAGAAAGGCAGATCACCTCCCATAAAAATCAGTCTAGAACCTCCACTGGCTTAAATTGGCATTGCGTATTATCAACTTCTCATCAGTTATGTACTTGGCCTTCTGCGCTACTGAAAGTACTTTGTGTAATCATCATTAATTCTCTGTTCAATCTCCTCTGAGTAACAAGTGAAATTAAGTCCTCGACATGACATTTTAAAAGAAAATTAAAGAGCTGTAAACACATGAATTTTTCAGACTTCTAAGGACTGACCAACAACCGCAATACACATGGTCCTTGGAGGTGCACAAGCAGGCAGTACAGCTCAGGGACTTGACTTTTTCTTTGCATGAGTCTGTTCTAATGCTTAGAGGCAGGTTTAGTTGACTTAGCGACAGAAAGGCAGATAGAGCTCCAAGTTTTTTCTGAAATTAAGGGGTTCAAGGACAAAATGAAATTCATATTTAGATGTAAAGCACGTCAACATAAACAAGGTAAGATCACAAGCTAATGATTATGCTTTTACAGTAAACAATGACACTAACATAGATAAGAAATTTAACATATAAATTCATATTTATAAAAGACCATGACACTCAAGCAATGTTAGCCTACCTCAAAAATGGGACTTTTGCAAAAAATGCTCCTACCTTGCCCAATGTAGGTCACGCCCCCAAAACCATCATACAGGTACTGCAGTAGCCAGTCAGCCTATACTACTTGTATTTGCTATGTCACAGTTTCATAGTTTAGTTCAGCATCACAACTAGTGAATGTTCTCCAGCATGTCTTAACAATGGGATTTGGGAGCCTCAAAAATTGACCAAAACAGAATCACAGAATCATAGGGGTTGGAAGGGACCTCGAGAGATCATTGGGTCCAAACCCCCTGCCAAAGCAGGCTCCCTAGCTCATATTGCACAGATAGGCGTCCAGACAAGTCTTGAATATATCCAGAGGAGACTGCACCCCTCCCAGGGCAGCCTGTCCCCGGGCTCTGTCACCCTCACTGTGAAAAAGTTCTTCTGCATGTTGGTGCGGAACTTCCTGTGCTCCAGTTTACAGCCATTGCCCCTTGTCCTGTCTCCACAGACCGCTGAAAAGTGGCTGGCCATTTCTCCCTGCATCCCATACTTAAGATATTTATAAACATTAATTAGGTCCCCCCTCGGTCTTCTTTTCTCCAGGCTGAACAGCCCCAACTCACTCAGCCTTTCCTCATACGGGAGATGTTCCAGGCCCTTAATCACCTTCGTAGCCCGTCTCTGGACTCTCTCCAGGAGATCCCTGTCTTTTTTATACCAGGGAGCCCAGAACTGGACACAACACTCCAGGTGGGGCCTGACCAGGGCAGAGTAGAGGGGGAGGATCACCTCCTTTGACCTGCTGGCCACACTCTTCCTGATACATCCCCAGGATCCCATTGGCCCTCTTAGCCACCAGGGCACACTGCTGGCTCATAGCCAACCTGTCATCCACCAGGACCCCCAGGTCCTTCTCCACAGAGCTCTTCTCCAGCAGGTCATCCCCCAGCCTGTACTGATACTGACGGTTATTCCTCCCCAGGTGCAAGACTTTACACTTGCTTTTATTAAACCTCATCTGGTTTCTCCCTGCCCAGCTTTCCAGCCTGTCCAGGTCTCGCTGGATGGCAGCGCAGTGTTCCTGCGTGTCAGCCACCCCTCCCAGCTTTGTATCATTGGTGTACTTGCTGAGGGTGGATGCTATTCCCTCATCAAGGTCGTTGATGAAGATATTAAACAGGACTGGACCCAACACCGAGCCCTGGGAACACTGCTAGTCACAGGCCTCCATTCAGATTTTGTTCCACTGATCACGACCCTCTGAGCCCGGTCCGACAGCCAGTTCTCAACCCACCTCATTGTCCACTCATCTATCCCATGATCTCTCAGCTTTTCTATCAGGATGTCATGGGAGACAGTATCGAAAGCCTTGCTGAAGTCAAGGTAGATGACATCCACTGCTCTCCCTCCATCCACCCAGCCTGTGATGTAATACACTATCTGAAGGCAGCACTCTGGCTGAATACTAGTTTCTATCTTCTGATTGTTTACTTACAGTAAACAGACAATTACAGTATGAAATTCTCGGCTTTAGATACTCCTCTCTCTCATTGTAGAAAGGAGGCAAAAGGAATAATCAGCAACTTCAAGCAAAAGATCCCACTCTAGCTACATGCCCACCAATCTGAATGGTTTTCTCAAATGGCTACAAAAGGATGAGAAGAACTTAATACCGTTGATTTTTCGAAGATGACTGTAACCCTCATGCGCAAGCAAAGCAAGACAAGGAATTCATTCCCCACTTCTCACAGGCAGGCAGGTGCTCAGCCATCCCCAGGAACACAGGGCTCTGTCATACCTAACAGTGACTTGGGAAGACATGCTAATCACTCTGAACGCCACTGCCCACCCATTGTCCCCATCCTTCCTCTTCCCCAAACCCATTATAAGCTGAGCATGATGTCATACAGTATGGAATAGCCCTTTACTCAGTTGGGGTCAGCTATCCCAGCGGTGTCTTCTCCCAACTTCTTGTGCACTCCTAGCCATCCCAGTGACAGGATGGTGTGCAAAGCAGCAAAGACCTTGGCTCTGTGTAAGCACTGCTCAAGAGTAAAAAAATATCTTCCTATAAATAACACATATCTATATTACCAAGACTGTTTCCAGCACAAATCCAAAACACAGCCCCATACAAGCTACTGTGAAGAAAATTAATTCTGTCCCAGCTGAAAACAGGACAGAGTCTTTTATATATTGCATCAAACAACTCTCATTCAGATGGCTAGCAATAAATATAATAAATAAAATATAATTTAACATATATTGTCAGTGTAAATTTGGATACAATGTATTAATAATACAAACGATCCATTAGCAAGTGTAACTTATAACAGTTCTAAAAGTGACTGCAATGACATGCAATCTAAAGCACACACTTTTCACACATTTTCTGTCCTGTCTCTGTGTGATAGCTCATTGCAAGCCACAGATGTTTGGCACTGTGACAGCATGACCCAGCCATTTACTCTGCTAAAGTCCACTACACTTCAAAAAGTGCAAACATCCCCAATGAAGCACCACCACCAACCAAAAAAAAAGAAATCAAAAAAGACCACAATTGGTCTAATGCACTCCAGCCTGGCACAGCATGGTTCTGCTTTGGAGAAACGGTCACAAGGCCTGAATATTTCATGTGAGATATTTTCTTTCTAGTTCTTTACACTCAATAGATCCAGAAAATGTTGATAAGCATCCAAAGGTTTACACACTTATCTGTAAGGAATGCAAAGCGTGCCCACTCTTTAAAGTGCACATGATTAACAGAAGTTTTTTACTTAAATATGAAACTAAGACTTAAAATGAGATCAATGTGGCTCTACAGATATGTATTTTAATACTTTTAACAACAAATATTTTCATTATCTAGAAAGTAAATACTGGGAAAAGTGCCCTGAAGCAATGCCCAATGTTTACAGCTACACACTGATAATCTTCTTTCAAGTATGCTCCATCCAGAAGCGGTTTCAGAGGTAAATAAGTGTGGTAGAGAAGAGTATTAAATTATCAACTGCAGTTTTGCAACTGCTGTAAACCGGGGAAAAAAACCCTTCTCAAAAAAAGAATTACTAGAAAGACGACACATGCATAACTTCAAGAATCCCCTGAAAAGTTAATTATTAGAAGCTTACAAAAGCACTTTTTCCCTTATCTTTCTAGATAAGGGACAACATGACATCATTGTCTCTAAATTGGAGAGACAAGGATTTGACAGATGGACCACTTGATGGATAATGAATTGTCTGGATGGTTGCATTCAAAGAGTTTCCATCAATGGCTCAATGTCCAAGTGGAGATCAGTGCCACGTTGCATTCCTCAGGGGTGTCCTAATTTCTCCCTTGTGGGAAAAGGGTGCTGCGTGATGCTTAGGTCATGGCTGGAGTTACACCACAACAAGGGGTGGTATCAGGACCAGCACTGTTCAATATCTTTGTTGGCAACATGGGCAGTGGGATCAAGTGCACCCTCAGCAAGCTGGCAACATCAAGCTGTGCAGTGCGGTCAACATACTGGAGGGAAGGGATGCCATCCAGAGGGACCTTGACAGGCTGGAGAGGTGGACCCATAGGAATGGCATTAGGTTCCACAAGGCCAAGTGCAGGGTCCTACATATGGGTCAGGGCAGTTCCCAGTACAACTACAGGTTGGGTTGAGAATGAATTGAGAGCAGCCCTGAGAAGTACTCCTGGGTATTAACAGATGAAAAGTTTAATGTACGCCACCAAGGAGAACCTGCAGCGCAGAAAGCCAACTGTTCCTGTGCTGCATGGAAAGAAGTGTAACCAGCAGGTCCAAGGACGTGATTCTGCCCCTGTAGTCTGCTCTGATGTAACGAGAAGGACATGAGGCGAGTCCAGAGGAGGATGACAAAGATGATCAGAGGACTGGAGTGCCTCTCCTATGAAAACACGCTGAGCTAGTTGGGCTTGTTCAGCTTGGGGAAGAGAAGGCTGCAGGGAGACCTAATTGCACCCTTCCAGTACCTAAAGGGAGCCTACAGGAAAGGTGGAGAGGGACTCTTTATCAGAGAGTGTAGTGATAGGATGAGGGGTAATGACTTTAAACTGAAAGAGGGTAGGTTTAGATATTGGGAAGAAATTCTTTACTATGAGGGTGGTGAGGCATTGGCACAGGTTGCCCAGAGAAGCTGTGGCTGCCCCCTCACTGGCAGTGTTCAAGGCCAGGTTGGATGGGGTTTGGGCAACCTGGTCTAGCGGAGGCTGTCTCTGCCCATGGCAGGAAGGGTTGGAACTAGATGATTTTTGAGGTCTCTTCCAACTCAAAGAATTTTATGATGAGAATACCATTTGAAAAGTTGTTAATGAAGAGAAATAGATGACTCTCTTGTGTAGCAACAAGAAGCAGTTGAAGTGCAAACAATTAAAAAATGAGAGAACTAGTCATATTGAGAGATGTCCACAAGAAGACAAAGTCCCTTGCCCAGTCCTAGGTTGAGGTATCATCCTAGAGCATCTGAAAAATGCTGCATAGTTACTTGGACTCTTTAGGATTAGTGTGAAGATTCAGCCCACTGAGGATAATGGAGTTATGGGGTTGGGTTGACTGCTTGGTTTGTTTGGTATGTTTGAGGGGAGGTTTGATTTGGGTTTCTTTTTTTCTTTTTGTTTTTAATAGGAAGGGGAGACAGCTGGGTTGCCACATAATTTTATGTACATGTTTCTTCCAGAATGTGCTAATATGGATCCACAAATATGTGTATAAAGAGCTTATATGAAGCATATAAAGAGCAATATGAAGCACGTGACAAAGAACAGCTAACATACTGCAATAATAAATGAATCCTTTCCATAGACTTCCCAAATCAGATCTACAGGTTTCCATTGTAATCCTATATGCTTATTTTTTTTCCATTAATTGAGGATTTTTTAAGCTATTAAATAACAGCTGTCACCACCTGGTCAAACTGTGCACCGGACATTTGTAATCATTGCTGGATTCTACATCTAAACTCATGTTACTTATGTTTCCTTACAACTTAGTAGTGCCTAGCATTGCCTCAGATGAGAGTATCTCCACAGCCTGCATGTATTACCCCATAATTCAAGTCAGAGACTCAGCTGGTTTGGTTGCAGAATCTGTGCAGATCTCACAGATACTTCACTAGCCTAATCATAGTCTTTCAACTCTGCCTAATTTAAATCTTGGCTTGAAATACTCTGGGGATATGTGAAAGGATATAATCTTAATATTGGGTGAAGATATTTTGAAAGATAGTAGATTTGTTGGAAAAAAGTAATGCTCAAGGAAGACTGAACTTACTAGAAATTCAGAAATAACTGAGAAAAAAAAATATGGCTAGAGAAAAAAAGAGATGGACTTGTTGCAGTTTTGTGTAGCTGTGCTACTGAGATGGTTTTTGTAAGTAGCAGTTACAGTTTCTCTGCCAGCCTAACTATAAACAACGAGCAATTCAAGGCCACAGTCACTGTTGACCAGGGCCAAGCCAATGAGAGACAGTCATAGCGCCTCTAAGAATCACATATAGGAGAAAACAACCCTGAAGCAGCTGCATTTTGCCACCAGAGAAGGGAGTGAAGAGATGTAATGACCTGTGCAGACACCAAGGCCGGGGAGGATGGGGGAGGAGGCACCTCAGGTGCCAGAGAGAAAGATGCCCCTGCAGCCCATGGAGACACCAACCCCATGGAAAAGGCTGAGACCCCACCTGCAGCCCGTGGAGGGGCTCCACGCTGGATGGAGCAGGAGGAGACTTACAGAAGACACTGTGACCCTATGTTGGAATAAGCCCCTGCCAGCACTTGCAGCCCATGAAGAGAAGCAGAGACACAGAGATGAGCGAGAGAGTTTTGCGCCGGAACAGGTTTGCTGGAGGGAGGCTGGTGACCCTGTGGAGGACTGGGACTGAGAGACATTGTGATTTATGGCTGCCCACCATAGCAGTGATCCAGGCGGAACAGCTGATGAAGAGATAAAACCCTGGGGGAAGAGACTCACGTTGGAGAAGTTTGTGGAGGACTGTCTCCCATGGGTGGGACCCCACGGTGCAGCAGGGGGAGGGTGTGTGTGTGGAATGAATGCCCCCACCCGGCCGAGAAGGAAACATCTACTGCGAGCAGAGAGGGAAGAAGGGAGAAGAAGGAAGTAAAATCATGGCTAAAGGGAAGTCTGCTTAGAATGGAGGGGTGGGGGAAAGGTGCTACTGAGAACCCCATTTTCCCCAGTCCCTGCCCCCCCCCGTACTGCGAACGGGAGGGAAGAAGGGAGCAAAAAAACCCTGACTAAAGTCTGCTAAGAAGGGAGTGGGGGGGGGGAACGTGTTTTTAAGATCTGGTTGCATTTGTTTTAAGATTTGGTTGCGCTCCTGACTCCGGTTTTCACTGTTCTTTTTAGTGTAGTGTAATAAATTAGAATAGTTTTTTTCCTTCACTCGGTGTTGAGTCTGTTTTGTCCATATCGTTGCTGATAAAATGATCTCTCCTTGTCCTTATCTGGACTCCTAAGCCTCTTGATATATGTTTTCTCCCCTGACCAACTAAGAACGGGAGCAATAGACTGATTTTGGTGGGCGTCTGGCCTCCATCCAGGGATAAACCATCACAGGGCTGAAAACAGAAGCATTATTTTTTTCCTAAGTGTTAAAAGCAATTTTTGTTCAGAAAAAACAATAATTTAGAAAAATTAAAACCAAAGTATAAACATTCCACTGAAAAAAAGACTTACAGAAACAAGAAAAAAAAACAATTAAATCAGTAGATTTTGTTCATTTTTTCTTTCCTCATTTTGCCACGACCCCTTTCATCACTTCCTTGCTCCCATCTCTGAACCATTTTGAATCTATTGGAAAAGATGCTTTCTGGGTCTGTCCAGCTATCGAGGCATTATAAAAGGAAATACTCTTGCACCTCTCCAGAAATACAATTTTTCTTCTTCCTTCATCCTTAAAACAGATAACAGAATTTGAAATCCAACATGGAGGTACCACACCTGGCAGGGGCATTATTTTTTGCCTGTTTATCTAAAGTCTCTGTTAAATCCCTCTTTTTATCTAAGAGCAACACAATCACAGTTTAAAGCCTTTCAACTTTTAGGTTTGTCTTGCCACTTTCTGAAATTTCATCCAAGAGAGGTGTTAAAAGACAGCAGAGGATGCAGCTATGTAAGTCAGTTCCAAGAAGTGCTGTTCTTCACATATTTGCAATGTCAAAGGGTATTCAGGAATCTCCAAACTGCATAGCCTTATTTACAAATACTCCTGGCAAAAGTTCACTTGCCACTTTAAACCTTCTGTGTTTAAACAGAAGCTAGAATTTTCTGCTGTACTGAACAGCAGAGGGGAAAAAAAAAACGTCCTAGGTTTGCCTTAGTGTGTGCCCACACAATGGCTTTTATTCTTGTTAAAATACAGAAGCAAACGCATGTCTTGTACATGCTTACACAGATATACAACTATCAGGAAGAGGGACAAAGAACAACAGTAATATAGCCATCAATAAACTACCACTTCTTTCCTTCTCTCTATTTCAAACTATATATTTTAATTAGACTAGAATGGTGTGTCTAAACACTGATCTTACTGCTTTGGTTTGGAAATCTAAACAAGAATCATTTGTCTTTGTACCTGCACATTAGATAAAACCTTGCTACCTGGACTTCAACACTTTTCACCAATCTGTTCGGTTTGCTTCTGATCATACGTAATCCTCATAGGTAAATGAAGAAAATGCAAAGAGAGAAAAATCAGATTTTGATCTAAGACACTACCCGTGCTGTTAAAATATCTGTTCTGATTACCAGATTATCAGGGTTTTTCAGTGAAATATTCTGCAGTTGTAAATAGTCCCGATTAAAATATCCTAGGAATAAATGGAGCTCAATATCAAGAGTTAGATATTTGAGTTCTCTTAGTGTAACACAATATGGACAAATTAAACACACTTTAAAATAAATTCCCTTTGATAACAAATACATTTACCATAAAAGCTATTCTGAAGTTGTGTCTGGGGTGGTGGTGGGAGTGATTAAAAGACACCACTGTCTTAAAGGTTGGAAATACCATGCCTGCAGATAGCTTTAGTTTGAAAAGGCACTGCCCTAATGAAGTTGCGTTGATCAATACTGAGACACATCCCAGCCAACTGGAAACATTCCCTGAAGAAAGCAGTTATGATTCTCACAGAGCAAAAGCCTGAAAGATTAATAAAAGGGTTTCCACTTGTGGTCATCCGTGTATTCGCAAAGTTTTCATTAGTAGTGATTTCACCCACCATGTCAATGTTTACATTCTTTGATGTTTGACTCTTTTTGTAGTACAGAGGCGATCTCTGAAACACAGCTCTCCTTAAGCAAATGAAAGTTCCAACATGAAACAACAGCTTCAAAACTGTCAGTATTTGATTTTTTTCCCCTCTTTCAGTTACACAATAAAATAACACCAGGAACTCCAACCAGAGAATGATCGAGGTGTATGGTTATACTAGCCCTTTTAAGCCTAAATGGCACCAAACTTTAAACAGCAAAATTATGTAGGCCAGACTACATATCCAAGCGCCAGAATCCAGACCTGGACTATAGGGATGAAAGGCAGCTTACACAAAATGAGGATGGATATTCTCCTCTGTTCTGTACCCTTGTTGCTTCAACACTTACTCTTTTTCTCTGTTGTATGCCTTGACACAGAACAGCTAATTTCCTCCCAACAACCATCTACATACTATTTGTATTTCCGAAAGACCGAAGTGTCTTCCGGTCCAACGAGTAAAGGGACTATTTTCTCAGGTGACTGCTTTTTGAGAAATTTCATCTGAGAACCTAGGTGATCTGCTCCTATTAGCAGTTATTACAAGGTTAGGATTGCATACTGCTATTCTTTCATGTATGTGTTGTTCCCTGATGAGTCTTGCATGCTAATCAGTTGTAGGTGCGGCTCTAATTTTGTGCAATTTAGATATCACTTTATATAAAGCTGCACAAGACTTCGGCCTACTTTGAAATAAAATAATTTACTGACTTTCTTTTTTCTTCCCTATAGTCTATGAAACATCTATCGATATGGCAGTGCTGATCTGCAGCAGTTCTCCCTGCTGACTTCGACCAGCAAGCTGCTCATGAATCTAGCAGATGTTTCAGTTGTCTAGGCCAATGGAAACCTTATGGACCCTTTTTTCTTCATCTCCTCCCAGGAGCAAATGTTAGTACAGCAGATATCTGGATGCGTGCCATGTAGCAACAGCGACAGGAAAAAGCTGCTGTGGCTTTTCTAAGCATGGTGCTGTATACTGATTGTTTTTGGGGGTTTTTTCCTTCAGTCCTCTCTAAGAGGGTTTTTTACTAATGCCACACTTTTCACATATAGACAAACAATAAATCAGTTGTTTTTAAGGTACCCCTAGACTTCCCCTGTTGTGTTATTGAGCCTTGGATTATTAAAAAAAATACAGTAATGTATTGCAACTTCCCTCCCCCCCCCCAGCATTACAAATTTAGAAGTACCTAAATGCAGTGCAAATTGCATTTATTGTGTCTCTAATATAATGCAGAGACTGTCCCAAGGAAACGGTTTAGGGGGTTTTAGGTATGCAAACAATTTCTAGATTTTAAATTTAAGTTAAAGTAGATTAATTAAAAGGAGACTATATGGCTGAAATCTCTAGGTGCCCTCAAAAAGTATACAGAAAATAATTTTTTTATTATCACTTGATCTCACTTTCATAGTAGATGGAAGGAACAGTCTCTTATTCAAAACATCTTAAGTCCATTTCTTTTTTTATTGTGACTTTTGGATCCCTTTTATTTGTGAAAATTTAACATGGGGTCTGTCATTTCTAGTTGTGTATGAATAAAAAGCTTCAAGCCAAATATCAATATTTGTCTGAAATTGCTGTTTTTAAAGGTAATGACTTGGTATAAGAAAAGAAATCAGTTAAAAAAAATCCAAATGTCTTCACTTTATGCATTCATGAGAAGTATTTTTAGAAACAGAAATTCATTAAGACTTCTCTCATGAGCCCATTAAATTCTGACTCTTCAGAAGGCACACAAAGGGCAGGACAGATGTAGCTGTGTGAAGCCAATGGCAGAACTACCAACACAGGTAAGAACTGAGTTCTGAATTTCTGCAAGAGGCAGTTAGCTTCAGTGTCACCTGGACTTAAATCTTTCACTCTTTTTAATTAAAAAAAGCCTACTATGTATTATACAGGCCAGCAAAACAACTTTATACGTCAATAATTTTCAATTAGAAAAAGTGCACATTTCTTAGGAAGTAACTCCAACTCCTCAATGGGGAGTAAATGTCAAAGGATGACAACCCACAACAGGGATGTCAATGCAACAATGAAAATTTTCTGTCTTCCCTAAAACCATATTTTGGTATGTCCTCTTGCATAAAAAAAAACCTCTTATGGATCTGAAATGAAATTCAGAGGTAATTTTTTTTTTCCTTTTGAATCCAGTTATCTTATCAAATCCAAATAAATACTCTGATATTTTCACCACCAAATTTTACAATTTATTATTTTTTATTTTTAAAAAAAGTAAACGTAAGGAGCTACAGTAACTGTATCAGTGCTTTAATATAGAAAAGTTTCAGTGAAATTTACAACATGAAACACAAGGGCTCTCTGCAATAACATTTTTTTTAAATCCACTGAAATGTAAGAAATCAGCAAGTATATTGATATGTGCATTAAAGTAATTTTCTAGATCAGTGAATCCATGTCAGTAATGGTTGACTAGATTTTCTACTTGGCTGTAAGAATATTTTAGTTGAAGCCTCTTATTTTATAATTTACTGAATTATTCTAAAGGTTATTTGGTACCCAACAAAATGTTGATTTGAATGAGCTGCTTCTTGAGAAGAGAGCGCAACGCTTACCCTGCACATCATTGAGAAAATATTTGCATGCATCAAATTTACAGCATAGACAAAAAAAAAAAATCTTACTTCTTATGCTTTATATAAGAAATTGGCATAAATATGGCATTTTTGCAGGCTTATTTCAATTCATCCTTTTTTTATGACCAAAAGGCAGGACCGTTAACATGCATCTCTTTAAAGTCCAGCAAGGAAAGTGGGTGTAGCTGTAGGGTACCTTATATCAGGCAAAAAGGTGCAGTGCATCTGGAGGTTTCCTTGCTAAATGATGCATCTTCGGAACAAACTTTAACCTTGCTAGCTTGGGCATCACTAGTGCAGGTAACATATCCACATGTGGTTATTGCCTGAATCAGCGCCATAGCCACATGCTCATACAAGAATGCAACTCTAAGTCCACTAATGGGTATTGCAATGAGAGTCAGGAAGAAGAAAAATAATCAGCAAGGATAAGCAGCCCCCATGCTGCAGCTCATGGAGTAAGCAGCAGCAGTATTAATGAAAGGCACAGAGGGTGCAACCACAGGTGTGCTGTTTCCTTAAGTGTCCTAAAGAATGAGCCATCCAAAAAAATACCAAAAATACTGTTATACAATTGGGAAATGCAAAGAAAAGGAAAAGAAAAAAAAAAAAATCTCTATTCCATCTCTTATTGCATAGCTGTCAGGTTAGCAGCCTGGCAATTTGTGAGTTGCAAAATGGCAAGCAACGTTTACGTGTTGATGGGTTTGAGTCATAAGAAGAAAAGAGAAACAGAGCAAACGTGAATAAAAATGCCTTTAAAATGAGTACAGATTCACTTCTGAAAATGTAAGGGCTAGCCCATGCTCCGGATAAAGAAAAATCTCACACTTAGTACAGAGTTCATTACATGGCAAAGGAGGATATCTGATACAATTTACAAAACTGATTTATACCAGTTTGGTTATAGAGAGTTATATTTATTGTCTTTAAATCTCAGCAGTTACCACAACTAGCCTAAGCAGGGAAATACATTTCTGCATTTGGGAAATATAAATGACAAAGACCATATTTGCATTTCAGGGGAGGGCAGGAGAGGGGAAGAGGAGACACAATGACTAACATCTGTTGCACAGATTGAGACAAGTAGACTTATTCTGGACAGCAATGTACATTTCTCAGGTGAAAAAACGAAAGAGCAATACACTGAATTAATGTGTTTCAAGGTGGAGTAGTGCAAGTTAAACATGAGGTTTTGAACTTTTGATTTTTAAATTAAGTTTTTATAACACATCACATACCACTGATGTTTGGGTTTTGGTCTTCAGAATGAGTGTAATCATTTTAGTAACTTTCAGTCTAGATCTGAGAAAAAAGGTCTATTTTTTCTAGCTGTTCTTTTTTTTTATTTTTATTTTTTATTTTTAAAATCTAAACAGTAGAAAATGCAACATGCATATTTCTATATCTTCTTGTCTGCTTCAATTCAGATGACTTTTTTACTTCTATTGCACAAAGCACCTCTTTCTTGGCATTCATCCACTTGGCAATCTGAATCCCTGCCTGAAAGATTATCTATGAGAAGGTAAGAGCAGAACAGATCTACCTCATCAAGTCCCTTCATTTTGAGTATCTCAGATACTGTATTCTCAAGACCATGCACCGACACAGTAGACAAGCAAGAATTTAGAATACAATGGGTTTTATTAACATTGTTACTACAAATTTTATACCCCTGCATATCCAGATGCTTGCTGCACAGCCTTCTTTGACTGCAGACACTACAGAGTAGTGTTTTTTTGCTGAAGTAGTTAGTTAAGAATACAAAGATTCGAAAACTGTTTCATTTGGGAAGGAAAGCTGAAGATACAGTGGGGATTTTCTGTGATCAAGTCACAGCGGTTTAAAAAGAGAGCACAAAGTTCTGTATCTCTGAGCACATGAAACAACAGAAAAGGTGACTTTGTCCATGATTCAAATCTTTTCTCAGTCAATACTCTGCCTCAAGGCATCTGTCACACTTAGAGGTTTTTGTTCGGGTTTGGTTGGGTGTTTCTTGTTGGTGGGTTTTTTTTTTTTTTTAGGGGGTGGGGGAAGCAGTGGTGGGGTTTCTTTGTTTGGTTGGGTTTTGGGGGTTTTTTTAGTCTGTAATCCAGCACTCAGGCTCTCTCTCCAGAAGAGCCTGTGGGATGCAGCTAACTAATACAGAACCAAGTCACAGAATCATGGAATGGCTTGGGTTGGAAGGGACCTCAAGGATCCTACAAAGGCCCATTTATACTGGTTCAGCATTTCTCACCTAAAGCAAGCACAGCTATCTCCACCCTATACCCCAAAATGCAGTGTCAATTTAGTGATCCTCATGAGCTTCTTTCACAGGACCACAAACACAAAATCGTATCAACTAAATGATTCAGGTAAACTACATTCTATCTTCCATGTCTACCCTTTCAGCCAGACAGTTCTGGGGTAGAGATGACTGTTCAACATTGTTACATTGCCTTTTTTAAGCTCTCTGAAGTGCCATAGCCATTTTATGAAGACACAGCAAAATCCATAGGAATATCTTTCCAAAGTCTTAGTAAAAAAAAAAAAAAAAAAAAAAGCTCTTCTATAGGTTTGTATGTCTTCATATTATAAGTGCAGCTTTACTCACTTTTGGATGCTGCTCCTTTTGCTCCACTCTAAGAATCAAAGGAACAATAAAATGATAGTAATGAAGACATCTTTTAGCATCTTGCCTGAGTGAGCTCTCCTGAGCACCACAGAATTACATTCTGTTACATGCACTTATAAATCTTCCTTAAACCATTCCTTGGGCTTTCTGTTCATCAGTTCTCCCAGAACCAATCCACAGACGAAAACAGATTTATCAACACAGTAATGCCAATACAAGTCAAAAGTCAGGTGAAACGTAGCCACTATAAAATAATCCATTTCTAAAAAAAAAAAAAAAAGGGGGGAAATAAACCAGAATTTGATCTTTTCAATTAATTTGATCCACAGATAAATCATGCCTAATTTAGATATTCTTCTATTTCCAATTTATGCTTTCTGCCATCAATAGCAGTTGCCTTGAAGCCTTTTGTCATGCAGGTTTCTCATGTACAACAGACTTGGATCAGTATGTCTACCTTACTCTTTCACCAGCAGCAGACTCTAGATCTCCTCTGCTTTTCTCTAGATGCTTATTTCCCTTGCCAAGTCCTGTTTTGCCCTGCATGCTGCTTCAACTGTCAGGCTTAACCTATGAAATTTTTTGGTTTCAACGGTCCCAGGCTGGCTCACAAACAGCTAAATCAGTGCAACCGAGGTCATGAGGATTGGGAAGAACTTCTTTGATATCAACTCAGTATTAAAACGTGATCTCTGATATCAACTTAGTATTAAAACTGGTATTAAATCATATTCCTGTGATTTCCTGTGTGCAAGAGAAACTTATGTGTGAAGAGATACACAGAAACAAATATGTGCTGAATAACAATGGAATAAGATTATGCAAGATTACTCAAAATCCAGCTGGACAATTCTCTTACTTAACACATTACACTAAACTCACTTACAGAAACAACTTATAATAATATTCCACAAAGGAAGTTTACATCTTTAAAAGACCAAGAGTAATTAGGTGGCTTTTACTAAAACATAGCTCTGCTTCATATTTTGAGCATAACAAAACAGGGAGACTGTTATGGTCTCCAAACAAACTGCTGTTACAGTATCTGTTCCGCTGAAAGACTCTGTTGTTATTTACACTGCTTCTGGGCAATTATTTTCAAATAATAAATTCACTGCAGATAGCGCATCTCACTCCCCATGCAGGGAAACTTTTCTTTCTAGGAGTATACACAGGTCCTCAGATCATGTCCTCTGTAAAAACAGCTTTTAATGGCTTTGCTTTGGGGCAGGATAGAGAAATAAAAAGAAATCAAACCAAAATACAGTTGTTGTAGACCTGCACTCGCCCATAAAGAGAACTTTTTTTTGTCTGATCTTTACAACAGGCAGAAGAGCTCCATCCAAATATACCAAATTGTTTAAAGTAAATGAAATTGCTCCAAGAGAGAATGAAAGTAAGAAGAGAAAACAATGATAATTTGGGATTTGCATAAATATTTCCATTTTTTAATGCAATGAATGCCATTTAGAAAAAAAAAAAAATCATCTATATTCTGTCAATTCCAAGAGCTGGAGCTTCAGTAAAAGAGAAAAGAAACACGAGGATTGTCACAGGACAGACAACAGGAGATGACACTCTCTTCTTCATACACAAATGAAAATGTGAAAGAAACAATTGTGTGTTGCACTGCTGCTGCACTCTGGTTCTTTTGTTCCAAAAGCCACACCAAATCCATTAAGCTGCTACGAGATCATGAGAAGCACGAAAACTATGCTGGTCTGTATTTGAGAACTGGTACACTGATACAAACAACTCACTTGTTGACTGTTGTAATTACTGCTGTTACAGATACTATGGCTTCAGGCTTCATAGAAGGACATCCCTGAGTAAAAAGAAGCAGAAGCAGTGGGGGAAACCAAACTCAAACCCAGTAACCTCCAAAGCACTATATCATATTTGTTTGCATATGTGAAGTTCTGTTCCAAAAGACTGGAAGAAAACTTACAGCAAACCCAGTGCTTGCAAATAGCCCTCAGAGCCCATCCAGTGCAGCCACTGCTCACATAAAGCTGACATGAGATTTCTGGAAAATGCTTAATATGCTGCCTATGAACAGGCCTGGCACATGTCTACTGTGCGTGAGCAGCAGGTCTGTTTGGGCCTCCTCCAGGCTCTGAAGTGAGATGCATGGTGTGGCCTTCAAGAAATGTGCTGACCTGCACTGTCCTAAGCGAAACTTAAGTGAAGGTGTACAGGGGCAGGGTAATTCTCTTTTGCTGCCTACAACATGGTATGAAAAATCATCCAAAGTGAATAAATGCCAAAACACCTCTTATTGCAAAAGATACATTAAATCCTTTCTTTGCTCCTAAATAACAGAAACCATAGACATCTACAGCAAGATATCACAGCATCTTAAGAGCTATGGTGAAACAGCTAGAATGAGAAGCTATGACTCTTCCCCTCCCTTCACTACTACAGCAAGCAACATTCACTGATAGACAAGAAAACTATCCAGGAAAGTAAAGCTTTTATTTGTTTTTCCTCCTGTGCTTACGGATGACTCAATGGTACCAAAAGTATTAAAATACTGAAGAGAAGTAAAAAGTAGAAGGAAGTTTTTCTAGCACTCATACAGCTGCCCAGTGTGGTTGTCTTTTAAAAATGAGACAGAAAATCTGTACCTAACGTCTAAGCAAGCACACTCCTAAAAAAGCCAGGAAAAGCTTTGCTAGTGTGTGATCACCCACAGATTAATGACTATAAAAGATAAGTCAAAGAGATGACAAAAGAACTAGATCTACCCCATTCTCTATCTTGCTTTTATGGTGTATTTGTAGGCTTCAGTTATCATTTAAAAATGTCCAGGAGATCACATTACATAAAAGTCCCCAACATTTAGAGCATTAAAACATAACAGCAGAAACGGAGGGACCAAAATGATAGGATGTCTTGCGGTTGACACTATAGAAATTGGATCTGATGCAGCGAGAGTCAGAAGGCTGGTTTAGTGGGCAGAAAAAGGTAGCAACTGAATTGAAGAGCAGACAGACAGAATATTTAAATCATTGGTTTGGGCAGACTACCCACAGATGACTGAAACACGGGGAAGCTGGAGAGAAAAAGATTATGACAAGGTGTCTGAACAACAATGAATGATTTTTAATCAGTCTTTAACATGCCTAACTTGACAGGTAGAAAAGAGACCTAGTTTCCAAAAGGGCAGATCTTGGTATTTGCAGAAAAACTGAAAAGCACTAGTCAATTCTAAAATTTCTTGATGAAATAGCTTGGGTGTGAGCATGCCTTTTAAAAACAAGGAATGATAATAGGTTGAAGTATAGTGATAACTTGAAATGAAAGGAAAAAGAAAGGAAACAGTACAGAGAAAATTGGATCAACAGGGAGAAAGGTGAAAGGACAAACTCTATCAGAAAGTGCTGGTTTGGCAGCATGGAAACATTTCACAGAAATGCATCAATTCTGATGACATGCTGTTTAGAAAACCAACTGCACAACTTTACAGGCTTTGAAACACCAGAAGGAAACATCATGAATTTTCATTGAAAAATGTACTTTAGATTATTTTGTGTTAAAATATTGCCTTTCACATTTGATGCTGTTTAAACTCACATATTGTATAAAGAATGCTAAACAAACTAGAGTGAAGCTATAAAAGAAATCATTTAAGTTTTAGCAAACAAGCATTTTAAACTGACTTTTGTTTCTACTCTGATACCTTACTGAATTTGAAAGATGGAATGGTTTGTTTTGGGTTTTTTTTTTTGTCTAGTGTGGATTACTTTAATGTGGAACCTTCCCACAAAACAAACCTGCACGTTTCAATGAGTTCCAACACGCTCATTTACACATACACACAGTCTCTAGCTGCATCACAGCATTAAAAGAGGGATTCACAGAACACAACATCTATCTACATTTTCCTCCTACAGGTCACCAGAAATAGCAATATATTCTTTATGTAGAAATATAGAATAGACAAAACTAAGGTTTCTAAACCAATTTTCATTCTACTTCAAGTTAGGTGTGGAGGGAATTGACTAATAAAAAGTCTTACACACAAAATCCATTATAGGAAGGCTCATTTCCCCAAAAGTGGGTCAGAATCAATTTCAACCTTGTTAACGGGATTTGAAAATGAAGACTGTTGAAACAAGCAATGCAGGAAAGAGATTTTAAAGTCTTTGTTTTGTACTCAATCTCTAAGTTCTAACAAACAAATTTTAAGGGATCAAAGCTAGACTATTATGAAGCATAAAACTACCTCTGCTGAAAACCATAAATTATGTATGGAGCAGGCATATTTACCAGTGCTGCTAGTAACGCAGAACATCTCTGAATGAGCACTGACTGCTGAATGCCTCATGTTCTTTTATGATGAATTATGCAGAAAGCTCCAACACCACAACTATGCTAAGGTACTAGAGTTCATGTACACGAGTGTTTGCGAGTCATTCAATAAGCAAGAGACAAAAATATTACCTTTTTCCTTTTGCTCAGGTCCAATGTTCTGTGACGAGTAATTGCCACTAACACAAAAATGGATATATTGAAAAATGTCAGATAGAATTATTGTCTTTTCCACCTCCCCTTTTCTCTTCTCTCCCCTCTCCCACCATGTCTCCCTTCAAGTGATGCAGCTGTAGGAACCTTTGAAATACTGATTGGAGTGACGCATCAAATTCCACGAGCAGAAATGGCATTTGAGATTATAACAACCAGCGTGTCAATTTGATAGTTTCTCCAGCATGAACAGTTAATTTTCAAAGAACCTTTTGCTTCTTCCAAAATAAGGACGATTCCAGAACAGGTTCATTTGTATTTAAGACTTGGAAGAATTTAAATACTAGTGAGGTGTAGGGAATGTCTATATGGCCCAATGAGGCACAACACATCATGTCTTTCCTGCTACAAGGTAGAGACATCCAGCAGCCATCTGATACATGTCTAGCAATATGCCTAGATAGCTTTGATGCGTAGCTACACCCTAGCTGTACTATTTCTGATTTGAGACCCAAGTTGGCATTTCTTTCTGGTAGCCTCACTAAGCCACGAGTTAGTGTGTGTGCAGGGATTTAGTAGACAGAATCGAAACCAAACCAGAAGAGTAAGTGCACATTTTCCCATCCGTATCTGGAGCAGATAAGGAGACAGTGGTTTGCTTTGGAGGACAAAGTAGTAGTCATCAGACTTGTTCCAGAAGAGTGGGAACAAAAGATTAGCCTAAAATTCCCACCCATACAGTCATCATGATAGTGCTTGGTGACCTGATACGTGTATGGATAGGCCACACTTGGCTGTAAGCAGCCACCAATGTGTATCTGCAGCCCAGAAGGCCAACCACACCCTGGGCTGCATCAAAAGAAGTGTGGCCAGCAGATTGACAGAGGTGATTTGGCCCCTCTACTTTGCTCTGGTGAGCCCCTACCTGGAATACTGTGTCCAGCTTTATAAAATGCAGCACAAGAAGGACATGGACCTGTTGGAGCACGTCCAGAGGAGGCCACAAAAATGATCAAAGGGCTGGAGCACCTCCCCTATGAAGACAGGCTGAGAGATTTGGGCTTGTTCAGCCTGGAGAAGAGAAGGCTATGAGCAGACCTTATAGCGGCCTTCCAATACCTGAAAGGTGCCTATAAGAAAGCTGGGGAAGAACCGTTCACGAGGGCATGTAGCAATAGGATGAGGGGTAATGGCTTTAAACTAGAAAACGGGAGATTTAGGTTGGGTATTAGGAAAAAAGCTCTTCAATGAAAATGGTGGATCACTGGAATAGGTTGCCTAGAGAAGCAGGGGAGGCCCCATCCCTGGAAATGCTTAAGGTCAGGCTTGATGGGGCTCTGAGCAAACTGATCTAGTGAAGATGCCCCTGCTTACTGCAGAGGTATTTGACTAGATGACCTTTAAAAGTCCCTTTCAATCTAACACACTGTGATTCTATGTTATACAAACTGCTAATAAACAATGTAATACCACCCACCCCCCCCACCCCCCCTTGCCCTATCCCGATACTTAAAGTGGAACCGACTCCAACTAAAATATACAAGTATTTTTTAGTCCTTGTGCTATTCACAGTATTTTTATTTACTTAAACCTATGCATAAGTAAAAGAAAAATGTATAATATTCTTCCACTCTTTTCAAATTGAAGACAGTGGTTTAGCACACTGTTTTTTTTTTTTTTTTTTTCAAACTTCTCTTTTAAGGCAGGTGGTTTAATTTTCAGATCTTCAGGGAAACATATCCATCTTGGGTTGAAAACTTTATCTGCCTCATTTCAGCAGAGAGGATTCATTTTTTTCCTCTTTAAGAAAGTTATAAACCTCATCTTGAAGTCTTTGAAGATGAAATGTATTTTTCCTACGCTCCTAGCTTCAGCAATGGCCTAGAGATTTAACAGGAAACTAGGTCATTAGAGTCCCCGATACTTTCTTTGACATAACTAAATGACATCTCTTCTGGAATCCAAATGTCATTTTTGCCCTTTATTCTTAGAAAAATAGATGTCAATCCCCACTAGAAAACACTGCGATCATTACCTTTTGATAGAAAATTTAAATCAATGGGAAATAAAATAAGTTTGAAGCTCTGCTTCTCTATAGCTTCTGTTTCAGGTCAATTTTCTAGGCTTCCTGAGCTGCCCAAGCCTCTCAGCTGGGCAGTCTGCTCTTCTGATCAAGAATGAATCTAGAGGTATACAAGGCAGCACCTGTGCATTTTGGAGGCCAGCTCACAGTCTTCGGGATCGGAAAGTCTGCTTCATTTCACACTGGGTTAGAGAAAAAGCAAACCTAGCATTTTAGTGAACTTTCATGCTACAATCTGACTTCACATAGTAATGCATTCAACAGCAATATAAAGCATAATGAATACATTACTATACAGTAGATCAGTGAATGGCAATGGGTGAAATATAAAGCTCAACGGGTTTTAAGATTAAATGGCTTATTCTAATCATAAGTGACAGTAGTAGAGAAGGCCTTGTCTCTCTTTTCATTGCCATCCTCCTGACACCAGCCCAGATCTCTCATTCCTCCAGCACACCGTTCCTCTTCTAAGAATCCCCACCTCTCTCCCACACATTAAGCATGGTTTGAAATTTTACAAGATTGACTGGCTTTTTTTTTATTCTGCTCCCCCAGGATACACAATTTATGTCTAATAGACGCTCACATCACACATTCAAGGGAACAAAGCAGACAGAAACAGAAAAATAATGTCTTGCACAATAATTTTCCAGGAACAGCCCAGCAAATACCATTACAGAGACCTCTGTAGCCTCAAGGCCTCAATACTTGAATGACAGAAATGACAGAACAACACTGAAGACTGAAAAAAAATCATCCTGGTGGGAGGCCAAGGGATGGCCTACTGGGAAGAAGTCTGAAATTCAAATCAGTATGGAAGCTAGATCTAAGCACGAGAAATATGGTCTAGTTTAATCACAATGCAAAATCTGTGTTAGCGTTTAATTCAAAATTCTCTCCTGTTTGTTTTATGGGTATCTTGAATTCCTCCCTCCCATCACCCTTCACACCATATATATCAAACCACTGTTAGTTTGCCCCGTTTTCTTTAACAGTTTTTGACCTCCAACCCCAGTGTAGAGGAGTGAAACACTGAAACACAGGCTTAGACCAAATCAGGAAAGAGTCAGACAACCACCTCTAGCACCGAAGAGTACTCGCAACAAGTGATCAAGAGCCAAGCAGTCACATGCACTTGTCTTCTGTATACCTAGGATCCTGCTAATGAAAATGCAGAGAAGTCCTCAAAATGCCTCTTGTAAGTTGTCTCTTCATGAGACCTATTCTATGGTCCGGTACAGAGCTACTAAGCTTCAAGACGGCAATACCTTTATATCTGCCCAAGAAGCTAAAGGAATAAAGCGAAAGCAACTCTAACATTAGCCCAGCTGATGCAAAGACCACACTGGAATTTCAATTACCCATGTCAGGCATGGTACTGCAGAAGTGTTCAAGTGCTCTGCTTTGCTAAAACAAAACCTCTTCTCAGCTTTGACTTTGGCAATTCTGGTTCTTATCTCACTTTTCAAGAAGACTGAAGTAAGATTCAAGAGAAAAACACTCCAAAGCAGCATGAAGCTCAGTGGTCAATATGTGGGGCTTTAGTTCTGCCTTGGCCAAGAAGTTCAAGCATTTCAGCTGCCTCAACTTAAGAGCAGTCTCCTACTATCACATCTGTGGGGTTTCAAACACTAGAAATTTTATTGGGTGGATTTGGGAAATCTGTGTCTTAAGAGCTTTTATTTTTCACTCTGGACATTACACACTGAGCTGTCTCCCTAAAATAATAGGTTCATTCTATCAATGTCTAGGTTATCTTGTAATGCTTTGTACCTAATTGAAATTTATTAATATGGAGCAAAATGTGATATCAAGATTAATATAGGTCCTCACTTTGCTTGGACAACTTAGTCTTTTTGCAACAGAAAGTCCTTATTTCTTCCAGAATTTTACCTGCAACTCTGATTGCAATATACTGGCGATCAGCTGGAAAGGAGAAAGGTATTTGGAGACCTGACTCTGGCACATGTAAGACCTAGCCACCTATGTGCACAGTTCTGTGGTGCACACCACATTGTTGTTTCTCCAGGTTCATATGAAATATTTTTAAATAGAAATGTAAATGCTTGCAAAATAATCTACTGACTGGCCCGGTATTTACTTTCCCATGTTAACTTAAAAGTAAAAGATAAAACTGCCATGTAAAGCATCTCTATAATTTTTTTTTCAAGACATCATCCGATTCACGTTTGCCTTTCTCCTTAATAACTTTCATGTTACATTAATGTCCACACATATTCAGAGAAAGAAACTAGTTACTAGAAATAGTAATAAAAATCCTCTCAGGTCAGGTGACAGGCTGAAATCTGAAGAGGTTTTTTTTTTTTGTTTGGTGGTTTTTTGGTTGTATTTTTACGTTCTTCTCAGATACCTGTACATTCCTGAAATTTCACTTGCATCCTTTTCCATCTAGAACTGAAGACTCATAGTGAAAACATTCTTCAAGATAATCTGGCTGCATCTACCTTTATACTTGCAGTGTGCTTTTAATCAATTATATATTCTTCTTCCTCTTGTAATCTGTTCTTTTTAATACAGAAACAAAATAGAAATAAGATTCTAACACACAATAATATCTCAACAGAAAATAGATTTTTAAAATGTTTAAGGATACTGTCTTTTAACTATGAGATAAATCTGATATCTGATTCTTCTCAAGACAGCAAAACGATTTATGAAACAAGAAAAATAAATTAAACTAAAATTTCCATGTCCTGTGGAAAAAAGTAAGATATAGAATCTGTTTTTCCTTGAAAGAAATGTGAGAAATCAAAAAAGAAAGATCAAGCTAGAGAAATTCTTAGACATTAAAAGCAAATTGGTTAAATGGTTAGCTATTAAATTGGACAAAAAGCCTCCAACTGTGACAAAAAGTAGTGGGATAAAACCAGGAAAATACTTGAGATATATTTCCATAAATTCATTTAGTAAAAGAGACCAATGAAGAAAAGAAAGTGACAGAGAAGACTACAGCTTAGAGGAATATTTTGAGTGCTTAATTCAAGTGCAGATTTGTGAGGAAGAGCATGCTGTGCTTATCTTACAACCAGGATACAAAGCTGCCTACTAGGTGACAGGGATGGCAATTGTCATTAGCAATGCCATTTTTGACTAGAGATGGCAATAATATATCATTTTATGAGGCGTGTTTGTTGCAATAAATATATGCTGTAACCTTGGTCTAACAAGGGAAAACATTTGAGGGTCACTAGAAGGAGAAAAAGGCTGAGGAATTCTGCTACACCTGTCTGGTCTAGTACTGAGATACAGCAAATGTACAAGCTTCTTTTCCCACAAAATACAATTAAAGCAAAGCAAAGCAAAACAAACAAACCCCAAAGAAAAAAAAAATAAAACAAAACCCAAAACAACCAAACAACAAAACCACCACACCTTAACCTAACTTTGCAATAAACTCTTTCATTGCATAGCTATTTGGAACGGGCATCTGACCATAAGGCTTCCTTTATACCAAATACCAAGTAAATTCGGATAATCTTGTGTGAACTGACACCCATTTCAAAGGCACTCGAACTACCTTTTGAGCCTCCATTAGTAATCCAACACCAACAAGTCACTAAGCTAATTATTACAAGGAATTTCAAAATCATTCTGTATTGTCCCCAGATTGGCCTGGTTTTATCTGAAAAGAAGTAAGCAATCCCCCTCAGGACTCCCATCGTTCTGCTTCTTGATATTTTTTCTCCTATGCAGATAAATTCACCAGCATTTTCTAAAATGCTAGAAGCAATGTGCAAGAAAGCCTATGACCCAAAGACACTGACAGACACACCAGCACACAAGCTGGCTCACAATCAATGAAGCCAAGTACTTCTCAGAGATGTGGTACAATAACTAAGATATTTCAGATATTTCCATCGACTTTACCCCCAACTTTAAATACACAGGTGGATTCACTGGCTTCAGGAGAATTACAGGCTTAACTTTAAGCACACAAGTAAATGTTTACAAGATCAAGTTCCAAATATATAATCCATATAAGCCTGACACTTCACTTCTCTACATGAGAAAGCTGTAAAACATTCTTTGAATGAAATTCTCCGCATAGTGTAGGCAACTGCAGTGCATTACAGAAGGAATTAGAGGTTTTCTTGAGCTGAAGAAGTTTGAAACTAAGAACAGGAAAGTATACATGCGTTTGCCATAAACACTGACAGACTCCTATTAAATGCAGTCAGCCTGCATTTAAAACCAATGTCCTCTCTTTTCATATGGAGCTTGGTTCATGTTGCTGTAATGCAATAATACTTATACCAGAGATAAACAGTTTTTTCAATTTATAACACTTTCTACTGAGTAATAACAAAGTATTAGAAAAGTTATTCAATTTCCCTCCTGGTAGTATTAAACAATGAGGAAAAAGATAAAGCTCTCCTTATTTTACCTAATATATTTTAATCTGCAAGTCAACATTCTGCACAACAAAAATTACTTTTCAAAACTATCATAGCTAACAACCATACCTCTCTGCACTGCTATCCATGAAACCTCATCTTTCCAAAAGCCCAGATGCCAAACCTTTCTCTGTCACCTTTGTCAGTTCCCTAACAAATCTCTCCATCATCCTACCCCAATCAACTAGCTCACCGCTCAAACTGTCATGGCTTATGCTGACCCATACCTAGTTTCTAAGTTTGCCCTATTCCTTCATCACTGTCATGCAACCTGGCTCTCTAGTCATGATCTTCCTTGGATTACGCTGTCTTTGCACCCAGAACCTGTTGTGTGTCCATGTGCCTTGCCTCCTGGCTTGTATAACTTCATGTAAAGGCTTAGGGCAAGGACCTTTGTTGGGACTTTGCTGTCCATGCAGCATGCTAAGTGTGATCTGCTGGCTGGATATCTCCTGTATCAGGACCTCAAGGCAGGAGAAAGGCTATTATGCTGTGTTGGACACAGGGCGCTAAAAAATCTTCCAAGAAGGTATTGGCCTGCCCATCACCACTCTGTGCCACTTCATTACCACTGCATCTCCTAAGAATCTGCTCCCTGCTTCAGTTACATAGCTTTGCCTCTTAGTACAGGAGAAGTAAGAAGGCACAAGTGTGCAGGAATCACTAAAAGTCATCCAGGGTGCTATGAAGTCATCTACAGCTCAAACTGCTGTTTGGACACCCATTCATCCAAAAAGCTATTTTCCATTTAGGAATCTACATAGATCAAGTGACATCTACAACTCAACAGCAGCAAAAAAAAGAAGAAAGAAACAAAAAACCCAACACCAAAACCCACAAAAAAATATCACAGCCTTACTACTATTAACACAATAACTTGACTAATATATCAAAAGATTTGGAGACCTTATAGACAGTGAAGACTGGAAATAATATAATCATTTCTTTGGACAGATTCATTTTCTGTTTAATTCCCATTTCAATTGAGAGATTCAATCCCATTCAGAGGGAAAGGAAAGTGCTAAGAATTCATAAGAGCATGCACTTACAGAGAAGAAATTAAGAATGCTGACCTATACATTTTTGGTCAATAAAATAGCTTATAAAATCTGGAGAACTGTTTCAAAAGCACACGAACTCTATGCTCTTCTAATAGAGCAGCATTCTTGCATTACTTCAGAAAGAACCAGTATCATGTCCAGATATAATCAACAGACTGTTTTCTTATTTCTCCTATGCTTACTCTTCGAGCACTTTTATATTTACATTCTCCTGGTAGAAATTAAGATACTGTTAAATATAACAAACAGTCAGGAGGAAAGAGAAATGAGAAAAAAACCCAAAAACCAAAAAGCAAACCGAACAATAAAACCCAACCAAAAAGACATGCAAAGATTAAGAAAACTAAGTCATAATTTTTCCTGTTGTTTGTAAAGGAAATACAAGGTAGAAGCAAGGAATATAACAAAGACAACCAACAGCAGTAAATGCCCCCAGGACTAGACAAATTAAAATAAAATTTGGAATGCTTTCACTGGAAACACAACTCTTTCTCAAAGGACAGACTGCCTCAAAACAGTTTTCTATTATTTAGGCTGAACTGCTCAACAGGAAGCATTTCAGGCTATGAAATAAAGTGAGACGATTGGAAGATTTTGTGTAATCTTCAAATGGTTGGCTTAGTACTTAGGAGGAGGGCAGTCAGGACACCACAGTAAATTCAGATTTATCACCTTAACAGTTTATACAGAAGAGAAAACCAGTCCTGAAGCTGGATATGAAGAGCATCCATGTGCACAAGACGTGGGTGAAAAGATGTGTCTAATTCAATTAATGAACACATAGGAAATAAAATTATTTGCATGCTAATACAAGGAATATAGACAGCAAAATGCAGGAACCATAGACAATTGCCCTTTGCTGCAGGGAGGAGAGAGGTAAGACAGATAATTGTGGTTTGAATACTGCAAAACCATAGTCTTTTAATGAAAGATAAAAATGAAGGTAAGGTTAGCCAGGTCTAAAGAGCAACTGGCAGTAAAGATTTTTGTTGGACCAAATTAATTTTGAGGAAGTTGGCAAATATGATTTATTGTTCTACTTCTTTCAAACTAGATTTGTTTGTATAGCAGACAGATGTTTTTGACAATGTTAATGAAATCAATCTGGCTACAAATTTTGCTGCAAGGAGATAATTCTCAGAAAGCTAACAGATAATTCTCAGGTGCTAACAATGGCAAGACCTCTTAGCAACAGGATATTCAGGAGGCCCCCTAAAACCAACAGTGGTGATAAAACGTTCCTAAAGCAAGGCTCTTTATCCACAGTTTCATCCTGTAGGTATTGCATTCAAAATAGAGTCAAGGAAAAGAAGCACTAATGAATCTAGCCAGGCACCACATTTAACACCTCTCCTGATGTGATGTATAAGGTTTCATAACTTTTTTTAATGAAGTCTGATGATGTTATTGAAATCAATAGACTTTTAGAGGTGGGAAGAAGGATATTCCACTACTCTCCACAGTGCTAAATACTGTTCCAGTAAAAAAAAAAACAAAAACAAAAACAAAAACAAAAACCTCAAAGGAAATAACTTTTGTAATCAGAAAATAAAGACAACTTAGGTGTTCTAGCTTAGAACCACCCAGAACATGTTCCAATAGTTTTTGCTCCTGTCCTCTTTTCTGCCCCAAACATGCGGAAGGCATTGTAAAGACAGTCTAAGCAGGAGACACATGTCAAGATCACAACAAATTCCTGTATCACCTGACACAGAGAAGCTAGTTAAAGCAGCTGAGGTGTTTCTCTCTCTCTGTTATATTTATGTTTTGTCCTTCCACAATTTTGTTCCATAAATGCAAAAATCTGTGGTTTTAAGTGAAATATACCCTTTAACCAATAATTTTGCATTCTGATTAACTAAGTAAAAGATCTGACAAACAAGGCACTAATCTCTCCTGGTCACTGGAGAACTGGAACAAGTGTTGAGCTCTCTGTGATACTGCATCAGGTTACTGACAGGATAAGTTGTGCCTCTACTGAAGCAACAAGCCTGGTTGTGAGTGATACTACACATATTCAAAGAGATAAAAAACATTCCCTGGCTGTCACAAGGAAAAGTTTTATAAGATTAAATAATGCTATAAATGCCTATTGAAAAAAAAAAAAAAAACCAAAAAAACGACCATTTACAAGGTCATCACGGACGCGCTGATGAAATAGTGTAGCTAACGCACATAGGCAACGAATTATGGAATGGCATTTTCAATATATGAAGCAGGGTGGAAGACTATGGAAGAAAAACATAAGGCAGAGATGCAAAGTCAGAAAATGTCCAAGAAAGTCCTTTAAGGATACACAGCTCAGCCAAATAAACTAGTGCTGGATACCACAAGAATTGCTGTACAGACTAGTACACAGATAAAGTAACAGGCCATCTACAAAAGGAATGAAAAATGGCCAGCAGAAAGTTCTATAAGGATGTATAACTCCCCCATCAAGAAAATAGTATATTTGAAGTATGGCTCTAATTTAGATTAGAAATTAGTATTTTTTAAGTCCCACTGTTTCCTGTTTAATCACCACTAAACAGCATCACATTAACTAAATATCATCTATCTTGACTAAAAAAAACCCTAGCTAGTAAATCCACCATCAAATAATCTTGTGTAGATCAGCAAGGGTAAATGAATTTGTTCTCTGGAAATGACCGAGAAGTGAAAGAAGCGATCAGAAACTTGCACATAGTCAACTGAGACTAGCAAATCAATACAAAGTTAATAAACACAGATCAGTCCTGTCTAATTTGATTGCTGGCAGGCAGTGGACATTTAGTAGCTTAACCTTTACTTGTGTTAGAATGAGATCCCACAAACACTGTATGTAAATTAGGCAGAAGACACCAGCACAGGAAATGTGGGAAACATGAGGAACTTGCTTATGGCAGCTGGTGTCAGGCTGGACCTGAAAGGAAGAGGAGACTTGAAGGAAGTCATTAATGGTTGGCCTTTATTCAATTACTTCTTTTTTTTATATTAAAAATAATTTTATTAATGGGCAGCATGAGCAGGGTAATGACAAAATCTTTAAAGGTATCGTGCATACAGAAGAGGACTGGCATATCTCACCGAAAGCACTGGACAATCTTTAGGACTGCAGTAACAGAAATGAGAAAAAAAGTCTTGTACTTAGAGATTAATAATGGAAACTTCAGCTATAGGTTAGAATCTCATCAGCTGAAAAAAAATGAACAAGACGACACATTTTCTAATTTATCACTGCCTGACTATGAATGGCTAATATGAAGCAGCTTGAAAGAAAGCAGCCATAAGACAAGCCATTTGAAGTATTTCTTGTAGACATAGGAAGGCTGTATGGAAAAGACAAGGTGAGCCCCAGGTAAAACACCACAGACCATTCTGCTTGTTGAATTCAACAGCAGCCAGTTCCAGTGACACACTGGAAAAGCATATTATAGCCCAGGCCATTCTAAAAAGAGACTAAAAAATAACTGGCTGTCTACCAAAGTAAAGACTGAGAGAAGACACAATAGTTATCTGTGCATTACTCACAGTGATAAAAAAGGAGGAAGAAGATGATGACCAGTTTACAATTAAAGATATAAGAAAACCTAATGTTAATAAACTGCTTCTAGAAATTAGAAGAAAAAAGAATGGGCCTGGCACTTTCAAGGAAAGGCTTTGCGCTTTCCCTAACCAGAAAACTAGCTTAGGAAGAAAACAAATAACAAAACCCCAACCAAAAGACCCCAAACCCAAATAACAAGAAATAACGACACCCCAGCTTCTCAGAATGTACTTGTGAAGGAGGTAGTATGCAATGACTATAAAAAGAGACTAGAGCTGATGATCAAGAATATCTCATATCTGACAGTGTTCCTGAATACCATGCAGAATGTGCTTTCAAAAAGCAGCCAAAGGGCTAGAATACTGTGCCTCACAAAGTCAACCAAATTTATGTCCTTTGGAAAACGTGTAACTTTCTTCAGGTAACACTCACAAGTTTCCAGCATATCTTTGATATTACATTATTTTAAGGAATTCTCATGGGCAATAATGCTTTGCTCTTCAAAGAAGCATTAAAGACCATGAAGTTTATTTTTTAAAAAGATGAAGTTATTAAAATAGTTGCTGCTAACCTACACAAATGAATGAACGTATATTGAAAAATATTTAGATCAAATCAAGATGGTAGGTAAATATAAGACAAGAAATAATAAAGGATTATAAACCTGCTTCCTCTGTTACTGGAACATGCTAGAAAAAAAAAAAGACAAAAAAGCAAAGCAAAGCGGAAGGGATGGACTGGGAAAACATGTTGTATTGGTTGGCAGCAAGGTGGATACAACTGTACAGGGCATTACCTTGCAAACACAGAGATTGGCAGGGGTGGAAGCTGACTGAAAGTAAATCAAAGGGAGATGTTGGCAAAGCACATTTTGAGTGTGTTTCCCTGACACTGGAACTTACTTTCTAGCTGGTAACCCAGAAACCAGAAATTTGTAACCTCTGAACAGTGCTAAAAGGCCCACTTTTTCTCCTGAGCTTTTTGGGAGAGAAAAAGCCAAAGATCAGAGGAACTTTATTATGTCTGCTCTGGAAAAGCATTTATTTTACTAGACTGCCTCCTGGGGATCATTTATTGTTGGAGTGGGATGGGCAGTGCATTATGATAATCGTTACAAAAATTGAATTCTGCAAGAGAAGCCCAACCATGGGAGGAAAGTCTATTCATCCTATTCATTTCTGTACATAGCATTATCTGAAAAGAATATTGAATTATTAGCTCATTAGTTTTATACACTTGTAAATTCCTAAAATGTAAATGGACATCAATGGAGGAATTGGTATTCTGCCTTCATTTCCGAGCATTCATTGACATGCTTTACATTTCCAGAAATCAGTGACACATAAATACAGTAAGTACTATTCCCCAAAACAAATGAAAACAAATACTTCTGAAGGAAAACTAAAGAAACAAAGGATTCAGAGATGACAGACATCTTGAGTTTACAAAGCATGGCATGAAAAGCAAGAATTTCTACCTTGAGAAACTTACAGTTATGAACAATTGTTTCTATATTCAGCTATAATAAACCCTTTAAGTACCTCTCCCTGTGCACCACACACAACATGTATTATGCACGTATATGGAAATAACAATAATTATTAGGAAAAAAAAACAACCCACACAACAAAAAATCATTAACAGAAAATCCACCCCTCACAAATGAAAAGGGTTGCAGTACTTTCAGCAGCAGCTAACAACTGAAAAGTGAACCTATGGGACACCAGTTGGATTTATTGTGTCATGCACAGGTACTGGTATATATCAGGAGTCTAAAGTCTTATCTTTGCTTACACAATCTAAACCAGCACACTTAGGAAAGCCCAAAATTTGGCAAACTGGCAGTGATTCCTAATAGCAGCTGTAGGTCACATGTAGACCTGCAAATTCTAGGAAGAACATTACTGCAGATTGCTGCAAAGGCTCACTGCAGTTGTAGCCAGTTCCTACTGAAATTTGCACGTATTGGCAATAGGCCAAATAGAGATCTGGTTCTTCTACTTGAGCTGAGAAGCTACATAGAGATAACTTGTTGCTAGATAGTTTAAGAGGTGAAATTCACTTTATCAGCTTAAAGGAAAAGGAAAGAGCTATTCTGCAATCAGGTGACTAGTGAGTGAAGATATTAATTCAGGGTCAGCAACCCAAGGGGCACAGTAAGTGAATAAACACTGCATATTTCTTTCCTCTGTTTCCAATGATCTACAGGGTCTTGTAGTCATGTAAGTAATCTCATGGTTCTTTTTCATTAGACCAGATTTATAAGATAGCTGTGTTTGAACACCACAGGAACAAAAGTTTTTGTGTAGTACTCTTACTAAGCATCTTCCTCTAAATTCCCTTTACATGCAGCCTGTAATATTACAGAAATGAGGGGACACCTTAAAGTTCTTAGTCCTTGAAAGAATTCCAGAGTAATGCAGAGCTTAATGATTACAAAGAACAACTAGAGATCTTCTATAATACAATGACAGCACACACGGAAAAATCCTAATTTCCCTTATTGTGTTCCTTATGCCTAAATAAAGAAATAAGCTAGTGTTAATACAAAGCACCAAACGTTAGAAGCAATCGTGAATCCTCAGACATTTAAACACCTTTTCTTTCACTGACCACTGTCCACTAAAGTAAAGGAAACTCTCTGATGAGCTGATCTCACACAGAGATTTAAGAAGCAGATCTTGAGAACTCAGGTAATGTGGAGAATCAGTGCAATTCCTACGCTTTTCAAAAGAGCATCTGAGAAAAAAAAAAAAACAAACAAACAAAACTCTCCTATTATTTGAAAGCACTCTGACTACTTCCTTTTCATTAAAAAAGCATATTGCAATAAAGCCAAACATGAAAGAAAAGCTTGTGCTTTAAAAAACATCTATAACTATCAACAGGCAAAAATCAGTGATCATGGGCTTGCTGTAACCTCTGGACCAACTGTATAATTTCTCCATTCTCTAACTATTATCAAATTCATTTTCTCAATCAGAAAATTTTCCTCAATAGAAGTTGAAGAATTTAGATATTTAGGACAAAGAGAAGTCCACAGCCTGCTTCAGAGCAGCAGCTCCATTCAGCTGCCAGATATTAGGAAATCATGCTCACCAATACCACAGCACATATAAACTACAGTGAAAAAATCTTGGGTACTCACTATATCCTTTTTATTGTGCCTGAATAAAAAGTCTAGACTCTGAAGCAAGGTGACTTGTCTGTCTGGAATCTGAAAACTGATTTCAATGGGCCAGCACAGAGTAATACATGTCTGCGTGTCATGTGTTCACAATACTTTCATTTCTAAAATGCAATGTACTGCCTACAAAAATTCTTTGCAGATAGCCATAAGGGCTTAATGCTCCATACCACAACCAGATTTACAACAGTACATCCATTCAGATAGCAAATAAAGCAACTAAATTTCCGACAGAGTTCTATTTAAGTATGGCAAGCTCTCCTAATACACTGCTTTTGACAGTCTGGTCCCAAATACTTAACAATCAAATGAGGACATACAGATTGAAAAAAAGCAATCAGAAATTTTATTAACCACTGGGAGGGAAGAATTGCCTATCTGAAAATTGGGGAATAAGAACTGACACAATTCTTTAGTTGATGATAACTGGGTCCATCTCAAAAGGGAATATCCTCCCTAGGGTCACTCTCCCATAACTGTGTTATACTTCACAAGAATGAAAACAAACTATGTCTTACTCCACTGATTATTAAACTATTTAGTCAATAAATGACTGACCTGTTGACTCAGTGTAGATGTTTCTTAAATGAAAAGGGCATGTCAGCAGCAATACCCTGTCCCTACCAATCTCTTTTCAGTGAAGCTTTGCACTTTCCTTTGGTATTTCTGTGTTGCTAGAGTTGCTTTATTCCATGGTGACCTACAGTTGTAATGATCACGTTACATTGCAAAACTAATAATAGTTGCTTTGTTTACATCTACTCTGGAAAATATATCAAAATAAAAAGCATTTAAAGAGGAAATACAGGCTTGTATAGCTGCCGCTTCCAGTGCTGCTAACGCAGTCCCTCAATCTAAGAACAGAAAAGCTGATTGATGTTTCGGCATTCTCCTTAGTATGTAGCAGAACTTGGGACCCTGAATGGCAGAAGGTTTTTGGCTGGAATAACAATGGTGAGCATTTGGACTGTGCACACATAATACTGAGTGGAAATCTCAGATGTCTCAATATCAGAAAGATCTTATAGATGGCCAAGACCAAGCATTTCCCAAATATAATTGCAAACGGTAAAGAGTAGCCAGCAACTTTGTTAAGAACCGTTATCATCATTACAATTCCAGCTTTCTCCCTTCAAGGATCAGCTAGAGTTTGTAAGGAAAACCCACAAACCCGCAAAAACCACACCACACATTTTGTGACTCTTCTAAAAGAAAACCCTCAAGACTCCGGAATCTTTCTCTTCCAAATTTGCTTTGACAAATAGCATATACATTATGTATAGATATTTATAACTTCTGAGAGTCTAAAGTAATGATAATGCTTTCTGATGTAATTATAATGTTTATGGTAAGACTCTGTGATCTTAAAGGTCTTTTTGAACCTAAATGATTTTAAGATTCTATATTATCTAATGGAAAACTGAAACTGTGAAATTATCTTGATCTAATGGGAACTTTTGATTTAGTAGAATTAAAAACAAAACAGCCACACATTTTTCCATCTAGAGACTAATCATGAAGCTCACAATTCAATATTCTTTTCACCAAAGTAGAAGATCTGGAGAAACAAAGTAATAATTGCCTACCTAAATTAATTTCTCAAATGCTTGTTACTGTATGTGTGTTGACAGCAAAAGCATGCAAGGACAAGCAGTATATTTCATATATGCCCTCACAGTCCTTCTGCACACTTAATATTATCAAACACATACCCCTCCTCTTTTTTTTTTTCCCTTTTTTTGTGCACTCTCTTCACAGACAGACATCAAGTTTTGTTCTTCATTACCAACATCAGAACTGCTCAAGACGAAACAACTCTAGCCCTAAGTGCCATGAGAAATCACAGAGGAAAACTGTGGGAGATACAGGAATGAAAACCGGACCTTTCAAACTCACAGGTTTAGCCATTGGACATGGTTTATCAGCAGAGAAAAGCACTGGACCTCAGAGATTACGTACTGGAACCAGTAACTAAACTACAGGGGAGGGAATACTGAAGGGATAGTGAAGGAGGCTTCATTAGCTTCATTGTTCCTCCCCCAAAAGTACAACCATTTAAAAGTACCAAAGGCGCTTTTACTACTTCATAGTGACATATGAAAATTCTACCTTTAGAAGGTGAAACTGTTATTTTGAATAAAAATGCTAGGAGATGATTCAATGAAAGAAGAGCTCCTTTATTTCAATAGCACGAAGGTATCTGAAAAAATTCAATCATGCTCCAGATCATGCTATGCTACTGTAACAGACTTGGCAAGTTTTTTTTTTTTTGTAATGACCTTGTATTAAAGGTGGAATCTGACAGGTTTTCATTTCTATGTGTCTCAGTAGTGAAATCTTGTAACCATAAATAATGCTCTTTCAAACTACTGTGAGTTGTGGAGTTTCCCTAGGCTCTATATTGGATTCATACTTTCAACATCTATACACTTTCACTAGTTTGTATTTTTCTGCCATAATGTTGCAGTGTGTCATTTTTATGCAGATGATACCCTGATTTATCTCTTACTCCATGAAGAAAACTGCAGCAGAACAACTAATGCCTGACTGATGTTAATAACTGAATAGCCCAGAACTTTGTGAGAACAATGCAACCAAGACAAATACCAGCATTTGGATCTCCTTTGCATACAGTTATTTCATGCTGTTCCTGACATGGACAGTGCTGTGTTACTTGCTTGATTTCAGGATAATTTTACTCTGAATGAGAAATATGCTTGGCTAATTACATGTACGGAAGAAAGGATCTGTGGGTCTTTCATACAGGAAATTGTGGTCAACACAATTCATCCTGGTTTGTCTGATATCCAGCCAAAACAATGGGATGAATTAAACCTGTTATTTACCAAGATGACAAATACTTATGTAAAAAGCAATGAAATAACTTCCATCTCTGGAAGTGTTCAAGGCCAGGTTAGATGGGGATTTGAGCAATCTAGTCAAGTGGAAGATGTCACTGCCCTTGGCAGGGGTGTTGGAACATCTTTAAGGTCTCTCCCAACCCATACCCCTCTGTAATTCTATGGTATGCAATTAGAAAATCAAAAAGATGTTTGGGTAGAATATCAGTATTGATGAAGATCTGGTAAGGTCTCAAGAAAAACTGATTTCTAACTAAAAGACAGTATGAGTCACTATGCAACTATACAGGCAATAGAGTATATTGTATATACATGTATATGTACAATGTTCTTCATATGATCCCTCCTAACTTAAACTTTAAATAAGCTGATACTTTTTTAACTGACATAATAAGAAGCAGCAAAACAAATCACATGGATAAAGTCCAGTGATCCTTCCTTCTTGGATAAGAGGCATTTAGACAGCGTATCCATTGCTATGATGGTTTATGTGAGAGATGTAAGTTCTAAGTCGTTTCACTAAAACTAAATCGAACCTTATGTTTCTGAAGGAAAATCAGTCTCCTCTTTTAAAAGCAAAGCAGAAACAATATAGGTCTGCATTTGTAGAAAAAAATGACTGAAAGAAAAAAAGTGCTTTTCAATGGAACTGAAAAATAAGGGCAATTTCTTTGGGACTCAGATTCGATACAAGTCAAGAAAAAGACACATTTCAAAAATCCGGATATCCAACAGGCTACAGAAAATAATATTGTTAATACTAAACTTGCAAAGAAAGTTAAATAAAGGCATTTATAGTACTTAAAAGTGTAGCATTAATTCAGAACAAAGTGTGAAGGTATCCATCATCAGCAGGACATCCTCTAGAACCCACAAAAATACAGCTTTTACAACAGTTTTGGAAAGAGAATTGTATATATATAGACTGAGTGGATAGTACAGTAGCACTTCATTATGAGAAGCAGTGGGACTGGGATATGACTGTTATTTCTCCCCAGGAAATTTAAAAATAGATTTTCATATATAGCTAAAATGGAGAAAAGGAACATGGCAGAAATAGCTATCAATCCATGAAGTTTTTATATAGAGTTGATAGTATGAATCTTGCAATGTGAAGGCAGATACATCTTCCCTTCAGCAAAAACTTTCTTCTTGGGACTCTTCTTGGGAATTTCACCATTTCTAATCTGCAGAACTCAGAGTCTTAGAAACAGGAAAAAATGTACTTCTGAACAGGCAGATATTTTTCTAGAAACTTGTTTTCTCCTCCTGCAACAGCAGTTGGCCTTCATACTCCTTTTTTGTGTTTTAAGGAAAGTTGTCATATTCATTCACACCATTACCAATGTAAAACAAACAAACAAATCCACACACCTATCAGCATTTCCTATTTAAATTTTGAAGGGCTATAAAGTCAAGTGTCTAACTGCATGAGGTCAATGGAGCAGTGTAGGAGACTGACTAAAGATTTAAAGTGGTTTGGACCCCCCCATTTCCCTTTCATCCTCTTCACCACCCTCAAGAACTGTTTGAAATATGCAGAAGCTAAAAGAAGGAAGGTCCCTGAAGTGATCTAAATAGGTCTTAAACACCCGCAAAACACAAGAAAAGGGATTGCCTTAACACTAACTCAGCACTATAACTGGGTGAAAGATGAAGGCAGCAGGGGGAAACCCATACACCATGGACCCAAAACTTCTGTTCCTGTGCTAATTTATACAAGAAACAGAGCATAATTTACATAAGAGACAGACTGACAGACATTATGGAAATGAAGAAAGGAACAACTGGACTTGTGGATGGGGACACTTCACATCAAACACCCCAATTGCCAGGACTGATGCTGGATCCAGGACTCTTTCTCTCTCTCTTCCTTCTCTCAAAGCTGCTAAGTAAAGCATAGCCTAACTTGGTTCCCCATAGAGTTGCATAGCTCAAATAGATCTAACTGTGAGTGTGACAGTGGCAACAGTAAATTTGTTCTCTGTGTTTCTGTTAAAGTTGACATTTTTGTATGGACCTTAAGTCTTGTCAAACTTCAATTCCAACGAAGGGAACCGTGAATCTGAGTTACCTGTCCCTCTCCTTTTGGACGAGGACATGACAAGCAGCTCTGGAAATAACTTCTTAATAGCAGCTGACATGGAATTTATCAGAGAAGTGAAAATGTAGATCACAGAAGTTCATTCCTTAACTAATTATATTTGAATGAAGGTACTTGGCCTCTCTCTTTCTCACATGCTGACTGAAAATTTATATATTATCAACTCTGGTAAGACCACTGAGCCTGGGAACCATTGTTAACTGCTACCAGGATATATCTGTGTCAATATTGTTACCGAAATGTCACAACAACCTTTCTTAAGAGATCAAGAGGTCTTCAAACTAGTGCTTTGATAGAGGAGCTCAATAAATGAGCATTTCATGTTGAACAAATCTCACCTGTTGCATTAAGGAACAGTACTTAAAATATTCATGCACTGAAACAAATCTGTTCAGATAGTCTGAGATTTTCAGGTGGCATCTTTACTTTCTGCCTCAGCAAATTCAGTGCTGTGAATGATCATTTTCATGTTTAATTTTATTCCTTACTTTTTTGTATCCTTCTGAACTAGACTTGTAAGTGTCACAAGTATTCTGTCCAGAAATTGAGTATCCTGTGGCAGCATCTGCCCAAGGCAGTCCAAAGGCAAGATCCTTCCTTCTATGCAAAATCCAAGTAATTACCCTTTCTGGAGTTACATGCAGTTTCTGTTAGGTAACCAAAAGCATAAAAAAGAAATAAAGAAAACCATGGTAAAATAAAGCAACAGCCACACAAATCTAAGCTGGATCTGTGGCATCTCTGACCCTTGAGATACTTCAATATAACTGTAAGGCTCTGAGCAACCACATCTAAGTGGGCCTTACTTGTGTGGTGGCTAGGTCCAGATGACCAGCACACCAGATGACCTTCTAACCTAAATTGATTTTAAGTACTGCAAAGTAAGGGTAAAGAAGAGAGCTCAGCAGCTTCTTTACATCACTTAATACAAAGAGCCTTTAAAAAATTCAGAGAAAATACTTAAGAAAAACTCACTTCATGTGATGTTTGATAGCAAGGACTCCAACTCTGCTTAAAGACAAACCCACAAGAAGCTGCAGGGAAGTTGGGGACTAGAAGGAATTTTCTCATACTAAAAAAGCGCATACAAAATTTGAAGAGAGGTGGAACAGCGTATCACCAACTAACATGCCCATGAGCACTCAGATCTCAGGGCAGGCATGAGCATCGACTTCACCTTGCTGAAAATGGCAGTACAAACTCCAAACTTTCAGAAAGGAAAGATGAAGATCCATAAATATGAGCATAGACTGAAGAGTGCCAGATTTCAGCAGGACAAACGCCAAAAGAAAATCTCCTGCAGCAAAGCATTCCTTCAGTTGTGAGTTGCCTTTTCCAATGTTGTATTAGACAACTGCTTGCCAGTTAAATGTTATGCGTCAAAAGGAGGAATATATCCTTCTTTACTGCTTAGAGAGCGCAGTGTAAAAAACAGTAAGACATCTGCTACTTTATGTCTTCCACCACAGGAAATGACGAGTCCTGTGCTTTTGGTAAAAAAACAGAACTCTTGCAGGACTGAATTCCTTGTGGATGTTGGGTACCTTCATCACAGGTCTGTTCGGCACCAAAGGAAAAGCTGATGATTTCTTAAAGGCATTATGCAACTGAGCAAGAGAACTCCAAAGACAATGCATAGCTACAGATTCCGAAATTTTCTCTTCTCACAGTGTCAAGCCCAGTTTACTATATATAGTTTCAGCTGCTTATTCAATATGCATATGCACTTCTGAAATAAGGGTGTGTTAATGTTCACAGATGAGCAGGGCTCACGAGTACTTCTGACTCATTTTATAATTCTTCTGCCTCCAGGGCAGTTTCTGTTTGAATTGCAATATATGGGTAACATGACATAATCAGTGAATACTGATGAGATTATGCTTATTTATGCTAAAAGTTGGCTTCCGTGGATGTGCTTTGGGTTGTTTGCTTGTTTTTGTTGATTATGAAGATCTTAAACTCTTAACCACAGTTACACAGCATCACAGTCGGGTCCATGAAAGTACAGAAAAGAGTAAAGCAAACTTGAGAGCATGCATAGACAAATACATGGATTTGACTTTATCTACTCCCCTCACTCATGACATTCAATGCATGCAAATTTCTGAAGAAAAGATTTTGCAAAAAAGCCATGCAAGCGTTTTTTTAAAAACCTGAGCTGTATTTTTAATTACTGTTTTAATTATTCAAATACATAAACACCATCAATTGTCTATATTTTCTTTGATTATTATTGTACTACATAGACCTAGACAATGTATATAATTGAACTTAAACATTGTGAATATGAGAGTTCTTAATTTCCAAATTATATTTAACCAAGCATAAATATTTGCCTTAAAAATCTGATGTTTTATTATCAATTTACTCAACTGTATCTACCAGAAGCGTTAGATAAATTTTGGTAAAATATATCTTTTCTGGATTTGCTATGAAAATATATGGTTTTTTACATATATATACATATATGCATGTGTGTATATGCTTGTATATATATGCATGCACATACATATGTACACATACATTTACATATACATGCTAGCAAAAAAAATACAGTCTCGGGTTATGTTTGCTACATCACCACTTTGTTGAAATCCAGGAAATGGTTTAAGGTACAACTGACCTTACATGATTAGTTCTGAAAGGTTTAACTTCTTTGTCACACTGATTTGTGACAATCACCTTGCTGCTCTGAAATCATAAATCTCTGAAGAGATTATATTATGCCTCTATATATATGGGTATGCTATCTGAACCGGTGATGATAATTTTAAGCTGGCATGAAAAGATAGGAGATGCTTAGGAGACACTTATGTTCATTCTTCTCCATTCAGATATTTATGACTATGTCTAGAGATAAAAAATATAAATTACATCTACATATTTATGAGCATTTTAATGTAATACCCTCATTTTGATTAAAATGTCACCAATATCCCTACCTTACAATAATGCAAGTAAGTAATCTAACTACAAAGCAATTGGCTTTACCTTTTTCCTAAAAACTTCCTAAATTAACACCAATAACAAAATACAGTATAAGTAGCGATGACTGATAACGAAAATATTCGGCACTTAAGGGCAATTAAAATTTTATAAAAAAATAAATATCTGTTATACCATAAGATCTACAAATATCTTTCCCAGTTTTGAGAAGCAGAGAAAATCTTGTGAGAAAAGATGTGGGCTGCAGAACCATGCAATGCAAATTGAAGAGTGCAGGCAGAAACTCACCTCTGGCTTTGTTCTTTGTAGCAGCCACTGGAAGCAAGGAAAAGATTGCACAAGAAGAGAACAAAGATAGATTAGATAGAAGTTTGAGCAAGTAAGAATACAGAGAAACTTTATCACTATTGATCCAAAGCTAACAAACACCGTTTCTAGGATTATTTGACCTATTTATTTGAGACACTACGGTTCTATGAGTTAGTTCAGATCTATGATTCTGTCAGAAGACCTGTGTTGAGAATTCAGAAAATATATCACGAAGCAGACTCAAAAAGCATTGCAAGGAGCACCAGAAAATCATGGACCATTAATCACGAGTAGGTAAAAGCATATGTACACACATTTGTGAATTCTAAAACTTACAGCACAATTTGCCATGCCAAAATTACAGTCTGAAGTACTTAAATCTTATGTCACTCCCTTGCTCCTATTTCTTGAAATGTCTTTCTCCTGTGAAGCTGATGCCAACAAAAATCAGTTAAACTGCAGGTACTCCAACTATTTATAATCTATTGCTTTTCTCCATTGAAGACTGTATCTTCAGGTTATTTTTGCACCCTAACAGACCATGCAAAAGAAAAGGAGTAGACAATATTTCAACAGTGTTCACCTGCAAAGCAGCCGGTAAATCTTACATGTGCTAAAAATTGTTCGCATAGTAAACAAAATTAATGATGCCATTCAATTTTTATAGTAAGCGAACAGTTTCTCCTTCATGCAAATATAACTTGATAATGAATGCATTGAGCTCATCAACCTGTTCATTTTCTTGTTTCCCCTTATTTTTCAGTCCTAAGAATTACATCTACATGAACACGTTATCACTTTGAGCCAGAATAATCACTTAAATTTAAAGGTCTGGAGGAAACACCCCCGATCTCCAATAATTTAATAGCATCAGGGGATTTATTACTCACTTTAATCATTCATAATAAAGAGAGATATGTGTGTGTGTGTGTATAAAATATGCATATGACAAATTATATATGTACTTTTATTGTTCACAAAAATTATATATACACACATATAAATTATGTACATGGGTACATATACATACACATGTATTAAAGTGATTAAACCATTCTATGATTAGACAGCTTTATTTTGAAGCATGAGCACTAGACAGAATTATTACCTATCATGTACAAGTAAATAAAGAAAAGATATAAATGAGGTTGTACATTATAATTGGACGTAGGACAGGTTACAAAGCTTGTTAGACCAATTATAACTCTCTGCAAATCCACTAATAGAGGACTAGATGACAGTAACCTTCTTAAAAATGTCATGTTCAATACTTGTAAGTTTTTCCATTGACAGCATGGTCCAATTACAAGTCAATTCCTAAAGTTCAAGCTGTACACCAGCCAAATTAGCTGAAAATGGTCTTTCAAAATGCAATTCCGCCTACCGAAGGGGACTAGCTGGAACTGTTTCCATCAACCACCCATCTTTTAGATACGTAGCACAAGGGAAAATTCCCTTTCACTGAGGCTGGCATATCCTGTATTTCTTTTTCCAAAGGTAAAAGAATTTTTCTCTTCCCTCTTTGCCTCTTACTTGAGAAGACAATTTTCAACCTATATCCAATACATTTGAAAAATTTTATCCATCTCTTATTATTACTACATGAAAAGTCGTAGGAGGAGACAAGCATAGATAAATGTTTACAACAAGCATTATCAGTACTGAAATTTAGCAGATGGGAGGCTGATCTCTTGTTTAGAGCACTGGACATGGGATAACTCAACTTTTTATGTCACTGAAGTCAGTGAAAGTGAGACCTGTGGGTTTCTGCAAACAACATTACAGTCAAAGAATCATTTCCTTTTGTGTCTTTAGCAAATCAGTGAATTTTTGAGTTTCAAATCACACATTCTCTTTTTCCTTACCTTGACTTCCTTGCTTGCTGACCAGAGCAAACTCTTCATGGCAGTGAGTCTCCCACTTCTTAAAACATCCTACTTGTAGGACACCAATTTGAGATTTGTATAATACAACTAAAGTGGATTAGGACTATCCCTATCCAGTAAAAAAATTATAGGCACAATGTAATCTGAAAATGGAAGTTTACTGTATTTGTCTGGCACTTACTTTATTTGGCTAAATTAACAAGCCAAGCAGGAAATAGATAAAAAGGAAAGGTAATGACTTCTGGTATTACCCCATGTTAACGGGAACACATTTCAAGGGCATTTTTCTTTAGCTACTCTGCCTTGTCTTTCTTACAAAATTGATTTTGGATAGGGGAGGCATACTACAGAAAAGTGGGAACAGTGACCTTTGATACAATTTAAGGATGATTTTAAATACCAGAGAAGACAGACATACAAAGAGAGAAGAAAGGCCATGTTCTATAAAGTCAGGCTGAAAGGCACAACAGAGCTACTAGAGATATATCTAGGGCTGAGGGAGGGAAAAAAAAAAAAGAAAATCGTCTAGTAATCCTTAGTTCTATCAAGATTAAATAATATTCTATTTTCTGAAGGCTCTTCTGGTCACAGCACATGTAAAAGAAAAGGGTTGGCTTCTAGGGAAAGGTCTGGGAGTGAGGGGATCACATAGCAGTAAGAAGTCAAGGTCAGAAGTCTCAGGGGAGTTCAGCTCTGAAGGATTAGGAAAGAGAAGGAAAATTGTGCCAAGTCCTGAATCGTGGCAGTTAATTTCCACAGAACTAAGCTTTTTAGGGCATTTTTAAATCAGAAGAGCATTTCCGCCGTAGCCCTCCCACTGAAACAATGCTTATAAAAATCATCACCTGAATGTAAAAAGCTGGATTCAAATTTCAAACCCCTTAATATACCCTTGCTTTCAAATATCAATAATGGCTTGTGCTTTATTTTTGTGATATATCTTTCTGACTTCTTGCTTTTTGTATGCCAACAATTGTTAAATTACATTCTTTGATAAATGGTGGCTACAAGTTGTTCAATATTTTCTCCACACTCAGCTGTCTCTATGCTGTTCAATTTCATGGACATTTTTAGACAGATTTGATATAGCATTTATTTTATTTTTCTCTTATATGTGATTTATTATTCAATTTGGGGTTTTGTCTTTGGAAAAAAAACCCGCGTCCTTCCAATTATTTCAATAGCACAATAAAAATAAAAAAAAGGGAAAAGGTATTTCTCCATGATGTCCAGCTTATCTAACATTTTGTTTCAGAAAAAACAGGAGCAAGGGGAAAAACAAACCCCAACCCCCCCCCAAAAAAAAAAAAAAACAAAAAACCCAAAGATTTGAGGCCAGTGTCTTGTTCTCATTTCATCTATTACACGTAGTAAGAATGCAGCTAGAGGAAAGCACAGAACAATATGTAAAAGTTGTAATGACTAAACAGTTCTTTTCATGAAAAGAAACAGGACGAAAGTTGCATTCATAAAGCTCATTGCATTGATTTTCTTCTGAATATAGTACCCTACAGTTCCAGCAAATCTAGAGGTCTTCTTATTTTTAATACAAATTTAAGACATCAACAGTGTATAGCACTGTTCATCTATTAATCTGTACTTTTATTCCAGTCTTATAACTTTTTGCTGTCATACAATACAAAAAATCAGGGAAGAAACATACCTTAAAACAATTAAATGTCTACTTATATATCATGCGAACCCCACCTCCAAACACTCCCAACATATACTGTAGATTTCAAATTTTCAAAAGTAAAAGTTATTTTTACACTACATACATTTAGTCTTTCCTTTCTAATTTTAAAACGATGATGATGACAACTGCCTTTTTTTTTCATTTGGATAAACTGATGAATTACCACTGGTCATTTAGGTCACCTAAATGCCAGCTCAGATTCTCTGACTGGAAAAGCTGCTCCATGTGACAGAAGGCTTAGCAGGATCATTTTCTTCAGAGAATAATGCAAATTATTAGGCTCGCACAGACTAAGAGACCCAATCAAAGCAAGGTGCTGTAATGCAGCATGCTTCCACTGCTTTTTTCAACAACAGTGTTTTCCAAAAGCCACTGAAGGAGAAAGAATTTCATCACCTGAAATTCTTTGTCGGATTGAGTCTCCTGCATTGAAGCCTAGTCTTGAAGAGTGGTGAAGAGATGACAGAAACACAGGACCTTGGGACTTCTTTTAGATTAGGTTACAGTTTAAAAGCCCGGGACACATCCTCTTGGCTAAATTTGTTTAGTTGGGATTTTTCTGACCTCTCATTTGACTGCCGTTGTAGAAATGCCTTTGCATTTTACAGTGACTATCCTTTTTTATATGGAAGTTCTGCACACTCTTTGCATGGATTTCTAAAATATCAGTTAGTGTCATTTACAGATATAATCAGAATGCATATATTCCTAGATAAGTCTTCATCTCTCTATTTGTATAAACATTAAAGATCTATGCAGTCATGAATATGTAATTATATGGACTTCAAACATGCAACCTTCTATTATTTATTCTATCATTGCATCTATCCACGACACAAATTTCTAAGATGGTATCAGGTAATTTTTCTCAGAAAGAGACACTTTTCACTTACTGACTTCATTGATTAATCTTCAAAAAACCAAGAACCTTTTTGGTACTGACAATTTAACACGTTTTTTCCCATAGGGTTGAAGAGAAAAACTACAAATGAACTGGGATAAAAAAAGTGATTTTGCAAAGAAAAAAATATTATTTTATTGCAACTAAAACACTAAATGTGTATAAAATATTGCATATTGTATATATGCTATATAAAAGATTATGCATCTATATAAAAGATTATGCATCTATATAGAAATTTGTAATAATTTTTCCTTTTAGACCATAAACCACATTCTTGAAGATACAATTTAAAAGGGGGAAAAAAATGCAAATTTGGAAGGGTCATGAAGAAGGCAACTGCTGCATCTTCTGGGTTGAAGCAGTATGAATTATGTCTGTGTGTCTCCTAACAGATTGTCTAACATATTGTTAAAACCTTTGGTGACAGAGACTCAGAAAGCTCTCCAGGTAATCTGTTTTACTGCAGAGTTGTCCTCTCAACAGCAAATTGTTTTCCTGACATATAACCTAACCATCATATGTAGGAGACTAGCCCAATTACTTAACCCTTCTCATCACTTCCATGAGTATAAATAACAACATAATACATATTTCTTCAATGTAACCCTTTGCAAGTTTGAAGACTTGTTATTTCTCTTCTGCACACAAACAATAACATTCTTCCACTGTCTTAATATATAGTTTCCATCGTCCTGTAAATTTCCACCCCCCTCTCCCCCTGATTTTCAATGATTTATCTACACTGATCTAAAATCACGAAAGATCTCCGGCTGAGGTGGCACTAGTGCAAAGTGGAATAATTATTACAATGCCTTCCACCTAGCTCTTTGGCTGCGCACTCAAAATTAGCAATTGCCTTTATCACAACAGCATGACATCATGTTCAAAACCCACAATTACCCCTTAGTCTTCTAGTCTGCATTGTTGCACGCTGACCTATTGACCTGTTTGGTTTCACGTATTTATTTTATCCTTTCTGAATACAGGATATCACCCTGTAACAGAAGATTCTGTTCCTTTAAAATTACTTCCCCAATGAATAAAGGTCATCTTGAAAACCAATACACCCCTACAATTCCATGAACAACTACTAACATGACTGTTAAGATATAAAGTACAAACCTCAAAGCCACATACTCTACCACATTTTTTTTTTGCATCTGCTACTCTATTGAAGAATATAATAATTCATGACAGCGATAGTAGGACTTCAAATCCAAGGCTAACACGGTCAAAAAGGACTTCAGTATGTGTCCTTAATCAGCCAAAAAAGCACCCACCATGCCATAAATAAGCAATGTTATACCAAACAAAACTGACAACCCTCACACAAACTATAAAACCTGTAGATTATATCTGATTTGCCTACATATACTAATCCATTGACCCACGACACAACATTACTATATACTACTGCATCTAACAAACCCAGGAACTGCCCGAACATCCTGGGCAACAGTCAACTGGTCTGTTTCTAAATGACAGAAGCTTCTGTATGTTTCTTGTGCTCTGCGCAAAAAAACACAATGTTTAGGGAAGTTGCTTTTAAAGCAGACTTTTCTGTGTAGTATGCAGCAACTTTAGAAACTCTATTAAATTCTATTGAATTAATTTTTACTTGTTGAAACTTTGGAAGGCAGTGTGATGAAGGAGCATAGGTTCCAACATTTGGGTTGTCCCCCCACACTATCACTCCAGAATTCAATGACAGGTAATGACAGAATGTTTTCAGAATCTTTCTTTTCCAATCAAATAGATTATAGATTTGTAAACTAGTAATTACTGAACCCAGATAATGACAAGCAACTGATATGCTGGAATGGAAAAGCCTAAATGAATACAGACATCTTTCAGACTTCCTAATATGCTGCAAAATACATTAAATACTTTAAAACAGCAACCAGATTATCCCATGCAATGACTTTTATTATGTGATACTAATCATAAAATATTGAAGAACATGCATATCCATTTCTTTTCTAAAAAGTAGACAATAAATATAGTAATTTTCTCAATACTCATTAAAACCGGCCTGATGGAGATCACAGAAGCACCTTATAATCTAAACATCACTGGAGTTGAGAATTCCAGCTGTAGCTGATTCACATTAGCAGCTAGAAACACATACACTATACATTATTGTACAGTGAATCTAGAAGATGAGCATAATCATGCCCTAAAGGCTCCTCTTAAAGGTATCTAGGTAACATGATTTGCCTGACCCAAGATGTCAACAGCTGGACACATACCTTCTGGACGCAACGGAAGTCACAAGTAAGCGATTTCATCAATAAATATGTTTCCATAAAACATGGAAAAAATTTCACTTGCAAATAAATAATATAGTTTGTGAACAAGGGTAAACACAATTTCCATATTGCATTTTATCTTGGTAAAAGAATGTTTTAAGAACTGTGTATAAAACAAACGACAAAGTAGAATGAAGAACTCCACAGGGCTTTAAGTGTATGTCAGGCAGAGATGCAAGTACTCACTTAGGCTCTCAGATCTCTTTTATGGTTATTTCAAAACTTAAACCAAATATCTGAAAAGCTTTGATATTCATTCAGCACCTCAGACAAACTATAAAAACCACTTATCATGCAAAAAGTGTGTACCCACATACCCAAATTCCTTGCTTGTCAGGTCTCTAAAAAGAGCAGAAAGGAGCAGATCCTCCTTGGATACACTTTGCAAACTACTTAGGCAGAAAGAAACTGGCTGTCATCATGTAACTGCGATGGGGCACAAGCAGCTGTAAACAGCGAACATATGTTTCTTTTCACATCTGCAGATCAATGCATGCAAAACACCTCAAACTATCCCTTGTCCATTTTGATCAAGAGGAACCTATGGCATTCATGTGTCCTGTTAGTTTGTGGTTTTTTTTGGTTTTTTAGCCTATACATGTCACCTATACATGAGCCTGCTATGCTTTTATACATTATTTTCCACCCAAAGTCCACAGTTTTAAGAGTTCTTATATTTGAAAATAAGTCCTTAGCAACCAGCACGAGATCAGAAACATAATCAAGAGCAAGGAGCTAGGTAGACAGACAAACAGCTAGGGTTCTCCGCAGGTTACCTCTACATGCAACTAATTCACCTACTTTAAACCCTCTGAAAGCTTTGAGAATGTTAACTGGATTTTATTGCATGGTTACTTCCCCTATTTTTAAAAAAAAATATTAATATGGGAGCTGGATATAAACACTTTAACTAAAACCAGATCATAATATGATACATATTGAAAAAGATACGTTAATTTCTGAAGAGTGATGAAAGTTTTTCTCAGCGATTTTTAGTTAATCAAAGCAAATTACAAATTTTAAGCTTATCTATACAGTAATCAAAACATAAAATACAGTTTATCTCTTTACGATAAAAGTGATAATAGTAAATCAACCGTAGGCTTTTTTAAGACCCCTAAGGAATAAATAAAGTTTATGTCAAAGTAGTACTAGTGATGCTCAAATGACTATTACAAATACATACTTTAACATTTATTCTCAGAAACAAGGAAGGAAAACACATTGCTTTTGATATAAGATATTTATTTATTGCATCTGCACCCAGTTTGGATGATGGGGAACTTTAGGTGAATTTTTCAACTTGATCATTTTGCTATTACTGAATATTAAAAAAAACCCCAAAACCCAAAACCACAAAACCTTGCTTTTTTTGTATTTATATTGCCACTGTACTAAAATTATTTTTAGGCAAAGTTTACAGTAGCTACCAGCATTCCTGGCTCTCTGTTATCACTCTCAAGTTACCACATGCAATAATATGCTTACAGTGTTGGTATATAAAAGGCTGGAAGCGCTGTCTGGGAGGTAATACGTAATCTGGAAGCTAATATGTAACCTGGAAGCTTTTTATAGCAAGAATAAAAGAAAAAAAACTATTCTTAACACTAAGGACTAAGCTGATGCATTGAAAATCTCCGCTTAGCTGGTCAGCAATTGACATTAGAAAATTACATCGATATTTAAAATCTCTTCAGCTCTCATGTCATCTGAGTTTTAAAAGGGGTAGCTAACAGCTTTCCAGTCTAACAAGAACATCCTCAGACTGTTGACATGAGCTGTTGCGTGGTTGTCACAGTTTTGTTCTGTACTGGGGCCTTTCATCACTCCTGGTCTTTAGATATGCACATTGGCCATATCTCCAAAATGGACCAGATGAACTGCTCTGATCTGTCTATGAGTTATCAAAATAAGGACTTATTAGATAACACCTTTACCAAGGTGTGCGTACACAAAGTACAGTCAGTACACACCTTGCAAGCAGACACAGTAATGATGGTCCACTGTAGAGACAGTGCCAAATAAGAGCTTCTGCATAACTGCTAGAAATAACTGAAGTGAAAAAAAAACATCGTTCTGCAAGTTCTGCTGCATTGGTGGAATGTAAATGAAAAGACTGAAGTATTATAGTTTGTAGATAGTACAAAATCTCCAAAAGATAAGTCTAGGAGTTGTAGCAAGTTAATGCCTTAAGATTAATTAAAAAAGATAAATGACAAAAGAAAAGGTTCTTTAAAGTCAACAAGAAACACACACACACAAAAAGGTAAAAGACAAAAAAATGGAGATAAGAGTCAAAAAAAGAGAAAGAGACAAGATCAAGTGAAAAGGGGTCAAGACTAAATTCAAAGATCTAGATCAGAAAGCCTAGAGAAGAACCAGATGTGTGAGACATGCTATAGAAGGCTCAAAATTTTGAGCTTGTCTCATCTGTATTTTCAGCATTCAAATATTGAGAAAGTATTTCTAAAGCATCAGGACATCTAGTATAAGCAGATAGACTAAGACTAACTATACATGAATACTTAACATAACCCTACAGAAGTTTTTATCTCTTATAATTACTTCCTTATGATCATTACAATTGCCTCTGCCTGCACTCCTTCCTTCTAGCACTGCCACATGGTTGTTACATTACTCACCTCAAAAAAATGAGCAAAACCCCTTTCTTATATATAGAAAACAAGCGTATGCTTCTTGCATTTCTCATTTCTTGTTCCTTTCACATCAGTGAAAATACTCCCTTAGCTTCAATTATGAATGTATGCCTATTTATATTACTTATTTCATATTATATATACTATTATCTACCTATTATTTTAATATACTTTATATTAAAATTATATATTGTCTTATATACACTTATTCATTCAATATCCATGCCTTTATATAAAACATCCATTATTATATTCTATAAAGCAATATATGTGAGATAGATGAAAAATGCACTATATAATATATAAAAGAATGTGTGTGTGTATATACCCACATTATTGCCTGTTAAATATAATGCATTCTGGTATATTTGAACAACGAGTGAATCAAGATAAAATAAGGTGTATAATCAATTGAAAAATGAAAGATGAACACAGTTTTATGGAATATTTTTGAGAAACTTTTGAATATTATTTTAGGGAATTAAAGAAACCAAGTGCAGTCAAAGTGACTTTACAGGAAATGATTTGATGCTTGGGGTAATCCGCTTATTCATCACTTTTGAAATAAAATATTCATACTACTCATTATAATGAAAAAAAGTGTTATAGTAAAGAAATGATTCTTAAGCCTTGTACATTCCTGAACTGTAAACTGCATGTTGAGTCTTTATGATATTTTGAATCATAATGTGAGTTTTATAGCATCCTGGAAGAAGGTAGAGCACACAAGCTCTTATCTAAGGTAATCCTCAGTAACATAAACTGAAGTCCTCCTGAGGAGAGAGGAAGAAAAAAAAAAAAAAAAAGAAAAAGAAAGAAAAAATCCCCACACTAATCTAGCCCGCAAGGCAGATAAACAAGTTGCAATTGGGTGTTTCTAACTCATTCGACAACTCTGCCAACATGCATCTTCTAGACAACATTATTACACAATTACAATGAGCTAAACAAGCACGCAAACACCCTTTATAGCAGAACAGTGTTTATGTACAGCATTTAGCTTCAACTAGTGCTGAAAATAGAGGAAACATTTTGAAATGTCATTTTTGTAGCAAAAACATTGTACAATAAAGGATTCTAAGCGAAAGAACGCAAAAAGGAGGGTGGTGGTGCTATTTTTGTTTTGCTGTCAGAGCACAGCCAAAAGAGATTTGTAGTTCAGTGAATGAGCAGCAGAACAAACTCCAGCTGTGAACACGTGCTCTGTGAGATTCAACCAACTACCAAGAAGCTAACTGGGTGGTTCACCAAAGTGTACTGGCCTGCACTTGCCTTGTCCACCTCTCTGAGCATGTCAAAGCAGGTAGTAACAGCAGAGGCATCCCCATACTTACATGAGGAAGCCAAAGAAATCTCTCAGGGACATTCCAGAGAAGTTCATGCATGTACCTCCTTTCTACTGATTGCAAGTCTTGCAGTTAACAGGAAGACTGCATATGCAGTCAGTCACAGCATAAATAGAAACTGGCAACACAACTATGGCTACTCCTCCTTAAAAGCCTCATAAGCCTTCTCTTCAAAGAGATTTATGAATAATGGGAACTAAATAATTCATGGCACTGCAGATGCCAGTCCAAATAGCCTCTTCCTTTTTAAGGTTTCAGTTTGTAGATGTGTGATCAAAAGCCTTCATCAGTCATGATAGTGGCATTTGTACTCAGTCCAAACAAACCGTATTTGCATCTGAATGTTTTTCATTGAAATGAGAGATATAATATGCAAGCCAAGCTTCAACTAAAAGGCGTTTTACGCTATTTAAATTCAGTCAAATTAAAGGCTGAATGTAACCTAAAAGGTCTATTCTCAGAACAGTAATTTGACACATCATAAATAAGACACATTTTTTTGTTGAGAGTACCTCAGCACTTTTCTGAAAATTTTACGCAGCTCTTAACAGTGCTGCCTCTTGAGGAGTAATGGAGAAGAGTCCTGTATATAAAGCAATGAAGTAAACAGGAACTTAACATGCTGCCACCAGTTCAAAGATTCTGCTTACTTGTACACGTTTACATGAACAAAGTATGTAGAAGTAGTTGCTCTGTGAAGGCAACGTTAACCTGGAAGAACACAAAAGCCATTGAGAACTCGCTATTACATTATTGAGCAAATAGATACGTCTCACACATCAAATTCTCACCCTGCTATATTAATCCTATCTATCAGGAAGATCAGGACCATTTTTTGCCACATCCATTGCTCAGCTTTACTACTACATTTAAAAGTGCCGCAAGTGGACTGTCAAAAAATGCCAGAGGGAAGAAACCGGTCCATAAAGATCTCAATCATTAAACGGGGAAGAAGTCACAGGAACTTCATCTTGGCAAGAGAAAAATCAGTGGGATCAGATGAAAATTCTTGTTCTTGCCAAGGGAAATAAGTAAAACCCTGCTAAATTGAGGTTAATATTAATTTAAAAAATGTTAAGAGCCTAAAAATGCCCTATTGTTATGAACCATTTTCAGGATAAACAAGATTATTCTTTACAATTATCAGGGAGGGTTACTATAAATTAGGTATTATGTATGATCTCATGCTGAAGCATGTCACAGGTAAGTGTTCGAGTAGAAATTGATCTGGTTTGGGTTATTTTGCTATTTTAAAGTAAAGAAAAAAAAAGTATCAGTTTATTTTGCAGAAAACAGAACCCCATGAAATAGTTATCCAGAAGATATTATATTTAGGTCTTAAAGTCCTTACATTAAGTAAATGGTCTATGCACCATACATGAGCTACATGATGATGATGCCAGTAACAGTCCCAGTGACATTTATATTAATTCATATACTATATATTTAAACATTTAAAGAATGAGTGATTTTAAGGTATTGCTAATTTTGACGTGGAAAGAGTTTATGTGAATAAAAGTTAATAAAAAGAAGAGGAAAGTAGTCTAGAAAAGAAAGTAAGGCTACCCCAAGGCATGAAGGCACAGGCTTCTCAGAAAAACAACAGGGAATGGCTTGTGGCAGACTAGCACAACACAGCACCAACACTGTGAATGTTAATGTGTAAAGCCAAGGAACAACATTGGAGCATCATATATTGGAAGATGACACTGATGAGGGCAGATGTAGAAAAATGATTATCAGCTTCAGACCCCTAGAGCAGCACGAATGAAATCACATCCTTGTGTTCTGGGAAATAAAACAGGCAACTTGGATAGAAATAAAGGCAGCCTTTAATTATCTAAAAGTAAATTGGGAGCAGCCCATGATAATTCAGAAGTGGCGTTATTATAGAACACAATGCAGAGTTAATTCAGAAATCAGTTTGTTCAAAAAACATCAACAGCTGGGTTTAATAATAGACACAATGAATCAGAAATTAAGAAAAGCTCGAGACAGAAGATTATTGAATAATTCTAATCATATTATTAGATATACAACTAAACAATAGCAAAGAACCTGTATGTTAGAATTATTTAAATAAAGGAAAACAATAATTTGGATTGATGAGCTGCAAGAGCATCCAAAAATTAACTTTCAGAACATTATTTCATCTAGTTGTGTTAGAGATATTTAGTGATGCTTTTACCATGGCAAAAGACAATTTCCCCATCCCTTCATTAATTTTAACATAAAAAAATGCTATCTTGAAAGAAAACCAAAATATAATTTCAATTATTAAAAACAATACTTCCATGGCAAAAAAGGTTTTAATGGTTCTGCATCTCACGTTTATATTCATATTCAGTAAGATCTCGTATATGATGCCTAAATTCCATTACAGTTGAAAAATCACGGGAAGGGCACATTCACAGTACCAGATGATTGAAGCCAGTAGCAATGGCAAAGCAAATATAGTGGCCAACTACAAGTTTAGGTAGAAAGATTGGATATTTTGTTAACAGAATTATAAAGTTGAACTTAATACAACTCATGAACCTATTTTACATCTGAGAAGTAAATTTCACAAAGCAAATACTGTAGTGCTGTATCTTTTTCTGCAGACAAGAGAAAAGAACATTTTTATTTTTGTTTTGTTTTTAACGGGGGAGAATACAATGGAGGCTGTGTTCTTTGGGCAAAACTCAGCAACCGTATAACTTTCTAGTTAGCCAGCTAACCAGTAATCTTTACAGCTATAATTTTAAAATGTGTTTCTATACATATAGTGTAGCTTTTGATTATCATCTTGGTTGAACTTGTAAGTGATGTTCTATAAATTGGCAAATAATAAGGTGAACGACAAACGTTAGGATCCTGAATACACACACTGGGTCTGCCTGAAATTAACAAAAACTATAAAAAACCCTAAAGTGGGTTTGATGATACTGTTCTGAAGTCAGAAAATACATCAAGAGAGGTATCATACCCCAACACACTGAATGCTAACAGATGAAAGATGATTATTTCTCAGAACTAAATAATGTTGAGACCCAATTTACAGGCCTCCACATAATACATCTCTCTCAACTCCACTTTTCTAAAACAGCCCTATGTTATATCAAGATCAGATGAGGTAAATGAGATTCACCTTTTTTGATGTCATTAAAAGTAGTCCTTTACTCACTCAATGAAGTGACTAAAGAACAGGGTGGTTCCTCCAAACGCTCACAGAACAAGATTTCCCACTAGGTATTACTATTTCCACAGCCATTGAGATGTTCACAGCACTTTGCTGACTGGTACAAAGGAAGGGCCTGGTCCACCCCCTATTGCACTAAGAAGTCTTGTCTTTGCTACACCAGCCACAGTGCTCTGCAACACTACATCAGCAAGCCTGAAAATACCCACCTCTGGTTCTGCTGTCAGTGCACTCATGCCAGACCAAGGTCATTGCAAAGCCTACCTGAAAAGCCACATAATTACTTGGTTAAACTGTCAACCAGCAGAATCACAGCAAAATGTATTCTCACATATGCAGTAATTTTATTACCGATTTCCAATAAGAGTTAAAACAGCTCTTAGATGAAAAGAATAGCTTTGAAAAGACAGTGGGTTATGGTAAAGTTTCAGAATGACAGCTTTACTTTATTCTACCTTCCTTCTCTGTCCTCCTTTCACCCACTCTCTGCTTAACCATTATTTTTGAAAGTTACAATTCAGGACAATACTTCCAAGAAGAAAAACTGAACAGCTTCTACAGTCAGCACTGTGTCGACCAAAAGTTGAACACCAACTAACATATGCTGGACATTTTTAAAAACTATTAGTTAAAATTAGATTCTCTTCAAAGAAGCAAAAAGAAAAAGAATGATGACTAAAAATTGCCACTCAAGATAAAATCCTGATATCAAATCTGTGGGAAGCTTTCAACCAGAAAGAAACCCAAGTATAACTATCTGGGATCTGAAACAACTTATGGCAAACATGCAAGTGCTAAAACTGTATTTGACTCAGTAATTTTGAATTACCCCATCTGTACTAAAGGAACTGGGAATAGAAGTATCATTTGCACAGAAGCAACACTGCTAAACCCTCCATATCTCATCATTTGATAAATAGTTCCAAAGATATATTAACCCTCAAGTATACGAGTACATCTCATTTACAGTGTAACAGAAGAAAATCTCTTAGAGACAATGAATGGATCCCCCTACACCACATACATGTATTCATAGATGGTTACACTTTTATTCAACACAGTTGTTCCATCCATGATTCAGATACTTACTTTCTTTTAATTACAGAAGTTTTTTTATTCCTTTTTTTTTTTGTCTTCTAAGTAAGAAGTAGTCTTTCCATTGACTTTTTTTTTGGCTTTCAATCAGAACTGTAATCTGACATTCAGAAAGAGAGGGACGAGGAAAAGGTTTTGGCCTGTGCAGCATGAACAGTACTTAGCTTACAATTGAAAAAGTATTTTAAGAAAAAGTTGTACATGCAAGAAACAATTCAGGCTGACTGATGGAAAAAATCTAACACCCACTGAACATGACAGGGATATTTCTATTGACTTTAGTAGGCTATGAATCAAGCAATAATTATACCATTAGATTACTGAAAGAAAATAATAGTGATTTAGGAAAAATAAATGGAAAAAAGGAAACAGCCCTAGAATGATCTGTATAATCTGATACCAACCTTGGCTAGATGAAATTGCATTTTTCTGCATCCTATAATGCAGCAATTATCAATAGTCATATGTATGTACTATATTTATCAGAAATGATGGATGATTAATGTACAATATAAATAATTTATAAAATAAATTGCCCAAGCAATTTTATCAGAGAGAACATGCACAAAAAATAAAAACAATTTCTTGAAAGACTTTGCTATCCAAAGTGATGGCTTGTATGATAAGTTCCAGGAATCAATATGTGACCAATCCTGTCACAGAAAGCAGCTACCTCATTGGAGTAATTCAATAAGAAAGAAAAAATAAAAAAGTATTTTAAAAGCAAGTAGCCATAAGATGATCTGGCTCTTGACAGGTATTTTGCATAGTTGATCTGTTCACATCAGGATGTTGAGAATGAGTTCAACTAATAAGGAAGCCAACTTCCAGAAAGGTTGGCTGTCAGTGCCACAATTTTACTTCCAAAACTGCCACAAATCACTTTCACCCTAGAATTCAGTGATGTATTGAGAATCAGCATGTAGCTTTATCAGGGATTTATGTTTTTAAAAGTCACACAGGTCATGCAAGTATAGAAAACTATTTGTTATTCCAGATTTTTTGAAAGGAGTAAGCCATCTGCCACTGAGAAATACAGGGTCTCGTATAAATATACAATTATATGTAAGACAGACAGATGAAGGTCCTCTTCAAGTTCAATGCCGTTGCACAGAGTGCAGAGTCATCAAATGTCCATGAAAAACTATATTAACAATAATCCCAGTTAATTTAAAAACATGAAATTCAGAGCACTGGAGAAGACATTAAGAACATAAAAGTGTAACAGCAATGAAGAGAATTAAATAGTAGAAGATAATAGTCTTGACATGATACATTTTTTAACGCAAAGCCTTTTTTATGCTTGAACTGTAACATTTCTGAAAGACATACAGATTTATTTAGACCATAATCAGTGGATCTATTTACAACCTACATTCCTTCATTGTACGTTACTATAACTGTTTTATACTTCACTCACTTTTATGAAAAAGCCACCCTACCTTCCCCTTATGTCATCTGAAAATATTCTATAACATGCATTGCAGTTAATATTGGCAACGCTGAACGTCTATCAGATATAGCCTACACCTTTTGTCATAAAGAAGAGGAACATGAGGAAAACAAATGGCACACAACTTGAAACTCTCAGCACGTGCAGTCTGGAGAAGAGAAGGCTGTGGGGGAACCTCATTGCAGCCTTCCAGTACATGAAGGGAGTTTATAAGCAGGAGGGGATTCAACTTTTTAAAAGGATAGACAATGACAGGACAAGGGGGAATGGATTAAAACTAAAGGAAGGAAGGTTTAGATTAGATATTAGGGGGAAGTTATTTACAGGAAGAGTGGTGAGGTGCTGGAACAGGCTGCCCAGAGAGGTAGTGGATGCCCCGTCCCTGGAAGTGTTCAAGGCCGGATTGGATGGGGCCCTGGGCAACCTAGTGTAGATCCAGGCCTGAGGTTGGTGGCCCTGCCTGTGGCAGGGGGGTTGGAGCTCTGTGATCCTTGGGGTCCCTTCCAACTCATACCATTCTATGATTCTATGATAAGGTTAACTCAGTGAATTTGCTAAACTTGACTAAAGTTTGAGAGTTTTAGCTTTAGAATCACAGAATCATAGCGGTTGGAAGGGACCTCAAGAGATCATTGGGTCCAACGCCCGAAAGAAGAAGAATGTACTTAGAAAGACCAATTCTTATTAATGCTTTAGATAGAGCATAAGATTACTAACAATTCTAGGCTTTTGATGTATTTAATTTTAGACTGAAGTGGTCCAAAAGAAGCTATGAGGATAGAGGGAGAGTGAAGGAGTAAGCCCATTTAACATATGCAATCAACCAATTTATCAACTGGGAAAAATTATAATAAAATAATGTAGGACACAGTGAAAACTCCAATTTCTTTTGAAATTTATTCCCTGAGAGTGAACAATTTCCTTCTATGAAATGATACTAAGCTTACAACTGCAGAAAGAAGCCACTTTTCCAAGGCAGTGTGTAATTAATTTATGGAGTTACTGCTGTGAAAGTTCATTGAGACAAATATTAAAGCTTCTTTATAAAAGGGTTGAATAATTTTCTGATGAGAAACAACACTGGCAGCTTTGTAAGCAAAGACAACGATGTAAGAGTAATTAAATCTCATGCATCAGGGTGTAAGCAGAATCTCTCTGTCCCAAGTACAGTGTGAACTATTATTAATAACATTTTCTTCATCCCATAAATATAAATTCCTAGGTGAGTTATGTTATCTGGCCCGCCTCTTAACCTATTTGCCACTGCCAAGGGCAGCATATGAGACTAGAGAAATCCAGGTGCTGGATGCACCTGGCAGTGCTTGTGTTTCCATGTGGCATGTTGCAATGCCATCAGAAATGGAAACACAGACCTAGGTCTCCCTCCAACTACCTTCATCTAGCCTAACTGCAGAAGGCTATGCCATCATCAGTATTATATGCACAGAATACTAATTCAACTGTGCAAAATGGAAGTGAAGATAACAGACTGGGTGATACAAGAAATGTGATCTAAATGAATTTTAGATTTTCTAACTGTCTTCTTGAAATTCTTGTATTGCTGCTTATTTGTTGATAGGGTAGCTGAGAGCAAAGAAAGAATATTATGCAAAAAAAAAAAGTGTTGGAAAATGTATATTTCGTACTTACCAAATACTTCTATTTAATTGTGAAAAAGAATTACAATTTTTTTAATGTGTTTGGGCACAGGCAGTGTAAGCTGCATGCATACTTCCTGCTGTAATATGTTTATGCCTTCCTCTGTGCCCAAAGACTTCAGTAAATGACAACTTTAGAAAACACGAAAAAAACCCATTGATGCAGCAAAAACAATAAAGGAGAAGAAAGGTGGAAGGAAGCATACAAATGTGGAAGGCCATAAAAAAATAAAACCCGCAAAATATGACTGTCCTTTCATTAAGTAGATTTTAAGCAGAAAACTTAAGGGTCTAGACAGCACATTTCAGAATACTTCACAGTAAGTCTATTACGAAGGCAAAAAGACACTCCAACAATTAAATTTATTAGTATGTACTGAGCTATAAACAATTGAAGGAGAATTTTAGAGTTTATTAAATAAATGTGATGTAAAACAGATTTATATCCAGATCACTTTCTGACACCCATTTTCATATTTATATACATATAAAAGAGAAAAAAAACCCATTTTTTTGGTAGAAGCAGCTTAGCAGTGTCGCTCGAAACCACTAAGGCCTATAAATATACCATCCCACAGATGGCAATCATCGCTACCATAGGAAATGGTGAGTCAAACACCACTAAGCCACTAAAAAAGGTAAAGTACAGGATCATGTCACATCGCCCACTTGAAGTTTTTCATGCTTTGCAATACAGTAACTCAGAGGACAGTCTGCAAAGAACAGCTGACCTACACCTGAAATCCAGGTGGCCACATTACCGACTTTTTTCTTCACGTCACTGGTAAGGCTCTCATCATTAAAGCATCAAAGCTGAAAAACCCTGCCTACTCAGGGGTCACTGGAATTTGTCAGCGGGGCTGCTGAGAATGGGCACTCTGCTTCAGCTGCTTTTTTCTTTCCAATTACTGCAAAGACCCGGCAGGAGAAACCGAGCATCACTGCCTGCTGCCCCTGCTCATTTTCAGAGCAAGGGCACCCTCTTCCTCAGCCTCTCCTGCTCCTCTGCTCTCATAAACAAGTGACAGCAGCAACACTGACTACAAGCAGGTTGCAGAACCTCCATAACAAGGATCTGAGTAAATGCATTTCAAGTTAGATTCAATATTCTCCACTGCCCCTAGGCTTTCAGGAGTTACCATCTGCAGTCGCATCAGTATAATGTGCCATTCCGATTTGCTTTGTCCACAGTTTCTGAACTCGATGAAGACAAGTTAGATCTGTATTAGGAGTTCACACAGTAAAAGGAAACAGCTTCTTCCTGCAACAATTTTCAACTCAGCTACATAAATAAAAGTAGAAAGCTTTTCAGAACTTTTCTGAAAGAGTTCCCTCTATTTTTTGCTCATGAATTGAAACAACTTATCAAAAAAAAAAAAAAAACCCACAAAAAACCCCCCAAAAACCCACCTCCCACTTGTTCAAAGTTTTGTGTTATTAATGATAGACTTAATACAGATTAATAGTCACCATATTAACCTGGGTTTAAGTGAGATCTTCAGAATTACTAACAGGGGCATGATCACACAAGACAGTTTTGAACACATAATCCCATTCAGAGCTTTGTTCACTTCATTTACCTGACTCAGCAATTCATGAGCTCGGTCATAGCGTTTTCAGCTATACTGTCTGGTTATTTCATTTTATTCTGGGAATTCTAAATATTTATTTTTAATACTGAAGGAAAACATACACTTATTTAGTTTATATTTAGTTAACATCTAACAACAACTTCATAACTAAACATGGTTTTGACAGATGACCTCCAGAGGTCTGTCCCAACCTGATCCACCCTATGACTAAATTCCTGCCATGATGCAAGACAATTTGTAGTTGGTAGGTATGGAAAAAAATAACATGAATTTACTGTAAAACTAAGATTAGGAAATAAAAGTGGATTAGTAAACTGGAGGTAGCTCAATGTCTGCTCATGCTGTTTCAAAGGCTGAGAGGACTGTAAAATAAATTACTAGTGTGCAGTCAGCACAGTGTGGTAGAATATCCAGGCTGCTCTGTGGCTCAGCAGAAAACCCTGGCATCCATCCATCTTCACCTCAGCTTTATAACCCTTGTTAAAGTTTGAGCATTATTTCTCTCCGGCACTAAGTGTGATGGCAGACATGCTAGCTGCAAGCCTGGAACCATAACACACAGGGCTAGGAATCTGCTCACTGGCTAAGTGTCTTCGAGTGATCACTGCTAGCAGCTATAGCCTGGTTTCCTTGAATAAACTGTGCATATATGCTACCATGGAATCCCTTGAAGAGAGAGGGAGCTAGTCACCTCAGGCAACCATCATCTCATAAATATCAGTATCATGGTCTGCTCTTGCAGCAGACAGAAAGCTTTCTTTGTGAGGGTAGTCAAACACTGGACAGGGTGCCAGAGAGATTGAGGAGTGTCAGTCTTTTGGACGCAGTTGAATCTTGTTCAATCAAGGCCTAGAGTAGCCCCATCTAACTTCAGGATTGTGATTGCTTTGCTCATGGGGTCAATCACAGGGCCTTCAGAGGATGCTTCCAGCCTAAGTCACTGTATTATTAGCTCCATCAAGAATCACTCATGTTACATGCAATAATCTCATCTTCAATCCTGTGCTCCTAAACTTTGTCTTTATCTTGGATAGAATTAAAAATACTTTGGATACATGGAAAGACTAAAAGGACTTAAATCACAGGTGAAAAGAGCACTTTATCTCACCATACAATTACAGTTGTTCTAATATTTACTAATGACTCTGACTCTTGAAACATCTAGAGGAAAAAGTCACCCCTGAATTATATTATGAATTAAAGATAAAATTATTTCTGGAATTAAAATTTAAATTGGCAGGAACTTCAAGTGGGTCTAGGTACAAAAGGAATATACCATGCCTTCCCCCATGGTTGTAAATTAAGAATTTTTATAAGAAAAAAAAAACCAAAAACCTTTAATCTTGCATTACAGTTTATTTGATAGATGATATACAGTAAGAGACATCTTATGTAGAGATAAGAATGGTATTAGCTCCATAAAGTTGTAAATACATTCTCTACAGTTAGAATTTTAAATTTACTTATTCATTTTACATTATATTGTAAACTAATTTAGCTTATGGGTGATTTACAGGTACCAAACACTAAGGCATCCCAAACCCCAGAGTTTGGCAAGCTTAAACCCCAAGAAACTAGAACTGTTTTGCAGTGTCCTCACCACAAAAGACTAAAGTATAAAAGGGTGCTAATGAGCCAGTTTGAACATTGGTTACAAAAATGTCTGCTAGAAACACTGTCAAACTTGGCCAGTAAGTTTGACTTGTGGTCAAACTTAGTCAGAAGAGTTCTACAGCATACGCAGGCCTGAAACAGTTACAATCCACGATGCAGCAAATAATGAAGAAAGCACCAAAAACGTTTGCCTACTTCCCTTGCTTTAGCTGTAGAAACTCTATCATACTGTCACCACAGAAATTACTCTTTGCTCCTTCAAATGCTGGCTTAGTCCAGCCAAACCACATCAGATACACACAGAGACCATTCTCCCTTCTCATTCCAGACCAAGTCTAGCAGCAAGAGTCCAGAACATAGTTGAACAGTGCCTTTTATTAGCAATTTTGTAGGATAGCGTTATGCTCATCATCAAATGTTTTTGTAATATATATAATGCAGAGTACTCTATGCTTGGCTTATAGTGTTATTAAAATTCATCAATGTACTTGATTTCTATAGTCACTTACAACATGTAAAATATCCAACAGGTCATGAACTCTTTCCCTTTTGCTCCACTTCTGTCTGAAAATATACCCTTTCACCACAGTGCCAATTTGTGTTCTCCAATAAGTAACATTCAAGTTCCTGACCTTCAGGGCTGCAAACTGTATATTGCATCAGGTCACATGTTAGATTACAGGTGCTAAGACTGTGTTTATCTTTCCAGGTAATTGCAACAACAACAAGAAAAAAAAAAGGTACAGTTTTAAAGGAATTTATAAGAGTAGGTACAACAAGATCAATATTTTACATTTGAGGTTATTAAATTTCCAGTAAAGATCCTATTCATCAAAAAAAATCTACACATGTATTCTTCCCATTTTTAATCTCTTAAGACATACACGACGTTATATGAGTAAGTCAGAAAATCAAAGAAAAATATCCCTGCAAATGGTTATGGGTGGCAGTTTAACACTGGTATTGATTAAGCACCTCAAATATATTGGAACTTGACAGAAAAGTCTCCTGACCCTAGAAATCAATGCAAGATGAATCTGCTAAGATGTTTCTTGGCAGACTGGAGAACTGCACTCTTGGGCATAAAGACAGGCTTCTACTGTGGAGACAGAGTGCTGCTGTGGGCATTACAGAGCAACTGACCAACCAGCACCGAGCAGAAATCAGTGCACCTTCATGGTTCTGCTTTGTTCTTCTGGTTCTGACACATCCCCATGGGGCACAGCTCCAGCTATGGTGGGGTGAGGTGCTGGGCCTGGGCCCTTTTAGGTAGGGGTATGGAAAGATGGAGAAAGGGGAGTTGCATGCAAATATGATACTCAAATTTAGTCACCTCACTAAGATCTGACTTATAAAGACACCATTTTTTTCCAGGGGAAAGGCAGGGGGAGTCCAGAGCATATAGGTTCAGCTTCCTCTCTGACTTTTTAGAGGAATCTCTCTCTACTCCTACTTCTTTATTATGGAATCTCAAAACTGATGCTTGGGTAGGTGACATGATATTTCCATGCTCATACTTTTGGTGCTGAATTAAATATATTTTTTTAAAGGCACCAAAGACTCTAGTATTCAATAACTTCTAGGAAAGAGCAAAAAGAGAACTTACAATACAGCATGCTGCTTTGTATCAGTACTTCTCCTGACAACCTGACTGTACAAAACATGCATGCATGCAGCCTAAGTATTCAGTTGAACTAGGATGCAACTTTTTAAATATCTTTAGAGCAGCAAAAAATGGTTGGACTGTACATTGGAATTTCAATGATTGCTTCCATGAGCAGAACAGCAGATGGCAAGAGTCTTAACTATGGTTACAGACCTCACTGCATCAGGCATTATACAAACACTGGAACACACACTCCTTGTCCTGAGAACAGCTAAGCTGCAGGACAAGAGAACTAAGTCAGCACAGAAGTTGAATAGGCCCTTAGCACGTGTATTGTACAGCTTTAGAAGAAAGGAGCAGAACAGATGCCTGGAGTAAGGAGAAAGGTATTTCTGAGGAGCTTGGGTAACAGCTGAGGGATGCTACACAGTGAAGCAGGAAGAACAAAAGGTAGAGGGGAGAACAACAAAAGGAAGGATAAAATAGGCAGGATAAATTAAGCTGAGGATATTCTGGTATAAGCATTAGAATGAAAAGAAAAAAATAAAAAGACTCAATAGCTTTTGGATTCAATAGTGACAAAACAAATGAGAGAAAAAAAACTCTTCACAAAATCCTTGACAAAGGTTAGAATGAACATCTGGAAGCTCCCTTCATGCTGGAACAGCTAGCCCCCTACCTAAGAAAAGTGCAAGACAGACTCAAGAGAGACTTAAAGTCTTTTCTTTGTTCTTTTTAGGAGGGCAAGGGTGAGTAGGGAGGAAACCAGGGGTCAGAATAATATGAAATAGATCTCCACACAGTTTTTACTTCGCTTCCTGACAATGTCTCCAACTTTTATCAGAGGAAGTAAGGATAATATGAAAGCATGATGATACCACTCATCTGTTCAAATATGACCTTTTCTATGTGTTATTGCAGTGGTTTGGACATATTGCACAAATTAACTTACAGAACAGGGGTCATGGTATTCTTGAAACCTCTGAGAAACTGTGTAAAAATAATGAATACAGGTGTAAGCGATGGAGATTTCCATATTTTTATAAATCCTTTTTCACCTGACCAGTGCATTACAGTCTAAAAGCAACCAGAGCTAGCATGCATTTGGTTAGTTAGGATGTTACTACTGAAAAATCAAAAGGAACTGACACTAGTTCAGCTCTGATAATCTGTCACTGCTTTCCAAAAATTCTTTGGTAGCTCCTCATGAATTATTTTTGCTTCCCCACCTGAAGGAGGAAAATTAAGTAGAAACAGGAAAACTAAGGAAACAAGTGTATATTCTACCTCTGTCATGTTTTATCTCAAATAACAACTCTTTCCTGTAGAACTAATTTAATTATTATTCAAAAAATAATATTTACATTAGATAGGAGATAATATAAAACTAAGCAACAAACTCTGTAAGCAAGTAGCACACTACAAGAAGAGACACAAGCAAGAACAGTGTCCAGATTTACTGGGGAATAAGTACTGTACTGTAACTGGGGACTGTACTGTGTCCTCTTTGGGAGAGGAAAGAAAAAGAGGCCAGTAGAATCTTCCACTGGAAACACAAATGGATCAACGCATTCAAGGTGCATTCATCAGCAGGAAAAAAACAACTCTGGAAAATCACTCACTTTTTCGGCTCATTTAAAAATATTCTGTTGAAGAGAGGTGTTTTGTTTCAATGAGTTGAATTTAGATTTAATAATTTTACTTGATATGCAACTCTTATACCTCCAATACTAAAAATTAAAAATAATAATTAAAAAGGTTGGTTTGTTTTTGGTTTTTTTTTAATTCTTAGAGAAAACTCTATTGAGAAAGGTTTAAAAACAAGGGGAAAAAAGAAGGGTATTATTCTAGTTCAACTAAAAATAACAGGATTTTTCCTGAGATAAGGCTTTATGGTTGTCTTGATATAGTAAAAATGTTTGCATGACATGGAAGCTTTAAGGAATATTCACTTAATGATGCAACTATGTGAACGGACTATGTTGCAAAGTCAAAATTAACAGCAGTGAGAAGAGCAAAATTCACTTATTGATGGCACTGAAACTTATACTCAGTGGCATTTGTGCAGCCTCTTGCCAGGTTAGGGGGCAAAGGGAGCAAGTATCACCTCCTTGCAAAGTGATGATGCAAAGATTGCACAGATGCATCCTTGGAACAGTTACAAGTTGCTAGTTCCAAGAACTGTTAAACATAAGCACACCACCATTTTGTTGGCTTTATTATCCTTTACTGCACAGCTAGCCCGGAGATTAGAAATCAATACATCAATAAACCTTGAGACTTTTTTTTTCCTCACATCTATTACACAGAACCACAGAACAATAGGGGTTGGAAGGGACCTCAAAAGATCATCTAGTCCACCCCCTGCCAGAGCAGGATCACCTGGATTAGGTCACACAGGGAGAAAAAACAACCAAAAAACAAACAAACAAACAAACAAACAAACAAAAACCCCAAACAAACAAAAAAGCCCCATTCATTCTAGAAATACACAACACTATGGTTTTTTCTTTTTAATTTAAATATTTGTTGCATTGGAGGGAAAAAAGAAAAAAAAAACAGAAACCAAAGCCCAGAATTATCACACAGCTCTCCTTTTCCTCCAGCCGCTTTGTAAGGGTTTGTCAGTTTGTTATTGTGTACTCACTCCTCTTTAGTCTCCTACTTGTATTATTTAATTTTTCTGCTGGCCTGTAGATAACAAATCTGTTGTCAGCCTGTCTGTGTATGTCCATCAGATATGCATAGGGAATAAAATGGTTAGAACAGGAGACAAAGGGCTATTCCTTTACTCCTGCCTGAGAAAAATCAGATTTATTAAAAGCTGGAGCCAGTTATACCTCTTACAGTTGCAGCAGGTTGAAGAATGCTTTCCATTTACAAATATTATGTGCAGCATAGAGGGACAGACATTTTGTGATAGATGTCTAACTGTATGATCTTTAAAATAAGTTGTTGTACTTTAGAAAATGTAATTTAATCATCAGCAAGAAGTTAAAAAGTACAGTAAAAAAATATGAAACCAGAAATATCAAAAAAACCCTTGAATACTTCACATTTGGTTATACAGCATCCTCTTCAATGATTGCTTTGCAAGGCATACAAGATGGAGATGTCTGAAATCTCTCTTGATAAAGAGCAGCAGATTACCACACTTAGTAAAATCCATTGAACCTCCAGTGACTTAAGTTCCGATGTATTAATTAAATATCACTAGAACTTTACAGGTGGAAGAGTCTCTCACTTCACCTGCAGCAGTTAGCTAGGAAGATTAAATCAAACGCTCACATAAATAGGCTCATAGTAACGTTCAGCTCTGCTCTTCTATTAGTTTATTTCCTGGACTAATCAGCATTTATAACACACTTTTGATAATTGTATGAACAGAACATATTCTAATAACATTTTCCATGATTAATATTTCTTCATTTCTACTTGCTATTAATGTGGTTATTTACAAATTACATACTTTTACTGAAAACATTATTTCCTGCATTAACAGCTCTAAATGATTCTGATATGCAGTGATTTATAATATTACAAAGAGCTACTTCATATCTGCACTTAGCCAACTCCTTTTTATAAAGGTAATACTCAGTCTAAGGTGCAAAAGACAACATGCTGAATTTGTTAAACTATGCTGTTAACCAATTTGTTAATTATGATAACAAAAATATTAGTTAACAAAAAAAAAATACTCAAAGCTGGGTTTAATCTGAGGAAAAAAGCACATACTCACACACTGTCATTGACAAATAGCTACACAACAAGTGGCACAAACTAAGGGCAACTCACAAATGTACTAACAGGCTATCTCCCGAGAAAAAGCAGCCCACCATAGGACCAGTAATTTTCAGACTGTTGAGGTTTGGAATGTCAAGTATTTCTTACTTCCTCAAAACTATATGATCTAGAATACATCTTCACCACTCTTACTTGAGCAAAGAAGGATATACTTCTGTTTCTATAGGAGAAAATTTATTAGCCTCAGAATAACTCGTCAGCAATATTTATGACAGCATCTTTTGGGCTGGAGAGAATACCAAGGGCTTTTCATGAAAGGAAAAGAAAAAGGAGTTAATTGAGTAGCTGTCATGACATTAAGTACCAAATTTCATCATTCCATTATATATCCTTTCCTGAAAGAGCATAGAGTTCAACTTTCAGCAGAAAATTGTACAAATATGTTATAAAAGCAGCACATTATAGAGAAGCAATGTGAGGAAAGAAATAAAAAACACTAGACTGCAAGGAACCATCAACCTTAAAACAGTAGCAGGACTATCAGGAAAGCAAAACATCAGTCAGCGAGGTTGTAGCCCACAGCCAGATGGAGACTGAAAGAAGCAGCTCTCTAAGATAACAGCACGGAAGGATTCCTGAGAGGAATCAAATGCATGACCCTCTCCTGTCTGATGGGCAGAGGAGCTCACACGGCTTTAGCTAGGATCTTATGAAGCACTACCTTAAACAGTGCTGACACCACCTCAGCCCATGCACTGAGCCGAGAGAGAAGAGGAGGAGCAAAAGCTGCCATGCAAAATCTGACTGACACCTTAGCAAAAGAATTTCTAGTCTATGCAGGAAAAGCACTGGCAGGAGGAATGAAGCACCACTGGAGATGAGCCCAGAAAGGAAAAGATGCTGAAAGCAGCCTATGCCTGAGGTATCAGACTTAACAGCTGACAGAGGAGAAACAGTCAGCAGAAATTCCCTGAAGTGGGAAAACCATTTGCTGCTGCCATCTGTAAGGCATGGGACCCAGTTGTCCCACTGTGCCACAAAAGCAAACCAAAGGCCAAAAGGCTGGTAGAAAACAAGGAAACACAGACAACTTGAGGCTGGTAAGCATCCAAAGTTAAAACATTTTAGATGCCATCTAAAAGTCTCTCCACTTAGGTATTTGGAATTAAATAGTGGGGCATGAGTTTCAGGGACGAGTCCTGCGTAAGTCCTTGAGAAGAGAGAAAATACTAAAGGTTTATCATCTACAGAAACCAACAAATTCGTCAAGGAAAATTTTCTTGGTAAAACTGTCATAATCTATCATATCACACAGATCACCTGTCAATTCACATTTATATAAAAGGATGTAAACAATTTATCCCCTTTTTTAAAAGCATTTTGAATGTAAATCTGTAGTTGGTTTGTTTTTTCCCCTCTCTTGCTGTATTATAGTAGTCTAAGTCCTACTGATCAAAAATTTCAGAGCTCTCTATAGTGCAGAAGGGCCAGACTGGGACTGAAAAAAAACACAACAGATTTTATGGCTCTCACAAAGTTTTGCCAAACAAAGCAAATGTATTAACCACCCTAACGAGTAAGATGAAGGACACCACCGAACAACCAAAGATACGCTTTATACTTAAATATGATTGCAGGATTAACTGTTCTCAAAGGAAAAGACAAATGGACAAATTTTCCAGGTTCTGACAATATGAACAGCTTTTATACCCAGTGCCCGAAGAAAGGGTGTGAGGGGTTAACCTCAACCAGCATCTAGGTCCCCATCCAGTCAGACACTCACTCTTCCCCAGCAGAATGGGGCATGCAAAAGGAAGGGCAAAAGCAAGAAATAAAAGGGAATTGTCATAAAGTAAAAAGATGAAAAAGCCACAACCAGCCAACCCTCCAAGTGAATTAAAGCCAAAAGACAAAAGCCAAACCAAAAACCCTCCCAAGTGGTTCAAGTGTCAATCACCGTCCATTGGCCACCAGCAGACCAATGCCCAGGCAGCCTCTGATAGCAATGGCTACCTTGGAAAAACTCAACCTCCCCCCATTTTATTTGCATTATATGATGTGGAATCTCTCTTTGGTCAATGCAGGTCAGCTTTTTGGGGGGTGGGGGGAGAAGAGTGAGAAACAGGGAAGGCTTTGACACTATGCAAGCAAGCACTGCTCAACAGTAGCCACCACACTGATGTGTTACCAACACTGGCTTCGTCACAAGACTAAGTCACAGCTCCATATAGGATTAACTCCACCCCAAATCAGACCCATTATAAGGGGTTACAGACCCTGTCTATATCGAAACTATAAATCTTTTGTCAAGGTAAAAGTGAAATGAAGCATGAATACCTAAAACTGATAAAATGTTAGAGACTTAACAGCTAGGCACCTATGCAACTTCTCAAATAATAAAATGACAGCAAGTTAGTTATCAGCTTGGAAAGAGTAGCTCTTTTTGTAGGACAGATAAGTAATCTCTCATACTCGTACCTCAAATATTCTGAAAGGAGAAAGCACAGTGTGCATTTTCTGCAATGTTCACTACAGTAACATTAAGGGAAACCCCAAATGTATTCATGACTAGAAGTGAGGTGAAAAATAACAATATGCAAATTGAAGGTAACAAAATTACATGTTTACTTTGCTCTTACTCATAAAGAGGGAAGATGAGAATATCATAGAAACTTAAGGTAGCAGTGGTTCACTACTTCACAACTTAATCACAATTGTATATATGCCATACTACTAAGAAACATGACATGATGATGGCATGATTGCATAATATCACGTTTCATTTTTTAAGCTCAAATATGATTTCTGTAAAGTCAGACAGTGCAAGAACCCTTTGTCATCTTTCAACACTGGTGTGCCATACTAAGCAAAAAGCTACCTGATCAGTGGACAGATGGTGATAGTCTGCTCAGAATACAAACCCTTTGTTTTTCCACCCAGTGACATGAGGAAACCAGAAAGAATGGCCTTTTTCCAATGGCAATATTTACACTCTACTTGCAACACACAATATAGAAACTTCTCTTAAGGGCAGTGCCTCCTTCCAGGTGTATGAAATCAGTTCTCATCTTAGTCTCACAGTCATAGGCTGCCTATTTCTTTATCCAAGACATCATATATTTATGCTTCTGATTGCAGCTCCTCACTGAACTCCTCCCAGTATCTTCTGCCTATAGGATTTCACTATTCTCTTTGACCTTTTCAACACTATTTGATGCAGTAGTCCTGTTCCTTGGTGCCGCCTAGCCACAAAGTACTTGAAACATTTCATTAAGCCAAACCTTCATGACACCTACTAGAGAATTACATACTGTCTCTTTCAGCAACTGATACCTGTCATCTTCCTGGTCACCAAAAACTTTTGTTGCTATTGATTTTTCTTCTACTATCAGGTCAGACAAAAAAGACACTTTTCTTCACTTCTGCTTCTTGTACACCACTAGCACCAACAAGCCAGCAGCTGCAACTGCCCGCATAGAATTTCACTGTGTATAAAATACATTATAGGTTTATAGCTAATCAAAAGACAATATTAAATGGCTTCTGGTGAGGGATCCTAATGTATTGTATATAATTGATTTTTTTTTCCTTAAGGAGACCATAGATTCAAACCAGATATTAATAAAACTATTAAATCTTGACAATCATTTGCACAGAATAACCACAGGGTTTATAAAAAACTGTAATATTTTAGCATGCTACAAATTATCTGAATCATACATCAGTAATCAGTTTACTGAGGAAAGCACTCAAGTCATGGGATAGTTAATTCAGCAACATATTCCTGAGTATACCATTACCATCATGACCTAAATAAGCTTGCAATTAACAAATGTTAAAAAAAAAAATCCACAGGGTGCTATGAAAAGATTTGAGAAAAAAATACAGTTAACCACTGATTTTCTCAGAATCCAAGTCAAGGAAATTCAAACTCTAATTTGCACTGGCACTGTCATTTATGGCACATACCCAGAATCCCAATTACATTCCGAGAAATAAATCCCTCTCCATCAAAACCTCAACTTGATGTCTCTTTCTTTTCATTCTGCATTAGCTCATGCAATAAAACGGTTTTGTTAATAGCTATGAGATCCAAAACCATCAGGTTGACTTGTTACAGTATCTACAGAAAAGTTTGCTTTTTCTCTCTGACATCAAAACCAACAGGCACCAGATTTTTCTGAGTAAGCCTGACATTCTTGCTCTGGCATCTAAAGCAAACTTTTCAATAAAAAATCCACTAATTGAGGATACCTGCAGGAAAAAAAATATTTCTGAGAGACAGGAAGTGACTGCTGAAAACATACCAGGTGCTCTTTCATATATATACGAACACTTCAGAAACAAGAGAAAAAGCTATAAAATCTAATTTGGGTATTAATTTAATGATTTCTTCTGAAAACTATCTCCTTGTAGAAAACATAAAGTAAGAAGTGGCATGTTATTTTTCTACTATCTCTATGGCAGCCAGCACATAGTCCTGGCCAGCCTTGGGCTGAAGGCGGCAGACACTGGCACCACCTGCTACTCACCCACTAAACAACGGGTTCATTTTGTATTTCTCAGTGGCCTTGTTCTGAGATCCAACAAATATATCTCAAACATTACGTTTATAACAAAATTCTTTTAAATTCATACTCAAAACTAAATAAGAACTTTCAGAGTAAACATTTTTATTACCTGAAAGATTCTGTAGCCAACACAAACTTTCAGTAACTGAAATAGGAATATGCAGTTGTAACACTTTCAGAGGAACATACATTGTCATGAGCCCCTAGAGGCATGAATCATCACTCTTTGCTTTGCTTTTCACCCCTAACTTGGAGAAAATAATTTTCTTGTAGCGGATCTGGTTTTACCTTATGGTAGAAGAAAATGTAACTATGGGCAAAGGAATTGGGCAAATACTCAGCCTCCCCTTTCAGGGCAGTAAAGCCACTAATCAGTGCTGTTACAGCAGTGGTTCAGGTCTCCATCCTGAGCCAATGGAACAGCACCGCTGTACTAAGGCTTGGAACCAATGGCATCCAGCAACGGTCAGTATGTGAGACTGTTCCTCCTGCGTTAAGTGAATGAAACTGGAAAAGGCATTCAAATTAATTTTATGAAATATCTTAATCAGACTCTGCTTATTAATAAAAAAAAAAAAGAAGGAGGTTTCACTGATGGAAGGAAAAACTCTGACATTCCCAGCTCCAGTAAGAAGCAAGCAGACATCATCAGAAAATTAAGACTTGCCCCAAGACAGCATTAGATTATGTAGTAATTTTCATGCTCACAAATCAAACTTAATTTGCAAATGGAAGAACAAATTAAAAAACAACTATAAACCCAGGAATCTTGGTGATCTGACAATATGATAATGATGACCCTAAACTGCTGAAAGAGTCAGAAAGCAAAACACCACGTTTGAGAAAGCTCAAGGTTCTTAATAGGGATAGCATTTTAGAAATGAGTTTCGACCATTTTATAGAAAAATAAAAGAAAACTCAAACACATCCTATTAACATATTAAGCCAAGCAATTACTTTAACACCAGCAAATCTGCCCCAGCAACTCTGACACAAAATTGTCTGCTGTAAAAATCTTACATGAACTAGATGCAGTAATCTTACGTGAAAAGGCACATAACTTGTAAAAGCAGGAGTCTCAGAAGAACTCAGCTTACATCATGCCCACCACAATGGGGAGGTAGGAAATATTTACCATAATCAAGTTTGATAAAACCATTGCCACTTCTGACAAGTGTTTCAAACACATTACTACAAACTATTCAATTAAACATATAGCAAAAATTCAACCATACTACCAAGTACTTTTTCATGACATAAAATAACTATGGGCATTTTACATTGTCAATATTTCAGGTTTGCCTTCTAAAATTCACACTTTTTAATACTTGAGGTATTCTGGGTAAGAATGCTGAAACATTCACATATGTGAGGAAAGACTAAAGCCTGAACAGTTGTGAATTTTCTGTGTAGAATTTGTCTTCTGAAAGTGACAGATTTTTAATTCACACAGAATGATACGTTGTAGATATATATGTTGTCCTTATGTAAAGATTAACAGTTACTAGATTTTAAGACCTTTCCGAATAGTTACTGGTAAATTCAGAACCAGACCCTAATGGAATACTTTGGGGAAAAATTCTGGACTGAATTATTATTGAGTCCATTAAAAAAGTGAATAGAAAGACAACAGATTAAAATATTTTTTAAAAGTTTGATCAAACTTTTAAAGCATGTTAAATATTATATAGACATACATATAAGCTGACAAAGCTTTGTGAAATTAAATTCTAAAAAGTTATTTAGAACACTAACAGGAAAACAAGCAAATTTTTTATTAGCCATAGACAAGTTACCTAGAGATGTCTTTTTATTACATAAGGAATCTTCCTTTCAGCAGTTAGGCTGCGCATAAGATATACTGCTAATAAAAATAATTATGAAAATTTATTAGAGGAATGCAAATAGCAAATTTAGGATAATCCTTTTGCTTCCTGAACATAAAAATAACCCAAAAAAGACTCCAAAAAAAGAACTTTGTGGCTACATTCTGAATGACATTTAAAGCTACTTATTATTTTAAAAACCCACTCCCATTCCTCAGAAAATTTAATTACTTTCTTGATAGGGCCCTTCTTTCCTTATGCATTTATCTTGCTCTTATTTTGAAGAATCAGAAGCCACAAAATAGCTCTAATTTCTTTCTCTGGCAATGAATATGGAAAAAAACAACCAGCTCTGAGGTAACTTCTCCTCTCAAACTTCTGTTTGTCCTTTCAAACTTAAGGAACCAGTTCCAAATATTCTTAATTGTACTGATTTAACCAACTACTGCCCTTTCACATTTTGTTTTATCTTCAGCTGTGCCCTTTTGCTCCAAATTTTTGATGTCTAGCTAATCTAAAATCCAGATATTTTAAAGACATTCTGTCCCCCTCATTTTTTAACAGCTCAAATTCTTTCTCTGTTCATTTTTTTTTTTCAGTGACCTTCAGCAGAACCTTCTCATTTCACCCCACACTCTGCAAGATTTCTCATGACCACGGTACTTGATGTCTTATAACTGCATGTCGTGGTTTTGCCCCGGCCGAGGGCCGCACCCCACACAGTCGCTTGTACTTTTAAAAGGAAGGGGGAGGGAAAGTTGGGGGAGGGGAAAAAGGGAAGGAAGAAGGAGGAAAAGAAACCACAACCTATAAACCAGAACCACGCAGGTTGGGATAAGGATAGTTTACTAAACAATAACAGAAAACTAGATATAACAATAACAGAAGTTTAAAGTACAAAATAGATGAAACTGGTGATACACAATGCAGTTTCTCACCAAACCACAGAACCCAGGCCGCACAGCTTAGAGCCGTCCCCGAACCCGGAAACTGCCCGTCCTGGTGTTGTCTCCTCCTCTTCCCCCCAGTCCCCCTTTATACTGAGCATGACGTAACTGGCATGGAATATTCTCTTTGGCCAGTTCGGGTCACCTGTCCTGGCTACGTCCCCTCCTTTCTCACTAGCAAGGAAGTATGCAGAGCTGAGAAAGGTCCTTGATTGCCCGGCAACAACTAGAAACATCAGGGTGCTATCAGCACTGTTCTCATCCTAACACCCAAACATGGCATTCCATCCACTGCTAAAAATAATTAACTCCATCATAGCTGAAACCAGGACACTGCATAATCCTATCCACAAACTCAAACAACATACATTCATATAACATCTCTCAGCTCCTATCTCTCCAATCTACCTTTATATTCCAGTTCTGTTCTACTGTGTCCAAATGAAAATCTCATTAGCCTCTTCCTCTGGCCTTTTCTGATGGAGGACTTCTATCCATCTCAGATATATTATGACTCTTCATTCCACATCCTCTCTTTTCCCTGCCTCCTCTCTGTTTTTTTTTATTCTCTTTCATGACTGCTGCCTATAGCGATAACCACCTGCAGTGCAGCCTTTAAAATTTGACTTAGATCGCTATATTGACTATACACTTTGCTAAGTCCTTCACCTTGTTGGTCCACAGATGCCTTTTGCATAGCATCACTAAAATACAGCTCTTTGTACAGAGGGGGAAAAAAAGCAAGCAGCTCATCCCAATTTCTGCATGGCAGTATTCCTTGTTTTGGCCTAGATAAGTGCTGTTTTGCACTGCTTTAATCCATTGCAAACGTGGCAACCACCAGGGAAAAGGTTTATCAACTCTGATAAGCACATTGCAGTGAGTGCCCCATTCTCAGTGGATGCTACAAGTCCTCTGGATCACCTCATGGAAGCATCATACTGTTGCTCAACTTCAAAATGTTCCCTTCCCTCACATTCTGAACCACAGTAAAATTGTGTAAAGCCCCAAGGAAGCTCATCGGTCACCACATTTATAAAAGCCATGTATTTGCAGTTTTCTTTGTTACATAAACATAAGCTTTCTTCATTTCCACAGCCACCTTGTCCTATCTCATTCTCTACCTCAATGTTAAGATACCAATTTGTACTTTTCCACCCAGGCTGGAAGACTCCAAAGCCCTTTTAACGAGGGACACAATTCCACAAGCTGTCAGACCTAAAGCATTACTCTTCCTGGAACAGTCCCTAAAAATTCACCTTCCTCATGCTGTCAGAAATACAACAAAAACTATTACAACACTGAAACTACAACCCACTGCACCAGCCAGGATCATGACACTACCTTAACGGCCTTCTATTTCCCCAATTCTGGTGTTTTGCTTTTCTATTCTTGCAGGACATAGACCATTTTACCACTATGTTTATAGATCAAGTAGTAGAGAACAGCCTCATCATGTATGCAGAGAATACATGGAAAACACCAATGCAAATTAATTGTAATTATAAAACTTACTGTGACTATGACTTTTTAAAATCTCAATACAAGATACAAGTAGCCTGGGAAACACCTAGATTATAACTTCTATTTTACAACAAAATTATTAAAAAGAAAAACTTTATCAAAATCTTAGCTATATCTGTACCAGAAAGAGCTGGAGTGGGCAGGAAGAGGTATACAGGCCAAAGTTGATTTTTTTTTTTAAATCAACATTATTCTGTAGCAAAATGATTCCTAAGCATCTGTTTAGCTGACAATGTACTTAACAGCTAATATTTTTGCCAATATGAGAACTTTCTAGTCCAAGGTAAAAAAAAAAATAAATCTTCATGGTGTATTTTATACTCTGGTGTCTTGATTAGACATTCATCATCCATAAACAAATAGTTTATCAATGAGATCAATGTGATCCCAAAATTAATGAGCCCCTGAGAAATATCCTTCACCAAAAAATAGTAATAAAAAGTTAATTAATATGCTTATACTTGGCTTAAAGCAATGCAGACGCATACAAGAATACAAATGTCTCTTAAGGTGTCATTCTGCAATCCTATGGATAAAAACAACATTGTGCATTTTTGGTAACCTTGCTGCTTCATAAAATATTGCTCATTAAGATACAAGCCTATACCTACTATCACTGACAACTGCTGTAACTGAAAAGAAATTAAAATAATGCAGAAGCTTAAAACAGTAAAGGACAAAGTGTTTTCTAAGCCCTTGTCAAAATACTCCTTCAAAATATATCAAGCCACACTTTTCGGTTGGCAATGCTACCCTTTTGTATGTCTCACTATATATAGAGATATAAAAACATGTCTATCTTTAGCCAAACAACTTTTCAAGTCAGAGACATTTAACGCAGCAAACATGCAAAAACCTCGCAGCATGCTTACCCCTTGCAGCTTGTCCTAACTCTGCAGCCCAGCGCTTTCTATACCAAATAGGACATGGCTCTGCTTTCAGAAGGTATCCTTACTGACTCTTTTCACTTTTCCCCAGATTTGCTGCTAGAATTTATAACTAGCACTTCAAGCCTTTTCTCCCTCTCCTCTGCACTGGTTTAACTTCTTTATGATGGCAGATAATTGTTTTGGCCTTAGGCAAGGAATGTGCTCTCTGCTTAGGAAGATGGCTGCACAGCATCTTTATAAAGGAGCCAAATGAGGAAAAATGAGACAGTTGCAGAACATTACATTTCTTTATCTTATCAATTATTGAAGAAAGACTTCTGTATTTAATATGGTAGGACTACTATTAAGAGGTCAAATTATAACACTAGGCTCTTGGTATTAATGGTGGTAAGAGTCATGACGAACAATGATTCCAAGTAAACAGTATTTAATGAAGACAGTAGCAAGACTATGATTGAATACTTCAACTACACAAAGCAACCATTGCTATTAAAAGAATAAAAGAAAACAGAAATGAATCCAAGTATCTGAAAAACTAAGGGAAGTCCATCTTTAGAATGTATCACAATCACAGAATGACTAAGTTGGAAAAGACCTTTATGATCAAGTCAAAATGTACCTGTCCTGTGCTAAACCATATCTTTAAGTACCTCATCTACCCATTTTTTAAGCACATCCAGGGAAGGTGACTCAACCACCTCCCTGTCAGGGCCTGGAACAGGCTGCCCAACTCTTTCAGTGAATTATTTTTTCCTAACATCTAATCTGAACCTGCCCTGGCACAGCTTCATGCCATTTCCCCTTGTCCTATCACCTGCCACTTAGCTGAAGAGACTATCACCCACCTCTCTACAACCTCCTTTCAGGTAATTGATAAGGTCTCCCCTCAGCCTCTACTTCTCCAGACTAGTCAACCAGAGCCCCCTCAGCCACTCGTCATAAGATTTGCCCTCCAGCCCTTCTATCAGCCAGGCTGCCCTTCTCTGAACACGCTCGAGGACCTCAATGTCCTTTTGGTAGTGAGTGGCCCAGAACTGGACACAGCACTCAAGCCGCAGCCTCACCAATGCCGAGTACAGGGGCACAATCACTCCACTTCTTACTGAATCACAAATATATCTTATTTTTACTGTAACGAGTATAATCAGAGATGTTACAGCAAGATTGAAGTTTATAACACGTATAATGTGCATCTATACTTAAATAGCATTATTTATTAACAGGGACAAGAATCAAATTGATTCTCAAAGTTCTGTGTATGCGAAATAGCAGGCTCACAAGATTTTTCAACTGAGGCAAAGACTGATCTGATCATTTATCACTTGGATGTAACCAAGAGAACAGAAGCAGCAGATGCTTAAAACCTTCTTTCACAAATAAGACTGATGGTGGAGTTTTGGAATGTTGAGTAGTAGAGATGGGGGCCTCTTTACTTGGTCCCAGAACTGTATATTTCTTTACTTTGCTTCCTGCTTTTCTTTCTAGTATGATATCATCAGTTATCAGACAAGCTGGAAGTTTTTTTTCCTGAGTTGAGCCTAGAATGAGGAAGAGAAAACGCTGATCACAAAGCTAACAAAACACACAGAAATTCCCTAAAAGACTTGGAGCAGTGGGAATGAAACAGTGGCAAAAGATACTCCTTTTCATCTCCTTAAGCAGTTCTATCATTGCAGCTATAATTCTTTTTCCTATTTCCCATAAAAGTCTGTACCTCCCATGGACAGCAAATATGATTACAGGAATTCTAGGGGGAAATCTCTTCACTGACACTGATGTTTTCATTCTGCACTGGAAGACCCAAAACCTAAACACTTTACAATGGCATGTTAGAACACATAAAGCCTGAAGCCTGTAAGTTTCCTCTATTTTAATTATTTGCCTCCCCCCCTCCATTCACTCAATATTTAGAGCCCTGAAGTTAAAGAAAAAAAAAAAAAAAAAAAAAGCAGCTCAAATTCACTCATCACAGCACTAGCATAGATTTTCAAACTTATTTTTCAGTTTGTTAAAAAGTACTTATAAATAATGATGCTGATGAACATTTCAGTTAAAAAATTGTGGTATTGTCAAATGTTTTAAATAGACAAGGCTATTCTTGTATCTCTCTCTAAAGTGCTTAACATTCTTCCCCTTTTTTGCTGGTATGTTATCTACGTTTTTAAAGCAGCAGTTTTTAAATCTAAAAGAAGGAGGCTTGATTTTACAGAGAATAGAACCCAAATTGGTTGCAGTTAACACTTCTTCCAACATCCTTTCTGAACCTTTTCCCATAGAGGCAAACTCAGAAACACCACGCTGGCAGCAGCTGAGGAGGAACACACGATCTATCCTTTTGAGATTTATGCTGGCAGCTGACTGCTTGATCTATTTCCCACTTGTGTTAAAGCACAACATGGCAGCAATGAAACCAAAAAAATCCAAACTGAGGCTTCTCTGGTATCTCACACTTTATATTCAGTTTGGAAATTAGGACTTTTTCCAAGGAAATTTGATTAACAAGTTTCAGACTGATACTTAAACAAGTACCTCTGGTTTAACTCTTGAGAAAGAGCCAAAGGCACACAGAATTCACAAGTTCAAGATTCAGATATCTTCTCAATCACATACACCAGAACTATAATATGTGTAGAGTATTTTAATTAAAAAGCATTTACACAGTTTTCATTAATTCCTGAATGACTACATGGTAAGTCTAGCATTTAATAAAGGTATGCAGTGAAATCCAAGTGGCTGACATACAAACCTCCAGAGGCAGAACTAACCTGAGGCTGGCAAGCATCCTCTCTTCTGCTTTGGTTGAATAACCTTTTACTTGACCTACAAGTATGAGTATCACTAAAGAATATCAATGAGAAGCAGAAGCAGCCAACTCTACTACACAGGCTTCCTGGACAGAGTTTGGTATAAGAGGCAATGTTAAAAACAAAATTTAGACTTTGTTTTCTGCAATTTGTTCATCCTAAAAATTGACAGATTTATCCCCTTCCGCCTTATATGCTCCTCCCCCTCCAGGCCCTCTCTTTATAAGTTAGGCTCTTCTGAAACTACTGCACAGAGAAACAAAATATTGACATGGCTGCCTGATTGCTGTGGAATTACTCCACAGAGGAGAATTCTGAATTAACACGCAACATCATTTTATCATTAACATTTTGTGGTTCAGTCACTTAGACCTTGCAGTTTATTGCATCTGTGAACTGCATTTGCTTCTGCCAGAAAATAACCTTCTATTTAAGGCACTTGAGGTTGGGAAAAAATTATCCTCAAATAGATTTCATTAATTCAGGCAAGAGAAAGTTAATATCCCATGACACAACTGATTTGTTTGTAGGGGTGTTAAATGCATCATTTCCCTAATAAACTAAACCACTAGAGGAATGTGTAGAAGTTGGTGTTCCTTCCCTCAACTCATAAAAAAGCAGCAGTGTCTGCCAGGAGAACTCTGAGGAAAAGTATTGAATGGATCACGCACTGATAAACATTTTTAAGATAGGTAAATGGATTTATACACTTACTTGACAATAGAAAGAAAATACACTGTTTGAACTCTTTGAATGGCTTCTTTTCCAGGACTCAGAAGCATCTCAAATAGATACTCACTAATTTGCTATTACATAATATTGCTTTTGTTGTGCCCTCAAAAGAAGAAAGCCAATTTTACTAGTGTCACCTGCACTACAGTTTGAGCAGACTTAGAAATCCAAGTCTCTGCATACCCATGTTTATGGGTATCACCTTAGAAATAGTGGTTTTCAGTTTATAGATCTTTATGAAGTTCCAACTTACCATCTAATCAATACTAAAAAGAAAAGAAAACCAGCTGTCTCTGTAGCACAAATATGTGTCATCATTAATTCGGCTATTAAAAAAGATAGTCTTTTAGAATGGATATAACTGATACATCTGCAGAAAATAATACACATTTATTTGTGTAAATGCAATGAGGCACATGTACTCTTACCTTCACATATCCCACAATAAACCAGATTTGGGTCTTATCACAGAATCACAGAATAACAAGGTTGGAAAAGACCTTTAAGATCATCAAGTCCAACCATTCACATCCTAAACTAAACCATATCCCTAAGTACTTCATCTACCCTTTTTTTGAACACATCCAGGGAAGGTGACTCAACCACCTCCCTGGGCAGCCTGTTCCAGGCCCTGACAACTCTTTCAGTAAAATATTTTTTCCTAACATCCAATCTAAACCTGCCCTGGCGCAGCTTCATGCCATTCCCCCTTGTCCTATCACCTGTCACGTGGCTGAAGAGACCATCACCTATCTCTCTACAACTTCCCTTCAGGTGTTTGTAGGTGGTGATAAGGTCTCCCCTCAACCTCCTCTTCTCCAGGCTAAACAGCCCCAGCTCCCTCAGCCGCTCCTCATAGGATTTGCCCTCCAGCCCCTTCCCCAGCCTGGTTGTCCTTCTCTGGACTCGCTCCAGGACCTCCATGTCCTTCTTGTGGTGAGGAGCCCAGAACTGGACACTGCACTCGAGGTGCGGCCTCACCAATGCCGAGTACAGGGGCACAATCACCTCCCTAGACCTACTGGCCACACTGTTTCTGATACAAGCCAAGATGCCATTGGCCTTCTTGGCAGCCTGAGCACACTGCTGACTCATATTCAGCCTGCAGTCACCCAACACCCCCAAGTCCTTCTCTGCCTGACAGCTCTCCAGCCAGTCCCCCCCAAGCCTGTAGCGCTGCATGGGGTTATTATGTCCCATGTGCAGCACTCTACACTTGGCCTTGTTAAACTTCATCCCATTGGACTCAGCCCATCGGTCCAGTCTGTCCAGATCCCTCTGAAGAGCCTCCCTACCCTCAGGCAGATCAATACTTATTCCACAAAGCCTTTAATTAAGGAAATGTATCCTCTCCTACAAGCCACAGAGAACCTCCTTCTGAACTGTCTCTATTGTCTAAAGAAGGCTTTGCAAGCCTGCAAAGGTTTCAAAGGTATCCAAACTAAATTTTGTGGGACCTGCCTCCGTTAGCCTTCTGGTATGGAAGGCCAAATATGTTTTGTTGGAAACAAGAAACAAGCAAAACCAGCCAGAAGACTATATATTTCTTGCATTGCTTTCCAAAAATCACTGACCTCAGTCCTCCTTATTTAAACAGAAACATCTCATGATGGGAAGATCATATATTTATTCAGCTTTCTGACAGACTAAGACAAAAGCTAGGTATTTTTGACATGTCAAGATATATTTGAAACATATCATTACGCAAGACAATTGCTTAATAGATCACCATACATTTTAACATTGTCACTCAAAAATCTCTGCATACATCAGCAGGGGAATTTTCGGGCTTTCTCTTTTCATCTGTCTTTTCTAGGGAAATATGAATGTAAAAACAATCAGCCTTTCCACAGTCTTATGAAGTCTCTTTTGTTCTCTACTTAGTAAAAAAAAAAAAAAAAAAAAAAAAAAAAAAAAACCAAACAAGAGCACTAGATTTTACTGAACAACAGCTGAAATACAAATCTAGTTGCCTAGCCAACTGTCAAACATTTTAAACAAGTATGTTTCATTGTAAATGCCTCTGAAGACCAAAACCTTTCACCCTTTGTATTCTTATATCACCTCTTGAAGGCCTACAGGACTGATCTCCAAGAAACTGTAGGCATAATTTGAACCAAATAATTTTTTATTATATAAGATTGGACTTCAAAATTGTTAGGTTTCAGAGACTGAAATGAGCATGTGACTTCAAAGTCAAGGAACCTTTATCCATAACATTATAAAGTTCCACATGACCAGACTCCTAGACTAATGTGCATGATATCAAATTGTAAGCACTTCCATTCTGTCTTCCTAACAAGTGCAACAACAAAAAGCCAGAGGCATAAGACCATAAAAAAAAGGAGACATTCCAGTGTAGCTGGTGATTCACAGATTCTTCACATCAGATGTCTGCATTACTTGTGAAACAGTCATGGTCAGCAACTGATGGAAGCAATATTTCCACCAGCAACACCAGACCTATCAGCACCATCAGGAAAAACTGAGAAGTAAGGGAGGCTTTTCTCAAGTGCATCAAAGTGTTCTTCACTGGGCCAGTCTTGTCCCAGTGCTGAGTCTTCCACAGACAGTGGTGATACCATGTCCAGACACACAGGAATTCTGTGTAGCATGCCTCACCATGCATGGGCATTTTAACTCTCTATCAGTTTGCTCAAGTTTCGGGAAGATCTTTGCATCATAGTGGTATTTCAGCCAAAATGCATAAAGTATTGTGCGGCTACTGCCACTGTTAGACTAGTTTGGTCAGTGAAGTGCCACCAACCTTGCTGTTCCATTAATTCCTTTTGGCCATTTAAAGCAATTCCATTGCCGTGCCCAAGTCAGCCACTCTCTCCAAAGGCTCTCAAGCTTGCAGCAAACCTGTACGACCATTCAGTTGTGTACGAGGTTCATAAAATAGTCATAATCCATGACAAACACAGCTGTGTTAGGATCTTAAACTGTACAGTGATGCGGCAGGAGTTACTTCACTTGGTTCCAGTTCACATCACTTGTGAGAACTCAAGACTATCAGCACAAAGCCACCTCACATCCCATATGATGACAAGGATCACAATATCCAGTCTCTTGTGGAGAAAACAAACAAATGAACAAAAAAAACCCAAAACAAACAAACAAACAAACAAAAAAAATAACAGGATAACATTTCAAAGCAGTAGCCTAATAGCTCATTTACTTGGCCTGTGGTACAGCCAGGACAACCACAGCTGCAACAGTACTTCCTAACGATCCTCTCTGATTAAGATGTGAATGTTAAGGTCAGCTATGGAAGGGTAAGCATCATAGTACAGGGTGGAGGTAGAGCACATGAAAAGAGCAGAGTATGTAGGGAAGCTAAATCCAGGTTTGTGAGCTGTAAGGTATAGGGGCGAGAGTGTAATTGAGGCTATGGAGTTGCTGTTTCAGTCCTCAAGGTTGGCAGACAGTGGATTTTTGCCAAAAATGTACAAACATCATCATATTCAAGAGAACCAGATTTTTTTCTGGTCATCCTACAAGGAACTTAACCAAATGATTTTGGTATCTCATGATTGCAGGTACTGGACAGATTCACGTATCCACAAATTGAACATGCATTTGTTTTTAAAATGCATATTTATATATACTTTATTAATGTTAGCTGTGATCTTGCATTTAATCTTACCTTAGCTGTTTTCATCTTCCTTTCACCTTGATGACAATCAAAAGACTAAATTTATCAACAGCACTGGAAACCAATATGTATTTGGAAAGGGGCAAATTATTTTGCCTGAGTCATAACATAGTCACCCAGGAAACATGTTTGACAGAATTGCATGATCCCCAGGGCAGCAATCCAACTTTAAATATTGCTATGTTATGAAAGCCATAAATATTTTTCTGACAGTGTCAGGTTTACAATTCAGTATTGCTATAATTTCTGCCCTAATCCATGAACAGTTTAAAGGGTTTGTAGTATCTTAATATTTCATCTGCTGTAATTACAGTTGTTTTCATGTGTTATGTCTATTTCTGCAGTAGAGTATGGTTCTTGTTCTCCAGGAAAAAAAAAAAAAGGAAAAAAACACACACCTAATGTATTTTAAAGTTCAAGCCAAACCTGATAAGTAAATGAAGTAAATATTAATTACAAGAGTCAGCTGCCAGAACAGGACAATCAAAACTTTGAAAAAAAGAGTTCAACTTCATGATTACTTCAATAACCACTATTTATCTGACAGACTACTAGAACCTGTATACTGTATAAAAATAATGGCAATTAAACAGGAAGAAACACATCAGACTAGCAAGCCTAATTGAAAGTGAGGAGATGGAAAAATCTAATTAGCTTCGCAAACTAGTTTTGCCTTTGTCAATTACCTTAATTGTACTAGTGGAGTACAGGTTATGATCTTCACTAAAATTTGAATCGCAAGTACATGTCTGAAGTCACTGAAAGAAAAAAAAAAACTTCTGAATGCTTCTTAATTACAGCAACACATAGCATTAAGCAGCATCACATCTGTTGAGACACAGTGTTTCTAAGGTTGAAACATTTTAAACTTTACCTATCTACTCAAGTGGTGTAAACACTGGGAAATTGGGATGTCATTAATAATTAGCATTAGTATATGCAATACTTATAAATAGGAGTTTGGTATTCCCCAACTCTTGAGTTGTTCACCTAAAAGTAATCTCATTTCACACAGAATCCTGACTACTATGAAAGAACAGCCAGGGAAAAGGTAGAAGGGATTTCCCATGGCACTACTGTAGCAGTATTTGCTGACAGAAGGTCTGCAAGAACAGATCAGACCTTTATGCAAGTACAACTTCATGTCTGCACGTGCTGCTGCTGACAATGGTTAAATTGCTGAAGTTCACACTGGTTAGTACATGTTGAAAACATCCTAGAATCAAAAAAAAGTTGAAGACTCAGGAAAGGAACCCGGAATAGCCCATCCACATTATCTCTTTCCTCATTTCCGAGATTTCACAGATGTAACTTAGGGATGGGAAAGAAGAACTACAGCCCAATATTGAGGAAAAGATCCTCAATGTCCTTTTATGGCTAAGCACAATACCACAAAACACAAAACAATAATTTTCCATTCCAAATTCAATTCCTGATAGTACCTATGGTTTTGTTTCCTAACATTATCAATAAAAGAGAGGAAGCTTCCCATTGACATCCTTACCCTCAAGGCCTGTGAAAGACTACACTTCCTTTAAGCCAACAAATGAAAGAACTTTTCCCCTCTATTGTTTTGCAGACGCTTGACCCTGGCCAGCAGTCAAACATCCACCCTGCCTCTCGATCAGTCCCCACTTTTATGGGATGGGGAGAAGAAACAAAAGGAAAGGAAGACTCATGGATTGAGATGACAGTTTAATAGGTAAAGCAAAAGCTGCATGTGCAAGAAAAGCAAAATCCACTGCTTCCCATCAGCAGTCGGGCATCCAGGTATCTTCCAGCAAGCAGGGCCTAGGCACACATAAGGGTTGCTCAGGAAAACTAACATCATAATCCCAAATGCTCCCTTCTCCTTCCTCCTTTCCCTGAGCTTTTATGGCTAAGCAGAATAGCATACAGTATGGAGTACCCCCTTGGTCAGTTGGGGTCAGCTGACCCAGCTGTGTCTCCTCCCAACCCCTTGCCCACCCTCAGCAAGGTAGAAGAAAGGAGGCTCCAAGGCTCCACAAGCACTGTGTTACCAACACTGGTTTGGCTGCAAACGCACAACACAGAGCCATATTGGCTGCTATGAGCAAGATTAACTCTTCCCCAGCCAGACCAAATACAAATTTAACAAAAGATTTGGTCATGACTCTCAACAACAAAACCTATAAATAAAAGAGTAACCTCAAAAATCAGCTCTAAAGACTTCAACTTTTTGTGACACAACCAGCCCAAACCATCTGTCTAAGATCCCCATGAGACAAAAATATTCCTTAGATACCTAAAAGGTATTAAGAGATCTAAACCAACCTGGAAACCTTCTGCCTGCAAAAACTTTGAGATGCATTCCAAAGGTTTTCTGACAATCTTTTTTTTTCCTCCAAACAGAAAACGTTTTGGTAAAATAATTCTATTAACAAGATGGAGTGCAATTCAAAATAAAAACTCTACTTGCTTATTTACAACTGTTTAAAGATATAAAAATCATAACCAAACCACCACTCTGATTATAAAAAAATAAGGATTTAGAAATTTCAGCTGTTTCTCTTCCTTGCTATCAAAATAATACTTTTTTTGACAAATGCATATTTTCATTAAATTTTGTCTACCTTACTGCAATGGTTCCATGCTAAAACCCAACTCCACATACCTTAAGTGAAAACTCAGTTCTCTAATATCAGCCTTGACACCAACAGAGTTCCAATAGATCTATTGCCTCTAAGCCCATACACAGAGCTATCAGCCATCACCTTTTGCCAAGGATTGCTGCTATTGCTGTTGCTCTTGAGATCAACCTCCTTCAAAAGCAAACTTTAGTTGAAGGTAAACAGAACTGCTTTAAAATAAATTGTGCTTAAGTGTGGCATGGCTGCACTAGGAGACAACCTGTAATGACATGACAGTTCCTACAAACTGATGGTGGGACCACTCTTCAGTCCTGTGAGAGAAGGGCTTCCTAATCAGCAGATCAAGGAAAAGGAGAGAGGTATACGTAACAGCAAGATGAACCTGCAGGAGGAAAGGAATTGAGGAAGATAAGCACGGTACAGCTTGAGAGCTCAAGAAAAAGTAAATAAAGCTTTTGATAAAAAGGCATATAATAGTTCATTTAATAGACTATACAAGTTTGAAAGCCCAAGAGTAATGTTTAAGGCTACTGATGTCCCCTAGAGAAAGGAAAATTTTATAGATTAAATACTTTATCTGAAAGAGAAATAGATCAGCTGCCATACCACAACCTTGCAGCCTGAGGCAGAAATACTCAATATATTAAATTGCTATATAAAACACCCATGTCAGAATAAAGTGCCCCAAAAAACTAAAGGAAAAAAAAATCATCCATTGAAAAGAGCTCTTATTTTTCCTTAAGTTTGCTGGAATATACTCTGAAATGTAGGCTATGTGAGGGATCCATTTGGCTTTCAGACATACAGACACAATGATGATTCAATTTTCTTTAATTAGCAATTCATACTTAGCATATATGAGCAGGACTGGAGTCCCTAAATATCAGCATTTCTTCAATACTTTATAGTATAATATCTACTGGGCTTATCTTTCTAGTCTTCTGTTTAATTAAACTGTATATTTTATTTTCTAAGATACTGGCACAGCAGTTCTAAAAAAATTAAACATCTCACACACTGTTCTGAATTTGTTTCCAACCTCTTGCTTTTCTAATAAAGCTACCTTCAAAAAGTGCGGCTTTTAAGGTACTTCAATGGGATTACAGCTGGCCTGCTAATTCTGCCATTAAATTAATTCAGAGAAGCTCTCCACTGCAGTTACTTCTGTAACAAATAAGATTCAAGTATAAAAGATGCATTAAAACGTGCCTTGGTCACAATGTAAATGCAGAGAGCATTACAGCCATCTAATCCCAAGAAGACAGACAAGGAAGACTGTAGCAAATTGTGTACTGGAATAACATATATTTCATTTTTGGCTCCACACAGATAAAAATGTAATAGCTTGCATTTGAGTTACATATCTAGAGGGGCATCTATTAGAGAATTTTAGACTCCAACTGTAGTTATTTTTTTCTGTAGGAACTCAAAGTTTAATAAGCTGAGCGGACAAAGTAAATGTTACTTGTTCCACTGAAAGGAAAAAAAACAGTAGTGCAGAAATTAAGCAAAGGCAAATGTCCTGCAGGCAGTAGGTAGCGGAGGTGGAAACTACTCCAGCACCATGAAGATCTCCTCTTTCAACCTTGCCTGTACTGTTACAGCACACACATCAAACAGGTAAGGTGCTGTATTGCAGAACCACATACATACAGCTTCACATTTTAATAATTCTATAACACCAGTAAAGCACTTCATGAAGGAAGAAGAGTACTGGTCAGGTTGTCTGGGTCACGCGTATCCCAAAAAAGTCTCTCAAGAGCTACTCACAACACATTTGTTTCAAAGACAAAAAGGGATGAAGTCTTCACTCATCCAGCATTGCTTTCACCGAAGTAAAGGTGATAAGATATTGAAGTAGCTAAGTGCTGTAGGAAATTATTCTCTTCCCTTGCTCCCCTAATACAGAACAGTAGACTATATGTAGAGAAGAGACATTTCCCCTCCCCCATCATTTAAACTGCATAAACTGTAATTTTAGTAAATCAAGCAAAGAGCTAATCAAGTTTTGATTTCCTAATTACTTCTCAATTTGATTAGAGCTTGCAGCTTATCATCTCTGGAAATGTAAAGTCAATCTTTCACTCACATTTGCAAATCAGGACTTTAGAGTAAAGAAACTGGGATACAGTGCATTACATTTTTTTCCTCATATATTTCAGCAATTTTAAAATTAATCCTAATTTTTATTATTGTGGCAGTGCTCGGAATAAGAGCTCTGTAGAATTCTACATGGCCCTGAGTGTGAGTTATAGGTAGGAGCCATAGTTTTACTAACAGTAAAGCTCAAGGGTTATGTATGCTATGATAAACAAATACAATGCAATTTTAAAGTATAGTTCACATAGGAAATAAAGATAGCTCAAAAGGAGGAACAGGCCAACACAGAATATCAACAACCAACATTTTAGAATAAACTTGTAGAAGTAGTAGTATACCACATACACAAAAAAACCCAATAATTTGCATTATCTAAAATAAAAGATTTCAGCAGAAATCAAGAATTTAGACTATGTGATTTCATTGTGTTCTGAAGCAACAGTGAAATGGGAAAGACAATGGAGTTCTGCTCTATTTTGTTTCTGTGAGGAGTTCTTAGCACAGAGTATCTACCTATATTTTACCTCAACTGAGTTGAGGACAAACAGCCTTCTGAAACCACTAATTCTCTGCTGTTCACAACTTGGCCAGCTGGAGTGCCTTCCTGTCTTACTTGTACTAATGGACAGATAACATTGTTACAGGTTTAACAGCAGCAAGTCCTGACCAAAGTAAAGCATGAATATATTTTGGTGGACAAAACTCAAATCAGGCATCTTCCTTCATGCTCTCCTGCTGTCTATCCTTTTCCTACAAAAGAAAATTGGGCAAGATTAAGACTGGATGATCTGGCTTCTTGACAATCCCTCATACTCCAGTGTGCAGCACCAGTATCACTAAGCACAGAGTCCTCTCCCGTATCTAACCAAGCCTACCTAGACTGGGTCATTGCTGCTTCTCTGTCTTCCCAAACGTGAAAGGCAAGAAAGGAAATCAGTGATGGTCAAGTATGTGGCTTCCTCCAGTGAGGAAGCCTGACATCTTGCCTGTACAGGTAGTGCCCAACCAGTGTTCTCCTGAGTGCCATACACTCCAGCATCACATGTCCTCAGCACTGTCCAAGCCTCACATCTTCCTTATCAAAAGCTCTTACCCATAATATAGTCCTTGCTTCCTTCCTCCTTAAGCTTCTGCTTAAGCTCAGTAGTGCAACCACCAGACATACATTATTTAAGCCTTCCACTGTCCTCAAGGATTTTCACTGCAGATCCCCATTTTCCCTGGCTGCACAGCATATCCAGTTCCTTGTGTTACCCAGACTCCCTTCAATTCCAGGATTACCCCGACACCTAGGGGAAGCAGGAGCAGGAACAGCAGCAAAGAGGAATAAACAGCAGACAGCAGCTCTGAGGATTGCTTCAGACTATTTGGGAGGCATCATGGAGAAGGGTACATATATGTTAAGTGAAATTCTGAGTATGGCTTGGCTCCTTCCTTTCTGGTTTCACACTTCAAGACCTGCAGATCTGCACTGTGACGGAGACTCACTGAGGCATAACTACAGCTGTGTGGAAATCGGGAAAGGACAAAGTAGTGCGCAATGACACTCCTTCAGCTCAAACTAACAGGGAAGGGGACATGCCAACAGTAATTTTTACCTAAATTGCTAAAAAATCAGTCTACCTACTTACTGAAGATTCTGGGACACAAAAAAGAAAAGATTGAGAAACAACTGAAGAGTAGTCTTAAAATACAGCTTAAGTTAAAAAAGTAATAAAATAACATGAAATGGATCCATTTTAGAGAAAACACATTCAGAGCCTGTGAAAAGCATTTTAGAGGTTTTCCCTAGAAAATATATTTTTTTTTTCTTTTACCATTACTTCTCATTAAAGATAAGGTTAAAACAATGTTTACTACAATTCAAAAAAATATTTCAGTAGGAGTTCATTTATTGAACAAATTAAAATGGTGAGTCCCTGTTACAAACATAAATGATTTTTGTAGATCCTTCATGAAATAAGTTATCTAGCCAACTATTTCCAGCAATCAAAAAAAAAACTGGTATTAAAAGAGGATGTAAAAATTATCTCTACTGTCTATAATCTGTGTCTATAATAATTACTGCTAATTCTTTTTTCCCCTACAAAAAGCTGCCAACAATCTGTTCTGCTTTCAAGTTTAACATGAACACTAGAAGAGGAAGTGTTTTAACTGAGGGGAGTGAATAATACTAAAGACACTGTTTAACAGTATCACCAATTCTTTGGTGTGACAGTTTTCAAATTTTGAATACCATCATTGCCTTAGAGTGTCTCATTACAAAAGTGACTAATTACTCATAACTGATATTAGTGTCAAAGTTTTACAAATTCATCACAAGGATGTTGATTTTAGAAAACAATTAAAATACAGATTTACAACTGTACCTTCAGCAAAATAGTATTTATTGTATTTCAAGAATAATAAATATGCAAAAAGGTAAGGAACTCTATTCTTTTTACCAATTGCTAAGAAATCATAGCAAGGACATCTCTACTTACCTATTCTTCATTTTCCCCATGTTAAATAATTATGTATAAGCTATATTCTAAAATCAAATTTGGGACGAGAAACTCATAAAAGTAACTCTGAAACCTTCTAGAACATGGAAACGCAGGCTTTGTGACATTTATCATATCCCATATTAAACTCTAGAGCAAAGCACCAGCTATCTCTCCACTGAACAGTGCAACCGCCCTTCAGCCTCAATTCAAAAGCAAGAAGTGAATTAGACTGAGAACATTTCCCCTCTGATCTAATGTTCTAGGTGTTGCCCATTATAAAATAAATGCCATATTTAATTTTTACACTCCGTATCTCCAAATCGGAACACAAATACCAGCAGCTTTCCAAAATATCCTCAAAAGCACAAGATAAAAAGACATTGGAACCAATACCATAACTCCACAGAAATCTTTCATTTGCTGTTATCACAAGCACAGTCTAAACTTGGCCATTTGTGATTTTGGCAGTTATTTCAAAAGCTGTAAAGCACAGTTAGAAAATTACTTAGCTATTTTAATGGAAACCACATGAGAGAGCACCACTTACTTTTGCCAGCAATGCTCTTCAAAAAATGTTGTGCCTGTAAACTCATTTGTTATGAATCTATTGAAGAAACAACCTGCATTCAACCTAATTCCCAGGTCTCAACAAAGTACCAATAAGAATCTGGCACTTCACATTTTAGAAGTATAATTTAAAAAAAAAAAAATAGCATTTACTGAAATAAAACTTTAGTATGAAATATATTATCCACAGAAATGCATACTTACAGAATTTTTAGTGTCTTTGAAACATACAGTTGGGATGATATCTATTTAACTAGATTTTTCAAACAGGAAGGAAGAAACAAAATACTGTTTCTATAGGAAATTATAATAGTACTGCCCTTTTCCATTAAAAAAGGAAATCAGCTATGCAATTCAGTTTGGGTACTTAGTGACCAAGTGACCAAACACTCACCAGAAGTTTTTCACAAGTTTTTCTGGGGTGCATTAAAAGGAGTATGGCCAACAGGTCAAAGGAGGTGATGCCCTCTACTCTGCCCTGGTCAGGCCCCACCTGGAGTATTGGGCTCTCTGGTATGAGAGACACGGGGATCTCCTGGAAAGACTCCAACAGAGGACTACAAAGACGATTAAAGAACTGGAGCATCTCCCCCACAAGGAAAGGCTGAAAGAACTGGGGCTGTTCAGCCTGGAGAAAAGAAGACTGAGAGGGGATCTCATTAACGTTTATAAATATCTTAAGTATGGGATGCAGGGGGAAATAGCCAGCCTCTTCTCAGTGGTCTGTGGGGACAGGACAAGGGGCAATGGCCTCAAGTTGGAGCACAGGAAGTTCCGCACCAACATGTGGAAGAACTTTTTCACAGTGAGGGTGACAGAGCCCTGGCACAGGCTGCCCAGGGCGGTGGTGGAGTCTCCTTCTCTGGAGATATTCAAGACCCATCTGGACGCTTCCCTGTGTGACCTGTTCTAGGGAACCTGCTTTGAAGAGGGGTTGGACCCGATGATCTCTCGAGGTCCCTTCCAACCCCTATGATTCTGTGAAACACCACTGGTTCAAATCAGTCTGTCTATTTGATGTCTGCAGCTTTATTCCTTCTTTACAAAAAGGATGGCATTACAAAAACAAATGTCTCACAAAGAAATTAAAAAAAAAAAAACACCAAAAAAAATCTGGTGACAAACTAGAAAGCCAGTAATAGATAGAGTCTGAGCTTTTTTCTTGTAGAAAGCAAAAATACCACAGAATGACAGTGATTGCATTGCTTAGAGAAACTAATTTTCCTAGGAAATTCCATTTATTTGCTGAGGAAAACAGATCTCTCCCAGTCTTTGTTCAAGTCATCACTCCAATAATTGCTTCTGCCAGTTCATGTAACAAATTACAGGAATGATTCATATCTGTAATTTAATAAAAAAATCATAACTTAGATGAACTAAACAACCAGGATGTTGACAAGAACAAAGAAATTATGCTAAAGCAAGTTATGAACTTCAGATCCCATATAATGAATCTTACATCAGATTTCATAGGAAAATTAGGATTCGTAGAGCCTACTATCATTGCTTTCCTACAAAGGAAAACTCCATGCACTAGCAGTCAAACTGTAGTGAATAAACGTTTAGTAGAGATTTATTTTTTATGCATCTGTGGTCATAAAAATCATGGTGAAATAGCTGTTGATCTTCCTGCATATTTTTGATACATTTGTTAGATGTCTATTTCTGGCTGTTCTAAGAGTCCACCTGCATCTTAAAAAAAAAAAAAAAATCAAATCCCTTAGCACAACCTGTACTTTTCCACATTACTCTCCCATTGTGCACTTACCCATCCTTTGAGGAAAAGTGACATTTTCAAGTTTGTAAAATGAAATCCTTGCTTCCCAATGAAACTTTATCAGATCCACAGCTAGTTGACAACCAGTTTAGTGTTCACAGTCTTAACCAGAACAATGGAAGACTTCTAATTCAAGATTTAAACTTGCAATATATAAAAAAAGGAAGTACAAAATATACAAGATACATTTAATCTAGAATATTTCAGATTAGGTACTTGGAGGAAAAGCCATGACAAGGATTTACAGAAAAATTTAGGAAGACACAAAAAGTTATTTTATCCTATAGCACTCAAATTTGTAACCATCAAATTATCAGATTACAGTAAGATTTTGATGAAGCTAAATTAACACTCTTGATTCGGGTAGACTGGTTGTTGGTTTTACCTCCCACACATGACAATTCCAACAAGAAATCACAGGTTCACTGTAGCAGGAAATTAGGAAGAAAAGTTTAAAGACTTAACTTCAACTGATGCAGTTCTGTTTCAACAAAACTTCACCCTGTTCTTGTTTAGCTGTTCTATAGTGTGACAGAACATGATGCTGTGATACTGAAAACGAGCTAAGGATCTCCTTACAGATCTTCACCTCCTTTGCAAATTCATTTTTCACCCTATTTGTTAACATAGTCATCCAATTCTTGGTAGCTGTATAAATTGCTTGCTCACTTTCACGTTCATCTTTCAAGTACATAGTAAGATGTTTCATGTCAAAACAATTTGATCGTATAATTAATTCCTGATCAAAAATATGACTGAAAAACACCACAAATATTTCAACTTGACAAAAATATCCTGTCTTTACTTTCCATTTAGCAAACATACAAAGAGCTGTATAATCATACCACAGTAAAGTAACTGTCCTAATTAACATGTGACAAGATATTCAGAGTTGAAGCCTGATGTAATTATTCCTCCGTATACAAAATATATAAACAGTAATTGAGACATACATCAAGAGAATGAAAAGGCTTCCTTGTTCTGTAGGTAGTGACAAGGAACTAGAAGTTACCATAATTTCTGTTTCATTGACTCATATCTACAAGAATATAAAAGTTTTAAGATAGATCACCCAAGCTCAGTGTATTTGAAAACACAATAGCTATGGCACTCACTGAAAACAGATTCAGAGTTCTGATGAGCTTTAAGAAAGTGAAACTTGAAATTTTACTGTCCCTTTGAGAAAACATATTTTTCAATCCTCATCAAAATTCTCCCAGCCATAACCCTGTGCAGTAACTTGTATATCTTTAAGACAAAAATAGCTAGCAATTGTAAGAACAGACTTCTTGCAGAATTAAATGCAATACATACACCTTGGTCAGTCTTACCACACCCTACTCTTAGGTTTCCACACACATGGTTTGAATTACAGAAAATTTCTGGGAAACCTAGTTTGTGGTGACCAGTCAACTCCAAGAAAGAAAAATAAAGATGTTTCCACAGGAAATTGTTCCTGAACTGTAGAAGGAACTATAAGGAACACTGTTTTCCAAACAGATATGTACACGGATCACCTTAAATATGGACAATGGGAGAAGAGTAGGAGGTATAACTACTGTGGGTCAAGAAAGTGCAGTGACAAAAGAAAGGTGTACATAGGTGCTTCTTGGAAGTAATGCATTCCCTGGAGGATAAAGTAGGCTGGTATTTTTGTGGTAATTTTTGATGCCTTTTCTTATCTCCTTTCACTGAGGAGGAGTATGCAGATTTGGAAGAATAAGTATCTTGAAGCCATATTATTGTTCATAAAGTTCTTGCAACGGATTCCATACTATGTGTATACAGTGCTTGCAAACCATGACATAGTAATGTGCTTACAATGCTTACAAATTATAAAGCACAGTTGTTTTTTGCAGTATGTTTAGTGGCAGGAGAGAATTACTAACATAATTTTGGAACAACTGATTACTGAATGAATTTGGAATAACTGATAATCGAACTCTGTCTTCTACAGAGATTATTTAGCTGTATCTACTGTTGCAATTTGCAAAGTATTATTTGTTCGGTATCTTATTTCTTTCATTATGATTCACTATAATTTGACTAAAAAGTGTCAAGTGCAACCCAGCACAAGGCTGAAAATGAATCTTGCTGGTTAAAAGTGATTCTTCTCCCAGCACTCAGAAGGACTAAAGTGCTCATAGATAGGACTTACAGACAGGTTATAAATAGTCAAAAAGTAAAAAAATAACTGCACGAACAAAGATACAAACTGGAATCTTGGTTTAACACTGAGCATTAGTAAAGATTTATTTTACAGTCTACAGTGGAAATACCACAGAAGTCTATACTTTCAGGAGGAAGGAATTTAAGGTCCTTGATATAATTTGCCATAAATACAACAACTTAATGGAATAGTGCTGTCTAAAAACACAGCATTTTTTCCCCTCTACATTTGGGATCAGCAACTGAAACCAAACTGCCATGTGCAAATAATGATTTAAACAGTAAATCATTTCCACAGGATAATGATGCAAACACAACTTTTAAAAATCTAACTGCAGTGACACAAGTTCTTTCACAGATTTTCCTATGCAAACACTGATAAATCACAGTTATCCTATTTCTTTTCCTTTCTCTAAAAACAGGATACTGTCCTTAATTTCTTCTCAGTTTTTGTTTGTTTGTTATTTGTTTTGGTTTGGTTGGTTGGTTGGGTTTTTTACATTAAGAGGCAACCATCTATGAGAACACTCTATAGAGCATCAGGTGAGCATCCATCACTCAGACAGTAACACTGACTGTCATTTCAAGAACACAGCAAACGATGTCATCTCAGTACAACTAGTCTTGCTTATTAGGAATGTTTTGAATGACAGATCGAATGTAGTTTCTTAGTTAATATTTTTATTTTTCTTTATAACATTATGCTTGTCTTTTTCTAGCTGGTACAAATTATGCAATCTAGAAGTATCCCAGGGGCTTGATAGGCCATTATGAACAATAATATAGCAGCCTAAAGTCAAAGTTGCTTTTCTTCGAAGTGCCTCAGAAAACAGTGAAAGTCTGGGCAGAACACATTCCTCTACAACATTATTTCTTTTAGGGCAGTAGTGTTCACGCCTTTTAGATAAATTAACAGAAAGAACTATTAGAGCTTTGAGGAAAAAAAAAAATACTATTTTCAAATTATGCACATCTCCAAACAGCCAGACCATAATGAAAGTGCTATGAAATGGCTACCAAAAAAAGCACCAGGAAAGCAATTAAAGATGGATGCATGGGATTTACTAGGAGACAAGAAGTGGGAAAAGATGCTAACAATGTTAATCAAAGTTAAGTTACTCTCCCGTGTATCTGCAAGTTTCAGATGGAGTCACAAGATCTAAAAGATTTTTTTTGAAGGACAGAAAAAAAAAAATTGTAAAAATGAGACAACCATATATTGCTTAAGTTCTTAACAAGTAAAGGTCAGATAATATATAGATGTATATATCACTTGTTTAGCAACAAAAGCTTTACAGGGGCTAAGCTGCAAGATTTTCTTTTTGAACCTCATTTGACATTTAGGCAGCACTTCAGCAACAGCAGCGAGTCAGTTGCTGAATCACAACGATCAAATAAAAGGGTTACTACTCTACTTTGATGTTTCTGAGCTTGGATAAAATGTTAAAATCATGACAAATAAATTGAAATATATTATCATAACATGGTTTATTTGTGCTGAAAAATCACTGAGACAACTTCTTAAAGTTTAAAAATAACTATTATTTTTACTGGTTGGCTCATATAACAATAGGAGTAGTTTTTTAAGTTCCCTTTATCCAATATAGTCTTAAAATGCTTTAAAAATATTGAAATGTTTAGTGTATCATATTCAGAAGCAGCATCTGCTACTTCAAAAAGATGAAAAGGAAGCAATCTAGGATGGAGTAATAGTTGAGAAAAATAAAAGATAATTACCCTTTCATGGGTGACATATTTGATTTATTCCACTGAGATTCATTTCATTTGGTTGTAAATTATACTGTTTAGTTCAATATTTTGAGTACCCAGTATTGGAGGGGACATCTGGGAACACCTAGTAAGAGAGTTGCCAAAGGAGTTAGAACTTCCAGTGACTTAGACAAATTAATTACTGTGTTTAAAATTATTTGCTTTGGGCAAGTTGTTACTTTGCTATCATATGATCTCTGCTGTTGTTTCTGAAATCCTCTACTTCATAACAAAGAGCATATTACAGGCATACAATTTGAGAGGATTATTTTGGATTAATTTTTTTTGATTATTTGAAATTTTGTTTTTGTTTTAAGAGTCCAAGGTCAATATTATCAAAGCAAATATATGGAAATCGAATCTTAAAAGGACTAGTATCAGTTCCCTCCCCTCCATTCACAGGCAAAGAAAACAAAATATATTCGGCTTTAATTTTTTTTTCCTTTCTCATGCAACAAAACTGTATTATAAATTACACATGACAGCTGAACACCCTAAAGAATCTCTCTGGCTGCATGACAGCTGAGTTACAGATTAGCAAAATATGATAGAATTAAGTGTCACTTTATATTACTTTCAATAAAACTGATGAGTAGATTAAATTAAAAAAATGCAAAATCTCTGTGAAGTTTTCATTTAAATTGACCAAAGGAAGAAATGCAATACTGAGAATGTTGATCTACTCATTTTTCAATACCGCTGCTTCTAAATATTGCAAACTATCTAAAATGCTTCCCAAGTTCTTCATGTGTTTTTGAGTCCTAGAAATGCTTACACTGCTGCTAACACAAAATGTTTTGGTGGGGAAAATTATATAACAGTAACAATAAAACTACCGAGCGTTAAATACATGATTCTTATGAGAAATAAGCTACTGGGCTTCATTAATAGCTTTTATTTCATTGCAATTCCTATATTCTAAAAAGCTGTTGGGAACATAACATTAGAGGATGAGCAGCAGTACTGCTAGAAAAGAGAATGTATGTGATGGAGGTCAAAGCTGACATGCCAAACCTAGCTTGGATCTTAGCTGCCGCCTACCACCAGTGCAGAACATAAGGCTGGTATGTTCCAGGCATACACCAGCACATGACCACTATACTATCTGAACATTTCCTCTGCTGCAACGAGAACGGTTGGACAATATGCTGCCTTTCAGAAGCTTAAGAGAGTACTTTAACCTCTTAAATGGAGGGAAAAGAACTCAGAGGTGAAATACTGTTTCAAGTATCTTGGAAAGAAAGCAGCAAACACTCAGAGACCATGTCCATTGCATCAGGGGTTGCGCACATCAATGTAACAGCTGCACATTAGCCACCGCTATCATCAAAAGCATTGATGTGGTCACCTCATCCATCCATCAATGGATAAAAGCTGGTTTTGCTCCCATGACCATTTTCATACTGAAGCAAGAGTTTGTAGATTTGCGCAGAGGTATGGAGAAATCTTAAAACATCTCTTAAATACATTTCCAAATATGTTTATTCAAACTAGAGGTTTCAGTGAGAAATGACAGCTAAATAGACTGCATATAAATAAATGCTTTCCTAGGTTAAGAATCTGTACTCCTTAATGTAGTATCACCACTGATGCAAACAGAATGTAACAGCAGTGACAGGCTATAGAATGTGAGTGCTAGAAAAAAACAGTCACATGATGGGAAGATCTAACAGGGACCCAGAAGGAGTTTTAACTAGCTTTATTACTAACATATGCCTGGTAAGTTGACTAGACAGGACCTAATTTTAACTATTTAGATATACAACATCACTTGTGTTTGTAGAATTGGGTATAAGCTACAAAAAGCAGGCTACTAGAGATACAAAGATCTATTTTAAATTTTCTTCAAATAACTTCTAAATATTCTTGGTCTTTACACTGTACACTTGCTGCCTGCCTAAGCATTCTAGTCAAAATGGATGACTGTATTTTAAAAGAAATGGTTAAAGGACAGGTGACAACAGAAGCCCACAAGTCTTTGAGGCCTTGTCTAGTATTTGGCACAGAAAAAATTTCTTCCGAGCATCTACCGTCTTCCTGTGACAGCCCTTGCTGCAGACTACAGATACGGTAAGTACAAAATCTTATACAGGAGAAGTTCAGGTTTTTCCCTTTCTAAATGGGAACGGCATTCAATGCATAGTCATTGTGTAGTCACATTACAGTTACCATCAACATCTTTCTAGTGTGATGAGCCAGCACAATTAGTACTAGTAAAATTTCAGCCTGTGGTGAAAAAAAAAACATAAAAAAATAGATATGATAAATTTATTAGTAGGAAATATTTTATGAAGAGGTACAAAGATAGGGAAGCATCAAGAAAATACCTCCTTTTCTACTTTGAGGTCATAAACAGGAAGATTTAGAGATCTTTGTGCGGTTGCAGGGCCACGATCTCATTGCGATCACAGAGACTTGGTGGGACAGCCTGGATGACTGGCACGCTGTCATGGATGGCTATGTGCTTTTCAGGAAGGACAGGTTAGGGAGGCGAGGTGGAGGAGTTGCTCTTTATGTTAGAGAGCAGCTTGAATGTATTGAACTCCATCTGGGGAGGGATGATCCATCAGTTGAGAGCTTGTGGGTAAGAATCAAGGGGGAGGTTAATGTGAGTGACACTGTTGTGGGTGTGTACTACAGGTCCCCTGACCAGGAGGATCGAGTTGATAGTGCGTTCTTCAAGCAGCTAGAAGTAGCCTCGAGATCCCAGGCCCTGGTCCTTATGGGGGACTTCAACTACCCAGATATTTGCTGGGCAAGCAATACGGCCAGTCGTATGCAGTCCAGACAATTTCTGCAGTATGTTGAGGCCAATTTCCTGCTACAGATGGTGCAGGAACCTACAAGGGGAGGGCGGGTGCTGGACCTTGTTTTAACCAACAAGGATGGGTTTGTTAGGGAAGTGAAGGTTGGGGGCATCTTGGGACAAAGTGACCATGAAATAGTATAGTTCAAGATCCTGAATGGAAGAAGCAAGACAAAAAGCAGGATAGCTACCCTGAAATTTGGAAGAGCTAACTTTGATCTCTTCCGCAACCTTTTAGGAGCTATCCCGTGGGCTACGCTGTTAGAAGGCAAGGGAGCCTGTGAGAGCTGGCTAGCATTTAAACAGCAATTCTTCCAAGCACAGGATAGGAGCATCCCTTTGAGCAAGAAATCAGGAAAGAGAGGCAGAAGACCTGCATGGATGAGCAGGGAGCTAATGTGTAAACTCAAAAGGAAGCAGAAGATCTATGAATTGTGGAAAAAGGGTTTGAGCACCTGGGAAGAATATAGGAATGTGGTCAGGGCCTGTAGGGATGCGACTAGGAAGGCTAAAGCCCGCTTGGAGATGAAACTGGCAAGGGACACAAAGGATAATAAAAAAGGTTTTTTTAGATATGTGAATAGTAAGAGGATGGCCAGGGATAGTGTGGGTCCCTTGCTGAATGAGGCGGGTGTCCTGGTTATGGAGGATGCTGATAAGGTGGAAATACTGAATGCCGCCTTTGCTTCGGTCTTCACTCCAAAGGCCCCTCAGTACCCACAGACACTGGAAGAAAGTAAGAGAGTTTGGAAAATGAAGAGCTTCCCTCTGGTTGACGTGGGGGTGGTCCAGGACCGTCTCAAAGGGATAAATGCACATAAATCCATAGGCCTGGATGGGATACATCCACATGTGCTGAGGGAGCTGGCGGAAGGGATTGTGGAGCCGCTCGCTATCATCTTCGACAGCTCTTGGAGAACAGGAGAAGTACCTGAAGACTGGAGGATAGCCAATATCACTCCAGTCTTTAAAAAGGGCAAGAAGGAGGATCCTAGCAACTATAGGCCAGTCAGCCTCACTTCTGTCCCTGGAAAGGTGATGGAACAGCTTGTTCTGGATGCCATCTCCAACCAACTGGAAGAGAAGAAGGTCATGAGGAGTAGTCAGCATGGATTCACCAAGGGGAGATCATGCTCGACTAATATCATAGTCTTCTATGATGTCATCACCAGCTGGATGGATGGAGGGAGAGCAGTGGATGTCATCTACCTTGACTTCAGCAAGGCTTTTGATACTGTCTCCCATGACATCCTGATAGAAAAGCTGAGAGAGCATGGGGTAGGTGAGTGGACAGTGAGGTGGGTTGAGAACTGGCTGTCGGACTGGGCTCAGAGGGTGCTTATCAGTGGAGAAGAGTCTGACTGGAAACCTGTGACTAGCGGTGTTCCCCAGGGCTCAGTGTTGGGTCCAGTCCTGTTTAATAAACGACCTTGATGAGGGAATAGCATCCACCCTCAGCAAGTACACCAATGATACAAAGCTGGGAGGGGTGGCTGACACGCAGGAGCACTGCGCTGCCATCCAGCGAGACCTGGACAGGCTGGAAAGCTGGGCAGGGAGAAACCAGATGAGGTTTAATAAAAGCAAGTGTAAAGTCTTGCACCTAGGGAGGAATAACCGTCAGTATCAGTACAGGCTGGGGGATGACCTGCTGGAGAAGAGCTCTGTGGAGAAGGACCTGGGGGTCCTGGTTGATGACAGGTTGGCTATGAGCCAGCAGTGTGCCCTGGTGGCTAAGAGGGCCAATGGGATCCTGGGGTGCATCAGGAAGAGGTCAAAGGAGGTGATCCTCCCCCTCTACTCTGCCCTGGTCAGGCCCCACCTGGAGTATTGTGTCCAGTTCTGGGCTCCCTGGTATAAAAAAGACAGGGACCTCCTTGAGAGAGTCCAAAGAAGGGCTACGAAGATGATTAAGGGCTTGAAGCATCTCCCCTGTGAGGAAAGGCTGAGTGAGCTGGGACTGTTCAGCCTGGAGAAGACTAAGGGGGGATCTAATTAATGTTTATAAATATCTTAAGTATGGGATGCAGGGGGAATTGTCCAGCCCCTTTTCAGTGGTCTGTGGAGATAGAACAAGGGGCAATGGCTGCAAACTGGAGCACAGGAAGTTCCGCACCAACATGCGGAAGAACTTTTACACAGTGAGGGTGACAGAGCCCTGGCACAGGCTGCCCAGGGAGGTGGTGGAGTCTCCTTCTCTGGAGATATTCAAGACTCATCTGGACGCCTATCTGTGCAATATGAGCTAGGGAGTCTGCTTTGGCAGGGGGGTTGGACCCGATGATCTCTCGAGGTCCCTTCCAACCCCTATGATTCTATGAAATTGTGTGTGAACTTAAGCCTGCCTAACTGCAACTGTTCATATGCTTATTTACTACTTAGAATCTTAAAGTATTGTCGTGGTTTTGCCCCGGCCGAGGGCCGCACCCCACACAGTCGCTTGTACTTTTAAAAGGAAGGGGGAAGGAAAGTTTGGGGAGAGGGAAAAAGGGAAGGAAGAAAGGAGGGAACGAAACCACAATCTAGAAACCAGAACCACGCAGGTTGGGATAAGGATAGTTTACTAAACAATAACAGAAAACTAGATATAACAATAACAGAAGTTTAAAGCACAAAATAGATGAAACTGGTGATACACAATGCAGTTTCTCACCAAACCACACAACTCAGGCCGCACAGCTTAGAGCCGTCCCCGAACCCCACTGTCCCCAGAAACTGCACGTCCTGGCGTTGTCTCCCCCTCTTCCCCCCCAGTCCCCCCTTAAACTGAGCATGACATAACTGGCATGGAATATGCTCTTTGGCCAATTCGAGTCACCTGTCCTGGCTGCATCCCCTCCTTTCTCATTAGTAAGGAAGTATGCAGAGCTGAGAAAGGTACTTGATTGCCCGGCAACGAATCGGAAACATCACGGTGCTATCAGCACTACTCTCATGCTAACACCCAAACATGGCATTCCATCCACTGCTAAAAAAAATTTTAACTCCATCATAGCTGAAACCAGGACAAGTATAAATAGGGAGCAGCTCATTTTTAATTAAAGAAGACTCTAAATACAATGTAGACACTGACCATAAATCCTGTTACTCTGACAAGCTTTAGTAATTCAAAATAGGACCTAACAGAAATGTTATGCTTGCAGTTTAACCAACCTAACTGCTAGAATACTTAGTGGGCATGGTATTTCTAAACCATAAAAAAAAATTGTGAGATAGCACACAAAATGTTGATTCAGTGATTTACTCTGATGTGCTTCAAGTACCAGTCATCCATTGCCAACAACGTGCTGTTGGATACAGTATATTTAATGTCATCTACAACATAAACACCAGGGTAGATTATGGGCAATCATATTCAGAGTTGGGGTTCTGGATAGGTCTATTTGCTGTTCTTTCGACAAGCAAATACATTGCTGAATCTGGTGTTGCTCATATTGTACTGGAAACCTGAGCTATGATTCTGATATGGAATTGAATCCAAAACACACATCTGAACCAACTGTACACGATGTATACATACGTATAAGGAACAAGCTTATTGTTAGAAAGAAGATATGTTTAAGGAAGAATCTGGAACCAGGAATTTTACTATAACTAATTTTAGAAAAAATTTTTACCTGTGTATGGAGAATGAACGTCAAATCTTTTCTCCTCCCTGCTCCCCCCCCAGCCAAAAGTATATTCAGACATACTACTTCATGGACAGAAGACACAAGAACCTAGGGGAGATTACATACTGCCGTGATTGGATAAAAAGGTTATTTTGTCTGCAACACATATTAAAAGGAAAACAAAAAAAAAGGGGGATTTTTTTTCCGATAAAGTATTATTAGAATAAGTAACTATTCTTTTTACAGGGAGTGGAAAAGGCTCCTTCAAAAATAAAATAGTTTCCTATAAAGACTAAGCTGTGTATATATAGCAAGTCCGATGGCCCAAAATTTATCAAATGTCATATATTAAAAACATAGCCTGGAAGGCGTAGGCTTGAGGCATAGCTAACCTATGCTGTAGAGCACTGCAAAATATTTGACTTCCTTAAATGGGGCTATCATTTGTAGCCCAAAATATTGAGATCGTTTTGCAGAAATTATCATTTTTGTGTCAACATTTGTCAAGTTTCGTGCAAACAGCAAAAACAGATCATGTATTCTGGTCACAAAAAGAATGCAAAGATAGGACTCCCATTGTTCGACAAAGCATTCTCTTCCCAGAAGAATGAAAGAGTATTTTGAAGCCACCACCAAGACCAATAAACAACTAAAATAATTACAAATAGCAAAAGTTACTTTACAACTCAGAGGTCAGAAAAAAATAGGCAAGACTTCTGCAGAGACATGTCCATGCGACACAGACAGTGCAGTTTCTAATCAGGCAGTTAAAGTTTGCAAATGAGCATTCTGAAACAGAACCAGCATTTGTTCAAACAAGAAATTTCAAATTCAACAGGCTAACACTTGCACCAGCCTAAAAAGAATTAATTGTTATCTCTATGCTCAAAGAAGGTCAACAAGGATTAAATTAGCTTTGAATATTCATGGCTTCCTGACTGTCTACTACCATATGAAGAAATATATATAAAAGCTCCTTTTTTTTTTTTTTTTGGACAAGTTTTGACCAACAGAGAGCAGACATTTGTTTCATGTGAGGTATGTGGTATTCCATAGAGAACATACAACACTATTTAAACATAAAAGCCAACTGACATAGGAAGAAGCTTTTAGAAGTTCACACAGGTCAAAATGCAAGACTGTTGGGTGGTTTGGCCTTTTTTGGTTGGTTTTTTTTTTTTTTTTTGTTTGTTTGTTTGTTGTTTTTTGTTTTTTGTTTTCCAGCAAATACTTGCTTTCTAGACTGATCATATATTCCGAATATATGAAGCATTGTGAAAATAGTGGGTCAATTCTTCTCCCTATCTTCTGTTGGAGGACACAGAGATGGACTCTGTTTGCAAGCAAAAAAAAACAACCAAAAAACAAACAAAAAAAACCCCACAGTAACAGGGAGGCTCAAAAAGGAAAGAACTAAAGTGATGGAAGAGAGAGTGTCAACACACTATGCAATCTCTCTTGAAAACCAATGTATGGCTTCTGCATCTATGCAGGGAACTTAGAGGACTATTTCAGCCTTATCCAAGCCTTCATTTCTGTGATTCAGGAAGAGTTTCAATGTCTGGAAAAACCTTGAGTAATACCAACAGACTTATACCTAAATACCAATAACCTTTGTTACAAGAAAGCTGAATGTTAATTAGCCTTCTACATATATATATATATGTATATGTATATATATATATATATATATATATATATATATCAGGATTAAAAGATTTGGTAAACTTAGCTTTGTTATTGCTATGGAAAAATACAGCTGCAGACTAAACAAAAACACTCCTTTCATTGGTTTTACTTACATATTTTGCAGCTTCATTTTTCTCCAGACTGAATTATCAGCAATGCACCTACATTGGGATTCCTTTTGTGTTTCAATTGCTCTGTAGTGTACTTATTTCTCACCTTGTTGTTTACAGCATATGAAAAAGGTGAGGCAGGTGCTACATATAAGGCTGACACTGTCAGCCATAAGGTGTTCTGTGGTCAGCATCTGTTTTTATGTATGCATGAGGTAGAGTATTACTGTTAGAAGAAGCTTCCAAAGAGATTCAGAAGTAAATTAAAGAAGCTTCCCAGCTGGTGATTTTAATGAATAGGTAAAAATAATGAGAAAGAATAATCAGTCACAGAACATGATTTCATTGGGAGTATTTTCTGATTTTCTAAAGCAAATAAAGTATGCTTTTTTTAAGGTTAAATAACAAACTAGTGTCCGGCATGAACTTAAAAGTAATTTACTGCTTCTGTGATCTAAAACTGAACATATAATACTGCTCTTAAAGCCATACTGGGGTGGGGGGAGGGGGGAGAAAATAATAAAAAAACCCCAAGGGTATCTCACATGTCTGCAGATGGTGTTTCTAGAATACAAAGTATGTTCTACCAGTAAGTTGATAGGATGAAATTTATCAAAAAATTAATTAAAACAAGTCAAATGTGTAAAATTAAAAAGAAGAACTACAAAATCAAATTAAACAGGAGAAGCCCCAAAACTGACTAGCATTTTATATTTCCTGAATTTCCTGTGTAAGAACAACATGAGTTTTTTCATCTTGAGATTTCTTGTTGCGATAAAACTGCACCCTAACACACAGCATCTTAATGAAGAAAAATGACCTGAGTCCATAGCAGGCAAGTCAAACACAGGCCAGCAGTATACCCTTGCAGCAATTGAGGCCAGCCAAAGCCTGGACTGTATTAGTAACAGTGCAGCCTACTTTCCTTTCCTCAGACTCTATAAGGCTGTCTCAAGCTCCCCAGAACAAGATAGGTACTGACACACGGGATTGGATCCAGTTGTAGCCCACCAAGTTGGTCAGGGGATTAGAGAACACAACATTCTAGGAGATACTGAGAGTGCTGACCCTGGTCTAAGTACTGGAACAGGTTACGCAAAGAGGTTCAAGACTTGATTGAACATGACCATGAGCAACCTGACATAATTAGACTTATTTAGAGCAGGTACTTTTGACTAGATGACCTCTTCAGGTTCCTTCCTACTGATATTATGACACTACTATTCTATTAAAGAAACATCCAAACAGTATTTTCCAGTGTTCCAATTCACTAAGGATTTAAACACATTCTTTCTGGACAGCAAAACTAATTGTCTCCCTACAGATTTGTTTTTCTTACTAATTAAATCTCTTCCATCCTGCACACAAATTCCCATACCCCTTCCACAAAAGGCCCATTGGACTAGGATAAAACACATACCATTGTTAGACAGGAGCTGATTTTCTAGCTGGTATATTTGTACTGATCAGTGAGCTAGCATCTTTCAAACAGCATACAATTCCCGCCCCCCGCCCCCCACAGACAGTTATTAGAATTCTCTTGTCAGTGCTGCTTTCACAGAATTCTGAAAACTGAATATCTCCAAGACCTATAACCTTCAGACAAATGCTTTTGAAGCTATTGGTTCACAAATTCTTAGTGATGGTGAGAAGACAGGAGACAGGGAGTGCATGTAGCCTCTTAGGAAACCGGGTTCAGAATCACTGCTGGCTAATACACAGGGCAAGCAGCTTGAACTATGGCTCCACTTACTCCTTGTACTTCCTGACATCTAGCATTGGCTTTGATTTAGCATCTCAGAAGTGACCTTTGCATTTCCATTTGAGAGAGTGTAAGATGTCCATGAGTAAGATATTTTCTTACTCTTCCCTTTGCTCCTGTCAAAGGCCAGAAACAAATCCATCGACACTAAGATTTGCCTTTCAAACCCAACTTCGAACAGGGATCATGAAGGCAGTATTACCAAGATGGCTTTAAAAACAAACATTCATTCAAACCAAATCATGTTGAATCACTAACTTCAAGCAAATCATTCTTCCATAGTGCTGGCAGGGAAAGTCTCTAGGATTATCATAGGACTGAAGAGGATTACCACAGGATTGAACAAATGTAAGTGAATCAGCCTACTGCAAATCAAAATGTATAGGCATGGAGGATCTTTGTGTTCTTCCTCTAGCACATTCATGCTATTTCATACTTCTAGTTATGTTCTTACAATTTTTATGTATACATAGTAGTGTTACATGACAGTCACTGGCTGGAGAGCAGTTTATTTCTTCAGCAGTGGCAAAGCTCCATTTTTCTTAGAGCTTAATCTTCATGAAGAGAGAGGAATACTTTGAGAGAAACAAAATAGCCTTTTTGCTTTTAAAACTTGCCTTGCATGCAGACTGCTTCCTTTACTGTTGGCACAATTCTTTGGATTACTAATGTGAAGAAAGTAATTTATTGGATGGAATTTATATAAAACCCCACACTTCACAAGATCCTCGCTTAAATTTGAGAGTGCCATTTCAAGACTGAGAACTGTTCATTGAACTAGAGATTAAATCTTTTTACACTTCTCCACTGGTTATAGAACAGCTTTGCTTTACCCAGAAGAGGCAAAAAGACACAGCAGCTGGTCTCCCTGTTGGCAGTATGCTGTACAGACTTTTTATCAGACTAAATTAGTATATTTGACTTTCACATTATAAATATAATTGCCATTTCAGGAATAGCTACTATCTAATATTATTTTATTAATTAAAAGCCTTAATATAACCAAAAGAAACCACAAGAAAAAAAAATGGAAAGACAACAAAAGTATGTGCACCATGTCAGAAACAGCAAAAACAGAGGCATAAGCTTTTAACAAGCCTTGATTTTTCCTTACAAAATATTGGAAGTACATATGATGATTCTAAAAGTAATCTTTTTAACTACCTGCACTTTTTTCCCCAATCTGTATTTCCTTCTGCCCACAAGTCTGTCTATGTTTGTCTCCTAAATCCACCATCAGCCTTTGCAATCTACACTTGTGATTACTTTTGACATACACATACAGGTAGTTAAGAGGACACATAATCAGAGGGACCTTATTAAAAGGCCAACAGACTTTCTCACTACCCATCAGGGGAATCCCTTAAAACTTGAGCAACTAAGACTTTCCAGAAAGAAAGATGAAAGAAACTAGGAAAAAAAAAAAATGGACTAGACCATACTTTTTTTCTTAAAAACAAGGAAAAACATCATTGTAAAGCTTAGGAAGAAAGTGCAATTATTCCCTCCTTACAAGCTTCCCTTCAACTTTTTCTATACTGAAATTTACAAGTTATTATTAATAGCTATTAATTGTATTAATTATTAATAATTCACCTTTTTTTGCTACATTTAAGATAGACTAGGTATTTGTAACAGCTTATTACTTGTCCAATAACAGGAGGTTTTGTTTCATTTTTTAAAATCCAGCAGTGCACAAATGCTGAACTCTTTCTATGGTATTCAGCTACAAATAGCATTACTGCAGCAGAAAAAAAGAGAAAGGAGAATGAAATCTTGAACTTCAAAACTGTTTTCTGGGTTCAAAATGCATTAGATACACATGATAATATGACTGACACTTGCAATTACATGAACATCATTTAGCTCCTTTTTCTAAAAAAAAACACAAACCCAAAACAACCCCTTAATTCAAAAGGGAATAATAACTTTTAAAATGCTGTAGAAGTGAAATGATTAATGGAACACAGGAAACAATACTTACTGAAGGATGAAAAGGCTTGGATGTGTCAAAATTAAAGTTTTAAATTCACCACATTTTTGTTTTGATGTAAGACAACATATTAATATTGGTTATTGTACCTGTTTTATACCTTCAATATATGCTACTCTAATAGCTTGACAGCTTAATTCCCTTGATCTTGTAGAAAAACAATCATATTATGGGTTATTTGCTGAGCTAGTACTTCCAGAGCAAGCTCAAATTTGTACAGGTGGTCTCATTTTTCTTGCCAGATTTTCTTTAGTACTGAGTGTATTTTTAATGCCGGTTTTATGCTTTTTGGTCTAAAAGCCTGGAGAATTTTCATGATCTTCTAGGATGTTCTTATTATCTTCTAGTATGTTCTTATTAAAAAAGTCTTTGGAATTGTTTTGCTATTGAAATATATTCTGCCATTCATCCATTAATAGACATCTGTCTGCTACAAGAAAATCATCTAACATTTTTAATCTAAACACAAGACTTGGGTAGTAGCTATTACACAGCACACATCACACAAAACACTGCATCTGTTTAGATACCAGCTCTTCCCTACCTTTCTCATTTCACCACTCTCTCAAATACTCTGTCAGCAAAATAGATAAATAAGTAATGTCAAGGTAAGGTTGCCTGGTGAAGGTGATTCAAGGTAGAGAAGATTCAAAGTGATACTATCCTGTTCAATGCCTCCATCACGCATCACAAATGCAAATTCATCTACTGGAACAACTGTCTAAATTATGCTTATTTTGCAATTAATGGAATGGTAAAATTCACCATTCAGTATTAAGCACTTTCAAATGCAGCGAGACATTACTGTTTGTTTCCAGTTCTAATTGCTTGCAATTTCCATTTCTCTCCTTTTTAAAGGCAGCTTTTGAAGTGTTTTTTTCATTCTTCTTTATGCTACCATTATATCTGTATGAAGAACTCTACATATTATAAATGCACAAAACACAAAGAAAAACAGTTATATACTTTTCTATTCAGACTATAGAAGTTTTTCATTTAGCACATCCAGCCAATCTCTCCTGCCCTCAAGTGTAAGTGGACAGAAAGGTAAGTCCACACTTTTCTTGTGATCATTATATGGAAGAGTCAGGTCACACCTTAATTACCACAAGCTAGATATATTAAATATCACTTTTTTAAAAACTCAGGTTATTTCTTTTTAGCCATTACTTGTTAATTGGTTCTAACAGTAAATATCTATTCATACAGGGTATCTCTGTTGATAGTTGTCATACTTTTACTAATTTAGAACACGGGTTCTCTAAAAGCAGCAATCACAGCATAAAGCAAAATTCTAAACTCAAGTTGAAACTATATTTTTACAGTTTGTAATTCAGCTCTTAGAAAGAAATTTTTTGTAATCCATGATGTTAAAATGCACATAGACATCATCTGAAAACAGCAAATCGTGTTTCATTTACTTCTGCTGTATTGCAGGAAATCTAAGGTCTGCAGTGATGTTCTGCACACGCAGTGTTACATCTATACTCTTTTTATTAATTCGCTCCCATTACAGAACCCCCTTGCAGGGTTGTGAAACTAACCTTAAGACAATGTTGACCGTTAAGACTCAAAGAAAGTCTGAACCCAGAGATTTTTCTGTTTCATTTTAATCTTGTAACTAAAAAACCAAGTAGGTTTACCTGTCTGCCAGAGGTTAAACCACAACAATCCTCTAAAACTTGGGAACAAAGGTGAAGGCATGCCTCATTCCCCCAAGATGTAGCTTCTGTCTGTCCCTATGAATGAATGAGTTTCTTGCATACTTCTTTCAAGTTTCTACAGACAGAGATTTGTGCTTTTTCATTGTTTTCACACTACAGCTTAAGGAGTAGAAGTAAGAGGAATGAGGCAGAGAGAAGATGAAAACGGGCTCTGTAGACAGAGAAGGGTAAAGGAACCCTTTGGGTCTAAAATATATACTTGTCTACAGCATTCAAAATTAGCCTTTTACTAATGCTGTACTTCTAGTTAACTTCATATAACATTTTCTCTTCCTTTTACTGTTCTGCCATCAATGCCTTCACTCGTTTCTGATTTTATGAAAAATTGTACTCCCATACAGAAAAAAAAAAAAAATCCAGTATCTCCCTTAGAATTTGACTCTTTGAAGACAGAAAAGAGTCTACAGACCAAAATATGGTAAGATCCATACAATTTTAATATGGTAAGACCCATATCTCAAATAGAGACATTTGGAAGAACCCTCTGAAGATAAAGGATCTGGTTGATTTGTTGGTTTCCTAGAGTTTGTTTTCCTGGTTTGTTGGGGTTTTTCTTGTTTTGTTTTGATTTTCCATATAAGCATTATAATGTGAAGTTTCTAAAACTTACGTACATAATATATATACACCCACACAATATATGTATACATATAGCCAACTTCGCTAATATGGACAGATCAAAAAAACACTAATGAAGAAAGCTGAAGTGAAAGTTCAAGTCTTCAAAGCAGCAACCTTAAGTTTTCAATATGATTGCTAAGGAGTAGTATGACTATATTTTTTTACCTTGATTTAAAAGAAGAAATAAGCAAGCATCAAATTATTTGAAATAGACACTTTGTAAATTGCTAACCCACTTTTGAATATAATTTCCATCAGGTACATTTTCCACACCCTGTACAAGCAGCAGTAGTGGCCAGCCAGAAGCAACCCAGCATCAAGCTACTCATAGGTTGCTGCTAACAAAATACCTGACGCATGATGTTTCTCCCATGTGTTGCTAAATTACATTTAATAAAATTATATTAATTTCCAAAAACCTAAATGGAGCATTAGTCAGTACGGAGTCCAGATACCATATTTTAAACTTTTTTTTTTTTTTCCAGAGGCATGCAAAATCATGCTCGTGCAAAAGTATCTTCCTCCTCCTTCTTGTTTTCTCCATCATGAGCTGTACAGTATCTGGCAGCTCCTCCCAATCCCTTGACCCTCTTTCTGAGCTGCTCTAATTCAAAAGCCGAGAGAGTACCCAACACAGTCACTCTGGGGTGGGGAAGTTGGATGGATACAGGTGAGACACAAACATCAGCTTTTCTGTATGACTCCCCCCCGCCCTGTCCCAAGATTTCCTTCATTTGGATAAAATATCATCACCAATTGGTTTTTCAAGACGGAAAAAACAAATAGTAGTTGGGGATTTGCTGTGTGACCAGTGAGAAGGGCCTCAAATACCAGCTCATCAAATACCATGCTGTGGCAGTTGGTTCTCCCTTCATCCTTTGTTTCACAAAATGACTGAACATTAAGTGAAGCAAAAGAGTAAAAAAAAAAAAAAAAAAAAATTGTTGTTCCAGTTATCTGAAATTTCTCTCCCCCTCTCCAACATTTCCTTACCTTATGAGCAAGTTTTAATCACAGTGCAACTATTGGCAGTTCCCCCATGACCATGATACTGTTACAATGGTACAAAAAGCCCGAATGACAGGGGCCTTAGGGAGATTTTGGTCAAGACCTGCCAAAGAGCATTAGAAACTGCAGCAGAAATTGTGCAAAGCCATATTGCCTATTTGAGATCACACCTGGATAGTTTCCAATATACTGAGCAATTTGAATTAAAAAAAAAAAAGCAAACTGAAGTAACAGTTATTTTTTCTGATTAATAATACAACATTGACAGTCAGGTTTTTGTGACTTATCTGACTATACTGATACTATGCTGATGTTACTGAAAAAGGAAATTTAAGCAAATTGGGCCAATCATCTTCTCATCAAGAGCTTACTATAACTTTTACAACAGGAACGCATGTTTACATGAATCAGCACCAAAACACTTTCAGTAGGAGTCAAGAATTTTTAAATAAAACAAATTAATTTTCCAGAACACTCATCTTTCAACTCCTCTAATTACTGAGAGGTCTTTTTGTACCTTTAGAGCTAACATATCAGCTGAAGACATTCACTTCTTACTATTCTAAAGCCTTCACATTCATGTATCACTGACACCTGAAATAAATAACAAGCCATCTCCACACTTACATTTCATCTGTTATCCAAAACTTTACTTCATTAGACAGGAGGTGAGAGTCTGTGGACTCAGATGTGAATTTATTTACCATTCTAGCTTTCTACTGATATTTTCATCAAAATTTAAACTATCTTCAGGATCAATAAGCAGGACTCATTAGCCTAGCAACTCCTTTGTCTAGCTTTGTTGTAGGAGAGTTCTCAAGAAGCTCACAGTTGAGCCAAACAATTAAAGATTAGAGAAAGTGAGAACAAACTCAAGTTAATATCAAAGGTCTCCCACTGAAGAAAAAAATAGGACTTCCCTGAATTTATACTTAAGTTTGTCAACACAACACCACCAAAAGTTGGTTTCTCCTAGTAAACAACCTCTCCAGCCCCTCTCAGTGCTGTCTGAGTATTCTCTTAACACATTGCAAAGACATGGAAATTGAAATTAATTAGACTCGACTTCGACAGCAATGAAAGGAAAAGAGTGGCACATAACAGTCACACTATCGTTCCCAGAGAGCTAAACCAAAATATTTTCAGCTCTTGGAAGTTACTCCTTGTAAACATGTGCAATTGCTACACTAGATAGCTAGCAACCTTCCCCTTGAAGGCTGAGAGACTGACTATCATGATCTTATCTTCATCGAGATACTTCCTGATTGAGGGCGAGCCAGATCTCTGGCAGTTTCTGCACAGTACATTATCTGGAATAAAAAACTTTCCCTTGCCAGCAGGCACTGTGCTGCACTTCTTGCAGCTGTCTTATCTATTCCAGATTATAAGAGGCCTTTTCATGAGTTAGGCAGGGTAGCAATTTGGAAGCTTTCTCAAAAGCTTGAACTTGTGGACCCACTAAATAAGGCTTAATGTTTATAAACGACATGTCTGAGTAACTCAAAGCCTCTGGAAGAAGCTTTCCTGTCTTTTTGTTAGAGACGGTGGCTTTTCGGTGCCTGGATACAAAAGAGTGATCAATTGACTTCACAATCTGGGATGGTTACAAAAGGGGTTTGTAGCACAGGACAAAAGCCTCAAATACATGCTTTTCTTTTAAACACTAACCCCAAACATTTTTTGCCACTGTAGTTGAGTTATTACCTCAAAGATACTCTCAAAAAAGTAGAGCACAACACTTCATTTTAAAACTGTCACTGAATTCAATTGTGTACTCTGAGGACCACTGACCTTTGGCCATCTATCTTTGCAAACCAGTTTTTACTTGCACATTATCCACAAGAAAGGAATGGTAAAGCAGGGCCAGAGCCCAGCCTAGGCCTACATTTCCAGGAGCAAATTATAGCAGCTGCTGGCATATTTCCTTTGATTAAAATGGCAATTTAGCCCTTTTCTAAATTCAAATCAACCTTTTCCTATAAAAGCAGTAGTAATTGTAGACTGGTATGAATCAATCAATCATCATAATATCCGCAAAGTGTGGTGTTTAGGTAACAAAATCTATTTTTCTTAGCTTCAATATCATGTGACTTAGGTCTTTTTCAACAGGAGATGGATAAATACTTATCTCTACAATGCTCGTATAAATTCATAAGCCACTAAATCAAATTGAAGGAACTTATTCCACTTCCTAGTAACAAATACACTGACATTCTGGTTCTTTGGCTTTAAAAGTAAATTTCAGGTTAAGAACTGTTCTTTTGGTTATTGTACTGTATTTTCAATTAGTATTTTATAAAACCTGTGTTAGGAAAAAGGCAATAACAAGTGATGGAAAATATTAATGAAAAGTATGCTCAACAAGTAAAAAAAAAAATAAAACAGTGTTGCAATATGTTGTAAAGGTTAAGTCTTAGTAAGTCAACTCAGTGTCCTTTAGAATTTTAGCTGTTAGTTTTGACTAGATATCAAGAGTACATGTTCTGAAAGAGACAATAGTTTGCTCAGTGCTAACGTATTTCTGGTTTTCAGTATGAGAGTACTATTTCCAAAACTCCTGTGCTCCAACATATGTACTTGAATTACTGAGTATCTTCTACCTAATTGTACTAATGATACTACTGATAAGTTCTGTTTGCTAGTGCTTCAGGCTTATTCTATAATAGATCACACATGGTTTTCCCAAGTTTCTCTAATTCCTAATGAGGAAACTGCTCTTGCAAATAATCTCCTGCTTTCCACCCTATCTTTGTGTACTTGGTACTAAGACACATTCTCAAATGCAACTTAAAAAAATTATTTGTCACCGTTTGGATATTTGAGAGATTTTATTTAGGCACATCTTGACAAATGGTGACTAAGCTAGTTCAGTGGCTGACCAGTTATACTCTATGCAGCAGTTAAGTAATTACAAAACAAAAGACCCTGTAGTGAACTAGTCATAGAAAGAAGACAGGCTTCTGTGGTTGGCCCAAGAGCAAAGGGGAAGAAATAAACAGAACAGCCTACTAGTACCACGCACCCAACTTTGATGGATTAACTTCCCCTGCATTTTGTTCTGTGTTTTCTGTATGAGGAATGAAATTGGTTTCAGCCAAAACGTAAGCAGAATTCTGTGTCATCTGGTCTGGACAGACAGGCCTGCAGCTTATGGCCCATCGATAGCACTGAAATTCTGTTATATCACCTTGTTTTCCCTGTTGCCTTACCACAGCCACTGTTGAAAAGGAGTAATAGCCTATAAACCACAATATCAGTCTATTGTTCTCACTTCTTTTGCCTTTCCTTCCGCTTCTATAAGCTATTTAATCTAAATTTGGTATTTGGATGTGACAATCCCTTTCAAATCAAAGATTAGAAACCAATTACAAAGTATGGTTTACTGTTTTCTATAAGAGGAGGATAACACTCTAAAGCAGAGTCCATTATACAGTGCCTAGGGTTACCTCTGACAAAAGGACATCAGAGGCAGGAGGTAGACAGAGATCCAAAACAGACTGAAATAGCTGTGGATGGTCTAAATGTCTGTATAAGGGCTGTACTTCTAAAAAGCTTTCACAAGATAGACACAACAATAAAAAGGTCCTATAATTGTTTCCAGCATTTAGCTATTACTCGTAATAGTATACTGCTAAGCAAGGTAGTCACATCTAATATAGTCCAATAGTTTTTAAAACCAGAACAACCTTGTCTGTGCATTTGCCTGCATACATGGCCACTTTCTAAGGTTTAAGGTGTTTTCCAAAGAGAAAGGGAAAAAAGGCACATCATAAGCTTATAACATGCCTTCAAAATTCTACTACATACAGAGAAATGGGTTACGACATTTGGTATCTAGCTTACTTATCTTCACTGGTCCATGTGTCATATCAATTGCTTTAGGCTTTCTATACCTCCCAGTATTCCTCATATAGTTTTATTTTTTGAAAATCATTTAGATGCACTTCTTTTTGTGTGTCTGTAAGCTATGTCCAGAACTGCTGCACTATTGGGAGAAATGGCCCCTCTCTCTCACCATAGTCCAGCAGGGAGAGACAGCTTGAGAGGAGAGGAGGAATGGCAGCAGGTCTCAGCCCGGCGTTGCAGGCGACCACCATCCCGACCTACCTCGGTTCCCCTAGTCCCTCTCTGTAACAGGTATGAAGCCCTGAAACCAGAGGGAGACGTGAGTGATGATGACATGGGAGCGCTGCCGTCAAGCTTGCCCAAGATAAGGCAGACGGCTCCACGTTTGAAGACTGCTTCCTCCAGGAAAGAAAGGAGGGTGATAGTTGTGGGCGACTCTCTTCTGAGAGGAACAGAGGGCCCAATATGTCGGCCTGACCCTACCCATAGGGAGGTGTGTTGCCTTCCCGGGGCACGGATCAGGGATATTTCTAGAAAACTCCTCAGCCTTATCCGCCCCTCCGATTACTACCCTTTATTGGTAGTTCAGACTGGCAGTGATGGGTTTGCTGATAGAAGCCTGAGGATTATAAAAAATGATTTTAGGAGGCTGGGGAAGTTAGTCGATGGAGCGGGCATACAAGTTGTGTTTGCCAGTATTCCTTTGGTGGCAGGGGCAAACACTGAGATAAGCAGAAAAGGCCATCTTATAAATGCATGGCTGAGAGGCTGGTGCAAACACAAAAATTTTGGATTCTTTGATCACGGGGCGGTCTACTCGGCACCTGGCCTGAGGACAGCTGATGGGAATTGCCTGTCTCCGAAAGGGAAACGGATACTTGCCCAGGAGCTGGCAGGACTTGTAGAAAGGGCTTTAAACTAGATAGGAAGGGGGAAGGGGATAAAGCCAGGTCTGCTAGAGATCGGCCTGGGGAAGTGGTATTGGGATTAGGAGAGAGGCAAGGGGCTCAGCTGAGGTGCGTCTACACTAACGCACGCAGCATGGGCAACAAGCAAGAAGAGTTGGAAGCCATAATGCGGCAGGCAAACTATGACCTGGTTGCCATAACAGAAACATGGTGGGATTGCTCCCATGACTGGAGTGCTGCAATGGATGGCTACAAACTCTTCAGGAGAGACAGGCAAGGAAGGAGGGGTGGTGGTGTGGCTCTATACGTTAGGGAATCCTTTTCTGCCACTGAGATTGTGACTAGGGATGATAACATTGAATCCCTATGGGTAAAGATCAGAGGAAGGGCTGACAAGGCAGACATCCTGGTGGGCGTCTGTTATAGACCGCCAAACCAGGATGAAGAGACAGATGAGGTGTTCTACAAGCAGCTGGCACGAGCTGCACGGTCATCAGCCCTTGTGCTCATGGGGGACTTCAACTTCCCTGACATATGCTGGGAGTACAGCACAGCACAGAAGAAGCAGTCTAGGAGGTTTTTGGAGTGCACAGAGGATGCATTCCTGATGCAGCTGGTCAGAGAGCCCACAAGAGGAACTGCCCCGCTAGACCTGCTGTTCGTGAACAGGGAAGGTCTGGTAGGAGATGTGAAGGTTGGGGGCTGCCTTGGACAGAGTGACCATGAAATGATACATTTCTCAATTCATGGTGGAGCTTGGAGGGGGAATAGTAAAACTGCTACCTTGGACTTTCAGAGGGCAGACTTTGATTTGTTCAAGAGACTGGTAGGGGGAGTCCCTTGGCATTCAGTCTTAGCAAACAAAGGGGTACAAGAGAGCTGGTTGCTCTTCAAGAAGGAAGTCTTAAGGGCGCAGGAGCAGGCGGTCCCCCTGAGCCGCAAAATGAGCCGGCGGGGAAGAAGACCAGCGTGGATGAATAGGGAGTTACTCTTGAGGCTCCGTGAGAAAAAGAGAATCTACCGCCTGTGGAAGGAGGGACGGGTAACTGAGAATGAATTCAAGGAAGTTGTCAGGATGTGTAGAGGTGAAATCAGAAAGGCAAAAGCCCAGCTTGAATTTAACCTGGCCGCTGGGGTGAAAAAGAATAATAAACTCTTTTATAAGTACATTAACAGTAAGAGGAGGACAAAGGAGAATATCCACTCTTTACTGGATGAGGCTGGGAATGTGATCACTGAGGATAAGGAAAAGTCGGAGGTTCTGAATGCCTTCTTTACGTCTGTCTTTAAAGGTCAAACAGATCCTCAGGGTACCCCTCTCTCTGACCTGGTAGTCTCAGCTGGGGAGCATGCTAACTCCCCTGTGATTCTGGAAGAAACAGTCAGAGACTTCCTACTCCAACTGGACTGCCACAAGTCCATGGGGCCGGATGAGATCCACCCGAGAGTGCTGAGGGAATCACAGAATCACAGAATCACAGAATTGTAGGGGTTGGAAGGGACCTCGAGAGATCATCGGGTCCAACCCCCCTGCCAAAGCAGGCTCCCTAGCTCATATTGCTCAGATAGGCGTCCAGGCGGGTCTTGAATATCTCCAGTGAAGGAGACTCCACCACCTCCCTGGGCAGCCTATTCCAGTGCTCAGTCACCCTCACTGTGAAAAAGTTCTTCCGCATGTTGGTGCGGAACTTCCTATGCTCCAACTTGCAGCCATTGCCCCTTGTCCTATCCCCACAGACCACTGAAAAGGGGCTGGCTGATTCCCCCTGCATCCCCTGCTTCAGATAATTATAAACTTTGATTAGGTCCCCCCTTAGTCTTCTCTTCTCAAGGCTGAACAGTCCCAGATTACTCAGCCTTTCCTCATAGGGGAGATGCTCTAGGCCCTTAATCATCTTCGTAGCCCTTCTTTGGACTCTTTCCAGGAGATCCCTGTCCTTTTTATACCAAGGAGCCCAGAACTGGACACAATACTCCAGGTGGGGCCTGACCAGGGCAGAGTAGAGAGGGAGGATCACCTCCTTTGACCTGCTGGCTACACTCCTCCTGATGCATCCCAGGATCCCATTGGCTCTCTTGGCCACCGAGGCACACTGCTGGCTCATGGCCAACCTGTCATCTACCAGGACCCCCAGGACCTTCTCCACTGAGCTCTTCTCCAGCAGGTCATCCCCCAGCCTGTACTGATACAAACAGTTGTTCCTTCCCAGGTGCAAGACTTTACACTTGCTTTTGTTGAACTTCATCTGGTTTCTCACTGCCCAGCTCTCCAGCCTGTCCAGGTCTCTCTGGATGGCAGCGCAGTGCTCCTGCGTGTCAGCCACTCCTCCCAGCTTTGTATCATCGGCGTACTGGCTGAGGGTGGATGTTATTCCCTCATCAAGATCGTCAATGAAGATATTAAACAGGACTGGACCCAACACTGAGCCCTGGGGAACACCGCTGGTAACAGGCCTCCAGTCAGATTCTACTCCACGAATCACAACCCTCTGGGTTCGGTCCGACAGCCAATTCTCAACCCACCTCACTGTCCACTCATCTATCCCATGCTTTCTCAGCTTTGCTATCAGGATGTCATGGGAGACAGTATCAAAGGCCTTGCTGAAGTCAAGGTAGATGACATCCACTGCTCTCCCTCCATCTACCCAGCCTGTCATGAGATCGTAGAAGGCTATGAGGTTGGTCGAGCACGATTTCCCCTTAGTGAATCCATGCTGACTACTCCTCATGACCTTCTTCTCTTCCAATTGCTTGGAGATGGCATTTAGAACAAGCTGTTCCATTACCTTTCCAGGGGCAGAGGTGAGGCTGACTGGCCTATAGTTACTAGGTTCCTCCTTCTTGCCCTTTTTAAAGACTGGAGTGACATTGGCTATCCTCCAGTCTTCAGGCACTTCTCCTGTCCTCCAAGACCTGTCGAAGATGATAGAGAGCGGCTCAGCAATCACCTCCGCCAGCTCCCTCAGCACACGTGGATGTAACCCATCTGGGCCCATGGATTTGTGTGCATTAATCCCTTTGAGCCGCTCCTGGACCTCCCCTACTTGAACCAGAGGGAAATTCTTCATTTCCCAATCAGTCCTACTCTCATCCAGTGTCTGTGGGTCCCGGGGGGCCTTTGAAGTGAAGACCGAAGCAAAGGCGGCATTCAATATCTCCACTTTCTCAGCATCCCCCGTAACCAGGACACCCTCCTTATTCAGCAAGGGACCTACATTATCCCTGGACATCCTCTTACTGTTCACGTGTCTAAAAAACCCCTTTTTATTATCCTTTATGTCCCTTGCCAGCTTAATTTCCAAGAGGGCTTTAGCCTTCCTAGTTGCATCCTTACAGGCCCTGACCACATTCCTGTATTCTTCCCAGGTGCTCAGACCCTTTTTCCACGATTCATAGATCTTCTGCTTCTCTTTGAGTTTGCTCAATAGCTCCCTGTTCATCCATGCAGGTCTTCTGCCTCTCTTTCCCCATTTCCTCCTCAAAGGGATGCATCGTTCCTGTGCTTGGAAGAAGTGCTGTTTGAATGCTAGCCAGCTCTCGCAGGCTCCCATTCCTTCAAACAGCGTAGCCCACGGGATAGCCCCCATTAAGTGGCGGAGGAGATCAAAGTTAGCTCTACCAAAATTCAGGGTAGCTATCCTACTTTTTGGCTTGCTTCTTCCACCCAGGATCATGAACTGAACCATTTCATGGTCGCTTTGCCCTAAGCTGCCCCCGACCTTCACTTCCCTAACAAGTCCATCCTTGTTAGTGAAAACAAGGTCCAGCAGCCGCCCTCCCCTTGTGGGCTCCTGCACCATCTGTAGCAGGAAATTGTCTTCAACACACTGCAGAAATTGTCTGGACTGCATACGACTGGCCGTATTGCTTGCCCAGCAAATATCTGGGTAGTTGAAGTCCCCCATAAGGATCAGTGCCCAGGAACTTGAGGCTACTTCTGAGGAACTGGCCGTGGTGGTAGCCGAGCCGCTTTCCATTATCTATCAGTCCTCCTTGCTGACTGGTGAGGTCCCAGAAGACTGGAGGCTTGACAATGTGACTCCCATTTACAAGAAAGGTTGTAAGGAGGATCCGGGGAACTACAGGCCTGTTAGCCTGACCTCGGTTCCAGGGAAGGTTATGGAACAGATAGTCTTGAGGGAGATCATGCGGTATGTGCGGGATGGCCGGGGGATCAGGCCTAGCCAGCATGGGTTCATGAAGGGCAGGTCCTGTTTGACCAACCTGATCTCCTTCTATGATCTAGTGACCCATCTGCTGGATGAGGGAAAGGCTGTTGATGTGGTCTACCTAGACTTCAGCAAGGCCTTTGACACTGTCTCCCACAGTATTCTCCTGCAGAAGCTGGCAGCCCGTGGCTTGGATGGGTACACCCTCGGCTGGGTAAGGAGCTGGCTGGAGGGCCGGGCTCAGAGAGTGGTAGTAAATGGAGTTAAATCCAGCTGGCGACCGGTCACGAGTGGTGTTCCCCAGGGGTCGGTGCTGGGGCCTGTCCTCTTCAATATCTTTATTGATGACCTAGATGAGGGCATTGAGTGCACCCTCAGTAAGTTTGCAGATGACACTAAATTGGCTGGGAGTGTGGATCTGCCTGGGGGTAGCGAGGCCCTACAGAGGGATCTGGACAGGCTGGAGAGCTGGGCTGAAGCCAATGGCATGAGGTTCAACAAGAGCAAATGCTGAGTCCTGCACTTTGGCCACAACAACCCCAGGCAGTGCTATAGGCTTGGGGCGGAGTGGCTGGAGGACTGTGTGGAGGAAATGGACCTGGGGGTGCTGATTGATGCACGGCTGAACATGAGCCGACAGTGTGCGCGGGTGGCCAGGAAGGCCAACGGCATCCTGGCTTGCATCAAAAATAGTGTTACTAGTAGGAGCAGGGAGGTAATTGTCCCCCTGTACTCAGCACTTGTGAGGCCGCATCTCGAGTACTGTGTTCAGTTTTGGGCCCCTCACTACAGGAAAGACATTGAGGCTCTGGAACGCGTTCAGAGGAGGGCTACTAAGCTGGTGAGGGGTCTGGAACACAGGCCTTACGAGGAGCGTCTGAGGAAGCTGGGATTGTTCAGCCTGGAGAAGAGGAGGCTTAGGGGAGACCTTATAGCTCTCTATAACTTCCTGAAGGGAGGTTGTAGTGAGCTGGGGGTCGGCCTCTTCTCCCGTGTAGGCAGTGACAGAACTAGAGGGAATGGTAGCAAGCTGCGCCAGGGGAGATTCAGGCTCGACATTAGGAAGCACTACTTCTCAGAAAGGGTAGTCAGGCACTGGAATGCACTGCCCAGGGAGGTGGTGGAGTCACCAACCCTGGGGGTGTTCAAGGAAAGACTGGATGTTGTATTGAGGGATATGGTTTAGTGGGAGCTAGTAGTAATAGGTCAATGGTTGGACTGGATGATCTTCTAGGTCTTTTTCAACCTTGATAATTCTGTGATTCTGTGATTCTGTGATTCAATGAGAACCCTTTTGAATAGCTAAAAATGTGCATGTAAGTAAATCTGGTATTTCACTGAAACAAGGATGTTTGGTTTAAATATGTTTTAAGAATGCAAAATGATCTCTAGAAGATTTACTGTACAAACTATGAGAAGCTTCATAAATGTGTTTTAACTCTCTTTGCTCGTTTGGAGCAAGAACTAAGAGAGGGAAACAGAAGGTTAGGTTCATAAACATTTTTTTCTGTTCCTTCTAATTGTTTGGTTAATTGTTTGGGATGAACTGCTGCTGAATGTAAAGATTGCAAGGTCTGACACTTATTTACTCACAGAACAGACAAAATATTGCCAATATTAGTATAATCTTGTTATCCATATAACAATTTCTAAATGAAATTTCTGAGATCATTTCTACATACTGCATTCTTCATTCATGCCACTGAACAAGTCTATGCTGCAGCCTAACAAGTCATCCTACCTAATTTAAGTAACTCAAGTGCCAATAGCAGTTTCCTTTAAGTGGCAGAGACTTCAGTACTGGATGAATTCAACCTAGTTCTTGCCAGTGCAAGTCAGCCCAGACTACAGCTGGATGAATATTTATACTCAAATAGCTCAGGACTGTACAATGATGCAGCTACCACATTTCAAATATCTTATGGGCACCCTTTTATTTGGTGCCTATTCACATTTCCAAGCTCAGCTTTCAAAGTAGCTACCTTTCAGCACTGTCTAAATACAATTAATTAGTTAATCTCAAATCTCAAAATAGTTAAGTTGGGAAACTTTGAAGAACAACTAAAGTACTTGTATGCTTTTAATGTTTCCTGTCTCACCTAACTAAGCTTCCAAACAGACAGAGATTGATGTTTGCAGACTAATGCATTCTGTAAAGTTTCTACAATATTTGTACTATTCCATCTGAACAGACAAGCAATCTTCCCCTGCTGCACTCTGTTTGTGTGCTGAAACTTTACAAGCAGCTACAAAGTATTTTTATACAAATACTTATTGGTCTTATTTAAGAATAATCAGTATCATTTTTAAAGAGCCTGCCAAATAAATGCATTATAGAAATCAGTGAGTTACACTGTACAAACCAAAGGGTTAACTATCACCTTTAGGTTCTCTAAATAAAGGTAGACTGGGAAATTTCTGTCAATACTTAGGCTGTATTAGATTGGTGTGCTGGTGTCATGTTTTAACCCCAGATGGCAATTAAGCACCACACATCCACCTGCTTGCTGTGGTTGGTTGGGATGGGGGAGAAAACAGGAATTCAGTTTTATGAATTCTGAAGCCTTAACTTGTTATAGGGTATTATTTTAGTATTAACTTTTTTAATGCTTTAGCATGTTTTAACAGATTCTGAAATTATTTGAATAATATAACAAGGCAAAGAACAAAACTAAAGCAATAGTAGCCCCATAAAAACTCTGTGAAACTCAGAGAAGAAATGCATTGTTTTTAAACCGAGAAATTCTTTGATTCCACTACACCTCCGACCTCAGCTTTCTGTAGCATGCTTCACTCACCATACAAGCCTAATGAACTTTAATTTCATCCTTGGGTTGTATACACATATCCCTGGTATTTTTAGTAGCACTTTAAAAGTATAAAATCTATTTCCTATGCCCTCATCAATTTGAAATTATCATTTTAAGGCTGGTTAAATAAATATTAGTGCCAATGTTCCACTTCTTAGTCTGTGTCTTCAACTAGAACTGATGATGTAGTATTTGTCAATAACTAGTTCACAGCCTTGAACTCCACAAAACGAAACCTCTGCAAGACAGTCCATCTGTCAGAAGATTTTGTAGCAGGCTCCCATGTAGAAGAAAACCATCTATTATAGGATGATACAAGCTTAAAGTGGCATGTATCACAGCTGTTTGATTACTACTGGGAAGATGACTTGCATCCCCCCTTACAGCCCTGTATCAGAATCCAACAGTGATGGATTGAATTTCCCTTGTGTTAGCAAGATGATGGATTACCTCAGCAGTATATGTAAGAAAGGTAAAACCTGATCCAAAATTAACATGACTAAAAGATGCTGGCCTAAATTGTGAATTCCAGCAGCTTTCAATATCTAGCAAAATATTTTCTAGAACTTTCAAAAGTCTAAATGATGAGATTATAATGGGGTTTTCCTCCATAAAAGACCTTTATTACATGAGCACCTAGAAGGCACCAATCAGGCAGCAGGTTCAGAAATATGAGTTTGTTCAGAGTCTGAACTCAAACATGCTCCACTATCCAGAAACACACCACTTCATATGAACAGTACGTTCCAATTAATAAAACATCACACTATGAACAGAGATCTAAATTATCCTGTTGGTCTACTAAAGGAAAAACAAAAGTAACAAATCAAAGTTGTTAAATCAGTGTTGGAACAAACTAAAAGAGACAGGAACAAGATGATCCCTAATAATTTACATCTTGCACTCTAACATCCCACTTCACCAAAAATCTTGGCGAATACTAGTATTTCACATATAAATACCACTATTTCAGTATGTTCCTTAAATTTAATTGCAATTTTGCCTGTGACATTTAGAAGCATTTTGGTTTCTTTTCTTTATATTTTGGGGATCTTGGTGCAATGAACCTAGACACATTGTAACAATACAGAAAACTTTGCCTGGACTCCATTTATGCACCACTCGCAAGTCATTAACACAACTAGTTAATTTAAAACCTTCTCTAAATTCTGTTGTATTAAATTGTGTTGTAACTTGTCATAACATTTTATAGCAGTTATCAAGATAATTACATTTTGAGGTAAGGTTCAAAGAGCAAGGAACATGGTAACATAAATTAAAAGGGTTTTAAATATCCAGATTTTATTTAAATCCCCAAGTGTACTCAGTTAAACAAATTTACCTTTCTATCTAGAGCAGATGAATGCCTATGTTTTAATAAAATCCTAAATTGAAAACCTTTAATTGCAATTGTTTTTGAATTTTGAGTTTATGCAAAGCAGTTGAAAAGATAAGGTCTGAAATGATGTCCTACTGACAGTTTAACTTGGCAGGGCCTGATGTCAAGAGGATTGTTTTGTTTTAGCTGGGTTCCAGCTTCAGGTGATGCTCTGCTAGCATTAACTTCCAATTTTGTTATGAGAGTTCTCTATAAATAGGTGTGTGCATATGGAAGTAGAGGAATTTTAAGAATTTCATTTGCCCTTTGACATTTTCATATGCAAAAGGCACCTAAGCTGTTCTTAAACCTGCATAAATATGAGAGTTTTAATAGTCCCAAACTTCAGTGAATTATGAACAGCCAGAGTGAAGCACTAACACCTCATTGGAAACATCTTCCTCACAGCTAGGGTAAGACAGCAACAGCTCCCTCCTGCAGCCAGGAGACATCACCACATCTAAAAGGCAACACACTGCTGGTGAGCCGCAGGCCAGGTAACACTAATCTGTGAAGCAGAAATCATAGAAGCACAGTAAATCACCTGCTACTTGGTTTAATAAAGATAATGCAGAGGTGGTACAGCAACAGAAAACACCACGTGCAATGCAGCAGCTTACCTAATTGTAGGTGTCTTGCTCAGACAGCTAGAGATGCCTTCTTTATAGAGTCCATGGAGAAAAAACACCGTGTTTGATTTTGTCTGACTTATTTTAGACACCTACTCAATATTGGCATGAAATAGACCCTAAAAAATGCCTGTTTCTTTCTACTGTATTAAGCGATGGATAATCTAGACAACTATATTAGCTGGCATGGCCATGACCTACAGGAGGAAACAAGGAATAGCATTGAAGAGTGGCTTGCTTTCTCCCCTGTTAAGTAGGCTTAATTATGACAGTACTTAAGTGGGCAGTAATTGACCACCTTCACGATGAACTAAATCGGAGGGACAAAAATCAAAGTATGTCTTATTCTGGCACATTTTTCTAGAAAAAACTTTTTTTAACAGGAGTTTCACCAGACACCATTTATGAAAATAAACACTTCCTCCATATCATCTGCAAAACCACCAAGCTTTACCACACAGGCTATAAATTGTGGCATTCCTCAAGTTGTTGTAAAAACAAAATAAAATCAGATGTCACTGACTTAAGTGCATTATAAACTCTATTCTGATCCAGAAAACTGTACATTAAATGGATGCCACAACCTGCAAGAACTATGGATACTCAGTTCTGAAGGGGGCTAATGCACTTGCTAATTGATACGTGTTTAACTCATATCTTCTATTTCATCTTAAATTCAGAACTACCACTAAATGAGAAGGTTAGTGAGATAAATCCGGTGTGCTGCTAAACACATTTACAGCATTTTCAAGAGTCTGAATAGAATGGTTAATACTTACAAGTTATCTACTATCCTGTATATTCTGGTGGTCAGTTATGATAGCCCTGGACTACTGAGATCTCATGAAATTCATCCAGGTATGGAAACCTACTCTGGAACAGCTTTAACATATCTAAGCAGCCTATGTCCCATTAAGCAGGAGGTAGAAATAGGTAGAAAGTCAAAAACAAATGGATATTTTAACTGTTCTGATACATTTAACAAATATTTCTGATAAAGGAAAAAGGGTAATGAGGAGAACACTGCTGAGAAATGACATTTGAGTTCAACAAAGTATTTTTCCATCTATTACAACTTTTAAACCCAAATACAACTTAACCTCAGTATTCATAACCAGTAGCTTTGTAAATAGTAAACCTAATGAAGCCTGCTTCTCTATGCATTATATCCCATAACTCTAAATTACCAGGCAGTAAATGTCTTTTTTTTTATCTCACTGTTCATCTTCATGTGTAACAGTAGAGGTAACAGCTTCCTGAAAAATGGAAAAGCAAAATTTCAACAAGACAGCTGATCTGCATTTTAACTTTTTTCCTCTTTCACTGAAACAGTCACCTGTCAAAACCCACTCAGTTTGGGTACCAGGTCCAACTCTGGAAGACAAGTCTGCCAGTGTGAACAATTTTCAGGACTGTCCCGGGGGGTTTGCTTACTCCAGTTTTTTCGTGGATAGATGGCAAGATCCAAACAATTTTTTTCTCTAGATTCCTCTTTTCCCTCCCTCTCATGCAGCCAGCTGGGCAAGAGACACTTGACTTGCTAGATGGCACAGATCTGTTTCTGGTAGAATACCATAACTCCCATAATATTTTACCATATGCTAGAATAAACCCCACCAGCTCACACCACCCCTCCCCTCCATTGTCCCAGTCAGGAATCAGGTGGCTTAAGTTACAGTAAGAGCAAGGGGGGTAGAGAACATATGCTTGCACAACTACCATGGAGCACCTAACACACTGTAATATTTTTTTGTGTATGTTTCCTTGGTTCCAATTGTGATATGAGGCAGGAAAACTACCAAGGACAAACCTGTATGCATTTCAGCAAACAGGCCACGTACATCAAACTTCAGATTAATTTTTTTGGCACCAACAGTAAACATGATAAGGAAAATATTTGACATCTTTATTCCATTTTCTCAGAAAATCCAAGAACTGGAAGGACTCATCTTCCAGTGATATTTGTCTTGTATTCCATGAAAAACAGTGGCTCTGTTAGCATATGCTTACTGATGAAATCCAGAGGTTCTGGGCATGTTTTGTGGTGCAGCCCACATTCATTTTCCAGTAACAATACACTTGTTAATTGGGCTATATTCCCATCATTGATAATTCTAACAAAGGAAGAAATTATAAAAGCTCCCCTTAAAACTGGAAGAAGCTATAAATGTTTAATACTTACAATCTGATATTTCTACATGCATGGCTAGCAGAAGTTGCAGGCATAAAAGCATGGTGAACATGTGAGCTGAGAGTGCATCTTAGTAGGCATGATGCATAAGAGGTTCAAATCTTGAGGTTCAAATCTTGCTTTTATCTCTTCACAATGTTTTTTTTCAAAAAGAAAATTAGAATAATTCTCCTTAAAACACATTCCCCTTACACTTATTGAGTTCTTAAGTTTCCAAAACAGAAAAAAAAACAACCTTGGCACCTTATCTATGTTTTCCTCGCTTCAATTCAACTATTTCATTTCTGTATCTTCTTATCCTCAGAAACTAAACTAGATGCCTTTAGAACCTATCAGTGCTTCATGTTCAATAACATTTCCAGCAATTTTTTAAATACACTTATTAATTTGTGTGTAAAAATATTTCACTCAGGCCATCTTTTTCTCAACCTCTCTAAATCTATTATGATTTCCTCCCTTTTTCTTCCTGCAAGAATAAAGCATTCATTTGACACTAGCCATCATCTCTCTAAATATATAAATTTTGCTAAAATCACCATAAAATATATTCTTCTTTTGCAGTCAAAATAAGCCTCTTAATCTTTCTTCATAAATTAAATCTTTGAAGCCGGGTATTATTTTTTGTTTCTCCTCTTTGACCACTGAAAAGGAATTATCTGGGAATCAGTACCGAAAACTTCAGCCTAGGATTTGGTCTAAACATTGCTTCCAATGAATTAAGAATTTTCTTTTGAATGCGGATAATGTTCAAGAGCATTTTTTCCAGTCACAGTGCTATGTTATTTATATTGATTTTGCACTGCACCAGTCAGGCAGAGAAAAAAACCACTGGCATTTTCTTCAAAACGGCTGCAGCCCATTACCCCTCAGTTAACTATCTGACAGAAAGAAAAGTTTTTAAAAATTGTCCCTATTCCACCCTGAAGGAAAAAAAAAAAAAAAAATTTTGTTCTTATGGGGACCTTCATTTTAAGCATCCCTCACAGATTTATTTAATCTCTAAGGAAATTTTTGTATCCCAAGACTCTTCAAAAAAATGTAAATATTACTCTTTAAAACATCATAATGCAGTTCTGTTAATCTAGAAGTAGCTGTAACATGATACATTTCCCCAAAGCTTTAATTTGAACACGCAGTATTAAAAGTTCCAGTTGAGAAACAGTTAACAGCCAGTCTTTGATCGTGATCAAGCCCATGGGCACTGCCATTATATAAATATTAAATTGCATCCATAAAATCATATAGGGAGATGGTTGCTAAGCATAATATTCCAAAGAAAATGCCAGACTCAAGGCAGCCTCTAGAATCCAGGCATATAGTACCATACAATTCCTAATTAAACAGTAATTTATTGCCTTTCACCATCAGGACTCCTACATACTGTAGAGAACAAGTTCACTGCAAACTTATTTCAATCCTTACATTCACTGTATAGCCCTACACCTGAAAACGTAGACCAATATCTAATTAGTATCTGGTACATAAAATAATTATTTTCTTTGTGAACATCTCTACCATGTCCAATTGATGTATACAAGGACTTCAAACACCCCAAACTCCCTTTATGGAATTAAATACTATTCTCGAGTCTGTGTTGGTTAAAGTCTCAGTGTTTGGCAGCCAGGTGGAGCAGCTGCAGGGAAATTCACTTTAATCCAACACTCCCATGTCTAGACCTATTCAGTACTGAAAGCCTCCTTCATGAGGCACAGCCAACAAAACTAGAAATACTCCATGTCAGTGCTTATAAGACGCCTGCATGATTAACTGCTTATATATGTTGATTATCTCATTTTGCCTTCATTCACTCTCTATCTCATTATTTAATTGCAATGTCATGGATGATTCGGCCTTGTTTCAAATCAAATACCAGAAAACAAAATAATTTCAAACACAGCATTCAAAAATAAGTCTTACTGCAGAGCTGTCTTGAAGTAATATTCCAGATGGTGAAAAGCACTGTATCAGTCACAATAGATAACACATTTGTATAAATTCAAAGCACTCCCTTCCCAAGGATTATGAAATATTTTTAAGCTTTTCTGGATTACTCTTCAAGACTTACCTATAGAGATAGTATGCTACCCTTTACGCTTCTTTCTTCTTCAGTTAAAATACATACCATCCATTCCCACTGCACTGTTCCATTGTAATCAATATTACTTTAACACTTGCCTTTGCTTCAAGCATACTCCCAGTTTGCAATGTCACCATTGCTACATTGGCAATACACCAATAGCAAACAAACTGGCAGTACCACCTACTTCCTCTACCTCAGGTTGTTTGCTGTATTTTCTGCCTTTTTTTGTTATTTCTAAAAAGGGCCTAACACATGAAACTCATGCTATGTTACATCAAACATTTTGCTTTTATCTCATAAATATAAAATGCTCTTTTATGGGTACAATGCAACATATCAGTTATTGTTGGAAACTAGCTAACAATTCCAGTCTAAGTGGAGGTAAATTCCATAATGAGGATTAGATAACTGGATTTGGGGGCATTAATAGCATTAACAGGGTTATGGATGCACAGATGTTTAAAACAAATGAAAAAAAAAAAAACAAAAACAAAAACAAAAAACAAAGGAGATAACCAAACAGTATTACTTTCAATGCACAATGAAATACGTGAAAGATATTACCATCTTCCATTAGCTTGCCTCTTCCTTACAATGCCCCTGGTATTTTTTTTACAGATTCTCAGAAATTTCTCTTGTGTGACTAAAGGTGGTTTTGCTCCCAGAAGTTACCTTGCACAGAAACTGGAGGGACATGAATGTCTCAACTGAGCAGGCACAGAAGCACATGTGAATCTGTTTCTCAGAGCACAGTTCTTTGGTGTATTAAACTGTATTAGCCAGTGTGCTCCCTGTCACAGAAATGCCCAGCTAGCTGCCAGCAATGGATTGGGGCATTTTACATCATCACTGCTAAAGCCATCAGGATTCATAAGTCAGGGTCTTTAGTCAGGATATTAACAGCAATGCTGAACCATGTTAATTTCCTGCAATCAAAGAGGGCAGCATAAGGACCTAGTGACACTGTGCTGGACTGTGAAACGTTGGGGTCTATGCTCGGGTCAGATGACCTCCAACACAAATACAGATAGGTAGCCTCACTTCATTTTCTTTTCAGTTTATTCTTTCTCCCTCAGCCTGTTCTAGTTTAGATGAGATCAATTATAGAACAATTATTATTTTAATAAATATTTTATGGAATTTTTTTTCTAAATAAAATAGATCACATTTATATATAGAAAAGCCAGCAGAGTTTAGGTGATGGGGAGCTACAGGGTGACCCATGAGGAAGGAGGCCATGAGCTGCTTCATGCCAGACACAGGCAGGTCCAACACTAGGACAAACACAGTGATGTGGCCAGAAGTGCTGCATCCAGCACCTCCGCATTCGTGTGAGTGACAGCAGCCGCCACAGGGACAAGAGGCATACACAGAGAGGTTCTTGGGAAGTAAAACTTTGTACACAAAGTTTTTCTCTTTCAGAGAAAGAGGCTCCAGGAGACACAGAGGGGAAAAATTCAGTTAAAGGACACATTTGGAGATATCCAGGGTACACAAGAGAGAGCAAAACAGACTCCAGAGAGAAAGCAAAGGGGGATGCCCAGGGGACCCTGAAGCCCCGCATTCAGGCTAAGCACATTATGACAGAAATCTTTATGCTGTCACACAACTTCTCTACCAGAACACCACGTCTCCGGCAAGGCAAAGAAATCCTTTAACTTGTAAAGGTGAGCACATTTAATTAAACTGTTTGGCATTAGTCTCCACTTAGCCTTTGCACTATCAACGTGGTCTTAAACCACGACAGCATCATACACCCCAATATATACATATACACACACAGAAGTTCATGTTTTAGTATTGGTCAGATTATTTCTATAGGACACAGGTTTTTGCTACCATTCTCATTATAAAATGGGAAGATGTAAATTCCCCAAAGTTAATTACTTATTCTTGAAATCCACCTCTATCTGTATGGTAAATGCAGATTTTATGTACTGAGGCGGCCTTTGCTCTGGCATACTATCATTCTGATGTCAAGGTGTATTTCAGGTACAAACAGTTGGCAAGTTTCAGTTTTCTCATGACAGAGATCCTGCTGGCACTGTCATGCAGATAACATGGGTGTATTCCCTCTAGATTTCAAGTTGTCTCTGGAGACTGATGTGCTTGTATGCTTCGCTGTTTAATATTATTACTCAGAAAGCCTGACTTTTGTAGGTGCTTTCAGACTGTAGAACCAAAATACAAATATAATGCTTACCTGAAAGAGGCTCAGGCTGAAGACTGCCTGGATACTGTATTCAAAGACAAGTTTTATGCTTTTCTCAAAAAAATTCTTCTACTTGAAGACCTAATTGGAAGAAACCCCATTTTTTCCCTAAATACTTATGTGCCTTTACTAAAGGAGATTGACTTTAAACCTTCCCAAGGCATATCTCCTCTCAAAGAGGAGCCTGATCCAACACTACTGTCATGTGACATGATAGTTACTGAGTCCTGGAATCAGAGGAAATTTCCCCTCAGACCTCTGTGTGATGGGAAACTGTGGGAGTATTTGAGAAGTCTTGAGGAATATCCCATACATAAGGTGATACATGTGTCTCACATTACTTAGAACAACCTTGACCAAGTCCAGCTTCAGCTCCTGGAATAAGGAAATTGGGAGCAGACCCTCCCCTGTTATCATGCATTCTTTGCTTCCCATGCCATACAAGTCTTGCTGTAGCCCAAAGCAGATTCAGAACATGGGAAGTGGCAAAGAAGCCAAAACCCTCTCCCCTTCCCTAGCTCTATTCTGGCACTCTGCAGACTCGCACAGAGGCAGCACTTAAACTTTATGCAGTTACCCTGCCTTTGAGATTTGTTACTTACTGGGGAAGTGAAAAAGGGAGAACAAACAAACAAAAAGTCAACACAAAACAAACCTGAAAGTAAACAATCCCCAGCAAAACAAGCAAAAGCCACAGCACACATTGCTTACAGCAAAGTATTTTGATTAAGAGAAAAATAAAGGAGAAGGCAAAGTCAAGACTTAAAATGGAATGGGGAAGTGAATTCAAATTATTAGAACATTAGAGATGCAAGGGTAAGCATAAACCTTAGATTTTAGATGCCAGGATGAGTGGTTCCCTAGTTCCACCAGTACTGTGAAAGTTATGCCCCTAGAATATCTGAAAAAGGTCCAACCAACAACCAAGACAGTTTTCTGGCAGTTGAAACAGCAGCAGATGGGGAAAGGGCAACATATTTCAAAACTCAAGATAAGCTTCTCAAGTCAACAAGAGTTCATAGCTGACTTGGGCAAAGCCAGGCTTACATCCTTTGTTCTGAGTTTTCTCTGCTAACTGCTCAACAAAAGCATGAAAGAGATCAGCACATTTCTTATGTAAGTGTTATGTTATGTTTATCTAGATAAGATGAGAAAATGCCCTAGCTAGCAGTTTACTCCTTCAGGAATATTTTCCCTGAATATACTTGATGTATAAATTCACACTCGGACATTTACCTGATTACAAGTTGCTCATTATTAGAATATAGAATTTGAATACAATAAAATTTCATACAGACCTGTCCCTGCGTGGGTCCTACACAGCTATGTTATTTTAGGTGGACAGCACTTTCTTACAACAAATCTGATCATTCCCACTTGTAATGCTTCAATTCACATCCTACAGCAGTCTTAAGAGGAACAAAGAGGTTCCTTTAAGGTGAAACTCAACTCAACATACTCCAAGATCACTTCTAGTGCTCTTCAACCTCTGACAGGTGCTCCAGTCCACAAGACTGAAAGCTTGCAAACCCAAGCTTTCAAAAAAGTTACACAGCACAGGTGGTGGGTCCTCAGCACCAATTGTTCTTATCTACAGATTCTTTCCTCCAATACTTAATAATTCCTCTATTGCAAAAACATAGACGGCCTTTGATTTCACAGAAATAATGTGCACATATTTTTAGTTTGGTCTTCTCTACATGGTGCTAGAGAAGCTTTACGATTTCACATCCTCACTTAAAACTCATCCCTGAATATTAAAGTCATTAAAGCACAAAGTAATGGAAAAAATGGAGACATAGGCTTTATGATCACCAAAAGATGACCCATTTCCCTAAACTGAATCAGGACATTATTTGAAAGGAACTTTAATAAAACTAATTCACCTTGGATTATATTAAAAAGATACATTTTTTTATTTTAACTCAGGCACTTCTCAATACATTCAACACAATTTAATTGCTAAATAGGACATGGGGACAGCTGTGAAAAGGCAGTATTGACTAATTTCCATCGAAACATATGAACACAAAACAAGTTATTGGAATTCATCTGGATGAATGTTTAGGAAATAGTGAAATGTCCAAATTTTGGCAGCCCCTTCAATTTAATCTCTGTGACTGGTTCTAACTATTTACGCCAGTTACAACCTAAGAAACTTTTCTTTTTCTTACAGGAGGATACATCACAAAATGTTTTCTGGTGACAGCCTTCTTGCTGCTGAACTAATTCTTTTTAAGAAAAGCATTTCAACTTCTGTTGTCTGGTATCCACAACTGACATTCTGTATTTGAGATGGGCATGGTTTTATTCATGCCCATCGTTACATTAAAATAATTACATTGAAATTGGTAACAGCTTGAAGCAGCTATACTACTAATACATATTCTATCAGTAAGTTACTAAGAAAGTCAAAGTCAACCTACTTCATGTGGTTAACAGTGCAAGTTCTCAAACATTTAATTTCTCAAGCTCACTAAATAAGAAAAAGGGAGTGAAAAATTGAACCCACCATCACTACACTGCAAGGCTGAAAGCACTGACAGTATTAAAGAGCATAAGAAAGTAAACTGGAATCTCTCTTCCTCATGCTTTGCAACCAGTACTCATTAAGTTCTTGTGCTTAATTTCATTTGAAAAGCTAACTGCTTTTCTTTGATTATTTGGATGCTTACAATTAGATTATTTAATAAACACACTTTTACTTTTTCTTTGCATACAGATAAACTCAGGGATTAAAAATTAGTAAGCGAATTCTGTTTTCTCCTATCTTACCATGTATAAGCTTCAGACAAAATATGGGTTTTGTAACATTCTGTATTAAAGGAAGAAAAAAGAAGCAATTTGATGGAGAAGTAAAGATGAAGGATGGCAGAGCTGACATCATGCTTCCATTAAAAACACACCCGCATTTCACATTTTGCATGATACTGGAAGAGATTTTTACTTTCAGCTCACCATCTGACCTTTGTTGCTATGGTGTCAAGCAAAGAAAGGAAGCATCTTAAAAGGAACCATTTAAAATTCCACAGGTTTCAGGCAACACCATGATGAGGCAACCAGAAATTACAAGCAATGGCTTCTGGTCATGGAGCTCATCTGATCTCTTTGGAAAGTGTGGCTAAATAAAGAAGCATTGGTTTGTTCTGGGGTTTTTTTTCCCATTAATTATCATGGAAAAAAAGGAAAATTTATATGCAAAACTCCAAAATCTAGATGATAAGCAGGTTTAAATATTTCTTGCAGGATGTCTATGAGTTTTCCATATATAGCAACTCTATTATTCATGATTTACTTGTCTTAGGTTTGCCTTACTGATGCCAACATCTAATCCCTCATCACTAGAAATATTATCCATTAACTACTTCAGTTTACAAGTTGCTTAAATATTACCCTTTAGTAATGCCTGAAGCTATCAGCCAGAATGATGCAGCAAACTAATAGCCAAATGGTGTGCACATCATCTGGCCACTAGACCACAGCTGGGTCTCTGAACCCCCAGCTGCATGTGCTACTTTATTAAAACACGCTTACTTTTCCTACTATGCAGTGGCATGACTGACAGTCAACTGACAGGTAAGCAGCTTATGAAAACAAAGATGCTTGCTTCAGCGTATGGTGTTTCAAGGTACGTTGTGTGAGAAACTGGTTTCAGAGATGGAAATTAGGTGCACAATTGTTTGTTCTTTCCTTAATAACGTCTGTCCACACAGAACCTGGCAGTATTTGAGTATGTCTACATTTCAGAAGAGTTAATACTTGTTTTCAGCAGACTACTGCAACAGTTTCGTTTTAATTTGAAGAGCTGTATGATTGCTAAAAGAAGTCTCTTTCCTAAACTCCTCTGAATGCATTTATCCTCTTGCAGGAAGAGACTGTAAGACTCATAGGACATTAACAAGTCACCCAGAAGTACTATGTGCTTCTGAAGGACATTTTCAGGCTCTTAGAATCATAGAATGAATCATAGAATGGTATGAGTTGGAAGGGACCCCAAGGATCATAGAGCTCCAACCCCCCTGCCACAGGCAGGGCCAGGTCCTCTTAAATGACAGTTTTTCATGCTGCTATACATACCTGCCACTACACAAACAGAGGAAAGCCCCCACCCCTTCTGTATATAAAACATTATTATTCATATTTCAGTAACTTAAAATCTAACTATTTTGACCCTATTATTTAAATTTCTGAAATGCAGATGAACTGTGCAGGGTAGAAGGCTCTAACTAGAAGTGGGCCTTTCTATTTTCTATTTGACATTCTGCTATCAAGGACAGAGATATCCATTTATGTTCAGCAATCATGGCAAATACATTAAGCATCGCAGCTTAAAACACCACATCGAGAACACCACTGCATACTCTTAGATTGTCACTACAGAAATTATCCCCTGAGATCTTAAGTTGTCACTACTCACTTGTGTAATCTGCAGAAGCCTTAAAGAAAAAAGAAAGAAAAAAAAAAAAAAAAAAAAAAAAAAAAAAAAATCAGACTTTTCCACCTGCTGTACCCACATTTTGTAAGCAATTCCAAATTGATAAGAATCGCTGTTTACAGAAAGCACCACAATAGTAAACTAAACTGAGGACATAGAAAAGCAGAAGTTGAACAAGAATGATGAAAGGGGATTCAACTTAGAAAATGCCATGGATCAATAACGAAGACAGCCACCTGATGGGTGACATGGACAAACTGTTATCTCCCAGAATTAGTGCCTAAGTTTGGCACAAAAAAGTTTTGCCTTTCAGAAAGATACAATGAGCACCATTACTCCAATGTGAATCCTTGCAGTTTGCCAGAAAGCAAAAGTAATTCTTTAGACCAGTGAGTAGGACCCTGCTGGGGAACGGACACTTGATCTCAAGCTGCACCTACATCCATCGCCTCTCCCTTTTTTCAGCTGAAACAGGAAAACTGGAGAGAAACCACATTTCACCTTTTCCTCTACTCTCCCTTCTGGGAGTGTTGCTCTTTAGTCTCTTAAGCAAAGCAGAGCTAGCTCAAGTGCAAGTTCAGTGTTGGTTTATGGTTCTCAGGAGGGAATTTTGCTGGGATAAACCGTTACTCCAAGGACATCAAGAAAGGAAAGCAGCAGCAGGTCCAAACCCTTCTTTGTACTAGGGGGTATCAGGTACTGATCCCAGAACTGCTGTTCAGTCTGGGATGCCTGGGGGATAGCAAGAGAAGAGAGAAACCACAAGCATTAGCTTCAATGCACAGAAAACTCGCTTATGGTGCCTAACAGCACTTGTGTTGCAACTGCATTCTGGCATTGATGTGTAAAAGTATCAACTACCATAGCCAATCCAGACAACACAGACATGTATGGAAAAGATATACAAATACATATCAAATTGACATGTTCTGCAGTTACAGTGCCTGAAACTTTGACCTGTTGTTGTGGTTTAACTCCACAGGCAGCTAAAACACTCACTACCCTCTCCCCCCAGTCCAGTGGGAAGGGGAAGAGAATTGAAAAATGTAAAACTCACAGGTTGAGATAAAAGCAGTTTAGTAGGACAGAAAAGGAAGAGAATAATAATAAAAATGATAAAAGACTCTGCAAGTGATGCGCAGCACGTTTGCTCACCACCCAGGGACCCATGCTCAGCTGGTTCCCAAGCCACAGTGTTCCCCAGCCAACTCCTTCAGCTTATGTACTGAGCACGACAACATATGGTACGGAATATCCCTCTACCCAGCTTGGGCCAGCCGTACTGGCTGTGTGCCCTCCCAGCTTCTTGTTCACATCCTGCGGAAGGCTCATGCCTCCTCCCTGGCAGCACCCAGGAAGCTGAAAAGTCTTTCACTTACTATAAGCACTACAGATGTTTTAGTTGCTGCTAAGTGTTTCATCAACATTATTCTCATGCTAAATCCAAAACACAGCACTATACCAGCTAGAAGAAAGTTAACTATCCCTGCCGAAACCAGGGCACACATCTTCCACTGTAGCATTCATTCCATAAACATCTTTGTTTTTTTCTCTAGAGCAAGTTTTCAATACAATTTTAAAAATGATCCATTTAATGAAAAGCTATCCAATTGGTAGATATATGGTACAAACACTACACGTGTAAGGATAAGTATCATAAAAAGCTTTCTGATGCAAATTGCAACTACAGAAGAAAAAATAATCCATATATATTATAATTTGATATTGCAATTGAAAAAAAACTGACTATGTGAAATAAAAATAACAAGGGAAAAAAATCTATGGCAAGGTTTTGGGTCAGTCGAGAGCAACATTAAACCAAAAAAAATAAATGCAGATATGAGAGCTTAACTAGAGCTCATCTCCAGGTTTTCTGTTTTGTGGCATAGGCAATTTATTTTTAGAGCATTCCTTCTCTAGAGAGACAAAAAGTAAGTTTTCCATTTACTCCAGCGATGAAGGACATTAACCGTAGAAGTTTCTGACCAAACCACAGCTTGTGGCACTAACCTTCCTTTAAATCTGAAGCTCACTCTTTAAGAGCTGATAGCACAACTGTTCCATAAGAAGGGAAGTTGGATAGACATATTAGCACTGCTTGGCTGGCTTGGGTGTTCTTTACTTATACTTCAATAACTATATTCTTACAGCATACATAAGTCATAGTGGGAGAAATCTTTCTCCAGCAAGGCATTATTTCAATAGTTTTGCAGTGCTATGGTTATGCACAAACATAAGCATTCAGGTAGAGTTGGTGGATTTATCATTTCTTCTGCTGGTACCATAATTTCTTTCAGCATAAAGAGGCTAATTTTCTTCAAATAGGACTTCATTGTCATTCACAAAACAAGCTAAGTTGATTTAACAAATTCTGCTTAATCAAAAAATAAATTATTCAGAAGGGCAAACGAATATATAGTGTACTGGGTCTGTTTCTACATCAGCAGGAACTGCACCTCTAACAAGGTCAGAGAACACTGTTCCAAAAAACAGAAGCTACGTGCTAAGTCATTTACTGAGTACACTAATAAAGTGTCTCACAGCACTTTGTTTCCTTCACCAGTGATATTGTTAGAAATGGAAAGACAGTTTAATAAGTAAACTGAAATTTTTGGGGAGAGTTTCTAGACCAAATTAAAAATACACTTAAAAATATTTCCAGACTTATTTGACCATACCTTTTTATGCTGCTGGCTTGGATAATTTTGCCCTTATAGCTTTCTTCATGCATGGTGTTTGGTATTTTACTGGAGCCAGCAGGCATGTAATGCATTTGGCAGGTATAAGATTCAGAGGATGTTAGATTTTGATTCTTGCTTTCCCTACCCTATAAGATTGTCTTTCTGCCGATCCTCACTTGGCAAATATTTATCTTGTTTAGTGTTTTATCACTGGTCAAAACAATAAGGAATTCTTACAGTCCCAGAAAGTTGTCTAATACTCATGGCCTTTTTACTACTGTATCTGTGCACGCCATGCAGATGTGATCTTAAAATATTATGGATAATATTTAAGCCATTTTAGAAAGTCAAATATTTTTGGTCTTCTCTGTCATTCTGAACAGTGGCAGACCAGAACAGAGCTAAAAAAAAAAAAAAAAAAAACACCCACTGTCTTCTATGGATTACAGAGCTTTAGCTACTAAAAATTTGTCTATTAAATAGACAGTTTCCCTGTTCTTCCTGTTGCACACTATCTTTCCTTACTTAAGAGAAACCAAATCTAAGAGAGCAGTGTTCTCCTAAGAACGCTCAGAGTAGCAGCAGGACATTGGAAGCTAAAGCCATAGAAGTTACTATCACATCATCACAGGATAAAAAGAGAAAGAAAGCAAAACCAACTTTGCTAAGCCACACATGCACAAAAACCCATGATGCAGTCGTGAGCTGTAAGTAACCTGACCTCACTTTCCCTGAGGCTCATTTTCTACTGTGGGCAAACAGTTGTCCATCTATTTGGAACTCATTAAAAGATTGGGGCCAAAACACTCCACAGCCAAAAGAGGAATGATAATTCTATCCAGCTCTTAAATATCACGCACAGTTAACAATCGTTTCTTTGGCCTTTGCAAACAGGTCTGGCTAGAAAATTGAGAAAAATTATTTGAATGAAAAATGAAGAAAATTAGTTCCTGGCAAACATTTTATACTCATGAGATCTAGTTTATTTTGATAAAATTAAATTTTAAAGACCACCTCTTTCCAAAAACGACTTGGTTCCTATGGAGGCAACAGACCTAGAGGGATGTCCTTGAAAAGACAAGGCATACGGATAGGGGTAAAGATACCATCTGTACACTACATGAGACACTGTAAACATCTTTCAGTTTAATTATATATTTTACTGCAGATACTAAAAATAAAGGTATTATGCAGAATATTAAGCCCACTGAAACAGAACAACTCTATTTTATCCAATCATATCTTTTACATATATTGCTCTCTCCAGAAGTGCTTGTAGTAACCACGCTCCCCAAAAAGCTAACAAATACTATTAAAAAACCTAGAACAACAAAATCCAACTATCAGAGACTATATGTTCTGCCTGCTTAGAATTTTGACTAATTTCATTGATGTTCTACAAGATCTTTTCCACTGTGGAGAGCAGATGCAAGGAACAGTAAGCAGTGAATTACAAGAGACATATTGCCAGTAAGAAAACTAGTTAGAAGCAATCCATATTCCTTCCACATACTCCACAGGAATCTGGTGACTCAAAGCCCAGGAGCACTGCATGCATCCTGAGGCCTTCAATAATTCAGTCTCTAGCTCAGAAGACGACCTTACTGAGATTAGTTAACTTGGTGTGTCCTACCCATCCTTTTTGAAGGGTTCAGTCTGCAATATAAAAATAATTTTTACAGAGCTCATTTCTATTGAAACACTGCTATGGCCAGTCCATTCAGCTGTTAAAATACTCAGAGTTAAATTGATACCTAGACCTTGGAGCAGCAATAGAAATCCAGGTTCTCAACACTCTGGTTGCACAGTTTAAGGGGTGACCATTAGAGGTTTTTTTTTCTCTTTCCTCTCCTCTCACCCAACAACCCTTGAATTTAGAGAAGCCACTTAAGTGGCCCTGTCCAATAGTACCTGTAACATCTGTTAAGGCTTGAATCCCAGATGTTTTGCCTCACCAACTATTAGGATATCTTAAGAAAGAGATAAAAAGATGAAGCAAAAACCCCTCAAATCACTGGAAACAACAACATAAGAATTCATTGCCAGGGGAGCATTCCATATTGAGACTCCCAAGTGGAGAAAGGTATATCCAGTAATGCAGAACCACATCCCTAGAGCACAACTGCGTACAGAACTTTCCTGCCTGTTCATTTTTACCATTCCAAGGGCTGAAGGATATGATGCATTAAATTACAGGGGCATTAAAGAACCCTGGTTTTCCCTTATATGATCTAGACTACTTTTTTATTTTTTTAACTTATTACTTTTAAGTGCTAAGATAGAACATTAGCAATACTATACTGTGAAGCAAAAGGAAAACTTCTCTCCAATGACTTGTTGCATTGAACTCTTGTTGCTTTACATCCTGGAAAGGTACTATAAATTTATTTGACAAGTAATCTGCCTTACAGAACATGGATAGATAAAATAATATACTTTAAAAAAACCCACAACTTCTTTCAAAGACACCTATCTACTGCAATTTTGTTCCCCCTTGCTCTTTGAGATTCACATGATTTATGCAGTCAGCAGCATATTATAAAACTACATGAGGATAAGAAAGCTAGTAGTATCAACCAAATAGCACATGAGTATTTCTTGAACAGTGATGAAGTGTATTCATGAATAAAAACCTTGCTTCGTTGGACTAAGTATGTTCTTCGAAACTAGGTCAAAATCTATTCACACTGACATACAGCAGCAATTTTCTAAGGCTGGAAATGTCAATGCCTATCTTGATTTGTAAATCTCCAGGCAAACTTCTATGCATAAACAGGTATCAAGGCCACTGTGTGAACTACAGAACTCTCAGGAATCGAGTGGCAGCACTGATATATTCCAGCAGAAGAATGAAAAAGTTAAGCTAATACATTTCAGCTCTGTGTATTTGCCATTTTGACTTCTGCATTAGTGACAAAAGGATATTTTCAGAGTATAAGACAGTAGCAAAAAACAAATGTTTTGTTAGTTTTTGGACTTCTCTGCTTGGAGAAGCACATTTATTATAGTCTGTTTATACATCTAAACATATTAAAAAAAATATGCATTTCTAAGTATAAACATGCAAACAGGATGTGAATGAAGGAAAACTGCATCACATAGGCTTACAGCCTAACAAGCTTCTTTCCTCTCCCAGATTATTCCCTGCTATTTTCCAATTCCCCCACACTGAAAACTACTTTTTTATATATATATATATTTATATTGTTGTTGCTTCACCTCTCAATTACTTTCCTTCTTGTTCATAGAGTGTCAGATCCCAAGAGTGTTTGAGTAGCAGTCACTTCACATTACATCTTAAAATTAAGAATTTCTTAATAAAACTAGTTTTCCTTCTAAAAAAATCTATCAAATAGGGGGTAGAGCAAATACATGTTTTTGACAACCTCCCAAACACAGAAGATTGATCACTACAACTTTCTAGTACAAATATAATCAGTACAAGTAGAGTCCACCTTACTCAATGTTCACCTGGAAAGAGAGATATGGGGTGGAGCAAAGAGAAACAACTGTAAAATGTTTAAGTCATTTACTGGCTGAACAGACTGATAGTACCTGTGTATTTCTTGCACTACTTCAGGGAAAGGTGAAGAAGGTTGAAAGTTGAAACAAGTTCAAAATCCATTATTGTTGGTAGTATTTAATAAAGGACATTTCAATAAAGCAAAGGAAATGTAAGCTACAGACTTTTTTCTTTCAAGATAATTCCAGTTTAGGCTGCTTATTCATATATAAACTGTGAATTTTCATTTAAAAAAGTGAATTTTAATTGCTTTAGTATTTCCTGTGTTTCAGTGTATTGCAGTGAACTTAAACGGTAATTCCATAAAGAATAAATTATATCCATTAGCTGACTTCATTGGACATACTTGAAAGATAATATGATTGTTAGTATTGATTTTTTTCCCTCCCAGCGTTTTGATGAAAACTGATTCAGTATTGGATTCTCTCTAAAAGAACTTCCTGGTTTTAATAGTGCCCACTTTGGTAATTTTAAAACAAGCACTCATTAAGTCCATTTATCTAAGATTTTAATAAAATATGAGAGACTACATCAGCATGATTTATGTTCCTTGAATTAATTATCAAGTGCATTCTGATCATACCTACAACACAAAATTCCCATTTATATTCAATAGCAAGTATGTTCTTTAAAGCTTCACAGATAATCCACTCATTATAGACAAAGGCACTATATATTGCATTTGTCAAGTAGTTATGTATTTTATATTGATTTTATTTCAAAGTTCTGTCAGCAGCATGAGTCATATCTCCTTCACAGTCTTTCAAGAAGTGAACAAAGAGAAATTAGAAATAACACACAGGGCGTATCACGGTGATCTGCTGAGGAGCAGGGCTCTGAAGCGGGAGACTCCGTCGAGGGACCCCCTTTCTGCGAGCAACAACCCCCGGACATAGATCCGCGAGGGCAACTAACAAAAAGCACCTAAGATCAAAAGGAGAGAGGCAGAGGTGCACCCATCAGTGGCCATTAGCACCCATTAACAGCCATTGTTCGTCCCCTGCACTGCCCGGAGCGGTGACTCATCGGGGGCGGAGCTAAGGGCGACAGGAATTATCCCTCTCCATACAAGAGAGGCCTCTGGGAGCGCGGCGACCCGGAGCGCGGCGACCAGGACGGGCAAACAGGGCGTGGCGCGTCAGAAGGGCGTGGCGCGGCAGTTAGCGAGGCAGTTCGCGCAGGCAGAGCAAGCAGGCCGAGCAAGCCTCCCCTCCTAGTTTGCTGAGGGGGTATACTCAGAGGACCGGCTCGCAGAGTACAAAAGGGCGAGCTGAGGGTTCCCTGTCTGCTGTGTGCTCAGCTAACCATGGTCTCCACCAGGCGCAGAGGTTCCCCCTGCAAATCTCGGGCAACCCCGATGGAGGGCCTGCCTAGGGATGCTGCGGTGCAGGTCTCAGGCTGCAGGGAATGCCAGAGCCTGCAGTTGCCTGGGATAAGAGGCAAACACCTAGCCTGTCTGAGGTGTGAGCAGGTCGATGACCTGCTTGCTTTGGTGGTACAACTAAAGGAAGAGGTTGAAAGACTGCGGGTGATCAGGGACTGCGAGCGAGAGATTGACTGGTGGAGTAGCTCCCTGGCGTCCCAAAAGGAAGACAGTCGGGATGACACCTCACACCTGAAGACGGTCCCCCCCTCACTGCCCGTGCCAGGTTAATGGGAGTGACCCAAACCCCGAGGAGGCCTGGAAGACAGTCCCGACTCGGCGTCGTAGGCACTCCCCCTGCCTACCTACCCCACCCCCTCAGGTGTCCCTGAGCAACAGGTTTGGGGCCCTGACAGTTGAGGAGGAGGTACCTGAGGAGATGAATGGAGCCCCTCTGCCTCAGAGAAAGCGGAGGCCTAGAGTGAGGCGGTCATCTGCACGCCTTGAGACTGCCTCTGTTAGGCAAGAGAGGAAGGTAGTCGTAGTAGGAGATTCCCTTCTCAGAGGGACAGAAGGGCCTATATGTAGGCCAGACCCTACACGCAGGGAGGTGTGTTGCCTCCCTGGAGCCCGGGTCAGGGATATTACCAGAAGGCTACCAGGCCTGGTAAGATCCACTGACTATTATCCCTTACTGATAGTTCAAGCAGGCAGGGACGCAATCACAAAGTGTAGCCTGCAAGCTGTCAAAAGGGAATTCCGGGACCTGGGGCGCTCTGTTGAGGCGGGGGGGAGCCCAAATAATATTCTGCTCTATCCCCACTTGTGGGAGGAGGGGCTCAGAGCAGGACAGGATAACCCACGAGTTGAATGTGTGGTTAAAAGGCTGGTGCCGGCGCAAGAACTTTGGATTCTTTAACCAAGGGATGGTGTACTCTGCTCCTGGCATGAGTACTGCTAATGGGGCTCACCTGTCCTATAAAGGAAAGCGGATCCTTGCCCAGGAGATAGCAGGGCTCATCGATCGTGCTTTAAACTAGTTAGGAAGGGGGAAGGGGATATTAAGGCGGCTGCCAGGGTTAGGCTTCGGGAGACACAACGGGAGTTGACGGTGGGAAGAGGTAAATACCAACAGCACAGTCGTGGACTTGGGGACGTTTTTCCACGTGAGAGTAGGGAAAATTCTGTGGACTGCCCTGAGTACTCCTCCGTGGAGCCACTTTTGCCAGTCCCCTGTCAGAAATCTCGCTGTGGGCCGTTGAGGATACCTACATCTGCTTCACCACTGAACTGTCTTTACACAAATGCACGTAGCATGGGGAACAAACAAGAAGAACTAGAGATCTTTGTGCGGTCGCAGGGCCATGATCTCATCGCAATCACAGAGACGTGGTGGGACAACCTGGACGACTGGCACACTGTCATGGATGGCTATGTGCTTTTTAGGAAAGACAGGCTAGGGAAGCGAGGTGGAGGAGTTGCTCTTTATGTGAGAGAGCACCTAGAATGTGTTGAGCTCCACCTGGGGAAGGATGAACCTTCTGTCGAGTGTTTGTGGGTTAAAATCAAGGGGCAAACCGGTATGGGGGACATTGTTGTGGGAGTGTGCTATAGGCCCCCTGATCAAGAGGAGCAGGTAGATAACGCATTCCATAAACAGTTAGAAGTAGCCTCAAGTTCCCGGGCACTGATCCTTATGGGGGACTTCAACTACCCAGATATTTGCTGGGCAAGCAATACGGCCAGTCGTATGCAGTCCAGACAATTTCTGCAGTGTGTTGAAGACAATTTCCTGCTACAGATGGTGCAGGAGCCCACAAGGGGAGGGCGGCTGCTGGACCTTGTTTTCACTAACAAGGATGGACTTGTTAGGGAAGTGAAGGTCGGGGGCAGCTTAGGGCAAAGCGACCATGAAATGGTTCAGTTCATGATCCTGGGTGGAAGAAGCAAGCCAAAAAGTAGGATAGCTACCCTGAATTTTGGTAGAGCTAACTTTGATCTCCTCCGCCACTTAATGGGGGCTATCGCGTGGGCTACGCTGTTTGAAGGAATGGGAGCCTGCGAGAGCTGGCTAGCATTCAAACAGCACTTCTTCCAAGCACAGGAACGATGCATCCCTTTGAGGAGGAAATGGGGAAAGAGAGGCAGAAGACCTGCATGGATGAACAGGGAGCTATTGAGCAAACTCAAAGAGAAGCAGAAGATCTATGAATCGTGGAAACAGGGTCTGAGCACCTGGGAAGAACACAGGAATGTGGTCAGGGCCTGTAAGGATGCAACTAGGAAGGCTAAAGCCCTCTTGGAAATTAAGCTGGCAAGGGACATAAAGGATAATAAAAAGGGGTTTTTTAGACACGTGAACAGTAAGAGGATGTCCAGGGATAATGTAGGTCCCTTGCTGAATAAGGAGGGTGTCCTGGTTACGGGGGATGCTGAGAAAGTGGAGATATTGAATGCCGCCTTTGCTTCGGTCTTCACTTCAAAGGCCCCCCGGGACCCACAGACACTGGATGAGAGTAGGACTGATTGGGAAATGAAGAATTTCCCTCTGGTTCAAGTAGGGGAGGTCCAGGAGCGGCTCAAAGGGATTAATGCACACAAATCCATGGGCCCAGATGGGTTACATCCACGTGTGCTGAGGGAGCTGGCGGAGGTGATTGCTGAGCCGCTCTCTATCATCTTCGACAGGTCTTGGAGGACAGGAGAAGTGCCTGAAGACTGGAGGATAGCCAATGTCACTCCAGTCTTTAAAAAGGGCAAGAAGGAGGAACCTAGTGACTATAGGCCAGTCAGCCTCACCTCTGCCCCTGGAAAGGTAATGGAACAGCTTGTTCTGGATGCCATCTCCAAGCAATTGGAAGAGAAGAAGGTCATGAGGAGTAGTCAGCATGGATTCACTAAGGGGAAATCGTGCTCGACCAACCTCATAGCCTTCTACGATCTCATGACAGGCTGGGTAGATGGATGGAGAGCAGTGGATGTCATCTACCTTGACTTCAGCAAGGCCTTTGATACTGTCTCCCATGACATCCTGATAGCAAAGCTGAGAAAGCATGGGATAGATGAGTGGACAGTGAGGTGGGTTGAGCATTGGCTGTTGGACCGAACCCAGAGGGTTGTGATTCGTGGAGTAGAATCTGACTGGAGGCCTGTTACCAGCGGTGTTCCCCAGGGCTCAGTGTTGGGTCCAGTCCTGTTTAATATCTTCATTGACGATCTTGATGAGGGAATAACATCCACCCTCAGCCAGTACGCCGATGATACAAAGCTGGGAGGAGTGGCTGACACGCAGGAGCACTGCGCTGCCATCCAGAGAGACCTGGACAGGCTGGAGAGCTGGGCAGTGAGAAACCAGATGAAGTTCAACAAAAGCAAGTGTAAAGTCTTGCACCTGGGAAGGAACAACTGTTTGTATCAGTACAGGCTGGGGGATGACCTGCTGGAGAAGAGCTCAGTGGAGAAGGACCTGGGGGTCCTGGTAGATGACAGGTTGGCCATGAGCCAGCAGTGTGCCCCGGTGGCCAAGAGAGCCAATGGGATCCTGGGATGCATCAGGAGGAGTGTAGCCAGCAGGTCAAAGGAGGTGATCCTCCCTCTCTACTCTGCCCTGGTCAGGCCCCACCTGGAGTATTGTGTCCAGTTCTGGGCTCCTTGGTATAAAAAGGACAGGGATCTCCTGGAAAGAGTCCAAAGAAGGGCTACGAAGATGATTAAGGGCCTAGAGCATCTCCCCTATGAGGAAAGGCTGAGTAAGCTGGGACTGTTCAGCCTTGAGAAGAGAAGACTAAGGGGGGACCTAATCAAAGTTTATAATTATCTGAAGCAGGGGATGCAGGGGGAATCAGCCAGCCCCTTTTCAGTGGTCTGTGGGGATAGGACAAGGGGCAATGGCTGCAAGTTGGAGCATAGGAAGTTCCGCACCAACATGCGGAAGAACTTTTTCACAGTGAGGGTGACTGAGCACTGGAATAGGCTGCCCAGGGGGGTGGTGGAGTCTCCTTCACTGGAGATATTCAAGACCCGCCTGGACGCCTATCTGAGCAATATGAGCTAGGGAGCCTGCTTTGGCAGGGGGGTTGGACCCGATGATCTCTCGAGGTCCCTTCCAACCCCTACAATTCTGTGATTCTGTGATCTAAACTCTCACTGTTCATGTAGGACAACACTGGACAAAACATTGCGTACAAGGTGACAGCTTGATTCTTCCTTCTGATCTAGCTACCACCACTTTAAAGCCTTAAAAGTTCCACTTGGATACAAACAGTAATGGACAGTTTCAGAGGGAACAAGCTACCCTTCTTTTACTGGCTTAGGTGGGAACCTAGCGAAAGACACAGTGGGTAAGGTAATCGTAAACTCAGTGCCAAAGCTAACAGCCTCATCTTAAAAAACAAAACAAAAACAACCCAAAAGACACAAATAACAAAAAACCCTTCAACACATACATGCAGTCCACCAGAAAGAACTCCCAAAGACAGTTAAGCACATATGAGCCTTGCTACTTGTGTAATTGCACATGTCTATTGTCTTCCACATAATGGTTTTATTTGGTAACCTTTACTTGTCAATCTAACAGATTATTTTATGCTGTGTTTCTGCTAAATTAGAGTTGGAGAAACATATTCCACTCTTGTAATGCTTAAAACAGTAAGCAAAGGCAGTTGAAAGAAAAATTAATTTCTTCATGGGTTAGATGTTCAGCATCTGGATGGCCTATAGCTGAAATGATAGCTGTCAATTTATGTTCGCTACTTTGTTGGGCATAAAACCAGTTTCTTTAAATTGATGAAACACATTGCAACCAATTTTCAGCTCCTATCAGTCATATCTTGAGCTGCACCAGCATACTGCTGGGCACTGAAGTGTAGCAAATACCTTGAGATAGTCAGAGAGTAAAAAATAAAACCCAACTGAATTCATAGGAGCAGTTGGTCAAGCCATCAGTAATGTTTCAATGAGACTAGGCCTTGTTTTTTTTATTTAAAAATATTTGAGAAGTTCCTAAAAAATACTTTTTATTAGCATTTAGTCCTATACATTTTTACTTGCTGTCTAATACTAATACTAAATTCTTTTTTTATTCTGCTTGTCAGTTCTTTAGAATAACAATCAGGTTAAGTGTTTGTGGGGTTATTTGTTGGTTTGTGTTGAGTCTTTGCCACCCCCCCACCCCCCCTTGCAAGCCAACTGAGATGCTATTTGTTCAAAACACCTCTTCTGTCTAGTGTTACTATCAATATCTTGAAGTGCAATTCCAGATCATGTACATTTTCTGTATATCTTACCCCCTTTCCTTTTGTTTTTTAAAAAGTAAAAGATTTCAGAAGCTGAAAAATACTTTGAGGAAAACAAAAACAAAAACAAACCCCAAAAAACCAAAAAAAAAAAAAAAACCAAAAAAAAAAAATTACTTTTTCACTCAATATCTTGCTGAGAAAAATGGCCTAAATGAATTGCCTACCAGATTACATTCTTTAAGCGCACACAGTTCTGATCAGGTCTCTGTCCTTATGGTGCTAGCAGAGGTACAAATACAGGTTTATACCCTGAATAGACTATAAACTGTTGTAAGAACAATATGCAAGTGGTCATAAACAAGCACATGAAATACAGGACAGGTAAATGAACAAGTACAAGGAAACATAAACAGTAACTAAGAAAAATAATCTGTGCAAGCATGTGTACAGTCTGCTAAGATTAGAAGAAACTGTCCACTAACATGTCTACAATCCCCCTGCAGAAGTAGAAGTTATCATTTTAAGTTTCATTTAAGATTTCCCCAGACCTAAGAGGAGAGAAGAGAGAAAAGGAAGGGTTGTGCAGGAGTTGTGATGATTATGTGAAATTATACTGTGACAAAAGCAAAGCCTAGAATAGGTGGGCAGAGCTGGGGTGTGAAATAGGAGAAAATACTGTGAGAAGTGATGTCAGCAGTACTGTAAGTCTGATGAAAAGTGTAAGTGGGCAATCAGGCCAGAAAACTAGAGACACAGGCTGCAGAAATGAGGCAAAAGGACTCAATTAAATCTTAGATGCTAAGCAGAGAAGTAAAGAGAGTGCTCCTGAAAATGAGGCAGCACATGTAGGTTGAAGCCAGGGCTCACGCGTCAAGCCCAAAATTTCATTGTTTCCTCAGGCTCTGTAGAAACTCCTATTTCAACAGCATTTCTAAAGAGGACCAGACATGTTTAGGCATAGTACTGGATCTCCCTGAAGCAGTCTGGCAATAGTGTGAAGCACTGGTTGGCAGATATCTTCATTCCAAATAATGCATGTGCCTCTCATATAAGGGATATCATGGCCATTACTCAGTTATCTCTGTCACTAGACAGGAGTTGTTAAAAATAAATAATAATAAAAAAGAAAAGGCATAACAAGAAACTAAGCAAATTAAATAATTAAAGATTATGATTAATGATGAAGGTCAAGAAACACATACTTAGCACCTCCAGCATTAACTGCCCAGTAGCAGTATCAGCTCTGTCTTTACAAACAGGAAGCACAGAAAAAAAAAAAAGCTATTCTGGCTATCCAAAGCAATTACTTTTAATGACCTGCCTCACTTGAGCATGATAGAAAAGACTCTGCAAGCCCCTAACCTCCGTAATGGAGAAGAAAAACATCATAGGTTAATGCAAGTAATTTCCACTCAGATCCAACTCCACTCCAGCTTGTGAGACCGGTAATCAAGCACATTCAAATACATGCTACAATATGAGCATATATTCTCAAATTTGAGAAGATGCTTTCCATTATTTATAGATACCTTAAAAGAGCACTTTTAATTAGTTTTGCAAACAAAAAACTGGAAGTTATTTGTCAAGGTTGATATAAACTTTTCAACAGTCATAACATTTCAACTCTTATAAACCTTTGTTATGCACAAAGTCCACCACTACAGAATCATTTTGCAAAACCATGCAGCCAGTCATACCCTTCCTCAGTTTTTCTGCACAGGCTCAGGCTTTGTCAGCACTGGCAGCCATGCTTATCTCTGCATGCTGTGAATGACAGGTAGCTAGGGAGGGGATAAAAAAGTTCATTGTCTAGAAAATTAGTCCTTTTATTTGATGGATTGGTATTTTCATTTACAGCTGATCATTTGATAGTTCACACACATCATCTTTAGAAGGGGGTTAATTAGACTAGCTTTATGCCTAAGCTGAGCTCACAAAGTCTCTGCATACATCTCTAAATATACACCAATTTATAATTTCAACAAAATTCCTAACCTGATATCTATTGTTCCTTCTTTCTTTATTTTTGGTATACGTAATAAGCATAAGTAATATGCTGCACATGCAAGTGACAAGTTAACTCCTACAGTATATAATTTATTCCTCTAATAGCAATTGTCTAAATCGTAATTGCCAGCACCAAAACATACAGTAATGATGCCTTTTTAACTAATCACTGTACTGGAGGATTATTTTTCTGCTCTCCTGTTAACAGTGAAATCCCTGTCCAATACAGTTAAAACACTGTCTATTAATAAAGACTAGCTCATGCTTTTAATTTTCCTGTGTTTAATATAGTACAAACATCAATACTGTACACCGATAACAAACACACAACTAACTGAAAGTACATTAAAAACACAGATGTGGATAATTATTCTTTAACAAGTTCATTGATTGCAGTAGATAGATGCAGCTAATTACCAAAAGGAGGAGGCCCTTGGCAGAATAGAAAATAAAGTAGGTGTCTCAAAATTGTTCTGCTTTTCAATACTGCAACATAAAAGTTTAATAGTGTAAATTGCTTCAACCCACACACATTGATGTGTCCCAGCTTACTTGAGGAAAAAAAAGACCTTTGGCAGTCATTTCTAAAATGAAATGGAAACCCACTTCATTAATCTTACAACAGGTGCCAAGGATTGAAACCCAGCTACTAGAGATTTCAGCCCTTGCAAAAATACTGTAAAAGCCTAGAAGAAAGATCTCTTATGGTTCTTCAGGGAACACTGGCATGCTTCACAAATGGTTTGTGCAGTATTTTCCCTCTTCCTCCCCACCCTCCTCATCCCCATCAAGTTGCTCATGCTGCTTCTTTTCAAGCAAATCATGGATATTTTTAAGTAGGTTATTTGTAATAATATAGCTTTCATTCATACAGTTATGAGCAAGACTAACTGTTTTACACAGGTAAGAAAAAAAAAGATTTGAGCTACTATACCCATGTTTCATAATGCCAAAACTAGAGACAACACTATATGGTGAACATGGCTTCTATGGAGAGAGAATAAGGGCTAAGAAATAAAGAAATAAAGCTTGGAATAGAAAACTGTAAATAAGAGTTAAGAAATGAAGAATGGAGGATTGTAAGGCCTAAATTTTCCTTTTCTTGGTGGACAGACACCTAGGCCCCTTTCAGAATAGTTGGCTGCATCTCAATTTTTCCTCCCTGAGACCAAGGAAACACCAGTGTCCGATATCATCAAATAGCAAGCAGATACAAAAGGGAGGACTGCAAGAATAGCATAGTTTCCAGTAGAATTCACATAGTCTGATGTCTAAAGATTACACAAAAAAAAAAAAAGAGGGCTCTCTTTTCTGTTGACAAGCCCTTAATAAGTTTCATTTCCATCACTTGTTTTATATATTTACTGCATCTAGATTTTGGCCATCCACAATACTCCATAGCAACAAGTTGTAACACTTGACTTTGAAAAATATGTAAAGGTACTTCCATCCCCCCACCCCCCAATTTGTCATATTCTTAAATTATTAAGAAGACACCATTCAGCATCTATATACCTGTACTATCAAATTTAATTCTAACACTACTACTTTCTCTTTAGGACTCATTATTTTAATATTTCTCTATGCTTGCAGTCTCTGTTAAAATCCTACCTCATTCATCTTTCGTTTCCAGCCTACTCCACAGAAGAGATATCTTCCAAGTATTTTTCCCCATTATACAGCTTTCATACCTATAAGAACATAATCCATCGAAATCTATAATTTCACTTACCAAGCACTAAACCTTCAGGATGTACAGATTAATTGCAAGACACCATCCAGGTGTCTCATATCACATTGTTCTTTGGCCAGCTGTTGGAATTCCCCTCATCATGCTGTACTGGAATGCCTCACCAAGCCTGGCTGAATTGCTCACATATACCTTCTATTAACTTCAAGAGGCACAGAATTAAAGTTGTAAGGACCTATTGCCATTTTATTTTATTTATTTATTTATGTTCCTTCCTCAAGTTGAGTTTTATTGAGCTACACATCCTGCAAAGGCATGTGACATCACTAGGTAACTTAAACTCTGTTAGTGAAAGATAGGTTTAGGATTCTGCCTGAGTATTTTTCCAAGCAAGTTAGAGAATTTCCACAGAGGAGTGTTTGGGCTGTTTTGCGGAGGAGGACAAGGACTCTAGCCCAGCTGACAGCCTAAGGCAACTGAAATCATTGTGAAGGCTGCTTCAAACATACAGTTCTTTCTTTCAGGCTCCATGAAAGGACTACCATTTAAAGGTATCACTACTGTGATTTAGCTGGTATTCTATTAATTTAAAATAAACTAAAACCAAATGAACTTGCAAAATATTTAAAACACAGCAAACATACTCGTGAGTTGTCTTCCTACCTAGTTTGGGTTTTTTTGACAAATAGGATGGGAACAATCCTAATGCAGTCCAGAATTCCAAATATAGAAAAACCACTAAAAATTGCAGAGAGAAGGGGAAAAAATAAAATCTAGTTATGAGATCTCATGATGAAATAATATAAAGAATATATGAGTGGCAACATTAGCTTCAAGTCACTAAGCTGTTGTGCAGCTCTGTAACCCAGTAAAGTTGTCACTGCTAAAAAACTCTGCAAAACCTCAAGACATGGGCTTGTCAGCTTTTGCCTAGATTTGTTTTAGGCTTGCTTAGAGCATTTTTTTAGCATAATAAGCTGAAACAGAAGCTGCGTAATTATCAGGTAACGCCTACATTACCAGATTTGTCTTAGCTTTGTCCACTGGTGTGGTGTGAACCCACGGTTATTAGAATTTTCATATATTTTTATAACTAATGGAAAAGAGTAGTGAGTTGCTATTCTCCATACAGCAAGCAATCTATGAACCTAGCATAAAAATGCAGCATAGAGGAGTGTAGCCACAAAATTATATCAGAGACCTTCAAGTACAGAGGAAAGACCCAGGACTGTAGAATAAAATCTTCAGTCATCAATTACTGGTCACTAAAGGAACCAACCTTGGGAGCTGGATCATAAGAGAAAATAGATCAAACATGCGGCATTTGCAAAATGCACCATGTAACATATGATGTCGGACGGTAAACCACTGAAGAAAGAGGAAGGTGTACAGCATGGTACAAGACGACATTCAATCTGCCTCAAAGGAACCCTGGAGTGAGGAGGAAATACCTCATTTATAGCATACTCAACTCAGTAAAGGACTTCGGATGGTGATGACTCATTGCAACCCACTCTTACCTTTGTTCTTGCTTGAGCACAAGGGAAGCTGTCAACACGCCAGAGAGAAACTGCAGAGCAGAGAGGAAGATACTAGGAAGCGTATGTAACAATTTAAAATGCTTTCTTATTGATAGTTTCTCTGCAATATCACTCTTCTACTTTATTTGCATCTTAGAGAGCATAAATACTAATAACAACTATTTGATTAGACTATTAAGATTTCAGATAGACTAAAAATAAACTCCTTGTTTTGCTTTTTTTGGTCTGTGAACGGCACATATTGCAACGCAAAACTCATAAATTGGCAGAGATAACCTCCATTTAGATGCAACAACTGCTAGCAACTGTAACAGTATTTAACAGACTTTACAAAGCAGGGTAAGTCTATTTCCTCTTTCCTCTCTACCTTTTTGTCAACTCTAGGGGCGAGTATATTGAACAAGTGAGAACTGTGGGAGTTTTGAATCACACACACACACACACTAAATGCTTAATTAGTCAGTTCAAAGCTCTCTGCTGTGAATTTTCTTAGAGCACTAGTCTCTTTGGCATGCCTTTGCCTTGAAGCTGAGCCATAGGCTAAACCAGTTCCACTTTAGCTAAGCATCTCAGATTGAACCAAGTATCTGTAAAGTTAGAACACTCAATGCTTCAATCCCAATTAAAAAAACTCCCTACATTTTGTTACACACAAGGGATACATTCATGTGTCAGGATAGCTGTCAGCTACCATGAATCCATATTATGACTAAGCTAAGCAATGGCATTACACAGATGTTCTGAGAAACAGTGTGCATATATAACAATCATTTAACAAATTAAAAATTAGACACAAAGGTATTTTCTTTTTTTTTTTTTTTTTTTTTTTTGGGGGGGGTTGTTTGTTTGGGGTTTTTTTAGCTTTGTTTATACAAATTTTGCTACTGTTATTGTGAACCTAGTCACATCTTGAATAAGTGCAGTGAAACAGATTTACAAGAACAATGCAAAATATAACTCACTTCTGCTCATTGGGTACCCACTGTAGGGATAAACTGGAGCCATCTGTTTGTTACTATTCCTGCCATGGTGAGACCACATACATACTTTATTGTTTCCTGCGTACAAAAGCACAAAATTATCAGGCATGCTGCAGAGGCAGTTTCTGCTTAGTAGAAGATCAGGCAAACGGGCACGGAAATTCTCTGTTAGGGGCACGTCTGAGATCAGCAGTGGAGCAACATGAGCACGGTTGTGTAGTCCGTGCCCTACCTGGCATGTGCAATGAAAAGGGCCCTCATTTTTCATCAGTATCTTAATCTTCACAAGTATAATTACAGCATTCCTCAGTAATGGTAAACACAAATTATACTCTGTTCTGCAAGACAAAGATAAGCTGGCTTTTATGTTTCAACAAAAATGAATGTATGATTGGAATAAAAAGATATTTATCCCAGCTTAAATATTAGCATTATGTAATAACATTTAAAACACCTGCACAGAAATTGTGCAAAGAAATGTTCTTCAGATCAGCATCCTAACAATCACCTTAAAAAACTGCAGCAAGGACAAAAAATTATGCTTTTTCTTTTTCTTACAATGCCATTTCAGGGCTATGAAAGATCAGCCATAAATCATTTATACTGTTTTGTTTTCCTTGCAGAGTATCCCCTGGATATAGAAAATAATTTAAAATACATCTGTCTAATATAATTTCCCAGTACATTAAAAATTAGTTTGATGAAGTCTTCATGTTAAGGACAAATAATAAATTGCAATAAATAATTAAAATAAAGAAAATTCAAATAAGTAATTTACTATTAGTTAAAGAGTTCACCTTATATTTTCTTGGTTAATTACTGCCTTCTATACTGTTGTGTAATGGAAATGATAAAGAAAAAAAACAAAAATATCCAAAGAGTCTGAAATCACCATGTTAGAAATTGAAGTCTTTTAAACTCAAGACAGAGCAGCCTGTTGCTTAATAGTTTTTTGGAAACAACATGAGTTCACTATTGCAGACCCAGTTATCAGGTGAGAAACTTCTGATTTTGAAACTCAAGAGTGGCATGTTTCATTCCAGAATTATTTAAATGGAGATTTGCCACAGTTTACAGTTTATAAACTAAATCCCAAGAAGTCCTACCTAATCCTCTCTTTTTTTTTTTTTTTTTTTTTCTTTTTTTTTCTCCTATAGCTAGCAAAACAAGTTTCAGTCGTGGTAATGTGGTATATTGTTTATCACAACAAATGGCATTTAGAACAACACACAGAGCAGAAAAATACATTTTGCACTAGTTTTATATGTTTATTCTTGCTGAGACAGGAAGTCATTTACTTTGCCTTGCAGAGCATTTAATCCGTTTTACCATTCAGATCCAGCAGGATTTAAGGACGTACAATATCTCATGGGGAAGGACCTAAAAGCATTTCAAGAAAAGCCCCATTCTTAACCAGCTTTACAGCCCCAGCGGGGCTCCACTTCTGGAATGATTTTATCCGTTATTTTTAGAACTGATAATTACTCATTTTCATATACTTATTACTAAAAACTGCCAAAGAAAACTGACAAGCATATGAAATATTCTATTAAAAACTAGGAGATGGATACAATTGGTTCCTCTTCTTTCTAGCAGCTTACCAATGTAGGTTTGTTTTGGACATAATTTCTTCACATTAACCCAGTCAAACTGTCAGAGCTATATATATATATGCAGACCTTATTTGTCCTTGGTATACTTATTCCTTTTTTCTCTTCACATTAAATGCATTGCAAGTTTGTTAGAAGGTAGACACATGGGCAAAGGAAATTGTACTTTAAAAAAAAATCCAGTAAAAACAAAAACAAAAAAACACAAACAAGCAAACAACACAATGTGGGTTTGCTGTATCTGGTATGAAGCGACTGCTGTGCACATACTGGTTCAAACCTTTGGTACAGGTCCTACTTAATCGTCAGTTTTAAACAATATTCTACTTGAATTCGGTTCTTAGTTTTGTATTCAGTTTCCTAAACCATAGCACTGAATAAGTGCAATTTGTCTTTATTTTCTTTCTATTAAGAAACAGGTGTTTAGTAGGCACAGACTGTCTCCCAAGGAGGGGAAAGGAGGACAGTCAAATTAGTTTTAGCTCCCTTGTTGAACCCATCACCAGGAAAAAAAAGAACTAAGCTAAAATATGGAGAAAAATCAAAGTGAAAATCCTAGTGCAACCTCAGTAAATCAGCAGGTGCTTAATTGCTTAAAAAGAATTAGAGGGTGAGAGACAACAGGTTTGTGGTAGACTTTCCCAGAAAGGCACAAAATTGTGAAGAACTCCTTGATCAAATCTCTTGTGTCAGGAAGACCAGGATTAAAAGGGATAGTGTTAAAGTATGAGTAGATGCAACAGGAATACACAATCCTTACTCTTTCAAAATGTAGTTTGCTGTAGCAGATGCATTCTGTTGCATCTCTATCCCATAATGATTATCACATCACAGCCTGACTAGCCTGAGGTCTGGACCTTGCTAGGAAGGATGGTGAGAGAGGGGAGCATGACGAAGGAGGGAGGAAGAAAAGATCTGCCTGCCCACCTGCAACAGGTTTGTGCTCTGTTGTTTGCCTTAGGAAACCATACTGTGCTTGCACTAATCTATAAAGCGTTACGAACAGAATCTAGAAATGACAAATTGCCAGCCATTCATTCATCAACTGCTAAACAGCTCATATGAAAGGGACTCCATGTATATCATACTTGAATTCTTTCAGAATTTGAAGTAGAAATCCACTACTACTTTTGACAAAAATCTATTTGGCTGAGAAGATTTTTCATTCCCACCTTCCCGCTTTACTTGCTCATCGCATTAAAATTACTATTTTTATATAGAAAGCAAAAAACAAAGCATAAAAGATATTTACATAATACTTTACATAGCAAGCTCCTTTTGAGAAATGAGAATATTAAAATTTCAAAAGTACAGTCACAGCAAGTGGTAGGCGAGCAACAAAGATAAATCAAATCCTATTTCTTGCCATGCTGTGAAAAGACGGCTGGCTTTTAATCATCATGATGTGCCATATGTAAATTCCATCAAAGAAGAAGTTTGGTAAATGTTATATTTCATAACCACAGGGAAGGAAGCTATTTATAAACATCAATTAAATGATATTATATAGTCTAAAGCCATTAATAATAAAACTATTAATCTAGGTAGACATTACTTTCATATGCAATAGTTTTTGATATATACTTTTTCAAATGCATATTTAACTAGGAAAATATTACATTTTTTCTACTCAAGGTCATTGTAACCTAACTCATCGTTTCTGTGATGAGGAAGTAAATTGTTACGAGAACAAAAATAATGCACACAGCACTTGTAAGCCTAGAAGCACTTTCTCAAAAAACATGAGAGTGCTTCAGTCAAAACCTGTGTTTTATATGTGGTCAGAAATCTATATATGTATAGATGAAGCTTAAATGTTAATTCATGCTGTTCTTTGTCAGTCTCAGGAAACATTTGGAAATGCAAACGTCTTCCACAGGAGACAGATGAAATCTATTTGGAAGCCTCCAAAGTAAATAAATCACAACAAGTGAGCGAAGAACCAATCACAACAATATTGCTATTATACTAGAATTGTGCATCACTTACATTAGAAGAAAGCAAAGTAATTTGAAAACATTCACAAAATTCCTAGAAAGGCTGTAATCGCCTATGTAAAGCTTTGGCATAGAATAGTTTATCTGCTCAGCCTCAAATGAGTATGGTAAACTGAGACTAAATCTTTAAGCCCTAAATATGGGACTAATGCTTAAAAATATACTTCCTTCACAGAAAATAAGGAAAATTCAAAGGTTTCAGGCAGACATTCTACAGCAAAGCATGAGAGATGGATAAGGACAGTTGGGGGAAGCCACCCTGTAGTAATGGAACCGACAGGTTACCCTTTGGATGCCCTAGGGAATAGACAAGGAAAGAATACTTTACTTTTCTATGTAATGAAGACATGAAAGAATTTAGTTCTTCTGAATATATGACGGGCTTCAGAAACAAAATTTCTAAAAGCCCACAGCCCACGTACCCTTAAAAAAGCCAAAAAGAACTTCACCCACAAAAAAACCCCAACAAAACACCAACAACCCACGCTTCCAGGATATTCCTACTTCATTTATATTTTGTTCTATCTGTGGAAAAAACCCAAATCTAGTTCACAGCCTCATCAGAAAATTTATAAAACTGTGTTTGTTTTCTATGACACAGGAACAAATATTTTCAGCTACACATTTAAAACTAAAGGTTTTATTCTAATGTGTTTTGTGAAGGGAGAAAAAATATTTCCATATTTTCAGCACACTCAGCAAAGTCTGTGTGCACAAACTGAGACCTGTCATATCTGCCTTGTGATTAGGAGAAATTTAATGCTTCACTTCTTGGTAATGGTTGTTGTTTTCTTATAATTGGTGTGTAGATTGAATGGCAGGTGACATTTCGTAAGATTTAAATAAGGTAAGAAATAAATCAAATTAATATATTCCTTTCTAAAGTATAATGAGTCATTTGCATATAAAATGCAATGGTCTGTAAATAGAAAATGCACTCCAAACAGCAGAAGACATAATGAACCATATTTCTTACATTTTGTAACATATGTGTATGTAACATGTGTATGTTACTAAGTGCATATGTGTGTGTATAGATCACAGGGACAGCTTATAAAATCCTGAAAGACTGGCTAATTTATATAGAAGTTTGGATGGAAGAAGAGATAATGCTTACCCCCTCTATGGATCACAGCATGTAAGACACCACACTGCAACATTCTGTAGGGGACCTACAGAGCTACTTACGTACCAGCTGCAAAGGCAGCTTCTGATCTGTCCTTCTAAAATGGGGAAATTCATTTACAATGCCCAAATGATATTCCAAGGGTAAACTCCAGATCTGACTCTGTAAAAGGACTAAGGCAGATCCTTATTCACACATGGCGTGCCATGGAGATCAATAAAAAATGTCCCTGGAGGAGGGGACAGGATCTTACCTCTTGGCCTCTTTGCAGAACTACAGCCTCACTGAAAGGTAAGGCAGCCATGACACTGACTGCGCTGAGCGTCGAAAAGGAAGAGATGGCAAATTAACAGATCTGTCAGGACTGATAAGAATAAAGAATAAACCACTGCCTAAACTGTATTAAAAAAACCCAAAACAAACAAACAAACCAGGAAAAAAAAAAAAAAAAAAACACACCAAAAAAACCCCAGGAAAGTAGCACTTACACATTAAACAGGAGGCCTTTCAAGGCTACATGCTAATTCCTACTTAAGGATGTTGCTGGTGTTGCAATTATCCAGTGAAACAAAATCAGCTGATTTGGTTAGTCAATAATTGAAAATCTATTTGCCTACAATTGATTTACAGTGTAACAGGATTCAACTACTATAATTTGTAATCGGTGCTCTTGTCTACAAAAGACAGGATGGTCTTTTATTTCAGAACTGAAGAGAGCTAGAACTTGTTAAAGATGCAACACAAAGCTGGAAAATAGGAACTCTAAGATATGGTATGAATTCACATAAATATGGCCATTTTTGCCAGCTGGAGCTGAGCTATAGTGTTAACTGCACGGGTTTTGCTTTGCACAGAGGATTTCAGAATTACCAGTATTTTAGTTCACACAGGTGCATAACTCACGAAAAGACAAAATTCTATCCTCAGGAAGAAAGAGAAAAGTTGAGTAAAGAGCTATCAAATACTACAGAAAGGTATAGAAAGAAAGTTTTAGAAAATTGACAAGCTTTAAGCAGAGGAATAGTAGACAGTGCCTTCAACAGTAGGCAACTGCAGGAAACCTGGACCTTCAACATCGCTTTGATCTGAAAACAAATTCCCTATTTTCTTCCACTTCCTTTGGTAGCAACTACACACACCACTCCTTGTGCGTGCACACTATGCTAACAGCCAGCTTAAAAGTAAGACTGGCGTCTATATTCCAATTAGCCCGGTAAATCCTCTGCTTAACAACCGAACAATCCTCACTTCCCTCCTGGTGGCAGAAGAGGACTTCAGCCTGTAGCTCCTACTTCTCAGTACTCCAGGGACATCACTGCTTCAGGAGCGTTAAGGCTCACCAAAGTCACAGCAGAAATACGTTCTCCTTAAGGGTATGTATTTGACATCCTGTGTCAAACAAGGCAGAGAACTGGCAAACATCGAGTAGCCCCTTACTTCATTCTATAATCTACCTGATCATACCGCACCATTGCATAGACATGTAGGTCAGTGCAGGAGCAAATGACATCAAATCCCCAATGTCAGCCTGCCATTCTTTTATAATTGTTTGGCTAGATACACTAGGGAAGGCACTAGGAAGTTGAATTTCATGCTTGCTTCTCAGCATAAGCATTAGTGTAAAAAGTAACAGATCCTCTCTCAAGAATAGTTACAGGAATGGGACCAAAATCAGACAGAACTGCTTTACAAGGTATTTTATGAGTGTACACATAAGCATAAATATATGTATGCATACACACCGAAGTATGAGATTATTCAAAAGCCAGACTATGAAAACAGTAACTGAGTGTAGTAGCATTGAGGAATTTGCTTACCCATTTGAGCCAGACTGTCAGTTAATGCTTGGGGGTCTTACATAGGGTTTCTACTTGGAGGGGAAACTAAAGATAGGATCAGTATTTCTTTGATACAGAAATCACTACTATTTACAAGGAGTATATGAAAAACTCTTTTCTGAATACAATCCGAATCTTAGATTTGGCCTTAAGAATGCATGAACCCATCAGGAAATATTAATTTGAAGAATTCTTTTAACCCATTTACAGTAATCATACAAGTGTTTCTGTGACGCTGTGACAGGCTTCTTTACTAGGTCTTTTCTACTTCTTTTGTAGAAGTTATACGCTTCTGTCAACATCTTCTTCTACATTTTTATACAATCTGCCTATTACCTTGAAGTTGCATTTTCTGCAGTGCCTATTATTTCAGCTATCTCTTCTACAGTGAAGCTCAATTTTACTTCAGGTTTCTTTTCAGTGAGAGATGACTAGGTCTGTCTTCAAGTAGGTATAAAGAATGTTTATTCTTTGCCTCTGTCTTTACTACTTCTATCCTATTCCTACAAGCACTTACAACTTTGCATACTGTTTGCTCTCACAGAGTTGTCCTTGAAGACTTCAAATTCCTTTCATTCTTAAGCATCACTATTGCACACACTTGCTTCTGAAAGCAAAAATATTTCCTATTATGATTTTAATTCCTACAATAGATATGCAGTAACTCAAGTGTATCTCTATAAATCCTAAGGAAAAAGACATTTGGTGGAAAGAAATGCGGGTAAACAGTAAGGATGGGGGAGAAAAATAGTTACATGTCAGCACAGTGGGGGATAGAAGCTACAACTCTATTAAACGCTTAATAGAGGCATTTAAATTAAAATACCCCTTTGAGTGAAATTCTGCACTAATGTATGTTACCTTAGGCTTCCCCTGCCTCCTTTCTCTCATCCTACCAATGAACCCTGGGAAACATTTTAACCTCCTGCAGTGTAGTCAGCAATCCACCCCATGACTGATTGACCCATATCAGGCCCTGTGGGTCAGTAGCAGGCAGCAAGGGGGATGATAAGAAACTGAATCTACGCTTGATAGGCAGACGAGATTAAAGATTAGACAGGATAAGGTAGATAATAGGCTCTTCTTCTGTCACCTTTTCTTGTGAAGATTCTCAAACAAAAATATTGTTAAGAGGTCTCTTCCATTAACTAAATGGGAGCTAAGGGGATATATAACCTGTCAAGGTCTGAACAGCTCAATCTCCAACACTTTCTTCAACAGAAAAGCCTCCCTGAGGAAATGAACTAAACATCCCTATTAAGTAAACTCCTGTTTCCCTTTCCCCCTTCTTCCCTACGGTAACAGACATGCCACAGAGGGTGCTCATAAGTACCACCTATGCTGGATACTTCAAGTAGTTTAGGCTGACAATGAAAACAAAGGGACCTCAAGAACAAGCAGCATTCGTTTCCATTAGAGGACTTTTCACTACAGGAGTCACTTTGTTTTACTGAATAGACATGTGAACTCTACTATTCCAAAGTCACATAAATTTTCCAGAGAACAAAACTGCTCGAGCTACATGTGCCTGTATTTCTTTGATTGCTCACATTGAGTTTGTTTTTATCATTAACACCTGGTGTCTATCTTAACACTGAAAGAAATGACTTCATGAATGAGAACAGAATGTTATAAAAAAGCCAAAGTTTTCACTTCTGTGAAGAAGGAGTTCTTGAATTTACATGCATACTTCAGAGCAGGACAGAGTATCCAGGTTCTTATACAGTATCACTTTTTCAGGTTTAGGTCAGTACTTGTCAAAGAAGCAGACAGAGTGTGACCAATAAAAAACAGATGAGCAAACACCTGTGTACTTTGGCATGCATACATGGACACTTCTGCATGTGCACATGGGCACTTTGCAACCAAAGAAAGAAACTGGCAGTAAAAACAGCAAAGTATAAAGCTTCTTTTCATTATAAACCACAAAAGTTCTACTGTAAAGCTAGAACTGGCCATGCATTAAATGCTCCTCATGTCAGCAAATGATTTCTTCAGCATTTCCAGCAATGGAACCATTTTCCTTAGGTCACAGATGCAAAGCAGCAGCAACAACAAATAAGTCAGGACACCAGAATGACCAGACAGCTCTGTTAAAGCCAGACAAAGGTATTTGCTAAAAAAAAAAAAAAAAAAAAAAACAAAACCAAAACCACAACAAAGCCCACTGTCAGCCAACTCTTCAAGCCTTCATTAATTTTAATAATGAAAAAATGACTCCAGAGAAATCTCAGATTGCAGCAAAGCTTGGTTCGATAAATGTAAAATGTCCCTATAACTGTATTCATGATATATGATATTTTTTATTATTTTCAATTAACAGAGTTTAATGAATTTCAGTATTTTTTTAAAAAGGATTTATCTTTAGTGTCTCTCCATAGGCACTCACCCACCAAGTACTCAATGGCAAGCCCCAGCAAGTTAGGATTTCTAAATTCATTCCTTCAGAATTACATCTGTAAACAAGCATGACGTAGATCCTTCCATTTTCTTCAAAATTATAGCCCAGTTTTCATCCTAACATATGCTTACCTTGGAGTTTTTCACTATTTTAATAAATCAAAAATTATAGGTAATAATCTCAATGAGAAACACTACAAGATGCAGACAGCTTCCAAGGGAACACTGCAATTTTATAGATTAATAGCATGTAACCATCTCTCTCCAAATGTTTGTTGAATAAAATACAATAAATGAGCATCAAAATAATCCCGTATATACTTAATTTGCAGGACAATAAAGAGTTGTATTTTTGTCTACTGATCAGTAACCTGAAGTTTATAATACCTAACTTAATTTTAAATGAAAAGTTTAGAACATCAGCAGTCCTGAGTGTATAGCAAGACAAGCTCTACATCAATTTGTTTTAGAATCATAGAATCACGGAATGCATTAGATTGGAAGTGACCTTTAGAGGTCATCTAGTCCAACCCCTCTGCAGTAAGCTGGGACATCTTCACTAGATCAGGTCACTCAGAGCCCCATCAAGCCTGACCTTGAATATCTCCAGGGGTGGGGCCTCCACTACATCTCTGGGCAACCTGTTCCAATGATCCATCACCCTCATATTGAAGAACTTTTTCCTAACATTCAACCTAACTCTCCCCTTTTGTAGTTTAAAACCATTACCCCTCATCCTAGTGCTACATGCCCTTGTGAACAGTTCTTTCCCAGCTTTCTTGTAGGCACTTTTCAGGTACTGGGAGACCGCTATAAGGTCTGCTCTGATCCTTCTCTTCTCCAGGCTGAAGAAGCCCAACTCTCTCAGCCTGTCTTCATAGGAGAGGTGCTCCAGCCCTTTGATTATTTTCGTGGCCTCCTCTGGACGTGCTCCAACAGGTCCATGTCCTTCTTGCATTGAAGGTTTCGAAACTGGACAAAATGCTCCAGGTGAGGTCTTGAGTAATCTTCCCTGTGTCTTCATATACAAATTAACCACCATTGAATCATATTCAGAGAAAAGAAGATGCCACATAAAGAGCCTGTATTACTAATGGTAATGGCTAACAGAGCATGCTGTTTTGTAGCATTCTGCATTTCAAATAAAATCATATATTATAGTGAAATGTCCTTCCAAATTCACCATGCACAAAAAGACAATCTGTATTTCTTTGCCTTTTCCAACTATGGTTATTTTTCACTGCTGATTCTTCCTATCGTTAAGTCTGAAAGTCATGGCACTTTGACAAAGTGCACATTACATCTAAATCCATTTAGACTCATATTCTGTCTAAAGAGAGCACCTGAGGCATTTTGGTGACCTTTCTTTGCACAGATTATTGTTAGTTGGATTCTGTATATGCTTGTGCAAACATGCTTAGAAGGGAATGAAAAGATGTGGGGCAAAACAAAGACTTTACACGTGGGGAAAATGTGGATCTAACATCACTTGGGAGAAAACAAATAACTTGGTTTCTGGCATAGGCTTTTTTACTCATCTATAAAATCAATTTTCAATAATAATGTTAAAAATAACTAAATATGTTGATAAAGACAGGGAATGATAAATAGGAGGATCTCAGATATAACAGGGTTATACACTAACTCTCTTCAGCTTTTTCTGAATATCACAGAATGTGCAATGGTGTTACTGTGAGCAGCTTTCAGCCTCTGACAGTTTGCATCATTACCAAAAACTTTAGTTCGCTTCTACCTGTTATTATTAAATGGAATCACAGCAAAATTAAAATGACAGAAGATAGATTTAAGGACATAATAGGCAAACATCTGCTGGACTCATGAAAGAACAGTGAAGGCCACAGAAGTAAAATGGAAGAAATAAAACTTTATGAGCTGCCTCTAAAACAGGAGATATTAATTGAAGTTGTAAAGTTATATAAAAAGATAAAATGCAGATAACATATCTACAGACATATTAGCTAATGACTGTTATGTGAGGTTTACTACATGGCCATAAAAACTAAATGTGGACAAACCTGGAATAGCTAGTATGGCCTCTCTAAAAACTCTACCTTATCATTTCTAGTGATTCCAGAAGCCTATTGAAAAGTGTAAACTTAAATTATTGGAGGTTCATTTAAAATGTGGCAGCTCAATTCCAGAGAGACTTGCCCTCTGGGACAATAAGGAGGAAAGCAGACATGTTAACAACTGCAAGGAGCACTGAGGTGGACTCAATGTTTCTTATGGGTCCTTTCCAACTTGAGATACTCTGTGATCTTACACTGACCCACTGAAGCGCATAACTCATAGAGCAAAGGTTTTAAGTTCATCCTCACTACTCGACCTTAATTTAGGAAAACTCTTCATCCATTCAGTGAGCATCAAAATAGTTTAAGCCTAAGCATTGTCTCAGGTCTTCTATGACTTCAAGGACTAACTTTAAAAGGATTAAGTATACGTTAAAATTATTTGTTGCAGCACAGCACACTTGAAGAATGCAAAACACAATACGAGAAACCTGGATATTTCTTGAAGAGTTTTCCTCACAAGCTGAATTCATGCTGCCACTGGGATGGAGTGAAAAGTAGACTGACTGACTGAAAATCACTGAGGAACTTTCATTCACTCTTCTGTCAGTGTTGGCTGCTGCACAGTGGCAGGATGACCCTGTTTTTCAAATACCAATGAAGAATACCTAATGAAGGATTGTGACTAGAAGGTGGACCTTTTTTTGTGCCGTAATGTGGAACATTTGCATTAATTCCCAGCTTATATTTTTTTCTTTTAAATAACAGTTGCCACCTTCCAAGTTCCAGTGCCTCGACAGTTCATATTGTGTCAGGACTGAACTCTTTTTAGAAAAAATTGTTTCTAAAGAGAAATGAACAGCATTTTAATTTTACAGAAGCATTTTCAGCAGTGACTACTCCTGTGACTTTTAGAGCAGGACATAAGGCAGAGGGGGAGAAAAAGTAAAACAATCCCTTTTACTAATACAATGTGGCAATCAGCGCATCAGATTTTCTCCAAACAGTACAAGGATTAATGGTAGGTTTTCCTGGAACCTGATATATTCCTGGTCAATAACTGAAATATTTGGCCAATCATTCAACAGAAATAGCAAATATATTCTGGAACAGAAGCTCTGGCTCTGTAGACTAACATACTGAAGTATAAAATTAAAAAGTTATGGATTGTCTCTCTTACAGAATTTAATTCACTTATTTGTATTTAAATCATTTATTTGCTTGCAACTCATTTTATTCTCCAACTCATCTTCCACATGAACAGCAGTAATTGTCAAGAAAAGTGTCCTTGACAATACTGCTGAAACATTTTCTGTATTCATTTACAAATTCCTTTTCATTGATCTATCACTGAAAATCCCAGCTGATGGGAACCTCAGAGAACTTGGCATTCTCTAAATGACTGTATCAAAACTTACTGCTACCAAGAATAAGCAATTAAAGACTTAAGAAAAAATAAAATAGACTCATTTGAGGGAATGGATCTTAAACATGTATTTATATTTAGGCATGATTTTAAGCCTCATTCATTAGAAAGATACATAACCTTGTAGATAAAAATCAAATTCATTCATTAAGTCCTCTTATACTGCAAGTTTCCTAAGAAAGCAGGCAAAACATTTGGAGGCAAATGTAGAAACCTAAGACAACAATGAGTTATCATTAACAGAATACAGAACAACTACCAAACCAAGAATAACAAGATATTTGTTTAACTGGAGGATCATCTTTTAGCCTTCAGACAGACTTATTTTTTAATTCCTACCCATGTATTAACATCTGTACTTCTATCCAGTGCTAGGCATTTGGTCATGCCTTAATAATAAATAGGACAGAAGGAGACAATAAATGTCAGTGCCTACATAACCCTGTTTGGTTTGTAATAAATCTCTAAGTGGACAAAAGAAGACTTTCTCTTCCACTACTTCAAAAGTACTTTGACAGAAGAAAATAAAGCATCCCACAGAAAAAAGAAAAAAAAATCATTACTAATGTATAGAAAACTTGGGGATCATGATCTTTAGAATGGAATACCCATGAGAATAAGTTATATTATTGTCTTAAATAGAGAGAGTGATTATGCTTTCTCAAATGATCTTTAGCCAGCAACAAAATGTACAGGCACAGATTTTAACATGGATTAGCAACCACCATCACAAGTACCACGAATGTTACACATTTGGCTTGGCTTGGAACAGTTTCATCCAACATCTGAGCCATCACTATCAGTGTCACCTATGCAGGACTGTTTTAAGAACTCCTTGCTGTTCAATGTATCAAGAGTGTTAGAACACACTATAGTAGTTCTTTTCTACACTAAACTTTGTCAAATCAAGTATACAAAAAAAAACCAACCAAAAAAAAAAAAAAGGAAAAAAGGGAAAAAAAAGTATCTTTTATGACAGGGTGACAGCAATGGAATTTTTGAATAGTCAAATCAAGGGGAACAAAAAGAGCACTGATGTAAAGTTGAATGACTCAAATGAGGAAAAGTTAGTTGACTCTCTTTCACCAGAGCTTGCTTTCTGGTTTGAAACCCTATGATCTGGAAAGCAACATATTTGCATTTACTTTTTAATGCATTAATAGCAGCTTAATCTTGAAGGTTTCTTCTTAAATAGTCTAGTTAAAAATTAATTGTTGCTTGATTGATATTGAAACAGTTTTGATTTAATTTTCTGGCTTTATTTCTACCAAAATTGTATGATTTGCAAAGTAATATATTTTTCTTTAATTATTATCACAACAGCAGAGTAATTTTGCTGGCTTTTCTACTGAATAATTTGATTAGTATAGAAATGAGCTTTGTTTCAGCTTGCTATTGATTTGTGTGTACATGCATTAAGATTTTATGGTCTGTCATTATAAGCTAAAATATGAGATAATAATGTGTCCCGCGTCAAGGACACTGCAACGTGGCCTTGCTTTTGGAGGAATTCTGTAGGAGGATTTTGAGTTACTTTGCCAGCAATCTAAGGAGTAGGTAAATCATTTCAGATTGCAGTCCATCACAAATATAAAGCCACCGTACAACATATGAATTCTGTGAAAAATATATTTTCACTTCCATATCCTAAAAATATTATTTGCATCAGAACTGCAGAAGATCCTATATTGTGTAAGAAAAGGAATCATTATTTATTAAAGCCACATAATAATTATTAAATACAATTTTGATTTGTTTTTTTCTCATTGCACATGATATCGTGGGCAAGGTAGAACTTTTTAATTTTTCCTCTATTGGAGGAAAGTATTGAATTTGGAGAAGCATGAATTATAGAAATATGCAGACAAGCTATCATACAAGAATGATAAATTTTGAAAAATAAAGTACAAAAAGAAAGTTTGCATAAAATAAATTTTCCACATAATGCTTTATTTGATTCCATGTGCATATTTAATACAAGTGCATGCCTTAACAATTTTATTTTATATCATTGTTTCAGCACAACTCACTCCTTATTCATGGCATCAGACAGTTTATGGGGGATGTGGAGGGGTGTGTGTGAGAGTGTGTGAGAGAGAGAGTGTGTGTGTGTGTGTGTGAAATCAGTATGCTTTTAACCTGATAAATCTACTTAGAAACCTAAATTTCATTTAATCCCTGCGCTGGCAAGAAAGCTCATCGACTGAAGGTATTTTATTTTTCTGGTGAAGTCAAGTCGTCTGTTCGATTCCTTTTTTCAAGACTAGGGATGCAGAGGTAAAAGGAGGGATTATCCATTATCCCTACCTGTTTTTATCACAAAGAGACCATACCTCCTTTCACAATAGGTACAGAGACAAAAATCCAATTTGCCCAAATGTAACCTCACATATTAAAAAAAAAAAGCTGCTTATAACATTGTAGTTGTATGTGAAAACGATATGAAAAGCCAAGAATCTCTGCAATTCATATAACAATTTACAGCACACAATGTTGTCACAACTTAAAACTGACTGAAAAATTGCCTTGAAATTATGGCTAATGGATTATAATAGCCTTTGTCACAAATTATCCAGAGTAGCTTTGGTTGAGTATTATGCAGCTTTAGATAACACTATACGGCATTAATATGTTTATGATTAGCTATTTCATAAAACTGCTCAGAAACCTCTATTAATCTTAGTGATTCCAAAGAAATACATCTCTTAAGAACTTTGATAACATCTCTTTCAGTATAGGTGTGGTGGGTTTTGGCTGGGACAGAGTTAATTTTCTCCATAGTAGCTGGTAAGAGGCCAAGTTTTAGATTTGTTCTAAAAAAAACCCCTTGATAATTCAGGCATGTTTTCATTACTGCTGAGCAGTGCTTACACAGAGCCAAGGCTTTTGCTGTTTCTCAGACCACCCCACCAGCCAGTGGGCTGGGGGTGCGCAAGGAGTTGGGGGTACACAGCTGGGGTGACTGACCCCGACCGACCAAAGGGATATTCCGTATCATATGACATCATGCTCAGAGTAATGCTGGGGTGGAGGTTGGCAGGGGGACCACTGCTCAGGAACTGGCTGGCCATTGGTTGGTTTATGGAGAGCAATTGTTTCCTTTTGCATCACTTGTCTTTCTTGACTTTTATTTCTCTTTGTTATTTTCCTTTTCTTTTATTATTATTTTTATTATTATCATCATCATCATCTGTCAGTATTTCACTCACAAAAGTGAGTTTTCTCACTTTAACCCCTTTGATTCTCTCCCCTATCCTGCCAGGGGGAGTGAGTGTGCGGCTGGGTGGTGCTTAGTTCCTGGCTGGTACACCTATATGACAGTACTTATGGTAGCCCATTATTTAGCCCAAGAAGCAAGACCTTTTTATTTAAAATGCATAGGTAATTGACAGAGAAGCAGAGTTATTGTATATCAAAGAAATTCCCACATGAAAGAAATTCTAGAATTTTCTACTCTTCACAGAACCCTAAGAAAGGTAAGATTCTCTAAACAGGTGAGACTGCAGGGCAAAGGTAGACAGGAAAAGCCTACTTTGTCTTATATGACTTCCGGTGTTCTCTTTGAGTAAAACATGAACATGCACAGTTATGAATGTTAAACATTCTTGCCATTATTAAAATATTTAAACAGAAAACTTCAGATTGAACACTGGTTGGATAAGCAGTAACAGGCAAGCAAACATCTACAGGTACCCACATTTTTAGTCTGTGGAATTTAAGAGCATTCAGCAGTACTGCCATTCTGTTGATCGCTGTAGCTTTGAAACAGAAACCAGGATTTACATACCAGTAAATAGCGTGCCACTCTTCCAAAGAAGGAAATGGTACTTACAAGTGGCCTTTAATAAGAAATATGGAATGTATGCCGTGTAAAGATACTTAAGAGCACTGCATTATATAATATTCTTGTTTCAATATTCCCACTACAAAAGGAGAAGTTGAAGAAAAAAATATTTCCTTTGACTACAGAAATACTTGATGATATCATGATTTTAATTATCTTACATACCATCATGTACTTATATAAAGTAGGAAACATCAATTGTCTTGAAACTATATTTGTCTAGATCATTTGCCATCATGCTGTACATACAAAGTCAATTAAGTTACAGGTTTCATTGCTGGACACTTTTCTCATTACAACTCTTCATATGGTGTGACAGGTGAAAACAGAATGACAAACTTTGGGAACATTCTTCTAGTCCTGATAAAATACGTTTTGAGTGCAGTTGCATTAATTCACCAGGAAGAAAAAAAGATTAGCTACTGGGGACAGGCAGACATGGGGACAGTGGGCTAGAAAAAAAAAAAAAAAAAACAACAAACCAAACATTTCCTTACAGTTAGAAAAATTACATATGACAATTTGCAGAATAAATCAGAAACTGTTCTAACTGCCACCCTTATTAAACTTAATGATGCTCTGCACAATTTGCAGAAACCAATTTGACCCGAGATAGGCAATTCATGGTTTCAAAACCTTCACTGCAACTTTACTACCATTCATCGACTACAGGTAACATGCTCGAAGATTAAAACAAATAGCATATTATATTTAAAGAGCATCTGCTGGAAGTACATCACGGAGCAACAAATGTTGCTACATAAAGTAACTATCAATCTTATGCTGATCTAATGGCACTGACAAGGCATTCAAAATGTAGCTGGACAAAGATGGACACACCCATCCCAATGTTATTCATGAAAGAAATATGGGTGATTTCTACTTTAGCTAAATTATCTTGCAATCTCTGGACATCTCACCAAGCCCTACCTTTAAAAAGCCATTTAGATTCATCACAGCATTCTGTCTAGCAGTAAAGGATTTATGCTGTTTACTTGCCTTTGTGTGGCTGTAGGATTTTATATATCCCAGTATCAAACAGTCCAGATACTGGCAACAAAAAAAATCTCAGTTGCTGAAATGTGAACAAAACACCATCAAGGATACACCAGCACTATGATTCTTTTTAAAGTTGCATGTTAAAGATAGGATGCAATCAATGAAAGACAGACTTGTATAATGTTCTGATTGTTTTCAAGATGCTACACACTACTCTTGCTGGAAAAGGACTGTAAAACTAAAAATTATTTGGGAAGGGAAAATTGGTATCAATTTCAATTAAATTTCCAGGAAATTCTTAGAAAGCCATGGGTAACAGACATTCCAGTACCAAATCTTGGCTGAAACTACTGCTGACTACTTAACCACAAGGAATCAATTGTATTTTACTTCAATAACCAGGTTGAATAATGAGGTTCAGTTGGCTTTTTAGAATACAAGACTCTTGCAGGAGTCACACCCTTAAATCTTGACTAACACTGAAGATGTAAAAGAAAAAACTTTTTTTTTTTAAGTTGTCCATATTCAACATTAACTTATAATCAAAGAAAAAAAAAAGCTGGAGGAAGACCTCTTTTAGCACAGAACATACTAAGGAAGAGGTAATTTTTTTTAATCTGGTTTTTGGGTTGGGTTTTTTTGAGATTTAGTAGATTATAACTTGCAATATAAATATGTTGGGTGGTTGAGTATATTAGTCTACACAGCATTGCAAGCTGTGCTGATCCCACTCTTTAGGAAAATGCTGGCCTGCATATACTGCCTACACACAGAAGTAAGGATGATGCATCCTTGTGGCACACTGGTATTTCAGAATCTTTGTACTTCAATCTTGACTATTGTGAATTGCCTATGAAAATGGGTTTTGTTTTGTTTTTTTAATTTTTAAACAACTTCATAAAGTGACCATGTTGTCTTGGTCTTACTTTGCAAACATACAGATGTACAAAATGCATCCAGTACAGTAACAACTTGAATTAGTTATCACAAAAGAAGAACATAACCCAACGAAACTGTAGCAGAGAACATAATTATTATTATTATTAGATTTTCAATGTTTGCTAAAGTTTAGCTAAAAATGACTATTTTTCCTTTGGAAATCAAATCTATTACTGATTCAGACATCATCTGTAGTCCACATACATGCACACACAATTACAGTCCCATCATAGGCTTCAGATACCTGAAATCTGTTACCTTGATGAAGTCTGAATATAGCAAGAAACCTGATAGTCCCTTACCTAGAAGACAAAAAAGAAATTTAGATTAATTCACAGCATTTTTCAAATCATATATTTTGCAAATTAAAGAACAAACTACAGACAACCAGCAAATTAGGTAGACCATTTATTTGATTGGATTGAGTTAAAATTTGGATTGAGTTTTAACACAATCCCAGAGTTTTGCCAGCATCTTCTACCACAGCCTCGTCATTTCCTCTCCTTGGATGACTATAAATTGAATGTTTTCACTCAAGTAAGGTCAAAAGCCAAATCTTGCAATAAAAATCCAAGATCCATGTTCGTGTTTATCTTTTTATGATTCAAGTTCATATCTTTCAAACTTTCTCTAGTGTGCATGCAACACCACTTGTACAGATGGATATGCATATCCAATTTTTCTTGGAAAGTATAACATCAAACGCAGTATTTATACTCCTCACTCTCCACTGACTTTGGTTTTATTTTTTGCCTCATAGTACTACACAAATCCTGTGGTGTCATTTTGTCTTCCACTTTCTTCTGCGATAGCCATCTTAACAAATGTACCATGAGATTTTGTCAGCAATATAGTGCCTTGAAGCTCCACGAACGTCTCATGTAGCGGCACGTTCAGCTTATATAGAGTTTAAGGTAGGACATAGGTATATTTGCAGGCAAACTACCCTTTAAATGGTACATGTTCTTTCAAGCAAAGTAACTTTAGTGATGCCAGCAACATAGCAACTAAAAGATCTTTCAACTGCTTGAACTGTGGAATACATGGATTGAACCTTTTTTCCTACAAGTTGTTCAGCACTTGTATGGATTACTGGGACCTCAAACAAGACTACAAAATTGTTCACTTTTTACCAGAGTTCACATTATGAGAAAAATGAAACAAAGTATCCCTTTATTTAGAGCTGTAGGCATAAATCACCAGGGCTCACTGTCTAGAATCTACTATTTAGGATGACTGGGATTGGAAAACATCAACACATTATAAAGTGCCATCATATTTATGATTTTGCAACAACTTGCATGAATCATAGAATGGCATGGGTTGGAAGGGACCCCAAGGATCATAAAGCTCCAACTCCCCTGCCACAGGCAGGGCCGCCAACCTCAGGCCTGGATCTACAAAAGGTTGCCCAGGGCCCCATCCAACCTGGCCTTGAACACTTCCAGGGACAGGGCATCCCCCACGTCTCTGGGCAGCCTGTTCCAGCACCTCACCACTCTGTCTGTAAAAAACTTCCCCCTAGTATCTAATCTAAACCTTCCTTCCTTTAGTTTTAATCCATTCCCCCTTGTCCTGTCATTGTCTATCCTTTTAAAAAGTTGAATCCCCTCCTGCTTATAAGCTCCCTTCAGGTACTGGAAGGCTGCAATGAGGTCCCCCCGCAGCCTTCTCTTCTCCAGACTGAACAAGCCCAGCTCCCTCAGCCTCTCCTCGTAGGGCAGGTGCTCCAGCCCTCTAATCATCTTCGTGGCCCTCCTCTGAACCCTCTCCAACAGTTCCACATCCTTCTTGTATTGGGGGGCCCCAGATCTGGACACAGTACTCCAGATGGGGCCTCACGAGGGCAGAGTAGAGAGGGACAATCACCTCCCTGTCCCTGCTGGCCACCCCTCTTCTAATGGAGCCCAGGATACCATTGGCCTTGCGAGCTGCAAGAGCACACTGCTGGCTCATGTTAAGTTTCTCATCCACCAGAATCCCCAAGTCCTTCTCAGCAGGGCTACTCTCAAGGAGCTCTTCTCCCAGTCTGTATCTATGGCTGGGATTCTTCTGGCCCAAGTGCAACACCTGACACTTTGCAGTGTTGAACCTCATTAGGTTCACCCGGGCCCATCTCTCCAGCCTGTCAAGATCCCTCTGGATGGCTTCCTTTCCTTCTAGGCTGTTGAGTACATCACTCAACTTGGTGTCATCCGCAAACTTGCTGAGGGTGCACTCAATTCCATCATCGATGTCATTGATAAAGATGTTAAAGAGAACCGGTCCCAAGACAGACCCCTGGGGGACCCCGCTTGTCACCGGCCTCCACCTGGACATAGACCCATTGACCACCACCCTTTGGCTACCCTTTGAAATCCTATCTAAGCTTTGAATTTAGTTTAACTTCTCTCAAGCATCACAGCAAGACTTAACACATAAACTGCCAGTTCAGTATGTCATCAAATTGCAAATGCTTATAGATAACTTGTAATCTACCACCACCATCTCACTTCCTTCCAATCTATTGTGGTCTGTTAGGAAAGCTACTTCAGGATTTTTCTTCTAATTCACACTGCTGTTACCCTTCCTTTTAAACTAACTGCACTTATGTTATGAAATCCTGTCAACTTGACTGCCTTGCTGCTGGTAATTTTCTGTTCAACTCTCTCCTTCTCCATAAGAAGGCATCCCTGCCTCCTTAAAGGCATCCAGCATGTTTTAACAAACCACCACTTATCACATGAGGTATCTAATGTTGACCAACTGCTTCGCCTGAAGTTTTTTAATACTCTCCAGTCTAACAAGCATAACTACTCTGAGAAATTACTATTACTTTTATTCCAACATGCACTGTCGTGGTAAAAGACCACATGGATAGTGTGGAGAATAAATGGCCTTGGTTAACAAAACACTTTAATCACATGTGCAATTTTATAAATTACATGACCTCCATATCCCACAGGAGAGACAGAACAGCTGCGAGGAAAGGCAAGTGGGTCAGCATAGAAGCCCTAGCTCTGCTTTGTGCATCCCAGGGTAGGATAACTGGGTCCCCTGAAATGTCTCCTTCAGTTTCTCTCTTCTTGAAACTTTCAGGAATCTCTTAATAAATCCTGCTCTCTTCTAGAGCATCTGCCAGAATGTCTACTTGGCATGTCTCACTAGGAGCCTCTCCTGCCACTAATGACTGTCACTTTATCTTCAGCATGTCACAGAATCACAAGGTTGGAAAAGATCTTTGAAGATCAACAAGTCCAACCATTCTCATCCTAAAAGCAGGTGCACTATGGACTCCCTGGTTTTGGCAGTTTTAGCAGACAATGGGGTGCTTACCCCAGTTTCAGAGCCAGATGGGACTGGCACAGGGCAGTGTACTGCCTCCTCCTGCACTGGTTACTAATGCAAGTCTTCTGTCACCCACCTTGTAATTTATGTTCAATATACTGAATCCCTCATGTCTATGAAACATGTATTTTAAGAACTGTTTGAACATATATCCTTTATAAACTCTACTTCTGACACAAATCAATATACAGTTATTAAACTCTGCCTTTGTCCCTGGGGCCATATAAAAGTGATTAACAGTGTGTAATGTATATATACACTCAGATTATAGGGGTTGACATCATCACAACTATTACAAACTATTTAGCTATTACAAACTCCACCCCTTGGTCCTGAAGAATAGGAATTGGGTGTCTTTTCTGATATGATCAGACGATGTTGGCAATTCATTCACCTAACAAATTAACAGTTTTTTGTTAGATTGGATGAGCTGCCCAGGTGGGTTTGCCATGTTTCCATCTGCGTTCAACATCATCCTATCTTTCCTCACACACCATACAGAGCTTAAAGCCCAAGGTTGAGGAGCAGGGTGGCTCTGCCTCCTCCCACGTCATTACCCTGCAGTAAAGCTACCAAAAGAACAAAAAGGAGGGAGCATCCAATATTCTCCTTGTCACTGGACCTGAACACTGCTGCTGGGTTTCAAAATAAAGGATTCAGTTAGGCCTCAATGCAGGTTTCAGATCAGCAGGGAGGTGGGGTGAGAGTACCCAAGCTGTCAACCACCCCAGTGCTTCTGTGGTCCCAGCCCAGAATTACCGACATACCCAGCAAGTGCAGGTTGGGGACAATTTCTTCCAATGCCAGAAGCTACGTTATCTGCTTATTGCTGTTTCTTCACACTCTGTTTATGCTGCCACGCACTGACCCAAAACTGTTTGGTGACATTCCCGACTCTAAACTTCAATCGCTTAAAAACCGTTTTCTGTTTTCTTTTTAAACTGGATCATTTAGACAGATCTGGGTTAGTTCCTGGTAATAGCAATGCTTGAAACAGCACAACAGAGAGTATGATAATTCTCAGCAGGGAAAGGAAACTAGCAGTGGAACTGAACCTTTCCTTTAACCTAATTCTGTTTATCCATCAGGCGATCTGATTTTCTCAGTGAATGGCTGTGGGACAGGGGACAGGAAAGATAGCTTTTCTTCTATCTCTTATTGAAACCTATGGAACAGAGCTTTCTTTAGAGCCACTTGTTTTCCTGCTCTGTTGAGTTCACAGTTTTTTAGTAACCACTAAATGACTGTGTATTAGCTCCCAGGATACACAGGAACTAACCTAGGAATACTTATTTTCTAAAGCTATTTTTAATATATTCTGATAATTGCGATTAAAAGGTCAAGGATAACTGATGATCTTTGAAAAGAAAAAAAAAAGGTAAAATGAAAAAATAAAAAAGGAAAGGAAAAATGGAAAATGAAAATAAAGGGAAACTTTCTAAATGGTAAATGGTTTCTAGTATTTGTTTCTGTGATTTTATTCTAGAGGAAAGCTGTTTGGCTTCACCCACATAACTCCTGATAAGGGGTTCATTACACTGGAAGCATTACAGAATCATCTGGCAAGAATATAAACTATTAGACTTAGAAAAAAAAAAAAAAAAAAAATTAGATTTTAAAATGTCAATGTGCTTTACTTAGAGGTTCCTAAAAACATTGAAAAGGTATATGACTTTAATATGAAAATATTTAAAGATTAAAAAAAATATATATATTTTCTTTTCATGAATAAAATGAATTGAGCAAAATGAGAGTGATTGTGCAAAATGGTCAGAAGTATACACAGATGTAAACTTCCATCATCATACTTCACCATCTTGCAGCTGGAGCACATCCAGTACCATCCCTCTGACTGCCATGCCCACTGGCATATACTTTATATTGATTTTGTCAAATCCACTCATGGTTACAATGATCAAGCAGCAAAGGTTTCTTTGTTCTTTTCAAAGAAACTTTTCTGAATTTGTAAAAATCCGAAAAATTCTGGCATTGTAGATCTTTGCAAACCACCCAACAGTATTATTGGTTAATCTACAAGATACAAAGAAAATTGGTATTCATACTTTACACAGTCCCTCTATAGTACAATAACCAGAAACACTTTTGTTGCACCAAGCTTTTCAGTACACCAGCACCCTTCCAGCAGCATCAAAACCTCCATGGCAATAGCCCTACCAGTGTTGTGTTAACACTAGGCTGGTATCTTTCTGAGACATGGCTTCTTTTCCTGGTGAGTCTCTGAGTGCTTCCATGAGTGACCCCTCCTTACAGGGAACACTGAGGGAAACTTCCATGTTGGACTCCCACCAGAGCAAGCAGATCAGGTTCTGAGAAAAGAAGACTTTGCCACCTGAAAGTCCGGCTACTTAAAGTGTCATCAGTTTTCCCCTATCCGAACAGTGGTCAAACCATTTTTCTAATATAGGTGTTCCAGATAAATAGTCTGTTTTATCCCTTCTATCCTTCACTTTCTACTCTTCCTATCAAACTGCACAAGCAAAAATGTGTTTGTCTTAGGATTTATGTGTATTATTCTGCTTTTATTAATGATTATCACAACTGCAGGAAGCACTCCCTCGTGTTGCATGGGAGAAATTTTAAAATGGTGTTTGCAAAAGACAGATTCTAACAGTGTATATGGAGATAGATTGCTTAGATGTGAAATACCACACCTGCAGTTTTTAGTAGTGACAAACAACCAAACAACAACAAAAAAACCCCAAACATATACACTGTGTTTTCAGCTGAGAAACAGCAGCAGATGTTGGTGAGCAACAAGTAATTTAGACGTAATAATTAGTAGGGAAAGTGCTTTAGTGTGGGATAGCAAAATGGCACTGACATGCTCTGATTTGACAAAAGGAGCAAAGAAAACTAGACAGACAAAAAAAAAAAATTGTATCGCATAGACCAAAGAAACAGGAAATAATGTGAGGAAAGAGCATCATTTCAGATTTCTACAAAGGTTTAGAGTTAATTTTCATATGATTTAAAGAGATCAGAGCTTTACAACTGAGATGTAAATTGGAAGTTAAGGGTTTTATGATTTATCACCCAGAAATAAGATGAGTTCAATAAATATCTGACCAGTTAGCAATCGACAGCCGTGCTTATGGCATGGCACAGTATAAATTAGTAGTCCTGAATAAAGGGACACATTGTTCCAAAACCCCAGTTGGGAGAATCCATTATAAAATACTCCACTGTAATGAAACAAAACACCGTTTTTATTTCTGATCATTACTGATGAGTCAAACTACTCTAAATTACCTTCCCTTCAAGCAGATGCCTTATTTAAGATTTTAAAGCCAGTGATTTTTTATATTGAATCTTAGCAACCTCTTTCTTAATTTCTTACTATAGATTAGTCCTTTGAGCTCAAATCAAGAGGCAAAAAAGAAATATTCACCACAGTTGTGCAAACTGCATAGATACCAGACTTGCTTACTGTTCATGGGCTAACCAGGCTTGCTTGTATCATATGAATCCTTCTTGAGCTCGACTTTGGGTTGACTTTGAGGTTTATGAGCTGAAAAGCAGCTAAATTAAGCAGAACAAAACAAGCAATGACAGCTAAAGAAGCATTAGACCCAAGTCTATCCATTCAATTAATCTGCAGTTTTACCTGCTCTTCTGTTTAACTGCTTTGTCAAAATTTCGACAGAAGTACCATATGACCGAATCTATGCTTTGCACAAAAGTAAGTTAAATATCTGAAATAAAGACAAAATAGATAATTCTGCACAAGCAACAGTAAAAAATAAAGCTCTATTCTAACTCTTATAATTTTATTTTACTTTTTCATAGATGTATTAGTCAAATTAAAATATTTCATAGAATCTGTCAACCCAAATAACATGTGAACCCCATTAAGATATGAAATCAGTCCCAAAGTGGACAAAGTATTGTTTCAGTCAGGTCCAGCAGCTTCAACCTCAATTCCCTAATTACTTCAAAAAAACCCCACTTGCCTTCTCAACATTTCAGTGCACTTTTCTGCTTTAAACATCATTTGAGACGTACATTGATCAAATAAGAACACTAATCAAAGACTAGTATAAAGATTACATAAGTCTGGCACAAAGATTGCAAAACCTTTTTATTTTCAGACTGATTTTTTTTGTTTAATTATCATGAATATGTAAGATATCAGTAGAAATGATACCTAATGCAACTGCATTTCTAACAGAAGACTGTAAGAACCCACTTCTCACTTCACAAAGCTAGCTACAGTAAGAGCAAAAATAGTAAGATGAAATGTGTTGGATAAGTTCAAAGAAAATGACCAAGAAGCCTTTAGGCTATGTTCATATAGAGGAGTCCCATAAAGACAAATATACTTTGTTTGGGTTCTTTTCCGCAAAAGTAAAGCACAATGTTCATATAGGGTACACTAAAAATTTACATTGGGAAGGAAGAACATACAGCTCTACTTCGGTAGCTTTGGTACATGTTAAGTTGATGTGACTGTGTGCGCTGCTCTTTGAACACGAAAAATAGAGAGCTAGAGAACTTCCAATGAACCCATCTCGGTGCTATATATGGGGGTTTATATATATAAAAAATTATATATATATATATATATATATATATATATATTTGTTTGGGTTTGTTGTTTTTTTTTTTTTTCAGAAGCATTATGCTCATATCAGGCCTGGACAGATCTGGAGAGACAATGAAATATATCTTTTGACCCAAGTACAGACCTATTCCTTCAATGAATTACAGAAACATTAGAACAATTCAAAGGAAACAATGAGAAAAATTGTGTTATATCAGCAGCGTTACTCCCAAAATAGCTGACTGCACATTCAGTTAACTGTATTTATTTTAATGTGATCAAGGTGATTAAAGTATGCTGAGTACTTCATGAACACAATAATAAAAAGCACATGCAATAACAAAATCTTATTTTCCACAATTTATATTTAAGCACTGACAGAAGTAATTCTTCTTTAGAGCATTATTTTCTGACAATTTTTGAAAGCTCGGATGCAGATGTACTTATCTGTCCTCTAAAGCCAAGATTAAAAACAGCACAAGCTTTTTTGCATGCGTGGTTGATTTTCAAATCATGCCTTGAAACAAACTAATAATTACAAAAACCAGAAACACAGAAAAATGTTCCTAATTCATACTACTGACTGGAAAAACATTGCCAATGACTAAATAAGGAGAACAGTAAAAATATATTAAAAGAAATCCTGAACAGATTTGATATATACATTACAAAAAATGGTTTGCACCTACAGTTTGGCGTCAGCTTAATTTTTATTACTTAGAACACTATTTCATTAGTGTACTAATCAACTTACTATGCCACGGTCTTTTAAGAAGTGTTAGTAGAAATCAGAAACATATATATATATATTTTACTTATGAACTGAAAAACCAAAATCAGTTGAGGGCTTTTCAAAAGCATATTTCAAGGTTTGTTTTTTTTTTAAAAAAAAAAAGATTGCTCAACCCAAATCATCTACTTTGTCCAAAACTCTTGAGCATTTTCTCTCTCTGAATTTCACTCTTTTTCTGTTACAGAGATTTTATGTCCTGACAGACAGACTTGTAACTTTGTCTCTCAAAGCCAAAAGGGTCAGATGCAGACACTCAATTGCAATTTGGGGTAACAACCTAATTTACATGTTTAAAGATATCAGCAATCAAAACCACTTTTGTTAACTCTAAATTCTCGAGTGGGATTTCCGTTATTTTCATGGTTAAATTGTAAGATGGGCAGACCAGAGAATTACGGGATAAGACAACTCTGATGCACTAGCAAAATAATAATAATATATTGGGTCCTATGCCATGAGTTTCTTATGAAATCACATAGAAATTAAAATAGTTATAATTATTGCACCTCACTTGTAGTTTTTTAAAAAAAACTGAAACAAGTAACCGATAAATGGTAGCTAAAAAGTCTGAATATTATTCCATATTACAGACTGTAGCTTAAGTTTATTATAAGTGCAAACACTTGGGAAAAAAATAGAGGAAATATGTGTGTGCTATATAAAGGCCTGGATTCCAGTTTAATATCACGACGAAAAACCAAGGAGGAGCTGTGGTGGGTTGGCGTTAGCTGACTGCCAGGCACCCACCCAGCTGCTCTCATTTTTCTTCTTCTACAGGACAGAGGGGAGAAAATAAAATGACAATGCTCAGTTTTTGTTGCCACAGGCACAACTGGGTTGATGAGGAAAAATTAGTTTAATTTATTGCCAGTTAAAATAGAGTTGGATGGTGAGAAATAAAGACAAAACCCGAAACACGTTCATTTGTCATTCCCAAATCCTCTGCCTCCTCCTATACCTGAGCAGTGGAGTCAGGCTGGGGACAGCGGTTGTGATCAGTCCTTTACAGCTCCTCTTGGCCCATCCTTCCACTTCACACTTTTCCCCTGCTCCAGCCTGTGTCCTCCATGGGTGCAGTGTAGATACCTGTTTCACCATGGTCTCTCCAGGGGCTGCAGGAGACCATCTGCTGCGGTGCCAGGAGTACCTCCTCCCCCTCTCCGCTCAGGCTCTGGGGTTGTTTCTCACACCTTTCCCCCTCATTCTCCTCTGTGACTGCCCAGCGCTTTGCCCTTTCTTAGCCAGGCCTTCCCAGGGCATGGCTACAGTGGCTGCAGGGCTCAGACGTGCCCTGCGGTGGGTGGGTTGGAGCCAGTTGTGCCTGACATGGGGCAGCCCTGGCCATTCCTCAGAGGTTACCCTGCATCCCGTGGGTACCTGCACCCCATACAGAGCCACACACTGGCTTTGTAACCAGGACTGTCAAAGCTGCAAAATTCATCTGGAAAGCTGGCCAACAAAGTCAGTTGTAATTTGTCAGTGGGCAGATGTGGCCCATCTTAATTTCTGTCAGTCTCTGTGCTCAAGGTAGGTACTGCAACTAGTCCTGCACTATGGGAAAAGGCTAAATCTTGTTCTTTATAAAGCATTTTGGCTTCATTTTCACCGAGCCCATTGTAAAAGTATGTGTATGTGAAATTTCTATCAAAAGTATTGAACAGATAAAGGAAGAAACCATACTACAGAAGACGTGGGAAGTGTTTTGTTATTGACATGCACAATAATTGATTAGGTTCCTCAGCTTCTGTTGCTAGAAATTCTGATGTTTTCCACTTAGAATTACTAGTTAGCTTTCATTTCCTTTCAACTTTTGCCTCTGGATAAGCTCAACTATTCCCAAGAAGAAACACTGATCAAGTACATTTGTCATGCGAACAACTATAATAAGGTAATTCATCATAGTCTGTCAGAGTCTTATTCCAGGAAGGCTGCTGCATTTTTATCCTTACTTAAAAATCTGCTGTCACTCCTGCTGAAAATTTTGGTAGACACTTTGGACATGTTTAAAAGCCCCTCCAAACTGATAGTGGCAGACAATTAAGTTATCAGCTATCAAAGTCTTTTTTCACTCTCTACAATGTTTATGACACCATGAACCTTTTTGGTTGGTTTAATCTGACCTGTTCAGAGTGTGTGATCCTTTGTTTCTTCCCTTTTCTGTTCTTTATGGTAGCCAGTGACCAGTGTAACTCACTACGACAAATGAAGCTCTTCTGGAGAGTCTAATTGAGCAATTTCATTGTCTTTTCAAGGTCAGAACTCAACCACATCCTGCAATCCATTCTTCAGCACCACAGTGGCAAAGGGTTACTTGAAGGCAAGGCAAGGTAGATTTTAGGTTTCCAAACACAAGAAAAAGAAACCAACACTGGCTCAGAGTTGTGCGTGGGTGAAGGTGGGAGCTGTTATTAGGCTGTCAGTAACGTTTAACTATTTTTTTTATATTCTTCACTCAAAGTTGAATAATTTTTTGTGTGAGCCTGGCTCTTCACCAGCATGTTGGGTGCAAAGTTGCATGTATTTTCTCCTACATTTATCTTACATTACTCTGTGAATACAAATATTATCTTAAAAAAAAAAAAAAAATAGGGCATGCAGTTTTAGCACCAGTGGACAATCTCACAAGTGGAAATGCTCTGAATGGAAAAAAAAACAAACAAACAAAAAAAATCCCTGGGAAAGAAGCAGGTTCTATTTTAATTTTCCAGAACAGCATTAACAATAGCAAGGAGAAAATGAACTCAATCTTGCAGATGTACTGCCTCACATACAAACACAAACTGGGCATAGTTTTAATCCTTGCACCTTGTCTATCAGCATCTTTTATCTGTGGCTTTTCAATACAGCAATGTGAACCTAATGACAAAGTGATCTTAAAAAGCTAGAATCAATTTCCACTTCAGCCACAGCTGTCAAAAAGGCAGGGAGAGAAGTTAGATCTGATAAGCAAAATTAAAAGTAACATCAGTTAAACCTACCAGTAGATACATGCAGTAGATTGCTAGTGATACCATGCAATCTGTGCGTAATTAGTTTATTAACTGCACTTCATTTATGAAAGATGAAGCAGAATGCCACAAGATTTAATCCTGAAGTAAGGCTTCATCAAGTGTGAAAGATGGGGATTCAGCACCAGAAAATATATGAGCACTATTCTTAATACTGTGGAAAAGGGAAGGAGCCCTGATAGCTCTAGATGAAGAAAGAGACCTTCTTAATGCTCACTTGACTTCTATTAATAGGTCTTTTGTAGGTGAGCAAAGGACAGCTAAGAAGTCCAGGTATGCAAGAAGTGAAGTCAGTAATGTTTGTTGGCAAAATAGCCCACCTTCCAAGCACTGTTGTATTTGTCTCATATGCAAGAGAGAAAATGAATTAAAGAGACAGAAAAAGACTTGGATACTCAAAGATTCTCTCGGTTTTAGAATTAAGAACATTTGTTACCATTTCACTTGGATTTAGAGTTTCAAAAGTTTAGTCACTGAGAAGATTTGAGGAAAGGAAGATTCAGGAGTTAAAGTAAACATTATTTTCAAAACCAATATTTAAATAGTATCCAAGTTCGTCCTTGTTCCCAGTCTTTTTACATAAATCACACAGAGGGTCATTTCTAATTGCAGCTAAAAAATTAGAGCTGCAAGATTGCTGGTAAAGGTACTAAGGCAATTTACACACTGAAGACTGAAGTTCATATTGCTAATATTAATTCCAAACCAATAAAAAATCTAGCTACATCATCCAGCACTTACAGTTTGAGGGGCAAACTGTTTACCCCAGAGTATCACCAGAATGTAGTATTTTTGGCCATATATCTTGCCTTGTTTAGTTTCCTTTCCCTAAAGCAGTGCTACAAGGCTGGAAGATATGACAGGCCTCTCGGTTAGAATTCATCTGGATGAGGGGAGCGCAGTTGAAACAGATCTGCAGCATCAGCCAGCATGATCAGGTGCCCTCCACCAATTATGTTCACCACCCCTCTGCTTTGCCCACACAGCAAGTGTGAAAAGGAGAGCTGCTTATGAGTGATGGGTATGTGATACACTTGAGAACAGTACTGTGACTCTCTGACTGCCCAACTCTCACATTAAGTTTTCCTCCTCCGCTGCCTGTGTGCTACCACCACAAGCTCCACAGCTGGATCACTTCTTGCTCACTCTGTGGTTCCAGGCTTGAAGCAAACAGGCTGCCAGACAAGCAGATGCTCTAAATCCTCAGCTGCAAATTGCAGACCCTCTGGTTTCATCTCTTCCTCATCCCAGGATGGAATGCACTGGCATACTTCCAGGACACTTACCAGGCAAGGAAAATTTTCAGAGGTGGAAATGAAACCTGCCCCTGACTAAATGTAAATGGCTATAGACCAGCATATCCATCCAAAAATGGCAGAGCCTCTCATGTTCAGTTCAGATGGGTTTCTTTGATTGGTTTTTAATAACCTAGCTGCTCTTACCAGTCATGCCTAGCCTGAGCCTAGGAAACACTAAGAAACAGAATCAGTAATTCTTGGGAAAGATTTCAAAAGGCCCAAAGAAAAGCTGAGTGTTCATATCCCACTTGAAGACAATATTTTATTCTAATTTATTCATATTCTGAATAGAAAATCTGTGTCAACTATGTTGTAACTATTTGGTATTAGGAAAAACCTTATTACTCATATGGCTGTTACGAAAATTTGCCAAGACTCTAATGAAGGCAAAACTGCTGGAGTACATACAATGAGTCAGAATTGTGAAGAACCCCAATTTATGTTTTCAAATAACATTAATTTTTGGTGTAAAAGCCATATCAACGTTACAGCAGAGCCAAGCATAGTTCTTATTGCCAAAGGGACCTGGGGACCATAACAACAAATTTCAGGACACTGGATTTTAAATGGGAGGCAGTCTTATCTCAAAAAAATCATTCTATCCAGGGAGTTACAAAGACAGCCTAAACAATGTGAGGCCATAAAATGTGTGACCTCTTTCCCACAGACTGATAAATCAGGGTGCCAAAGAAACACAACACTATCAAACTGAGGAAACTGTGAGGCTGGTGAGAAGGACTCTGAATACAACTAGGAAGCATTTAATTTCAGATTTCCAGGGGGAATTCTCGATACCTGATAGACTGAACTCCTACTCAAAATTTCTCTCTGTGTGGCCATCATTAGTTTTAATTATTTCTGACATTTTGTCTATCACACCGGATCCTTAGAGAAAAGTAATGAGCCTCCTCATGTGAAAGGTGTAAAGAACAAAGATCATATTAAGATGCCAGAAATAATGAAACCACATGATCTTACAAACAATAAACCCCATAAAGGACACCATTAAACCACTTGCAACTACCAGTGTGACTACAGAAATCTCATTAGCTCCAAAAGCCAACTAGCAGCATCTTAATTCTGGCATTTCAATTTCATTAGTTGATTGCGTATGCTTGTTCCAGATTTAATATCAGCAATTGTCAATTGTCTGATAATAATGAGTATGACAGTAACAGATGATTAATGAGGGCTACTTACCTGAGGACTTGAGCCCAGTCATTTCCTAACTGTTTCTTTTCGAGTGGCTGGGAAAGTAGTTTGTGAAAGATATCTTTAACCTTTTCCTGAAGGTCATGTTTGTACTGTAATACAACTTAGTCATCTTTTTGGAAAGAATATACCAATCAATTCAAATCAAAAGCTTTGGAAAGTACAAATTACATTCTCTCTCTTCCCAGCTTACCGGGAGAAACACTGTGTGATAGTCTCAAGAAAAATTAAGCAAAGAAGTCTAACAGTCTGTATTTTCTTATCTTAATAGAATTTTACAACAGCAATGAATGCTTTTGAAATACTACTAAGGAGAAAAGCTAATTGGCAGAAGATTATAAATTATATTTCCATATTCAGCAAAATAAGTACAAGATAATTTATTATTATATTCAGAACTATAACGCAGTGGGTAGAGGCAAACAACTGCAAAAATAATTTAAAATACTTTCCCTCTGAGAAATATTGTTTTATTATTGTTTTATGAAATATTAACATATCAATGCATTTCATAAAAAAACACTGATACATTGAAATAGTCTATTTTCTCCCTATTTCTGCACATAACGTATTTGCTAAGCACTGTTGCATGTATACTCACCTGCCTATATATACAAAGTAGTATAAAATAAGGAAGTGTGTACTCAAATTTCCACTTTATGATCTAAATTCTCTCCCTTCCATTGGCAGTGTTCACAGAACACCTGTTTTCTAAGGAATAAATAAAGGTGCATAAACACACACCTTTGAGTAGTTGTACTGACTTCAGCAAGTCAATTAGATCAGTCTTAACTGATGAGTCTGTTTTCCTTGATCTTGTCTGAGACATGGTAAGAGATCGAGAAAAAATAAAATCTTATATTAAATATCATTGTATTTCTGGATGACAAAAACCTCAGAATCCAAAGTGCTGAGATCATTTTTCATGTTCTTTTGCCATCTTTTACCATTCATAAGTTTCTCAAGCGGTACTCCTGTGGATCTTTGTGTCAGAAGAATGTATTAAGCAAATTAAATTGCTGTATTTCTCCTGGGGCCACCAGTTATGCCATATATTATAAAGGGGTGACTATGTTGCCAGTTAGTTATTTCCAGACTTTGTATTAAGTATTATTTGACATATGATTTAACAAGTGTTTGTTAAAATGAATGAAAATAACAGGCATTAAAAAATATAAGCAATAGCACAATAGCGCAGTGGTGAATTCAAGTGCTGACTGTCAGCAGTTCTGTTATCGGTACCTAGCACTGTGGTATATACATTTTTGAGATAAATTTTACTTTAGCTGTCAGATGTCAAAAATAACTTGTGATCAAAACTGGACCACCAATTAATGTGATACAGAAAAATGTGAAACAGAAGTCCAGGATATTTTCTATCTGCCTATATAATCCCTTATTTACTTAAGTTGTCAGCAGACCCTTCACCTAAATGGTAGAAGTAACATGATAGCTTAGCCAATATTGGAAGCAGCTTATAAAAAGCTAGAGAGTCCATAACTATAGGAATAAATTAAAATGCAATAGAATAAAATATAAAATAAAATAAATCAAAACAAAATAAAATATTTCTATTACTTATTCTGCAAATGCTTAGGTTGGGGGCCAGCAGAGAACTGCAGAGTAACTTTACTAATTACTATCAAACTAGAAGTGCACAATAAGCTCAGTTCCGTATGAATAGTTCTGACAATGAGAAAAAAACACCACCATATATTTTTGTCAGCCAACTTTAGCAAAAGAGTCAAACTCTGTAACAATGTATGGGCACATAAGCAGAAAAATGTGGATATGCTAAAATGCATGTTTCCTTCCAGTAGCCTTGAGAGACAATAAAAAAGGTCACATATATAAAAATAAAAAAAAAAAAATAAAATCTGCAAACAGGAAGGAAACAAGCCATTGAAAATATCTTGGATTTTAGTATCATGTCTAGTAACTGTTACAGTGCTCATCACATATTGTTAAAGTAGTAAGCATTGGTAGTTATAAGCGCAGGTTTTGCCAAATTTCCCTTTGAAGAAATTTACTGAAAGTAAATCAAAAAAATCTTCCTTACTTCACACTGACATGAACCCATCTTCTGGGTTATCAAGCACAGTTCTTTGTTGCATAGACCTTACATCTAAACAGCTCCTAAAATCTCACTTTGAAGGAAGAAGGAACAGCTATTTCTAGTCTAGCAACTATTGCTCTTGTTGAAAGCTGTTGGTGATATGGGATATAACTTCTTTCAACACACACGTGTGCAAAAAATTAGTATTCTTATCATCTGAAAACTTAACAATCACCATCACAGAAGCTAACACTCAACTTTAAAGTGGCTTTAAATGCTTCCCTAAAAAAAAAAAGCTCTTCTCAATTTTTCTTTTTAAACTTGCAGACACTTAAGAACTTAATTTTACTTATCAAGCTGCCCTTGGTATGACTTCTAAAACATATAATCTGAAAATATAACATAAATTAAATAGAAATCTTAAACTTCCATATATCTATATGTATCTATGAAGAAGGGCATTAGGTCTTTCCATCTTTGAGTTTCCATTAAAAGGTGTAATCTTCAGAAGAAAGGAAAAATAAAAATAAGGGCATGCCCTAATTATTAAAAAGTGTATCACTTTAAGATATGTAGTGTTAGCCAACAAGAACAGAAAGAAACCCTGTGACATAGTTTAGCATGAGTGAACATGCTAAGTAATTCAATTTAAAAAAAAAGGATATATCAAGTATCACCATTCTCTTGGCTTCCTTCTTATAGAACCAGCTTCCCGAAGTAGTACTCTTATGGAAACTATATTTCAAAATCAGAAGGATCTTTATTCTCCTAATTGCAACTTGAATTGAAGAAATGACCCGCTTTGCCAGAAATTACCCACTCAGTTGTAAAGACACTGTACTTCAGAAGTTGTTTTATCCAATGGTTAACAGTTATTTTATGATCTACACTTCCAACACAGGAAGTAAATGAAAGAGTAACAGTGGTTCTTGAAATCAAATATTCTCATTAAAGACTTAGTTTTACTGAAAATAGATTAGCAGTCAGTGGGAAAAGTATGTCATCACTGACTCTTTCTTTGTACCGACCGTCAAGATGTAATTCATTTTGTAGAAATAACCTATAGTTGCTGCTGTAGTGATTAATGGAAAAGGGACTGCCTGTGTTCTGATGCTTGATTTATCCTTCTAAATGCCCTGAATACCACAAGGGTCTCACTTTGCTTACTAAACTGAGAAGTGCTGTCCTTCCAAAGCACAGAAAATAAGATCACCATCTATTTCTTTGAAAAGACTTTTATCTGAAGATATTTGTAAAAGCAAAATAAGTTCTGAGAATAAAATAGGAAAAAATGTAATTTGATGTTGTCACAATAAAAATAAATAGGAGATGAAGATGGATGATGGTGGGTGGTCTGGCAGCCTGTCTGAAAGCATATGGCTTGATCTAAGAACCACTAAAGTTAGGAGAGGTTTCTGGTTTCCTAAACCTCTTCAGTTACCGACTGAGGCTTCAGTTACAGACAAGGACCTGACTCATTAAGACTGCAGAAAGAGTCATCTAATTACCACTGCTTATGGGTTTTTTTGTTATTTATGGGTATGGAAGTTTGTTATTTAAATATTGTGACATTTCCAAATACATTGTATGTTACCATAAACTCCAATTTATAGCAAAACAAACTGCTTCAAGCTGTGCTGGATGTGGCAAATGGAAGCTGAAGGTGTCTAAGGAGTAAATGGATGCCAGCTTGTTAGCTGAGGAAAGAGGCTGAGGCAATGAACACTGTGAACCTGCATAATGAGGAGCTGTGTTTCAGGGAAGGCTGAGAGATTCAGGAGGAGGATAAGGAGAAAAAAGAAAGAAAAGAAAAAAAAAAAAAAAAAGCAGAAGCAAAGGTAATTTCTGGTTTTGAGAGGCTCTAGAAATATTAAGGTACAACAGGAGCTTAAGGGAAGAAGCTGGATTTATGGAGGCACTGAAGGAAGATAACTAGAGCTGCTGAGTAATTAGGCAGTAACCAGACATTTTAGAAAAATGCAGGGGTGGTTGGGAGAGCAGACAATAAGGATTCATGGACAACCACCAGTACCAGATTGCCAGTCTGGAGGACTAGACCATTTTCAGAGCGCTTTTAAGAGGAGAAAAAATAGTGAATGCTAACAATAGACTAATTGCTATACCAACAACTATTTTTAGCATGATTGCTGAAGCGCTTGTGTAACGTTTCCCCAATTAACTCTTCAAAAGGAGTTGCTGCTTCTGTTTCTTCTTGCCCCCGTAACACCACTTATTTTGTATCAGTATAAGCACTCGTGTGGCTGCACACTAAAACCACAGAACTAATTCAGCTGAAAACCAACATTTGCATTCAGTTCACAGTCTTGATGTGTAAATAGTCATTTGAACTCAAGGCAACTCTTTAGGCAGGGGTATTGGTACCTGAGGCAGCAATCACCTTCCATGGAGCATACTTACAGCAAACAAGTCAGCGTGCAATCACTTAAGAAGAACCAAAAGAACCTGAAGTAGTCAAGCCTTCTCTATTACCCAGTAATGCTGTAGCCCACAGTCTTAAATTTGTAAGTAACATGTAGTCCTAAAATTGTATGTTAATAACTAATCCAGCTACTAACTACAAAACAATGTGAGTAGCCACCAGGAACCACATCAAAGAGAAATAGGCCTGGAAAATCTGTAAATTTAGTATTCTTAGGACACTGAGATTTGAACTAACAGAATATATAACCTGAAATCGCAGATTTAGCTAAATTGTCCTTGAGACAATCAAGACTTGGCACCAAAAGCAGGAAGTCATGTGTCCTTGGGCGAACTGAATTCATTATAATACTAAACTACCAACCACAGGTCAAAATGACCCCTGCCCTGGTGAGAACCCTCAACTTGCATAGGGTGCAGTTTGATCCAGGAATGAATTAGCAGATACTATATGTAAATTACTAACCACTCATTCTATTTGGGAATATTTATTCTTGTATTTTTTCGTATAAAAAATTCATGAGAAATGGCAATAGGTATGCATGTTAGGTGGAATGATCCCCTGTGCATCCAGTGCTGCAGTAAAGAATGCCTGCTTCCTATTACTACATTGGTATTAAGAGGTTTTATTCCCAGTTTTGGTGACACTATCACAGACTGTATCTTCTTCAAGACTGAAACATAAGTGATCACAGAGATCCAGTGATTGCCATTTCTACTCAATATCATTCCCAACACAGACTTGCTGAAAATTGTCTATTAAGTAGAAAATTGCCATCACTAAATTCCTCCTCCTGGTTTTGGTTTAAGGACCTGTCTACAATCATGATGAAGAGCAATGAAGCTCTCCTACTTTTTTATTCTATAGCTACCTGTGTGTAATTCATGGACAAAAAGTAAATGAGAAATTCCACGCAGCAAGAGGTACCAAGTTGAGTAGGGAAATTTACATTTCCACCTTATTTTCAAATACACAGAGGTCATAAATCTTTGGTTCAAACTTGTGTCATGTTACATGTCAGGGAATCTCTGCTATAAATAATACTACCAGTTGTTCTTGGGGTACCCAGCCCCCTGAGCTGGAAGACAGGGATAAGCAGCAGAACAAAGGCCCCATAATCCCAGGGAAATTGTTAGCAACCTGCTACACCACTTAGACACAGGCAAGTCTACGGGGCTAGATGGGACCCACTGAAGGGTATTGAGGGAGCTGGCGGAAGTGCTCACCATGCCACTTTCCATCACTTACCAGCAGTCCTGGCTAACAAGGGATGTCCCAGTTGACCAGTGGTTAGCCAGTGTAACACCCATCTATAAGAAGGGCTGTACAGAGAATGTAGGGAACTACAGATCATCTTGAGTATCGTCATGTGGCACATTCAGGACGACAAGGTGATCAGGCCCAGGCAGCGTGGGTTTATGAAAGTCAGGTCCTGCTGGACTAACTTTATCTGCTTTTGTGACTAGGTGATCTGTGTAGTGGATGAGGCTGTGGCTGTGGATGTTGTCTACCTAGACTTCAGCAAAGCCTTCAACACTGTTTCCCACAGCATTCTCCTGGAGAAAATGGCTGCTCACAGCTTGGGAGGGAGGCAGACAATCACAGGTAGTTTTTCCAAGGGCTCAATGCTGGGGCTAGTTCTCTTTAATGTCCTGATAAATGATCTGGATGAGGAGATCAAATACACCCTGAGTAAGTTTGCAGCTGGCACCAAGTTGTGTGGGAGTGTTCATCTGCTTGAGGGTAGGAAAGCTCCACAGAGGGCTCTGGGCAGGCTGTATTGATGGGCTGAGGCCAGCTATATGAAGTTCTACAAGGCTAAGTGCTGGGTCCTGCACTTGGGTCACAACAGCCCCATGCAGAACTACAGGCTTGGGGATGAGTGGCTGGAGAGCTGCCTGGCAGAAAAGGACCTGGGGATGTTTTTTGCAAGCTAGATGAATATGCCAGCAGTGTGCCCAGGTGGCCAAGGTGGTTCGTATCAGAAGTAGTATGCCAGCAGGAGTAGGCAAGTGATCATCCCTCTGTACTTGGCATTGGTGAGGCCACACCTCAAGTCCTGTGTTCAGCGTTGGGCCCTTCAATGCATGAAAGATATTGAAGTGCTGGAGCATATCCAAAGAAGGGCAATAAAATTGGTGAAGGTGTCTAGAGAACAAGTCTTCTGAGAAGCAGCTGAGGGAACCGGGGTTCTTTAGTCTGGAGAAAAGGAGGCAGAGGGGAGAACTTATCACTCTCTACAAGTCCCTGAAAGGAATAGAAGTCAGGTGGGTCTCTTCTCCCAAGTAACAGGCAATAGGGCAAAGAGGAAGTGACCTCAGGTTGCACCAAGGGAGGTTTAGATTGGGTGTCAGGAAAAATTTCTTCACTGAAAGTGTTATCAAGCACTGGAACAAGCAGCCCAGGGCAGTAATTGAGTCACCATCCCTGGATGTATTTGGAAGATGTGGTGCTGAGAGACATGGTTTAGCTCTGGATTTGGAAGTGCTAGGTTAACAGCTGCACTTGTGATCTTAAAGGTCTTTTCCAACCTAAGTGATTCTGTGATTCTATAATAGGTGTGAGCAATTTTCAAATACAGAAGCCTCTTCTACCACGCTACCATAAATGCTTTAATTTTTACACAGTTCTACTCATAAGACCTTTACTCTGAAGGAAGAACAAATGAAAAACAAGCTCTTTATTTGGCTCTTACCCAGCGAAGCCACAGAAACCCAGAAGCTTGCAGTCCAAGCTTATCAGATTTTAACCAGAAGCAAAATGTGTTCTTTCCTTTTGTGTCACTTTTAAACTGTGAACACCATTATACTTGCACTCCACTAACTGTATCAGTAATAGGAGAAAAAATAACATTGTTGCCATCATTTAGAATTCTACTCTTCCATTCATGTGTCATTTCAGTGAAAGATTTCACTGGGCAGTCTAAAGCAGCCTTAAGAAAAAGGGAGAAAACCTCAGTTTGCTTACAAAATAAATTAGGCCTTAGTTCATATATATATATATATATATATATATATATATATATATATATATATATATATATGTATTCTCCCTCCACCTTGAACTAAAAATATACTTGAGGTCTACACTGATTATTTCTTTAAGAGAAATTAATGTTATCTTTACCATGTGGCCATTAACCACTCAGTCAACAGTGACCAGAAGCCTCTTGAACTTTAGCTGTGCAGAGTGTCAACTGTAACACAAGTTCACATAATGAAAGTGCCCTCTTGTTCTACAAGAGCAGATAGTGCTCAAAAGTTCTATATATACTTAGACACTTCACTGTCCTTGCCACTTGTCACTGTCACTGAAAAGCATCACTGCATTTGGCACCAATACTCCAGTGAATTACATCATCAAGTTCACATTTATAATTGACAAAATGTGAGTTGAGAAACACAAAATACAGGGCCCACAGCTAAAATCCTTATCAGGAGACTGACTACCTCCAATTCTAGTTTGTTATAATGCAGCCTGATTGGGACCTCATACTCTCCTCCCTAGCCCAAATCCAAACATACCCCAAACCATTCAAAATTACCTAGTTACAGTGACTGATTTCAGGTACTTAAATTTCCAAGGGCCGACCAAAGCACTTTTAACATTACAAAGAGGCAGTGCGCATTATTAAATTAGTAGTGTGACACAGTCCCCCCTCGCAGTGAAGGGTGTAGAAGAATTAGTGGCTACGTAATTAGAGCACGGAAGGAAGATCAAGAGAGAGGTCCCAGAATAGCAAGTCTATAGAGTGCTGCGGGAAATTATTCGTCCTGTTCTGGAAGCAGTCTAGCTGCATTAACATGCTGCTGTGCTATGCCAATAAACCTTTTGAGGCTAGACTGCCCTGAGTGTAACTGGATAATAAGTGACTCAGCCCGGGTCGGGAATCGACAAGCCTTAAATCTTGCGTTTCTGTACACTCTGTTCCAGAGCTGAAATGAGCAGCTTAATTCCGCTTCTGCCTGACATTAGTTCTAGTAGAGCTTTTCCGTGATCAAATCTAGTTGCACTGCTACACTTGTATCCCAGGCAGGATCCATTTATTGCTAAGCTTCCTCGGTGTGAAAAGAGATCAGATGCAGTCTCTGACTTCAGGTTTTCCAGAAAAGGTTTCAGGAGGAAAGGCTCTTGGGAAAGGATTTCACAAAGATTTGAGATTTTTTCTTTCTCGGAGCATCAAAGGGGAAAAAGTAAACAAGCAAACAAACAAACACACACTCTGGAGTCTGTATATTTACTTACATATTACCCCAGCTACCTGAGCACCGTAAATCAAAGCTCCAGGTTTGTAGTCTGCCTTTTCTGCACTTCGGCTGAAGCAAAGGAGAGTAATTTTCAGAATTCCTTATCTGAATTGTACCTAATGTAGCCCCAAAATGCAGATGTGGTTGAATCTTATCACATCTATAAATGCTTCCTTGGTGTCACTCCTTATTTTTGACTGCAGTGCAATATATGGCCAAAATTACTAAGTGCATTCACTCTCCTCTCTGTAGAGATTCTGGCTCCTCTTCTAAGACAGGAGGCTCTCTTCTCACCTGAACCTGCATCCAGCATGCTGTCCTCTTCAAATCATCAGTATCCAGCCATGGTCAAATAACCTGGCAATCAGTTTTGTCAAAATGCCTTTCGTCAAAATGCCTTTCGTCAAAATGCTAGATGATCCTTCAGCTGGTCACCAGCCCATTTGGCAAAGCTGCTGTCTTGCTTGGCCAGGCTCTTTAGTATATCCACTATACTGCCCAAGTCAACCTATTCAAATGTCAATGAGCTTTTTTAATCTTTTCACTGGCCCTAACCAGTTACTGCCTGTCATAAACAATACCCATGGAAATGGAGAATACTACCAGTGAAAGGTTAACCCTTGGAGATCTGGTATGAAGTACCACACACACGAGTGCATGCTCAAAAGAGCTAGGTAAACCAAGTCACGGTGCTTCATAAAACAAAGGCAAAAAAATCTCCTTTAGTTTTGAGGCTTTGGCTATACATACAAACAAAGAAGGCAAAAAATAAGGTACTGTTATTTTGTTAAAAGTAACCCAGGCAGCTTTGTGTGCTTTGGAATAAAGGAAGACATAAAACTTCCACATAAACTCTTGGGATACTATAAAAAAGCGAGTTTTCAATTTTGACCCTGAACTCTCTCAGTAATTATGCCCCACTTGTTCAGCCTATAAATTTTCAATGTTATTTGGAAAGTGAAGAACAAAAGAAGTGCTTCCCATGAGAAAAAAATCCTCTGTAGCAACAAGGAAGGAATTCTTTCATTTGGAACTCCTCCAGACATTATTACCCATGCAACTTAAAAAGTTAAATAGACTAAGGCATTATATGTACCGTATTTTCTAAATACATTTAATATTCAGTTTGATTAAAGTCCAGCGTGCAATATTTTAGGATACAGCCATAACTTCTCTTGCAGTTTTGAAAGATGTTGCTGGATATGAGCTATGGAACCAATTAGAGCACCAGTTCAGTCTGAGGAAAAATGAGCCTCCGTAAATAGAGTAGTTGTATCACATAAAAGAAAAAGCAGGCATATCCATAAACCCAAAGTAGAACATCAACACTGGATTTTCAAGGAAATATGACATAGCCAAATGAAATACCTGAAAACATATTGTGCAGAGGCTTTTACGCTGAGCATTTCAATTATCCAACAGAGGCATGCCAGTAACTAGTTTACAGATGATACACTGCACAAAATGCAACTGAACTATATAGTACAGGTATAAGAATGAAATTAAATCTCTCTCTCTCTCTCTCTCTCGCAATCCTTTCCCCTCTTTAGGGACTCAAACCATCCAAATAATTTACCTGTACAGACTCTCTGCTTTTATGCAACCCCTTTGAATGAAAAAGGGACAGAAGAAAAGGGAGAAAACGAGACTGAGTCCAAACATGGCTTTGTTGTTTCTGAAAACAACACCACGATGGTATTACAGTGAACACAAGAAACAAAAATAAAAATGGTGATCCAACACTATTCTGAATGTTTTTTGTCTAAATATCTATTCTTAGCTCAGTTAACTGTTAGATCACTTCCCTGAGAATTATGAAATGTTATGCTGCACCTTTTGCTTTCATCAGTGGTAGCACTCCAGCATGCTACAAAGACAGAAGCAGCACTGATGTTCTAATCTCCACTTCCTTTTCTTTTTTTTTTTAGCATTTTTAATCCTTTCCAGCTTCTTTTGAGGTATAACTTCCTTCCAGCTCACAAAGAAGGCTAATAACATCAATACATTGCTCATTAGGGCACTTGTAATGAAATCTTTGCACATGAATTCCAGCCTTTTTGAAAGAATTCAGTATTTTTCAGGAGACAAAACCAAACTAGCTTCATCCTTTCCTCATCAATGCAATAGAAAAAGAAACTCCATACACACACCTTTTTGTTATGGCTTTCTGAAACGTTAAAAAATGAAATCTCTCGCTTGTCTTTGTGTTGATCAGTGAGAATGGAAATGGCTTGTACCAAGTTGGAAACAAGTCAAAATGCCCTTTCTGACTTGTTAATGAAATCCTTCTGATGTACAAAAGGCATTTATTCACCACCTTAATAGTCACACTGCAAGTAGATTTTATCTGGCTAGAGACTCATTTATTTGAATGAGAAACTAATCTCTTTTGTGGGAATCACATAAAGGATTTGAATTTAAAAATAAATAAAAGGAATTGTTTACCTGCACATAGCTAATAATACCTTTGGAAATGCCAGCTATGGATATTGACTACGGAATCATGAAGCATTAGTCTGGCACATTTAAAAGAGTTCATGCTATAAAAATCTAATGAGCCTATGCTCTAGACTAGCACGTAACAAAATAAAGACAGAGTTAAAATTAGATTCCAACCACACTCAGAAAAAATTAACAGTGAATTGTAGAAAATATATTTAGAGAAAGGGTTTGAAAATGTACGGAAAAAGCTCCTGCTTGAAGCTTTGCAAATTGCATTTGAAGGGACTGACCTGACATAAGGTTGGCAATAGATGCAACTGGAGCTTTAATTGAATAAGCTCGGACATCTGTCTCAACTGTCAATCCTCCTAACAATAAGATTGATAGATGCAAGCTAATCGCCAATTAGAGGGAGTTCTTTCAGATACAGGCTTTGAGTAGAGAAGCTGGATGAACTCGCTCGGAGGCAGATGAAGCAAAGTGCAGAAGAGAGTGCGGTATTTCTCTCTGTTTCCAGACAGAGACCACGAGATCTTCTTAGTCTGAACTCGTAGAGCAAAGTGTCACCAGTACGATAACGAAGGCGAGACAGAAAGGCCAGCCTCTCAACTTCATGACCCACAACTATTTCATCTTAAGACAGTCTTAAACAAATACTCAGCACAGTTTTACTCACACAGTCATTAGCATCCCTTTCCTTTTGGAATACAAAGTATTTCAGCATTACATAATGCAACTGGGTTAGCTGTCTGCCCTTCTTCCTCCCCCAAATACAAATATATTACCTAGTCCTTGTATCTTTTCCACATCTTGTTTTAACAGACTACTATCCATTAAAAAAAAAAGGCCCAACAAAAAAACCCCGAACAATAACAACCCACAAAACATCAGGATTCCTTTTGTTCCTAACATGTTTACACACTTTCTGGTCTGCTCTAGCTGGCTGCTGTTTAAAGATTATGTTTTCATTTCTAGTTTTGGATAGACATCCTTTATGAACAACTTCCTTTTTCTTTCTAACTTAACAACTGATTTTTCATTTTATAAATCTACTCTCTCCCCTTTCTGTCCTCCAGATTGTGTAGTTGCATCTTTGTGAACACAGAATATGCTTTTATCATTTACATTTATTGGTATTTATGTTTAGGCACTGCAACCCCACCCCTTCAGGATTCACATGTCACCACGGTATACCATGAGTCCTTTAAAGAAGTATAATTATTTCTGGGACACAATAGCAGCATGGTGAATTTATTTTTCTCTCTTCTCCTCTCTCCAGTATAAAAAATATGTTATTCTCAAGGCAAATACTAGTTTCTTTAAATACCACTTCTGTAAGTACACCTGCACAACCAAGTACTTTGTTTTGGATTTAGGTGCTTGTAGAGCAAAATTGGTAACAAACATGGTAGCTACTGGGAGCAAACTTTTGTTTCATTTTGTGTTCATCTCCCTGTTCTAGCACTTGTGTTGATGGGAAACTGCTGGCGGAGGCAACAGTTGAGGTTATAACCACAGTTGCCAGGTTTCAGAAATAATAACTGGCAGCCCAAAACCCCCAGCATGCCATAGGTGGAACTATCTCCTGATAGCTCAGTGTCATTTCCCCCAACAAACTATAAATGGTTTCTGGTATGATGTAGTACCCTCTACTAGATTTTAACAGGCACGCCACATTAACTTTGCCCTAATAAGCTTTTCAAGATGATCTACTTGTAAGTTACGTACGACTTGTAAACATACAGTCACATTAACAACACCCAAAATAAACAGGCAGGCTTCCCCTCTGGCTCGTGAGGGGGATACTTCACTCTGGCCATTGGAGCTATGCCTTTTCCACTCCCACGTATTGCTTGGGTATTTCTGTACAGCCTTCCATAAGCGTGCTCAAAGGAATCAAACTGCCCTTGAAAGACATTTTTTCACTGCTTATCGTGGTTCACAGAAAAATGCCCTAATTCTTTATGCAGTGCTTAATGGGAAAAGCTGGACTTCTGGCAGGGAGGGCACAGGAACGTGAACAAATATAGGCTTGTATTTTTACATCTCAGTGGACAGAGAAGTTTCCACCTACCTAAAAAGCCCAGGAAGTGACCTCCAGATACTTACATCTGCACCAAATAATTCCTACCTCTGGCACACAAATACTTTGTTGTGGAAGCCGGCTGTGGTGCTATTTGCTGGGAATTAAAATGCCAGGGGTACCTGAAGTCCCAAGGGTTAAATTACTTCTATAACAATAATGACCAAGCCATTAAATGCACATGAGTATTTAATTACAGCTGTACCTAGTTCCAGTCTTAATCGTCAAAACCTCTTCGTTAAGAAAATGCACAGAAATTATCTGTTCCACTTGTTCACGTAACAGCTTCAACTCCAGATTTAGGACAAGAAGTTAAATTCAGAAGGAAGCTATTTTAGGGGCTTGTTCTACCAGTTCATTTCACCATGCTGTTAAGAACTAGGACTAAGCACAGTGGTGGCATCCTCCGTTCTCCTTCCCCACCCCTTGTTTTTGCCCTAATTTTCACAGCTTTCTCACGAGCCGTAGAGAATAATTCCTCCACAGTCACTTGGCTTTCTCACCAGCACTTTTTACTTGATCCAGAAAAATCTCTACTGTCCAACTTCAGGCTTTCAGAACATGCTTACATTGAAAGTGCAGGAATAACTCAGGGTTAAAATCTGAACTGTGAAGTGTAATTTGCTTAAAACATAAAATTCTTTTAATGGCACTATTGAAAGTGCCCCCAAGCATTTCTCCAGAAGCTGTTAAGCCATTCAGTGCATCCTGCAGTGTTAGAAACTCCGCAAACGCTGGTCCAATGAGTGACTACTCCATGTGGATCTTTTATCTAGAAGAGCTATAAAGCTATGAAAACCAGCAGTGACTGGCACATCACATGTAAAAAACCAAAAAAAAAACATGGTTTATTTTTAATTAGATTTCTCCTTTTTCTGAAGAAAAATGACATTTTTTTCTTGTGGGCCTACTTTGTCAGGACATGTAGGGACGAAAGATTTATGATATCACTTAAATAACTGGAAGATTAAAACCAAGTGAAAAAAGCTGGAGAATTAACAACTACTGGAAACAAAACTTTAAAAAAGCAAGCTCAAAGCTGTGTACTACAGCCACTAGCAAAGAAAGGAGCAGAGGATGAACTGGCAGGCGTGGTGTACGCACCCCCAGAGGCCCACAAAATGCACGCCTAATAGTTGTGCCTTCAGGCAAAAAGTCTTAACTCATCCAGTTACAAATCTATTTTCCAAAGTTACATGCTAGAGGCCACACAGCCAAAGAGCGTTCTCACACACACCTCTTTGTAACTTGGCAGTGCCACTGACAATGCTATAATTAAATACATTTTAATAGTGTAAATGAAGCTGTTTGTCTGTCATTGGAAGAATTTCAACTTTGCCAAAGCCTAATTATTTCGGATACATTAATTACTTCAGAGTTTCATGTAGTGTGTTCAAAAAGATGCTTCGATTTTAAAACAAAATACTGCTGCAGATGAGAACAACACAGCAGAAACTTTTCAATGAAAGACCTAATGGACCCCATGGGATTTTATCATATATGAATGATTGCATTTTAAAAAGCTGAATGATGCACAAAAACCAGTTTTATTAAGATGGCTTAGAACTGTGATCAACTTTGGACTAGTGTCACTGAGGTACAGTGTGTGTCTCTTGAAAGCAAGAGAAGATCAGCTTCTTCTACCCTCACCCCACTGCACGTACCTACTAAAGTGAAGAGCATGTGGGAGATGCCTCAAAAGGAACAATGCTGAAGGGAAAAGCAGAAAAAACACAGCTCTAGAGCGTGTATGTGATTATGTGAGGGGGAAAGTTGCATCGAAGAAAATCTGTTCATGCACTGATTCGATGACAGGCAGTCTGGGGAAGATTCTTCAGGAATACCGAACTTTTCAGTTCCTTTTATGTTAATACGTACGTCTAACTGGAACAAGGGCTTGATACCATGATCTTTTTCCTTTCAATCTAGGACGCACAGTGAAATAAATGCAAGAAAGAAACAGAAACATGCAATGCCATGAATTATTCCCTCATTTGTTTTCTAACATTCCTCTGAAGTAGAGCAAGCACAGAAAAAGATACTCCCAGGTTATCCAGGTAATGTGTAATCCCGGTGGAGATACTTCTGAGCACCGTCATAAAGCGTATGCTGAATTAGCCTGCCCTATTTGCCTAACACTGCCTCCAGCAGATTACATACATGCAATCAAGCTTTGAGAAAGTATCCCCTGATTGTCCTCTTTTCACAAAGAAACTATCTCAAAAGGTAAGTACAAGGAGAGGAAGCAGTTCTCATCCAAGCCATTACATTTCAACATTTTATGTTTTCAAGCTGTAAAAGAATGGATAGAACATTATTTATGCCTCTGTGCACACACTCAGATTTTCCAGGTGTTTAACAGTACTGGTGAAGGGGTTAAAAGAAAATGAAAGTTATGCTTGTCACAAGTTGTTAAAGTAACTTCAGGGAAAAAGTCAAAGGAACTGCTGTGAGCTTTGGCCTGAACACTCATATTTCAATTTCTTTTCCTCTTCTTTTTTTAAGAGTTCTCAAAGTTTTGCAGAACACACACTATGTTAAGTAAATGCCATTAATAACAGAATTGAAAATTTTCTGGCAGATGCAGTTTTCTACCTTAAAATCACTATTATTCTGAAGCCCAAATATAATTGTTTAGTTCATAACTCTTGGGATCTATGTATTGTTATATATTTTACAAGTAGTATTTCTGAACAAAAAAATAACATGTTCTCTGGAAAATGATAATAATGAGTACTTCTAAAGAAATGCAACTTGCCTCCTGTAACTCCAATAATGCAGGGAATGAATAATCAAAAATACATAAAACCAGCAGGGAATGAAAGAATGGTAACCTTCCCAATTTCCTTCACTGACAACAAACACATATTTAGAAGAAGGAAAGAAGAAGGGAGGGGAAAAAATGGATTGGAAAAATTGGACATATGTCCTTTTTCCCCATGTTTGTTTTATCTAGCAAGGAGTAAAAGAGAATTAAAAAGTTGTCCAAGTTAGTTACTTTAAAATGGCAATAGCACGCTGATGACCTTGAGTGATCAAGATCACTCTATGTTGGATCCTACAGAGGGCTATTACAGGTTAACCCCTGTTTCATTTTAGCTAGAGCTTAAGGCCATGGAAGTTACACGAAAAAATCTACTTATTATGTAGCTATGTGTCTGTGTTGCTCAGTGAGAGGGGAAAGGCTCTGAGGGTCTGGATCCTGCTTGCCAATGCTGTTATTCAAACACCCTTGATGATAAATAAATGTAAACATTCACTGATGTGGGCAATCCAAATTCCGGTCTCTCCTGAAGGAGCCTGATTCACAGCGGGTCACAAAAGCACGTACTCCCTGCTCTCCCTCTTACCCCACAATACTTGCTGCCCAGGGGCCCCAAGTCAGTAGTGAAGGGTAGAAAAGCCCAACCCCAGCCTCGCTTAGCTACCTCCATTGTGGCTTGAGGTTAGACTACTCAGTCGAATTCACAAATACGAAAGGGAAAATGTCCAACCATCCTTTGAAGTGAAAGGTAGGATTTGCAAGCAAGGAGGGAGGCTGAGGAGGAACAGAAGTGCCATTGAGCAGTTATCTAGGAGAATATCAGTCATTCTGAAGCAGCACCTCAATATGACTTTTTCCTCCTCTTTTCTCTCTCATCCCCTTGCTTTCCCCACCCCCGGGCAGCTCTCTCTTGAACCTTCTGCATTGTTATTCCCACCCTGGGTATATACCATTGACTGCTTGAAGGCTGACTCCAGCAGCAATAGTGTGAAGCCCAAAGTAGCTGCTCTAAAAATCCAGGTCTGGGAGCTCTTTGAGGATGCCCCTGATCAAGTTAAACTGTGCCCTAGCCCTGCTCGGAAAAGGTTACCAACCCTTCACCTGCCTCACAAGAAAAGTCCACTCCTGCCTGAGCACACTACCAAGTTAACTGAGCCAAATAGCAGCCTCTGACAATGAACTGCAAGTCTTCAAGTTGACACAGGAAGGAAGCAAAACATCAGAACCACCTTCATCTTCCTTTTTTCCTATTCCCCTCTCCTTTCTTATGTTCCTCTCTTCAACACACAGAAGTTCCACTGTTACCCAATTCCGAAGTACATTTTATTGCTTAGCGTGTTTCTTGTCTTGAATTTGACTCTGTATTGTCCAACTTTCCTGTTCAGTGCGTGGGGACCTTAGAATACCTTTACTGGCAAAATACATATACATTTAATCCCATGATTTGCTAATCCCAAACACGCATTTTAGCCTTGAAATCTCCTAATTTCTGATTTGAGATATGACAATGCAGAATACGAGTAACTAAAAAGTGAGACCAGTGTTCAATATTATCCCATGCAGTCCAAGGCCCCTCTCATCACCTGCTCTGGTGATTTCCCTTGTACTTCATTAACAATCTAACAGAAAAAACACATTGTGCAGCAGGAATAGTGAAGCAAAAAGTGAGGTCTGTGGCTATCTGAAAAGAATAAGCTATTTCTAAAAGACTAAGATTTTTCACACCCAAACACGTCCTAATAGCATGTACCACCTCCTTGAAAACACAGAGAGAATATACATGAGCAAAGTCAATCCTGCACACACAGTATTTACAAGTCCTTGTACAGTTATCAATTTTAAATCACTACATAATTTTTTACAGTAATAAACACGTAATGCAGATCACATGTGGTGAGAAAACTCTTTACCACTGCACTAAGAAAGAAGCTACATTATAAATCCCCTAAGTTCTTATTATTTTTAAACTATTTAATATTATTTTTACTATATCTTATTCTTAAACTATGCAGTTCATAGCACTGCATCACGAGCAAGCAGAAAGGAAAAAATAATTTAAAAAAAAAAAAAACTATACACAAAACAAACAAACAAACAAACAAAACAAAACAAAAAAAAAAAAAAAAAAAAAAAAAAAAAAACCAAAAAACACCCACCGAGAAACCCAGCCAATCACCCCAGCCCAGCTCACAACTTTGGGATGTTTGCACACAACAGTAAAAGTTGTATTCATTCATCCAAACATAAAGACCCTTCTGACCTCTGCTGCTATCTAGACACTAAGAAGTAATCTCTAAATTGTTTCCTCTAAATAATAACAGAAGATAAATCACAGGAGTAAAAAATTCCTAGAAGTAAAGAGAAAAAAGAAAAAAAAAAAAAAAAAAAGAAAGGAAAAAGAAGAGGCCTGGACACTGGACACTGGATCCCGTATGCGGCCCCGCTGACAGAAGATGACCTCTAATCACGAGCGTTGATCCTGTGTAAGCTGTGAATACAGACTCTCCAGCGTACCACTTGATTCACTAAAATAAACCTATAGTTCAGTGTTCAGAATTTCAAACATTTCCTGTAGATGCTTGTGAATAGGGAAAGAAAAAGGGAAGTTTGACTCAATGAGCCCTTCGTTGACTGCTTGTCTGTCCTGAGCCAGTTTCTCTAACCTCAAACCTCCTTCCTATTTCTGTTCATCATTCAGTATAGATGTATGTACCACGTGTGATAACGCAGCATGTAACAAAAGCCTTGATTCTGCCTTTTTCTTGCAGGCAGCAAGCACAACAGTTTCTAGGCTGAATTAACACTATTTCAGTACAAACACTAAATGTGATTTCTCTCTAAAAATCCTGAGCATGAAGCTCAAGATATTTTGGTTTTGACATCACCAACATTGCATTCTACCCTGCTCCTCTGTATATGTGGATACTTTCATATGCATCAGTCAACGACTGAGGTTGGGAAATTAAAAAGTTAATACTCGCCAATTGCCAGGAACTGAAGTACACAAGGTTCCAAAAGCAAAACCACAATCCAGCTCAACAATAGTGAGACACAGTGCATAATGAAAAGCAGTGCTCTGGAAGACAAATCTAGGTTTTATTTAAGTATAAGTACCTGAAGTTCTGAATACATTTGGATTGAACGTCAGATAATTCCTCCTGAAATCAAAAATCTTCATCAACTGAAGCTGCTGAACATGCTGAATTTCTGTAGGCATTCTCAGTATAATTCCTGCTTGCCAGGTGGCAAGAAGGAACAACTGCTAGCTACTCACTTGTAGGCTAATTTTTATTAAGCACAGTATTCTCTTACTAAAGGCTAACAATTTTCTACATCAGCTGAGCAAAGGTTAGTTTTCATGCCCTTCTGAATCCTACACACATTTCCTTCCCACAGTAGATGGAGGAATTTCCAAAGCTGAAAGCTATTTTGAGCAGCTTCCAGAGCCTCTCTTTGTAACACCTTCTTAACTGTGATTTCCTAATCACTATGCAGAAGATTTCACTGCCTAATTAAAGGACTGGTGCAGTGATGAAGATAAAGAATACCGAGCAGGGCTGCAAGCTAATCTACAAGCAAAACATAGGAGCTACTTGTCAAGAGTAAGGGCATATTTTATCGACAGCTGTGTCCAATAAGGATGAGTTATGTAGTGGAGGTTTAATATTAATGCTTTTCAGCCTTTCCCATTACTTGCTTGTTATACATACCTAGGGCATTTCCAATTCTCTCGCTCTCCCTTCTTATTGTAATGTAATTAACATTTTAACCCCTCTGAAAACCCTTGTTTTTGCATCATCGCAGACTTCTACAGACAGTGCTCCACAGAGCCGGAGGTTTTAGCGTTTAAGTATTTGGCCTGCAAAAGGCAGGTTGGGTGTGTAAATCTTGGTGATGGCTGAATCTGCAGGCCAAACCCACCATTTGTACCTTCGGAACTTCCTCTCCCTTTCTACGTCTCTCCCCTTCTACGTCTCTCCCCATATACATATGGATGTCTGAGTCTATACATCTATTTATACCACTGTTTCCGAAAAGGATATAAATATTGAAAGAGCTACAGATTAATAATATTAAACACCAAAGAGAGTATATACTGTTATGTAAGTTATGCAAGACAACCACTTCTATATCAGGTTTCAAATTTAAACATTAGCATTGCATTCCTTTGCACAAACAGGGTTCAACTCCCTTGAGAGCCAGACAGCCTCCATTGAGGTCATGCCTTCTCCCCATGGGATGCCACCCATTTATAGCAGAACTACCACCTGAGAAAGACTGTTCCCCCACCATCCACATTGCAGCCGACACAGGAACTCATTGCTGTCTAGTAATGAGGAAAGAGGCAATAACGATAGAGGAATAATCCTATGGCTGAAACCAGCAAAGTCTATCCTGCTGTCAGTACACTGTAGTCAAAAAATGTCAAATCAAATTCCTCCTTGTGGCTGCTAATGGTCTATTTCTTATTTGGGGGCAATTAATTTGAGGCATCTGGGACATAATCTGCAGACACAGATCATTCACAACTGCAGTGCAAACAAGAGGAAAGCTATTATCAGCACATAAACCTCTACACAGCCATGCCCTAGGCGTGTCAGACTGAAGACCCAGCTGATGCTTTTAAATCGTTGGGGTTTACTTTATCATGCCTGAGTTTGCCCTGTGTAACTTAGGGATAATAGTGACATGGCTTACAACCACAGAGGTGTTTTCAAGCTGAATTCATCAGGGGTTTATAAATCATTAGGGTTTAGATAGATAAATGGAGATATATATTACAATAACATTCTCTTACAACAGGAAAGCTCAGGTCTGCTTCCATTGAAGCTTTGAGGTGTTCATGTGCTCTCCTCTCCCTCTTTCTGACACTTTGAAGTTTTTCACTGGGAACAGAGTAGGTTGTCAGGACCCCGAGCACATCCTGCCTCCTGGGGCTTTGGCTAGCTGGGCTCTGGGCCAGCTCAGAGCACAGCTGGTGACCTTGAAGACAGCCACTGTGAAGAAAGTGAGAAAAAACCTCAACTGGGGCTGCCCGCCTCCTCCCACCCTCCCTGCCCTGTCCCTTGGGAACTGCTTTTATGACAAGCCTCTCACTCTGGATCCTTGATGGAGCTGTGCTGCAGCTGCCCTGCAGTCTTGCTGGTGCCTGGCAACGAGTCCTGCTATGCTGGACCCCAACCCAGACCAGCTTTGGCCATCCTGGTCCCTACAGCCACAGAGACCCTTGGCTGAATGTTGCCACCATCACCAGACCTTCCTGGCTCTCCTCACTGGCTGTCATGGGACAGGGTCATGCTCACTGAAGGCACCATCATACCTGCTGTGCTGTCCCCAGAGCTGGGGCTGACAACCCAGTGATTACCCACAACTGTTACACCATGGGGCCTGACTTCAAGCCTTCCCTAGACCCTACTCCCCAGCCCACAACCCCATGGCCACTCACAGCTCCACTGCTGGCCCCCACCACTGCACCTACCCCATCCCAGGCTGCAAGTGACCTCCAGCCGAGTCCGGATTTGGCAGTGGACTCTGGTGCCACCTGGCAGGAGGTCTTGGCAGGGTCCCCACTTCCACATCACTGTTGGCTGGTGATGGCTACAAGAAAATCCCCAAAAGATCATATTTTCCAATATAAAGCTCACCAAAAGGAAAGGTAAGTAGTAAACCCAGGTGTTCCACAGTCTGAGGATCTAACTAGGGGGCAGCAGGTAAGATGTATGTAAGAGGCAAGAGGATACTGGTTTTACCACCCCCTCATACGAGAAAACAAAATCACCCTCCTTTCCTAGAGAAATGCAGCCAGACTTTAGGGAATTACACCTGGATGTGCTTTCTGTCAATGAGACAGGAGTGGCAGACGGTGCCTGTGTTCAGACCTGACATGTACGAGCATCCCATGTATGTACAAGCATCTGTGGTCAACCCGTGCTGTGGTGGACTGCCTCCCAACTGCCGCGTCGGGCAACAGAAGCTCTACCTAACAATGTCAGGGTAAATTAGACTCCTGCTGACAAGCCCTGACTGCTGCAAGTATTAATGTCATCTCAACCAGCCCAGGATTCCCCATTCTGTACAAAAGGGTGTAGCAGCAGTACCCCAGGCAGCCACACATTGAAAAAGGGAATTTAACCTGGGGGTTTGCAAGCAAAGCTGAGCACCAGACACCTACAAATTAGACATTATAATGCTAAATAGCAAAATACCCGCAGACCTTTCTGGATCGTCTGGACGCCTATCTGTGCAATATGTGCTAGGGAGCTGCTTTGGCAGGGGGTTGGACCTGATGATCTCTCGAGGTCCCTTCCAACCCCTACGATTCTGTGATTCTGTGATTCTGCGATCTAGTTGCAAGATGTAACAGCTGAAAGAGCTAGAAAAGGCACCTCAGGAAATTAATAATCCTGTCTGTGTTCAGTGTGAGGACTGGACTGTGTGGCGTAAATAGTACACGCAGCCCCAAACTGACAGGAACGATGAAGTTAGAAGGAAATACTGAGTAGCAGCTCCTTCGGTAGTCAGCAGAAGTTAAAGGTTGTGCACAAGTACTAGCTTGTGAACGGGTAATTAAAGACTGTATTAGCGCACCTGCCTGAAGGGCACAAATCAGTGCTGCACAGTCAGTCTGCATCATAGCGTTTCCTAGGCTGACAGTGCTTGCCTCACAACCTTGAAGTAGCCTTGGCACATGTTAATTTTCATTCCTTTTAATGTCATATTATATAAACAATTCCTGTATTAAGATTGACTTCAGATATTTGTATTAAAAAAAAAGGAATTATCCTCTTTGTTTTACTTGAAGGATATGCTGTATCACCTTCCCCACTCAAAGGACATACTCTAATTAAAGATTGAATTTTCTCAGGATTTTAACTAAATCTGTCACTTAGCTTATGAATTAAAAAATAATTAAAGCTAGGGTCTCATTACAATTGTACTTCTGCGCCTGCTCACTTCTGTCTGCTTCCTTTCACTAAAAAACTGCTGGTTTTCCATTGTTCGTGCTCTCTGCATAATTTGGACTCACTTGGAAATAATTAATGCACATGGGAAAATTATGTTGTAAGTAAAAACAAATTTCTTCCCTATTATACTCAGAATTCTGTCTTAGAAATAGTGGTTATTCTACTCCTCTCTGCCGCTGAGGAAGGCAATTGTTTGTCTAGGGGCAACTGCTTGTCTACTAGCTGGTCCCTACCAGAAGACAACGTCCTCTTCATTTCTACTAGTAGCTCAGAAGATGCAGAAAGCCTTTGGGGAAGCTGCCATTTCACAGAAGCCTTGTATGGTGTGTACATGCTATCTGTGAGCAGGAATGGCTGATGTCCCCGCTTCTCAGAGCCAGATTGCTCTGGAAGACAGCTGCAATTTCATGAAGAAGTTCCATCCCAAAGCTGAGCTGTTAAACACTTCTTTCATTTCACAAAATACGTGAAATCCAGAACTTCTGAGTTTTGCTATGCACCCTGAATAACACAAAAGAGATGAACACAATATCCGCCCTAGACACTTTCTTACCATGTGATAGAAATTCAGGTTCTTCTTACATTTTACAGAAATTTCAGCACACTTAACCCTGACAATTTGCCGTCACAGACACCTGCTACCAGCAGGATAGCAAATGACCTTACTTGACCAGGATGGATTTCTGATGCACATCACAATCCTCAGCTCCTCTTGCCTGCTACTATTCCCCTTTCGAGACTCAAATATTCCAAGTAGTTGATGGTCATCAACTTTTCATCAACTAATAGCAAAAATTAAATTGTGACAAAAGAAGAAAAAACAAAAAAACCCTCCAAAAGCAAAATAAAACCCACAAATATGTTTCCTGTAGTCTTTAAAAAAAAAAAAAGTTTAAAAACTAAAAAATACCCCTAAAATAATGCAGCACTTTTCCACTAATACAGACAAAATGTATATATCTACACAAAATTTAAAAAAAAAAAACAAAAAAAAAACCAAAGTGGGAGGGAGACACACATTAATCACAACACTCTTAACCTGTACATACAATGACAATTTTGATGATTTATCAGTGTCTGAAAGGTTATTTTACTGTATAAAGATTTTCCATAAGTTTTGCACGTGCTTGTACATTGCCCTCCTTTTCCCATATTAATTCCTTCCTATTTCCTTAAAGTTGCCGTCCCAAAACAAGACCAAAAGTTCCTGAGGCAAATTTATGATAGTTCAAAGCTTGCTATTTTTTTTTCCCCCCAACTGTCTGTCTTTATGAAATTGGAAGAAACATAATTACCTTGGAGACCTCCAGCCTTCTGTCAAATTTGATTGAAATCAGCCAATAACTTCAGATGTTTTCAAAGGAGGAGATAGTCATACAAAGTCATAAACACTGAATAATTGTCAACAACTCTTCCTTTAAAAAACAAACCCAAACCCCCCACTAAAAACAACAAAGCAAGCAACCAAACAAAACCAGCTACCTTAACAAGTAAAATGGAAACTGGCTCATCTCGGAGCTGTGTTTCAGAAGTATGAATTTCAAAAATTCTCCTTACTGTAGGAGACGGATTCATTTAAATTCAGATGATTTTAATGAGCGCTATGAACAGGATTCATTTTCATAAAACAGTCTAAACTTCCAGCTATTCCTCACCATGTTCTGTATTAGTTTTTACATATGTAATGCGATATTAATATATGCTCTTGAAAATCAAAAATACCCAAAAAAAAACCAAAAAACCAAACCAAAACTCACCATTCTCGCTGCTTGTAAAACCAGACTACATGTAACTTTTTTTTTTTTTTTTTTTGTAAATTCCAAGTTCCTTATTTCAAAGTTAAAATAATTTGGGTGAAGCTCCTCCCAGGATTAACCTTTCTTCACATCATAGCACTCACAAATGACAGAAATGTCCCAAAATCTGCAAAGATAAATCTCGTCTTTGAAATTACTGAAAGCCTTCATTAAGCCTTAATATATGCTGTCAGTTTTAAACTAAATAATAGATGAGATTTTAACATAATCAGAAGAAAACTGCTGGTACCTGCCTCTGTTACTGTCACAGTTAAATTGACATGGTAATTTTAAAAATAACGCTTTCTCTAAGTCAGTTAAAGACTGACAAGCACCCACCATCTGGAAAACTTTCCTTCACACAGAAGGAAGCACCTTACTCTGAATTCACTGGTAAAAACAAGCAAATATTTCTTCTGCTCCTCCACTGTGGGAATAAAACTTGGGTGGCTGGGTTAAATAAATCTGAAAAAGTCATACTAACACCTTTCCCTTGGAAAAATACTCTTTTATTACAGTAATAATTTTCAAGTATTTTATTATTTGTTATTTTTTGTTATTCATGGCTGCAGGGAAAATTCACAGTTTTTTATTAAATGGGTATTTGGGGATTAGACTCTATACTGTGCTTAAAACCTACTTAGTATTCCATGTACTATGAGAATCAAGACTGCATAATGCAGGTGACTAAACATCTAGAACCTCAGGTCTCCCTCTGTATCACCTGCCATGTGAAAGGCCATACGTATTTTATAAGGGAAACAAAAAGCCCAGCTAATCTCCAGCCACTCTGCAGTCCCAGCACACCCAGTGTTCTCAGGTATGCTTCTCTCCTTCTCTCCATACCCACATGCAAAACAAGGACAACAAAACCCACTGCAGTTTCTTGACTGACAGACTCCGCTGTCCAGCATCCGATCAACTCTCATTAGATTTCTCTGCACTGGACTGGGGAAGCATCGTCACCTGCAGCACAAAGTTGTATCTGAAACCTCTACAGGAACATCCACTGGTGCCTGAGCTGATTCTCCTCCATGGAGATTTCACCATCTTGAGGAGTGAGCTGACGCACCGATATCCCCACATGCCTCTGTTCTTCCCTTCTTTCCTCTCCTCTGACACCTATTTCACAGACCGCTGGCATTGCCTAGGACAGGGAAGCAATGGCTGGCAGCTTCTAGCGAGAGCTAGGCTGGATCACAGAATCACAGAATCACAGAATTGTAGGGGATGGATCTCTGTTGGCCTGAACTGCTCCTAAACTTGTCTTATGCAACAGCTAAGAGCTTTTATCCAAAGTAGCACTGAAAAAGACTTCCTGTGTGTGAACCTAATGATGGTGAAATGAAAGCACGTTATAAATAGTGGCAGAGGAGCTATGCCACCAATAAAAGTTTGATTTAGAAAGTGTTGCATTTCTCTTCCGGAAGGTCACCAGGTGATAGTTTCAAAGCCTGTTTTAAGATAGTCATATTCTGTGCCAATCAGCTGTCACTGTTACAGACACATTTCACTATTTTAGCTGCAAAAAGGATTAAAATGGGATGTAATCATTTCAAGTACTTCAGAAGTAGCTCAGAGCTCTAGTTGCTGGATCACTTGATAAGACTAGAGAAAATATTTGAACACTCAAGGAAGGCAACAGCACTAAGGATAATAAAATGCCATGACTCATAGCCCTTTTTCAGAGTTAGGACTTATCTTCTGATTTTGGAAAACAAAACAAGAAATTTACAGCTGAAAACACCTGTGAAGGTTTCAACCCCTCTGGGTTGAGTCAAGCTCCCCCCAGGCTAAGTCTACTGAACCTGACTAGACCTTGAAGTCTGGAAATTCTTTCAGGTCATGCAAATGCACCAGACATCTAGGCATGAAGCTATCTAAAAATACTTTAAATAAAAAACAAATCCACTGTCTGCCTATGAAATGATATTTATTACTCCATTCTCTTGAGGATTTATGGGCAATGACAAAACATAGCACAGACCCATTTCTCTTTTCAGCTTCCAAGGAAAATAAACAGGACTGACTGAAACAGAGTTATAATTCAAGCAGTGGAAATAAGTTGTGGATGGTCTCTTATACGCAACAGCTCCGCTAGCTTAAGCAACTAAACTCACCATTAACAGCCAAGAGTCCTCCATGAATAGAGGGCAATGTCATCCCCTTATAGTAGGGGAAAAAACCCAGAGTCACTGGACACTCAACCTGAATGACTGGATAGAAGGAAGAGAGACCACTGGAGTGCCTGTGTACCTCTGTGCACCTCTATTTGTACATGTGCTTGTGCAGAGAAACCTCATGTACTTTATTCATAATCGAATCCTTTCCTGATTCCATATGTAAAGGTGAACTGGAAGCTTTTCTCCTTCTGGTTTGGCCTCCTTATACTGAAGTCTTGATTATTGTTTTGGCTTCCTGTCACATCTGTCCATGTGGCACGTATCGCATATATCCGGCATGAATATTTCATGAATATTGGGGAAGCAATTGCAATGTGAGACACAATGCATATTTCAGATGACACATGACTGATGTGTTTGGAGATCTGGGTTTATTATGTACTTGCAACATTCATCTACTACCAGAAAGCTGGTCTTTCCCCCAATTGCACTGACTAAAGTCAAAGAAGGAAAACAAATGTGCGTTTTGAATGTATCTGATCTTTTACAGAAACAATGAATTAATGCACTGTCATGTTTGCTTTCTACTGTCTTTCCCCAAAGACAGAGCACAGGGATAAAAACAACATCAAAACTCTCTTGTACTTGCTCCAAAATGTAAAAGTTTACTTTAATAAACTTTTCCTGCACTACACCATTACTAGGTTCAGACTAATAAAACTTAATACTGTACTTTAAAGTAGACTTTTTACTATAGAAACAATTTTATTCTCCTGAAATCTCAAATTTTCTAAAGTGTCTCTATGCTGTTACTCACTATCTCCAAGTTCAAATTCATAACCAGTGACCCACACGCTATTCAGCAAGCAGTTGTTATGACAGGAACCTGGGTGAGTGTTTGCTGACATCTCATTTCTGATGTAGAGAATGCCCAATTCTGGAAAGGTAGTTAGTTTCTTTATTATTATTATTATTATTATTTCTCTCAATACCAAAAAAAAAGCCCAACAAAAAACCCAAACAAAACCCAACAACAACAACAAAAAACTCCCCACAAAAAATAGAAATTACATCCTCCACGCATGAACTCACACATGTGATTTTGAAGAGACTTAATTTGTTCCAATGAGAAAAAATCCCAACTTTTTGGAAGCTGAATAAGTTTCACAGCAAAGACCTTCCCTCCCATTTCTTCAATGAGTTGTCTTTAAAAAAAATCTAACACAGCATCTTCACTATAGCAAAACAATTTACCTGCTTATTTATTACAAATATTGCATACAACTAGATGACAAATAACTGTGTAGCACCCAAACCAAGCAAGCCGTAAGATGTTTTGAAAAAATCAAGAAGATAAAAACTTTCAAGGGAATGTAGAGAATAGAAATGTCAAAGGGAAGACAGAAGTGGCCTTTGGAAGCCTGAGAAAACACAGGTGGCTGAATGTCATAAAGTTTTTGCTTTAATTAGTTTAAATTTAAGAACCTGCTTTTGCATGTTCCTTGCATAAAGAGATGACTGGTCCATCTTTACAGCTTCTCATGGAAACCTGGTGTGGGTGTGAGGAACTTCATGGACTTAGTTTAGAACGAGCAGCCTGAGAAGAGGCAGTCACTCTGACATCATGGACCCACAAAGATTTCAAATCCTTGGGGTTTTTTTACTAAAACAGCTTCTTTATTATAGCTCATGAAATATATTCCCCACCTGATGCAAGCCCTGCACGGTCTCTCTCCTGGGTCTCCAGGGTAGGGAGAACGCAGGGGGGATCCACACCATGCGCTGGTGGAGCTCCGTGTCTTGCAGCTCCTCACCCACTAATAGCATTAGGAGTCTGAACACCCCACTGAGTTCAGCCCACATCTGGAGTCTGCCACTCCTCACACAGGAATGTACAAAAAATTATTTGGGAAGTTTGAGCTCTCTCTGAGTTAATTTAAGAAGATGAAAAAAATACGACCTCAGACTCCATCTCAAAGTAGCTGTTGCTTTCAAGTAACAATTCAAGCAGGTAATGGAGCTGTTCTACAGTCCCTCCAGTTTTCCCACTGCTAAGAGAAAATTTTACCACCTGGAGAGCTGCTCCTTGGTAGAAAAATCCCTGGACCTTGACAAATGACTAAAAGTTAAATGGAAAAACCCCAGCAACAACTCAAAACCAAACAAACATATTGCTAAGTCAATTGGTCTGATTGTGAAACTCCCTCATTACAGTTTCTGAGGCTCACCTGTTTCCCATTCAGTGTCACAATTGTGGACGTTTCAGCTGCTGTACCTCCATTTTCAGCCCTTACTTAAAGGGTACACTTTGCAGGGTAGAACATACTACTTTCCTCTTTCCTCCTTTCTTCCTTTCACAGATGTTGCCATGAGAAAAATAGAAAGCATACAGTCCGCCTATAGTCCATTATATGTATTTATTGTATCTAAAGTGTAGTAACCCTCTGAGATGAAACAATTCTGTCACAAAGGGTAATGTTTCATGGTCAGAGAAAAGAAAGGATTCAAAGAAGCTAACAATGTAAGTATATCTCAATTCATGTTATGCACAGATGCTGCTGAAAAATCAAACCCACGCACAGCATTCAGAAAAAAACCCAGTCTCTTAATCCTTCAAAAGCAATCCTAATAAATGAATAGCAGGCACTGATAAATATAAACAAATTTTAGAAAATTTATATGCTGTAACTATCTGTGAGCAAATGTAGGAAAAAGGAAAGTAGATATCTCTTGGAAATGGTAGGCGCTCGCCGACAAAACAGCTAATTGTAATTTTAAATGAGGCCACAGGTGTTAGTTACTTAAATGCCTTCCTATGTGGCAGCTGCTTGTTGATTGGTTTTGGTGGACAGTTCTTCACATCAAGGAGCCCATCACAATTATCGCCTTTGTTGGCGGTCTCACGTAAGCCAAGAACTGAACTGCCATCTATGCTCCCTCTGATGAGTAGCATGTTGATGAGGTTTGCTCATGCTGCACTTACTTGTTCAGTGGTTCAATAGTTGATTTTAATTCCCACGCTATACCTCCCAGCAAACCTATGTTGCCTTGAAAATACATATTCTTATCTCATCTCATCTGTGTCAATTAATCACTGTGGCTTTAGACAGCATCCCAGTCTTTGAAATTGAACATGGGAGGTCAGCATCCACAAATCTCAAGTCTTGCGTCAGAAGCCAGAAGTTTTTAGGAAAGTTAATGTGGAATTGCTAAAGAAGAGATGTGATGATATTCTTCAAGAAAACACAACAATGAATCATCTGTAAACAAAAGTGTCGTGACCAGACAGACTACATCGTGTTTTCCTAGATAGAAATGCTGTATCATGCGACACAAACACTCACAGATAAGGGTGGGAGGAGAGAAAATTAAAAGGCTGAAACCTTCCCACTGTCTTAGTTCAGAAAAAGACCAGAAAGAATATTGCAGCTCAGTCTAGAGACAGAAATCTGTATGAAGGCTGACAGATCCATCCTCTGTATCACTGTTAACATCACTTTAAAAACTATGCTTTTGTTTTCTTAACCGGTAGCATTTAATCTATTTCCTATACACACTGAAAAAAGCCTACACGCTTGCACACACACGTATTATGCATGCACACACACACATACTATAGAATAATATGTCACTGTGTTGTTTCATAGGTGATTCCCAGACATCACTTTAAGACATTAAAATTCCCATCATCATAATATCTCCAATAGTCTATGGCTATTTGAATGAAATATATGAAAATACATTCTGCCGTGGTATTTCTCAAACTTCCTTTTCAGAAGCAGATACAGATTATTAGAATATAAAAATGGACAACTTGGGTTGTCACATCTGAATGCTTGAAATTTGTGAGGTGTAATGGAAGTGGTTACTATCACTCTGGTGAGGGTCTTGATTCTCCATACAGACAGCTCTGGGGTACACTTTCTCAGTAATGGGACATTTTAATTTACTATGATGGTTTTGGCTGTTGCTTTGTGAGCTCTTTTATGATGTTTAAAGATTCCCCATGATAACAATATTTCAGCATATTTATAAGCTTTTGATTTTCTACATGTTAATTTTGTTATTTACCATTTCTGGTTATTGATCACAAGTCTCAACAAATGCCATGAGCTAAATTCTGTTGCAAGAGAAAAACGAAGACACTAACTAGGGAAAAAAAAAAAGAGAGTATTATTACCATTTATTAACCTCAAATATCCAGGCAACAACAACAAAAGGGAGTAAGATGACAAAAATCAGCTACAAATTTTGTTTCAAATATCATCTTGCGAGCACCAAAAAGTCTGTGAATCAGTAAAGAAAGTATCAATGAAATGGAAAATGAATAGAAGGAGGAATTTCTCTATTCATTGTGCGGGATCCCAAGTTAGTGGCAGCAATACTCTTAAAAATACAAATCTGATCACTTTTAAAGGGCAAAGAAGGATTTTTTAGGAAACTCAAACACACCAGAGGGCATGGCTCGGGTTCCCGGCTTGGCCACAGCAAGGCTTTTCTTTACACTTCCTGAATCTTTCCTCTTACCTCCCTGCTTTTTTGCCATCATCAGTCCTTTTCCCCTCCTCTGTATTCACCCACTCCCTAGGCAACTTCTACTTCTCTTTGCCTTTTTCTTAGGCGAAAATTTGTTGTACCTTTCCCTCCTTCCAATAGCTGAGTAATGAGTTCTTAACTGGCTCCATGGCGCTACTGCAAACCGAGAGAGAAGAAAGACTTTGCAGATTTACCACATCTACGTGTGAGTGGGGAACTCTCCCCACCTATGTATCTCCCTGCCAAGAGAAGCTAAATAGGTCATGAATTTTCCACCAGACGGTTTCCCCACCAGACCGTGCAGGGCTGTCACAGCTGAGCCAAGGAACTTCAGTTGTCAAAAATGAAATACAGCGGTGGGCCATTCCTGACAATTTTCCTCTCCAGTCCTTTGATGTTATGTCTATCCAGGCTCTAAGGAATTTTACTTCCCACTCTAATAAAAATCCCCCAGCTCAGCTGACAGCAACAGAGGTAGTCTTCAGCTCCCAAGCTCCAAGCCTCCTACCGCAGCTGACACAGGTGGGCTTCCCAGGTCTCCTGGCAGTCTCACTGGGGCAGTCAGGAGAAGGGAATCCCTTCATTTTCAGGAAAGAATTTCCTCTTCTTCGTCATCCCCCCTTTCTTCCCAGACTCTAAACCACAGGCATTAGTGGTTAGGATTTTTTTTCTTTAAAATAAAAGTTTAAAATGAAACCACTCCAAGTGCCCTGTGGCAATCCCCCCAGGAGAAAGAACAGAGAAGCTCAGGTAGAGGAGAGGGAAAACTTCTACATGGCACAACTTTATATGTCACCTATTTAAAGCTAAAATAAACTGATATCTCTTCCCCTTAGTCCCCTCCACCGTTTCTTTCAACAGTCTTAAATGCACCAAGTTGCTTTACTGCCACACATCTTTAGCAAATCTGGACCATTGTCACATAATTACCAGAGGTTAAAATAGCAGGGCTAGCAATAGAGATAACAAACTCAATCTTGTTTGAGAAATCTCTGTATTCCCTCTGTCATGCAGAATCAAGTTTATCACTCATTAACTTTGTAACCTAAGCTGCTTACCACACCTGTGGGCTTTCACATGGAATCAAAGGAGTTAGTTTTGACCTTTAAATGACTGGGAAAAGGGTACTTGAGAGACCTTTTCTCTGTTGTGTGAGTGTGCTGCGGAGCAATTCGTGCTAGAGCGCTGTCAATTTAGTAAAGTCGGACCTCCTAGAAGGGCATTCACTGTCAAAGCCCCTTGACTCTGAAATTGGATGCCCCTTTAGCTTCCCAGCCTGGATTTATTGACTCTCCTGTAGTGATATGGGGTTACTTTCTCTACTAGAAAACTGAAGGATGTATTTGAAGCTTTGTGCTTCATATAAGCAGTCGAGTCCTTTTAATGGATCTCTGTACTACAACAGAAACATTTATTGCTATTCTTTCAGGCTGCCTAGGCAGAAAATATTTATATACAATTAGAATAAAAAAATGGTGAAGATGGGTAACGTGGCATAATAGAGAAAGAAGTCCAAAGCTTCATGTTTCAAAGTAACTGAAATAAATCCTCTTGCAAGTTCAGGTTTAAGGTGTAAGATGAGTTGAAGTATGTCATATAGGGAAACAGAAGCAAAAGTTCCTGTTGATGAGGAAGTCTATGAAGTGATGTGTGAACTAGTGAACTACTTTCTAGATGAGATGAGATGTGTATTAGTATCGGTCCCCCAGGTCCCTGAAAAGTAAATGCCAAAGCAAAATTCCTTAAAGATCCAATTGCATGTTGTTCATTACTTGAGAGCAAAGTCTGCATCTCCCCAGCACTGAGATGCTGGCAGAAGCTAAGGGTGCAAGTAGAAAGCAGTAACTCAAGTCACATGAAGAAAGAAATGCCTATCCTACTTCTACCTTCAACTACTGGGAGCTACTCACCCCCCTAAAAAGATAGTATTACGTTCTTTGTCCCTGCTTCCTCAAATAACCTGCCCGCAATCTGTCAACCAACCTCATGATATATCTCATTTTGGGATTAGACAGCTTTTGATTCCTACAACATTAGATTCAGACTAACTATTTGAAAACACAAAATATAATTTGGGTCAAGGAGGCTTTATGACTCCTTTCATGATAGTTCACCTTTGTATATCTACACTGATGTTTCTCAACCGATGTTTTTAGGGAGAGGGTTTAGTGGTGGACTTGGCAGTGTTAGATTTACAGTTGAACTTGATGTTCTTAAAGGTCTTTTTCAACCTAAATGAGTCTATGATTGTATTCTAAGTGATTTTAGGTGCAGGTTTTAATCCGACAGCTGAAAAATCTACTTATTAGCTTAAAGTTCCTTTCTGGAAAGCAGAACAATGGTACCTTCCTAAACTAAAGGCCATGATAAGCAGACATGATGTTGTAACTGCTTGCTAGTTCATGACGACAGCCAAACTGTATTTCGGCATCTTACAAAAACTTAAATTGAAAAAAAAAAAAAAAAAGAAAGAAAGAAAGAAAAAAAGGCAAACCAATGAAATGATCTCTAAGAAACTTTTGCGTCCTTAAATCTGTTTCTTGCTGGAGTGATACATGCACACCTCTCAGATTCTCCTCCAAAATGAAAACCATTGCCATTAAAATATTTTATATAACTGTCCATATAGCTGCCAATACCAGCTACTTAACTCTCTTAGCTAGCTACTCTTACAATTTCATACTACTTTAAGAAATCAACAAAAGAGATTTTAGAAGCTAGTCACTCCAGAGTACATTGACAATTATATTTCTTCCCCAAATTGATCTCATAAAATGCACACAGAAATGTCTGTCTCAAATTACTAGAACTGTTTCAAAGATCTTCCAACACTTCAATATCCAATACAAGTTTACTGTCAGAAAGGTCTACCATGAAATCTAATAAACCCTTATGGATTATTCTGGAAAAGATCAAGGAAATGGAAAATTATGGCTATTTCCTTGGAAATGGACAAACGAGAAAATCTTTCTTGCTTTTGTAGTGTTTTCACTATGCAGATACTTATCAAAAGAGATATTACAGTCTTCTTTTCATTTCTTTTGTTTGACTTTGGCTAGATTGAAGGTAAAGAGTGGTTAAAAAAAATGTTTTGCCTTTTTTATCCACTGCCACTGAAACGTGACCTAAACCAGCAAGGATAATGCTTACATTTGTTAGAGCTGGATATTCAGTTGAAATGCAATTAGTGCTTGGCTGAAACGCAATTGTTTCCTATTTTACTTCTGTGTTACTATTATAAAAAAAAAATCCAAACCAAAACCCAAACAAAACCACCAAACAAACCACCCCCCTACAAATTATTTAGTCATTCATAACATTCTTTAGTATGGCAATTCAAATTCTGCCTCATAGAGAGTGAGACTGATGAAATGCATAAGGAACTGTTAAGTCTTGAACCCCAAGAAACTTTGAAGTCAGTTTAAAACTATAGCTTTAAGGAGGCCTCTGCTTAATACTGTTTCATCTGTAATTGAACCAAAAACTTCAATTAATTTTTTTACTACATCAAACCGAGTTTGAAAAGTTCCTATTTTTTTCTTCTCATCCTAACCTGCCTTTCCAAAATAAAGGCTTAGCCCTTCCTAATATGTTCCAGTTGATATGAAATTAAATGTGGAAAATGAAAGCAAGGCAGTGAGGGTCTAGATTCACAAAACTAGAAAAAAAAGATGATTTACAGTATCTCCAGGGCTGGTGAAATTAAATTGGAGAAATTAAAATCAGAGCCAGCTCTTGCAGTTAAAATATCATCTCCAAATACCACTTCCTGCTATTTTTGCTTCTCACCCCCCAAGAAGAAATATTACTTTTGTTCATCTTAACTGGCATCTCAACTTTCTCTTTCCCTCTCAGAATGAGAAATCTGTTTTACTACTTGCTCTGCACTATATTCCTCATTCCAAAAGTCGGCACTGTGAGAACAACTCACTGAGAAAGTTATGTGGTTTCCTCTTCATAAAGGTCAAAGTTTGTGAAATAACGTGAGTGTTCATGTTCAGTGACAAAACATTTCTAGTTTTCCCTAAAAGAAGGAAAAAAAAAAAAAAAAAAAAAAGACAAGACAACCACAGCTTCTTGACTTTCCAGCTAGTTTTAGCTCGTTTTGTAGATAGTTTCCAGCAATCTTTGGGTTGCTCTATATTTAAGTTGCTTGTAAACATTCCCTGAAGGTACATCAACACTGAACATAAAAGATGTCCAGAAGTGACACTCAGCTCTGAATCATCCCTGATCATCCACACTGCTTGTTACTTTGATGCCAGACTTTCTTCTGGAGTGAACAAACCAGCTCTTCCCAAAGTAAAACCTCCATCCATTTTTGGAGATAATTTAATCCCAGGTCTGCTCTCAAGACAGAGTATAGATATTACACATAACTGCCTCCCAGCATCTAAGACAGTCTCTCACCACTACCTTGTCACATTTTGTTTCTTCAAAACAGAGCAACACAATTTCACATTCATATTCCAAAATAACAAGTTGGTCAGTGCAAAAGAGCCCGGATATTTTATGTCGCTTGAACTTAACCAAGAAAAAACACTTACGTGTCTGGACTCAGACACCATAAAGGGCAGATGAGACATAAAACAAAGTGACATGTAATATGGGTATGGTCCATGTGCCTAGAGGGAACTAGTTTGAACCGTTATAAATATAGCCCCAAGGCCTGTGATTGCTATTTGTCTGTGTTATCCTGTAGTGCAGGTTTTCCTTGGAGGGTTACCCAAAAGCAGAAACTAGTTGAAGTGAAGCACTCAAACTAAACCAGCCCATAAATAGTGGCTTACGCCAAGGTTCAGGCCAAAAATATTTGACAGCTCTGTTGACTCTTCATCAGCCAAGCATTCATTTTCCATGGAGCATCCTTGGCTGGTGGGATCAGGCAGTTGCATTATCCACCCAAATGACTTGAGTGGAATGGACATTTTTTTTTTTTTTTTTTTCCTAGCCCACTTACCTAGTCCCCTCCCCATGAAGGCAAAAGCGGGCAAGGTCACACACTGGCAGTGGAGTCAAGGAAGGTCTCCCACATTTCAGAGATTAAAAAAAAGGAGTGTTGTACATTAATTTTTTCACCATGGAAGAAACCCCACAGCACATACACATTCACATCCATGAGACCACTCCATTATGATCAAGCTGGGCCTAGCTGTTTTTGCAGATGAGTTCTGTGAAAAGGGCATGGACTATTGCACTGAGTAGTCACCCTTCCAGCACTGGCTACAGAAATAATATAGAAGTGTTCTCTGGTTTCTAGTTTCAGATGGTCATTTTGTCTTCCACTGAGAGGTGACAGTTCTGGAAATGCTTACTGATAGTTATTTATTCTTCATTTTAACAGTAAATATATTCACAGATAACCTTCTACAAACTGTTAAGTATATGTGTAACATTGTTACTTTTTATTCAGCTAGTATGATGATATCCATTTTAGAATATAGTTGAATACATATTTTTCAGGCTTTATATCATCAATATTACATGATATCAGCCATTTGTAACTGACTATTAATCCTCACATTGGGTAACTAAATCTAATATTGGAAATCCATTGATGACAAGTGCTCATAAATTCATCAGTGACATGTTACCATAGTACTATCTTTCAGCATGAACATAAGGGAAAGATAAACTTCAACAGATTTAATTTTAAACAGTTCTTCTTAAGACTGTGGTAATAGTTTAATGACAGAGAAATATTTAGGAGGAAGAAGGTCTGGAAAAATGTAATAAAGCTATCCATAAAGACTGAAAGCTCAGAATTTTGAAGAAGATTTCAGCAGTTGTCAATGCCAATAGAATTTAATGGAGCAGATACAAAGCAAAAGACAAAATCAATACCTAGGTGTTTGTGCTTCATTCCTTTGTAGTTGTCAAACCTTTGAAGTTCTTAAATAATGACTTATAGACTAAGAATAGATGTCTACTTTGACATTTCCTTAATGCCATGTCAAGAATCCAGCTACTCACATGTGAAAAAAGAAGTTCATATGATATGGAAAAGAAACGAGCTCAGAACCATATGATGTGAAATTTACCCTACCCAAGTCTTCATATTGTCTTTATACAACACAAACAAAATATTTTTTTTAAAAAAAGCCCTCTGTACATGGAAGTCCAGAATAAAAGAGAATCCCTTTGTAGGCTTAAATGGTTCAACAATAGATAGAAGTTCACTGTCTAGGGATTCTTTGATAAAATGCATCTCTGAAGCACATCTCACTCAACCTGTGAGCATAAACTACCTTTTTTGTCTGTTAAGAATATAGTAACCTTTTGGAAATTTCATACCAATCCACAGTCCTTCCATGAGAACCAAGCACTGAAAACTATTGGACAGAGACACTGCCCTCTATCCACTATGCACCTGCTCCCCTTCCACTCAAGTTGGTACAAGCTGTGCCCACCCCCCCAAACCCCCTGTGGCATAGGCAAAAGCCTAACAAGTTTACTTCATGAGGAAGCTACCACCTGCTGAGCCAGTGGCAATGTGATGTGGAGCTGGGGCAAAGTCAACCCAATGATGTCATGAATGTTGGGAGACCTATGTAAAAAGGGAAGGCATGGCAGAATGAACCAAAATGTAAATTAACTCCACTTTGCTAACTCCCAGGTGACCAGTTCTAAGGGTCCAAAACTCAGGATCCTTGCCTGATTTAAGCTGCAGCAGATAAAGAGGTTACTCACACACAGAGACAAAATTTGGCACTTTAAACCAACAGTTTGTGGGACCTAATTTCCTCAATTGCTGTAGCTAAATCCTGCAGGAGTTGTGAATCAGACCTCTCAGGTACCATGGCTCATCGACTCATATATTAAAATAAACTGAAATGTCCTTTGATTTATGTTAATGCTACCATGGCTCTGGAGTAGAAATGCCACCGTTTTATTGTCCCCGCTCGTGGGGCAGAAGCTTTCAGCAGAGGGACGGGGAGTACGGCCCCTCTTCAGCTGCCCAGCATGAATCGGCAGAGATCCTGACTCAGACCTCTTATTCTGACCCAGAAGTACCTTGTCTAGTTTGGGTTAATCTACTTTGTAAATGCAGCACAGGTGTCACACTCTAAATTCACATCCTAACTTATTCTGTATTCATGCCATTACTCAGACATACAGAAGGTAATGTTAATAATTTCAAATTTACATCAGAGTAAAACCTTAAATCTTGTAAGTACTACTGTTTCTATTAGTGATTAAAAAAATAATAATCATTTTATATAGGCATTGTGCAAGACTATGACAGTAAAGGAACTGAAAATATCAGTAAGATTCAACTCTGAACCATACTGCAGATTCGAACAAGGTTAAACCCAGCCCCCTCACTCCTTCAGAAGAGAAGGTGGCAGCGTAAAGCAAAGCAGCAAAACCTTCTTTCCAGCTTTCTATGTGCTTTTAATACCACTGGTAGAATCTTGTAACTCTGACAGCCCTTTTATTCCCTTGCATATTTTGGGAATACTGAGGAGAAGAGATTAGACAGATTTATTTGCCTTCAAGGTCACTTCTACATTGATCTGAAGTTAAAGCAAAAGCTCAGGCTTCCAGAATATTCTTGTATTCTGATTGATTTCATATTTCAGGAATTTCATTATTTTAATTTGGATGAAACAGGAAAAACTTTGGAAGATTAAAGAGTTAGGAAACCAGTCTCTTGATGTTGGAATTAATAAGTGTAGCCTGTGGCTACCATGACCAGTTAGGAGAGGATGGGACCTCGTTACAGGCACACTGCAAAGGGTTTGTCAGAGACAACAAAAAATTTGTTGTAATCGTGCTTGTAATCAGGCTTTCCACAGCCTGCTTGAGCTGGGATTTCCTAAAACTCTGTTCCAGGGTTCTGACAGAGGTACTGAAAATAGAATTGGCATGATTGAAATTCAGCGTGGGGCTCATTTCGTATTTCGGATGCCTGAATTTCATTAGGGCTATTCATTTTTCTATGATAACACATAATTGAAACAAAAACTTGTAGGCATTGCTGCATTAAAGGTTTTACTTTTTTTTTTTTTTTTTTTTTTTTTTTTTTCTTCATGCAACTGAAGTCTCATTTTCTTTTTAGGAAATTTTGTAGAAATGCAAATTGATGGCAAGGAGACTCCAGAGAATATTTTGTCCTCCAGTAACATGTATGGATGAGATGACTTGCTGAGCAATACCTTGTTAACAACTTTCAGGTTTTAAACAAAAGTAGGAGGGGGTTTAGTTTGCATGCTGCGTGCTTTAAGATGGTACTGTATAATCAAAACAAGATCTCTCACAGGAGAGATTCTTCAGCAGCAAAGGAAGGAAGGCAGGCAGGCAGGCATTACCCCAGACATTTGATATAGAGGGTATAACAAGAGGAAGAACAAAGGAACAATTCAATACCTCTTATTCTTGCTGTAGCTGTAGAAAGTGCTATAAGGAATAGCAGGCAGATTAGAAACCATTGCTGCTGAAGCATCTACTCAAGCAAAAGGACGGAGGTATCTGGTACAGGAGATGACAGTTAGTTGTGAGGCATCTCCTCATCCCACGCCACCCACTGTTAGATGAAGCTTGGAAATATCCCTGTTTCTCAGCTGGTAAGGATAGGTGTCTATTCTGCCTCACAGTAAACAAATCTAAATTTTGCTGCTATGAAAGCTTTGATCATTGAAGCACTTTTGCAATTTCATGACTGTAGATTCCAGAAAACACCACAATATATATGATAACGAATATGCAATGATCTCCTGATTCAGAGACAAGAACAGCCAGCTCAGGGTCACAAATGGATAATTACATTTTCAGACATTCTTATTTCATGCTTTATCATCAGGACCCTGTTTGCCAGTGCCAGTTTTTGGCGCCAGTCAACAGAGAACATCAAGGGTATGCGATGATTCACTTGACCATTCAACTAATCCAGCTCCATTATTGCCAATTAGAGTCCTGAAAGAAGTTAGCTCGCAAGGGAATACATGTTCAGGGAGTAAAGGCATATAATTACATCAACACTGTTACACAGGAGACTTGAAACTTCCACATTTTGGAAGTGCATCAAAAAAAGTGCCCGCAGAGGCGCTGCTTTCTTGCAGAAAGGAAGCAGACTTATGAATGCCCTGCTAGGCTGTCAGGCACCAAAAGTAAGGGAAGGTTTTTGAGTTCTAAACTGATCTATGAAATGTTTGTTTATTAAAGTTATTAACTCAAATAGTATAAAACTGAAACATTGTAAGTTATCTCATCTCTTGCTTTCATCGTTGGCTAGTAGCCAGTTAATTACAGTGAATTAATTATGTATTAAATTATTTTTGTTAAATCTATCGTCAATTTGCATTTGGTGAAAATACCAAAGTTTTCTAGAAGAAGAGGCAGCTATGCTTTATCTTATACCCTTTGCAAAGTGAGTAACTGCCTAACGTACAGTGGCTATATTGTATGGAAAAACAGAAACAAGAGCAGCTTGTTCATAATGCCTGTGACAAATATCAATCTGTAACAAAACTATGTTTTAACTTACATGTTAGAACCTATCCTTTTGTAATGCCACAAACAAAATCATGCATATGACAACTTAAAAAGAGAGTCATCCATAACGATAGATAATGTGTCATTGCAGACAAAATCACTGGAATGGGAAAGAGGCTGAACATTATTTGAGATAACTGCACCTGGGTGTGACGGAGGACACCGAATTGGAAACATTTTCCCATAACTCCCCTCAAGAAAAATTTTTGTGTAGCCCCCAAAAGAGGAAAAAAATTACAAATATGAGAGTTACTGAAAATCCCAGTGGACCTGAAGGAGAAAATAAATTAGACTTCAAGAGAATGAGCTAAACAATAGATTAGAAAGGTTTTATCTGCTCTGCTGGCTAAGACTACAGATCTTTTCTACGCACTCTTGTTCAAAAACACATGCAAACACGGAACCAAAATACAATTCCACAGACAAGCACTGTAATTTGATTCTAAAATGCTAAAATATTTCATTTGTAACTATAAGTATCTAGGGAAATTGTGTGATTTGAATATTTCAGGAGTTGGAGTTGATGAACCTTGTGATTCTATGAACTTACAGAGACAGCAACCAACTTTTCATCTGCTCCTTTTGCACTACCTTGCCATGGTTCACCCCCAGGCAGAGGCTGAGTGCCCATGCTGCTCACTCTTCCCTCCCCCAGGAGGGGAAACAGACAGAGTGCCATGGGGTGGGATACGGGCAGTTACTGACATAGGCACTGTGACGTCAGAGCCTATGACAGAATACACACATACACAGTGATGACACAGGGTACTTTATCAAACCCGATGCAGTAGTATCACAGACACTGCACCTATGTGATGACTGGCACCAACCACACTCAGACTGTCCCTGAACCACACAGACCCGGCTCCTCCCCATTCAGCTCCTTTTACGGGGCATGACATCAGATGGTGTGGAAACAGCCCGGGGCAACTCAGCTCACCTGTGCTGGATGCTTGAGGGAGGTAACTCTGTCCTGGCTGGAACCAGGACACAGCTTTTGATGTGGTATGAATTTTACCATCACTGGTATTTGTTTCTTCCTCTTCTAACCAACTTCCTGAGCTACAATTCTCTGCTAGCCTCCCTGCACCCCCAGTTCTGTATTGCAGTCGCTCATGTGGCATGCTGTTGAGTAACCCCTCCATCTTGCCAGGCTACCAATGCTGATCCCTGGTCTCTTCCTTCTCCCGCCATAACCTCCCCTTGGCTGTCACAAATTTGACTACTACCTTCAGACAAATCGTTCCCAAATGCATCTCACCAGCTCTACATAATCTGCTATCTCCAGCTGTCGAGCCGAAAATGTGCATCAGATGATGGCTTAAAGCGTAACATTATTCCTCCTCTGAAGTAAAATAGGGAATGGTAACAGCCTTTCTACTTTATTTTAACGTTGTGCCTGTGTTCAAAAGTCTCATTAAGCAGTGCTGCACTTTTCCTTTGAGAAGGCTGCCTGCGCAGTGCTTTCTCCTACGGGTGTAATGGAGATACACATGAATCACCTTTATTTGTGAGATTATCTGCAGAAGTTCTGTGTATACTCTAAATTTAGAAAATAATTTATAATCAATTTTGGCAGATCTGTATTCCACCTGGCAAAGCGAGTGACATAAGAATGCACTGTTTGTCTACATTATTTTGGGGGTTTGGTTTGGTTTGGTTTTTGTCACCTCCATATAAACATTACAGACCCACTTTGGGCAAAAATATTGGTGATGCATGAAGTGAAGACGTGTCTAAATACTGACTGCTCAATATGGTGACAAGTTTGAAGAGTGAAACAGAAGCTCTTTGGTAAGGTAAGGCAAGTAGCTGACTAGTCTAAGAAGACAGAGCTTACTTCACTCAGTGCAAGTATACAGCCACTCCTGTATCAAAATGAAGCTACTTGCAAGAGAGGAATACATCCAGAAAAAAATATAGTTTAATTTACCTTATTCTTCTTATGATAGTACTACTATAAATATAATTACTATTTTTAAGCAGGTGAATCCCATGCTTAAGCATATTTGAGAAAATTTAAAGAAAGAGGGCTCAATTAATCTGCATTAAGAGTTTTAAACTAACTGAAATCCACTCTTTTGTCACTTCCTTGTTAACTAGTTTCCTACCCCCTCAAATACGGTTCCAAAAGCTCATTTTACATTCCTGCTACATGTTAATTATCTGTTGAACTCAGTCTTTGTGAACAGCAGGAGATAGAGTGCAATCACATCATTCTAGAAGCATTAAATATCTTCCTTTCTGTATCAGTACACCAGATAAAACAACTTTCCTACAGTGGATGTTTACTTTAATTTTAGGGTAATTTTAATCTTTTGTGTTTTAGCTTCTTTATCAACTTAATGGCCTAGGTCTATTTTTGGAAGGAAACCTCCACCTCTGCCCACAGACTAATTCTCTGAGAAGTCTCCTGAAGCTACAATTTCTGCACCAAAGTAATATACTGTGTTTATTTCCAAGTTATTGAACTAATTTTAAAAGGAAAATGGATCAGCAAAAATAGTGTGTTAAACTATGATTATTTTTGAACCATAAAATTTCCCAAAATAGCTAAATTAACATTATGTATTATCTTGTCCGACACAGGTATCATGGGTGTGGTTTTTTGTTTTTTTTTTTGTTTTTTTTTTTTTTTTTTTTTTTTTTTGGTGGGAATTTTTGCTTGTTTGCTTGTTTTCCCAAAATCTACAAATTTTCCTTTTGAAATAAATGATTGTGGTTTTAATCAACAAAATAAGTTACCTGAAAGTGCATATATGTGTGAAATGATGCATGGCTCTTGCTCAGTCAGCTATCAACATAAAGTATATTAAAGATTGGATATAACTTCCTTGATATCTCTAATGACAAAAAACTTTTAAATGATGAGAACCACAAAGCAGATGATTTATTGGCTAAGAAATACTGGCATGTCCCTGTTTAGACCTCAGCCTGATTTATAAGATGTGAAAGACATGCAAAACATGTTGGAGAAAATGCAGTCAAAAAAAAAAAAAAAAAGATGGCTTCAAAGTTCACTCCTGTATGTTCCAATTACAGTGTTTTAAAATCAAAAATAAGAATTCAAAATTCAGATCTTCTACGAGTTCATTGCAAAGGCAATTTCTCTACCCCTGTATCTTCAACACTATCTGACTTTACAATTTTGATGACAAAACCTGTACACGTGAGAAAGGCACTACTGGTGGTCTTTGTTGTTTTTTTTAAAAAAATATTATTTTCTATTATTATTATTAACAAATATTGGTAGAAAATACAGGCAGTGTGAATGAAACTAAACTCACATGTATTGAAACTTCTGGAAAACAAGAATACCTGCCCACAAGAAGAAAGCTTTGGTTGCAATAAATATCTAACAACAGGATGAAAAAAATACTTAATATTTCTAATTTTACCTGGTTTTGTACAATAAAAAAAGCAATTTGCATCATATACTTAGATCACCAAAGAAAACATGTGAAATCTCTTGTATCTTCACATCTTTAGATAAAATAATCAGTGAGTAATTTATTTCCATAATGAGGAAATGTGTTTGCTGAAATTGGGTAAATTTTAATGTGTGAAGATTTTTTATGTTGTCATTTTCAATGAAACTGTTTAATATACATAGTTGCCAGAAAAACATACCTTGAGTATCATAATAGCTATCATTTGCATTTGTATTACTTAAAGGTGCACTAAAATAGAGGTGGTAAGAACAGAGTAAAAATTCACTGGTTTTTTTTTCTCAATTCAATCTCTTGAAAATAAATACAATTTAAAGAGAGAAACTTTTTTCTGCATTCCCAAGCACAACAGGCAAAACACAAAGTGGCCTTTCAAGAATTACTGAAGTTCCCTGATTGTCCAGAGCTTTATATTTCTCACAACCATGCAAAGGACTCTACGGCCAACACAAATCCACCACGTACTTCCTGTGAAGTAATCACAGAATCATCAAATCATCAAGGTTGGAAAAGACCTCCAAGATCAACAAGTCCATCTGTCAGCCCTACACCACCATAACCTCTAAATTGTGCCACATCTACCCATTTTTTGAACAGCTCCAGGGACAGAGACTCCACCCCCTTCCAGGGCAGCCTGTTCCAATGTTTCACCAATCTTTTGGTGAAGAACTTTTTCCTAATGTTCAATCTGAACTTCCCTTGGCGCAACTTGAACCCACTCCCTCTTGTCCTATCACTAGATATTAGGGAGAAGAGGCCAACCCCTGCCTCACCAAAACCTCCTTTGAGGTGGCTGTAGAGAGTGATGAGGTCTCCCCCCAGCCTCCTCTTCTCCAGGCTAAGCACAGCAAGAAAGAATGAGAGAAAAATGAAAAGATAGGAAAAAAGAGTGAGAAATAAAAGGAACAAGAAAACAAGATGAAGGGGGAGATGAACAGGAAGGGATAAAAAGAAAGAAAGGAAGGAATGAAAGGCGAGAAGGAGAAAGAAGGAAGAAAGAGGGAAAGAAAAGAAAAAGAAAAAAAGAGCAAATAAAGAGAAAGGGAAAAAATTACTACAAAGAGAAGTGGATAATACCTTGTGTACCCACAAGAATCTCATGACTACATTAGAATTAATGGAAGCTTGCCAAGACAAAATTAGTAATGTTATCTGCTTTCTAATAGTGGTAGCCACCACAAGTAAAAGGTGAGAGAACTGGAAACCTTCCCAGAACTTAATTTTCTCAGGAAAACACTCAGCAGATAATTCTATTAAATTCTAAAATGTTGGATAAGAAAAATATAATCACAAGTTTAAATTGCATGTCTGCATAGACTGTGCAAGTTGGGTTTTTTTTTGGTATTGTTGTTTTTTAATAGGGCAAGACAGAAAAAGAAAATGGCTTAAGCATCTGAGAACAGTCATTAAGGGTCTCGAGAGACAGAGAGGGAAATCTAGCAAATTTGAGTCCAACAATCTCTTTTGAAACTTATATTGCTTTTCCTATTTAGAGGTAATTTGTTTAAACATGCACAGTGAGGGTAACATCTGGCTAAAGGATGCATCTTCTTCTTATAAATGTGTCAAATGGCTTATTAATAAATGCAATATAATAGGAAACTCCTTAATATGTGATACTAAAAGAAAATCAATTACATTTGCAAGTCATAACAAATCTCACAGTTTAATTGCAAGATGTAATACTCTAGGAGGACCCTGCTGAATTTATTCTACCATTTGGTTCTAATTTTAACAGGTGGAAACCATTTGAATGGAATTTAATATTAACTAATTATAATTCCTCTATCTATTTATCTTTATATATTTGTGCCTGTAAGGTGCTTGGGAACTCTTTAGTAAATAACATTGAATGTGAATACAAAGTACAAATACCAAGTAAAGGAAGTTGTGCTTCCGTTGGTAGCAATAAGGTCTGCTAAGAAGTGCTATGAAGGGCTACGTGCAGAGCTGTATTTATGCAGAATCAATTACAGGTTGTATTTTGTGATAAAAGAGAAGTTAGAAAATTATGTTTCTTATTTGTTTCTGAGCTCTGTGTGAGTCAGGGGACTCTTGGGAAAAGGAATTAGTTTTTCTACATAGAAACATCTCTACTTATCTAAGATACTCAAACACTTTTTTTTACTCCAGTTTAAAAAACCTAAGTACCAGAAGAAAAGACCTAAAAGCCAAAAAATTCTGCCTTAACACCATTTTAGGAAGAATACATAAGCAAAAACACAATTTACAGACCTAAAGTAGATGCTAGTGGCTTCTTTAAAAAAAAAAAAATTAAACATTCTAGTCTTTAAAAAAAAATCTATTTCCTCTTATGTACTAGAGAAATTGACTCATTTTCACTTCAACGTCCTTTCATTCACTCTTCCAAGATTTTTTTTTAATTAATTCCTAATATCCTAGTATATAAAAACAGTCCTATAAAAACCCCCATATCTCTTAAAGAAAATATAAGAGACACAAAGCTCAATAAAGATCCTATGTATTTTTGTCCTATCACAATAACTATATAAGAATTTAGTGAGTAGTCAAAGAGATGTTATCTTTAGAAAAAGTAACAAAGAAATTGCAAAATAAGAAACTATTAAATACATTAAGTCACTGGTGTAGTTTACAGGTCCTCTTATCTAAATGTATCAAAATATTTAATGAATAATAATTAATTACTTCTAAAATCAGTCTGTGAGCTAATTCTGTGCAATGACCTACACAAACAAGTACTTCTACTCTAATTTAGAGCTTAACGACTAGACCCTCATCGATATTCTTGGAGTATAAAATGACCTCACCGAGGAAGGGAGAATAGTAGGTAGAGAAACCAGACAGTGAAACAAAGTTGGTTTTATGTGACAAAACAACAGAAAACAAAAATTGAAGAGAAAAATAATAAAGATTTATTATATGCTAAATCTGACACACATATTCATGCATATAGATGTGTACCATAAAAGATATCTATGAAGAAAACTTGGCTTTGTTTCTATAATCACACAAGTTTGTAGCAAATTAAAGGCAATTAAAAGGCTCCTACTTGAGAGGAATACTTTATGTTTTTTCTGAATTCACAACTGTTTCTAACTTTAAACCATTAGATTAAAAAATAAGAGGATATTTAAATATTTGCAATTATGTCAATATATTAAAATATAATCAAAAAAGGAAATAGAAAATAAATGCCTTTAAGAAGTCACAAGCAATATCACTATCATTATATATTTAGGTGAAATAGATGTAGAATGGTATACATTAATTGTCCAGAAAGCCAAAGAAATCTGGAGGAAAGGGGGAATTAATCATCAGTCCATAACAAAATTCAAACTAATTTTTCTACATGCTATAACTTCAATACCAGAGTTTTGCTGCATACTGCAAGTTGGTTTGATTTTGTTAATAGCAAAATATTGAGAAAGAGATGGGCTAATGAAAGAGTTCATGATTTCCCATTTATTTAGAGACCAATCTGTGGCAAAAAGCCCTAAAAGAGAAGTTGGCAAATTAGTATCTTATATTCTAAGGAACGCATAAATCATTTTACACAGTGTAATATCACAGTATCACAGACTGTAAAATTGTTTCTTTATTAAACTTTGGATAAAATAATTACTTAATTCAAGTTCTGGTCAATTATATAGGAATAGTAATGAGGAAAATGTATCTTCAGTCATTAAGAGATATGTTTTCAAAGCACTTTTTTACAGTAATTTTCTTGCTAAAGAGAAAGTATCCCTATAATCCACAGTAAGCAGACAGGCTATTTTTATGAAACAAGTATACAATTATGAATCAATAGCTGGATTTTGTTTTTTAAATCATGGTAAGAAAACATCTCCCCTAAACCTTGTTTAAAAAATTGGGTTTAGGCCTCAAATAGAAATTTTGATTAATAAAGTCACTAGGGAAGCAGATGTTTTGAGGACTGTTCTTAACAAGACATTAACAATATGTTTTAGTCTAAAATAATAACAAATGCTTATTATTAATTGTCTACTCTCTGTCCACAATGGCATTTTTTTCTCCACCTCTCCCCCCGGCTCCAAATACCCGAAGGGGAATACTATACTTTTCCAGTCCTCATGGTTACAGAAAAATTATACGTGATAGCACAAGTGGTTCCTTATAGTTTTCAGTTCTTGAAAATATGAAAGTCATAAGAGAAGTTACCTTTACATGTACTTTTTTCTGCCTTTTGCCTTACTTCTATGCTTTATTGTTGCAAAATATGTATTCCAGGCAGAGGGGTTGAGTGCAAATGAAGTCACAAACACAGGTACAGAGAGTACTCATTAAAAAAAAAAAAAAAAAAAAGGTCTATCAGCACTGAAACTTAGAAGAGTTGATACGGAAATTATTTTCCCGCTTGTGTAAATACAAAAATTAAATCCAAACACACAAAACAGGTAAATATTCTTTCTGCCTCCATGACCCAAAGAATGCAAACATGGCAAATATAGAAAAAAGTCATTTCTATAATAGTATCTTCCAATAAACAGAGAATACTGTCGTTTGTAAAGGTGAAATTGCCACATAAATACAGTCATTAATATAAAGAATTCAAAAGATCTCATTGAAATTAATTCTGTATGTTTTTTATTAATCTTGACATTCACTATGCAAGAATGGAAAAGTTTGGAAAAGGTAATATAAATAACTTGATTTTAAACCAAAACCAGACTAACAAGTAAGTGGTGTTTACTGAAAAATTATATTATGGCACATCCTAACGATTTTTCAAAAGGTCACCATTAAGGAGGATCTGGGACACTGGATACTTAGAAATCTCTGTTATCAAGTACTGCCAGGTATATTTTCTGAGGACAGAAAAGAAGCGGTATATTAATGAGAATGCCAAAGTTTCTGTTCTGCTGTATCCACTGCCAAGAGTATTTTGCCTTCTCAAAGTCCTCTTGAGAGCAGCGAGTTGTTGGATAACGTTGAGCTCAGAAGGAAAAAAAAAAACAAAACCCACCAAAAACAACCCACAGCACTTCATCATTCTTTGCATGTCTAAATCCATTCCTTAAAAACTGCAAGGCTTATTGCACAGATGAAATGAACACCGAAATAGCCCCAAACATGCTGTAAGAAATACCTTACATTAATGAAAAGCAAGAACTTTCAGGATCAATTAATAACTTTTACTGTGTGTGGCACTTGGGGTTTATCATTAGAGGTGGAGGAGTGGAGACAATCACTTAAGAGTGAAATGATAAATCATTCTTAAGCAATAAAAGTTGGTTTCAAAGCTGACTTCTGCTGGGCAGAGAAAAGTTTTCAATTTAATTCCTTCTAATCGCTTGCCTTAGTTAATACTGTTTCCTGACCCTTTACCATCAAAAATTGGAAAAAACAAGTCATCTTGCTGCCAGTGAGTAAAACACACTGTGCACAGCAGAATACCAATTCAGCCTGCAAAGCTGGGTCCATTCCCATTTGTTGTCCTTTTCTGGTGAAGTACTTCATTAATGAAGACTACAGAAAAGAACAGTAATTTGTTTTTCACGTTAACCTCTTCAGCTCACTCCTAGGCACAGCAAGACAGAGTGTGGCACTACTGGAATGCTGGCATCAAAACCCCCCTGTTTCCTTCAGGTCTGCTCACTTTAACAAAAAACTGCTACACAGACAATGGATAAAGGTCGTAATTTTGTCCAAATAACTGATAATTGAATCTACTCTCATTACAGTTTAGCGGCAGCTCATATAGGATCACGATTTAAATAAAATGGATTCACTGAAAGCTTCCCACAGCAGGAATCGCTGTGCAGCACTGCAACAATCTGAAGCCTAGGGTTAGGCTACAAAGACCGATTCATTTGCTTTGTTGGAGACACGCTTTCAAATTCACTTTATTCCCTCACTTAAATTCACTTTTCCATAATGGTTAAAAAAGATGTGTATTAATTACCCAGGTAAAACTTATTATTGCCTCAGTCTTGAAGGAGCTAATAAAGTCTTTCTCCTGTTTAGCAGATAGCATTATGTTTACTTTTCAATTTATCTAATAAATCCATTCTCCACATTCATTAAGTAGCAGGATAATTATGAATTGCCTTCAAAAAACGGAAGCTCACTTAGTGTTACCACTCCTTGATATCTCTAAAATAATTGAGACCACTCCTGGGAATGCTTGGAATCCAACTTATTTATTTATTTATTCACCCCCTAGGTTGTAAAGTCGTTCTGGTTGATATCTTCTTGAGCTGAATTCTTTCAGGCTCCTCCATCAAGTGGTGCCTGTTTCTGCAGAACTCCAAAGCCTGAGCTGGGAACTGACCTGCGTCAAATGTATCAGCTACTCCAAGACCCATCAAACCCTCAACAAGCCCTCCCTTGTCACAGCTGACAGAGCCATGGAACAAGATTTCCTTCCTATCATTACCACAGTCTGCAGACTGAAGCAGGAGAGGGGCTTTACTGGCCTTACAGACTAAGAAAGACGTTTTCTTGAAAACTGAATTCCTTCAGTAACAAGAGGATATTCTTGTGCCAGGCCCAGGGGCTGAGGGTGTGTACATGTGGGAAGGTAAAGATGGAAAGGTTGGTAGTACGAAGGGAAGACTTCAACTCTAAAAATCAAATCACAGAACTATTATCAGGCTAACAAACACCTTGGTCCAGAGGAAAAAAAGCCAAATATAATCAACAGGGGCTTTACAAGATAGATCTCTCCACCCTTTGCCAGCCTGGAGGAATAGATGAGAGAGAAGCTTCTGCCCTTCATGCCCATATAACATTTCTGCTTGTGACGATACCCTCAGCTATAAATACCATCTACTTTAAAAGCAACAGTAATGCTCAGGAAGACCTACTGTGAGCATAAACCCTATGACATCATCTCTATGGGGTTCTCCAAATCACGGAATCACGGAATCACAGAATCGTAGACGTTGGAAGGGACCTCGAGAGATCATCGGGTCCAACCCCCCTGCCAAAGCAGGCTAATAATTTTTCAGATGACAGTTGTAACTCCACACTTTGGGGATGCTGATGCAAACTGATGCCAGAAGACATTTATTCAGTTTGGGACTACACATGCTTGGCACTGATGCTTCTAAGGCCAAAGTGACAAAACTAAACCCAATATGTATGCTGCTGATGATAAAGACATATTCTTTTAAAATAATGTAAGGGAAGTAAAGGAAAAAAAGGCTAAGAAGTGGCTCTGGTCATCAATTCAAAACCCAGTAAGATCAGAAGAGAACCATCACACAGAAAGGTTTACATAAGTTTATTGTTTCTCTAGAAAGAAGCACAAGTTTTTGTTAGTGCTACAAGCTTAAAATGGAAGGAATTTTAAAGAAGAAAGATTTTTCTCTACTCTGTGGAATGCATAATTCATAGAGGTTTTTTGGGTTTTTTTTTTTTTTGTTTTGTTTTTCAAGGAGGGGGCACATTTTCCTAAGCCATTCAATACATATCAAATCTAGCATATTCTTGTTCATGGGCTATTCACACTGACTAAAGATGCCAAACAAGGATACAATATTCATTTTTTAAATAAATCATTGAGGGATGGATAGGCTCTAGCATTGTGTATTTGTGTTGGTTGTCTGTCTCAGCGGCTTGCTGGGATTGGTGCTCAGACAACTTACCACTCATGCTTCTCCAGACTTCCGAAGGTGTCAGAGACAATAACTTATTCTCCCCATTTTTCCATTCTGCATGAGAAATCTATTATGCTTTCTACTCAAACGTTTTCTGTTTCGATAAGCAGAGTTGATCATTTATCAGAGAATTCATTCCTACGTAATCTGGAAAAATGTTCCAGTATACAAAATGACACAGAATAAACCAAAACCAAACCAAAAATAAAATAAAATATTTGAAAGGGAGTTCTGACAGTTGAAGCTCCCACACCTGGGTACCAAAGAGAGTGAAGGCTTTCGTAGGAAAAACTTAGTGAAACAGCTTCCTGGAATCTCCCTGTTCAGGCAGGAAGGAGAGAAATGCAGGGGACAGAAGACAATCTGAAAACACTTTCTACAGAAACATTACATTTGAAGTTAAAATAGACAATAAAAAACTCTTACTAGATGAATGGTAAATAGCGCAAAGCAGTAATTAGAGGAAAAAAACTCAGAGATTTCTATTATTTTCTTTTTCCCGTTCACCATTCTAATTACTCTCTATATTAAACTGGTTAATTAAATTCCCCTGTTATTTGTCTGGACATGATGAATAAAGAATCAACAATATTGTCAGAGGGTATCAGGAGCAACATAGTACCCAAAATGATGTACATAGAGGTTGTCTCTCACAAAGAGACATACATTTGTACTTAGATACAAATACATACATTACTTTATACCCAAGGAAGTAGAAGGAATAATTTAATATTACTTGGCTGATATTTAAGCATATTAGAAAATTCATAATGCATGTATTGAGTAGTCTTCTCTTAAACCAGACTTAATCCTTATTTCTCCTTTCTGAAAATAATGAAATACTAGGGAAAGACACAGTAAGTTCTTTTTTGACATGAAAACTTAAAATTATTACAAGAAGAAATATCAGCCTTCTAGAGAATGCTATTTCATCAATATTTTAATATAATATAAAGGGAAGAGTTGAAGAATATTTTAATTTTACATGAGAAACAAATGACAGTTGTAAAGAAGGAGAACAATGCCTCAGACAAAAAAGTTTTAGGGAAAAAAGCACCCAAACTTTTATATGAATTATGCTTTGTGAATTGAAGAACAGAACAGATTTCGAGTAGCAAGTAATATATTACCTGTAAAGAAGGGGCAAACATGTTAAAAAGCTTTGAGGAAATAATACCTGGATTATAGTTGAACCTTTCATATAGGACACATATAGTATTAAAAATTTAAGTGACACCTGCCTTCAAAATATTTGTAAAAAACAAATTACACATCATCAAGCAACAAAAGTTCATGTTCCTCCCTTTGCAATACCCTATTTTCATGTATTGAAAAACTGCTCTGACAGTCAGCTATCTACTTTTTGTTTATTGTTCTTCCTTCACTAAAGCTAATTCAGATGATGTGTCACTTCTCATGCAAATGTATACTTTTCATATGTCTTAACTGCCTGGAACATTTATAATGCTTTCTAGGACATCAAAAATATTAGAAAATATGAAAATGTTACTCAGCCTACCTCTCACCTGCAAAAACAATAGTTTGGTTCTCACACTGTCAATTAATGAACAAACAAGATCTCAGGCAACGTGGAAAGTGCATGTGAAATTCAAAGTTTTAGTGGAGTATGACTGTTTGAAAAGCTGTACCTTCACGGAGATTTTCTTGAACTGCTGTCTGATAGCAGAGGAGCACATCTCAAGACTGATTCCAGTTTTGTGAATAAGTCCTCCTCATCACTAGGAACAATATTATTTGCTCACTCAATTTTGTTATACTTTTTTGTATGCCTTTCTGTCCTGATAGTACGTTTTCTATTGTGTGTTTTCCTTTATCAAAGGGGCTCAGTCTATAGCCCTGTTTTCTGAGAAATGCAAAAACATCACAACCTCTTTTTAAAATTAACTCTGAGATTACACAGAAGTGAATGTTAGAATGACATGCTAAATGCAGTACTCACGAAAACCACGCAAACCATTATTTAATATTCTGGGGGCTTAAATCAGAGATAATTCAGTAAAGGATCTGTCTTCATTTGACGATTTACGACTTTTAAAAGTTTATAATTAAAATAATAATAATTAACTATAATAATAATGACTTATAATAATAATAATGAAAAAAGGGATCCAGGACACAGTTCTTGAATTATTCTGGGAGCGGTTCTGTTGCACAGGAGTCCCGTGCCCAAATGCAGGTGTCCTGTGTTGTTCGAGGGTTTTGGGATTATTTTGACTGCTGTCCAACACTTAATCCATCAACCCTGGGCAGATCTCTTGGCTACGTTAAGGCATCTTACATATTATTAGATACCTCCTTTAAGCCACTGAAAGAAGTTTAAGTAAATTCTGTAAAGAAAAGTTACGTATCTATGTTTTTTTGTTTGTTTATTTTCTGGGGGACTATATAAACATTTACCATCTACTCCTGTAAAAAGTAGAATATTTTATATTTAAACATGCTGTCTATAGTTTTACCTCCTGAACTATAAAGGTTAATTTGCTGCTTGATTTTTGATCAATAACAATATTTTTAATTGCCAATATATTTTGCAGTGTGGATAATCTTTTTCTACAACTCTTGTGATTAGGAATTTCACAGAATCACAGAATTATCAAGGTTGGAAAAGACCTAGAAGATCATCCAGTCCAACCATTCACCTATTACTACTAGCTCCCACTAAACCATATCCCTCAATACAACATCCAGTCTTTCCTTGAACACCCCCAGGGTTGGTGACTCCACCACCTCCCTGGGCAGTGCATTCCAGTGCCTGACTACCCTTTCTGAGAAGTAGTGCTTCCTAATGTCGAGCCTGAATCTCCCCTGGCGCAGCTTGCTACCATTCCCTCTAGTTCTGTCACTGCCTACACGGGAGAAGAGGCCGACCCCCAGCTCACTACAACCTCCCTTCAGGAAGTTATAGAGAGCTATAAGGTCTCCCCTAAGCCTCCTCTTCTTGTCAAAGGCAGGTTCCTGCTTGATCCAATTCTTTATGCATTATTTCCTAGTTCATAAATGGAAGGGTGGATGAGGATTTTTCTGAGCTTTAACAGTTATCTAACAATAGACAACACTGGCTGGAAAATAAAATCTTAGGTTAAATTTAATCTAGCAATACGTGCACAGATTCTTTATAACAACAACAACAATAAAGGATCAGAGGTGAAATGAAGCCTTGTTTGCCATACATAAAAAGAGAAGCAAAAGACATTGCAAATCTAATAAATTCTTCAAAGTGCCAGATCTTATCCAAATCAAGAGAGGAGTAAAAAAGAATGGTTGCCACTTCAGTGAGGATTTATTTCTCACTTGACTTGATCAAAATACAGATGCAGAATAGAACAAGATCCTGAACTGGTGTACATCCTTATATCTCCACCAAAGTCAAAAGAATAAACAGTTTTCACAGCTTCTGAGGATTAGCCCTTAAGAGATCAACAGATTTCTATCCAGGAAAAAAACCCACAAAACAAAACAAAAACACACCACTTACTATGTTTAAAATCTGCTGTACTGGGGGCTCCTACTCATAAGACAGATGGTCTGAATGTAGGATCACATTAAGCACTGGCTTGACAGAAGAACCTCTTTCTTGCAGCAGGCTGATTTGTCCCTTAGTACTGAAATGGTACACTGGGACAAAGCAATTAATCACAAAACTTCTTTTGCTTTGGGGGTGGTACCTCTCCAGTCATTACTCTGCCTCCAGTAACTTTACAGCTGGTTGAGAAGACCTGCAAATTCTCCAGTAAAACTGCATTGCAAACAGTTTTTAATCTTTTATGCAGGGCTACAAACCAAATTACCAAATAAAGTATTGCTTGTATTGGGATGAAATAATGCACTCACACCACATAATATAATCCGTTTTAAACAGAGAAATTTGCAAGGAGTTTAACAGCTGAATCATAAATTCCCATTGGAGATAGAAGTTGGACTGTTATGGCACATGAACACATTCGTATTGACTACATTATTTTCAATATGAAATATCAAAATTACTCTAACCAGTTTTAGTGTGGCTATTATAGAATCTGCTGAGTTGGAAGGGAGGCATAAGCATCACGTAAAACCCCTGGCTCCACACAGGGTGAGCCAAGTCAGAGCATGGGACTGAGCACATTGTCCAGACACTTCTTGAACTCAGCCAAGCTCAGTGCTGTGACCACTTCCCTGGGGAGCCTGTTCCAGTGCCCAGCCACCCTCTCAGTAAAGAGCCTCCTCCTAATATCCAGCCTAAATCTGCCCTGTTGTAGCTTCATGCCGTTCCCTTGGGTTCTATTGCTCGTCACCAACAAGAGGAGATTGGTGCCTGCCCCTTTGCTACCCCTTGATATAGACTGTGATGATGTCTCCCCTCAGTCTCCTCTTCTCCAGGCTAAACAAAGGGACTACAGCCTCACTCTCCTCATAAGACTTCCCTTCCAGACCCTTCACCATCCTTGTCGCCCTCCTCTGGACACTCTCCAATATTTTTCTGTCCCTCTTGTACTGTAGCACCCAAAACTGCACACAGTACTCAAGGTTTGGCCGCACCAGCACAGTGTAGAGCAGGACTGGCTGGCCATGCCATGCTTGATGCACCCCAGGATACAGTTGGCCCCCCTGGATGCCTGGGTACACTGCTGGCTCATGTTTAACTTGCTGTTGACCAAAATCATATAAAACTACACAATATCTTCTGAAAAAATGTACAGTGGTTTTGTTGTTGTTACTTGGTTTTGTTTTGGGTTTTTTTTTTTGTTTTTTTTTTTTTTTTTGGTTTTTTTTTTTTTTTTTCACAATTTCAGAGATCTTTCTTGATTATTTTACTGCAGCTTTCTGTTTCCTGGTGTAATTCAAAAATTCTCAAGGAAGCATACTTTCAGCTGAATAGTCTAAATTGAGACCAGCCTCACCAGTTCAGTGGTGGTTGTATACAGAGGCAGAGTCTGCTAAAGAAAGCCAAAGACAAACATGTAAGCAGAGCAAAAAGGATTTCCTGAAGTAGATTTCTTTTTCCCCCATTTCCACACAATCATGATTTGCTGAGGGTCTACTTTACTCCTGACCCAAACACAGTGGTCAATAAGCAAAGTGATTAGATTGTACCAGGGGAGGTGGTTTATTTTGCTACTGAAAGCAAACCCAAGTTAGCAGACTGCTGGTCCATAGAAGCACTTCAGTCACATGGGCTGGAGGGGGAAAATAAGCAGCCTTTGTGTCCTCGAGAGATTTTATTTGAACCTTATCATTTTTGCTCTGGCTAACAAAGAAAGATGCAGAGAAAAATCAGGGAATTTTACTCCTAATCATTTGTTGTTTTCCTCTTAAAAAGGTTTTGTGTTTAGTAGGTGTTTTATTTTTTTCCTTTCCTTTGAATGAAGTTTGAACTTCCATTTTCAAACTAATCTATCTTTATTACAATAACGCCTAAAAATCTGATATGCTTTATGTGCACTGATATTTTGGGACCAAAGAAGCTAGTATATAATAGCAAGGAGTGGCAAATAAAAGTTTACATTTAAAAAGTTAAAGTTGAAAGATTGTCTTTTGTTTGTATGGAAAGGCTGGGAATTGTAAATAGAATAAATGGAATAAAAAGTTATTACAGAAATTTTATTATAAGTAATTGTGTGAATATTTAAGCTCTCTAGAAATAAAGGTTCTCTAATTGCGGGGCTTACAGAAGGTGGCTCGATTTTAAATGTCAGTCATCTGACATATTTCTCTGTTAAGATATCATAGGAGAAAACACAAAGAAACTCAAACTCACAAAGTAAGTCTTTGAGCCCTGACTAAAGATACCCCCAGAACCTAAGCAGTAGGTTCCAAATGCATACACCAGACATCCAGACAACACAACTTCTTCACAAATCAGGTTTGTAATGAATGTACGCCACCTTCTCATGAAAGCTCAAAGCTCTCCAGATAAAATAGAGAAATGACACAAGCCACCTAAAAGGGAAGGGGTGAGGGACAATCCAGCATCAGGAAGTATTATCAGTAGTCACCCGCTCTGCCGCATTACACCTCCAAGCAGCAGCAGAACTCACACCTCTGGCTGCTTTGGGGATCGCATGGTTTGATACCAGGCTGAAGCTGATCTCTGCAGGATCACCATTTTTGGTAGGAGCTAGCCATGTATCTCAGCATGGCCCTATTGCCAACTGACAGTACTGTCTCAACATTTCTTTCATAAAAAGGTGGGGTTTTTTCCAGCTCAGTATCCATCTTCTAGTTTGAGGCATGTGACTTTTCCTTGTAATGCCTAAGTCTGGCTGTACTGTACTGCATAAATGCAGAAACTGTAAGATAAGACTTGGACAGATAGATGCCTCTTACATATTCTATAAAATAATTTCTCCTCCTCTAAGAGAATTCAACCAAAAGACTCGTCAGGCATCATTTCCTGATACTGTTATATACAGCAGTTTAGTCTGAAAGAGCATTTGTGAAAATTGTGAGGCTATCCAGTGAAGTTAGAAATACTTTGATATATAAAATCTAGATTTCTGTGATATCTGAGAATACTCAATATAAACAAAACTCCTTAGTCCCACCATGATCTCCTTCCCTTCCCATATTTTTTTTTTTTTTTTTTTTTTTTTTTTTAAACACGGTCTTAAATTTTAGGTTTGATTTCTTAGCTTGGCATATCTTTCTACATGGATGTTGCACAGTTCACTATAATGCTATAAAAAATTCTAAATAATCTGTTTTTAAGTTCTATCAGGAGCCTGATAAAAAACTTTTCTTGAATGTAAATAAGCACATGAAAAAGTTTATAAACATTAGAATCAATTTTTGAAGTCTGCAGTAGAGTGCTAAACAAGAAACAATTATAACTAAAAGATCTGGATTAAAGACTGGGTCAAACAAAATCTAATTTTCAAAGCCTATGGATAACGAGGTTTCGGGTTACTTTCTTTGTCCTCCATTGTTTGCATAGCCATGGCAGGTCATGGCTGTGCAAACAACAAAACTCATGTACATCATTATGATATAAAAACCTAAAATGAAGGAAGAAAGGAGAAGCATCAAAAAATACAAGCACAGATCTTGAAATTTACTTAGGTTGGTATTCTTGGTGTTACATGTGCATCCTGTCTTTGTTTTTAACATTGAGATTTTTGGGTTTTTTGAATTCACCAACAAACTATGTTTTCTCTAATTTCCAGTATAGTGCAAAATTTAATTAAATGTGCAAATGGAGTTTAAGATTTGAAATGAAGCTTTTATCTTTGTCATTGAAGCTTTCTTTCCATTAATAAAGACTCTGAACTGGAATACGGTTACCAACTGCCGATCATGCACATGTCAGAAAATAAGATAATTCATTTTCCTAAATAGAAAGTATTCAAGTTTCAGAAATAAAAATGTGCAAACAAATAAGATTCCACCATAGACTATACAGAATTTAACTTCCTAATATGCAAACTAAAACCAAACCAAGCAACCAAAAACCCCTTACTGTAACAGAATTATTTAGTCCTGTTAATATAGTATTACCGTTCTTGACTCATAAACTCTACACTTTAAATAGAGGGTGTATTTATATTTTACAATCCCTAGCTCATTAGACACTAAGAGAATTAAGGTTTTCTGCCTTTTGGTGTTTATACTGCCTAAAGAGAAATTACTCAGACTTAAAATTAAGAAGAAAACTATATTTTTTTCCTGAAGGTCCAAAAAATCACTGTGTTTATCTGGCTGTAGGAGAATATCCCTGTCACCAGTTTCCCTTCTGTCTTTATTGGAGGGGAAAAAAAAAAAAATTCTCAAGGGTGTGAATTTATTTTTGTAGGTTAAAAATAAAACCCATACAATGAAAAGCTCCAAAGCCAAATTACTTTTGGAGTTGACCATATTTAAAAACAAATAAATAACCCCCCCCAAATTGTATGCATTTCTTCTCTGCTGCTAGAAAAATAGGTGATTCTGTCACCATCCCAAGTCCCCCCCAAACACTACAACTCTGCTCGCTAAGACAAAACATTCAGTGCAATTCCTTTCAAGAAAAATGTGAAAACGTGCCCTGCCTATGGTAATGGGATGCCCTGGGTCTACCTAAGCCTTTTTCTTTTCTTTTCTTTTTTTTTTTTTCTTGTCAGTTTTGATTACTTTGTTCTAATAAGTTGTTTATGTGAGTGACATAACAGCAGACAGAATCCTTTTCTGCAGCATCATTTGTACAGATTTTTACAGCTTGTACATTTATGATATCCACAGGCCAATGTAGGTACTCTATTCTATTTTGTGAAAATGTGGGTGACACAACCCCATACACTGAATTGTATCAATCTCAATATGGTTTTATTGGACTCAATAACTAGCTACAAATTTGCCCAGGACTGACAAAATTCTCCACTATACAAGCAACTATGGGGAAAATATTCCACTGCTGTGCTCCCACATCTTCTTTCCAGATATTAGGGTAGAGGATGACAAAACAGGCTGGTGGGCTATCAATATCAGTTCAAGCTCCTGAATGTCAGAGTATTCAGTTATTCACTTAACGGTAGAAAAATCTAATGACAGCATTTCATTTAAGCTGCTTGCATAAAATACTTAGGGGTTTCTAGCCGACAATGTTTACTATTTTCTGTCAAATTAAAAGAAAATTATAATCTTTTGCCAACTGGAAATAATAGCATCCAGGTAATCAAGCTTGATTGATAAGCAAGCAAAAACTAAAAGAACCCCACATATAATTGTAAAAACAAAACAATCAGAAAAGCAGAACTCTGAAATTTAGATAAATGTTTGATGTTTAAAATAAATATCTGCCACAATGTCACAGTACACTTAGTAACTATCATTCACAATTATAAAAAAGGTAAACATACGCCAGAGTGTATGACCTTGAAAGTCTTTAAAGTACCTAATAGAAGAGATCAAACTAAATTACTTTCTAGATTCATTAGAAAGGAAAATGGGAAAAAGGACTAAAAAGATATATTAACCAATCAAAAAAAGTTCCATTTTACAAAACTAAGTTCAGCAGCAAGATTGTTTTGACAGGTATATTGCATTTCTACTTCAGAAAATGTTCTTAACAGTTCAGCTAGTTAAGTGGTATTTTATGACTATTACTGATTCACATAGGTGATGACAGAACTAATCAGAAATAAGAGCAACTTACATTTACTACCTTATTCTTTAAAGGCCTCATGTACCTTTAAAGAGTTGCTAAAATGTATTTTAGAATGAATTTTTCTTTCTCAAACTACAACGAAACTTTAACCATTACTTTTTAAGCTTAGCTTTATATAAACAACCCCCTAAAGTTCTAATATCTCCAGATTAGAGACAAATTCTCTGCAAGTCTCAATTCAAGTAAGATGATTTTGTATGATCCTCAGCTGATGCACATTAAATGCAAGTAGAACAAAATGGTTCGCATTATCATTTGCATGAAAGTTTATTAAATAGGAACAGCTAATATATAAGTACATGCCTATTTTGATTTATTAAGAAAGCACTGTCTTCAGAAAACATGGGAGAGGAATAGAATTTTGGAATAAATTTCTTCAATTTCAGTCTTTGCATTAAAAAATGGGAAAATTTGGAGGGGGGTTGCTTCCTTTGGCTTTTTTGTTTGAGTTGTTTTTTTTCTGATTTTTTTTTCCCCCCTCCTAAGGAGAGTGACATATAATACAGAGAGGAGGAATGGGGTACATATTGATTTTCAGGGCAAAGGACTACTGTAATTCCATTCCAAGTACCCTATGAGAGAATACAGTATTAATAATAAATGCTTTCTAAAGGGTACAGATGTTATCCCCACAATGAAATGGTGAGAATGAATCCTAACTCTATGGCAGGAAAAAAAAATGCATAAACCACATGCTTGTACAGAAACACAAAATTAAGAGAGATCAAACATTATGAAGAGAGGAAACAAGGCAATGTGAGCATTAGCAAATGAAATAAGCATCTGAATGCATTATATTTTTGGACCAACATAAAGGACAGATGATTTACAAGACAGAGGATTTACAAGGTTCAGAGAAAGCAGCGTCCAAAGAAGTTGGCGTTTATCAGAAATTAAAATAGACTAAGGTTTCTTGCTATTTAAACCAGCCTATTTCAAATAGGATTCAGGCTGCCCAGGGAGGTGGTTGAGTCACCATCCCTGGATGTGTTTAAAAAAAGGGTAGATGAGGTACTTAGGGATATGGTTTAGCATAGGACAGGAATGGTTGGACTTGATGATCTTAAAGGTCTTTTCCAACCTTGTCATTCTGTGATTTAGCTATTAATTCAATCAACCACCGATCTCAGCTTGGTATGAAAATAAATATCTATTTCTTGCTCAGCAATATTCCTACATTATTTTCACTCAAAAAAACCTGTGATATTCTGACTTATTCTCAGAAATTAACTATATATGTCAGGAAAGAGTTGAAAAAAAAATATCACTAGTCTGAGTTTCTTAAGATGTACAACAAATTAAGAATCACTGTTAGCGGAACTGTGCTTTTTGCAGTGCTTCCTCTTCCAGTCAACAATACATAAAAGCAGTGCCAAGAAACAGGACAAGGTTGTAGACTAAAGAATCAAATGACTAAATCAATACGAAGTATCAAGAAAGTTTAGTAAGAAAAAGGGTGCTGTACCAAACACGCAGTGCCACTTAACACCAGTAGTCTGTATCTTAAAATACAGAGTCTTTACCTGAAATTGCAACGATGCTGAAATTACACCTCTTAACACATCTTTGTATCATGCAATGCATTTTTCAGCATGGATACATTTTATAGAGTGAACTTGTGTCTTTGTCCTAGACAAACATCCATGTGGAACTGATTTACAATGCCCTTTACTGCTGGCAAAACAAGAGTTTCTCCACAAAGACCACATCTCGAGGGACTGAGATTGATTGTTTCACAAAATATATGGTGACAAAAAGATTTAGAGTTTTTGATCAGAGCTCCTAGTACAGGCATAGGCGTCGGGTGGTATTACTTCAAAGATGATGCGTATTAGGAGATGAATTGGGTCCTAACTGACCTCTGGTGAGATACCAGGCTTAAAGTGTAAAGTCCCAATTTGTTCTGACATTGTTTCATTGCCATAGGGTGGCTCTTCATTTCAGATATTTAATAAAAAGCTGATAGTCATTTTCTATCAGGGTGTTCAGCATTTTATTGAGAAAAATATGCTTCAATGATCAAATAAGCATAAAATATGGAGGATAACCTTGCACAGCAAAAACACAAAGACAGAATGCAAAGCTACAGTCTTGTTTCTTGTTTCTGTGTTGGTTTTTTTTGGATTTTTTTGTTTTGTTTTGTTTTGTTTTTCTCCCCAAAATGACCAGGAAAAGGAACAGTGCTCTAATTAAGACTTAGTGTACCTGAAAACAGGACCAGTTCATTTTATTAAGAGGAAATATTAAAAAAAAAAAAAAAAAAAGAAAAAGAGTTTGATTGCTACAGGATTAGCTGAGAATTCTGCAGCTTTATGTCTGTGTGAAACCCTACCTTTCTTTTGACAGAGCTGCCAAAAGAACAAATGTAGTACGCCTTTTTTGGAGAGTTCAGAAAGAAATCAAGAAAAATCAAACCAACGTATGCTTTTCCTATTGTGTTGGTTTTTTTTTTTTTTTTTTTTTTTTTTTTTTTTCCCCTGTTCCTCATCTATAATGGCTAAAGAAGTCATTCTTTCTCCTCAATAATTCCTCATCAATCCTGGACTAACATTTAATAATTCATGTATATTTCAGAGAAACCTTGAGACTGCTAATTAGTTAAGAGAGTGATTTTACACATAAAAACTTGATGTGTGTCTAAACCAGAAAGATGTCTACAGAGTTATAACATTCACACCCTTAAAACTGTCACATGCTCTAGTAGGTTCTCCTTAAATGAAATTAAATAAATAGAGAATAAAATAAATAAAGCATTTTTCACAAACTTTCAAATCAATTTGCCTGAGACTGCTTAGAAAGCCATTGAAGGCAATGGACATATTTAAAAGCATTTAATGATTTTCAAAAGATGGATATGCATCAAATATATTAATTATAAATGACATTTCTACTTAACATCTAGAACTGCAGTATATCAGATATACTCAAAATAGTTAATTTTAAATTCTTTATTAAAAAAACCAAACACCACCACAAATCAACCAAAAAACGCCCCACAAAAACAAAAAACTAAACAGATGATTGAAGTATTTCAAATAATAGGTGAGAATAGGTTACTATCTCACTTTGGACAAGTGTAGTTTCCCTCCTGTAATTATTTTACTCCCAAGTGGGCATCATCACACTGCACTGAATAGTTGAATCACTTTGAGAGTGCACTTTCCAGATGCTCATAGCTCGCCTCTTCTGTAACCAATTTCTTTGGGGACTGCATGCTTCAAACATACTCTGTTCTCATGCACATCTATTTACAAAAAACAACTTTTTCTCACTTTTAATTAATTTTATACTCTCATATTCTTGTATTTTGTGTTTTAAACATTAAGCCGCCTTCTCCTGTCAAATAGCCACGTACCGTTTCAAGAGAAACATGCATTTTCATGCATAGCAGCTGTCTTAACAACTGTCAGAAAGATGAATCAGAACCAATGTGTTGTCTTGCCTTTAAAAATATTTTAGCTTTTCCATAAGTATTTTTATCATGATTATAATGCATTTTGAATGAACACAGCTTTTCAAATATTCTTTCCCCTTATCTTTATTTTTTTTTTTTTTCTGCATTGATAGGCATAATCAATAATTCATCAATTTGTGAATGCACAAGTATGCCTGTTGTAATGTATTCTTTTCAGTTTTCTTTTTCTGACATAATGAAATAAATTCCGATCACACTAACCAGCATAACTGAACGTTTTCTTTCTCTCACTTTCAAAGCACCACCTGTGTAATGTAAGGGTCTCTTCGAATGAGCCGTCAGGAGTTGACCTCCAAAAAACACCAGAACACTTTACCAATCATAAGCAGAATATTAAAGTTATTTCCTTAAAACTGGTATGTCAGAAGTATTTTTGGTCAGCTCACTGAAAGTTCTGAGCTGAAACATGACAAATATTTTTGAGAAATAATCAAATTCCATAAAAGAAGTTTTGCCTTCCTTAGACTTCTTCCTGGTTCAGCACAGCATGAAGAACAACCAGCTCAAAATGCCCTCGACTTGACTTTTGTAAAAGCAAAGAATGCAAAATCCATAATGGGTGCAATTGTTGCACAGAATTACAATTCTACCCTTGAAGAAAACAAAACTAAGCCCATAAACAAATGATTTCCAAGAGGCCCTGGCACGGTGTGTGCCAAGGTCAGCAGTGTGGCAGAAATGCTGCAAGCATTGCATGCAGAGGGCTGATGGTAGCTCACGCTCCTACAGTGACTGAGAGGACATAAGTTTACAGGATTGAAAGTTTGCTGTGCCACAGCTTCAAGACCACCGTGCAGGGTTGAAGGACCCCTTGGTACAGCAGAGAAGAAAGCTGAAGATGATGCATCCCAAATGGGAAAAGGAGTCTAAGCTGTTGTGTCAGGGGAGGGTGGCGCGCTTCATGTAGCCAGCATCAGTGAGGTGGTTAGTAACTGTCCTGGTTTCAGCTATGATGGAGTTAATTATTTTTAGCAGTGGATGGAATGCCATGTTTGGGTGTTAGGATGAGAACAGTGCTGATAGCACCCTGATGTTTCTAGTTGTTGCCGGGCAATCAAGGACCTTTCTCAGCTCTGCATACTTCCTTACTAGTGAGAAAGGAGGGGACGTAGCCAGGACAGGTGACCCGAACTGGCCAAAGAGGATATTCCATGCCAGTTACGTCATGTTCGGTATAAAGGGGGACTGGGGGGAAGAGGAGGAGACAACACCAGGACGGGCAGTTTCCGGGTTCGGGGACGGCTCTAAGCTGTGCGGCCTGGGTTCTGTGGTTTGGTGAGAAACTGCATTGTGTATCACCAGTTTCATCTATTTTGTGCTTTAAACTTCTGTTATTGTTATATCTAGTTTTCTGTTATTGTTTAGTAAACTATCCTTATCCCAACCTGCGTGGTTCTGGTTTATAGGTTGTGGTTTCTTTTCCTCCTTTCTTCCTTCCCTTTTCCCCCTCCCCCAACTTCCCTTCCCCCTTCCTTTTAAAAGTACAAGCGACTGTGTGGGGTGCGGCCCTCGGCTGGGGCAAAACCACGACAGTAACCCTGTCTTGCTCGCAAAATTTGCCCTCATCATCATCTAGAGAGTCAAAGTAAACTGTGGTGGCAATCATGCTAATTATTGTGTTTTCTTTTGAAGGAAGACATTCTCAAGTATCTCCAGAATGGGGGATACACTATTTTCATGTGGAATCACAGTGAGGGCTCAAGACAGGAAGAAATGTATGCTTTAATGTAATCTTGTAGCTTGCCACTTACACAAACTTGGATTTTAGACTTTATTTAAAGTTTCCTGTGTTACAAAATGTCACAGCGATGGGGAATCTAAAGAGAAAATTCAAATAAAATGTAACAATGTTTACGAGCATCTTAATTGAATATGTGTTAATTCACACCATTACAGACAGTTTAGGATACTGTATGTATTTATATTTTAACACTGGTCTTCTGCTTCTAAATTCTTTCACATTTAGAAGTATTTTGATGCAGGTTTTTCATCATTTCTTCTATTTATCTCCATGCCCACACACACACACACTAATGAATGAAGTTACATGTTTCAGCCTCACATCTTCTGAAAAAATTAAAGGAACAGAATATTAATGTACAGCAAGTACTGCCAACAAAAACCTTCTTGTAAATGCAGGCTCTAGAGACTACTGGAGATCTCTGGGTCTCAGAGTACCCTGCTCAACAGCACTGCACTAAATAAAGATGGACGCTGGTAACGTCTGTCCTTAGCCACTAATCAAGTGACACGGCTATGAAGAAAAAGGGAAAGCAACCACAGTCTAATTCAAAACTGTAATTAAACTCTGATGTCCTGAGGTTTGAAGAATCTTTGCAGTACTGTTGCAAAATTTTGGGCGAGTTAAAGAAAAAACATTCTGCAGTGGTTTTACAAATTTCTGAACTCAATAAACTGCAGAGTCTTTCTGAACTTTTGTAGTTCACATGAATTAGACTTCAGGAAAAAAAATGAAGGATGGATATTCAGATTCAATGCAATGCAGATGCAACTCATCTAAAACTGATCTGCAGTGGTTTTCTTTGCAAGGAGACCACAGACGTTGAAACATTAAAACATCAAATACATTCTACCTGATTTTCAGGTTCAATGTTCATATGATACAATCCTGGATTCATATCCAGCAACAGCTGTTATTATTCCTTGAGGGCCTAAAAGTGTACTCAGCAATTGTGGTTTCTACAAGAAGACACACTTTGAAAAATCTTATGTTTTGTGCTAAGTGGTTGTCATGAAACAAATTTTCCTATTACTTCTTTTGACATTTGTTTCAATAGCAAATCTTGACACTACAGGTTTTCTTCTTTGCCTCAGCACTAGATTATTGCAACTTGTTCTACCTGTTGATTTCCTGCTTATAACTGATTCCTTTTAACCACTAAGTCAGTCAGAGGGGGTCCGTATAGCGAAACAATCCCAGATATTATAGCTCAAAATTTTGATTATAACACAGTCTACACATCATACAACCTAGACTTACCTCAGCCTTTCCTTCCTGTTTTTGATCCTAATGGTTGGTACTTGGTAATAAGACAGAAACCAGTGAATGGATACACAGGGAATTAATCTAGGACAAAGTTATCTTGTTACTCTATAAAGAACAACTGAAATATTTAAAATCAATACACATTTGAAATTGAACCCATGCATTTACAGGTAATTTACAAGATACTGTGATTGTATAAACATGACGACCTCTTTGTGCTCTATGAAAATTGGTACAACACAAATAACCTGATGTAGCCGTTAACAATGAGCAACTTACCTAAATATTCTATATTTTCCTACACTGAATAAAGAGGGAGGGATTTTGTTGTGTTCTAACCATACACATGAAAAAAGTAAAAGACCTTTACAGGTAACGTTCTTGAGATTAATTACTGATAAGCACTCTGAAGTGGTACTAGAGCTGCAATTCAGTCCCTTAAACTACAGGCATCTACTAACTACCCTTTGATATACCAGCAGCTTGTAGGCCTGAACTGTCTATGATGAAGAACTGTCAGAAGTTTTCACCCTTCCAGATAAGCTGCTAGAGTCCAGGTGCTATTGCATGCAAAACTGAAATAGGCAATAAATACCAAACTAAGAAATATAACATAACTTATGATAACTGTACACATATATTAGGTATAGTTTGACGTCATTACTGTCTCCTTCTCCAAATGGCATTTTTGAATGAGTCCTTGAAACTCTGCACCCACTAAAAAAATACCCAGTCACATTCCTCTTATTCTTGTTGGGGGTTTTTACCATATTACATAATTTCATGAAGCTAGGTCTCTAAACTTTTTGTTTATTTGTTTTAACCCTTTATACTGCTATTGGAAATGTTAAAAACATCTCCACTGATACTAAGAACAGGATTGTTGTAAGCTACATTATACAGCAACATATTGGATATGAAAATCACATGTAATAACATTATGAATACTGAAGTGTAACTATTCCATGAATGTAGTCTGTGAAATAACCACGTGAGTATGATAAGGCACCATGGTGTAAATACGTTCTGCTGCTAAAGCTCACGGGATACTCACCATATGCCTATAACTCTTAAACTGAATGCAATCTGCTCAGGAAGGCACTGCCACCTCTTTCCAGAAAAACAACTGACAAGCACAGATCTGAAAGACAACATCATTTTCCTAAGCTCTATGTTAAACTGAAAACTCTTTTGTGAGACTGAAAACATAAGGATCAAAAAAGCTTTGAGTACACAAATCCTTGTGAAGGAAGGAGAGTTAACTTTCCAAGGGCAAATTTGCGAGTTTTGAGAAAGGGGACAAGCTGACCTAGAAGTACATATAAAGAAGAGCTTCTAAAAAGTTAATACTTCATGAGATGAGAGATGTATTAATTCCAGATATATTAGGTATTTAACTACCCCTGTAGTTTCAAATTTCTTTAGAGTCTTTATGTAGAAGGTAGTTATCTAAGGTGTTTGTGTCTACACTGGCTGGTTTGGGTTTCCTTGCCTTCTGAAGGTTGCTTTTTAAGACTTTTTTTCTCAAAAACATATTTTCCTCCTAATGCATGGTACTGTATTTCAAAGAGATTTTTCAGCTAATGCATTCCTTCAGAGAGAAACATGTAAGTCCAGAACCAAAATTAGACCTGCTGAACATTTTTCGCGTAAGGATCTATGGATCTGGCACAGCTGGGCACGGAAAGGCAAACTGTGATTTTATTGTGATAGATGGCTGGTTGATCTGAAGTTAGGAGGATTGTAGCAGTTGGGAAGACAAAAGTTGTGGATCAAAGACAAACTAGTTACTATTGCTTCAGAAATTACTGCTAGTCACCTGGAGCTCGGCAACCACCAGGATACAAGATCTCATCATGTCCCAAATATAAATCTTATTTAATTCACAGCTAGAGCAAGCAGAAACAAAGGTACAATCACTACATTGGCCATTCAGGAATTTGCAAATTGTGCAAATTCTCATTTGCTTAGTCCTGCTGAAGCAGCACTTCTCCCGGAAGCAATGAGAGATGATATCACTCTTAAATACAAGTATGATTTTGATATAAATAACAGTTGTCAGCTTGGAGTTAATCACAATTTTTGCTGACATCATCTTTGTCTAAAAACAATGCATAATAATATTAAACTAGATAAATTGTTTTTTCAAAAATAATCAAACATACTTCCTTCACACTCATCTTCATATGTTAAAGGCCTTTTCATTTCAAAGCTTGGTATGCTTAACACAGCTCTTTTATTTATCTTTTTAAAGCATTTTTAACGCTGAATATGGCAGAGTACATCATCTTTATTACTGAGCAAGTAAGCAAGCAATTCACTATTGCTCACAATGCAAAACTAGAAACCATTATGTGAAATCATTAAATAATGGAGGGTGGGAGCTAGTCCTGTTTTCTACATAATGCAGAGACAAACCCTGAAAGTCATTACCATAGACAGCTCTGGATGATAAAACAACGTACAAAGATTCCATAAGAGAATGAGCTTAAATTCATGGCAAAGAAATCTCTCCAAGACTGTGGAGCAGATAAATACATCCTCTAGTTCAGGGAGTATGTCAGCAGAGTCTTCGCAGGTGTGAATCTGACTGGTTTTTTTATCCTAGTTCATTCCTCCTTTCCTAAGCATCTTTTTTTTTTTAAGGGGGGAGGGTGCAGGGGGAGGGGGAATATTTAGCAGCCTTTTTTTGTTGGTAATATACCTGCATAAGCTTATTTTCACTTTTTTTCTCCTGAAATGAACTCTTTTGAAAGTGAGTCTCCCTTTGACTGTTATATCCAAATTCTGAACAATTACTAGCACTTAATTTTCTTTTGGTTTTAATTGTTTTGGTTAGCTTTTATATACACATTCCAGAAAATACACAGGAATAGGTACTACAAATGCATAAATATTAATCAAGATCAAATAATTTGAACCTAGTTGAGAACAAAACACACACTGACATGAAATACAATACAGACAACTAACTGATCACCATGAAAACTAGGATAGTGTTTGGGTTTTAAATGAACTGATGTCAGAGAATTAGAGCTGTTGGTTTCAACAAATATAAATCATGACCCTTCATTAGGAGAGATGAAAAATGCAACAGCCTGTCTTTACTTCAACCTCCTCACACCCTACAGTAAAAATCCTACTTATAATGAGATGTCTACTGCTTCAAATATGAAATCAGAACCAAAGGAGTGTTGACAAAAAATAAAATATGGTCAAAGCCTATAAAAAATGATACAAACAATCAGAAAAAAAAATTCTCCCATGCTTAACGTGACCATGATAAACTCTTCCCCTACCATTTAGCAAATAAACAACAGTCTTATTAATTCAACATATTTTTAGACAGCTTTGTTCTTTTGATCTCTCTTCATCTCATTTTGTTCTGTTTCCCATTTTATTTCCACCAGGATTCCTAACATGTAGTGAGATCTCTGAACTGTTTACTGTCAATAAAATCTTTGTTTCTGCCACATAGCACCATGTCCAGGACATATTAAAGTTTTCTACTCTTGTAGTTTTGTGCGGCAGGGTTCGGGTGGAAAAGGGGGGGCTGCAGGGGTGGCTTCTGCAAGAAGCAGTCAGAAGCTCTCTGCAGGCCTGATAGAGCAAACACCAGCTGGCTCAAGGCCGGACCCAACACTGACCAATGCCCAAACCATCAGCAATGGTCACAGCGCCTCTGGGAATCACATTTAGGAGAAAAAGTGGGTGTTTTTTGCCACCATAGAAGGGAGTGAGAAGATGTAAGTAATTCTGCAGACACCAGTATCAGTGAAGAAGGGGGAGAAGGTTCCCCAGGTGCTGGAGAGAAAGATGCCCCTGCAGCCCATGGAGAAACCCATGGTAGAGTGGGTGCTTCCCCCCTAGCCCATGGAAAAGGCCAAGACCCCACCTGCAGCCCATGGAGAGGCCCCACGCTGGAGCAGGGGGAGACATACAGAAGATGCTGTGACCCACGATGCAGCAAGCCTCTGTCAGCACTTGCTGGAGCAGTCTGGGCCGGAGAGACTGAGAGAAATTCTGATTTTATTACTGCACCCCATAGAAGGGAGCCACACTGGGGCAGCTGGTGAAGAGCTGAAGCTCTATGGGAAAGGACTCATGTTGAAGAAGTTTGTGGACTGTCTCCCATGGGTGAGATACCATGCAGGAGCAGAGGAATGCCACCCCGGCTAAGAAGGAAAATAACTTGTGAGGAACTGACCGAAACCCCCATTCCCTGCCCCTCCTCATACCATGATGGGGTGGGGGAAAGAAGGGAAAGAAATCATGACTGAAGTGAAGTCTGCTAAGAAGGGAGGGGCGGGGGGACGCGCTTTAAGATCTGGTCACACTTGTCATTAACCGACTCTGGTGTCCCTGGGTGTGCAGTGCAGTGTCATTACTTAGAGTTTCTTTCTTTTATTCAGTCTTGAGTCTGTTGTCCCCGTGACACTGATTATGGGATGATCTCTCCCTGTCTTATCTCGACTCCTAAGCCTCTCAATATATATTTTTCTTCCCTGTCGAGCTAAAAAGGGGAGTGATAGAGAGGCTTTGGTGGGTGTCTGGCCTCCAGCCAGGGTCAAACCACCACATCTACCAGAGCAGAGACCAATGTCCAAGAACTCTAATAAGCTATCAAAGCTCTAAGCTGTAACAGTTTGAAATAAGATACACCGAAAGACATTTCTCAGTGGTTTAAGTTCTTTTTTTCTGTCACTGAGAAATTTGTAGAACCCATTCCAAGATGTCATCCCATTAAGCAGGTAGAAATCTGTGTCAACACATTCAAACCTGTTATCTATAAAATCTTAGTGAATGATAGAAAAGCATAGTACAATAATGCCTTTGCATATAAACACACAACTGGTAAAAAGCAAACACTGGAAAAACCAAACCAAAACAAAATCCACATGTGCTCCAAAACTGATCCCTGCATTCTTCACTACTACAATAAATAAAAACATGCCCAATATGAGAATTTTTGTTTAAAAGATACCCAAGTTTTGGGTTTCTTTTCAAAGGCATAAACTTAATTGAAAAATTCCATCTAGAGCTAAGAAAAATAAATAAATAAATAATCCCTCATAAGGCTAGTTAGGCAGTGAAGCATGTTTCCAGTGAGGCTGTGCAACTCTGTAGCTGACCCTTACTGAGGAAGAGGTTGAACTAGAGAGTTGAAGTCCTCTCCAACTGATATTAGTCTATAACCCTACAGTAAATTCATTATTTGTAAAAACATCAAAACAAGGTGTTGGTATCAGTTCTGAATAACTGTGTGTTACTAAACATTTCTCTTTCAAAATACAAACTGAAAAGTCAGCTTTGGTTTTATATCTATTATAGCCAGTCTCAAAATAGTCTCATGCCAAAAAAGAGCTATACTAAATACAGATTAGAGCATTTCAGTCATTTAGAAGTCTTCATCTTACACTCAGTTCTGCAGCCTCTTATCCTTAAGTTGTTAATTTGGTTCGGAAAAGTTTTTGCTTCTTAGTACAACAAAGGCAAATATATGATATATCTAAATGGAATATAAGCATAGCCTGAGTTACTTAATCTTTGCTACCTTTCTATAAATTTAATTCTTAGCAAATTACAAAGTATTTGATATTGAAGCAAATTTTTCATAAACAAAAATCAGCATCTACAATTGGTTGCTGTTAATATGTGCCATTCAAACAGATGTCAGGAATCAAACCCACAGAGCAGGTGTATTCTTTAATCAGGACATTGTTGATTGGCAGTTTTATACAATCATTTTTAATGAACCGTATTTACGTCAAAAAGGAGCTGAGTTTGGGCCATGATAGGTTCAAAAAGAGACAGAAGAAAAAATATAATTAAATCCCCACTGAAGAACTCTTCTTAGTTGGCATTCTGCTCATCCTGTGCACAAAGGAGAATGTTTACAATGTTTAACAGAAAAGTAAAGTTCAGCAGTATCCTGGGGAGAACAACCAGAAAAATGTAAGCCACTGTTTCAACACTGAAGAACACTTCCTCTTATGGAGAATGTATCCTACCGTAAAAGGCAACAATTTGATAATTACTTTGTTCATTCCCATCTAGGATGTATTTTTTCATTGAGACATTATTTTCCACTCCTGTTTATGTTTTAAAAGCTTGAAAAACTATTAGTAAAAATAGTTGAAAATGGATGATTTTTTTTATTTCCTCCTCTTCAATTCCATAAAAGTGCTTGCACCAGCTCCCATGAAAACATGAGTAAAAACCAAATCATGATAAAATTGACCAAGATATAAGTCTCTTACACCCCAGTCCCACAAATGGTTTGCATAAGCCTCTCCCTGCCTATCCATTTACTACTTCTGCTTTTTATGTAGGAAATAATTTATATCAATACTAAGTTATCGGGACAGAATAGCTTTCCTGTCTGTTCCACAGTGGGTCAGTGACCTAGCCAAACAAATGAGGAAAGTGAGCACAAGCTCTTCTACGTTAGATGGTGGGAGGCTTCCATGGAGGCTTTCTTAATAAAGCTAAGGAAGAGCAGGCTGTAATTCAGCAGAAAATGCACTAAAAGCACCATATGTCTTTATTCAAAAGAAAGACAGCGAGGTCTCAGGCTTGGCCTTAGATCTAGTTGAAAAAGGCAAAGAAATGACAGGTGTGCTGACACAACAGACAGAAATGAACAAGAAAGGAAAGATGACATTCATTCTACAATTTACTACCAAAGTCTTTACCAGATGAAGAAATTAGATCATTTCAAACAAAGCCACATTATCTACAACTGGGTTTCTTTATGGAGAAAAAGAGAAGGCTGCTATTTAAGTGAAATGCAAATATCTCCTAAAAGTATTTCCTTTTTTCCTTCAAAGAATTTTTTAATACCATTTAGAAGCTTTTCTTTGAACCACTGTTTATTACCCTAACTGTATTAAAAATGGTTAAATAAATGTATTACTTTCAAGAAGATCAACTCCTCCTTGTTGAATTAAGATTTGGTTCTATTTTTGGGATTTTAAGATGATCTCTAAAAATAAGCCATAAAAAAATATAGCGTGATGAAATACTAATTTGCATCAAATAATTTTAGCCCACACTACTCTGTTGTTCACTGTTGCTTGCACTGACCATACAACAACAATTTATTACTGGTGAGAACTGATATTAAAATTTCATCTAATTCAACTGTTTTCCTTATAAGCTTCAGTTTCAGGCATAACTAACATAGTATTAGCATTGACCTTAATTAATTCCTTTTACCAATAAGTTTGAAGGTACCTAGACTAATTGTTATCTAAGAATCTCCCAGCTACCACATAAAGTCTATTAAGTTAGATTAGAGCAGAGGTAATTAATTCAAAAATGCTTATATAATTAAAGAGCTTAAATCCATATTACAACAATGGAATATAAAAGATTGAAGAGTTCTAAATGAAAACTAAATTACTAATGCTTTCCATAAACCCTTCAGTCAAATAAGTGAGCAAAGGTTGCAAGTCCTCCTCTGTGCTTCATCAATAGAAATTTATATGGTTTCTTATACTGCAGCAGTAAAAGAAATAAAGATTGTTTTGAACGTGAAATGCAACACAGATTATGGAAATGTTTTATTAAATAATTATCCTTATTATTTAAGTTCATCAGCAGGGAAAGAATCATCAAGTGTTTCCAAATTACAATAGGGAAAACAGTTTTTAGAGTTGAGGGTAATGCCTGTTTTGATTTGTTGGAGCTTAGTATGGTAGAATCACAGAATCATGGGGGTTGGAAGGGACCTCAAGACCATCAGGTCCAACCCCCCTGCCAAATCAGGTTCCCTAGGACAGATCACACAGGTAGGTGTCCAGACAGGTCTTGAATATCTCCAGAGAAGGAGACTCCACAACCCTCTGGGCAGCCTACTCCAGTGCTCTGTCACCCTTACTGAGAAAAGTTCCTGAGCCCCAACTTGAAGCCATTGCCCCCTGTCCTGTCTCCACAGACCTGGAATCTTTGGTGGCTAAATGTAGTGTGACAAATGAGTTCACACCTTTTATCTTCTGCCTAATGAAAAAAATCTGAGAGAAACTGTAGTAAGAAAATGCTATTTTTTCACGTGGATAGGTGTTCTCAAAGTTCTCAATATTTTAACGAAAACCTGCTTTCCCTTCCTATTGGAGCACCTCAGGTTGCTCATTCCTGCAAGAGATAGGTGAGGACTTCTGTGAGGTCTGCGATTAAATTCCACAAGGGCCAAAAGATCTGTTTATACCAAACTGATTTTATTTATGGGAAACATATGATATCCATTATATTCTGGGTGAATATGATAATCCCATCCTCTTTGCAATACTTATTAGGGAAAACAGACACATGATTTAGTCATCGGGGAAATCTTTTCCATGGAGGTAATAAACAGATATTACACAGGAAATTTGATACACCTGATCGTTCTCAGTCACTTCAACCATTTTCTAAACTTTCAAACTCCAATCATTCATTTTCCAGTCATCAAAGCTTAATAAACAAACAAAACAGCCTTTTAATTCTTAGTCATTATCAGTCGCATTTATATGAACAAAGAACAAAACATCCTAAGCCAATACTACCCTTTCTATGCAAGCTGAACAAAGTGGTGTGGATGATCAAAGGTCATCTACCAATTGGAAAGAAATTACTTCTGCTGTAGGTATTCCATCACTACATATCTGCAAGTGGGGTACTCAACAAAGGACAACCACAGCTTGCCAAGACTTCTCAGTAAGCTTCTGTCTAGAAGCTTCAGTGTAAAAATCTTAACTGTAAAGCAGCACAGAACTTTCTTAATATATTCATACTAGGTTTATTAGATAGCATAAGAGAATACTAGAAAGAAAGAACTAAATTAAAGACTATTATTTAAAAGAAATGCAAAATACTGAAACTGGAACTTTCTCTAGGCAAAGCGGACTGAGCCAAACTGACTGTAAACAGCTTGTAGTAAAAGTTTCAACTAGGAACACCTGCTTACCTCGTATATAAAGCTAAGAAGTTTAGTAACAAGATAATAAAAATTGGCTTTCCTTTGATATTATCTTCCTCCTGCCTCAAGGGTAAAATAAAGCTAAGTTTCCCCATCTACAAATACTGTACGATCTTCTTCACAATGTCGTCTGTCAGTTCCGATGAGTCTAGTATTAATCCTGAGAGTAACTTGATCATAATCTTCCAGGTAACATTCAAAGCTTAAAATACAGCTACCATTCTTTCTCATTGCATTTGGAGTGAAAGATTGCATACTATTACTGTAAGTGCACTCTTTTTTACTTGCATTTTACTTGCATTTTGTCAGTCTTTACATATTGTATTGACATATTTAAGACAGTAAGTATAATCTTCTCCTTTGCTATGGCAGTCTTGTATACAGTGACAGGTTTCCTGTACTGTCTTCTTAAAAGAGAATGTCCAGATGATGGCCCAACTTAGATATTGAGAGTAACTCAATGGAGAAGCTTCCATCTCACCACTGACCGCAAGAGGATTGTAGTGTCATTCTTGGAGAAAATAAGCCTCTGCAAATACGCTTCTGCTTCTTGTTAAAGCTAGTTTTACAAGTAATGTAAACCTTGGAAAAATATGTAGATTCAGAGCTGTTTGACAGCAAAAGAAGGAAAGTAGAGAACTCTTTTTTTCTTGTTCCAAAATATAAGAATTATACTGTCTAAGCAAACATTAGATTCTGGTTTACAGATGTCAAGCGGAAAGGCTTACATTGCTGCTTCTGCAGCTGGTATTTGATGTTAGGAAAACACCTCAGTAATGGAAGAGAATTCAGCCTCATTTCTATTGCATGAAAATCATCATAAAACAGGCTGTTAAAATGTTCAACCCTTAAAAACTGAAGCAGCATTCTTGTATTTGGCAGAACAAGTAACTGTAGAAAACACCTGTAACAGCACATCATGTACACAAGCATTTTTGTGATTCTATTTTATCCCACTCCTCCCTTCTGCAGGTCTGTTGTGTTACACTTTGACTAGTTAAACTCAGCAGCTACAAGAAAGTGTAATTCTTAGTCTTTAAAAGCTTGACCTTCAACCAAATTCAGATGAAAAAATATCAGAAATCACTCAATGGAACAAATCCAACTAGAAATGCATACAACATTAAAGCAAGTTAAGAAATAAATCCTAAACTTTTCTATTTTAAGAAACAAATTAAACTCTTTCTTTTTTCCACACCCCTATTAGAAATATTGCAGTAATGCAAACAGGCAAGAAAAATTGCAATTATTTTTCACTGTTATGTAGGTGACACAATATACCACAAAATCCTCCACACTCATGAATCTCTTCTATTCACTTCCTCCTTGACCATTCAAAGCAGCTACAGCTATCTAGAGACCAAAATTTCACAGATAACTGTGCATTACTTCTGTGGTTAAATAATACATCTGTAATTAGTTTAATATAATTAGGAAAAAGAACACAGAGCATATTCTGGAATATTATAATCACCAAACTATAAGTACTTGCAAATCATAAATGCTTTAAAGCAGTTTCAACTAAAAAAAAAAAAAAAAAGAAAGAAAAAGGAAGACTATCAAAAATCTTACTTTGTACAAAGGGTATCTCATACCTGTGTGATTCATTCTCTGAGCTGACAGAAAAGGCCCATATGCTTCATACCCACACTGCTGTTTTAATTTCTGATCCGTAGGCCTATTCCCTCTGCATAACGTTAAGTTCAGAAAGGTTTTGTGGCTCTGGCTCCTAGCTTTTGATAAGGAGCTCAGCTCAGATTATTTCCTGTGGTTAGTTTCAGATATATCACCTTTTCTCTTTTGACATTACTATAGTGAATATATCCAATAAAATATCTTACTTTTCCCAACATATAAATACAGATCAGAGAAAAGCTATCAGTCTTGACCTCCTTTGGACATTAGTCATGAAAGATTACTTCTTTTGGATTTTTCTCACAAAGCAAGCATTTTTAGATAGCTACAAGATTTTTTTGATGTATAAATTAACAAATATACAAATGCAAAACTATTTTTTGTTATTCACAGTTCTATGTTTTCATTACAAGTTTCCTTTAAAAATGAGATTCTCTGACATGCAGACAGCCAACTTACTTTCAATTGAAATGGACTTTCAGAAGTAAAATACAAGACCAAAAAATCAAACTTTTTTGCTAAGCAGAATTGTGTGATGACCTTTTGGCACAACAGTGTTTATTATCTATTTTCCAGATATGTAGATTTAAAGAGTTAAATATTGGCCAAGCCAAATGCTTAAACATTCTGTACGGAGATAGAAATGGAGGACATACAAGGTACACAAACACGGACATAAAAAACCCCGCAAAAACCCAAATAAAACCCAAAGCTCTGAATATGAAGCTCCATAAGGCACAGAAATTTGCATGACATTATGAGTCTTTCCAAAAATAGAGTCCATTGCAACAAGTTGCTAAAATCTTTTATTCTAAATCGTCATTGTAAAATGTAGAGTTCAGGATTCTAATCTCAAAAATTCCTAAAGAAATCTTAAAAGTAACTTTAATTACACATTATAAAATGCTTACTTATATTTCTGTTGCATAAATTCCAAAAATGTAAGCTTAATAGTAAACAATAGTAAATAAAGTGCTGATAGCTATCTTTATTCAAGTATACCCATTCATAGCCTGTCCAGTCCTACCGTAACATAATTTTAATTAATCTCAATCAACAAGATTAGTTTACCTGTGCACTTGTCTATGTGAAATGAATACAAATATTACAGTATCACCTATGCATTTAAATCACAAAGCTCATCAACTTCTGTTGGCAAGGTGAAAGATAAAAGCCACAGAAGGTCCTTCCCAGCCTCTGTCACTAATGATAAACAGCATTAACTGCTTCTGCAGACACTAATGCTGCTATCTTGGGAACACAGGCAGCCACCATGAGAACTTTACAGCTTCACTAATCATACTCTTGTTTGTCACAGAACACCAAATAAAATCTCAACAAGAAAAGGCAATAAATATTAACAGCTATGAACAAAGGAAGGTCACATTAATATGTAGATCTTTAAATACAAGATGCTTTCTTCATTAACTAAATAACTTGTTCATTATTATAGAGTGCCAAGGGGGCGTAAAGGAGAAAATACATTAAAAAAAAAAAAAAAAAATCCTTGATTGAGAGCTTTAATATATTATCTACTCAACATTTAATATTTACAGAATGGGGATTTTTCCAGTTCTACTTTCAGTTCAAGGTTGCAAGATGTTTATTTCACGTGTTTTATAACCCACATATGTTGTTCAGCTTTTTTTTACCCAGAAACTGATGGGTTTTGGTCTTCATGTTCCTTTTCTTTTTTTTTTTTTCTTCCTTGTACCCAAAGCTTGGTTTTGTTTGTTTTCTAATTGGAAACAGTGCTTAGGTTATACCTAGATACCTTCCTGGTTCTTTTTGATCAGAGCCACAGTGATGGTGTTTCACAGAATGAAATTTCACTAAGGGAAATTCTCCATACTAGGCAGTGCCTAATACTCCTCTAAAGATTAATATTAGGAAGACTTGAGATGCTACCAGTGCACCAGCATCTGTGTGAACATTATGCTTCATGAAGGATTAGCAGGAACAGAAAGAAGTGAACATGCCAAAAGTCCACTCTCCCTTGTACAATGACTGCTACACCTAACCCAAATTTGAGTCCATTGTTTCCCCTTAGCTCCCTGCTTGTACCACGGTAAACTGTTCCTGCCTTCCCTTCACTCAACAGCAGTCACAAGGCTGCTCTGTACCAAACCCTGAGCTACAACTCCTTGTGATGTCACACACTATCTTGAGAAATAGAAGTTATACCATAAGATTAATATTATCAAACACTCCACTGTTATGACCATAGAAAAGTTGTCGGCTGTTTCCAAAAAATCCTCTGAAGTGTGTTAGTGATGCCATGTATGTAAAGCCTTTTGGGAGAGTAGTGAGAAAGCCCAAGTGAAATAATCACCCGGGCAAAAGCCATTGAAGAGCCTCACATCTCAGTCTTCCTCACGTAGGAGCCTTCCTCTCCCTTCTACTGTGGTACCAACCTGGGCCCAACCACTCCTTCACAACTGCCAAAGCACCACTTCATAGCACCACATTTATGTGATCTTTCTTGTACACAAGCAGTGAAGATAAAATGAGATTATCAGAAGCTAGTGTAGTGGCCTGTGAAGGGCACAAAAGTCCTTCTTTCATGGCTCAACAATACCCTTAGATATATAACCCAAACTCAAGTGTGTGAGAAACCTGAACATTAACAGTATTCAAGATGTGGTTAAAATGAAAAATGGTATTTTTAGTAATCACTTTAATATCATACGAAAAAGTCATAATTCTTAAGAAGCACTTATATTTAGGGATATATTCAAATTGATCTTCAGTTGGATGATTCTTTCATATGTATTACTTGATTTAGAATAAATTAAACTAATTCTATTTTTATATATTGTACTGTAAACAAGCAATTTTCTTATAGTTTAAATCTTAACCTCTTTTAAACGAATAGACTTTTGAATTATTTCAAATTTATTATTGGCAAGTTGGAAACAAGCCAACCCTGACAGTGGTAGGAACCGGTCACACATCTAAAGCCAATCATTGGAACTTACGAATGTCCAGTCCCACCAACATTGCAGATTGCTAGTGATATGAGAAATTTCAGGGATACAGACCTGAAAATGTAAACAATATTTTATGAATCAGAAATTCAAATTGGAAACTTGCAACAGGAAATCTTCAGAGGTGTTAAAAGAAGAAAGAGATGGAATTTATTATTATGAGACCAGCCCCACCTACAAAATAAACTGAAAATATATTCAGTGAATGAGTTTGACATTAATTTACCTATCCTTGATCTAATTCCTTTTAGACTTCAAGTCCTACTAGGACCTTTAAAAAGTAAACAAATGAAGCATTTGTTTTTGTGGAAATTAGTTTTAATAACTAAAAAACTATTTTAATAATATATAGTGGAATGGAATGCAGGAATGACTAGCATTCATTCAGTAGGCTTATTTAGATCTATCCTGAAGACTTTCGCACTTCTTATGTAAAAAGTATGACAGTATTAATATATCAGTTTAATCAACCAAAAAAAAAAAAAAAGTTTGACCTTATTTTAATAAAAGTATGGCATAAAATATTTGTCCTGCATTGACCAAAAGACATGAGGTGTATCCACAAAAGTATCATTTCTTTCACATAAGGACATAGAAACAACTAGATCAAGTTATGAAGCCAAGTATCATTAGTAAATAGAAGACACTTAAAGACAAGTATGTAATCAGGACAAGGAAGTATTAAGCTCAGAATTTTTTTTTAATCCTGCAGAAAGGTGCAATTCAAGGATTTCCTTTGCTGGAATTTGTATCTTTCCACCTAACTGCTCTGAGTAATTTTTTGTTTGTTTGTTTGTTTATTTTTCATCTCTAACCCAGTTCTTGCTGGTTTAGCTTACATAAAGTACTTGGCATCTACAACATCTTGTAGCAAAGAGGACCACAGCCCACCAGTGGTGTTTCAATTTAAAGATAGATTTCTTCTGGGAAGCTGAAACTCTCAGTTTCCCTTCTGTAGCCCTCACTCAGGAGAAACCCCTCTGGAAACTAGAGGGAGCTTCTTGAGATGTCAGATACTCCATTATCTTATAGCCATTCCCCCTTTCTTTGTACTGGTTATAGAGCCTAATGGGCTTATACTTTCTGTAATAAATGTGTACTTTCTAAACATGTAGTTCTAAACCGCGTGTATATTTCATAAACATATCACGCAGAGCTTCCCCCTGCTCCAAAGTGATGGGTATTAATGGTGAAAGGTTCAGAAAAAGATAGTAAAGCCATCAGCCATTCACACAGACACCTAATTCTTTCCTCAGATCATTTAAAGCCAAATTCAAATAGAACAGCAGGATCCCAAAATGATATTTCAGACAAGACACTTTCAAACAAGACTGTTGTTTGACTTTCAAGGAAAAGACTTTTAGAAATCATTCATCAAAAGATAAACACAAGAGACCTTATCACACAGGTACAGCAGATATAACAGAAAAAGAAAAAAAAAAAACAAACCACAAACCCACATCATCACACCTTCAACAAAATGGGAGATAAAAGTAGATAATAGGGGGCTAACAGGGAACCAGATTAAAGTCACTATCTTGAGGACTTGTTTCAATTCAGACACATTCAGCAAAGATCAACTTCCCATTCAGCAAAGATCAACTTCACAGCAAAATGTTCTTGAGTTTCTTTTGTGTTTGCATGGCAAAGTTTTGGTAGCAGGGGTGCTACAGGGGTGACTTCTGTGAGAAGCTGCCAGAAACTTCCCCTAGGTCTGACAAGTGCCAGCCAAGCCCACCAGCAATAGTGGTAGCATAGTTAAGAAGGGTTTAAAAAAAAAGAAAAAAACTGACCCAGATAGCTTTTTAGACAGAGAAAGGAGTGAGATGATGTAAGAAACTCTGCAGACACCAAGGTCTGTGAAGGAGGGGTGGATGCACTCCAGGCACCAGAGCAGCGATACATCTGTAGCCCATGAAGAAGACCATGGTAAGGCAGGCTCTCCCCCTGCAGCAGATTCCATCTGCAGTCCATGGAGGACCACATGCTGGAACTGCTGGACATCCCCAAAAGAGGCTGTGACCCCATAGGGAGCCTGAGCTGAAGCAGGCTCATGGCAGGATCAGTGGACCTGAGGAGAGAGGAGTCCATACCAGAGCAGATTTGCTGGTAGGACTTTTGACCCCTGGAGCAGTTTGTTCCTGAAGAACTGAAGCCCATGGAAGGGACCCACACTGAAGCAGTTCATGAAAGATTGCAGCCTATGGGAAGGACTCACATTAGAGAGTATGTGGAGGACTGTTTCCCATGAGAGGGACCCTACACTGGAGCAGGAGAAGAGAGCAAGGAGATCATGAGGAGGAAATATCAGCAGGGACAATGTGTGATGAACTGACCGCAACCTCCATTCCTTGTCCCCATGTGCTGCTGGGGTGGGCGTAGGATGGAGATAATTCAGGATTAAAGTTGAGCCTGGAAAGAAGGGAGGGGTAGGGGAAGTGTTTTAAGATTTGGTTTTAGTTCTTATTACTCTGTTTTGCTTGGTAATGAATTAGATTATTTTTTCAAAGTTGAGCTTGTTTTGCCCATGATGTTAATGGATGAATGATCTCCCTCTGTCCTTATCTCAACCCCTGAGCCTTTTGTTATATATTCTCTCCCCTGTTCAGCTGAGGAGGGAGAGCGATAGAGCCACTTTGGTGGGCACGGGGCTTCAACCCAGGGTCAACCCACCACAGGGCTTTAAGAAGAAATCACAACAAAGCTGTCATGCCAAAACATGCAGTCATGTAATAACTGAATGCACAATTCTGTTACTCTGTTAGGACATAAGACACTCAGTGAGGCAACAATGAAGCGATTTATTTTCAGTAGTCTGATTGTGAATGAAAACAGACTGGGCTTCACTGTTGTAGGATATAGGAGTAGAGGGAAAGTTTGGGCATATGAACGCTTCCTGAAGTCAAAACACTGCTTGTTTTAAGCATATTCAGATTCTTTTTGTCATAACCTATAGGCTTCAAAAGCACTTGTCTCTCAAGGAAGGAAGCTCATAGCAATAGGCTAGACTGAAAGGGACAAATGGATGAAAAGCCATGTGCCTCTATTTGAGAGTGAGAGGATCATTAGCAATGGCTTGCTTATACAGGACTTTCTTGGCTCCTTCCTTAGTCAGTGAAAAGTTCCTCTACAGTGTGGACTAGAGAAATTAAGCACTTACTATGATTATTCCTCTAGAAGAACCAGTTTTTCTCTCTTGAGGAAGCTTGGAAGTTAGCAACATTCAAAGCTCAAGACAGCAAGTTTGGGAAACTGAAGCCCACGAACGTTAGCTTTTCATGAGGAGAAACTTTAGATGTAGCATAAATTTCTTGTCATTGTATTAAAAAATATGGGTGTTGCACAGTAATAATACTCAACGGATTATCTTAATACAGAGAAATATTTAAAAAACTTGTCTGCATCTAATTCAGTGAGGAAAAAAATGTGCTCCTAAATTGAACCTACTTATCATTTGGTCTAAAATTCTGAGTTTGGATTTGGCAGTAATGCTCACAGTGCAAACTCTTCTCCTTACGGTCATGAAGTATCAGTGATTTCAGGTGAGCTCCTGCAAGAAATTCTATTAAATACCATAAATAATATTATGGCTACATATGAAAGACTTGTCTGTGTTTTTGAAGAGTGATGAATCCTACTATATTAGATATGGACACTTATTTCATCATCCTATGACAGTACCATATCATTTTCAGTCATATCAGGATGCAAGAAATCATTTACATCAATTTCAAAGCTATGTTGAGATATAGTATGTGGAAATGACCACGTGACAAATAATGATTAATTTTAACAATTACAAAATCTATTTTCATTGGTCTTGCAGAGAAATATATCAGCTGTTTTACTACTGATTGGGAAGATCAGTTTAGGGAAAAAAAATAGTACTAAAAGAATCATCCAACCTGATAAAATCTTTCAGGACCAAGTAATTTTTCTTCTTCTGATCCCCTCCCCAAGGAGCATACCCTTCCTCAAAATATATTTACCCTATTCTAATTGTTACAACATCCCCAACTGAAAATTAGTTTAGAAAACATAAGTGATCACCTATTTGAGAGCCAGAGCTGCAACTACCTTTGAAATTATAACAGACCCTTGTGACCTGGTTTAGTGACTATCGCACACACGTACTGCACTAATGTCAAGAGTGTTCAGAGGGATTCGGCCAGAATGTAGTACAGATAAGTGACAGAGAAACTGTCACAGCAGGAGGAACAACAGAGATGTGGTCAACTCTTCAACGGTTGCCTACAAGGCACCTTCGAAATCTGTATCTAGCAGACAATAGCAAAAACATGGGGAGAAGCATATTAGAAATTTGAATCTTGCAAAGTTTTACCTAAGTGCTTAATTTCAGGTGTAGCTCTTGGGGGGTAAACTAGTTTACTCCTGTGCTTTTAGCTAATCACCTGAATAAACATGTGGAGGTTAAGATCAGAAAGTGAATCCAGAAATTCTGTTAGAATGTGATGCCATTTATCTGCATTTTCAATTAAATATATTTCAGAGGACCCAGTCATCCCTGGATAAGTGATGCAGTAACTTCAGAATTCACTAGTCTAGAGGAGAACTGTACTTGTATCTGTGGCAATACAAGAGTACTGTTCTGGTCTAGAACAGCACTGTCACTCACTCCTTTGTTACAAGAGCCCGAAATGGAGCAGTTCCTTTTCCAGAAAGGACTTTTGAGAAATTTTACAAAGCTGTTTACAAGCTATATTCAGAAATGACTCTTGCTACATTCACAAAGAGCACTGTGGACACTGACATGATAAACGATAGCAGGTTTTGTCTATGTAGCTGACAGCTGTTTCTTCTTTCAGCTTTTGGTAGTGTCATCGCTCTAATGGTCAAGTCCAACATTCTCATATGCTAAAACTGGCTGTTGTGTAGAAGGACAACAGAATATAGGCCCTCTGTATAGAGAAGATGTGACGCATTCTGTATTATCTCAGGTAGAACCCACGCATTAGGTAGACATTACCAGAGAATTTTAGTGCATTTTAATTTCATATATTTAAAATGCATGCATTACACATCTCATAGCTGCACTTCAGTTTTTCTTCCTTCATGTTTAAACAGCATACATACATATATATACAGGACAATTTCTTTCAAGGGAAAGGATCACTTGGATGTCCCAGATATTTTTCCTCTCCAGTACTATCATAAGTGATAAATTACAACAAATCACAAGCCTAACAAAACAACACTTTAAACTGTACTGTCATATTTATTATAAAATTCCTGGTTCATTGCATTTTGGCATTTTATACAACTGGTTCTGACAGTGATTAACATGGTTTGGGCTTCTGCTGTTTCACCCAAGAGAAATAAAACACCAACATCTCTGCAGGTGTGTAATGGGCCAGGGATTCACAATCTGTTCTGCAAAGTCAGACTTCAAAGACTTCAAAACCAAAAATCCTAAAGTTGGCATTGCCTCTGTAATCATTTAAAGCTCTTTGCATATTTCAAGGAATTCTAGCTTCAATGTTTTAATCAGCACTGCTATTCAACATTTTTCCATAACAATTTAACCGGTTACATGACAAATTCTCCATTACCTTTGAGTCTCACAAACCAAATAACATAACAATGAGTAGGTTTGAGACTAAATAATAGAGTAACCTACATTATTAAGTACTTATTTGAACTTGAAAGGGGTTTTCACTTATTTGAAGCACACTGTACAACTTATCTGATGCATATGGGTAGTTAGAATTATACAGTAATTACAAAATAGCAATCAGACAGTTGCACCTGCAGTAAAGGAGCCTCAGGACAACATCCCTAATTGCTTCTGTGATTACCTGTCTAAAACTAACCCAGAACTTACTGAAGAAGTGTTAAAGTTCAGGCTATACTCTCAAGCCCTTCACAATTGAAAAAATAATTAAAGATAACTCCCCAAAAATGCAAAAAAATTGTCTTTTGTCCCAAAACTTATTTAATAATTAAATCCATTCAGGGGAGAATACCATTATTCGATATGGTTGTGTTTTGGTTTCATTTCTCTTTAAAATGTATTTCCTTGTTTTCTATATGCTTGCTTTTATAAGAACTTTAAGAATTTTTTGTTCCCTACCCAACTGGTATTTTTCTTCACATTTTCCATTTAGTTTGAAATTTCAACTAGTTTGTTTTTCAAAAGCATAGTCTCTTAACTATGAGACTAAGTATTTTGGTCTTAAGACTTAAGTAGTACTTTAGACAGCAAATAAAAATAATTTCCTTCCCATTTCCTCTTATCTAGAAATTATAAAATTTCTTTCAATGTTCTCTTATAGACCTGATAGCCACGGCTTTAAGATAGTCATCAGAGCAAAACAAGTACTTCTACTACAACATAAACCAGTAGAAACAGTTCATACCATTTTGCTGAAGAGTTAGTCAAAATCATTGATCTAAAAACAAAACAACCACCCAAACAAACAAACCATCCTCTTGATCATAATAAGTAGAAGGAAAAAGCCAAACAAATCTACCATAAGAGGAAGGTTATAACAGTTGAAGTACCATACAGCGTTAAGCATTGTCTGTACTAGACGAGAGTTAACTCACAAAACAGTTTATTAGCCGCCTCTCCAATTCCCTAGCTGTTTAGGATTTACGGGAGGGAGGATTGAGTGAGTCACACAGAACAGCATCTCCCTGTGCACTGTCCTGCCTCCTGACGCAGCTGAGCGCGGTGGGTTGCTGCATCTTAATGCCAACACTTCTCTCTTTGCTTTATAACAGCTTGGAGTGGGGGGTGGGGGTTGGTTGTTTGTTTTTTGGGGTTTTTTAGCTAACTTTGAAGTTGAGGGGAGTGAAACAAGCAGGATATGAGCACAAGTCAAAGTTCCTGAATTTTGAGTCTTATAGTTACTTAGGTCAGTGTGATTCATGCCAACTGTTATAGCTGGGGTGGGGGGAGTTGTTTTTCTTGGGGGGGGGGGGGGCTGAGATTTTTGTTGGTTTATGCATAAGGACAGAATGGGAAAAAAAATGTAAAACTGGCTTCCTTAAATCCTTATGCCTATAATGTAAGAAGTCAGGGAAGGAAGGCAAGAGACCAGCATGGTGGCTGAGTCAAGACCTGCTGGTCAAACTAAAAGGCAAGGTGGACCTATACAGGTAGTGGAAATGGGGACAAGAACAGGGATGTTGCCTGGTTGTGTAGGGACGAGGTCAGGAAGGCCAAGGCACGCTTGAGACTAAAATTGGCAAGGAATGCGAAGAAAAACAAGAAGGGCTTGTACAGATACATGAACAAGAAAAGGAAGGTTAAAGAAAGCATACCCCCCACCCCCGATGAGCAATAACTACTGACAACTGTTGAAGAAAAGGCTGAGGTTCTCAACAACTTTTTTGCCTCAGTCTCCATGGGCGACCTCTCTCCTCACTTTGAGGGCTCGCAAGATGGGGACTGGGGAGACAGTGTGTCTCTCACTGTAAGTGAAGATAAGGTTTGTGACCATATGAGGAACCCTAACATACACAAGTCCATGGGACATGATGACATGCACCCCAGAGTCCTGAAGGAATCGGCTGATGTAGTTGCTAAGCCACTCTCCATGACATTTGAAAACTCATGGTGGTCAGGTGTAGTCCCTGGTGACTGGAAAAGACAAAACATCATGGCTATTTTTAAAAAGGATGGGAAGTACTGCCCTGTCAGCTTCACCTCAGTGCCTGGAAAGATCATGAAACAGATGCTCATAGAAGCTATGCTGAGGCACATGAAGGACAGGGAGGTATTTCAAGACAGCCAGCATAGCTTTACTAGGGGCAAGTCCTGCCTGACCAATCTAGGAGCTTTCTACAAGCTGTTCATAAAGGCATGTAGCAGTAGGACAAGGGATAATGGTTTTAATCTAGAAAAGGGGATATTTAGGTTAGGTATTAGGAAAAAGTTCTTCAATATGAGGGTGGCAGATCACTGGAACAGTTTGCCCAGAGAGGTTAGTGGAGGCCCCATCCCTGGAGATATTCAAGGTCAAGCTTGATGGGGCTCTGAGAGACCTGAACTAGTGAAGACATCCCTGCTTACTGCAGGGGGATTAGATTAGATGCCTTTAAAGGTCCTTTCCAACCATACACATTCCATGATTCTATGATATTCAGTTTTTTCCTTCCCTTGTGTACTTCGTAATGATGTAACTCTAGAACAGCCTGACTGGCACAAAAATGTTTTATTTCCTTTCTTTCAGTAACATGACATGACTGAACTTAGACTCACTGGTGCAGTATTAAGAATGAAATCTTAAAGAAAAAGCATGCTTTTGTCTTTGAAAGACTTTGTTTTCCAATAGCTTTAAAAATCAGATACAAATAAAAGAATTATCTTCCATTAATTGAAAAAAAAAAAAAAAAATCCTACAAGAAATAAACCACAAAACAAAACCATGGCTTATTCTTTATTATCAATTCCATATTTTACATTTTTCTTTGAAAATTTAAAACTTTGGTGCTCTGCATGACTTATAATAGTTAGCCTGAGGCAAATAAAGGGATAGCAAATTAACAAAAGCAATTGTATTTGCTATTCTTGGAGACTTACATACTTCACATAGAACTATTGCAATTACACTCCACACGAGGACTCTGTTAACGTTAAACAAATAGTGCAGTTAAAATAAAATTCTTAACGTGGCTGAAATAAAAGTACTGAGTCTAGAGAGAGAGAAAGACTACAGTGTATAAAAAGCACAGTAAAATCACGGTGCAATAGGAAAAATGGCCTAAGTCATACTCCACAGAAAGAAGGGCATTTAATAAGAAAAAGACACCTAGTAGGACGATACAGGGAGCCTTTTTCAGCCGTTTGCAGAAAGGTCATGTTCAGATGCTTCACAATGAGAATTTAAGAAAGTTGTTCTAGAAACTTTGAAGCCCTGATAAAAGCTCCATCCACCCATTATGTAATACATACAGCTGGAAAGGTAATTTGTGTATGACTTTTGAAAAGCAAGGTTTCAATGTATCATCATACAGTGAATTTTTTCTGATCACTAACAACTCGTAACACTCGTAAGAATATTCTGGTAGTCGTTACTTGCTGTTGTTCTTTATGCTGAGGAAAGATGACTTCAATAAGCAATACATACCCACAACCATATTGTGTAGGCTCCAATGTATTTGAAAGCCAAGAGGCTCAAGGTACAAAATCACAAGGCAAGAAGTTGCTGTGTGCCATCAAACAAAAGGAAAATAATGATGTAATGTAACGAAATACATAAGCCCATGCAATGTCTGCCTTCAACATGTTCTGTGTCCACATATAATCTACTTGGAGAAGTAATTAATAGGTGGACAAAGTATTTTAAAACTGAGTTATTAAAATCTAGACAGCAAAAATGAACAACCAGATATTCCAGTGTCACAGGTTCAAGTATCAGATAATGAAAAACGTAACAAAAATTATTCTAATTTCCCCCCCGTAAAAATAACAAAAAATATTATTAGCATCATTATCAGCTAAGCATGTGTGGTAAAATATTAATTTCCTTCTCTATTACATAGAAAAATAAGATAGATCTAGCAGTTCAATAAGGTATAAATACTAGCCGTTCTCAGAGGGTTTGGTGGTTATGGTGTCTTTTTGTTTCATTTTTTAATCATCAGGCATCCAACCAAAGATGATAACGTTAGGTTTCCTTCCACTATTCATATTCCCCAATTACAAAACTAAAAGCAGCCTTTATATGTTGTTTGTGTGAGTGTTTTTTTTCAGAGTTGTACTCTCCTACTTCTAGGTCTGTAATGCTATCAGGTTTTCTCTAACTTGTAAAAAGCATAGCATAGAATAAGGATGTTAAATTTGCACATTAATTCAAATGTTATAATAAAGTATTACCATCCCTCCTTGATATGAAAGTTCAGTGATATTATTCCTGTGATTATTAATTCCTTTGGCATACACCCAGAAATATTTATACTGTATATAAATTAATAAATTATGCAGCTAGCAGTTAGTTGAAGTCACTCTTTCCAATTTCTGTTAATTAATAATGTGGCTGTCATGTTAAACCAAAGGATTTGCACAAAAAATCTCAAATCCTTAAGGCAAAAAAAAAAAAAATAAAACTATTAGCTATCAAAACTTTAAAAATGCTACTCAATACTGTTAGCCTGCAGACATTTTTGGCGTTACCTGGCATCATTTTTCTCAAATAATTATTTTGTTTTATCTCAAAGACTGTCTCTGCAATGCTTTGTTTTCAGAGAAAATGAGAAGCTGGATAGAACAAAGAATTCACTTAGAAAGCTGATTGTTCAGTATATATTAAATAATATATGCATGAAGGTGGGTAATGCAGAATTAATACTGTAGATCCAAACAACTGTAAACTATCCAAGGGCTATTAAATAATTTTGGCTAATAACAAGTTATGTCCTTGAAAGTTTCATTTTGATGGATATCTATGGGAGTTTTCCATTGGTACAGATCTCCTGAGAAAAGACAAGATTTGAATGCACAGCTTCAGTAATCATTTTGACACTTAACTGTTACAAATACTGTTGTAAATACTTTTCATGTTAGATTTAGAAATGCAAAATAGCTAGCTTTCTGCTATGATATCTATTGTACTTCATTTTGACATGCAAGTGGCAAAATTCTGTTTGCTACAAGTAACACAATTATTTCATAGCAAATAAAAATGTTAATCATCAGTATGAATGTCAACCAGATGGTTGGGCTAATTATATCAAGACTTGGGGGTTACTATGCATCCCAGTTTCCTGAGGGTTAAAATTTCCTTCCCATGCAAAGCTGATTCAAGACTTCACTTTAAGACATACTTTTAAAATTTAGAAAACAGCTTCCTGCTCAAAAACACCTACCACCACCCCCCATAAAAAAACCCACACAGAAAGTTATTGAAGGGAGAGTTTAGTTTGAAACTAAATGGTTCAAGTATTAGGTTTGATTTTATGAGGACAGCTACTAAAAAGGGACTTTTTTTTTTTCTTTGAAATAACTGTTCTCTCTGTATACCTGCTAATTCTACAAAATGGCTATTCCCGTCTAAAGCCAAGATGTTTCATTTTAGAAATAACCTTTACATAGAAAATGTACGTAGAAAACAAGATTTCAGATGGGTTCTCTTACAGAGAGCGCTACTGATATAATTAGTTATCGTATATCCTTCTGTTGAAGTTGTATCTTATTGCAGTTCACATGGTATTTATTGTAGTACCACACACAGAAATGCTTTCACAAAATCTGGAAGCCCTACGTTTCCACCTGATTATGATTATTTCAGTGTGGCACTCCTAGCAGGAAGCACACTACTTTTCCGTGGTATTTTGTTCCCCTGCTAGCTCTGCTTTTTTTTTTTAATATCTAAACTGCAAGATAGATACTTGAAACTCTGAAGCAGGTAGCTGTTTAATCACTCTGGCTATGTAAGGACAGAGATAGCTGTTAGCATTAAGAAGAGGAGGTACAATGCGAAGCTGTTCCATAAGGGAGCCTGAGCACACGACTATTTGCCTAATAAGCCCCATGCCCAACACCTCCTGTTCCAATCTCTGCGAATGCAGCCCAGATGCTCCATGAGCCTGGGAGTGAAAGCCAGGGGTTAGCTGAATTGGGAATGTTCAGGCAAAACCCAGCTGTGGTGACTCTCACGCAACCACATTTAGATTCTGACCGTGACACCGTGTCAGCACATCAGGTTTAATCAGAGTACGCAGCGAACTCAGAAGAGCTATCCCATACATCTCATTGGGTAAGGAGCTGACCTGAGGCTACTGTAGCCCTACCAAAGCAATCTTTAATCTATCTCAACAAGCATTCAGAATTTTCTCAGGGATGTTTCTTAGCAAGTCAACAGCACACATTCTAAGATAGCTTGACCTGTAGGATATGAAAAAGAATAAACAAAGAAGAAAACAGGTAGTAAAGAAGACAGAGTAAAAAAGATGTTTTAAGAGTTCATCAGTGAAAATAACTCTATGGGGTTTGTTTTGTAAGCAGACTTAACGGACAGAAGAGTGGAGCAAGAACATGCTATTTCTAAACCATCTAACACCAGAAGAAAATCCCCAAACTATTTCTGTCTTTAGCAAAATAGCACCAATACTTTAATTTCAACAAAAGCCACTACCATTCATAATTCACCTTTAGGAGTTTAGAGGGCAGCCATAAAACCAAAACATAATTTTGAAATTCTTCTTAGTACTTCCACCATGTTCTCAAAGATGGGAAATGCTGGGATGGAACCTGGATAAGATTTAATTTCTTCTTCGACCTTAACCATCCTGGAGTTTAGAGATGTTCCTCTGTAGCTCTTACCTTGCACATGTTTTTCTAACACTTTATTTCTTTCTATCTCAATAAAATCCTTAAGAGTATGTATTGGTCTCAGAGAGAGTGAGAATTCATACAAAATACAGCAGTGTTATAAAGAACAGAATTCAGCCTCAATAATTCAATGAAGTTCTGTCTATTGGTGTTCATAAATGTGTTACAGAATCACAAACTTCTTTTTATATATATATTTATTTTTTTAAAAACTGGCAAAAAAAGTTAGAGTACTGGAAATCTTTATGCTCCAGTCCCATTATGCTTTTTCTATGTGTCAGCTTAATTTTATTTTTTTCCCCTCCAGAAGCTGAATAAATAAAATTGAGAATGTAGCAAAAATTCCGTTTCTTCACTTCATCTAAGGTCTCCCTACGCCCCCTCCCCAATCAAATAAACTGGCTTCCTGATTTTCTTATAGCCTCATTTCTAATTTTAATGTGGTAAATACCTACTCTAATCGCTTGAGATCACCTGATCTATTCACAGCTGAGAAAGTCCAGCAAAATGATTGCTCTAAGGAGAAAGAATTGGATAGTTCTGCCTGGAACATGTTCCACTTCCTTGTAAAGGACCTCATTTTCTGCAGTGCTAAAACTTTACAGGAGGAGATACTAAAACATATATTTTCAATAACAATGACCGTTGTCACAGGCTGCACCAAAGTCAAGCTGAGAGAAACTACACTGGCACAAAGTAACCTTAAGCACACCTAAGGAAAGATAACAAAAGATCTCATCATTTTAACTTCATCCCAACATGAAGATTTCCCGAAGTTTGTAGTTTGCCACTTCAACCTCATCTCATGATGTATGGTTATTTATAATTCCTGACACTGGAAACATAACACATTACATATCTGCAAGAGAAAAAACAACATGCATGCATGGTATAAAAAAACCAAACAACTGTAAAATATTTGTCACTCATTTATTATATGGGTGGGTGACGTGCATTTTTTGAAAGAACTTGCGTAAAAGAAAAAAATTCAAAACCCTTCCAAAATACCTTGAAACATATCGCATAAGACACAGAATTAGGTTTATTTACTTATTCAAAAAACTAAATTTTATGTTTAAACACAGTTGAAGGAAATAAATAAAATGGTTGTAATGGAAGACAGAAGTTACTGGTTAGTTTTATGTCTCTTCACAGTTATAATAAATGCATAACACTTTCTCTTTTAGATGAGACAAGTGAAGATCTGAGAAAACTAAAAGAATTTCAGGCTTAATCCTGTGAGTTACAAAGCATTTTATCCTTAAAGTGAACAGCACCTGAATACGTTTTTTTTTGTTTTTTTTAAATCTGAGCAACGTCCCTGAAATCAATAGGAGAAAATAACTTCAAAACCCCTGGATTTAATTATCGATTTAATTAGTGCCAAAACTGCTTGCAATTTCATAGAGCACCTCTCAGCCAGCCTGTCTTTAAAAGCATCTTCTGCCATCATTGTCCTAAAGGCCTGCAGGTTCGCAGGTGACCAGTCAGATGGGGACTGCTGGTGGGCGAGAATACCTTGGCCAAGCCTCCAGCACTGCCAAACACAAAAAGGCATCGCAGCATTTTGTACTCGCCTCAGAAATCTCCCACTCAGTGATAATCGAACTGAATTAAAAATGCAAGTATAGAACTGCTATCCTCCAGAACAGATCCACAGCATAATATTAATATGCCAAAAGAGTATATTTAATACTTAGAAGGTATTCATTATAATTTTATAATCTGACATTTTATGCGCCATGCATAATGAAAAGAACACGCCATGGCACTTATGAGCCATTGTGCTTGAAATTATGCAGTTCTGTGCAATATTTTAGTATTCGTAAAGTGACTTCTAAATAGCTATAAATGGCATCTTATAGACATGGCCATATATAAAGTCAAACCATTTCAGATAAGCCAATATAAAAAGGTGAGCCTACATTCTGTTTCAACATTTATTTTATATGTTAGAAAGTAAAATAATTTCCCTCTGCTTCATCCAAACACATAATTCAAATCTAAGAATAAACCCCAGCCCTCAGCAAGAAATTAACTTATAAAAATATTTTGCAACAGTATTATCAATACAAAACATCTATGTCTTTTAAAGACGGATTTCAGAAGTATGACCGGAGACATTCTCAAACTGCATTTGATTCCACATTTAAAAGGAAACTCATTTAGTGCTTTACACAACCATAAAAACAATTTGATTCATTCCTTTTGATGGTTTGGGCTTGTTTGTTGGGATTTTTTTTTAAGTTAAGGAGAAAAATCAAGGTTTTGATTATTTGTATACCTGTTACTTAAATCAAGATGTTCTTCCCAATAATGCAACAGTTATAGCCCAGAAATGCCATCCTAATGTATGCAGATATATTTCTTAAGTTTCATTCTTCAAATGAATCACTGACAACATATCTACAAACACACACATGCTGATCATCCTTTCCTGGAAGTTTAGTTCTTTTGTTGGCTACACTACTGATGTCACAGTTTAATTGTTCTAATATTACAGTTCACAGCTGTGAAAGATTTAAGGAATAAATTACATCTTTGACACAGGGTTTTTTTTCCTATGGTCCAACAGTCTTCTTTATGGTTTTATCATGTGTACTTTGGTAATATCTGAAAGAAAGTCAGTAGAGAGGATTATGAGGAGAATTGAGGAGTGGGAATACTCCTCAAGAACTGTACAGGCAGGAATCCAATCATAAGTCTGGATGTCTACTTAGAGTAAGAGCAAATTATAACCAAATCTTGTAAGTTATCCTTAATGAACAGAATGGTAATCTTTACTTGGCTTTTATCTTTCTACTTTGTTTATTACTATTATTTTCTTTTTTTAGGGGAGGAATGGTAGATTTTTTAAGAATAAAGTTTCCTTCTGAATTATTCTTAAATTTGTTTTAGAAGACAACTTTTCAAAATATAAATTGAAAAAAAAAATAGGATCAAATGACATATTTACTCAAACAAATTTTTTTTTTTTGTTTTTTGTTTTTCTTGTTATTAAGAAAACCTAAAGACTTTTGGGTCAACCAATACATCAAAGTCACCTCCAGATGTTTTGGGTTTTTTGGCAGTTTTTTTACACCATCACTGCTATAAAGTACTGAATGGAAAAGAGGCTCTGCATTTTAGACCATATTTTATTAAAAAAAAAAAATCAAATAAAAATCTAGGGGGAATAAAAGAAATTGAAAGAGGATGAGATCATGACAGTGACTTAAAAGTAGCTAAAACAGAGGCTGCAGAATATGGTAACAGTAACCAAGTCTTTTTTTCCTTTAAAGTTCTAGAATAGACTCCAGTGTAGTCATTTAACTTAAGAAATATATTTCATGTAGAATCACTCAGATTCTGATTAATAAAAAATAGGTCAAAATACTTTCTTCAAATCATCTGTAGCATGGACTAGGCTTCTGACCACATATATATGTACACAGACATAGACACTTTTTAAAGCTGGTCTTCCACAGATGCTGAGTCATCCCAACTTTCCCTCAAGTCAAAGAAAAATCTAGGAGTTTAGTAAGTACTTCTAATATATATATAACATTTTGTTACTACCTTAAAGTAACTCTCCAGTTAGTGGTATCTGAGTAATATCTCTAACTTAATTTGCTATACAGAAAGATTTAGAAATAGTTCTAGCAATCTCCTCCTTGTTTTTGTGCAAAGCCAAAGGGAAATCTGGTACTAAAACAGAAAACAGGCTATTTATTTTGAACAGTGCCGACCATAAAGATTTACTTATTTAACGAGCAAATGACTGTTGGTTAAGATCATGATATACCTTCAATGGATGCAGCAGTATTGTTGGAACTATCTCCTCCCCCCAAAACTCACTCCCACCCAAAAGTTTTCACTTTAAATGAATAGAAATATTTTGAATGATATAGAAAATGCAGCCAGCACTATTTTCAAACAACAAGGAACTCTTCACTGTGGACATCCAGTAGTACTGAATTTAATTCATAACTATATGATGAACTGTATCTAACTTTAAACAGTAACTCTCTGCACTTAAGTCATTCTTATTCAGATAGGCCCAAAGAGCTTGTTATACACAAGGCCAGCGACCCTGTAGGGCGCATTTCTGTGCACGCACATGTGGACTTCCAGAAAACAGACTTTGGGGGCAGATGGTTAAGACTAACCTTACCATTGGCTTTTACAGGACTCTCTCAGAGATAAAGAATTATAGGGGTGAAGTGTGGAGATAACCTCATAACCATTTATACTCCTATATATATACATTAGTATACAGAGTACAGTAGCATAAAAACATATAGTGTATTTTATACTATACTTAGTCATCTAACCTCATTTCTCACTACATTTACAGGAGCTCTTTTATCTGCAGATTACTTCTTTTTCAACTAGGTCAAACGATTTTACATATTCCAACTGCAAATTAAATTTTTATTTCTGGATTTTTACTCAAGATTTGATTACAAAGACAGAAAACTATTCAAATTGTTAAGCCTCAGATTCATCGTGTGATGCTAGTTTTACAGAACTTTTTCAACAATACCTGACATTTACCATATTAGCCAAGACCATTAGAGAGGATTGAAAGGGAGGTTGTAATATCTCTTGAACACATACAAGGGGCGGGGGGGGGGGGAGGGGGAGGGGAGGCTCTTGTGAAATTCTAAATGGAAGAAAAAAAAATGGCAATGCTGTAATTGTTGACCATTCTGAGAGTCTTCAAAAGTAGAATATTTAGTATATTGGCATATGATCATCTTTCCTTCTGCATTTACTCCCTCAGTCACTATGCAGAAAACTGATAGTCTTTGTCCCCAGGAAGTTCTCCTTTATTACTGTGTACAGTTTTTGTTACAGCTTTACAAATGGTAGGATAAACTAAGAATCTGTTTCTTTTCGTGCCTCATGCTCATATTTTTCTCTTTCATAAAAGCAGACAACCAAGAACTGAATCAAATAATTCTGTTGTTTTGTGTAAAACATTTGTTTCTTACTCCTGCCTTGAACTCTGCTGTTCTCAAACACTCATCCAGTGCATTCCCTTTATACGCTGTGCATTACCCACATCCCTAAAGTTTAAGAAAACTCCTCATTTTCATGACCCCTCGCACATACAGACCTGGGGAGGGAAGCCCGTGATAGCTGCTCAGGAGTGCAAATCAAGCATTTCATGCCCAAAGCTATTACACAGAAATGACTGTCTGGGGTTGCATCATCAGCATTACTGCTGTAGCATGAAGGAGAAAAACAAAATAAATATTAATGGAAGAGATGGAAGGACAGCAACGAACACATAAAGACTTGTTAAATTGTTGTTGCAGATTTCCCATTGCCTCCCTGTTTAAGGGATTTATGCAAATGGACCAAAGTATTGACATGCAGGTGTTTCATCTTGAATGTACTATCAAATTACCTATGAGATTTTAGGGGTTTGTCATACATGAGTAAGTCAGGTAATTAAACTATTTGTTGCAATTAAATAGCATGAATAGTCTAGAATACATTCCTTCTCTCCTTTTAACTTTACAATAGAAATTTTAAACTATTTTAGAGGTAAAGAATTTGACTATTTTCACTGTTTCTCATTTTAAAAAGCCTCAGCAAGCTGAAGGAAGATATATCTGGCTGCCACTGGCCTGGACAGGTGGACCCTCAGCTGGGTTAAAAACTGGCTGGATGGCCGAGCCCAGAGGGTGGTGGTGAATGGAACAAAATCCAGCTGGAGGCCGGTCATGAGTGGCGTCCCCCAGGGCTCAGTCCTGGGTCCAGTCTTGTTCAACATCTTTATCAATGATCTCGAAGAAGGGATTGAATGCTCCCTCACTAAGTTTGCAGATGACACTAAACTAGGAGGAAGTGTTGATCTGCCTGAGAGTAGGGAGGCTCTTCAGAGGGATCTGAACAGACTGGACCGATGGGCTGAGTCCAATGGGATGAAGTTTAACAAGGCCAAGTGTAGAGTGCTGCACATGGGACATAATAACCCCATGCAGCGCTACAGGCTTGGGGGAGACTGGCTGGAGAGCTGTCAGGCAGAGAAGGACTTGGGGGTGTTGGGTGACTGCAGACTGAATATGAGTCAGCAGTGTGCCCAGGCAGCCAAGAAGGCCAATGGCATCTTGGCTTGTATCAAAAACAGTGTGGCCAGTAGATCTAGGGAGGTGATTGTGCCCCTGTACTTGGCATTGGTGAGGCCACACCTCGAGTACTGTGTCCAGTTCTGGCCTCCTCACCACAAGAAGGACATGGAGGTCCTGGAGCGAGTCCAGAGAAGGGCAACCAGGCTGGTGAAGGGGCTGGAGGGCAAATCCTATGAGGAGCGGCTGAGGGAGCTGGGGCTGTTTAGCCTAGAGAAGAGGAGGCTGAGGGGAGACCTTATCACCGCCTACAACTACCTGAAGGGAGGTTATAGAGAGGTAGGTGATGGTCTCTTCAGCCAGGTGACAGGTGATAGGACAAGGGGGAATGGCATGAAGCTGTGCCAGGGCAGGTTTAGATTGGATGTTAGGAAAAAATTTTTTACTGAAAGAGTTGTCAGGGCCTGGAACAGGCTGCCCAGGGAGGTGGTTGAGTCACCTTCCCTGGATGTGTTCAAAAAAAGGGTAGATGAAGTACTTAGGGATATGGTTTAGTTTAGGATGTGAATGGTTGGACTTGATGGTCTTAAAGGTCTTTTCCAACCTTGTTATTCTGTGATTCTGTGATTATACGTCTATGATTTCTTAAAAATATATTTAAGAGACTTACAGCTTTAATACATGCATTAAAACATGGAAGAGTCTCACAGAAGTACCGTTTTCCCTTTTTATTTCAGGTTTGATTACTAAGTAGTCCACAAAACCCATGAAAAAGAATGCAAAGATCTTGTGGAAAAAAACTATTCTAAGAAGTGGTTTCAGTGAACACTTATGAATTCCCCTCTTTTTTTTTTTTTATTAAGTTTGACATTTTTGACATTATACTGTATTACAGTCTATTAGCCTAAAGCAATGATTGGGTAGATTAGATTTTTACTGAAACACAGAGTGAAAAACGTGTGAAAAATTGAAATTACAAGGCTATATTAGCAGGTTCTTTACAGAGGATAGCTCCATCTTTGTTGTACAATAAAGTATAATAATTTAGACCCTGCAGCTTGCATTAGTGTAAACTGAAAACCATATCCAACATGCCTTGATAAATGAAGACATCCTCTAGAAAACAGCTCTATTTAAGCAAATGTCCACAATACAAAGATTTTCCTTTTTTTTTTTTTTTTTTTTTTGTATTTTTTTTGTTCCCCTAAGACTTTTGATGGTCCTTTTGTTTCTTATCCTCCATTTCCCTTTGCTGTGTGGGACTTGGGCAGCTCAGCTTGGAGGGGCAGGGGGGCAGCAAGCTCCCTGGCAACTCACCCATCCCTGATGCAGCCAGAGCCCCTCACTTGCAGGGACACTTGAGCATGTCCCTTCCCTTCATGCCCTTGAAAATTTCTCCCTTCCAAATTCCAACATCTTCAAGTTATCATGTTGCCTTACTGCTCAGAATGGTTTTTCAAATGGCTTATTCTCTGCAGAAGCTATAGCAACTAAATGTCATGTTGCATTTCATATTTATCACACTAACTTGAAGAAAACATGCTAAAATATTCAGATACACTATATAATATATACTACACAATAAATTAGGAGAGCACAAAGAAAAAGTTTTCCGACTGCAAAGAGAGAGCAGTCACAGGAGAAATATTCAAGAATATACAATTGTCTAGGTAGGTACCAGTGTCTCTTTCGCCTTGTGGGTGATTTTAATAAGGGAAACTAAATCAGTAGTTGACGGATAGATACCACTTTGAGAAAGTTGATAAGATGGCAATGATACTGCCACTGAAGCATGTCTCTACCATCTCATCATCATTTTCATTATAAAAGCAGATTCACTTTAACTTCACAAAGGGCATAACTGTTACTCTTTCTGCCAGAGTAAAAAGGAACTCTTAAATTTTTTAAGCTCTAAATTATAATCAACATCGTTTAATTCAGCATATTTATTCTCTAACTGACAGCATCACAAAGTAAACCTACTTTCCTCTGCAGAACAACAACAATCACTTATTTCCAGGAGGTGGCTACAGAAGCTCCTTGCTACCCTTTATTTTGAATTGCAAAGGAAAATCAGTCAGCCAGGCACTACCCAATATTCTGGTCAGCAGAGTCAGAGTTAAGAGTCTGCCATGATGGTAATGGGTAAAAAGAGAAAGCAAAAAGGACTTCTGTTCCATTATTAAATATCAAGGAGAAATGTGTTTAGGTGGCCACTGGAGACTGGAGAATTTTTTCCACTGAAAGTATTTTTCAATTAGAAAATTACAGACATGCAGAAATATGCGCTATGCATGCATACGTGCTGGCACACTATATCTGAGTGAAATTTTAATTGGCCTCTAAAATGGAAAAAAAAAAAATTATTCTGGTTCAACAAAAAGAAAATCACATTCTGATGAGCTGCCTCACTATTAAGAAGTTGTAATTTGAGGTCATACTCCCAGGAACCTTTGCTGGCTAGTATCTGAGGAGGTAAAAGTATATCTCCTTTGGTGCACTCCGCCTATGTCATGGCATGGCAGAGTCTCTAAAACAGAGAAAAAAGCCCATGAAGAAGAAATAAATACCTAAATTAAAAAAACCAACCAACCAACCAAAAACACCAAAAAGCACTGGGCTAAAAACTAGATAACAAATTTGAAAGAAAATTGAGGAGTTTGAACAAAAGTTACATTGCAGTGTGAAGGTGAGCAAACAAACAGCAATGCAATTAGGCATTTAGCAAGAAAAAGACCTTTACAATTAAAGCTAGCAAATGTTACTTGCTTTTAACTAAAGAGCCTATACTCCATGACACAATATTTAGTTCTAACCTTTAACTGAGTTATAAAGTAGTCATAAAGTTGGTATTACCACTATTAAACAACGCTGAAAGGGAAAGAAGAAGATTTTTAATGTTAAGTAGTATTTTTCATTTCTTTCACTTAATTTTAAACGCAGTTAGTCCAATGCAAACATTCAGCTTCACAGAGAACATTCCTTGGAGAAGGAAAATAACCCCCAACACAAGGAACAATCACAGTTGTGCCAGATTAGATCAGTGGTCCGCCAAATTACCCCTGACAGTAACTAAAGCCTCACACAATGGAGCTTTATCTGTTTCCAACCCATAAAAATGACCTTTTTGTGTCTACCATCACCTCCAGACCAACCTTCATTATAAATTCATCATCTTCTCCCTTTACTCCCATCTTTGCAAAATTTTTGTTCTCCTGCTCTGCAATTTCATCTCCAGCTGCCCTGCTGACTCATTCTTGCTTTCCTCTGTTGCTTGACTGAAGCACTTACCATTTTCAGTATCTTTCCCTGGGATCAGATTATAGCATGTAGAGAATACCGCTACTCTTTCCTTACAACAACAGATTGAGTCCTGAACTATTCTCGTTCGGATTCTCTTCACTAGTCTCATACTCGTTACTTATTTCTCTTCTCATATATTTCCGCCATTGTCAATACACAAATGTCTCCCTCTGGATATATGCCATCTGGAACAGCCTTTTTGCATTGCTTTGCCTCATCAGCTCCAGCTTCTATTAAAATCTCCTTAAAACCGGAATTTAAAAATATAAATATATTTAATATGAACATTACACTGTAATTAAAGCAATAAACTCTCTTCATTTCCTGTCCAAAAATTATGTGCTATTATTTCAAAAACCGTGGCCAACTTCAGTGTTACGCATAATATTTCTGAGTTAGCATAATCCACCAACAATAAAAACTAAAGACAGAATGTAATTTGTAAATATTAAATCTTACACGGTCTGTGTGCACATATGTACACGTATACATACATGCACAAGTCGAAGAGAAAAGCATTCTTCTGTCTCTTTGGAGAAATGGAAAACAGCCAACAAAACAGCTTCATTCCTTTTAAACGTTTCATTTGTCTTAAACCTGTGAAGAATGTCATACTAATAAATGCTGATAGCCTGTTTTTGCAGCAGGCAATCTCCTGGTTCCAAGTGAGCGACTGGAACAATGTTTTATCTCCAAATGGGAGACAGAAGACGTCACTTGCACTGCGGGAGTCAGTGTCAACCTTAAGAACATTTTGACAAAGATTTACAGAACATAGTCTAGTCAAAGTAACACTGAATATTTTGGAACAATCCAAGAGGATATACAAAAAAAGAAGAGGATATTAAACATTTCACATGTTTCTAATGAACTGCAGCCTGTAAGAAATGGGTTTCTGTGTACCTTTTAGCTTCGATCTGAACTGAATGTACGCTTTGCAGTGTGAACTATTTAGATAACATTATAGAACAGGATCATTTCCCCCCTCATCAGCATACTTCTCAAACAAAATATTTTCTAATAAATCGCAGTCCAAGTTTCCTAAATGCTAAAAGTATGGAGCAGAAACAGGTATGACATCTTTTTGCAAATGCTGTCATTGCTGTCTAGCATCCTCAGCAATATCTGATAGGCGTTGTAACTGTACACAGTATTCTGTCATTACAGCTGATGTGGATTTCCAAGGAGGAAGAGGGTCAGAGAGTAATGACTATCAAAGAAGTCATTAATAATTTTAGTCATGTTATACACTAACTAAAATTACTAACTTTAATACATGCAATGTTTTCTTTGTAAATTAACAACATGGAAGACATCTAATGAGATTTGTCTGACTAAGGTTTTAATTAAAAAAACCCCAATAAACCACTGAAGATGTATTCAAGTTGTAACCAAATTAATTTTATTATATAGTACAATCAGGGGTGGGGGGTGGGTAGGGGAGTTTAAAAAGCAGCCTGATACATAAAAGGACTCAAAATATGTAAATACCTACAGGTAACGAAGACCAGTTACTACTAGGACACCTCAAGAACCCTCTTTAATTATCTTTTAATATACTCAACAAAACAGGGAGAGGGAAAGGGCTAGGGTGGCTCACTGATTCAGGGTAGTGTCAGAGAGCTAATTACACTTGATTATCAGTGTGAAAGATTATTCTGTAACAAGGCTTCTGTTTCAGCTTCTCCATAACTAATATTTCAGGCTCCAAAACCAGAAGTAAAAACCTTAAAAATTTGTAAAGAAAACTCAATGCAGCAGCCTCACAAAAATCACACCCATCCAAATGCACAACTCTATTTCATTTACCCTACGTGAGGTACCTTTTACCTTTGGGTGTTTCTACAGCTCGACCAAATTACACCCATTTATCTAGGTAATATCAGAACAGGTTTTTGAGAAAAAATATAAAAGGAAACCAGATGCCACAAATTGCTTCTGTATGGTATGTTGTTGGAGCCACCGCATAGTTAATTTATGCAACCCAACTTCCTGCAGTAAACAGTACCGTTTGGATGAAAAAGATATGTATGTTTATAGATTGGTCTAAACACAAAGCACATCTCATCCTCCCTGGAAATCAGATATATTGACACTGTACAGCATTATTAGATACAAAAATGTGCCTACAGAGAAGGATCACTCTACAAGTTTTCTTTTTTCAAAATCAACCATTTAAATCAAAGGTGACATGTTGATACAGCCTACAGGATTTCTGTCTTGTTGAGAAAAACCTGCCTACTTTTTATCCCATGCAAATAATCCAGTATTACACGGTCCATAGAGTTCAGAGTAATGTTCTTGCAACAGGTTTATGACAAAGAACCTGTCTACTTAACAGAATAAGTGGAATTATGCATTTGTTCTTATTCAGGCATTTATTCCTAATAAGACATTTGAAACAAAGATCTAAGAAGAAACCAGAATCTAATCTGGTATCCTAACAGCCCTAGTACAAATTTACCCTTAACAAAATAACATTGAGAGAAGTAGCACATAGTCAGTAACAATTCTAGCCCCAGTATCTTGGGTGAATATCCCCTGAATTATGGCCATGTTTACTACTCATATGCCAGCAGAGAAAGGAAGAATCACAGAATCACAGAATCACAGAATTGTAGGGGTTGGAAGGGACCTCGAGAGATCATCGGGTCCAACCCCCCTGCCAAAGCAGGCTCCCTAGCTCATATTGCTCAGATAGGCGTCCAGGCGGGTCTTGAATATCTCCAGTGAAGGAGACTCCACCACCTCCCTGGGCAGCCTATTCCAGGGCTCTGTCACCCTCACTGTGAAAAAGTTCTTCCGCATGTTGGTGCGGAACTTCCTATGCTCCAACTTGCAGCCATTGCCCCTTGTCCTATCCCCACAGACCACTGAAAAGGGGCTGGCTGATTCCCCCTGCATCCCCTGCTTCAGATAATTATAAACTTTGATTAGGTCCCCCCTTAGTCTTCTCTTCTCAAGGCTGAACAGTCCCAGCTTACTCAGCCTTTCCTCATAGGGGAGATGCTCTAGGCCCTTAATCATCTTCGTAGCCCTTCTTTGGACTCTTTCCAGGAGATCCCTGTCCTTTTTATACCAAGGAGCCCAGAACCAGACACAATACTCCAGGTGGGGCCTGACCAGGGCAGAGTAGAGAGGGAGGATCACCTCCTTTGACCTGCTGGCTACACTCCTCCTGATGCATCCCAGGATCCCATTGGCTCTCTTGGCCACCGAGGCACACTGCTGGCTCATGGCCAACCTGTCATCTACCAGGACCCCCAGGTCCTTCTCCACTGAGCTCTTCTCCAGCAGGTCATCCCCCAGCCTGTACTGATACAAACAGTTGTTCCTTCCCAGGTGCAAGACTTTACACTTGCTTTTGTTGAACTTCATCTGGTTTCTCACTGCCCAGCTCTCCAGCCTGTCCAGGTCTCTCTGGATGGCAGCGCAGTGCTCCTGCGTGTCAGCCACTCCTCCCAGCTTTGTATCATCGGCGTACTGGCTGAGGGTGGATGTTATTCCCTCATCAAGATCGTCAATGAAGATATTAAACAGGACTGGACCCAACACTGAGCCCTGGGGAACACCGCTGGTAACAGGCCTCCAGTCAGATTCTACTCCACGAATCACAACCCTCTGGGTTCGGTCCGACAGCCAATGCTCAACCCACCTCACTGTCCACTCATCTATCCCATGCTTTCTCAGCTTTGCTATCAGGATGTCATGGGAGACAGTATCAAAGGCCTTGCTGAAGTCAAGGTAGATGACATCCACTGCTCTCCCTCCATCTACCCAGCCTGTCATGAGATCGTAGAAGGCTATGAGGTTGGTCGAGCACGATTTCCCCTTAGTGAATCCATGCTGACTACTCCTCATGACCTTCTTCTCTTCCAATTGCTTGGAGATGGCATCCAGAACAAGCTGTTCCATTACCTTTCCAGGGGCAGAGGTGAGGCTGACTGGCCTATAGTTACTAGGTTCCTCCTTCTTGCCCTTTTTAAAGACTGGAGTGACATTGGCTATCCTCCAGTCTTCAGGCACTTCTCCTGTCCTCCAAGACCTGTCGAAGATGATAGAGAGCGGCTCAGCAATCACCTCTGCCAGCTCCCTCAGCACACGTGGATGTAACCCATCTGGGCCCATGGATTTGTGTGCATTAATCCCTTTGAGCCGCTCCTGGACCTCCCCTACTTGAACCAGAGGGAAATTCTTCATTTCCCAATCAGTCCTACTCTCATCCAGTGTCTGTGGGTCCCGGGGGGCCTTTGAAGTGAAGACCGAAGCAAAGGCGGCATTCAATATCTCCACTTTCTCAGCATCCCCCGTAACCAGGACACCCTCCTTATTCAGCAAGGGACCTACATTATCCCTGGACATCCTCTTACTGTTCACGTGTCTAAAAAACCCCTTTTTATTATCCTTTATGTCCCTTGCCAGCTTAATTTCCAAGCGGGCTTTAGCCTTCCTAGTTGCATCCCTACAGGCCCTGACCACATTCCTGTATTCTTCCCAGGTGCTCAGACCCTTTTTCCACGATTCATAGATCTTCTGCTTCTCTTTGAGTTTGCTCAATAGCTCCCTGTTCATCCATGCAGGTCTTCTGCCTCTCTTTCCCCATTTCCTCCTCAAAGGGATGCATCGTTCCTGTGCTTGGAAGAAGTGCTGTTTGAATGCTAGCCAGCTCTCGCAGGCTCCCATTCCTTCAAACAGCGTAGCCCACGGGATAGCCCCCATTAAGTGGCGGAGGAGATCAAAGTTAGCTCTACCAAAATTCAGGGTAGCTATCCTACTTTTTGGCTTGCTTCTTCCACCCAGGATCATGAACTGAATCATTTCATGGTCGCTTTGCCCTAAGCTGCCCCCGACCTTCACTTCCCTAACAAGTCCATCCTTGTTAGTGAAAACAAGGTCCAGCAGCCGCCCTCCCCTTGTGGGCTCCTGCACCATCTGTAGCAGGAAATTGTCTTCAACACACTGCAGAAATTGTCTGGACTGCATATGACTGGCCGTATTGCTTGCTCAGCAAATATCTGGGTAGTTGAATTCCCCCATAAGGATCAGTGCCCGGGAACTTGAGGCTACTTCTAACTGTTTATGGAATGCGTTATCTACCTGCTCCTCTTGATCAGGGGGCCTATAGCACACTCCCACAACAATGTCCCCCATACCGGTTTGCCCCTTGATTTTAACCCACAAGCACTCGACAGAAGGTTCATCCTTCCCCAGGTGGAGCTCAACACATTCTAGGTGCTCTCTCACATAAAGAGCAACTCCTCCACCTCGCTTCCCTAGCCTGTCTTTCCTAAAAAGCACATAGCCATCCATGAGAGTGTGCCAGTCGTCCAGGTTGTCCCACCACGTCTCTGTGATTGCGATGAGATCATGGCCCTGTGACCGCACAAAGATCTCTAGTTCTTCTTGTTTGTTCCCCATGCTACGTGCATTTGTGTAAAGACAGTTCAGTGGTGAAGCAGATGTAGGTATCCTCAACGGCCCACAGCGAGATTTCTGACAGGGGACTGGCAAAAGTGGCTCCACGGAGGAGTACTCAGGGCAGTCCACAGAATTTTCCCTACTCTCACGTGGAAAAACGTCCCCAAGTCCACGACTGTGCTGTTGGTATTTACCTCTTCCCACCGTCAACTCCCGTTGTGTCTCCCGAAGCCTAACCCTGGCAGCCGCCTTAATATCCCCTTCCCCCTTCCTAACTAGTTTAAAGCACGATCGATGAGCCCTGCTATCTCCTGGGCGAGGATCCGCTTTCCTTTATAGGACAGGTGAGCCCCATTAGCAGTACTCATGCCAGGAGCAGAGTACACCATCCCTTGGTTAAAGAATCCAAAGTTCTTGCGCCGGCACCAGCCTTTTAACCACACATTCAACTCGTGGGTTATCCTGTCCTGCTCTGAGCCCCTCCTCCCACAAGTGGGGATAGAGCAGAATATTATTTGGGCTCCCCCCCCCTCAACAGAGCGCCCCAGGTCCCGGAATTCCCTTTTGACAGCTTGCAGGCTACACTTTGTGATTGCGTCCCTGCCTGCTTGAACTATCAGTAAGGGATAATAGTCAGTGGGTCTTACCAGGCCTGGTAGCCTTCTGGTAATATCCCTGACCCGGGCTCCAGGGAGGCAACACACCTCCCTGCGTGTAGGGTCTGGCCTACATATAGGCCCTTCTGTCCCTCTGAGAAGGGAATCTCCTACTACGACTACCTTCCTCTCTTGCCTAACAGAGGCAGTCTCAAGGCGTGCAGATGACCGCCTCACTCTAGGCCTCCGCTTTCTCTGAGGCAGAGGGGCTCCATTCACCTCCTCAGGTACCTCCTCCTCAACTGTCAGGGCCCCAAACCTGTTGCTCAGGGACACCTGAGGGGGTGGGGTAGGTAGGCAGGGGGAGTGCCTACGACGCCGAGTCGGGACTGTCTTCCAGGCCTCCTCGGGGTTTGGGTCACTCCCATTAACCTGGCACGGGCAGTGAGGGGGGACCGTCTTCAGGTGTGAGGTGTCATCCCGACTGTCTTCCTTTTGGGACGCCAGGGAGCTACTCCACCAGTCAATCTCTCGCTCGCAGTCCCTGATCACCCGCAGTCTTTCAACCTCTTCCTTTAGTTGTACCACCAAAGCAAGCAGGTCATCGACCTGCTCACACCTCAGACAGGCTAGGTGTTTGCCTCTTATCCCAGGCAACTGCAGGCTCTGGCATTCCCTGCAGCCTGAGACCTGCACCGCAGCATCCCTAGGCAGGCCCTCCATCGGGGTTGCCCGAGATTTGCAGGGGGAACCTCTGCGCCTGGTGGAGACCATGGTTAGCTGAGCACACAGCAGACAGGGAACCCTCAGCTCGCCCTTTTGTACTCTGCGAGCCGGTCCTCGAGTATACCCCCTCAGCAAACTAGGAGGGGAGGCTTGCTCGGCCTGCTTGCTCTGCCTGCGCGAACTGCCTCGCTAACTGCCGCGCCACGCCCTTCTGACGCGCCACGCCCTGTTTGCCCGTCCTGGTCGCTGCGCTCCCAGAGGCCTCTCTTGTATGGAGAGGGATAATTCCTGTCGCCCTTAGCTCCGCCCCCGATGAGTCACCGCTCCGGGCAGTGCAGGGGACGAACAATGGCTGTTAATGGGTGCTGATGGCCACTGATGGGTGCACCTCTGCCTCTCTCCTTTTGATCTTAGGTGCTTTTCGTTAGTTGCCCTCGCGGATCTATGTCCGGGGGTTGTTGCTCGCAGAAAGGGGGTCCCTCGACGGAGTCTCCCGCTTCAGAGCCCTGCTCCTCAGCAGCTGAACTGGGAGGCAGTCGCGGTGGGAAATTTGAGCTCAGCTTCATGGCATAGATCACACAGATCTCTTCACAAAACCAAAATCCAACATATTTATGCAATGTGCCCCTTTGAAGCCAAAAGTTGTACCAGAAGTCTCTGCCTGTGCTTCTCCTGAGCATACCTGCCCCAAAATTCAAACCACTGATAAAGAAAAAAGGCCTTCATTCCAGCCAATGAATTTTCCGTATCCCATCCATGTAAATACACATTTCTTTTTCATATACATCGTGTTCAGACATGGTATGAAATAGCTACATGGGAGCAGACACAGAAAAGAGTGCCTGGTGCTCCCTATTTTTTAATTTAGTAACGCACACAAGCTATTGCCAAAAATAAACTACTTTTAAATCATTAAGACCCAGCTGTATTTATGATCATTCAAGTTTGAGGGGTTTTAACCTCTGTTTTTTAAAAACTCTTCTTTCTATAACAAATAAACACAATTTCATTTTTTACTTCAGTTTATACCTATGATAATGAATACTAAATAAACGTATACATTGTCTCCAGAGCTAAAGCATGTAATGAGATCAGATCTTTTCTCTTTACTAAGGGATTGATCTTGTTTATTGATATTCTTATTCCAAAGGGTTCTAATTCCTATATGTCCAGCATATTTATCTAGATAGATAAATATATTTATGCTAAATGATCAAAAAAGTAATTTTACAATTTTGTACCTTTAGTGATATTTCGGATCAGTATGTCTTTAGTATTACCAAATGAAAAATTTCTTCTCTCTTGCTTTTTTTTTTTTTTTTTAAATATATAAAAACATTTCAATGTATTTGGCTGTAGAAATGTAGAATTTTTACATTGATGTGTGTGGTATGAAAACTTATAACTCCACAGTGCACTTTGAAAGTTATACACGCACTTTTTCTCTGTGAATAGATGGACAAAATAAACCTCTGCTGCAGAGATTTCAAGCAAGTCACTGCCTGCTTTGTAACCTACCTGTGGCCCTTGTCTCGGTGGAATTGCCTTCAGCAGACTGCTTGCCCTGAGCTACATAGAAAGTAATTAAACGGAAACAGGTAACTACTACTTCTTGATTATTCTGCAGTCCTTGCATTTTCCAGCCATGCAGGGGCAGCTCAGCCTCCAACCAACCATTCCCACACTATCTTCAGGCTTCCCTACTGTATACCTGCAACATCTAATCCTATGTGTGTGGGAAAACAGCCTGTATTTCTGTGGTTTTTTTTTTAATTGACCCATTGTGCCAACTTCACAAGAACCAGATTCCTGTTAAGAGCCCATAGAAAGGAAAATGGAAGGTTATCTGGCTCTTCCAGAGCAACCGGCACACAACCTCAGCACAAAGGGGATCACATCTAGCCAGGGTTCAGTAGGAACTTTGATTTCATATTACTTTTTCAGCTCTGTTACTAATGACTTAACTGAATATAAAAAAAGGCTTTTTTCACCCTCCCTCACTCCTGCCTAAACCAAACAAAATTAAAAAGTGCAAGTGACCTTAGTGGAGAAAGGTACAAACAATGCAACTCAATTTATCAGCCTAATCCACATCACTGGAAATCCGATGAATAATGTGTGGTGGTTCAACAGGGAACATCTCTCATAATTACTTGCTCGTGAGCTTCCCACCAGCCAATAACTATTTGTCCTAATTGACAGTGTGTACTCCTCAAATAGCTAAACCTTCCTGTTTTGATAAATTAATGGCATTGATGAACCCTTTTGTTAATGTGTTACAGTAACTCCAGAAATTACACATTAGTGGGATATGAAAACAAACACCATACCCCAAAATAAAAATCCCAACTGTCCAAAACATACAAAGCAAGTTACTGTATGTCTTTATTTAGAAGCTATGGATTTTGTTAACATTAATTACCTCTTTCTTCAAGCTTTAATTCAGGGACAGTTTGTATTAAATTAGATTACTTTCCCTTGGGGTCTTCATGGCAAATATGCTGCTACAGAAACAAGAGCAGATTCTAAATGGAGGTGATAGAGGCAATGAGTACTTCTAATTAGTTCTATATCAAAAAGGAAAATGCTCAGACTTCCATCCAAAGTACAAAAAGGAGAAAAATGCACAAGGCTATCTGCTCTGAACAGTACCAACCTTTGGCCACCCAGAAGAGTATAGGAACTGTCAAGAACCCCAAAACTAAAAGTTTCAGTATCAAGAGAATATAATGATTTTCAAAGGGTCACATTTAGACAATGTCTTTTGGTTGGTTTTGTTTTTTGTTTTTGTTTTTTTTTTACTTCTTGGGAGCAAACTTCAATAACAACTGAGCCACCATGAAGGAAAGCTGTTCAGAAACACAGATTTAGAAAGAAAGAGGTAAGCCCCAATTACAGATAACATTTTATAAAACACTGAATTATAGACCAATCTATTTCAAGATCTCCATGTGTTTAAATAGAAGTATTTTAAAAACTAACAGAAGTTACTCACGGACTAATGACTGTCAATATTTTCTTACAGTATATCCAGGTCTCAGACAGTAAAATTAGTACTAGTAAAATTCTTGAAAATATGTATAACTTGTGAGCTTTAAAGGACATTATTATACTTTGTGTGTGTGTTTGTTTGAACTGCTTTTCTTTAATAACAGTTTAATAACTATTAAAAAACAACTTTTGGTATAATTTCTGCATGTATTTTTAGAGTACTGTCTTTACTGTAAGATTTTCAGTAGATCTATGAGAAAATCCCCCTCTGACCAATGTCTTACCATGAAAGATTTTGTGTGTTTATGTTCTCTCAACTGTGAATTATATTTAACTTTTAAAGTCAGAAAATCAGCCACTTTCTTGACCTTAATTGTTACGCATTTTTAGCTATTAAATCTTTCTGATATTTTTATTACTGCTTGTCTAGTATTATCCCACCTAGCTAGCTTTGCAATGCAGTGCTGTCTATAGTCTTTGTGCCTTGAGGAAGGATTTTTCATTTCATATTGTTTGTTCAGACTTTAATGAGATTCTTAAGAGAGCAATCCCTTGGATTGTTAAAGATTCCCACTACAGGTAAGTGACTGGTAGGAAGCATTTTGACACAACTGGTTTTGCAGAAAGAAAAAATTATGTTCACAAAACTAGACTGGATCAGAAAAGGTAGAAGAAAGAGAAAAGAGAATTAAGCAGCAACAGTCAGCTAAAAAAGTCTAACCAAACCAAACCAAACCTGAAAAACCACCAGCCGGAAAAAACCGACTACAAGAATAGGAGTCATATTATACAATAAAATTGCTTTTTCCTCCCTCTTTTTTAAAAACATGGATAATGACAGGTAAAAGTTCCAGGATCCACAGAGACAGGCAAATGGCTTGAAAATCTGCTAATAAGCATTTTACTGGAGCCTAAGATAAACAAAAATTGGTTTAAAAACAACAAACAAACATAACCCCAAGAGAACCCCACCAGAATCCTGAGTTTCTTTTTTTTTTTACATATTCTCTAAAAAAGTCTATTTTCTCTACTAAGAATCCCATGGCTATGTCCAGAAATAGAAAATACTCTGTACAGAGCAAATCTGCATGTCAGCAAAGTTAAATAACAGCTTGGTTTCTCTCGATATACCTTTTAGGCACTATTTTTAGGCACACTTCAATTTTCAAGTATCTTTTAATGAAACACAAATGCAGAGTGTGCTGGAATAGTTAGAAGAATGTATTGTAATTTACAAAACATATGTAATTCCATTTACTTTTATGTGCTCTTTAGTATAAAAAATTTAATTTTATAAAACTTTAAAAAATATCATAACCTGAAAAAACAGGCCACCAGTGGATCCAGCAAGACTTGGCCTGTCAAGAGAAACCACCAATACAAATGTTAACTGCTGTGATGAACTCCATGTTCAATATCTCATGGAACCCCCAAAAACAGAGAAATTATAGAGAAAGAAGAGCAAATTACTCTTGAAGCTAACGTTCCTTACGGCAAGAGGAGAACCGTGTCTGGTAGAGTAGCGGGAGAACGAGCACAAACAGTTGTTTGTACTTATTAACTAATAATTTCCAGCCAATTTCCATGGTGTTTTAAAAAGACACTTTTAAAAGATAATTATAAGCATTTTTATTCTTCTCCAACACATTTTCAGCAATTATTATAATACGCCTATAATAATATATAATATTATTATGCCTTCTGACAAGAAGGCTTCAAAACATTAAAGGAATAAATGCCATCCAGTTTCCCCATCTCTTCATTAATGCAATAAGTAAAGTAGCATTCTTATTTGCTCCTCTGTTGACAATCTCCTTGACTCTGATGTTAAAACTTAAATTGATAGTTGACCAATTTAGCAAAATGACAAGCTCTATTATTAATTTAACCAAGGTAAGCTAAATTTCATAGATTTACTGAAGTAATTAATTACTAAAATGTATCAGAAAGATATATAAATACTTTAATTCTTATCTGGTTTATCAAATTTACTAAATTCCGCATGAATACACTTTTACTTTATTGATTTTAAAATAGTTTGGAGCAGACAGGTCAGCTGACAGCTCATGACAGCATCAAGCTCAGGCGGGAATTTCAGACAGCCTCCAAAACTCCTCAGACATGACTAAGCAACATGCAGCACACAGGACTAGAGACAGGCCTGGGAAAAAAAAAATAGGAACTAATTGGCTAACTAGCCTGTTAATCAGTGCCCACTTGCTCTCAGCTAAACCTTCACTGCCCTTTCAGTCAACCAACGAGCTGCAAACTGGGAGAAAAGAGAAGGCACAAAGGAGTCAGAGTGGTTCTTTAAAAACACATTCAGCCCTGAACTATCCACGTAGGGCTTATCTGGTTTGTAGATTAAGTGCACCGCAGATGCTGAGATATTAGATCTGGCAGTTTGCAGAAGTATCTTTGGTCCAGCAGGATGCTTTAGCAGAGCCATGTACAGATTTCTGAGCCAGGTCAGCGGTGCAGCTGCTTATGGCAACACTTCAGCTGACTCTGAGGAGCTCCAGGTTCCTATTAGCCTCCGCTTAATCCCAGGCAAAACCTGGCCCGGCAAGACAATGCACCTGAGCTAATAAGCCCCTTCTGGATCCAAAACACTGAGGAACAGGGGACCAAGCCAGCAGGAGCCAGCCTGGGTCCTGCTGACGTGGAACAGAGCCAGCGCTAATAAGCTGGGTCCATATGATGGCTTTCATGCTGGGCTGTGCTGCACATCCCAACGGTATGAGTATTTTCAAGGTTTTTTTCCATTATCCTCTGTTTTCTTGCTGACTGCCTGATGTGTCACATTAGCAGGACCCTAAAACAGCAATTTTTTTTTGGGGGGAGGCGGAAATGGAAAGGTCTCACGCAGATATAATTTGGCTGCTACTGGCATAAGAAATAAGGATTTGGATGTAAAAAAAAATTTAAAAGGTGTTTGTTTTGGTTTTTTTTTCTTCTGTGGTTGTGTCTTTTAGAATTTTAAAATACGTTTCTGCCTGTAGCATGTGTTTAATACCATTTTAAAAATAAAATGTGTAATTCTCCAATGTTTGAAAATGATGAATGACATTTTCATTATATGTTGTGTTTAAAGTAATCCCCATGATAAATGAATTTGTATGAAATATGCTCTGGTGAATTAAAGCTTGTGCTGCAGGTACCGATCTGTGAGGAAAGATAGATTTTCTCTAAAAAAGAAAAAAAATCCTCTTATTTCTCCATTATAAAATACTGTTAAAAACCTGCCATGATTTCTGTGTTTTGTTGTTTGTTTTTTCTTTCCTTTAGGGGGAAAAAAAGTGGTTTTCCTTCATTAAAGTACAAACCTTGGGGTAATTACATAAGATATGCAAGCTCATCTTTTAAATCTTATAAGCTTCTATCTGAGCTATGAACTTTTTTTTGTGGTGAAGTTTGTTTTAATTAATGCCTGGAAGTCCAATTATTTTTAGAATACATTTTTTTATATTACTTTTGTAAGCAATATGCAATGGAGTCCAAATTTACACTTTTTCCCAATATGGAATTAATGTACTGCATGCTTGACTGCTCAACACTCATATTTTCATCATGGGGTGGTGCTTTGGTAACAAACAGTAGTTATAGTTGACAAGGGAGTAATGCAATCTAAAGAAAAGCTAATCCCCTGTTGGGAAGAGGAGCATACGGACGTAAATAGAATATTATAGCACAGGCAATATCCATATTGATGGATAACTTTTTGAAAAGTATGAACCAGAATCATCTAAAGGTACAACAAAAATGAACATTCAAGGGTTAAAAAAAACCAGTTGCATTTCTTTTCTCTTGAGTGTGGCTTTCGAATGAATGCCATAAGCAAAGACAACAAATTAGTAATACCAGTCTATACACTAATAAACAAAATATGACCATTTATTATGTGCAGAGGATGAAACATTTTGTTATTTAGGGTAAATCTCACACTTCTGTAGAAGGCAATGCAAGTAGATGAGGAATGACAGAGCAAACTGCAGCCTCCAGCCCTCCATTAGCCTTCCTTTTCCACTGGAATTATTATTCTAAAGATTTCAAGTGCTGTCATAAATATAACAGGTATATAGCTTTCTTGTGGTCTGTATTACATGACTGTTGCATATTTCGTGGTTTTTATGGTAATAATTTATTACAATAGTCCAACTGTTATAAATTTGCTGGTATCAATTCTTCAATCAACTAATTATCAAAGAAAAAGCAAATGGGCAATACACTTATAAGCACTTTCTGTCCCGGGAAGAAAAAATCTTATGACTACTCTGATTGTTGTGTTATATATATCGCCATGATTAGTTCAGTTTTATATACAGTATATATGGCATATTTAGAATGCTGTCTGACATGTCTGCAAAGCAGAAAGCATAATCACATTTCCTACTCCAGTTATCTCACCACTACAATTATAACCAGCTCCATTCAGTCTTCAACAGGCAATTTCCATTCACAGTGCAAGGCTCACCCTAAAAGTGAACACTCCTAGATGTTTATATACAAGTGCTCCTCTATTCAATGATGTCTTTTTGAGTAAAAACTCTGAAAATCTCAGAGCCAGTAGAGACAACTGCAGTCTATATGAACAGCGTCACTGGTATTAAGAGGGATGCTAAGTTCTCTTGCTTGATAAACTGTGTGCATGGAGTTTGCCTGCACAGTCAAGTAATTTTCCATTCCTGAAATATCCTGTAACTCTTTTCTGCAGCCTTTCCAATTTATTAAGGTTTCTGGGTGAGCGGGGGGATTTGATGGGTTTGTTTCTTTTTTTGTTGGGTTTTTTTCCAGGAGCAGATACCAAAATTAGGTATAGTGAAATAGTTACTGTTTAGCAAAGTTGACTAAAAAGTCAACACTAACTTCCTAATTTCTGTCTACATCCTTCAGCTTGTATGTCATATAATTACAGCTGCATCAGAGGATCACATGGGGGTATGCAGCACAAAGCCATGAGCAAAATGTGAGATCTGGCTTTCCGCTCTCATAATGGTTATATTAAAATGACAAGCTCAAAATTTAAGATCTCTGCTTGGGTCTTCTGTGTCTCTTCTCTTACACCATCTCTCTCAGTTTCTCTACATCAGACTTGCACTAAAATGGCAATCATGTCTAACTCAGTTCTTGCGAAAGGGGGAACCCTTGGGAAAGGTTTTACTCGGCTGAAGCCAAACTGCAGAGCCACATATGGCACCTCGGTTTTCCTGGAGCTGTTGAGCATCTGTCTACATCATGTTCCTGCAGGACACTTAGAACATGTGTCCTCCAAACTTTAGCACATGTAAACCACTGCAGTTTGTTGGGGGTGGCTTCCTAATGCTTGGGTCTAATTTTTTTTTTTTTCATCTTTAGAAGTACATATATTGATTCTTTTGCTCAGATTCTCTTCCTCCTAGAGGCTGACTGAATATCACATTATCCTGGGGTTTAAGTAACAGGAAAAATCTGTCATGGAAATCAGAGCCATGTGACCTATCAGTGATTCAATTTTCAGTACATGTTAATAAAGTTACAAGATTACTTTACCTAGACAGACCAATCCAAAATTTTAATCTTCACAATCCCTGCAGAAAACTTCAGTGTCAAGGTTTCCAACTTGCACAGTCTTTTAATTTTCATTTGGGTTTACCCCATTTTTCTAGACACCATTATAATCTATGAATATATGTAATTCAGGCTAATCAAGAAATATCATTATTATATCAGTTGCTTTTCAATATCCACTTCTACCACAAATAAATGTGCAATGAAAAATCTTGAGTCACAGCTCATCAAAAATTGGCTATGTGAAGGGCCACTCCTTTCTTCTCAGTCAGCCTTGGGTTTTGATGTTATACCTGTCTCTATGCCAGATTCCCACTAAACTAGAGGAAAGATCCTACTGGCACGGAAGCCAGTGATTAAGAAGTAACAAAATATATCTAGCCTTAAATAAAAGACAAAAGATTGGGAAAAAGAAACCCCAAAAACAAACACTTTAACTTTCTGATTTGCTAAAGTATATATGTACATATACACACAACATGAAAATAGTTTACATGACACGCAAAACAATGTTATTGTATAATTAGGAGGAAAGAACCTGATGGAGGCTGCCTTTCAATTATGGCATATAATATGTGGGAGACTACTGACAATGTAAATGCCTGCAGGGAGGGATTTGTAAGAAATTCCCATTACAGCCCATTGTGTACCGCTGTTCATGCAGAGAGGGGTTTCACAGAGTTGACATAAAACTACACTTACCTTTGGCTGCCACAGGGGTAAGTGCTAATTCAACATAAGTGACAGTATTTGTTTGTTTAGTTTGTCAGAAAGGTACAGGCATATTACTTACACTATGAAATATAGGAATTATGCTTCACCATTACACACAAGTGAAGGTCACAGCCATTTTAAGGGAAAACAAATAGAAAACAAAACCACAGAAGAAAGAATGTGCAACTGACGAGTTCTTTTAATGGTGTTTTTACATTTTCAATCCTTATCATTACCATTGATTATAATTTGTTCAGAAGACCTCAGGGTTGAAGAGTAGCAAACATTTCCACCAGCTCAGTGCACTTACATAAAACCACTTTCCTCTTGCATTAGATAAAGCAAAGCAGGAGAAATGGACCACAGCCACTGCCTGCTGAATTCAAAATGCTACAGTCTGAAGGATAGGATTTGCCACATATGAACTGTAAGAACAAAGCGTTTAGGTACACACCATACTTAGAAGTAGGTATTACTGATCTTCATAGAGGGAGGTGTTGCAACAAAACTATGACTGTACTGCTTGGAAACCAACATCTTCCCCTGGGGATTTTAATTTCATTCATCCATTTAATTTGTATTATCTGTAGCCTTCCACTGAAGGGCAAAATGCTAATGTCAGCAGGAATGACAGCTTTCCTTCAGTCCTGCATAACAAACATGAAATCTAGAATGGGAGGATTTATCACTTTTTTTGGACGTTTCACGTATTGTTTAGTTTGCACAGTAGCGTTCAATAGTCTAGCTTTCCCCTCAAGCTTTTGAAGGTCTTCAGGCAGAACTACTAGCCTGACAAACTTCACTGAAAGCACTGTAATGCTGTCATCTGCCTCAAACTCTTCTTCCATCAAAGAAATGGTACGAAGACAACTGGCATCCCCTTGAATCTAAAAAAATAATCTGCTGCAGGTCTAAAGGAACAAATTATAATGAAACAAAAATCTTGCATGTCAAGATTTCCCCCTAAACAAAAGAAATACAAGAGAAACCACCATGGATGTTGCTATTATCAATTGAAAGGAACCTAGACACAATAATCATAGATGGGTAATAGTACAGTACCTTTAAATGCATCTTGGAGTTACAATATCCTATTGTGTTTCAGAAAATAAGTGAAAGTATCTCCTATCAGTGCCATTTCTACCTAAAAGTATATGTATATCTAATTATTATTTACTGACTTCACGAATCTATAATCCAGATAATGAGAGCACTTTGGACACTACAGGTAGAAAATACTAGGTCATCATTTTGTAGTGCCTTTAGGAACATCTCTAAGTACAAAGTTTCAGATCAACTAAATTGTCTCTTGAAGAACACTATGAGTCACTGTGATCACAACTGGTAAATCAGGGAAAGGCTACAAAGCAGCGAGGTTTCACAATGACTTTCAGAGGCTGATAGTGAAAGACAGTGAATGGAAAACATCAGGACAGGGAAGTAGGGTTCATAACTGGGAGCTGGAAGACCATCTTCATCCTGGGATGTGCCTTTATGAAGGCAGTACCTTAAAGGCTACAGCCAAGTATCACAGATATGCACACAGATGGTATGTTGAAGACAACCTCTTCCGCACAGTGGAGCAGGATGATGAGGAAGTAGATGAAATGACAGCAACCACATTAAGTGGAGCATAAGCATTGTAGTTACTGGGTTGAAGCACAGAAGAAAGAATGTGGTTTGTCTTTTGTTTTCCACTTAAGGAGCAATTTATGAAGCAACCCTGACAAACTTGAGATGACTGTGCAAACACAATCAATCTTCTACTCACCGGTAAGAAAGAGACAGATAATTCCAATACCTGCAGAGAGGAAATGTGATGAAGGAAAAAAAAAAAAAAAAAAAAAAAAAAAAAGAAAAAAGACATCCTTTTGGGAGAGTGTAATTTTCAAGGTTACAGTAGGGATTTCAAGGTCTCAAGTTGACATAGAGACACAAATCGTGTTACCTAAGAACCTACACACTTCTTTCCTGCAGAGAGTCCTACATGCTAATGCAGTGCCCAAGGTTATTATTGGATGAGGGTCCTCCACTATATTCATCCTCTCACAACACAAAAGGTTCCTTGTCTTTCTCTAACACATTGTGAAGTACACAGCAGTGCACTGTGGGTTTCACAGCATTCTCCACAGCGGCATCAAGCCCATCTCATTCCCAATACTAAGAGATCTTCAATGCTTGCAGATGCACTAGACAGATGATGCATCACCCCACTCGGGGATGTAAGATGACAGTGTATTTGCTCAACAGTTCTGCCCCAGTTGGGGATGGTGCTCCTTTGGATTCTGGCAATAAGGACAATGCCAAGTCAGTGGCAGAACACACAGTGCATGGCCTTATGACAGGAGCAGCCCACAGAAACCCCAAGAGCTTGCAATGAACATAAATAACAGTTTTAGTGTACACTGTTAAGGGGGAAGCTTCAGTACCAGCTCAGTAGACAGCACAGACCTTACCACCAATTTCAGTTCTGAGGGATATTATTAATACAACAATTCACAGTACATAAAAGATTAAATCAAACAAGGATGAATGCATAAAGCTGAAATTGTAAGTTAAATTCAGGTTCACCTGATCATGTACTTTTTGCCAGTCAAAGGACATTTGAATATGACTCAAATACAGAAAGCAAAAAAAATATGTTCATATTTTGAGTTTACATTAGTTCAATGCCTGGAAAACAGGCTACTCTGGCAATTTGACTGTTGACATTCAGGTGACAGAGGTGAAGGTAATATAAGAATCTCTGCAGACTATAAAAACAGAGCTGGCACACAAAATAGGTTTAGCAAAATAGAGAAATTGACTCATCAAAGGAGCACAGACTCTTCCACAAGTCAAACTGCTAATAAAGTAGTTGAGAAAGCTCAGAATAAGTTTATGCTCTGTGCATGTAGGAAATTAGAACCCTGACCTTCGCCCTGGGATCCTCAATGCAAAAGTAGAATGCCACCAAGGTCAAGGATTACACATATGCACAACAGCTGCGCTCTTAATATTTGTTTCCAGGCATAGGGAAAAATTGAAATATATGGTAATATAAGATAGCTGAAGACCTGTAGAAAGTTAAAATTACAAAAATATCTGTTGTTTTTAAAGCCCAAACCAATCAAATTATTATTGCTTTTCAGTGTACAATAAAAACCTGTTGATTTATGTTATTCTATATGTATATTTTAACAAAGTTTTATATTAAAATAATGAATGATCAAGATAAATGCAGTGGCAATTAGTTTTCTGCTTCTCACATTTACCATAATAATTTATAATGAATCCAAAAAGTGAAAAGTAATAAATGTAATCTCATTTCATTTCGCTGATCAACAGCAATCAGGTAATGTGCTATTATATGAGATACAATCAATATAACAGGAATTTTTTATAGAGATGTTTACTGCTACTTACTGGGTACCTCTATTGATATTTTAAATGTATAATTAGAATAATGAGTCATTTGCCTCTCATCATAAAATCAGAGAGCTTCAGTCATTGGGTTTAGAACCTCCAATTGTAAAAGCTGTAACTTGGTTCTGACAGAACTTCATCTAGGAAGAACAATTTCCCTGCCCACTTTAAAGGGACTTGAAACCACTCCAAAATATTACCCTTTAAGAAGTGTTCAAATTAAGAAGTGTAAAGAGAGATTTCAGCAGTGTCAAGTAAGGAATAAAAGGCCGAGCACTAAATGAAAATATCTTCTTAGACTCTCCATGCTGGAAAGATTTGAATAATATGTATTTTTACATTACTCTTCATACCATGGACCTTCTTTGGGAAGATATTTATGCATGTTTCTAATCTCATTAAAGGCTTACTCACTGATGAGCTCATTGTATTTCAAGATGTGCTTTGTTTCTCCTGCCGTAATTCCTTTACAGTTGTACTTTATAGATAAAATATAAAAATTACAGTATAAGTAGTCTAATAGGATGCTCCATCTGTGACACTGACAGTATAATGCGTTTCAGAAGACATAAGAAAGCCCCAAGGGGACATTTCCTCCTAACTCCAGGCAGTTAGCAGATGTCATTCTTTCTCTTCAAAACAAATGAAAGCCAAATTATCTAATTTTGGAAATATATCTAATGTGTTATTGGCCGTTTCATTTCCACACCAAAACCAACGTTTTGGAATATTTCTATAAACCCGATCAAGTTTAAGTTCCATTTCTAAGAACGGCTGGATTTCAAATGAAAAACAAACCTACCTTTCAAATGACAAAAACCCAAAAGAAAGCCCAAAACAATCCATAAGATCAGGGTTTAAAGACAGTAGAACAGGAAAGAAAGAATCAATATGTGTTCCTTCTGGGAGGGAACAGTCTTGGCCTCTCAATGAAACATAAATAATTATCACAAATGAAGAGGGGAAAATGCTGTAGAAATTGTGTAATTTACTGGATGAGCAGTACATAAGTAGCAATTAGCAGATAACAACCACCTTAGTAGTGAAAATAAAAATCACAAACTGAAATCTAGAGTAAAGCTTAAAAATGTACTCTAATTCTTTCATCATACATTTCAGACATCTTTAAAATGTCTGTTTTTTACAGAAATGCAACATCATCTGCATTCTTTCCATCCTTAAACCCAGAGGACCACAGGTAAAAACCAGAATGTTTTGAGGACCATCATAAATTCTTCAGCAACCTTGTATTAAACACTCCAATTTTTACAGTTGAATATCTTTCACTAGAGGAACTGAGGAGGTTTCATCAAAAACACCCACAGCCCACAATCTGTGGAAGCACAGTCCTTATCTAATTTACTACCACATACGTTTATATAATCTTTTATACTGGCTCTGAATTTGGCTTCCCATACCGGTTCCAGTCTCACTAGATTTTTGGGAGGTATTTAGGAATTCTCTGACCAGTACTACATAAAAAGGAGGTGGGCATTAAAGGACCTCAGGAAGAATCATCAATTGCACAAAAATTAGTTGAGCCCTAGTGACATGAAACACACGGTGTAAAAAAGCCACAGTGAAATGAGCCAGGGCACATAAAACATCTGCCCGTGAAAGTTGTGATCTCTCCTAAGCCTTGCCTGGGAGCCCGCTCAAAGAATTTGAGCAAAGACAAGCAAGAGAAGTTATTCATTCTCATTTGACCTACTTCATCTTCTGATTAGCATTTGGTAATTGGCTGGAAAAAGTCCAATTTCTTGCCCAGTAGATGCTATTCAGGCATGCTGACTGCTTTGGGTTAACACCCTGAGAATATTGCAATCTGCACTAAGTGATTTAGGAATACAAATCTCACTGTAATTAAGTGGAATCCAAGTACCTAACAGCTAGGGATTTTTGATAATCCCAAATGTTACACCATATTGCAAAGGATGACACAAAAAAGCTGCTGGAGCAACTCTGAAGAGCAATAAATAAACAAAGGAGAGAAATCTTGCTCTCCCTTTCTACTTTTCAGAAGTAACTGATCATCAAATCTGAAAGATTCAGTAAAGGCTTTATAAAGGAGGAAAGAAGATAAACTAAAGCAAAATAAATAAATTTAAAATCCATTGTAATTTAAATACTTTTCTGGATACATTTTAATTTTGAGTAAACCAGGCAATAGCAGAAATATGCTGAAGAAAACAATGCAAAACAAGGTTAAGGGATAGGGAAAAATCAAATAACAAATACTGTGAACCACTGGAAACTCAGGCTACACTGCTGCTTATTTGGAAGGAACAATGTTGAAGTAACAATTTTCTGAAGTGTTAAATATAGTCCAACTGTCTGCTGCGCATATCTCTATGTGAATGAGCAACCCAAGGCATGCTATCATGCCTGAAAAAGCCCTAGTTGAACAAAGTCTCACCTGACCCCTGAGAAAGTTCAGCTGAGAAATAATACAAAATATGTGCAGAAAGCCATTCTGACACATTTTTCTGAAGGGGGCTGATTTATGGTGTTGATCTTTTTTTCACCAAAAATGACCCAGTGCTTAGTAAGGATGAGCATCTTAAGGCACCACAAGAAATTTTGCAGCAGCGTATCTGTCTCAACAAGAAACTAATGACTAACAGCAGCCCGCATCAGAGTACATTGCATTAGCTGGTAAACAAGTAATTATATTTTTACACTGAGAAAAGGTATGAATGCGTAAAGCAAAATAACAAGCAGATTGTAATTTCAATGGCACCAGTCACAGAGTTTAAATTTCAGTGAAGCTTGTTTTGATAATGGAAGGCTAACTCCATCCTTCTAGTTTCATTAAAGAATGTAAAGAAAGGCTTTTTGTAGAGATAGAGAAGTGTTTTCCACTGCCTCTCACCTACTGCAAAGTTCTTATAGAGGCTGAGGATTTGAGGTCAATCCTCTAGTTTCAGAAAGTTAATCGAGTGATTAAACTTTGACTAGAAATTTCAGGGATAAAGTTCTTCCAACTAAGCTTAACCTCAGCACGTGTGATGGAATTAAAATTTACTAAATCCTCACTTCCCTGAAAGGCTTCTGTTTGAAACAAAACTGATGAAGTATTGCTACCATCCCAACCTTACAACATACATAATTAACACGACAACAGGTTAATCATATTCAATTCCTTTTTCTGTTCTCAGTGGCTGTTGTATTATATTTGAGAAAATTTAGACCCCGCTCCTACAAGTGGCAGATGTAAATTCTCAGTTCTGGCTTGCTCCATAGAGATTAATACACGTGTAATGATCTACCCACACTCATCCACTTGCAACCAAGGCCACTAGTGAGATCCTAAATGTGCCAGGAAATTTGAGTTTCAGTTATGGGTTCTGCCACAAATGCATGATGCAATTTTAAAACCCTTGCCTGAAACATATTAACAGATACAAAAAAAAAAAACAAAAAAAAAAACAACCCTACCAAGTTCCATTTCCTATCAGCTAGTCAAAATTCCTGGAAAAAGAAATTTAAAAGACTTTTTGACTTTCAGCAAATTCTTGCATAAATTCTCTTAGGCATTTTTTGTGTTTTTCTCACAAAGATATTTGAGTACATCTATAGCATTTTTATTTCTTACTTAGTTATAATCATGCTACACACAAAATTATGATGTTACGTCTACAGTGACCCATAATAACTGACATACCTATCGTTCAACGAGGCTACAAGTCAGACTGTTAACAGTTAGTTGTTTCACACACATAGCTAAAATTTTGATTTTAGCAGCTTTTCGAAAAACTTTCAGATTACACCGGTATTGAAAATGTTAACAATACTTCTGCTTTTGAAAAAAAAACCCTAAACAAATACTCCACAATAAATTGTAATGTTCCTTGGTCACCAAAAAAACCACAAACCCCAACAAAAAGAAACCAAACAAACAAACAAAAAAAAACCAACCACAAACCTTACAGAACTTGCCAAAAATGCAGTTGCAGCTACTGAAGCCATATTTGCCTGAGCCTGCATAAGCTGGAAGAAGCTTATTGAGCAGAATTGAACAATGTTTCCTAACAGAAAGAGCTAAACCTTCTGATTGAAGGTTTGTGGCTAGCTCCAAAAGTTGGATGAGCTGTTGCTGTGCAATGCTCATGCTTGCTTTGTGTGGCCTCAATCCACACGGCTGCCTGAGTTTCTATGAATCACTGGTGTGGCCTGTACGCCTTACCACCTATTTGAGTTCAACTCCCACAGGAGGTCTGGTGAGAGCAGTCAGGCCGCAATGCAATGCCATCTTCAAGTGCCACAGGGAAGGTTAGCAAGTCTCGATGCCAGTGAGCCTGTTTAGCTCAGGTTGTATGCTGGTAATTTTCTCTGAAGGTGTATTGCCTCCAACTCCAAAGCTGATTTGCGGTGTGCAAGATTACTATGTTAAGCTGTCCCAGTGTTCAATCCCTGAGCTTCCTGATGTATTTCCTGGCTGTGGCATCTGCCTACTAATATTTGACTGTAAAGAAGGCCAAAAGCCAAACAGGTTTAGGCTTCCAAGACCAGTGATGACCTTATTTCTGATAATACACAAGAATTTCTGTCCACACGTTCTCTACATTCACTGTGAAAGAGAACATGTAGAACATGCTTTGCCTAGTAGCACAAAGAAATACTCTGACCTAGGGGAAAAAAGTATCCCCTCACCCCTGAAATAAAAAATAAAAATAAGTAATAATAATAAAAAAGAAATTACTTGTGCATGGCTTTCCTCACTGTTCTGGATAGTTGTCCTTAGAGTCAATATATCTCCAACTTCTCCAAGAGCTTGTAACTTTTCTGAGGAACTTTCAAATCTTAGCATTAGATCTTCCAATCCTTGCTTTTCTCTTGACAAGTTTTCTATTATATCCTGTGACTGTCAGGAGGTTTTCCTGCATTCCTGTGCCCTCCTTCTCTGTCCTTGCATCTTCATTCTCTACTCTGATAAACACCAGAGGAGACATATAGGAGATCGGACTGGATGTTTAAAGGTACGTTCCCCTTAGCAGTATGGCTGGAGCAATGTCTGTTCTCCTTCTTTTCTACCCCTACAGTTAATCATTCTTCATCCTTAGTTATGCTGGAAAAAATATTTTTGACTTTGCAAAAAGAACTAGATGAAAAAATGGATGCGAGCTAAAATTTATACTGGAAAAAAGTGAGGAAAAAAAAAAAAAAACAAACAACAAAACTGCTAAATACAAGAGCTGCTTAATTTGATATTGCTGCAGAGGGAAAGGCCTACATAACTGCTGATTCCAAGGTACTTTTGATAGCACACCAATGAAATTGCTGTAACAAGATACAGGTTGCAAACAATTACCAGAGCACTGAATGTCTAAACCTTACTTTATGCATGCACGTCTTCCAATAGATCATTATTTTTATCAAGTGAATTGCTAATGTTAGTAGATCAAAGATGTATGTGTGATTAGTCTGTGGTAATTAGACTTAGGTTATCAGAAGACCACACCTTGAAGAAAAACAGGGGATTTAAACATAGGCTGCCTGAAAGTACAAACAAGCAAGGGCCTTAACAGGGAGAGCACAGGATGATGGCAAAGCTGCCAGGGCTATAAATACAAATCAGAAACAGACCATTACTAGTCACTAAGGGAGCCCAACATTGTGTGCTGGCTTAAAAAAAAAAAAAAAAAAAAAAAAGGTTTTACTAGTGAGTAAATATCAAGTCAAAAGACTGTTTCAACAAAACAATAAAAATTAACAAAAGCATACCTCAACTGTGGAGAAAGAAATATCCTGTGTCAAATCAAGCTCTTTCCCACAAAACAGAAGAAACAAACATTTCTGGTGAAGAACTTGAGTTGCTGACCACATACCATAACTCCACCCTGATTTTTCACTAAATAATATTACCATCATTCTTAGCACCTGAGAGGTTTTAAGAAAGGTAAAGGTAATGCCAGAGAATGAAGTACATATAGAAAGTTTGTTTATATCAGTTCTAACCGCATCACATTTGGGAATGAGCTGTAAGAATTGTGTCATTTGCTCTGTATGTATTACTATCATTATAACAAGACTAATAGTTTAGAGTAGACTTAAGACTTCAACAAGATTACGAACAAATTCTTGGTTCTGTGTACAGTGTGTTTCCTCAAGCCACATGACACACACAGGGTACTTGATATGCCTGTAAGGACTGTTAAAACTAAGACACAAAACTCTGACTTGAGAACAGGTAAACTTTCCCTGATGCCTATTTCACATTTTTACCCTTCTGATTCAACAAATTAATGAATAGGAAGAAAAAAGCCACTGACTGTTCTCAGAACACCTTCCTTATGGGACGGACATTAGTAACAGTGATCAGGAATTGCATTCCTCCTTTCCTGATGTGATCAGTAATGACAAAACATGAAGAGTATCAACTCTAAAATCATCCTAAACCAACCATTTATAAAGAGGAAGCACAGGCCATACATCTCCAAACCACTGCTTTGTTAGAAAGAGTTGAAAGAGTTCAGCTTTAGCTTTCTCTGTATTGTCGATCTAAAGAAGTATAAAAAGGTACAAATTAACTGAAATATAGTAGCAATTCTAAAAAAGCTGCGATGTAGCTCTAAACTTAAATTATTTCTGCAGTTTTATTTGGTCTCAATAAAATATGAAGAAATAGTTACCAATATTACAGTGGTTTTGTTCATATTTTATAATGCATATCATACACTGCTATATAGTGTTCCCCATCTCCTCACCTAAAGTCCTGCTTTAGAGACCATTAATGCTTTGAGGCTTGTATGTCAGCTTACCAAAGAAAGAGAATGGAAAGAAATATTTATATATATATGTATATATAAATGTGTAGCATTTATTTTTATTTTAATGTCTCCCATGATCCTAAAGCAAAGCTTGGTATTAAAACTTTGCAGGTAATCTTTTCTTCCTTATGTTCTTCTCCCAGGAAACAATTCACAGATAAAAGCTGATGCAGAAAGACAGCAAGCATTCTTCTTGTTCATTATCATATCCTCAAACATCACTTTTTTAGCTAAGTTACCAAAACTTGAAGACTAAAAGCTAGGTTATAAACCAGATAAAAGAACTTGGAAAATGACATAACGGTGTTGACCTACTAAAGTGACTGTAAAATCAGATTGCAATATTTGAATGCTTGAAATATTTAAAATGTTTATTTGACAACTTGCTTCCCCCCAATACTAAGGAAAAAAAAAAAAAATCTGAAGAATGCATAAAGCACTGATATATGGTTATTCACAGATCCCAACCAAATTGTAAAAGCAAAAGGTTAGCCGCAGTGCACACAAGCTATGAACAATGAATGTACATTAAATGCACATGTAGACATAGTTTTTTAGCATTTCTATAAAATATACTCAAATGACTAAAAATAGAGGCAGAAACTTTTTTATTAAGAGTTAGCACTAGGAAAAAAATAAAAAAGAGAGGAAAGTGAATTACCTATTCAAAATTTAATCATAATTTGAAAAATAAATAATGGCTGATAACTATTAATTTCAATATTTGTATCAGTTCCTTGAAGAGTTATCAATAACTACCTTTATTTCCTGTTTTGAATCCTGTTCTACCATATATTTCTTTCTGTTTTTTTCTCACCAAGCTGCTTCTGGCAATCATTATCTTACAGCCTTTTCCTCCTCCAAGTGCTGCTCAGCTACTGAGATGTACACATTTTAGACTAAGTGCTCAAGAAAGAGATGGAATTTACTAGCATCCTCAAAATTACAAGTAAAGCCAATATTTTAATTTTTACTTAAAATCTGTGGAGGTTCCCATTTTCTGATCTTCTGCATCATGCGGTTCTGTCACTATATGATGTAGATGCCAAAGAAGAACAGTAATGGTAGAGGTAAAGTAATTCCAGATATGGGCAGAAAGCTCAGTCAGCCCAGTTAGTGTTGCTGTCTTGGCAATCACCTTTTTTTTTCTGCTCAATACACATGGAAAATCTACTGAAGTTTAATGAACACAAGTTGACAATAAAAAAATAAATAAATAAAATAAATAAATTATGTGATACCAGTTTCAGAGAGCATAATAAATTGTGGTTGCACCTAAAAATGGTAAGCCAGTTTGTATTCATTTTGTGGCATTATTGACAAGCATATAGGAAAATGACTGAGCTATCTTCTTTAAGTGTTGAAGCCCCATATTGAGTGGGTTTTTATTTTATAAAGGCAGGATTATTAGATTAAAATGGAAAAGCCTCTGTGCAGATTAAACCATTAACATCTTTTTTCATTATAAAAATACTAAAGCTGATACTTGTTATAATATTATGGGTAATGTTTTCACATGAGGATCAAAGTTAAGTCAATTAAAAGCTTCAATCTAGAATGACAAAAGGCTTCAATGAAATGCCACTGATACCACTACACAAAAAAATACTACACGCCTTCACCATTTTTTTCAATAGTACATATATAATGTGCAATAATTTATCTATACAGTGCACAGAATAAATTAGGAAGTAAAAAAGGTGTAAATACTTACTCCAAGTTTTCAGACAGAACACCTAAAGAAGCTTCTACTAGGTTGTAAGGTTTATACTAAGAATGAAATATTTGTAATAAAGAACTTAGTGAATGAACGTACCTAGAATGGTAGTAAAAAGCGACACGCTGCACCTAAAATGCATTCAGTAAAAACTGATGAAATGACTCAGAAAGGCTCCATCAGACAAACAAGGCAATGCACAGCAGATCAGAATGTTTTCAGCCAGCAGGACACTGCGTAGCTACCCAAGTGCCACACAAACAGTGGAGCCTCTCCCTTGAGCGATTTCAGTGACATCCCATTTTGCCTAAAGCAATATGCCTATCCAGACCCTGAAGGCCTGGATCCAGTCAACCACCCTTGGGAAGAAGAGAAAAGCAAGCAAACAAACAAGCAAACAAAACAAAACAAACAAACAAACAAAAAGTTGATCCAGAACACCCTGAGAAAAAGATGAAATTCAGATTTTTCTGTTCTGTGGTCCAAGCTCTTGAAGGTTGTACAGGAAATGCCACTGACCTGCAAACCACATCACATAGAGCTCTGCAGGGTAGTAGAACAATATACAGCATAAGTTTCTAAACCACAGCACATGCACCACTACTGATACATAAGCCTTTGTTATATGGCTCATGGCCTGGCACAAATATGCAACCATTGTCTGTGGTCATATGCGGAGGGGGACAAAGGGGCTGCTGAGGTAGTTGCAAAGGTCTTTCTCTATTCTTTTTATTGTTGAGTAACCTGCATCACAGAGCGTAAAAATCATAGCATTTATGACCAAAATTTAGATGCACAAGACATAGCTAGTATACTTCAAAATGAGAAAACTGAAATATAAGGACTATCAAACAACAGAAAGAAAAACGATAGCAGATGACTACAGAAGCAGCCAACAATGCAAAAGTACCACGTTCAGAGAAGAGACTATGACTTGTTCCCTAACACTAAACATAGGCTGAAAACTAAGTGTCAGAAATATTCCAAAAATGTGAATACTGTGTTCATTTACCTTTCGGTCACCACATCTTTGAGACTCATCTCTGTTCCACTGTGACAAGTTTGCTGCAGTAATGGACCACAGGAAATAAAAGACCAAAAAGAACGCAAAGACAAATAATGCAGACTAAAGAATGACATTTTTTCTATTATGTCTCAAGTCACCAATCAGGAAACACAAATAGAACTCCAGATTGTTTGCTTTTTTTTAAAAGAAGGTCAGCAAAACACAAGAGTAAAATATATTGTGATAGCTAAAGAAAAAATGTTAATAGACAGGAAGTGAAGAAAAAGATTTTTCTTCTCTCTGTTCTAAGATTTAAGTGCTTTTAAAGTTCAACCTTTCATTTAAAGCTGTAACAATGCCTATACGGCACGACATAAGATGAATCACTCCTCATTCACAATATGAGATTTCTTTCGATATATGAAATTATGCCTGTCCTTGGAGGTTGCAGCTTAACCAGGTTCTATTTTATTTAGTGCTTATGATCCTGACAGCGGGCTGCCTTGGGCGTCATTTCCACTTAATTCAGAAAAACAACATTCCTTATTCATGCACTGTCTGATCAAAGGCTTACATTTAGCACAACACACATTAAAAAAGCACATTTTGAGTAGATTTCTTAAAGCTAAATGAGAAACTGAGCCCGGCTCGTGGAAAATGTATTTGTTCAGGTCAGACTGTTTTTGCGATTTGTACACAAAGTTGCCTTGCCAAATTTATAGCGTTCAAAACAGAAAACAAAAAAGGCATGCTATGGTATGATATGGATACATAATGCTATAAATACAGGCCTAACAGTCACTGAATAGAATAATAAAAACCAAGTGAGACCACTCTTCTGAGTGGTCCACATTTGCATTATTTGTATTTGCATGCTGATTAAAAGCACTTTGGACATGAAGGATTGTGGGCATTCCCGTAATTGCATTAGTGCTGATGGATCTTTGGGCCCAGCAGTCACAAGAATATGCAGAGTGAAATGCCAATTACTTTGCCTTGAGTATTTAGGACAGATTGCTTGGATTTAGACAAGCCTACATGTAGCATCAGTCACCACCTGTCAAGGTACGTAACAAAGTTCTACTTTAACCACTGGAGTAAGATAAGGTCAAGTCAATCATATTCAATTTCTGGGTTGTTTTAAATAACTGATACACCTCATACAGCCACTGACAAAAGAAATAAGTTGCCTGTACAGCCACATAAATTAGTATTTCTTAAATGATAGTATTTTCTTGAATTTTGGCATCACAATCTCCCTGACCTTTGATATCCTTTCAGGAACTGTGCAATCAAGGTGCCCCAGCTCCCAGCAGTGCTCATCGTATAGATAAGGCAGAATAGAATTTTTACATTTCACAGCTAAACATAAAAACATGTTCTGGCTGGGCTTTTATTTCTTTTGCTGTGCTGAAAACAGTAAGCAACTGCAGTTTGATCTACTCAAAGACACAACCGTACGGAAGTGAAAAGGTTATTTTAAGGACTGATAATGTTTCTAGAGTAGAAATAATGTCATGGAGCTCAAGACAAGCATCACGCCAGCTCTGGTTCCAGCTTTATTGTGTTTTGAGTTCGGTATGCTTGATAAACTGGGTGTGACGAGAAACACTTCACTTGTTTTACTTCAGCTGCTGGAAAGCAGACAAGCAAAATCATTCAATACCATATTGAAGTTTTCTTTGCTTAACTTCTTACTTCTGTTAAGTATCTATTTGGTTAAAGAGAGGGGAAAATGGCTGAATTATTTATATCTGAAACTTAAAATTACAAACATTCATATAATTAAAAAAATTGTGTTACAATATATATCTTAGATTTCATTGATGACTAGCCCAACACTTTAGAATGCTTCTAACTTTCCTCTTAATAAATAAATATCTCTGCTGACAGTCTGCTGTTCACCCAGGAACAGTTATACCTAAGTGTAAAATCTCATTTTCAGCTATAATTTTTTACTAGACATTTTACTCTGGGAATTTATCTTATTTAGTCATTAGCAAAGAGATCATGGGACAACTTAAGTAATTTAATTTCCAGCTATCTTTCAACTGAGAAATCTGAAAGAGAAACAGCTTGGAGATAAATTATCATTTTATTCATCGGGCCATCCTTACAGGCCTTTCAAAACAGATTTGTCTACAGATCCCTGACAGTAGGAGCTGGAAAAATGTGCCACCCTTGTTTAGTCTAAAGAATGAACCCCTATATCCAGATTCATTTTGTCCTTGAAGTAGCTTGCACGCTCACTGATTCTTTGACAGCCTTTCACTGGTTCTTACTGAGATGCCCTCTTTTTCCAATATTCAGTATATGTTACAGCATCAATTCTCTTAGTTCAGAAAGTCCATTTTGCTCCTGCACATTATTAACTATCCTTTTCTTTCATTTTATCCTAAAAAATATATAAGACAACAAAAATCCTAGTATCAACAAAATCAGATTTTTTTCTCTGTGAAGCAGAAGATTCTTTAAACCTCTTATTACAGAGAAAAAGAAGAGGCTTTCTAAGCAACTGTGACAGAGTTAAGCTCCAATTTTTTTTAAAAGGTTTATCTACAGAAGTCGTCTCCAAATCAGCATTCCTAGATTGCTCCTGGACAAGCCAATTTCTGGATTTTTTTTTTTTTTTAGGCTTCGGTCCTTACCTATAATAACCACAACCCTGGACTGCGAGGCGCTGCTTCAGCTTCCCTTGCTCACAGATGGGGAGGTGGCTCAGCAGTCATGCAGAGCCAAGGAGCCAGGCTGGGCTGCCATCAAGGCCCCAGTACCCACCATGAACTACTGCAACCCCAACACTACGAGCATCATGTGATTTATGCAAGACCGTCTCTCTCTCTCTCTCTCTTCCCCCATTATATGCCACACATCTTGTCAGATATATGCTTTCCCTAGTTGCATGGACCCAAGGTCGCCGTCCCTCCAGTATTTTCTCTAGTCTTGAATCAAGGTTTTAGATTTACTTCTCTTTCCTACGTTTTATTATTCTGTTGTTTTCACATGCTAATTGAAAACAGAATTAACTTTCTAGTTTGCTTTCTCAGTGAGGCAAATGGAATTCATCACCTCCACCACAAATTAATACCATATAGCTAGCAAAAACATTTATATATATACTTGGAAAACTTGTAACACACTTCATGTCACTGGTAGGTATATGAATAATTCCCAGATTCAATTACTCAGTGACAAAGTCACCATACAAACTCCAAAAAATTAACTGGCTATTTCTTACTCTGAGGGAAGATAGCCCCCTACATTCAGCATCCAAGATAGTGTTGTAGGTAGAAATAGGAATAGGAGGTTTTAGGGACAAAAGGAGGAAAGGAAAAGAAGTTTTTTTCTTCCATGGTTCTTGGTTCCTGGCATTAAAGCTGAAAAAAGTTTAAGCAGTAGATGAACCTGCCAATGTTCCCTCAGAGTAGCAATTTGATTTGACCTTCATTGCCCTGGTTTCAACGGACAGAGAATTAAGCCCCATACTCATAGTACCTAGTCTAGGGCTGTGTTTGAGATGTGTGTTGGAAACAGTTTTGATTATATAGAGATGGGTTTATTATATAGAGACATTTTTTACTATCATTGAGTAGCACTCACACAGAGCCAAGGCCTTTGCTGCTGCTCACCCCACACCACGGGCAGGATGGCAGGGGGTGCACAAGAGGTTGGGAGGGGACACAGCAAGGACAGCTGACTACAATTGACCAAAGGGATATTCCTTACCGTATGATGTCATGTTCAGCTTTTGGGAACTGGGGGGAAGGAAGGGACACGAGGTTCAGAGTTTCTCTTCCCAAGTCACCATTACACATGACAAAGCCCACCTTTCCTGGGGATGGCTGAGCATCTGCCTGCCCCTGGGAAGTGGAGAACAAATTCCATGTCTATCTTGGATTGTGCCTGGGGCTTTTGCTTTACCTGTTACAATGCTTTTATCTCAACTTACGAGTTTTCTCACTTTCACTCTTCCAATTCTCTCTCCCATCCTGCCAGGGTGGAGTAAGTGAGTGGCTGCATGGGGCAGGGCTAAACCATGACACTCACCCACAGAAAATTCAGAATTTGTAAAGATGAGACATTTTCTAAAATACTGTGAGACAAAGCAAACAAATTAACAATTTTGCACAAGTGTATCATTACTAAGAAGAAGGGTCTACAAAACGTCTGCAGACCCTTGGTGGGAGATGAAGAGAGACGACAGCTGGGCAGGAAACCTCAGACAGACACTTTCAATAGAACTCTGCTGAAACCAGCTTGAATCTAAGCACTTACATTTCAGTCTTCACCAAGGAAGGAAAGGAAACCTCTGTTTCCCCTTCAAGGGGGTGAGCAAGTCGATACATCAGTCACTGGAAAACAGGCAGTTTGGAGCAGAGTTGCTAAACCCATTAAGTGCTTTATCAACAGGCTCAAAGTCTTCTAATTTTGTATTAAATTTGATTTTTACTTGCATACTGAAAACACGCAAGCTTAAAGCATTTAAACACTGGATATTAAAGATATGAGAAGAAAGGTCACAACCTCTTTGAAGTCCAAAAAGTAACTTGGGTTATTATCAAATTTAATTTTTAAGAGAGAGATAAGACTTAGCACAGGTACAGGAAAAAGATAAGACAGTGACACATTTACATCTAAGTAATGATAAGCCTAAGTGCTATCAAACTGCAGATATGGTAATTATTTGTTAACACACAACCCTGAGTGATTAAGCAAGCAAACTTGCGTTTACCCCAAGGCAATCATTCCCCTGTTTGGAAAGACTTGCATTTAAATCGATTCCCCCCGCCCCCCTTCCTTTTTTTTTTTTTTTTTTTTCTTTTTTTAAACCCAAACAAACCTATATAGCCTGAGCTTAATTCTGATAAAGGTTTGGTTCTAAATACCTTGCCACAGGAAAGGAAAAGGTCATTTCAATTCCAACAACAGAAAAATTTTAGCTAGGTAGTTGAAATAACTAATGAGACAGAAGGGTGCTGACTTTAATGAAAAAAAAAAAAAAAAAAATTTAAAAAAAACAACAACAAAGTCAATTTCTGCCCCTCAAAGCAAAAGCAGCTTTTTGATACTTCTGATACTTTTGCTAAGGGAAATGTACAGCTAACATTTACTTTGATGATTAAACTCCACAAGACAACATTACAGGTAGTGTATTATATTTTTTTAAATTACAAATGACAATTTGGAATATTTTACTTTTGCAGTAGTGTGTTCTTCAGTGAAGACTCGGTATTCATGTATTAGGAAGTTCACTTTCACAGTTAAATTCAGTTCTTTCTAAACTTTATTAACGTTGAGACTAGAGCAACAGCTTTGAATTGAACATTCAGTAATTGGATCTGAAAAAAACATTTGTTAAATGTTGAAATCTCTATTAATATGAAGAGAGCATTTTTTTAAAAAAGAAATTAATATATGACATAAGTATCCTCTATCCTGAAAAGTATATAAAAGTGATTCAAATGACAGTGAAATTGCAAAGCTAGAAGTATGCAGTCCATGGGTGGCACAGAACATTGCAGGGGTTTTTGCTTTTAATGCATTGTTGGTGAACTGCTTGTGAATATTGTAAAAGTGACTGCCTTAAAAAAACCAGGGTTCTTTGGGAACTGGTGATTGATTCTATAAACTGCTGGAGTAAATACAAAACATTTGTAAATGGCAAACCCTCCCCCCCAACTTTTGAATAAATATGTTTTTAAAAACTGAGAAGTCGGATGTGGCGACAAAACCTAATGCAAATAAAAGCAACATGTGCGCCATTGCCAAGATTATTCACAACTATTCAGACTTAGTTTTCTAAAAGGTAATTTTGGTAGAGGTGATAAATTCAACTGAAATGTGATGCATGCAAACTAGAATTAAATGAAATGGATTACCTGAAAATTGGAATACATCTTATTTGTTATTTGTTTGCATGCAAAAGCAAAGATAGTTTTTTAAAAGGCACGGACAACATTACAATTTATTACTGCAGCACAATCGTGACCTGCTGTATAAGGCAATTATTCAGCTGCAAAAAATGCCTGCACAATTATCCTTTCTAGTTTCAGTTCTTTCACAACTGTACCCCAGGATCTCAGCTTCACCAACCCTAAATTCTCTCCTCCATATGCCAGAGACAATAATCTTTAGAGGGTTTGGTTAGGTTTACAGTGATACCGGTGGAGGGCTGCAGACAGGCTGACAGAGCAATTCAGAGGTGTGAACTGATCCTATTTGTCAAAGCAGGTACTAATCAAATAGGCAAAATTATAACGAGTTAAAAGTTGGTGTTAATTGTTTCACTGCCAAACATTACAGGGGGGAAAAAGGCACCACTGGATCTGTTGTTATTAAATGCAGCAGCAAGGAGCAACCTGGTGGACTGAGAGCACATTATGATAGTTGTGTGAAAGGCTGCTGGAGGTGGGGATGAGCTATGAATAATTTCTCAACTAGGATTTAGAGTAATATCTGTCTTGTTCCAAGACAGATTCAAGATGAAGAGACATTATACTACTGCAAGCGAACCAACAACCCACCAACCTCACCCTGACTCTCCATCAAATTAAACCCTGGTGAATTCCATTATTTGAAGCCTGGGAATATTTAACACACCTTGTTCCCCCACTCTTTGCTTTTCTGCTGCTTGCTCTGGGAGCAGACATCTCTGCGGCAGCACAGCTCTCTCCTCCTTAAACAGGAGGAAAGGTGAGCCAGAATCAGTTCCCCCGGCCCCCACTGGGCAGGACCAAGGAGGTAGCCAACACAAACTAGAGACTGGAGACAACCAAAAAAAAAAATTCCAGCCCCCCCCCCCCGCCCCCGCCAAAAAAAAAAAAATCAGTGCCTGAGCAGCCTGTAGGTAACATGAGCTTAAATCATAGAGCTTGCTTTCTAAAACATTTTGTCAGTTTGTTAACTGTTATTTTGAAACACTACTACCATACTTTGAGTTCTCAACTACACCACAATAGAATTCACCACCAAGCATTATTAAAATCCAAATATCCTACTTGTTTAAATAAGGTGCTGTCATCTTCCTTATAATACAGTGAGCACAATGTTACCTAATTTCACAAAATTTGTTCTAGATATTTAAAACTGATTACTTTTTTTGGTTTGAGAAAGCAATTTGTGCTGGAGCTTCATCCTTCTTAGCTGAGATTACTCAGTCCCTTTCAATGTGTGGTAAATTTCTAATTATAGTCAATTAAACCATACAATATGAAGCGGTTTTATGCTGCACACTTCTTTCAACTGTAAGAAATTACTAGTAAATGCTATAAAGCTACAAAAGCTATTAAGAATTTTTTGAGAGAATAACATACCTGCACACAATTGATAAGTCATAGATTCCCAAAAAACAAAACCATTCTGGCACCTGTATAACTGCAGTACAGCTCTTTACATTACAGTGATGATTAAAGCAGTATACTCTATTACCAATTTCAGCTAAAACACGTGTTTGTTTTTTTTTTTTTTTTCTGTTCCCTTTTTTGAGAGTTAATTTTACCTCATATAGGGGGAAAAAAAAAAAAAAAAAAGGATGATTTGCACATATAAAAACTCAAAAAATTAAACCCACAACTATAAAGTCCCTGCCTCTTTGCAGGGCACAGACAAAACAGATGGTGCCTTTCCTACTAAGAAGCTAGGTAATCCATATTCCCTTCTAGGGATGCTAGCCTTGTATTTCCCATGTTTCCTTCTATCTGGCACGTTAGCTGTGATATCAACCTGCTTCTACTACCAGTTCTCCAGACAATTAACCACTAATGTTTGGTTTACTTCTTTGTGAATTAAATGCAAAATTAGATGGTTTAATGTGTCTTCTTCAACTGCATACTACATCACAGCTGAGAGTTTTCTGAAGAACATCTGAGTGGTGTATATTATTAGCTTTAGCCTTGCACGTCAAAGTGAAAGCTTTAAGGAAAGTCTTCAGAAGATTTTACTACAGCAAACGGGATCAGAGGAGAATGGGCTAATCAACCCAGTTCAATAAATAACTGATAGAACAACAAAGAGGAATAATACTGTATCAAACATATATTTATGTTAATTGAGTCTGCCAAGTGCCTTATCATTAATAACAGGTCATACTTCTACAGTACGTCAATAAGTATTTGCAATATACAGCCTCCACGTCAATAAGTATTTGCAATATACAGCCTTCAAGAAAGAGCAATCACTCCTAACAAGCAGAGAGTTCTAATGATCACTTTTTTGCTTACACATTTGGATAAAACAGCCCACCACTGAAACAGGAATAATGCCACTTCATTCCACTGGCTCTCTCCTATCTGCTCTGGCAAACATTAACCTGTCCCAAGACCCCAGGAGGTGCTGAGACCTCAGGTCTGTGATGCTCCATGGGCATTGCCATGGCTGATTCTCATGAAATCCATGGCGTACAGAGGCAGGAGAAGAAGAAAGAGGACTGAAGTGTGCCTGGGTCTCAGCCCAACTTGAGAGTCAGGGCACACACTTAAGTCCAGAGTCAGGCAAGTGCATCTGGGTGACAGACTGCAGCCTAGCTTTATCTGCCTTGGACCTGAATGGTGTGAATGCACTTACTGGTTTTCTTGCTGAGCTTCTGAAAGGATTAGATAGTTAATATTTTAAAACCATTAAAAGATTTAAGAGTTGAAAAAGATTTGCAAAGTGACCTTGCAACTTTTAGTTGTTTATAAGCCTCAATTAATTCGATTTGTTTATATTTACAGGTGTGACAAAGATATACTTTAGTCTTTGGAATCACAAATTAAGATGCATATTCTATTTGTCCTCTCATATTATAAGTCTATAATACTACTATACACAAAAAGAATAATTAAACAGAGCTTCGTTTTCTGAACAAAATCTAATTTAATGCCCAGCTTTTTATTTGCTTGTACTACCATGGAATAAATACATCTATAGACCGAGTAGCCCCACAGTTTGGAAGATAAACGGAAAAAAAAAACCCAAACCAAAACATGGATTTCATTTATTCAATCACAAATAAAAGCCACTGTGCTTTACTACAGTCTGAAACTGTACAATATTACCTTAATCATCAACAGAAGGCAAAAATCTATTTAACAAATGTTTCAGAAAAGCACTCAAAATGTAGATTTCAATGTGCTGTCTAAAGCTGGAGCAAACTGCTAAGCAAATAAAACAACTGAACCTTTGTTATTGATAGAGAGCGCTCAGACAGACTCCGGTTTCAGCGGCATACTAAGCAGATTACTGGAACCACAACCAGCAGAACTCATAACTGGTGTTGACTTAATTTTCAGAATTTTATAGAAGATGGAAACTTCTATTATTTTTTCAAAGAGATGGACCTCATAAACAGTTATCACAAAGGCTTTTCCCCCAGCATTTTCTTTTTCTAGATTCTGTTAGCTTTTTTGAGGAAATGTATGAATAATAAAGCCCTTACATTTACATCCCCGTGCCCCAAAAGGCCTTGATGGATGCTATGTGTACAGATCCAATCAGAAGCAACGAACAGACTTTTAGCTCCTCATTTAAGCAACAGAGCTGCAACAGGAGCTGCTCTCTTCTGAGGCTGCATTTCATATGTAGCATTGCTACATAAACTGCTTTAAGATAAAATAATGCTTACTGCTCAGCCAGATCAATTTTCCAATATAATTCTCCTTTAGTTTCACAAACAATTAATGCAGCAAATGTTGCCCAGGCTATCACTGCCTCTTCAAACATGCTTACCAAATGCACAGCTTCAAAATCAATGCAAATTCTTTTCCAACAATGTGAGCTGCTTGGCTGTATCCAGAACAAGTATCATGGGCCAACTGGAAGTAGATATGTAAGAATAAAAAGCTGGCGAAGATGATCTGCTGTCCACATTTCACACATTTCCACAACAACTCTTGCCTCTCTTCAGCTGATAAAGCTGGAAAACCACACTGATCACTACTAGAGGAATGATGCTTTCATCTACAGATTCTTGTTGCTGCAACTCTTTAAACTTCAACAGGTTGGAAAGATAGTTTGGAACAGAGAGAAGAAAAATGAGTCTTTTCTAAAACATTGATGTGATATATTCCCAACATACACTGGTTGATTTACTTTGGTAGGTAAAGAAGCACTACAAATAAGAAGGATCCAGAATCCTCAGAATACCTGTAAGCAATTATTACAAACTACATTCAGAGGAGAAAAGAATCATTTGGCACCCTGCTAATAGAAAAACAGACAGATGATCGTGTTTTCCTTTATTTACAAAAAGAATGAAAACCCACAACTTTAACAACTCAGGTTTGTTGTATGTAAAAAGTCCTTACACCGCTGTATTAGAAAAAACCCCTATAGATATATATGTTTTTAAAATCAGGATGGAGAAACCCCTACAACCAAATGTAAACTTCATGACTTGCATGTAGCTTTATGCTTTAACTGTAATCTGTTCTTACAAAGGAAGACATCCCATTTTTTTTAAGTTTACAAACTTTTTTTTTTTACTTCTCAAACATCTGGCATGAACATACAGCTATTCCATCTGAAAATAAAGTTGATTTTTCTTCAAATCAAAATTGAGATTTCAAATGGAAGAAACTGTTAGCCAATTAAACTATCAATGCAGTTTTATTATCTTATGTTCTTAGATAGTACTTGAGAGTCCACAGGATTAAGTTATTTTTCAAAAGGCTAAATACAAATTTCAGACAGAAGAAGTAAACAGGAAGAAAGTTACCTCTTTAGGCTAACAGTTCAAGTGGGGAGAGATACTGCTTTACTAAATACAATTTAAAAGACTTGTATTTGTGTACATTGCACACTGAAATTTCCAAAAGCAGTTCATTAGTTTTTGAAATGACAAGAATAATGTTTTAAGAAAAAAACAATCTATTTCTGTAAAGATTTAGTAGTAGGTATATCCTATAACCATGACTGATATAGAACGTGTTTATATTTCACTTACAGAAATATCAAATTTTTGAGATCTGAAGATGTTTATTTGCTGCTGTATGTGCACTAAATTGGTTTCACTCCCAGAGGTACTCAATACTACTGTACTTTCCATTATTTATTTGTGATTTGATTCATTATTTAAGATTCTGCCAGATGTTTGCCGTTGGTACTTCAGGAATAATAATTTATTAACATTCCCTGCTCAGCATTAGCTTAAATGACCATATTTAATAGCTGTAACATTCAAGTGGAACATTACCTTAGATCCAAAAAAATGAGGAAGGAGGAATAAAATCCATAAACAACTAAGCTGCCATCTCATGGCTGTTCCCCACTGCAGCATTTATGAGGCATCTGCCTTAAACTTAGAAAGTTCCAGTGTAGGTGCTGAGGGCCTAACACACAGCCTTAGGGGCTCATGAGTTGCTCCAGTTGCCATCATCCTCCGTTGCTGCCCTCTTACATGACTTAGACACATCTGGTTTGCTGTTGATTATCAGATCACTCTTACTTTGAGCTCTTTTTTTTTTTTCCCTACTTAATTGATTCCAAATTTCTTTAAGTATGTAATCCACCTTCCAAATTCTTTTCACAAGATCTAATTGGGCTGTGTTTTCTTGAAGATGAAGCTCATTGTCGTATTTCTGCCAGTGTTTCTAATCTCTCTGTAGACCTTGTATCTTTTTTTTTTTTTTTTTTTTAAACTTTCAAGTATTTCTATCCCCTCACAATATAGTATCACATGTGTTGTTAACACTCTCTCCCAGATCATTAATAAAGATGTTAAAAATGACTGGTTCTAGCAGTGATCCCGGTGGTACCCTCAAGACACCCTTTGTTTGTAGTATTTCAGCCAGCTTTTAATCCACATGACAGTGCTCTTATCCAAGCCAATTTGAATTAATTTTGCAAGTAAGGCTTAGCAAGGCATCAGCCAACCTTTTGTTAAAATCCAAAATTACCACACTGTTTCTTTCCCTGCTCCCCATCCCCTTTCCCGAATTTTCAAGGTTTTTGAATTGATTTAAACAGAAAACTATTTGCCAAACTCATCAACAACTATATCCTATAGATTTGTTCCAACATATCCTCTAGGATTTTTTAGGTTTTTTTTTTTTTTTTTTTTAATGTCACATTTTCTTTCTCAGTATTTTTGAATTCTTCACATCCTGGGGTATTTCAAAAGTAACAGACAGTGCTGCAGTAGAAATGGCCTTTCTAAGTATTAAACTGATGGCTAGCAGGAATAAAGCCTTCTGCTCTACACAGAAAGTAAAACTAAGATTATTTTAAAATTAATTTGTATGTCCATTGGTAGGATTTCAGTATATGTTCTAAGTTGCAGGATACTGTAGTTTCAGGGAAATGTGGCTAATACTGACATAAACAAGCTCCACCCTTCTCCACAGAAATCCTAAAGGTAAATATCAAAAGTCATAAACTAGATAAGTGGTTGAATAAATAATAAATAAATACATGCTTTATGGGATTTTTTTTTTTGTGTGATCTGTATATATAAAGGCATTTTCAAGTTAATCCATTTCTTGCTTTTTCTCAAGAATTCTTTTACAGAATTTTAACTTGCTTATTGCCTAATTATAAATGCTTTTCTCAAATTTCCTTGTTAGAGTGTTCTACTTCAAATTGATTTCACTATCCCAGGTCACTGATCTTTCATATTTGGTAACAGGCTTCAGATTTTTAGTTACTTCAAATTATTTTAAAGTTTATAAAATAATCTTCTTCACATAAAATCCAGTAATGAAAACACAGTGCCATAATTTATCAATTATGATTCTTCAATAACATATAAGAATTTTAGTATTCATGTGCACTAGATACCTTATTTCTAAAATTATTCCAAACCAAATTCCTAATCTTTGATCCCCTTATATTAAACACAAGATACAAAATCACCCCAAAGTTTGATGACCAGAAATACATGTGATTCAATAGTTCCAAACTCTCTCAATTTTATAAATGGTTCTAAGAACACTTACAAGAATTAGGTCTGAAAATTCTGTTTTCCAAGGATGGGCTATATAGCCTTAATAACATTCACATTACCAAAGTGGAGAACAATCCTGATACCAGCAAGAACCTCCCCATAAGACTCATAATGGAAGGATGGACATGAAATACATGTCCTCCTCTTTACTAAAAGCAATGTCTTTTCCTTCTCTAGGAGGAAGTACCCAGTGGGTTTTTCACTGCTGCATAGTTCTGTGGAAGTTAGAGAGCTGTGAGTAGACGTAATACAGAAATAGTTCTTTGCTATTTGAGACAACATACATTATGGAAAAATAACCCTTCTTTATGAAGTGCTTCCTTTGAGTCATCAGCACACTCAGGCACCCACTATGAAGAAATTATACTTTGTCTTAGAAAGTTATCTTGCAGGCTGGAGATTTTGAGCTTAACCTATTTACTTTTGTAAGGTGCCTTTGCCAGATACCTTTTCGAAGAGGCATGAGCATTCTTAAACAGGGATGCTGCTTTCTACAAATACACTTTTATTTAAAAAATCTTTCCTAAGTTGGTTCTCAATTGCTAGCTGCTTAAGACTCCTATTCTTGTATGCTTTCTGTTAAAAAAAGAAAACCATTGGGTTTATAACTTCTGCTTATCAGTGAGCTTCTGCTGGACAAAGAGCACTCCTGGATTGCTCGTAAACATCTGATCTGCATTTTTGGGGTAAAATGAAGAGAAACCATTTATTTTATTGCAAAAACATACTGTTCAAAAATACGGGCAATTGTAATTTTTTTTTATTCTTACAATTTTACTTAGTGCTTTATATCATGTTAGTTATATCCATTTGAATTCGTATAACCATTTTCCATTTTGCATTCCTACCTAGAACATTTTTATTTCATTGCTCTACGGGAATCTGATTTTATTCTTTCCCCCTTGCTCCTAGGAGGAGGGAAGAATTTCCTCCCAGCTCTCTCACCCTCCAGTAGTGCTTACTGATAGCCTATTCCAAGCCTGCATTGCTGGATAATGCCAAGCCCTATTCAATCCTCCTGATCTTGTGCAAATACAGGAAGGTTAAATGGATAGATAAAATCCAAAAGGAATAGATGAAATCAGCAGCCGGGGACTAGCAACATTATGCCAAGGGAATAGAGATCCTCCTGCTACACCTGAAAGGAGGAACTTGTGTGGCCTAAGAGGTGAGAAGAACAGGATATTCTGGATCTTGGAGTTTCTTTTTCTCCATGACTACAGCCACACACATCTTTCCCACTCACTGAAATGAAGGAAACAAGTAGCTGCCCCTCTTTTGTTCTCCAGCATTTGATTCTGATGAATCGGAAACTCATATGCAGACCTATCCTTCCCTCTAACGAAATTAAGTAGTTCAAAGCCCTAGCTTTCAAAAGTTTCTTTCACTCTTCCTTTCTCAGGTTATTCTGTATCAAAAGTACATTCCTGTACACCCTTAAAAGCAAATATTACATGATAGAATGTATTATCTGTCGCTCACACTCAATAAGCATTCTTTCATAGGTTTCATATTCAAATTTCAGGATTTTTGTCGAGCAATTTATGTAGGTACAAGCTCCTTAAAGTGTCCTTTGGGGACATCTGTCTTCCCAATTTCATCATTTCAAATGAATATAAAACTAGCATCCCCAGGTAAAAGTCATGATGCAATTCTATCAGACAGTTGCTGTACTTTGCGCAGTGTGGGTGTGAGAGCTAATTTTGTCCTTAGATTCAGAAGCTTCATTAACAGTCTTAACACATTCACTGCAGCTTTCTAAATCCTTTCAGGCTTTAACACTTAAGCTACTGCAAAAAAAAAAAGTTCATATACAGAAAATGTGATTTCTCTAACCCAAATAAAACAGATCTCTTAAGATAACACTAAACACCACATTACAGCAACATCACCCTAGTGAAATGAAATTTATGAGAAATTAAATGCAGCTAGTAAAGGCTGTAAAACACTATATTCTGGACAATTTATCCTGATGTCAAATATGTGAAACTGAATTGAGATGCATACGAAAAAGAGTGGAAATTAGGTGTCAATTATATGCAGGCATACGAACGGCAACATAATGCATATTATGCCACTTTGCGGAGTTATTATTCAGAGAATTTCATCACATGACAATGTATCGATCAGAACATTCAGTAACTAAAATATGTGAAAAAGACCTTTTTCTTCCCTCAAAGATGGGCATTTTTCCAGCTTTAAGTGTTTCATAAGGTGGGGTTAACTTTAGCTATTTTCTAAAACAAAACCAAAACCCAATCTGAAACCCTCAATAATATTTTTCAAGTATATGTAACTTACAGGCAGAGAGAAAAAGTTGATAGCACTTTTTATGGGTCACGCAAAGCTACCATAAACAAGAATATTTTAATGAATTTATACATGTTGAACAGAAAAACATGCCTATTCATTATGTTCTCTTCTTAAAACCTGTCCATGGCAAGAAATTATAAAAGAGAACCAAACTCTACATGCTGCTCTTTGGAAGCTGTGAGAATTAAATTCTGGTTGTAAATTACAGAATACAGCTACATGTCCAAACAGTGTGAAAAGCTATAGCTATCCTTACCACTTCTGTAAAAAAAGAAAGCTTTACTATTATCTTGAGATTATTTGCTCATTCATTTCTATTTCTTTTTATGTTCCTTAAGTATAACACAAAAGTTTCTTGCTAATTTTGATTTCATGATGTAAATAATATTAAAAAAAAAAAAAAATGGATTAACTCCATAGTCTTGCTCCACAATACTTCCAACAGTTGCAAAATCCTTTCCATAGAACTTTCTTTTCAGCAGCAGTGAGGGACAGTTAGAATAAGAACAATTTGTGGAAATTTTGCTTTTGACAGACAAGCATTAATCTGAAGGGATATCTCCCACCAGTGACTCCTGTCATTTTCAAAGTGATTCAGGAGGCTTTTCACAGAATGAAGGGACCCAAACTGGCTGAAGAACTGAGGCCATTAACTAGACTGCATTACACATGAAAAAACATTAAATTATTCATTTTAATATTTACAATACATACTAATTTTTTTCTAGAAGCTCCCACATTGCTCTTTGCATGCAGCAGGATCCAAGGTAATCTGTTTCAGAATCTAAAGGCCCTTGCTTACAGAGAGCCACAGCCATTCATATGCTTAATTTGCCAATGCATTAAGAAGGGACAAAAATGTCCCCTTGTGCGACCTACAAATATTGGAGGTGGGGGTGGTTAATATTTAGAAGATAAACTGAATAAAAAAAAAAAACAAGGCAGAAATACTGCCAAGTCCAGATTCTTCTTTGTCAAACAAAACAGTAACATGCATACAGGGAAAAAGGGAGACAATGGAAACAAATTCATTTTTAGTGACTTTAAGAACTAAACCTGTCTGAAGTGAAACTTGTGTGACAGAATGGAAAATTCTTAATTTTCCTGCAGTCACAAGGATCTCTGAATCAGTAAGTTTTCATTATCAATTGTCATCTAAGTTGAAGGAAGATCTATGCTGACCTCTGTCCTGCAAAGTGTGAAAAATACTTCCTTACTCCCTGAGGACCAGGTATCTGGAAGGACAATCTGTTATATGTGACCTGACAGTTCTGGAGATGTACCTGTAGTTCATGTGCAGGGTCCTTATCTCACTGATGGAAGATTTCATCTCAGGAAACAGGTTCTCATATTCCCTCAATCAGCTAAAATGATCTAAATGTTATTTTTGCCTCCATCTCAGATTTTCTTTGTCTTATTTTCTTCTCACACTCAGTAGTCAACTGACAGAGGTAGGTTAAACCCCAGCTGAATTTCCTTGCATGAAGATATAACATTATCATGTTATATAACATAACATTAACTTAATTTCAGAAACTCATTTTTGCTTATATAGAGTAATATTTTTTAATGTATAGGGTGCAAAACATATTGCTTGAGTGAATCTTCTCCCACATTAACAGAAATTAATTATACTGCCGAAATGACAATCATTCGAGGGATAAATATACATATGAATATATATAAAAGTAATATATAAACTGTATTTTGTTTTGAATATGTCTTAGATTTTTGATCTCTTAAAATAGTATTAATAACTGAGCAAACATTTTTAAAAAAGGATCTTCTCTTTCTGGAATGGATTACTGTTCTCTAGATAGAGTAAACAAGAATAGGAATGTAACAATCCTTTTTGTTACTATTTTCTCATTTGTGTTTATGGAAAAGAAGAATTTAAGAAAAATTGACAGTTCTCACACACTAACATAACTACAGATACACTACTACTACTGGTAAAGCTTCCTGGTTGGGAAATGCTATCCTCCGCTTTGTATTACTGAAAGAAAATAATTTTTTTCAAGGTTTGAGAACCATTTCTAATGCTGCTTCTCATGACACACTCTACAAACATTTTAAACCTTTCTCTGTCTCATCTGGTCTCTGAAAAAAAGAAGGTTATGATAACAGTATGAAGAAAAACTAACTATGACTAGTCTATTTTGAGAGGATTTTCATGCTCCAAAACACAGTGCAAAAGAATCACCTCAAGGCTATGACCTGTACTGTGTATAGGTAGCTTCTCCTTTTATCAACAGCTTACTAACTAACATGGCAGGTGAATGGCCAAGTGACAGGTTTGCAACTGTAGCTTCTGGTTCTCCACAAAGCAGAGAAGGATGGTGGCCTATCAGTTGATGCAGTATAGCTTGCAGATAAACACTAGGGGAAAGTAAATTCACAATACAGGCTTAAGCCTTTTAGTATGATACCAAAAGAATTCAGTTACTGAGAGGACACCCATTTGTAGTCCTAACATGTCTGAGAGCAGAAACGCTGTATAAAATAAGTAGATTTAGAGGTATTTTTCTCCATGAAGAACAGATTTATAGTCAGACATGGTAGATCAAGGAGTCAGAGTACAGGAATGCAAAAGTCTACAGATGTTGATATGAACTTTGTGACCTCTGTCATTCGGCAATCGCAAGTCTATTCAGCAATTATGTTGAAATCTTAATGTGTAGATGCTTAAAGAATTTTGAGGGTTCACAGTGATTTATCAAAAAGCAGCATGATAAGGGGAAAAGACTGCTATAACCCCTTGTCAAACTGAAACCGAAGGGAAGGAATTTATGAAAGGCAAAAGTGAAAATGAGGCAGATGGGTAAAAAATGTAATTTCGGGGCCTCTCAACATTTTGGGGTAGAATCACAGGACTAAGTAGCATGGAGGTTAATTGTTGCTTAGGGGACACAGCCATATGTATTATAAACATACTTTCAGAACCCGAGACAAAACTGTCTTAGGACTGTTTAAGAGAGAAAAAAACAATGAAACACAATCATGGTATAACCTTCTAAAGAAAATGGTTTAGTGAGGTGGTCCCAGTGTGAGACTCAGTCACACATCTGATATCGGTTTCAGTAATATTGCCTTGGTTTCTCAGTAAGTCTGACAGGAAAAGACTCCTGTCCCTTAAGAATTGAAAAGTAAACACGTTTGATTCCACAAAACTCACACTGACTTGGCATTGGTAAAGGTGGGCCCATGCGGTCATCGAAATGGCTTGGCACGGACTTTGGCCAACTGCCAGCTGGTGTGAGACTTCCAAGACTTCTTGATGTGGACATCCTTTATAAGCAGCTTCAATTGAGTTGGACAACTTTCTACCCCTTCCCTTCATCTACTGGCAGAAGATAAAGCATATTTGCCAGCTCTTCTTAGAAGTGTTGATTTTCTGCCAAAGGTTTAGCAATATAGAGGGCAAAAGCAATATTGAAAAGCCTTCTTCACTTAAAGCTTTTCTAGCATGAGGGCAATAAGAATGGTTACATTCTCAGTGAAGTCTCCAGATAAAAACCACAAAAGGCTCTAAAATGAAAAGTGCCATGTAACCATAAAATATTACAGGATGAAATTCCACTTCAGTGGATCACTACATATGAAGACAGATGTTTTATTGGGTCATCTTTCAAAAAGACCTATTTATCTCCCTAAGTGTTTGCACTCCCATGAATAATTAAAAAAGAAAAATCAGTCAGCATGTACAGTAACTGCACAGAATAATCTGTAAAGTTTTATGTTCTAGTGATGTTGGTAGGTCAAAAGAACAAGAGTATGAAACTTCTTACAATCGAATCATAATATTCAGGAAATCAAATCAATTAAAATGACAGAAAGTTAAGATAATGAAGGTTCAACCAATATGGTTAAGATATTTAATGAGATAAATATTTACTGACTTTAAAGAAAAGTTAGAGAAAAACTAACTTCTATGAGTAGGACTTTCCAAGATTACATAATGGTTTTGTAGAAAACTGAAAGCAAGCAAATAAGTTTAGCTGTAAAACAAAAAAGAGAAGGTAAATATCATTAAGTGATCTAATATTGAAAAACAGAACAGAAATGCTAGCAATAAATGAAAAGTGTGACCTGACCAGTACAGAGATACACAGCTAGCATCAGGATCGGCTTTGCAGGCAGCAGCTCAGGTGAGGAAACTGAATGCCCTGATCTCTCATGTCCTCCTTTTAAAGGTGAGAGGCGGTGTCACTAGCTATAGGGTCAGTACACAAAAAAAATCTCCTGCTCATTAGATACAAACCCAAAAGAAGTACATCTCAATTTAGCAGGGTAAGTGCTAGAGTGTGGGACTCACATTAACTTACAGTCATCTCTGATACGTCCTGAGAAAACACAGCAGACCGTCCCTACTCTTGACTTCAAATCTTGAGCTCTCCTCCAAACTAATACCACAATTAAACTATCTCGAAGCAGAGATGAACATACATTAAAGAAGCTGGACAAAATTAACCATTTTGGGTACAACTACATGAATAGCTTGTTAGAGGATGAAAAGCAAAAAGAACAGAAGTGAAGCTGAGAAGAGAATGAAAATAAATAATCTTCAAGTAACATCAAGAGATTACTACTACCTGAATATCTTCACTTTTCTATTGTGATTAAAATTTGAGAAATATGAAGAGGCAATTCAATTTGATTAGTACAGCTCTATAAATATGCAAGAATGATGTATGAGGAAAAACAGCATTTAAAAAGTAAATTGAAGCTGACAAGAAACAAAAGTAGTCAATTTATCCTTTAAACACTAAACAGCTCCTGTTAGTGAAGTTTTCTAAAGTCTAGTCATGGCAAACTCAAGTTTATCATCAGACATTTGATTACCATTATGTAATTTCTTTAACCATTGTGACTATCAGCATGACAGTAACCCTTTCACATTCCTAGACTGATATAAATCAGTCTTTGAATTGGGTATACAATCCCTATAGGCTTATGAAAAATAAGCTTCTCATCATACAAGTTCGATTTCTCTGTGTCTACCCTTCACAGTGCAAAATATTTGCATAAAATGAAAAATTGTTTATGGAGGTGACCAACTAAAGATGACTTAAAAGTAAGCCATAAAAATATCATTATGAAGTTGGTAGCACAGTATTTTGTGGTTATATGGAAATAATATCACATATTGAACAGTTGTTCTTGTGAGGAATAAAAATATCACATGCCATGATCTCTCAGGGGTGAAGACTGACACGCAAACATAGCCTACATTTGTCCTTAATCACACTGGAGTCTTTTCACCCTTCTGTGCTTCAGTTTGCAGTATTTGTAAAGTTGTGCAATTCTCCTCCAGTGCAGAAGTTGAGTTGTTATAACAAATAAGCATCTGTAATACCTCTAGAAAAGGTTTAATGTAAGTAGACATGCAATGGTATTTTAGCGAGCAGTAGGTTTTTTTTTTTTTTTAATATTACTAGGAATCAACAAGCTAATCATGCTTCAGAACCAAGTACTCAGAACCTACATTATTTACCCCAGTTCCCAGTACTTCACTAATCAAAATATTAAGCTTATCAAATTAATAATTTAAAACTACAGCAAATAAGCTGGAAAAACACAAGGAAAGAAGACTGATGGTCTGAAACCCCAGCAACCAACTGCTGCAATCCTGAAACTGTGTGTGACCACTCATTCAACATTGCTAACTGGCTGTGTGTTAGGAACATTATTACTGTCAGCAATCACCTCACAGCACAAGAGAGTCCAGACCGCTTCTTGCCACTTAAAAGCAGTGGTTTTGCCAAATCTCTTGTAACAGAAATTCAAGTTGCATGCTGGTTAAGGATTTTCTTTAAATACAGTTCTGATAGTGTTTATGAAAAGAAGCAACTTAACTAGTCTTTATAAAAAACCTCAATAATTTATACCAGAAAAAGAGCAGAGGCATGTGTGGTTTACGGCTTAGCTTCACAGTCTGATAATTTTCTTGGTATCTTGACTTGATGTGATTATTCATTTTTTTAACACAACAAGAAAAAGCTTTCCAAAGTGCTATACATAAAAGAAAATCTGCAACTATTCAGTCATTCCCAAGGAGACCTGCTAGCTACAGTTTTTAGACAAGCACAACAATCAAGCCAGAATTTGGTACATCATGTTAAAGAAGTTCCATTCACCTCTTCTCTGTCTTCCTCCCCAAGCCCACTGAGATACCAATCAGAAAAGCCTCCATAGAATGGGCCAAGGGGTCACCCAATCCAAATCATCTAATACCAAACATATGAAGGTACTTCAGAAAGCTTATGTATTTTCTTTATGATGACTACTACTTTGTTAGTCAAGAATATCATAGAACTTTCTACAGACTACGTACTTGTAAGAAGCCCTCTTCAGATCTTTAAAGGTGAAAATATATGCTCTAAAAATATATTCAGAACTCAACTTGAAAGTTGGTCTATGAAAATGACTAATTGCTAGACATGCAGGATCAATGTAGAAGCATTAAATGCATAAATAAGAACCTTAACAATTATTATGTTTAAACACTTGATTTCAGAATTGCTGAAGCAACTACCACACAAAGTTTTGTATAGAAGTACCATCTATTAGTATAACTTTACTGCAGTAACTTCTTTACAGTGATAACTTTGGGTCTTTTTACCTTAATCAGGAGCTCACTATAAACATACTCATTGCAGTAGCAGTATCACTAACACAGAAAAATATTATTTTCAATCTAATCAAATTAGGTTAGCTGCCTAGAAACAGCTGAAAATAGTCTCACGACCACAAGCCCAAGTTTTCATGGGGAACTTCAACCCCCCGATATTTGAGGAAATGTGACACAGCCAAGCACACACAGCCAAGCAGGTTCCTGCAGAGGACTGATGATAATTTTTTGACACAGGTAGTGGAGGAGACGAAGAGGAGGAGGGTGCTGCTGGACCTTGTACTAACAAAGAAAGGACTAGTTGGGGATGTGAAGGTTGGTGGCAGCCTTGGCTACAGTGACCATGAGATGGTGGAGTTCAGGATCCTGAGTGGAAGAAGCAGGGCAGTAAGTAGGATTATGACCCTGGTCTTCAGGAGAGCTAACTTTGGACCATTCAAAGACAAGCCTGGAAGAATCCCATGGGTTAGGTCTCTAAAAGGTAAGGGTGCACCAAAGAGTCAATATTCAAGCACCACTTCCTCCAAGCTCAAGATCAGTGCAGTGCAGCCCTATGAGTAAGAAATCAAGCAAAGGATGCAGGAGACCTGCATGGATGCACAGGGAGCTTCCGGAAAAACTCCAACTGAAGAAGGAAGTTTATGGTGTGTGAAAATAGTGATTGGCCACTTGGGAGGAATATTAGAACATTGTCAGAGGATGCAGGGATGCAACAGGAAAGGCTAAGGCCCACTTGTAATTAAATATGGCAAGGGACATCAAGAACAACAAGATGGGCTTCTTTAAGTACATCAGAAGTAAAAATTAAGACCAGAGAAAATGTGGGCCAACTGCTGAATGAGGTGGGTGCCTACCTCAACTTCAGCAAGGCTTCTGACATCACCACCCCTAAGGTCCTCATAGGTATGCACTGGAAGTGTGGGTTAGATGTGTGGACAGTGAGGTGGATTGAGAACTCTGAACGCCAGAGCTCAGTGTTGTGATAAGCACTGCAGAGGTCTGTAGCTAGTGCTGTGTCCCAGGGGTCAGTACTGGGTCCAGTCTTGTTCATTCATCAATGACCTGGATGAAGGGTCTGAGTGTATCCTCAGTAAGCTTGCTGACCATACAAAGCTGGGAGGAGTGGCTGATGCACCAGAAGGCTGCGCTGCCGTTCAGTGAGACCTGGACAAGTTGGAGAGGAACCTAATGAAGTCTAACAAGGACAAGTGTAGGGTCCTGCACCTGAGAGGGAATAACCCCATGCCCCAGTACAGATTGGGGTAGATCTGCTGGAAAGCAGCTCTGTGGAAAAAGACCTAGGAAAACAAGTTATCCATGAACCAGCAGTGTGCCCTTGTGGCCAAGAAGACTAATTGTATCCTGGAGTACATTAAGAGCGTGGCCAGCAGGTGGAGGGAGGAGGTTACGTTCTGCCTTGGTGAGGCCACAGCTGGAGTGCTGTGTCCACTTCTGGGCTCCCCAATTCAAGAAAGACAGGAAACTACTGGGGAGAATCCAGTGGAGGGCTACAAAGATGAGGGGACTGGAGCATCCCTCATATGAGGAAAGGCTGAGAAAACTGGGTCTGTTTAGCCTGGAGAAGATTGAGAGGGGATCAATGCTTATAAATACCTAAAGTGTTGGTGTCTAGAGGAAGGGGACAGACTCTTTCTAGCGGTGTCCAGTGACAGGACAAGGGGCAATGGGACTGAACTGGAACACAGGAAGTTCTGAGCATGAGAAAAAATTTCTTCATGTTGATGGTGACAGAGCATTGGAACAGGCTGCCCAGAGAGGCTGTGGAGTCTCCTTCTATGAAGATATTTAAAACCCACCTGGATGGGATGCTGTGCAACCTGCTCTACACAATCCTGCTTTAGCAGAGGTGTTAAGACTAGATGATCTCCAGAGGTCCCTTCCAAAACCTACCATTCTGTTAATCTGTTCGGAGTGTAAGAATATGGAATGCAGGTGAATTGTCTCTTTAATGGAGAAACAAATGAACTGGAGCACCATTCCTCTGTTTTTCTGACAGATGCTTTTTCACACAAGGTTTATCCTAGTTAAGTTTTTCTCTTTATCTTTATATCCCAATGACACAACTAAAATCAATCATCAGGCTCTGTTGTCATGAAGAGAGATATGAATCTGCCATGGTTTGAACTGCTGTTAGAATATACTTAGAACAAATGAAATCCTGCCAATTATACAAAATTATGTTGACCTCTTAAGAGTCATCAGATTGTTACTGGAACCACTGACACCCTAGATTTCAATATCTGAGATTTACAAAGTTTAACCATGCATTCTGCATCTAGAACACCTTGATATACTTCTTCACCTCTTCTTAAATCCAAGTTGTTTCAAAAAGTAAAGACTGTACTGCAACCCACCTGAACTTGTTATAGGATACCTAACTTTTAACCATGAGTATTTTTGTCATCCGTAGAGTACCAACTAAACTGTTACCACTGTCAGGATAGATTTCTGCTTCTGGATAGCATATCTCTCTCAAAATACAGCGTTTTCAAACTCTGAACATCCTCTTTGTGTTACTATTAAACCATTTTGTGATAGTAATATTTCTGAACAAAGGACTCTTATCATACGGTAACCAATATTGGTGAGGGTTAGATGACCTTGGTGGTACTGCAACATTTGTAATTTTCCAGCACAATCAATTATCTCATGATAATGTCTTTTGTCAGAGAATATTGTAATGCAATGAAAACTTGACTATTTTTCTGTGAGAGAAAAGATCTGCCTTGACTGGTATACAGAAACATTCATACATGGGTCACTGACTGACAAGGGAATTGTAAATTACTCGGTAATAAAAAATGATAGTAGACATTTATATAGCACTGTACCTCACACAAAACGACCTCTAGGCTCATTGTAATAAGTATTATTTGTCAAAAAGAAATTCCAGTGACCATCATATCCTCCAACATATTTTTAAATGGTACATGAAGAAAATTTAAAATCTCAAATCATATATCACTTAAGAGGCAGCCTAGCATAGTACAGCAACTATAGTACCCACTCTGTAAATAAAAGCAAAGATAATGAGAAAAAAATATACAAAATTAAGTGTCAGTATCTAAAGGCAACCTACAAGAATGCAGGAGAGGGACTCTTTAAAAGGGCATGTAGTGATAAGAAAAGGGGTAATAGCTTTATGCTGAAGGAGGGTGGATTTAGATTAGATATTGGGAAAAAAATTCTCTACAATGAGGGCAGTGAGGCCCTGGCACAGGCTGCCCAGAGAGAAGTTCTCGCTGCCCCTTCCCTGGCAGTGTCCAAGGCCCAGTTAGATGGGGGTTTGGGCAATCTCGTCTAAGGGAGGGTGTCCCTGCTCACATCAGTGGGGCTGGAACTAGGTGGTGTTTGAGGTGCCCTCTAATCCAAAGCATTCAGTGATTCTATGTCTCTCTGAAATTCAAAATTTGGAGCAGGAAACTTATTTTTTTCAAGTTTCACAAATTCTTAGCAGAGATAAAAGAGTTGCATGCATAGACATGCACAAAGATACATATTACCTCCTCATGTTTTCAAGTTTATCTTTGGAGCTACACACACAGTGACAGAATGAAACAACAAGCAAGCAATGTAACAAAAATCACAACACTGAAACCACAGCCCCCTCAAAAATTTGGGATGTCTGGACAAATACAGAGAATGGAAATTGAAATGCTAGATAACTGAAGAAGGCTGCATCTACTAGTATGAAAACATTTTAATGCAATAAACTATATTATTCCATAGAATTCAAGAAAAAAAAATGAGACATTAAAGTAAGCAAGCTCTTACATGGGCTACATAAAGGATTCCTGCAAGCGTAAGCATTCCTCCAAGTGCCAGCAATTTGCCTTGTTTTACTGACAGGAGTGCCTATACACTAAAATTCCCCAAGAATTCAGGCAACCATGTGACCACAGAGCAGTTTAGAATTGTACATTAATTAAGTTGGAGGGACCCTCATTAGTCACACGGTCCAAATGCATGCTCACAGCAGGGGTGGCTGGAGTCATATCGGGAAGTTTGAGGGCAGCATTTTGAAATAAACCTAAGTTCAGTGTTCGTTCCTACAAAGACCCATTTCTAGCAAGCAGAGTATTGAGCACTGAAATTAAAATAGAAAGGAAATATTTCAACATAAGCTAACATTTGATCATGTTCAGTTTAAAAACCTTTAGAGCAATAAAATCGGTTATCTCAAAAATAGGGCATGAAACCATCCAACACTAAGAACTTCCCAGTAAACATGTCTTTACTGAAAGAGGGTGATAAATAAAAAAATATGACTATAATATAGATACCAGAATTTGAGGCAAACCCAGCTTCATTTATCTATACAACCTCAGATTTCTTTGCAATAGTATTTAAGATTTAACGGTACACTACTTTTTAAAAAATCTATTTTTAAAATGTATTATTTTTCACAGAGCTTATCAAACCCCACTATGTCTGAACGATAATCAATATGCATATTAAGTGCATTGGTTCACATTTTATCTCTGCCTTGAAACACACTAAAATTAGGCATAATAAGTAATCAATATAAGACTTAAGATGTTCTAACATTTCATGGAATAAATGCTCTATTTCTTTAAGAATAAGGCGGTGTCATAGTCCCAGGTATGTGAAGTCAACCATACAATTCAATGTGTGAAAGTTTTAAATCACAGGTGTTTGGACATATGGTTTGAAGTTTAGCATCTTGCTAATACTGACATCTAAAATTAATTGATTTTATCTTTCCAAAACAAAAAGCAAAACAAAAACAAAACCAATAAAAGATATATGCACAACCCCAATATCTGCTCTGAAATCTTGTTTGTCCAGAAATCCAGAAAATTAAATATTGATTTGACTAATATGAATTATTACTTTCAATTTAACAAAGCAGACTGTTGAAGGTTGCTACTGTTAAAAGATGTCAACAACTAAAAATAGTAATGACTAATGAACAATGTATCTGCTGGATATTTCACGTTTAACTAGCACTGCTTTTGGAGAGTCAGTTCCTAACCCTTTAACATACCTTGTATTGCGCTAAAGAAGATCTAGGACCTTCCACATAAAATGCTATAGTCAACAGCATAAATGAACAACTTACATAAGGAGTAGTTCTACGTTCATCTGCATATATTCAGAAGACACGTTTTATTTAAGATTAAAAAAAATTCTCTATAGCCTGCCAGCTATAACAGTAAGTCCATACATGCATGTATATACTCTCAGACATATGTCTATGCACATGCAGAAAATAACTTTATAAACAGCAAAAAGATCAAATGAGTAAAGAAAAATTGAGACTATTTCAAATGCATTTTTTTCTTTCCTTTTTTCTTCAAACTTTGTACGAAGAGACCTAATAATCCCCTGTAGATTAAATATATTTTCTTGCTGTAAATCAATTTGAAATCTTTCAGAGTGTAATAAAAAAAACATCCAAGGGATTGTCATAAAGTGCTCATGTGAGATTTCATTCTCATATGAAATAAAAAAGTAATGTAAAACTCAAGCATATAGGTTTATAAAATTAAAAGGAAAACCTCCAATGAGATGTCAATGGATTCCAAGGATCTGTCTTTTCTAAGGACGCCACTGAAAGGACAGGTTTTCTCTCCAACCTTTATCATTTAGGCTTTTGTAATAAAACTATTTGTGTAAAAAAAAAAAGTAGCAGCCAATTCCTAAAACATTGCAAGTGTAAAATAGCTAATAACTAAAACTAAAAGATCCTTCTCATTACTAATGGGCTGTTCAGCTGTTCTCATTCTGTTATCCTACCCTAGCAGCCACTGAAGACGGGATGCATCCCTCCTCTCTCACTCCAGAGACCAGGAAACAGTGGGTGACTGGAACTGGAGGCTGAATTACTTCAATCAACACAGTAAAATCTGTTTATTTAAAATGATAACTTTGCTAAATTTCTACAATAATGCAAAAGACATGTTTAACAAGAAACACCTCTAGTTGATTTACTGAATGTTATGTTGAGAAATAAAATCATTCAAGTTAAAAAATTGTTAGTCGATCTTAGGTGTTACTTATTCCACAATAATTATTTTTTTCTAGAATCATCAAAATATATGGGGGAAGGGAGGGGCAGAGAAGTCCTCCATTGTCACAGTGGAGACAGAGACCTGATGACATTCAAAACTTGACTAAATCAATTTTCTCTCATGATAAAATGAAAATCAACATTTTGCTAAATGACTGACTTTGTCAGAGAAGGTAGAATCCATTCTGTTTAAAGACTTGTAATTCTACCTAACAACAAGCTGCGCTTTGAACTCTCATAACATACCAAATTTCAACATTACATAATATTATTTTTGAGACTACTAATATTGCAAAAGCCTCTTTCTTGGTTTGTCACAAGCATGTGCTTGTAAAGCTAAGCAAATATGTGTTGCTGTGTAGATACAGGCCCCTGGTCCTTTTTCTTCTCCACCCTACTCTGATCAAGGTCTGGATAGTTGTGGTTTTTTTCCCTTGGCATTGTGATATTTATTTTAAAGCACTTGATTTCCAGTTTTCCAAAACCTGACAATTTATTTCCTTATAACAAAATTAATGCTCTAAGTAGAAAGGATGCAACTCACATCCTCCAAATATGAAGCTGAACATCAAAATTTTGCACTAGACATTACCAGTGTACTCTTAATTTACGTTAGGAGCTTTCATGCTAGAGCAACTCACCCCGTGCTTATATTTTGAGTGATTTTGCCCTGCTAGCATAAGGGGAAATCTTTTTAAAAAAAAAAAAAAAAAAAAAAAAAAAAACAAACCAACAAGAGAGTTTGATGTTTTTGTAAAAATCTGCTCCTCAGTAATTTACCTAAGTTTACAAGCAAGTTGAGTGTCAGGAAAAATATTTCACCCATTTTTCTCTGAATGATTAATACATTGGCAATTGGACAGTTATTTGCAGCTTCTGAAACCTGCATTTTTCTCACATAAACTTACAGATTTATCATATACTAATGTCTTAAAGAAGATGAACAGCTGTATTATTTTGTACTCCTGTTACCTTTCATGCAAGAATCTCAAAGAACATTACAATGAGTAAGCCTCACCATCTTATCCTGAACCAGCACTACCATAAACACCGCAGACAAAAATACCACATGTAATACTTACATTATGCATTTTTAAATCACTGTGTAGGGTTTTCCTGTATTGCTCACAGCACTTAATGGTAGTCATGCACTTAAAAACACAAATTACACTATGTTGATTAATGGTAAGAAAGTTTATATAAAAGATCAATAAACAACCAGCATACATTTAAGTACTATGGACTTTTTCAGCTCCCCTAGAAGGGAACAAAATTAATACTGATAAAAGATTTCTCAATTTTTGTATTATACAGTATATGGCATCAGATTCAAATAGAGAAAAATATACAATTCATTCAAGGAATATAACAAGATTCAAAATTAATCTGTCATACAAGCAGCAAAATGAGTTTCACTTAGGTTTCCTTGAACCCAAGTGAACTACATAGAAGTACAAACTATATAGCAAATCAGCTGGTGAGGAACAGAAAAAAGATTGGGAAAACCTGGTAAAAACTCAAAAATTAATTCCTAATGCAGACAAACTTACAACTTATTTAAAAACCCACATAATCTTAAGTATCAGAGTAAAGAGCTTATATAACAGTAAAATAGATACTTCTTAATTGTCAAGACGAAAATAAAAGAGGACAAACATTCAGGCAAAGATAGATGCCCTCTCAATATGCTTAAAGATAAAAATTCATTCAGCACACATTTAGACATATTATATTGCATATTACTTTTTACTGATCCATAATATGCTTATAATATGCCACTTCATAACCAGAAGAGTGCTGATCCTTTCGTGACTGAAATTTCTGCTAATGCAATTCAATTAAAAAAGGGCTGCAACAAATTTGGTTTACCTTTCATCTTACTTTTTATATCATTAATATACAACTCGCCACAAAGTCAGTCATGCATCAGCCTTGCTCTGAACCTGTGTGATTTTTTTTTTTTTTTTTTTTCTAATCCAGACAGGAATGAGAGTTTGGACATTTGAAACATAAAAAACAATACCAGTTTTTCCTTTCATAGCTCCTATAGAAGTTTACCATGCCTTAAGATATTTTGTTGGGTGAGCTATTCAGGCTTGGAACAGACTTCTGAACATCTTAAGTAAAGCAGTTTATCTAATCTTACTTATTCCCTCCTCAAAATACTCTGTTGAATGAAGCTTGTATTCTGCCACCCAAAATCATGCAATCCACTTTCAAATCTCTCCCTACGTTCCCCAAAACTCTCCTTTATCCCTAAAATGGAGTTTTTCATTGCCACCTATGTTCTGCATATGGACTGCACTGGCCTTGCATCTCGAAAAACTTTCTTTCCATGCTTTTCTTGTACATTTCCCACATTTTGTTTTCTTTACCTATTTTGCCCTAAGAACATTGTTCTATGTTTTTTGGAAATATTCTCTATTCCCATTCATCAACTTTTCATCCCTTATTTCTCCTTTCCCACTTGCCCCCTAGGGTCAATCTCACATCTCAAAATAGATCTCTTAGAAAATATTTTCTCTTGTCATTATTACCTCTATCATGCACCTCTTGTTTTGCCTATAAGCTGTTTGTGTTGGGATAGAACAAATTCTGCCCTTACTTCAAGAATCTTTAAAAAACCACAGTACTAATACACTTTTATAGGCATTTATTGGTTCTATGCAAATGTGCATTAGTGAAAATAAGCTGTTGCTCAGCACTGAAGTAGAGAATGAAATATAACATTGATGTGAATCGCTTAGGTTAGATGCATCAATAATTTAATATCATTGAAAACCTATATTTATAAGTGAATACTATAATGCAGAAAAGTATCTGAATACATTATGCTTTCATCCGAAACAATACAAACTAAAACCAAATACCTTCCTTGACTCAGCGTAAATTTTAAGTAAGCATATAAACTGCTTTATTGGTAGTGCACAGAAATATCAAGTTCCAGTGCCACTGGCTTCAAAATTGATAAAAACCCATATGAGAGTATTAAAGACAAAAGATCAACAATAAAATGCCTTGTGTTGTGTACCAGCTTAAACAAAAAAAAAAAAAAAAAGCACAAAGAAGGAAGACAAAGGAGGAAAAGGTCTAGAAGAAATAAGTTGTTCATATACAATGGCTACAGTAAGACTTATCCAAGGTACTTGAAGGAGATAAACAGCAGCCTCCTCAGAGTTAAATATTGGTTTAGAAAACCTTCATATTTTAGCACTACATATTGATACTTCTATTTACAATTATGTAATCATATTGCTAAACATTAAATACTTTAAACTTCTGTAATGATAAAAAATGCCCCAAATAATTTTAATGATAGCAGAAAGATGGTCATGAATCCATTTCTTAAACATAGAAAGATGAGTTAGCAGCAACCTGTGGGAAAAGATAAACCAAAAAAGAAAATCATTATGATAGCTACAACTTGTATTTACAATGATGGGTTGGTTTTGGGTTGGTTTTTTTTGGTTGTGCTTTTTTTTTGGTTGGTTGGTTTGTTTTTTGGGGGGGTTCTTTTCTGAAGTATGTTTTGATTTCTAAGAGTTGGAACAACTTCTGACTTAAAGAGTACTTACAGCTAGCTATTTAAATATTTGTGGTATGCTACTAAAAAGGATGCTTACAAGCGAATACTGAATTAACATATATATTTTCTTGATGGTATTACTTTTTTTTTTTTTTTTTAAGGTAAAATTCTGGGAGCAAGGGATGGGCATGCAACTGCATGGTTAGAACTTCATCTCATGTGAACAGGAAGAGAAGTCACCATTAGTATCAAACCTAATCCAAAAGCATGGAAGAGAGGACTGTTCTCAGCAGACTGATGATCCCAGCCTTCATCTTCCAAAAGGCTAGCTAGTATATAACACTTAGTATATATCCTGATACCATCCTTCACTCCTACTCTGTGGTTTATACTGGAAGGGAAGAAATTCCTTACTCCTCTTTCAGTCCTCTTTGTCTCCAAAGAAGGATGTGACAGCAGAACAACACATGAGTCACCTCTTCCAGCTGCCCTTGCCAGAACTCCAATGTAGCTATAATCTAAACATCAGTTTGAAGCTGTTAAACTTCTGCTGTCACTTCTTTAACTATCACCGATCAAGGTGACGGGGTAAGGAAAAAACAAACTATTCTCTAATCAAAAAAGAACCAATAAACCTTTCAGAAGTAAAACTCAAAGAAAGAGACCCTCCATCCTAAAAATAAACAAAATCCCCCAAATCACTTTATATGGTTTATGGTGGATCCTAGAAGTTATTTTGATAGTTGACTCTCAGGTAAATATAAAAGAACACAACTGCACAACTGTATCAAGCATAAGGTGCAATTAAGGATTTACTGGCATTTAATTGTTATTAATTGTGCCACTTTCTGTCATCATCCATCAGCTATACACAATATGCTGTGCTTAATAGGTTTAGATAAAAACATGTGTGTTTGCATATCTATGCATGCAGGCACACACACTCACAAAAATAACTTTTTTCACCTTTTTATTCTTCAAGCTGAAAGTAAAACCATGATTAAAAAGTAATTTCCAATTTTCTTTTAAAAATGTGGAAGCTCTTCTTTCATTTGGATATTTCTATGAAGGAATTAATATTTTCATAACTACATGCTTATCTTGCCACCCCCTTTCACTTTTTTTTTTTTGAAAAGCCAGTTCTGGTAAAGACTACGAAAACAACATTCCTGGACACCAAGCCCCTCCTCCTGATCCTTAGGGCAGCTAGAGCTTAGGAGACCACAGAAGTTTCCTCAGATGGTGACTCTATAATGTCTCAGCAGTGTCTTGGAATGCTGGATTTTCCTTGACCTCTTGCAGTGACTGCTGAAACCAGTGCCAATTACTGTCAGTTTTCTTGGTTTATTCTGCAGTACAGACACCTGTACACCATGAAATGGAACAAGATTGCAATTTCTTTCACACAGGTCACTGTGTAGCCATCAGCTGGTAACAACTGTCACTCATTACCTACTGAAAGTATAATCGGATTGACAGGACAGAGATGAAAGTCACAGGTTTTCCTACTCATGAATCTGAAGTATCCACTCCTTCCATTGAAAGGAGTCAGTCCTTCCTAAATTTTATAAAAGTTTATATTTTTACCTAAAACTATTAATAAAAGGTCATAAAATGTCTATTATATTAAACAAAGCAATTTCTCTACAACAATGGATGTTCTCAACCCACTTGTTCTTCAATAGTGAATGGAAAGAGTATGTGTATGTGCTGGGCAGGAGGAAGTAGGGACAAGAGAAGGGAGAGAGTAACTTCTGTAGTGTTCTGGCAGCTTAACCAATTTGGATGCAGGCAGAGTAACAACAGGAAAAGTCAGATGTCCCTCACAATTGCAACTTGCTATAAGCATCTTTCTAGTTAATTTAAGATGGCTGTACCCAAGTCATGTCTGACAATATGAGGCCCAGAAATATATGATAAGGCAGCAAATTTTTAGGTGATAAGTCTTTATGTAAACTGATAAAAAAATGAACAGTTAAAGTCCTATGAGAAGAGTATTCTGCTAAACTAACCTCCAAATAATGAGTACCAAGCTGACAAGGCAAAACCCCAGAAGTTCAACATGCAGAGACATGGTGGTAAAGAGCACTTGTGATTTGTCTAAGTCACAAGTAGTACAAGACTTGACAACATACTTTGCTGAGCATCAGAGTTGAACTTCAGTAATTTCCTCTTACTGTCCTCTCATCATTTCTCAGGAAATTTCTATACCTGCTGTTCATCGGTAGCTAACAGGCAGATAGCTCTCTCCAAACAGTACACTCACATAAACAGCTTTCTTTTGATCTACTGCCCCAGAAGAGTCCTAGACACAGATAAGGGCAGAGATCTCTTCAGTCTGCTGAAAATGATATATCCCATGTTTCCCTAGCTTCCTTAGCAAGAGTGAAAAATCCAGGCTAAGGATCAGTTTAATAAAGATAACAGTAGTCTAATAAAGGAACACAGTCTAGAAGATGATGATAGTCAAAAAACCCTCAGTTGAAAAATAACAAAAGCCAAGTGATCACAAAGGAAAAAACAAACGAGGTGTTGGTTAGCAGAGGTCATGTGCTAAGGCACCAAATGTATTTTTCTCCCAATTCCTGCCTTATGAACAAATACAGTTCACAAACCTTGAAGAATGAAATGAATGTCAGAGATATCCCTCATATCAAAGAGATGTCTTAGCAGTGAGAAATGTGGTTGGTATAAACCCTTTTAAAAATATATTTTAATAATAGATTCTATAACTGCTAATAGCCCTTTGATAACCTCTAAAAAAGGCACCTCAATCAAAAATGAACTCAGTACCCCCCTCTTCTGGCAAAATCAGGCAAAATGGAGAGTTTGAAAAGGCTGTTGTCTTTTTCATGTCTTTCAAAACTTCCCTTCCCTCCCCCTCCCCACCCACCCCCCCACCCTCCCATTTTTTTAACCTCTGCAAAGGATATTTCATTTAGTTTCCAATTCAGGTTTACTTTAAGACTGATACATGTTCTGGTCACAAAAAACAGGCACAATGTATTCAGACACTATCACAACACTTTATGTCTGCTTCATTAAAATAATGTAAAAGCAAATATTACTACAAGAACAAAGTCTTAATTCTCCCCCTCATCTCCTAATCAAGTAATTAAGTAATTTACTCAAGCAAGGAGAAATCTTGTGGAAAGGAGGCCCAGTATTTGTTATGAATAGCTGTTACCATTTAAATATTTGGAAGCCATGAATTTTTATGATTTTGCATAACCTTTGTCATTTTACTTATTCATAACGTGAAACTCATTTCATTATGTGGATGCCTTATCTGAACAATGCTGTCAGACTGCAATTTGGTGACTTAACTTGTTATGTAACAAATCTAGTACCACAGCATCACAAAATATTTAATGCACTGTTTTCACTTGTGCTCCATTTTTTAATAAAAACTGTTAATTCTAGTATTTTCTAGATTTATCTAGTGTTTAAATTTAACCAAAGAAAATATGAATAACAGAGAAGCAAATAGTAGTTTCTCTCTTACTGTTAGCAACTAAAGTCGTTCTTGTATGCCTCTTAAAAGTGGCATGTCACCTCAATTGTTTTCTGCCACTGAAAAACTCCAGTTTGTTGATCGTATTTCAAGTTGATCAACATTAGGTGAAGTATCTCATCCAGCATTATTTTCCAGTTATGTTTTGCCCTTCAGTATATCTCAGTACTTTACAATACTAACTCGACAATATTAACAGCAACACTATGAAACATTTCAGGGAAGTTATTCAATAATACTACCTGAAATATGAACTAATACTGCTTACTTTATTTAATGAGGAACAAATGCCTTTTCCAAAAATTAGGCTTATGAAAAGATAAGCCTTATGAATATCCTGCAGAGTAGCCTTTACCTTGTAGAAGGATCATCTTACTAAAACAATTAAAAAAATAATCAGAAGTGTAAGAAGGTTTTTTAAAAAAACAATTAAAAAAAATAGTGGGTACTCCTAGCTAATATACCTGTAACCATTACTATAGTGCCACTTGTTTATCATTCACACCACATCTTCAACAAATAGTTTGTCTCATAGCCATGATTCATTACAATGCTGAAAAGGTTACTGCTTCTCAGCGCTTGCTTTACACTTTCGATAATTTCTTCTCAAGTAGATGTTAGATACAGTACCTAATTAGATTTAAGCTACTAATTTCTTTAATTCCACACATATCCACAAACATATATACACAGATGCACTAGCAGACAACAAAATACTAATTAATGGAACTATATAGTCTCTTCTACATCTATACAATTTATATAATTTAAGACATCTGAAATATTTAAACTAATGTGTAAAGGACATATTCAAATTCTATTTGCACAAAAGCAATATGATGTTTACATTGATCAGTGTGAATTACAACCTGTCAGGTTAGCCACCAGGACATGAAGCAAAAGTATTACCTTGCACTACATTCCAGTGTAGATCATTGGAAGATATCATCTATGCATTCAGTATCATCTTAATTATTACTGCAATAATTCTATTTTCATTGAGCCCCTAAAGATATAGGAATAAACAACTGTTTGTTTGGTTGTTTATTTTAATTCTGACTCCGTTTAGGTACAGGGAACCACCTCTAAATATTGCCTTAAATTCTGAGACAATAAAAAGAATATTGGGAAATGGTTGTTTACCATAATATAAGACACTTTGTTCTAGGCCAATAAGAGGTTTTAAGAGAAAATTTATTCCTTCTGACATTTGTATTTAGAGGCTATATTGTAAATGCTGCTTGTTTTCTTTACCCTGAATCTTATCAGAAACATTATGATTATCAATTAATATTAAGAGAAGGAATCCTGGAAGTCAAAATAAACCAAAAAAATGCTGCAAAGCTGAAGAACAAGCACTGACACTTATATGGAAAAGGCGAGTATGCAAATGAGACAGAGCCCGAACATTTCTAACTTAAAGCCAGGATTAAAAACTCTGTCTCATATTAGGCAAATGCATATTCAAAATGTCATCTATAGATGGAGAACATGAGCTTGAAGCAAACTATCAGTATCAGATTGACCTAGATAACATTTTCCCTACAAGTAGTTGGCTAAAGCAGAGAAGACATGAAACACTTCTGACAATCCACCTCTCTTTCTTCCAATGTCAGAGCAAAACAAAGATTATACAAATAGATTTACTAGAGAATATACTAAAATAAGCTTAATGATGAAAAATTTCATATCTTCTACAATTATTTTTAAAATCTTTTCACCCATAACAACAAAAGAAAAGGAAGAAGAAAGACCATAAAAACCAGCTGAACTCTTTCCACTAATAGGAACATTTCAGAATAAATTAAGAAATCTAAATGATTTCAGTGGTTATTTCACCATCAGAGTAATATCACTGATTAAAATCTCCCAATTTGGATGTTTTTTTTTCTTTTATTGTTTACAATCTTCTCAGTTTAAGTCCAGGTTTTAGTGTAAAAAAAAAGACATTCTTCCCACTATGTGCAATCTTACTTCTGACCTCCACCCCTCAGTAAAAAATGGCAAATGAAGTAGAGGGGTTGTGGTGGGTTTGGGGTAGTTTAAGAAGGCTTTTTTGTTTGTTTTTTATGTCCAAGATGGCTGTTTTATTTATACACCAACTCACACAATCATTTTTCTACAGCAAAATTCTCCTAAACCAATATATCTGAAACCTGTGATTCTCAGAAATTCTAGTTTATTCTCAGCTACAGCAGTAATCACTGCTTTGATTGTAACATGCATTCCTGACCCTAGGCTAAGTAAAAAAAAAACATCAATTATTAGCAGCTTAATATTTTTGAAATAATGAAGCAGGTGGGAAAATGCTCAAAATTTACATTATTTTATTGAGGGTTTTGATACAGAAACAGCAACTTCTGGTATATGTCACAATGGTAGCTGTTCTGATTGCTTTCTTGTGTGTCACTTTCAGCTGTTGTGACTCTAGGTCTCTGTGTTCCTAGGTTCTGGTACAAAGTCTATAAATAATGAATACCAAAGGATCATGAAAACCGATCATAAAATTCCCAGCAGACAACCATAATGACACTACTTTAAAATTACAGTATGCTAAAACTTCAGAAAGTTGCATAATAAAATTCCTAAATCATTAATTTAATATAATAATTGTTGCAATGTTGATTTCAGAGGCAAGGTACTAACAGGTGTAGAATACATAAGTATCTCCTGACTGATACAGACAGATGTGAAGAAAATTTAAGTGAATCTGATGTGTCCCAAAGAAAGAACAGTATGAACTACAACTGAAATGCAGGTTTACTTTATTGGCTTTGTTTCCTTGCATCAAGGTTAAATGAGGAGTTTGGAACCATGTGTTTTATACAGGACCATTTATTTATTCCACTACACACTAAATGTTCTACTTTTCATCAGCACTACTGCCTGCAGTTTATTCCTTTGTACATCACCACTATAGTTATCACCTACAGTTAATTTCCATGTTAAATATTTTAGCGATTTCTCTGTACCAAAGGATAAGCTTCATCGAACTACATTTTCCAGAGTGGATTCTCCATATTTGTTCAACTTTCTCTTTATTATGTGCAAGTTCTGAACTAAGCCTAAAGCACGAAGGCAATCAATGCTGATGAATGACTAGAAATGGTTTCTTTATTCCACTCCTCACTGAATAGAAAGTTTCCATTATCTCCCTCAACATCTTCACTCTATCAATTTGACAGGGGCAGGAGGTTCTACACTCCACTGCCTTCACTCTAGAACCGCATACAGTTTTCTATCTTTTTTCTAATACAAAAGAAAAATGATAAATGATAAAGTCTAGTCAAAACTTCTTGTCTTCCCTCATAAGTGTAATCTTTCTTTTCTTTTAATTGTTCCATAATTTATTAAAATGCATATCAGAGGAAATATACAGTGTCACTCAAAACATATATACGTACAAAAGCTTAGTTGGACAAGGACAAAACCAAATCATTACAGCACAATAAATACTAATCCAGTTAAGTCAGTTTGTAAAATTTATACTATAACATCCTTGTTTTTTTTGACAATCATCGTACCTGAAAAATATTTGTCTAACAGAGAAGCATTATTTGAGACACATTGCTCAAAGGTATTTGAAACAAAATGACAAATAGATGTTCATTCAACTAAACAGGATCTTATCAAACCTCAGACAGCAAGATAACAGGCTGCTAATTGTAAAAGCAAAGTATACCTACTGTCCAGGAAAGCGCTGAAACTGACAACAGTATAAAAAAAGAAAGGGAGAAAGAGTTCCCTGCCCTTCTCACCAATGTGGTTCTGGCAGAACTGATTCTCCCCCGAGTACCTTCCTAAAGTGATCTCTGATTTACCTAACAAGGATCCTGTTTCTGCCAGGACCCAAGATACCAACTTGCTTTCTCCTTAGTCTCTCCACTACCTTTCTGGCTTTCAGGCTGTAATGGAGACACAGTTCATTGTACTGTATCAAGAAGTTGTGGTCTTGTCCAGTTACATTTTCTGTCAACCCATTTAAACCTGTCACCTTTTACATATTCACTCATTATGAGTCCCCTGAGGACTTAAGTTTTCCAAATCAAAATTTGTGCAAGCCAAACTATTGTACTACCAAATTTTATTCCTAATAGCTCACAAGTTTGAATAGTACATCTTAAGAAATACCGCTGAAGAAGTTCTGGAAGTGAGCATGGGACACAACTCTTATTCCCCGCATAGGTCTCACTCAGCAACAAAAAAGGAATGATAAGAGTGATGGCTTCACCAAACAGTCCACTGAAAAGTAGACCTGGGAATCTTTCCTACTGTCGTGGTTTTGCCCCAGCCGAGGGCCGCACCCCACACAGTCGCTTGTACTTTTAAAACAAAGGGGGAAGGAAAGTTGGGGGAGGGGAAAAAGGGAAGGAAGAAAGGAGGAAAAGAAACCACAACCTAGAAACCAGAACCCCGCAGGTTGGGATAAAGATAGTTTACTAAACAATAACAGAAAACTAGATATAACAATAACAGGAGTTTAAAGCACAAAATAGATGAAACTGGTGATACACAATGCAATTTCTCACCAAACCACACAACTCAGGCCGCACAGCTTAGAGCCGTCCCGGAACCCGACCGTCCCCAGAAACTGCACGTCCTGGCGTTGTCTCCTTCTTTTCCCCCCAGTCCCCCTTTATACTGAGCATGACGTAACTGGCATGGAATATCCTCTTTGGCCAATTCGGGTCACCTGTCCTGGCTGCGTCCCCTCCTTTCTCATTAGTAAGGAAGTATGAAGAACTGAGAAAGGTCCTTGATTGCCCGGCAACAACCAGAAACATCAGGGTGCTATCAGCACTGTTCTCATCCTAACACCCAAACATGGCATTCCATCCACTGCTAAAAAAAATAACTCCATCATAGCTGAAACCAGGACACCTACCGTTCACCTCTCCACCACCACCACCACCAACACACCTCCTCTTCTTTCCCCTTTCCCACCCTGGGAGTCACCAATCACCAGCCCTGACAGCTTTAGTGTTGCACAAGACAATGGAAAAGACCCTACAACAACAGCTGGAGGCAGGCAATGACTTGAGAGCATGGTAGCCACCTCCCAACCTCTCGATGCCCCTCACCTTCTTCCCCCTCTGTTTTTGTAAATGAGAAGCTGCTACAGTAATTACAACAGGTTGAACTGTAGAAAAAAGGAACAAGGCATAAAAGACTAGATGCTGCCAGACAGCGGCAATTTAGGCCCAGGATTAGCACTGCAGTTACCTCAAAAGTGCAGTGACAATCAAAATTATTAGGTGATAATAAAACATACTTTTAGAATTATTATACTACAGTGTTATTGCTGCATTGCCCAGTGCTTTCTTAAATGATCAATAGAACAGACCTCTTCATATGAAATTATTCCCCTAAATGTGAGCTAAATTTATATCAACTTCTGTTATCTCATTATAAAAGCTAAAAAAAACCATTGTAGCACAAGCCTCCTCTTCTTGCTCTATGTTCTATCAAGCCATTCTACAAGTACTAGTTTTCAGACAGAAAATGGGGTTTAGAGATTGAGTATCTCTAGCATTCTGCAGACATTTTCTACAGAAACCCAACTGAAAGCTTGCCCGGTCCTGTTGAAGAGCTCAGAGAAGGTAGGCAGGCTTTATGTATCATAAATGTTTTCCTAATGTGTAGAAGATTAATTTTGAAGTTTAATTATATAAATTGACACATGTAATCTCCTACTTGGCCAACAGTAACTGCTTTCTCTCTCATAGCTTCAGTTTGCTACTTTGTTTATCTTTAATACAGCCTCTAATAATGGGAAGTGGAGGCACTCAGGAACAAAGTGTCTCCAAAGACCACTATTCTCTATTCTGTGGCCTTACTTTGTCCACTTTATTTACCCACCAGTAAATGCCCCAAATATTCAACTCTCATTGGATGGGGCCTAGAGCAACCTGGTCTAGCGAGAGGTGTCCCTACCCATGGACGGGGGGTTGGAACTCAATCTTTGAGGTCTCTTCCAACCCTAACCATTCCATGATTCTACTTAAAGCACTCACACAATAACTGAACTGGAAAATTCAAAAGAGGTAAAAAAAGAAATACCAAAAAAAAAAAAACAACAAAAGAGACATGTATTCAATGTCTGATTTACAGAAGGTATTTCTTACAATTTCATAAAGAAAATAAGTCTAAGTTCCCTTTTGCTGTCAACATTGCTTTTAATAGAAGTGTTTAGAACATCTATGTATCTTATATTTAGTATATCAGACAGTACATCTTTGGTAGAGTTACTCAAAACCTAAGAGAATCTAAGTTAATTTTAATTTAAAACTATATATAACAGCTTCAAAATAGAGGTTGGATTCAAAAAATAAACAAAACAATATTTTTTCTTGTATAACAAAATATGTCAGTTTTATTATAAAACTTTTTGGTTTGTCATTATTGGCTAATTAGTCAGTGCTCCTACGGGGGTGGGCACTTGTTTAATTATTCCATTTTTATTTCATCCCCAAGCTTCATTTCTTGAACACCATCATCAAATACCAGGTTACCATGAAAATTTGTTTCAGTGCCCCAGCCCACAGATCACATTCCCTTATTGAGCTCCATGCCCTTTCCCATGTTCCTTCCTCCCTCCCATCTCCAAGTATAGCTTGATCTTTTCCTTGATCTTTCTGTAAAAAGCAATCTATAATATTGACCTCTAAGAAGCTGCTAGCAATTAGATTTCCCAAGGGACTACCAGAGTGAAGCCAATGTTAGATGATTCAGGAATTGTAAGTATTCTGGGGACTTTTCTTAACAAAACTTCTTCACCTGGTACAGCTGCTGAAGTGCTTTATCTAAGCACGAGTCAGTCAGCAGTGTCAGCCAAGTTATCTCCCCCTACACCTCAGACTCCTCTCTGACTTGCAAGGTGTGAACCCATGCTGGAGGAGCCCTCATTTCCTGCAGGCTCTACCCCTCTGCCAAAGTTTCTACTGCTCATAAAAGCCTTGTTATGTCAATAATTACACATACCAACCATCTCCTATAGACAGAGAGCAATTGGAAGTTTGCCTTTCTCTTCTGTATTGATGAACATGTACATTGCTAAAAACACCTGTCATAGATACAGAGAAAAAGCAGGCAGTGTCCAGAGTACTGTCTCTGTGGAGAAATAATATAACCTCTTCTTTATGAGCAATTATTTACAGTATAGTACATCTTAGGAACTTAAAACTACCATTTAGTAGCTAGCCGAGGTAAATATTTATTGAGAAGTTTCTCACTTGAAAACTGCTTCTCCTCCATACACAAGCTATGCTATTCTTTAATATATTACTCCAGAAGAATAATATTAATTTTATTTGGTTTCAAATCTTGGCAGGGCAAGCATCAGTCTTGGGGCCAGAACATCAATTTTCAGAAGAATCCTGTCTCTGCCATTTCATGAGGTATTTTTCCCAAACGATTTTATCTCCCAAATACTGTAACAAAGCCTATTCAGGAAACAGTCAGCAGACCTCCCACTAACCTAATACCCCCTTCTTTTGACAAGCTGAACCACAGGCCACTGAAGGGTAATGACCTTGATAGTAAAGGACTCCATAGACATCCAGAATCTATAAATCAGATGAATCTCCCATCTTTAAAGTAACTTTCTTCCAGATTATAAGGGGAAAAAAATACATTATATTTTCAACCATGGGCTTAAAAGTCCTTTCATGGGCTTTGCAAATAATGCAACATCTTCTGGAGTAAAATAGCACCACCTTATTAATACTAAATGTATTCTGAAGTCACCAAACAGGTCTCTGCTATATATTCATATATAAAATTTTAATTACAGTTTAGATGTGTCAAACTGCACGTTTATTTATGCCTACCCATTAAAGGAAGAGGTCTGCAAGCAACTGCAACAGTGATTGTTTTCTAAGCAACCTCCCTGAGTTTAGTGACTGGAAGTGATTTACAGAGGAAAGCAAGCTGGTAATTGTATTCTCAGCTGTAAGAAACTGAGAAGTCCATTCATGCAGTGGACAGTAATTCTTTAATGCAATGGAGTGGAAGTACAACTGATGAATTTTACAATGTTTAAGTTACAGAAAAAAGTTGGAAAGTTGTGTGTTTTATTTTTTCAATCTTTTCAATACAGCATTTGCAAAACCATCTGCAAAACCATCCAACATTCTCTTTCTCCTTTATTAAAAAAACCCCAAACCACCAACAAAGCAAAAAAAAAAAAAAGCAAACCAACTGTAGAAGAGCTTGTTTGGTAGCTGCTAGTGCAAATTTAGACCAAATTAGGACTGAAAAAGAAGAGATTAAAAATGTATCTTTCAAAAAATACACTTATAATTAATCATGTGTATGTACATATCATGTACATGTGTTCACAAGTAGTCCCCCCCAATACCTGAAGGTCCTGCTACTAGTGACAGGCCAAATTTGACAATTACCTGAATTAAGAATATCATTTTCCCTAACACTGCCAAACCTAGTGGAATCGATAAGTAAAAGGGTACTAGAAACTTTGAGATCTTAAGAGACAATCTTTGTATGTTCAGAAGAGAACATAGGAGCACAAAAATATATAGGAAGCAGTCACAAAAAATTTAAGAATTAAGCATCCCAATATTATAAAAAAAAATAACCACAACCTCCCCTCCAAAAAACCCCAAACTGAAAAATCCCTTGACTTTGCCATCTACTACTACTGTATGTTGCTTTAAGGGAATTGGTACCACATGGCTAAACCAAAACATACTTCTGCAGAATAACAGAATAATCTTTTGCAAGAGTTCACTACATCATGGAATGCATCAGCCTTTATTATTTGGAGAATGAACCTCACTTTAAAAGAAAAAGAAGGCAAGAAAAGTGTATCGTTTCTCTCTGGGATGTTATGTGAAATGAATGCACAGCATGATCTTGTGTTGTAAAAATTGGTACAGAATTTCACTTTATAAAGCCAGAGATCAGGCACTGCTGCAGTCAGCCTGCACTATTCAACTTGGTATCACCAAAATTCTCTAATCAGAAATAGGGTAAAAAAAAAAAAAAAAGATGGACTGAAGTCTTCTATTGAAACCATTAAGTTTGATATGATAAAATAGTGGTGGTAACAAAAACTGCATACTAGCAGAAATCCACGATGGAAAAAAATGTGGCCTAAGAAGTGAATCAAGAGATGAAAGAGTAGTTTGTTTTGTGTGAATTGAACATTTTTGATCACATGTAAACAGAAAAAATACTCCACACAAGCATCAATGAAAATAGAACTAAAATCAGAAAGGAACATGCCCCTTCTTGCCATATGGTCAGCTTTAGGGATTTGAGGAACAATTGTTTTCTCTCTGGCGCTTCTGTCCTAGTCCAGATCAAACAAACTATAGAGAGGGATGCAGGGGTTTCCAAAGCACTTAAAGCTTCTATCGGTTTCTGCTGCTTTCTGAAAATGATTTGGAGATCAACACCAGCATTTTTTCCCCTCTTTCAGATTTACCTTGATTTATTAAGTTTCTTCTGTCATCCCCCCATCCATCTTTTCGTTCCTTGACTATGCTTCTGAAAAGGATTTTAATTTAGCTAGTCAAGACTTTCTATTGCAACAGTGTCATGAGTCAATGAGCAAAATTCCCAGCAAAATCGATGACTAAGGCCATAGAAAGATGAATTCTGGCACAGCTAGCTAGAATAATTGAAAGCCTACTGCACCAGAAGCTCATTATTGACTCTATTTGGTCATTTCAGCACAAAGTTATTTGGATTTGCTAGGAGCCATACTGTGATTTGAAGAACAACATTCAGACAACCCATTAATTATGGTAGAAAAAGTGGTAATCACTGGTAAGGTGGCAACCATTTTAAACAACTACATTTACTGCTAAAGAAATAATTACTCTGTACCCTAAAATAGCTTGATCTTGGCAAGTGTGTGCCTTGATGTTTAGTAGGTAGTAAAATCCGCATGCTAAGCTTTTGCTACTCCAGCACAAGATCTACAAATAGTTCAGTACATCATTAAAAAGGTACATTTTCTAGTTTTACTTTTCTAATTCTTTTGAATGTGTTTTATTTCAACTTTAAGGAAAATATTATTCATCAGAAGCAGGAGTAAGAGGTGTTAGCTCATTTTGACTAACTTTTTTCATCCAAAAGAACTTCAAGCAAGACATATTAAAGAAGAACCAAACCCCAGAAAATTATCACCTCTACATCCATAAGTAACAGGAGAAATTTTTAAAATTAGACTTAACTTGTAAAGCATCCTAATATTTTTGCTGCAGCTTAAACACATTTTTTAATTAAAAAAATGTATAGCGACTGTTGCCATTGGACCAAGCAAGTTAAGATCACTTTTAACTTCTTTATTATTTAGTATTAACACAGTTAACACTTTAGCACTACTTGATCCATGAAATAAGCGTAATATTATACAGCTTTATTCTGTATTGTGAGTCAGTTCTGTCTTCAAAGGATGAGAAAAGTGCTCATTAGGATCAAAGTCCCAATTGCTGTTCCCTACTGTCCATCAAAGCTACAAAGCAATAAGAAAATAAAGCTAACACGTATAGAAAAAGAAAACAGAAAAGTAAAATTTGGAACAAGCAATAAGAACAAGGAAAGAGAATTGTTACAAGCCCTAAAACACAATGAAGTGAAAGAAGCAAACTAGAAAGCTAGAAAAAAAACCTTGTAAGAATTTGTAAAGAATAGAGAGAAGCAAAAGCAGAAAATACGTTCAGTCAAATGTAGTCTTCCCATTAAGAATTCCTATTGATAGACTATGGGCCCTGGATTAAGAAGCTACAACATATGACAAGAAAATATAATTGCATTATATAAATTTATAAACTGCATCAAATGCAGTAATTTAATTTTAAGTATGAAAAAGAAACAGTAAATGCCTAATTAAGAGCAATGAACTAGTCTATAACTAGCATAACTTACAAGGTAATACTAATTCACTTAGAAAAGTATGCACTCTGACCAATAGAAGTACATAAAATAAAGTCATACAAAATAACAACAATCTAGATCTCCACAGGGTCACTTAGCTTGTTGCAGGTACTTCTCAGAAAAACCTCAGAAGTTCCTTATGATCAATCTGGTTCAGTAAATGCACCCAGTTGTTCATCAGTGTTTTTAGTCAACCAGGCTGAGTTCAAAACAATTTGGCTGAATATATTCACCATCAGAGGGTAACGTTTTATTAATAAACCATACACAATATCATCAAAAAGGGCATTGGTTTTCATTCTGTTTAATGGACTACATTACAGGGACCACATTCATGTTTGAAACCTGTTATTACTTCTCTAAAATATCAGTAAGTGAAACGATTCCATTCATCGAGCTTGTTTAGATGAAAAAAGTCAGTAAAACCACCTGGCACAATAAAAGGAAACCAAACAAAGAACAACAAAAAAACCCCACACAAACTAAGCAAACCTGTATCAAACTCTGAACCTTAACAAGGTTTGTTACACATAAATAAGTGTAGGCCTCTGATTTTTCTTAGTACTTTTATTTTTCTCCTTCCCTGGAAACTATATCAACCTAAAGAGTAATTTTCATAACACATATATCATTGATTTGACAACAAATTAAAGTTCATCTCATTGACCACAGTTTTACAGACATGCTTACTAGACAGACTTCAGGTACTTAGGATAAGACACTAACAGTCTGTTAGAAGACATTTGGAATAAGAAATTAGAGACCTGAACAACACTGACCTAACAAAATCAAGTTGCTTACAGTTTTTTACTTCAAGCTCATGGTTGCAAGACTTCAAAAAAATAAATATCATGCAGGTAACTATGGATGATGTGGAAAAGCCTAAAATATTTCCACAGTCCAAAATATTTATCCAAAATAAAAAGCTAAGTCACATACAAAACTGGACAGACTATATCTATAGTATATTAGGATATGAAGGAAGACAAAGCTCCATGCAGAATTTTATTAGAGTTGTTGAAACATGAGATTAAAATCTACCTTGAATTTTCCAGGGCAAAAAAAAACCCAAACAAGAAGTCTGAGAACAAAAAGAACCATTTATCAAAGTCTAATAATTTTTACTGCTGTAATACTATTTTAGAAAGTGTAACATTTTGGGCAAATATTTCTCTGATCCAAACTAGATTTAGCCAGTCTCTGGCCCAGACCACTGAGAGCACATTGACATTAACAGCACATTGATTACCATCGTCATCTTGCATTACACAGAGCTATGTGTTGGTTCCTCTTCTGTTTGTCACACAAATGGCACTTGAATCTCAGGTCTCCACATACACACAAGTTGCCTGTTACTACTGACTATTGCCTGGAAAGCCTCTTTGTTTCCCATTGAAGTGCTTTGCACTTCCTAAAACACTATTTGCCTCAAAGTTTCTACACATAGTGCAAATAAGGATGCTACTAGATTATTCAGTTGATATGTGAGGCGACTCAGAAATGTGTATTTTTTAACTATTTATTGAAAAAAAAAGGGAAAAATGACACAGAAATTCCTGGACACAAATAACCAGAATAAGTCTTTTCTCATTCCTTGCAGAAAAGATTAATTTGTGTTTCCTTCCTTTAAAAAATGAATCCATATAAAGTAAGGCATGGGAGGCAGCTAAAAAGGAAGAAAATGGGGTTCCCAAGATGAAACCTGTAACACAGCAGAACAGAAAGAGACAGGACAGGGGATGGGGAGGGTGGGAAGGAGAGGGGACGGGACATGACAGACACAAATGAGAGCTCATATCAATGTGGGGGCAAGTGATAGCTCAATCACAAAAAAATCACCATCACTGAAATGGGCACCTAACTAGCAGAGTTCTGCAACTCAGCCAATTTTACTTTTTACTTGTGTCCACTGGAAAAAGAAAAAAGTGTATGAGCATCATTGAAAAGAGCATCCAGGTAGCTGGCTGTCCAAGCTGGCAGCTTCATAAATTAGTATTTTTTATTCTACCCCGATTCCTGCCTAGTAGAAGCTAGACTAGAGTTTAATCTGCAAGAACAACAAGCAACTTCAAGATATTCTGTGGCAGCTCAGTTGCTCAGCTGCCTTTCCTGAGCTAACCCAGGTAGAAGGCTACTTTCTGTCTTCCAAAGGATGTGTATCTTCTGAAGTAAAAAAAAAAAACAAACCAAACAACGAAAACCAAACCAAAACCATAAACAAGCACACACAAAGATTTTTACTCATTTCATTCCTTTAACATCAAGTTAAGAGTCTTTACATCAACACAGTTTATCTCCCAGCCAATACCATATCAGTGAGTTTACGTTCCCTCCCTACCTTATCCTTATTATCACCTCACTCCTGTACATCACTGTATCTTGCAAGCTAAATGAAGGTGAATATATTTTATTTATATTGGAAGTCACATAGCATATTTTCTGTGCTATAAGTAATAAACCAAAATCATAACAAGATGTTCAATTAAATTGCAGATCATAGACAAAGTACATTGTGCCCCTAGCAACAGCTTCCATTCACTGAACAGAAATAACGCTGTAGACATGACAAACCTTTCTGAAGTTTCTCTGAGTAATTACTCTGCTTAATTCAGGCTGTCATTACTTGGTAGCTTTGATATGGAAAAATATCCAGTGTCATATACCTATGTGCAAAGCTGGTAGCAATAAACATGAAGTCTTTCAGCAGAGCTGTCATAAACCCCATACTTCATACCTACCTCTTTCAACCTGAACCCTGCATGGTCTTTGCCCCTACCTGGCCCACTTCTCCAATAAGCTCCAGCTCAGCCACTGTCCAGCAAACAACTTCCAGAGTAGTGGAGGGCAAAGCCCACTCCTGAGCACGCCAGCTTGCGTTCCCAGCACACCATGTATGTGATGCTGCCTCAAGCCTCAGCTTGACATGGGACAGCTCAGGGGCTTACGCTTCTTTCTTAACCCCTCCTCTGCATTTTAATCCCCAGCCCGGCCCCATCCAGCCCCAGTGCCTATTCCTGTTCCTAACATGGCTGATGATGATCCTCCAGCCTCCTTTACGCTCATTTGTTACGGACCTCCCAGCTTTATAGGCTCAAGCATACACATTTTCAGTTGATACTGCCTCCACTTTAGATCTTTAGCTTCACTAAATGAATCTTCCTAAATTTTTGTTCACATTTTTGCTTGATCTGTCAGACTTTGCTGTTCTAATCTGTTCTCTGTTCCTCCCTGTGCTGCCCTCAAGTTGTTTACTTAATAGCAAATATCATGCACAGAAATCCTCAAATAGAGTAATTTTCACTTACAAGTAGTTTGCCTTAAATAAAATCACAGTGCCACAGCCTTTTGTAAAGGCTAACATGTCGCCTTTCAATGGTACCCTATAAAACCACCAAAAATTTGAGGTGTATTAATCCACACCATGAATTACCATTACTATTAGATTTTACCTAGCGTGTACAGAAAGTGTATCAAGGTAACAAGAAAGAATTCAAAGAAAAATACCACACTTGATATACAAACCAGCAACTGATAGGAATAAAATATAAGATTTAAAGCAGATGTGCTTTAAATGAGGAAAGCATGTTTGTCTAGAAGGAAAAAAAAGGCCCAAACATAAGAAAATCCGTAAGAAAACTCACCTAAACATGACTCAATGAAAAGACTAAGTAACAGACTATCAGACTACTTGTATCAAAAACAGTGTGGCAAATAGATCTGGGGAAGTGAATGTGCCCCTGTACTCAGCATTGGTGGTGCCACACCTTGAGCATTGTGTTCAGTTTTGGGCTCCTCATCATAAGACAGACATTGAGGTCCTCAAGTAAGTCCAGAGAAGGGCAACCAGGCTGGTGAAGGGGCCAGAGGGCAAATCCTATGAGGAGCGGCTGAGGGAGCTGGGGCTGTTTAGTGTGAAGAGAAGGCTGAGGGGAGACCTTATCACCACCTACAAGTACCTGAAAGGAGGTTGTAGGGAGGTGGGAGATGGTCTCTTCAGCCAGGTGACAGGAGATAGGACAAGGGGAAATGTCACGAAGCTGTGCCAGGGCACACTTTTCACTGAAAGAGTTGTCGGGGCCTGGAACAGGCTGCCCAGGGAGGCACATACCTGGATGTGTTTAAAAAAAAAAGGGATAGTTTGGTTACTTAGGGATATGGTTTAGCATAAGACAGAACGTTTAGACTTGATCTTAAAGCTCTCTTCCAACCTTGTAATTCTGTGATATTTCTTTCTTTTGTTTATTCTACCTTCTACAAGAATAAACCAGGGCACAATTCAAGGTGCTTAATAGACTACTAAATTAAAATTTCATCCCAAACTGGGGCAAATAGCAAAACATTAAAGTTAGCTGCAGATGAGGGAAAATCCTTTATCAAGCTGTAATTTAAACACATGCTTTTCATTAGACATGGCCCTGACTGCTCAAACTGTTGAAGTACTTAAAAATTTGTGTAGTTTGGCTGTACCTTGATTTCACAGCTGCAGGAGAGACAGCATGAGTGCAATAACTCTGGGTTTTGATAGGAAGTGCAATGTCTCTCATGTCAGCTGAATTTTAAACCAGTTCATGAAAAGATTTGGGAAGATGCTCCTGTTTTCAGCAGTTATTTTCATATTTAAGCAGTGTATGGTTCAATTAACACCACAACACAATCTCAAAGGACTGATGGACAAAGGAGATTAGGAACAGTAGGATGATGGAAGGACAGATATACTCTGACTTGTTCTTATAGAACCGAAGTTATAATCAGTTTTAAATATAAGCTATTGCAGAGTTCATAACAAGTTTTATGTGAACCAAAAAGAAATACCAACCTGGCTAAAGAAATGGAAGATACACTTTTTTAAAGGTCCAATAAAATGTCTCCAATATTTACAAAAGCAAGTGTTTTCCATTACTGCTGCAGTAAGACCACCCTACTCTAAGAAAGATATGAAGGATGATTTTAACATGTTAACAAATCTGATGCAATTAATAAATATGTCTGAAGACACCTTCCTGTAGAAACCTTTTAAGGCAGTTATAATTTTAAAATATAGCTCATCTTATGTACAGAGTTCTTTACTCAGTATTCCTCTAGACATTTAGGAGACTTAATCAGGTAGCAATGAAAATAGCACTGGTATTTTCAAACTGATTTGTTCCTAATGCCCTTTGTTAATATATCTAAGTTAACATTTCACTTCCTTTTGCTTCGCCTTTCAACATTCACTAAATGCAAGGCAAATTATTTCTATAGAACATATAAGAATACAATCTATTCTACTACATTCAAGAGATGTTAAGTCACCAATGTTTTAGGACTATTCTTATACTGTCAGAGGCTTCTCCAATAGCTAATTAATGCTGCCATAAAAATGCCAGGTTTTTTTTTTTTTTTTTAAATACTGTGTTTATGTTATAAATTACTGAGAGAGAAGGAAATGTTTTTGCATTCCATATTATTTTCTTTTTCCTGGACTACATTTTTCAAATCTAAGTTTCTAGACAGAATCCAACCTAGTAGTTAAATGCAGGCCTCTTGCAAGCTTGCTTTAAGCTCATTTTATATACAAGGAAACATGCAACTGTGAATAGTTCTCAACAACAGAGCTGATACAGAGAACCACAGAATCACTAGATTGGAAACGACCTTTGAGATCATCAAGTCCAACTATACCCAACTAAACCATATCCCTGAGTATCTCATCCACCCATCTTTTAAATACATTCAGGGTCGGTGACTCAACCACCTCCCTGGGCAGCCTGTTTCACATTGCATGAACTCTTTCAGTGAAGAACTTTTCCCTAATATCTAATCTGAACCTGCCCTGGTGCAGCTTGAGTCCGTTGCCCCTCATCCTATCACCTGGCTGAAGAGACCACCCACACTTCTACAACCTTTCAGGTAATTGTAGGCCATGATAAGGTCTCCCCTCAGCCTCCTCTTCTCCAGGCTGAACAACCCCTGTTCCCTCAGCTGCTCCTCGTAAGGTTTGCTCTCCAGCCCCTTCACCAGCCTGGTTGCCCTTCTCTGGACACACCCCAGGACCTCAATGCCTTTCTGGTAGTGAGGGGCCCAAATCTGAACACAATAATCAAGGTGTGGCCTCACCAATGCCAAGTACAGGGGCACAATCATTCCCCCAACCTACTGGCCGTGCTATTTCTGATAAAATCCAAGATGCCATTGGCCTTCTTGGCCGCCTGAGCACACTGCTGACTCATATTCAGCCTGCAGTCAACCAACACCCCCAGGTCCTTCTCCACCAGGCAGCTTTCTAGCCTCACACAGCCTGTAGCACTGCACAGAGTTGTTATTTCTCAACTTCAGGACTCTGTGCTTGGCCTTGTTGAACCTCATCCTGTTGATCTCAGCCCATTGATCCAGGCTGTCCAGATTCCTCTGAAGAGCCTCCCTACCCTCAGGCACACGGACACTTCCTCCCGGCTTAGTGTCTTCTGAAAACTTACTGAGGGAACCTTCAATCCCTTCAGTTACTTCATTTGGTTAATTTACATAGCAAGTAGATGAAAATGAATATGAAATACCTCTGAAGTCGGTAAACTACATTTACATTTGAATCAAGTTTGGTTCAATCAGTAGTCTATACATTGTAGCTATTATCTAAGGAATCACTGAATGAAAATAATGCAACACTGAATAATTTCACAAGGGGTGAATTACTGACCCTCAAAAATAAGATTTCCACTCACTTCCATTAGTCTTATCTCTTTATTCTCTGTATTTCATTTGAGGTAAATAGTTTGAGATTTGATAGCACAAGTTTTGTAAAAAACAAAGTTTTCAAAGGAGAGAAAACACCACTTACTGTTTTCTCATGACATCTGAGCTTCAAGTATTTCATTACTTCTTGAAAGTTAACTTGCTACATGAGAGTATAAACCTGACATTCAGGTATTCAGATACCTAAATACACAAAACATCTATCTAACTTTCCTTCCATCTCTACTAGAGGTTTGTTGGTTTGTTTTTTTTTTTTTAATTTCAATAAAAATTTATCAGATCAAGTGCAGAGTAGCAGTCAGGGTTTTGGCAATGGCATAGGCAAAATAAGGATGCCGTAGCAAAATGACTGCCAAGCATCCCAAATCAGCATCGTTCTCTACATTTCTGATAGAAAATTTGTCTTGAGTATTTGAATGTGTGATTATTAAGTATTTTTGTGTTCATGTAGTGTTCTTTGCACATGTTGCGCATCCTATGGTACTATTTGGCATTCTTTATATGAATTTTCCACCTTTAAATGTAATTTCAAGATTTTGATTTCCTAGAAGTATGTTACTTTCACATTGCATGACTGTTACTGCACTAGTGTCATTGGATAAACCCATGCTTTCTAGTTTGGCCATCCAAAGCAGAAGAGCATCACTGGCAAGGCACATATCAGGCTTCCATGAGAATAATGTCTAAGGCATATTTCAGCCACTTCCTTCCTTCTAAAAACACTTAAACCCATCTGAGCATTTGACAGTCTAGGTATCCATATTCACACCACGCTGTTAACTTAGTGACTCTTCTGAAAGTAACACTAACTGCTTGAAACAATCTCAGAAACTCAGTATTTTAAATAGCATTTAAATAAATACCAATTTGTGTGAATTCAGAACTGAAGTTTTTACAGTTTTAAAGTGCTTTCACATACATGTGTACAGCTATGTTTCTGTTGGTTTTAATTTCTGACTGATATGAAAGATGTTTCCAACAGAAGCAACTGTGGCCACTGGAGTTGCTGGTAAGATTGTACAATGCTTATCAGTAGAGCCAGGATTACAAAAAAAGCCATTATTTCTAATTTTTCTGATCATGCATTAAGTGGCAGGTAAAAAGTAAATCCAACATAATTAAACCATTCTGTCTAAGAGTCTGTCAGAGTTTTTTTCCACTTCTAACAAACTTATGAAAGATGGAAGTAATGACTAAGGAGTCAACAGAATCAGAGAATATGCTGAGTTGGAAGAGACTCATAAGGACCATCAAGTCCAACTCCTGGCTCCACTCAGGGCCAGTCAAGTCAGAGCATGTGACTGAGTGCGTTGTCCAGACACTTCCTGAACTCAGTCAAGCGCAGTGCTGTGACCACTTTCCACCTTCTAACAACTTCTGCTTAACCAACATAACCTAAAAATGTAACATACACCATTAAAAACATTCAAAATACACAGTCATTCATAAATCTTCGAGTCAAGCACAAAACAGTCCTTTAAATCTGTGAAATAATTTCCTAAATTAGTTTGTGCAACCGTAAATTTTGGACTACTTTCACATACAGTTTTTTCCTTTAGAAGTCCATATATTTTTTTAAATTTATAAACTTCTCTAAGTGTGAAAGCCTACCCTAAATTTATAATCCAAATGACAAAAAGGCAGAATAGCCAGAAAATTCTATGAAACCAAACACCACCCACCATCCAAGCTTCTCCATATGAAATACTTTTTCAAACACATTGCAAGTTTTTACATAGTGTTAATCCATTTACATTGTTTAATCCATTATGACATGGATTAAAATCCCATTTCAGAAATTATCACCAATTATTCATTTTTGCTTATATGTTCATTTAAAAACAAAACCCCACCAAAACAAAACCCCCAAAATAATATATAGTATTTTTCTTACTTACCCACAGCATATTACAGAAAAGCATTAAGCATACTTGACAACCAGGAATTCTGTTAACCTTCAGTTACTCACCTAGGAAAAAAGAAAAAAAAAAAAAAAACAACACATTATCCCTCTTTTCATGAAGACAAGAGTTTGTAACACATGCAATAATTTTCTACGTTTATGTTGTTCTCAAAATAAAGTATTTTCTCTTTAAATACAAATTAAAAGAACGGAGCTAGAAATTTTTCATGTAGCTATCTGGATCATAAGTCAAGTTATGTAGAAGTTGCGTTTGTGTAATATCCAACCAGTTTGTTCATCTGTAGCGCTGATACAATACTGTTCTGCTACCACAAGAGGAGTCTCAAAATCTTCTAAAACCAAAATGGATAAAGATTTTGTGTTCAGAATACACAGCCTAAAGCAACATTTTAACAGAACACAGTTACAAAACTAATTAACTTCTGTGACTACCATAATCGCTTTCAAGGTTTCCTGTGAAGCCTGGTAGGAGATCCAACATTCTGCCCGATAAAATTAGACAACTTTTCTGAACTGGTGAATTTATACATTTTTATCTTCTTCTCTAACAGAATTGTGAATGTACTGTGCTTTAGGTAATGGCAAGTAAGTATCAACAATGGTATGTTCTTCCAGAGGTTTAATGAATTCAGCATTTTGTTTTGAGTATGTGAATGGAAAACAATAAGCCATGTTTAAAAAAAAGCTCAGATCTCAAATGATTGCAGCAAATAGGAGGAAAAAAGAAACAGTAAAGGCAAATTAAATGGCACCATTAACCAAGGAAGCTAATATTTTCCTGCAATATATTAAACAAATATTGGATTAGCTTTAGGAAAGACCGCACACATTTTGAAATTTGAGAGATTTTGCCAATGAAGTAAACTACAAAGGATGTAAAAAAAATCAAAGTTCCTAGAAAACAAGCATAAATGAGGATATTTACTTGCAAGTAATCTACATGAATGAAAATTTATAAGCAACATGGATTTTCCAAAGCAGCTTTAAAATGACAAAAACGTCCATGTAGGTTTTTGACATGGGATTTACTTTGTTTTTAGATCTTGGTATAGAAGTTCTTTGAATTACTCAGCTCTTGAATGCTGCTAGTTGTTGTCCTCTTAAGACTTTCATGCATCTTTTATTACCCAACCAACATGTACAGTTACAACCATAGACAACCTAAAATACAGTTCTTCTAAAATAAAACTCACAAAACTCCAAAGCAGCTCAGCTATTGTCTGTCTCAAGGGTGACACTCGCGATGCATTGCTACATGTCAGTGCATGGATGGCCACTGGTGCATCTCACCAATCTCATTTTAGTACCCTGAGGGCTAGATCCAGACTACTGGATGACTCAAGACAGCGAGGCGCAAAGCCACGCAGACTGACTAAGAAGGATACCTTGGCACTTTGTGTAATTCAAAGAACTGCAGACACATCTAGTGGGGTGCAAAGAAATATTAAATCCACTTTTGTTACACCTCTGCCAGTCTTCATTGTAAAAATATAAAAACTCAGTTCTTTTATAAGTCCTCCAGCAAAATTTTTTAAAAATTATAATTCCTGGAAGGTGAGACAGGCTCACAGTGGATAACCTAATAAAATTTTATATCACAGCAACTTCTAGATGTCACTGTAGGCTCCTGTATGCATCCAAAGGTTACATGAAGCTGTTTTGTATTTCTCTAACATGCAACTCCTTAAACAGGTTTTATGCTTTTCTACTGAGCACATACTAATGTAAAAATTTAAGAGTACATAACATTTTTCATCATGGAATTTTAAATAATCCTGAAGGACAACAGCCAATCTTTATACTCAATGAGGTTTGATCTGATACTTTTTATGTTCTAGGCTGTAAGTATATGGACAGGAGTCTAGACTGAGACAAGGGCCTCCCTGTGTCACCATTTAAGAAAAGAGCTCAGAAGAAATCTAAGTGTTCAGGTCCAAGAGAGTTGTTAAGCAAATAGAATACATATAAGTAAGAAAGATCTGAACTTCAGAAGGCAATCCATTTGAGCACAGAACTTGGCTCTATACATACTGAGAATTGGCTTCTGCCACTAGCTGTGAAACTTTCCCAATGTATCAGGTGGCCAACTCTCCACCCATAAAACATCTATTTAATTCTTACAACACATGTAATAGTATATGTAAGAAGTCCTTCAAATGTGGTCAGTACCAGTACAATTGTGATTTCCCCCCAGTTCACATTCCAAAGTAGTAATGCTTTGAAACTAATCTAGCAAGGCTTACTTAGCTTATAGAAAATGTAAAATTCATAGCAGCAGTGTAAGACACTTAAGTGAGACAAAGTCCTTTCCTAAGCAAACAACTGAAAATCAATACCAACAGCTTTAAAAATATTTATTTACCAGTATTGTGTAGTTTAATGAAATACATCAAGTTTCAACTACGAAACAAAACCATGAAGTATCTCTCTCTACATCTAGTTTCTATGAGGGCAAACAATGAAATCATACACCAGCAAGGAAAAATTTTTCAAGGTTCTAGTATATGCTTACTGCTGCAATATTCTTAACAGGAGATACTTTTAAAAATTGTTTTAAATGAGAATCACTCTTAAAAACAGTTACTGTACAGAAGCATAATCTAGAGACCCACAAAGCTGCAACTTCTTTCAGAAAGTGCTTCAAATCATATCAGCGTCGCAGTGAAAAATCTTCTAAGCAACTGCATTTTCCAACGTTATGCTTTTGTGATTTCCCAGTGTCAGACTATTACTGTGACAGCAAATTGTAGTCATTAGACAAAAATAGTGAGTAAAACGGTTTACATGCTTAAAATGACCTTGAGACTGTCTTGTAAAATATTGATAGCCAAAACAATTGGTGATTAATGATTGCTCCTGACTAAATATAATCATCCTTCAATTGAAAAGCTGAACTAAATCTCATTTTAAAATGTTTCATTCTACATCAGTTGTTAGTTGCAAATGTATGTGAGACTGTCTAGGAGATCCGAACATAAGTGAGTGTAGCCAGTTAGAAAGATACCTAAAATTCAAAGACCAAGTTTACTATGCTACAGGCATACTGGCACAGTAATTGCATTGGTATAGCATAGAGTAACTATACATTAAAATACCTGATAAATAAAGAATTGCCCACACAATTTTAGAGTACTCTCTAAAAGCCTTCTAATTCCTAAGGCACTGATCAGAAGTGGAATTCCTAGTGTACGGCAAACTTCAATCTTCTTAACCTAACTCATGTTAGTTTTGTGCCTCAGTGTGGTGGTTTGGGGTTTTTTGGTGGGTTTTGGTTTTTGGGTTTGTTTGGTTTTTTGGTCAGGGGGTGGAGGATCAGCAAATCCACAATTTCACATTTTTTTCCTTCTTTGGATAAGTAGAAAAACAGGTAACCTTGCAAAAAAGTATTTTTGATAATGCAAAAGCCTGTCACAGTTACTCTTGAAACAGGACAGGTGCATTTCACTACTGTTCTGAAAACTACTACCAGGTAACATGAGCAGCAATGGTTCCTGCTAACTCAAACATGATTATTGTAGACACTTGCTCTGTTTAAAAGCACCAAAACACACTGCTCTGTAGTAATGCAGTACCACTAACTGGTAAGCAAAAAAGATAAGGCAAAAAATGCTGAAAGTGGACTCTCTCTTCTGAAGTTTCCTTTTTTCTGCCCATTTTTTGCCTCCTCCTGTTTTCCAGCTTTCCTATTTTCCTTCATACACTTGTTTTATTAGACACGTCCTCTCGGTCCTCTTTCAGGTTCTCACCACCCTAGTTTGAATTATCCTCAGAGATCTCACATTCTTCTGGTATCTCCAAACTATTTTCTCATGATGACAAGGAATTTTTAATTGTTTTGTATTTTGGGGTATCTAGTACGCCTCCATTTGGGCTACCTGCAACTTCTAAATAAATGTTACAATTAGCTCATATCATTTCATTGGAGGAAGATACATGCACACTGAATAGCATGTTCTGCTTGGGAATACATGCCTAGGAAGTAAATAGCTTCATTCCTAATTATAGTGGCATTCAATTGGACTTCTACAGTTAATCTTATTATTGCTATCATGATAAATCCTACTTCCAAAGATATGCAATTAGCTTTTAAATGAAAGGACATATGAAGTAGTTAAGCCAAATATGTCTATTTTCTAAAAAGAAAATCAAAATCATTTTACAAAGGTCAGTCTTAGTAATTACTGAGCATTTCAAAGCAACAGTGAAGATGTATATATTTAATTCCAAGGACACAGATAGTTCCTTTGAGTTTTACATGATTGCTTTTATCTAAAATAAAATATATGCACAGTGTTAAGTCTAACATTTTGCATTTTAACAGAAAAATAAAAAATTTAAAAATCCCATAATGTTAAAAGGTTAGTATTTTTAGGCTTTACTGCTTCTAATCCATCTTCTAGCTATGCTGACTTATAATAATGTGAAATATCAAGGCTGGGTAAGATAAGTATAAGCTATGCAGAAAAAAACAATACAGAAATGTCACAGTAAGGCACATGGCTCTCCCTCTCTGCATAACATAGGTTAAAACTAGACAGTTGTTTGGGTTTTTTGTATGGGTTTTTTTTTTTTTGTTGTTTTGGTTTGGTTTTTTTACAGGTAGCAATTGGTAAACCTAAACTTCACACAAAGCAAAGTGGCATTTAAAGCAGTTATGAAAGTGCTGGGACACTTACTGTTCACTGCAAAAGAAAAAATCCTACTCAACAGATGGGGCAATCTATGTGAAAGTTCAAAGAGAAAATATGCTGTGTTATATGGGTTTCAATCACCAAAAAATCAAGACCTAAGTTTGGGATGTATACCTAAGGCCAGAATTCAGTGGTCTATATATGAAAAATCACGTGAAAATTGCATTTTAATAACAGAATTTAATTCCTGAAAACTTTCTAGTCAATGGAGTATTTAAGAATCCATTTAACTAATTGAAGAGAGTTCTTCATAAGACTGCAAAAATAGTTAAGAGATTTATTTCTTTTCTAATTGCCTTGGAAAAGACTCCTCAAACTTCCAGTGCAATTAACCTTCATGAAAACTTTAGTGATTTAAAGATAAATTAACATCATTTCGATTATCCTACATAACATATATCCTTCACAAAGGGATGAGCAGTAATATTCTTCACACAACTTTGCACACTGATGCTGTTCCAAAATGGATGACTCTCTCAGCATCTCATCTTGGGTCAAACATAACTATTGATTTTACTTGCTTGTAATACAGCGTAGCACGCATGCAATTTTTTAATTAACTACTGAGTATTTCCTGACAAAAATTAAACTTATTTTTTCCAAGTATCAGGTATTTGAATAATAGATGTATAGCTCTTTCACTCATGCAAGAAAGTTAAGACAGCAGTAAAGACATACAATAGAAGAACTATCATATTTCAAACATTGAAAATCCATGGAATATAGCATCAGTAAGGATGATGGACTACTGTTCTGAGAAACAGGAAACCTCCTCATGCACAGCTGAGTATGTATGATTGTGTACCAAATGCCAGAGACTGCTGTGGGCCATGACAAACCAGCTTCACCTTGGTGCCCTTCTTAGGAAGCAAGAAACTAGTGACTGTGTAATGAGCACACAATAAATATAAACTCATTTAGCCAACACATTCCCTAGGCAATTCAACTAGCTTTTACAAGGTGGTAGCACAAACTAACAGTTATAAAATAGAAACTCTGTAACTTAAGTCTAGTTGGAACCAACTGATAGTTGAAGGTTTTCAATCTGAAATATATGTAACACTATAAACATAAAAAAACTCTCCAGCATGTACTTTAAAGCAGTCAAAATTACTAGAAAAAGTTTTGTGAATAATTAGCTCCTTATATTTTGCATGATCATCTTCAGAGATATAAGCCCACTTTTGCTCTGTTACTCTCTTCCAGATACAATGTGCTGCTTTCATCTACACACAATATGAATATGAGTATACTAGAAAGTAATTGCAATTATCAAAAGATCAAATGTAAGATGAAATTAAAGCATTGGATCAAAGCTTTCACATTTCTGTCAAATACATTTGGAAGGATACTGTGCAATATAAGTGTATAAATCAGCTCATGTATATTCAGACACAGCCAGATGAACACACACACACAACGCTACAGAGGCACTCTTGAAAAATACTAGATGTAATACTTGAAAGTTTACATTAGTATTCTAAGATCTTTGTATCACTGAACAAACTTTCTCAGTCTAGTGACAAACACAGTAACATCATTATCACACACAGAGAGATTTATCAGTTTCTGCCTTTTGAAAGTTGATGTTTGGATTTACAAAGATTAAAAGAGAACTCAGGTTTTCTTCCTATGTTTAGCATTTACCATAATTTACCATATAAAATTTGGAATCAAAACATGAAAATAAAACATGCTAAAATTTATGGGTGCTAGTTGTTTAAGTATCATCTTGATGGGGTTGGTTTTTTGACACATCTATAACTAAACCAAACAGACCTCTTTAGCAAAGCCTGTGCTAACTGGAGGCCTGACATGCATGACAACTAAATAAGCTTATCTGAGCTGAGCTTCGCCTACCCATTACTAAAAATCACAACCAATAAATAGCTTGCAAATGGTACATTAGACCTTTATCCTTACTGCCAATCAAAACTGAGACTAGAATCTTAAGATAACAGCATCCTGGGGTACTGCATCATACCATGATAATGAATTGACACATCTTTACTTAAAGGATACTTTTTTGAAGTTTGTAAGCATTTACAAGATATTCTTTATTTTAATGAAGAACTCTCTCTCAGTGCCAAGAGCCTAACAGAATGACACTCACTTCAATAATAAATTTGGAAAAAAAAAAAAAAAATCACCATCATTTTCTGTAACAAGAGTTAGGTAGGTATCTTCCAAGTATCAATAATGTCTTCTTGTTTGCTGGACTCATGCTGGCCCCAGTACAGTTTGGCACACACTTTGGGGACAACTCTAGCATGGCCCTCATTATACCGCACATCATGAGGCACAGATCAGTTACAACCACACCACTTTTCTGACTCCAAGGCATCATGGACACTGGCCTTACAGAGCAGCAGAACTTCATTTATTGTCAGACTTCTGTACCCCCTTCTTGACTTAAACTGGTCACTGTTCAACAGCTATCTCATTGGTACAGGCCAACAAGCGAAAACCCAAAATGGTTATTACATATTTAGTGTTCTATACTTAGTGTTGATACACTGGTGAAAGAGATATTAAAAATACAGGTTTATGTTTGCCTATTGATTTCTACAGCACTTTAAGTTACAGTGAGATGGATGAGTTGAAATAAAGGGAAACGATCACATTTTAAAACATAGTTCACAAGCCAAAACGTGCATTTCTTTATCCAGCTTCAGACGTAACCCACAAGAAAAATATCAATAGCATATACAGCAGTTGACTAATTAATCCGTATATTCATTTCAAAATTTTTAAGGTCATTGCTATTTCTTCTGCATTACAAAGCTTTAGAATCTCTCTCAAATTACATGGGGGAAAAAAAGAAAAGACAAATTTTCTTCTAACCCCACTAAACGGCTTTCCTTTAGTAGAAAGATATCCAGTGATGCCTAGGAATGTTATTTTTAAGTAACACGTGACATACTTGTTGTTACAACTGCTCCTAGCACCTGCTGAAATTTGCAGCTGAAGGCCTAACAACTTAAAAATAACTGAATCACCGCTTATTTTTAATTTCAAATAATATAATCACCTGTATTTAGTATTGCACATATTTAGACAAGCTGCCTGTCTCTGTTCCAAACCATCTCTTTCCCTCTGTCATCTCAAACTTGACATTTTTCAATTTCAAATATGCAGATTTTTTTTCCCTTGGATGACTTGTCATTAAAACTGTCAAAAACTATAATTATTTATGTATACCAATTTATTATTAATCTAGCAAAATCTTCACAAACATCACACCGTTACTGTTTGCTCATGTCATTCTGCTGCCAACCCTGGTTTTCACCGCTGTGGGTTTGATGCCTTTTTGCTGGTATCAGATGCATTTCCCTTGTTGACCAATTCCACAGCATGGCAGGCAAAGACATGCTCAATGTTTTTTCAGTTGTGTTTGTTTTTCAACCATTTTGCAAGGTTGATACCTATTAAAATAGTTTAATGCAAGGCCACAATAATTACACAAACATTATAAATATGTTTTGTATCGATAAGCAACTCTGATAAATCAAAGTTCTGATTTGTTTTCAGTAATGGGGAAACCGACAATAACTCAAATTTTGAGGTCCCTGATTTCAAATATTTCTACACATGACCATATCAGGTATGTAAGTCTTGCAAACACATAAATACAGGGGTCCACTGAAGGTCTAAATAAGATTAAAAAAATAAAAAAAAAAACAAAAAAAAGAATCCTCCCGCCTTTCTGTTGACTTAATTTCGCCAGATAGCAAAAAAGGTGGGTTTGCCTTCATTCCTTATTCTCCAATTTAAAGCACTGCTTACGCTTTCTAGTGTCCAACTTACTGGTGCACTCTCCTACAACAATCCCTCTTTACCCCCTACCTCCACCCCTCCATGCTCCTTAAAATTCAGCTCCATGTCATTGGCAAGGTCATTTTTCTTTTAAAAACATGTTGTTATATTAAGGATCTTAAGAGGTGAAATGTAAATATAAATATAAATCAAACCAAGTCTTCATTAAAAACCTCCACAGATTGTACATGATGGTTGTTAGCTATAACTTTTGCATCTTTTGTGAATTTTTCAGAAGAAAATTGTCACAATATACAAATTGCACCAGTGCAGAGAGATATAAACATATCAGGAACAGTAGAAAGATGTTCAAATTAAACATATCTTGAATCAAAAGGAAAGAACACTCCTACTAAAGAGCAACATAGGCTGAAATAAGATCTCCATCCAAAAAAATAATTAAGCCACCAAAACCCAAGCACAAATTAAGAATGTACAGAAAAATAAACTAAAGCTACTACAGGAGGAGAAATGAGAAATCGCCTACTCAGGAAGGAGCTTCTGTCTCCCCACTACTTCTAACAGCCAAAAAACACATCGCTTAAAAGGGGGATCCTCATTTCTCAGTTTGATCTCCCCTCTCTCCCTTTCCATGCAAATTGAAGTCACATCTAAAACTTAGTATTGTCTTCTGCAAATTTCATTGTTTCAAGCTTTTTTTGACACTACCACCGGAATTATCTGCACAATCCCATAAAATTACTGTACAAATCAACCCTTGTCTTTATTCCACAGTGACTGTCTGGACTAAGTAAACTTCTAATTCCCACCACCACCCTTCACAGGGCAGTCCACTTCTCTCTAAGAGCGCTCTGACATGATAAATGGTTTGTGTTATTTCTGCCCCTGAACATCCCCTTTGAAAACAGAACAATTTTCTTGAACATAAGGCACAGTGTCTCTTCCAGATTTTGTAATCTACAATAACAGCTTTTAAGAGTATGAGAAATTAGTGGGTTATTAACAGTGAAGTTTGAAGAATTACATGAGATCTTTTGCACGCATATTGCATCACCAAAAACTTAGAAGCCTTAGACAAAAGCCAATGAAAAGCATGAACCAGCTACTCTGTTTCTCACTTCTTTCCCAGATGCTTTTAAGTCAAGGCTTTTTTATTCTGCTGGCAATTTCCTTTGGGTACATGAAAGCATTCTGAACTTGGGGCTGGTAGACTTTAGGTTGGAGAGTTTTAAATTAACTAACACATTCAGGGAGGTGGGTGGAATTCTGTTTTGGGGGTTGGTTTTGTTTGTTTTTTTCTGGTAGCACACAAAATGGGGTGGGTAGGTGGAGATGGCAAAACTTTATCCTCATACAAGCCTGACTAATGCTGTTCAAAAACTATTCCACAAGATCCCTGTGTCTAGAAGGAAAGTCTTCTGTACTGAATCTGACCAGAGAAAGCTTAGAAAGAGCTTATATGACAGATAAAACGTGACTTGACATAACCTTCAAGTTGCTGCCATGCTAAGGCAAAAAATAAAAAAAGGCTGAAGTCAGTTTTGCAGACTTAGTTTTGGAATAGAAAAACTCATTGTGAAAGGTATCAAGAAAAGAACAAAACAGTAAGCAGATTTTCTAAGCCTAAAATCCTGGGGCATTTTCACATCAAACCGATTAAGGGGATTGCTAAAATATCCATGTGGAAGGACAACTTGGCAAGACATCTGCCTCACTAAATGAAAAAATGCAGTCACCAAAATATAAGATTAATTTAAAATAATTTCTGTGGACACACTACTCACGCTTCAAGTAGTCAGAAGTTGAGCTCACAACAGCCAAGGTACCTGACCCAGCAAGCGTAAGACTAGCACAGCTGGCTTCATATTCTGACACCGGTGCTGGGTATGCAGATCTTAAAATTGTGTCCATTAATTGACACTCTGCCTAGGGAACTACTATCTCTTTAGATTTCCCAGTGAAGTAAATGTTACTGGTTATCACTTGTACTGTAGTGTTATTACACAAGGTATGATGATTTGATAGCATCAAGGATTTCAGACACAGTGAAATTTCATTAAAGTTAGCAACCATTCTAGGACATATCAAGAGCTTAAAACAAATTCTATTCAAGTGGGTTTTGGTTTTGTGGGTTTTCTTGCTTGTTTTTGTTTGGTTTGGTTGTCTGTCATTTGTTTGGTTTTTTTTTAATAGAACTCCCAATGAGATTAAAAACAGAACAGAACCTTGAGGCAAAAGTGCCTGGACATTATCCTTTACGGAGTTATACCAAAAGATCAAAACTCAGAAAAGGCACATTTTATTAGAATATAAACTAGGACAGCTAAGCTTTTATACAGCAAAAAAGCCACCAACTGGAGTTTAGTTGATTCAGTGACCCCTTGAGCAGTAGCAAAACCCACCCCAGGGCATTCCTCTCCCTGCAGAGCTGCAAGTGTCTGTAAGCACACTGCACACTCCAGATACTCTCTGCTGCTCTTCCCCTTCTCTCTTTCATTCTGCCTCCCCATCCTGCATTTAGGAGATGCTTCTTTACTCTCACGTTTAATTGCTCTTCCCAGGAAAAAACCCAACTCTTCCCAGCATTTTTACCCAATTTCTCCCTTCTTAAAACATAGTTTGCATACTGAGAGCAAATAAATAAAACAGATGCTCTGAGTTACAGGGTAAGTTCAGGCTAGAAACTCAGTCCAAACAAACATGAGCAGGACTCCACATATTATACTATCAGAAGACTTCCTCAAGTGGGGAAAAACAAAACCAAAAAACCCAATGAAAGCAGAATGGAAACGTGAATCTAAGTCTTTGGGATGAGTTTCTAAACACTTACATCTTAAATATACTGGAACAGGCATCTCATTCCCTCAGTCATTTTCAGTGGAAAGCTTCTAAACAGCATTTTTATCAGTAAAAAAAAAGAACTTCAACATCAGCAGGTAAATCAGGACATTAGAACTACCATATCAGAAGCTGTCTCAGGGCCCCACCTGTATGAGAGAACATCATCATTCCATGCTCAGGTAGGTAAGACCTCAAAAATTAAGACCTACAAAGGTAGGATGTACAGAAATCAGAGCTGGATTGAAGTACATTTCATCCCTGTGGCAGTTAGAGGGCACTGTTCCAAATACAAACAATTTGAAAGCAATTTGAAATCACTCTCCAATTAGATTTAAATATCAATTACATATAACTCATGTGCTGAGGAACACATGTCATATACAGATCTGTATCTTTCAAAATCATCTCCACAGAGAAAAGGATACTTTATAAAAAGTATACTTTATTTTAGTACTATTTTAATGCATACATGATCACATCCATCATTCTCAAGTTTATAATCAAGTTTATAATCCAACTCTGATATGATCACTGCTTTTCATGTTCAGCTGTCAGGACATTATTTTTTGTGCATTAAAGAGGAGCAAGTTAGCTAATCTATAACTTGGGGCTTATAATAGTTACCTGTATTTCCCCAAAAATCACTTACAATGTTGCTCCTCCCCCCAAAAAATATGTACAAAATTAGAATCTATAACTTAAAAAAATAATCTTTAAAACCCTCTTGAGACTTCTGAGATACATGAGCATATACATATGTATAACAAAGTAAAAAGTGGATATACACCAAGAATGACAAGCTTCCACTCTGAAAAGTGTATGCAGATTACACAGAAAGAGATTTTTTTTTTTTTTTTAAATAAGAAAATACAGTAATTTTCTCAAAGCAGGAGAGATGTCTCTAAATCATGCTACTGGAACAGCATGAAGTACTGTTTGTTAGTATGAAAGTCATTCTCATTCTGTCCTAAATTCATTGAAAATTCCCAAAAGTTTGAATCGGAAATTCCCTGGCACAATATAGATATGCACACACACAGAGTGTGTATATGTATATATTAAAAAAAAAAAATCAGCTGAATTAATAAGCATCCAGGGTTTTGGAAAATCTAGCATTAGCACCAACTTTCAATAATCCCAAACAACTCAACCATGAAGTACACTCATAATTTAATTGCTGCATTTCCCATTCTCATATGCTTCTACTACCTTAACAGAGTAGATCCCATATGGGGAAGGGCCAGCTGTAGACTTGAATACATCTGAATCACTCAATACCAATAAATTGAGGTGGACCAACAGAAATTCATTGCCTTCTAGTGGTCAAGCCATTTTAAGTTACATACAAAAATCAGGGATTTGAAGAGTATAATTCCTATTTTGATTTTTTTCTGTTTAATACTTCTGTAAACTATTAAGATGCTCTATGACTCCTAAAACTAATAATCAAATATCTCATTTTCCTTTTATGACTGATGAAATTTGTGCTGAAAGAAGGCAATGTTTTACACAGAAAATAACTGATGAAATTAAGGCCTAAACATACTCTGAGTTTTTAATTTAATGGTGTTAGAGAAAAATGAAGTAAATTGAATCAAAAATATTCAGAAAGTTAGTTTTGCATATATTTGGTGAATTCTACATCTAGATTTTTGTCTTCCTACAGGCATTTCCCCATCATTCTTTTAAGTGGACTTAGAGCCGACCAGATTTGTTCTACTCCTTCAGAGTGTATTATGCGTTTAGAGTTACATGTCTGAATGGAAATGTTGTTGTCTACTATTCACAGAAAGTTAGGAACTGCAGAAATACCATATCCTTAAAAAGTTTCCCCTGCAGTTTCAAGTTTGAAAGTAATTTTCCTTGTCCGAAGAGGTGAGCAGAGCTTTTGTCTTCCTCAAAATATTCCAGATATAGATCTTTAGTCTTGTCTACAGCTCCATAGATCACTGAAATGACTTTTATTTACTGTGTTAAAAGATAGTTTGTAGGCATTGTGACCGACACACCTAAGCAACTGTGCTTTTCATACAAAATATTTACCATGCATAAAAGTTAAACTCTATGAATATCATTATCACAACATCTTTATGCCATTTTGCATGCAGTCATTTAATATATTTCCGGTTTGCTAACTACAACACATAAGAACAAGCTTCAGTAAACACATTCGTACCCTTTTAAATTAGAAGTTTAACTATATTAACATACTGATTTGACAAAGATAATTCAAAGGATTATTATGCCTAAAATCAAATTCATACTCCTTTCAGACATAAGATTTATCTTTTTAATTAAAAAGAAATAAATAAAATCAGAGTTCTGCCATGAATCGTTTCATGTATTATGTATGTGTGCTTTACACAGAAAGGAAAAAATATGCTACTGGCATGTTATAATCTTTAGATTCTTGTAGGGGACCTTTAAACCAGAAGTATATGCCAGTGCTTCTGAAAACTTAAAAAGATAACGTAATTCAACATACAAATTGAATGTTTCTAAATGCAACCTGACAATAGATTTCACTTCAGATCATAAGGAAGAAGTTTATAGCATTTCATGACAGTTACGGAAAAAAGGTGAAACGGAATTTTATCAAGTCAGACTTCTATTGCTTTCCTCCTAATTACACAAATACCCCTACCTTTAAAAGGACAGCATTTTTAATAAACTCCTAAGTCTGAAAAAATATAGTCAAATTGAGAAAGTAGGGGTTCATATTTGCATTAAAAATGCTTAAAATTAATATTTGTAAAACATCTCATGAAAAACGTTTAAGTAGCAGGTTTTAATTGTATTGGGGTATGTTTTTTTTGATAATTGTTTTGGGTTGGGTTTTTTTAAAGCTTAAAATTATCTCTTTTCAGCTTCCTTCTTGCTATTTCTTCTCTATTTATGCTGCTGGAAAAAAATTCCACTTCCTTTTATAATATAGTGGTTTGGTTGATGAGGTTTTTGTGGTGGATTTTTTTCTTGCTTTATTTAATTTACAACTAAAATAATTCAGATTCCTGCCCAGGAATGACAAGTGCAATTTACCTAGATCTTATCTAAAGAGACTGAAGAGATTTATTTAATCAACATAAAAAGCAGCAATTAATTTACACAGAAGGCACTTCATTAACAAACACAAACTATACTTCTCCGCTGGCACAGGCTGCCCAAAGAAGTTGTGCCTGCCCCCTCCCTGGCAGTGTTCAGGGCCAGGTTGGATGGGGCTTTGGGCAATCTGGTCTAGCGGAGGGTGTTCCTACCCATGGCAGGAGGGTTGGAACTAGGTCACCTTTCGAGGTCCCTTCCATCCCAAACCATTCTAGGATTCTACAAATATTTGCTCTAAGAGTCAGTTTTCATTTTTAAAATTGAAAATCTTACCAACTTCTGACATAGGAAAAAATATTTAACAGAATTATAAAAGATACTTTGAAGTCATGATAGTGGTTTCTTCCTTTAGAATCATAGAATGGTATGAGTTGGAAGGGATCCCAAGGATCATACAGCTCCAACCTCCCTGCCACAGGCAGGGCCACCAACCTCAGGCCTGGATCTACACTAGGTTTTAATATTGGAAATAGTAACAATGAATGTACGTCAAAAGTTCCACCATGTTTACTTTTGAAAATCATGCTGTTTTACCACTTTATATGAAGAAGAAATTTTCAATATAAACACAGTCCTACATTATGAAAAATTCTCTATTTGATAATGCTAACTACATACCACAGTTGTGTAAAAGTCTTGAGTTAAATGAAGATTATAGTTTGGAACCTGGAAACCCAACAACAGAGATGCAATGAGGTAAAGTAAATGAGTGCAATTGAAACTCCCCTATAGCAGTAGCTCTGTTAACATTGGAAACATGGTTCTTGAGGATGTAGAGACTCTGAGTCAATATTTTTTTTAGAAAAATAACAACGGTGTGCCATTACTTGACTGGGTGCATTTCAGTACAAACTAAGATTACAGAAAAGAATCTTGTGAATGTCAAAATAGAGTTCAAGTTAGAAATTACTAAAAGGCTAAAATAAACATCACCCTTCCTCTTCCCCCAAAGAAGCACTGAGAACACTCAAATTGAATGCTGATTCACCTCTTGCGTTTGTCCAGCAATGAACTGAAAGACATATTTTAAGACAGCATCTAAAACTGACCTGGGATACCCTGCACAACAGCTGATGTACAGAGATGAAAACAGCATTACCCATGAGGAAAGAGGTCAACTTCCTAGGTAAGAAAAGTAGAGGTTGGTAAGGTCACAAGCCTCCACTACCAAATACGCATTCTTTCCAAGGAAGATAAGCTGTAAGGAACTGCTTCCAGAACTGTGCAGAAATGTTTTGTATCATGAACAGTGATAGCATGACTGCAAGAAAAAACCCCGATCCCTATTTCCAGGATCCCTCATGTATTCCTTTGTCTAAATCTATTTTTCATGAGGTAATAAATGAGTAATTTTACCAAACCAGTTTCTCCAAGTCCACTTGATTACTGAGCAGTGCAAAAGAAGGTATTTTCTGGAGTTTGGTTTCTAGTTTTGGGGATGGAAGTTGTTATTTTGTGCAATTTTTGTTTGGTTTTGTTTGAAGAAGTTGGTATTATCTGAATGGTCTTTATTATCCTTGGGAAACTAGGGAACATGATCTTTAATTATTAGCTTGTTTACTGCCAAATTAAATATATTCTATTCCACTGGCACTTGTTGCATCCATTAATCTTGGACATAGGAACAAGGTAATTATAATTTCAAAGTATAGTAATTGATTTTAAATTTACTGTCTAGCAACTCTTGAAAAGTATATATCCTTTCTTGAAAGTTATATATAACTATATGAATATGCATATATAATAAAAACTACCTCCATTTAAAGCATTTTGTGAAAAGTTAGGCATGCCCAGTGGATAGAAGACATTTTAGAGCAATGCTTTTTTTTGGAATCTTATTGTGACACATTTGACCGAATGCTACAGTTATAAACAAAACCCTATATATTGAACAAGCGTTTCACCGTTCTCTATGTGAGTGACATGGCTATTTAGGTGCAATGTTCATTTTAATGAGTGATTCTGTCATGGAAAATAAAATCGCATTCATGATTCAATAAATGAGTCAGTTGATTGACCAGACCTGACAGATTTTAACCTCTAATGTTTTGATCCTCTGCCACTACCAATGATGCACTTTCTACTAAGCTAAATATTTAAATTTTAAATAACAGTTTTTGTTTACATCATCTGGGGAAAACAAGCTTTACAGATTACCTTTTGGAACTAACATCACATGAAAAATTTATTTAAATCTGAAACCATGTATACTAAACAGTAGTCTATATAATTCAATCAAGTTAATTTTATATTGTTATATAGGAAAGCATTACACACTATAAAAAAATTAGAAACAATCACCTATCTTCAGGAATGCAAAAATATTAAAGATACCCACAGAGTTTTGTCAGTCTGGTTCTTACACCTACAAGAATTCAGAAAGTCCTAGTTCTATTTTTGGTTTCTTGCTATTATTACAGTAGCCCAAGCTAACACCACAGATGTTACTACATTAAAATAAAGCACCCAGAATCGCAGAATCACAAGGTTGGAAAAGACCTTTAAGATCATCAAGCCCAACCATTCCCATCCTGTGCTAAACAATATCCCTAAGTATCTCATCTACCCTTTTTTTAAATATAACCAGGGATGGTGACTCAACCACCATCCTGGGCAGCCTGTTCCAGGCCCTGACAACTCTTTCAGTAAATATTTTTTTTCCTAACATCTAATCTGAACCAGTCCTGGTGCAGCTTCATGCCACTTCCCCTTGTCCTATTTTCCTGTCACCTGGTATTATCCCCACTACTTCTTTTTAACACACCTACTTCTTTTTAATGCTAAACTTCTAGCTAAAGAACCATAGAACGTGCCTGTGTTTTATCAAGCTCTCTTGCCACTTAATAGGGCAAATGTATTTCAGATGTTTATGTTCATATTTTAAGCGTCATAAACATATTCTAAATAAACAACAAAAAGCAGGTACATTTTTAATAAAATAAGAAATGCTATTTATAAATGTTCAGAAAAATGCTTCTCAGGATATCTAGAAGTTATCTAAAAATATAAATAAATCAAAAATGAGTGATTACAGATATTTATATTCTGTCAATACTCAAAGTTCCCACTCAGTAATGGAGTTTCCTTTCTCCTCTGAGATGTTCTGTACGAGCATAGAAAAACAAGGTTGTGTCTATGCTGAAAGGCTCTCTACTTGTTTTTTCTTAGCACTTGAGGTAGGTAACCCAGCACTTAAATAATGTGCTTACCTTTCAGTTGAGAAAACATTTTGAAGAACTGATCAAAAGTAGAATGAGGCAGAGACAATTATGAAAAAGTAAGATTTATAGAGCAGTTTACATTACTCTGCTCATAATAGAAACCTTCAACTATGCATCAATCAACTACATTGCTATAGAAACCAACCACCTCTTTTCACCCTGAGAACTTATTTTCTGAGTCAAACTTATTTCCAATGACTGTTTTGTCTTCTCTGTTTATAAAACTAATTTTGCATTTTTTTCTTTTTACTACAGCATGTGCATGTACTATAAAACTCTATGTAAGATCTATGTAGTAAAAGAAAAATTAGTTTTTAAGGTTCATTAATACTTTTTTTCAGCAGGTGAATGAACTAACATTTTACATTAATCTCCATCAACAATATATTTTTTTTTTACTTTAATGCATTAAAGACATACAACTTGTTCATAAAGCTGCCTGTATTTGTAGCCAGTGTAAAGTAGTAATGATTTGATGTCTTGATTGAAAAAAATCTGTATATTGATAATCTTACTTCTAAGAAAAGAACTTCAATTTAAGGATCTGTATTTTTCTGCCTGTGCAATTATAACGTAGTTATCCTGTTCTCAGCCAGGCAGACTTCTGGTCTGCTAACAAGCCAGATATTGTAAGCTAGCTTCCCCTTTTTTTTAAAAAAGTCATTCATGCTAAGAAAAGATTCTATTACATTTGAACATAATTATCCAGAAGACCTGAACCAGAGCTTGTCTACTGAAAACTCACATACTGATAAAATTTAACTCTATAATTCAAAATTCAAGTGTTCTCAATATTTCTGATAACCAAAATTTATACCAAATATGAAGTGGAAAAAACCACAAATATTCACTGTCTGACAGCACCTGCTTATTCTAGGTCAGCTTTCAAAAACAAATGAGTCATGTTGCCAAATGCAGAACTTTTTGTTTGTTTTTAAACATGCTGAGGTACCTTTCAGTTATCTTTATGTCACATCCTAACACAAACACAGAATTAAAAAATACTACTAAACTAATAATAAAAAGTGAGTGCTCCTACACAAGTAATTTCATAACACACAGAAACTTTGCTGTTTCCCTGCTACAGTTACTGAAAATTTAACAGATCTTGCTCTCTAGCAGAGACTTCATTTAATGCTTCTTTCCATTTAAGGTAAGACCAATATATGCCCAGTAGAAAAAAAATGGTCTACAATTGGGGCAGGGGAAATGAAGGGGCAAGACTGAATACTTGTAAGCAGTCTATCTCAAACTGCCTTTTATCTGAACAAAGAGTGATGAAAAACAAATCTCACTTCTAATCAATTTATTACTAGGCAGCAATGGAATTTGGTTTACTTCTTTTATTTACATGGAGACTCTAACCATTAATTTCTTGAATATGGGAAGGAATGAGAAAGTTTCAAATTTCTTCTCTGCTCCTCTTCCTAACACATCACCATCTTACAGAGCAGCTTAAAGTTATCTTTTCTTAACTTCTTCAGACTTCTTAGCTATTGTATTTGTTTTCAGTAAAAATGCATATCAAGAATGCTGAGTTATCTGAAAAGGAAGGAAGCCACTCAGCTATGAAACCATTAAAAAAAAAGTTCTGTTCAAGTAGGATAAGATGAGAGAGATCTTCAGTAGAAATTGAACAACTATGCCACAACAGCCTTGGGAGAAGCCTGAAGATTCTGTTTTTTTGACTTGGGAATTTTAACAAGTAATTTTTCTTTGGCTTTCCTGATTTTCCTACATAAAAAATTCAAGCACTACAATTCTATAAAAGCTGCAAATACATAATATTTTTTTGTTCTTGAATAGCTTCCAATCTACAGTAAGTGTTCAAGGTATAGGTGAAGTGGGAATTTAGAGAAACAGTTATTCTTCTTAAGTAGCTCATTTTCTTCTCCAAGGAACATATGACCAGCTGAAAACCAGTCTCCACATACTCAATCATATATCCACTGATGGCCAAAGAGCAAATAAATTAACAGTGTAGGGGGTTTTACGACAGCAGGTTGTGAATTATCCCCCTTTCCAAGAACGTGCAGTTTAGATACTCTGAGTTACATATTTAATTGCTATGAGTGGCCATTCAGGAGATGTGTCTTAGCTTGTGCAATAGCTTGGCAACTACAGTATCCTGAATCCACACAGTTCACAATACTTATCTGATTGATGACTAGGCATTTTTAATTTTAAGCCAGTTTTCTGAGGTTTAATTTGATTAAAGCCAAGTTACTACTTACTGAATAGCAGTTATTTATTCCTTTTTGCCATGTTCTTTGTACTTATATACTACCATATCATACCCTTCTCAGTTGTCTCTTTTCCAAGTCACTGTACACTACAGTATTATTTAAGGTCACCTCAAATGGAAACCTTTTGAAAAATATAATATTTTTTATCCTGCTGTATAACTTCCTTATTTTTAATTTGCAACTTCACAAGATAGTGTGGCTCATTGATTTCGAACTACATAATGACCTATTCTCTCTTGCTTTTGATCCAATTTCCCTTCTGAAATTCAGGAATGGTAGCTAAACACTAGGGGTCACTTTTTCAGCTGACAACTATCCATAGCTTTTTCAACTACCCTCCATGAGGGTAACTGATTTGGTGTTGGGTTGGGTTTTTTCCTTCCCCAAGGAATAATAGTGCTAATTTAGAGTTTGTCATACTACAGTGGTACAGTGTAATTTTTTACATCAGTATTACTTCTGAACTGGAATCTCAGGAACCCTGTAAGGAGAGGCCATATTCAGTTAAGTAGACAGCACAGATCAGTACAACTGTCAGCCTCTCACAGTCTAAAAATAATTCCTGAGAACAATTCGAATTTTAGGTTATAATAAATTCCTAGGAAGTACCTGTCCACATCACAGGGTGTAGTGGATTAACCCTGTCTGGAGGTCACATCCCCGAAGCCAATCTGTCACTTCCCTCCTCAACTGCACAGGGGAGAAAAATACAACAAAAGCCTTCTGGGTCGACATAAGGACAGGGAGAAATCATTCCGTCAATTACCACCACAGGCAAAACAGACTCAACTCCAGAAAATTAAATAACTCTGATTTAATTAGTAGTAAAGTAATGAGTAAATAAAACCCAAATCTTAAAACAGCTTCCTCCTGGGCTCAGCTTCACTCCTGAACTCACTACCTACTCCCTCACAGCAGCACAGAGGGACAGGGAATGGGGGTTTTGGTCAGTTTGTCACACAGTGACTCTGCCGCTCCTTCCTCCTCAGGTGGAGGACTCCTCAAACGTGTCCCTCCCATGGGTGACAGGCCTCCACCAACTTCTCTTACACAGGTCTTTCCCAGGGGTTCTTCATGAACTGTTCCAACGTGGGTTGCCTTCCACAGGGTGTAGACATACAGGAACAGAATATTCCAGTGTGAGTCCCCCACAGGGTCACAGGTCCTGCCAGAAAACCTGCTCCAACACAGGCTTCCCACAGGCTCATAGGCACCTCCAAGCATCAATCTGCTCTGACACTGAATCCTCTCTGGGACCCTGATCTGGATCCTCCATGTGGGTATCTGCTGTACCATCAACCTCCATAGGCAGCAGGGGAACAGCCTGCCTCACCATGGTTTTCTCCACGGGCTGCAGGGGATCCTCTACTCTGGTACCTGGAGAACCTCTTCTCCTTCCTTCTTCACTGACCTTGGTATCTGTAGAGTTGTTCCTCTCAAATCTTCTCATTTTTCCCTCAGGTTGCAACTGCCCTTGGTGTTCCTCCACCCCTACCCCACCTTAACTATGTTTTCCTGAGGCACCACCACCATCACTGATGGGCTTGACTCTAGCCAGCTGCAAGTCTATCCTGGAGCTGTCTGGCATTGGCTCTATTAGACATTGGAGAAGCTTCTAGCAGCTTCTCACAGAAGTCACCCCCATAGCCCTTCACTACCAAAACTTTGCCACACAAACCAAATACACAGGTGGAGGGGAAGAAGTATCATAATTAACTGCTATCAGTCTCTTTTGGTCCTTTCTATGGCAAGACCTTGAAGCCCTTTCTCAAAATGGCAGGCAGAATTTCCTTTATTTGTATGGAGAATCTTTGCATTTATTGAAGTTCTGCTTATGTGAAATTTCCCTCTACATAGTCAGCTGGAGAATTAGCAAATGGGTGCTCTAAAATTAGGTTTAAGGGCTGGACAGCTCAGAGAAAAATATCTATTGAGCACATGTGCATCGTTTCTGCATTAGTATTAAAATATTTTAAAGATTCCCCAGTCTGATAATTTTGTTGCTTTCACAGTCTTTTAACTTCATGTTCAGCTAAAAATGATAAAATACCAAACAATGTTTTCATTTGTGCAAGTTCCCAGTGTCGTGTCCATTTTTTTCATTATCCAGCCTTAAGGCTTTACTGTATACCCAAGGTCTCAACACCAGCAGTATTTACTTTATCTTGGAATGAAACAGTTTTCCCCTTAGGCTTCAAAACTGTGGCATTCAGAGAGAAACTCTCCCGTTAAAAAGATCAGAGCGGTTCTGCCTGTAATTGACCACTTCCCTTGAAGATTACAATTCAAACACACTTTGAAAAGAGATGCCTCTGGATTTGACACAGTAAGAGAGAAAATCCCCTTCCAGGATCACAAATGGAGCCCCATTCAGGGATCCCTGGCACATACAGCTTGCCTCCCACCCACACTGCCAAAATTTCACCCTGCTGGGTAACACAGTAGAACACATCTTGGTCTGTTCAGTTAACTAGTAGGGGGACATGTAATGGAGGAATGGATATAAGGAAACTCACTTTTCTGTGTAGCCCTAGTTTGCATGAAGCCAGGCCTAAATCCCAGGCTCAAACAAATTGCTTCGTATTTGCGAGTTCCCTTCAAAACTAAAGATCCCTATGGTAAATCCGAAGAAAAAAAGAATGTGGAATGCCTCTTATGGAACCAACTCATAGGAAATTAAGAATCTCAAAACAAGGAAAAATTAATCTGAAACACATAAAGGAAGCATTAATTATAAAACAGCAAGGAAAAGTCATTCAAAACCAATTCAAGGAAGATTAAATAAACATAGGAAGTTATTGTACACATTAGTGTTATAATTATATTGTTCTAAAATTATTTACAAAAAAAAATATCTCTAGTCCCCAAAACGAGCTGCTTTTTAAGTCAGAAGTGTAACACCAATATACATTAATTTTTGACAGTGCCTGACACAGAAAAGGTGGAGATTGAATAAATGTTATGGCTTCAGGTCTGCAGTGACATCTATACAACCAGATGCCTGCTGCAGTTCTAGTGATCTCACTTCTGCTCTCCAATGTCTCAAGGCTCTGACAGAATGATGGAGACCAATTTGGCACTACCAATCCCTAATCAGCCCCATTACCTGAGCACAGAGGATGACAGATCTAAGTTTTTAACTAGGAATGGCCAGAATTATTGCAATATTTAGTGACATATTTAATTTACAATAGTACAGAGACGAATCTGCCTTCTATATGTTTGATGTTCAGACTTTTTAAAATGGAGCTTAAAACTGATCTGAATTAACCACCCAGCATAATTTCAGTATTGTGACTGCTGTTCTGGAAATATGGCACATACCATCTGGCTAATAAAGCCACTTCATAAGTTCTCTCTGATTCCGGTATTCTGATTCAGTATTACCTGTTTTCACCTCAGAAAGCTGACTTTTCATAAAGTCACAGCAACAAGGATTTCTTGTCTTCCAAAAGGATTTTTTTTTTTCTTTATTGCTTACACTTGGAAAAACAGGCTATGTAAAGCCATTAATTAAAAATAAAGAGAACACTAAAATATCACAACTCCATCCAGAATTCAAATCTCTCTTGTGTTTGAGTTAAATAAACCTAACCACTACAAAAAAAAAACCCACAGCCACAAAAAACACTCCAGATACCACCTAATTTCAATTTTTTGAAGCTTCAGGGAAACCTACTATTACAGTTTATATATTTTTTATAAAGAATAATACAGCAAAGTACAAGTTACGAAAACTAAACCCGTAAAAATTATTAAAGAGGCTGAAAAAAAATCACTATGTGCAACAGTATTGTTATGTTCCCATTATATTTGATGTACTGTATGCAGCAACAAGTATAAGTGCACTTAACTACCGTTCCATGTCTGGTGTGGATTTGGCTGGGTTCCTATTGTACATGTGAAAAAAGCTTTTTAAAAGATACTGAAAGGAAATAAAGTCGCATAAGATGTGCTGTATTCTATGAACAAAACAGCAATGCCGTTTCTCAAACAAAGCCTATTTGTGTCAGGAATCCTTTTATATTCAGTAAAATACCGTTAATAAATTCAAACCACATTATCTGCAAATGGTTCAAATCAGTCATTCTCTTGAGCACCACACAGACAGACAGAATAGTACGGATGCAGTTTAACTTAAATGACATACCACATGGAAACAGCAATCAATACCCTACTGCTAATCCATCCCAGCAAGAATTCTTTCTATCATTTTCAGCAACTCCGACATTCCACTTTGATGGAGGGACTAACAACAGGTCAACATTAATCCATCCAAAATTGGTATGAATTTTGTAGTCCTCTGCAATCTGACAGTAAAGGAAACACAGAAGGGGACTGTTGTTCTTATAATGCCCATAAAAGGCGTGGCTTCAGTAAGAAGAAACAAACACAACCACTAACCAAATGGCATTCAAAAGAAGTGTCAACACACTACAAGGAGATTCAAGTTTGGGGTTAAGAGCAATACTTAATAATATTCCCAGTTTTTTTCTTCATCTTCTCTAATTTCACCAAATCTTTCTTGAAATTTAGAGGACAGAACTGCACACTGTGCTCAAGAGCATGTTGCATGGAATTTTTGATACAACAATAAAGTTACATGCTGCATTTTCTTATTAAAAAACCCACTGAAAAACCCACAACACTTTAAAAAGATAATCTAACTCAGCCACCATTGTCACTGAAGACTGAAGACAAGAATCATAATTCCTATAAACCACATGATAGAAAAGAAGGTTACTGTAAATAGATAGCTTTCTTGCTTTAAAGCCCTACTAGGCTCTAAGGTTTTGGAAAAATGAAAATATTATTACTATTAAAAAACCCTAAGATTTTTTTTTCTATTAAAAAAGTTAATACATAAAATTCATGTCACTTCGAGTAAACTTGAGAAAAATCCTAACACTCTTATTTCAGTTCTATCAATAAGGTTCAAATCAAAACATCACACATATCTTATTACAGAAGACCACCTGCACAACAAAACCCCAAAATCTAGTCTTTTTAGAATTTTTCATATGATGATGTAATTTTGTAATCACTGACATCTGGTTTTCCATTTACTACAATATTTGAAAGGATAAATCTCATGTTTTAGGAAGTAGAGTTGGCAGTGGTATTGGTACAACTATTTTATAATTTAAGACTTAAAATAAAGCTCTACAGCAAATGGCTTTCTGTATTTATTATATGCCCTAAAAATATAATTTTGTAGACTGTATTAGGATTCTGTGATTACTGATCCACAACATGTAATAAAGCAGTCAGTCATTATATTGGTTGTATTGTCAATACAATATCTATTTACCAGACAAGCATGTACAGTAATGTAGCAGTTCGTTGGCTCATTTTTGAGTCTTACTTCATGGTTGGTTTTGTTTGGATTTTTCTTTTTTCCAAACACTACTTTGTACACAAAAATTAATGCCCATAGAACTTTGCAGCTGCACTGAAGACTACCCTCATAAGACAACAAAACAGCCAGCAGAAAACCCTGATTACTCAACAATTAAAGTATCTAGAACTACTTCATGAAGGCTTTCTCTTACCTTGAAAGACAGATATAATGACATATTGGTATGGTTTATATTAATACGAAAAATAAAACATGAAAGTATAAGAAAAAATATTAGTCCTTAATAGTTGTATTTAATGTATCCATACAAAAACATCCCTACATATGTTTACCTGGTAGACAGTAGATCATTTGTGCGAGTGAATATTATAATCCTGTTCAAATAATTGGAACTACTCACTGCTGTGAAATTAAGTATATGCTGCAGAGATTATAAGAATGAAAACAAAATGGATTTATAACTATTATTTAAAAAGTTTCGTTGTTATGGTGGTTGCAATCAGAAATGTGGTACCAGCCACCTGTTTCACTGTATTTTTTTAAAATTTCCTCAGAGCTCCAAGGTCCATTGTTAGATTTTAATTTAAATTCAAGCATCACAATTCAGATGGTATATTTTGCCATCAACAACACCACCACCAACAGGAAAACAGGCAAAAAAGTGGATAAAAATAGCTATTTCTCTACTTGCTTAGATATGCCACTGAGTTATCTGGACTAACTCTTTTAAACATGAAAACTTGGCATGTAAATCCATGGGTTCGGTCAGAACAGTTTGGAACACAGGGATTATATCAACACAGCAGTTCATGGAACACTTTCCACGCACAGGTTCAATATGTATGTCAAGTATTACTGTCCTTCAAGTCATAAGACAGCAATCACCCTTTGACAGATGGGAAATATATAAAGATCATGTGGCTTGTAGCAAGACAAAGAGACAAAGTTATCCTTACCTGCAACATATGAAATCAGAGTAACTTTACTAGATTAAAGCAAATCATCTTAAAATTATAGGTAGACCAGGTTATTTTAATTGTTTCTACCAAATTCATAAACAGAACTCAAGTGACCATATTAGATATCAAGTGAAAATATACACCTTCCAGTAACTTTAAATGCAGAATATGTATATGGTAATGTGGCCCATATTTATCCAAACCAAAAATTCTCAACTGTCACAGCTACAATATTAGAGCAAAACTGATTCAATCAACAACCAAATGGAACTATAAAACTGTTCCTTCATTTTTTTTTTTTGTAAAATTGCATGATTTCACTGTGATCTGAGATAACTTTAAAGATTCTAGGCCACATTTGGAAAAAACACCCACAAACAAAAAGACACACTTGAGGACAACATGTTAGAGAAACGTAGCAAAATTCATTGGCACTGAGATTTTTGTTCTCTACTCGCCACATTAAAGATAAAACCCAGAAAATGCTACTCTGTATCATAGATGGCAATCAGTACACTGAAGTATAATAGAGGACAACATATCCTTGAACACTGCTATGAAGCTTACATTATTTTAGTAAGTTTGACTCAAACATGATATAATTAAACTTCAAGCAAAATGAATAGACTGCTTTCTTTTCAGCTCTCCACGTCCCTCTTGCACCCACATATTTAGGAGTGTTAGACTAGTCCCAAAGCCTTTACAACATGCCCATTCTCATACAGACTTTACAACTTCTACAGAGCTATTGAATAATAAGTATCACCCAAATATAAAGCAGAAGTGACCAAGCTTAGCAATATGAATTAAAACAACCTTTTCTGAATTTGAACCCTGTGTTTCCACACAAAACCCAACAGCTTTTTCACATACAAGCTCTTCCAACTCTAATACATCTTCACTCCCCCTAACTTCCACATCACTCTCCCCTCTGTTCCACCACCCATAATCACACCCTTAGCTGCACCATCAACTGCCTGCCACAGTTGATTCAACTATCAGTAATTCAGAAGTACACATCTGCTGATGTGATTTGCCAGCAGGCCAAACCTGGCAGGTAACTGGAACCTCGTGTTGTGGTGGCATTAATGGGAGTTCTTCCTTACTTTCAAATTTATGCCAGTTCTCAAGGTAGTCAAAGGGGAAGTGACTCAAACAGGCGAATTGCAGATATGGCTAAAGAAAATAAATTCCACAGAAGTAAAACAAATATAAAAAGACTTATTAAAATTTAAAAAAAAAAATCTGGAAAACTACGATCTCTGAAGTTTTCACTGTAAGGGGGCCTGAACATTACCAAACCAAGAAAAACCTCCAAACAAAAAAATGTCTACCTTACGGACTACCAACGTGTTATTCATCTATTTAGTATTTCTGTTTACTGAATTGGTCTTTATGAGCTGCAACCTGACCATAAATACTTAAATAAAGGACCCTCAAAATCAAATATGGAATTATTATTACATTAAGCTGTTTAAACTGGGTTCATGCAAGAAAAAACAAACAACACCCCAACAAAACATGAAAGCCCACAACAGCAACTAAGCAGAGTCAGAAAAGTTTTGGGAAAAACTTAATTTACAACTACTTTTCATTATAGCAGCTGTTATTAAAAGGAAACAAAAAGGGGGGTGGGGAAAGACTAAAACCCCAAAACACACATGGCATTTTATGAAATAAAATTCAGAAAGTTAGGACTCAATTCCCAGTACAACCTCACATACAATTCAACACTAGATCAGCTTCTCAAATGTAGTTTATAGCATTATGACTAAGGGGTAGTTGAATTGATTTTCAATTCAAGTGAGAAATCAGGTTAACCTCAAGCTCCCAGCAGACAAGTACATGCTAGTAGAGTACAAGAAATGTCTAACGGTTTCTGTGGTTAACACACAACCCAGCTGCTAATGAAACAAAAATAACATTGAAGTTGTCCAATCCAAAGTACCTCCAAACATCACATTTTCCAGGATGAGAGATAGTGCCCTTTCCCACGTGAGGGGGACCCTGCTACAATATATTTGCCATTTACAGACTGCAGTAACTGTGATTTAGAGAAATTGGCAACAATTGGTTATTTCCAACTTTTCACAGTACAACCACCTCCATCCTTGATGGGTTACCTCAACAGAGCCACAAAAGACAGGTCTTACTGTCACAGTGCAATGTCCTCATTAGTATCATCAGCATTGCCACAAACTTGCTGCATCCTTCTTGGCTTTTCTCTAGGGTTCAGCAAGCCACTAATCAAAATGATGAATGCCAAACAAAATACTGAGCAACATGCAGGAAACGCCAATGTGATTGTGGTAAAAAAAGTGTGGCTGTGGATCAAACAATACAAAGGAAACCTAAAATTTAATTATTTTAAAAATACATTGAAGTAACTACCCTTTTCATGCAACCTATACAAGAGAATAAAACATTTATAGAACATACTTTTTCCTCTTATATCCACACATCTCTTAGGAAGAACAGCATTGACAGTGAACAGGAATTTCAATTACAGGTCCAATTTACTCAAGAAGTGTGAAGATCACTCTGAAAAAAGGAAGGTATTTCTGTACAAAATTATATACACAGAATAAACGCTCTTTAATTTCATAATGGCTAGACAGAATTTGAAAACCCTTTGAAGGCCAGGCTAGTCAAAATATTAAGGTTCAAAAAAACCAAAGTATTAGTGGACTTTCCAATATATTATTACTATTCTTGTTATTTACCTAAGGGTTTTACTTCTCTTGAGAAAATAAGAAAGTCAGACTGTGGCTGATCCACTTAACATTTCCCATGTTGTAAGGTTAAACCTCTGCTCAGAACCAACGTTTCCACATGGCGGGGGGAAGAGTCAGCTAGGAGGAGGACTTGGATTATCAGTGAAACATCTCTCCAGAATTAGATGAATGTTTGAGAAATACATGCTTTCAGAAATTAATTTTGGAACACAGAAGAACAGAGGAGTTGGAAGGAGTGAAATTAATACACCCCATTCAAGTGTGAAACTACAACCATGGACCCTCAATTTAAAAGCTAAAATAATTGCTGACTTATTAAAAAGCTTCCTAATTTGCCTGATATGGTCTAAATAAACTCAGGAACAAACATTGTCTCTTCTCATAAATCAACAACGGATCAAAAAATGTTTTTTTATTATTCAACAGCAATTAAGTTTTAAGAGTCTGTCCACAAATGAACAAGAGCTACACAAATAAATGCTACACTGAGCGTAAGTGTTTTAAAGCAGTGTTCTGGGAAGGATTTAATGACTACTTACTGAATAACACACATCCTGGTTCTGAGTGAGAAAATTGGTTAATTATTGAGAAAACACAGTAAAGACCACTACTTCCTATACATATATTCAAATGTCTATTTTCTTCCTGAAGCAAGTAGGGTTGATCTCTACTAAAATCAGAGACAGTTTCCTGAAAGAAAGCATTCACATTGTAATGTTGTCCACCATGCTTTTCCTTAACACACAAAAATATCTCCCAGTGCAAACAGTATTTTTGGCCTGAAATACTTTTGAAATCACTATAAATACTGTAGTGCTGTATTTTTGTTAAGGTTTTGGGCCTACCTTTTTTAGGCCAGTGAATTGATTTGTTAAATCATTTAAAATAGTGAAAGTGAGGGAAGAATTCAAGGAATTGAATTTCAGAGAAGAATATAATGGATTAATTACTTGAGTACTTCTTGCCCCACCAAACAGCGTAAATGCTACAAAACTATACACAAACTGAGAAACACACTAATCTGTAATAAAAAAAAAAATTAAAGAAATCCCACAACTACCAAAAAACCTTATATGGAATTGAATCATATTAACGACTCATGTTATTCCATGACGTATTTGAATGATGGAGGTAACTTTAGACTTTCCTGTGTTTCGACGTCTACTTAGATTACCTAGTTCATAAATGCATGGTAACTACCCAGAATAACTAACATGTAACTAAAATTAGGGTAAAAAACCTCTATCTTAGTCTTACTCAGGCAAAGACAGGTTAAGAGGCATATTGCTACACCAGCACGCACTTATTAACATTTGCTAAAGATATTATTTGTTTGCTTACCCAAGAATACCTAAAGCAAAGATACAAGGAAACCAATACTTATGGGCATTATCACGCATTTGTACTTGATTAGGCTATCTGAAATCATCACACATATTTCATTTTATACAAGCAGACATCTTACCCTTAAATGACAAGTTATAATGACAATCAACATATAACTTAAGTTTTAAGCATGGAAACCTCATAGGAATTCTTTTTATTTAAAATTCTGAAGCATTTTCTCCACTGCCACCTAAGGATATCTTCTACTACAAACAATTTTATTTTGATGTAAGAGGGAGGGCTTTTCGGTTTGGCCTGGATTTTGTAAGCATCTTCAGCAAGTATACAAAAAAACGCTTCTCCTATTTGCATATACATCTATTTCATTAAGGGTATAACCAGCCCTGTGTGATTTCTGGGCTTTCGCCTGGGATTATACAGATTTGGACAATCTGTTTTATTGCTTTTGTTGACAGTACAACGCCATGCAAAAGCAAGTACACACAGAAATGACTGTTTCTGTGTAATTTCTCCAGTCAGCTTTGCAGGTGATCTCCTTACATTAATCCCTTAAAAACTGCTTAGGAAAAACAAAACAAAAAACCACACCACCCCTCAATTCAATTTATTTTACTCAAATATAAATACAAACCATAAGTTTGTGGACTTCTACGCAAGCAGTCTGGTTGTCATCCACTGAATTTCTTGCTGTGATAAGAATATTCCAGTTAAACGTTGTAAGTCGGATCCTTAAAAACATGGAGCTGATTTCTATTGTGAGCTGCACAAGAAATGCTGCACCTTTTGAAATAGGTAGTATGTTGCTCAGCAGCAACATCGAAATGTAGCAGAAACAGGATGCCGCCTCAGTCTACCACCTTTACAATTACTTTCTAGCTAACCTTGCTGATAATAGTTTCAACTACGTTATTTTCATCTCTGTGTGATATAGCCTGCAGGACTTTAAAAGGATAAAAAAATACATATACTTTTTCATCAAAAATGTATTTTTATCAAAATTGGTTTGTTCAGAACAGTTTGAAAATATTTTCTATCTTGCTAAGTTTCAAAACAATTCACTCAGATTTTTCCATTTCGCTAAAAACTTTTCTATTCCTCTATTTCACTTTTGCTGTATTTCCATCTATGACATTTTGATTCTTCAAAATCAAATATGAATGATGCAACGTCAGTTAGGCAAAAAGGCTTCAATACACCCAAAATGAAAGCATTAGGATGTTATTTATATGGTAAAGAGAGCTTTTGTGAAAATTAAATAGCAGAATCTCCTATGGAACAGTAATTGTTTTCAGACTCATTGTGCCAGAAACAAACCAGAAGAAATAGTGAGTTCTTTTTAGGCCCTGCTAAATCTGCCTCCCAGTCATGCATTATTGTCATTTGTATGCCATCTTTGACTACATTCCCTAGTTTCCTCAAACTTCCCAGTAGCATCCACATTCAACAATCTGGTTTTTTGTTCTGTAGCAACCTCCTCCATAGATCTCTGTGGCTAAATGCACCATTGTTATCTTTTATTTTCTTATCCTTCATTAGGTATGAGACAATTTTTCCATCTTACAAAGCTACATGAATTGATTTTGGCTATCACTGAAAGATTTCATGCTGAATGACCCAAGAACACAAAATATCAGCTATTCCTTTACCTAAAATAAACCCCAAACAAATAAAACACCACATGAAAGAATATTAAAGCTATTGCATAGAAGTTGGCACCAATGCTTACCAAACATGTCATTTTAGTCTCAGGTATAATTAGCAGACAGAATCAAGCAGTTGTCCTGCTTGTCCTCCAGAGAGGGGAAAAAAAAAAAAAAATCAATTTACACTGAATTTTGATAAACAAACATACATATGACAAGAACAATAACAAAATAATCTAGACAATACATAATGAGAACTTTTTTGTGTTCCTGGAAAAAAAATGTAGCTTAGTTGTTACAGCTACATACAATAGCAGCTCTATGCAAGGTATGTGAAGGAGTGAACGTGAGTTCAAGAGTAGATCAAAAATTCCTTGGCATAAAACCAGTAGCAGTGTTACAATGTTGATATGCAGTATAGTTGCTGAAGGTTAAGAGAGCCATGCTCTGTCAGTGTACACTTTAGACATACTTTAAAAAAAAACCATGGTAAAGTTGAAACTTGGCTTTTTTCCCAGTTCTACCTGAAATGACCTTGTGCAAGCTGTCAGTCAACCCAGATGAATGATACATCCCAAGGCAGGAAACCCTGGTTTATAGTAAAGGTTGTTAACAACAGTCATGGAAGGTCTGGGACTACTATGCATAACCTTTAGATTCAAAGTTCACTGAATTTTCCAGTAGGCTATAGTGCACACTAGAAAAGGGGTTGTCTCCCCAGAAGCATGCAAGTGCTTGAATATCTTTACATCTTTGTGGCAATTATTTTGAGAATGCTTGTGTGACTCTGAAGAGCCCAGAACTACAATAAATGGTGAAGATGGCAACAAAAAATGCACAACAGGCCTCATTTCAGAGGGCTACCTAGCCCAAGTATTCACATTTAAGATTTAATCTTATATATCAGCAGGACACTTTTCTTCAATTACACCTATAGCCCTTAATTCACTTTATGTACATTTACCATAAGATATTTTTATAATTAAAAGTCCAAAAAGGGCTATCAGCTGTATCACACAACTCCTGCAGGCCACAGGGCACCATTTCACATAAACAGTACTTATCAAGGCCAAAATGACCAAATGAACAGAAAAATTCAGTACTGGGAAAATTATACCTTTATCACAGCCAGGTCACATACCCGTCCCCTTAGTCCAGGGCCCAGTGACCCCATGGCAGCCCATCCATCTTCCCCTTTCCTCATTCTGATTCCTTCTCTTTTCTCACCTTTACTCCCAGGTAAGATTTCCTTTTAATGGCCACAAGCATTGCTTTTACTGATACTAATGTTATCTGCTAACAGCCAATTTCATTTTCTGCCTGCCCAGAAGGCAGAAAACTTGATACTTTATACTGAACTAGTTAACACTCCTCTAATTCACACCAGGACTCCAGGCAGAACAGGCCTTCCCAAGCCTGAACAGTTTACAGGCTGGTACAGGCTGCTTGTGAAATACCAATGTACTGTGTGTTAGTAAACTGTTACTGAGTTTCACTCCTGTCTACATCAAAATCAGTCTCATGTACAAGCACAAACCTAGTGCAGCATAGTCTTGTTGCCAGCCACCACCAGAGCTGCTGCTGGCCAGAAGGGCACAAGGATGCAGATCACTCCAGCCAGTATGTGAGTTCAGACATCTTGTACAATATTCCTGCTTGGGAAGCAGAATTCTGTCACCTTAGTGCTTACAATCATCATCTTGCACCTACGTGCAGCTATCTGCAGACACTACTTCACCATCCCATCTTCCTTTTGCAGAAACATTAATTCAGTAATTTAGCATGTGACACAGTCACGAAGCTTCACTGGGGCTGAAGAGACTTTCACCCTAACCCTGCACACAGGTTCCAGTCAGTATCTCATGCTACATGATGCAGAGCCGGCCCTGCTAGTCTCAGCAACTCACAGCCATAAGGCAGGCCAGTGGGGCTGGCAGACATGCCAGGTCCAGGCCCATGCTGCTCCTGGGCATCCCGACCCTCTCCAAGGCTGCACAAGAAAGCCTTGGCTCTGCATATTACTGCACCTTCCAGATCTGAGCTCTGAAAAGCAAACCTACCATTTACACTTCACCAAGAGAGAAAGCAAATTCACATTCTTTCTGCCTGTCCATATGAGCTGTTCTTAATCCAACTAAAACAAGAAGTCAACAGCACTACCTGCTATCTGACCTATCTCACTACATATTGCCTCTTTCTCAGCCTTCTTTTCCTTTGAGGCTCTGACAGCACCTAAATGAACATGTCTTCCATTTTATGGATAAAGATTTGTTTCCCCCCTCTTTTCTTAGCTCATCTTTAAATAAATTGGCATTTATATGCATTAAATGAAGAAAGGACATATAGTGACTAAGAGATGAGCTTGTTTTTAGTAGATACTTAGCTCAACACTTCAGGCAAGTCACTTAATCTCCCCACTGTCTCAAAAATCCCCACCTGGAAAATAAGAATAACAGTGGGGAATGTTTTGACTAGTGTTTATAAATAATTTGAGACTCTCAGCAGGCTCAAAATACAATGAAATGTAGCATTATTATTAAGGAAGAAACGCTGAAAGATGAACATTGTATTCAAAATTAAAACGGAACTGATATGAAAGCCTAGTATTGCTTGACTAATCTTGATTTTTCTGGACTGAAATAACCATATCCAAAAAGGCAATGAGTACAAGAAAGAGCAGCAAGACATCCTTAATATTGCATTTGCAGAGGGAGATATCTGAGAGCACTGCTTTCCCGACAGAAAAAGAAAGTAATAACAATAATGAGAAATGAAAGGAATTTACCTAGTGTTACTGTTTGTTGCCCAAATTCCAAAGATTATCACTGCAAAGTCTTCCCAAGCAGGAAGGTACAAAAAGGTGGTTTTGAATAGGTTTGCTCAGTTTATCAAACTGGACCTACACACTCGCTGAAGCTACAGGCAAGCTCAAGTCTGCTTCTTATGACTTGAACACTTCATGCTAGCTCAACGCAAGGCTGCATTGGTGGGTAGGTTACATTGCTATCTGTACAACAGACAAATGTTTACAGATACTATAGTTTCTTTTACAACCATTTGATAAGCCTTCAACAATGGAAGAGGAAACTTGTTGGATGAGATTGTGTTTTTGTGGGAGGGTTTTTTGAGGGGGAAGCTTGGATGTTTTTTGGGTTTTTTTTTCCATAGATGTCTATACCATTTGTTAGACATCATGGGATGGGATAAAAAAGGTATGTGCCTTCCCTCCTATCAGTCTATGAATGTTTTATAACTCTGAGCTAACAAAAAACCCCTATTTTATTGTAAACTTATACCCAGTGTTTATTAATCTGATGTGATGAATTTTCTATACATGTTAAATTAAATATTTGTTGAATGAGAGAACTATGCTGTTTATGTTTTTTCAGTCTATTAGAATCATAGAAAGGTTTGAGTTGGAAGGGACCTCAAAACCCATCTAGTGCCAACTGCCTTGCCATGGGCAGGGACACCGTCTACTACACCAGGCTGCCCAAAGCCCCATCCAACCTGGCCTTGAACATCTCCAGGCAGGGGCCAGCCACAGCTTCTCTCTGGGCAACTTGTTCCAGTGCCTCACCACCCTCACAGTAAACAGCTTCTTTCTAATACCTAATCTAAATCTACTCTTTTCGTTTAAATCCATTGCCCTTTGTCCTATCAGTACATGCCCTTGTAAACCATTCATCTCCACATTTCCTGTAGGCCCTTCAGGTACTGGAAGGCTGCCATAAGTTCTCCCCGAGCCTTCTCATCTGCAGGCTGAACAGGCCCAACTCTCTCAGTCTGTCTTCACAGGAGAGGTGCTTTAGCCCTCTGATCGTCTTCATAGCCCTCCTCCTGACTCAAACAGCTCCATATCATTCTTGCACTGGGAACCCCAAAGCTGGACACACAGCTGGACACTTCTTATTCGGAACAAAATACCATCTTCCAATCATTAAGTGATTATTAAAAAAATGCACAGATTTGGAAAGATAGAGGGATATGGTCTAACAGCACAGAAACAGCACTTGGCATCAAGTCTCCTAAAGTTATGCTACAGTCTTAGGATTCCCTCATCTACTTTTACTGTAGTACCTAAGCCTATAAAAAGAAAGGAACAATTTGCTAATATGACTGTCTTGCAAATGAAGTAATTAATGTTCACAAATCCTTTCCATGTACATAAAATAACAAATTTAATTAAACAATTTTTAAATGCATTACCATGTTTGCATATATTCAAGCTTCTTCACATGTTTATTCACACATTTCCTACAGTGCTGCTGGGGTCTTTTACAGCTTCTCAATTCTGAATACTGTGTCCTCTTCAAGTGAGGAATTCTTTGTCATAAACTGATAATACTTAAAAGTTAAGAGCTATATACTAGTACTTGTTAATTTTAATAAAGAAATAGTTTTCAATAATTATTAATTATCATCACTATCTAGAATACTCAAGTTAAAGAACTCACTAAATTAATCCATTATTCAAACAGACAAAAAAAAGTCACAGAACACAGCAAGTTCCTAAAGCTACAAGTGTCCAGGCTATTTGTTCATTTTCTAAAAATGAAAGCCTGTGAGATGGGAGGAAGGACAGTCTAATGCAGCTCAGAAATTACTTTAAAACTGCCAGGCCCAGTGTTCAGCAGGACAAAGACATGAAGTATTGTTATTTCCTCTTGTTCATTGTTATTTCTAGTAGCTATATCACAGTGGCCACAAGAGACAATCTAGAGCTAACAGACCGCATACACAAGATTGGAAAAATGCTATATTTTAAACAAACACCATCAAAACACCCCAAAATCTAAACTATTCTAAATTTAGATTTCCTCATACTTGCTTTCTTTAGAGCGAGTTTTAAGAGTCTTACTCAAAAAACATTGGATTTTTCGCTACTGACTGAATCAAAGTTACACACGGTATTTATGTACCTTTTCAATACTTGGAGTGGTTTGAGTCACCTGTAGAAAGAATAGTTACCTTGCAGATGTGGCTTTAAATAAAAAAAGAAAAAAAATAAGGAAATCCATAGAGCTGTTGGAAGCTAGTCCAGATATGGGCCATGAAGATGATCAGGGAGCTGGAGTACCTCTCCTATGAAGACAGGCTGAGACAGTTGGGCTTGACCAGCCTAGAGAAGAGAAGGCTCCTGCGATACCTAATTGCAGCTTACCAATAATTTAAAGGGTCCTACAGGAAAATGGGGAGGGACTGTTCATCAGGGAGTACAATGATAGCACATGGGACAATGGCTTCAAACTGGAAGAGGGTAGGTTTAGATTAGATGTCAAAAGAAAGTCTTTACTATGAGGGTGGTCAGGCACTGGAACAAATTGCTCAGAGAGGCTGTGGCTGCTCCCTCCCTGGTAGTGCTGAAGACCAGGTTGGATGGGGCTTTGGGCACCCAGGTCTAGTGGAGGATGTACCTGACCATGGCAGGGGGGTTGGAACTAGATGATCTTTGAGGTCCCTTCCAAACCAAGACATTCTGTGAATCGACAACTCCATTTTCAGGAAACAAAATAGGTTTGATTGTTTTGAGTGTTCTTACCCCAACTTAGGGAGTAAAAACTTCAAATTCTCATTCACATTGAAAATTTTATGGTATAAGTGACCAACCAGGTCACAAACCCAGGACACTAAGTCTTCATGCTGTGCACTGAGTATATCTTAGTAGCTGACAATTCCATAGTTCTTACAGTAATAAAAAACGTTATTTCTTCACCACCAGTCACTGAACAGAGATAGGAATATTCTTATGTATTTTCACATTTGTGAGCCTTTTACAATATTAAGTATTCTGAATGAAGCAATATACACCACTTATTAATGTAGAGATTATGGTCAACTATGACTAACAGAAGTAGTTGACAATGTCTTCTTCCAATTTTTTTTTTTTTAAACAAATTCTCATGGGATTATAAAATCCAATATTCACATGAGTTTCTAAACTGGAAAAAAAGTTGCCATTTACAAATCTTAATCTCCATTTAAAGCTGCTCTTCCCTACAGTTTTGTGCACCTTCCTCCTCAGCTACCTAAGACTTTTTATTCTCAGAAATAATTAGATGACCATAAATGACATTCTGGTGGTTTAGTACTGCATGCACTGCTAGTCACTGAAAATCCTCTTTCCACCACTCCTACTTCTTTCTTTCATCTTTTTTTTTTTCTTCCTTTTTTTGAGTATCAACCTTTAGGCACTCCCTACAATCCACAGCAGATAAAGATATGTTTATGATTTTTTTTGACCATTGGATGCTTCCACAAGCAATAGAGCATCACAAAACCCTTCCAATTTGTTTTCAAAGACTACATAACAGAATGTGATTCTTCTCAGATAAATATGGGTATGTTTAAGCAGCGTGTTACAATAAACTACTTAAATTTAACCAACACTGAAAAGTACTTTTACTTATACTTGTTTTCCCTATGTGTCTTCAAGCAAATGACAGATGAAAATGAGCACATAGTATGCATAAAAGCAATGGAACATGTAGCTAACCATGCAAAGGTATTCACTGTGCAGCTTCATTTTGCTTGGATGCATTAGAAGGACTACCTGCTGGGGAAGTTGCCCTTACACTGATTTCTTCCTCATGAACCACAGCTCATTACAGAAACTAGAATAAACTTGTAAGTTTGCCTAACAAAAACAAAAACCCACAAAAAACCCCAAACAAAAAATCAAAGCAAAGCACCCTAAACTAAAAAACAAACTAAACCACATCTAGTTTTACTTTAAAAAAACCCAAAACTTTTGTCCAAAGAAAACTCCTTTGATAACCATTACCTTAGATTTCACCACAATGTGTGGAACATGTTTTGTAGATTTTTCTTTCTGTAATCACTATAAATTTCTTAGGCTGTGATATTACTGGCAGTTCTACCTTTATACATCACAAAAAGGAAAGTCCAACTGGGAACCTGAAATGCTTCTGGCAGTACCGAAGCCCAGTGTAAGTGTTAAGTACGAAAACTGAGCTCACATATTCAGCTTGGTTGTAGAAATTACTACAATGATTATCTCTTGTCTATACTGTCTGGAGACAGCATTACCAAAAAGAGCACAATTTACCAAATGCAGAGGCTCGGGACTACAGAAGAATTCAAGTTCTTTATCAGAAAAGACGATAGTTGCAGGAATCCAAGAACTGTTGACATTTGCTCAGAACAAGAAGAAATTTTAAAGTCTCTTCACCTGGGCATAAAATATATTCAAATGTAATGTCATTTAACAATACCAAGATTATTTTTATGGCTTTTGGTTGTAATAATTTTTCAAATCCACAAAAATAAACAAACACTTATTAAAACCAGGTTGATAGATGTTCCTAAAGTTCCTAGAAATATTACAAGTTCTTCTTTGTCTAGAATTATTTATCTGTAGCTAAGAAGTATCTAGGTGATGCTGTACAGACCTTGGGCTGAAAGACTTTTGTTTTTCTACAGAAGACACTGTTCTGCAGAACAGAGTGAAAACTTGTGGGATGTTGATAACTGAGGGAGCTGCATACACTCGACTGATTTAAAACTTCAGATGAGGAATGGTAGTAGATACAAGTGATTTAACAGAGCCTCAGGAAAGCAGCTTTACCCAGTGAAGGAAGTAGAGAAGCTGTGGATCATTTTGCTGGTCATTTCTAGCATACCAGCTTTTAAGCTATTTCTTTAAGACAAAAATCAGATAGGCATTAATTTTTCTGTTTGGCTTGCTCCCAGTGCTCTAGGGCAACCTTATCATAAACAGTACCGAGCTTGCTGTTTCAATCCCCCTCTCCCCCCTTCAAGCACTTCATTTTACTTTCATTTTTAAAAAACATTTATTTCAGAAGAGCTGCCTGCTGAAACAGCATCTGTTTTGAAGCACAACAGCAGCTGACAATCCTACCAAAATATGGCCTACATGGCTGGTACTTGTTTTGCCTTTTCTCACTTAAAGTGAAACAAACCTTGCAACTGTTCTTAAAGACAGACTACACAGTGTTATTTCCAGTGGTGATATGGACATCAGAAATAAGTCTCCAAATAAGAGATCAGAGTGTATGCAAGATAAGGGTTGTCTTGGAGATAAAACAAATAATTTAGAAGGGAGACTATCCATCAGACTCAATCACTCCTATTTTGGGTAGGTTTTGCCTATAATATTTTAACCCTTTCATGTCAAACTAATTCAGAACAGAGTACAGAATGTACAGCAAGCATTTGGAGTAAGGAACTGAGACACCTGGGCTCAAAACCTCTGTTATGAATACTCTGTAACACACATTCCACTTCAGAATATAAGTAGCACTCACAAAAGTACCAAAGCATCTCAACTGCTTCTGAACTTGGCATGTTGTTTAGGTGTGTGTTTGCAGGAGGTTTGTACAAGACAATACTGGTCTGAAAGTGACAAGACAGAAAGGCCATGTCCCAGCTAATCTCCTGCCTTTCCAGAAAAATACATTCAGCCCAACATTATGCTGACCAGATCTGCCCAGGTTCTGTGCTGGACTTATTCTCCATGTGAATGGTTTGTAGTCTACAAGCAACGGTCTAGATCCATGGATGTTAATGTAAAAGCAAGTCTGTATGAAATCCTACTGAAGAGTTTGAAAAACAAACCCAGAAAGGCAGCACATCTCAGCAGTTATGTGTTCTAACCTTCTTTTTTCAAAACACGATCAAGAGACAAGTCAGAAGAAAAAAATATGGCAGCTGACTCTGCAAAAAAAGTCACAACTTTGCAGATGAACATGCTTCGCTGGCTAATAATACACACTTCTTGATACTTCAGGGAGAATTGCCACCTATGCAAAATCCTTGAGATTCAAGATCAAACTAGGAGAAACCCAAACAGTGTCGGCAACAGCACGTGCAGGAATACAAAGGTCACATCACATTGTTAACTGTGAGGGGCAGGGGGGGGCGGCACAGGAGAAGCATGTGAAAAGGGAATAAAAAAAAAAAATCAAAAAGTGCTGATAGTGTACACCAGAGACTTCAAGGAAATCAAACAGAAGAAATGAAATAAAAGAAATGCAGCTACAGCATGTGAGTCACTGTGTTCCTAAGACCCTGCCAAAAAACATTAATATCTCACTGAAAACTCCAAACTCTAACTAATCATATTAACATAGTCATTAGATGCTGTCAATGGATAATTAACTATATTAGCAGTTTTTGCAGCCTTTAGCACAAAGAATGGGCATTTATCCAGGTAGCCGAATGTTTGCAGGGGGAAGAATTAGCTTTTTCATAGAAATATCTTTCAGTCAAATTGTTTAATGTAGCCAACAACATCAGCAATTCGTTTTCACCCCTTGTGTGCTTTGTCACGAGTCCTTGAATCTTTTGCCACCTCCTACAGGAATAAAAAGCTGTTTGGGTAGGTGACTGTTTTAAAAAAGAAGCCAGCTAGACCAGAAAAAAAAATAGCAACAGTGAATGCAGTATTTCCCATGTTCACAGAATGATGTTACATTTCTTAAAGTTTATCACAAGAGAGGAGGAACAAGGCTCTCATTTTTCCATCAAATCAATTCCACTCAAGTAATGAATTTGAAGAGAGGATATCACAAAGTTGTATATGGGCACAGCCGCTAGTACTAAACAGTCCAACAGATTAAAGTTCTCATGAAGACAACAATCTGCAAGAGTACCAGAACAGTACATAAAGGGGACATAGAGGAGAGAAACCTATTTCATCTTGGTATACTAGCTATACTATTTAAAAGTGAACCCAGATGTATATATACAGATTGAGTTATTTTAGATATTGCAAGCCAATCCTGATCCGGAAGTTAGGAAAAAGGGTGAGGTATCACACACAAACCCCAACATACACTATAACAAAGTGTGAAAATGCCCTTGTTTTGCATGCCTTCCTAATTTGCCTGTTCATCCATAAACTCTGCTCTCTGCTGGGATTTTGGCTGTATTTTGACATACGCGTTTCTGTTCTCTAAAAATATGTTGTGGCTAACAATCTCTGCTTTTATTGCAGCATTCATAAGATAATTGTACTACAATGTTACAATCAGCATTTTTGCATAATGTAGAGCTCAATGCCTTGCATAATTGCTTTAAATTCTCACTGAAGTATACATTTGAGGTGCATCAGAGTTTCTGATTCAGAACAGATCTGACCAAAGTTGGTATGAAGCTCATAACACAATATCAAAACTTAAAACATTTCACATAGAGAGAAAGCAAGATTCATCTACACACCAAGCTCTGTGGAAATGTTTATACAGTCAATGGTACCTACAAGGGAAAGGGCAATGACAGGGCATTTGCAATAAACAAGTTGCACTGAATAGGGAAATGCTACAAGTTTAAGCATTAATAGAAACTTTGCTTAAAACTTTTGCTTTTTGTCTTTGACTGCAGAATGCTTCAACTCATGTCTTTGTGTCACATGAACATCAGCTTAATGTGCACACTAATTAAATGCATATAATCAAAATTACTACGGGGTTCTAGACTTCTGCCCTAAAATAAGGTTTTGCCTATAGCACTTGGACTCCTGCCTTCTATTCTCACCTAAAAACACAAAAAACCCAAAATTTGTGACTGTTACCTGCTCTCAGTGATAGTGTACCATTTGCTGTTTCATTTTAAGGTATTTTTATCTGTCTCTTGTTACCCAGAAAACCTGCAAAAAGACAGCTTGAAGAAAAAGTGACCATAAGCTATCTTAACACTCTGTGAGCAGCTCTGAGTGAAAAACAATTCATTAGGGACATTATGGTTGTCATTTTTAGCCAACTACAATGACATATTACAATCTGATAAACAATGTGGATGAGGTAACAAATAAAAATAATCAAGCCTGGGGCTTTGAGGCATTTCACCATGTTTCGTGCAGCCTCTTCTGGTTTTAGAAGCAATTCATAATTCCTGGCTCATAACAATGTCAACCTCAAGCTATTAGTTGAGCAATATTGGTGTTAATTAGAATACAGTTTTCCAGTTGGAAAAGACCTACAAGGATCATTGAGTCCAACTGCCTGACCACTTCAGGCTGACCAAAAGTTAAAGTATCTTAAGGACATTGTCCAAATGTCTCAAACAACAAGAGGCCTGGGAAACTGACACCTCTCTAGAAAGGCTGTTCCTGAGTTTGATGAACTGACATTCATACTTTGAGCTTGGAATACCTTAGCTACTTCTCCCATAGAAAATATTACTAACAATGTTTATCTAGCTAAGGTAAGTTAAAGATGCTAATAACAAAGTTACCCAAAAAAACCTGAAATAAAGGACTCAGAATGAATTTAACAATTAAATGAACTAAACCACAAAAATATATGCATAACACTCATACCATATGGATGAATTTGGATACCACACCATTCATAACATATGGATTCCATATTTATGCCATACGGACACTTATATTCTTGTATTTCTCAAAAACTTTAAGTCATTTCCATTTAGCTTCACTTCCTTGGCATCACAGAAGATTATATTTGTAATCACACTAGTTTTATTAGAAGGCACTGCACTTGGGCCCTATTTCCACTGACCTTGCTTCACCAAGTCAGACACTGAAATTCATGAGCTGCCAACAAGGAGACCTCTGAACTTAATAATCTGAGGTCAGAATGATCAACTCTAAGTCCAATTAGTGCAAATAAGTTTTTCTTTTGTTATATGGAAAAATGAGCTCTAAATAGTAACTGATAAAAGCATGGAGAGCTATTTCAGACCCAGTGAAACCAGAGATAAGGTTAAAGTATGGAAATAACTGGAAATCCTAACAATTTTTTGTCTGCACACTATTGTTCTTGGCATTGGCTGTTTCTACAGCCAAGGGACACACTGCTTGGTACACACAGCAACATGTTTCTTTATCCAATTAAGTTCTATTTGAAAAAAAAAATGTTACTGTCTGGTTTACAAATAGGAAAGCAGTGAGAACTGGTGGAGGGGGATTTTTTTTTAGGTTTTTTTAGTTTTTTTTTTTTTTTTCTAAAGTAACCCCTTTTACATTTACTGTTCTATAAAGGGAGCAGTTTACAAAGGAAAAGGCTAAGTAACCTTACAAAACAAGATTCATCAAATCAAAGGATACATTTGGTTCCCTATTAAGTAAAGAGTGTACGACAGTCTTAAGACAGAAGACTTTATATTTGAAGCATCCACTTTCCGTACAATGTGGTATGTAGCAGTATTTGGGTTTAGAGTCAGAATTAGTCTTTCAACATCCCATTAACACTGGCTATATTTCCCCACTCCCCTAAACCCCCAATTATTTTCCAGCTTTGCTTCAGTAACATAGTTTGACGGTTTTAGAATACCAGCACTTAAAATAAGAGACTGATACTTTTTAATGCCACCCTGTGGTTGTTGCCTCTGGAATAGTCACTACCACATGGCTGCTGTCACTTACCTATAGATGTACCAAAAAGAAATTAGAGCTCAGCAAGCTTTATCTAGCACAAAAAGACACGGTACAGAATTATTGATTTCTACTTCAAAACTGGTCAATATTTTTCTTAACCTATAGTGGTTCACTTTACTCACTGGAAAAGGTAAACTCAAGCATTTCATCTTCTCTACAGCAAAGACGTGCTTTTCTTGGTAGAAACCAATTCATCTTTGGTCATGCTTAATTTACCCTCAAATATTTTCTTACATTTTACTTTCCTCAGATTTTCAATCAATTATTCTTTATATTTAAATGTGTTTATAGATATATCCTTTAAATATAGTCTTTAATACTGAAATGTGTTCTTCTGTTTCCTTTGTCCCCTTCAATATCTGCAATTGTAACATCCACAGAAATCCATGGCTCTGCTTAAAAAGTCCTCAAAGGTTTGTTATAGAGCTGGACCTTCTTTACTTAGTTTTTCTCTCCTTTCAGAGCCCTTCTAAACATAATACTCATACTTGTTCCCAGTCAATTAATTTTTATACAATTCTTACTTCGCAATTCAACTGTTTTTCAACTATGCATTATCTTCATCAACTTTTTCATTAGATAAGGAAAGTTTGCACAATCTTAAACAGCAAAATCTAAGATTCCAAGCTAGCAAGGGCCCTTGGTTCCCTTTACAAGCCTAATTTTTTCTTCATACCAGACATCACCTCTTTAGTGTGTTAGTTTTTCAGTCTAGTCAGTTGTCCCTGTGGTAGCAGAATTGCTCTTATGTTATCTAATCATCATTTTAGAAGCCTGTCTTTAGAATTAGATTCCTCACGACTTCCCATAGATGAAAGATGGAAAAAACCCAAAGCTTCTCCTCTCTCATGGCTTACACTGCTATAAAATTTGAGGACTTCACAAGTTTTGCAGGTGCATTAGTGGCTGAATTTGAACATAAATGATTTGCCAATGATACTGCAGATGACTAATTTTTTTTTTTTCATTTGAGTTTAATATTTTTTAAAAACTAAAATTGATTCAGAGATATCATAAACCATAAATGTCAGTAACCAGAAATCCACTGGATAAAATACTTTAATGCAGAATTCAGTGAACTCTGCAAGACTGGAAACAAAGAAATATGAAAACTCTAGTTTCTTCACTATAAACTAAATTATGAATCACTTGAACACTAGATATGGGACTTTTTTTTTTTCAAATATCGATATTCGGGTTGGGAAAAAGTGCACATCAGATCAGATTCAAAAGGTTGTTTAATAGTCTATGTACCAAGTTCTAAATAGAAAATGATCCCTACCAGATATTTTCAGTAATTTATGGAAATACTCAAAGAATTTCAAGAGGGAGAGGCATTAAGTGTTCAATCAGAGTACCACAGGACTGCAAAGATTTGACAATAATTCACATGTAACCACAGGCAAGCATGCAACAAACCCTGCATTCGATAGATGTTAGCAGAGTAGGAGGAAGAGGAAATCTCACCGAAGTCACGCTTTCATGTTCACAGTGACTCAGATGCACACGAGAGCATTGAAATAAAGCCCAAACAGAAGCGCCGGAGAAAGCTACATTTTGTGAATACTGACACAGTATTAATTGATTTTTCTTCAAGCTTATTGCTCAAGTGTCAAAACAATTTTTGCAGTATCACTAAAAGCTTCAAATATGGAGCACTATACCACTTTGTTTTTTTACTGTAAATATACCATTTCCATACTTCATGTGACTCAGTACCAGCATATGGAAATCTTAGTCCTAGCATAAACAATCTTACAGATAGGAAGCAAGAGATATAAGGCTCATACACCACTTAGAAATGAAGACGACTAAGATAGACAGATATACATAAGATAGTATATGAGGATGCTGTTCCTATGAGGGGTGGACTAGACAATATTTACCAAAGCCAAATGGCTGACAGGGTTTGCAGAAATCCATGAAATATTATAACTGGTTAGAAAGAAGCAAGCCATTAACTCCATTTGTAGATTGACCAGAGGCTGCTGTTTGGATTTTTTTCTATATAAAAAAAAAATCAGCAAGCTTTGAGTAGCATAAATTAAGTACAGGAAGATAATGTGATTTACATACAGAAAAATCTTTAAGTGTCTGTACCACAGCAGAAAAAAGCTGTCACTCTAATCTGAAATGCAAATACTCTGTATTATAAAAACAAAACATGCATGGTTTCCCTTCAGATTACTACTTGTAATCTGCCTCCTACCTTGGGCAAATCAACACATGGACAGACACAGGTTCTACATAGCGAGGACACTGCTCAAAAGCAGCTTTAATGTACATAGCCAACAAGTTCAATAATGTTTTCATTCCTCCTGTTACTTAAAATGAAGATGCTGTTGCCCAGGCAAAGCTCATGTGCAGTTCTACTCTTGCGGAGTTCTCCTATTTTTGCAAAGCTTTCTTAAATAAAGGACAACGAAAAGTTGAATCAGCAGCAGCATCAACAAAATGAAAAGCAACCTGATCTACTTGAAGCCATCTCTGCTCACTTTGCGGGAGGTTGTACCAGATGAGAAACTTGCTTACGACCCAAACCATATGATTCTAAGACAAAATGAGTATCAAAATAAAGAATGCAAAAAAAAATATTTCTCCATGATCAGCTAACTAATGAATATAATACTTTAGAACTGAGTCTACAAGAAAATGTTAGTTATGGCTGGAAATAATACACTTGAGGTTATGGTTAGAGAAGAACGTTGAAGGGGTAGGAGGAAAATTAAAAGGAAAACACTCACACATCTATATTTTTAATTCCATTTAAATCAAAGTTTTAAAACAAAAGCACACACAGCTACACAAAGAAAAATAAGAGATGTCTTAAAAACACACTTCCCACAAATGAATAACAAAACAAAGGAAAACGGTAAACAAAAGAGGATCATTAGAGAAAGACCAATATTTATTTGGTTTACACAAAAAAAAAAAATCATTTGATCTTATGTTTCTGCCCTTTTACCTCCTCCGTAATTACTGAAATGACTAAATTATGACTAAAGTAGCGCTTTGTCATTTTAACACAAACAGTTCAGGAAGGGTTATCTAAATGTCGCAGTCAAAATAATTTCAAGTGTAAAATTTAATCAGTAAGCCACTGCAAGCATCCATTCATCAGCAGGAAGGAATTTATGCATAGATAATTCTGGTTTTTTATATTTACTTAGAGATTGAGTTTTCCAAATGTGAAAGTATTAGTCTATTAGATTTCTCTTCTCCTTCATGAGGCAGATTTTATTTTAAAGAGTGGTCTGTAACACATCATTTTTATGATGTCTCCTATTAAAGCACATAATTATTAGTAGCAGCTAACCTCTTATTTCTAATTTTCCTGATTTACTTTCTCCAAAAACATCATCAACAGCTAATGGCACCAATAAAAACATCAATGTGATTAAAAAAATGCAGACAGATCTACAGGCCTTGTATCAATGTAACACTGCTGTCAGTGGTTTGCTTGTCACAGAAGTGTGAAAGAAAAAGATTACCACCAATCAGAACACTTCAAAATGCATATTAAGCATTTACACACATTAACAGTTGTACAAAAGCCCTACTGCTCATGACCAGAGAATACCTCTTCCACTGAATTCATGCCTTTTCAGTTCAGTTTAACTGGTGCCCAAGAATTTCAGGTTGAATATGTGAAGTTGGTAACAGAAAAAAAAGGCTATTTATTCTTGGAGGACTTCTGGGAGGAAAATGAAAGGGGAAGAAAAATAAAAGTTGATGAATTCTGGTAAAAGTGTATGTCAAAATATCCTTTTATCTCTAAAGGATTAGGAACAATTTGGCAATATGAAGCCAGGTGGACTAAATCCAGCTGGAAGCAACAAAGACGGCACAATAAGTATGAGATGCACCACAGACCTGGAAATTACATTTACCCTCAGTCCAACTGAGGTGTGTAGGGAAAGGGCAACTGAGAATCAATCTCCTTGTGAGCTGTGGCAGTTCCAGAGATTAAGATAAAGATTAAAAGGGGAAAGGAAAGTCTCAATTGAATACTATGAGTAGCTAGATGGATTATCTTTAAGGATTTTGGTAGAATCTCAGTGTTTCACTTCATTAATTGGTGTATAAAATTAAGATAGGTTATTACACATTGAGAAAGGACTGGTTACTGGTGTTAGAAGTGACTGAAAAATTACCCATTCTCATTTGAAAGTGCTGACAGAGGATTCATCAATTTCTTATTGAAAGGGTGTATCAAAAATAGAGAACAGAACATCTATTGAACTAGCAAGAAACCCCCAATTACTACAGACATCAGGTCAAGAAACAGATTATTAGTATTCAACTCAGAAATTCTAAATAAGTTACAGTAGACCAGAATTTTTTTTAAAAAGAGATACTAAATATAGTATCCACCAATCAAAGGAGAAACAGAATTCTGAGCAAAACAAAACTGAGAATACACCTACACCAGACAATTGCTCCACCTCACAAGGTAACTGAGATCAGATGTGAGACAGGACATAACAGTTGATAAACAGATTCATTCTTCCATAGGCCTTCAGTCCCTTAAAGCTTACTTCTCAAAAAAAGTGCTCTGACAGGGGGATTGGACTAGATTATCTCCAGAGGTCCCTTCCAACCCTTACCACTCTGTGATTCCCCTCATCTTGGCAAGATGACAGTATCTCAAGTTAGCTTTAGTCAACAATTACAATATTTGGTTCCCCCACACTGCCTATGAAAGTGAAGATCCTCTAAAGTGTCCTGGGAAGTAAGAAGCTGTAAATACCAATACCAGAATACTAGCCATCGTCTACATTTCTTATTCTTACTCTCTCAGACGTAAGATGACTGTGACATTCCTTGCTTAGATATTACTTGACACTTTATTATCATCCTCTGGTGCTTAGTATTTTATTTCTTCCAATAATTTTGGAGAATAAAAGCTATTTTGATGGCTTACTTGTTCAAATGTCTCCCTGCACCCCTATTTAGTTTCATAGTGTCTCACAAATTGAATTTAAAAATTCAAGAAACTCCAAATTCTATCACCCTGCCTTAAACCCCTTTGGATTAAGTTCACCAAAACTAACAGCCTTTAGCAACCTACTTTCATTGGCAGTTTGAGGCTTAGATATTGCTTTCTCATACTGATATTAATCATGATGGTTGATCTTTTTGAACCCTTCTGTTAACTATCCTTCACTAAAAGGCCTCTTCCATCTCCCTGTAATTTTATAAATTAGGCTGGTTGATCACATCACTCAATTACCCTATTAAAACAATTCTCAAAGGTGCCTCCAACTATAGACAACAGATGAGCTGATGTTCTCCCCCTGCTAGGCTCAGAATTGAACACAGAGCTAGTACCTAAATTTCAAAATAGATATATTTATCAAAGAGGCATTGGGCTTCTCTGACATGCATCTGAAGGTACTTCAGCTTTGAAAATAAGACAGACTTCTGAATTTTAGAACAGGTAGCAAACCAATATGCATTCAAGTTTACATCCATAAACCAAGAAATAGCATGCAGTTAAAAGGGGTTTTGTATTCAGAACACTTTTTTTTTTTATAATTTGCCTTTTATAGTTTGGTACAGTAGCTGTATCACAATGCCAGATAACTCATATTCAGGTTTGCATCCGATTGCTATTGCTGCTGCATAAAAAGCAATGAATCATTCATATTTGTTTTGAATACATGTATTTTAAAGTTTATCTGCATATACAATGATAGTCTTGTCATTTTTTTAGGAGAATAATCAGGCATCTAATATTTCTACTCTCTCCACAAGTATATCCTACAAATATATTACCAAACAAAACCCACATTCTACATTCTGGTAAGGAAGATGCAACTTAAAATGGCAAATATCTTCTTTGATACAGAGACTCTTCTTTGCATCAACAATAATGCATGACTTCTTTCCCTGGGTAATATTATTAAGACTATGCTGTTCTGATGGAAAACTATAACATGTTAAAAAGTGTTCCATTGAAATAAAAATTAACTTGGTCAGCTCTCTTACTGGTAAAATATTATTCCAATCAAAAAGATCTTTGTTAACATGGTATGAGGTAGAGCTGTATTACAGTAATACAGCAGGCTATCTTTCAAGTTTTTTAGTTTAACAGCCGTTCTTGCGATAGAATGGAAAAATAGCAGAGTATATATTCATCTTCAATGAAAGCAAAGTTATCAGATAATAAATGACCCATTAGTTTGCTCATAATTCTGTCAGAGTTATTACAGTCTTTAGGTTCTGAATGACTGTCATTTACTATAATTGGTTTGCAGGACAAGAGAAATTTGACTTGTTCAATTGCAGATTCACTAAAATAATTTTGAACATTAAAATGATATTAGAACATAAAGGTAATGAAAAAATCTAACAAAACAAAGAATTTTAATAGAAGTGTTAGTTTGATTTTTAAGCAAACCGATTCTGCTTCCAAGTTTACTCCTAATGTTGTATAGATTGTCTTATACATTAATCTCCCATAATCAATCTTTATACTGATGTTTAAAAGTAGAAAGTGGCTGAGAAGAAAGATACACCTCAGATAGTTATACAAGGCTCTACTGAGCATTTAATCTTCCTCTGAAATACTTATTTTAAGACACAGAAAATATTAGTACAATATGGGAAATCTAGAAACTTGAAGTTTGTATGGAAACTTTTAAGTTATTTCTGCTTTGTTAGGCTGCAACATTTATCCAAGTTTCTAACAGTTCAGAAATCTTCCAAACCTTGAAATTGGAATTGATTTTCTTTATTGTTTGTTGGTTCTAATGCAAACTATGAAATTGAAACCGATATGACAACAACTGTGGTGCAGGGATTAAGTAGTATTTTCGAAATCTTTTTCTTAAATTTAATCTTACCACCTTAAAAAAAAACCTAGTGACTGCACTGTTCTCTTAAAGCACCAAATGCGATAAGATCTCCACTGCCTTGACCTCCCTTCTGTTTACTTGCTATTCAAAATGAAAAGCAGTGTAGTCTCAATGTTTATCTTTCATTCCGAATCACAAAGCACTTCGGTTCCAATTTTTGTACTCTAATTGCTCCTAAGATAACACAAATCAAGCTGCTATCCTCCGTTTAAGTAGAATAGCCTTTACTTAGGTGGAATACTGATAGTTTCGGACTTGACTGGTTATCAGATATTTTCTTCTGTGTAGCACTCTCAACCACCTCTCCTTTTCTCAGCAGCCTTTGGCAAAGGTGTACTGAGTGGCAAGCTCAGTCTCTCACAGACGATAACAGCAAAAAATTTAAAACTAAGTTTCAGGTCAAAAACTGCAGTTGTATTTCCATAGATTGTTGTACTCTGTTACTGTGATCAAGTCAAAACCTGAAGATCCAGCCTTATCATTGCATTAGTATTTGGTTTGCAGTGGATAAGGTTTAGATTAGAATCCACAGTAATTATTGGGATGTCTGGGAGGAAAAAGGAGCAGCAAATAAGTTTTTATAATGGTTGATTTCAGCTGGAGCTAAGAGACCTTGGTAAGCCTTAAATTTCATTTCCTCTACTCATACACTAAAGTTGAATCAGCCAAAGATGCATCTTCAGTGAGCACTTGTTCTTTGAGCAGCTGAGCGCTTTCAAAATAACAAAAGCAAGGTACCAAATTATTTCTACAGAAGAAACAACTAAAAAGAATATGACCTTTCAGCCTCAAAAAAGAGATGACAGGTCAAGGGAGGACATCCCATGATTTTGAGTATAACAAAGAATGAATAAACTTGTTTTCTCCCTATAAAGAAGTCAGGTGCATAAAATCCGTGCACCTTTAAACGCACAGTCTTTTAGCGTCTATAAGATGCAAAGCATTTCTTCTCTGGGAGAGCTCTGCAGAAAAATTAAAATCAGAGCCTACAATACATGTGTCACCAAGGAAGTGACATACATCATCTCCCCAAGAAATGCATCAGACACTGTTGCGTTAATGAGGATGCAGACCTTTGAGAACTCCAGATGGAAGCGCTTGTGCAGGCACAGGATTGCTGATGCCCTGTGCCATCAGATTCACAGGCACCACAGGTGATCTGCATGTACACGAGGTTGTTGTTTTGTCCAGAGATGCTAGTTACCTGAGCTTAGCTGGATTATTTCTGCTAAAAAAGCTAAAATACGAGACATTCAAAAGTCATTCTTAAACACGCACCAAGTTTTTCAGCAAAGGCAAAAGAAAGTCTGAGGGTAGGTATATTTGTTGTGCATGTATTTGACAGAGCACATAAACATGTTACTGTTTAGGGGGGTGTGGAGTGGGTGGGGAAAGAAATGGGGAAATCCTAGGCAAAAATACAGCTCCTTCCCTAGAATCCCCTCCACCAGCAAAACTGCAGAGTCCCCCCCAATTCCTCCATTTTCCCCAAACTTGTAACGAAGATCAGGTTAACACTAACTCTGTTGAAATTCATTCTTCAGTACACAATAGTATTCACACTTTGAAATAAATGCAAGCGATTCAGAAGGCAACTCAAAAAAGAAAAAAATACTAATGACAAAAAGTAATCTTAAAAAAGGCAAAAGGTTCACTTTTATTTTTACACTCTGAAATATCAGATTGTAAATGCTCTGCGGCTAATTGGAAGAAAACTGAAAAGGAACTGGTTAACAACGTAGCTAAAGGTCATCCTCAAGCATTCAAACACCCTTAATTGAGCAATTAAAGGTAGTGTAAACATGTTAAAATTTACATTCCATTTTATTTCCTTTGTTATTAATCAGCTATTGTCTACCTGGTAATATAACCTTTCTGGAAAACTCAGATTTTTTTTTTTTTTTTCAGAAGCTGAATTTCTAGAAAAACATGAGTGCAGTAAGGAAAAAAATGGGACAACGATCAAAGAACACAGGGCTGATCATTTTGAGAAAGAGAGAGTGTTCCAGCTCTATTGAAAACAGTTGAGAATTTTATATAATGAAAATAATTTAAATAAAAATATCCAAGCAAAAAATCTCCAGTTTTATTTCTCACAAGGAAAAAGATGATTTTAGTTACTTTTGCTCAATTATGTCAAAAAGGAGAAAAGAACACAGTAACATAAAAAGAACGTACAACATTCTGCTAGCATTCCTTTTACAATAATGGCATATAACCAAGCCTAATTATTCAGTCAAAATTTTACTTCTTAAGCTCAAATTTGCAGAAAAAGCTTTTTAAAAGGCTTACACTTGTTACATATGACATTAAAAACACAACACTGTCATACTGAAAAAATCTTTGAAGTTCATACCATAGAAAAAGACGCACTAGTGCTTTTGAAATCTTATCCTTAAATATGTGGGTTTATGCAGTATTTATTAAAAAATAGTGATATCTTTATCTGACTTCAGCACTAATGTGATTTTCCATGTTCTTCAACATATTAGCTCAGCACTGTAGAAACATTAATTTATTTTTATCAAAAATTCCATTAGGTATATGTTGTTACATCTTTCTTTAGAGATAGGGAAAATAAAACATCACAGTTTAATATTAAAGGGTACATTTTCAGTAGATTTCTACAACCACAAAACCACAAGCTCTCCCCCTGCCCCAGACTCCAGAGAACTTACCGTTTTCTGAATTTAGAGAAAAACTCTTTTAGGATTTTTTTTTTTGCCCCATTATGAGTTTTCAATACATCCATTGTGTTTGGGTACAAGTTTGGGTGCATTTCTAACCAGCTTTAGTGATTCTAGCAAACATTGCTAGACAATGCTTTTGAGAAGGTGAGTTTAGAGAGATCTAAATCACGTGATTAATTGACATGATGCTGTTCCACACACCAATTTAATTTAAAAAATTAAAAAGAACAACACACCAATTGGTTTAAAGACAATGTTACTTCCTGAAATATGATATTTACTGTCTACTGTTATTTTTCTTTTTTCTCCCTCACACTAGGATGTCAATTCATGGATGAATTTGTTTCAGCCAATATCAGGTATAGATTATTAGGAAGGGGAATTCATCCTCATTAAGCATGGATATTACTTTATGCTAGAGCAACCTCTGTCCTATAGCTGGAAAGCCCCAGAGGAATTAGGTCTGTGTCATGGAAGCAAGTTTTCAGTGTTTTGCCTCCAGAGGTAGAGCCAGGGAATGGTGCTGGCTAGCCTTCCCTTAACCCAAAATCTTGTCAGAAAAGCACTAACTACAAAATGCCAAAAGGGATTTTACGGAATCTACTTTCAGTGCAGAAATATAACTGCTTATATCATGCAAGTGGTGAGCAATTCACACCTGAGCCTGCTAACACTGACAAGAGTAGTCATTCAATCATCCATCTTGCTTTCACACCCTTCTCTGGTAGACATGCTTATTTCACATCAAACAATACACACCTATGGAAAAGTCTCTATTATTTAATCAATTACCCAGTGAATAAGGTCTTAACCAGATCGTGATGGAAAACTAAAATTTATTTTCCCTTCCAGTAGATTTACACAGAAAACAGGCTCAAGTACAGCAAGACAAACCAGCCTAGAACAACATGGGGTAGAGTACGCTCCTGGAAAATGGGGAAAAGCTAGATTTCCTTCCAATCAATGGAAGGAAAGTAGCAATACAACTCTAGGTTTGAAATATCTTAAGCCTTCTTTCTCTTTGAAATAGGATATTGATTCTTCACTGTCGCATAGTTTAAGACTGGGCCATGGCAGAACAGAGCCCTGTCTGTAGTTAAGAGTTCTGTGAAGTTTCCTTTGTTCAGATTTCCAGCAATTTAACTTAAGCCATCCTTCCTCCTTACTGCGCTGGTGTCTAACAATCTACTCCAAGACACCCTACCCTGCAAGCCATTAGATATTCAAGTCATTTTTAATCAACAAGGCTTTGAGGACACGTATGAAAAGCTGGCTTAAACAACTTCAAGTCAGAAGCCATAAGAAGAATACTCTTCAATGACTTAAGACTGGAAGACCACCATTTTTCCTCTCCTTCATGACTTTCTGCACCAAGTTATGGCAGAAACCCTAGAGACAACAGCTTCATTAACTGTACAACTCATTCATCCTCCAAATACCAGCTATCCTATGTATTAAATTGAGTAAGAATCCAGTGAAAGGAAGTGTGCGAATGTGTAATTAAAGGCAATCATAATACATATTCACTGGGAGAATGGGGGGCAAATTAAAATTGAAGTAGCAGCACAGATTCTGGCATTCCTAACTGATACAAGATTATAACCTACAACAGCTGCGTGAACCAGCAAGAGAGAGAAAAATGGAGCACACATTTTCTGTTAGTGGATTTCATGGCTAGTTGCCAACATCTAATGAAGTCTGAGACTCAGGAATTCTGGATTCGCTTCCAGACTCTTCAAGCAGTTCGAGACCTCTTTTGCACCTGCCTTTGCTAATGAAGCTTATCACCCTCAATTAATCTTCTTGGTTCAATTCTGAGTGGTTTTCTCCCTTCTATATTACATTACCTATTTCCCCACTTCAGCTGAGACTACCAGGCCCATGGCTCCACCCATATCCAGACAATCACTCTGGTAAGCCACCCTACTATCACTTAGCTTTATTTCAGATTATTAAAGCAAATGTTTCACAGCCCCACTTCAGTCGAATCATTTCCTCTAGTGAGCATACAGCTAAAACATGGCTATGTTTTTTTTAATAGCAAATTAACGTGGCATCTTTCAGGAACACTTGTACTGTTTAAACATTCAGTTCCAGTAAAGAGCCAGACCACAAACCAAGAGGACACAGGAAAATAAAATGCAATCTCCTCCCATGCCTACCTTGCACAATTCATATCACATCTTAGCAATCAAAAACTGATAAATTCTTGATTTTTTTTTGTTTACCTGAAAACTTAATGGTACAATAGAGATAAAATTAGAATCTCAGTCCCCAGACAACAGTAAGCATCCTTACCAATGCACATAATTCTAGGAGGACTTCCGCTACATTTAGCGGCAGCTGCTCCTTTCTTTACAAGGTATTTTGCTAATCTGTATTAGTAAACTTCATAAACTACAGATCAGGATGTTACTGTGATGCCAATTAAATTAACAAGAATAAACAAAAAAACCCACCCACCAAAAAAATAAAAAAGAAAAGAGATCATGCCTGCAGAATGAATACAGAGAAAGCAACAGCAAGTCAGGCAGAGGCTTCAGCATAATTTCACAGAAGCTGAATAAAGATGTAACGACTTGAAACAAGTCAAGAGTGTTTTTTCAGGAGTCACTGGCACAGGACAGTACTTATCTGCAGTTGATAGTAGTACTGTGAAGGAGCTTCCTTGTATTAAAGGAGAGCTGCTCACACATATGAAGAGCAAGGGAGAAAATATTAAAGCAACAACACCACAGGCAGTGGAAACTGGCTTAGTTTTAAGGAGCAAGAGAAACTTTGACATTAAACAGGACAGCACAGGAAAGAGATCCCTCTGCAGTTTTCTCAAAAACTCCTCAATCAAAAGCTGAGCAGGTTTATAGAGAGCAGCAAACAAAACCATACTTCATTATTTGACCAGAGTGCGGTTCAGTGTGTCTGCATCTTGAATATTGTGTTAGGTTCTGATTATCTCATCTAAAAGGATATGGGGGGGGGAAAAAAAGGAAAAATTCAACAACAGCAATGACAAAATCGTGCATCAACATACTCAGGCATTTAAAAGCCAAGACTACAAAGTCTACATAGTCATCAACAGCACAGCTAGCTGTCACTGTATACTCTGAGAGCTAGTTGTTATCAAAGTAAGTTACTAGAAGGCAGTTTTAAAAGAAAAGGAAATGGTTTGCTTGCAATAGGTGATAAATCCGCTATACTCCTTGGCAAAAAGATAAGTGAAAGCTAAAAGTTACACAGGAGATGGGGCAAGTTCATGGAATAACAATCTAATGAGGGTAACAAGTTATGTTAAACATACACCTAGCTCCAGAAGTTCACAAAATAAGATGCACAGCGATATTGGGGTAGTGTCATAAATACTTGCACTACTCTGGTCTGCTGCTGGAGACCTGGCCTACAAAGTCTTCTATACTTTGGTTTCTAGGAACCCAAAGCAGGATCAAAAGTTGAAGCTGTGCATCAGCTTCTGTCTCAAGTGAAACACTGACTGAATTGCCACTTCAAACTCACACTCCCCTACACTAGCTAGAAATCCAAAAAATAGATTTCAACTTCAACTTCTCTAGTTAGCCAGCATTTACAAATCATTAAGCACTAGCATTTTTGTGAACAAAAGAGATGTCTGCCTTGTTCAAGTCCTTGTTCGCAAACACAATAAATTGTCCTAAACGTAGAAAAAGGACTTTTCAGGTCAAAAAGTTTTGTCTGACATATCCAAAAGTAGACGTCTATTTAACTATGAGAAAATGAGGGCTGTCAGTTTGCTTGCTTTCTCTTTTAGAAGCTTTCTTCTTTAAATGAGTACACAACTACTTCAAGAGGTGGTGTTTGTTGTAAGGAAAGTCCAATAGGCTCTACTTGCACGACTACAGGTTTCGCCACTTGATTATATTTATTTGTATGGCCTATACCAACTTATCAGAGCCAAGAATATTAATCACAAACAGCCAAGTTGAACCTTATGTGACATTATGTAGACAACTGACAACGTGCAACAGCTCAAACACTTTCCTTACACAGTTAAATATAGGTATAAAGACATGTCACCCTGACCACTGCAGAAATATTGTGCAGGTTCTCTGGAAACAATGGAAGGTATAAGATTTCTATGACAATATGATCTCGCTGAAGTCAAAGCTTTATTAAGTAATTCCTACTTTTCCACCTTCCAAATAAAGGCAGTTCATCTTAGAATCAAGAGAAAAAGTAACATTTACTGCTTTAATGAATGTTGCATTGTACAAGCTATTTTGGACACAAAGAAGAGTCTTTGTTACTATGCTCACCTTAGGTACAGAAGATGTGTTAAACACTTTCCTGTCAAGCAATGATTCTTAAGCAGCAAATTCTTTTTCAGCCTGTTGAAGTTATGTGGAACAACAGAATGCTCAGAGCAATCCATACTGGTAGACAGAAGGTGTGACCAATTAAAAAAATAAATAGAAAAATCAAAGCTTCCTACAGCCACTGTGTTGACTATTCCCTTTTCCTATAAGCATATCTCCATTCTAACTGATTGAAAATGGCTGCAAATATAGATATTAATATTATTGGATTCTCCCTCTCTGTGTAGATATAGAAGGACCATGCTGGTTTGATAAAGGTCTGGAATGAGTTACTGAAAGAGGGCTGCAGGATGAATTGCACATCTGCCCTTCAGTTTCAGTTGTATTGCTAGGTTATGTAAAAATACGTAGGGGAAAAAGTATCAGAAGAATCCCTCTGTTAAAGGTCCCCACTATTAACTCAGTTTACTGGAAGAAGAAATATATGGACACATCAAAAAAGAAAGTGGGAGACATCACTTATTGGTTACAATATATTTCTAATTTACTAATCATACTTTAGCTGGTATCATGATAACAGATGCAGAAGAGAAAGGACACTTAAGAACCACACACTCTTTAAAGATAAAGACTACTTCCAGTAGTTAACGATTCAAGAAGTAATACTGACATGGATACAGTGCAGTGGAGAAGGGGAAAAAATAGTACTTTTATATCTTACCTTAAAAATTTGAAGGCTGAGAAACCAGAAGTGGACTGCAATGATTCATTTCACGCCGAAAACAATCCTGCACTCTTCCCACATTTTAACCCTGTTACTTGCCTCAACTCCTATACCTCCTAGTGGGTTTTCTTTGTACTGCAGTCAGCCAACCCAGTCTCTACTTAAGCTATAGTTTCTTTCACGGCAAAGATATCTTGGCAATCGTTCCAGCTATCTTCTGTAGGTGTAATACTGCAGTAACTTCTTCAGTGTGCATTTTATAATGATCTCTAATTAATTCATGAAAGTTTTCCTCTGCTTACGATATCTTGATCTAATTCAATATCTAATATCAAGCAATATGGTTAATTCATGAAAGGTTCACCCCCAGGAGTCCAATTGTGATCTTTTGAGTATTATCTAATTACAGATTACTTCCTACTTTAAAGTGGAAAAAAAGTGAAGAGTGTGACTTCTTCCTTTTCTTTTTCAAACTAACACAAATTAGTTCATCACTAAGTGTGGTTTTAAGGCTTACACATGCTACTAATTTTCTTACACAGCAATCATCAGAAAATGTTGCATAGGGTTTCTTACACAAAGTATCTTCAAATTGTTTAGATTTCTACTAACAAAATATCTCATAAGGGAGGTATCTGAAGCATTATTCACAGTTATTCAAAATTACCTGGAACTCCCCATCACCAAAGATTAGTAAACAAGGCTTATCAGATGGAACACAGTCTAGATTGAAAGTCTTCCATTTTCTTAGGAGTATCGTCTGCCAATTAAGTCTATAACTATTATCTAATTAGTATAAACAGTCTATAAAAATCTTATACTTGAATTGTAAGAAACAGTTTCTGTGAAAGCTAACTTTGTGCAATTGGAATGATTCATGGTTTTTTTTCATCATTTTTAGTTTAATAAAACAACGCTGCACATGCTGTTGCGAAGCTGCTCTCCAGTACACTATGTCCCACCATCAGAGGCTGGGATACATGCTCGCCACTTCCTTTAGCACGACTCAAATTGCAGATGAAGCACCAAGTCACTGGCTGCCTCCAAGAATACATCCATTAAATTCTGTCAGTATTCACTGTACTTGCCAGATGCACTAATGCCATCACAACTGATCTAACTTTCACTGCAGCACATATACACAGATTACACAGAGGATGTAATCCGCACCACTAAGGAGTAAATGAAATTTCTCTGTATTTCTCAGCTACCCTGAACATTGCCAGTTGCTTCCTAACCACTGGTGCACTGGAACAGTTAACAAAACCTGTGTGTCCCTGAGCTTGAAGTCCAGCCAATAACTACAGCTGAAGCGCTGTTAGTTATCCTTCTGAATTTCAGCATCCACAGTGACTACTACTATTAAGTCTTAAAGTGCAGAATAGTTATACCGCTAATTGAAGCGCTCTGTCTGCATAGATAACATTCATTATACATTCTTTCACAAGTTTAGATCTCAGCAAGTATTTTCTGTCCCACTGCTTCAGGAAAATAATCTCTCATTCAGCATAATACCATCTTTAACAATACTCTTCTTGCAGGAAAGTTCATACCAAAGTCTTACGTTGAAAACTCTTTCTCTCTCTAAACTCCTGGCATTTCCTCGACTGATCACCAATATCTCAGTTTACATCATTTATCTTTTTGCATGTGAGAACCTATTTCCAACAATTAAAGGAGAAAATTTGATATCTGAGCATTGTGTGAAACAGCCAACATAATTCATTGTATCTTGAACCCTTTGTTTTCTTCCCCAGCTCACACTACTACTCCTGTCTGATTCAGTCTTTCACAATATTTTACTCCCATTTCAGCATATTTGATAAGTTACAGAAATGAATTTTTATGTTTCCCATTTTTTTCCCTTGCTCATTCCCCTTCCTAATATTTAATACTTAGTGAAACATTATGTATTAAAGCACTAGTATTAAAATGTTTCTTTTCTTGGTATTGTGAAGAATGGTTGTAGTATAAAAAGTATGTATGAAAAAACAAATTTGTCCAGATACTGCTGTCAAAAAGCCCCCAACCCTCATCAAGCAGAAAAACGCCACCCAACCAACAAACACCAAACTGGAATGGAAAAAAAACACCAACACACCCACCCACTGCCTCATCCTTTATTTATATTACTGTAATAACATTAGAGAACTAGCAAGATTCATTAGTTTTGAAAAATTTCTTGATGTTTTGATGAGCTAGAGAAACTCAGATCAACCTGGGTCGTGACTGACAGCTTTTGAAAGGTCTGACACAATATCAGTACATCATTGTCCTAAGTTTGTAGGTACAGTAAAATTCAGACCCACAGTTACATTCCTTTTTTCTTGACATTTTTGTGCAGTACTCAGGAGACTGCTATAAAACCATTTCAGTCGCGTATCATTCAGTTTTCCAGCACATATACTGTTACCTGTCAGGACAGAGCACTTTTTAAAGTTCTGACACAGACGTGATAATTGGGAAAACCTGTTTGAAGTTCTATTTTTCTGCCAAACACTGGATTTGACTTTATTCCCTTCCCTTTTATTCTAGCAAAGTGTATTTTGTATAATTTGCTCTAAGATAAATGGTCTGAAAGCATATACATCTTGAAACTGTACAGCAACTACAATCACAAGCACCTCAGTAACCCAGATGGCTCTCAGTAATGCTGCACAACTGCACACAGCTAAAGCAACTCCAGAAGACAAGGAAAACGTAGAGAGGGCACACGTCCCTTTGCAGAGCAAGAAACAAACAAAACAACTTTACGACATACTAAGCAAAGCAGTCAGGGCAACTGGGTCAGAACAGCAATGCAAGCTATTACAAAACCCTTCCCCGATCCCTGTCCTTGAAGGCAGTTTCCCTGCTTCCAGCATGTCCTGCCTGGGCAGTTCCCATTGGAGCTTCAGTACCCAAAGCACCCGTTTGTGCCTACTCCTCAAGCCCAAAAGCTGCTGTCTCTCCAGCAGCTCTACCTCACATCCCCTTCTGTGGTAACATGGTACCACCACTCCCATCAAGGCATTCATTATAAGAAATTTGATTAATTTTGTATAATGATAAAATAGCTTAGGGCACAAAATACCTCAACTTTTTAAGTCTATTATACCAAATTTTATTCAAGAAACAAACACAGGTACACATCCTTTACTACAGACTTCAAATACGTGTTCTTTTGGTGGTTTAAAGAGAAGACAGAAACACTTGGTCCTTTCTTATATTGATGTGCCTGTAGAGAATTTACAGAACAAAATTTCTCCATCACACCAGAAATTTGTGTAAGATTAAGAGTTTATCCAAACAAAATCCCTTTTACACAAGTGCACAAAAATCTATTTCAGTGTGCATAAACTGTTTTAGGGATAAATTTGCTGATGTGTTTCCTGAGTGAGCTAAACAAACTTGGGTTTAAATTGACCTAAGAGCATCCAAACACAAAGATGCACACTATGAAGTAACATCTACTTAAAAACCACACACTGAAACTCAACCAAATTAGGTTTTCCAAGTGAAGAATGACTGAACCTCACCACCTACCCAGTTTGTGTCAGAATGTCTTTGATCTTCATCGTTCTCTTCTCTTCCATCAAATATGGATATCTGCTGCACTGAGCTTCAGCGCTAAAGCTGATGCTATATGCAATAGCACAAGCTATCCTTTTTTTAATGTTCATAAATTTGCAATAGATCCTGGAATAACTCAGCCTCCTCTGCCTCAACCCACAACTGCAGCATACAAATTTCAAGGTAAATCTCATTAAAGAGCTGAGAGATGAAGATGACCATTCATTTACCACATCAAGCCTAAATTTAACATTGCTTTTTTTTAATACATGCAGGCTACCAGTTGCATAGATATAGGTAAAGACTTCAAAATTATTTTTATTGAGGTTCTTCCTATATTAATTAGGTAGCTTGGATTATTAGGCTGTTTAAAAAAATTAAAAGGACTAACAATAAAATTCTGGCCCCATATACATACAGTGCATTCTTTTTTGCCCATAACAAGAAGGGGTACAACAAAATAGGAAAATAAACCCCTTCCACAGAAGTAATTTTGAAAACTTCATTTGGGACTGATGTTCCAGAGGAACGTGATGCAGATAAGCATGCCATATGTACAAAGGTGATAGTTAAGGACATGTGCTGATTATTGCAAAGATTGAAAAGGGATAGTCATGGCAAGGATATCATCCCAGCATTCCTTTGGAAGACGCGAGTTGTAGTTACACCGAGAAAGAACTCCAACCTACACAGACAGGTCTACCTTCTGATGCCAGTTCTTGATGAAGGCTAGATAGAGGTAACATTGTATAGATTTAAGAACTATATCAGACTGTCAGTCATGTGGTGTCTAAAACAGGAATTTGCTAGTGCATAATAATCGCTTGTTTTTCCTTAAGGCTTTAGTCTTTTTCAGGATCCAAATAGCTATTTTTAAAAAGTCTATTTTGCTAGGACAGCTAACTTAAAAAAAACAACTCAGATAGCTTCTCAGACAGAATTCGGTAAGTCAGATGTGCTCTTTACCAATACAACTAAATTTTTGAATTAATTCAGATAACAGCAGTACTGAAGAGTGCAAAAAAGGAAACCTGACCACAGCAAGTAAGTGAAAAACATCACATCATTTGTACTCTCTTGTAATAGTGTATTTTAGACCTTTAAGAAACACTGCAAAACTAGAAGCCCTTTCTGCTTCCAAAGACTGCAGTCACTAACAGACATGAAAAATTAAAGTGTCTCTTATCATATTTCAGATCGAACCATAAAAAACCATTCAGTGATAAATTCAACATCCTGCTTCTTCTGAAGATGATTCAAAAACTGCAAAATAAAAAAATTGGGCTAACCTGCCCATGTTAAGCCAGGTGTGTTTAGCAACCCTTTGCATACAGGAGGTAATAACATCTTTAAGTTCTTTCATAGGGAATACATGTTCTGCACTATCTCAGTGTTCCACTCGCTGATTATTCCAACAAAACTTCAGGAAGAGCCTTTTGCTGATAAAGAAAAAATATAGAATGTGCTGCACAGATCTACTCACTGGGAATGCTGCAAGTACTCTTAAGCAAGACTGAGATGAACACTGACCGCACAATTCCAAGCAGACAGTTACATTTCACAGATCTAGTAAGAATCACCGAAGTCATCAAGAGAAAAGACAATTATGTTATTCAATTTTTCTTTAAAATAAAGATCCTTAAGAAGCTACCTAGGGACTGTGAACAGCATCATGACTTGCAAGAGCCTGTAACCTGAATTCATTCTTACAGCAGCTGATGCTCCATGCGATTTAACATGAAACATTAGACACGCTTGGGAGTACTTCCCAAACCACACGGCTCCTTCTCAAATAGCAGCCTACCTGCTTTTACAGAGTTCAAAATTCACGAAGTTCATATTAATTTAATAATGACTGCAAACAATGCAGCAGGCTCAGCCCCAAATTTATTTATCATCTATTTGATGTTGAATTTAAAGAAAAACATGGGAAATGACAACAAGTAGACCTCCTCAGTAAGGCAAGCTAGGACAGGCACATGCATTCTATAATTCATTATGAAGGTCTGTCAAACCATCAAGACAAATACCTCACCCATTATCCAGTCTCATCCCAAAATACACAAAGTGTCCTCCAAAACATCTGTGCAAATCCATAATAAGCCATGGCAAACTTCTGCCACAAAGTTACTTTTTAGGACAAATGAGTCAGAGGATTCCGGTTTATGAGGGGAAACAGACTTGGAATTACTTGCAGTACCATATCTACTTCTGCTCCAAATGAAATATAATTTTAAATGCCTTTTTCAGGAACTAAAGCCCACATCTTACTGCACATTTCTGCAAAGAACACTCCAAAAGTTGAAAATCCTTTCAAGTCCATGTCTCCAAGAAGAGGGCTGACAGAAGAGTGACAAATATAATCTTGCTAACTACAGTTGCGATACTGGACCAAAAGATCAAACATACATTTTAAGTCAATTCACTAATGTCTTAAGGGAGGAAGAAAAAAAATCGCAAAGTTCTTTAAAGAACTGAAAAGGGAAACAAACCCAAAACTATTTCACTAAAGGAGTCCGCTAACACGGACAATGTTAGTTCTACATTTACAGACTTACAATGCTGGTTCCATTACCCAGCAAGTCTCTCGCTGGCACAAAGAAAACAAGTTTTAACATCAGAGAAACAAATTAACAAATTACAAGCTATTTGCATCTGGGTTCCCTCAAGGCTGAAAGTGAGGTAGATGCAGAAACCCTTTCGAAATGGAGTTTACCATAAGTCTGACCAGTTTTTCTTCCTGTTGGATTTCTCTCCCCACTAGTCATTGCTAATAAGTTAACCTGTGTTTTCTGCATTACTTAATAAATCATTTCCACAAAAGCTGATATAAGTTGTATGCATGGTCAAAGGATTTAGCCACACATTCCTTTCTTCCCCCAAAGTATAAGTAATTCTGAAAACACTGTTCACAACAAATTGCAAGATATTAACATGCATGACTTCTAGTTAAGTACTTTTTAAACCCAGTGAAAAATAAATGCTTCTTTCTCAATGACCTGTGAAAGCTATACAGCTGGTAGTATATATTAACTGTATCAGCATAATTGTATAAGTTACCTGACAAAAATAGCAACATGTCAAGTATCTTGAAATACACAAACTCCAATATTTCAAAAGCTCTAGCAAATCTTATTTTTAAACACCCTGAAAATTACGGAAGATGTAATACATTTAACATTCCCTAATGACTTTGGAAGCCTTAGAAAGTCAGTGTGTGTGTGTCAGCTCTCCAGAACTATTCACAAACAAGAGAGACCTTTCACACTAAGGAGCTTGTTTCAAATCCCAGCACTGACAATCTGCCAGAATTGAAAACAGCAGGACAAATAATAATTGGGTATCTGTTTGCATATTAATGACCAATATTCTATCTGCAAAAAATGAAACCATGTTATTTCAATCCCAATGGTAGATGAAGATATACTATGTTTAAAGCCTGATAATTTCAGCAGCTGCAGAACAGCACAAACACCACAGACACTACGGAGCATGCCAAAACGGCGCTCTGACTGGCACTGCTCAAGATCACTTTGGAAACTCATAAAAAGCATTCCTAGATAGCAACACATATTTTCTTTCTGCAAATTCAGACCACGGGTTCTCACTGATACACTGCCTTGCCAGTGCCAACTTAAAGAACTCCTGTGTAGGATCACAGGAATCCTCTGCTTTCACCATTCTCGTCAGGAGGAGTAAACAAATAGAAGCAAATGAGTGTGCACGCTTGTGTTTACCAACCACAAACCAGGCCTCTACAATTTGCATTTCTTCAGAGACAGCATCCCACATTTGCAAAACCTGTGCCAACATTTTATTAAAAAGAATATTCTATGGAATATATAAGACAGTTTTCTCCTGACAGATGCAGAAACTTCATCAACAAGCACTAAAACCAAAGAAACATTCATTTCAGAAGAATCTAAACCTGGTCTGTCAGCAGGTACTGTCTCGAAGACTAGATGTACTAACAATTTTTAGACCTAGGCAGACAGCATAGAGTATATTTTGTTACAGGCTGGGGGAGAAGCTTCCTGTTTTTGACCAGTTTCACTGACGTTTGCAGGGATGCCTACCAAGGAACCTTCCTGTTTATTCCAGAGTAAAAACTAAAGTGTATTAACTATCAGGAAAGCATCTGCCAACTGCTATCATCTCTCCGACCATAAGTAATCACAGCAGGAAAAAAGTGAAGAGACAATGAAGTTACAGGCCTTTGCATTGAATACAAAGCAACTAACCTCAATTTCTATTCTGTGGCATAGAGGACAAAGACTATTACTTAAAGATAAATAAATGTTTTTTTTTTTTTTTTTGTAATTTTGAATATTGTCAATGGTTCCAGAGGAACCAGTGAATGGGTTTCTTTCTAGCTTTAGTAAATTCCTCTTTCATATTTGAGAGAGGTGTTTGACTTACTTATGACCAAGAGAGTAAATAGAGAAAAGGGTTCCCTTGCAGGTTGTAGAAACTATCAATAAAAGCTTGTAATAGCTGTTCTTGCCCACTTATTTAGAGGGAGCAACATTAAGTCTGAAATAGGTATTTTACCTTCTCAGTGGTAAATGCTCAATTATCTCTTGCTTCCACGATAAGCATATCTTATCCTGAGACTACTTTAGTTTCGATGACATAAGGAAGTTCATCCCCACCTCTCCTCTCCCTTCTTCATAATGCAGAGTGAATATAGAACACACGTTATCACCTGAAGTGTTATTTAGCCTGCATTTTACCAGCCACAGTACAAATAAATCTGTCAATAAGGGAGGACGTAGAAGGTGCTAGAAACTGAAGCCCAGTTACTTCAGAATTCTTTCTGCCACTGCATAACCAATGCATGCATCAAATTATTTAGCCACAAAAAAAAATATACTATGCATAATTTACAGAATAATATTGAGTGGAAAAATGCAAGTTATGTAGTATCAACTATAAAAGAGGTTACTTGAATTTTTCACACATTAATGTAAGCACCAGCTATAGAACAAATATCTGAAAGTGTTTTCAGTAAAGTAAGCGGACCTGGGTATAATAAACTGATTATTCCTCTTGTCTTAACTTCTTCCCTCGCTATACGGTAACCTATTACAAAACTGTAGCCACTAGAACAGCAAAAACATCATATAAGGCCTGATGCAGACAAGTAATAAAGTCCATTGATTCTTTTCACATGCTTATTAGCATTCCAAACAGAGCATAGGAATTCCTCAGCATGAGCTGCTCTGGTTTTATAATCCTGTAAAAGAGAGCAGTCACCATTTCAAGTCTTTCCAAATACTCAGTTTATAACCAAATACAGTAAATATCTTAAATCTTTCAGATCTGTATGAAAATTCTCCTTAACAGTGCATACAGAAAATAGAACAAAAGCAACAGTCAAATGCGCAAAGTTTTTTTATTTGTGTTCTTAAGGCATTTGTTTTTCCCTTTTATAATTATTTTCTTCCCTCTGGAAATTAAGCCTAGGATCTAAAAGCTAAAGAATCAAAAGGCTCAGATTTTTAAATAAAGCCTACTGACAAACATCTGCTAAGGAAAAAAAAGGGTTTATTTATTTGACATCATTTAAGTTTTCATCAGAAAACAGTAACATTTGTTTTGCAAGGTGAACAGGGTAAAGAGTTTGATAACATCATTCTGAGTTTTGAGAGCCAGAACAAGAAGTTTAAAATTAAGAAGACTGGCATTCAAGCCTTTGGAAGGTTCAATTAGCATTGAGACAGAATACAACTGAGGTTCGGTAGTGGCACACTCACGGGATCAGAGTCAGATTAAGACTTGGTAATTGAAACAAAATGCCTCTTTCAACATAATAAACCAGGACAACAGTGCATTTCCTTAAAATTAGGCTACTTTAAATCATGTTTTCTGTCCCATTATATCTGGGGAAGAAAAACAGGAAATCCAAGTTACAGCAAAAAATATTTGTAATCTATAGGAGTTTTTGCTATTATTGAAAAGTTATTTCCTTTCAAAAGGTAAACTGATAAAAGGCAAAAATGCGTATTAATGATGATGCAGGTGATGCTCTTTAGTAACTGGATTTAGATGACTAACTCATTTCATGTAGGCCATTGGACAGATGGTCACAACTTTCAATCATGTCCAGCCTCATGGCAGTTCAAATTCGTGACCAAGAGGTAAAAAGCTCTGTATGCCATTAATAATTTCCATGCCATCTGTTCTCTGTAAATGAAGACACTCTAAGACAATTCCCAACATATTTTTATGATAATATTTATTTCAAATCTTTCCAGAAGCTTACTATTTACCCCATCAACTTCTCATTTGGCAAACATTAATTTTCCTCATTTGAATTAGCTAAGAAGCCACAAAAGTCATTTCTATTTAACAAACTTTTGCTGGCATAGCACCTTAAAATTGACGAGCTTTTTGCATGCCTTGGTTCAATAGTATGTATTAGTTAAGGTTATCAAGATTTTTTTTAAAGCACATGAAAATAGGTCTCTTACATCTGTACAGAGAAGGGGTGTTTTGGCTTCACCTATCATAGGAATAGAATTCAAAAGCTAAGAATTTGAAGTTAGAAAAACTTTTGCTGACCTCACGGGCAGGCTATGTTTGAACACACCCATTCTGAAGATGTTTTAGCAGGAAAAATAATTGAAAGGCAACGAAACAACTGTGCTGAATACAAGACAGAAACATTTGTGGGTCAAGATAAAGACAGTAACTGATAAGAGGTCTCCCTATCACAGACAAAATAGACTTTATTTGGGAAAAATTTAATTTACTTCACATTAAAAAAAGTTGGGTGGTGGGAAACAGAGACAAAAACTATCACACCTTCCCCCTCACACTTTTTCCCCTGCTCTAGGGTGGGTGGGCCCCGTCCAAGGGCTCTAGTACTTTGGGATATATCTGGTCCTGCATGGGCTCTCCGTAGGCTGCAGTGCTGGTATTTGCTCTGGCACGGTCCTCTCTGCAGGCTGCCAGGGAATACTTGACCCATCATGGTCTCTCCACAAACTGCAGGGGAACCCCTGCTCAGTGCCTGGATCACCTCCTCCTATCCCCACCTCAGGGCTTGCAGGGCTGTTTCTCAGACTTTACCCTTTCTTACAGGCTTTCCCCAAGGCACTGCCATGGCAATCAGCACCTCCCAAAAGGCAGAAGCCCCCTGCATCACAGAGACCACCCAGCCAGTCAGCTTCAGCTCTCCAAATGACTCAAGGACAACAGCAGGGGAAAGGACTGCAGTGTGACTAACATGCACAGGCTCCTTTGAACTAAATACTCTAGTAAATGAGATTTTAACTCCACATGGCCTTTTCCCTTCTCCTGCTGGCAGTGATCTGAAGTCCTGATAAAGCAGGCTGACAGATGCAAGTGCTGTACTCCATGGATACTGGCAGCAAAAGCAGAGGAAGAGCTTTAAAGAGCAGGCAGCTGAGTGCCGGTCCTCAGACTGGACAAGCGTTCAAATGAGGCAGGATTCACATTCCATGGTTGCCTTTTGCTCTTTTCATTTCTTGTCATTCCTTGGAAAGCTGTTGTTCAGTACACCAAACCTGCTGAGAAACAGCAAGCTACTTCAAGAACAGGAAGAAGCAAAAAAACCCATCAAAACCCGAAGTCATGTATCCAGTTGCATGTTGTGCAATGAAGTAGAAAAAAGGTGAAAAACTCCCCACTGGGAAGCAGCCTAAGGAAAGGACAAAGGTTTTCTGGGTTTATATTAAAAAAAAGAAGCAAGTTACCTCACTATGACTAAAAGTAACTGTCAGTGAATGCACTTGGTTCACCAACTAATCTAGCCAACTGTAGGTTTAAGCCCCAACACCCTTTGCCGTATGAGCATCTCAGAGATCACCTTCATTGTGAGTGCCTGCATGGAATGAAGCCATTGCAGTCTTGCTTATATGGGAGAGGGGGTAAAGCATTGCCAAAAAGAGCAGCAGAACAGTATGAAGGGGAAAAACCCAAACACAGCATATTTATTTAGTTCCCTTAGAAACAGCAGGTATAACACTGAGTTTCAGAGTGAAACAATATTAAATACATCTATCACTTGATACCCTGCATTTTACATCTGCTTTTCAGAAAGGGTAACGTACAAGATAGATAACATCTCAAAAATTCATATGTAAAATCCAGACGTATTTATTTGCCACAATTTCTACCCCTTTTTTGGAATGGGCAATACAGCTTCTTACAAAAAGCTGCATTTAAATCACTTATAGCAATGTTTTAGGAAGAGCAGATGTTTTACAAAGTGCTGACATACAGGAAGACTTGTGGCCACAATATAGACCAGGAGCTACTGGGCTGCTACAGTCAGATGAGATGGTACACAGCTGCCTTAACAGACAAAGCATAAAAAAGAACCAACACTATTTTGTCATTAAGCCAGAAACACTGTTCTCCAAGTAGCCAAAATAGAACTTAACCAAAACTCTTACGTCTTCCTTAGTACTTCCAACACTACCTTTTAATAAAAGCCAGAGGTCAAATATGCAGCTGAAGGACTACAGTTTATATTCCTTCAGTATACTTACTGAGTTACAAGTCGGTTCAAAAACAATTAGCAATCTTACTTCCCATCTTCAAAATAAATTTTCTGTCTCTTAATTGTTTTTCAAACCACAGGTCCTATCCAAGCATTTGATCAACACTAGAGCAGTATTTAGTATTTCACATGTAAGTCTTCAAATCAGTTGCACATGGGAAGCTCCCAGTTAGTAATACAGATGGTCAGAAAGAAGCATGAGGAACACGAGTCCAGATTGACATTAAAGACTTTTTTTCAAGTATAGATATAGAAAGGAGTGCAGGAACACCTCTGCACAATATGACTAGTTGGCAGAAGAGCCAATGTAAACAATACCGGAAGTTGGATTATCAACAGTTTATTACAATCAGTTTGCGGCAAAACATACTTTTCACCTGTCAAACTTATTTCCATGGGTATAGAAGCACAAAAAGTACATTTGCCAGAAATCTTCAGGCAAGCCATAAGGCTAAAGAGGAAAGAATTAAAAAAGTAAGGAGGACGATGGTTTCAAGTGCAGGCAGCTAGATGAAAACTGGTAGCAGACTATTAAATAAACCTCTTAAAGTAGCAACACTTTAACCAAAAAAGGAGTAATAAATAAATTCAATGCTAAGGATGCCCGAATGTAAAACTCATTTTAACTACCGCATGTATTAACTTGTTTGTAAGTGTCTAATCTATTAATTAATTATAATTTCAAGAACATTAACTCTGCTAGCAAGCAGAACTTCAGTTTTCTAGCCAGCATTGAGAACATGAACCAGCAGCTACTGTTGTTTTTTCCGGTGCAGTTCTTACATTTCTCAAGGACTCCATAATAGAAGCACTGGTAACACTTCAGAAAAGCCTGAAACCTCTTTTGGTTAAAACAAACCAAAACCACTACAGGAAAAAAAAAAACCAAACCAACCTATATCATCAAAGCAACAAAACCACACCACACCTCCCAGGTTAACATGTCTTATCTCTATTAGCATAATGTGAAGACATTGAGAAGTTTCAATTCTTCCCATTATTGAGTACGACACTAGCTGGTATCCCATTTAACTCTGCTTTCAAGTAACTGAAACAATCTTTTGGTTTGCATAAAGCCTGCAAATTCCAGCTCCCCAATCCTGCTCCAAAGTTGGGCAATACTACAATCACTCCTAGACTAAGTAGTAAAACAAAGTTTCACTCAGGACAGCAATTTAAAGCACAGAAGGAACACACAGATTCACTTGAGGGGAGAACACTTCATTATCAATGCTTAGTGTGGCACATGCAGCTCTACTTGAGGGAAGAACATCACATCCTTGCATCTACATCTGCCCATTCTTCAGTTCAGGGCTGCCCCTGCTACCACAGTGTCTTTGTTGATGTATACTGACAAGTCCTATGCCCAAAAAAGTAAATGCTCTTAATCAATTCAGAATCTGAACCGACCGATAGACTTGCACAGACAGTGTAATGTTCCAGGGAAAAGATGCAAATCTGACTATGACTAATTTTGGATTGTGTCTAGATCATAGTCTTAAGCACTGCTATTACACAGCTTAACCTAAGTCACTTAATTTAAAATATGATTACCACCTAACATCTAATGGGTTGTGACATCAGGGAGATCAAACTAGGTGATTTAGTGTTTCCTTACAGCCTGAAGCTTTCTGCAACTACACAGCAGGTTATCCAAGGGAATGCAAAATGGGCCAGTGCCATAGAGCCAAACCAGCTTATGTCAAACAACTGGAGCAAGTTCCCAGGAGCACTTCATCACTGAGGGACAGTTGAGAGACCGGGACTTGCTCTGCCTTGGGAAGAGATGGTTTAGGCTGTGGAGTGGGACCCAGCAGCCTCCCACCACCTACAATAAGGTCATCAAGGAGATAGAGCCAGGGTCCTCAGTGGCCCATAGTAGGAACACAAGAGGTTCAGACTGGCCCTAAGGAGAAACTTCCTAATGAGAGCAGGCAGGAGCGCAGACTGTCCAGAAAGCCTTTGCAACCTCAGTCCTTGGAGGTTTTCAAGGCCTACCTGGACCAAGACTAGAGCAACCTGCCCTGACCTCATACCTGATCCTGTTCTGAGTATACTAGGACAAAACAGAAACCTCCTAAAGTCCCTTCAACTAGAATTATCCTGTCCCATGTTGGAATTTTAGAAGGGCCATGTATACAATCTTTTTCTTAATTGAATAACAGCTACCCATTAATTTGCAGTTTGTTCTTGCAATACTTAAGAAGCCAGACATTAAGTATGAGTAAATACAGTCATTCCTGAGGAGTATTAAATTAACTGGAATTATTAACTCAAGTAGGTGACATTCTCTCCAAGTTAGTCTCATTGAAGTGGTGAAAAATTACTGCATTTCTTCTAATGGATCATGAGAAAGAATTATTTGCTTGTGTCCTTTTTGTGTTTTCCTAAATTTAACTTTTCTGTAAAAAAAGTATTTGCAAATAAATATAAACCAGACCAGCTTAAACTTCAGATTTCACAAACCTTAAAAATCAATTAAAGTATTTTTTGTAATTAAACAGACTACAGTAGAAACATCTGCTTCAACTGGATGTTGTCCAAAGTATTTACAATTCAAATTTGGCTGAATTATATTTCTTAAAAAAAGTAGAAATAATAAAGTAAAAAAAGTCCAAACCAGTAATCAAAGGAAAACTTGACCAAGTCTTTACTTACGCCTGAGCAAATGAAAAACTCATTTAACTACAAGTCATTAGTTGTTGAAATAACATGTTCAGCTGTTTTAAGTTCAAAATTATCAGCCACCCTTTCCAGAGAAAAACTAAGTACTTCTTCAAAATCTCCAAAAGCAGAAAGAAATGAAGTTATATAGTGAAGCATAACCTAGTCACACATGTTAAAAGTATTTAGATGGTAGATAAACCCCTCTCAGATGGGCTCCTCTGTCCCTGTTAATTTGTTTTTTAATGTTAACTTAAACACTGAAGAAACTGAAGACAGCAACCCTCCTCTCCCTGTATTCCCACATTGCTTATTTCTGCCACTGTGCTTCCTACACCCCTACTGCTGCCCTCTGGGCTATGGAAGGGATACAAACACAAGATAAACTACCAGAATTATTAGCTTTAATCCACAAGTTCTTAAACCATACAGCACCACATAAACACCTTTTCTGGTCTCACTGTCACAGCAGTAATCAGAAATTGCCCAGGAAAAAACCCTGAACTTCAATAAAGAAATTTTATTTTCTAGATAACATTTTTTACTACATTCAGAAATATTCTTATCTTTTCAAGATTTCACATTATATTTGGACTCGGTATATATTTGAATGGCATTTAGTCATTGCATAAATATGAAAACACAAGAAAAAATATGAGGTTTATTTTGTAAAAAAAAAAAAATGCACCGCATCCAAAACCTAAAGCATATATATGTATGTAGTCCATTTTCTCATCCCACATTTGTTGCTCAAATATTTCAGTCATCATGCTTACACAGTCTAACAAATCTCAAAGTAGAACCTTTAGCCAAAGAAGCCATTTGAAACAAACAGAAGTGATAGGATTAAAGACCTCCAGAGAAACATTCAAACGGAAAGGGAAAAGCTGTACAGGAAACAACTCAGTCAAACTCCATACAGGCAGAGACAATCTTCTAAAAGAATAACTTATACCACAGCACCACAATGACAGCTAAAACAAATAAATGTGAAATAATTTCATATAAGAACTTTTATCTTCGAGGCAAGTCTGCCATATTCTAAACTTAAATATAATAGAACTTACAAATACGCATCTAAAAAAGGCTCAGGAGCAACGAGAAGCATACAGAAGTAATAATTACACAGGTACTGCTGTAGTACATTTGACCATCTGAGGTAAATACTACCTCCAGCTCTCACTACAGAAATGAAGCCATCCATACCAATGAATACCTCCACGCATATTCTGAATTGTACAACCTTTTACTACACATGCACTCAAATTCCCACCATTAAGGATTGCAAACTGCAATAGGTAACCAAGCACTCCAAAGCAGAGCTGGTTTTGTGAAGGAATAGTTTTTAAATAGAGACAGACCTTCCTTAAAGTTGCAACAAACATTAATGCTACTTCATAGTTGCTTTATGGCCTTTCTTTTCTGAATATTTATGTTCCTTCCCAATTTGATTTATTAATTTCCTTTATTTCAGGCAAAATTCTGTCTCGTATGACAGTTTTCAAAACAAAGCAACCTTTTTTTTTTACAGTTAGCATTAATTCTTATGGCAGTTTTTTGACATGCTTCCCAACTTTATTTTCAAAAAGATCCAACAAGAAGCTAAACATAAAAATCCATTTCTGAAGGTATCTACCTCAAAAAAAAAAAAAAAGGTACTGCTCTAGTGTTACACTAACTTAGACTGGTTTATTGCCTTTAAGAACAACATAAGGAGCTTGCTTTGTTTACTAGAAAAGATTAAGTTATTTTTAGCTTGCAATCCCACAAACATAAACCTGGATATTCGGTAAGTGGCATTCTTCATTATTCACAGTGATAACTTCTTACAGAGAAGCTACTTTCCTGCTGCTGCCTGTGAAACCTCACTCCACAGCAAGCTTTCTTCAAACACAACCCAACAGGCACACCAAGGATGCTCACATTCAACTGGTAACAGATGTAAAACACTGTTCACGCAGACACAGCTTTTAGTTGGCAGAGAGTGAGGTATCACAGAAGCAGCCAGGGAAGAATCCTTGTACCAAGATGAAGTAGCAGAGTCTTCCTGAAATGAAGTAAGCCTTGTTAAGCCTCAGAATCCAGGCAAAAGTTTTATCAAGTTAAGCACTAAAAATACAGTAAACAGGGAAAGAAGAACATCATCTTTCAGTTTATCTGTCTTCCATGGCTTTAATTAATTCTACATTCATTCAATTACCAATGTGTTTGTGCATCTAAGCTGCTTAAGGCAGTGTACTTGCATGTTTTAAGCAGCATCAACATTTGTGTTGCATCTGTAGTCTCTCTCTAGCATTTTCTGAGCACACACCTGATCATGACGCAGTACAAGCTCCTGTTAATTGCTGCAAAGTACAGAAAGTTATTCTCTCTTACTAACTACACATTGTTGACTTTTAGAAGGAATTTAAAACAGTGAAGCCCATGGCCAGATGTGAGCAAACTATTTGCTCTGACAGTGTGAGCTGTGCTAACTGAACACATAGACACATTGAAACTAGAGCTGTAATTCTTGCTGAAAGACAGGATGCATTAGGTTAAACAACCATTGTTTACAACTGACTTTAACAACCGAGAGAATGTGTCTTAAACTTGCTTATCATAGAATGGTATGAGTTGGAAGGGACCCCAAGGATCACAGAGCTCCAACCCCCCTGCCACAGGCAGGGCCACCAGCCTCAGGCCTGGATCTACACTAGGTTGCCCAGGGCCCCATCCAACCTGGCCTTGAACACTTCCAGGGACAGGGCATCCCCCACGTCTCTGGGCAGCCTGTTCCAGCACCTCACCACTCTTTCTGTAAAAAACTTCCCCCTAATATCTAATCTAAACCTTCCTTCCTTTAGTTTTAAGCCATTCCCCCTTGTCCTGTCATTGTCTATCCTTTTAAAAAGTTGAATCCCCTCCTGCTTATAAGCTCCCTTCAGACGCTGGAAGGCTGCAATGAGGTCCCCCTGCAGCCTTCTCTTCTCCAGAAGATCATCCTACTCAAATACAAAAGACAGTATCATGTACAGAACAGATTATTTCCTTTTATTTAATGTAGTGTGCTTAAGAAAAAAAAAAATTAACATACTATCCTTTAAAAGTCCTAGCTCTGAGTTTTAAGCTACTTAAACCCTCACCAGTGTCTTTTTATAAGGAGACCAAGTGTGTTTGCACTGCACTGACCAAATGTGCCTAGGCCTGCCTGAGGATATCCTGTAGGCTATATCAGTGCCCCTGCTCAGCTGCTCTCCACAACACACACTGCTGAATTTGTTCCTACTCAGCTGACAGGACTCTGTGACACACACGTCCCTAATTCCCCACATTAGGCAGACACAGGTCACCAACACCTTTTGTGTAAGTACTCATCTTTTCAGATGTATCATGCAAGGCTTAAAAAAAACTAAAACAAAAAAGAAAAAAATACCTATAAAATGTGTATCTAGAATATAACTGCCTTTCTTCACCAAACTATCAGAAAGGCCTTTTCATTTATGTAACAACCAGAAACCACAAAAATAGACAATGAAAGGAAGGAAAATTAGATCAAAATTGATCTCATTGATAGAATTCCTTGAAAGCATGGGTACAGAATACATTTTCAGTTAAGTGTTTGAAAAGAGCAAGTTAATTTGTAATAATGCTAAAACTAATAGATCCACATACTAGGCTTCAGTATCTGCAGCTTGCAAGTGAAAGACTAAGAGAGACTAACCATATCACAGAACACATAATTCTAAACCACTGATGCTTATTCCCACCCCATGTGCCACATCATTACTTTAGAAAAAAAAAAATTAAAAAAAGATAAAAACCAACCCACCTCCTATTCAGCATATATTCAGTGAGAGAGGAAGAATTAATCTTTAACAGTGGTTCAGTTAAGATTTAAAGTAGCCCTTCAATTAAGATTCACCACCCTGTCTGTCAGGGAGCAGCAAGAAGGATACCACAGCCAACCCTAGCACGAGCAGTGCCTCCTCAGCAGAGCATAGCCCTGAAGCACCTGATTAAAGCTGCAAAGTGACAGGAGCAGGTCTCACCAAGAGGTCTCAACAACCAGCATAAGGCAAAAGAAGCAACCATGGTCAAGCTAGGAAATACTACTGACTCTTCAGGAGCAGAGCTGGAGACCACCACACTCCAAACACGATATAGTGCCTGGCTGAGTTTAAATGGACCTCCAGGCTCCTGGAGAGAGGGTGTGGATGTGGGTCCCAGGTGATGTTGGTTGGGGCAGTTAGAGCCTATCATTGCCCTTTGGGCCTTCCCACCCAGCACTCTATTGTTTGTTTTTTTTCTATTCTACTCACCACAAATTGAAAGTCCATTTTCACAATTTTTTTTAAAATAGGTAGTTTTCTGTCCCCCGGAGTTTAATTAATTTGGGAATAAAGTGCCATTTAAATACCTGAACAAGCTTTAAGTAGCTGAGCTATAAGGTTCAGCATTGAAAAAAGGTTTTACGTACTTCTTTCATTGCTTTATATTAACAATAATCCTGGGGTTTATGGCTGTTGTGCTTATTTTCAAAGAGAGCTGCATATAAACAAGGATACTTGTCCAAAAACAGCTGACAGACAGCTCAGAAGCAGTTCGTTTTTGCAGGCAGTATAAAGACAACAAAAAAACCCCAACAACCCAGAAGTTCAAAAACAAATCAACAGAATTTACCAAAGATGATTTGAGAATGCACAAGAAGATGCTTGGCAACAAAGTAAACTACCAGAGCAGAAACAACTTATCCTCCAAAATAGCACAAATGAGAAGAAGGAAGCACCATGGCACTTAGCAGGTTAAAGGCAAGAACTTGGTAAGTGGGACCAAAGATTTGTAGAATGTTATATAAAAATTAATAGTAAATCCCTTTCCAAGCACAATGGGAGCAGAAAACATGTCAGGAAGTACCTAGCACCTTCTGGGAAGTGATGTAGAGAGAGCATGAGCAGAAGGTAAGTCACCAGCTCCCATTAGGGAAGGCAAGTTCCTACGCTCACATTCTACTTCATGAGGGACTCGGCGCTGGGCTCAAACCTTTGCACAAACTGAACATTAACAACTGACCAGGACCAGGTGGATTCCAACCAGGAATGAACTTGAGGATCAAATATCTGAACTACTAACTGTAACATGACTTTAAAGGATAAAATATGGCTACATCCAATTCTAAAAGCTTTTTTGAATATCCTGTGAAAACTTAAAAGTTCTGTAAACTAGTTTGCCCCATTAAGTTCTCTAAATTCAAGTTCTCTAAACTAGTAGAAACTGTAATTAAGAAAAGGTTAGCAGGCTTGAGGATTAAACTTTGACTTTCTGGACACGTTCTTGTGTGACCTAATCTAGGTGATCCTGCTTTGATGGCAGGGTTGGATTAGATGATCTTTCCAGGTTCCTTTCAACCCCAGCCGTTCTGTGATTCTGCATAACAATCCATGCAGCATTTGTAAAGGTGTCTGAAACCTTATAGAACTAGTGGAATCTCATCAAGGTGTCAAAAAGCCATGGGGAGGGCTCTAATTTCAAATGCAAAAGGCTTTCAACAGTGCCCCTTCCAAAGGTGCTTAAGGAAACAAAGAGGCCACAAGGAATAAGGTCTAACATGAAAAATAACTGGCCAAGCAGGGCAGTAGCACATGGCCATAGTTTACAGCAGAGAGGTCACTGGTGTAAGTCTGCAAGGATTCATGCTGAAATCAGAAATGTTCAATAAAGTGCTGGAGATATCACCTAGATGGTCCATTATGAAACTCTCTTAAAGAATAGACAAATGGGAAAGTAACCAAGTTTCCTGGTAAGTACTTAACTACTGAAGATAAGATGACTGAACTAGACCAAAAGTGCAATTAAAGAGGAAGTATCACCTGTAACACATGAAATATCTCAATCATCATTTATTAGAAACTAGGATAATATTCCAGGGAAGTTCGACCAAAGATTTTCATGGTTCTGATTTTCTTCTGGCATCCTTTCTTTGACTACTGTTGTGGACACAACCAATCTTAATTCTGGGGAGGGGGGGGAAAACAAACACTTACAGATTATGACTAGGAATTAACATCAACTGGAGCAGCATGAATTCCCGAGTGATTAACCACTAAGCTCAGCTAGAAACAAGTGTGCGGTTTTAACAAAAGATACATTTAAAGAGGAAAAACCCCAGCCTGACATTGGGTGAGGCAGGCACCTAATTGCACTGAGATTCTGCTTTTGCAACACACACAGAACTTCAAATTACTCGCATCATTTGGCTATTTATCCAATTCATTTAGACTCAGTTTAAACTGTATATGCTAGCAGAGAGGTCACATTAGAATAATGGAGACAGCTGTTACAGCTAGTATATTTACAAAACTGTTACTGCTGCATTATTTTGTGACAAGTTCTGCACCATGAAGATGACTGCTTCTGTGCTGCTTGAACTGTCTGTGATAAAACCTTTTCCTTATCTCTGCACAGTCAGCACATCATGAACTTTCCTTTTAAAAGCAGAATTTTTTCCTTCCGTTGGTCACTAGGATTAAATAATTGCAGCACAAATTTCACTGTGTTATACCTTAAGCCTGTTTGAATCATGTTTAGTCAGGAACATATGAATGTTCTGATCAGAACCAGCTATTGATAACAGATCCTCAGGGAAGCCTCAATCACATTGTTTATTTTTTGTTTTACAAAACCAAAAACCAAAGCCATAAACCTTTAAGTCAGTTGAGATCTGTCCCTCCAACTCAATATATACCTTGCTGTGCAATACTTCACAGCTAGCATCATTAAACTTGTATTTAAAATTACTTCGTGATCTATGAAGTTGAAATAACTATTGTTCAAAAAAGTAAAAATGATCTTTTTAAAAGTTCCCATGGTTTGTTCAGGTAACTGAGGGTCCACATGCCTGATTACTACCTTGAGCCAAGCAGCAGGGACAGTAAGAGCGAGCAGAGCTAGTAGCAGGTGTGGGTAAATATGATTTATATTGGAAAAGTCAACACGACTTTTCTGAAGAGAAGCCTGGAAACATATTGCAGTTATGTGAGGAACAACAAGCCCGTGGTTAATGAAGTTCCATCTAAGGAATTTACAAAGATTTCCAAAAAGCTTTCAAACAAAGCCAAAACCATTCATTATGGTTTTTAGGTCTGTTTTGTTTTCAAAGGCAATCAGGCAACCACCTGAGATAACAAGAAAGGCATAAGCCACAGATTGTAAATCCTTGCAATTCATTTCAAAACATGTAAAAAAGGTCAATCAGGAGCAGTCAACATGGATTTGCAAAAAGCAAATCACGCTCGACCAACCTAATTTCCCCCAGTGACAAAATGACTGTCTATGCAGATAAGGGAAGCACAGTGAATGCAATATACATTGACTTCTGGAAAGCTTTTGACCATCTCACACAGCATTCAGATTTGAAAGCTGAGGACGCCTTCCAGTTGACGAGTAAAAACACTGAATTGAGTGACTCACAAGAGATTCCTCTGGCATTATGAATAAAGCACAGACACATGGAAAGTATTTTGTACTGTTTGAACAACGCATGTATTACACTAGCTATAACACAAAAACATTCTGAACTTGAAAAATATGCTATAAAGAAGCACAATGGCTCAAGGGTAAAAAACATACACATGGCAGAAATAAAAGCAAATTACTAGATATTAACTTGAGCATTGAAAGTCAGCTTCAGAACAGCGATCTAATTCGGGAATTAGATTAACAGTCATTGTCATCTCACTCCTGTCTAAAATTCTCCTTTTCAGGATACACTTAGGAAAGGTACTTGAAATGGAGGTAGTTCTGTGAACCCCAGCCTGATGGGTTGTTTGGGCTTTTTTCTTTGTTTGTTTGAAGTGTTTCCAAATTCTCTGGAGTTTAGAAAGAACATGGTTGGCTGGTTCAATCTGACAACAAACCAAGAAAGCATCAGTAAGAACTGTGGCTAACAAGCTAAATATATCAAATAGTGAGCAACCTGATTACCAATCTTTAATAAAGGTTAAAAACAATTTATCAGGAGGACATATTTATCAAAACAAAGTGTTTTGACAGACCTGAAATACGTTTTCTTTTGAGAATTTGTCTCTCGGGCATTTTCCATTTTCTTCTGGAACATAAAAAATAAAACCAGCACTTTCCCATAGGGGGGAGAAAAAAAAAAGGAAAAAAAACCCAGCTTTGGCTAGGTCTCTAATCAGATTACTCAGCAATGAAGAAAAAACACTCTATCCGATGTCTTCCATCTCCTACTTCACCACTGTCAAAAGGAAGTTAGACAGGAATATACTAGTATTCCCAGAAGAGAAATTATCCATACCACTTGCCCAGCAGTCCCTCTGAAGCTTCATTTCAAGCACTTTCATTGATCCCAATTGTCTAGACAAACTAGTGTACTGGTGTCTGATAGCCAATTCCCCTGTGTCATCCTTCGCATAGTTGTTTCACTTTGTTTTCCTGTAAGTTAATTGTTTACACACAATATTGGCCTCTTCTGGTATTAAGCACAGTTCCTTCTTTCATAGCTAAACAGAGTTATTCTAGGCCGTGCCAAGAAGCTACAGTATGCTATTCAGTAAAATTAGAACAAACAAGAAAATTTGTCATCACATAAAATGCAGCACTAATTCATTTTTCATGACTGGAAAAATGTAATTATAGAGCATTTCTAATACAAAAGACTTTGCTGCATCAACTTAACACACATTTTGCAAGTTCCAACTAATTAAAGAAATACTCAAAAAGTGAATGGTTTTAAAATGCTGTAAGAATTAAGGATGGGAGAAGAGTGACAGAATACTCATTCATACTTATTTTTAATCAACCAACTGGGATACAAAGCTATTGTTTATGAAATTTCTGAATATATCAAGATCAAAGGCAGTTCCATAACATAAATGATAAAATAAATATAAATCTGAAGCCATTTCAGTAAATGGCTGAAAGCCACCAGTACGAACACCTAACGAGACTGGAGTTAAGCTTCAATTAAATTACCAGAACTGAAACATAAATACTTACTGACAATTAAATACTTTTCACTAAAAACATAAGGAGCAGAACAAGAATGAAAATGTCCTTGAAGCAGCCCTCTGGGTTTAGTTCAGAATCCCATTGACTGCTTCTTTTATCTAAATGCCTTGGCTAGAGAGGGGGTTTTCGTACTCCAAAGACTCAATATGGCAAGAAGAGGAAAAATAATTCCCAAAGATGGGAATTGGGAACTCCTTCCTCTCAAAGAAAGGAAGGTCATATGTACTCCTCTTTTACCCTCGTTGAAGCAATTTCAGTTCGAGATCTTTCCATTGTGCTCAAACCAGGGTTGACAGCTAACCTGTACAGAAAGCAGGTATGGAATCAGGAAGAATTTCACAGAAAAGAAATCTCATTTAAAACTTTTTTGCTACTTTTAGGCTGCTAGTACCTATTAAAAAATACCTCTACAACAAATTTATCAAAACTAGTATATTCAAATGAGTTAATTTTGCAGCAACATAAGCCTGAAACATTCACTTCGGTGGTCAGAAGAAAAAGATTATACTCTTAGGGCAGGTTATATGCAGAATTAATTTGTTTTGCCCAACACATCCCAGCTGTAGACCAAATTTTCAAATGCCATTCAGAATTGCCAATATTATCATTCCTAATTTCTCTGCTTGTTTCTCTCATTGTACTAGTATTACATGAAGTTTGCATTAAACTGAGCCAATTCTTTATTCTAGCAGCGATGAGTAATCATACCACTTTACTTGGCAGTTATTAGCTTTTTGAGGAAAAAAAAACCCAAATCTGGAGACTATAATTTTGAGAAAACCATGCAACAACCCTTCAGAAATGATGAAGAACTTCTTAATTCGAAATAAAAGAATGCTGTTAAAATTTGCAAACACCATCTTTAATAGAGTCAGCTAACCTACAGTACTTAGGAACAATGATACTCAGCATTTAGACTGAAATTATTTAACAGTGTGGAGTCCAAGTCAACAGCAACAGTCCAGTTTGCATAGGTCATTCACGGAAAAGAGCAATTTAAAAGCAGAGGATGGAATTTAAACATAATGAACAGGAAAATATGCATGTTGGATGACAATGAACATTTCACTTTATTCCACACATCTCAGAAGTTTAAGCATCTAACGTCAGATACACAGGTCTGAAATTTGTCATCACTAGAAATGGAACTGTAAAATCAGGAGCCTTCTTGTATTTCAGAAGACCATCAGAGCAAGCAGAATGTACCAGTGTATTACTGATCCACTACCATTTAAGGAGGATGCATAGAATCTCAAAAGCCACATGGTTTGAAGAATCACTCAAAAAGCAGTGAAGTACAGACTCACTACCCAGCTAAAAGGGTTTTAATCCATCCTGTCTCGCTAAGGGGATATTCAGCTTTTCTAGAAATTGAAGTTGATTTACTTCACAGCCTTCCTACCAGGATTTGTGTAGCAAACACTTTATAACCAGATGGACTAGCGAGGGAATTCATGAAGCAATATTCTCCACATCCTCTGGTTAGAGCACCAGAGACATACATCCATCCGTCCGTCTGTCCACATGTCTGCCATTGAAGACTTATGTGGGAGTCTGATTTGGCATGAAAGAGATTCAAGTGGTGGTCCTTTTTTATATACGTTGAGAAATCTCTTAGAAGTTTATTTAGCACACATGGATTTTCATTCCTATCTGGACTCCCAGACAAGTAAGTAAACATCATCCTTCAGTTATCTTACTTCCTACACTGGTAGTGTTTTACAAATCTGGACTTCAGTTTCTTGCCCAGAAAGAGAAGACAGCAGGCTAAACCAAAAGTTTATTTGTAACTTCCTCATTGGTTTCATCTGCCAAGACAGACATTTACGTAACTCAGGCAGTCAAGAATTTCTATATCATGTAGAGAGACACCAAAAGATGTTGCCTATAATCTTCCCCTCTACATTAACTTTCTGGAAAAGTAGCAGTACGTAGGGCTTATAACAGTGGTTTAGCATTCACATGCTTTACAAAGAGAAAATACTGATGATGACAGCAAGCTATCAGTCTCCAAAGCCAAAATGCAATTGTAACGTGAAAATACAGAAACACCTGCAAATTCCTTTTTTTGCCTCATGAAGATCCTCAATGTTGCACTTTCAAAACTCTGTTGCCCTCTATGAAACTAGATACTCTGTTACTGCATATTGGTTCCTTTCTGCCTCCTGTCAATTCATCCATAAACTCAAAATATTGGAAGTGGGGAAAAGAAACATAACTAGGTAGATACACTCTGACTATCAAGCCACACTAGAGGACCACCATCCAGCTTGGAGAGCTCTGCAGTTCTTTCAAGCCTCTAAAATACAAATCATTAGAAAAAGTGAGTGGCCATTAATGTTACTAACTAAGAAACATTAACATTCAGTGAAGCAAAGCTTTGGACTTATGTTTTTTTAATGGAGGTGATGAATACAGATCATATGGACAGTAGTACACAAAACTTGAGTTGTTACTTCTTAGTAAGAGCATGAAATCTCTTTGTGATCCATTACAGCACATATGCTTATTGTAGTTACAGCATATGTTAGCTTAAATCAGACAATAATGTAAAAACTGTAACATAAATTATATTCCACTTTGGAGAGCGAGATTAGTATCTCATTTTTCACAGTTGTAATATGCTGCATGTACACTATTGATTCTTAAATAGAGCCAGTTATTTTCTAATGATATCTGGAAAACTCTAAAGACTAGAAAAATATCTCAGAGTTGATAAACATTTTATACAATCAGATATTTCAGGGCACGCTCTCTGACGAGGTTAGCTTCCACCATCTGTGACTTCAGGACAGACTGCCATCATGTCAGCAATTACAGGACGACTTGAGTGAACATGCAGGGAACTGCCTTTCCGTGCCCACGTTTCCATGCCTCCTTGCTCTGGAATAGGGAGCCTGGATGAACCTTAGAGTACAGGCTCCAAGGTGAAATCCGAGAGTGCCTCTGCTCAAGACCACATGAAAGCTCTGAGCTGGAGCTGGGTCTGTGCAGGCTTCCAAGCTCCTGGCTGAAGAACTGGCAGCTTTTGAGAGTGCACATAACCATAAGCGAACTGCCTTAAAATCCACAAACTCTTCAGTATATCACCTTTGCCTCACCTGCCACACAACTGCTATTCATTAAAACACTTACTGCTATTAGCTACATAATACAGGCAACCACATCAGTTCCACCAGTAGTTTCTGACCTCCTGCAGGTTTGGGGGTTTCTGTGATTTTTGGTTGGTTGGAGATTTTTTGCTGGTTTGTTTTCGGTTGTTTTGTTGGGTTTTTTTAGGAATGAGATATATTCCATAATATTTTCTTTCAGTTATTGTTGGGTTTTTTTATCCTAAAAGTAGACATGAGGAAAAACAAAAACAACCAGTTTCCAAGTCAACCATTTAGCTTTTCACACATTTCCTGTGAATTAGAAATGAAGATGCTAAGCTGAAACTAGCACTGAGATGTTTGCCTTTCCCCTCCCCGCTCCAACTCCCAAGATGAAGACAGGATACTTTGTTCACACCTTCTCTCATGGCACTGTCTGTACTAATAGCTTGACACCTTCTTTGGACCAGGAGATAGAAGCCTTTCTGGCCTGGGTGGAAACATGGCCAGCATGTTATCCATAAAACCTGTCTGCATCCTAAATGACTCTCCACCATGCTCTATCCAAGAGAGATTAATGAGACTGATTTCCTCACTGTCTGCTGCTCTGTGTGTTTGTGTTCCATGCTGAAATCATGAAGAGCTTTGGGGCAAAATTAATAAAAATTGATTAAAACAAACTAGATCTCTATTTCTCTTCATTTGTGCCTGGAAGATATGATGATACATTACATTATATTTCATTAGTAAAAGGAACAATTTAAGATGTATTAAATATCCCAATTCATATTATTTTTTTTCTTTTAATATCTTCCATTCTTAATCTAAGATGAAGATCAACTTTTTTTTTCCCCTCTAAGAATTCTAATAATAACTACTACACATATTCTTAATACTCTTAGTACTGAAAGCATACGGATAAGGGACTAGTAAGGAGGCATCCATTGGTAAGACTCAAAAAACTGAATTTTGGCATTCAACCCATCAACTGAAAAAAAAGATGAAGTAATGAATAACTATGACACAGAAAGATAAAAGTCCAGTATTTTGGGAAAGGAGAGAGAGAGGGAGCGAAGGAAAACTACAGTCATATTTCTAAGTCCACAGAGCACAGAACTGCAGAGTTCAAGCTGAAGCGATGGCTTATCCTTTCCATAGCAGATTTGTGAGATCAGGTTTAAATCTGCTTTACTGCTTTCCCAAAGGACTCCCAACAGCCAGCAGCAGCCAGAAGGTGCAGCTAGGATTCTCTGCACATCTCTTTCTGACCACAGGGATTCTCAACAACTCCAGTCTTCTTGGGTCTTCTTACTTCAAGGTCTCTTAAGACAGATGCGATGTGGGAATACTGTTTACAGCCATTCTTTTTCTGACAAGGTATTTTTTTTCCCAAAGACATTTTGGCTTTTATTTACCAAAGATTATCAAGTATGATAAGCATTTTTTCCTACTCCCAGAAATAGTTTTGTGAACTTTTTAATTTCCAAACAGGTTGGTTACAGCCCAAGAGGGAAATTCAATAAATCAAGCTACAGTCTTGAAGTTGATGCAATGTCAGTGAGCATTTCAGTAACCAAGCACTATGCATGCATTTAACTAATTTTATTTCTTTCAATGTTTTAAGATTGTAATGTCAGAAAAGATTTTTCAGTCCATCTCAATATAAAAATACACATGTATTGTACTAGTTATTTTTATAAAGATATCAGCACTATTCTCGATATTTAACATCCATATTAGTTTACACAGAAAAAACATCTGTCCCTTAATTCCCCTACCCAGCACCCTTTCAAATAATCCCTGCTGCACAGCACTCCAATTCTATATTCTCCAAACTTGATGTTAATCTTAAATCCAGGATGATGTTTGTTTTCTATTTCAGGACTCCAAAATATAAACAAATTTCTTCCAAAAATTGACTTTCTGATAAAGGAACTAGCCAGAAGAAAAGTGATGCTAAATTAAATACAATTTCTATTTCATTTTAAGAGGATACTTGTCCAACCACTACAAGCATTCAAAGCTAAAACAAAACCAAAAAACAACAAAAAGCAAAAAAAATCAACAAAGTTTAGTCCAACAACAAACCTATTTGGATATCCAATATAGAAAACCTATTTGCTACAACATCAGACATATGCAGAAATCATAATGTTTTTTCCATTAAGTTTCCAAAATGAACAGCCCTGGAGATGAAAACACACACTTATCAGGATGATCTCCCCAATGTGAATGCCAATTTTGCAGAACATCGCACTGCGTGCACTGAAGACTATAAAAGAATTTTTCAGGGTCAAGTGAGATTTCAGGGCAAAAGCTACATTTACTTCATCTGAATAAACGATAAAGAATATAAATCCATTAACATAGCAAGAAGATCCACATTATATCTGTTTTCAGTAGACTCAACTAATCTAGACTCCATCTCTATAACTGGATATTGTCCATTTTATTGAAGAAATAAATGACATCTGACAAAACCATGTTTAGATTTGCATTGCAAGAGACAAGGGGGAAAGAAAGGTTGGTCAAACTGCACAAGTAATAACGATGAAGTAAGAAAAAATACGAAGGAATTAAGTTGCTAGGATACTGAGCACTAATGTGAAATCAGATATAGCAATTAAAGTAAAACTATACTTTCAGGATGTAAGAACAAAACCATTTATTAGTCGGAGCTAAGTAATTAAATGGAATATTGAAAACAGAGAGATATGAAAGAAAGCAGCTCAAAATACTACATAGTCAATTTGATTTCAAAAGCTTGAAAGGTCAATTGATAGCCCATGACAATGACACTTGTCAATTTGACAGTAGCAAGTACAGATTAGCCCCTACATTTTCACTTACACCATCAATATGATCTGTTTTGGAATGTTGTAGTTTAAAAATTTTCTTAGTGTTACTGAGAAGCTAGTGGTAGCACAGAATAATAGAAGCTAAGTGCACAAAGCAAACAAAAATAAACCACAAAACCTCACAAAGCAAAACCAAAAACCAAACAACAAAACATGCTTGGCATCTACCTGCAAAATTACTGTAGGACTCTTCCAGTAGAATGCATGAATATTAACAAGATAGTCCACTAGAAGAATTCAGTAATGGGGAGAATTAAATTTAATCCCTGCTTCTTGAGGTTTAAACCCCTTTTATTTTCTAAACTAAATTCAACTTAGATCTCTAAGTCAGTACTCAGATCTCCCTCCATCTAAATAAGGTATGTAAAAATACGCAAACTCTCCTTCTTTAACAATACCTTCTTTAACTAATGTTCATTCAGCAATGAATCTGGACACAGCTATGGAATACAGAGGTATAAGCTGACTTTGAGAACTCTCAGCAAATTACCAAAGTATCAGTCCTTTCACTGCTATTTTACATAAGGCTTCGTCTTGCCAACATATTTCACAATTGTTCTAGTTTTGCATGGCTGGGTCCTGGTGGAGGAGGGAGGTTTGCAGGGGTGGCTTCTGCAAGAACCAACTAGAAACTCTCTGCAGGCCCGACAGAGCAAACACCAGCCGGCTCAAGGCTGGATCCACCACTGACCAAGGCCGAGCCCATCAGCAATGGTCACAGCACCTCTGGGAAACACATTTAGGAGAAAAAAAAAAAAATGCTAGCAGCCACTTTTGGCCACCAGAGAAGGGAGTGAGAAGATGTAACAAACTGCGCAGACACCAAGGTCAGTGAAGAAGGTGGGGGGATGAGATGCCCCAGATGCCAGAGGGGGAGATTCTCCTGCAGCCTGCAGAGAAGACCATAGTGGAGCAAGTGTCCCCCTGCAGCTCTTGGAAGATGATAGGGGGCAGAGACCCATCTGCATCCCATAGAGAGATCCCACACTGGAGCAAGTGAAGACATAGAAGGTGCTGCAACCCGTGTTGGAGCAAGCCTCTGCCAGCACTTGCAGCTCTTAGGGAGAAATAGAGACAGAGATGAGTGAGAGCGACCAAGAGAGAGATCCACGCTGGAGCAGGTTTGCTCAGGGGGGCTTGTGACTCCATGGGGGACCAGGCTGGAGCAGTCTGGAACTGAGAGACATTCTATGACTTTATGACTACACCCCTTAGAAGAGCATGAGGAATGCCCAGTCCCCCAACCCCGGCTAAGAAGGAAACCAACTCGTGAGGAACTGACAGAAACCCCCATTCCCTGCCCCTCCCCATGCCATGATGGTGTGGGGGGAAGAAGGGAGCGAAATCATGACTAAAGTGAAGTCTGCTAAGAAGGGAGGTGTGGGGGAAGGTGCTTTAAGATCTGGTCATGCTTCTCATTACTGACTCTGGTGCCATTGGGTGTGCAATGCAGTGTCATCAATTAGAGAGTTTCTTTCCTTTATTCTGTCCTGAGTCTGTTGTGCCCGTGACACTAATTGCAGAATGATCTCTCCCTGTCCTTATCTCGACTCCCGAGCCTCTCAATATACATTTTCTCTCCTGTCCAGCTGAAAAGGGGAGTGATAGAGAAGCTTTGGTGGGCATCTGACCTTTAGCCAGGGTCAAACCACCACAACAATCTCAATCAATCATTCTCAGAATCCACCTTCAGAAAGTATTTCTTTTTTGTCTGAAAAAAAAAAAAAAAAAAATTGCTTTCAAAATGAGGAAGTCCTCAAAAGCAAACTATCTTTGCTTCACTTCAGTTTTCTGCTTTTTTTTTCCTCACTTAAATTTCTCACTTCCAGTGTGTAAGCCAAGATACAATATTTGGGAAGTGGATCAAAGAAACTGGTTTGTATACAAAACCTCAAGTAAGCCTCTGCAAGTATCCCTTTTAGTTAGCTTTAATCTGCTTAAATACTATAGCTGTGTGAGAACAAATTCCTCAAAAGAGTGAAACTAATTAAGTAACAAAAAATGCCAATAAAAGTAAGGGAACTACTGGGAACTACTGAAGTACAGAATTTGCTTCAACTTGTAGATGAAACAAGCACATCAGCTTAGAGCAGTGATTTTTCTAGACCCTAGTAGCATCAAGCTTTCCCTTGTATAAATATGCAAATTCTTGCCACATTTTCATTAAATCAATATTTACAAATTCAGCCATGAATATGGGAAGTCAGTGCATCTGCTAATACGCAGCAATAAATCCCTGACAGACTTCTTTAGGCACCTAGGTTTTCTTTAAGTTACGGAAATGTACCTCTGGGATGTAGATGTACAAGTTCCACATTGCCACTAAGTTATTATCTGTATTAGTTGACCAACTGACAGCAAGTTGAAGCACTTCTTAAGGGTGGTGAGACTCAGAAAATCTTGAAAGCTTCAGCTGAAAACCCTAAATACAAAAGCTACATATCTAAAAAATGGTCATCTACAACTACAGTGACCCAGTGACAAAGCTAAAAGTGTTGACTGTCCATATGCTGAATATATAGGTATCAATACACTGAATATATAGGTAATGTATTGAAGAACCATTACAAGTTTTAACTTCAGAACAGAACCTCCGACCTTGACTCTTCTGAAGACTTACTAACATACAGATACACCTTTTCATTCCAGTTTCAATATGATCTTGTCTGACCTACAAATGAAATTCCAACTAACAAACTGGGTTAATCTCTTCCCTTACTTCTTAAAGATTGCAGTTCAATATGGCTGCATTTGAAAATAAGTTCAAAGTATATTCCCATCCTCAAAATCTTCCACAGAAGTTCTATATGAGAAATTACTTTCCCACCATGAAAATGACCTCCTGTGAAATCTATGGCCCGCCGAAACAATAAACTATCCACATATAGCAAAAGCTCAGGAACAAGAGGGAAGAAAAAAAAACCCAAAGTGCTTACTTTACAGTAGGATGTGATGATAGAAATCACTGCCTATCAAAAGCCACAATACGGCAGAGCACGTGAAGCACCTACACCTACATTACCACATCCCTCCTCAACAAAGTACATAAAACTGTTATCCCTTCCAAGTGAACTAAAGCTAAGAGCTCAGGCACTGCATGTAAAAATCAGTTACTGGTCAATGTTTCTGCAGTTGTTTCACTCATGCATATTTATGCAAACATTAAGCATACACAGATCATTAAACCATTTGCCATACAGTCTTAAAAGTTAAAATACTCTACTTGGAAAACTACTTGGAAAACTCAGCTATTTTCACAGTGAGAACCACAGACGAAAGGTAATGATGGTATCTGTCATAGCAAGGGTGTCATACAGGCCACAGAGTGGGCAAATACTGACTGACTACTGTCTGACTACACACACCTAGACTTATGCTTTCTGTATCAAGTGCTACCCTACAAAGGTTGGAAAAAGGAATCCATACAACTCAAACTCCTTTATTCAAAATTATTACGGCACACATTCTGATCTAAGTTTATTCCAGATACATATGGTCTGTTTTTTCACTTAGCTGTGTATTTCATGATACATACACGATACTTCCTTAAAACAGACTGAGTTCAATTCTTTTTGGAAATGTAATAAAGGCTTATTCTTTTACCTTTACAAATCCTACTTTAAATTGTTTTGGGGGTTTTGGGTTTTTTTTTTCAAGACAAGGCTGGCCTGAAAGTATAGAAAGGTTGCTATATTATTGTTTTTAATGCAACCCAAGAAGTTACATGACTACAAGCAAATTATATAAATTTGATCATATATTTTAATACAACCTATTCACATGTTAAAAATCTTCAGCAGCAGCAGCACTACCACCCCCCACAATATTCTAAAAATAGATTGATGACAGAAATTATTAGGAATTCGAAGCTCCAACTTTTATGCTACTTAATTTTGGGAGTTAAATCATTTCATTCTTTGCAACTGTCCAAACTATAACTTTGGGAGAATAACTTGAAAGGCATGCTTGAAGAGTAGCAGAATCATGCAGCAGGCACTGTCTTCATGCTCCACCTGCCCCTCTGTCCCAACCTCATTTAAGGGCCTGGTTAAATTCAGGGGTCCTGGGTAGTCAGGGGCAAGTGTGGCACAGACACCTCAGCTTCCCAGGAAGCTGCCCCTCTCCAGCCAGCATGGATAAGGCTGAGGGTCCTGAAGAGATCTGCCACATGAGACCTATTTTAATCCAGGAAAAAGGGGAAGGATCAAGGCAAGGAGCAGGAGAAGGAAAAGTGCTCTATGCAAGTCCTCAAAAGCAAAGTTTTTTTAGTGTTATTTTTGTGTGTTTGAGAACTTTTTGTGAAACAATAGTGTCAGATAAACATGGGTGTCAAAGCAGGAACACTGTTTTATACAGGGATGTTTTATAAGGCTTGTCAAGCAGAGTCCAGCATGTTGGAGGAACAGTTCCTCAGTGTTTTCTTACTGAAGTAGCTTATTCTACAATATGCAAAGGGAAAGGCTGTTTTGGGCAGCTCACAGTAACACACAGCAGCCACTTAATCTGTAAATGTGGCTCCCTAAGTAAGTGACCATAACATTTATGGAGCAAGTAGAGTGCCAAAGCAGAAACATCGAGTGTCAAAGTGGGAACCCAATTTTATAGGAGACATCTGCAGAAGGATTAGTCAATAGCCACTGTGCACTCGAAGCATCCCACTGTTCTAAGCAATACTGAGGCAACTCTGAAAATACTTTCTATGTGCACATATCTAGCGGGGTGTGTCAGATTATTTTACTTCAACACTGTCCCTGAAACACATATGCAAACTGCATCTTTGAAGTAAACCTATCAGCATAATTCCAATGGGTGGAAAAACATGGCAATAAAAGAACACCGAAAAAAACTTATGACCAACATTCTTTAAGTCACACAGATGCTCCAAATCGGTATCTGCATTACAAAAATATCCTGACTTCAAAAGTAAATGTGCTTTACCACACCAGTGAACTGACACCGATGAATAGAGCCTACAAGTACAGAAAATGAAGTGGTCTACTTAGAGGTGCCAGAGCAGACTGAGCATTTAAATTAATTAGCTTTGCAGCTCCTAAACGCCACAGGCAAACTTGCTGTCCCCCACCACACTACACAGCAAACATATGCTGTATACAGTTAGGAAAAAAGTACCCATTTTTCTACTTCAAAACAGAGAAAGCTGACAAAGACCATACCAAATACAGTACAGACATCGGCAAACAAGTGATAAAACCAGCTCATTCTTATCTTGCAATTTTAAGCACTACAATGGAGTGGTAATAGCCACACCTTGGTTATTGAATTCCTGTTCTTTATAACTTACAACATCTTCCCCTTGTATGGTAATTTCATTAGTAGAGATCACGTTTACCTTTACAAATATCTTCTTACATAAAACTACTCTGCTGTAGCAATTTTACTGCTCAAAAAAAAATATATTGTCCTCAAAAACATAGAGGGTTTTCGAACCAAATAAACATCCTTCATCAAACTTAACGCTAACATTAAAATCATCCCATTTTGTAAATACAACTCTCCAGGCCTTGTGCTACAGCCCAATAATAGGCTAGCATGTGGTGTTGAGATCAGATGCAGCAGAGAGCATCGACACCTGCAGTGTCAAAACACCTGCACACAAGACCCAGCACATGGCAGAACAGGAGTACAGGGGTTCTGAGTTCCAGTCAGCTGCAGCTAAATTTGAGGAAGCTAATCTGTGCAGTTCATGACAGCAGTGAGTGACAGCAAAAACTTTTCAACTTTGTAAAAGTTTACAGACCTGCTGAATCCTGATGCCCTGGGTCTTTAAAAGAGCAGTTCTCTGCAAATAGCTGATTTAGAGTTTTGGGAACTTGGGAAGTTACTTCTGACCGTTCAAGGTCCAGCACTCTGAAAGAACGAGCTCTCAGTGGAATCTGTTACTCCTTCTTTTTCTCAGTCTCAAGTCACTCAAATTCCCTACTCCCCAGTAGCCATTGCATTACAAAAGCATCTACAATGCTGTACACGTCTACTTCTTGCACACAGCATCCTCCCTGTCCAGTAACACGCTCTGCCTCCAACCGCCACTGAATCAGACAGGCAGTTCTTATAACCCAAGAGATCTTCCTAGCTTGTTTATGTCCAACAGATGGGCCATAAACTTTGAGGCAGCTAAAAGAAGATATAAAGCTGGCAAAATGGTGCTGATAAGCCGGAGGGAAGCAGCATTCACAAAATGATCCAGCAAGCCGCCCCTGCTGCCTCCCACCAAATACCCCGCTGGTAGATGAGGGAGACACCACGATTTTGGATGATTTGGCCAAAGGGGGAAAAAAAGAAAAAAGTTTGCTTCGATTTACATTGACACGTAGAAAAACATGCCCGTGTCTTCTATTGCTACCTTTTTCACTTTCACCTGAAAGGTCTAAGACATCCAAAAAGGAAGAGGGAGAAGGAAGTGTTAGCTTTGGATTTTGTTTTTGGTGTGTTCTGTTGTTGGTTGTTTTTTTTAAACTTCGAAATCTGACAAATAATTTCAGACAAACTCTGGGTATGGATAATGAAAGATTATTCTTACCTCGTGCAAAACCCAGACACGAAGCTGAGAAAAGAGCTAGACAGAGGTAGAGAATTGCTTCCACTTTAAAAATTGCTACTATCCAACTTTCTCTTTTTTACTTGCATGTACTACAGTTACAAATTATTCCTTTATCTAAACTTAAACATTGTTCTAAAAGACAGGATAATATGAAAAGCATAGTAATTTATTATTGATTGCTGTCCCAAGTTCCAGAGGAAGGGGAGGAAGTCAGCCCCTCCTACAAAAGTTATGCAGCTATGCCACAGACGTGGTTTTCATAAGTTGCTCTCTTACCACACTGATCACACCCAGCCACTTTTCAGTTCTCTGAACTCACTAAAAAACAAAAGGAAAATGACCGATTTCTCCATTTTCAGCTTTGTGACATCCCCTCTCTTCATTTATTCCTTCTTCTCCCACAGTCAGAAAATGAAAATTAATCTCTGGGCAGGTTGTGGAGAGTAACCTTTTCAAAAATACTTCTGAAATATGCAAATGTATCCTTGTGGGCATGAGGTTATGTAAGAACCAAGCTTAATGAACTTGTGGTCAAGGTGAAGAGAAATAGTGACATGGTTTCTTCATTGCATGGATACCTCTGATGTAAAAACAAGTAAATGAACAGCGGTTTTCTGACGCACTTGAAATCTAGAATTAGAAAGTTAGAAGCCTCTTCCCTCACTGAGCACAGAGAAAGTGTAGGCAGCTAAGTGAAACTAATGTACATTACAGCTCAATGAACACAGTTAACATAAGCTACCATGAATCTTGCATATTATAACCAGTGTGTAGCCAATTAAAAAAATAAACAACTAAACTTCACCTAACCCCCAACACTTACAAAGATTTAGTTAAGGGCTGATGAAACAGAATGGAACTGAAGTATTTTTAGAAAGTGCAGAAATTCTTAAAAGAGTAAACACACCATTTACATTCCATTTTTTTTCTGTGAAGTGCAGAATTAGTTGGAGGCATATACTCAGTCCGAGAAGTTTGAAACGTTGTTAAGGTGAAAAAAACTCATTAAGGTCAAGTATTATCATCAAGAGAAACAAATATCATAAGCAATAGCACTACACATACTTACATAAAATGTAGCATCACAAAGGTGGCTGTCATATAACCGTCTCAGAATACAAGTCCAAAATCAGAACAGCCAACATGCCAGCATGCCACAGGGGGCATCTGCCTTTTAAGAAAGACGTGATCATACTGGAGTGAGGATCAGGGGTTTTATTTTACTGACTATATTTGTTAGAGTTTCCTAGATTTGAAAGTGAGCTGAGAACTGCTGATGTTTCTAACTGGAAGATGCCCTTTAGATTATTACCTTGAAAGCTTGCTGTGACAGGAATCTTTTGAATGCTTATGGGTGGATAAACATTGACTAAACATGGAGACTTCATGAGATTCAAGGACACAGGTGTAGGAAAGTCAGAGCTTCTTCCCCTTTCTTTTGCCACAGTGGACAAGTGGACAAGTGAAAAAGCAAGAAAAGTGTGGTTTGATTTTATACTCAAAACAAATAAACAAAATCAGTAATATACCATGATTAAACCAAGATCAAGAACTTAAAATCATTATCTTATGGCATTAGCAAATTAGCCTCACCAGCCTCACCAGCCTTGCTTTCGAGGGATGGGGAGCACTTATCCCCTAGGGGCAGAAGGATACTGTCCAAGAAGCTGGCAGGGCTCATTAATAGAGCTTTAAACTAGATAGGAAGGGGGAGGGGGACAGGGCCAGGCTAGATGGAAAAAAGCCTGGGTGTGGTGGTGGAGTTACTGAGGGATGGTGTGCTGGTAATGACCTCTGGTCAGCCACCCTAGTTAATCAGGGGGATAGTGTTCTAACTCAGAGTAGAGGTATAGCTACTACTGATAGGCTAGGTAACTTAAACAGCTGTCACTTGGGAAGCAAGGCTTCCCCAAGGAGCACAACAAGAGCAGTAGACCAGCTGAAGTGCATCTACACCAATGCACGCAGCATGGGGAACAAAAAAGAGGAATTAGAAGTCCTTGTAAGTACAGGAAATTATGATGTGATTGCCATCACAGAAACGTGGTGGGATAATTCCCATGACTGGAGTGCTGCAATTGCTGGTTATAAACTATACAGGCGTGACAGGCTGGGTAGGAGAGGAGGTGGGGTAGCCCTGTATGTCAGAGAATGCATTGACAGAGCTGGAGTATGATGAAGACAGGGTCGAGTGTCTCTGGGTGAAAATCAGAGGAGAAAAAAATCAGCAAGATATAGTGATGGGAGTCTGCTATAGACCACCTGACCAGGAGGAGGAAGCTGATGAGTTGTTTTTTAAACAACTGGGAGAAGTCTCGTGATCACCAGCCCTCGTCCTTATTGGGGACTTCAACTTACCAGATGTCTCCTGGAGGTACAATACAGCAGGGAGGAAGCAGTCTAGCAGGTTCCTGGAGGGTTTGGAAGACAACTTCTTGACCCAACTGGTAAATGAACCCACAAGGAAAGGTGCCCTGCTGGACTTGTTGTTTGTCAATAGAGAAGACCTGGTGGGGGATGTGAAGGTTGGAGGACGCCTGGGGCATAGTGATCATGAGCTTATAGAATTAGTACTGGGAGAAGTAAGGAAGGGAGACAGCAGAACTAGCAACTTAGACTTCCGTAGGGCTGACTTTGGACTGTTCAGAAAGCTGCTCGATATGATTCCATGGGAGGCAGCCCTTGAGGGCAAAGGAGCCCAAGAGGGCTGGTTGCTCCTCAAGAAGGTAATCTTGGCGGCACAAGAACAGGCTGTCCCAGTCAGACAGAAGAGGGGTCGGCGAACTAGGAAGCCAGCCTGGCTGAGTAGAGAGATTCAGGCTGATATACGGGAAAAGAAGGAAAAATATGAGCTTTGGAAGAAGGGGCAGGTGTCTTGGGATGATTATAGGAAATTAGTGAGATCATGTAGGGAGAAAGTCAGAAGGGCTAAAGCTGATCTGGAACTCAGGCTGGCCAGTTCTGTAAAAGATAATAAAAAGTCCTTCTATAGATATATTAATAGTAAAAGGAGGGTCAAGGAGAATCTCCAGCCCTTATTGGATGCTGATGGCACATTAGTGACAAGGGATGAGGACAAGGCTGAGGTCCTTAATTCCTTCTTTGCCTCAGTCTTTAACAGTAAAGAAGGATATTCCCTGAGTACTCATCCTCCGGAACTGGCTGACAGGGAGGGGAAGAATAACAAAGTTCCCATGGTTCAGGAGGAAATGATTAGCGACCTACTTGGCCAGTTAGATAACCACAGGTCAATGGGGCCAGATGGGATTCACCCAAGGGTACTGAGGGAGCTGTCAGTTGTGCTTGCCAAACCCCTTTCCATCATCTATCAGCAATCCTGGCAGACTGGGGAAGTTCCAGTCGACTGGAGGCTGGCAGATGTTACACCCATATACAAGAAGGGTCGGAAGGAGGATCCAGGGAACTACAGGCCTGTCAGTCTGACCTCAGTCCCAGGGAAGATCATGGAGAGGGTCATCTTGGGAGCCATCATGCAGCACATGCACGATGGCCAGGGGATCAGGCCTAGTCAACATGGGGTTAAAAAGGGTAGATCCTGTCAAACTAACCTGATCACCTTCTATGACAAGGTGACCTGCTTAATGGATGAGGGTAAGGCTGTGGATGTGATCTACCTGGACTTCAGCAAAGCCTGTGACAGTTTCTCACAGCATTCTGACTGAGAAACTGGCTGCCACTGGCCTGGACAGGTGGACCCTCAGCTGGGTTAAAAACTGGCTGGATGGCCGAGCCCAGAGGGTGGTGGTGAATGGAACAAAATCCAGCTGGAGGCCGGTCACGAGTGGCGTCCCCCAGGGCTCAGTCCTGGGTCCAGTCTTGTTCAACATCTTTATCAATGATCTCGACGAAGGGATCGAATGCTCCCTCACTAAGTTTGCAGATGACACTAAACTAGGAGGAAGTGTTGATCTGCCTGAGAGTAGGGAGGCTCTTCAGAGGGATCTGAATAGACTGGACCGATGGGCTGAGTCCAATGGGATGAAGTTTAACAAGGCCAAGTGTAGAGTGCTGCACATGGGACATAATAACCCCATGCAGCGCTACAGGCTTGGGGGAGACTGGCTGGAGAGCTGTCAGGCAAAGACCTGGGGGTGTTGGTTGACTGCAGGCTGAATATGAGTCAGCAGTGTGCTCAGGTGGCCAAGAAGGCCAATGGCATCTTGGCTTGTACCAAAAACAGTGTGGCCAGTAGGTCTAGGGAAGTGATTGTGCCCCTGTACTCGGCATTGGTGAGGCCACACCTCGAGTACTGTGTCCAGTTCTGGGCTCCTCACCGCAAGAAGGACATGGAGGTCCTGGAGTGAGTCCAGAGAAAGGCAACCAGGCTGGTGAAGGGGCTGGAGGGCAAATCCTATGAGGAGCGGCTGAGGGAGCTGGGGCTGTTTAGCCTAGAGAAGAGGAGGCTGAGGGGAGACCTTATCACCACCTACAAACATCTGAAGGGAGGTTGTAGAGAGACAGGTGATGGTCTCTTCAGCCAGGTGACAGGTGATAGGACAAGGGGGAATGGCATGAAGCTGCACCAGGGCAGGTTTAGATTGGATGTTAGGAAAAAATTTTTTACTGAAAGAGTTGTCAGGGCCTGGAACAGGCTGCCCAGGGAGGTGGTCGAGTCACCTTCCCTGGATGTGTTCAAAAAAAGGGTAGATGAAGTACTTAGGGATATGGTTTAGTTTAGGATGTGAATGGTTGGACTTGATGATCTTAAAGGTCTTTCCAACCTTATTATTCTGTGATTCTGTGATTCTGTGAAAGAGGAGGAGGAAAATACTTATCAATAGCTAGGTGGACTGTATGGCTGACTTTAACTTAGGAAGAAGGTTATGACTTCAATCACTTCTTCCCAATCTTTGCTGGATGACTATTAAAAAGATCAAGGTTTACTGTAGGTTTACAACATAATGTGTCAGAATCTTATGTAAATATGTATTTATACAATTATTCTACTCTATATATTTTTTAAAATAAAAATACTGGTTTAACATATGCAAGTCTTTCAGAATAACATCTACATTTAAGACGTCTCGTTCTTTTTTTACTCACAAACATTTGGCACATAACCTTGACCCATTAAGGTATTTGGAATAGTTACCAAAGTTAAGCATCGTACAATCAAAACAGAATGTTAATATACAAAAAAGCATAAATTGAACTATACTTTTGGTTTGCCTTTTTGCTTTTTTTAGCATGTGCGATACAGTGAAAACAACACCGTTTTAAATAATGAGAAAGTATATGCAGACATATTAAACTGTTTTAACATTCGTCATTACAAAACATTTCAAAAGCTAATGCACCTGTAAAACAAATTCTATAACATTATCAAACCTGCAAATGTTAGCAGCTGTAAAATCCTTCTACATAGCACAAGAGACAACTTAATTTGAAGCAAAATAATCTTGGTGTCCCAGAACACTAAGAGCAACGATGCACTCAGGTCAATAGCACTCCAACTGTGTCCTGAACTCCAAAAGCCCATGGATTAAACTTTCAACAATGCCAGAGTCATCTGGTTAAGTTGCAACCTCACTAAAAGCGATAAAGAATCCTTTGTTTTATTTATATGTGTTCTTGCTTGAACCACTTTAATGTTGTTGATTGTCACAGTATAAAAATCTCAAATGAAATAGTTGAAGTAGTTCTAAGCACATCATCTCACTAGTTTGTTACACCTTCTTTAAGAGGCCTGTGGCTATTACTTTCTGCTGCTCCTTGTCCATACTCCAGCAGACCATCATCTCCTCACCATACCCTGCTGTAACTTCTCTTCCCTCTTGCTCTGATCCAATCTCACTGCCATGTCCTTTCTTCACCGGTTCTGTGTTCCTCTCCTGCAGGCACCAGAGCATTTCCTCATCAGTCTCTCTTCCTACAACTACTCTGCTAACCTTCTTCACCCCTCCTCAAAAGCGGTTTTGCCACCTCCTCCCTACCTCTTGCTGCAGTTCTGTCCGTACAGACACGTGAAGAACCAAAGGAGATGGAGCCATCCACTGCCCCAGGAACTGCTCCATGTTTCTCGGAGTTGCCAGGCACACAATGGATGCCACAACAAAACCCCCCTCTGAGGCACACAGCCAAATGCAAAGTCTGAGCAACACTGCATGCTCTACCTATCACCCTTAAAAAGCCTACTGGAAGACACAGCAGCTGAAGATGCTGACTAACACTGCCAGCCAACTGATCTGTAATTTTCAGAGTATTTAGAGCATATCTAACAGCTTTAAGTTGCAGAACAAATGCATCCTGGCAAAGTCAGAAAGGATGAAAAATTTGGTCATTTTCCCAAGCAAAAATGTTTAGAAACAACGTAGGAGGATAGTGATCTTTCTGGCAACTGACACTGTTAAAATAAACAATGATTCACTCTCTTAATTTGTCAGCCCCAGTCTAATAATTTAAGTAAGTTAAATAACTTTTTTTAATGTGCACCTGGATTTAGTAAGATTTTTCACAGATGTCCTTTGCTGTAAACACAGCGAGTAACCACAGTTTTTAACTGTTTCTAATTATTACTTTCCAGTCTGCTCCCACATTAGCATGAGTCTTTGAAAATGGTCTGGTGGAAATCGATCAGTTACCTGATCCTATTGTTTTTTTTTCCTTCAGTAACTATGATGGAAAGAAATCTTCTCTGACCATTGTTTCGGTGCTTACTGAAAGAACATAATTTTAAACTGATTCATAGATATACATGAATCTGTCTAAATACCATATAATGGCAGCCATTCTGGTGTCTAACTTGTCTCTAAACACTCTGTAGTTTCTGATGATAGTCTTCAAAAGATTTGGTCTCTTATGTACACCGCAAAGGGTGTACTTCAGAAGACTGACCAGGCAAAGGAAAAACTCAAGATTGTTTCTGAATACCTAACTACTTTCTAAAGTCCAGTAGTCCACTATCTGCTTCTGAAAATTTACTCCTAATGTAAACTTCACAGTTAGAAACTTATTAGGAGAAAGTGTGTAAGTCAATAAAACTTCAGCCTCAGTCACATTACATGTAATATTTGCCACAAGGAAAAAGATGCCATGACATACCTTCTTCTTACATACCTTCCTTCTTACTATAAAAATAAATAAATAAATAGAAATACTAAGTCTATTTTAATATATCACACATTCATAACCTATTTTTAAAAAATTATACATAGACACAGAAACACATATATGCACACACATTAATGCAATTTCTGTCACGAGAAGCTTCTATAAACTTAGAACTTACAGTTGCTTAGATAAACACCTAGAGATGGTCAAGGATTCCTTTTAAAACTACGTGCACTAGTAATCACTGAGGTCTTGTTAAATGAATACAATGCCAATATACTGTTCCCAGGTGAAAAGCAGCTTTAGTTTGGTAAAAACATTAACATTATATCAAGCAATAATTTCTTTATGCTACTGTCAAATAACTTTGCATGCTATTCCAAAGTCATAAAAAATTCCTCCAAGTCTGCAAATGCCATATTTACAAATGTTGGTTAAATGCATAAGTAAATCTTTATAAGTAGTTGAATAGTAAAAAAAGAATGCCATCTATTTTATCTCTTTTTTAATTTGAACCCACACAAGAATTTTGAAGTATTGTAGATTTTCCTTTAAATTCAATCTCTACTGACAACTTGGTGTGCTTTGTCTTTAGGCAGAGCTAAAGAATAAAGTTAATTCATTTAAGAGTTTTCAACATTCCAGATATACGTCCAAAAATATACAGTGCCAGGACTAGAAATAAATCTTAAATGGGATTTGTGACTTTTGCCACAAAACATGAACTATACGTTATGTTATCTTACACATTGTTGAGATACTTTTAAGTAGCTAAGTTGAAGTCGAACTGCGGAATATAACCTTGGACTGAACAACTAGAGAGCATTTCAGATTAAACCAGAGGATAAAGAAAACCAAGCCTGAAATAAAGTGTTTTCATCTCTGAAGGACAAAATGAAGAATTAAAGCATCTGCACTAAGCCTACTGAAATGTGGAGGATATTTAGATTCAGCACTTTCACGTGAGTTTCTCAGGAAAAGGCATCATAATCAAAGGGAATAAACCCAAAAACCTACTGCAGAAGCTTATGACTTTACTGAATTGTTACAGCAAGAGACTACTCCAATCAATTTTCATGTAGTCCCGTTGAAAACAAGGACACATAAAAAAAAAAGTAATCAGAAGAACAAAATGAGGCAAGAGTATATTCATGCTTACAGAGGAAAAAAAGAACTATCAGCCAGTAAAGTCTTGCAAAGAATATATAAAGAAAATTGAAGAAGGAAAAAATTTCCATCTTTTTTTTTTAATGCGATGCAAATGGAATTTTGATTAAAAAGTTAAGAAAATTTCAAATTCTGCATCAGTAGCCACAGGACATTTCAAATGTGACGATTGCTATATTGGGTACCTTTTTTTTTTTGTTTAAATCACTATTTTTTTTCCCCCTCAAATACAAGGTAACAATCAAATATCCTCAAACTGTCCCACAACAGCAAGTATTTATATATCATATGAAAAATAAATTCTACTAGCTTCTCCTTATTTCTGAAGAGCATCAGATTGATCATTGGACAAACCTCATTTAACATTCTTATGCAACACTTCCACATAGGTAAGAAAGTGCTAATTAAATTTACTGATGATAAAGTAGGGAGAAAGCATAATTTAACATGTAGAAAAAACTCCTGGAGTTAAAGTCCTGGAGTATTAAAATAGACTGAAATTAGACATTGTTGTACTTCATTCCTTTTGCATGCTATAGACTTTCCTGTTTTAAACTGACAGCTTAAGATTTGAAAGTAAAGCCAAAAACAATTTAAATCACAAGTGTGAAGTCCAAATGTGACAAATGTCAGTGGACATTAAAAATAAGGAAAGATTATTTGTAAACAAGGTTTTACTTCATAAAAGCATCTATATTATGTGGCAGCTTAGAACACCAGATTAGCGATGATGAAAACTATTAGTATATTCTCTGTTCACCCTCTGGACTGAGGGTAGTCAAGCACACAGCATTTGGAATACAAGTATGAGATACTCATCATTACATAAAAATGGAACTGAAGAAGTCAGTCAAGTTGTTCTTCTGAAGTCAGATGCAGGAATAACCAATCACAAATGCAAGTAAAGCCCTATTATCATACAGAAGAAAAATAAAATTACTAAACCACATATTGAGGCCAAACGAGCTGCACATAGCAGGGATCTCTGCATTTCTTTTCCATCTGAAACTCCTTACATTATTTTCTATACCTGACAGCAGGCATCCCCCCTTCATGATTCAAATCACATGTTCTGTGTATCTCTCTTCTGCCATATTATCGTACATTACTTCTCTCCCTCTCCTTTCCACCTATCATTGCAGAACTCCTTGCACTTTCCTATTTCTCAACTCATCAAACATGGTACCTCACATTATGATGTGCATGCAGCTACCAAGGAACAGGAGCAGCTGAGCATCAGGCAGTACTCATCTAGTTTAGGCCTTTGCCTATGATCTGGCAAAGTACTTCCAGAATTTCATTTGGGCTTTTTCCACACTCAGATTTTTCCAAACTCCTTATAGTTGTGTGCCTAGCTGTAGCTAGATAATTTCCTGAAGGTTTGGAATTGTAGGCCCTTAATTCTACTGACATAAATAAAAATGCCATTTGGCCAAACTGAAGTTATGAAACATTGACCAGATCTGCTACTGCTTTTGTTTTCTTTTCCCCCACCTCCTTTTCTTTATTAAGTGTCCTTGAATTTTCAATTATTTGCTGTGATCAGCAGAGGGACAGAACTGCTTTCTCAGGTTAGTTATAACTTCTTGTTTGTCTGCCTACTACCTCAGTATTTCCCCCAAATCCCTACTCAGCTGACCTAAAATGGCCCATCAAAAACACCAACACGTTTTGTTAGGAGCACTGTTAGGGTGGTGCAAGAGTTGGCAATGCACAGCCACTGGCTTAGTTTGACCTTAAGTACTACCTCTCCAAATTTACCATTTCCTGGCTAAAAAGGCAAGGTAGTAAAGACTTCGGTATGGGGATCAAATGATGAAAAAGCAAAATACCTCTTAAAGAACACACACACAACCTGCAACCCCTCCTTACAGTCTCCAGGAAGTTGGGAATATTTTTGTTAAGGTCAGCTGCTATATTACAGATAACATGTTGGCATTTGAGGCAACTTGGTCCTAAATTCACGCCTCTGGAAAAAATAAAAAAAAAAAGGAAACACGAAACAAGTTCAGGAGAAGTTTGTTAAGAGAATGATTAGCAGCGTTAGTCTCATGAATCCTGCCTCCAGCAGTTTTGTCATTCTGTATCAAACTGGTTTTCTATGCCTGGTTTTCAGCTTTCTTACTTCTAGATGTTTTCCAGTTAACAACAATAATAAAGCAGATTTTTGAACAGGTGTCCAGAAAGAATATTTGTCAATTCTTGGAAAGCCCCAGTGATTACAACTTCTGTGGATCCTGTTTAAAGGAGAATCAGATCCAGTTGTTTTGAGGGTCAAATAACAGTGGGTCAATATTAAGAGGGCATTCTTCCTCTTTGAAAGTAAGAATACCCTCTTAATATTGACCCACCATGATTATCTCACAAAGATCAGAGAATCAAGTGTTCAAATGGGATACTCATCTCAAGCACAACTAGTTATAGTCTGTTGCTAGCAGTGAGACCAGTACTGTCTAGGAGAAAGAAAAAGGAACCAAGTTTGGATTTCATCTGAAAGCTTCTTCCACATGACCGCACAGGTATCTTCTAGCCTTGAAAATCTTACCCTTCTTCCCAGATGTTTACTCCATGCATGTGTGCACTCTCAGGTCTGTAGAACAGCAAGATCAGCTGTTGAAACTTTCGTATTAGCAAGGTGCATTCAGATCTGTTTTGGCAGCTCTCCTCCTTTGAGTACAGGGAAGCTGATAATAAAATGATTACATCTGCCACTGAAAATTTCGTAGATGTACTTCAAATGCATAATAAAATTAATTCTACCGTATTTTATTAGATGTATTACCTTTTAACCTTGCTAGTAAATAGACTGATCTTTTTACAGGAGAACTACTGCTTAACAAAGAAATATCAAAGAAACAAATAAAACAATTATTAAACCAAATTCAGTGCAAAACTAGGGTGACCTCCTGGTGGTGTAAATGTTAGGTTGCTTCTGTGAAAAGGAGGTCGCATTAACAATTATGTTTGTTGGCATTTCAAACTACCTTTGTTAGGGTTGATGATCTCAAATGCTTGCCAAACAAGTGAAAAGCTTATAAGCACCAAAAACATTTATGTCAGACACTTTCTGTTTTCTCAGCTTATCTTGGGAGTCTAAGAAATTCACAACTTTAATATATGAACTCCCACAGCAAGAAACAAAAAAAAACTTAACAGAAATTAACTAAAATGGTTGCATTTGAAGAGTGGCAAGCAGACATCCACCCATTTTGTAGAAATTAATTACACCTTTTCAGTGAAGAGCATCTGTTTCATGAAAGCAGGACAACGGCTGGGACGCAGTATAGCCTTTCACATCCAGGATTAACCAGATGACCCACAGTGATCTGGAACAACGTAAGTCTGTCTCTTTTCAACTAGCTGGCAGCATGTCTTCCATAAATCAGCTGTACTGCCATCAACACCCAAAAATATGTACTCTGTTTTTAAAGTGACACTATTTTACAGAAAGCAAAAATAAATGTTTTCCAGAAAAGTTTTCGCTTTTCACTTCCAGATCACTTCAGCTGTTGTAATTAAGTTCTCTTTAGTTTTGCCCACTCTTTTTTGTCAGAATATAACTCATGCACAGACAACTATTTTTTTCCAAATAATTAAAAATACACAGTTTGTAAAAACATGCATAGTCAATAAATGCTGACTACACAGCATGTTTTTCCTTAGAAAAAAACTGACCAACTCTTTCCAAACTTCTGCACATGAATTTCTACTGACCAGAATGGGTACAACACTTTGGGAAGGTGGCCTACATCTCACTCAAAACTCTGTATTTCAATGTGGGCTTCTAGCATTCTGGTGCATCACTGTTTACTATGACAAATGTAATAAATAGAAACCAAAACTAATGTTTGGATTTGGTTTAGTACAGTGAGAGCATGACTTAATACATTTCCCTGAGAAGAAAGGAACATGTATTAACAAAGAGTTCAGTGGTTGTGTTTGCAACCAGAGCAATAAGGAAAAAAGACTGTATGAAAAATGAATTACACAGGGCTAACTAGCTCAGCCATAGCCCCATGATATTTCTAGTTCCAGGACTTGTTTGGAGATGTCTACTTTCAGCCTCATAACCTAGATATGCTATAAACTGATGTACTTTAACTACTCAAAAGATACGCTTAAGTAGAATAAGACAGGCTCAACACAGGACTTGGTGCGAAATAAAGAACTTTTGATTTCCTTCATACTTTGTCTGAAGGTATTTTGCAATGACAAAGTCCCAAAAACTGAAAATGATGAAGGGATGTTTGCCAGCAGACCCAGCAATAAGACAAAACATTTAAAGGACAAATGGTCACATTCTTGGTGGCTAAAAGCTTTATGTATTATACCACTTCACACATTTTAGTACTTGAACAATCTCAACGGACTTGGGGGGAGGGGTAGGGCTGGAGGAAGAGGTTTGGATTCTCTGGGGTCATCAGAAAATTTAAAAACACACACAAGTGCAAACTGCAAACTAGTAGCTCTTATTTAACTTATCCATTCTGGGATGCAAGCACTGGCAAATAAGCATAGATAAAATGGTCCTGTTATATTTATGAGGTTTCTATACAGCAATTACTTAAGATATACAGTTTAAACACTCTCCAAATTGAAAAAAATGCCTACACTCTTGTGTGACTGAATGACTTCAAATACAGTGACTGCATCTTTGAATTTTCAGAAACACATATACAGTATGCACATGGACTACACCTAAAATTAAAACTGCAATTGCAAAAAACTATAGACAACACACAATTCCATTGCAGTAACAAACCCTTAGTTTTATATGAGCTTTGATACCAATGAAACTTATCAGAATTGCAAGTAATATGGTCCCCCACAAATGAAAAGAGACAATCATCTTTGATTCAGGTAAAGTAACTGGTTTGATTGCAGAAGAGCTAGACTTTAGAATCTTATTTAAGTGTAGCCAGCAAAGCTTTATAAACACTTAAAATTTTTTGGGGAAGGTGGGAGGGTGGCAAAAACCTCCAACTTGTTTCCTGGATACTAGGAATACTTACATATAGTCAACTAAATAACTGAACTAGGTTCATCAAATATCCTATCTTTATGCTCATTTATTTTCAGTTTTAATATAGATAGATGCACACAAATACAATTCTGTATCTATATTATGGTTTAAATTTAACTCCCGTACATTCGCAATGTTATGCACAGGTAAAGGTTTTCAAGAGGAATTAATCATGACAAACTCTATGAAGTAACTCAAAAAAAACCCCACTTGTATCATTATCATAAACCTGTGTAGATTTAGACCCAATTTAATTAGAACTGATGCACCACAGTTAAAGTTAAACCCAAAGGTTCTGTTACCCCATTATCAGGTAAAAGAAGGGAAAAAGTATTTAGTTTACTCTAAATATGAAATATTTCCTTTAAATTACATACTTGGAAGAAAGATTTCAGGTTCTACTCCCCCCTCCCCCGAGTTTAACAGTGAGTTTTTATAAATTTTCTATATACACAACCGTTTAGTTTTAATCTGAACTCTGAAGTATGTGTTACGTAAAGTTGTACTGAAGAAGTAGACTGAAGTCATAGTCTACGCTGAAGTTACACTAAAAAGTTTCACTTTTAGTCTTAAATATTAACACTGATTAAAAGAGAATAAAAGCTGAAAATCAAATACCAAACATAAGAGACCTTGAAATTAAAGAATGTCAAAGAAAAAAAATCATATTCTCACAAATAAAAATGCAAAATATTTCATGGTCTCTTTCAATTGTGTTATCTTACTGGACTAGAAAAGTAACCTTATACATGGTGTTATCTTGCAGTTCATATATAAATTATTCATTGCAACGTAAGCTCAGGGAACTAAACTTACAATACTAATCTCAATTTCAAATAGAAAAGTTATCTAACAGTACCTAATTTACATCTCTCCCCATACTGCTAATATGTAGGGAAGGGAGAAAAAAACTAAAAGACAATGTAACATTATTTTAATGGTCTCCGAAAGCAAACATGAGTTTTACTGATGCTTTTGCAATTGTTGTGTTTCCCAGAACCTACATCGAGGAGATGACAAAAATCCAGCTTTCTTTTCTATTTTGCCATAGATAATTGTTTTTATGCTACATACCAAAAACTTTGTGTAAAGTCTCTAACACATGCTGTGTACTACTCAAACGTAGCTTCTGCTTCAGTGTCAAAAATACTCGATTGTCAGGAATGAAAAGGGTTTTTTTTTAAATTATTTCTTGGGAATTAGAGTTGCCTTGGGTTTCTTTCCAGTTTAAAGGAATAAACCAAAACACCTTTTGGTACTTTTCAAACACTGAAACAACAATAACTACAGTTGTTACTCTTACAGAAATCCACATAAAATGAATTACTGCTTTTAACCCTGGTAGATATTCATTTGGATTATTACAGGTATTATTTGTATATTTTAGAAAATCTCTGAGTCAAGTAAAAGCATTTTATGCTTACTCATGAACAACCAAAAAAGTATAAACCAAACTTTCTGCTTCGGATTCCTCCATATATTACAGCAGTTCAGAAGGAACTGGGGAGAGAAACTGCAAGAAAATGTGTTTTTGCACTCCCCCATTTGTGACTATTAACAGCTACAGCTTCTTTTTTGCATAAGTAATTACCTACTTAGAGCAAACACATTCATAATTTTGACCTAGCTAGAAAACATTTTCATCACTTTTTCAGTAGAGAAGCACATTTACCCCTTATTTCTTCATCTTCCATCAGTACTTTCAACACTCCTGTTTAAGCAGCGGTCAGTAGAGGCATTCTCTACCAAGTGCTATGTACTGATAGTTGGATTCTAATCAGACATTTATTCTACTCCAACACTGAAGACTGATATAACAAATCTACATAGATCCCAGGTAGTTCATAATAGCCTAGTTTCATTATTTCCTTTAACAGCATTAATGGCATTGAGAAAGACAGTGCAAAACTACAACAGTGATTAAAATTTTATATTTTTTGTAAGTGGAAGAAAATTTAATAAATTGGTTTTCTTGCTTAATTAATTCTGCTTTATATACTGCTACTACACCTACAACAAATTTCCTCCAGCTATTATTGATCTCATTGTACTGTTAGCATATTAGTCCTAAAATGTTTAAGAAACCAGCAATAGTAAAGGATTCAAAAGTTCATGCATCTAATCATGCTAAATTGATCTAATCAAATAATCCTGAATATACAAGCAAGTAAAGAATCAAGAAAACCTATTTGAATTCGCTCTGAAGTCATTCAAACCGAGGATAAAAGGAAGGATATCACCATGCTGAATAAAACTAAACTATTTGTTGCATGCAAAAAGTTCATCTACATAAAACAGAAAGTGTTGTTATTAGCTCCCAAATGAGCATTCACAGTAAAGCAGAAACAGTAACCTCTTTGGACGTTTGAGAGAGCTAAATTCATTCTGGAAAAGTAGTAGCCTGGTGTTCTCAGTCCATACTTAAGAATTCAGCTAAGCTACAAAGATGAAAGAACAGCACCACCTAGTTCTCTATTTAAAAGTTTTCAAATATTATCATCCATTGATTTATGTTTGTAATCTATAGTCACATATGCCTGTGTATTCTGCAATGAAATCTGTCACGTTTCACAGGAAACAATACTAACAGGTTTTGTCAGGAGTTATTAAAGCACCTGACATAGATGCTTTACAAGTGTATTCTGCGGGGGAAAAAAAAGAAGGAAAAAAAAAAAAAGAAAGATGCTTGCATATGCAAGAATGCCACAGACTTGTAATAACACAATTGTTTTCAGAACCACCATAAACACCCAACAGATTGCTCATCCCTCCCTTATACTAATTGGTGGGGTCATTTCTCTAATTCAAATAAAACACTGTATTTGTATCAATTACCCCATACAGCAGTTTGACACATTATAATATGGATATGTATTCAGATGCGAAAAAAAGAAATAAAATAAAATCATCATACAGACATCACAGGAGCCTCAGTAACATATTTAAAAGACTAATTACAACTCATGCAAGTTGTTTCACGTTTACTTTGCCATTCTGCAAATAGCAGAAAACTTTCAGAAATGGCATAGGTGTTTTCATTGTTAGCTGGACCGAAAAGTTTTCCTGTCAAGAAATTTTCCCCACACAAGACACGTGTATTTGAACAATCCAGAAGTTTACCATGACACATCAGCAGCACCTAGGAAGCTACCCACCTCTACTATGTGCAGGTTTTACTAGCATAGCTGCTCGTGTTTGATTGATAAGCACATAGCTAGATTTTCTGAGATCTCACTCCCACCAACAGGACATAATGTCAGTGGAACTGCATTTCTGAAGACATCTTCTGATGTCAACTCTGATTTCTTATACTAATATACACTGCACTAAGCATTTTCTATGAGGTTCTTAATTGAAATAAAGCACAAGTGACACTGATGCTGTGACTCTTATGGGTAGCACTGCATTTTGCATTGCGATAGCACATCTTGTAACATTAGAGAGAAAATGGGAGTTAACTGCACCTACAAAGATTTTTAGCTGCATTTAAACAAAATGTTCAAATCAAATAATTGATTTATCTAACTTAGAACAAGGAAAATTAAACAAAGATACATTGAAATGATTTTTTATCACACATTCACATCAATATGCTGAAGATGGTCTAAATCTCTGTTTTTCATACAGTAGCTTTTGAAGCATTTTCGGCTCTCAAATTTGACTCTTCTTTCTAAAGTCTGTAAGAAGTACTGATGAAAAAAAAAGAGAGAGAGAAAAAAAAGTCAGGCTCCTAAAACCTTACGAGTACTTCACTAAAAAGCTTCTAAAACTGGTGCTTATGGCACGAGTCAGGCCCCAGCACTGGGGGGCCAGCAGCTCCCCTCCTCACTTCTGTTAGTCCATATCTGAGGAAGGCAGAGAGAAGTAGGAGAGGGAAAACCATAAGAATTAAAAAAAGAATTAAAAGAAAAAAAAAAATCTAAGCCTCCTATCACAATGACCCCAGGCACTTTCTCCTCCATGGTATAAACAGGGATGTCCTCTCATAACTTCCACAGAATGCGCTCAGCCTAAAATCTTCACTTCTTGTATGTCACTTCCCAGGGAAAGGACAAAGTATAATGTCATAGCAGGAGAGAGATGAAAAGGTATGGTGTATCCTGCAAACCCGAGTGTATACAGTCTTTTGTTCCAGCATAATCTTCATATATGTCTTAGTATTACACTCCAAAAGTTCTGGTGGTAACTCTGGAGAGGATGTTTTATTCCTAGCGAAAATAAGTTGCCCTTTTCCCTGTCCCCCATCTATCTACCTAGCTATGCATCATCCATGAAGCCTGCTTAGGTGTAGGCATGGCATGGCTCGCTCGTGACCCAGTTGACACATGTAAACAGATTATACAGGATCCAAATTTGAGGCCTTTATCCTCACAATTTTAAGAAGTGAAATCCCTTTGTGCATGGAGATAGGGCTACTGATGTTTCCCCACTTCATGTCTTGCAGGAGCGAACAGTAGAAACAGAGTTTAGTTTTCCTGACAGGCATCCTATGAACAAACACTGCCTGCTGGGGATTATTCTGCATTTATCTGTGATCAACTAATCACCTATTTTGAAATTTCTTTCTGGAGATAATTCCTTTCTAGAAGTTCATGTGACAGAAGTTTTTAATGCCCACATTAAAGAAAAAAAGAAGTCTATGATATTAACAATTCATTAAGCAGCAAATTTTCATTTGTTCACTTCATGTGCTACAGACTACTGGATTCTGTTTTCCTGTTGGGATTTACAGTGTATTTCAGTTTCCAAGAGGCATAATCTAACGAACATTAAATGCATCTGCATTTCCAAATCCCGCGATACAGATGTCACTGTAAATTATGAACACCCCTCACAGAACACTTCAACTGCCTTCTTTATCCAGATTTCCTGTTTCTCCACTTCACATCAGATTAGGAAAAAAACTGTAGGTTTGTAGAAGAGAAGAATCACTTGCTTTTGTAACAGACAAAACCAAATTTGTAGAAGATTTGCTAAAATTCCTTTTCTCAAAATCCAAAAATAGTTTGGGGTATTCTGCAGTCATGTTACTTTAAATGACACACATCCCTCCAGGTATTGCTCACAGAGAATACATAAAAGCCTATTCCCTTAAAACAATCTTAGATTCCAAGCTATTTTGAAATCACATTAATCTTGTGTGTTAAATATATGTGAACATCCCATAAATAAGTCTATAAACTATTGAGGTTTTTGACTACCACACATAAAAACAAACAGCCTATATATTTTTATTGAGTACACACCTTCCCCAACACCTTCCAAAATTCAACATTCAGAATACAGCAAAGCAATAATGATTTATATTTTGAAGGAAGAAAAAGAAATTTAAAAATTAGGAAGCAGAGAACTTTTCCATTTTGGTCAGATCCAATTCTAAAACCCCAACTTCATTTGTATGGCAAATACTGAAACTACATGAGATCTCGACCACTCTTTAAGGACTGAATGAGACTTCCTTTAAGAACAGCATACATTTTGCATTTCACATAAAAATTAAAAAAAAAACAAACCAACAAAAAAACCCCAACACCATGAAGCAGCAGTATGTAATCCACAAACTTTGCATTTAGTGAAAAGTTATATGACAAAAGAAATTCCAAATAAGGTAGGGAGAATGTTCTGAGGAAGCTGGGCAGATAGTCAAGGTGCTAGCCCATACATAACTTGCTGATACACCACTTGTGTTCAGATACACCTCATCTTGATTATGTTTATACAAGCAGCAGTCAAGATATATCCTAACACCGTAACTTGCTAGTTTCGGGACTCCAGCCTATAAGGAAAGCACAGTCTATAACGTCAATTTGCTGTTAATTTACTTTTACAGCAAAAGATAAGACACACTGTCTTTTAATATGCAATATCCTAGTATTGTCACACTTGATATTTAAGTTCAGAAAAGCTCCTCCACATTAGGTTTTGCTCACTTTGCTACAATTTATTTTAATTTAAAAATCAAGGGATTCCCTTTAGATTGAACAGATACCATTTTTCATTAACCACAATGATCGTTAAACAAGATGGTACTTACAGCTTCCTCCATATTAATCCAAATTCCACCTATTTATCATAGTATTACAAGGCCACACTGTACAAAGCCGTAGACATCAACAACATTATTAAAAAATCGGCAAGTGCAATGGAAAAGTTTAAAAAACGTAAAGTTAAGAGGAAACTGCAAGGCCACACTTACTCTAACCAACAAGATTATTTCACATGTCACTTAAAATCATGAAAAATTGCAATGTTAGTTTAAGCTTTATTGCAAATATACAGAAAATAAGTTCTCTCTTTTTCATTACTATCTTTTTAGATGTCAACGTAGGAATTTATGTAAAGGAAATACTACAGTATATTCCTGTATATTATACCATTTTATGACCTGTCACAGATTTGCAATACTCTCTTAATTAGTAATCAGTTTAGTGACTAATATCTCTGGTCACTGCATTTATTTTTCAATTTGCAAACAGCTGCGGTTCAACCCTTTTTTTATATCTTAGATATTAAAAAAAAAAAAAAAATTATTTTATCACCCAGAGTGCGAAAAAGTGTTTTCAGACATCGAAGTTTTACTTTTCCTGTACAAACTGTGAAAATCAACAGAAACTTCTTCAATGTTCTTCAATTTACATCCATAATTGTATCACAATGAACCAACAACTAGCATGCCAAGATTTCAGCTTCACAGGTAACAAAAAAAACCATATTAACACTCAGGAAAGAAGAAAAAAAGTCTTAAAAGGGATAAATACAAACCAAGCATATTTGGTACAATCTTTTAATTAAAAAAAATGTTTAATACTAAACTCCAGCTTGACTTCATCTGTACCATCTCATTGCTTTTGCTTGATACTTTGCTACAGAAAAAAAAATAAAATCAGTACATAACAAATTTGTATTGCAAAGAAATGTATTTTTTCAGTAGCAAATTCAATGACCTTAAACCCTACATAATTGCAAAAATTGATTGCTCCTGCTTTAACTAGTATGGCTTTTCCCCTCATTAGGGACCAGCCAGAACAGCCTTCCAGCCTTCCAGCGTAGCAGGAATAAAAAAGCAGGTCAAGTTACAGTTAATCCAGCAGATGTAGGTCAGTTTGGGATAAATATCGGAACAAATGGAAAATACCAAAGGGCCTACTACAACTGCTGCTGCTGTGAAGTAATTTGGCCTTATTCTCTTCAGAGCTGTCAGTCAGTCACAGTTATGGAGTTTCCAGTGCTGAACTTTGAAAAGGCAGAGTTCTTACAACTCAGACAGACGGGTCTGTATAGCTGTGCTGGCCTGTTCAGCTTCTGCCAGAAGCAGTGGCAGTAACACAACACATTGCATAGTGATGGCATCCAGAAAAGGCATAGCTCTATTTGCATATGTGGTCACAAATTATTTTTGCATGTAAGAGCATCCTCAGGTTATTTTAGCTAAGATTTGGCAATTGAATTACTGTGGTTAGAATCGTCATTTGATTAATATTGCGGTATATAAGAAATTTAAAATATAACCAGAATATTTTCACCTCTAACTTAAGAGAGCAGTCTCTCTTGCACTATCCTTCCCATCCAACAAAGGAAAAGACAGGTAGTCATCAAACTGTTTCCAGAAAGATGATGATAGATGGAATATTACAGCTATGCAGACAACCATGATACATACGCACTGTTTCACACATAACTTAAACCTAGCCAACTCTATTCACAGAATAAAGAATAAGCTGGAGTCAGTAATACATCTGTATGTGAATGAAACTTTACATGTGTGTGTGTATATACATATATACATACATATACAGTGAGAAACCTTCAGCTTTAGGGTGTAAAATTGAGAAACACAGACTATGCACTAATTATTATTTTTCTAAAACAGAAGAGAAGCTGCCTGTGGACAGTTAATACTCTTTAACAGCTATGTAAGAAATTAAGAGAATTCTAATGCGAGCATTACAAAATAAAAAAAAAATAAAATTTATGAATGTATAGTAACATAAATCCATACAAACAGTGATTTGTTGCTACTTAAACTATGAAAACTGTAAAAGCATTCACACTCTCCAAGAGACATTTGATTAAAATAGAAAGCAGTGAATGCAACTGAATTCATGGTTAAGAAGAATTGGACTTTTTCCGTCAAAAATCTCAGATTTATTCAGGAGTGATTTTGCTGTCTGACAAGGTTCACGAAGATCCCAGGATCTCTGTTTTACAGAAAAAAGGATGGCAAAAGGTGCAAGCATAATTTTATTTTTCACGCATACAGAAGTTAAGGGGATAGGACAATAATTAAGTAGACACTGTTAAAGGAAGAAACAGGGAATCCTTCCAGTCCATCTACAACAAAAATAACTACCTAATGTTCTTCGTTAAATCCTTTTGGCTTGTTCCAAGTTCTCTGTGTTAGAAAGTTCTATGTGCAGAATGTTAGTAAAGAGAGCACTGGAAGATGCAATACACAGCCTCCGGTGTTAGCACTGTTTTGACATTGAAATGTATGTTCTCTGCTTCTTCCTCTCTCCCCTTGAAATGCCATTATGATAGTGTCCTATGTATTTAAATCCTCCATCCTGACTTGTTATGCATTAACATAAGAGAAATTGTAAGCATTTGGACTTTGGCTTTCATTTTCATTTATAAAATGAAGGGAAAAGATCCTGAAATAGGTTCATAGGGAAAAAAACCAAACAAAACAACCAAACAACAGCAACAACAAAAACCAACAACAATCAGACAAACCAAACCAAACAAGCCCACAATAAAAGCCTACAACATTAGGAACATTTGTAAAGACATTTGCATTAATTTTTCAAAATACTCAATTCTTTTCCCAAGAGAAATCATGATTTTACAAGTTACTCCTTACCACTAGAATTTGATATTTTCCTTTGTTCCTTTCAAACACACCTCAAAATCTCCTAGGGAAGAAGGGATATGCTCGTTAAGATCATACTTAATATTGATGCAATCCCAGAGGAGACACCTACTAAAATATATCTAATAATTTTACTGTTCCACATTTGTTTTGGACTGTGTATTTTAAAAAGCGTATCAGTGGCATTCTCTCTAGAGAAGAACCTCCATTGTTTTGAGAGTGTGTAACAGAATTAGCCTGTCGTTAGATTTATGTTTCAAAACAAAATTGAAGAACTTCTTCTCCCTCTTGGAGAATGCATTAAGAGGACAATGACAGCATCTTCTGCTTCTACTTTTTAAATATTAGATGGAGAGGGAATCATTGTTTTAATGCAGTCAACCGGGCTCTGGTTGTACTGATGTTTTGGCAACTACCTGACATCCATGTCTTTACCATATACAGAGTTGCCATGAGTTACTTAATTGCCATTTGTGATGCATAAATTTAAAAAAAAAAAAAAAATAAAATAAAACACCACCACCCCCAAAACTCAAAAGACAGTCTTAACTTTGTATAGCAATGTTGAAAAATTAATTCTTTGACTGAAAGACATTCAACACATTTTGTCAATAGTAGGATGAGGCCAGAGCTAGTTACTAAGCTAGAACTAAGGCTTTTCTAACAGAGAACTATGGCTTAGTGACATTTAGTACATTATAATGGAATTGTAACTGACAGTTACCTAAATTTAAAACATCTCTTGAATAAAAAAAATGGTAAAAGAGAAGTAACAAAGTAGACAAGAAAAACGTACTTGTTTCAACAGAGGTGCTTCTCTTAACATTTCCATTGAGTTACTTCTTCAGTGGGAAACTTCAAAACTGATTACTATTGAACTGAGGATGGAAACTCAGTAAATGTTTTGAGTGTAAGAATGATAAATATTATGAGACTGAGCGATCCGTATTCATGTATTACTCAGTGAAGCTGTGTGAGGTCATCAATGGGACCTTGGACTGTTTGGTTACTTCATGTTGTAAAACTGAATGCAAACTGACTTTCAAAAGAAATGCATGAAGAAATCAAGTAAAAGAATTCATAAAAAATGAAGGAACCTGAGATACAAGCCTACCAAGAATAAGCCTACCAAGCCTTGGTTGGATTGATGTAAGTCATATAAAGATGGTCACCACCAAGTAAAGTGATTCATTTTATGTTTCAACTTGTGTGTCTATTAAAGATTGGGCCAAAACTACTGTCTTCCATTCTGTAATTGTCCATACCCTTAGAGAACATATGGAATTACAACAACGTGCTTTTGACTCGCTGTGCACCATTACCAGCGTAACAACGTTTAGCTGTCAAGACAATCCCTATGCATACAGTGTTGGGATGCCAAGATTTTGCTAGTGGAATTACTACTGAAAATTTAAAATAGAATCCAGATATACAAGATACTGAGTACTGTATGACAACTTTGTCTAAAATCAGCTTCGATGATCTGAGAAGCAGCCATTTGCATATTTGCTCTTTTTTAAAAAAAAAAAAGATTCTGATAGTAATAAAACATGAAAAAAACCCCAAAAGTCTCACCCATAAGCAATTATCTGTCTCCACTGATTTGTTGCACCAGCGATCACCATTTGAGACAAATCAAAGTGTCCCTACATTATTTTCATTAGTAGACAGGCTGCGGGCATGGGAAGCGCCTGAAGAAACCGTGTGGAAGAAAGACCTGCCCGGCGTTGGCGGAGAACTGGAAGTAGACCATTTGCTACAGCGGCGAGCACTGCGCGTCTCCTGCTCGGACGCAGAGGCGTGTGATGCCATTTGCATTATCACACAGCAGGGGGCTACAGCAGCTACAATTCCAGGATCATCTTAACCCCGGTCTGCTGTGTACCACCGATCCAATGAGACCGGTTTTAAGATTACAGTTTCTCACGTGATAACTCCGTCATAATAAAGAAGCCACTGTTCAGGTCACAGAAAACCAGCTCAGGTGATGTACCTGAGTTCTCCTAAATATATGCTGTCCTCCAACTGTTAAATTTTGTCTATGGAAGGCTAAATTTGTGAAATGGAAAAAAAAAACCACAAATAAACCAATAATCACAATGAAATGAAAATGTAAGTCTGACTGTAAGCATACATAACAGTTTAACCCTTTGGGACATCGCTTGAGTACTCCAGAATCACGACAGTGCACAAGCAAAGAACAGCAGCAGCCAGAGATCCTACTGTTTTCACAGCAAACGCTGGAGAGGGCAGAGCAGACTAATATCGTACCCGAACTCAGCTGACAAACCGCTTCTCGGTTCAACATGTTATTACTCCCTCCTCCACCTCCATCACTCCCCTTTCACAGCAAGCAGTTGACACTGGGCTCTTTTACTTCTTGTTTGCCTCCTTTCCAAAGGGACTGCTCGCTGTTAATGCTATTCCATGCACAAGCTGAGAAGCATTATTCTATGTCCTCTTCCCTCAGCTGATGCTTCATCAATACTCGGGACAGATTCCTTAAGCGAGTCTCTCCACAGATCATGCCAGAAAGGCAGCTTCCATACAGGACACACGTCAGCTTGACTCTTTGTCACCTCATCTTCACATTTGTCACATCAACTTCATTAGCTTCGGTTTCACTAAACAGAACCATCCCTAGTTACAAATCCAGAAGTGCTTCGAATCCTCAGAACAAAGATCTTATTCACGTACAGAGCTGACAAAAACCCTGCATATCCCATGGCCCGTGAACAGAAAATCAGAGGAATCTAACAAATCCATGGAGCCACTTCACAACACACTTCTGGGAAGAAAAGCAAGCCAACAGGGAAAGCTACTTTTAAATGCAGGTATAAAGCTGCCAACAAGAAATGTGTCTAATACAGTAACTGTGTCTGCTAGTTGTGCCAAGAAAGAAAGAAAGAAAGAAAGAAAAAAAGCCAGAAACTGGGAAAACATCATTTCTGAAGTACCACTATAAGGTGGACCAAAAGAATTTGATATTCTGTTACCTACAGTCACTATTCAGGACAGTCTTCCCCTAGAAAATATTTACTCTTCCTCTCCATTCTCCTCTCCCTTAGGAAAAGAAAGGATAGTAGCAATTCTTTCCTCTTGCTGCTGTCTGAGGGTTACAGCTTCTTTATATTCCACTCTTATCTTTTTTCTTTTTTTTTTTTTAATAGTGCCCAGCAAAAGTGCCTCCAGAAACAGCTGGGTAAAATAACTGTGAGAAAGTGAAAGGGCGAGATGCTTTATACACGGGGAGGGCAGGCGGGGTAGCATGTTAAGCATCGCTTTTCCCCATCTGCAGGGACAGGCCCAAATCCGGTTATTTTCACACAGCCGGAGTCAGCTTTGTATTACACCCATTTTCTTGCAACATGTTTTTTACCTGATGCAGTTTGCAGAGTTACATTTTGCCTGGCACGCTCCCTAAACTGCTATGAAAGGCATCACTGTTTTTAATCACTGGTTTACTCTTCAAAACTGCGATGCGCTGAATGCAGCTGATTGCATCTTAGGAAAGATCAAATCCTCCTCCTCCAGCAGCAGCCCCGATTTTATTGGTGACAGAAAGTCAGTCCAGGCGCTCCCCCCGCCACTCACACACTCTCCCACACACACACCTTTTTTTTTTTTTTGTGTGTGTGTTTTTCTTTTTTTTTTCTTTCTTTGCAGGGCAATGAATTGACAATTCACAGGGAAATGTAAAAGGCAGAGAGGAGCCAACCCCCAGGTGCAGCCCGCCGCACATGCCCCAATAAATAATCCTGTATAGCACCAACACAGCAGCTCCTTGTGCAGTGACGTACAGGGCAACTCATAAACGTCGGTAAAGAATACAAATAATCCGCCCGACGAAACTGTCCTTCTCAGCTGCCAAACGCACACACCACCCCCCGCCAAGCCCCCGCCCTCCATCCCTCCATTCTCGCCTCCGCGACCGGTAACTTCCTCGGGAGGTGGAGCGGGGGCACGGGGAGGTTTCTGGCCGATGGCGGGGCGGGATATGGCGGGGCGGGGGGACACACACAGAGGGATGATGAGGCTCGTGTGTCTCGGACACTCGGGCGGCTGCCCCTGTTACCGCAACGGGCAGCCAGCCGCTACTCCCTCCGGAGATCGGCCGACACATGAGGCAGCCGAGGGAAACGCGAAATACATTAAACTTGACGCGAAATGGCACGGCGGAGGCGGGGGGGATGGAGGACGGGGGGACGGGAGTGGGACAAAAAAAAAAATTAAAAAATAAAAAAAAATAAAATTCGTGCAAGGTCACTTAGTTTAATCGTCTCCTCGCTTCTCCCTCTCGAAGTGCCGTACCCAGCACGCCGAGCGAGGGGAGGGCAGAGAGCCGCCCCGCCGTCCCCCCGCAGCCGCCCCGAGGACTGGGCGCCAGCCAGCGAGTCGCTGCGCGCTGGCTCCCTGACCCCGTTTCCACCCGCCGGGGACCGCTGGGCCGCGGGCCGACGCTGCCGCCTTCCCCCGCGACCCTTACGCTCTGATCGCTGCCCTCCCCCCCGCCCCGCCCGGACCCCGCAGGACGGCGGGGGCAGGGGGATGCTGCGCCTCCATCCCGCCACCGCTGAGGGGGCAAACTCTCGGCGGCAGCGCAGCGCCGCGGGCTTGGCTGCCGGGCTCGCCTCCCCCCAAAAGCGGGAGGGGTCTGGGGGAAGGTCTCCCGCAGGCAGACGCGGCGGTCACCGGCACGACAGCGGCGTGCGGCGGGTTTCCCCTTCGGGGCGGCCGCTACACTTGACTTGGACGGATAGCGTTAATTAGGGGGAGCGGCGGTGCGGCGGGCGAGAAGGCGGCGGTGGGGAGGAGGGAGAGAGGAATACATCCAGCGTGGAAACCAGCTGCAGGATGAGCCGCCTGGAGCAGGATGGTGAAGGGATCCGGTTCCGAACAGCCGGCTCATCCGATTACCCTACGTATATATTTTATACCTCGCATGCAGACGAGCACTGGCGGCGGCGGCGGGAGCGAGGCACGGACATCCCCCCCCCACCGCCACCCCCCCTCGTCTCCCCGCCGGGGAGGCACGGCTGGAGCCCGCACGTTTCCCCGGGATGTAGTTGCGGCGCGCACGCTGCCGCTGCTGCGGCTGCACTCGCACTTTCAGGGGCACGTTTGCGGCGGGCGAGCGGGGAGGTGACGGGGAGTTGAAGGGGTGGCTGCGGGGGTTGGCGAGCGACTGGCGGCGGGGGGGAAGGGGAGCGGGGGTGGGCTCGGTTTGGGGGGAAGGGGGGGAGAGCGGAGGGCGAACGAGGGCGGGAAGCGACTGACGAGGGAAGGGCAGGAAGGGTTAACAACCGTGCGGCGCGTTAGCACTGGATAGCGCTACCCGAGCGGGAGGCTGGGGGCGCCCGGGGAGGAGAGGGCGGCGGAGGTGGCGGAGTGGGGGGAGGGAGCCGGTGGAGGGGCGACGCGGGGGGAGAGGGGGTCAGGAGCGGGGCGTCGGGGAGGCCGAGCGGCGGGGGAGGCGGCGGAGGGGAAAGGGAAGGAGGGGCGAGCAGGGGGGCCGGGGATGCCCCGGGCCGCGGCGGTGCCCCCTCGGGGTCCCTCCCTCCCTCCCCGCGCGCGGGGCAGGGGTGGGGAGGAGGCGGTACCTTGTACGAGGATCCCGCAGAGGCTGTAGAAGCGCAGGAGCGCGCCGGGCTTCAGCCGCATCCTGGGGGCTCCCCTCGGGCTGGGTGGGCGCCAGGCACGCAGATCCGCAGCCTCTCGCCGCTCCGCTCTCCGGGCGCTTCCTTCCCCCCGCAGGAGCCGCCGCCGCCGCCGCCTCCGCCGCAGTGTCTCCCTCGCTGTATCCAGTGGGGTGAGGAGGAGGAGGAGGAGGAGGACCAGGGTCGCGGGGGTGGATTGGGGAGGGAGGAGGTGGAGGACGAGGAGGGGGGGAGCGGCTCTCTCCGCTGGCTCCGGCGCTGCTGGGCAGGTTCAGGTTCCCCCCCGCGGAGCGACGCCGGGTTCCCCCGCTGGCTTCCCTCGTCCCTGACGGCGTGTCCGTCCGTCCGTCCGTCCGTCCGTCCGTCCGCTGTCCCGTACCGTCCCGCGCCGTCCCGTGCCGTGCCGCGCGCGGGCGGGGGCTGCGCTGGCGCCGCGGCGCGCGGGGAGGCTGCTCCGCTCCCAGCCGCTTCCCGGCTCGAGACACAAGGGCAATCTCGGCTTGCGAGGCTCCCCTGGCCTCGCCCCGCCCCTTTCCGGTGCGGCCACGCCCGCCGCCACGCCCACCGGGGCCACACCCCGGCCCGCCCTGCGCCCTGAGCACGCCCCTTCCACCGCCTCGGCCACACCTCCAGCGGCACGGCACGCCCCCGAGGCCCACGGACCGCCCCCGTAGGTGGGTGTGTGACTGGCACCGGCGGCTCTCCAATAGAAAGTCCCCTGCTTCGGCCGGGCGGCCAATGAGGCAGTGACAGGGGAGGCGCGAGACGCCAGGTTACAAAACAAACGGGCGTTTCTCGGAGCGAGGTGCCAGACCCCACCTCCTGCGCCGCTGAGTGGCGGCCGGGGCGGGCCAATCACGAAGAGACTGGACTCCGCGGCGCTTCTCCAGCCAATGGGCGGTGAGCGACGGAGGGGCGGGGGCGGGCGGTGGGGCGCTGTCCAGACCCGGTCCTGAAGCGGCGGCCGGCGGCGCACGCGGCGAGGAGCGGGGCCGGCCGGCAGCGGCAGCGGGCGCTTGGGGAGAGGCGGCGCCGCCCGGGGGCACAGCGCGGCGGAGGGGGGGTGGGGCGGCGCTCCCGGCTGCCTCACCGTCACCGCGGGGCGGCAGGGAGCGCAGCCGCCGGGGCAAGGAGCGACGGGTGTCCCTCGCCGCGCGTCCCGGCCCTTCAGCGCGCCGTGCACCGGCTGCGGCGCCACCGCTCACGCCCGATAGCACTGCGCGGGAGGGGCAGGAAAGCCCCGGGGGACGGCGGGGCCTGGAGCCCGCAGGCAGGCAGGGACGGGCAGCGTGGGCGAGGTGCACCGGCGGCGTGGCCGTGAGGTCGGGACGCCGGCGCCAACCCGGCCTCCCCGCCGGCGGCCGCGGACGCGCGAGTAACTTTCAGGGGACGGGGCGGGGGGGTGTTGCTCGGGCCGCAACGCCAGCGCCGGCGCCCTGTCCGTCGTTCTCAGGCCGCGGGTCGCCGCTGGCCGGCTCCTCCGCATCGCCGGCAGGACAAAACGGGGAGGAGGGGCAGAGGCGGTGGACAGGAACCCGGCAGTTTGCCTCTGGCCCTTGCAAGGGAGGTGTAAAGCGCCTTCTCCGCCCTTTGCTTTTCCTCCCCTCTCCCTGGAGGCAGCAGATGAAAGAAAGACGGGCTGAGTCTCCGGGATCCTCAAAATTTAGCGCGTATAGATACCTTCAGCACAGCAGCGGTAGGACCAGCTCCTCTTGGCAGGTACCCAGGCAATGGCCGTAAGGAGCTCTCTGGATTTTTTTCACAGCGCTGCCTGGACTCTGAATGGCTTAGGTAAAGTTATGGGGTTTGGGGTTTTTTACTTGAAGGGTTTCTCTGGGAAGGTTTGAGGCACTCAGCTAGTACTCCTGAATTGCTTATAGTCTAAAAGATGAGACGCTGGATGTAAAAATCCAAGATGGCAGGCTACTCCTTTATGTTTGCACATTTGGTGCTTAGCACAATATCATTCATCTTTTTCCAAAAGCTCTTAGTGAATGTCTGTGGAGGGTACTGCGTTGTCTCATCGTGGAGAAAGCAGGATTCCACTGCATGCAAAATGCTTGTAATTATCAGGTGTTTCTCCACTTCTGGTTCCATCCTTTTCCCATTGATATTTACCTTCCAACACGATGCAGTATGTCTTCCACAGTACCTCTCTGAATTTCCACCCATTCTTTAACACCAAAGAGCTTTTCTGAGATACACAAGTGCCAAAATAGTCATCCATCCTCGTACCTAAAGGAGAGGGAAGCTCATATCTCTTAAGGGTGTGTGGTCTCAGATCATTAAGGAAGTGCTAACAGTTGTCAACCTCACCGTAAGGAGTTTGCACTGGAGCTGGATCTGGGAATTTATGTATTCTGTAGTCACATTTTCCACTTTGTTCATTAGTAAGTGATGATTATGCCTAGCAACAGTTGAGACTGCATCAGATTTACATTGAGTTCCCCCCTCCAAAAGATGTCCAAGCACAGTACAGAATCAAATTGAAGAATTACATTTTGTATCAAATGGGCATCACTGATGTGTCCATGCAGGTTGCTTAAACACTATCAAAGATTTTGCACTGGAATGGCCCCTACAATAGGGAAGGATCTGTCTCTGGTGCATGAGCAAATATTTGCTTTACTTGTTTTTTTTATGACTGTTTTAAAAAAAAAAACCACAATAGGCAGAGGCTTTACCACTGCTTTTTGGATTCAGTATATGCGAAGAAGTAACAAACAGAGAATTACTCTGGAAATATTTTGGAAATCTTGCAGAAAGGAACAAGTCACCTTTTTAAGGCAGCACTAAAAATGTCCACACATGCTCAAAACTTGCATTTAAAGTTTAAGGAAATTTAAAAGAGCAATTCTGACAAAATAAGTAATTTAGACCTTTCACTAAAGCAGGACTGTAATCTAACCTGAACTGTTTTTGTGTTAATTATACTAAGTGACAGGTCTGTACTTTTGACAAGACAGACTTTCAATTGTAGTCTTATTCCAGGAAGCATTACAGGAAAGATACAAGTGTCTGCAGCTCAGCAATTAGAAACTGAAAAGAGGTCCCCTGGCAGGTGTAGGAATGAACCACCTGTCTGTACATCCTGGGGCTTCCACACCTTTACCACATAAGTGCATCTGGAAAAGCCGATCTGCGTGCTTAGATATTTTCCTCCCAGAACCTAGTAACATGGATGTTACATCACACTCCATGCCAGAGGCATAGCCAGAAATGCTGGTTCTCACCACTCTCTTCTGGCTGAAGTGTTTTTGCAATGAACTAGCAACATGTGAATAGGAAACTCGTTCACAGGAGGGGTCAGCGTTACTCCTCTTCATCATACAGCAGAAATATTTATGAAACACTAGAAAAGTAAACCCATGGTTTAAACTTCACCAGTAAATCACCGCAGTGGAGTGGAATATCGAGAGGCCTTTATGCTGTGTATGCTGAAGTAAGTTTTCTGTCCATTTTTCAAAAAGACAAAAAAAACCCAACTGGAAAGAAAACCTCCGGCTTATTTGATGCACTGTGTATCTGAAAACTTTATGATTAAAATCACTAGATCTGCCAGCTATGATGTCATACTTCTTCGGATTAATGCAGCTATGTTGACAGCTTATGTAAATATAGTGTCATGCCTTATGACATTCTGTGGCAGCTCTCATCTAGCCCTAACCTAAAAGCAACAGAACTTTGTAATTGGTCTGAGGAGCTGGAGCTCACACACACAATGGCCAAAAGCCTCATTACTTTCAGACCAAAGGGGCAGCAGGGACCCTGCAGGAAATGCACTTCAGAACAGAGTAAAAAGTAATACCCTAAAATATCAACAGGATACGATGCTGAAAACCAGATGCAAAATGTAAACTTTGATCAGAACCAGAAAAAAAGTTCTTCTGTGTTATCCTGATATCCATCAAGGTGACACTTGCAAATAATCCTAATACTTAACAAGGCAAAAAAATTTAATCTCCAAGCAGGATTCCGAAAGAGTAAATAGCAAGTTGCCCGGCTTCCCCTTTGCTGTCAGCATAGATCCTATATTGCATTCTCCTGCCTCACAGTTCTTTCCTTGGTTGTGTTCATTCAAGAGCTAATGGCCAAACAATTCCTCTAGTTGAGCAGCCAAGTTTTTTCCTTCTCCCATTCACCCTTTTCTAGATGGTGTAGGTTTCAGGGGTTTTGGTGAATAGTTGATGAAACTGTGTGCGGCCCCGATAGACAGCTCAGATCACTAACTGCTTCATGTCCTGGTCTACTACACACTCTGACAATTTGCTTGCACACTTTTTTTTTTTTAAATTCCAACCAAGAAGACTTCGGGCTTCTCTCTTGAAAGCTAAAATCCATCTCCTCTAGAAGCTGTCTGCATTGCATTGCGTCAGTCTACATCTAGAGTTTGTCTTGAAAGACAAGCAAAATCTGATAGGGGTAATCACAATTTTAATGACACGTCTTGATGGCATCAGTAGTCAGTGGGTAGGAAGAAGAAGTGGTACCCAAGGGAGGCTTGCTTAGTTGACAAAACATGGTTCTGTTGAATTCAGCAAACCATGGAAGATGTAGAGAGAATTTAAGGAGAGAGAAACTTCCAGCAGTACAAGCTGTGAAACACAGCTCTAGAAACACTTATTCTGTTAGGTTCTATAAGATACATATATTTTTTAAGTACATTTTGTATAATCTAGAGGTTAGCGAAGAAGTAGTCAAAATATGATTGCAGAGTTCCAACGAAAACAAAAAAGCCCCACAGGAAAGAAGGTATGAGGAAAGCAAGCTGGTGGTATCTTCTAACAGAAGTTAGAGACAGATTCTATCCTGACTTGCAGTACTGCTAAACATTCGCGATCACATTTAAAATAGTAATTTGGAAAGTGAGACTTATTTCCATGGCTCAATACAAAAATGTTGTGACAAAAACCCCATGCAGCTGCCACCTGGCCTTGAAGAACTATCTGATTTGATAGCAGCCAACTCTTGCAGTAGCAAGCCCTTCACTCTTCTGTTTGCCCCCTCCTACCTGAAAGTGGCAGCGTGGCTTCCCAGGGTCTCTCTCCAGAAGACAACACATCTCAGCTCAGCAAACACACTGTTACAGGCCGGTGCTGAAATCAGAGCATCAGACATACCTTCACTGAAGTCTGTGTATCTGCATTTTATGTTACCTTTTTACCATACTTCAGTGCCTGGAACAAAAGGGTTGGGGTCTTTTTTGTTTTGGATGAGAAATGTTGTATGGTGGTGGTGGTGGAGGTGAGTTGCTGTTGTTTTAAATGATGTGGGTTTGGTTGAAGCTGATTTCTAAAAAAAAAAAATAAAAATTGGATAACATTTACTTACCAGATGCCAGCAAAAATGCATTGGTTTGAACAAATACTGTAACTACTAATTTAGTTAAATCTATCCAACTGTGAAAATATATTGGCGTGAACAAAAATATATAGACATGAAACGCATTGCATTTTTTTGTTTGAAAAAAATTGGCTTCAGTAAAGAGCAATTGAAGTTTGAAAATATGCTCCCAAGAAGAAATGTGTTCATTTCCATAAAACATATTGGTGTGTAAATATACAGTATGTATCAGTTCCAGAGCAATATTATGAATTCAGTGAAATTCTGTTCCATGTTAGTTAGTAAGATGAACCAAGTAAAAGGAATTGCATGCTGCTATTACTACATATAAATTATGTGTGGGATGAAGTCCCATTTACAAAGCAATTATAAATGTGAGATATTTTGCTGGCTTTTGGAGTACAAAAAAGTCTATAAAGCAAGACTATCAATGCAATGCCAATGCCAAGTGAACCAAGGTCAAACCAAACTGGTATCATTCTTATCCAAAAGACCCTAATGTACACTTTGAGTTGGTGACAAAAATTTCAGAAGAGAATTACTGATGGTGAGTGGAAGCCAAATATCTTATTCCTAACGTGACTTCTCATCCATGTAATTTGTAGACTGAAAGTACAAAAAGAAATGGTGCTGGTAACATGAGTCTACATACATTCTAGTTAGTTCCTCCCAAGGCTAAGCAGCAAAAGTGTGTACTTTCCTGTGTCTTCATACCATCAACTAGGAAGCAACTACTTTAAGAAATGTTGAAGTTGCTTACCCCAAACCACAAAACTAAAGATCTGTATAGTTTTTTTGTTGCTTATACATTTATCTGCTTATGGTTTAGGTGCTTATAATGTTCATTACAGTTTGCCATAAAAACCTATGACTGTATGGAATTAATTAGAGATTAATCGTGTTTCAAATATGGTTGGACTGACATGTTTACATATAGCTTGGGATACATCCTAGCTAATATCTTTGAAATACTTATCCATTTATTTATTCTTTTGTTATTTCTGATGCTTTGTATATTTGAAATTTCTTTGTGTTTTATTATTTATGCGTAGATTAGTGATGTGTTGGAAAAAATCCTCACTTGCACCCACCTGAAGTGACAAATCATTAAAAACTCAGTAACAAAGAAGTTGTTCATTCTGTAGAACATAATATCATCCATTTTACTTTCATAAGAGTATCTTTGATTACAGACACCAGTACTTTTACAGTTATTTTCTCATACATTCTGGTAATTCAGAAAGGAAGCTCTAAGCATGATTAGATTCACCATCCGTATTTTTTCAGACTAAGGTTTTCACATTAGTGCATCCTTAATTGAACATGTTTTCAAATACAAGTCAAAGTATTTTAGTTGATCCAGGGTAAGACTCAAAGAATTGAACAAATATGTTGTTTTACTCACACTAAGAACTATTTGTTCTAGCACATACATGCTTTAAAAAAAAGAGGTTTTAAGACTTGACAGGGCCTTTCTATCAAGAGTAATTCTTTTTACAGTCTCTACGAAAATCAGCCCAAGGCATAAGCCTCAATTAAATAAAAAAATGCACACGACTGACTTAATAGATCATAGCCTTTAAAATTTCTATGCATTCTGTCTGTACTCAGCATTCTCCTAAGAGGCAGAAGATCGAGCAGTGAAATACAGCTAGCCAGCCAGACATCATCACTGTCGCTCTGTCTTGCAATGAGAATGAGATTGCAGTTTTGTCAGATGGTGTTATGTTAGATGCCACAATGCTTGGCTTGTGTTTAAACAGTTCCAATGCCATGATTGTCCTTACTGAAGACCTGCTTGATTGTGTCATGGCACGTCCCAGAGGAACGCCACTCATCACTGGTCAGGACCACACACAGAATCACACACAGAATCACAAGGTTGGAAAAGACCTTCAAGATCATCAAGTCCAACCATTCGCATCCTAAACTAAACCATAGCCCTTAGTACCTCATCTACCCTTTTCTTGAACACATCCAGGGAAGGTGAGTCAGCTACCTCCCTGGGCAGCCTGTTCCAGGCCCTGACAACTCTTTCAGTAAAAAAGTTTTCTAATGTCCAATCTAAACCTGCCCTGGCACAGCTTCATGCCATTCCCCCTTGTCCTATCACCTGTCACCTGGCTGAAGGGACCATCGCCCACCTCTCTACAACCTCCCTTCAGGTAGTTGTAGGTGGTGATAAGGTCTCCCCTCAGCCTCCTCTTCTCTAGGCTAAACAGCCCCAGCTCCCTCAGCCGCTCCTCATAGGATTTGCCCTCCAGCCCCTTCACCAGCCTGGTTGCCCTTCTCTGGACTCGCTCCAGGACCTCCATGTCCTTCTTGTGGTGAGGAGCCCAGAACTGGACACAGTACTCAAGGTGTGGCCTCACCAATGCCGAGTACAGGGGCACAATCACCTCCCTAGACCTACTGGCCACACTCTTTTTGACATAAGCCAAGATGCCATTAGCCTTCTTGGCTGCCTGAGCACACTGCTGACTCATATTCAGCCTGCAGTCAACCAACACCCCCAGGTCCTTCTCTGCCTGACAGCTCTCCAGCCAGTCTCCCCCAAGCCTGTAGCGCTGCATGGGGTTATTATGTCCCGTGTGCAGCACTCTACACTTGGCCTTGTTAAACTTCATCCCATTGGACTCAGCCCATTGGTCCAGTCTGTTCAGATCCCTCTGAAGAGCCTCCCTACTTTCAGGCAGATCAACACTTCCTCCTAGTTTAGTGTCATCTGCAAACTTAGTGAGGAAGCATTCAATCCCTTCGTCGAGATCATTGATAAAGATGTTGAACAAGACTGGACCCAGGACTGAGCCCTGGGGGACGCCACTCGTGACCGGCCTCCAGCTGGATTTTGTTCCATTTACCACCACCCTCTGGGCTCGGCTATCCAGCCAGTTTTTAACCCAGCTGAGGGTCCACCTGTCCAGGCCAGTGGCAGCCAGTTTCTCAGTCAGAATGCTGTGAGAAACGGTGTCAAAGGCTTTACTGAAGTCCAGGTAGATCACATCCACAGCCTTCCCCTCATCCATTAAGCGGGTCACCTTGTCATAGAAGGAGATCAGGTTAGTTTGACAGGATCTACCTTTTTTAACCCCATGTTGACTAGGCCTGATCCCCTGGCCACCATGCATGTGCTACATGATAGCTCCCAAGATGACCCTCTCCAAGACCTTTCCTGGGACTGAGGTCAGACTGACAGGCCTGTAGATCCCTGGATCCTCCTTCTGACCCTTCTTGTATATGGGTGTAACATCTGCCAGCCTCTGTATATGTAACCTTCTGCCAGCAGACTCATAGAATCATAGAATCGTAAAATGGCATGGGTTGGAAGGGACCCCAAGGATCATACAGCTCCAACCCCCCTGCCACAGGCAGGGCCGCCAACCTCAGGCCTGCGCCCAGGGCCCCATCCAACCTGGCCTTGAACACTTCCAGGGACGGGGCATCCACTACCTCTCTGGGCAGCCTGTTCCAGCACCTCACCACTCTGTCTGTAAAAAAACTTCCCCCTAATATCTAATTTAAACCTTCCTTCCTTTAGTTTTAATCCATTCCCCCTTGTCCTGTCATTGTCTATCCTTTTAAAAAGTTGATTCCCCTCCTGCTTATAAGCTCCCTTCATGTCCTGGATGGCTGCAATGAGGTCCCCCCGCAGCCTTCTCTTCTCCAGACTGAACAAGCCCAGCTCCCCCAGCCTCTCCTAGTAGGGCAGGTGCTCCAGGCCTCTAATCATCTTCGTAGCCCTCCTCTGAACCCTCTCCAACAGTTCCACATCCAGATCTGGACACAGTACTCCAGATGGGGCCTCACGAGGGCAGAGTAGAGAGGGACAATCACCTCCCTGTCCCTGCTGGCCACCCCTCTGCTGATGGAGCCCAGGATACCATTGGCCTTGCGAGCTGCAAGAGCACACTGCTGGCTCATGTTAAGTTTCTCATCCACCAGAATCCCCAAGTCCTCAGCAGGGCTACTCTCAAGAAGCTCTTCTCCAAGTCTGTATCTATGTCTGGGATTCTTCTGGCCCAAGTGCAACACCTGACACTTTGCAGTGTTGAACCTCGTTAGGTTCACCCGGGCCCATCTTTCCAGCCTGTCAAGATCCCTCTGGATGGCTTCCTTTCCTTCTAGGGTGCCGACCACACCACTCAGCTTGGTGTCATCCGCAAACCTGCTGAGGGTGCACTCAATTCCATCATCGATGTCATTGATGAAGATGTTAAAGAGAACCGGTCCCAGGACAGACCCCTGGGGGACACCGCTTGTCACTGGCCTCCACCTGGACACAGACCCATTGACCACCACCCTTTGGCTACGGTCTGTTAACCAGTTTCTTATCCACTGGATGGTCCACCCATCAAATCCACATCTTTCCAGTTTAGAGATAAGGATGTGATGGGGGACTGTGTCAAAGGCCCTGCACAAGTCCAGGTAGATGACATCGGTTGCCTTCCCTTTATCTACTGATGCTGTCACTCCACCATAGAAGGTCACCAGATTGGTAAGGCACGACCTTCCCTTGGTGAAGCCGTGCTGACTGTCCCGGATCACATGCTCTTCCCTCATGTGCTCCAACATGTCATCCAGGAGGATCTGTTCCATGATCTTCCCAGGCACAGAGGTGAGGCTCACCGGCCTGTAATTCCCTGGGTCTTCCTTGCTCCCTTTCTTATAAATGGGAGTGACGTGACCTTTTTTCCAGTCCCCAGGGACCTCTCCTGACAGCCACGACTTTTCAAATATGATGGAGAGCGGCTCGGCAACTACATCAGCCAGCTCCTTCAGGACTCTGGGATGCATGTCATCCGGCCCCATAGACTTGTAGACATTCAGTCTCATGAGGTGGTCACGGACTTGCTCTGCTCTTACAGTGAGGGGGGATTTGTTCCCCCAGTTCCCACCTAGAGTTCTAGGGATGCAAGGTTCTGGGATTTGAGAATTATGAGAATCGTGGCTGCCAGAGAAGACCGAGGCAAAGAACTCATTCAGTACCTCAGCTTTCTCCTCATCAGAAGATGATTTGTGGAATGAAAACATGTAAGATAAGTCAGAAAACAGAGTAGAGTTTCAAAGAGGAACTTAGAATCCTTGAGCACAGGAACTGGACCAAGTAGCTCCAGGATGGGGAGCATGAGCCAAGGCTGTAAAAGAGGTGAAAGAGGGAAATAGTGTGGTGATGAAGAACCAGAAAAGAAAGTCTGGCAATAATGAGAAAAAAACTTAAAACACGGAAAATTAAAACCATGACTTAAGTAGTACAACTGATGCAGCGTGAGTTGAGAAGCCAGAGGAATGGAAAAAGGCATGATAAAAGTAGCTACTGGTGGATGAGCCAGGACTAGGAATCACAGAATCAGTAGGTTGGAAAAGACCTTTCAGATCATTGAGTCCAACCCTACCCATCCCTGAGCACCTCATCCACCCATCTTTTTAATACATCCAGGGTTGGTAACTCAGCCACCAACCTGGGCAGCCTGTTCCAATGGCCAACAACCCTTTCAGTGAAGAACTTTTTCCTAACATCTCATCTGAACCTGCTCTGCTGCAACTTGTGTCCATTGCCCCTTGTCCTATCACCTGTAACATGGGTGAGGAGACCAACACCCATCTCTCTACAACCTTCTTTCAGGTAATTATAGGCAGTGGTAGGGTCTCCCCTCAGCCTCCTCTTCTCCATGCTGAACAACCCCAGCCCCCTCAGCTGCTCCTATTAAGGTTTGCCCTCCAGCCCCTCCACCCAGCCTGCTTGCCCTTCTCTGGACACACTCCGGGACCTCAATGTCTTTCTTGTAGTGAGGGGCCCAGAACTGGACACAGTACTTGAGGTGTGGCCTCACCAATGCCGAGTACAGGGGTGCAATCACTTCCCTGGACCTACTGGCCATACTGTTTTTGATATAAGCCAAGATGCCATTGGCCTTCTTGGCCGCCTGGGCACACTGCTGACTCATATTCAGTCGGCTGTCAACCAACACCCCCAGGTCCTTCTCTGCCTGACAGCTTTCTAGCCACAGCTCCTGCAGCCTGTAGCACTGCACAGGGTTGTTATGGGTTCTTATGTCCCATGTGCAGTACTCTCCACTTGGCCTTGTTGAACCTCAAAAAACCCTTCAGATTTTAAGACAGAAGAAATGTCTATACCCAGATTGCTTTATAGCAATTAAGAAACTCAATGTATCTCCCTCTCATAATGCATCTGCTTTTAGTAAATATCCGAGATTCATGATAAGGTATATATGAGGTTACTCTCTCCTCTAGTGGATAGTAATTTACTATACTACTCTCTAACTGACGAATTCATGTGAAAAGTTATAAGGTGGTTTTAAAGACTCTTAAGACTTCTGGTGGTCTGCATGGCTATCAATATAATATTTTTTCCTCTCATTCACTTTCATAAATTTTAGGGAAATTCATGCAGGTGCATACAGTATGTAAGAACTGTACAGCTAGGAGATGTTAATAATGAATGAATTGTTAGTTAGACACCCTTTATATTATTTTGGTGTTTTTATGTGGTGAACTGCAAATACATGGTAGCCCTTCTGTTTTTTTCTGCACCTTGTCAATCTGTTGTCTTGTTCCATCTCTCTTCTCCATGACACAGAGCCTTGGTCTCATTCAGCCCAAGAAGTAGCTGAATGAGTAGCTCATGGTTTTGGGGAGAAGAAAGATATTGATAGCTAGAATCTCTAATTTACTGGCTGGGAAAAAAAATGGAGAGGACTGAAAGGAAAGGAAAAGACAATCCTAGAGTAACTGAATGATGTCTTGGAGAACTGGATTGTGTTTCACTATGCCAAGGCCTTCCTCTGTGATGTTAGGTAAGTCACTTAAACCAGATGTTTTTGCAGTTGTAATAAGTTGATACTAATGCTCATTTTCTCAGTTTCCAACTTCATACCAAAGAAGTTATATCTGCAGAAATGTGAAGTACTGCAAACATCCTAAAGTCAGTGTGAACTGGACTAGAAATATGCCATGCTGTCTAATGAAAATTTGCCACTTGGAATTAGTGGTTAGCTTTGACATTAATCTTAATTAAATACTTCATTATAATGTATCTGCAGAACGAGGACAAATTAAGGTTGCGTAGGCAAGTCTGAATCCTGCCATTTCTTAAGTCTTTGAATTTTTAGTTCTAGTGGTGTTCTGTATCTGTTTGGTCATTTACTAGAGTTCAGTTATTTGCTTTTCTTTCTTTTTGTATTAGCTTGTTAGCTTTGATTTAGCTACTCTTCTGAAGTATTTGCTTAGTGTTTTTAAATCTGTTGTATCTCAGAAATCTAACCATCATAAATGAAGTCAATGAAAGTTTTGTGAATTTTTTTTTCCCCTGAAGAGTGTGAATCTCTTGTATTAAGCCAATAACTCACAAATGAACACAGACATTATGATTACTAAGATAAATAATGACTTACACTGCCACATTTTACTGGCCCCAAATTTGGAACTGACCTCACCTGTCTTGGGAATAAAAGCAGTCAAAGTATATTTGGAAAGAAATGGTACTGAAGGACTTAATGAAAAATATAGCAACTTGTCAGTCTTTGCTGCACTGTACTTTTTGTTTCAGAGGAGGAAAGATATGTTTGTTACTGTAGTAGCTACACTATTTTGTAAGTAAAACTTGTAATTGTTTTTGAGCAGAACACTGTTATCTGTAATCATATTGAAATGTTCGTGAATCACAGAAATCTACAAAATGCAAACATTTACAAGTTTGCCACATTTGTTTTTATGAAGTTACCAGAAGTGAAATCCTGGTTCTAGAGCTGCAGTATAACAAGCCTTAATAAGATACTGTTTAATAAACAAATGAAGAAGTGAACATGGCATATTTTTTAATGATCCTCTTTGACATAACAATGCATAAAGCGTTTCATTGTATCCCCTGCCATTGTGATATAGGACAATCAAGTCAGACAGTTTGGTGCTAGGTGGAAAATAGAATTAAAAATAAAAGAAAATATATGCTGCAGTATCTGTGTCCATTAGGAGGAGCATTATTTGTTTCCTCAGAGAAAAAATATAATACAGGAGATTTAATGGGTTAGCAGTGCTAGTGCACTGAGATGCAAGAGTTATAAAGGAAAATATTTGTGACAGAGGAGCACAATAAACTATTCAAAGGTTTTCAAGGTGCTTGTGCTTGTTAAAGCAAATCTGAGTTCTCTGATAATCACAGAACTGTTTTGTGGCAAGTGCCTTTGGTTGCCATTAATAAGCTTCAGTCGTTAGATAATGGTGCTAACAGCACTTTAAAACAGTGATATAAAAAGCAAGATTTTTGTTTCTTACACGTCTAAGTTATTTGAGTTATCGAAGGTTTTTTATTAGTATCAGGACTGTGTTGTAGCCTATTGTCAGTAATTTTTTAAGTGACAGACAGTAAGAGTAAAATGAGTTAGACTGAAAATCAGCCCTTGCTAGAGGCTGTGTATGGAAATAGTGTTAAGTAGGGACAGAAACAAAATGTCATTTTAAAAATTGTTTTGCTGAGTTTCAGTTGTATGAAATGTTTCCCTGAGAAGAGAGATTATTCTTCTCTTCTTGAGTTGATTGGATTTTGCTATGTCTCATTTTTTAGATCAAATTGTTTTTATAGGACCAAACTATGGGAAGTTGCTAAATACAACTATACTGTGTGTGTACCCTTTGATTTTCCTGTGGAAGTATAAAGACTGAAGTTAACAAATGATATCTGATCATCAGGCTATCCACTGGAGGCTGATTTCTTGCCTACAGCAGCACTCAGTTTGATTTGCTTCTATATTTATAGCTTTTGAATTTTACAGAGGGCAAAATACGTTAATTAAATAATTATAATATTTCACTTTAGCAGTATACAATAACTATTTATTATATAAAAGGTAAGTTGAAGAGAAAAAATGAGAAGCATTATTTATGGTCAATTCATATGTTCTGTTCAGGCACCTGCTACATGAGGAATATGGAAGGTAAGAATGGATACTTTTCCAAAATTCATATTCCAAGGTATGTCTGAAATATGAAAATGCTCCACCCTATCAAAACTAATTGTCATTATAGCATTCTGAGATACATACTTAACGTTTCTTTAAAAAAATCTTGATTTTTATTCTGTTTTATTATTTTATTATTGAATTCTCTCAGTTTAATGATTGAAAGTGTAATGGGATTGTAGGGTTTTTTTTAGAAATACAGGAAAGAAAAATTGTTACATTTAACATTAGATTTGCAAAGATCTTCGTGGACCTAGAACAAAATTTTCCTCCTTCACTGAACTTTTTGAACTTCAGTAACATTCAGAAGGTCACTTGTACTAAGTGAAATTGCTTTCAAAAACCTGTATTTTCTATAGTTTTGATTTTTTCACAGACTATGGGACTCTGTAAATGAGCTAAATTCCCTCTTATTTTCAACACAGGAAAATCAAGAGCTATCAAATCCTGGATTTTCCAAGTAGCAGTTCAAACTCATTTTGATCTCAGTAGGACAAAAAGCATTTTGCTACTTCTCCCAGTGAATATAGCCTGAGCTTTTCCCCTTTTGTCCCTGCGCCTCTTGGGTCATCTGGAAAGACCTTTATTGTTGTTGCCACCAAGTTGTGACTAAATTCTACTTGAGGTCCTGTTTGGAGAAAACTATCACTTGTCCTGAAGGTGATGAAAATTCTGCAAAATGGCAAGTAGTATTAAGGCTAATATGCAGGAACACTAGGGACAACATAAATTAATTTAAATAACTGTAATTTAGAGCAACCGAACAATGTATGTATGGACAAAATAGCTTAATAGGGGGAAAATTTAAGCATAACAGCTAAGCATTAAATGTTTATAAGAAAAACATATGTTCCTTCTTTCTCCTTGCCATCTTGCTGACGAGATGACCCCAGTTGAACATTGTGGGATGGAAGTTTTGATACTGTGGCATTGAGAAGTTTAATCAAAGCACTTTTTCTTTAGCTTCTAGAAAAGCTCTCTTTCAGTTACAGTGGGAACTTTATGTTCCCATGGTTTGGAATCTCATTTGTTTCCTGAAAACAGTATCATACTGGAGCGGTAGCTCAAGTGGTGATTCTCTCTCCTTCTCACTTTGTGTGTCTCTTGTCTTTCTTCTCTCATTGCTACAGAAATTGTGTCAATCCTCACAGCAGAGTTTAAGATTGGCACTCTACTGAGCTAGGAATTTGGCAAAAGCTTGTTAATGTATGTAATCTCTTTCTGTTCCATATTCAGTCCTTGCTCTCATATACCCAAGCTTCCCTCCCCATGTAACTTATAGTGGGCCACCTAACAAGCCCGTAAGTTATTTGCACTGTTGTCATGTAAATTTAATGAAGAAAAGTCTGTGATAATCCCACCAAGGAACAATAAATTTGTATTTATAAGAAGAAAAATTATTAGAAGATAATAGGGTTATGGATAAGGAGTCAGTTTCACTTATAGCTTTGTTTTATTCAAAATACTGTCCTTACCTGCCTTAAACTTCATTCACAGAACTAGATGGACTCAAAAGTAGTTGCTTATATAAGGATATGGATGATATAGGATTTTTTTCCCAAATACGTTTTTTCTTTTTTATCAAACCTACTAAAATCCATATCAAGTCTGTTAGCTTCATTGAATTCACAATATAACAAAATCTACTTGGGCTGTAATTTTTTGAATCATTTTTATAAACCAAGATAGGTAATGCTTTTCCCTTTTACTACAAAAAATACAGATTTTTATTGAAGAAAATCTAGCATCTAAATATATATATAGCTATCTCTGTTTCTTTCTACTTTTCAAATTTCCAAAAGCATGAATTTCGACATTAAAATGCTCATGCAGTAGCATGGAGCAAATTAGTTGCCGTGAGATATATTAACCTTAATCTACTTTGTAATTTCTACTGATATATGTTAAGACTGATAAACTTTCCTTGCATTAATGAAATTACACTTGAAATATTTTGATTTGTAAATTCGGTATCAACTAATATAATGAAAGTTGGTAGGAAATAATATGTAGTCCTCAATTGAGTTGTCCGCTATTTCAGTGGTGCTACTCTCAGTTTCTGTAAGTTTATGCACAAGAAGAATCAACCTAAACACATGATTATTTTATTTTATTTTATTTTATTTTATTTTATTATTATTATTTAGGTGAAGGAAATACTTGGCATGGAAAATCTATTTATGTTTAAAATTGTTTTGCATTTGCATTCTTAGGCAGCTACTACTATTTATTATTTCAACATTGGACTGTGCACTTCAGTCTTTTGACTGTTATATTGACAGACTAGATATTTCTCTACATTGTTTTAAGAAGAACTTCTCTTTCTAAGTGATGTCTGTGCGACCTTTTGTTATGGAAGAGTGTTGTTAAAGCATGTCCTGAATATGTCAGTTGTATAATACAACTGACATTTAGTATCTGTCTCACTTGAAAAAGGCTTAGCAATATATGGTCAGTGATGCGCAGATGCATCATCCACCTTCCACATGACTTCATTGAAGTTCATGCTTAAACAGTCTCTGAAATTGCTGAGATCTTCGTTCTGAGTATGAATTCGTCCATGATCAAGCTGTCATTTGGATTTACCAACTTCTCTCCCATCTGGTAATAGTTTTTAGTATTTAATTATTTTGTTCCTATGATATTGCTCTTTTATATTTGTTGAAAATTTCTCTGCTTTCCACTTGAGAAGCTCAGAATGTGGAGGGGATGTGTTCAAACTGACACTGCACATGCTGTGTAGGCAGACCTCGGGTAATCTAAAAGTTCCATGTCAGGAGGCTAATCTTCATAGTGTATAACAATAAAAGTTGCTGTTGATTTTGGTATAGAAACCATATTCGAAAAATTAGAATAATAAACTGTGGAAAATTACACATTTCTAAAACTGGCACGCAATGTTTCTAGTATCAGGAGTCCTACAAGTAGGAAATGGTCTCCTCAAATAGTAAGCATTGCCTAAAAATCAGAGCCAGTGTCATACTGTGGCGCAGGTCAGAAAGAAAGAGCAATGTTAAGAGATAAACCATGAAAAACATCTGTTTCATTACTACTCTAGCTGATACTTGAAATTCAAGAAAGTTCTCAGGAATGCACCCTAGCAACCTGAAATGTAAACAAGCAGAAGAACAACAGTTTATATTTCCCGACAATTTAAACTAACCAAACAGGATGTAAAATGACAATGTAGAGCTGTGTATGTTTTTGCTGATCTGAAATTCGTGGGAATAGTTCTAGTCTGACAGTAGTGATGGACATTAGCAGGAAGAAGAGCCATTAGCAGTCAAAGAACTAATTGCTATTAGGAATGACTCATAAAATTTAAAGTTATAGTCATTTAGATATATCCATAGGAATGAAAAAGAGAAAGTAGAATGGTGGTTAAAACTTTCAATTAATGTACCAGACTTCTGCGGGAAGGTTATGTAGTCAAGAATATTGTTGTCAATGACTTGGTATCTGTGGGGAAATCTTAAAGATCAGAAAATTAATAGAAATCCAATATCCCCATGCCATTTAGGTCCCTCAAGATAACTAGCTCAAAGAGAATGAGTATTTCTCTTGCTTTTTAGTTTAGGTTTTGGGTTTTTTTTTCCCTAAGACATAAATTTTCTTACCTACTTGACTGGAAAACACTTTTGGTTATCTGCATCCTGGTGCTTTCCCCCACACGCTCTTAGTTCTAGTGGAAGCAACAAGGGCTATACAAACAATCCAAACACTGTTTTGCTATAATAATATTGCAGAGAAAGATCTGTTTTATATGTGATGTATCCAATTATGCAGTCCACAATTCAGTATGTGTTGTTCACTCATTGAATAGTATTCTGGAAGGTATAAAACTTTTTATACTGCTTCCTGAGAACTTCTGCTTGTTTTGTGTTGTATAACACATTACTGTAGAGAGTGTATAATAGCTTGTCCTTTTCTCTTTTTTTCGTCCTGGGTTTGTTGTCTTATACTTATCTACACTGAATTACATGTCATTACTGCTAGCTTTTCCAGCATTTTCTGATTTATATTGTCTTATTTTCACATTGATTGACCTTTCTTCAATTCTGTGTTTTGTTATCAGTATATATTAGCAACTTACCTCTCATTCTTTTATTAGTTGAACAAAATGGGCTGCTGTGGTCTTATGGCACTCCTTTAGTAGCCTCTTTCCAACTCCAACTGTTTTCCCAAAATATATTAATTTAGCTGCTGTGTATCATTAACTGTATGATCTCTTGAAGTTAACAAAAGCAAAAAGCACATTTTATATCTCTCATCCACAAATAAGCTTCTTTTTCAATGTAACTTAAACTTAACGATTAATATAATAACAGTAAAATTAGCATTATAATATTTTGCTTCCTAATGATTCAAAGCCTTGGAGAAATGCCCAGGATGCTTTACCAAAGTCTTTGTGAAAGTCTATTGTCCTGGTGTCCTTTTTGTATCTCCTCAACGTGTTGCAAAAATTCCTAGCTCGTACAGCTTTCAAAGGTTCTAAATAAGTAAAAGATGTAGCACGTGTTCAAATGTAAATAGTTGAACATTAACCCGTTATCTCCTATGCCTTTGACATCAGTTGTTCCTCTGAGGTGATGCCCCTTCACTGTTCCATGTGAGTGGATGTTTTGGTCCATGTGGGATGATATGATGGATTAGGAGCTATCTGAGTTTATTCTTTAGCTGGAACTTGTTGTAATAGCTGATTTATTACTCAGCCTCTTGATTAACAGAAAAGAAAATATGAGAGAATAATGTTTGCTTTTCAATGTACAGAACCAATAGGGTTGGGTTTTTTTTCTGTCTATTTGTACTGAATCTTGCTGTCTCTTCACAGAAAAGGAAAATGCTGTCTGCTGACTCTGGACTGTTTTAAATATTGATGCGTTAAGCTTTGCACAGCCAGCAACCCAATATGGATGTAGTCTTAGTCTGAATGGAGGCTCCAGCTAGCTTCTGTATACCATCAGTGTTGGGACCAGTTGTACAGAGAACATGACCTAAATAGTTACGGTGCCTCTCAGTCAACCAACACTTCTCATTTAGAAAAATAAATTACTGTAACAATACCAGTACCAGTACTCTTAACTCCATCAAACAAAGTTTTGTCACGTGGTAGTAAGTAGAAAAATTAGATTAAATGAGAAATTCTGATTTAGTTAATTTTTTTTTTTTGTGTTTCTCCAACCAGTAATATGGAATAGCCAAGAGAACTAGGGGAAAAATGGTTACATTTTAAACCTGATCAAATCACAAAAATAAGATTACTTCATCAGTCACCTTTCTTAAATTTGGGTATATAAATTGAAATGGGAAGATTAGATTCTTCCACTTTTTGCAGATTAAGTTTTGCAAAAGTGTTACAGCTCCTGGTTAATTTCATACTACTGAGTACATTTATGTGGGTTGTATCAAACAATATTTTTCATAATGTAGAAAAAAGAAGAGATGAAAAGTGCTTATATCGGTTTATCCAATATAAGCACTTTTAATTTAATTTGTTTTCTGCAGATATAAAGATGATTTTCAGTGCTGAGTTCCAAATTAGAGCAATTTATTACCAACCTTTCTTATTTTCATTACATGACAGGAGATCATTTGAAGTCGGAAAGCAAATAATTCCAATGTCCAGATCTCTGGAGATCAACAAAGTACATCTAGGTTTGGTTTGTGTTTTTCAAGACTGCATAATCTACACAAGATTACTTCTGAAGGCCATCCAGAAACTTGGATCATTACAGAACGTGGTTACTGACTTGTTACATTTTAGAATAGATCACGGTGTTCTATACCCTGTACTGCTTTCCACTTGATTTTGTTATACAAAACCCTCATGTGAGTTATATCTTATGTTCCCTTTTGCTTTTCCTCCCTGTTTTTGCTATCCCACCTGAAACCAGGTCACAGCCAGTTTTAGCCTGTTCATATGAGAGAGCTGAAAACTTCATAGAAGGGGTCTAAGATGGCATTGAGGTTCCTTAGAAGCATCTAACAGAATCACTGTTAGTCGCTTTAAGAATCACCTTCTGGGCAGTGATACTGAAAAGATCTTGAGATAACTTAGGAATCAGGAAGACAATTGGTCTACTATAGGTAGTAGTTTTAGATGCTGCCTAATATGGAGATACAATATTAGTTAAAGCATAATATGTTATTCCTGTTTAGCAAATAATGGTGAAATCTGTTCAGAAATATCTCAAGTATTTACAGATATGAACCATCAATAAGGTTTATTAGAATTTTTATTCAACTTTTGAGTGTTATGCATACTTTCAATTTATGACTGTAGATATAGACAGCTTGGTTTCAGCAAGTGCTTCACTGTACAGCAATGAAAGGCATACATAATCTGTTAATAAATACAAAAGTAAAGTAAGCCCAGGCTTAAATATAAGCAGCTAATGGAAGAACACAAAGTCCAATTTTTCATATAAATTATGGAAATTACCCATTATGTCATTCCAGAATTCCATCCATCTGAGTCTCCTGGTTTCAACAATGTCCAGTGGCAAATGTCCAGTCAAAGAGGGTAAGCCTGACAGTATTCTTTCTCATGGTATATTCCTCCATTTCCTAAGAATTAGCAATTTAGGAATTTCCTGAGATGCAAGTTATATCAAAGCCATCTTGCTAACATCCTCTCAATGGACATTTTTTCCTGCAACTGCCTCTGTTCTGTGGCAAAATCATCCACAGCTTTAAATGTGTGGTATAAGTCATACTCTTCATTTTTTCCTTACGCCCTGGAAGAACATTCCTTCCCTCCTCTCCAGGCTAAATGGTCACATTCTGTTCAATGTCTCCTTGGTAAGACAGCATCCTGTGCCTTCAATCTTCCTCTGACTTGCTCTGAATCTTTTCCAGTTATTCTGTATGCTTTTTGAGAAGCAGTGGCCAGGCAGATAGTATTCAAAACATGAACAACCATAGATTCATACTGTGGCACGGTTTAGATCTTTGTCCTCAGTTACTTTCTTGATATTTTCTAACATTGCTCTGTTGCTACTTAACACTATCAGCGTTTCAGTAGAAAACCAGGCGGTGACTAGGCGATGCCTGAATGGAAATCACTTCTCCCTCTGTATTTCTCTACATATGTTGGGGGAAAGGGGAGGAAGGGGCTGCGTGTGTATATAGTATGGAGTTGGTGGTTTGGTTTCTGCCGCACATACATTCTCCTGCATTTACTGATGCTGAATTCTATTTCCCATTTTTACTATGCTATTTTGTACAAGATTCTTCTGTAACTTTTAGAAATCTTTTCTAGAGTTGAATCTTCTGATAAATTTTGTGTCATGAAGGGGTTTACAACATCATTATTTGCCCATCCGGATCTCTATAAGCAAATCATAATCATGTTCTTTTTCCATTTAGTCCTGGAGTATCCCACTTCCCAGTGCTAATTTTTTTCTGGCACAATACTGTTTTTCCTGGGAATTTTTTCTGCCCTCCACTGTTACCTGATTTTTCATGGCATATTTAGGCTTATTTCATATTGTAAGGAGTATTTTATTCATTAGAAAAACATTTTTCCCAGGCTGTATCATTGATGCTGTGCCTAATATTGTGATAGGTCTTCTAAGATACTGCAGTTTGTATCAGTTAAATGACATTTTATTTTATTTCATGACACTTAACTCACATTTTATTTTACTACTGGCTCCCCAGGGAAGTGGTCATGGCACCAAGGCTGTCAGAGTTCAAGGAATTTCTGGATGACTCTCTTAGTCATATGATTTAGTTTTAGGTAAAACACTTAAGGTTTCCCTCCATCTTGAGATATTCTATGATTCCATATTTTATTTGAATGAAGTTCCATATGTAAGGCAGCAACAAGATTTAATTTAGACTTCAGCAACACTTCATAAAATAAACATTTCCATTGCTTACTGGTATTTTGAAGGAGGAACTGCCTGATCAAACATTTTTAAAATGGAGAACTCCGTCATATCGAGGCTTGATAAACTACTGTGGTTCTATACCTTGTTTTCTCAAGAAATGCTTTCTAAATGTGTTTCAGTAACATAGGAAGAAGAATATCTGCGGGTTTCTTTTTTTCTTTGCTTCTCTGATAGTAGTTCTAAGTACATAATAGGCATTATATAATCTTATGTAATTACTACTGAAGAAACAAAGAAAATATACCCTCTGCTTTGAAATTGCAAGAAGACACAACCTTAAAGAATGCTTTTATTTACATTAAGATATTGCAAATCACCTTATTGTGTTGAGAATGAATTGTCGCTAGAATGTTTTTTCACATAGTTTTCTCTTCAGCTGTTTTGCATATTTATTAGCTTCTTATCAGAAATACTTTGAATATATTTTTTAAATAGGAAAATAAATATTTTCCTAATTTTCCTATCATGATAGATGTAAAGGAGCACATTTTTTGCATGGTGCACAGGGAGTTAGGCATGCAATTTCCATTAATAATGAACCATGCAGAAAATTTACCCTTGAGAGGTACATGTGTAGGCATCACAAACATTAATCATTAAAATTGTCCAGCATTCTCGAACTACTTTCTTATCCAAAAATTGTAATATGTATAAGAATTTAATTTCACATTGAAATGGTTGGAATTCATCTGATTCATCTTGTATAAAGAAATGGCATTGTGGATTCAGGGCGGCTCTCTCCTCTGCCATATCTCCCATGGAGTTTACTGAGCAGACAGACCCTTCCCTTTCTTTTACATATGCAGCTTGTTCAATACTACTGTTTGCTTGAAGATTTCATGCATGTGTATTTCAAGCAAGTATTAAGCCTGTTATTTTTGCTGTCAGAATACAGGTCTGGCAGTTTATTAGGGAGTCTATAAAACTTGGATCTGTCACTTCATATATAAACTACTTCTCTGAGGAGCTTGCTAGAATATGTCATCACTTTCTATACCAAGGGTCCTTGTTTTCTTCCCTCCTTATCTAACAAGCTAGCCCTCTGCATAGTTAGGCGACAATCCTGTAAATATTCATGTATATACTTCCCACTGTAAGAAGTGTTACTGACTTCAATACAGTAGACACTACATGTTAGAATTTGAAGGATTAGGTCCTTTGGTTCTTGGTGGACTGACAAGGTCTGTGAGAAAAAACTTTTGACCTTACTGGAAAATACTGTTTTCTTTTGGATCTTTACTGTGCTTAAATAGAAAGAAAATATACACAGCTCTTTTTTTTAAGTGAAAGTTTCTCAAGACACTTTGAAGACCTGATTCCAAAAAGTAGTAAGTGCCGTTTTTCAAAATGTCTGCTGACTGTGTTTGAAGCAAAGCTAGTATCTGCACCATCTGAAGAGGTAGCTAGAGCAATTGAAAATTAGCTTATGAGGCTATGTTCTTATTAGTCTTGCTCTTTTTCCATAGGTAAAAGGAAGATGAATACAAATAACCTTTTATTTGAAACTCTATTAAAAAGTGGGCTTTCATTGTGTTTTGTGTGGACTTGCATTAAACTTTGGTGTTGGCAGTTGTTAAAACTGGGGCTTTTGAAAAAGCTTGCTATTAGTGTTAATATAGCTTACATTGATTATGGTGTGCAAAGTGTGGGCTTTGATACTTCACAATCCATCTTGGTGACATAACATTTGGTATCTTGCTTAAGAACTATGGATTCTGTATTGAACCTTATAATTTCATTGGCTGATATCTTGAAAGAGAACTAGGTTTCAACCTTTTGGGAATCTTTCACACCACTGGTAGAATTCAAACAGAAACATGAGTATTTAAGAGTGCATGAGGTTTTTTGCAACTGTATTTTATTTGGAGGAAAAGCAAGTGGTTTTGATTTTTGAGGATATCACTTCGTTTAGTCTCAAAGCTACTACTTTCCCATGCTATCTTTTGTTGTCTTGCTTTTAGACTTCAGAATATAAAGAAAAAAGGTACAAACAATAAGCTGGTTTTGAGCACACTCCCTTCTTACAATATTGTTACTTTCTATCCAGCTTGGGTTGGTTTTGTTGAACTAGCTTGAATGAGAGCACAGGGGCACGCTTGAGGAAGACAACATCGGTCTCTCTGGAAAAGAACTCCCTTAGGGTAAAAAAAACCCTGAGATGAATGGAATTGATGTAAAAAAATTCAGACTTGACCTTAACCAGTAATTCTTTTCTGCCTAGCCACTTTCTTCACACCACAAGAGCAAGTGTATATTTGGACTGAGTAATGTCATCTAAGTTCCTAAATTCTGAGCTGGCCATCACTGGAGAGTCAAGCAATAACAGCAACCCCCAGGTAGCATCATTCTCAATTGCTCTGAGTCATATTTAGGGAAAATGACAAAATAATACTGTTTGTCTGATAGCAGACTGGTCTGAATACTGTACCTCCTATTTCAGTGAGTTACAGAATACTACACATGCTCCAGTGAGTCTCAGTGAACAGAAGGGAGAACTAAAAAAGACAGGCGAATAACATTTAGCAGTTTAACTGCCTATAATCTTACCACAGTTTTAACAGATGGCTTTCACAGTGTTACTGTGCATCGCTAAAAAGCTGGCGTATAACCTCAGCACCGTTAAACTCCGGGATTGCGTTAAATACACGGTGTGTTCATGATGTGGGAGTGTGTATACAAACATATTACCTGCCTGGAAGATACATCATATGAAAAGTCAGCATTGACAATTCTTGTGATAACATCATAACTCCCTTGGTATTAAGAACTAGTCGATCCTGTTAAGACACCAGCGAGATTCCTGCCATCGATTCGTACAGCTGGCTTTGGATTCTTACCCGTGCCCCGGCCTTCAGGCGCCTGGCCATCATAGTCCAAGGCAGACTTGTTTCAGAGAAGGAAAAGAAAAATAATTCTCGAGGGGGCCTATCTTTCTGACAGCCATTGTGCCTCCCGTAAGATGTGTAGTTTAATACTTAAATGCTTAAATACAGGCCTGCTTGTCGGCAGCATGTGTTTTGTAGTCACGCGGTGAGGGAGAGGTCATAGTCCTGTACTACATTAGGGCATGGCAGGGTCAGTTATGTACATGTTAGTGTAATCACACTGGTTACAGATGTTTAAAGCTTCCCATAGGTGGAAGCTTTAGCTTCTGCTATGGTTTAAAAAAAGGGATCTAGAGGCAATATGTAAAAGTGGACCAGAAGGCAATAGCTAGCTACCTGTCCTATAAGCGGAACGGAAGAGTGTCTCATGCTTTAATGATGGATCTAGGCTGAGCAAATGAGACTAAGAAACTTTTGGGGGGACACAGACACTAGAAAAACAAGTGTGATGAATATGGAGTTTAGAAAGACACACTGCATTCTTGCTGCATATCTTTTTAGTTAGTAATAAATAAATATGTTTCTGCTTTTTAATCGTATGTTTATGTGTTTAATTCAGGCAACATAATTAGCTACACAGAGTTATCAATGTATTTTTGAATAGGTAAGTTTAGGAAACACACAGGGGACTTCCAGCCTGCAAAAAAAGCAGCCTGTGTAAAACTTCTAAAACTATAGCAAAAGAATCAAGGATAAGCCTGAAGGATTCTCATTCCAGAAACTGCAGTGGAAATGTCCCCTAGACTTTTGATGTGTAGGTGCATCTTTGCTCCACCTTTAGCAGAAGACAGTCGTGGCAACCCTTCCTGCAAAGCTGGCAGCTGTGTTGAGAGGCTCTGTCACAGAATGTTACCTCTTCTGCACAAACAGTTCTCAGTGGAAGGTAAGCTACCCTGGCATTATGCCAAGAAATTGCTCTGTTTTGAAAGTGTAACTGAGGTTGTCTTGGGAAGACAGTAGTCATTTTCCATTGTTTCCTTTAAAACTGAAACTAGATTTCTAGTATTATATTCTGTTTCCAAAATTGGAGACCAAACTGAAGAGATAAAAAATGTCATGGTCAGGGAAAGCTGGCAGAAAAATAAAGGCAGAGGGGAGGGAGTTCAAAATCTGTAGAAACACCAAGAGAAAAAGCAAAGAAGGAGCTCATGAGTACTGTTGCTGCTTACACTGACTTCCATTCATCTGTTTTCCTTTCTCATTTTCTTTTCAGAATCTTCTGCTTAGTTTCTGAAGCACAGAAAACCATGTCCAGTTCCTTAAATGCCACCTTAATTTCAACTCGGTGAATTTAATTGGAAGTAGCACTCAATGAGTTGAAAAACAAGTACAGTCCCAACCCCAGTGCTAATACAACTGGGGCTTGGGATATGCAGAGAATTCATTGCGTGAAGCTCAGCAAAGGATCAAGACAATAATTATTAGTTAGGCTGACTTGAAGAATTTGGAAACTGATTCTGCAGTGACCCAATTTGTTTGAAGCCTGCCCTGTGAAATTGCACATAGGCAGGGAGTGAAGTTATTTGTAAGAATAGACAATTTTCAGATTACTGGGCCACTTGAACCAAAAATATCATCTTTGTGAGAGAAGTTTTAAGTCCAATGAAATCACCGATAAAAGAAACACCAGAAGATCCAACATCACACTTTTTAAAAATGTTAACATTCTTAAAATGAAAAGCTCACAATAGGCAAAAAACTTAAATCTAAAATAGTTAGGGATTCCTAATTTTATTTAAAATATTTCTGTTACTAGAGATGCCACTAAATAAAGAAGAATGCAACACATTGTATTGTATTTTGATCATGCAAAAAAGATGCTCTCACTTTGTGAGAAGAGCTGTCAAGGATTTGTAGGAGGAAAGAAGTTAGGAATAAAGAGGAATAACATATTCATCTGTAGTAGAAAATCATGTTTGATTTTTTTTGATAATTCAATTGTCCGAAATGTGAATTCTCACCTTTTGCCAACTCAATATGAGAGAGAAAATGAGCAGCATAACTCCAAATAGAGAATAATGAAAAGAAAGCATTCATCATTCCAAACTGACTAGAAAACAGCAAGAATAAATCAGACAAATTAAGCATTGTGGTAACTGTTTTACAGTGTTATGCTTCTTTACACCTATTATTAATTGAATGACAATTCCTATTTATGGTGGGATACCCAGGTAATTTGGATTCAAAATGAAAGATGCTAGTGGTAAAGGAGTTCAGGATGTACTGCTGAGAAGTGGCTACTAATTTAAGGAATAGTTTATTGATGGATTCAGAAAGCTAGCTTTCTTTTCTTTCTTTTCTTTCTTTTCTTTCTTTTCTTTCTTTTCTTTCTTTCTCTCTCTTTCTTTCTTTCTTTCTTTCTTTCTTTCTTTCTTTCTTTCTTTCTTTCTTTCTTTCTTTCTTTCTTTCTTTCTTTCTTTCTCTCTTTCTTTCTTTCTCTCTTTCTTTCTCTCTTTCTGTCTCTTTTTGTATCTCTCTCTCTCTCTTTCTCTCTTTGTCTTTTTCTTTCTTATTAAAAACTAGTAAATGAATCTTAACTTCCACCCAGGATGTTAGCTGCCATGGTAGCTGAAATCCCAAATCACACTGACATCCTGATCACAGCAGAAGTGTCACAACAGGGAACCTTTGCTCAAAGGTTTGAAATTACTAACACACATTCTGGTGAACAAATATACCTGTGGTGACATTTATGAGCAGAATCTATTCAACATGAAAAATATCCAACTAAGTTAATAGTATGGCTGACAGAACTTGAATAATATTTTTAAGCCTATGTGTCTGATTTCATTAGGCTTAAATCTTGAAGGATTTGCCATTCTGTAACATATTGTTTGAAGTTATCATAATTTTAGGTTTTACATGAAATTTTTCTTTTTATGTTGCATGTGTACTTGCTCTAGGCATGCTATACAGTCTAATGGTAAGAATTGTATGCATTCATAGAACATTAACTTTGACTTTCAACATAATATACAGGTAAAATAATCCTTCACTCAGCTGCATGATCGTCGTATTCCAGAGAACCTGCTATATAGGCAAGAATAAAACATTAAGCATGATTTGTAGTAAACCTACTATTAATCCGTTCCTTTCACAGTCTTGAAAAATAGCTGTGCCTCTGCAAACACTTTTGTTTCTTTTAACGTTTTGTTTCCTTTGGATTTAGACTGTGTGTTGACTCTGCCGCTCACTCTGGGTAACAGCTGTTCTCACTGAATGGGTTGCTTTGATGTCACCCTTCTCTGCACAAGGATTTCTTTGCTATCTCTTTCCCTCTGGAGGCAGGGTCTTGCTCATGACACTCCAGGAAGTTTTCACTTTGTGGATACGTCCTCCTATCTAGAATTTTCATACAGGTGAGGTTGCTCTCTTTCTACTAGTTTTACATATGAGAAGAAAAATAAAGGAGACTAATTTGCCTCCATTATTTTCTCTTCCATCGCAATTCACTGCTGAGCACTGTGGCATGCCAACAGCAAAGATAAGCAATATCAAGACTTTATGACCAAGTAAAGTTTTGTATCTTTGAAATAAACTCAAACTTTGACCAAATGACTGGAATAATGCAATTAAGAAGCACTCAAGGATGAGTAGATATAATCTGTATACAGACTATGACACCCTTTAACAGAGGTGCAGCAGTAGATTGAGATTTGAATGACAATGAAATGAGCTTTACTTTCTGTTCCAGCAGACAAGTGATAACTTAGACTGTCAAAAACTGAAACAAAACCTGGAAATGAGTTACTGATTGATGAAAAATACATTTAAGGAGTCACAAATAGTGTGTTAGGAGACAGAAGATCATGAGATGTGTATCAACTTAGAAACTTTGTTCAGAAACACTAGGGCTAATCAGAAAGAAAGATCACAAACCTAAAAGATGCTTTACTACTCACCAGTGATTTGATCATAAACCCCCTGAAAAGACCTAAAATATGTATTTGTGACTCAAATATAATCTCCCTTCCAATATAGCGATAAAAAAGTGAGAAATTAATCAGTAGCAGAGGCAAATGCCCAAATATATTAAAATAAATGACTTATGAAAACATTAATTATTAAATGGAAAGAAAATATTACAACCCCTGAATTGATTCTGGGAGTTATCATAGTAATCTATGACTCAAAATTACTTCAAAAGATTATCTTAGTCTATTCAGAGACAAAAAGTTAAGTGTATCTAACCTTTCCCTGTAGGGTTTTTTTTCCAAGTTATGAACTTATTCTGGTATTTGAACATTTATTGTTAGAAAATATTCCCCCCGATGTCTAACATATATCTTTGCTGCAAATGAAAATTATTTCTTGTGGATCTTCTCCAGTTTCCTGGAAAATGATTGATTATGAAGCTGGGTATAGTGCCATTCCTTTACCTGAAAGCAGGTCCTCCTCAAAATGTCCTTTCTGGGATGAGCAACTACCGCTTTTTCAGCCTTTATTCACAATCATATATTTCACTCAAAAGTGAAAGCATATACTAATCTCTATAGCCACTGAAATTATTTTAATTCTACTGTGTAACAACTACTATTTCTTTCTTTAGTTACTCATACTGTGATATACATTGGAAATGATTGTTTAATTTAATGGGATCTTACAAGCTAGAAAATCTTCTTTAAAGTTATGTATTCACCTATTTTCTTTAATCTAGGAAGAAAGAACAGAAGTTATATTTAAAATACAGTAGAGACGAGAGCTCTGAAAAGTAACTACATAATATCTGAACTCCAGATCTGCAAATTTCCTGCCTTTTACATCATTTTAGGCTTCTAGAAATTCAGAAAACAGAATAGTCTTTCATGCAGGAAGATCCTAACAAAACTAACCTGTTTTGGGATTTCCGTTATTTACCCCAACATATGCTAGGGATTTTGAAGTCAATGATACAGCAATGCTTAGGTGAAAGTATTGATTCTGCATTCAGCACTTACTTTTTATAAAGCATGCTGGATAACAGTAGCAAAAAGCAAGGAGGACATGCATAGAGAGAGAATGAGCTTTACCAAACCACAGGATAGACAAACTGCTTAAGTTCTGGGCATTTTCATTAATTGAATATTGATGCTGTGGCAAACATCAGGCCTCACAGCACAAATTCATATCACTAGGCAATCTCACTCTCTCCCAAAACATTTGACAAATTGTGGACATACTGGAATATCTATTTATTATTTTTCCTTTGATCTTTCTTCATGCTTCTACCTTTTTCCTAAAATGTTTTAAAATTTGTTATTCCCACTTGCTTTTTTTATGAGTGCAGATTCAGCTCTATATTGCAAATACAATGTTTTTTAGGTGGTGCTATGAAATTTTTTGTTATATTGCTGACTTGTGAATTTCTATTTTGGAATTATGTCAGTTATGACATCCACTCTGTGCAGTCCTTCCAGCACCTCATGTGCTTTCTTCTAAAAAAGTTTAAAAAACCTCCTCCTCCTGCAGGTGAGACACAAAGAGCATTTGCAAGAATCAGCAACTGCCAAATGACATGCTGCAGGTTGGCAGACTGCTTCTCTAATCTGGCTTCATGTGCCAGTGCATCACTTGATCACCTTATACAGTGAATGTAGTAACCTGAATGTCGTATCACCCAGCCTTTAGTGCTGGCTGTAGTGTTCCTACAGTAGACCATTATTAAGACATTTGGCCATATTAAAAATCACTTACTTTCCTGTATCGTTCTTTGCAATAGCTATCACTGAGATGTTCGGCTTCACAGAATCACAGAGTATTAGGGGTTGGAAAGGACCACCAGAGAGCATCCAGTCCAACCCCCATTCAGCTTTCTGCTCTTCTCCCGATTAATATTTTGTACATGAAACATTTCTTCTTTGGTCCTCTTGGTCAGAAGGAGGTAGTGCAACGTATGCTGCCTGCTCATTCTTCCACAGTGATGCTTAAGGTGCTCCGTGTCTTCACATCTGCAGACTTGTTTGGTATCTTACCCTAACGAGTGTGTGCTGTCCCCGGCGTAATCACAATTCCAGTCAACTTCCGCATCTTTTGATACTCGGTGTTTTC